>CM048744.1:727681354-730413854 GCA_026315105.1 Locusta migratoria | reverse complement strand
TTGGAGGAATCCAAGTACTCCCACACCACAGGCCTACAATTCAAAGCTTGAAGTGATGACACCATTGTTGAGAATGTGTCACCATGGTGTTTGGAACCTAATACACTGGAGGAAGAGCAGGTTCCTGTGATGCAGTCAAGCCAATTGTTCAAACAGACTCAAGAACATCACTGGCAGGAAGCCCAGCAGTTGCCATTTAATGCCACTCTAACTTCATGTTGAAAGAGCAGGCAGCCTGCCGTAAGTGACAGCCCTCTTTTCATAAGTGATAGAAAACATTTCATGTAGCATTCATATATCAGTTAGTACTTACACAAGAGACAATACAAGAAGAAAATAGGCTTATATTTTCATAGGTAAAGCAGTCAACAATCCGAAGATTGGTTTGAACACCACAGTGCTTTACTATGCATAGTCCTGCTTGGAGGTGGTATGCCATTGCCTTCCTCCGACCTTCAAATTGACTTACCCAGTCAGTTATAGGGGGACCTGCAGTTTAACGTGGGTTCCGAACCATGGTGCTTCTCGGTATTTTTCACATGAGCAGTACTGCCAGAGGTGAAAGAAGTGGAAAGTGACAGATAAAAATCCTAGGACCTCTCGGGGATCGAACCCGCGACCTTTGGATTCATAGTCTGGCACTCTACCACTGTGCAACTGAGGTGCACTATATTTTCATACATTTTTATATTGTTAACCATTTGGGACAAAATTTCAATGGAGTGCAAATGATGAATAATCCATTAACCCTACAAGTCAAGCCATCCATTTCAAGGATTTATGCCTGTTTGGTTCCCCGCCATTCTCATATATCAAGCATCATTTCATAAGCTATAACAAACAACAAATTCATCTTCTCAGTCAGTTCATGGATGGCACAGATTTTAAATTAGTTGTTTGCTGTATAGCATATTTATCGAAAATTTGTTTTGTTCACTAAATGCATTTGTTGCTTTTGGTTTTTTGATTGTGGATGCTGTGCATCTGGTGTCATACCAAGTATCTTATCAAGAGTTAGCTGCATTGTGTTCCGAGTTTTTGGATGATTTTGCTCCAGGGTTACGTTGTGCGAACAATTTTGTGGCATACACACCCATAAACAATCTGTCCACCATAATTTTCTAGATTTCTTTTGTATCCTTTTTTAGTGGAGCTGGTATCAGCGGCTTTACGTGACCAGGTTGAGACTGAGCTGAATTACTTAATTTGGTTGGAAGTGACTTGTCCAATTTCATCAAGTGCATGGGCTACATCCTTAGTGATTGTAAGAAAACCATAAAGTCAGCTTCAGCTGTGTGGTAATTGCAAGGTTATTAATGCACAGGCAGTTACAATACAAGGGATTTATTTACAATTGATTGTGATGATTATGCTTCTCAGTCTCTGTCAGTATCAATGACCAATGTTCGGTGTGTCACTAGTACACCTGAACCTGTCATTTTTAAATTTTTATTTTGTTTTTTAAAGAACATGTTATGAAGGATGTCCTTCATGTCATTAACTGCCTTAATTATACTGCTGTTGAGCCTATTTGACAGACAAGGCCGTAGATGATATTCAGGGTTGAGCTCTATTGTGGTCCCAGTGTAATTATGTGTTTCATTTTCATCTCATATAACAATATGCAATTTTGGACAGTTTTTTCTAGCTCCCCATATATTCCAACATTTTATTTCACCAAGAGGAACTGTGTTGTTTTAATTTTAACTCTCTATGAAGGTGAGGCACACTCAGGTAAAGGTACTTTTCTCCCTCCTCAGTATTTTGAAGTAGGGGCATCATGACCTCCCCCTTAGTGATCAAACACACTGTCACACTATAACCTGATGGACCATTTGTTGGCACCAATATTGTGTTTACATTAAGCTGATTGAGAACATTCAGAACACTGATTAATTGTTGGGCGCAACTCCACAATGTTATCTGTTAAATATAGTACCTTAGACAATGATACCCCTCCCCCCATAAAAAATATATATATGTTTTATAATAATGGAAAGTTCAGGTTGGAATTAATAATATAGTAAGGGCAGTTTACAACTCACCACAAAGATGGTCCGTTTGTAGAGAACCACTTAATAATTTTCTGAAAGACATCATTTGCAATTTCATCAGTTAATTCCTGTTTGTCAGGTGTGATTGCTATACTTGTATCATCAGCAAAAAAAACTTGCTGAGCATCTTTGTGAATACAGAATGGCAAGCCATTAATATATATATTTAGAACAGCAAACGACCCCATACTGAACCTTGTGAGACCCTATTTTTGATAACTTCTCAGTCAGAGGAATCAATTGATTCTTCTGTATCTTGTGATCTGCTTATTTCAACTTTCTGCACTCTTCCAGTTAAATATGATTTAAACCATTTGTGCACTGTTCCTCTCATACCACAATATTTAAGCTAATGTAGAAGAATCACATGATTTACACAATCAAAAGCCGTTGAGACACCACAAAAAATCCCAGCTGATGATGTTCAGTTATTCAAAGCAGTTAATATTTCATCAGTGAAGGTATGTATAGCATTTTTCTGTTGAACAACGTTTTTGAAAACCAAACTGACATTTTGTTAGAACTTCAGTTTACTAATATGTGAAGCTACTCGAGAATACGTAACTTTTTCAAAATTTTTGGATAAAGCTGTCAGAAGTGAGATGGGGCATTAGTTGTTGACATCAGATGTATCCCCTTTTTTTATGCAAAGGTTTAACGATAGCATATTTCAGTCCATCTGGGAAAATACCCTGCATTAAAAAGCTATTACATATATGACTACGAATCCTACTTATCTCTTGGAAACAAGCTTTTAATGCCCTGCTGGAAATGCCATCAATTCCATGTGACCTTATGCTCTTGAGAGAATTTGTTATTTTCCTAATTTCTGAAGGAGAGGTGGGTGGAATTTTAATTGTATCAAATTGTGTAGGTATGACCTCTTCCATTAACTGCCTTGCTCCTTCTAATGAACATTTATATCCTATTTCCACTCCAACATTTAAAAAGTAATAATTAAAAATGTTTTCACCTTCTGACTTTTGTTACTAAAATTTCCATTTGTTTTGATGGTAATACCCTCTTCCTGTGCTCTTGGTTGCCCTGTCTCCCTTTTTATAATATTTCAAATTGCTTTAATTTTATTACCAGAGGAACTAATCTCAGACACAGTGCACATGCTTCTAGATTTTTTGATAACTTTTCTTAATGTAGCACAGTAGTTTTTATAAGATGTGATTGTTTCTGTGTTATTACTCTCTCTTGCAGATAGAAATAGTGCCCTTTTTTGGTTACAAGATATTTTTATTCCTTTAGTAAGCCATGGTTTTTTCATGATTTCTTGCAATTTAACTAATTTCTTGGGGAAACAGTTTTCAAATACCCTTACAAATGTATCATGAAATAAGTTATATTTAAATTGGCATCATGTTCCTTATAAACTTCATCCCTACCTAACTACTGTAGACTTCTTTGAAATTTCCAGTTGTTATGTCATTAATTGAGTGCACAACTCTGGAGGACTGTTTTGAATTACTGAAAGGAGCTGCCATATACTGTTACAAGTTGTGCACCATGATCAGAAAGACCATTCTCAACAGGAAAAGCATTTATGTTGTTAAACATATGTTGGTCCACAAAAAAGTTATCTATCAATGTACTATTACCCTTTACTGCCTGAGACGGAAAATCAATAACGAATGTCAGATTATACGAGCCAAGTAAGACTTCCAGGTCATTCTTTATATTACACTCTTTCAGTGAATCAACATTGAAAGCACCACAAATAATAATTTTCTTCCCTCTGACAGATAGCACAACAAGGCATCCAAGTTTTCCAGAAATTACTGGAAGTTTCCTGAAGGGGACCTATATACTGTGACAGTTATAAGAGAGTCGTCATTGAGTTTAACCTGTCAGGCATAGGCTTCAACATGTTGCGCTACACAAAACTTTTTAGTTTCCAAATTTTTTTACACAGTGACAGCTTTTGACATATGTGGAAAGTCCTCCTCTTACCTTATCTCCACTTTCATGTGCATGTAGATTATATCCACTGAAATTCACCTTTTCCATACAAGTGACAATTTGATGCCCAGACAGGCATAGTATATCTATTACATTATCAGTTTCTATATCATCTAAACAAACCAAAAGCTCATCTATTTTATTCTTTAGTCCCCGAATATTCTGGTGAAAATTGCTGACATTATTTTTTACTTCGCTTCTGTGAGTGATTTTACAACATCTTTAGCACCTGTTTATCTGAGCTTCTCACTGGGCACTGTACTTAGCCTAAAAAAGGAAGTACTTCCATGAATTGCAGTATCCACACTTAAGGATTTTGCTATCAACCCCAGTCAGTTTCCCCTTTCCTTTCCTATTGAGATGCAAGCCATGCCTAGTGAAATCTCACCTATCAATAGCATCAATGGGAACCAAACGTATGTCTGACAGAGTAGTTGCCCTTAGCAGTTGATCAATCTCCATATTCACCCTTCTGACAGAGCGGTTCAATTGGGACGTTCATACCGCATGAAAGTAGGCAACAGTCCAACATTTATCCAGTCCTTGCACAAGCTATTTTAACCAGGTCACTCTCAATACTGTAGCCCTGATCTCTATCAATGCTGTTACCCACCCCACCCACTATCACAACATGATCCTGTTTTGTGAAACCCTTGCACAGGGAACCATAACATCTATCATCTGGCTGAGACCTGCACTGTGCTTGAAGAAGTTTGTGAACTGGTACCTGGTACCTCATTTTTCCTGCAAAATATGGCCCTCACTTCTTCCATGGCTACTTCCTAACAACAGAACTTTCCTCCTACTTTCTACTTTTTTTTTTTTTTTTTAATCATTTGTTTCCTAGTGAAAGCCTGTTGTTTCTTAACTGTACCTATTTCTAAAGGTGCCTCTTCTTCACTTAACTGTGGTAGCAAGGCAAATCTGTTGGTTGTGCCAATTGTGAAGCTATCAGACACTATACTCTCCAGATCCACTGTTCTGATAGTACAGGTCACAAGACTGACACCTGGGTTGCCCAACTGTCCACTAGGTGTAGTGTCAGATCTAGTTTTGAATTCTTATGCACTGTGCTGTTTCTTATCTCTCATTTGTGGAGTTATTCTTCCGTTAATGGAAAGGTTTATTACTTGTGGTTCTAATGCCTCATTCCTAGTCACTTGTGTCATCTCAGGTATTGTTGAAGCCTTTATGTGCCCATTTTCCCTCCATCTAGGATTTTAAAATATTCTGATTAATAAATACATAGCCAATAAGATGCAGATGCTTTTTTATTAGCATTAGCCCAGGTTTCAATACCTATAGGAACATCTTCTTCATAAGAAAAAGATACATATTATATTATTATGTAAACAGTGTTACAGAAAACATGAGCTATTCTGATGAAATTGTGTTTAATAAACTGTAATAAAATATCACTTTATATTTTGAAATTGGATTTGGGTGCTGGTGGCAGACATACTTTCTTTGACTGATACTGGCCCCTCCCAGTCCTTTGTGAAGGCACCACTGTCACTGTGAACAGATGTCAGAAGCTGAAGCCTCCACTCTCCAATCAGCCATTATTACTGTTCATGCTTCTGCCACTTGAGGAGGACTCTGATGTCCATATGGCTCCCATTCCACATGTAGCTGGTCCTCTTCACCAGTCTTCCATGGGTCCGAGTGTGGAGGGGTTGTCAGTTTTGATTGTACTTTTTGGTCCAGAGCAGTCATGCAGTACTCGTACTTCTGGATACCACATCTGTCAATGCTACAGCAGCCGTCTTCCTTCAATACATCATGGACAATGTCTGGTCCATGTTTTCCTGAGGGGGGAGGAGTGTAGTAACCTGCTGTTTACTACAACTGCCACTTAATTTGAAATTAGGCTAGTTCACTACAGCAGGTGCAGTGTGTGCCAATATTCTAAAGGCATGTGAGCAATTACCTGAGGTAATTAGGATACTGACAGCCAGAACCTGGTCCACAGTACATGTGCAATGCTCCCCTCAATACCACCTGTTGCAAACAGTATTTTTATAACCTCATTCACACAATTCTGAGGCCTGTGTTGTATAATGTGCACCATACTTGACACTATTACTGCACCATTTTGGATATAATCCTGTGACTCAATAAATTGTTTTTATACCATGGCCATGTGTTTCCTTGTATTTATAATTGTTAAACTAGCAAATGGCACATCTACATTAAAATAGGTGCATAAAATGTTTAAAATATGAAAAGCATAAGACTAAACCTGGACTTTCCATTATTATAAAAGCATAAGACTCAAACATAAGTCTTCATTCCATTTTATTGGAGGTAATTTCTGTTCATAATATTATGTACTTTGTAATTGTCCTACATTTGGTTTCAATGATATATGATTATGTAGGGGTTCTCAATAAAAATGAGTAATTCTGACTTTCCTTTACTGTTGAGAAAAACTGTTTTATACAGTCTTTTACTGACAATCACAGTCACGTCACAGACTTGACTCACACTAGATACAGAATAGATACTGACTAAATTTGGCATGGAGATGATTCTTATATAGCTTTTCAACAAATGAGCTCATTATTGCAATTAATTATGAGATGATTTAACAGGTTGGAACTGTCTTTTCCTTGCTGAATAAAATCCGTGCTGTGGTGGGGAGCGCCAAAGATGATCTCAGTTTGAGGAAGGCCAGCGTGTACCAGATTCTGTGTCAGTGTGGCAAGTCATATATTGGACAGACAATGCGTACCGCCAGGGATTGATGCGTTTAACACCAGAGGCACACACAATTGATGTATCCGAGCAAGTCAGCGGTCACTGAACATTGTTTGTCAGAGAATCCCGCGATGGAGTATGAACGCACTAGGATTCTGGTATAGATGTCGAGATACTGGGACTGCGTCGTTAGCGAGGCCATTGAAATTCGCACAAGTGACGACCTCATAAACTGTGATTGTGGCTATAATCTTAACAAAGCTTGGGAACCAGCGATTGGGTTAATTGAGAGTAAATCTAGCAAACGTAACGTAGTGACAACCACGGTGGACAGAGCCCTCACATCGACGTCATCTCAGACGCTGTCGCAATTGGTTCCACTGCATGACTGTGGCGCGGGGCGCAGACCACGGAGGGGTCGTTCTGCAGGCCAAGGGTATTTAAATCGCCTGCTTCCGGGCTAGAACCCAGTTCCCTTTGAGCCGCCGTAGCATGTGGATCTCCGTGCCGGCGCGTTTCCAGGGGCTCAGTCTGTCAGTTCACCTGATGATGGCGACATGTATGATCACCGAAATATTGTGCCCGTTGGACACTATAGACCGGCAGTACACCCGTGGATGTTTTGATTATCAAATATGCCGGGTGAAACTCTAGAATCACAAGTAAAATGTAGATTATTGAACAATACTAAACAATTCCTAACAATGGTTATTCTAGATTGTTCTGTAGTATAAAATGTATTAAATTATCTATTGTGGCAATCCTATTGATCAGATACTATTAAGTTACATTGATTACAATCTATATATAATTAAATAGATACATAAAGTCAAGCCATGCCATAAATACCACTTAATTACAGAAATGGAACAAAAAGATGGGAATGGAATCGGGGTGAGTTGTAGGAATATGGTATCGGAATCTGAACTAAGACGACTAATGCCATTACATTACAACTTCCAGGGGTCATATACAGTATGTGAATAAAATATCCAAACATCTAGCTGCAAATGATTAAAAGTTTGCGGCACCCTCCTTTATTAATACTGGAATTAAATATGGTGTTGATCCATCCTTAGCCATGATGACAGTTTACAATCTCGCAGGCATACATTCAATCAGGTACTGGAAGATTTCTTGAGGAATAGCAGCCCATTCTTCACAGAGTGCTATGCTGAGAGGTATCTATGTAGGTCAGTGAGACCTGGCACAAAGTCGGCATTTCAAATCATCACAAAGAAGTGCTATAGGATTCATGTCAGGACTCGGTGCATTCCAGTCCATTACAGGGATGTCATTGTCAAGTAACCACTCCACCACAGGCCTTGCTTTATGAACAGGTGCTCAATCATGTTGAAAGATGCAATCACCATCCCCGAATTTTTCTTCAACACTTGGAACCAAGAAGCTAATTAAATCATCAATGTAGGCCTGTGTTGTGATAGTGCCATGCAAAACAACGAGTGCAAGGCCCTTCCATGAAAAACATGAGCACACCATAACATCACTGCCTCCAAATTTTACTGTTGGCTTTACACATGCTGGCAAATGACATTCACTGGGTATTTACCATACCCAGACTCTGCCATCAGATCACCACATTGTGTAGCATGATTCATCACTCCACATAACATTTTTTCACTGTTCAGTTGTCCAATATTCTCCTTACACCAAGTGAGGCACTCAATAATGAAATCCAAGTTTTCTCACATCCTGCCTAACTTTCAGAGTACTAGGAGTGGATCCTGATGCAGTTAGGAATTCCTGTGTGATGGTCTGAATAAATGTCTGCCTATTACACTGTACAACCCTCTTCAACTGTCAGTGGTCTGTATCAGTCAACTGACTAGGTCAGTTTGTACACTTGCATGCCATATGAGCCACTTCATGTTTCCACTTCAGTATCACACCAGAAACAGTGGACCTAGGAGTGTGGAAATCTTGTGTACAGACTTCTGGCACAAGGAACACCTAATCATCTGACCACGTTCAAAGTTCATGAGTTCTGCGGAGCACCCCATTCTGCTCTCTCATAATGTTGAATGACTACTGAGGTAGCTGATATGGAGTACGTGGCTGTAGGTGGTAGCACAATGCACCTAATATGAAAAACATGTTTTTGGGGATGTCTGGATTCTTATGATCACATAGTGTGTGTACTTCACTACATGGAATTCGCTTTTTTTCAGCCCAGCTATGCATTAAAAAGTTTTTCAAAATAGATAGATTGATGGGTCAGCAGTTACCTCAGCTCAGTACTGCTGATTCTAATTGGCAATAAATGAAGACCCTCGACTTTTGTATTTTTAGTGTATTTGGTGCAAACAATCATATCCAACAGAATGTTTCATTTTCTTTAAGTAGTACATGAATCTTCAGAGAGATGGCAAATATAAATATTAAAACATGTAATAGAAACTATTTTTCAAACATACAAGTCATCATATCACAACACTTTATAAATGAAGGTTATCATTATTTTCTTCTGAGGTCTTCAATGTAGAATTGAGCTTTGGCATATAATTTTCCTTCATCAGGCAAGATAGAGGAAGGAGAACATTGATGTTAGAATAGAAAGCAGGTGAGGGTTTCTAACATACTCGGTGGTGATGTAAAGGCAGAGTAATGGGTATTAAGTGGAAGTCAGAGGTACACAGACATATGTTAACTACACTGGAAAAGCCACAGGCATTACTGAAGCCTTGAAAACAGCATCCTATCTATCAAAATATCAAGACATTCTTGGATGGTACAAAAAATTGTAGTCAGTCATGGTGGATGTCCTGACCCTTTTGTCAAAACACAAAAGGCTGTGTAGTTATATCAGTTTATTGCTATTTTATCATGTTTTTCTGTACACAAAAGTTGGTTACATGCTCTTTGTGTTGGTAATATAGTGGTGCATGCAAAATGCTGGCTTCATGGAAGTACTTCTTTTTCAAGTTAAGGTCCACCTCTGTAGTCCAGTGGACAGGGTGGTAGATTGCCACACAGGGATCCCAGGTTCAATTCCCAGTTGGTTTGGAGATTTTCCCCACTCGGGAACTGGGTGTTGTGTTACCTTCATCATCGTTTCATCATCATTGATGCACAAGTCACCCCAGTGGCATCACCTAAAGACTTGCACCATGCAGGTTTAACACAATTCCAGTTGGGGGTCTAATGGCCAAAATGCCACATGAATTCATTATCATTTAGGTTAAGATCAGTCTCCAGTGAGAAACTCAGGCAGGTTAAAAGATTACAAGATTATCACAGAAGTAAAGTAAAAATTATGTTAGCATTTTCCACTATAATATTGGGAGATTAAAGAATAAAATAATGAGCTTCTGGTTTGTTTAGATGATATATAAATTGATATAAAGTAAATGAAGTTTACTTACCAGGCGAAGGAGCACAGGTAGTGATAGTAACATAAATAAAACACACACACACACACACACACACACACACACACACACGCACACGCGCGCACGCAAACATTAGCTTTCGCAGCCTAGCTGCTTCTTCAGGCAGAAGGGAAGGAGAAGGAAAGGGAAATGATGAGGGTTTTAAGGGAATTGTTGAAGATGAGAGGAGAAAATCCACTGAAGATATGGTTATGGGAGTGGATTCAGCGGTGAAATAATAGCAATGGGATCATTAATAGGCAATGCTTGATCTTCCAATACCACCCGTCTATTTTGAACCATGACGTCAGGCACAACATTATGATGATAACTGACATTCATATTACAATGTGATTGTAACGTGGCGTCAATAACAACATGAAATAAATAACTACACAGATATAAATGTAAACAAAAAGAAAAAATAAGTATAAGAATTTAATGGGACTACCGTAGGAATTAAGAGGTTTTGGGCTGGGAAATTCTAAATAGAAAAACAATAGAAATAACAATATTGGCATAAACTGAAACATGAAGATTTATATCACACTTTTTTTTAATAATTTCTTTTTCTCTAAACAGACTCCATTCCTTGGTTTCATTGATTAACAAAAGAACATCGCAAAACGTAACTTCACTTTTACATTTCGCTTGTCTGTCACAACATATTTCTGCAAGTTTTGTAATTGTACTTCATTATTATGAAAAAAAGCTCTCCTGATGCTACATAGTATTCAAGAACTTCAATAAACAAGCCGTAGACAATGTAGGATTTTGTGTCCTATATTGTCTGGAAGTGCTATTTACATAAGTGAAACGTTATCATTGCTTTTTATTTTTTCATCTATTTCTGTTTTTCTATTTATTGTATAAGGACTGTTCTTCCTTCATGACTTCAGTTAAAACACACATTTGTTAGTCCATGTAGTAGCTATATTGCTAGAAATAAACAATAAACCGAACTGAAGCAGGAAAGGTCGGAACATGACATAGACTGTGTTCTTGCTTCCTATTGGTCCGACTTAACGTGGTACATTGTAACGTTTCTGCTATGTTGCAAACTCCTAAAAATCAGTTGCCAACATAGAAACACGAAATATCTGATACCTAAAGTAAAACTTCATTACCGTACATGTAAAATATTACATTTTCGCCTTCTGTTTGAAATTCTATTAACACTATTAGTAAAACGCCTTTAAGAAATAGTACGTTGACTTAAATATAACTTTGGCTGACCTTTTACGTAATTTTCAGTTTTTAATACTTTCGTAAATAATAGCTGCAAACACTAAAAATGCATTACACTTAGTTTCGGAAATTGCTGAACCTATATAGATACTAATTTGTATGAAAACAATAATGCTACATGTTATAAACTATTGCACAATATGATTACATATATACCTTTTGTTTAAATAAATTAGGGCAGACCATGTTTTATATATCACTAGATCCTAAATTAAATACTGATAATTGTTCATGCACTAAAATTAATAATCCGTTTGGTACTAAGAAACTATCTTCGAAATTAACAAAACTACGACAACCATATACAAATCCGTATTAATAAATAATTTGACCGCAAACTGAAACACATTAAAATTCCATGTCACAATAATATTACGCCTACACACTATTGACAAAACAAATATGTGTGCATTTCGAAAACACACATAATGTAAATAATTTGAGCACAGTAAACACTAGTCAAAAGGATGACTTTAAATTAGTGTACCACATTAAATACAAATTTCATGAAACAAGTACATACATTGACATAAATAGTCAAAGCTTAAATGTAATGTTTTAATTTCTGTATTTTGTCATATTTAATGTAAAAGAATATTGTTTAATTATGAATTACAAAACTTTGTCATCAATCTTATTACGCAGTTACGTAGAAAGATGTTTAAGAGAATCCATTGTTTGTTTAGTCTGCTTTAAAGTTTTGGAGTGGCCAGAAACCTGTAAGCAGCTCTGTTGGCTTGCTGCTGCATTTCTTGATTGTGCAATGTTTAAGTGGAAATAAAATCGTTTCCATATCAACTGAGATGGTTTTAATTTATGATAAGATCCTGTAAAATCAAATTCTTTAGTGAATGCCGAAGACAACTCACAACGCAATGGACTTCAGCCAGCATATAAGATAAGTTCAACTTCACCTACAGTGGAATGACTTCGTTATAGACTGTGAACTAATAAACATTTCCGTGATTCAGGAATATATTAGGGCTCAGTTTGAGTCATTCCGAAAAGAGGTGATGGACGTTAGAACATTACCGAAATATCAAAGAACTTATTTTGCGTTTCACAGGAGAAAATGGCTCCTCAATGGGGAAAAGTAGGATGTGATGTCAGAAATCTTGGAGAGTGGCACATCAATTTTAGCTATCCTGTTCCGTGTGCCGAAGACTTAAATAAAAAAAATCCTCCAGAGTTAAGCTCTCAATTAATTTAATAACTAGAAATTTCAAAGAAAGTCTACAGCTGTTAGACTGGAATGAGTTTTATAAGGAATCAGATGCTGATGTAAAACATAACTTATTTCATGATACATTTGAAAACTGTTCCCCTAGAAAATAGTTAAATATAATTGTAAGAAACCATGCAAAAATCAATTGCTTACTAAAGGAATTAAAAATATCTTGTAACCAGAAAAGGGAACTACATCTACCTGCAAGAAAGAGTAATGACCCAGAAACACTCAAATATTATAAAAACTACTGAGTTACATTAAGAAAAGTTATTTAAAATCCAAAAGCTTGTGCCTCATGTCTGAGATTGGTCCCTCTGATAATAAAATTAAAACAATTTGGAATGTTATTAAAAGGAAAACAGGGCAAACAAGAGCATAGGAAGGTGGTATTACCATAAAAGCAAATGAAATGTTTACTTAAAAAATTCATAAGATGACAACATTTGTAATCAAAACATCCAAGGGTGTACTGCCGGTCTATAGTGTCCAATGAGCACAATATTTTGGCGATCATACATGTCGCCATCATTAGGTGAACTGACGGACTGAGCTCCTGGAAACGCGCCGGCACGGAGATCCGCACGCTACGGCTGCTCGAAGGGCACTGGGTTCAAGCCTGGTAGCAGGCGATTTAAATACCCGCGGAGCGACCCCTCCGCGGTCCTCGCCCCGCGCCGCGGCCACGCAGTGGAACCGCTTGCGGCGGCGTCTGAGATGACGTCGGTGTGAAGTCTCTGTCCGCTGTGGTCGTCACTTCATTACGTTTGTTAGATTTACTCTTAATTAACCTAATTGCTGGTTCCCAAGCTTTGCTAAGATTATAGCCACAGTCACGGTTTATGAGGTTGTCACTTGTGCGAATTTCAATGGCCTCTCTAACGACGCAGTCCCAGTATCTCGACGTCTGTACCAGAATCCTAGTGCGTTCATACTCCATCGCATGATTCTCCGACAGACAATGTTCAGCGACTGCTGACTTGCTCGGGTACATCAATCGTGTGTGCCTCTGGTGTTCAACGCATCGATCCTCGACGGTACGCATCGTCTTTCCAATATATGACTTTCCACACTGACACGGAATATGGTACACGCCGGCCTTCCTCAAACCGAGATCATCTTTGGCGCTCCCCGCCAGTGCATGAATTTTATTAGGTGGACGAAAAACAGTTCCAACCTGGTGTTTTTCAAAATGCGGGCGACCTTCCCCGAGAGTGCACCGGTATATGGAACAAACATACATCCTCCCTTGTGTTTTCATCCGTTTCCACAGGTTGTGATGTAGTGGTTGGGTGGAGAGCCCTCTGTATCTGCCACTCTGAGTACCCATTTATTCGGAATACAGTTTTCAGGAGTTCCAATTCCTGCGGTAGACTCTCTGTGTCGGAGATAGTGCACTCCCTATGTACTAGAGTTTTAAGTACCCCATTCCTCTGTGAAGGGTGGTGACAGCTGTCTGCGTGTAAAAACAGATCAGTGTGCATTGTCTTCCGATATACACTATGACCCAGGGTGCCATCAGCTCTTCTCTTTATCAAGACGTCAAGGAACAGCAATTTACCCTCTGTTTCAGTCTCCATAGTGAAATTGATGTTGCCGTGCATGGAGTTCAGATGTGTAAGGAAGTCAAGGAGTTTATCCATACCATGTGGCCAGATGACGAAAGTGTCTTGCACATAATGGAAAAAGCAAGTAGGTTTCCATTCAGATGATGCCAGGGCTTCCTCCTCGAAATTCTCCGTGTACAAATTTGTGACCACAGGGAAGAGTAGGATACCCATGGCGACTCCCTCCGTTTGTTCGTAGTATTAGCCATTGAAAAGAAAATACATGGAGGTCAAGACATGCCTAAAAAGTTCGGTGGTCTTCTCGTCAAACTTCTGACCAATCAAATCTAGCGACTCTCGAAGGGGCACTCTCGTGAACAACGAAACGACATCGAAACTCACCATGATATCTGACTCATCCAACCTGAAGCTGTTAAGGCGTTTAACAAAATCCATGGAATTAGGGATGTGATGAGGGCATTTACCCACATAAGGACTTAATATTCCCGTCAAGTATTTGGCCAACAAATATGTAGGTGCCTTGATGTTACTGACAATGGGACGTAACAGCACCCCATCTTTGTGAACGTTACGGAGTCCATAAAGTCTTGGTGGTACCGGACCTTGAGGTAGCAGTTTCTTGGCAACACCCTCCGGTAAATCCGCATCCTGGAGAAGCACCCTCGTTTTGTTTTCCACCTTCTTTGTGGGGTCAACGCTCATCTTCCGGTAGCAATCGTCATTTAGCAGGCTCTGCATCTTTTCAGTGTAGTCCTTATGGGAGACAACAACCATAGCATTGCCTTTGTCAGCCGGTAAGACAACAATTTCAGGGCACTCCCTCTGGCCACCCTCTCTTTACTAGTGATGTTTGACTTCATGGGCTTGGATTTTGTCAGCGCACGACAAGTTTCACGACATATTTCCTCAGCTGATTCAAGCGGAAGTTGAGCTGCAACCTGTTCAACTGCACTTTATGTATCTGTCTCAACAATGGAAAATCCGATAGGAATATCAGTAATGGAGGACAGGTAGCAACTCACCGTACGGAGGCTCACTGAGCTGTTGACAGACATGAAAATAGATAATCACAGAATCACAGAAAATAGATAATCAAAGTCATACTGTGATTATCAACTCAGCAAGCCTCTGTTATGATGACTTTATACTGTCTCTTCTTACAATTACAATTTCTTCCCCTTCCATTCAGCATTATTCAATTCACTTGACTTAGATCACCTTACTTCTCTTATTGATCTGTCCACTTTTGATTGCAGCTGGCATTGCACATTACATATCATGCAATGTCTTTCTCGTAACACCCTTCACTCCATCTTTATGATTATGAGTCACAAAGTCTACTCTCCTGCCTGGACCCTTTCCCCTTCCCCCTTCCGAAGATGAAACAGGTTACAATAATTTTTCATTTACAAAAAGATATCTGAGAGTAAAAAAACATTGAGAATACTTAGTGCAAACTTATTGTCACTCTGCATGTTCTTTTCTCTTTGGATGTAGAAAACATTTTCACACTTTGCTACCTTTTGTAAGATGCAAGTTATTTTCTGCATTGGGAATAATTGTTTGGATGAAACTTTTAAGAAGTTTTGATTATTGATTTATTTTTATAATTATGTTTTAATCCCAAATCAATCATCCTGTCCAGGAGCCACAACTTTTTGGCAGTAAAGGTATCAGAACATCAGCAGCAGCAGATGTAGACCGTGATGAAATAAGGTACATGATATTTGCTTTACTGTAGAGAAGAATTACTGTAGAATGTAGTTGAGTATTTGCATAAACAATACTGCAGTGACCTTCAGCTTACTATTAAAATAATAGTTATAGTGTGATTAATTGGCACAGTAATTTTGCTCACTATTGTTCTTTTTAACTCAGTGGTTAATATTTCACTAGTTATTATTTTTTTACAGTCTGAATATTTAAAAGGAAACCTGTTTTCATTTCATATTTTCATCATCATGAAACTTAGACAGTAGTCAGAGTAGGTTTAGGTAACAAAATTGTATTCAAGAAGAGTGAGTTTCAACCAGGATGCTTACTTTACAAAGAAAATCTTCGTTCTTGTCCAATCATACCTGTTCTCTATCTCTTATACTCTCAGTACTTTATCTCCTCTCTCTTTCACTTGAAGATGAAACAATTTTACAAGAAAGTTAAATGACCTAATTGTGTTCTTGAGACAGAGAGAGAGAGAGAGAGAGAGAGAGAGAGGAGGGGGAGGGGTGTTATTAATAACACACATTTAAAGTAAGTGTGGAAAATAGAGCTTGGTTTGAGCTTGGTATTGACTAATATACCCGTAATTTTTGACAGGCAAACTCTTGCTTCAATTTGAAGTACACCGTGTTTTGAGCTAGAGTTCGAATACACAAAGAAAACACACACACATGCGCATACACACAAAACTGACTGGAACACGTATGGTAAGAAAAGAAAAAGTTTAAATATAAAAACTAAGAAAGTTGAAGCATTTACTGAAACAAATCACATACTAAAAGAAAGAGTAATGACAGATACAGTGCTATGTATATTCAGAAGAAAATGTGCAAAATTTCAGTCAGGTTGCTGCATAAAGGAAATCAGATCTGATAACAAAACAAGTACTGGTTATGAAGTAAATGTTGTTTGTGAGTACCTTATCATGTTCTTACACACTAAAAATAGAAATGAACTGTTATAAATGTCAACCTATCTATAGGAAACCTTAACCTGCATGTACAAACAAATTAACATATAATACTTCTGTAAACCTACTAAGGATAATTTGCAGATAAGGTGAAGCAGGTCAGTGTCAAAAATAAAATTAAAAAAATTCATCTGCAGCATTCAATAAGTCATTTTCCTTTCAAAATTCCTACAATTTACTTACATACAGAACAGTTACTGTGAAAATGGCCCCCACAAATAGTGTATTTTTTTCAATTTATTCTTGTCCATCAGTGACAAATAAAAGAAAAACATTTGTTGTCCAACCTTTTTTATCCAATTTCTGTTTAAATTGTTTGCCGTTTATAATTCAAAATAATTCCTGTATTCTCTTTATTCCTTTCTGTTCTCTGTTCTCACACTAGCATTTATAATAACAATTAATGTTCTTATGTTACTTTAGTAAATAATATGTAATTTGCTTCAAACACTGACATTTCTTTCTTTTGTTTCAGCGTATTCAACAAATTGAGATTTTCAGATTTAAATAGTAAGTAAAAGGGGAATTATTGATCAGATTAGAGTTATGTTGGTCCATGTTTTAAATAGGGTATTTTCTTCTGTTTTTGTTACCAATGTACATAAGAATTTTAATTGGTTACTTTTATCCTTTTACTCATATCCTTATACCATATTCAAGAAATTTACAGTTTTAAATTTGAACAGTGATTACAAATGGACAATGATATTGGTTTACCAATGAATTGATCTATGATTTATATGATGTATCTTTTTATTCGAACAATGTAAAATCCAATAGGAATGTCGATGATGGAGGATAGGTAACAACATAAAGAAGCTCACTGGACTGGTACAGACACAAAAATAAATTATCACATTCACACAACTTAAATTTTCGGCCATGGCCTTTTGTCAGAAAAAGAAACACATACATTCACGCAATCACTCAGACAACTATACACACACAACCATCATGTCTGGCGACTCCAGTGACACAAGCATCTAGCCTGTGAGTGAGGTGGGGAGTGGAGGAGGAAGGATGCCTCCAATCCCCACCTCACTCACAGTCTAGATGCTGGATGCTGGACATGATGGTTGTGTGTATATAGTTGTCTGAGTGATTGCGTGAATGTATGTGTTTCTTTTATTGACAAAGGCCATGGGCAAAAATTTAAGTTGTGTGAATGTGGTTATCTATTTTTGTTTCTATCAGCAGCTCAGTTGATATCTTTTTATTCTTTTTTATTAGGTTTTTTTTATCCTCATAACTTGATCCATGGACTTCTGTAATAGTGGACTGTCTTGTGTGCTTCACAGCATAGACATTTGATTAATCTAACAAATTCTCCAATGAGATGAGAAAGAAATTATTCAAAAGAGATACAGTGGCTTTATTCAAAAGAGATACAGTGGCTGGCCAATAATTACCTCAGCACAATACTGCTGATAGTGAGACCAAATAGATTAAAATAAAGAGTGGATCACAAGCCTTCAGAAATTAAATTTCCAAAATATTGTGATCCAGTGTTTATATTTGTCTTTTGGTGTAATTATTGGCAGTATTGAGTGGGGGTACCCATATATAGATAGCCTTATGATAGGTGCAACCACAAAGGAATGATACCAGTATCTGTTGGGAGACCAGACAAATATTTAATTATGAAGAGGTGCAGCAACATTTTCAGGACCTACAGGAAAAACATTCTGAATGACTGGATAATCTAGTCTTGTAACACCAGTTAACAGGCATTGCTGATATGGTGCTGTGAGCGGATGAATGCATGGAGAAATGTCAGCAATTATTTCTTTCCAAGGGCATGCTGCACTACTGTATGTTTAAATTATAATGGCATAAGCTGTAATAATAAAATAAAATAAAAAGCCACAATTTAAAATGTTATATGTCACATTTTGATAGAGGCAGTGCAATCATAATACGGTTCACTTTTGTATTGCATAGGTTTAAGTCTGAGTGCAGAATAAGAGACTGATGACTGGTGAGGGCAGATATAGCTGAGGTCTGTAGAGGGTGCACATAATTGCTGCAGGCCCTCCACCATGCAACTACCTTTGCATGATCATGATATGTTTGAAATGAAGTGTCTAAAGTGGGTCAGCACTTCACATTTACTGGTGCTAACCCATCAGGTTACCACACTCCTCCCTCCATGGCAGGGCTTAGAGTTTAATTGGAATGTGCTGAGGTCTGTACAGGGTGCACATAATTGCTGCAGGCCCTCCACCATGCAACTACCTTTGTATGCTCATGATATGTTTGAAATGAAGTGTCTGAAGTGGGTCAGCACTTTACGTTTACTGGTGCTAACCCATCAGGTTACCACACTCCTCCCTCCATGGCAGGGCTTAGTGTTTAACCACAGCATCTTTTCGGGTAAAATAGCCTCACCTCTCATTCAGATCTGCAGGCAGGGATTATTCAGGAGAAATTCATCGAAAGGGAAAAAAAGAAAAAGGCCAGGGACTGTTCAGGTTGGAACATCGGTCCCTTAATTAGAAATGTAGGTAAGAAATGGAAATAGCTGTGTTGAATTAAGATATGTTGGGGATTAATTAAATTCAGTGGCTGTTCATCAGGGTGTGTGGATTGAATGCCATGGCCTGAATAAAAGGATGACATTATTATATTAGGCAGTACAGAGTACATTATGTCTGTGATGTTGCTTGATAATGTCTCAGATAATGTAAGAAACATGATCCCTGGGATTATGGTTCAAGTATCTGCAGCCAATCTACCCCTGGAAGTAAGCAAACATGTTTAACATGAGACATAAGGCACTGAATCGAGTTGTCAGTATCCTGCTGTGCATGCTTCAGTCCCAGCTACTTGTCACTCTGCTGGCTAGCAAGGCATTGTTTACCTTTCCAATACATCAGCCTGCTACTGCCTGGCTGTGTGCTACCTGCTGTACTGCTTATATCATGTGGTTTTTGCAAAATGTGAAGAACTATTTGGAATAGGAAAGGCTATTATGATTTAAATCGTCTTAATCTACATCTACATCTACATCGATACTCTGCAAATCACATTTAAGTGCCTGACAGAGGGTTCATTAACCACCTTCATAACTTTTCTCTACCGTTCCATTCTCTAATAGCGCGCGGGAAGAAAGAACACCTAAATCGTTCCGTTTTCGATCTGATTTCTCTTATTTTATTGGGATGGTCATGTCTCCCATTACATTAATAATGTAGTGAAGAAACATGTTTCGTCTGAAATTCACTATTCTACTTTCTCTAAGCAAATTCTGAGCTAGATTTTCCTTTGAAAGAACATTTAGTTGTGTTTATGGTTTTATGGTTTTTTTTGACACATTGGCAAACATTCAAAATGATTTAAGAAATACAGTAGCTAATATTTTTAGAGGTTAAATCTGTAATGAAATTAAGAACACGGATTTTTTTTGCCCTATATAAAATCGTATTTTTCCTAAATAATAATTAGTTCACCTGTTTTCAATACTCTTTAAATGTACCCGCAGAAGAGAAAATAGGGGGGGGGGGGGTACTGATTTTCCCCACTATAATGTTTGATGCACTAATGAAATGTTCATATCACTCATCCACCAAATACAATTAATATTTGTAGTATAACATAGTCAAGCTGTGGTTATAAGTCTAAACTTAAGAATAATTATCACATTTTCCATGTTGTACAACTATGGTGTTTATGCAGGTTTGGTTGTTTTTATTTTCTTTAGAGATATTGAGACATATTCTTGATACATATTATTCGATTATAGTTTAGTAGTTCAAATACGTTTTCATGGACCCTCATCCTATAGGTTAACCCATTTTGTCTTTGACATGGTATGAACGGGAATTCTGCCAGATGTTCGTGTCATTTTCACATGCTATTTTGGTGGAGTAACTCACTGCCTTCCTCAAGTTCTCCCTGAGAATGCAGTTTTGGTGGATAAGGTCCAATATTCATGCCCTTGGGGTGCAGGGCACTTCATTACTGTTCTGTGCTCACAAGACATGGTTCTAATAGTCCTCTCTGCTTGGTGTTGCTTCACCTCCCGTCCGCACCAAGTTTGGCTGTCTTCTGAAGCTGAGGATGTCAGCTGAGGTCTGCACCGCGCCAATTGTTCTGTATGTGGCCCATGCCTGCCTGGCATTGTTTCAAAGGCCCTCATTCATTCATGGTGTTGCGACAGCCATCCACACCCCGCCTGGCCATCCTCTGATCCTCTGGGGCCGTGGCTGTCTTCTGAGGCCCACGCCACATTGTGGGTTCAGATTGTGGTCCGTGCCCACCTGGCATGGATCCAGAAGTGCTCTCCATCACTGGGGATCCAATGGATGTATCTCCATCACTGGGGATCCAATGGATGTCTGCTCCCAGGCTCATGCCATCGTCTGCAGCTGTGGTGATCATCTGAGGCCTGTGTCATGTCGGGCGCTCTGTTAGTGTTCCACACTCAACTTGAATGGTTTCAATTGTTTGGTGTCCTGACATCTGTCCAAGTTCCCTGTGGCTGTCGTATATGGCCCATGCCATGTGAGGGTTCCAGGTGCCATCCACGTGCACCTGGCATGCTTCTGGAAGTGCTCTCTCATTGTTGGTGCTCCGACAGATATCTGCACCTGGCTTGGCCATCATCTGCAGCAGTGGTGGGTTATTTGTGCCCTGTTTCATACTGGGTGCTCCATTTGTGGTTTGTTTCTGACTTGGGTGGTTGCAGTCATTGTCTGCTGTTCTGACAGCCACAGCCCCTGAGGATGACTGCACAGGACATGGACAGCTGTCGGGACACTCAATGATAACTGAAACCATCCAAGTTGGGTGTGGACTGTGAACAGAGTGGCCGACATGACACAGGGCTCAGATGACAGGTGAGATGGGTGAGGACATCTTTCAGAACACCAGAGATGGGAGAGCACCCCTGGAACCATGCCAGTTAGGCACGGACTGCAATAGGAACCCTCAACGCAGCACTGGCCTCAGATGACATCTATGGTGCTAGAGGATGGATGGACGGGGTGTTGAAGGTCATCACAACACCAGGATCAAGTGTGGGTACAGACCACGTAGAAAACACTCGGCATAGCGTGGACCTCAGCTGATGTTCTCAGCCCCAGAGGATGGCCAAACTGGTTACAGACAGCAGATGGAGCATCACCAACCAGAGAGGACCATTGGAACCATGTATTTTGGCATGGAATGCTAACTATGTGCCCAGCACCTTCAGGCCATAAATACTGGACCCGATATACCAAACTTGCGTTCTCAGGAAGCACCTGAAGAAGGCAGCAAGTTACACTGCTGAAATATCATGCGAGAATGACATGAACATCTGGCAGAATTCCCGTTCACACCATGTCAAGAGATCAATGGGAAAGCCTCAGGAGTTGCATCAGAACACTCTACAGGGAGGAGATATACCACAGCATCAATAAGATGGACAAGCTTCACCAAAAGAAAGGGAGGATGCTGAGTTCTATCTGTTCCTTGCTGACATGCCGAAAGGGGGAGGTAATTTCAGTTTTCACCAGGATCAAACATCATGTTATAGTCGGTGTCACCTATGAAGGTGGCCCAGTTTTCAGCCATTCTGCGCATTCCCCTCCATTACCACACTGGCAACCAAAAATATTCATTCTCTATGTGCCTGGCTGGCCGCGAATTATGCAATGTTTTTCCTGCAAGTGCAACTCTGTTGGCGCTCGGCCGTAGCTGCTCCCCTCCATGCTTTTCCTATCACTCCACCTCTACGCAAGGAGGTACTTTCTTATATGATGCAGATATAGCTCCAGAGCAGCGAACAAGTTCAAACACCGAGCCTGCCTCCCAATAATTAGGGAGAGAGTGCATGACATGCAACATCAACTAGATGACACCAGGGAGTTGCTGTATCTCCATTTTTCCTTAGATTTTTTCCTTGATTAGTCAAGATTGGGACCATCTTGATGGTGCCTCATGGTCTCTGGTGGAATTCACCATGAGGAAATCAACAGCATGCCAGCAAGCCAAGTTTGAGTGCCTCAATAACAAGGTGCAACAGAATGGGGACACACGGACAGTGATCAACTTGAGTGACAAGCAGCTTGATGTTGCCACCTCCAAGGTACTCAGCAAGGGCTTTAATTTTGCAGTGACACCCAGAAATTAGTCTGTTGCAGCCTTCATCATAGCAGTTGAACAAGCAGCCAATATGCTACCATCCATAGTGGCTGATGAGATCCTCAGGGAAACATATAGGACAAGAAGACGTGGGCTTTGCTGAAGGAGTCAGGGAACAGGTCATCAAGAAGCTTCATCCCAAAGCACCTGTACCACCTATACTGTAAGGACTCCCAAATGGTTCATGAGGATGGGGCTTCTCTCTGGCTGTAAAAGCCTTCATCGGTTAGAGACACAAACATACACACACACACACACTCTCACACAGACACGACCATGTCTCTAGCCGCTGTGGTCGATCTGTGCTACCAGCATGACCTAGGTGGAGCAACCAGTGGTGGGGGGGGGGGAGGAGGTGGCAAGGAGATGGAGGGGGGATGCACAACATGTGTGAGGGAATATGCCAGTGTTGTCTGACAGACATTATGGAAGAAAGGTCCCATTGTGGCCTGTTATGGTGCTCCCATTGAGAGAACCTCTGCTCTCGTTGATCAACACCTTAAGGCTATTACCCTATCACAACGTCCTACCAACTGCAAGCCTGCAACCTCCTTCTTAATTCCCTTGACCAACTACATCCTCACCCGCAATTACTTCTCCTTTGATGGCATAACCCACAAACAAATTCACAGTACAGCCATGGGCACCTGTAAGGCACCCTGCTATGCCAACCTGTTCGTGGGCCATCTGGAGGAATCCTTCCTGACTGCCCAGAATCCCAAACCCCTCATTGGTTCAGATTCATTGATGATATCTTTGCTATCTGGACTATCCACATTCCTTCAAAACCTCAACACATTCTCCTCCATTCACTTCACCTGGTCCTACTCAACCCAACAAGTCACCTTCCTCGGCATTGACCTATTCCTCAAAGATGGCGTCTCAGTACCTCCATCCAAATCAAACCTACCAACCATCAATAATACTTCCATTTTGACAGCTGCCACCCATTCCACACCAAAATGTCCCTTCCCTACAGTCTAGCCACCTGTCGTCGTTGCATATGCAGTGACAAGCAGTTCGTCTCCAAATATGCCAAGCACCTCACTATGGCCTTCACTGGCCACAGTTACCCTCAAACCTTGTCCAGAAACAGATCTCATGGGCCCTGTCTGCCCA
This sequence comes from Locusta migratoria, assembly GCA_026315105.1. Lineage (NCBI taxonomy): Eukaryota > Metazoa > Arthropoda > Insecta > Orthoptera > Acrididae > Locusta > Locusta migratoria. The sequence continues at coordinate 730,389,768 of CM048744.1, read as the reverse complement.
ATCACCCACATGCTCCCCCACATCCACTCTCTGGCCACAAAGGAGCACCCCTCTTGTCTCCCAGTTTTACCCAGGACTGAAGTTAAATCATGTTCTCTGCCAGTGTTTCGACTACCTTTCATCCTGCTATGAAATGAGAAATACCCTACCTAATATCCCCCCCCCCCCTACAGATGTGTGAAGTTGGCCGTTGGACAGATGGAGGTCAACATCGAGGAAAGATGTATGAGATTTGGAATAGGACCAGGTGAATTTGATGGGACCAAAGGAGTTGAGATTGGAGAGGAAATTCTGGAGTTCTTCTTCACTGTTAGTCCAGATCATGAAGATGTCATCAATGAATCTATACCAAACTTTGGGTTGACAGACTTGGGTATCCAAGAAGGCTTGCTCTAAGCGTCCCATAAATGAGTTTGCATACGAGGGGGCCATCCTGGTTCCCATGGCTGTTCCCTTTAGTTGTTGGTATGTCTGGCCCTCAAAGGTGAAGAAGTTGTGGTTAGGATGAAGCTGGCTAGCCAGCTGTTGAGCCCATGGTAACGTTTTCACACACAAATCTTCTTCGAGACTCTGAACACTTCCACTGGCAAAAGGTGCACTTAAAGCAATCTTAGCAAGCAACTACCTTCTGCCGGCAAGTACAGAACCAGGATTGTGAGGATGGACCGTGAAGTGTGCCAGGATAGATCAGAGGGCAGAGTACTTGCTTTCAAAAGGCAAAGGTCCCATGTTTGAATCCCAGTTCCAGCACACAATTTCAATCTGTCATGAAGTTTCACAACGAAGACTTGTTCAAGGCTAGGAGCTTGATTATGTATAAGTTCAAAGATGAAGATAAAATTGCAGCTCTTTTCAAATCCACAATGATAAATGGGGGGTTCCCTTATATAAAAGCAATTTTGACCTTGGAATGACCTTGAATGTCATACTCATGGACATAGGCATCTCCTGCTCTTTCTAAATCCACAATAAAATGGGGATACCCACTTAAATAATGAATTTGGCCTTCATGTAACCTTCAAGGTCAAATTACAGTCTCCGTGGTATAGTCAGGGAAAAATCCTATAATTTTTGTATTTAACATTTAAAAAAAATCCAATCTGACAAATTATTCAGGGGTTTCCATACTGTTGTGCCACCCAGTATATGCACTAACACCAGATTCTGGAACATAATTTCTCAATAGATCCAGAAACTACTAGAACACTAAATAAAATTGAAGTGTACTAGCTGTGTGTCTCGAATGCAAGACCCTTTGTTTCACTGACCAACACTTTACCATTACACCACACTGTCACTGTCTTCCAGTGCCTTTATTTGCAACAATTTATTTAAAGACCTTTTCTGCTTATTTATACTAACCTGATCACTGCAGTAAAATTCAACCACTTCATGCTGTACATTAAGACACTGAAGAACTGAGCACTGAGTACTGAATTCTGAATCAAATCTGCCTTAACTAAAAAACCAGATTTTTCTGCAGGACACTCACCACATCTGCTTGCTGCAGCCATCAAACAATGTCTTCTAGAACTACCAAAAAATAATTCAGTGCAGAAGGTGTGCCTACCTCACCATTCCACAAGAAAATGCAAGTTTGGAAATATATAATATACCTCATTCTTCCAGTCATCAATTTGTTTATTGATAGATGGCATGGTAAGACAACAGGAAACCTGGTAAGAATATAGGACTAGTGTGCTCATCAGCATGCTAGAAGGGGGAGCTTTATGTGGCACCAGTAAAGTGATGGAGATGAAAGGGAATGAGGACTGGGAATGAATTTGGACAGAAGAAGATGGGGATGTGGAAATGCTGAAAGTAATTCATATGGGAATTGAGGAGTCAGGTGGTGTTGAAAGCAGACTAGGAGAGATTAAGATAGGAGGAGTGATATATCAAAGCAAAAAGTGTAAGGATAATTCGTACCTCCATATTTCTCAGCAGTTGTGGGTTAGGAGCAGCTTGAGGTAGGAGTCTTTGTGACAGAAAATGTATTCCCTGGGTATATATCTATTTTTCCAGTGTTAGAAACGAAAATAAAAATCTTCATGTATTCATGTAAACAGCTTATAAATTGTGCAACAGTAAAACAAAGAAATATGCGTAATGTACAAAATTATTTGTGGAGTATCCAAAGAAAAAAAATAGTAATAAAATACAAATGATGTATAACTTGAAAACTTGACTATAAACTTCAAAACTTGGCTACAAAATATTTCTGTTACTTGTCTAGGAGCTAGTATGAATAAATTCTTTATTGAGTCAACCCTTGAATAGTCGACATAGAGTTGTCCACATGAGAAACATGGAGATGTCAAATCCGCTCCACTGTTTTTAATATATTGTCCCTGTGATTTTGTTAATAGTAATAGAAAATGCGAGTCTGACTGGAAACTGTTGAAAGGTAGATTTATTGCAATAAGGGAGATTTGTTCATGACGTCATATCTCCTGAACTATGTAGTAGGTAGTTTTTAACCCCCCAGCAATTGTTGTCTGATAGAAAGCAATATGTATACCAAGTGTAGGTGAAATTTGTCCATAATTTTAGGAGACAGCATGATAGAGCAGTTATTCATAAATTTCATTGTTTATGACATCATAGCTCCTGAAATATGTGTCGTACTATGATGTAAATTCGAAGATACATTCATTGGTATATGTGTCTAATGTCTGCAAAATGGTGTTAGCAGTAAAGACATAATAAATTGAAACCTAAGGCGTGACGACGCGGATTTTCATGAACCAAATTGTTTATGACTTTATATCTCATGAACTATATGTTGACCTGTGATATAGTATTGAAGGAACATTTAGTGTTGTGTATGTTTACTAACCTGTGAATACAATTTACAGTATAGAAGTAATAATGTGTAATGTCATGCCAAAAGCTTTTTCCAAATCCAAAAAAGCTAGAAATGTAGGTTTACCTTTCCTTAATCTATCTTCTAAGATAAGACATAAAGTGAGTGTTGCCTCCCATGTTCCTACATTTCTTCTTAATCCAAACTGATCATCCCTGAGGTTGGCTTCTACCAGCTTTCCCATCCTTCTGTAAATAATTTGTGTTAAAATTATTAAACTGATGATTCTGTAATTTTCACATCTGCCTGTGCTTGCTCTCTTTGGAAAGGGGACTGCTACATTTTTCTTAAAGTCTAATGGTATTTCCCCTGTCTCATACATCTTACGCACCAGGTAAATAGTTTTGTCATGGTTGGCTCTCTCAGAGACTTCAGTAATTTTGAGGGAATGTTGTCCACTCCAGGGGCCTTGTTTCGACTGAGGTCTTTCAGTGCTCTGTGAAATTCTTGTAGTATCTTCTATTTCATCTTCATCTGATTCCTCTTCCCTTTCTTCAATATTGTCTCTAAGTTCATTTCCTTTGTAGAGCCACTCTGTATACTCTTTCCACCTTTCAGCTTTCCCTTCTTTGCTGATAACTGGTTTTCCATCTGAGTTCTTAATATTCATTCAGTTGCTTATCTTGTCTCCAAATGTCTTTTTTATTTTCCTGTAGCTGATATCTATTTTTCCCTGTTTAAACATTCTTCTACTGACACAGTATAATACTTACAAAATATACAGTTTCATAATTGACTAAAGGAACTTTTGGTACTGTTTTTCAGATTATATTTCATTTAAATAGTATTTACTGTGTAATAAATGTTTTCAAGGAGAAACATTTTGATAGCTATTTTAAAGCTGTGCATATTAGTTATTTGTTTGATGTGTTTAGGCAACTTGTTGTACAGTTTTAATCCCTGGTATTCAATAGTGTTTTGGGTTCTCACTTTCTTTTTTCTTGTTAGGTGCAGGTTTTCCCTCACTCTTGTGTTGTGGCTATGTATACAGCTGTTTGTGGCATAGGGATATACAGTTTTTTCTGACATTCAGTAATGTTTGGAAAATATATTCATATTGTTCAAAATATACTCTGTGCTTTGTAATATGAGCTGTCAGAAAATAGTCCTGCATCCACTCACACTCACACACACACACACACACACACACACACACACACACATACACACACACACAAAATTTCTGTTAATTATATAGATAGGGTTATTATTACAATTTATCAAATTATCCCTCAATTTTTCCTGGATTCAAAACTGCTGGTTCTTATCCATAACCACTTTCACCTCCATCCGTTTTCCCTTGCCTCCTTTGTATTCCCATTGGTCTAGATTCTGACTTCTCTTCTTTACCATCTCATTCTTCCACTCTACCAATTGAGTATTTAATGTGTCAACTATACCTTGAACAGTTGCAATTATTCCTTGAGGTTATTGAGATATAGTATGTGATTAATGCATAACCAAAAGTAAGGAAAATTTCATCTTCCCTAGATTTACTATTTTCAAATACATCATGACTTCATATAACTGACAAAATATACAGGTAGTAAGCCATCATAAAGCCGATTACTGATCCACAGAAAGTCATGTATAATAGATAATTACATTTATATATATAAAAAATAGATGAAGATTACTCACCAGGCAAAGGAGCACAAGTGGTGATAATAGCACAAATAACACACACACACAAGCTTTCGCAACCCACTTGCTTCTTCAGGCAGAAGGGAAGGAGAGGGAAAAGGAAATGATGAGGGTGTTAAGGGAGGGGGTAAGAAGTCATTCCAATCCCGGGAGAGGAAAGTCTTTCCTCTCCCGGGATTGACACGGCTCCTTACCCCCATCCCTTAACACCCTCATCATTTCCTTTTCCCTCTCCTTCCTTTCTGCCTGAAGAAGCAACTGGGTTGCGAAAGCTTGCGTTTGTGTGTGTGTGTGTGTGTGTGTGTGTGTGTGTGTGTGTGTGTGTGTGTGTGTGTGTTTTATTTGTGCTACTATCACCACCTGTGCTCCTTCGCCTGGTGAATAACGTAAAAAATAGATGAAGTACACTTACCAGGCGAAAGGGCACAGGCAGTAATAGCAACAAATAAACACACAGACACACACACACACACACACACACACACAAAAATGCTAGCTTTCGCAGCCTAGCTGCTTCATCAGGCAGAAGGGAAGGAGAGGGAAAAGGAAATGATGAGGGTTTTAAGGAAGGGGGTAAGGAGCCATTCCAATCCCGGGACAGGAAAGACTTACCTTGGGGGAAAAAATGGGAGGTAAATAAATGCACATACACCCACACATTTACACAGACACAAGTACACTTAGGCAGACATACTGTAGAGTTCTACAGTATGTCTGCCTAAGTGTACTTGTAAAATTAATTTTACAAGTCTTTCTGTCTTTCTGTTGTGTTAGATTGAACTTAGAATTAGATTTTTAAATCACAATTATTTGTAAAATTAATTTTGCAGGAACACCACAGGGTGATGTCGATGCAGAATGTGATATCACTAAAACGTTAGAAGAGAAACTACAGAAAACTCTGAAATTGCAGTCTTCCATATACAAGTACACTTAGGCAGACATACTGTAGAGTTCTACAGTATGTCTGCCTAAGTGTACTTGTGTCTGTGTAAATGTGTGGGTGTATGTGCATTTATTTACCTCCCATTTTTTCCCCCAAGGTAAGTCTTTCCTGTCCCGGGATTGGAATGGCTCCTTACCCCCTTCCTTAAAACCCTCATCATTTCCTTTTCCCTCTCCTTCCCTTCTGCCTGATGAAGCAGCTAGGCTGCGAAAGCTAGCATTTGTGTGTGTGTGTGTGTGTGTGTGTGTCTGTGTGTTTATTTGTTGCTATTACTGCCTGTGCCCTTTCGCCTGGTAAGTGTACTTCATCTATTTTTTACGTATATTTTTCCTTTTAGGAATTTTTCCTCTATAATATTCGTATATATATATATATATATATATATATATATATATTTCCTGCTAGGAAATTTTCGTCTATAATATTCGTATCATAAAGATAATTACATTTACATAACTTGAATTTTTGTCCACAGCATTCAGCAGAAAAAAAAAAACCATACATACACAATCATTCAGGAATAACTCATGAACACATGTCTGACCACTGTGGTGCATGCAGAGATAGTGATCATGTATGTGTGAGTTATTCCGGAGTGATTGTGTGAGTATATGTATGTTCTTCTTCTGACGAGTACTGTGCTTGAAAATTCAAGTTATATGAATGGTGATTTCTACTTGCCTGTTCAACAATTGTCTTCATAATGAATTGCTACCTATTCTCTTATTATTGACATTCCAACATCGACTTTCCATTGTTGGACCCATACATTCATGAATGTGTGTAATATAATATGTCCACCTTATTATTAAGCAACAATATTATTTATTCTGTTGTATGTTCCCTGATAGCTGCAGTACATCTTTAGTTAAATCTCTCTCTCTCTCTCTCTGTCTTTCTGTTGTGTTAGATTGAACTTAGAATTAGATTTTTAAATCACAATTATTTGTAAAATTAATTTTGCAGGAACACCACAGGGTGATGTCGATGCAGAATGTGATATCACTAAAACGTTAGAAGAGAAACTACAGAAAACTCTGAAATTGCAGTCTTCCATATACCATATGCATAATGAAATGACACAAAGGTAAATGTTATGCAAACTTTGATTTTGGGAGAATTATATTATCATATGTCATACCCTTTGGGATAACATCATAATGTACAATTACATGCAGTGTGATTGTGTTCAGTTTTGTTGATATTATACCACACTTGTAGTTGAATCCATTCTTTAATGTATCAGAATATATAACAATAACTTTATTCATACTTTCCCTGAATGATTGACTTGGACAGTTTTCTCAGCGTCTTCATAAGCCATTTTTAATTATATGCCTTTTATTTTGATACAATATATTAATTTTAAAATGATATATAATGTTCCAAACTTAACAGTAGCTTCAAAATATTATAATCTTTCATAAATTTTAAGTACTTTCATTATATTCGACCTTAATCCTCAAGCGGGTGCACCTAATTTTTTAACTCCAGCAGGCATGCGGGGTACTCCATAGCCCACTTTCATTTCATGCTATTACAATTGAATTTTCATATCTTTTAATTGCTATCACTTGTGATGTAATTGTGTGAAATGTTAGCTAAGGATTATACAATTATATTAAGTGACTATACTCTCATGTTAATGTATTATATTTATTCAAATGATATTAATTATCTGCTAATCATTCTCAGGCAGCACTACTTATATCCACTACATAACATGTCAAAAAACACTGAAATCTAAAACACATCCCAAATCAACATATCTATGTCATTTCACTGTCATTACCACAATTTCACAGGTGTAGGTATCTTGTACATGTTGCTTGCAGGCAAACCTGTTGCATGAAGAACAAGTTACTGTAGTGGTGACGTATTTGGCACAGCCGCACGAAAAACATCGGTCACATTTCTTCCTCTGGAATTTATTTGGATATTTGTCTTTTATTTCATACAATTTGTGGTACTTGGAAAGAGATACCTTGATTTCAGATGGAAGTGACATTATTTTAGCTCTTTCTGAAAGCTGAGGCCTCATCATTGAAAGAGCCAAATTTTTCAGAAATATACGTGTGTTGTTTCAGATAACCTTCTTTTGAAAAATATAGCACTTGAGCGTTAATGCCTGCTATATTCAACTGTGCATAGAACACCGACTTGTATGACGACCAATGCTGTATGCATTACATAACTGATCTACAGTGTCAACTCCTCCTTTAGTCTTATTGTAATCTGTTATTATATCAGGTATTTTGGTTTCATTGTCCAAATCTGGGGTGCCATGCATTGTCGATAAGAGTATTACTGATTTATTTTTCTTTGAAACGTAAGGTGTTATAGTGATATCGTTTTGGAATCTAAATACAGAGTATCCCACTTCCTGTCTTTTGTTACCCTGGAATTCACTAGGTATTTCTCTCTCTCATTTTTTTTCTTTTTTTTTTTTTCAAAGTACTTATGCAGGTGAGATTCTTCTCAAGGAGATCCATTGCAAGAAGATAACTGGTATAGCAGTTATCAAATGTCATATCTTTGTTTGAACTTCAATAACACAAATCAGACATTTCACAATGTCACTTGGTTTATTAGACACCAGGGAAGGCTTCAGTTCAAACTGCTTATTTACTTCAGACTGGCTCTCTTTTCTTAGCAAAGTACTCATGTTCTCCTCGACCTCCTGTCTACAATGTTGCACCGTTACCAGTTTGTGGTCAGAATTATATCCTCTTGTTCACTTTAAATATGACCCTTAACAAAAGCTGTTCACACACACTACCTCTGGTTTATTGAGACATTTTGCTGATTAGGCAAGCTGAAAGCGTATATCAGGTACTGTTTTTTGCACATTTACAAACAAATATCCAACAAATTTAGCAATACACATTGGTATTTATTTCGATTCAGTAACCACTCACAATAAATCCTAATAGTGCATAAATTTTTAAAACATCTATATATACACATATGCAAAACTATTATACTTCTAAAACAAAGACACTAATTCAAATAAATATTTCTGTACTCGTTCCTGTCTCCTTCAAGCACTTAATTTTTTCATGTCATCTGTATACTCATTCTCACTGCACTGTGTCACCATGACTTCATGTGAGCAGACTGTCGGTTCTTGCGCCAGCTGGCAGTCAAATGCTGACTGTTCTCCAATCACTCATTCCTTCAACCAGCAGTGTTGTGTATCAATTGCCAGCCAAAGCTTCTGGCAAATAACACTTTCCCCAATTGATTGGTTGCTATGGTAAGTTGACCCATCAACTCCAAGTGATTAGGCTATATAGGCTATAAACCCACCCTTGCACCATGTGACTACTGTGTAATCACTCACAATTGAGACTTATTCAGGTAACAGTTACAAATACATGTACCTATATGAATGCAAAAATTAATCACCAGGCGAAGGAGCACAGGTGTGACAGCATCACAAATAAATAAATGAATACACACACACACACACACACACAATCGCAAGCTTTCGCAACCCAGTTGCGTCTTCAGGCAGTAGGGAAGGAGAGGGAAAAGGAAATGATGAGGGTTTTAAGGAAGGGGGTAAGGAGCCATTCCAATCCCGGGAGAGGAAAGACTTACCTTGGGGGAAAAAATGGAGGGTAAACAAATGCACACATGCCCACACATTCACACAGATTTTATTTTTTCCTGCTAGGAATTTTTCGTCTTAATAATCGTTTCAAATGCAAAAATTAATATATATTCATGTATTTCATGTATCTTTTGCCCACTCAACCCCAACTGTGATTTTACTTTGGAATGATTCTAGCCCCCACACACCAGACCTAACTCCTGGTGCCACATATATACAAACAACAATGCTGTTAAGCTGTAAGGTTAGTTGTAATTAATTATTGTTTCAACACATTTACCTAAATTTCCTATTTTATTTAACATTGTTCTTATTCATTTGTATTCAACATAAGCACAAAATATCTTACTTATTATTTACAACAGCAATTCTTAAAACATCTGCGCATACATTACATAGCCTAAATGTTTCTTAATCGTACCTGATGAAATACACCCCTCCCCCAAATACACAAAAGTTATAGTAACATAATAAAATATGAAAGTAAAAGGCAAATATATATTTCAAAATACAACAATTATTTCTCAATGTAGTGTCACATTTCTCAAACCAAATGTCTTCCTAGATATGGGGTATACCAGCCTATACACATTTGGATGTGGACATTTATATATCACAAATGGCCCCTGGTATAGCTAAAACATTTTCTTTATCTCTCTGTCTAAGGCACTAGATTTCTCCTTCATTTTTACTAAGACGTTATCCCCTGGTCTGAACTTCATCATTTTGTACCTACCATCTGCTACTTTTTTCTTTCCAGTCCATTTTTTGTCATTTGCTGTCTTGCAATCATTTTTTGTTTCTGATTGCTGCTGGTTTGCCTAGAAGGCAATTCAATTTTTTCAGCAATGAAATTCTCTTTTCTCTTACCCCTCATCAACTCGTATGGAGAAAACACTGTAGAACTACTTTTTACTGTATTCATTAAATCCTCAAATGCTGATACATATCCTACCCAAGAACAGTGTTTCTTGCTGCAGTAAGTTCTGCATAACTGACCCAGTTCACATATGTACCTTTCAGCTAGATAGTTGGTTGGGTGGTACACAGATATTCTTATATGTTTAACACCTGCTCTGTCTTTAAACTTGTTTCACATAATGAAACTTTCACTCTGCAGCGGAGTGTGCGCTGATATGAAACTTCCTGGCGGATTAAAATTGTGTGCCGGAACCGGGACTCGAACCTGGGACCTTTGCCTTTCGCGGGCAAGCGCTCTACCGACTGAGCTACCCTGACACGACTCACGATGCCGCCTCACAACTTTACTTCCGCCAGTACCTCGCCTCCTACTTTCCAAACTTCACAGAAGCTCTCTTGCAAACACGCAAGACTAGCACTCCTGGAAGAAAGGATATGGTGGAGACATGGCTTAGCCACAGCCTAAGGGATGTTTCCAGAATGAAACTTTCACTCTGCAGCGGAGTGTGCGCTGATATGAAACTTCCTGGCGGATTAAAATTGTGTGCCGGAACCGGGACTCGAACCTGGGACCTTTGCCTTTCGCGGGCAAGCGCTCTACCGACTGAGCTACCCCGACACGACTCACGATGCCGCCTCACAACTTTACTTCCGCCAGTACCTCGCCTCCTACTTTCCAAACTTCACAGAAGCTCTCTTGCAAACACGCAAGACTAGCACTCCTGGAAGAAAGGATATGGTGGAGACATGGCTTAGCCACAGCCTAAGGGATGTTTCCAGAATGAAACTTTCACTCTGCAGCGGAGTGTGCGCTGATATGAAACTTCCTGGCGGATTAAAATTGTGTGCCGGAACCGGGACTCGAACCTGGGACCTTTGCCTTTCGCGGGCAAGCGCTCTACCGACTGAGCTACCCCGACACGACTCACGATGCCGCCTCACAACTTTACTTCCGCCAGTACCTCGCCTCCTACTTTCCAAACTTCACAGAAGCTCTCTTGCAAACACGCAAGACTAGCACTCCTGGAAGAAAGGATATGGTGGAGACATGGCTTAGCCACAGCCTAAGGGATGTTTCCAGAATGAAACTTTCACTCTGCAGCGGAGTGTGCGCTGATATGAAACTTCCTGGTGGATTAAAATTGTGTGCCGGAACCGGGACTCGAACCTGGGACCTTTGCCTTTCGCGGGCAAGCGCTCTACCGACTGAGCTACCCCAACACGACTCACGATGCCGCCTCACAACTTTACTTCCGCCAGTACCTCGCCTCCTACTTTCACATATGTTAAACAAACTGTGCTCCAATGTGAGACAAAATTTGTGCAGGTTGTGTAACATTTGCTAAGTAGTCCTTTTCCAGTTCATTGATTAAGTTCTTACTTGTGGCGTTTCTTGAAGGATATAATTTAACAAATTTTGAAAATACATCCACTGCTAGTAATGTCTGTTTAAGTTCCCTCAACCTGCTGGTAACAGCCCAAAAAGAAAGAGCACCAATAGTCCACCTGTCTTAATTGTTATAATGTTATACATTTCCCCTTGTGCAGCTACTGCACTATGCTTTACTTTTTGACATCTGTCACACAATGCCAGGTGACTCCTTACTCTTCATATTGTTAAATATCACATATTCTTTCATGATCTCCAAACACTTCTGCACACCATAATGTCCATGGCTATGGTGTCTGTATAATTTTCAAGGTTTCTAAGTGGTCATCTGGGAACTATAGTTTCCATTTCTTACTATCTATTACTGTCCATTGAAATAATATTCCCCTGTAAATTTTATATTACTTTTTAGTCTTTTCATACCTCTTACAGCCACTGTTAATTGTAATATATTTAATGTCTTAACATCATTCTGTAGCCTCCTCATGTCTTTACAAAATGACATCATTTCCTTTTCTTCATCCACACCCTTCATATGCAGTATTTGAAACTCACCCCCTTCAGTTTCTCCAATATTGTTCCCCTCCTTTTGAGGCAATCATGACAGGAAATCAGCCACATTATTCTCTCTACTTTTTATGTATCTGATGTCATAATCAAATTTTTGGAGGAACATGGCCCACCTCCTAAGCCTAGCTTTCAATAGATTGCATTCTTGGAGAAACCTTAAGACATTGTAGTCAGTAAATACTACCACTTTTCATCCCGTCAAATATATTCTAAACTTATGAAATCAAAATACTACTGCTAGTAACACTTTCTCAGATATTTCATACATTAACTCATGCTGATTTAACACCCTGCTTGCAAATGCAATTGTTTTATGTTCAATCTTCCCAGTTATTATCTTTTATTGGAACAGAACTGCCCCTACCCTATAATCCGAACTATCATTGGGTACACAAAAATGTAATGTCATATCTGGATAGTATAGTATACTGCTGTTATGTAAGCTATCTTTTACAGCTTTGAATTCCTTATTACATTCATCGGTTCATGTTTAGGTCACATTCTTCTTTAACAATTTATGTAAATTAGGTGGCTTTAGACTGTGATGAGCATATTCCAATGACTGACTACAACTGTTTCCTATTTTTAAGTATCTTACTTTCAGGTATAACCCTGAGCCTAAAAATGTTATCTTGGCTGGATAAATTCACAATTGCTCAATTTCAGTGTCTTGTCTTCTTGAAGATTTCTTTCAACACTTTTTCTAACAACACACAATGTTCATCCCCTGTGCTACTGGTGATTAAAATATTGTCCACATATACAGTCATTCTTCACATCACTTCATTACCAAGGACATGATTCATGGCTCTAACAAACACAGCTTCTGATACTGTCAAGCCAAATGGTTTCACTTTGGATACAGGTTCTTCCTTCTAATAAGAAGGCTGTATATTTTCTTCTTGTTTCCACCAGAGGAATTTGCCAGAAACCAGAGGTTAAGTCAGCATTTGACATTTTATTTACATTATTGAAGTTTTGCAGTAGTTCATTCATATTTTGATGTTGATCATATTCTTTAATTATTACTTTATTTAATTTACTTTTATCTAACACAATTCTCTCTGAAGCATCCTTCCTTTCAATAATTACAGTGGAATTACAGTATTACTCCTCCCCAATTCTATTACATTCCACTCCAGCCTTGTTCTTATTCTAGTCCTCATTGTCTTCTTATCTGCTGTAGAAATAGGGAATGGCTTTCCTCTAATCGCTCCATTTGGTATTACTGTCAGATTGTATTAAAAATCAATAACTCTTCCTGGACTGTCTTAGAATGCGTGTTAATATTTATTAAACAAGTCTGTCAGTCCTCCTCTCCTGTTATTGTTGTGGTCTTCAGTCCGGAGACTGGTTTGATGCAGTTCTCCACAATACCCTATCCTGAGCAAGCCTCTTCATCTCCACATAAGAACGGCAACCTACATCTGTCTGAATCTGCTTACTGTATCCATCTCTTGGTCTTCCTCTGCGGTTTTTACCCCACACACTTCCCTCCAATGCTAAATTCACAATTCCTTGATGTCTTAGAATGTGTCCTACCAATCGATCCCTTCTTTTAGTCAAGGTATGCCAGAAATTTCTTTTCTCCCCAATTCTGTTCAGTACCTCCTCACTCCTATCCTCATATAAATGACTTATTTTATTTATTTTGTCATAAATTTGCTCTGCTATACTTTCCTCTTCACTCTCTTCCTTTTGTAAGTGAGCCATTACCTTCGCCCATTTTAGTTTCCTTGTAAACTCTTTCCTTCATCATGATATTACAATCACACTTGCATATAAATCCATTTGTAAAATAATATTTATTGCCAGATTTGTGATTACAAAGCAACATATATGAAAATGACAACCATTGATCTCAAATTCCAACAAAATGTGCTTACTGGCTGGCTTGCTACGTGATCCTGTTGCAGTTTTTACCTTTATTTTTATTTGTGGGTAGCTTCACTAAATCTTTTCACCTAATTTGTTGCCATAACACTTCTTATAATGACCTGAATCCAATAATGCTATCTCTTCCATTTTTGCACCATAATAACTATAACTGGCTGCACCTTTTCCATAACATTTCTATTTAACCAAGTTTCCTCCAATAAGTCATTTTCTATATCCTTTGTGCTCTCTTCTTGCATTATGAAACTGCCTTACATCTTTCTCCATACTCTATTTCTGTAGCCCCTTTAAATATTTCATTAAATGTATCAATACTATACTGTTTCCCCACTTAATTCTTTCACTTTTCTGGCAACTCTGAATTTCAATTTACCCCATTCCACTGGAAGCAAAGCTGTATGGAATTATGCAGAAGATATTCAATCATAAACATCATATTCAGTTTCTTCTTAACCTAACCAGTTGCATTTAACATTCCTCTACAGGATCAAATGTTTGTCCTCCAAGAAAATATGTTGCTCAATCCTATCATTAGAGAAACCTTTATTCACAATATTCTCCCACTTAGGTCTTTAGCAACACTTTGAGATCATTCCCTGGAATCCAGCCAGTTCCTTCCCTTCTAATACCGCCTGCACCACAAGCACCATCTGACCCACATTCATTCACATCTTTATTACTTTCATTGGCCATAGCTGATGATAGGAAACACAAAGAAATATTACTGCTACTGTACTTACATCTCTCACTTGCTGCTTCTGTAGGTGTGACAGGAATCTGCATCTATAGTGCAAAGGCAGGTGTGATATTGTTACAATGGGATGTCCAAGCATTTTAATGATGGTGGTGTGTAGATCATGCAGCATTTGAGACAGGAATCTGCATCTGTGGTGCAAAGACGGGCAGCAAAATTGTTATGATGGGTTGCCCAAGTGATGTAATGGTGTCAGCATGTAGATAGTGTAGCATGCGACGACAAGAATCGACATCTGTGGTGAATAGGTGGGTGGCGACACTATTGCAACAGGTGTCCCAGATGTAAAAACTGTGCTGAGGGCACTACAGTATGTAGACCACACATCATACATGGTGAAACAGCCAAAAGCATGATGTAAGTAAAACTGCAAAACTTCTTCTTGGCAATGGTTTTCATCTATGATTGTGGTGACAACACAAGCACATGATACATCAGCTACAATAACATTTTGAAAGAACATGCAGTAGCTCAGACTTAACTGGAGAAAAAAAAAAAAATAAATAAATAAATAAATAAATATTTTTTTTATTTTTTTATTTTTTTATTTTTTTTTTTTTTTTTTCACCAGGTGAAACAATTTTGTCATGGCTGGTTCTCCCAGAGACTTCAGTAGCTCTGACGGGATATCATCTACCATCTTCTTCAGGAACCACACGTTTGTCTGGCCTCTCCACAGATACCCCTCCGCTGTGGTTGCACCTACGGTACGGCTATCTGTATCGTTGAGGCACGCAAGCCACCCCACCTCGGCATATGATTTTTATCATTTTTATATCATATGAACATATGATGATGGCATCCTCTCGGGTAAAATATTCCGGAGGTAAAATAGTCCCCCATTCGGATCTCCGGGCGGGGACTACTCAGGAGGATGTGATCATCAGGAAAGACAATACTGGCATTCTACGGGTCGGAGCGTGGAATGTTAGATCCCTTAATCGAGTAGGAAAATTAGAAAATTTAAAAAGGGAAATGGATAGGTTGAAGTTAGATATAGTGGGGATTAGTGAAGTTCGGTGGCAGGATGAACAGGATTTCTGGTCAGGTGAGTACAGGATTATAAATACAAAATCAATTGGGGGTATCACAGGAGTAGGATTGATAATGAATAAGAAAATAGGAATGCGGGTAAACTACTATGACCAGCACAGCGATCGCATTATCATAGTCAAGATAGATACGAAGCCAACACCGACAACAGTAGTACAGGTTTATATGCCAACTAGCTCTGCCGATGATGAGGAGATCGAAGAAATATATGAGGAGCTAAACAAAATTATTCAGACAATTAAGGGAGAGGAAAACTTAATTGTTATGGGAGACTGGAATTCGGTAGTAGGACAAGGAAGGGAAGGGAAGATAGTGGGTGAATATGGTCTGGGCAAAAGGAATGAAAGAGGAAGCCGCCTGGTAGAATTTTGCACGGAACATAATTTAGTTATAACAAACACCTGGTTTAAGAATCACAAAAGAAGGTTGTATACGTGGAAGAGACCAGGAGACACCGGGAGATACCAGATAGATTTTATAATGGTAAGACATAGATTTCGGAACCAGGTTTTGAAGTGTAGGACATACCCAGGGGCAGACATAGACTCTGACCATAACTTGTTGGTTATGAACTGTAGGCTGAAACTGAAGAAACTACAGAAAGGTAAGAAAATAAGGCGATGGGACCTAGATAAATTGAAGGAACCTGAAGTTCTTAAGAATTTCAGAGGGAGCTTCAGGCAACAATTGACAGAAACAGGGGAAAATAAAACAGTTGAGGAGGAATGGGTAAAATTGAGAGATGAAATAGTGAAGGCAGCAGAGGACAAAATAGGTAGGAAGGCAATACCTACAAAGAATACTTGGATATCACAGGAGATACTAAATTTAATCGATGAAAGGAGAAAGTATAAAAATGCAGTAAATGAAACAGGCAAAATGGAGTACAGACGACTAAGAAATGAGATTGACAGGAAGTGCAAAATGGCTAAGCAGGAATGGCTAGAAGGCAAATGCAAGGATGTAGAAGAATGTATAAATAGGGGAAAAATAGATACAGCCTACAGAAAAATAAAAGAAACATTCGGAGATAAGAAAAACAGCTCTATGAATATCAAGGACACTGATGGAAAACCAGTTCTCAGCAAAGAAGGGAAAGCTGAAAGGTGGAAAGAGTATATAGAGGGACTCTACAAAGGAAATGAACTGCGAGACAATATTGTAGGAAGGGAAGAGGATGTAGATGAAGATGAAATAGGAGATACTGTACTGAGAGAAGAATTTGACAGAGCACTGAAAGATCTAAGTCGAAACAAGGCCCCTGGGGTAGATGATATCCCGTCAGAGCTACTGAAGTCTCTGGGAGAACCAGCCATGACAAAATTGTTTCACCTGGTGTGTAAGATGTATGAGACAGGTGAAGTACCCTCAGACTTTAAGAAAAATGTTATAATCCCCATTCCAAAGAAAGCGGGTGCAGACAGGTGTGAAAACTACAGAACCATCAGTTTGATAAGTCATGGTTGCAAAATATTAACACGAATTATATACAGAAGGATGGAAAAGCTGGTAGAAGCCGACCTCGGGGAAGATCAGTTTGGGTTCAGGAGAAATGTAGGAACACGGGAGGCAATACTCACTTTACGGCTTATCCTAGAAGATAGATTAAGAAAAGGCAAACCAACATTTCTAGCTTTTGTAGATTTGGAGAAGGCTTTTGACAATGTTGATTGGAATAAACTCTTTCAAGTTCTGAAGCAAGCAGGAGTAAAATATAGGGAGCGTAAGGTTATTTACAACTTGTACAAAAACCAGACAGCGGTTGTCAGAGTTGAAGGACATGAAAGGGATGCAGTGGTTGGAAAGGGAGTAAGACAGGGTTGTAGCCTTTCTCCAATGTTGTTCAATTTGTACATTGAGCAAGCTATAAAGGAAAGCAAGGAGAAATTTGGAGAAGGAATTAAAGTTCAGGGTGAAGAATTAAAAATATCGCGTTTTGCCGACGACATAGTGATTCTGTCAGATACAGCAAAGGACCTGGAAGAGCAATTGAACGGAATGGACAGTGTGCTGAAAGGTGCATATAAGATGAACATTAACAAGAGTAAAACTAGGGTAATGGAGTGCAGTGTAAGAAAATCAGGTGATGCTGAAGGAATTCGGTTAGGTAACGAAACAATAAAGGAGGTAGATGAGTTTTGTTACTTGGGCAGTAAAATAACAAATGATGGTCGCAGTACAGATGATATAAAATGCAGAATGGCAATGGGTAGAAAGGCGTTTTTGAAAAAGAGAAATTTGTTAACATCGAATATTGATTTAAGCCTAAGGAAGTCCTTTCTGAAGGCATTTGTATGGAGTGTTGCCTTGTATGGGAGTGAAACATGGACGATAAGCAGTGTGGACAGAAAGAGGATAGAGGCTTTTGAAATGTGGTGCTACAGAAGAATGCTGAAGATTAGGTGGGTGGATCGCGTAACTAATGAGGAGGTACTGAACCGAATTGGGGAGAAAAGAAATTTCTGGCATACCTTGACTAAAAGAAGGGATAGATTGGTAGGACACATTCTTAGACATCAAGGAATTGTGAATTTAGCGTTGGAGGGAAGTGTGTGAGGTAAAAATCGCAGAGGGAGACCAAGAGACGCGTATAGTAAGCAGATTCAAGTGGATGTGGGTTGTCGTTCTTATGAGGAGATGAAAAGGCTTGCTCAGGATAGAGTAGGGTGGAGAGCTGCATCAAACCAGTCTCCGGACTGAAGACCATAACAACAACAAAATAAATAATAAAAAAAAATAATAATAATTCAGCTCAACCAATTGCAGCACAGAATGAACAATTCTCTGTTACTACATACAATTATGCCTTGTTTCCAGACAAAATTTATATCAATTTTTTTTCTTTAATGTACTCTTCAATATCACCCTGTTATGGTGAGACTGTGTTATTGCTGAAACCACCACATGATTTTCCTTTTTTATATTCATATTGGGATCCCACTAGTTCGAGCCCCATTGCAATATTCTTTGGAAATTGCATCAGATTGTTCTTCTGAAGTGTACATCATTAAACTAAAATATTTTTAAGTCTTCTGCAAGTGAGTACTTGACACAACTCAATTATAAAACAACCTCAGTTGTATTACACTTTTTATACAATTTCTTTCTGGAGACTCAACACACAATGCTGTCAAAATAGCCTTGACTAACAACTCCTATGAATAATATGGCAGATATCATCTTATTTGTTGGCCTATGCATGTTATTCTATGATGCACTGATTGAAGTTGATACAAGTAGCAAGTATTTGCTACGTAGCCCCACAACAGCTTGCCCAGGCATTAAAATTCCTGCACTCAGATATGGTACAGCACAGAACCTGTTCCTTATGGCTACTTTTAAGTGTAATGTTATTATCTTATGTTGACCATAGCATTGTAGTGTAACAGTGTTATAGACAATGGACCTCAGTTCCTGTCTCAGGTATTCTGTGATTTCTGGATGTTGTCAGGCATTTGCTATGTGGGCTGCTCCCTCTCCTTCTGCACCTAATCAGTTGTGGGAATAATGAACCATCAAGAAACATGGCAAAATACCTGCAAGAATCCCCTGCTGAAGAGGTGCTAACTTCCTTTCTGATGGCCTACTGGTTTACTCCTGTTGGTTCCCACAGCCCAGTAGAGCTTCTCCATCGGCACTAGCTATGGATGCTGCTCCATTTCTTCCATCCTGGACCTCACCTGCATTCAAATTCATGAGTCTTGGGTTTTCCACTGAGGATAGCAGTCTAGAGATGAGGTTTAGATTTTGGTATTGTAAAAAAAATGTGATTTTGAAGTTTTTGCATTACATTTCATTTTTGCTTCAATGTAACCTATATAGAGATTTTTGTCGTACAAAGCAAGTTTCCATTCTTTTTCTTGGATGATAGGAGTTAAAATATTTTGTATATGGTTTTTTAGAATAAGTACATATTGGTTTATTCTTGCTTTTCTTGTACTGTGTTGGAGGAAGCCACCACCAGCACAAGGACAGTGCGTGACATGTGGACAACAATTTTTGGACCTGATGAAGGCATAAACCCACTTTGAAGCTAAGTGAAAATTTAAGTGCTCTGTAAAACATGAAGTGTAATGAGAGGACTGGGAGATAATGTGTCCTCCCTTTCTTGTTCCAAACAGGAGTAGGACTGGGAGAGGACTGTTCCTCCTCCCTTGAATAAATATTGCACTTGCAAGAACTGATTTTTTAATATATAAATTTTCCATTCATTTGTTTTATATATATTTATATTAATAATGATTGAATTTTGTTGTGTATTGTGGTTTTGTATAATTTTATGGTTAGCATAGGATAAATAGAATGTTTAATGTAGGTTAAGGTTATTTTTGTGACTATGTACTTGTGTGTCTTTCATATGATTTATTTGTAATTATCTGATTGATTAACATTCTTATCAACATGCTTTTGTTTTTATCATTTAGTTACCCAATTAATTATTTTTTCAAATAACTAACTGATTAATTAAATGAGGAGGTGATGTAAAGAAGCATGTTGTGATTTATTCTCATCTGCTTGCATTACTGAACCTCCCGATACCATTGTTGCATAATAATAGGTATGAATGTAATTACTCTACTATCATTTTCTTTTCCAAAACTTTTGTTATTTTTTTTATAACGTAACTAGGTGAAGTTATTTTCTACTATTTGGTCTCGCAGAGGTTTCTTTAATTAGGAAATATTAATTAGTTGATGCAAGAGGCGTATTGTTGTAGTTCATATATTAGGCTAATTATTATTTCTGTTATGACTATTTAAATTGTATGTGTTTATATTAAAGTAGGTATTATTGTGTTTCACAATTATTGTTAGGAATGTTTTCTCTTCATTAGTTTCTGTAAAATTACCATTTATTCCAATGTAATTGTTTAAAAACCTATTTGAATATATTTGAAAGTGAAGCAATATTAATATAACTGAGATTTGTATACAAATTTACTCACTATTATTTACGCTGCCTTTTACTATAGCCAGTTGCAGGTAATTGTTAACTTTTCCATTATAATTAATTTAATGGACTCAATTAAGAATATGCAATGTTCAGAGTCATTATTAAACTATTATAAATAGGATGCTTTTGTGCCTTGTAAATGAGTTTTGTAACGAGTCTGATCGGAGGCACAATCCACATCAGTCGGAACTCTAATTTGAACAATTATTATGTGAAAGTTCTTCAGTGTTAGTCATGTAGAAAGTGTATCTACAGTTATTAGGAATTAATCCTTCATATTCATGCCACAATAAGTGTACACCTTGAACTTTTGTATTTCAAAAATGAATTGTTTAATTTTTATTATTGACATGTGGAATGTGCTTACTAGGTTGTAGTAACGGTTATTAATGAGACTTCTACACTGGCATAAATGGTGACATCTGGGCACTAAAGATTCATTAGTGTCAATGAACTACAATTCTAGGTGTCACATACATTATTTATATTATAGTTTTTCCCCATGAAATCTCAGCCAGTCATGACCGAAAGTTCCTATCTACAAGAACTTGAAGAGACATCAAACTATGACTCAGCAACGTCACAAATCAAATTAACTTCCTGGATGTATCGGTAATAAAACAGGTGGACGGGACTCTGGGCCATGAAGTATACAGAAAGGGTACACACATTAATCGATACCTCCCCAAACCAACCACCAACAGTACCTACATTTTGACAGTTTCCATCCCTACCACATCAAAAAATCCCTCACTATGCCACCCCGAAACCCAGGTCACTACTACAAGGATCATATCCCTGTGAAAGACCCCGCTGCAAGACCTGTCCGATAAACCCACCCAGTGCTTCCTATTCCAGTCCAATGACCGGCTTATCCTAACCAATCAGAGGCTAGGACACCTGTGAAAGCAGCCATGTAATTTACCATCTGTGGTGCAATCACTGAACAGCTTTCTAAATTAGCATGCGCACTAACCACCTGCCCATTAGGATGAATGGCAACTGTCAAACTGAGGCTAAAAACAACATGCAGCGGAACATATGCTTGATATCAGTGGCTGCTTCACAACTTGGGCCATCTGGGTCCTCCCACCCATCACCAGCTTCTCTGAACTTCACAGATGGGAGATATCATTTCAATACATTCTCCAATCACAAAATTATACAGGCTTTCACACCCAACAGTTCCTACCCCCTCTATCCTACACCTCTCCAATTTCAAGTGTTGTTTGTGTATGTCTGTGAATGTTTGCATGTTTTAATGTATTTTGGTTACATTAACATATAATACATTGTTGTTTTTAGTTGATGCCTTCAGCTCTCCAGCCATTATTATTACCTCATTTGCTCATCTGCCATTATTGTTTAATAATATATATTACTTCTCCAGGGTTGTTACATTTTAATGGAACTGCAGTTTGTGACTTCAATACATGACTATGTGAAGACTGTTGTGAGTCCAAGACAAGACTGAGACTAGGTCTAGACTAAATCACATTTCTCACTTCTGCATATTTATACATTGTGATAGCTTCTAGAATAATCCAGAACAAATATGTTACAATGTAGTTACTGATCTTCATTATCTGTAAAACATAACTGAATCCATCACAAACAAGAAATATGTAAAATTATTCCATATAACCCAAAAGCATTTTTGCAACAAATCAAAACAGAAATTAGGTGTATAAGTAAATAATGACTAAAGAAGTGCCAGATTTGTTTATATAATAATTTGTTTACATAATTTAGTTTAGACAATGTATGACAATAACAAACCTTTGAGGTAAGCAGACCATGACAAATGGTTAAGTCGATTACAAAAGACATTAGGACATGTTAGTGATAAAATCCGTTAACAAACATTGATTGTTGCACAATATTGTTACAAGGTTTTTTACAATCAGAAATAATTTAACAAAATGTTCTAGAAAACAATGTTGTTGTTATGGTAAAGTATTATTGTAGTGTATACATAAGCAGTATGTAAATATATTCAAAGTTGTCCAAGGTTAAAGACTCACTACATATGAAATTGTAGTGGGTAGCCGGTTCTTCACGTATTGAATTAAGCTGGTTCCTTGGGATTAAATTCATTACAATGTGCACTTGTTGTGTATTTTGGTTTGCTTTCATCTCCTCAACTACCTCCCCAACCCACACCTAAGCTGCATCTTGTTCCACTCATCTAAGAAATATGTTGTCCGTAAGGCTGTGCTATATCCATCCCCACCACCATGATGCAACCTTCCTATTCACCCTCCCCTTCCCTTCCCTATTCCCTCAGCACAGGGTGTGATTTGGAGTGTGGCAGCCAGAGTTGACAGTTGTGTGACTGTGAAGTGTACCTGCGTGATTGTGTGAATGATCTTTATTCTGAAAAAGGCCATAGCCGATAGCTTAAGTGTTGTATGTCTGTGCCTTCTGTATGCACCTGCCACAGCTCATTGATTCATCTTTACGGTGAGCTGCAAACTGTCCTTATTATATTATTGAATAACAGCTTGGAGTTTCCATTATTAGATAATGCAACACATTGTATGACCAGATAGTTAACAAAACCATATAAAATGCCAGACTGTTTTCAGATTTAGATAGAGAAAAGCTGCAAATTGGTTAATTTTTTAATACAATGAAGTAATATAACATTATATTTGTAATTTGATATTATTAAGGATATAAAAAGATGTTACATGTTCTGCATATTATGAATATTATATTCTTTAGAGAAAAAGAAAATATAATTACCGATATCTACATGAAGAACTGTAGCACAAAAACAACTTCAAGGATCTCTAACAAGGGACACCTTTGATCTCAAATGCTTGGAACTGCACAAATCCATGCTTAGAATTACAAGAAATCATACAAACAAAACAGTGGTGTGCATCATTTCCATGCAAAATGCTGAACTGTAGAACAAAAACAACTTCAAGGATCTCTAACAAAGGACACCTTTGATGTCAGGAGCTTAGAACTGCACAAATCCATGCTTAGAATTACAAGCAATCCTATAAACAAAACAGTGGTATGCATCATTTCCATTGCAAAATGCTGCACTTGTCTGCTAGTGCCACTAGATGGTAGCGTAGTGTAGCTGTACTAACCAGTGCTCCAGATACGTGAGTGTTGTAGCTGCAGTATGTATTCCTCTCTTCGAGTGTTCACAAGTGAGTTACTGTGTAAACCAAGTAAAATGCAGTGATATCATGAGGAAAATTCATCCTACGCATGTGGTTCAAATATTAGGGACCAAGTTGCAATGTGCTGAACATGGAAATGATTTGGGGGCTGAGGATATGGAGTTTGCAGATGTATTATATAACATAATAATTCAGAAATATAATGGAAATGACACAGAAATACATTACTTAGGCTGGATAGATATATGAAATTTGAAGGACAGGAGGAATCTGAAGATGGCTCTTCAAGCAGTAAATGACATTAATCTCCAGAGCAACAGGAGCAGTCAAGATACAGTGATTTTCCTCATAAACATCAAGCTTTTGCTCCTGTGCAAGATGCTAACATGCTTAACATCTTTTGTTTTGTGATTTGCAATTAATAAGTGCTGGGCAAAAGATGATTTGTGAATATTCATTCATTTTTTCCATAAAAAGAGTTTTTTTTTTTTTTTTTTTTTTTTTTTTTTTTTTTTTTTTTTTTTTTTTTTTTTTTTGCATCTAGTATCAAAATCTTGTCCAGTCTGTCCTATATAATATGAAGGACATGTATCACAAGTAATTTTTATAAACATGTGACTTCTACAAAGGGGATCATTAGATTTTAAATTATGAATAAGATTACTTTTAAGTCTGCTGGTGGTATAAAATGCAGTTTAAGTGCAGTTTATGAGTCCGTGATTGGTGCTTGGCATGTAGACATTGGTAACGGGGTGATGAATGAGGTAGGTGAAGGCAACCAAACAGCAGTCATGTTTGAGGAACACCACCTAGAGAGAAGGCTGCGGCGCTCTCGTGACATCATGCCGCTGCATGTGCATAGCTGACTGGCTGGCTGCTTCAGAATAGTGGGCCATGCCCCAGCGGCTACCCAGTCAGCTACACACGCATCCTACACTGCATGACGTCACACGAGAGCGCTGTGGCCTTCTCTCTAGGTGGTGTTGGTTTGGGAGGCCAATAATAAATAGCTTTAGTCTTTCTGATTTGTAAACATGTAGGACTTACAAAGATAATGAATATACTCACCGGACAAGGGTACATCAAGAACCTGTCAAATATAGAGCAGGAAAAGCATTATTTATTTATTTCATGGTGGATACAAAAGATTATTTCCCTCATTCTCTGTCAATCAGTTTTGAAAGAGCATGCACATTTTCTGTTCACCATGAAATAAATAATTAATGTTGTTCCTGCTCTATGGTTGACAGGCTGTTGTGTACCCTTGTCTAGTGAGTAAATTAATCACATGTAAATGGTTGATTCTTCGGTATATCACTCCCTCACAATCGCACCCCACATAGGCCTCTATATACCGTACATACTTGAGTAATCTGCGTACATTTTTTCCCGAATTTATGAACAAAAAACTGGGGTGTGTGGATTACTTGAATTTAGGTTGGTATTACTCCATCTGCAACAACAAAACACACCAAGCGGGGATTACTCCACTTTAAAAAACATCCCTGTAGGCCGGTATTACACGATAATATTTTTGATCAAATCTTTGACAAAGAAATATTATCAAATATTCATTATATTTCTTAGACATAAATCTTTGTGGTGTTAAAAAGGGGTATTATTGTCCTCATATTTCAAGATAGTGGATAACAATAACTTTTTATTGTGCGCTTCTTTGCCAGCACAGCTGGTGCGTATGAACAGTTGCATTGTTTCTGTAAGAATGAGTAGTTTATGGTATCATCTTTCTGAGTAATAAAGTATGTTATCTACTTAAGTTAGTTATTATTCAGTTCAGTACCACCATATTACCCATGGGACGTGACAATGACTATATCTGAAGAAGACAGGGTTACAGCAATTTCTTCCTACTGTGTTTAAATGCTAATTATGGCACGACATTGCAGTTATGTTCAAACGCATGCACACATCGATTAGCAACAAATGTATCCGATCACAGTGGATATATTTGCAACAGAGAGAAGACAAGCAATTTTTATAATCATATATACGGCGAGTCGCTACATTTGATGACATTTCTTTGATGAAAAATACATGTATGTTGAAGCTCCTTATTACCCTATCAAATATCTTTGATGTAAATACATGACATATAGACATTTACAAATATATATGACTGTGTAATACCAGTCTCAGTTCCATTTATTTAATGGTTCAGATTCTATAAGTGTTCATTTTAGTGTGTTACTGTGAGTACGTTTTCACAGTAATACATTACAAATGAAATATTTTTCAGTTTGTATGAGAACGTTTAGTAGGTAAAATACGAGAATTTTATGGGGTTGGTGTGAGATTCGTACGCTCTGGATATGACAACATTGCGTGCCTCTCTCTCTCTCTCTCTCACTCTCTCTCTCTCTCTCTTTCAATCAGTGTGGCATCAATTGTTTTGATATTTACGTGTTGTTTTGAAATTTAATAGACATGACATCCCTAATGGCTGCCCTCACATACTTGTTCAAATCCAATGGGTAGCATCCTGATCTACATAAATCCCATGGGATTTTTTTTTTCCCCTCATCAAGAATTAAGGTGCGTGGATTACTCAAGGGCGCAGATTACTTGAGCATATGCAGTAATTAAAACCAGTAAAAATACACAATTACTTTGAATAATAAATGAAATATAAATTACAGTGCCAAAAATGCTGCACACTTTTGTGTCCCAGCCTCGTCGCCACTTTTGTGTCTCGTTCCGTCGTAGGTGTCGGTGGCCGAGTGGAATGAGACCGACACAGGAATAAAGATAGCACGCTGGTGCAGGTACGGAGAGGAGCAGCCAGAAACTAGAAACACTAGAGTAAATTAGAACGAGATATATATTGCACAGAATTTATACAATACTTAACTTTTACATAGTACTGCAGAATGTTGATACATAGTTGAGCTAGAGTCCTGCCTAGTGCCTAACTGATAGCCAAGTCTTCACTGGTGCCTATCTGATTCCGAAGGTCCTAACTGATTGCTATCTCAGTCCCGAGTGAACGATGTCAGTCAGTGGTGGCCACGAGCGGAGTTCCAGCAGAGGGCGCTCGTGGCTGTCGTTGTGAGAACGCCGCGCCGTGCGTGCATGGCGGCGCGCGGCGAAAGTAGGTGGCGCGCACTTTGTACTTGTGCGACACCACACCCCTCCCCCCCAAACTGCCGCGCCGTCGTGGCGTAGGGCTGAGGGCGGGTTAAGCCCTTCAATTCCGTAATCCACTCTTGGTGTGACTTCTGCGGTAATTTTTTAAGTCTGAAAAATCGGTACCGTGCCGCAGCTACGAGAACTTTTCTCTCATAATGAGCATTTAGTGCCTCTACTATTTGTTCAAAGTCTACATCACGAGGAGATACGTCGGGGAAAAGTTTTTTCAGTAACATGAAGGTGTTGGTGCCCACCACAGATAATAGCAGATGCTTCTTTCTGACCTGTAATTTGATGAGCCGCGCCGAGTTCTTGAAACTGTGCGAAGTAGTCGCTCCATTCTTCCTCACGTTCGTTGTACTGGCGAAACGTAGGAAGCGTTGCGGCGGCAGGTGTGGGCTGCTGAAGCGGCGGCTGTTGTTGTTGGTTAGCTGCTTGCGCTGTGAGCTGGACCACAGCCTGCAGGAGTTGTGTTATTTGCGCCATCTGTAACTGAATAATTTCCATTAAGTTTGGGTTCGGGGTAGTGGCCATGCTGACCGATTAGGCGCCGCGCATACAAGTAACTTATAACAAAACACAAATGCAATATGAAAGAGGACGCTCTGCAACAAAAAAGTCCACAAAACACGGAACAAATTATCTTCCCCCAAAATTCTTATAATAAGGGTGGGTGGGCGGGAGCAATTTCTGCGTGCTCCGACTGCTGCTGTCTGGCTGCTGCTAGTGGGCTGGTCCTCGGTTCTTCTATCACTCCTCGTCACCACTTTTGTGTCCCAGCCTCGTCGCCACTTTTGTGTCTCGTTCCGTCGTAGGTGTCGGTGGCCGAGTGGAATGAGACCGACACAGGAATAAAGATAGCACGCTGGTGCAGGTACGGAGAGGAGCAGCCAGAAACTAGAAACACTAGAGTAAATTAGAACGAGATATATATTGCACAGAATTTATACAATACTTAACTTTTACATAGTACTGCAGAATGTTGATACATAGTTGAACTAGAGTCCTGCCTAGTGCCTAACTGATAGCCAAGTCTTCACTGGTGCCTATCTGATTCCGAAGGTCCTAACTGATTGCTATCTCAGTTCCGAGTGAACAATGTCGGTCAGTGGTGGCCACGAGCGGAGTTCCAGCAGAGGGCGCTCGTGGCTGTCATTGTGAGAACGCCGCGCCGTGCGTGCATGGCGGCGCGTGGCGAAAGTAGGTGGCGCGCACTTTGTACTTGTGCAACACCACACACACAAATGATAGAACAAATTTTAAAACTGATGCCAAGTTTATTAGAAATCAAACATGCAATCTTATTGGCCGCCCAAACATGACTCCTCATTGGCTATCTTCACCTCACCATCACACCATTACTAATGTCTATATGTCAAGGAATAGTTGCAGACTCAAAAACTGCACTTTATCCAGAAAATGCTACATTGCAGTTATAATGCATGTTTTTTAAGTAAGGTCCGTTTGAACATATGTACACAACAAAAGGTTATTTCAAAAAAGTAAATTTATTTTCAGAAAGTACATATACTTTACTGTATTTTTTGACATAGTTGCCAAGTTTCTTCAAACACGTATCATACCTCTTAACCAATTTTAACACATTGGACTGCACCCAAGCCAGACTCATTCAGCAGTAGTAAGGCAGATAGTGTCCTGAGTCTGACTCGTGCAATGCTACAAAATCTGCCCTCTGTTGGTAACCATGTAAAATTAACAAGGAAGGTTCTCTGCATTGTGCCGCCACATAGTGAGTGGAGTTTTAACTATTTGTACACTAAAAATTTGGTTTGTACCATTCTCTGTTGAATTCTACACTACTTTCATGTGCTATTTACAGTAACCAAGATTTCACTGCCGTTTTCATGTCGTCGTCATCATTGTAATGGTTGCCACTAAGGTGTTGTTTGAGGGGGAGAAACAGATGGTAATCACTTGGCACAAGATCAGGACTGTAGGGTGGGTGGTATAAAATTTCCCAGCCAAAACTTCCAATAGGTTGCAGGTTTTACGTGCAGTGTGAGGTCCTGCATTCTCATGGAGAAGGAATTCCCTTTGTCAGCATGCCATGTCTTTTATTTTGATACACTCTATGTAGCTTTCTCAGGATTTAGTAGTATGCTTCTGCATTGATAGTGGTTCCTCATTGCATGCAGTCAACCAACAAAACACAATTCCTATCCCAAAATAATGTCGCCATGATTTTGCGCTGGGACAGAGTCTGTTTGGCTTTCACCTTTATAGGTAAGTATGTGTGTGTCTCCATTCCATGTTCTCTTGCTTTGATTTGGGCATGATAGGCAAATCTCATGTTTAATCTCCAGATAATTATCTGACTCAAGGAGCCATCATGTTCTTCGTGCTAATGCATCAAGTACTTCATCATACACTCAGATCTTTGGTTTTTGTGGTCCTCTATTAGGTGTTTCAGGACCCAATGGGAACACAGTTTCCTAAACTGTGTTCAGAAACACATTTAGTAAAGCACAGATGTTGACACATCAGTAAATTTGTTTGAGAGACCTGTTATTATGAAGCAACTGTTCTCACGAAACCTTGCTTCAACTGAATCCACCAAATCATCTGTAAATGAAGAAGGTCAACTGGAGCGGTCCTCATCATGGACGTTGTCACAGCCATCTTTGAATTGTCGTAACCACTTACGTACTTTGCTTTCACTCACAACAGTATCCCCGTACACTTCACAAATCTGTCAATGAATTTCTGCAGCAGACAGGTTCCTTGCTGACAAAAACCATATCACTGAGCGAACCTCACTCGTGGCAGGTGACTTAGTCGTAACCCTTGAGAACTTGTGCCTTTACAAGTTATGCAATCAGTCAGATGTCTAGCATTTTGCTCACAGTCAAAGATAAGTTTGAAATGTACTTAATTTGTCTAAATAAGTATTTATAGTTGATGAAAGAAATATTATAGAAGGAGGCTTTCCTCATGGGAAAAATATCTATAAAAATAAAGATTGTTCGACTTACCCAAAGCACAGGCTCGCTGATAGACACAAAAAACATAAATGAAAACACGCAAAAACAAACATTCAAGCTTTCGCAACCTAGTTGCTTCTTCAGGCAGATTAGGAAAGGAGAGGGAAAAGGAAAGGATGAGGGTTTTAAGGGAGTGGGTAAGGAGTCATTCCAATCCCGGGAGAGGAAAGACTTACCTTGGGGGGAAAAAAGGAAGGTAAACAAATACAAACACACACCCACACATACGTCTGCCTAGGTGTGTTTGCGTGTGTATATGTGTGTGGGTGTGTGTTTGTATTTGTTTACCATCCTTTTTTCCCCCAAGGTAAGTCTTTCCTCTCCCGGGGTTGGAAGGACTCCTTAACCACTCCCTTAAAACCCACATCCTTCCCTTTTTCCCTCTCCTTCCCCACTCTGCCTGAAGAAACAACTAGGTTGCAAAAGCTTGAGTGTTTGTTTGTGTGTGTTTTCATTTGTGTTTTTTGTGTCTATCGGCGAGCCTGTGCTTTGGATAAGTAAAACAATCTTTATTTCTATACAGATTGTATAGAGTATTTAGAGTTGCATTTATAAGAAAACACATGTATTTGACTATTTAAAATTGGTAAAATGACAATTGTTTTAAAATTACTCCAAGGAAAATACTCATAGCACAAGTGCTCATGAGATAAACATTTTGAAAGCACAGAACAAAACAGATCCATACAGGTTAGGTACAGAGATGAAACTGAGTACAATTGTTCCTGAGGCATGCTGGTACACAACACATATGCTCGTTGTTGTATGTGTGCAATCTACTAGTATCTACAACAAAACGGGCCTCACTTAAAAATACCCCGCGATTATTTCTCTCTAAGAAGACACTAATAATGGGAAGTACAGGTTGAAATTAACAATGTAGTAATAAGGACAGTTTACAACTCACCACAAAGACATGGTGACGAGCTGCAACAGGGACATACAAAAAAGAAACACATATACAACACTTTCAGCTATTTGCCATGGACTTATTCAGAAAATAGAACATTCACGCAGTCACACAGGCACACAACAATCATACAACCATCACCTCTAGCTGTTGAATTTGTTTTCATTGTGGTCAGACACAGAAGAACCAAGGGTACTCATTCTCTTGTTATCTACTAAAGTAGGCTCGTATTCATTGTTCATAGTGATAGTTTTACTCATTTTAGTTTTAGGGCTGTTTGTTTCCTTTTACAGTAAATTATTTTGTTTTAGTCATTGTGTGTCTTTCTGTTGCTCAGGTTAGAGCAGCACACAAACCTAAGAATGTTTCGTTATAAATGTATATATGTGGGGGTTGTTCAGAAAGTAAGGTGACTTTTCAAATTGCATGGGAAATCTACATTTTTTTTCTTACACATGTGCCAAACATATGTTCACAATATCAAGTGTACAGCATTCTTCATTTGATTTTGACTGATAGAATAGAAAAATTAGACTTGTTTTAGTGTGCTCAGTGATTTTCTGTTATAAAAAAGTAGCAAAGAATTTGCATCCAGTTTTGTGCAAAATATATAAGATAGAAACAAACTCACTCTCTTTCTCCCTCTCTCTCTCTCTCTCTCTCTCTCTCTCTCTGACACACACACACACACACACACACACACACACACACACACACACACACACAAAGTGGTACAAGCTCTTCCAAGATGGCCGAGAGGATGCCAATCACAAACATCACTCTAGACTTCCCAGCACATCAACAACAGATGATAACTTCAAAGCTGTGAAGAAAGTTGTTTTGGAAAATCATCAGATTACTGTAAAAGAACTTGCTGCAGATGTCGGCATATCAGTTGGCTCAAGTCATGCAGTTTTTTCAGATGTTTTAGGCATGAGATGTGTCAAGAAGTTTGTTCTGAAGCTTCTCAATTATTATCAGAATGTACATTGCATGAGCATATATCACATGCTCTTGAATGATGACAATGCTGATCCTGATTAACTCCAAAGGGTCATAATTGGTGATGAAATATGGGTTTATAGTTATGATTTCGAAACCAAAGCCTAATCATCCCAATGGAAGTATATTGAAGAGCAAATACTGAAAAACACATGCAAGTTTGATGAAATGTCAAAGTTTTGCTCACTTTGTTTTACTTATTTAAAATCACTGTGGTAGATTGCATAATGAATTTTTGCCACAAGATTGTATGGTCAATAAGGATTATTACCTTAATATTATGCACCATTTGCGAGAAGAAAAATGTGGAAAATGTCCAGAATTGTGAAAAAACAATTCATAGCCTTTGCATCATGACAAAGCACTTATTCAGTCGTCATTAACTTGCGAGAGATGTTTTGGTCAAAAACAACACAACAATCATGCTCAGCCAACATGTTCATTAGTTTTGGCTCCCCACAACTTTTTATTGTTCCCAAAACTGAATATCCTATGAACATTTGAAGATTTGTAATGAATGTGGACTGTATCTCTGGAAGTAATCAAGGTTCCACCAAAGAGAAGGCTTCCAGGATTGGAAGAAGCAGTGGTAAATGGGTATTATATCGAGGAGGATTACTTTGAAAGGAAAAACATGAATACTGATGAATAAATAAATATTTTTTTCATAAGAATATAGTCACCTTACTTGTTGAACACACCTTGTATGTAGGAAAACTGGTAAATTTGAAACTCACCTTTCTTCTCAATACTGTGACATCATTGTTATTTCTAATTTTTTTCGACAGAGGGAGCCCAAATGATACACACAAAGGCACAGTTTCCTCTTGGCCACAATACAACAATAATGAAGCTGATGAACCAAAGCGCTCATTTCCTTTTTTATCTACGCCTAGTGGGAATTTGAAGATAGAGCCACACCAGGTAAAGTATTGCTATTAATAGAGTTGCTTCAAGTAAAGATATTGTTGATATGTATGTAAAATAAGATTAATCACACAAATAAGATTTTTAATTTCATTTTGGCCGAGAGGAACTAACCTTCCAAACTTCACACAAGTTCTCCTTTATGCTTTGTGGGAGTAGCACTCCACAAAGAAGGGACACTGTAGGTAAGTTGTTTAGCTACAGCCTAGGGAAATGTTTCATGTATGAAATTTCACTCTGCAGTGAAGTGTGTGATGCACTACCTGCAAAAGGCAAGGTTTCAAATTTGAATCCCTGCATGGTTACAGTTTCCATCTACTAGGTAGGGAATTCCAAAGTACACACCACTGAAGACAGGAATTTTAATTCTGGAAGTTGTAATACAGTACAACCCCACTTTTCCACTTTACTAGGGACTTCAGAAAAATGTGTAAAATAATGTTTTAAATGGTGAAATTTGCTTACAAATCCCCCTCGCATTTTTGTAGTTTATGTGTGATATATGTACATAATAGGCAGCAGAACACTCACCAGGAGCTTTATAATGTTACAAATATTATCTGAATTTTGTATTATTTTATGCCATAACTGGAACTGGTAACTTTTGACAAAACTCATTCATCATAGTCAGTGTTTCTGGCAAGCCTTTAACTTGTCAGTCATTATTTAAGTAATGAAACACCGCAAGATGCATATATTTCTGTATTTTTTCATGTTCTGTATGATGATATTTGAGAAGTTTTTCGCTTATTAAGAGCAAATAAGAATATAAGTATTTTTGTGATGTTTGCTCAGGGTCTGTGTCTCCCATGTAGTCATCTTTTTGAGGTTCTAACGTAGTGTGTCTCCTCCAATGTGCATAAAACATGCATAAACCATAATTCTAAATGTTTACAAAACATCTAAAAATACTGTCATAAATATTTTCATTTCACAATGAGAAAGTCTTAGAATGCTCAGACTCAACACCTTGCAGTATCAATGTTGATAACAGACAATAATCTTCAACATATTTTATTCTTAGATTGATGAACTATCTATTTTCATAATTAACTTTTTACAGATCACTCAGTGCATTACTTCTACTTGTACCTATCTGAAATTTTATTTTCAGAAGTATGATATAAATGAAGTTTATCTAAAAGTAATTTGGTACAATTTCATTATAAAATTTACTGACTTTTATCTGTGTCCCACCAGTGATAATAAACACCCCACTGTTAGTTAGTAACAAAATATATTGTCCTACATAGCACATCATATGTCACATATTAAATTCCATGACAGTGTTGTCACATCATGTCCCATTGTGTAATGTATCACATCAGGCACTTACTTTGCACTGGATGCCAAATTTTGTCACATCAAATTGCATGTAACGTTTTGGCGTATCACACCATATTGTGACCTCTGAAGCATCTGTCTTGTAACATCTCATATAATGTGACATGTTACATACTTGTCATTACACTTTGTGCTGTGTTGTTTCATGTGACAGCTTATAGTGATGCAACACATCACATCATGTCATATTGTGCTCCATATTATACCATCCTATAACACCGTGTATCATATTTTGTTTAATGAATTAATATGACACTTCATTTCACACAGTATGTAATGTTGTGTCATGTCATATTTCATACCTTCTTCTTCTTCTCCTTGGACTTTGGTTCCACTTTCAAACTCCTCAGGGTTGTTGTGGTTCACTATGGATTCACCATAGTTAATTTCAAGGGGTTGCTGCATGCCCTTCCTGTTAACCTACCCTCTCACCCGCACACCTCCACTAGGAGAAAATATATGTAAATGTAGTATTGTATTATATACAAGAAAATGTGCAAAAGTTTTTTCCAAATGTTTGTGAATTATATAACTTGGCTAGCATTCCAGTAGTCACTTAGTGGGACGTGGAAAATGACTAAAATCCACATCCACACTACCCAATGTTGTTAATTTGCCACAGGGATTTGAATCAGGGTTTCCATAACTCCTGAAACAGCCACCCCCCTCCCTTTCTAATGTAATGTACTCAAATCATTATGATACACATTATAAACTACAGTTCATGTTTTACATGACTAAATGTTTTGAAGTTAAGAGTCTGTTTCAGTTTCTACTTATCTTGAATTATGAGAAAAGTTGATGGCAATGTTGTCTTCAATAGTGCAAAGAATCTTCCCAGGATTGTTAATATGAAGTCAGATTAAAATGATCTCTTACTTCAGATTGTTGTATACACTTATAATGTATGTAGGCAGATTACATGTTGTTCTCAAAGCATAGCATCCATCTTGCCACCAGCACCACTCATATACAAAGAACTTCCATGGTGAAGATAATACAGTACTGAGCTGCATATGAGACTGAGACACGTGACTAACATGCTCTCCTGCCCAAGTGAAATGGACAATTCCCCCATTTTGTATCTAACATTTGCTTTTCTATGTATAACATACAAAATCACGATACAATCTGTGATGTCAAGTCAAAATAATTATAAAATAAAAAATAGAAAAGAGATGACTTACCAAAAGGACCGGCTCGTCGATAGAAACAAATAAAATAACACACAAACACACATACAAGCTTTCGCAGCCTAGCTGCTTCGTCAGGCAGAAGGGAAGGAGAGGGAAAAGGAAATGATGAGGGTTTTAAGGGAGTGGATAAGGAGTCATTCCAATCCCGGGACAGGAAAGACTTACTTTGGGGGGAAAAAAGGAGGGTAAACAAATACACACACACCCACACATTTACACAGACGCAGGTACACTTAGGCAGACATACTGTAGAACTGTAGAAAGCCAAATAATAATAATATGTAGATAGGGAACAACTCACCGTACAGACAAACATTGAGCCACTAACAGATTCCTATTAGAGATACAGGGGTATACAATTTGAACCATTCTGCAGAACTTCCTTTTACACCGTAAAATTCTAATTTGCTCAAAAGTATATTGTCAATTACACAGTCAAATGCCTTTGACAGGACACAAAATATACTAGTGGCATGTAATTTATTGACTAATGAATTAAGTATATTCTCACTATATATGTAGATAGCCTTCTCAATATCAGAACCCTTTAGAAACAGGAATTGTGACATGGATGTTTATTAGAGGTAAGGTGTTTAAGAAGATGACTGTACATAATCTTTTCTAAAATTTTTGAGAATGCAGGCAAAAGTGAAATTGGAAGGAAATTTGATGGAATTTCTTTATCTTCTTTCTTATATAATGGCTTAACTTTAGCATATTTCAACCATTCAGGAAATGTTCCTCTGATAAGACTGGTTACACAACTAACTTAAAATATCACTAAGCACAGAAGCACACTTTTTAATCAGATTTGTTGATATATTATCATAGTCACTGGAATTTTTTGATTTTAAGGATTTTATGGTGTACATTACTTCTAGTGGTGTTGTGAGTGTCACACTCATATTACTGCAGTTATTTTTAGTCACAGATGTGAGATATTCCATTGCAGCAGTTACTGACCTTGATAATCCCATATTTTTGGTAATAGTTAAGAAATGCTTGTTAAAAATTGCAGCAACACTGCACACATCTGTTACCTGTGTGTCATCTACTGCATAAACAGCATCACCAGATCCTGAAACTTCCAAGTAGCAGTCAACTGATGTCTTCATACAGCCATCCAAACACAGAGGGCAGTCGCAGGCATCAACTAATGCTTGTGACCTGTCACACTGCATTTGTCTGACCTTTCTACGAGGTTATATAAGCATAAAGAACACATGTACAGCCTAACATGATTCTATTATCATATCTGATGATCTCAGTGACAAATCTTTGATCTTAGTTGAAATACTGAAAATATTTACAAACTTCAGCTGTTCTTTAATAAGAGAATAACTGTAAAAAGCTGATAAATTGTTACTAAAGCTGGAAAAATATTTAACTTTGGCTTACTAGAACTGGCTCTATCTTCAAGATCATTACTATTTACATTAATTTGCAAAGTGTTGAATAGCAATACATACTTTCAACCATGCAAATCAATCATAATAAAATATTATACACCGACTTTTCAAAATATCACAAATAAGCAATCCTATCATTAATCATATAACATTTAAATCACAAAAAATACCCTAAAGAGATATCTGATGAGCTGCAGAAAGATACAAATAACAGATAACAACATTAAATCTTTTGGCCGTTTAGGGCTTCATCGGCTAGACACACAAACATACACACACACTCTCACACAGACACGACCGCTGTCTGCAGCTGCTGTGGTTGAACTGTGCTACCCGGCATGATCTAGGCGGAGCAACTAGTGATGGAGGTGAGGTTGGTGGCAAGGAGAGGGAAGCAGGAGGGGAGGGGGGATGCGCAGCATGGGCGGGGGAATACGCTAGTGCTGTCTGACGGACATTGCGGAAGGAAGGAAAAGGAATGAAATATGTGGTGGGATTGGAGATGAATGTAAGGATATAGAATGGCAGGGAGAGGAAGGAAAGGGAGATAGACATACGAACTACAAAGGTTTGGACCTGGAGAATTGCGGGAACATAGGATATATTGCAGGGAGGGTTCCCATCTGCGCAATTCAGAAAAAAACTGGTGTTTGTGGGGAGGATGCATATGGCATAGGCTGTGTAGCAGTCATTGAAGTGCAGTGCTGCATGCTCTGCAACAGGGTGGTCTAGCTGTCTCCTAGCCACAGTTTGACAATGCCTATTCCACATAGAAAGCTGCACAGTGGTTGCATGTTAGTTTGTAGATAATATGACTGTTTTCATAGGTTGCCCAGCCTTTTATGAGATAGGGAATGCCAGTGACAGGACTGGAATAGGTGGCAGTGGGATGGTGGATAGGAGAGGTTTTGCATCTAGGTCTATTTCAGGTTATGAGCCATGGGGTAAGGGGTTGGGAGCAGGGATGGAGTAGGGGTGGACAAGGATATTACATAGGTTAGGTGGGTGGCAGAATACCACTGTAGGGGTAGGGGGGTGGGGAGGATATTTGCTAGGGTGTTTCTCATTTCAGAACAGGATGAAAGGTAGTCGAAATCCTGGCGGAGAAGTTTGTTTAACTTCTCCATTCCAGGGTGATACTGGGTCACAAGAGGGGTTCTCCTTTGTGGGCAGGTGGGGTGTGGGGGAGCTGTTGGGTGACTGGACAGACAAGTGAAAGCAATCAGTGATGGTGGGGGTGAGGAGGCAGCATGAAGAGCGAAGTAGGAAGAGAGCAGAGGGGATGCACAGTTGGGGGTGGGGTAATAAGTCATTTCTGTCTGTCAGACAGGGGGGAAGGGAAGGGGAGGAACTGGCATGTGTGGTGGAATGGAAGACATATGTGAGGCTAGAGTGGGACCAGGGAAGGGTAGGGAAGGGTGGTGGAGGCAGGAACAGGACAACCTCTGAAAGCAGTAATGTGATCTACAAACTGAGCTGCTATCACTGTGCTGCTTTCTATGTGGACATGACCAACAACAAGCAGTCTGTCTGCATGCATTGCCATCATCAGTCCGTGGCCAAGAGGGTCCATCCTCTTGCTATGCATACAGTCCTGCATGATGTGGGTCACTTCAATGAC
This sequence comes from Locusta migratoria, assembly GCA_026315105.1. Taxonomy (NCBI): domain Eukaryota; kingdom Metazoa; phylum Arthropoda; class Insecta; order Orthoptera; family Acrididae; genus Locusta; species Locusta migratoria. The sequence goes on along the minus strand of CM048744.1, from coordinate 730,351,458 downwards.
TGCAATACAGTCTTTGCCATATGAATCCTTTGCACCAACACCAATTTGTCTGAACTGATCAGGGTGGGATCTCTCCCTACAGTATATCATACACCCTCATAAACCCCCAGGTCTAAATCATTGCTAGTTCCTGTTCCCACCATCCTCCTCTCCCCTTCCCTGCCCACACTCTTACTTCATGTACGTCTTCCATTCCACTATACACTCCAGTCTCTCCCCTTTCCTTTCTCCCTGTTTGATAAACAGCACTGGTATATTACCCCATTCCCCCATTGTGTATCCCTTCCTTCCCTCCCTACTTCTTTCTCTTTGCTACCTTCTCATCCCCACCATTGGTTGCTTTCACCATGGCCATACTGAGTCCCACAGATTGGTTACAGTGGCTGTAAATGGCGGTCGTGTTTCTTTGTGTGTGTGTGGTCACTAGCAATCTACCCTTCTCAAGAATATTGTTGAATACATCCTGAAATTTTCAAAGTATATTTTTTTTAATTTTAAACATTTCTGAAGCTACCAGATAAGTTGAGAAGCTAGTTCCTTTCTTTTACATCTTAGACTCTATGTAGTACATTTTTGTGTGGTAGTGTTAACTATATGTGTATAATATGCAGCCCAAAAAATACTCATCTTCTTCCACTGTGAACAAGGTAGGCTAATGTGTTACATGCTTTAGCACTAAAGTGTTTCAGGAAACATCTTACATTTTATATCTGTGGGTTTAATTAAATTTTTGATGAATGCATATAATTGTAAAATACATGTATATAAAAACATTTGTATTGCTACAGATTCATGAAAGCTTTATTGCAATTTAGTATATTATTAGTATTAATCATAATTTACAACATTGTAATTAGGGATGGGTCGAATCCCAATTTTACCGAATCGAATCCGAATACCGAATCTTAAATATAACATGCGCCGAATCCCGAACCCGAATCGAATCTTGAACCCAAATAATCTGTCAATTCAAGTATATGTATTTAAAAAGAACTACTCGTGATGAAGATAAAGCCTTCTGCGATGGATCTCAAATGATAATATTGCAGTAAAATTTAAGAATTAAAATTTAATTTGGGTTTTTATTTTAAATTTTAAGAATTTTTTTAATACCCCCTTACCCTCTTGAAAGAAATTTTTATGAAACATTGAGATATATGTTGTTTAGATGCTCTAAAAGATAATAAGAAACTTTCTTCACTCTATTACCAACTGTTTCATTTTGATGAAATAAAAAATAATTGCATAATGAAGTCTTGCAAAGGACAGAATTAGTTTTTTTCCCTTTTCAAAGGAGAGAGGGGAAAAAAACCTGAAAATGAGAGTAGATATTTTGGAAGTTTGAAAAATAGGTTCTTAAAAAATAGGATGTGTAAATGTTTAATGATTTTATAATCACTTATAGAAGCCGTTATAAAATTTATTATACATTCAAAGCTAATTTATTTTGTTGGTTAAATTGTACACCGCTTCTCGCCGGGCTGCAGTGGTTATGTTGGCACCAATGGTAATGTAGGCAACTCAGATGACCAATAAATGTTTTTTCGTGGCAACTTCAATTAATACAAAAATTATTTTTTTCTGAACGGGCAAGGGTACGTACAAGAACCTGTCAGCCATAGAGCAGGTACAATATTAATAACACTTACTCTGTACCTCGTGAAAAATATTAACGCAATTCTACACTTCATTGTTCATCTGTTGCCAACATAAGAACTGGAGCCCGGCGAGAAGCGTCGTAAAATTTTACCGAATGAAGTGTAGAATTTCGTTAATATTTTTCACGAGGTACAGAGTAGGTGTTATTGCTGCTCGTTTCACTCGCAGTTAAATTAATACTGTACCTGCTCTATGGTTGACAGGTTCTTGTATGTAACCTTGTCCGTTAAGGAAAAAAAAAAATTGTTTTAATTGAAGTTGTCACGAAAAAACATTTATTGGTCATCTGAATTGCCGTCATTACCATTGGTGCCAACATAACCACTGCAGCCCGGCGAGAAGCGTCATACAATTTAACCGGATTTATTGAAACAGACGTCAGATGTTTGTTGAATTGACGTTATCCCGCCTGAATGGCGCACGATTATAACTTTTTTTCCACACAAGGTAGTAAATAACTTCCTTTTCGAAATCCTAGTGCTTCTCTAAGGTTCACATACCCCAGCACTTCACAATATTCGACGAAAGAATACGCGAAATTAGAATGAGACAACTCATGCAAGAATCGTAGTTGATGTCCTAGGAGCCGTGTACACCGAATGAAGCGGCAGTGCTATCGATATACATCGGATAGTGTTTCATATAGAAACGATAGGTCTGTGCGATAGGTATCGAAGAAGCGAATGTTATGATTTTTACGAATATGTCATGATTTTAAAGGATGTGTTTAGTCAGGAACCTGTTCCTGCCTAGCCACATCCTTTAAAATCATGACATATTCGTAAAAATCATAACATTCGCTTGTTTGAATACTGGTACCTATAGTTTAGTCTAACGACCATAGCTTTGACTGAAAAGTCCATTGACAACGAATTAAGGCCGATTCACACTGTCCGTCACGTCAACGTCACGTCACGGATCCGTCACATCAAGTCGTATTCCCTCTGTCCGTCACGTCAATTCGCTTTTTCCAGTACTCCTTGTTGAAAGTGATGTTATGAGCGGCGACGTGTTATGTAGAACGTCATATTATAATACTGTAATTGAAGAAACAAAAACGCTAAATGTTATTGATTGCGAAAATCAACTTTACAATGTATGGTTTGGGATAACATAATTTGGTACAGTGCTGGGAACTGAAACATGTCAAAACATCGACATCTATTTTAAAGCGAAAAAATAAAGTTTCTTGCTACTGCTAGCGGAGCGAGAGTTGAATGCCTGATATATATCGATTGGACTGCCGTTTCATTCGATGTATACGGTTCCTAGGAAATTACCTGTTACCAACATGACCTGCTACATTTGAAGTTGAGCAATACTAAAGTTCTATTTCCTTCGTTGAATGGTGTGTTAAAATTCAATAGTCGAAAATAAAGTGGAAATTAGACTCGACTTCCTTTTTTTTTTAATTTTATTTTTACGAGTGCAAAAGTTTTAGCACCAGTATCTACATTTGCGCCTACGAAGCAAGCCACTCACAACGTTTACATGTAACATCTTCCGGAAGACGAAAACCGATTTTCGTAAACCGTTTTTCGCTTTACATGACCAACCAAAAGCGGAATTGGGAAATCGGTTTACGAAATCCGGTTTTGGGAGCCCATGTAAACGGGGTGTGTGTAGCACTGCCACAGAATAGGGAGTATACAGAACGGAAAGCTGGAGGCGGTGCCTTTGATCTGTATGTTACCAAGCGTTGCGCTCGACGCCATATTGAAAAGCAGTAAACGCGGAGCTACAGCCACTTAGTACTTTGGCTGGAAATAGACTTTTTACGAACTGAAGCTAACCTCACCGACTTTTAAAAAAGGAAACAGTTTTTCATTATGCTATCCTCTATTTTGCGCCCTGTTCTTGCACCTAATTGTAATCCAATGAAAAAAAAGTACGCCTAAATTTTAATACAACTACGAAAATGTACGATGGAATCAATGATCGTTTTATTTAGTGCTTATCTCCAGAAAAATCCCAAGTAACACGAAATTATGTCTGGGAAATAAGTTATAAACAAGAAAGTGGCTTTACAACTGCCAGGTTTTATTTGACACGAATAAATTTGCACAAGTCAGACTTAGCAGTACAACGTGATTACACAGAAGTAATGACGTCTGCACATGTATGAAACAGTTAAATTACACACAAATGGAGGACAGGTAGCGGAAACACTAAACTACAAAACAAACTTACTCTGTACTTGTCATATTGTGGCACACATTGTTTCAGTTACAGCAAAGGAAAAAAGTGTTCATTTTCCTCTTAGTCTTTCTTGTCAATATGCATTCACTAGAACATTACATACCATCTGTACCTCACAGATGGGTCACTTTTATCACTTTGAAATTTTTTTCAATTTTGGTTTTACATTTCAAGTCTCTGTTTGTGAACTTCAAGAAATAGAAAATTCTCACTCCGACAAAACGTTTTTCTAAATATTGGATAATATATTTTTAAGTAAATAAGCTCTCCTTGAATTCTCAGTCCGTTTCTTAGCACTGGAAATAAATATTGCCTTTAAAACATACCTATATGTTATAGTTTACTTATGGCAGTGATGTAGTTGTGTTTCAATGTTGGAAAAGTTGTATTTGCTTTAGGAGGATAATTAATTTACTGATCGGAGAAGGGCATATAGAAAAATCTGTCAACCATAGAGCAGAAACAGCATAAAATAATTATTCCCCTTAATCTATTTGTTCCAGTATCCGAAGAGCATTCGTTGCCAACATTAGCACACTACGCCTCCATTGCCGTACGTAAAATTTCACCTCCCTAAGCAGCGTAGAACAAGGGGAGGAGGCAGGATGAGTGTCATCGATTTGAATGGTTCAGTTTTACTTACGGCAATGGAGGAGTAATGTTTTAATGTTGGCAACACAATGTTCGTTTTACGAGAACAATTACTTTACCGACCAGAGAAAGGTAGATACAAGAAACTGCCAACCATACAGCAAGAACAGCAACATTATTCCCCTTATTCCATTTGTTTGAATATCGTAACAACGAGAGGTCGGGCGAAATCGGCGGGTACCGATTGCCGACCTCCCCTTGTAAGAGGATCAACGGTCGTTAACATTAGCACGCTACGCCTCCATTGCCGTTAGTAAAATTTTTCCTTTGCATCAAATTATGTGAAGGTGAGCAGGTAGATTAGCCTTAAAAATTCCTGAAATATCTCGCCTATGTGGGCAATCGGAAAAGGGGACGCACGCGCAAAATGTTGAAGTCCCGCTACTTACGCACTATTCTTTGTCTTTCATTTTATATTATTCCCTGCGACGTTAAACTTATAAAATATAAATGTACTTCAATATTTCGATGCTGTTGAACTGCTACAGCAACAGCAACAGCGGAGTTATCGACAACAGAAGCAGCAAGGCTACTTTTAATAATTATGCACACATTGGTCTCATTTGAAACTGACAACATTTAACTTTTACCACATATATAGCGACGTTCACTAACCGTTCAACATCTTTTGGGAAAGTGAAGAAGCTTATATCCTTATTCGTATTAGAATTATTGCGGCAATTAGGTGCTGAACACCATCGGCCGCCTTTACTTTTATTGCTGCTCGTAATAAAAACGGAACAGCTACACCTACTGACACACAGTTCTTTCTTTTCATTGCACCAAATACTTGTTTGATTTTATGCGATTCAGGCAGCTAAAATACACAATTAACAAACAAAGACGGCGCATTACCACGCTACAGAGTAGGGAGTGATCACGCGTTTACTGCTTTTCAAGATGGCCGATCCCGCCCATACGCACTAAATTTTGGACGACTGACTGCAGCGGGAGTTTCCTTTCTGTGTACTCCTTATTCTGTGGCACTGCTTAGACGAGACGGAAAACTTACTTGTGGCGGCTCCTAGTGCCATTTTTCAGAACTTCGTTCGTTTTGTACTCGATTTAACCCCGTTTTATGACGTCTTTCAGCGGATCTATGAAACAATAATGTAAATAACTCAAACGAAAGCGCACTGTTATGCAAAGTTAACTACAACATTCGTAACTGAAGTTTTCCATATAAACTTTGGATTCGGGATTCGGTAGTATTCGGCCATTATGCATCGAATCTCGAATCCGAACCCGGAGTGCTAGATTCGGCGAATCTGGATTCGGCCGAACCACTCGGACACAACCCTAATTGTAATATGTTTATTAAGATCATATTGTGGAAGTGAGGGGAAATATTTGTTCTTGTTCTATTTGTTCTGGGAAAACATAACAATAGCAAGACACTATTTGTGCATATAAGTGAAACAAAACATGATACTTATTCTTTAAATGAAATTAGTATAAGATATAACAATAAAAATTTTGGTTTAAAGTAAATCTTTTTATTCATGAAATTATATATATTACTGAATAGTCAGTCAAATACTTTAATAAGTTTGGTTCATGAGTATGTAATAACTTCTTCTTTGTCAATATTTTAAATTAAAAATTTGAACCATTTTCATATTTCTGTTTCAGGTTGTGTTTGAATCTAAAAAGGTTAGTGTGCTTGTGGCTGATCCACTTAACACAAAAGTAAATGTCAAGGCTGATTTGAGTGAACTGGAGAAAGCAGATGAGGTAATGATCATTGTAGGATTACTCAGTATACCTATAGCATTAAAAAGTAATTTTATTCTTTTTAAGTAGTATGATAGCTATGTCAGTTCAACTCAATTTAGCTGCCTTCATTCTTTATCTGGTTCAAACCCAGATATACTAATATAATTTGTATATTTGAAAAGCTTATCAGTAGAGCTTTATTTTGATACGCACCATGGTGGGTTTGGGACTGATGACCTAGCTGTTTAGTCCACTAAAAACCAACAACAACCACCATGGTGAGTTCTTAAAAATTCTCACATTCTAGGTCATTGACTTAAGAACTAGGACAATCAAAACACAAGACTTTCAATTTCTGCATAAAATATTTCTCAGTTATATACACAAATAGGCCTACCTATTACAGAAAACCAAATCAGTTGTTATTGATACTTTTAACAGATTATGAGTGCTTAATGCCACAAAAAGTCTTGTGGACTTTAGGAATCCAATTTGAAATTATTTTAATCTTGATGATACACATGCACATGATAGGCTACATGTTTGCATTTTCAGCTGTTTTGAGTAATTTGTTAATTTTGGCAGTTCAAAAGGATATATGGAGTTTATGTGGGGTTGGAGCTCCAGTAATAATGTACTTAAGACAACTTTTATTACTTGACTCAAGCATGTACAATATAGAACTGAGACAAAATGGTTGGCAGGCTCAGGGAAGCTGAGCTCCTCAGATCTCATTAGAAATATATGTTGGTTGATTCGACAGTTGATCAGTAGCCACACAGCCCCCCTCCCCCCATAGTGCGGAGCTGGGGGGAGGAGCAGAACCAAGGTGTTGAGTGACAGATGCATTGGAGCCGAGTCACTAGTAGCTCAACTGGGCTCGTAGGGCGGGTGGTGCATTGATGGTGTTGGATCGACGGCATGCCGATGACGAAGTTGTCGAGATGCTGAGGTCATCAGGTGGTCCATGCAAGGTGTGCCTCCAGGCATGATGTTGATGGAAGTTGGAAGGCTCGTATCACATGTGTCATAATGTTGGCAGGAAGCGGTATGTGCCGGAAGAGCTGCCACTTGTTGGTGGAGGGGGAAGAGGTGTCAGAGGTGGAAGGACAGAGAATGAAAACTGCGTGGTCATGGAGTATAATCTAGAAGTCTGTAGCCAGGTGAGGGGAGATGGGAAAATCGAATTCAAGGTAAGGGGCAATGAGGGCGAAGGTGGACATGACGAGGGGATGGAGTAGCCTATCAGGGAAGGAGGGGAGAGAGAGAGAGAGAGGTGAGGATTGGGGTGGAGGGGGGAATCTGAAGGAGGAGGAGGAGAAGATGATTCAATGGAGGTAGGTTTAATGTGATTGATAGAGACAGAGGTGGGAGAGTTGTTGAGGGAAATGATGAAAGTGCTATTGCTCCTCTTCAGGACCTGTTGAGGGCCCGAGTACGGAGGCTGAATAGGGGGACAGGACAGTGTCATAGTGGAGGAAAACATGGGAACAAGTGTGAGGGCAGAAGGGACGTGAAGGGCAGGAGGGGAGTGACTATTCAGGGATGGGAGTGAAAGTTTAGAACAGGAGAGGTGGATGTGATTTACAAATGAAGGGAGTTCAGAGGAGAAAGAAGGAGGGAAAGGTTGAACAAGCTCTCTGGGTACTGACAGAGTCTGTCCATAGACAAACTTGGCCACTGTTCCTTGCCTTGGGGCATGAAAAGCAGTTATGCTGTTTGATGCTGAGGAGGTTGAAAAGGTTTTGAAAAAGGGAGAACTTGAATTGGTGCCCCTGTTCAGTTGTTATTATGGAAGGACAGCCAAAATGAGAGACCCAGGAGTGCTCGAACACGTGTGCAACTGTTTCCGCCATGATGTTGGGAATGGACGTGGCTTCGACCCAGCGAGCGGTGTGGTTGATGGAGGTTAGCAGATAGTGAAAACTGTCGGCCAGGGGAAGGGGAACATGTTGGAAGCACCCGGGTAGGATGGGGAAAGAACTAAGTGGAGGGGACATGAGTATGAACTTTAGCTTTCTGGCAGGAAAAACTGGTGTGAGCCCAGGCCTGGCAATCACGCTTAATGCTCGCCAGATGAGTTGGTCTGTGACCAACTTAGTGGAGGCATTGACACCTAGGTGAGCCAGGTTGTGTAGTTTGTTGAAGATTTCTTGTCATACGCAGTTTAGAATGTAGGGGCAGAGCTTGCCAGTGGATTCGTTACACCAACCCTCGCCTGAAACACCAGGGAACGTGGTGCAGATGGGTTGCAAAGAAAAGGAAGAATCTTGAATCAGTTGCATGGTGTCACCATCAGCGACTTGCAATGGGACGGGCTGAGAGAAGTCAAAGAGAGAAGAAACTGCATCAATGCATGAAAGGAAATCAGCCACGATATTGTCCTTTGATGTAGCAGATGTCAGTGGTGAATTGAGAAATAGCAGAACTGTTGCAGGGAACGGTCCGCTGGAGTGATTGAAATAGCAGCAGCCAAAGGTTCATGGTCTGTGAGAATGTAGAAAGATCAGCTGTCTATGGCAGAGCAAAAGTGTTTGAAGGCCTCATAGACAGCCAGGAGTTCTCGATCGAAGGCTGAGTACTGTTTCTGAACGTTATTCAGTTTCTTCAAGAAAAATTTCAAAGGAGATGTGACCCTGTAGAGGGATTGGCTGAGGACTGTGCCAATGTCAGTGTCGCCCACATCCGTAGTTATGAAAATTTCGGCATCTGGATGAGGGTGAGCAATGGTGACAGCTCGAGTGAGTAGGTTTTTAAGGGCCGAGAATGCCGAATACATGGCATCTGTCCAGGGAACAGGCCAATCACCAGAGGTATGTTTGCCAGCAAGAGCATCTGTAAGCATGGCCTGCAACTCAGCAGCACCTGGCAAATGTCATTGCTAGTAATTTATAGTGCCAAGGAAACGACATAATTCCTTAAAAGTTTTGGGAGGAGGCAAATTTCTGATGTGATCAACCTTATCAGGAGGTTGGGAGATACCATCAGCCAAAACTGTAAAGCTGAGGAAAAGCACCGACCTTTGATGCAGTCAGCATTTGTTGTCATTCAGTCCAATGGCAGCTGCAACAAGGGTATCAAGAAGAATTTGTAAATGTTTTTTATTCTTCTCGACCGAGTTACTAAATATTAAAATCTCACTGAGGTATGCAAAACAAAACTTCAAGGGAAATAAAATCTCATTGATAAATCTCTGCCAAGATTGAGTGGTGATTTTGAGACTGAAAGGCATGACTCAGTAGTGAAATAAACCTATGGGAGTAGTGATAGGAGTCTCTTCAATGTCTTCAGGAGCCACAGGGATTTGGTTGTAAGCATGTTTGCAATCCATTACCGAAAAAACTTTCGCACCTGCCAGAGTCTCAGTAAAGTCAGCAATATTCGGGATTGGGTAGTTGTCTATTATAGTGCGAGGGTTTAGCTGATGATAGCCTCCACACTTAAGCCAAGAACCATCCCACTTGGGCACTAAATGAATGGGAGCGGACCAGTTGCGGCTAGCTAGTGATGGGAGGACCATCAGTAAGGCACAGTTTGTGTACTGTGCCATTCATAACCCTGAGACACTATGAGAAATGGCAGGAAGGTTATGTTTACATTTGCGGCCAGTGTTTGTGGTGACAAGCTGCACGGGAGCTGAGGGATAGGGCGTGGACCGGTGTGCATCATGTGAAATCCATGCGGAGGGGGGTGGCTCAGCCCGACTCTTGGCTGACTTAGTGAGACAAGGCGCTGGGGAAGTTTCTGTTCCGACCATGTGTTTACTTGGGCACACCACTGGCACTCTGGGACAGGCACGTGCATCGTGGTTGCAGACTGCGCTACTGGTGGATTGGAAACAAGTGACGAACGTGGGGCATGCACAGAGAAGATAGATTTCGTTGTGGCTGCCAGAGTGGGACACTGCATAGGTTGAGCATTCACGCGAGGCTTTGGCATGAAAACACAGGTCTGTTCACAAACATTTCGTATGAGCGACAGGAATGAGCACTGTCACAAAAACTATTTACATTGGTGCGGGTATGCGGCACTGGTAGCATGTTTTGAAGAAACAGTCATACTAACCCTTGAGTAAGAGTCCTTTTGACTAGCTTGCAGAGACAAAGTAAACGCCAGCTGATATTCCATGACTGTTGAGCTGGTGGGCTATGTCCTCGTTCTTGCAGCACAGACAGAGGACACATTTATGTTCGCTCAGTCACTTTGACAGGAGCGATTTAGATTGTCTAATAGTATTAAAGCACCCACGAACAGCATTTTCTCTCTCACAACACAGTTTGATAACTCGTTCCTGTTTGTGTCACAACTTAGAAAACAGCACAACGAAATACTCAATAGTTTGTAAATACTCGCGAGCAACTGGTGTGTTAGCAGGATGACAGGCAGAACTTGACAGAGCGCAAGAAAAGTAAATGTTTGTGGGGTGATCAAATACCGAACATCACACAATGTCTGGAGTTAGTTTATAATGAGGTAAGAAGTCCATGCCTAGGATGGGCTCCAGCACATCCACTACCAAAAAGTCCCTTGAAATTTTGCACTTCAGTGCCAAGCAGACACTAAAAGTTATTGAACCTGCACATGGTCAGTGTGTGGCATTGGCAGCACAAAGTACAGCATTGTGAGAGCGGAGTGGGCCGGTAGCTATTGAAGGTAGGAATAGTGATACATCAGCACAAGTGTTAATCAAGAAATGAATCTTTGAAGCACAGTCACGTATGTACAAATGACCACTCAGTGGTGAAAAGTCACTAATGGTTGTCTGAGCAGAAAGTGGCACTTGAACCATCCTGCATTCAGTGTTTATATGGTGACTTCCTTGCGGCGTAACTGAACTGGCTGTGGCAGTAGCAGTAGGGATAGTATGGAGCTAATGGTTGTCTGAGCAGAAAGTGGCACTTGAACAATCCTGCATTCAGTGTTTATATGGTGACTTCCTTGCGGCGTAACTGAACTGGCTGTGGGAGTAGCAGTAGGGATAGTATGGAGCTTGTTCTTGTGGGAAGCAAATTAGCGGTAGTGGGCCCTCCTTGGCATTTTTCAGGCTGACTGTATCTAAATGTGACACGCTCATTGTACTGTGTGACATATCTAGCATATGTATGATTTATCACATTGGCACTTGATTTCATATGTTCTTCATTTCTTCAGACCCTGATTGTCTTTAATGGAAACCAGTACCATTTTTACTCACACTGGTGAGTGTGGGACACAATTTACTCTCACATTTTTCTCCACTTCCACAGTTAAGCATATGATTAGATGGAAACAAAAAGGATATTTTTGGCTCAAAAACGGGCACTTCGAGCAATATGTGGTGTAAGTTCATGAACTTTATGTCAACCCGTTTTCAATAGTCTGGGAATTTTGACACTGGCATCACAATACATTTCTTCTTTAATGTCATTTGTTGTTAATAATATCAGCTTATTCCCACGAGTTAGTAGTTTTCACTCGGTGAATACTAGACAGAAGCCGAATCTACATTTACATCACACCACCTTGGCACTTGTACAGAAAGGTGTGCAGTATTCTCCAGCATCCATTTTCAATAAGGCGCCACAAGAACTAATGAATCTTAGCACTAACCCACACGCTTTCAAATCTAAAATGAGGAGTTACCTCATGGCTCACTCCTTTTATTCTGTTGAGGAACTCCAAGAAAAATTAAGCAATTAAACTAATTCATTTGTTTCTTTCTTGATTCTTTTCACTTAGTCTTAAGAGTGTCGTGTGCATAGGACTACTTAAAAATTTTCTGTTACCATTCGTCTGTTAAACTTCGTGTATTGACTTGTTCCATGACCATGGAGTCTTACTCCTCAGTTGGGTGCTGCAGAACAGAAAACCATATTATTATTATTATTTGACACTGGACGTAATATTAATTATACAGAAATGGAGATTCTCCCATCCATACTCCTGTACTGGAAATTCATCATCGAAGAAGCAAACAAAATACACATATCTAATGACATGATTAACAGAGATGTAGATGTAAAATCGTACTCCAGCAGTTTTGAGATGGATTTATTATTATTATTTTTTTTAATTATTTTCATTTATTTTTTGCACATAAACAGATCCAGAACTTTATTAATACCCCCAAAAATAAGATATATCCTACAATTCAGTAAGATTTGTATCTTTTTACATTTCAGAAAAATGCTTATGTTCAATCGCATGTTGGGTGCAAGAATCATTGCTGCAGTGAAGGATTGTTTTCAATGTATGAGGGATGTGGTGACTGTGAAACTAACTTTAGTCTGGAGATGTGAGTTACAGTTTAATTTGTTCAGATAATTTCACAGTTGGAACTATACTTATTATCTCTTAAACTGACAATTTTAACAATAAAATTACTTTAAGAAGTTTAAGTTAAAATTTCATTGTGGCTTTGTTATCTTTGATAATTATTGTTTTCAATTACGCAACAATAATAAACATTTCAGTCACAGCAAATACAGAATTATGGATCTAATCCAGTTCTATTTCATTCTGTTTAAATGATGACTTATTGTATAATCAGAATAGTTCAATAACAAAGTACAATAATTTCACAAAAAAGCTTTTCAGTTATATAATTAGGATATGATCATTTCAGCTTAAAGAATTGTTTATGTCTTAAAGCATTGTACCTCCACACAGAAAACATTCTGCTTTATGCATGTACCCATTAATCTTGAATATATCAAACCTACATACCAGGCAGTAATGTTCAGAGTATGATCACTAGATTTTGCAACAGTATCATGGTTCAAAATCATAGTCTAAACTCTCTCCTCTTCAGGGTTATAAGAAAAGGCTCAGTCAACAGTTAGCCATCTGTCAGATGCTCATTTATAACAAATATTGTTATAAATAAGAACATTATAGAATTCTAAACTGACTTTGCATGGGCATGGGCCGATGCAAACAACTAATAAACAAAGGAAAAATAAAGTTAAAAATAAGGAAAATAGGAAAAACTTTATTTTTCCTTTTTTTTCATATTTTTATTTTTCGTTATTATTCTTATCATTTCAAATCCCCCCCCCCCACTCCCTCCTCACACTCCTCTACACCTCCCTTTTATCCTTTCCCACCCCTTCCCTTCACTGTAATCATTGTTACAATTCAAATTCCTGCCTATCAGAGCCTTTAAATTCCATCGTGCAATGTGGAACTTTCCATCCCCACCTTCACCCAGCATCTTTCCCCTCCACTCCCCACCTCACTCACAGTCTTTATTGTGTTTCTGGAGTGTCCGGACATGATAGTTGTGTGTGTATAGTTGTCTGAGTGATTGCATGAATGTATGTGTTTCTTTTTCTGATGAAAAAGTTGTGTGAATGTGATTATCTGTTTTCCTGTCTGTCAGCAGCTCAGCGAGCCTCTTTACGATGAGTTGTTACCTGTCCTCCATTATCAATATATGAATGTAGTTGCCATACTGCAATTTAATTTATTTGATGTGTGGCAAGCTCCAATGCAGCTGACAGAAATGTCTTAATAGTTGAGACTCTTTCATTGTTACCATGCTGTGCTGCAGTCTCATTATCAACTCTTTTGCAGGCTGTGTGGTACATACTTCCAACTAATGGTATTCCTTTACTACATTTATGGGAATACTTCTTAGCACTTCTGTATGCTCCTAGGCTCTAGTGGTAGTTCCTTACACTAGCTCTGGTTTCTGTTGGTGGTTAAATAGAGTTTTTAGGACTGTTAGAAGTATATTTATTACAAAATAACAGTTTTATGGGTTTTGGGGGTATGCTTACCACCAAAGTCGATATAGAAAGGGGCATGGGAAATACATATATCACAGTGTCTCTTGCAGTTCGTAGGATGCATATTTACCACCAACTTAAGGGTAATTCAAAGTTTCTGGGAATATGACTTACCATCTCTGTATGTGCCTGACATCTTGGGGTAGCATACTGTAGCAGGTATAGTTAAACTGCTACAACAATCAGTTTCTGTTTGTTGCAGGATCACTACTGTTGTCAGAAGAGATTATGATGTTGATTTGAACAATTGATTTAGAAGGAAATATTACGTGTAAACAGTAAACATGAAAACTAAATATTTTGAAATAAAATAAAATAAAAAGAAATCAAGTTTATTTTTATTTTTTAATATGTAATAACATATTAAACTCACAAAAGGGAAATGGGAAATTCATTTACCAACAAACTTGAAAGCTCAAAAGGTGCTGTGGTGTTATATGTACAACTATAGTTTTTAGACATAAAGCACAAAAGTAAAATTGTCAGAATTAAAATATAATATATCAGAAAACTTCTAATGCATTACAAAACAAAATTAGCTTTCTTGAATTGACACAAAAATGTGCCCATGAAAGGATTAAAGCTAATTGGGTGTGTGACTGTTGTATGCAACTGATAGATTCAAAATTAAGTGATTATGTCAGCTGGAATTTTGTGTGTCATTTTGATATCTGGCTAAAAAAACCACTGTGGTGACACTGATGATAAGTCATGCTGTCAGCATCATGCCACAAATTTTTGATGGCAGTGTTTCCATTGTGACTCTATTCATTTCCAAGTGTTGCAAACAATGTGGGGATTATGCTGCAAAAGTTCGTCTCAGTGAACCTCAGTGTGAGTACTTCTGCATAATTATTACCTTTGGATGGCTACTTCAGTACAATGCTGACACAGTTTCATTGTTCAAAAGATGTTAAAACAATATATTCTGGTATGACTAGTAGAATGGCCTCAGTGTCATCCACCAGGCATGTTGCTAACAAGGCACACCACTGCGTATACAACTACGGGAGTGAAACTTGGAATGAAATCTGCCTTTCCCTGTCTTTGATAGTGCTTCAGTAGAATGTGTTATATCCAGGTGTGAACATTTAGACAATTTTACCCACACACGTTGTAGTATAACATTGTACACTACTGGCTCCTAGCTTGACCCAAGATATTCAAATAGTTTATTTTTATAAGAGGTTTGGTACTGTGTGAACAAATACTGCCAGACGGAATTTATTTCTGTAGGTTTTGGTGGGTGAATTTGTGCTCACGGAGTACGGAGTAAAAGAACTGCAAAGTGCCAAGGAAGAGAGAAGACTAAGGTCATCTGTAATTGATTGTCTGTTTTTTTATATATTGTCACGTTGAAATGGAAGCAGGCTTGACTTCGAAGGCAGGGTTGTCAACTGAACACATCACTTACACAGAAAGCAGGTTTATTGCGAACTGAAAGTACACGCAGCACTGATTGCCTCTCGTACAGAGTGCTCTGCTATTTATACACAGACAGAATGTACCAGAAATTAGAAGAATAGTTAACATAAGAAACAAGTAGAATTTACAAGTGAACATAAGAAAGATGTAGAACATTCTTTAATTATTAATTACAAAGAAATAACTTTTTGCTGGTGGACGGGATTGAACTGACAATCTGCAGCACTGCAGTCTGTGATGCTATGCCGTGCGCCATGCCGGCAGTCGGTTTACGTGGTGTCTTGCGGCAATAAGGAGCAGTTATTATTGATTGAGATTCCATTCAGTACACATCAGGATTAAATATGTAAAACTGATGTAGTAGTTAGTGAAGAATGGAATAAAGTTCTGTGTTATTGGAAAGAAAAGTTTATCTTTCATGAATATAGATGTGGAAGAAATTTCCAGGTGTTCTGATGATTATGTCAAGCAGCTTAGGTGACTAGTCTGATTCATAATGACTATTTCGTTTAACATAAGGCATGGACTAGTCAGACCTTGTGGAAGGAACATCCTGAACTGTACATATTCGTATCAAGGAATTAATCACGCAAAAGTACCATTTGTGTTGTGAAAACAGTGATAGAAAAACACACGGTGACAGCACAAAGTTGATGTCCTATAAGACAGGACAAAGCCAAAGAAGACTGGGAAAACCTGGAGACTGTAGGCGACCGTGAAGACAAGAATTATTGAAGAATTAATATGTAATTTTGGTACGGAAATTGAGGCATATAAACAACAATCAAATCATCCACTTGATAGACTAAGATGAAAATTATAAATACTGGGAAGAAAAGAAGAATACGCTATCAGAATTGGAATAAATGACTGCTGCTGTTTCGGGGCAACGCTTCAATCAGACTGATGAGACGTTGGACTACAGTTTCCACATTGCCGCTTCACAAAGATCGCCGTAGCATCCAACCCAAACCTTCCAATTTCGTGCAAAAATCCAAATTTATTCCAAAAGTAAATTACTTTGTTATATGAGGCATGGGATTGATTTTAGGCACTCAATTGTGATTGTTAAAATACTTTCAAACAATAGGTGGAGTGAAGGAGTAGTCATTGATGCTATGGCCTCAATTGAAATTTCACCAAAATGTGCAACAATCTTCTACTAGTGAAAATGAAGTTAGTTTTGACAGCCAGTTAGTGGAAAAGCCCGAATTTCAGAATCAAATATTAAACTATGAATCTAGAGACGAAAACAATGTGCCCTTGATATCCAACAATGACCCATTAATGAATCCTTTGCAAGATTCAACTATTTCTTTAACTGTGGTATCTTCTCTAATTATGTGAGGCCGATAATGAAAGTTCACAAAACACCCACATTTGAATTAAATAATTGGCAGACTCCCACATCAGCAAAAGTGCAAATTGTGCATACCGATGAAATAAATACTCAGACTAGTGTTCATGTGGAAGCACAGAATAAGTATGCTTCAGGAATTACAGCCCAATTTAATAAGTTGTATGAGTTCCTACAAAAACAGATATGCACAAACAATCCGAACAAATGCAAAATCAATTGCAAAGTTTAGCTACTAAAGATTCAGTCGTAAGTTTACAAACCCAGGTCACTCAAATGCGGCCGATATTAAACACGAGATACAAGAAATCAACACAAAATTTGAAGGATTGAGTATTAGACAAACCCACCTAGGTTCTCAAGTGGAACACATTGCTAAAGATTGAGAAAGCTTAAAGGCAGCTAAACAAATGGTAGAATGATCTTTAAGCTCAATTGAACAAAGGGTAGATGAACTTAGTGAAGGGTATAATCCACTGGTAGACAAAATGGAACCGTGAACTTGAGAGGTAGGATCCCTAAAAGCAGAGCAAAAGAGTTCTAATATCGAGCTACAAGAAATAAAACGACAAATGCAGGGTGATGAGTGTGATAGTAGCACTTCTGAACACCGAAATTGTAGGGAAGAAGTCGAAAAATGGGTTACCGAGAAGGGAGAACAAATATTAGGGGAAATTAAAAGAGAGATTAAAACTATGACTCGTCAAATTCAGGAGGAAAGTGCACCTGCTCTGTCACCAATATTTACCAATAATACAGTTCAAATGGGATACAATCCAGTAACCAAACAGAGACAGACCTGAATCAACTCCTCCTGTACTACAGCATATTAATACACAGCAAGTGCATGGAGCACCTCTGGAACATATGCCATGTACAAGAACGGTACCGGTGTTGTCAACATTGTGACCCATACACAGTCTACAAATAATGGAGAGCAGGTTACTACTACTGTGATTGAGGATGGACTAGGTGGATTGAGAAAATTCCCCACGATTTCAGAGGAAAACAAAAACAGCCATCCCGTCATCTTTTTACAAACACTTCAAAATGTATTACCACACTCTTGGTCTGACACTCGAAAAATACAAAAAGTAGTCAGTCAAATAGAAGGCAATGCTTCTTCATGGGCGGCTAGTGCCTTATACTCAATTTTAGCAAGAATTTCTTGTGCGATTTTGGTAATGATCTGTACAAGAAAGGTTACGGCGACAAGTTTTCAGTCCAGAGCCCTACAACAGGTGAACAGGCAGTTTAAGGAAATATTTTGAAAAATATCTGAATAAAACTCTGTTGACATTGCAGAAAAGATAATGTGGGTGCCTGAGTATAATCTCCCTAATTTCTTGGACGCATTGGATAATTACGATCTTATTCACGAAGGGGAGAAAGGTTTTATCCGCAATCCAAACAGGGATGGTTTTGGTAATAATGGTTATACTAGAAGCAATGGGAGTACTGGTCGAAATTCTCCTCCTATGCAAAATGGTGCGAATACTATTCACAGTGGTAACTACAGTACTGGGAATGGTAACAACAATGGCAACTACCAAATGAGAAACAATAACAGGAGGAGGAATGGGAATAGATACAACCCCATCTACCAGTATGGGCAACAACGTACTTGTTTTCAGAGGGGACAAAACAATAACACTTTTGAAACTTCCTGGCAGATTAAAACTGTGTGCCGGAACCGGGACTCGAACCTGAAACCTGAAACCTTTTGTGGGCAAGCGCACTACCGACTGTGCTATCCCGACATGACTCATGATGCCACCTCACAATTTTACTTCTACCAGTACCCTGCCTCCTACTTTACAAACTTCACAGTTCTCCTGCGAACCATGCAAGACTAGCTCTTCTCACGTGAAAATTACTCGAGACAGCAACAGCAACAAAGGCCCCAAGTACAGTCAGGTGATAGGTCATGGGGGAATGCAGGTAGACAACAGGACCAAAATAACCAAATGAGAATGAATAATGGTTTGCCACCAGAGCAAAAACAGGTTAAAATCATAGAAATAGAGTTCAATACATATGCTGGTACTCAGACTCAGGAAAACTCGAGTCAGTTGGGTTAGACCCCCATACCCCGACAATGCTAGCTAGTGAGGAGGAAAATTTGTCACAGATTAATTTTATGGACAGACAAACACACCTGATTTAACATAAATGTTTGCATGACAATTTTAAAGAAGTGCACGCCTACTGTTGTCCGCACCGTAAGAGCCGTGTGGGTAAGTTTAATTTTACTTTGCGGAACTGTTTATAAACATTGCCTGTTGGCACTGAAACAACTGATGGTGTTAGCCGCCAGCTGTCAAAATTGTTGCCGTGGGAATGGTTTATAAACACTGCCTGTCGGCACTGAAACAAATGATGTCGACCAGCCGCCAGCTGACGAGATTTGATATCGCAGACGAGGTGTTAATCAGATATGGGGCATGTCTGACCTAACACTGTGCATGCAAACAATTGTAAAACCCAAACTGAGACCAAACCTAACACACAATTTAAACTAATTAAAATAAGACGAATGAAACTAACTAAGCTATCTACACACAGTAAAATAAACCATATACATGAAAATAAAACTAACTACTATAACAATATTTTACAGCTAGCCAGACATGGACATTTAAAATCAACTTAAACAACCACTAATCAATTAACTACTTTAAATATGGAATTAACCACAAGGCAATTATAGATGACTAAACAGCAATGCTCAGCAAGATGTATATACGAAATGGGCTTTGCACCTGGGGATTGTTGAATTGGTTGTGCTAAGGGACGTGGCACCTATTTGAGCTTTTGTTGGATATCTGCATGACAGTATCTAAAATGAATAATTGTGGCCTCCGCAACTCCGACTTTTCCTTTTTATAACCCCTCTTATGAGGACAAATGTGAAAGAATGAATTGGATAGTGAATGAATGTGAGGTGCCTCAACGTGAATTTCATGCCTAATTAAGTTACATAATATTGAGTTACAAAATATTGGTTTAAAGAAGAAATAACTGAGTAACATTTTGAAGCAGAAATGACATAGATACAGGACTCACGAAACACAATTGCAATCTTTGTCCATACAAACATTGTAGTTAATAAATCAAGCTATGTATTGATTATTGATATATGTCCTTGTGTAGATTAACAGATTTAAGCTGAGTAAGATATTGCCTTGAGGAACATTTTCCTTTTGATAAGAAATCTAAGGCCAATATTACTATAATCTTGACTGAAGCATGTACTAAGTTACACACGTAGTGTTCTGTAACAGAATGGTTGTTTCATTGACAATCAACTGAAATCTAGAAAGTCTTTTTACATATGAATAGGGATTCTTTTTAGTCACAATTTACATGTATGTAGTGTAAATGTTTACAAATTGAGACATGATTATACAAAATTCTCACACACTTCCAGCTACACCTCTAACACACTACACATGATAATTAATGTAGGATTCCTTCTTTCTATCGTGGTTGGAAAGTAGTGGGTGCTATTTCTTTGTCTCCTTGAAGGTACAGACATATATTGGATGTTCCATGCCTGTTAAAAATGTGGAAGCATTATTTTATTTTTTATTATTTATTTGTTTATTTAGCCTGATCAGATTAGGGCCATCAGACCCTCTCTTACATCGGACCAGGGTTTTAAACATACAGTATTTCTTTACATGTGAGTTACCTATAACATAACAATGATTTTTACAGATAAACAATAACATAATTTATACAAGTTGATTACATGTAAAAGGATGTAAATAAAAGGTATTGACTTAATTCTAATAGGATTAATGCTAGTAGTACCACTGAGACACCTTCTGCTGCTGTTGGTGTAATAATAGAAGTAACAACATTGATATTAGCAGATATAAGATGTACTTTTAAATATATATCGACTGGTTAAGACATGGCGAATTCTGACAGAAGGAAGTTAAGAAAGCTGTACCTGGTGAGAACAATGGCAGTAGGAGAATATCTGGGAGGAGGAATGGATGTGATGTACCTGGACCATAGGGTATTAAAGACTGACATAATTATTGCTTTAGTAGATAATCCATTAACTGTCATTTGAAGCTAGCAGTGTTATTCAGTTCTCTGATATACTGAGGTAGATTGTTCCAGAGTCTGGTTCCTGCTACTGAAAAGGATTTTGAGAAACCAGCTGAGTGATGGATAGGGACTTAAAGGGTTTTGCCCTGACAGAAACGAGTAGTTCTGTTATGTTGATCAGATAAGAGTGTTAAGGTCGGGGAAAGATATGAGGGACAGTGTACGTTGATAAGAGAGTAGAGGAAACAGAGTGTATGAAAATCTCTGCGCTTGTCAGCACGGAGCCAGGATAGTTGCTTATAAGATGGTGAAATGTGATCAAAGAGACGGATGTTACACATATATCGAATGCAGGCATTCATGATTAGTTCCAGACGTCATGAGCTTTCCCAAAAAAGACCTTGCAAGATAACATCACTGTAATCAATAATTTGAATTACAAATGTTTGTATAAGTTTCTTTTTAAGATCGAGGGGAACAAGCTTCTTATATCTGTGTAGGGCGTGAAGAGATGCTGATGCCTTCCTACACACGGCGGCTGTGTGCTCAGCCCAATTTAGTTTGTCGTCTATTATCACTCTCAGACTTCTTGCCGAGGGCGAAAAATAGATAGGTGTATCATTTAATATTAATGATGGTTGAGATTCGCGGTATTTGTGGTTAATGAGCCTAGGATGACCTACCAGAATCGCTTGTCTTTTACTTGGATTGAGCTTTAATCCTATATTCTGTGCCCACTTTGATAGTGTACATAGGTCAGAATTAAAATTTTCGATTGCTGTCTTGAGGTTTTTTGGTTTTGCACTTAAATACAACTGGAGGTCATCGGCATACATGTGGTATTTACAAAAAGACAAGACCAATGATACGTCATTTACGTACAATGAAAAGAGAACTGGACGTAATACCGAGCCCTGTGGTACGCCTGATAGTACTTTTCTCCACTGTGACTTTTCGGTGCCGGACATGACGCACTGAAGATGCGTTTATATCTTCAGTGGTTTGGGCTGGGCGATGATGAGTCAGTCAGTCAGTCAATCAGTCAGTCAGTCAATCGGGACGCTTCCTTTTATATATAGAGATATATATTTTCGTGTTGAAGTGGAAACAGGCTTGACTTCTAAGGCAACTAAACACAACACTTATGCTGAAAGCACGTTTATTACAAACTCAACATACACATAGCACTGACTGCCTCTCAGGCAGAGTGCTCTGCTATTTATACACAGACAGAATTTACCAGAAATTAGAAGAACAGTTAACATAAGAAACAAGTAGAATTTACAAGTGAACATAAGAAAGATGTTGAACCTTCTGGAATTGTTAATTACAAAGAAATAAATTTTTCCGGTGGGCGGGATCGAACCGGCGACCTTCTGCACTGCAGGCCGTGACGCTATCCCATGCGCCATGCCAGCAGTCGGTGTTCGTGGTCTCTCGTGGCATTGCTCCCTCTCCTGGAGAAACAGCGACCCACTGTTATGATCCCTGTGGAGCCAGCTGCAATGTCCTGGATCTTGACCATGACATGGGTCCTCTGTATGACAGTTCAAGAGAATCCTTCCCTTCTCCGCGATTATCGACAGACATTCCTGTCGTGGCTTCATCAGGAACACTACCGTCGTTAAAGTCCTTGAACAAGAAGCCATTGTTGTCTACCTGCTCTTCAGGATCATAGTAAGGCTTCATGTGCAGGACGTGAACAATGTCTCTTCGTTTTTGACGTTTCGACGATGACTCATAATCCTCAATTTCGTATGTGACGTCTGACAGGCGGCGTATGACACCATATGGAACAAAGTATCGCTTCAATAACTTTTCTGACAGTCCAATCTTCCGTACAGGGGTAAAAATCCATACCAGATCTCCTGGGCTGCACACAACAGGTCGGTGCTTGTCGTTATACCGCTGACAGTCCTTCTCCTGGGTGTCCAGTGTCCGTATGCGAGCCAGCTGTCTTGCTTCTTCGACCCTGGTGATGAGCTGTTTAACATAGTCATCCTGAGTGTCGTCCAGTTGGAACGGGAACCGTGTATCCATTGTCGTCTCAGCTTCATGGCCATGGAGCAGGAAAAACAGAGTGAAGCCTGTGATGTCTTGTCTTGTGGTATTGTAAGCAAATGTCATGACTGGCAGATTTGTATCCCAATCCTTCTGCTCAACATTGACGTACATCGACAGCATGTCGGCTAACGTCTTGTTAAAACGTTCCATAAGACCATTTGTCTGAGGATGGTATGCAGTTGTCATTCTGTGGACAATGTTGCACCGTGACATTACCTCTGTACTAGTTTTGACTGGAATACTTTTCCACAATCAGATATCATGACACGTGGTGCTCCATGCTTCAAAATAATGTCTTCTACAAGGAATTTTGCGATCTCTGGAGCTTCTGCAGTCGGCACAGGTTTGGTGACATCGTAGTGTGTGAGGTAGTCAGTGCAGACTATTATCCAACAGTTACCGATTGTCGACTTCGGGAACCTCCCTAAAAGATCGATCCCAACTCGGTGGAATGGCGCTGCTGCCGGCGGAATCAGTACGAGATGTCCTAGAGGTAATTGCAGCACATGCTTCCGTCGCTGGCACTCTTTACAGTGACTCAGGTAGTGCTTGACAGATCGGTAGAGACCTTTCCAGTAATACCTGCATCTGATTCTGTCTAGGGTCTTCACGAATCCCAGATGACCGGATATTGGAACATCGTGGAAATATTTGAGAATAGCTGGCTGGAGATGAGCTGGAACAACCAGTAGCCATTTGGGGCCCAGTGGATCGTAATTGCTCTTATACAAAATTCTATTTATAAGTTGGAACTCACATTGGTTGGTTCTCCTTTCTCCAAGGCCTCTATCGTTTTTACCAGTGCTGGATCTTCCCTCTGTTCAGCTGTAACGTCATCTAATTCAGTGAGAGGTGAAATTTCATTAATGCTGTTGTGTTCCACTAATGGATTCATCGAAAGGCAGTCAGCATCCTTGTGTTTGCGCCCATTCTTGAATACCACTGTGACATCGTACTCTTGGAGTCTTAGTGCCCATCTTGCTAGTCAGCCTGATGGATCCTTCAAGCTGGTCAGCCAACACAAAGAATGATGGTCTGTCACAACGATGAATGGTTTGCTGAATAAATACGACCGGAACTTGTTGATAGCCCAGATAACTGCGAGACATTCTTTTTCAGTTGTAGAGTAGTTTATCTAGGACTTTGAGAGTACTCTTGACACATAGGCTATCACTTTTTCAGCACCTTCCTGAACTTGTAAAAGCACTGCACCAATCCCATAACCACTGGCGTCTGTGTGAAGATCCGTTTCTGCATTCTCGTTGTACAAGGCTAGCACTGGTGCGGAAGTTAGAGCTTCCTTAAGTGCCCAGAAAGCTCTTTCTTTTGTCTCATCCCAGTAAAATTTGTCATATCCCTGCAGACGTTGTTGTAATGGACGTGCCATGTTACAAAATCCTTTTATGAAACGTCGGTAGTATGAGCACAGCCCGAGAAAACTTCTCACATCACGAATGTGCTGAGGAGTTGGAAATTCTGTCACTGCCCTTACTTTATCTGGATCAGGATGGACACCATCTCCGTTGACTAGGTGCCCCAGGATTTTTATCTCCTTGGTGACGAAGAGGCACCACGACCAAGGACTCTCCAAAGGTTGAATAATGTCATCTCGCAACATCTTCTCCAATTCCTCTTGAATTATCTGTCTTTCAGCTGGCGACACTCTATATGAACGCTGGCAAATTGGCAGATGATCCCCAGTATTGATACGGTGCTTTATCGTGGTCCGTTTCGTCTGACTTTTCCCATGCTGAGGTGTGAATGCACCCGAAAAGTGGCGTAGTATACCTAACACCCTATTGGCAGTTCCACGTTTGTTTCCTCCAGCATGTTGTCTGTACTAACAGCAGGGCATGGGTCTTCATTGATGACGTTGAGCTCACCGTCCTGGATTGGTTCAGCTGTCACGATACACATTCCCTTGGGGATAAGTTGTGACTGCTCGTGACAATTTGTGATCCAAATCTCTCCTTGGCCACCGGTAATGCTTATGATAGCCGCTGGTATGTAAGTATCTTTTGTGAGCCTGATAAACTTTTTACTATCAACTAGAACTTCACAGTTTAACCAGTCATCTGTGTTTGTGACTGTAACTCTTCTCATTGTCAACGGCGGTATTGTCACATTGTCAACGACGAATAACTTCCCAGAAAATTCTGTATTACGTGTATCCGGCGGAACAACTTCTTCAATTTGCAGCTCAGATCTTCCACAGTCAATGATAGCTTGGGATGCCTGAAGGAAGTCCCATCCGAAGATGACATTGTGACTACATTCTGTTAACACGACAAATTCAAACTGCTGCGTCCTGTTGTTGATGGTTATTCTTGCGACACAAGTTCCTGCTGGATGGACTTACTTTCCATTTGCGACCTTCAACACAGTTGCCCCGTATCACAGAACATTGTCTTCTTTAGTGTGCGGCGGTAATTATCAGGTAATACACAAAAAGAGGCTCCTGAATCAACCCAAGTGCCCCGACAGGTTGGCCGTCGATTATGACGTCGATGAGATTTCCCGACATCTTAGCAACTGTCGTCCATGGAGGATTTTCATCTGTGGCGGCCTCAACTCCGTAGATAGCCGCCTCGCTTAGTTTTCCTGGGTGCGGCAGCTAGGGGAGCGGCTGGTACCTCTGTATGGCAACGGTGAACGGCTGCGGCGCGTTGGGGAGCGACCTCATCTAGGGTACAGTGATGGGCTTTAGGTTGACTGAACTCATCAGCAGGTGACTGCCTGGAATAGAACTGCTCTGACGGCTGACGTCTTGCGGCAAAATAATCATCAAATACTCGCCTCCTCTCTCTGCAGTAGCGTACGACATGTCCAGGGCGTCCACAGTGGAAACACAGTGGTGTGTTGTCTTCTGTCCTCTAGACATCTGTTCTTCTGCGGGGCATCATAGTTACCGGGGAGTTGGCTGTGGTCACGTCGGCCGGTTCATGGGCTGCAGTTTGGCGGCTGCAGCGTAAGTCATAGCAGGGCGACACCATTCTTCACGTCGGGTGCGATTGACGGGGCAGACAGGAGCTAATGTTTGAAATACCTTGTCCTCAGTGACATTGGCTCCCTCGTAACGTACAGGGCTCACATCCATAGCCATAATCTGATGCTTTCTCGGTCTTATAGTCACGGCTGCCAAGCACTGTTGTAATTCTTCTCTCAAGATTTGTCGTATGAGAGAAGCGAAGTCAAGTTGGTCTTCCACAACGGCCATAGGGACTACATTTGGGAGTCTGTCATACTTCTTGCGTCTAACCCTTCTTTGTTGCATCTCTTCAATACGCTGGCACCACTTGATGAACTCTTCTGTCGTAGCGATGACTTTTATCAGAAGAGCTTGGTACATATCTTCTGCAATTCCCTTCATCAGGTGCGTGATTTTGTCCGCCTCAGTCATGTTCAGATTGACTATGTTACACAGGGCCAAAACATTCTGTATGTACGACTGTGTCGGCTCACCATGTCGTTAGGCCCGGTTCTTCAGTTGTTCTTCCGCCAAGCGGATTTGTCCCTGGCGGTCTCCAAATGTCTTCTTAAGTTCCTCCTGGAACGTATTCCAGTCATTCAACTTGTCTTCAATTGTTTTCAAACCATTGCTGGGCTGTTCCGTCCAGGTAGAAATAAACGTTGGCCAAGCACATTGTACAATCCCACCTGTTCTACTTGGTGACTCAGTCGAACCCTTTCAGCCATTTGTTGGGGTCCTGTCCAGCATCTCCAGAGAACACCAACGGGTGTCTGATGTGCAGCTGGCTTATTGCTGGTTTCGTCTCCATCGTTCTTCTGATAATATGGACTTTTGGAAGGATGTATTTGGTGTATCCCTTGTATTCCGGTTCCAGTCCGTGTAAGCGACGGCTTTTACGTTGCCTAATCGGAGCCACGGTGATGCAACTGTTGCACAGTATACCCGGCACCCCCACCAAACAATGTCGCATTGAAATGAAAACAGGCTTGACTTCGAAGGCAACTAAACACAGCACTTATACTGAAAGCACGTTTATTACGAACTCAACATACACGCAGCACTGACTGCCTCTCAAGCAGAGTGCTCTGCTATTTATACACAGACAGAATTTATCAGAAATTAGAAGAGCAGTTAACATAAGAAACAAGTAGAATTTACAAGTGAACATAAGAAAGATGTAGAACCTTCTGGAATTGTAAATTACAAAGAAATAAATTTTTGCCGGTGGGCGGGATTGAACCAGCGACCTTCTGCACCGCACAGTCCGTGACACTATCCCATGCGCCACACCGACAGTCGTTGTTCATATATATATATATATATATATATATATATATATATATATATATATATATAGTGTGTGTGTGTGTTTGTTTTGTTTGACTTACCTAAAGCACAGGCTCGCCAATAGAAACAAAAAACACACACCAACATTCAAGCTTTCGCAATCGTTGGTTGCTTCGTCAGGAAAAGAGGAAGGAAGGAAGGGAAAAAGGAAAGGACGCAGGTTTTAAGGGAGTGGATAAGGGGTTATTCCAGTCCCAGGAGTGGAAGGACTTACCTTAGGGAAAAAAAAAACAGGAAGGCAAACAAATACACACACCCACACATACACACACGCAAACACACCTAGGCAGACATTTGTAGAAAGCAAAGAAGTTGGACAGAGATACCACTTGAGGCAGAGGCTCTGTCCAGAGAACCAAGGCAAAGATGTAGGTGAGAATTTGAATTTAGAGGAGGTTGAGACCAGGTGGGCAACGGGAAGAGAGAATATGCTGAAGGGCAAGTTCCCATCTCCGGAGTTCTGAAAGATTGGTGTCGGTGGGAAGAATCCTGATAACCCGGATGGTGTAACACTATGCCAAGATGTGCTGGTCATACACCAAGGCATGTTTAGCCACTGGGTGATCATCATTACCAACAAACACTGTCTGCCTGTGACCGTTCATGCGAATGGACAGTTTGTTGCTGGTCATTCCCACATAGAACGCTTCACAGTGCAGTCATGTCAGTTGGTAAATCATGCGGGTGCTCTCGCAAGTGGCTCTGCCCTTGATCGTGTACACCTTCCGGGTTACTGGACTGGAGTAAGTGGTGGTGGAAGGGTGCATAGGGTACAGGTTCAGGGGCGGTTGCATGTCTATGAGCCAGAGGGTAGTGAAGGTGGTTTCGTGATTTCATAGGGATAGACTAGGAGGTTATGAAGGTTAGGTTGTCAACGGAAAGACACTCTTGGTGGAGTGGGAATTATGTCATTAAGGATGGATCTCATTTCGGAGCAGAATTTAAGGAAGTCGTATCCTTGCTGGAGAGCCACATTCAGAGTCCGCTCCAGTCCTGGAAAGTATACAGTGACAAGAGGGGCACTTTTAGTGTGTCTCTGTGGGAGGTTCTGGGTGTGAGGGGAAGAGGAAGTGGCCCTGGCTATTTGCTTCTGTACCAGATCAGAAGGGTAGTTGCAGTATGTGAAGGCTGTCAGCAGGTTATTGGTGTATTGGTTCAGGTATTCAGCACTGGAGCAGACTCGTTTGCCACAAAGACCTAAGCTGTAGGGAAGGGAGCGTTTGATGTGGAACGGATGGCAGCTGTCATAATGGAGGTACTTTTATTTGTTGGTTGGTTTGATGTGGACAGATGTGTAAAAGTGGCCGTTGGACAGATGGAGGTCAACATCGAGGAAAGTGGCCTGGGATTTGGAATAGAACCAGGTGAATTTGATGGGACCAAAGGAGTTGAGATTGGAGAGGAAATTCTGGAGTTCTTCTTCACTGTTAGTTCAGATCATGAAGATGTCATCAATGAATCTGTACCAAATTTTGGGTTGACAGGCTTGGGTATCCAGGAAGGCTTGCTCTAAGCATCCCATAAATAAGTTTGCATAAGAGGGGGCCATCCTGGTTCCCATGGCTGCTCCCTTTAGTTGTTGCTATGCCTGACCCTCAAAGGTGAAGAAGTTTTGGGTTAGGATGAAGCTGGTTAGGGTATTAAGGGAAGAGGTTGTAGGTAGGGAAGTGGGTGGTCGGCGTGAAAGGAAATACTCCATTGCAGCGAGGCCCTGGGCATGTGGGATATTTGTGTATAAGGAAGTGGCATCAATGGTTACAAGGATGGTTTCAGGAGGTAACAGGCTGGGTAAGGATTTCAGGCAATCAAGGAAGTGGTTGGTATCTTTGATGAAGGATGGGAGACTGCACATGATGGGTTGAAGGTGTTGGTCTATGTAGGCAGATATTCGTTCTGTGGGGGCTTGGTAACCGGCCACAATCGGCCGGTCTGGATGATTAGGTTTGTAAATTTTAGGAAGTAGGTAGAAGGTATGGGTTGTCGGTAGGGTCATGAGTTTGATGGACTTAGGTGAGAGATTTTGTAGGGGGCCTAAGAATCTGAGAATTCCCTGAAGCTCTGCCTGGACATCAGGAATGGGGTCATCTTGACAGACTTTGTAGGTAGAAAAATAATCCTACTCCTGATGGTCCAGTTCCCCAAGACATCATTCAAATTGAACCCTGCCTGGAACAGTTCCATCCTCCATATCAGCGAGACCCACCAGCTCTTCCTCAAAATCACCCCCTTCAAACCTTCCAGGAATTCCTTACCTCCAACCCTGCCTCTCAGTCCTTCCTAAAAAACCTTAATCCTACTCCCAACATTACTGCAGCTGAATCCCGAGCTATCCGTGATCTGAAGGCTGACAAGGGATCCAAGACCGTGGTACTTGCTCGGCGGGAGTATGAGGCTGAGGGACTGCGTCAGCTTTCAGACAACACTACCTACAAAATCTGTCAAGATGACCCTATTCGTGATGTCCAGGCAGACCTTCAGGGAATTCTCAGATTCTTAGGCCCCCTACAAAACTTTTCACCTGAGTCCATCAAACTCATGACCCCACTGACAACCCGCACCCCTACCTTCTACCTACTTCCTAAGATTTACAAACCTAATCATCCAGGCTGGCCGATTGTGGCCGGTTACCAAGCCCCCACAGAACGAATCTCTGCCTACATAGACCAACACATTCACCTCATCATGTGCAGTCTCCCATCCTTCATCAAAGACACCAACCACTTTCTGGATCACCTGAAATCCTTACCCAGCCCTTTACCTACTGAAACCATCCTTGTAACCATTGATGCCACTTCCTTATACACAAATATCGCACATGCCCAGGGCACGCCGACCACCCACTTCCCTACCTACAACCTCTTCCCTTAATACCCTAGCCAGCTTCATCCTAACCCACAACTTCTTCATCTTTGAGGGCCAGACATACCAACAACTAAAGGGAAGAGCCATGGGAACCAGGATGGCCCCCTCGTACGCAAACTTATTTATGGGACACTTAGAGGAAGCCTTCCTGGATACCCAAGCCTGTCAACTCAAAGTTTGGTACGGATTCATTGATGACATCTTCATGATCTGTACTAACGGTAAAGGAGAACTCCAGAATTTCCTCTCCAACCTCAACTCCTTTGGTCCCATCAAATTCACCTGGTCCTATTTCAGATCCCATGCTACTTTCCTCAATGTCGACCTCCATCTGTTACACCGTCCGGGTTATTTGGATACTTCCCACCGACACCAACCTTTAAGATGGTAACTTGCTCTTCAGCTTATTCTCTCCTCCCATTGCCCACCTGGTCTCAACCTCCACTAAATTCTAATTCCCACCCACCATATTTAGCACCTTTGCCTCGGTTCTGTGAACAGAGCCTCTGCCTCAAGTGGTATCTCTGTCCAACTTCTTTGCTTTTTACAAATGTCTGTCTAGGTGTGTTTGCGTTTGGATATGTGTGATTGTGTGTTTATTTGTTTATTTTCCTTTTTTTCCCCTAAGGTGTGTTTGCGTTTGGATATGTGTGATTGTGTGTGTATTTGTTTATTTTCCTTTTTTTCCCCTAAGGTAAGTCCTTCCACTCCTGGGATTGGAACGACTCCTTTTCCACTTCCTTAAAAACCCATATCCTTCCCTTTCTCCTCCCCTTTTTTCTTCTTATCCTGAAGAAGCGACCAACGGTTGCGAAAGCTAGTATGTGTGTTTGTGTGTGATTTTATTTGTGTCTATCGACGAGCCGGTCCTTTAGGTAAGTCATCCGTTTTCTATTTTTTATATTTCTTTATCCCAGTAGGAAAGTTTCCTTCCATGAGTACTTCCCACCCAATCATTCCTGCTGCACTACTGTGTAACAACTTTCAATCTGTTCACAGTTTGGCACATCCTGGCATCAAGCCCGACATGCAATTTGTCATCTAGTGACTTATCTGGCCTGACCCAATATGTAACAGCCATGAGTGGGTACATGCTTGTCTTGTTTCCCTGTCAATGCAACGAAGTGGGTAGACATTCCAAAGGCTCACTTCAGCGACACTCGTATCTCATAGGGTCGCTTTCCCCATCTGAGGGTCAGAAGTCTATACTCTTGGTCATCAACCACACAACCCCCTGGGTAGAAGCTGTACCTCTTCTAAACATTTCTGTGGACATGGGTGTTTATATCATCAGTTGCTGGAGCTGTTTCTGTCTTTATCAGTTGCTGGATTGTGAGGTTTGGCTGTCCAACATCGATTACTACAGACCAAGTCTGCGACCTTCCTGCGACGTGGAAATATATTTAAACAATCATAAATTAAACTTCTGAATAACCAACAAAATGGATTCTAAAATAAAGCAGTGATTCACTCACGAAGTAATTCTTTATAAATGGACTTTATTACTCTTATTAGACATGAAACGTGGAGGTGGTTCTACTTTATACATTGGTAAATAACTAAATATTTCCCCAACTATTGTTCATGAGAGGCACAACAAGTATAACACGCACTTGAGTGTAAAAGTCCCAAATTATCACTCGTAAGTTAGAGTAGTACATCGAAATTTGCAGTTCCAGTGTTAATCTGTGATAAAAGTATTTGTTATAAAACACAGTTTGTCATCACACGAGTACATGATTGCTGAATTATCACAGTTCCAAAGCCCTACTACCATACATACTTTATCACTTTTCAAGCAGAGACTAAGTTCTGTAGTCCCGTAAATTTTCTAAGTCCACACATGCCTATCTCTTCAAATCACAAGTTCGTAACGTGGCTTCATACCACCCAGTGTCTCAACCTTTCACCACCACGTCAAAGTTATGAGTCTCTTCCCAAGAATTCAAAAAGTGTGCCCTCCCTGCTCCCAAAATTGTATCATTCCGCGCATCCTAACGCCTCATCTTTAAAGTACAATTTCCCTTTCAAAATATTATACATTTGAATATCACAGAATTAAATGCTTTGACCACCTCCCTACAAATGTTGTTTACAGTTAACAAACAGATATATATTTAACAGTACTAAAAAAACAGTTAAGACTGAAGCTCTTCGCTCAGTTAGCCATTAAGCATGGCATCTCACTGTTGCCGCCGTCAAAATGTAGTTACACAATTAATATTTATCATTTTTTTATGCTAATATATTCAGTTATTGTCCATAAATACATATAATTGAATATAAAAAATAGACGAAGATTACTCACCAGGCGAAGGAGCACAGGTGTGACAGCATCACAAATAAATAAATGAATACACACACACACACAAACAATCGCAAGCTTTCGCAACCCAGTTGCGTCTTCAGGCAGTAGGGAAGGAGAGGGAAAAGGAAATGATGAGGGTTTTAAGGAAGGGGGTAAGGAGCCATTCCAATCCTGGGAGAGGAAAGACTTACCTTGCGGGAAAAAATGGAGGGTAAACAAATGCACACGTGCCCACACATTCACACAGACACAAGTACCTTGGTACTGTCACACCTGTGCTCCTTTGCCTGGTGAGTAATCTTCGTCTATTTTTTATATTTTATTTTTCCTGCTAGGAATTTTTCGTCTTAATATTCGTATCAAATACATATAATTGTTTATATATAAATTATCTGCTGCGTATCTTCTATTTTTAGTCGTCCATGAAATAATTAAGTGACACTCTTCAACATAAAAAATGAACATTACTAAGAATATTAAATATAATAAACTACATATATAAATGTAATGCTCTTTGCTGGGTTCATGTTTTGTGTTTCTGTGGTGGAATCTATGTTCTGACACAAGAATATTACTACCTCAATGAAAAGGAGAACAGGAAATAAAAACAAAGTTTATTGAAAGAATACGGAAATAATGTGGTATGTCTTTTAAGATAGGTAGCGTGGTACAATGCTGCCCATTTGGCCCTTAAATTGTTACTGATAAATACTACGTATCAATAATTGTAAATATAAGTCTTGTAATAGTAATATTATAGTACTGAAATTTATTGGCATTTTATCTGTAAAGGATATTTAAATTGTAATTACGGCATTTGATTCTCCCAAGTCTCCTGAATCCATTCGTATAATGATAATTGCCATATGATCATTTCCTGATTTTACATGGATTTTTAGAATAATGTGTGTGGCTATATTGTATTTCAATTGCATGCTGTATCCCATTCAATAGGTACAAACTGGTAGCCGGCCGGCTGGGGAACCCAACACCCTGGCAAAACCCGCCTTTCACATGGAAACAATCAGCTTCCTCATTATAACAATTACTAGCTTATTAAGTAATTACAGTTCATTTCTTTCTACCAATTTCACACATGATAGTCAGCTTTTCAACATTACGATGTATGGGGGTTCTGCTCGCTGGGACTCCTGGGACTTCGTGGTAGAAATAAATACTCATAGGTACAATTTTTTACTTATTATTTAATTTCCAATCAAAATGTTTTTTATTCCACCAAAACATTACAACTTTATAACATACACAATGCAACAGAACTTAGATGATAGTATTTCCATTTTAAAAAGCAGACTGACGTAGCTTCCAGAGCTCTTGGGAAACACAAAAATTCGAACTCCCTCACACGAGGCAATGAGGCAAATATATAACATTGACAATAATGACATTTCATTATGCATTGTTCATAACAATTGAATATACTAATTTACAATTAATGAACACCCAGGTAAAATATTTCATGTACACAAAAATAATCACAATATAAAATGAAAACTATACATGCAGTAATTTTAGATGGTACATATCTTTTTAAGTCGAAATCTCCGATTTTTCTGTTTAACAACAAACAGCAATGTTAAATGTCAATTAATTAGTTAAAGAGTACATCATACATGTTCCTAACATATATTGAACTATCAAATATCTTGGCCATTAACAAAATATACTCAAAATCTCACATCAGTCAATATACACAAAGAATTACAATATACAAATCTTGACTATTGCATTAATTAACACAATTAGCTGGTCTACACACCTTGTTTATGAGCCTAACATATATAAAATGCTATTTATTTTCATGTGTTTTTGTTTTACATGTCTTTTCTACCATTCGTCTATCAAACACTTGAAATAACATACAATGATGAAACTACTGTTTATAGAACTGTTTGGAAAGAAAATATATGAATCTCTTAATTAATGAAATCTGTCACTTGTTAACTAATCACAATATCACCGAGACACTGTCCTACACTGATTTCTAGGCTGGCTATTATGTTTGTAACTAACTTCACACGCAACATATATCACTATTAAACCACACGATTCCGAGTTCAACGCAGACGGTATCGTACGATAACATTGAGACGAGAGGGCCAGCAGTATCATCACACCATGTATCTGTAACATCACAGTAAACAGTTTGAATCTACCCTTTTCACCAATCTTTGTTAACTTTATGGTATGGCCAAATTCCAAACTACAGCTTATCATGCACAAAATAATTTCCTATGTAACATTGGTACTACACTCTCTAAATGGCTTTGACATGCCGTAAGTACAACTGGACCAAAGTGTTACTATGGGTCCTACTTGAATTATGTATGGCAGTTAAGGACAATGCAAAAGCATCATTGGGTAAAGTGGTATATGGTGAACCCCAAATCCCACCCTCTCAATTTCTTGTTGAATGTGTCTATTTCCACATCACACACATATCCTTCCTCCTTACCCATGGACACACCACACCACACATCTTTATTCATAAGGATTTAGACATGTGCGACTAAATAATGCTGCATGATAACACAGTGTGCACACCCCTCCAACTGCCTTATTCCAGCCCTCACATGGTCACTGAATGATGTCCCCTCACTTTTGTCATTTCACCAACAGGGTATGACCAGACAGTTTCTGTTAATAGGTTCCGCCAGCCTCTTGCCTCAATGATGACATTCTATCTGAAGCAGACCACATGTTGTACCCTTCCTGTGACCCCTCAACATCCCTCCTAGAAGACACACAAAATGCATATGATGACAATTTCCTTGCATATGACAAGACCCTGTGACATTCAGACAGAAGTGTTCATAGTGACGACTGCACATAGTGAAGTGTATGGTACCTCCACCTTCCTGGCCACACCTCTTGCATGACTGGCACCCCGTCTCTCCAATGAGGCACTGTCTCCTTCACAATCAATATTTCTTCCTTCATGCTGGATGATCTTTTTCTTCAGTTCTGGGACAGTGCTCTGTTTATTTTATTCTACCTTCTCTGTTCCCTGGACAACTCTGCTCCTCCCGGTGTCACAATCGTTAAACAACTTCTCCTTTCACCCAGTCCCATTCTCATTGTGCTCGCTCTGCACCCTGAAGCTGGCCATTTCTAGGAATTTACCTCCTTCCCCATGATTTGCACTACTGGGGGTGAGGGGGGGAGGGGGGGGGGAATGGAAGGCTCTCTAGTAACTGCCTACTTCATCAACAAAAAGGTCTCTGCAGTTAAGAATCTTTGACTGTCATCACACTAAGCTGTGATTTGATTATTAAAGCTGAATTGGCATGCAACTATTCTATGCATCTGATTGGCTCTCAATAAAATTATTATTTAAGCTGGAATTTTCTGTGATCATTTCTATGTCCAGAAAAATAACCACAAATGAATTGTTGATAGATAGTTGGAATCAACATTCTATAAGTAATTTGGAATTGTTGTTTATACATTTACAGTACTGTGAAGAGAACAGATTGCTACTCACCATAAAGATGGAATGCTAAGCAGCAGACACAATCAACTTTCAACTAAAAGCTTCTTCCAAAAAGAAGGGGAAACATCTTCATACAAATACAATATATGACTTTCACTCCCTACTTTTTCTATTAGTTAGTACCCTCTGTTTCTCACTCTCTCTCCCCGGTATCAATAAAATTTTCCTTGAGCTGTGTGAGTATGATTGTATGAATTCGTGTATGTTTTCCCCTTGTTTTATTTATTTATTTGTACTCCACTGACCAATTGTGCAAAAGAATTGTACAGATATGGAATGAGTCATGATTTTACACGGAAATGGTACGATACAAGTTTATATACATTACAACAATGATACTAGTTTATAGACAATGTTGTTGTTGTTGTTGTGGTCTTCAGTCCGGAGACTGGTTTGATGCAGCTCTCCACAATACCCTATCCTGAGCAAGCCTCTTCATCTCCACATAAGAACGACAACCTACATCTGTCTGAATCTGCTTACTGTATCCATCTCTTGGTCTTCCCCTGCGATTTTTTCCCCACACACTTCCCTCCAACGCTAAATTAACAATTCCTTGATGTCTAAGAATGTGTCCTACCAATCTATCCCTTCTTTTAGTCAAGGTATGCCAGAAATTCCTTTTCTCCCCAATTCTGTTCAGTACCTCCTCATTAGTTACGCGATCCACCCACCTAATCTTCAGCATTCTTCTGTAGCACCATATTTCAAAAGCCTCAATCCTCTTCCTGTCCGCACTGTTTATCGTCCATGTCTCACTCCCATACAAGGCAACACTCCATACAAATGCCCTCAGAAAGGACTTCCTTAGGGTTAAATCAATATTCGATGTTAACAAATTTCTCTTTTTCAAAAACGCTTTTCTACCCATTGCCATTCTGCATTTTATATCCTCTGTACTGCGCCCATCATTTGTTATTTTACTGCCCAAGTAACAAAACTCATCTACCTCCTTTATTGCTTCGTTTCCCAATCTAATTCCTTCAGCATCACCTGATTTTCTTACACTGCACTCCATTACCCTAGTTTTGCTCTTGTTAATGTTCATCTTGTATGCACCTTTCAGAACACTGTCCATTCCATTCAATTGCTCTTCCAGGTCCTTTGCTGTATCTGACAGAATTACTATGTCATCGGCAAAACGCAATGTTTTTAATTCTTCCCCCTGAACTTTTATTCCTTCACCAAATTTCTCCTTGCTTTCCTTTATAGCTTGTTCAATGTACAAATTGAATAACATTGGAGAAAGGCTACAACCCTGTCTCACTCCCTTCCCAACCACTGCATCCCTTTCATGCCCTTCAACTCTGACAACCGCTGTCTGGTTTTTGTACAAGTTGTAAATAACCTTACGCTCCCTATAATTTACTCCTGCTTTTTTCAGAACTTTAAAGAGTTTATTCCAATCAACATTGTCAAAAGCCTTCTCCAAATCTACAAAAGCTAGAAATGTAGATTTGCCTTTTCTTAATCTATCTTCTAGGATAAGCCGTAAAGTGAGTATTGCCTCCCGTGTTCCTACATTTCTCCTGAACCCAAACTGATCTTCCCCGAGGTAGGCTTCTACCAGCTTTTCCATCCTTCTGTATATAATTCGCGTTAATATTTTGCAGCCATGACTTATTAAACTGATGGTTCTGTAGTTTTCACACCTGTCTGCACCTGCTTTCTTAGGGATGGGGATTATAACATTTTTCTTAAAGTCTGAGGGTACTTCACCTGTCTCATACATCTTACACACCAGGTGAAACAATTTTGTCATGGCTGGTTCTCCCAGAGACTTCAGTAGCTCTGAGGGTATGCCATCTATTCCAGGGGCCTTGTTTCGACTTAGGTCTTTCAGGGCTCTGTCAAATTCTTCTCTCAGTACAGTATCTCCTATTTCATCTTCATCTACATCCTCTTCCCTTCCTACAATATTGTCTCGAAGTTCATTTCCTTTGTAGAGCCCCTCTATATATTCTTTCCACCTTTCAGCTTTCCCTTCTTTGCTGAGAACTGGTTTTCCATCAGTGTCCTTGATATTCATAGAGCTGTTTTTCTTATCTCCAAATGTTTCTTTTATTTTCCTGTAGGCTGTATCTATTTTTCCCCTATTTATACATTCTTCTACATCCTTGCATTTGCCTTCTAGCCACTCCTGCTTAGCCATTTTGCACTTCCTGACAATCTCATTTCTTAGTCGTCTGTACTCCATTTTGCCTGTTTCATTTACTGCATTTTTATATTTTCTCCTTTCATCGATTAAATTTAGTATCTCCTGTGATATCCAAGGATTTTTTGTAGGTCTCTCCTTCCTACCTATTTTGTCCTCTGCTACCTTCACTATTCCATCTCTCAATTTTACCCATTCCTCCTCTACTGTTTTATTTCCCCCCGTTTCTGTCAATTGTTGCCTAAAGCTCCCTCTGAAATTTTTAAGAACCTCAGGTTCCTTCAATTTATCCAGGTCCCATCTCCTTATTTTCCTACCTTTTTGTAGTTTCTTTAGTTTCAGCCTACAGTTCATAACCAACAAGTTATGGTCAGAGTCTCTGTCTGCCCCTGGGTATGTCTTACACTGTAGAACCTGATTCCGAAATCTATGTCTTACCATTATAAAATCTATCTGATATCTTCCGGTGTCTCCTGGTCTCTTCCACGTATACAACCTTCTTTTGTGATTCTTGAACCAGGTGTTTGTTATAACTAAATTATGTTCTGTGCAAAATTCTACCAGGCGGCTTCCTCTTTCATTCCTTTTGCCCAGACCATATTCACCTACTATCTTCCCTTCACTGCCTTGTCCTACTACCGAATTCCAGTCTCCCATAACAATTAAATTTTCCTCTCCCTTAATTGTCTGAATAATTTCCTTTAGCTCCTCATATATTTCTTCGATTTCCTCATCATCGGCAGAGCTAGTTGGCATATAAACCTGTACTACTGTTGTCGGTGTTGGCTTCGTATCTATCTTGACAATGATAATGCGATCACTGTGCTGGTCATAGTAGTTTACCCGCATTCCTATTTTCTTATTCATTATCAATCCTACTCCTGTGATACCCCCAACTGATTTTGTATTTATAATCCTGTACTCACCTGACCAGAAATCCTGTTCATCCTGCCACCGAACTTCACTAATCCCCACTATATCTAACTTCAACCTATCCATTTCCCTTTTTAAATTTTCTAATTTTCCTACCCGATTAAGGGATCTAACATTCCACGCTCCGACCCGTAGAATGCCAGTATTGTCTTTCCTGATGATCACATCCTCCTGAGTAGTCCCCGCCCGGAGATCCGAATGGGGGACTATTTTACCTCCGGAATATTTTACCCGAGAGGATGCCATCATCATATGTTCATACAGTAGAGCTGCATGTCCTCGGGAAAGGTAACGGCTGTAGTTTCCCCTTGCTTTCAACCGTTCGCAGTAGCTGTGTGGCAAAGCCACATTAGCTGATGTTACAAGGCCAGCTCAGTCAATCATCCAGACTGTTGCCCCTGTAACTACTGAAGAGGCTGCTGCCCCTCTTCAGGAACCACACGTTTGTCTAGCCTCTCCACAGATACCCCTCCGCTGTGGTTGCACCTACGGTACGGCTATCTGTATCGTTGAGGCACGCAAGCCACCCCACCTCGGCAATGTCTGTGGTTCATGGGAGTGGTTATAGACAATACATACAAAAATACAAATATAATAAAATAAATAACAAGCATAATTTTAGTGGTATTGAGTTATATAGTTATTCACAGCAGTGAACTGTGCTGATGTATGTAGGTTATTGTCTTCATTTAATGTGACCTTATAGCAAATCTTACAGTTATGTATTGTATAAGTTACAATGTAGAGGCATTTACATTAAAAAAATGAGTAGAAATGGTTTTCCAGCAGATATTCTTTCAACTTACTTTTGAACTGTGGGATTGCACTAGTGAGGTTTCTTATGTTCAATGGTAGTGCACTACATATCTTCATGCTTGAGTGCTGCTTTGTGCTTTTGCACAAGACTCAAGACTTTTCTGTCAACATACATGTCACTTTTTAATCTTGTGTCATGATCATGATAAACACTATTAGTTTTGTACATAGGGCGTTCGTAATTAAAAAGCACATAAGGGATAGTATATATTGTGATGTCAGTGTCAATAATTCATGTCTTTTAAAAAGACTTATGCAGCAATGTTTTCTTTTAATTCTGACGATTATATGAATTGTTCTTTTCTAAATGATAGAGACATTTTTTGCTGTTTTGTTGTTACCCCAGAATATTATGCCATACAACAACAGTGAATGAAAATAACAATAATAAGCAGCCATAATATCATCAGTATTAGCAGTTGCTGCTATAATATGAAGAGGATGCTTAATGAGTCTTTTTCTCAAGTCCAGAATATTGGAAGACCAGTTCAATTTATTGTCAATATAGAGGCCTAAAAATTTAGAATAATAAACTTGATGTATGTTTTCATTGATACAGCTTAGACTTAATTCCTCCTGAACTTTCTAAGACCCATGGAAATGAATGTGTTATGTACAATAAAATAAATAAATAAATAATTCAAGTCAGACCATTGCAGCTGTACCACTTCTGAAGAACATCAAGCACAACATTATCAGATGTTGTAAGGTCATTGACAGGTGGTTTCTTAACTAAAAAGAGATGTATCATCTGCAAGGAGAGTAAATTTGCCAGTAGCTTTTGTACAAAGTGGAAAGTCATTAATAAAAATTATAAAGAACAAGAAGGCTTTGGCTGAACAGTCCTACTAATGTGCTTGTGTGCTGCTCCATGTGACATCACTATAATGAATAGCAAATTATCTTTATCATTATCCAATGTGGACTTTCCATGTTTGTTTATTTGTTTATTACAATGAAAGTCACTGTGAAGTTTTTTTCTGCACAGTAGCTAAGTGAGTAATTTATTTGTAATCAGAAGGAGACATATACCGTGTGATTGAAAGTTATCATGTGTAATAATGGAAAGTATAGGTTGGAATTAATAATAGTTTTAAAAATGACAAGCCAAGTTCGCACACTAACAATTTATTAAATGACGACCGATTTCGGTGCACTGTGTCACCATCATCTGGTCACATATATGTTATAATCTGGTCATCTTGTTAAAAAAAAAATTGGGTATAAAATAACAAGTGCAACATTGCACTTAGTCACTATAAAAAAAAAAAAAAATAAAAAAAAAAAAAAGTTAAAAACATGACAACTTACAAAATACTGACAGCTCTGAAAATTCTAGTTTATATTTTGGCACAAGGTTGTAGCACCATAGCTGGAATTAATAATATAGGAATAAAGACAGTTTACAACTCACCGCAAAGACATGGCGACAAGCTGCAACAGGCATATACAAAAGACACACACATACAACACTTTCAGCTATTGGCCAAGGTCTCCTTCATAAAATAGAACATTCATGCAATCGCATAGGCACACAACACGTCATACAACCTTCACCTCCGGCTGCTGCACTTTGAATCATGCTCTGTGGTGTGTAAATCGGAGAGGTAGGGTAGAGGCGATTGGAAGGTTGCAGCACGGTGGTGGGGATGGGTACAGCATGGCCTAGATGGGAATAATGAGATGCAACTTAGGAATTGAGTAGGGAGGCGGGTGAGGGGAGAAAAATAAAATAATAAATAAATATAGATTTAAAAATAAAATGTGTGCATGCTGCACATACACATGACTGCACACACACACACACACACACACACACACACACACACACACACACACACACACAAAACCCTCCGCACCCCCCCCCCCCCCCCACACACACACACACAAGCACACACGCGGGGAGTTGTAAACTGTCCATGATACTATTATCCATGAAACAGAAACATTAATAATTAGTTAATAACTGAGAAATATATCATCAACAGTCATTCATATTTACAAATGTTATACCAAATCTGTTTCTGTTGAGTTCTTGTAACCTCTTGATTTACTTGTGGGCAAATGCTGAGGATTTGTTAACATTGAGATAGTTGTCCTTACTAAACTGCTCGATGATCTAGTTGAAATGTAGTATATACTTGACATTAAGCAGTTTGATTTGTGCATATGTGTGTAAACCTTATGAAATAAAATTAAAATGTGGAAAGCAAATGTATTCAAAGTAACTTAATTAAAGTTTGCACAAATAAGTGACTTATTTTTGGATGTATGTTTTTCGTTTTTAAATAGAAATCATACAAAGAAAATTTTTTCAAACAAATAAATGTTAGTTATATCTTTTTTCTAGGACAAATTCCTATGCCCCTGAAGTAATTGACTGGAATAAAGTAAATATTCCTCCAAAGTCAGAACTATTCAAACTGCTGCTGTACAGGATTTCCAATTCAATGTAAGTCTTGTTTATCTCCCTTTTCTTACTGTTAATTCTGACAGTAAAGCAACTGTAAATTATTATTTTTATACAGAAAACCAGACTGCAAGGTGCTTATAGCTGGTGACCAGTTCAAATGTCACTCACTTGTCCTTCAGAGCTATTCAATGTATTTTGATGAGAGGGAGCCTGGAGAGCAATTTGAATTGCCCAAGGTATTGTAAACTCTAAAATCCTAAGTTGAAATTCGGGTTGATAAAATGTGTAGTCCCCAAATATTAGTTACTGACTCCATAAGGAACAGTATTCACCAGTTAATATCTGACAATTGTAAAACCAGGTTGGAATTCAACAATATAATGAGGATAAATTGCAACTTACCACAAAGAGGTTTGTCAAGCTGTGACAGGTACATTAAAAAAAAAAGACACTCATACACATGCAACTTAGCTTCTACTCACAGCTTTAATTGGAAAAGACCCATACTCTCATTTGTAAAATCACACACTTTAAAGACCCACAACCATCATCTTCAGCTGCTACATTCCAGGTAACACTCTGTGGTGATGGGAGGGTGGGGGAGCAGGAAGGAAGCAAGATGATGGCTGGGATGGATGCTGCCTTTTGGAGGATGAAGGTTCTAGATGGGCAAAAGGAGAACCAGCTGAGTAATTTCATCTCAGATCATACTGGTGGAAAGTGAATATGCCACATCACAATTTCACTCTAAGGAAAAATTCCTAACAGGAAAAATATACGTAAAAAATAGATGTAGTACACTTACCAGGCGAAGGGGCACAGGCAGTAATAGCAACAAATAAACACACAGACACACACACACACACACACACACACACACACACACACACACACACACACACAAAATTCTAGCTTTCGCAGCCTAGCTGCTTCATCAGGCAGAAGGGAAGGAGAGGGAAAAGGAAATGATGAGGGTTTTAAGGAAGGGGGTAAGGAGCCATTCCAATCCCGGGACAGGAAAGACTTACCTTGGGGGAAAAATGGAGGATAAATAGAACAGACCAAATGTGTAAATGTGTGGATGTGTGTGTATATATATATATATATATATATATATATATATATATATATATATATATATATATATATATAGAAGGAGACCTTCCAGGTAGGAAAATGGTATAAAATAAAGATTTATGACTTACCTAAAGTACAGGCTGGTCGATAGGAACACTAAACACACACAAAAACACACAACCATTCGAGCTTTCGCCACCAGTGGTGGCTTCTTCGGGAAAAAGAGGGAGGAAGGAGAGGAGAAAGGGAAGGATACGGGTTTTAAGGAAGTGGAAAAGGAGCCATTCCAATCCCAGGAGTGGAAGGACTTACCTTAGGGGACAAAAAGGAAGGTAAACAAATACACACACACTCACACATATCCACATCCAAACACACTTAGGCAGACATTTGTCTGCCTAAGTGTGTTTGGATGTGGATATGTGTGAGTGTGTGTGTATTTGTTTACCTTCCTTTTTGTCCCCTAAGGTAAGTCCTTCCACTCCTGGGATTGGAATGGCTCCTTTTCCACTTCCTTAAAACCCGTATCCTTCCCTTTCTCCTCTCCTTCCTCCCTCTTTTTCCCGAAGAAGCCACCACTGGTGGCGAAAACTCGAATGGTTGTGTGTTTTTGTGTGTGTTTAGTGTTCCTATCGACCAGCCTGTACTTATATATATATATATATATATATATATATATATATATATATATATATATATAGAAAAGAGATGACTTACCAAAAGGACCGGCTCATCGAGAGAAACAAATAAAATCACACACAAACACACATACAAGCTTTCGCCACCACTGGCAGCTTCTTCAGGAAAAAGAGGAAAAAAGGGGAGGAAAAGGGAAGGATATGGGTTTTAAGGAAGTGGAAAAGGAGTCATTCCAATCCCAAGAGTGGAAGGACTTACCTTAGGGGGAAAAAAGGAAGGTAAACAAATACACACACACTCAGACATATCGAAACACAAACACACCTAGACATTTGTGAAAAGCCTC
This sequence comes from Locusta migratoria, assembly GCA_026315105.1. Taxonomy (NCBI): domain Eukaryota; kingdom Metazoa; phylum Arthropoda; class Insecta; order Orthoptera; family Acrididae; genus Locusta; species Locusta migratoria. The sequence goes on along the minus strand of CM048744.1, from coordinate 730,307,178 downwards.
ATATATATATATATATATATATATATATATATATATATATATATATATATATATATATTAAGACGAAAAATTCCTAACAGGAAAAATAAAATATAAAAAAAATAGACGAAGATTACTCACCAGGCGAAGGAACACAGGTGTGACAGCATCACAAATAAATAAATGAATACACACACACACACACACACACACAAACACACAAACGCAAGCTTTCAACTTCTTTGCTTTCTACAGTATGTCTGTCTAGGTGTACTTGTGTCTGTGTGAATGTGTGGGCATGCGTGCATTTGTTTACCCTCCATTTTTTCCCCCAAGGTAAGTCTTTCCTCTCCCGGGATTGGAATGGCTCCTTACCCCCTTCCTTAAAACCCTCATCATTTCCTTTTCCCTCTCCTTCCCTTCTGCCTGAAGAGACTCCTGATCCCCTTCCTTAAAACCCTCATTATTTCCTTTTCCCTCTCCTTCCCTTCTGCCTGATGAAGCAGCTAGGCTGCGAAAGCTAGCGTTTGTGTGTATGTGAGTGTGTTCTGTTTATTTGTGCTGCTGTCACACCTGTGCTCCTTCGCCTTGTGAGTAATCTTTGTCTATTTTATATATGTATTCTGTCCTGCTAGAAATTTTTCGTCCATTATATATATATATATATATATATATATATATATAAAAATAGAAAACGGATGACTTACCCAAAAGGACCGGCTCATCGATAGACACAAATAAAAATAAAAATCACATTCAAAACACACCTACAAGCTTTCGCCACCACTGGCAGCTTCTTCAGGAAAAAGAGGAAAAAAGGGGAGGAGAAAGGGAAGGATATGGGTTTTAAGGAAGTGGAAAAGGAGTCATTCCAATCCCAGGAGTGGAACGACTTACCTTAGGGGACAAAAAGGAAGGTAAACAAATATACACACACTCACACATATCCAAACGCAAACACACCTAGACAGACATTTGTAAAAAGCAAAGAAGTTGGACAGAGATACCACTTGAGGCAGAGGCTCTGTCTACAGAACCGAGGCAAAGATGTTAAAGATGGTGGGCGGGAATTAGAATTTAGCGGAGGTTGAGACCAGGTGGGCAACGGGAAGAGAGAATGTGTTGAAGGGCAAGTTCCCATCTCCGGAGTTCTGAAAGATAGGTGTTGGTAGTAAGTATCCAGATAACCCGGATGGTGTAACACTGTGCCAAGATGTGCTGGCCGTGCATCAAGGCATGTTTAGCCACAGGATGATCCTCATTACCAACAAACACTGTCTGCCTGTGACCGTTCATGCGAATGGACAGTTTGTTGCTGGTCATTCCCATAAAGAACGCTTCACAGTGCAGGCATGTCAGTTGGTAAATCACATGGGTGCTATCGCAAGGGGCTCTGCCCTTGATCGTGTACACTTTCCGGGTTACGGGACTGGAGTAAGTGGTAGTGGAAGGGTGCATAGGGCAGGTTTTACAACGGGGGCGGTTACAAGGGTAGGAGCCAGAGGGTAGGGAAGGTGGTTTGGGGATTTCATATGGATGGACTAGGAGGTTACGGAGGTTAGGTGGGTGGCGGAAAGACACTCTCGGTGGAGTGGGAAGGATGTCATAAAGGATGAATCTCATTTCGGGGCAGGATTTAAGGAAGTCGTATCCTTGCTGGAGAGCCACATTCAGAGTCCGCTCCAGTCCCGGAAAGTATCCGGTGACAAGAGGGGCACTTCTGGGGTTCTTCTGTGGAAGGTTCTGAATTTGGGGGGATGAGGAAGTGGCTCTGGAAATTTGCTTCTGTACCAGATCAGGAGGATAGCCGCGGGATGTGAAAGCTGTTATTAGGTTATTGGTGTACTGGTTCAGGGATTCGGGACTGGAGCAGACTCGTTTGCCATGAAGACATATATATTTGTCATTCCTATGGTCAAATTTGGCTCTACTTTGCGAAGTTTGATTTCTACAGAATCTACACCAGGATTGAGATGGCTCCTTTCTGGCCTAACTTTGCTTCTTAAGTTTTCAACGTCCTTATTCATTTCCAAAACTAGCTGATTTCTAATTTCAGAGAGGTTATCTTCAAATTTCTTTCCTAGTTATTCAGATTTTTCCTTCAGATCATGTTTTAATTTTTGTTTTCCACCAGCCAACTGTTGTCGTATTGGTTGAATTAACACATTTAAATGTTTCATGAGAGATGGTGACATAATAGCTAAGTTCCCCATAGATGATTTCCATTGTTCTGCTATTGGGCTACTCATGATCAAATTTGCATCTGAAGTATCACTGTAAACATGACAATCTAGATCCCTGTCTACTCTCTCATACTGCCTCATAAATGACAGAGTGCATATCTGACATTGCTGGCAATGTTCACCACTGATTTGACCTACCAACACTTTCATCATCAATGCCAGGCACTATTGATTAAGTTCTCTACAGACCTCCTTTGTCTCATTATAATCAGTTGTCCATAAGTGTTATTGTTCCCTTTGAGCTTATATTTTATCTTTGATAATCTGAAACATATAACATTTAAAGCACCTCTTCTTCATACCAGCTCATCCACGAGTTTTTATAAATCTACTATTGCTGGGAAACATTCACTAACAATCTGTTACAGCTAACAGCTATTCACAGTTACAATTAAAGTCACCAGAGCAGCTTGTCAAATATAAATATTAATTGATAATACTCAGCTTTGTCTTTTGACAATGTCTGGGGGCTATCTGATTTACTCTAGGCTTATTTTCAAGTGTGTATAACATAGATGCATCAATAGAAAGTCTGATTTTGCTTTGACTATGGGATTTTAATTCACAGAATAAATACATCAAACAACTTCATGTCACACACAAAATTCTCGTACATTCCAGGGAACTCAACTTTTTGACAACTCAACTTCACTTGACTTAAGTCCTTGACTTCATTTCATGACTAACTCCCTCAATCACTACCTGACTGGCCTGCAATGTGGTGATATATATGTGTGTAGGTAGGTTTTGAAACAATAGCAACAATAATATACATTCGTGATCAACATTTTTTTTATTTACAATTAAAAATTATTATATTACTTATCTTTACATTAATCTTGCTCCCCCTCCCCCCCCCCCCCCCCAAATATATATATATACTATATCGGCTTCTGGTTTGTGGTGATGCTCAATGAGGTACAACTGGGTGTCTAGGATTATTAGTTAGTGGATTTGGGGTGTTGTTGGGGTGAGAAGGGAGATGTATTCAGGAGGGAACTTCTGGGAGGGGCTGTATGATTTTAACAGGAATGGAGTATTGGTATGGGGTATTTCTGGTACAAATTGCAGGTGGAAGAGTCAGAAACGGTGGCAGAGGCCTTCTGCCAGATAGTCACTGTGATTCGTAATGACTTTTATGGAACCTTTGTGTGCAGGGATTATGATTATGTTGGGATTTGTTTTGAGGTTGTGGATGGCTCTCCTTTCTTCATAGGGAGGGACTTGGGGAAAGATGGTGAAGTCAAGTTGGAGTGGAGGAGTTCCTGGAGTATGACCAGGGGATGATTAAGTGGGACATGGTGATATCTTGGTTGGGTGATGGTATAAACTGAAAGAGGCAGGTTCGTTCACCATCACCTTCAACCAATTGTGTCACATATATCCTCTCACATCAGTGATAATAAGCACTTCCTTTACTGACCTTCCACCACCACCACCACCACCACCACCACTGCACCTCCTGGTTCCTACTCATCACAATTGACCCAACATTCCTATATAATAACATTCCACATGCCCATGGTCTTGCTGCACTTAAACACTACCACTTACACCATCCCTCAGAATTCAAACCAGATACCTATGTCAACTAGTTTATGGTCCATCTGGAGGAAACCTCCACAGTTTCCAAAAACTGCAAACCCTGGTCTGGTTCAGGTTCATTGACAATATTTTCATGATTTGGGCTCAGGGTTCAAACACCCTATCATCTGTTCTTTACAACCTCAACTCCCACACACCTATCTGCTTCATCTGATCTTCCTCAACCCACCATGATGCATTATTGGATATTAACCTCCACGTCACTGATGGGTCCATCCACACTTCTGACCACATTAAACCTACTAACCACCAACAGCATCTAAACTTGACAGTTTCCATCCCTTCTGCATTAAAAATCCATTTATTATTGCATAGGCACCCATGGAGTAAGGATTTGCAGTGACAAGAACTGCCTTGCTCAATGTTCTGAAGTTCTCAAGTAGGGCTTCACAGACAGAGACACTAACCCCCACACATAGTTCACAAACAGATTTCTCTTGTTGAACACTGAAAGTGGGTCAACATTAGAAGGCTGAATCATTAATAGAGTACAACACTTTACAGTTAGAACAGGTTTATTGCTAACACAAGTGTTCACTCAGAACAGACTGCCTCCTGATTGGAGTACCACACTATTGATACATAGAATGAATTTTCTAGAACTTATAAGTACATCAACAATAATCAGGAATTTCACAAAGAATTTTTTATTTTTTATTGTTTTAATTAATTAATTTATTTATTTGACATTCGCTGGGTTTGAACTGGGGACCACCAGCAAAGCAATCTGAGACACTAACCACTGCACTATGTGTTCCATCAGAAGGCTTTCTGCAATATCTCCACACAGCTCAAATCCTTCATCCACCCAAATAATCACCTATCAGCTTTTCTGGACTGCACAGGTGACAGTTATCCTACAGTTGACTCTCCAGTCCTGAAATTATCTAGGTCTCAACCTACGGTAACCTACTTTTCTCATGCCCAACAATTACTCCACCTTCTACTTACACCTCTCATAAGTGTGTATGTTCATTTTCCTATTTTTTTGTCTCATTATTGAACAGTGAATACCTCCTTTCTTAAAGATGACATATGCTAGAACAAGATACATACAATATTACTGAATTAAAGTAAGCAAGTAAGCAAGTAAGTTTCAAGGAAGATTACTGAATAAACACAAAGTTAAATGCATCTTATAACCACCAATGAAACTGAGAGATCTCTTAGGCTCAGTGAAGGATGGCCTTGGTTTAAAGAGTCCCGGTATCTCTCAGATACCCTGTATCTGCAGAACATCATACATCGAACTAACTTGCTGCACCATGAATGACAGATGTGTGGACGTCTGGATCAGCCAGAAAAATCATTAGTGGCTGAGCATTGTCTCAGTACATGGCACAGTATGGATTATCAGAACACAAAGTTAAAGAAGCGGTGGAAATTTATAGCTCAACAAATCTCCTGAATAGAGACGCAGGGTACCATATTAGCACCGCTTGGGACCTGACTCAGCCCTGGCCATTCTAAAATCACAGTGGCTGCAGAAATGTATTATTTGTCAGAAAAGAGAGGACACAGCCATAAAAACATACAGCATGCACTGGCACGGCCATCCTGTATGACCTACTTAAGTTCTTCTGACAAGTGACATACCAGTCTCTCCTAAGTATAACATCTACCTCTTTGATATCAATTTGGTGTGTTCATACTTCACTGCACCTGAAGATGTTGGCAGTTGTGCCAATGAAATATCATGTGAGTTTAACAATGGAATCCAACATCTGACCTGAGACTGAAGCCTGAAGCAAGTATCCATACCCACCACCATGACACAACCTTTCTTTTCCCCTTCCTGTTGCCCTCCTCCTAATCCCTCATCGGAGAGTGTGATTTGAAATGTGAAGTATGCCTGTTGATTTATTATGTGAGTGCCCTCTATTTTGAGGATGGTCAATGGCTGATCGCTTAAGTGTTGTATGTGCCTGTCGTAGCTCGTTGTATGTCTTAACAGTGAGTTGTATACTGTGTTTATTATATTATCAGCATAACAGTTTATAATGGTAGCTTAAAATACTGAACAAGTAATTAAATTGGTAGAAGCAAGACATAGTGATGAAGTTGTAGGACAGCAGTAATAAAATCATGCAGATTGAAGATATAAACAAAAATGTTGACACAACTCTGTTGAAGGAGGGTGATTCTGGCTTGCAGCTTACAATTTACTTACTGTCCTTCAAAGTAGTTACCTCCCACAACTATGCACTACTGAGCTCTGCAATACATGTCCTGGAAACTTTGCACATATACCTTTAGGGTGGTGTTCAAAAGCCTTGTCATGTTTCGTTGGATGTCAGGAATGTCATCAAACCTCTTTCCTTTCAATGTGAGTTTGAGTGTTTTCCCAAGAAATGTTTGATGATATTGGCTGTGCGTGGGTGAGCGTTGTCATGAATTAAAAACCAGGAAGCTTGCTGTGTATACTGAATCCATACCTGTGTAGATGTTGCATGAAATGAATCAAAATTTCAACATACCTTGCAGCATTCAGTGTCATTCCTTCAGGGAGAATTCTTTGTGGATAATGCCTTGACTGTCAAAAATGGCGATGAGCATAATTTTGATGCATGATTTTTCTGCTCTGACATTTTTCCAATGAGGTGGTGTCAGAGAATACCATTCCAAGCTTTGCCATTTCATTTCAGGGACATACTAGATTTCATTCTCAGTAACAATACAGTTCAAGAAATTGCGTGTCTCTTCTGCTGTTTCAACAAAATGCTGTAAAGCCTCAAAACATGACTGGATTAGTTGGGCTTATAAACCCTAGACCAAGAAATTATAAAACATAGATTAAAGGAATGGTGGAAAGTGAACGTAATTTTTTTTGTTATAGTTCATTGGTCTGGGGGATCCAGACCCTGAAAACTTATGTATAGACTTCATCTCCTCTCTCATTTGCTCCAACTGCTGCTATTCATACATTTATATTTTGTATTGTCACTATTTTTTCCCACCATCACTCTATGTTCTTCAGTTTTCTCTCACCAACTGGCATTGTCTCCTCTCTCTTCTACCATCATATTTTACTACTCTCTTTCAGAACAAAAAGGTATTTATATGTTCACAGTTTGGTATTACATATGGGAATAGGAGAATATTTATGGAGAGATTTATTTTCATTTCATTTATTTTCTTTCCTTTTTTCTCTTTTTGAATAATTTCTGACATTTGTTATTTGGGTTGGGTAAGCATATATCTTTGTGGAAAGTTGAAGGTTTCTTTCTTTTTTACATGTAAAAATTATCTGTATCTTACCACCAAATTTTTTGCACACACATGTATGACAACCTTGCTACTTCAGTAACTTTTTAATTGATGAGAACCAAGAGGATGCAATACATTTTCAATTGTGGCTGGAAAGAACTTCACACCCTGAAGAAAAACCATTTGACAAGCCTTCACCAAAGGTAAAATCTTCCTGTAGTTATATAGCTCAAAAACAAATATTTTGGGAGTGATTTTGCATACCTGAGAGAGATTACAAAAATAGGACAGTTTGTAAGTTCAATCAAAAGACATCTATTAAAGTGAGATGAGGGTTTGAGTGAAGTAAAAGTTTGGAATAGTTGGCCAGAAAATAGGAAAATTTGTGGAAAACTGAAAGAGCTCTTTTTCTTTGGGATATCAATATCATTCGTATGGTTGTGATAAAATTTAATGTTCAAAGCAAGAGTGCATACATATTAGCAGTTGCGAAGCATTGCTGGGTCGACTAGATGACCCGGTGAACTTCGTATCACTTACCTCCCATATTAATTTGAATCATATGTATTTTAGACTCAGCAGCTTTATAAAGGCATAAAGGTAGTCTAAGAATTGACTCAACAGTGGGCAGAAAGAGTGGGCAAATCATGCACACACGTCCAGGATAATTTTCATGTCACATTTGTAGATGTTCAGGCAAGGTTTAAATGGTGAGAAAATATGGAAAAATTGCGAAGAAGATTTAGATTTAACACATGTAAAATAATGACTTGGTTGTTGTGTTGGCTGCATTCAGAAATATACTTTGAAAGAGTAGAGTTCGCTTTACACAATCTGAACTCGTATATGAACTGCCAAAGTCACTGTCAAAGGTTACACATACATACATATATGCCAAGTGCACACTGAATATAATCCCACTGAAAAGTGCCTTGAAACTAAAGCCAAACACAAAAACAAAAAAATTAAACTTCATTTGTCATTCTGTCACCATTATAGTTCATTAGTGCACGAAAATATTATTATGTGATACTGTTTACAATGCCGTCGAGAAAGAGACGTAACATAGCATCTAAGGTAGCTCGTTGCACATTTGCTAAGCGCACTGATGACCAGCGAGAGACTGATAATGTTAAAGGTCGTATTGGTATGGCAGAGTTGTGTTTTAGAGAGATAAGTATAGAATGGGACGAGTTCGGGCACATCAGTCACAACAGCAGCGAGCACGGAAACATGAAATTGATCGATTCTGCAGATGCAATGCTCCAGTGAACCTGGAGCAAGAAGCATTCTCTTACGATCCAGAAATAAATTAGTGCTGACAAAACTGTAACAATTGGGGAAATGTCAATCTTGTGTCAACATTGCAAAGCTTTAAAATACAGCGGTGAATCTGCAGGATTATGTTGTGCTGATGGTAAAGTAAAATTGCTACAATTATTCCCACCACCTGATTGATTACACTTATTAGGTTTTGGGATGGAAAATGGCTCTAAACACTTCTTGGCCAACATCCAAAAATATAACAATTGCTTCCATGGTTTATAATAATAGGTAAGTGATACGAAGTTCACTGGGTCATCTAGTTGGTAATATAAATGTTATAAGTTAAATTTTAAATAAAGCCATTCACCTTCATCCTTAGTTTTAAATGGCAGAGATCATCTTTTCATGGTTTTCCAGTGTTATTTGTAATCATTTACAACAAGTTCCTTATATTAGAAATTGGTAGAAGTAATTTCAGTTCAGAAATAGATTAACTTGGTGATATTTGTGTGGATATAACTGCATTTCTCATAACTGGTATATAAAAAGTTAATACACATGGGCAAATATTGACTCTGACCATATCTTATTGGTCATGAATTGTAGACTAAAATTGAAAAAAACTGCAGAAAGGTAGGGAAACAAGGAGTTGGGATCTGGATAAACTGGAGGAACCTGAAGTTCTTAAAAAATTTCAGAGGGAACTTAGGCAACAATTGACAGAAATGGGGGGAAAATAAAACAATAGAAGAGGAATAGGTAGCTTTGAGAGATGAAATAGTGAAGACAGCAGAGGATCAAATAGGTAGAGAGGCAAGAACTACAAAAAAACCATGGATATCACAGGAAATACTAAATTTAATTGATGAAAGGAGAAAATATAAAAATGCAGTAACTGAAGCAGGCAAAATGGAGTGCAGACGATTGACAGGAAGTGCAAAATGGCTAAGCAGGAGTGGCTAGAAGCCAAACACAAGTCTGTAGAAGAATGTGTAACAAGGGGAAAATAAATGACATTTGGGGATAAGAAAAACAGCTCTATGAATATCACGAACTCAGATGGGAAAGCAGTTCTCAGCAAAGAAGGGAAAGCTGAAAGGTGGAAAGAGTACATAGAGCAGCTCTACAAAGGAAATGACCTTAGAGACAATGTTGTAGGAAGGGAAGAGGAAGTAGATGAAGATGAAATAGGAGATACTATACTGAGAGATGAATTTGACATATCCCTGAAAGACCTAGGTCAGAACAAGGCCCTGGGAGTTGATGACATTCCCTCAGAGCTACTGAAGTCTCGGGGAGAGCCAGCCATGACAAAACTATTTCACCTGGTGTGCAAGATGTATGAGACAGGCGAAATACCCTCAGACTTTAAGAAAAGTGTAATAATCCCCATTCCAAAGAAATCAGGCACAGACAGGTGTGAAAATTACAGAACCATCAGTTTGATAAGTCATGGATGCAAATTTTAACATGAATTATTTACAGGAGAATGGGAAAGCTCATAGAAGCAGATCTGGGGGAAGATCAGTTTGGATTCAGGAGGAACTTAGGAACACGGGAGGCAACACTCACTTTACGACTTGTTTTAGAAGATAGATTAAGGAAAGACAAACCTACATTTATAGCTTTTGTAGATTTGGAGAAAGCTTTTGACAATGTTGATTAGAATACAGCCTTTTAAATTCTGAAGTCAGCAGCGGTAAAATACAGGGAAAGGAGGGTTATTTAAAACTTGTACAAAAGCCAGACTGCAGTTATTAGAGTTGAAGAGCATGAAAGGGAATCATCGGTTGTGAAGGGAATAAGACAGGGTTGTAGCCTTTCTCCAATGTATTCAATTTGTACATCAAGCAAGCTGTGAAGGAAAGAAAGGAAAAATTCAGAATAGGGATTAAAGTTCAGGGGGAAGAAATAAAAACATTGCATTTTGCTGATGAAATTGTAATTCTGACAGAGACAGCCAAGGACCTGGAAGAGCAGTTGAATGGAATGGACAATGTGTTGAAGAGAGAGTATAAAATAAACATGAACAAGAGCTAAACAAAAGTAGTGGATTGTAGTCTTAGAAAATCAGGTGATGCTGAAAGAATTAGATTAGGTGAAGAAACAATAAAGGTGGCAGATGAGTTTTGTTCCTTGGGTAGTAAAATAACATACGATGGTCGCAGTCCTAAGGATGTAAAATGCAGAATGGCAATGAGAAGAAAAGAATTTTTGAAAAAGAGAGATTTGTTAACATCGAATATTAATTTAAGTGTAAGAAAGTTTTTTCTGAAGGCATTTGTGTGGATTGTTGCCTTCCACGGGAGTGAAAGTTAGACTATAAATAGTTCAGAAAGGAAGAGGATAGAGGCTTTTGAAATGTGGTGCTACAGAAGAATGCTGAAGATTAGGTGGGTAGATTGCATAACTAATGAAGAGATACTGAACAGAATTGGGGAGAGAAGGATTTTCTGGCATACCTTGACTAAAAGAAGGGATTGATTGGTAGAACACATTCTTAGACATGGAGGAATCATAAATTTAGTATTGGAGGGAAGTGTGCTGGGAAAAAATTGCAGAAGCAGACCAAGACACCCATATAGTGAATAGATTAAAATGGATGTGGGTTGCTGTTCTTATGAGGAGATGAAGCGGCTGGCTCAGAATAGAGTAGGGCGGAGAACTGCATCAAACCAGTCTCTGGGCTGAAAACCATAACAACACAATACAAATGGTATTTATACAATTAAGTGTGTCATGAGGGTTGGCCTAACATAATTTAAATGTCCTTATTTTTGATATTTTAAGGTATTTTTCCAAAGCAAGAAAAGAGAACTTCTTTTCTTTAGCACTTTAATTGTAGGTTCTTCCTGTAGCAGTAGTTGGATCCGCTGTTTATAAAAAACGATTTCCTGGGACATCTAAGATATCTGTGGTAATTCATTGGGCTGAGGTGCCCAATGACAATGCACTTTATTGTACGAAATGCTTAGGCACAACAAGACACATATCAAGACTAACTACTGGTCACCAAAATAACAAGGGGGGAAAAAAGAACATAAGACAGATATGTTACAAGTGTGAGTACACAATTGATATGGCCAATAAATCATAAAACACAAGCATGAGTGGCTAGCACTGCCACACTGCCCCCCCTCCACCCCCTCCAACACACTATGTAGTTCTCCTGATAGCCATAGGGGGCGGGGGGAGTCACAAAAACTTGGGAACACACACGAGGAAGGCATGACGCACATGGTTAGTTTCAGAGTCCCCGTCTGGTAGCACCGGAGGGCAAGGTAGCCGACGTGGAGTAGGGCCATGCACGACAAAATTCTGCAGGAAAGGAGGCAGTGTGACTTGGCATGATAGTTGCCACAGACAGGAACTATGACTAGGACAGTGCTCGATGGGAGCAGGAAGGCCTGAGCCTAGGAAGATGAGGAATCACAGGCTAGTTGAAAACATTTAATGAGCTCAGATTTAGCTGATGACATACACATTGTAAATAGATTGTAGTCGCACACCACGATGGACAGATCTGTTGAAAGAGATGAGGGAAGGGGGATGGAGAACTGATAGCAGGGATCGGATGGGGGGAAGGGACACGAGAATCCTCTGAAGGGGGAGGATGTAGAGGGGGAAGAGGAGTCACCGACTGAAGAAGGTATGCAACCAGAAGGCGAAGGAGAGAGGGGGAAGGCACAGGAGGATGAGGGGGGGGGGGCTCAAACGAGGAGAAGAAAGGGGTGGGAGACTCGACCTCAAGAGGTGAAGTGGGATCAAGGTGACCAGGTTTCAGTCAATTAATGGTGGAGAGTCTGCCATTGAGAAGAATAGTGTAGGTATTTGCTGCACGAAGGAGGAAAGGATAAGGACCGGAATAAGAGGGCTGTAAGGGCGGGCAGACAGTGTCATCGTGGATGAATACGAACTTGCAGATCTGAAGGCACCCTTACAGGAGAAGGAGTGACTGGCAGGAGGTGGTGGGTGACTGCAGGGCAGACTAGCAGGATACGATCGATCAAGGATGGGAGATTCTTGAGTGAGAGGGGGCGGGGACGGGGCAACAAGCTTGCCTGGTAAGGCGAGTTGTTGCCCATATATGAATTCCACAATAATGCCATTGAGGTCCTCCTTGTAAGTTGAATGAAGACCAAAGAGGACCAGAGGAAGGGCGTCGAGCCAGACCAACCTGTGGAACTGAAGGGCAGTTTTTAGGGTCCGGTGCCACTGCTCCACCAGCATGTTGCTCTGCGGATGGTAGGTGGTGGTGTAGAACCGACAGATGCCCCAAAAGTGACAAATGTGGGCGAAAAGGGCACTCACAAATTGCTGCTCCTGGTCAATTGTGATGACCAAGGGACAGTCAAAGTGAGCAATCCAGGAGGATATGAAAGCACGAGCAACAGACTACATGGTGTGGCTGATCATGGAGAGGATGTTGACTGGTGGAAGGGGACCAACAAGATCCAAGTGGACATGTTGGAATCTGCCAGCCAGAGAGGAAAGGAACTGAGGGAGGGGAAGGTGTGAGATAAGACCTTGTTCCACTGACACGTGACAGGAGTGGGTCCATGCTTGACAGTCCCACCTCATGTCGCGCCAAACGAAGTGCTTCCACACCAGGCATGTCAAGGCTTTGACACCGGGTACGTGAGCTGGTGCAGGTTGGAGAGATCGAAGATGGTTGTGACAGCATTGATCTGAGAGAGGAAGTCTGCCACCACATTGTCCACCCCCCTTTATGTAACGCACGTCTGTAGTGAATAGCAAAATGTAGTCAAGGTAACTGAAGCACCTTAGGGGTGGGGGGGGGGGGGGTCATTCAGAGTATTTTGGGTGGCAGCAAGTGGTTTATGATCTGTAAGAATGTGAAAGATGCAACTTTCAAGCTCTACACAGAAATGTTTAATGGCCTCTTAAAAACAGCCAGAAGTTATTTGAAAAGGCTGAGTACTTGTGTTGTGCATGATTTAATTTTTTAAAATAAAACTTGAGAGGGGAGATTACACCGTTGTGAGATTGACTAGGAACTGCACTAACAGTGGTGTCACTTGCGTCAGTGGTGAGAAAAACTTCCGCGTCAGGATGTGGGTGAGCAGTCAATATTGCTCGAACAAGTAATTCTTGAGTGCATTGAAAGATCCGGTCATTTGATCTGTCCAAGGCATTGCATGGTCACCGGACATGCGCTTTTCAGCCAACATGTCTATGAGGGGAGTCTGAGCCTTAGCCATAATAGGCAGGTGACACAGGTAGTAGTTTATGGTGCCCAAGAACCTATGAAGCTCTTCATAAGTGGAGAGAATTTCAAGTCCTGTAATCCCTCACTGATATACCATTGCCACGTCTGTGTAGCATTTTTGAGCCCAAAGGGTATGAAATGATACTGTTAAATGCCAAGTGGGGTAGTGATGGCCATTTTTTCAATATCCTCTGGAGCCATGGGAATTTGATGGTATGCACACTTGCAATTGACAACCAAGAAAATTTTAGAACTGGCTGGCATTCTGGAAAATGGGAAATAGTCCTTAACGGTCTTGGCATTAAGCTTCCGATAGTCACCGCACATGCTCCAGGAACCATCATGTTTTTTTGTCAAGTGAATGGGTGAGGCCCCACTGTTACAAGATCACTCGGTAACACCAGTCGGCAGTAGTTCAGAAATTTGCGCATCGACCACGGCTATTTTTTCCGACATAGAGGGCACGGTTTAGAAAGCACAGGCACATTGTCAATGAGGTGCAATTTGTGAACCATGCTGTTCGTGATGATGGCTATTTGTGTAGACGAGGGCATGGCACCAAGCTCCAGGGATGTAGCGGGTGCGCCGGCAGGTGCGCATAGTGACAGCTAACAGAGGTCCAGTTGAGCCACGACTCTATGAACTTGGTACACACAGTGGACACAGGATGCACATAGGTGGGTGCGGTCAGTGCCGAGGAAATAGCAGCAACAAGTGTCGGAGTTAGAGGAGCAGGAGCCGGAGCACTGTGTGATGGAAGTGATGCGCGCACAGCGGAGCAGGCAGCCTGCGAGGCGATGCAAGCTGGAGGGGAGACAGCATTGCCAACATCACAGCGAAGGCTGCTAAGCCAATTCTGCTCAGTAAGACGGTGCACACATGAAGGTTTGACAGAGGGGTTGCGAGATGCAGAAGTGGGAGCACTGACAGGTACACACAGACACTTCACTAGTGTTTGTTGAGACAGGAACAGTGAACACAGTTGGTTGATTAAGGAAAGTCATATGTGGAGCACTTGAACAAATACACAATTGTTTGTTTGGTACAGAGTTCAAGAGAGAAACAGTCTAAGGATGCAAGCGAACAAGACGTCATTTTATAATTCTTTTTACTGACCTTCATGTCTGTGCAGCAAGGAGCAAGAGTAACACTCGGGGAAGGCAAAAGTTTTGGAGTAGAAGAGGCTTCACTGGGAACACAAAGCAAAGCAGCACTGTGACTAACCTATGATTTGCATGGCATGGAGCTGAAGAGCTGCTCAAGGAGTTGTTTTGCTGAGTCGAGCATGGATTGATGTTCAACCAACAGAAGAGACAGGTTGAAACATTCAAGTTATAACTGTTCAACTTGCACTTTCAAGTTTTGCAGCAGTAACTAAACACTCACGAATAACACTAAGGCATTCAAGTCGTAACTGTTCAACTTCTACATGTTCCGAATGTAACTTGTTAATGATACTTTCAAGTTTGGTAACAGTATCTAAACACTCACAAATAACATTAATACAGTCAAGGTTAGCACAGCTTGATGGAGCACACTCAATAAGAGTTTGTGAGGGAGAGTGAAACACAATACGTTGAATGGCATCAGGGGACAGTTCGTGAAATGAAAGAAACTTAATTGTGAGGATAGGCTCAGGAACACTGGCCACTAGAAAGTCCCACACGAAAACATGCAAACGTGAGAGCTTCACTTTGAGAGTTCTGGAGCCTGAGCAGCAAAGTTGCCAGGCGTTAAAAGCGTGAAGAAGTATGTTAGACGGTCTTACAGGGATCGGAGACAGTGCGGGAAGCAGAAGCAAGACATCAGCACTAATGTCAATCAGAAAGTTGACGCCAGAGTCAAGATTAGTTACATATAGAAGAGCACTTGCTGTGGCTATGGTGCGCACAGTGTGGAGAGTAGGCAGGTGCCCATAGTCTTCATGGGAGGTGGTGGCACTTTGTCTGACCTGCCTACCTTGTTTGGATAACTGCAAGGGGTCCTACATTTCCTTGCAGCACTGCCAAAATGAGTGTGGGAAAAGCAGTATGGGTAATGTGGCTGTTGCTGTTGCGGGAAGTGGAGGAGGCCTGTCCTCTTTGCCGGAACTGATGCCCTCTGATTCTGGCAGCGGCTGCAGAACTGTAGTAACGATATGGCATGGAATACTAAGTGAATCCATGAGTTCACTCAAAAAGTGGAAATGACCTTGTGCGAAGGTTGGCTGGCATGGTACGGGCCACGTGCAGCAAATTGCGCAAGATGTGATTCGCGGAGATGAGCATAATGTACTTGACCCGCAATGCATATAAGCTCGCAGGGGGATTCAAGCACAGTGTACATTAATGCTGTTTGCACTCCCAGGGGTAGTTTATTCGCTCAGATTGCCATGAGTGAAGGATCGGGCACGGCCTGCTCGTTCACTACGAGCCGAAGGTGTCACCACAGTTCAGAGGGTTGCTTGTCACCAAGGTTCCCTTCTTGAATAATATGTCACACAGTCTCCTTAACAGTGTGGGTAACATGCACCAGGTTTGTCTTCTTTGCACTGGCATAGCAGTCCCAACTAGGAGGGGAGGTGACAAGGTCACAAATCAGATCAACATGATCATGCAGTGAAGTTATCAGACAGAGGTAGCGAGCGGAGTCATCTAAACTGTAATGTTCAAATATGTGCTCAATCAAAGCATACCAGGTAGTTGGCGAGTTAAATGAGAATTGTGTAAGTTTCAGTAGTCGGCCTGACAGTGGAGAAGGAGGTGAGCCAGGAAACGGCGGTTGTTCTGCGGCATCAACCGGCGAAGATGTGGAAGCATCACTCGAGGTGGCAGAAGTGCCCGGTGGTACCATAGCAACAGGCTAAAGTTTAGAAATGTCCATGAACGGGTGCATTATGTGACCATTTCATGGTACAGAAGGAACGCTCGGAGGCACAGCACACGGTTGCACATGTTTGTGGTATTGGGATGGGAAGGAGAACTATAAACATTGTAGGTAGATACATTGATAGAAAAGTTCACTCAATGCACTGGGCGAGGGAGCTGAACCGCTACAGAGGTGGGGAGATGAACTGCTGGTGATGAGCCTGCACGAAGAGGTGCATTCATGAAGGTAGCAAAATTTGTGGCACAAACATGTGTGCAAGAAATCGGTGAGCAAAATTCATAAGGCACACTGTGATTTACAGCACCCGCAGTGGCAAACGTCTGAGGCCTGCCGGGCCATTGGAGGCTGTGCACATGTCCAGCAGAGGGATACACTGGTGTGCTCGTTAACTAGTGATTGCACATTTGAGTTCTGAACAAAGTCCACACTGAAACTGGCACTGTCCGAAGCATGAAAAAGTGAATGGGAGAGCTTGAGCAGTGGAGTGACATGAAAAGGAGCACTCGAAGGCATGTTTGGAGTGACAAAACCGGAATCACATCACTGAGCCACAGCATTTTTGCAGTGTGATGCAAAAATGCCTTGTGAAGATTGTCCGGCCAAGTGTGGTAGCATGTGATAAGGTGAGCCATTGACACTTGTAAACATGTTAGAGTCCACAGGTTGCTGAGCAAGTATGAATCTGGACAGGTTTCGACATGGCGAACATAGGCGTTCGACCATTGGAGTCATGAGTACGAGAGTGTTATGGTTGAAATATCATGCAGTAACCCACAAGACAACACTGTTCTGAACACGTAGAACTGTTCAAGTATGGGGTCACCACTGTGGTAATTCAATGGACTGTGGTGCCCAGTGATAACACACTTTACTGTACGAAATGCTTTATTGAGTATAGGCATGACAAGACACAGATCCAGACTAACTATTGAAAACATGGCAGTCAAAAAAAAAAAAAAAAAAAAAAAAAAAAAAAAAAAAAAAAAGAGGGAGAGAGAGAGAGAACATTTGAAAGATATGTTACAAGTTTGAGTACACAATTGATTGATATTGCCAATAAATCATGAAACACAGACATGGGTGGCTAGTGTCGCCACATATCGCTTGGTTGTGGATAGTAAAGACAATGGGATGGTCCTTTTGGGTGTAAAAAATTTATCGGTACATGTCATTATGTTTTTCTTCAATGCATCCCAGCTACCAAGAGTGATCATATGCTACTGTCACAAAACCAGCAGCAATATTTTCCATATCTGGTGGTGTATTTGGTTCACTGTTGTCACATATTCAAGAGACTCATCAAGACTAAAATGATAAGGCCTTGACAGTAATTTGACTCTCTCTTTTGCATTCCCACAACAGCTTTTGATTCAGTAAACTTTTGTTAATTTCTGATATAAGGAACCTCTTGTAAATGATTACAAATAACACTGGAGAACCAAGAAAAAGATAACCTCTGCCATTTGCAACTAAGGATGAAGGGCTTTATTCAAAATTTTAACTTTCATCATGTATATTACCAATTAAAAAGTGTGCAGTGGCTTTGATACATAGTTAAAATAATCATGAAAGTTAAACTGAAACAACACTACATTAAGAAGGTAATGTTACATAAAAAGGCCAACTAAATAATGTGAGTTTGTTAGAATTATCAATCGATCAAAAACATTCATTTTTGGATTTTTAAACCCTTGAAACTAAAAAACCAAAAGCCAGAAAAATTTCAAATTTAAACTAGTGGTAATGGGTACATTACTTGATTAAAACATCAACTTAATCTGAAAGGTCAAGTTTCAAATTATATAGTACAATTTGTTGATTTGACATGAAATGACCCATTGGTGTAGGCATGTGTATACAAACACAGAGGAAACACTGTGGTTGGAAATATCTACTTGTAAGTAAAACAACAGGTGTCTGGCTCAGATATTACATTGGTTACTTCTGCTATAATGGCATGTTATCACAGTTTAAGTGAGATTGAATGTGATGTTATAGTTGGTGCTTGGGACATAAGACACAGCATCTCCAAGGTTGCGATGAGATGGGGATTTTCCCATACAAACTTTTCAAAAATGCTCCTTGCATACTGGGAATCCAGTAAAAAATCAAAGGGCTGAGATAGTCTCTACCAGAGGAAAATCCTGTAAGAATGAGATCAATGACAACTGAAGAAAATGGTTCAGTGTGAAGAAGTGCAACCCTTCTGAAAATCGCTGCATATTTCAATACTGGGCCATCAACAAGTGTCAGTAAGTGAACGATTTAACACAACTTCATTTATGTGGACTTTTGGAGCTGAAAGCCCACTCATGTACTTTTAATGTCTACATGACACAAAGCTTTACACCTTGCCTGAGCCTGACATTGGACTGTTGATAACTGTAACCATGTTGCTTGGTCTGTTGAGTCTCATTACCATTTGTATTGAGAGATTGCCATTTGTGAGTATAGAGATAACCTCATGAATCTATGGACACGGTATTTCAGCAACAGACTGTTCAAGCTGGTGAAGGCTCTGTAATATTGTAAGGCATGTGCATTTGGAGTGATATGGGACCTGTGATACATGTATATATGACTCTAATAGGTGACAGGTATGTACACATCCTGGATGATTGCATGCATTCATTCATGTCCATTGTGCATTCTGATGGACTTGGGTGATTCCAGCAGGTCAGTTCAACACCCAACACATTCAGAATGGCTACAGGAACACTCTTCTCAGTTTAAACACCTCTGCTGGCCCACAAGACATGAATGTTATTGAGCATATTTGGGATGCCTTGCAATGTGATATTCAGATCTCTACCCCCTCATACTCTTATGGGTTGATAGACAGTCCTGCAGGGTACATGGTGTCAATTCCCTCTGGCACTACTTCAGACATTAGCCAAGCTCATGTCACATTGTGCTGCAGTACTTCTGCATATCCATACACAATATTTGGCAGGTGTACAAGTTTCTTTAGCCCTTCAGTGTATTTGCCATTTTTGTGCTTCAGCAGAAGAATTTTTCAGCTGGTTCCCTTCTTGTCCGTGCCACATCAAATTTTATATATCTGTACAGAAGAAAAGGAGAGAAGGAAGATTAGAATTCACATCCCATCAACACTATGGTCATCACAGACAGAGCACAAGCTTGGATCGTTTTGGAAAAGATGGGAAAGGAAATTGATGGGTCCTCTGAAAGTGGCCATCCCAGAATTTGTGTGGTGTGACTTAGGGAAATCAGAGAAAACCTAAATTTGGATGGCTTGAGGTGGATTTGAACTGCTGTCCATTGTAGACGTCTAAAGGTTTTATTCCTTATATGCGGTGTCATTTTTATAAACAGAGTATGACAAATAATGAAAATAAATTGTCACATATATGAGGAGAAGATATAAGCCTGTAGGATGTCCAGAATAAAATTTCTTCACAGAATAGTTTTCTTAAAGTGAAGCATAAGTATTTCCTAATGGCCATCAAGTCTGCTTGGAGAAAATTGAACAAATCTGGCAGATTTGCCAACCATGTATGAAACCAGTATCTTGAGGATTCAGTGAGATATTGCTGTGTTCACAATTTTAAATAAAATTTTGATATCTCATACACAGTTGATATGCTGCTGTGTTTGATTTAAAATAAACCATAGACAAGTCTACGCATTGTGTTTTTATCTCTGTAACTCTTTAAAATATGTTGTAATACTTTATGTAATTTCATGTTGCATGGTAATTGTAAGAAATAACAAAAAAGAAAAAAAAAAAAAGAATTGAACAATTTACTGTTTGTAATACCAAAGTGTCCGCCTCGGTTGCACAGTGGTAGAGAGCCAGGCTACAAATCCAAAGGTTGCGGGTTCGATCCCCGCCAGGTCCTAAGATTTTTATCTGTCACTTTCCACTTCTTTCACCGCTGGCAATATTGCTCATGTGTAAAATACCGAGTAGCACCGTGGTTCGGAACCCACGTTAAACTGTAGGTCCCCCTATAACTGGCTGGGTAAGTCAGTTCGAAGGTCGGAGGAAGGCAACGGCATACCACTTCCAAACAGGACCATGCCTAGTAAAGCACTGTGGTGTTCAAACCAATCTTTGGATTGTTGACTGCTTTACATTTAGCACCAAACTGTCAGATACGCAAAAAATATTTTTGTTTTCTTTGCTTAGTACATTTCTTGAAATTAGATGATAAGTTTTATTGAGGTCTGATCATCATCACTCAGTGGAATTGGAAATTTTAGTATTGAAACATCATTGTGTTTTTGAGTGTACTTTAATAAAGTAAATAATTTAATAAACAGAAAAATGTTACTTTTAGATAAATGTCAATAAAATGCATTGTTCAATTTTGAGCCATTTACTATGATAATTTATTTAGATATTTGCATTACAGTGTGGAAAAAAAGATTTTTTAATTAATTTACTTTTTATTGTGCATAATTTTCGCTAATTTGAAGCATTGGATTTCAGTAATGGTTAAAGGTATCATAAGTATTAAAAAAAGTTGTTTGATAATATAATCTTAAGAACATATGGTAAAGATTTCACGTCTTTGTAATGAATAAAGTGTATAACACTGGCTATCCCCACATTTCATAGTTTTGTACCAAAAAACAATGTTTTTTTTTTATGTTTTCTCAGGAACAAGCACAAAAATGGATGCCTTTATACACCATATAAAGACCACTCTAGATCATACACACAGTGCTAAAACCAATTTGATGTGCTCAGTAGGCTGGTCTGCATGAAATGTGTATGAAGTGAACAATACCATTGCTGGGAGTACACACTTTATTCATGGGCACTCACATTACACAAAGGAAGTGTACCTGCTATTTATCAGCCCACCACAGGGTGGGGCCAACAGCTTGTTTGTCAGTTGTTGCCTAAAGCCGTGACCTTCGGTGGCCGCACCCCATGCTAGTGTGGCCTGCTGGCACAAGTCTTAGACCCACGATGCAGGACTGTGCAGTGTCAACATTGTGCTTCCTAGTCCATGACAGTGTAATATTTAAAATGTGACATTGTATGATAGTATACCCACAGTATGCCAATACCTCTTATATGAATACATATGATCACTAGGCCCAGGGATACCAAAACAGTTTTCCCCTTGTCTCTGCAATAAATAAAACCAAATATATGGGCCCCAAAAAAGTGCTATTTTGTATGTAGCATTTTCTAATATAGTAACACCATGCACTGCCATGCATTGTATGATAAAAACACATTGTCATAACCAAGATAGATACGAAGTCAACACTGACCACAGTAGTACAAGTTTATATGTGAACTAGTTCTGGTAATGATGAGAAGTTTGAAAAAATATATGATGAGGTAAAATAAGTTAGCTGGTGAATATGGACTGGGGAAAAGGAGTGAAAGAGGAGGAGGTCATATAGAATTTTTCACAGAGCACAATTTAATCTTCACAAATAATTGGTTTAAAAATCATGATAGAAGGTTGTATACATAGCAAATACCACAAGATGGTAGAAGGTACCAGATTGTTTTTATAATGGTGAGATATAGAGATTTTAAACTGTAAGACATATCAAGAGGCAGATATAGTCTCTGACAATAACTTACTGATTATGAACTGTATATTAAAACTTAATAAACTGCAAAACATAGAAAAGTAAGGAGATAAACTGCATATATATATATAAATGTTAGGAGATGGAACCTGGATAAATTGAAGGATCTAAAGGTTGTTGAGAGTGTCAGAGAAAGCATTAGGCGAGAATTGATGTGAACAGGGGAAAGGATTACGGTAGAAGAAAAATGGGTACCTCTGAGAGATAAAGTAATGTAAAGTACGTTGGGCGCCATTGTGAAACATCTTTGTATTGTGAAACATCATTTTATAAAAAAAATTGTTAATGAGAATTAGCAAAGAAGAACTGCAGTCAATATTAATAAACTTCAGAGAAACCTTGGAATAAACGAATTAAAAAAAAAAAAAAAAAATAAATAAATAAAAATAAAAAATACCGACAGTTTGCTGAACGGCTTCTCATTGTTGATTGTTCATCACATCTCAGGGTCATTATGTGGTTCATTTTAAGGCCCAAGTAATGAACTAAGACGAAACTTTTCACTCTTGAGAAAGATTTGTATTTTCTAAAACAACATTTACATCACAACTGAAAGTTTACAATAAAAAACTGAGACAGCTCGTCACTTCTAACTCAAGAAGACAAAACAAGACTGACTGTTAATTAAGAAGCAAAGATACTGCTCTTCCACTTTTTTTTCTTTTAGTTCCACAAATGATTTTTTTTCACAACATTAATTAAAATTGTCTATTATTATTAATAATAATTTTTTCCTTTTTTTTAATAATAGAAAATGAAATTAAAATAGAAATTTGCTTCTTACTGTTCTGATATCCCAACACTCCATTCCTGGTAACAGCACAACTGGAAGGCACAAAAGATTACATAGGTTGGACAAGGCCTAGTAGAAATCCTAGGATACAGCAGGAGATACTGAACTTAACTGATGAAAGGAAAAAATAAAAAATGCAGAAAATAAAGCAGGCAAAAGGAATTACAGAGATCTATAAATTGAGATTGATAGGAATTGCAGATTGGTTGAGCAGGTGTAGTTAGAGGACAAATTCAAGTAAGCAGAATTATGTATAACTAGGGGAAAGATAGATACCACCTACAGGGAAATAAAGAAAGACATTGGAGACAAGAAAAGCAGCTGCAAGAATATCAAGTGATCAAATGTAAACCTAGACCTAAGTAAAGTAGAGAAAGCTGAAAGGTAGAAGAAGTGTCATACAAGAGAAATGAACTTCAAGGCAGAGTTGTAGAAATGGAAGAGGAAGTAGTTGAGAATGAGGTAGGAGATACAATACTGCAAGAAGACTGACAGAGCTCTGAAGGATGAGAGTCCAGACAAGGCCCCTGCAGTAGATGATATTCTCTCTGAATCGGTGATATCCTTGGAAAATCCAGTCATGTAGAAATGGGTACCCCTTGTGTGCAAGATGTATGACACAGGAGAAATACCCTCAAAATTCAAGAAGAATATAAAAATTCGAGTTCCAAACAAAGCAAGTGCAGACAGGCGTAAAAATTATGGTACTATCAGTTTAATAAGTGATAGCTAATTAATACTAATGTGAGTACAATTGCAAAGGTAAACTTCACAATTACACAACTGTCATCTCCAGCTGCTGCATTTCAAGTCACTCTTTACAGACTTATTCCATGTCAGAATATTATCAATATTCCAAGGCAAAAACTAACAATGGAAAGTCTAGGTTAGAACATTAATAACACAAGAGAAAAAGTATGTGTAACCCCCATAGTACAATCTGTAAGCTTGATCACATATCTCTCAGACATCAAGCACAGCTAGTTGTATTGTACAGACATGTATAATTGTAAAAATGGATATCTAATTTTAATAAATATCATTTCTCTGAATGATTTGTTGCTGAGGTCTCACAGAGCATGTGCTGCCTTTATTCTTCAAAACTCCTATGTTCCTATTTCTTTGAATATCTTAAGTTTAGTCCCCATACAGTTATCAGGCCATTACCATTTTTCTATTGATTATTCATATTTCTTGTTTCATACAAACCTTAAAAACAATTAAAGATAAAAAACTTGTTTGGGCTTCCATTACCAGTACATATTCACTAATTACCTGAAACTTCCTCTTCTGCACCATCAAATTTTTATTCTTAAATACTGTTAGTTTTCCAAATGTTCATGGAAGAAAAAGAAATATTTTCATGCCTGAACTGAAAGAAATAATAATTTAATGGTTATTTATTTTGCAGAAAGTATTTACAACAGTGTCTTTTGTGCTTGAGATATCCATATATTGGTGCAGCTATGTTATTATTTTTAATATTTATCTGATTTTATAATTATTTGTAAAATGTATCATCATAATCCTTTTTTCTGTTTGAGGAACAAGTTTCGACAAAGGCTTTTGCCACTATTTACAAGTGGATGATTTATCCAGATCCAGAAAGCCACCGTCTACTTACAAAAGAGAATATCCTGGAAGTATTTAAGGCAGCACAATTCCTTGGTATCAAAGGTAAGACAGAAGAAGTAAACAATATAATAAGGACAGTTTACAATTCACTGCGAAAGACATGACAATAAGCTATGACAGGAACATAAAAAGACACACACATACAACATTTAAGATATCGGTCATGGCCTTCTTCAAAAAATGGAACATTCATGCAATCATACAGGCACACAACATAGTCAAACAACTGTCGTCTCCAGCTGCCACACTCCGAATTAGTGAGTTGTAAACTGTCCTTATTATACTGTTTAAGAAGAAAGTAGATCATTAAGGAAATATCTAAGACCAATATTAATTTCTATAGAGTAGATAAGAAATATGAAAAAAATAGTGGTAAACTGGTGACACAATAAACAACTGATGTGAAAATAAAGGAATTTGTTTTTAAAAAAATCATTCAAAAATCTGTAGTAACATATGATAAGTGACTTCTCTGTTCATATTACATAAATAAACTGTATCAAAACATTATAAATAGAAACTGAATGGCTTAGTTACGTGTTGTGAGTGTGACTCACTTTATGTCAAAGAAACATACATAACTGCTGATTAATTTTCATAAGAATTATTTTCATGAGAAGAGAGTTTGTTTGCACATTTTAAATATTGTTCATATTTGAATGTTTAAAGTATTAATGTGTTAAGTGATAAATCTATTCATCTTTTACAAAGTGTCACAGAAAATTGTCAAGGTTTTATTTTGCTAAACTACTAACTCCCTATGTATTTATATCATTAAATGTTCAACAAACATTAGACAAATGGAATGAATCATGTGTAAGTACAACAGTTAAAAGTAGTGAAATTCATTAATGTTTATCCAAAAAATTTGTTAATTTTCATAGATGTAATTTCTAATTTATTACAACTATGAATCATTTGTAAAAAAATTTACTTGTTTTCATTTTATGAAGAACTGGAAGAACAATGCTGGACTTTCATTGACTGTGAAGAGCTCTTCTCAGAAGAGTCAGCATTCCGCATGTTCTTGAAGGCTCGCCGATTTGGTATGCAGGCTATCACTGAGCTAATGGTTCCTCGTATCATGAATTTCTTCCTGACCCTTGTCAGCTCTCGTAATTTTCTTCACCTTGACGTTGAAGAGCTTTCCACAATCTTGCAGTCAAACTACATAGCTGTGCACTGGTACAGTACTACCACTTTATTATGTTACTAATATATCAAATATTTATTTTTTATTGAAGTGCCAACTTAATTTTCATTTACTTTGGTTCTCTTTTATTATCTGAAACTCTGTTTTCCTTTTTTACCAGTCTAACACATATCCTCTAAAATATACTTTCGAAATTTATTTGTAGTGCTTTACTACTACTGCTAATAATTATTATAATAATTTTATTGTGATACAGTCATTAGAGCAAAGTAACACATATAGCATGGAGGACATAGTAATAGGTATTTTTGATGTAGAGAAGCAGCTGAGAGAGCTAAATACGAAAAAGTCTGCTGGTCCGGATGGAATACCAGTTCTGTTTTACGAAGAGTATTCTGCAGCATTGGCCCCTTACTTAGCTTGCATTTATCATGAATCTTTAATTCAGCACAAAGTTCCTAGTGATTGGAAAAAACCACAGGTGACTCCCATTTATAGGAAAGGAAAGAGAACTGAGCCACATAATGACAGGCCAATATCGTTGATATCAGTTTCCTGTAGAATTTTGGAGTATATTCTCAATTCGAATATAGTAAATTTCCTTAAGACAGAAAAGCTTCTGTCCACGAACCAGCATGAGTTCAGGAAACATCATTCATGTGAAACTCAGCTTGCCCTTTTCTCACATGACATCTTGTGAGCCATGGATGAAGGGCAACAGGCGGAATGTGCTTTTCTCGACTTCAAAAAGGCGTTTGACACGGTGCCACACTGCAGACTGCTAACAATGATATGAGCTTATGGAATAGGTTCACAGATTTGTGACTGGCTGGAAGACTTCATAAGTAATAGAACACAGTACATTGTTCTCGATGGCGAGTGCTCATCAGAGTATATCGTCAGGAGTGACCCAGGGGAGTGTAATAGGACCGCTATTATTTTCTATCTTTATAAATGATCTGATGGACAGACTAACTTGTAATTTGCAGTGGTTTGCTGATGATGCTGTGGTGTATGGGAGAGTGTCATCTTTAACTGACTATAATAGCATACAGGATGACTTAGACAAAATTTCTAGTTTGTGCGAAGAATGGCAGCTAGCCCTCAATGTAGAAAAATGTAAGGTGATGTGCATGAGTAGGAAAAACAATCTCATAATTAGTAGTGAGCTTCTTGATGTGGTTGCGTCATTCAAATATCTAGGCGTAACATTGCAGAGCGATATGAAATGGAACAAACACGTAAGGACAGTTGTGAGTAAGGCAGACAGCCGACTTCAGTTTATTGGGAGAGTTTTGGGGAGATGTACTTCATCTGTAAAGGAGACCTCATATAAAATGCTTGTATGACCACATCTTGAGTTATTGCTCAAGTTTTTGGGACCCTCAGCAGATTGGTTTAAAGGAAGACATAGAAGCAGTTCAGAGGTAAGCAGCTAGGTTTGTTACTGATAGGTTCGACCAATGCGTGAGTGTCACAGAAATGCTCCGGCAACACAACTGGGGATCGCTGGAGGAAAGATGACGTTCTTTTCATGAATTTCTGTTGAGGAAATTTAGAGGGCTGGAATTTGAAACTGAATGTATGATCTTGCTGCCACCCACTCACATTTCACGTAGTGATCACAATGACAAGATAAGAGAAATTAGGGCTCATACAGAGGCATATAGGCATTCTTTTTTTTTCCTCGTTCTATTTGGGAATGGAATAAGAAAGGAAATGCCTAGTAGTGGTACAGTGTACCCTCTGCCACGCACCTTACGGTGGATTGTGGAGTATGTATGTAGATGTAGAGTGTATAAATTAATAATTCAAAAGAAACAGGCTTTGTTATAATATTGTGTTACAGTTGAAATACTGATTTACCTCATGGAATTGGTGGGCAAAATTAAGCATAGCATATGTGTAGGTTTATTAAAGTCATGATTTTTAGTTCATGAAATTTTTATAGGCTGCCTTATATGAAGGACTAGAAATTACCCTAACAGCTTTCTTCTGCAGTATTAGGATGTCATGCATTGAACTTGAGTTTCCCCAAAAATAATGTCATATGTTGGTATGATTTTGAGGAATGCAAAATATGATGCTATAACATACTTTTCAGGTCCGAAATCTGTAAGTTGCCTTAACAGATAAATTACCCTGGACAACTTAGTCATATATTGTTTATGTTGATCCCCAGGTAATTTATTAATGAAATATACCACCCATAATGTAACATAACTAGGATCATGTGATGGAAGCTTGTCTTTTAAATTAAAAAAAAAATGTTTGATGTGTTTTCTCACCATTCAGAAGGAAGTCATGTTCCTTAAACCAATAGGATGATATATACATCATCTCTGCAGCACAAGGTTTGAGGTTACTGAAATCATTGCTACAGTGAAGGAAAGAACTGCATTCGTGTATTGGAATTGATGGAAGATTATTAATCATTATGAGGAAGAGATAAGGGCCTAATAAAGATAACTGTGAAACATCTGTCTTTACTTGTTGTATGCTGGAAACTTCTTTTCTGATGCCAATAACTTACTGTCAGTTCTATAGGCTTAATTTTAATATTTAAGGCTGGTACTTCCAATACTGCATAAACCAATTTTTTTATGAGTGATTCATGCTCAAAACAGTCAAACACTGTACTTAAATCACAAAAAGTTACTTGAACAAATTATTACTGAATTTTTGGACTACCTACTCAGATAACTGTTGGTAGATTATACATTCAGAAATTTCAGAATGAGCAAGAACTTTGGAAATTGGCCTGTATCTCACTTTTTGTACATTGGAACGTAGACACTTTTAGCTCATCAGGAAAATATCTCTCAGATAGACACTTGTTTATGCAGTATGCCAAAGTGCACACAATACAAACTATTAAGGTAGAAAGATATGCCATATATATGTACACTATCAGATGATTTCAGCTGTTTTACTATTCTTAAGATGAGACTCTGTGACACCCAAAGAAGGAAACTGTACTTATATTTGTTGGTAGTTTAGAGACATTGTTTGAAAGAATCTTTGATTCCAAAGATGATGGAACCAGAGATTCTACAAGCAGTAGACCTTCCATTCACACAATCAACAGAACAGGCTCGGCTAATGTTACACTATGCCTTCCACATCACTGACAATGGGTTCTACACAATGCTGATGACTGCGTTAAAAGGGCAGTAACAAGTGCAAACATGTGACACTTTGTTTAGGTTGTGAATGAACAATTGCCACTATTTAAGTCCCAATCCTCGTAATTTGGATACTGCATGCTGTCATTAAAACTTTCAGTTGTTTTCGCTCTCGAATATTGTGGAACTACATTATCAAATGACATGCATATTTCTTTTATAGATTTCCAGTTTCTTCTGTTGACATTTCTGCTCATATTTCAGCAATTAAAGCAATCATGTCACACATTTTTGAAGATTTCTTCTGTTGAGTTGTCAGTTATCCCACTGGCCTGAATGTCAGGTTCAATTTCCATGTGTCATAAATGATCTTAGAAACCAATGTAGGTTTTACTCTGTAAGTTGTCAAAAGCATTTGAGTAATAACTTCACTGCCTCACTTCTGCCTCTCTCCTATGCCACTGGTCGCTCTGAGATTTTGAAATTATATGCTACATTTCTGAATTTTTTTACAAATGCTGTACAAAAGAATGACAAATGACACCGATGAGGTTTAACAAAATTTGTTTGTTATTGCATAGTAATTGTTAGACATAAATCAAGTATTACACTCTACTGCATGTTTCACCTAGCATTAGTGAAATCTATATCCAGGGTTGGGAAAGTTAATTTTTTAAATTACCATAACAAAGTTACAATTAAAGTTACTTCCCTCAAAGGTAATTAGTTACAGTCATAGTTATTATATATTGAAAGTAACGGTATCTTTACAGTTATTATTACAGTTACTTTTAATCATTGTAATTGTACCGCATTTGTAAATATGCAATGAACCTTACACATGTAGAAAGGAAACAAGCTTTAATGTCAATCAATAATTAAATACATTAATTTAATGCATTATTAAATAAATTGTCCACAGCATCTTCTATCTCAGTGCATCTCAATTTCAATGTTTGTTCATTTTCAACAAAAGTTCTTTTTCAAACATTGCGTCTCATGAAAGTTGCATTTCATGTTGTTCATTGTCCGCGTCTCTGTGAAAACTACCACAGTTAGCCAAGACTTTTTGCAGAACCATTTATGGCAGAAAGTTCTCTTCTTTCCATCGAGTTGAGACATCAATAAATCTTTTGGTTGATGTACGCCTTATCGCTTGATTTTTAGTATCTCTTCCATACTTAATAAACGAAAGGGCGTTTTAAGCAAAGAGTCTACTTTGTTAATTTTATACTCAGTTTACAAACACTTAAGTTGCATTGTCACAGCTCCAGAACACGTTTTGACGTATGTGCTAAGGGCCCAGAGTCGCTGGCCCCAAACTTTGCAAATCTGTGGACAGGAGAACGAGGGGTCAGGAGTGGGAGTGTGACAGGTACAGCCAACACTGTCTGCTAGCGAGGGCAGCCTATCGGTGTGACGTGACTCGGACTTGTGGTGAGGCCTTGTATCTAGACGGTGTTTGTACAGCTGGCTTCACCGGGCCGCAAGCAGCACTATGGCGAGGGACAAGGAGGGGAAAGGAAAACAGCTCTGTTATGTCACTGTAACTTCAGTATTAGTAGTGCTGGGTGGGGGTGGGGGATTAAGGGCCAGCCTCCACTGGCCCTTGGCTGCCGGCATGGCTGCGTAACGAAGAGAAAGGGCACATGCTAGCGGGCCCTCAGCTATGCTGCGGTGATAGGCAGTGGCGGCGATTAGGGGGGGCCAGGGGGGCAGTTGCCCCCCCCCCCCCCCCACTTTCTGGGAAAATATGATTAAATTATTCACTTTTGGCCCACTTTAGGTTACGGTAGTAACACTAAATGTGGGCCTTTGCGATCGTCTTTTGACAGCTCGAAATTTAAATGAAAATAACGGCTTAAATATTCATCTGATACGAAAATTGAATACCCGAATTTGTAGATGAGAAAATTCTTTACAACTTTGCTCTCTTATGTTTTTTTTTCATATCTCGTAGCATTTCAAAGATATTTGCAAAAATAACGGCTATTTCGGGATGTCTGTCTGTCCGTCTGTCCGTAACGTGTTCCCCTGTTTTTAAGACGAACCTTTCATCCAATCAGCATCAAATTTTACAGACATGAGTATAGGCCGCCAGACACCAGAACCTCCCTTTTTCAAATTTTTCGGACAAAACATACGGTAGTAAAACCAAAAAAAGCCATTTGTAATATAATTGTAATTGCAAACGAACCGTTCATCTGACACGAAAATTGAATAACTTATTTGGTAGAGGAGAAAATTCTCTAAAACTTAGCTCCCTTATGTTTTTTTCATTTCTCGTATCGTTTCAGACATATTTGCAAAAAATAACGGAGATTTGACACCCTCCACCGAATTAACGAAAACCAGCCGTTCGGAGATGTCACGTGACATTCCTCGCGTATTTGATGATTTTCTTATTGTAACTTACACGTTGTCATTTCAAAGCAACGGCACACTATGGAATTAACAAAAACACATCGTTCTTCGTACGATAAATGATAATGTCTACAAATGCCATATGAACATCAGTTAACAACGCCCATCAATAGTATGAGATTAAAGAATTCCTGATTTGATTTATCACTCGAGACCATTGGAGTAAAAGCTCCATATCCTCCATCAATCCAAAAGAAACACAGACGTAAATTGATTTCCAATCCATGGTGTACAACAACAATCAGTTAGAATAAATATTCCTTCAAACCGTCTTGATTGCATTATTTTTTTATTTTATTTTATTTATTTATTTATTTGTTATTAGTTAATGACGGGTTTCGCCCTTTAGCAGGGCATCTTCAGATTATCTGCGTGATAAAATTTACACAAAATTACAAGGCGGAATTACAAACGGTTATAATGGTACATGGGCTTATTTTGTGTTAAGAAGACAGTATAAATGGTAAACAAAGCTTACAATGCGCTCTCCGTGGTGTGACACCGTAAGTTGTTATTGCGGTGTTTCTATGTTCTAACTGTAATTCGTTGTTACCCGGACATTTGTAGGGCCACTAGGAAATCCAAAAAACATTCCAGGAAAATAGAAACACTGCAATAACAACTTACGGTGCCACACCACGGAGAGCGCATTGTAAGCTTTGTTTACCATTTATACTGTCTTCTTATCACAATATAAGCCCATGTTCCATTATAACCGTTTGTAATTCCGCCTTGTAATTTTGTGTAAATTCTGTCACGCAGATAATCTGAAGATGCCCTGCTAAAGGGCGAAACGCGTCATCAACTAATTAAAAAAAATTGTAATCAAGACGGTTTGAAGGAATACAGACTTAAGTTGGAAATATGTCTGGTCCAATTTTGCAGATGAATCGATATGTTCAACGTTGCGCTCATCAGCTTACATGTTTATAAATCATTTAATCCCGACTGCTGCCCGTCACCACAGAATAAAGCTCACCGGTCACCCGTATTGCCAGCACTGCGGATTGGTCGATACTGCCATCCACCGTGTGGTAGGCTGCTCCAAAATAGCGGATCTGTAGAAATGGATCAAGTTTAAATCGGCAGGATTGCTGTCTC
Organism: Locusta migratoria; assembly: GCA_026315105.1. Taxonomy (NCBI): domain Eukaryota; kingdom Metazoa; phylum Arthropoda; class Insecta; order Orthoptera; family Acrididae; genus Locusta; species Locusta migratoria. Next base: position 730,274,966 of record CM048744.1, on the reverse strand, counting down.
TGAGTGTCAACGACATCAACTCAAAGAAACTGGTGTACATGGATGTAAAGGCTTTCCCAGTGTCCAAGACCAGAACTCTCACTTGGTTCATATATTCGTTCATCAACTACGCCCTTGCGGGAGGTGGATCTGTGAGCGACTTTCGACAATACATCCTCCGTGCAAGAAGAGAAATCCTCAACGATCCATGGAAAAGAGAAAAATTTTGCCGTTCATTCACTTTTGTAAGACAACTTGTTTCACAAAATTATAACTATTTGTAAACATAATTTGTAAATGAAGTTTTTCATATATATATATATATATATATATATATATATATATATATATATATATATATATAACTAATATTTTTTCCTAAAAGGGTTTGAAACTCTAATTAATTTATTATTTAGATTATTATTTTGGTCCAAAATGTTTGCAAAAACTTATAAAACTATAACTCTAAAGTGGGCCGTGAAACACGTCAGTGGGAATTTTTTAGCGTAGTAACACTTGTATACTTTTAAAACTGATTTGCACAATCGTAACATAGCTATAAGTGGGGATTATGGTGGTACACATGCTCGGCGCGACATTATAGTAGAGGACGAGGCTCCGCCTTCGAACACATCTGACGTCAGTTGACGATCGTAGCCAAACCCAGTGACATGTGCACTGCCTCGTCGTAAATATCTCTCTGCGCGCCAGTGCTATACGCAAACTGTGGCTTGGCTTCTGGTGAGTGGGTGGTCGGCTTACTTCACATCAACCCGGCAGCCGACAAGCCGGCATTCTTGCCGGGCCGACATGAGATCCACGCCTCTTCATAGCCACCCAACAGCTACACGGCATGCCGTGCCGTGTCGTGACAGCCTTCCGTCTGCAGTTGCCTTCCCAGACTGCAAATGGAGCACGATCAATTATTAGCGTGGCTTGTCTTGTACAGACGTTTGAAGAGGAGAAGAAGGAGGTTCCATTGGGTTCATCCAATCAATACGAGAATAGACGAAGTGGATGCATTCTCTGTCCTTTTTGAGGAATTAAGGGGATTTAAGTTTTTAATTATTTTCGGATGTTTATGGACTTTTGATGACTACGTGCACGAATGAAGAGTTCCATTCAGCACAGCAACATATCCATCTGGGAATGTTTCCAGCCTATACAGATGTTAGCAATTACAATCCGATGAGTGGAAAAACCAATAGCTAAAAAATTTAAAAACGATTTGTTATCAAAGAAGCATGTTTTGCTGTTGAGTTCCGCATTTGGTTTGGAAAATGATAATTTAGTCTCAGAAATCGATGTATTTTCAAGAAAGAAGCACGACTCAGACCAAATAGATCATCTTGTGCCAAATTTGGTTTCACAATTTAAGTCTGGAAATTTTCACAACCAGTATGTATTCCCTAATTGCCGGCCGCGGTGGCCGAGGAGACTGAGGCGCTCCAGTCACGGTCTGCACGGCCACTACGGTCGGGGGTTCGAATCCCCCCTCGGGCATGGATATTTGTGCCGTCCTAGTTCGTAAGTAGTTCATAAGTAGTTTGTAAGTTTAGGGACTGATGACCCCGTAGTTAAGTCCCATAGACTGTACAAACATTTTTATTCCCTAATTTGTTCAACCTACTGCAACTGTTTTTGACTATCCCGGTGTCCACTGCAACGGCAGAACGATCTTTCAATGTCCTCAAACGGATCAAAAATTACTTGAGGAATTCTATGCTTCAAGAACGTTTAACACATTTAGCTATACTAGCCATTGAAAAAGATGCGGCTAAAAACATCAAATTAGAAGAATGTGTAGAAATTTATGGCAGGAGGAAACCAAGGCACATAGCTTTGTTTTAAAGCAATTATGCTTTGACAAGACGTATCATGTTAAATTAGGCTATTGTCTGTTATTGTTGTTTATAATTAAACTAATGTTCCTTTGTTTGTAACAGTTGTATTTTACTAGACAACCTAAACAACTTATGGCAATTACAATTGTATATTGTATTTTGTTTTTCCTCGCATTTGGTATTATAGGCCTGTAGGTGCAGAAATCAAACTATAACATGAAACAATTTCTTAAAGTGACTTTTTTAGTTTTAGATTTTATTTGCCCCCCCCTCCCCCCCTACTTCTAACGTCCAATCGCCGCCACTGGTGAGAGGCAAGCGAAACCATTCGATTGCGTCATTGTAAGCTGAGTTAGGATGTCAAGATGATCATGTCACACTTCAACTGTTTGATATAATACTGCAAAAGTATATCACCAATTTTCTGGTGGGGCCGGGCCCCTGTGGTCCTTTAGAACGAGCCACCCTGATAAAAGCGAAAGGTCACTCACTCACTCACTGACTAAACACGAAATCTCTAAAAACTTCTGCACCCATGTAGCTGAAATTTTGCCGGTATGTAGTTTGTAGGTAGAAGACGTCAGCTAAGAAAGAATTTTGTGAGAGGGCAGAATTAAGGTGCATGGCGGAGGATACTTTTCCTAGATTGACAGAATCTACAGTTTTATTCCAATCTTCAGGAAAATTTGCACGCTTGACCTTCGAAACAAGAGGAAGGACACCGTCTACCTAAAGTTTCATACGGTGCGTGGGGGAGGGTACCTTGCAACATTAAAATGGATCCTTGGTTGTGATATAACTTAAGAACGGCTCGACCGATTTCACAAATCCTTTGTTTGCTGTTTTCGTTATTCTCAGAACAAGGGTTGTATGAAATAAAACTGGACAATTTGGGAACAAAAAAGTGCCTTTTTCAATGTTATTCTGTGTTTCTATTGCATACAAATCTATAGTTTTGTTCTGATATTGATGAAATTTTGCTCACTTGACTTTAAAAACAAGAGGAATGTCACTGTCTATATAAAATTCCATTCGATGCATGATGGAGGGTACTTAACGTGCGGACTTTGACAGAATGCATGGTTTTATTCCGATCTTGATGAATTATTGCACACATGACCTTTAAACCAAGAGGAAGGTCACCGGCTACGTAAATGTTTGTATGGTACATGGCAGAGGGTACCTTGCGAAAAACTTTGTTGAGAGAGGGAAAGGTTGAAATGAACAGAGAGATGGGGGAGAAAGAGATGGTTATAGAGAGAGGAGGGAAGGTGTGGTGGACTACGAGAGTGTGGAATAAATTCCTGGGCAACGCCGAGTTTGCAGCTAGTAGTTGACAAGAGAACGAGTGTTATTGAAAAAGATTATAGACATGAAGGGCAGTCTTTTCTGGTATACCTTGAAAACGATGGGAGTTCACCTGCTGAAATACTGGCTGTTTTCGAAGATGTTACCCAACCATATTCCCATAAATTATTTGAATATTACATACAGAATAAGTCCAATTTTCAGAGCAAAATTAATCACAGTAGGGATTAGTAAATTAGAAATACCCTCCGCAGTACTACATCTGGCTCAAGTAATCAGTTGTCAGCAATCGTAAAAAAAAAAAAAAAAAAAAAAAAAAAAAAAAAAAAAAAAAAAAAAAAAAAAATCGAAAGCTGCGGCGAAGCGGCCGAGTGCAGTGAGGCGCTATGCTACGATGCGCGAGGCCGTTCCCTGTCGGGGGTTTGAATCCCCCCTCGGGCATGGATGTTTGTGTCGTCTTTAGTATAAGGTAGTTCATAAGTAGTTTGTAAGTTTAGGAACTGATGACTCCATAGTTAAGTCCCTTAAGCTTAACAAACAGTTGCCTTCAGGCAAATAACATATAATCGAGACCAAAGGAATGGCGACAACTTAAGGGAAACCAGTTTTTTTTACCTTATTAAATGTGTGTCGTTTTCGTATAGAATAATACTACAGCTTTGCCAGCTAATACTACTTTATTAACCTATAATTTTTTTCAGCCATATATCGTGTTATGTCTTATTGTTAAAAATATTTTGTGAAAGTATCCGCAGTGGCGCAATTACCCTGGGTTCCGGGATAATGACGCCATACATTTAAAAATCAAGGATAAACCTACACGATGAATGAGTAATAATAAATAAGTGTTACAACTGTTGTAATTTATAATTCCCAATCTTCTGTATCAGACATTTAGAAGGCTTCGAGTACTATCGATGTAAAATTGGAATAAAGATACATTTTATAATTTAGGCTTCATTAAGACCAAAAGTCAGAAATATATTTTTTGGCATTTCAAAACTACTACATTCTCTACATTCTACAATTGCCCATTTCACAAAATGTATGCATTTGTATTACACTTCATGGCGTCATTGCCGCAGTTGCAAAATATGGCTACAAACGTCAAATTAAAGCCTAATATTTTGCTAAACAGGTTAGAGACTCGAAATCAAGTCTAAATACCTACAGAGTACTTTAATACGAGTATTAAATAGCACTGATAGCCTATATAGGTACTTATTTCAAGAAAATACAGGCTCGAAAATTATCTGCAAAACGTCGAAACTAACAATTTCTTTCACACGATGCATACCTGTCAACAATCAGGAATTAGTTCTGCGGTAGGTAACGGAGATACAACACTGGCAAGCGTACACGTACTGCCAACCGTTCGTCATAAAACTGGGGTGGCGCGATTACTCAGGGTGGCGCCGTTATCCTGGTCTCTCCTAAGTTTCAACACCTGCACATCGACCTTTGAAAACCCAAATTACCGTAGTTAAGTTGCAGTGCTGACGATTGTGAGAAAGCTGACAGGCGACAGTTAATTAACAAAGTCCACTGTCGCCTCTTATGATAGACATCCGTCGCTTCTTTGTAATACTACTTTGGCGAAATGATATCAATGTGCATTTACAGTAGTGGGACGAAAGTAAGGTTGCTTCTTGTAAGCAGAGGATGGGAACATCAGAGATAGGTAACTTAATGCACTTTTCCCGATTAATTTTCATGCAGTCAGTTTTCCGCCTCGCTCATGTTCACCTGAGTTGAAGCTTAACTCGCCTTATCGTCGGTGCGCTATTGGAGGTGGTGGGGTTGAGGTCTCCCAATTGTAAGTTATTCATTCAGAACAGTATCCCGCATTATCATCACGTTACATCATCCGCAACTAGAACATATGTTGCATTTACTGAAACGTCTGACACAAATGATTGCAAATCAAAACACTGCAAATGAAAAATTGTGATGCGTTTTGATGCAGGCATAAATCGCTCCTTAAAAAGTAAGAATTAAGTTTCTATAAAGTTACTGATATCAGATGTCATGGATCATCTATGCAATATTGGATAGAATTCGATATATGCTGTAGGTGGTAAATTAAGCTTCGATCGCAGTGGAGAGTGATATCCGGAGGGAAAGAGAACTAATACGCCACGTTGAGGAGGAAGGTAAGAGGGGGAATTTGATCTGTCTCCTAAAGAATGTGCCACCTTAGGCATGCGTGCGTGCAGATGATCAGCATGTCATACATTTGTTCTCGTTTAATCACACTCGTTAAAAAATATATTTGTCTGAGCCACGTACAAGTTCGCCGATCTAATGTAGTAATAAAGTTAGTACATCACTGAAGTTGGTAGCGTAGTAAACATAAGACACGGTGGCCTTCGTCCAAGCCTCGCGCGGTACTTTAAACAGTCCTTGGAGCTTGTTTTTGCCTGAAATTCAACAATCCTTGTTCATTGTTACTGGTGGTTAATTGAACATTTATTTATTTTTTTTTTTTATTTTTTTATTTTTTTTTTTTTTTAATTGGAAATATTTTCTATGGTGAAAGATGTGCACGACGCAAGCCTAGGCCTCACGAAGGCCACTCATAAGACATATAAGACAAAGTGTTCAGACAACAAGAAGCCAAAGGTCAACTAAGCATCGATTAAAACTTACAGACATCCTGGTACCTCTCTTTGGTGCCAAAGTTTTCAGTCTTAACTCTTATATTCATTACGAAATATGTCATTTTTAAATTTTAGCATGAGTGACAAAAAATTCTGGGGCGGGAGGGGGTGGATTTGAAGCCCCTTGTCCCCCACCCCCCGTGTCTACGCCCCTGAGTACCATGATTCACTATGGCTTGAGACTCTCCCCCTGTTAATTCTAGATCTCCGATCCATTTACAAACACAACCTGAAGGACACCATGGCTGAGTTCGTCTATGGCCAAAAGCTGTCTATCCCCAGCAGTGGGGGAATAAAGTAAAAAAAAAAAAAAAATAGCTTTAGAGACCTGTGGACCACAGAACGAGAGGCCAAAGGCGCTCAAAAAAAGAACAAAAGAACTTGCTTTTAGGATATTTGGAGGCCCCCTAAGACGAGAGGCCTGGGGCTCCCCCTTATTCCGCCACTGCTCACTGCTCCCCAGCGAGCTTGTCCAGGCCTCTCCTCCTCCTCTTCCCTCTGATCTTTCGTCCTTCATCTCCTGCGTTGACAGAATCAGACTCTACTCTCCCCCTCCTCATGTCCCTAGGTCCCTGGAGACATGCTCTCCTGTATTTTCCTGTGACGACTCTGTCTGTCCCCCTCCTCCAGCCCCCACATTTCGTCCCTCACTGGGTCCTGAAATAGGGTCACAACACTTTCATTATAGCCATAAACGATTCATCTACAACTGTTTCTGTGCATCACTTCAAACCAGTTCACATTGACCTTGACCTCTCCCTCCTCAGCCTCAGCCAGACTCTGCTGATCCCCCTTACCCTCTCTCGCCTCTCATTCCCCTCCATCCACACCCCCTGCCTTGCCTTTCGTTTCCCCTCTCCTCTCCTCTAGACTATCCCCTCCATCGTCCCCCTTCTGAGGTTTCTTACTCTCCCCCTTTCCTTCCCCCCTATCCTCGAATTTGTGGTTCCTATCCCCTCTCCTCTCACCATGACAGCTCCATTTTCATTCTGTGCTTGTCTTCGGCTGGTCCCACTCCTTCTTCCTGAGTCGAGTGGCAGCTTTTGAGACACATCTCTTTTGCCACCTAGGTCGTCACGGCTGCCATTCGAGCGTTTCTCCTGCCTCCCACTGACGTGATCATCTACGTCCCACTGGATCCTGCCTGGGAATCGTTGCATTCAGCCCGTGACACCTGAACGATTTCATCATGGATGTGCCACCGACTCGCCACCACCCACCCATGCTGATGCCTCCTTACACTGTCGGGCTGACAGTTACGCGCATACTGAGGCAGGCGTTGCTTGAGGCCTTGGTCTCTCCACCTCCCCACCTGCCCACTCAAGTTGTCCTCCGTACTGTGTGGGGCAGGGGGGCTTTGTGGCGACCGATCGAGCTCGACGTCGACAGTAGAGTAAATGGAATGTGATATCTTTACGACAGGCTTTTGTTCTCCGCCGGCCATCTTCTAACCAGTTGTTTATGATCTGTTCTAAAGTTAACAATAAAGTGTTTGTTATTCTGAATGCATGTGGTCTCACTGGGGCTAAAACGTTACTGGATTACCATAAAGGAATCGATTGATAGGACACATTCTTAGACATTAAGGAATCGTGAATTTAGCTTGGAGGGAAGTGTTTGGGATATAAATCGCAGAGGGACACCAAGAGATGAATAGCCTACAGCAAGCAGATTCAAATGGATGTAGGTTGCCGTTCTTATGAGGGGAGGAACAGGCTTGCTCAGGATAGAGTAGGATGGAGAGCTGATACAAACCAGTCTCCAGATTGAAGACCACAACAACAACAAATGCAAAAATAGCCGAATTTCATTGATCCAGTAATATAAGAAGCAACGTATCCGTGAAGAAATACTAAGGATAACGTGTGTATTTGTTGCTTAATCCGCATAAAGTAGGAGGTAGTGCTCTGATGCCGCCGGCCAAACGCCTGCCAGCCGGCATACCTCACAACAAGGACTGTCAAGCAAGCAATGCAACTGGACAGGCGGCGTGAGACCAACCTGCGCCTGCCAGATTCCAAAACAAAACCAGAACATATACAAACAGTAACTTCAAAACAAACAGAAGTAATAGGGACTATTACAGGTGGCTCTGTGAACCGGCAAAGTATCCTTCTGTCTGCCTCCTGATTGACTGTAGGTATCTACTTAAGTCTGGCTCGCCAGCTGATGAGCCAGAGTTGGTGTGTTCGCTCTCGCCCCCTAGGATCGTCTTCACTACGCAAGATCGCCGACTCCTATCGACTTCGCCAAAGGTCTCCTGGACAGAAGCGGCTGGAACATTTACCTTGTGGATTGCAAGTGACGAACTAAACTATGCTAGTGACTGTGCCTTTGATCTACCAGACTATATTATGTGTTTGGTTGTGGAATTTCTATCTCTATAGAAGAATTTAGTTTAGTTTCATTGGTTAACGAAGGCAGACTGTACTTTCTTTTACTTAATAAATTGTGTTGTGAAAACTTGAACCGTGGTGTTCACTACAAATAGACACATATGGGAAATATAAATTTTTGTTATGTTCTGTTTTTACTAAAATAGGCACTTTTCTGACTCGTTACACTTCGGTATGAAGTGTAACGATTTGCACAGTATTACACTTCACTAGTCTTTCTTATACATGCATGTTTGAATGTAGTTACTTTTACTTAAATAGCGAATTTCTTGAAAATTCTTGCCATTTCTATATCAGATATAGCAACAAATGTGGAATTGGTTTCTTTTTTGTTGGGAAACAGTTTTCTTCTTTTTAATGTTTTATTGCTACATCTGTGAGGTTTTTCTTTCAGCGAAAACTATGGTAGCCATTTGGTACATTAAATAAAGTAGGATTGCATTTCATCAAGTTTCCTTCGTTCCACATTCACTGATTTGACCGGAATTGTAGTGACGAAACCTTAACGTTGGTGAAGGGAATAGCGAAGTCTTTCTGCTAAAGTAAAACTCTCCTAGTGTTTACTGACCATTTTTGTCGTTAAAAGAAAATGAAATTCTTCAGTGAAAAGCCGCAGGTTAAAAGAGAAACTGAAATAACCTGTCATGTAAGGTACCGTTTCATATCTTTCCAGGGATCTTAGGAACCCCAAGAAAGAAAAATATGGAGTTATTTTTTTAGTTATTACCGGTTTTTATCCCCACAGTCAAAAGTACGTTAAAATCAATATAAACGATACTATTTACACTCGTCCGATGTCGTATTCAGAAATGTAGCTTGCCGGCCGCCCGGAGCGGTACTGTCGCAGTGTATAACAAATCAGTAGGAGTGTTGTGACCGTATTTTAGACTGTAGTAGAACCATTGCAGCTGAAGGCAAGAACTACCCTTATTTGATTGATGCCAGACTGTTTCTTGCTTCTAAAATACTACCCGAATTTATGTGAAAATTGAATTTTGTGTAATTTTTTTTACTACAATCAGCAAATAGTTTGTAATCAGATACGTAGTAGTAATATGATCTTTCAAAATTACGAGTCCGAGCTCGCGTCTATCCAGGCCTCCATACTTCACAGCAGTGTTTTTCAACTGAAGTCTTGCAGGGAGAGGGGGGGGGGGGGGGGTCGTGGTCGCAGGAGTATGCAGTAACAGAATTTTCGATAGCAAATCTACGTTTCATGATGTTCAGCTGTTATGGCAGAAGTGCCACACGGAAGTGACAGGGCTTCGTTGAAGTCCATTATTTAAGAAACCACACATAGGGGGGAAATTGGCTTTATTGTTACTGGTGGCCTTTAATCTATATCTATAAATGTGAATGTCTGTTCGGTGTACGTTTATCACATTTGAACCACAAGACATAAAGAGCTAAAACTTTGTACAGTTACTAATGCCTACCCGGTGAAGGCTTTAGGCACGGTTTTATGGCGATCGGATAGCTATTAATCTATATATATTAATCTGAATGTCTGTACGATATACGCTTATCACGTCCGAACGACAAGACGCAGAGACTTAAATATTTGTACAGTTACTAATTTATACCTGAGGAAGGTTTTAGGCACGGTTTTATAGCGATGTGATAGATATTTCGTAATTTGAAGAATGTATCGTGAAATGCGGAACAATCATTACTCTTTGAAAATATTATTTACTCTTTGTAAACGGTTTTATTGGTTACATTGTTGCTTGAGGGTTGATAATGATAAATGGGTGGAGTATATTGGGATGGAAAGTTATCGGTGCATATAAAATTCTACGTGTGTCTGTGTTAATATTTCGCTCTGCAGCGAAAACTACAGCGAATGGTCTTTGTGTAATTGTTGTCCGAAGTCTCCCGTTGTACACCACAGCAGTTCCATGCCGATAGCTGTAAGGGGGTGGAAGATTTGGTGGTTGAAAGTCGTCAAATTATAAAAAAATTCGGACTGAAGGCCAGCGATGACGTTTGCGACTCTATAGCAAGGAGGTTTACACACAGCGAAACGTGATGACACACAGACCATATCTTTGGTCTATGCATGCTACAATGTCTTCAGCTCTTTCTCTGTAAGGATAAGCATACGAATAAGGAAATATAAGAATACATAAATAAAACAGTAAAAAAGAAATTTCTTTTAATACATCTCTTTAAAAAAAATCGATTTGACGTTTCGCGCATTACATCAAGTGATAGATCTGATATTATTGCAATCATTATTGTTGAATTTCGTGATTGGATTCTTCGAAACGAGTGCATTTTTACCTGTGATTTCTTATACATTCTCTGGTAAACGTAACATGTTTTTAGAAAAAAGGAGATGGACAGAGAGAGAGAGTGGCTAGGAAAAGTACTAACTCAAGGTTCGAATAAATAAATAAATTACCGGGCAACGCCGGGTTTTCAGCTAGTAAGACCGTAAAAGTGTCACAGGCATAAAATGTACCTTTAGCATTTCTGATTTTTTTTTTTTTTATGATGGGCCGACCGAAACGCAAAACAATTAAGCCGTTTATCCACTTCATTTTTACTTGTTTATTAAGCGACTTAACGGCGTTTGTGCAGTACCGGTACAGTTATTTACACTTGTCGCAATCGTCTTGTGTGACTTTTCATATGTTCAAATATTGTTATGTCAAAAAAAAAAAAACAAATATTATTTTTAATCAATACATAACAATACCTTTTGACTACTGGATCACGCCGGCCGCGGTGGCCGAGGGGACTGAGGCGCTCCAGTCACGGTCTGCACGGCCACTACGGTCGGGGGTTCGAATCCCCCCTCGGGCATGGATATTTATGCCGTCCTTAGTTGTAAGTAGTTCATAAGTAGTTTGTAAGTTTAGGGACTGATGACCCCGTAGTTAAGTCCCATAGACTCTACAAACATTTGAACATTTACTGGATCACATTAATTTGTTGTTGATAACGAGTTTTCAATGCAGTAGGCTATTATTTTCAGTCAAGTAATAACATTAGCATTCTGTTATTGGATCATATTAGTTTGCCGCTAGTTAACGGTTTTCAGTATTCTTTCGAAGAAATCCAAAGTTTATGAGCATCCTTTAAGTATTAAGAAGTGATGAATTAGATCATACTCGCACATGATAGCACATCGCCACAAATTACACACTGAGATTTATTATTCATGACAACAAAACCATACTTCAAATATTTGTAGTCATAAAGTTTTTTTTTCTGTTTTCAAAATCAAGTGTTTGTATAGTCTATGGGACTCAACTACGGGGTTATCAGTCCCTAAACTTACAAACTACTTATGAACTACTTACAAACTAGGACGGCACAAATATCCTTGCCCGAGGGGGGATTCGAACCCCCGACCGTAGTGGCCGTGCAGACCGTGGCTGGAGCGCCTTAGTCTCCTCGGCCACCGCGGCCGGCTTTTCTGTTTTGATTCATTTCCGCTACTACAACTTTCACTCACCATACTGCATTTGGAATCACGAATATACGAGGGGTGTTACTAACGTGTTTGGTGAAAACCACTTATATTTTCCGACATGGCCTCCTTTTAGACTTACAAACTTCTTTCTTCAAATTGGGGAACAAATAGTAGTCCAAGGGAGCCAAGTCTGGAGAACAGGGGGGATGTGAAACGAGTTGGAATCCTATTTCCAATAATTTTGCTACCACAACTGCTGAGGTGTGTGCTGATGCATTGTTGTGATGGACAAGGGCTTTTTTTGCGGGATAATCGCTGGCGTTTTTCTTGCAGTTCGGTTTTCAAACGGTCCAATAACAATGAATAATATGCACCTGTAATAGTTTTATTCTGTTCCAGATAGCCTATGAGGATTATTCCTTGCTAACCCCAAAAGACCGTCTCCATAACCTTTCCAGCTGAAGAACCGGTCTTCGCCTTATTGGTGCAGATTCTCCCTTGGTAACTCATTGTTTAGATTGCTCTTTGGTCTCAGGAGTATAGTAATGTACCCACTATATTTCATCCACAGTGATGAAACGACGATTAAAGTCCTACGTATTCTTCCTGAACAGCTGCAGACCTTCCTTGAAACACTTGACACGTTTCCGTTTTTGGTCAAGCTTGAGCAATCGCGGCACCCATCTTACGGTTAGCTTTCTCATGTCCAAATGTTTATGCAAAATATTACGTACCCGTTCATTCTAGGTGCCCTCAGCAATAGCAGCCCGTGCACCTTAACTCTTCTGTCATCCATCTTCATAACATAGACTTTATCAATGATTTTTTGGAATCGTGATTTACTTACATTTCTGACCACTTTTCATTTCTTTCATAAGGAAAAGGTACGTTATTTGCATGTAAGAAAACATACTGACTTAATTTTAAGTTATCATTATTTCATTGAACTGCAGACACGCTGTAAAGCAGAAACTTCAAAAATTGACTATCTCTGCTGTCTAGTCACGAAATATAGGTCTACAATACAAGACACAGTATTTAATCTTCACAAATTTAAATCCGGCCGCGGTGGCCGAGGGGACTGAGGCGCTCCAGTCACGGTCTGCATGGCCACTACGGTCGGGGGTTCGAATCCCCCCCCCCCCCTCGGGCGTGGATATTTGTGTCGTCCTTAGTCTTAGTTAGTTCATAAGTAGTTTGTAAATTTAGGGACTGATGACCCCGTAGTTAAGTCCCTTAAGCTATACAAACATTTGAACAAATTTAAGCTATAATAAATATTATTGCTATCACTAATAAATATGTAAATGCTATATACTCGTTGGAGGAGCGTTGTGTTGGGGCACATCTCGAACAAATTAAATGCATTTTTTTAATGGCATGTATATGTAAAAAGGTTCAGCATCACTGGTGGATTATTGAATTACACATACTAGAAATTTGTGCTTCCTCTTTTCTTTCTTTCTCATTTTATACCTAACAAACCACAGCAACCGCGGTGGAGTGGCCGAGCGCATTGAGGCTCTATGCTCCGATGCGCGATACCGTTCCCTGTTGGAGGTTCTATTCCCCCCTCGGGCACGGATGTTTGTGCTGTCTTTAGTATAAGTTAGTTTATAAGTACTTTGTAAGTTTTGTGACTGATGACCCCGCAGTTAAGTCCCAGAAGCTTAAGAAATATTTGAACATTTTTGAAACGACAGCAATGCGTGACCAGGTACAATGCTGGTAGCCAACATAGACACAAAAATGTGAGCTTTCAAACGAAAAGTGCCATTGCCTTAAAATATAATTTCCTTAGCATATTGTTTTCTTATCCTTTCTTTATCATTATCTACACAAAATTCTTTATATCTGGTCGAGTTTATACACCTTGTAACAATTTTAAAAAATGTTTCCCTACAAACATGAAGTATTCTTGTTTACGTCTTTGACATAAATTTCACTCAAGCTTGTTATTCAGTAAAAAGCTAAGAACATGAAAGTCGATGGCAGTTTCTAAAAGGCATCCATGCGTTATCACTGAGCATCTATTTTAGTTTATTAGAAATTTTACCTCTTGCATTTTTTGTTCATTTGAACTATGTATCTCAAATTCATTGCTTTAAAATGTTCATAAATGTCTTTTTTTTAACAGTGAAATTGAAGTTTTCATGTCAGCAGTTCGCTGGTTAATGTATGACTGGGAGAGTCGAGAAAGTGAAGTTATTGATGTAATGCGTTGTGTACGGTTTGGTTTGATTCCACCGTGGCAGTTAGTTGACATCCGTCGAAATCCAAAGAATCCAGAGTTTATTGAAATAACGTCCAACAATGAAGTCCAGCAGATGGTGGAGAGTGGTTTAGAGTGAGTCTTGCTTTATTTTTCATGCCCTTGAAACCGTATATATCTTAAGTAGGAATTTGTTGCAATATAAGTACTTTTACCTGCAGAAAATACATTTGTATTATAAGTCATAAACAACTGCATGTGACTCATCAGTCTGTTAATATATCATTTTGTTGTTTCTATTAGATATTTTATACACATAAATCATGTTTTAGATACGCAATTGTGAAGTACTGGTACGGCAACAACAGTGATGAATTCAATCGCTGGTGTTCAAAGCTTGGCCTAGATGCACCGTGTCCTCGTAACTGGATAGGAGAGGAAAAGGTACGTAACTTACATGAAAAAATGCAAAGTATTTGACATAACGCAGACCTGTATTATCAGGTGTCCCTGTCTTCAGAACTATTCAACGTACCAAGAGTTTCTGCAAGACCTTGAACTGTACCGGCGCAGTGCTCTTGAAGGACATTCTGCAGATTCCATGCATCAGACAGCAAACAAAAGCCCACACCAAGAGGGGATATCAACACCTGTCTGTCGACCTGATGGAACAAACCACGCAAAGGATTATGTAAGCCGATATTAGTATACTTCCATTTATTACAACGCATGTGACAATATTTCATTTACCTTATTACAACACAATTAATTACATACACCATAATATAAGTTTGCAGGAAAAATTAACAATCAGTCACTTTTTATTGTTTTCCTTTCATGTTAATTAATCATGACTGGTTTCGAACTACTTGCATGGTACGTCTTACTGTAGGATCTGAGCACTGTGAAAGTAATTTAGAATCGCTAGAATCAGCTAGTTCATACTTAACATTTTATTTCCTCTTATAAACGTTATATGTGTTTCATTAATCTGATGGAAATTCTCACATGAGATGCGAAAACGTTATTCAAAAGAGATGGAGTGGGTCAGCTTACCTCAGATCAGTACCGCCGACAGTCACTCAAAAAGACGAAAATAAACGTGGAACACAAGCTTTTGTAAATTAATTCATTCGGCAGGTAGGAGAGAGGCTTCTAGAACGAGGAACTCAAAGGGTTGTATTTAGTCATTTATAGAGAGACAAGTAATGCATCTTCCTATAGGCTGCACATACTTCCCATTAGGCACCTTCAGATGGGCGTTTTTCTTATTGGAAAAAGTGGTCTTCTGCAACTGGCGTGGATGCTTCTCTCCGATGTAACAGAATATGATGCTTCCGAGTCCACAAGAGCTCGTGCAGGTCGGCCGTCCATAAGGATGCATCATTTTAGTAGTTATTGACGGCGCAGGATTTTGTTCTTAGGCAGCTTCACCTCCAACGAAGGTCGCACCCTTTATTTTTCCACGTTGCCTCGGCTGCAACTCCTAACAGGCGATGGAGGCCTTAATAGTCGTGTCGGAAAGCGTCCTCTCCAGCGGCTTGCTTGCACCGATGTTGATCTTCGTCTTCCTGGGAATCAAATCTCTTGTTGTTCTTCTTCGTCTTGGGGTTGGCGTCGGCGTAGGTCTGCTGGCAGGGGCATCAGCAAGTATTTGTCGCCGCTGCCGGCAGTAGCGCAGTACATGACCCGGTCACATGCAGTGGAAGCATGCTGACTGCTTGTCCTCCAAACGTCACACGTTGCATTGTACTGGCATATACCCGCCTTGGCCTCGACGCTTTTACCGGTTTTGATGGAATTACACGGCGAGCGATCTAAATCAGCGTTTTTCTACTTCGGCCATTATTATCTTTTGAAGCGTCTTCGTTTTCGGCTCGGCTCGCACTTCTAGCGCCTCATGAACTTCTTCTATAACTGTTTAACGAATGATGTCTACAATAACGGTTTCTTCCTTCACGGCAGCCGTTGATACGACGTTTGGAAGTCGTTCAAACTTATTACGTCCAATTCGTCTTGGTGCATTATCTCAATGTATTGGCACAAATGTATGAAGTCGTCTGCTTTCGAAATCGTCTCCATGAATAGTGCCTGGTAGATGTTCTGAGCAACACCTTTCATAAGATGAGCGACTTTTTCTTCATCGTTGGGCTAACTATCTTACACAGTCCCATGACATATATTTTCTAGTCTCAACTTGACGTTGCGCTCTGCTTTTCAGTTTTTCTTCAGCTTTACATTTCTGTTGCTGTGCATCTACAAAGACTTTCTGTGGTTACGTTTGGAATACCGCCTAATTTGTCAGTTTGTTCTCGTTTTCGTACTATTACTTGGCGATTCCCTCCAAATAGATATATACATATACCAGGCGTACTGTCTCGTCCCAGTTGTTGAAGTTAGAGATACACACGTATCCCATAAAACTACTAGTTTGGGTCTTGTCTCTTATCGCCAGAGAAAACTGAAGGATGTCTCCGGTGTTGGCAAACCATTGGCGTTGTGTTAATCATATCCTCTTATTCAGCCTCCGACGTTTTCCACTCAATGCAGCTTGGTTCTAACACTGGCCTCTTATAAAGTAAACGACGCCCCTGTCCTGGCCTGATGGGAACCACTGTGCTGACGAGGATGCGTACTGTCCAAATTTTGACAGTACTCGGCGTTTCTGCCAGAATAAAGCCGCAGTAGTTGATTGAAGAACACTGGTTTGAACTCAGAGATACTTGTGACACACGTACAAGAACATAGAATGAACTGACTCCAAACCGTTCAAATGATTGTAAATCTATCGGACCAAACTGCGTGGTCATCATTCCGTAGCTTACAAACTACTTAAACTAAGGTACACTAACCTAAGGACAAACACACACACACGTCCCAGGGAACACTCGAACCTCCGACGGCGAACAACCGCGCGCTCCGCAGCGAGGCGCTTTAGACCGCTTGGCTACTCTACCGTGGCAAACTGACTGCGGTCGGAGGTTTACGGAGTTATATATATATATTATCCGAAACTTCTAGAACCTGATCACTAAATACGTATAGAGGGTTCCAGAACACTTATTAATATAAAATAAAACAATAAATAAATAAGACGAGGATCCTTCGCATCACGGTCCAACACTTCAGTCAATACACCACATTATGCCTTCAGAGTCCTATTTTACGACAGTACATAACGAGAGGAAGAAAGACGAGGGGGTGAGAAATGAGTAAGTGAGTTTAGGATGGTGCAGGACGCAACACACACTACACTACAGTTAACGATTTCAACAAGATTTATAAATGGAAATATTTGTAAAACTCCTGGAAGTCAGTAAATGAGAAACGCACGTTTTACAGAGGAAAGAAGACATTAAGCATGGACCATTACAAGCTTGAAACTCTAAATATTTCCACCTTACTTAACTCCTACAATAATACAACTGATACAATATAAAACTTTCAATAACACTTACAAAGTCTTGATGGACATCATCATAAAAAAAAAAAAAAAAAAATGTTCAAATGTTTGTTAAGCTTATGGGACTTAACTACGGGGTCATCAGTCCCTAAACTTACAAACTACTTATGAACTACTTACGAACTAGGACGGCACAAATATCCATGCCCGAGGGGGGATTCGAACCCCCGACCGTAGTGGCCGTGCTGACCGTGACTGGAGCGCCTCAGTCATCTCGGCCACCGCGGCCGGCGAAGAGCTACGACACTGTTTCTGGAAAGTCATCTTCATAGCTACTAATGTCTTTCCAAGCAGCTAACATACTCAACCATTGTATTACGTGACGACAAGGTTTTCAACACGTTGAATTAGAGACCCCAAAATGTTTAATGTAACTGAATTAGAAAAGAATAATAAAATAAAATAAAATAAAACAGAAAAAAGGGTCACAGTGGGATTCGAACGACCGAATCCATAGTTGTGGGGCCAGAACGCTACCATCACAGCTACATCGACAGATGATAAAACTGGTTTAATTATTGGTACTTACGTGTACTTTGCAAAACTTCAAAGTCGAATTTCTCGAGAATTTTTAGGATTTGCGTTGAATGGCTTTGGATACTTGTTATTTAAGTTCTGAACTTCACGTTTCGTAAATATAAAGAAATTCTAAAATCCGATACCTATAATCATAATAATTTCGTGTGGCTCATTGGCCTGGTGCAAGTATTTCAATTGGACGCCACTTCGGCGACTTGCATGTCCCTAGCCTACCCCAGTTATTCAAACTAGGAAAGGAGACCTACAGCTTAAGGTGGAATCCGAACCACGTGTCGTTTCTGGCGACTCCTTACATCGTTAGACGTGAAGGATGGGTTAAAACTCAGACTGAAATAATCCGAATTCCGATCGGGTTTCTAATCCGCGACCCTTCGGTTTCCAGTCAAGCGCTTTACCCCAAGACTACCGCTGCCGCGACTCCGTACCCAGGTGGTCTTCTTGTAAATCCAAGTCGTTACCACGTATACCAGTTCGTGGGAAAGTAGAAAGTTGAATCCGAGACAGGTGAGCACATGAATAGTAGTCCAGCGGGCGGCGTAGATCGGCAGTAAACAGTCCTGGAGGTGGTAGCGACTCTCGGCGTTGCTCGTAGCGAACTCGGTGTAGCTTCTGTGCCTCTTCCAGGTATAGCGGATGGCGGCCAATCAGAAGTCGGCGGAGGGGTGTTGGTGGGTGTGAGACCGATGACAGCGACATATGCAAAATATAGTACCTTGTTTATACTTATCTTTGACATTGATGTCGGCTTTTCCTGGTCGGTCAATGTTTTACGAGGCACAGCCGACCTCTCTGGCAATCGTGTTTCTGGCGTGGCGCCTGCTCTGCCGCTGACTGTGCGCCACTGACGTCCGTTGGGTGGTCTGCTCATTAGGTTCTCTCCCTAATGACATGCAAAGTGTAATTATCATCAGTTTACCTCATTTAAAGGATAAGGTAATGGATCCAGTGGGTCAGATGATGAATCGATAAAAAGTTTACATCAACAGAATGAATAGTTATTTTAAATATGCAGAAAAGCCATTTCACTCATTAAAGTGTGGCATGAAGTAAAAAACTCAAAGACGAAACACTAAAAATACAATAATAGAGTGTTTACATTGTAAAAGAAAACTGAAGGATTTTGCAAAATAAAATCTTAGAACATTAATAAGGACTCATCAACACAAAAATCATATTTCCAGGACACGTCGTCGTATCTATGTCATTCCATCCAGTATGTGCAGCATATGCCCAAGATTTTGACCTGAAGCACTGTTACCACAATTCTTTCCTTTCTATTCTCCTGACAAATGATGCAATCTTCATCGTCTCAATATCAGAGTCGCTTTCCTCCTTGATGACTTCTAAGATGATAAATAATTCAGAAAACGTTCTTCAGGTTCCCCTACTTTTTAAATTATTTCTGATACTTTAGAAGATTAATTTTGTATTTGTTTGATTCTAATATTAAATATTCATTTTTCAATTGTCCTTGCTTGTTTGGTTCTAGCAATTATTTTTCTTTCTTTTTGTCTTGAAGAACATGTTTCACAGAACTTCCAACAATGTGCTAACGCAATTTATTCCATGGTTCGTTGTTTTCTCATTGAGCATTGGAAATGCAGGAAGAGCTGAGCAAGTGAGGAGCTGTGGAGCAAATGTCGAGGGAGCTGACAGGAATTGACGCAATGATAGCCTGTTCATGTAGGCTCACTGGCATGATAGAGTCTGAATAAGAAGCTGTACCCCTGCTGTTTGCCAGCCTCTCGATGTTTATAGCTTCGATACCTTCCTTAGTCATTATCGCGGACCGGAGTTCATTGCCATTTCCAGGATTACTTAAGACATTGTGGCAGTGGTGGACTATGCCTGTCGGAGTTCCTGACCACTTGAAAGCAAATGAATCACAAAAAAGGATAAAAATTAAAAAGGAAATAAATTGTAGCTTCCGAGATGCCCTCCCTCCTAGCCCGCCACTGCACTGTAGTCTTTGATAAGGTCTAGGTTAATTCTGTTACTTCCTGCAACATTGCAATTACTATATCAGCTGCATATAAGAAACTTTGCAGATTTATTAATTTTAATATAGTGCTTACCGTACAATTGTAATTCGGTATGCTTCCAAAGGTGTCATACTCGCAGGCATGTTTTCGTAATGTTAATGGTTAAATATTAGTTACAAGAAGTCTAGGCCGTCACCTAGTGCATTTGTATTCTTCTGTTGCTAGTTGTTGGACTTGTCGTTCCGGACTCCGACGCAGTCCCTCATGAGTGCTGTTGTACCACTGCCATCTCTTCTTCTCGAATGTCTTCAACAGTTTCATCTGATCAGTCTCCGGTGGAATTATTTACCCATCTAGTTCTTTTGGATGTATTACACGTTCTCTTTATAATTGCCAACGGCAGAGCGCAGAACTAATCTTTGTTTACAGCCAGATGGGACCGAAGGCTCCCGACATTACTCGACAGTACACGATCGACGCACGTGGCTCAACATTCTTCAGTCAAATTATCCTCATTATGAGGTTGCGTATTGTTAGTGTCTGCTTAAATGAATAGACATCGCGAAAATATACGGTTCTAATAAATATTGTTCAGAATTTTAGGCAAGATTCTTAAGCTTTGAAATAGAATGCCTATTTTCGTAGCTAGCGTAGCACAATGGATATCTCGTTCAGATCGTGTTATGTGCTTCAACATTATTTATTTTTTATTTCATTTCTTTATTGACTTTGATCACCTTTAGATTATCAACTGAAATTCGAAATCGTTTTTCTGCGATTACTCGTGAAGAGGCATTTCAACGGCTATGTAATTGTCTTCTCTACTTCAAGCCTCCAGAGATTTGTGCAAAATATGGAATGTTTTTTCGTTAATTACTCATAAATGAGGGATAACTAGGGTGAATGACCAACCTACATCAGCAAAAGGCCTAATACGGATTCAAAAATCTGATCTTATAAGCGGGGACCTCTTATTCTTAGTTATTAGCTCATACACTAAGCTTTCTGTTTTAATTTCTTACACTTTATTGTAGAATCATGTATTCACAGAAAATGCTTTTTATTAGCTACAGTCCCAGCTCACGTTATTAGATGGTAAAACAATAATTTTCTTTTTGTTTTGTAGGATTTTGCTGTTGATGAATGTATTCATAGCAAATGTATTACGCGTTGGCTTCAGTTATTCGACAGTTACACTACAGTTTCTTTCATTTCATACGTTTTCCTAAAGAAGAATAAATTAAAAGCGAATGTATCGTTGTTTGTGTAAATGCGCTGTTGCATTGTTTGACCATAAAACAACAGTTTTATATTCGTATTGTTAATTTCGGTTATGTTTCTGTATAAGAATCAGTTTACGCAGTGTACATTTGTTTCATCTGCTGCACATTCAGTTCAGGAACTGTGTTAAATTTCAATTAAGCTTAGTTGTACCGTTCACGAGTAATTCGAAACAACCAATAACAGAACAAATCAACAGTTCCCAACGCCCTTAGCTAAAACGGTAATTGTAAAGTGAACTGGTAATATATTGTTGCCTACCTGGTCCCTTGTGCTTGTTTGAAGTTATTTTTTTTTTTTTTTTGGTTACATTCGCATTCCTCTGTTCGTGTTTATTTTTTATTTTGCTACTATAATTGTTATCTTCTTTTTGGACTTTGAGAGTTTTCCCGGAAGAGCTTGTGGTGTTCCTTCAATCAGTTTTTTCGCGTATGTGGTTTTCACGGAACATTTATGCCTTTTCTTCAGCTCCATTATGTTCTATCCGATATTGTGTTTTATTTCCTTTGGTGAAAATTTCTTGCGTATATGTGCATAATTCTCTTGCGTTTCGTATAGTTTTACCGAAGGTGTTCCTCCTACAGATCAGAATTTTTCCATTATTATTATTTTGACACTGAATTACCCGATTACTTTCATCAACACCTTGTGATACTGTTTGTCTGAATTGGTTTGTCGTGTTCCTTCGGGCCATTGTAAGTAAACCTCTAGTGCGGTGTCTAAGCTTGGCTCTGAAGCAGTGTTTTCCCACGCGGCGGCTACGTAGTTGGACAACTTAGACATCGGACTGGACCTCTCGTTCGCCTGTCAGAATTTGTGTCACGCGTCGTGGTTTATACTGGGCACGGACGGATTCTGTTGAGCCACATATCGTGTAAGTTCGTGATTGACAATCATATATCACTATCAGCCTGTTTTCACAAACAATGATGTACGACGGGATGTGCTCCAAATGTTCAAATGTTTGTGAATCTATGGGACCCTAAGCTTAAAAACTACTGAAACTAGCGTAAGGACAAAACACACACACACACACACACACACACACACACACACTACGCGCTCCACAGCAAGCCGCCTTAGAGCGCTCGGCCACCCCACCGCGCCGCGGCGGATTAGCCGCGCGTACTGGAACCCCGTATTGCGGTGCGCACGGTCGTCCGCCGTCGCGGGTTCGATTCTCACCTCAGGCATGAGTGTTTCTGTTGTCCTTAGTTTAGTTTACCTTATGTTAAGTAGTTTGTAAGCTAGGGACTAATAACCAAGCTGTTGAGTCCCATAGATTTACAAACATTTGAAAATTTTTTGAACATTCCACCGCGGCCGATGTCTTTCAACATGTCGATCTTCGCTTGATTTACTCAGGAATTTCTGACGCTGTGACCATTATTCCGCGATGATGCTTATGTAAGTGGCTTATTCCCTTATCTAATTATTATTCGTTCGACAGGTATTTCTAATGTCATTTGAAATATTCTAACTTTTCTGTCTAATACCTGGATTTGATAGAGTAATGAGATCGACATTTCCATCAGGATGATTAAATTTTAATGTTCCTGGACATGATTCGACTAGTTGCTCGCTTTATTTGAACTTTCAAATTTTAGGTTCTCTCTACTACTAGCTACCGCAGAATCAATTATTTAATCTACAGTTATCGTAATAATATCTGTAACAAATAATTCATTTTCAAACGGTCTGGAAAAATCTTTTCTTAACACATCGTGTCGTGTTTTTTTCGTAATTTTTGATCAGTTCTACAGTTAACTCTCAACTATCGCCATGCAGCCTTGTCGGTAGCTGACGCAACAGCATGGCTGTATGGACCGCTTCGTGTTATTGAAACCGATTTTCCTCAGCAATGACTCAGCGTTGGCAGCCATTAGGGAATTCTTTTTGTTTACTTACAACGAGTACTTTGTTATAAAAAAAGGTCCCAAAGAAGAGACTGTTTCTTTCTTGATAGTCACAGAAGTTTAAGCCTCGTGTTAGGCAACGGAATCAACAACAGCGCTCCAAAAGACAAGGACGTGATCTTTTAATGCTACGAAATATAGCGCTAAATCTGTATTTTTAATTCGAGATACGCTATTTACATGTCGATATTCATGAATTATAATTTATGTGCTGGGCTATAGTTAAAAAAAAGTACAGATGTTTGTAAATCTATCGGAATCAACTGCTTGGTCATCAGTCCGTAGCTTACAAACTACTTAAACTAAGGTGAACTAAACTAAGGACAACACAGACACCCACGCCCGAGGGAGGATTCGAACCCCCGACGACGAACGGCCGCACGCACCGCAGCTTGGCACCCCAGTGCGCACGGCTAATTCGCCACGACTGGACTATAGTGAAGTAATAGTATCTATCTGTAAACGGAAAGGTTTTTGATTACAAAATAATGTATCCGAGTAATTTCAATTAAAATCTTAACATTAACTTCTCGTAGCTTTTGTCTGCAAAATTATTTATTTGTAAAAGCGAGTATTGCAGTATCGAACGTGTGGCCATTGGCGAGTGGATATAATTGCGCCTTAGCACATGTCAAAACCTCAAATCACCTGGCATGACGTGGTACAGAACCTGGTTTCATAGCATTCTGATACACTTTATGTCAGATTGTGTGTATTGCATTCTTTGAATTGAATTGTGGCTATGTTGCTCATTCTTTCCCTTATTTTTTATATATAAAACATAAGCTGTTTTCGTAAAATAATGTTCTGTGGACTATCAACCTTTTGTATGATAATATACCAACACAGACGTTCTACATACAGCCAAGCTAACAAAGGTAAAAAGCTAAATCTGTCAGAAGCACCATAAGTAAACAAACATCTAGCTGAAGCTCCTCATCTGGTTCTAAATGACCAAACTATTAAGCTTCACGTAATGCAACTCAGCCAGGCACTTACCATAGAACGTATTAATAATCGCTCTTTTATTTATATTTTATTTCATAGGCAATAAATATACTGCTACACCAGTATGCATAGGGAACTTACCTATCTTGTTCACGCCAAACACCACAGTACAAAACAGTATAAAGATTGTAAAACTATAATGTAGTGTAATTAAGTATACCACATTCAAAACTAATACAGTACGTAAACCATAATTTTTTCTGGATATGAGGTCCGCCTGATATGCAAAACACTGTTTTATTATGCACCCAAACTAGTTTACATTTATTTTAATATTGTACTATTTGTAATTTTAGGCCTAAATGTCGTCAGTTTTCACAGCATGAAATAAATTGAAAGCCCACTGATGATGGCACAGAGGTGCTGAAACTAGTTTGGGTGCATAATAAAACAATGTTTTGCATATCAGGCGGACCTCATATCCAGAAATTTTTACTGCAAACGCGGGGGGAAAAAGCTGCAAATAAAGAAAATGATGAGTAAACCGTAATGTTTGATGCACCGCAAATAAAATAATAATAATAATAATAAAAGAGCTGCAAATAAAGAAAATGATGAGTAAACCGTAATGTTTGATGCACCGCAAATGTAACAAATGTGCAATTTGACAGTTCAAAATACAGGTCACGACCCCACAAAAATATGTACCATTGATTGTAAAATAAAATTACGAATTTAGGTGGCTTAAATTGTATGTATAATTTTGGTCTTTCTTAAACCAAATGTTAATAAATGCCAATAAGCAAGTTCATTGAACACCATCTGTAGCGTGAGAAGAAAGAGAAAGCTTCTCTACGAATGTCGTAACTTAAGACCTCGTGTTTAAGTAAATATTTGAGTAAAGTGTTCAAAAATCAAAGAACTTTCGTTTCTTTTCGAAGTAGTCAGTTGTTTTCCGATGGTGACCTCTTAGCCGAAAACTAGTTTGAAGTGAATAAAAAATAGTAGACCAAAATCAGTTGATTTGGTTTAATCAGAAATTATGTGGACTAATAAAATGCACATTTGTTCTTAATTACTAATCTGTGCAACCTGATGGATTGAAATGCGTTGTAAGCATATGAGAGGAAGGAAGAAACCTTAGTGTTTAACGTCCCGCCAACAGCGAGGTCATTAGAGACGGAGCACGTGCTCGGAATGTTGGGTAAGGTTGGGGAAGGAAATCGGCCGTGCTCTTTAAAGGAACCACTCCCGCATTTGCCTGGAGTGATTTAGGGAAATCACGGAAAACCTAAATCGGGATGGTCATAGGTGGATTTGAACCACCGTCCTCCGGAATGAGATTCCAGTGTGTTACCACTCGCCCGGTGTAAGCATACAGTTGCTATTCTAATTTATTTTACTTCGCGTTGTTGTACTTTCTCGCATTTAATAAATAACTCAATGTTACCTACTTTTTGCGAAAATTGTAGTCTTTTTTATTCAGAAAATTGTAGGATGTAGTGTATTTAGCCATTCCTTAAGAATTGTGTCATCGCAGACTAGAAAAGGTCGTAGGGAATGAATTTGCAATGTGGAATTGGATCGCAGGAATCGACTCCTGAAAAAGAATCATATTTCCCAGCTCTAATTAGCGGTCTTTGCCGGCCAAGTCTGAGTCGGTTGGTCGTCATCTTTCTTTGCCAGGACGGAGTGCACGTTGGCAGTCTCAATTGCATATAGCACATCTTCTTGAGGCGAAATTACTAAACAATGAAAGCATAAATACATTCACATTCCATGACAAGTGATAATAAACGTACAAACGTGGAGTGAGATATCACAAAAAACGGAAGCAAATTAAAATAAAGCAAAATAAGAACCATACATTCACAACACATTCAAGTCGAGCAGTTCACACACTGATTCGTATGGAATAACCATTATCCACAGAACGCTATGCGAAGACATCATCTTCAGTTTTATGTAAAACAGAAACACATGTGGAATCTTTCAGTTCATCCAACATTACCACTGTGAGCAAATATCCAGCAAAGTACAGTAACATATTGCAATGCAATTCAGAGTACTAGACACACACCAGGTCGTCATCAGAAACAAGGTGTTATAAATCCATCGTCTGGTTTAAAGGAAACCAGAAAAAAATACGAGGATTGGAACTTAAATAGTGGCAACTATTTATTCACAATCGATACAAAACCGTTACATGTTTACACCTGATACTGTTCTTCAAAGCAGTTACTAGCGTTGTGTAGAACCCGTTGCCAGCGGCGTGGAAGGCGTGGTTTACCGTTAGCAGAGCCTGTTCTGTTAATGGTGCGAATGGAGCGGTCTACTGCCTGTCGAATCTCTGGAACAGTTCTGAAGCGAATGCCATGAAGTGGTTCCTCCATCTTCCTAATCAAATAAAAGTCACAAGGACTTAAGTTCGTGGAGTACTTTCCAGTCTCATCAACCAAACAGAGCAGCCATAGTGCAAAACGATGAGTGTGTTGCGCAGAAAGTGTTCCCACTTCTTTCGCAAAGCTGGTCGCAGGTGATGCTACAAAAACGAACAGTAATACTGCGCAGTGACGGTCTCCCGTCGAGTAAGGTAATGCGTTGCCGTCCTTCGTTGAAGGTTTTTACCCAACATGCTATTGTTCTGTTCAGGGATGCCGATTCCCTGCATGCCATCTCAAAGATCTTGATGACAGTGTCTTGTTGTACGACCTGTGGCTCATTCAAATTTGACGCAACTCCGTTGTTCCGTTTCGAAAACATAGTGACACCGATGTGTTAGACTGCTCCCTAACAAGTGACTGTGTTTCTCTCGATTGTATGGACGACGGTGACGTGGGACAAGGGGAGTCCACTTGGTCAGAGGTAAGGTAGGTATGTCAACAACGTGAGCTACCAGCGACAATAGTCTACATCTACATAGATACTCTGCAAATCACATTTAAGTGCCTGGCAGAGGGTTTATTAACCACTTTCATAACTTTTCAAATGTCTGTAAATCTATCGGACCAAACTGGGTGGTCATCAGTCCGTAGCTTACAAACTACTTAAACCTAGGTAAACTAACCTACGGACAAACACACACACCCATGCCCCAGGGAGGACTCGAACCTCCACGGCGAGCAACCGCGCGCTCCGCAGCGAGACGCTTTAGACCGCTCGGTTACTCCACCGCGGCTCATAACTTTTCTCTACCGTTCCATTCTCTAATGGCGCGCGGGAAGAAAGAACACCTAAATCGTTCCGTTTTCGATCTGATTTCTCTTATTTTATTGGGATGGTCATGTCTCCCTAAGTAGGTGGGTGCTAGTAAAATATTTTCACATTCAGAAGTAAAAGTCGGTGATTGAAACTTCGCAATCAGATCACGCCGCAATGAATGTCTTTCTTTTAATGATTTCCACCCCAATTCGTGCAACTTTTCCGTGACGCTTTCCCCCCCCGTAACGTGATAAAACAAAACGAGCTGCCCTTCTCTGAACTTTCTCATTGTCTTCCTTCAGTCCCACCTGGTGACGGTCCCACAATGGGCAACAGTACTCCAGGAGAGGGCGCACAAGTGTGATGTAGGCAGTCTCTTTGGTGGTGCTGGTGCATCTTCAAAGCGTTCTGCCAATGAAACGTAATCTTCGGTTCGCCTTCCCCACAATATTTTCTGCGTGTTCTCTCCAGTCTAAGTTGTTCGTAATTGCAACTCCTAGGTATTTAGTAGAATTTACGACCTTAAGGTTTGACTGATTTATCGCGTAATTGAAGTTCAGCGAATTTCTTTTAGTGGTCATGTGTATTACTTCACACTTTTCTTTATTTAGTGTCCATTGCCAATTTTCGGACCATGTAGAAATTTTGTCCAAATCGCTTTGCAGTTGCTTTTGATCTTTTGTTGACTTCACTAACCGATAAACAACAGCATCATCCACGAACAGTCTAAGGGAGCTATTCAGATTGTCTCCTAAATCGTTTATAAAGATAAGAAAGAGTAGGGCACCTATAACGCTTCCCTGGGGAACGCCAGATGTCACTTCTGTTTTACTCGATGAGTTACCGTCAATTACAACGAACTGTGTCCTTTCTGATAGAAAATCGTGAATCCAATCGCACAATTGGGGAGATATTCCATAAGCACGCAATTTCATTAGAAGCCGCTTGTGGGGTACAGTGTCAAAAGCCTTCCGGAAATTCAGAAATATGTAATCGATTTGAGATCCTTTGTCGATGGCACTTATCACTTCATGTGAATAAAGTATATTGCATTGCATAGTGTCTCTACAGCAGTGTTTCCGCTATTTATGTTCCAACCCTCCTGAGAAACCAATATGAAACAGATGACACGCTAATGAACTTGCAACGCTCCGAGTGACATGCAGTCGAATTGAGGTCATGTTATGGGAAGTCCTTATATGAGTTTCTCTCCGGTGTTAATATATAGGGGAACTTGAAGCAGAATTGAGTTTTGTGTTGGGGAGGGAGACGTACTTTAAGACAGCCCGTGCAATCGCTGTATTCCTTAGGTTTGATGGCGTGGTGGTAATAGTGCTTGCCTAGTTAGCAGGAGGTCCCTGGTTCGAATACCGCCCGCGGCAAAAATTTTAAAACAATGCCTTTCCTTCAATTTAATATCTTTGATATACATTCAAGGATCTTAGAATACAGGGAGACTCCCTTATGCTGAAAAAGTGAAGCCTACCTCCGCCATATTGGTCAATTTTGGAGAAGTGTTCATATTGTAGAACTAATGTTATTTGACACTCTAAACAGAAATAAACCGTTCGACGGTTTTGCCTTGATGTACAACGTGTTAAACGAGTGCAAATTAGCCGTTAAAAATTAAGTTTTCAAATATAATATGCTGAGTATTTACTACTATTTATTCAAGAAAATGTATGGTTTGAAAGTACATACTTCGCAGTGACTGTCAGTCCAGTGCATTAACAGTAAGAGGTTCGACTTAACGCATAGTTTTAACGGAGAAATAGCAATCCAGCACTGACCAAGATGGCGGACAGGCTTCAACTGACGTATGTGCTCGGCATAGATAATTTCACCTTCCTTTATTCTTACCTCCTTGTATACATTGAGAAAAAATGTGTCTCTGGGCAACATTGATTATTTTATATGAAGGTAGGATTTGGTGTTGTTTGCAGACAATGCCGCGGCCCGCTGGTGGTCGTCCGCACGACCGAGGAGACGGTCGGGAGCGTGAGCGGGATCGCGAGCGAGAGCAGGTGAGCACGGACACGTCGACGTCTGCGGGCGAGGCGGGCGCCCCGGGGCAGTCGACGACGGCGGACAGCGAGTCTCCGGCGGACAGCGCGCCCGCGCCGCCGCCGCCGCCGGGGCCAGAGGGGCTGTGTCTGCAGCTGGACCGGCCGCCGCTGCACCTGCCGCGACGCGCCGCGCCGCTAGAGGAGCTCACGTGAGTGACTGCCAGTGCGCATAAGGGACCAGCACATACAAGGCGTTTGGAAAAAGAACAAAAAATAGGGAGGGAGGAATTAAAGGATAACGTCCCGGAAATATCGTGCTCAGTAGATACGGAGCACACGCCCGCTCGCTTTTGCCAGACATTCGAAACGAAATCAACCGTACCCCTTGAAAGGAATCAATTATAAGCACATATCCATGGGGAATAATGGCAGCTAGCTCTCAATGTACAAAAATGTAAGGTGATGCGCATGAGTAGGAGAAACAACCCCGTGATGTTCGAAAACAGCATTAGTAGTGATTTTCTTGATGCTGTCGCGTCGTTCAAATATCTAGGCGTAACATTGCAGAGCGATATAAAATGGACCGAACATGTAAGGGCAGTTGTGAGTAAGGCGGACAGCCGATTTCGGTTTATTGGGAGAATTTTGGAAAGATGTACTTCACCTGTAAAGGAGACCGCGTATAAAACGCTTGTACGACCACGTCTTGAGTGTTGCACAAGTGTTTGGGTCCCGCAGCAGATCAGTTTAAAGGAAGACATAGAGGCGGTTCAGAGGCGAACAGCTAGATTTGTTACCGGTAGATTCGACCAATGCACGAGTGTCACGAAAATGCTCCGGCAACTGAATTGGGGATCGCTGGAGGAAAGACAACGTTCTTTTCATGAATTTCTGTTGCGGAAATTTAGAGGGCCGGAATTTGAAGCTGAGTGTAGTACGATTAGGGCTCGTACGGAAGCATATAGGCATTCTTTTTTTCCTCGTTCCATTTGGCAGTGGAGTAGGAAAGGAAATGCGTAGTAGTGGTACAGTGTACCCTCCGCCACGCACCTTACTGTGGATTGCGGAGTATGTATGTAGATGTAGATATTAAAGCAAGTTAAATAACGAAAGTGAAGTAAGCCTCCCGGTCCAAATTGTATCCCAATTAGAATTCTTTCAGTATGCTAATGCATTAGGTCCATACCTTGTTATAATATACAACCGCTCGCTCTCTAAGACTGGAAAGTTGTACAGGTCACTCCAGTATTTCAGAAAGGCAAATTTACAGGCTTATATAATTGAAGTCAGTTTGCAGTAGGATTTAAAAAAAATATACTATCCTCAAACATTATGAGCTGCCTCGAAGAGAACTACTACTGACACATACTCAACACGGATTCAAAAAGTGAAAGTGATGAACGCTATCGAGAAGGGGTTTCAAATCGATTCCATATTTATAGATTGCCGGAAGACTTTTGACACTTTACCTCACAAGTCTCATCAAATTAGATTCCGTGCTTGTTGAATATCGCCACAGTTGTACAATTGTATTCGCGATTTCCTGTTGGAAAGGAAACAGTACATAGTTACTGATAGAAAAACCTCGAGTAAAACAGAAGTGATACCTGGTGTTCCCCAGGAAGGTGTTACGGGCTCCCTACTGTCCCTAATCTTTATAAACGATTTACGAGACAATCTAATCAGATCTCTCAGACTGATTGCGAATGATGCTGTTGTTTATCGGTTAGTAAAGTTACCAGAAGACCAAAAGCAGCTGCAAAACGATTTGGATATCTGCATTTTGCAAAAATTGGCAATTGACTTTAAGTAATGATAAGTGTGAAGTCATCCGTATGATCACTAAACGAAATCCGTTGAACTTCATTTATATCGTAAATCATACAAATTAAAGGGAGTAAATCAACTAAAACCTTATAATTACAATTACGAAGAAAATTGGAAACATCGTAGGAAGGCGAACCAAAGCTACGTTACATTGGCATAACACTTAGAAGTCGCTAGAATTCTACTAAAAACTGCCTACACTACACTTGAGCGTTCTATTTTGGATTATAGCTGAGCATTCTCGGAATGCAGACACATTTTGTTAGCACCCACCTATATAGGGAGACATGATCATTATAATGAAATAAGAGAAATCAAATTGAAAATGGCAAGACTCAAGTCAGGTGTTCCTATTTTCCGCGCGCTGTTAGAACGGTATTTTCCTGAAGTGAATTAAGGAAGTCACGGAAAATCTGCAACTGGATCGCCAAATGCGGATTTGAACCGCCCTCCTCCTGAATGCGAGTCTAGTGTGTTTCGAGTTCTCCACCGCAATCTGTATAAAAAAGTTGTATATTCTTTGTGGGGTGGTGGTACTCATCGAAAACAGAAAAATAAGTCCCGTAAACATGAGTCCGGAAACGCATAATATTATGATACCGTGCACGATGTAAATATGTTTTAAAACGCTGAGTGCAGAATTTGGACCATCTAGGGGCCCGTATCTCGGATTCTGTTCATCACACCCTTGGCCTAGAGATCATTTTAGACTTTGCAAAGGTAAATGGGTGTGCAAATGGTTAGGCTAGGGACATGCAAGTCGCCGAAGTGGCATCCAATTGAAAGACTTGCACCACGCCAATGAGACACAAGAAATTATTATTATTAACCTATCCATACGTACGCCTGCCCATACGTTGATGATAATCAGCATTGATATCCTTTTTCCAGAATTACTTGACGATTTACAGATTGCTTATGGAAATTCGAACAGCATCCCTTGTGGATCCTGACTTACTGGTAAATAAAATCTTGCATGTAATAATCCAGAACCAAGCGTCGCGCAGTTGTTTATATAAACACATGTGTATCTCATTGTTTTCGGACCCAAGTGTGTAGACTTATTTTTCTTATTTTGATGGATAGTGCCACCTTTGAAAGAAATTTTTTCTCCTTGATTCTAGGTCAAATAGCTCAAATTCAAATGTTTGTAAACCTATTGGACCAAACTATTATGGTCATCATTCTCTAGACTTACAACTATGTAAATTAACTTAAACTAACCTAAGGACGACAGACACGCCCAAGCTCCAAGGAGGACTCGAACCTTGACGGCGAGCAACCTCGCGCTCCACAGTGAGGCGCCAGAGAGCGTTCGGCCACTCCACCTTGGCTTTGAAATAACTGCCGCGCTGTAATGATAGAATAGTTAATAATTTTACAGTAAATGTTGTTGTGCGTAAAAATGTATTTACCTTGAATCACATTTTTAACCCTACTTGTACCCTTGAGGGTCAAGAGCACAAATGACCACGTGGGTCATACTTATCCCATTACCTTTTATGAGGGGCATTAATTATTTATTGTATTGCAAGAGGTAAAAAAAGAAAAAAGGTTCATGGATATTATTGTGAAGGAGAGCGGTTTGGACCTCCTCCTCCAATTATTGTGCCCCTGTGTTTATCTAGGTTCTTTCGAGCGGTACTGGAAGACTATCTGCAACGTAATGGCTTTCATGTATTCTGCGAATGCACGAGGAAGGAAGATTTGGGTTTAACGTCCTGTCGACAGCGTGGTTATTAGAGACGGAGCTCACGCTCTGAATTTTCAAGTAAGGGTGGGGAAGAAAATCGGCCATGCTCTTTGAATGGAACAATCCCAGAATTTGGATGGAGTGATTTACGAAAATCACGGAAAACCTAAATCTGGATGGCCGGAGGTGGATTTAAAACCATTGATCTATGTAATGTGAGTACAGTGTCTTACCACTGCCCATACTAGCTCGGTGAATGCACCACCTGGTACTAAAATGGTTCAATTACGTGACATATATGAAAAAGTAAGGAAAGTAATAACAAGAAATGTCATAAAACGGTATTGACAATGATAAACACAAATGAGTCGAACATTCTCTAGTAATCTATGTTCAAATGCTTGTAAACCCATGGGACCAAGCTACTGTGGTTTTCAGTCACTAAAAACTAGTTAAACTAAATTAAACCTATCGTAAGAACACACACACACACACACACACACACACACACAGTGAGGGAGGACTTGAATCTCCGATGGGAGCGGCCAGAAATCTATGTACATTATGTATTTAAGCTTAATTTAAAAATATGTAGCTTTGTTCAGATATTCACCGAAAACCTAGACGAAGCATCAATGGTATGTGAGATGTAATTTAGAGGTGTGTGATACACGTATCCATAACTATCCCAAATGACTTGCACGTTGATGACTGTAGATACATGAAAATTAAATATTTCAGGAAAATAATAATAATAAACACTGTTAAAGGCGGCTAAATTAGTAACCCCTCAGAGTGGCGGAGTGTCAGACACTAATCCAATGGTCGCGAGTGCGATCCCCAGTCAAGCCTAGCATTTTGACGAATGTGTCAATAAAATTTCGCTCTGCTGGGTGAATGATTTCATGGTGTTCTTTTTTCATTTTCCAGGAGTGTAGTAACGTTAATTTTAATAATTTTTTATTTCCTTTTATCGTGATTGTGTCTGTTCGGTGTACGTTTATCACACATAAAGAGCTAAAAATTTGCACAGTTACTAATGTTTATCCGGGGAAGGCTTTAGGCACGGTTTTATGGCTAATGTGAATGTCTGTTCGGTGTACGCTTATCACGTCCAAACGACAGGACGCAGAGACTTAAATATTTGTACAGTTACTAATTTATACCTGAAGAAGGTTTCAGGCACGGTTTTATAGCGATCTGATAGATATTTAGTAATGTGAAGAATATAACGCGATATGCGGGACAATAATGATTCTTTGAAAATTATATTTACTCTTTGAAAATGGTTTTATTGGTTGCATTGTTGCTTTAGGGTATATTGGGATGGAAAGTTATCAATTCTACGTGTGTGTGTGTTAATATTTCGCTCTGCAGCGATAATTACAGAACGCAAACGAATGGTTCGTGAGTAATTGTTGTCCGAAGTCTCCCGTTGTACTCCATGGCAGTTTCATGCCGACAGCTATAAGGGGCTGGAAGATATCGTGGTTGAAAGTCGTCAAATTATAAAAAAAAGTTCGGACTGAAGGCCAGCGATGACGTTTGCGAGTCTATAGCAAGGAGGTTACGTACAGCGAAACGTGATGCCATATCTTTGGTCTATGCGTGCTACAACGTCTTCAGCTCTTTCTGTTTATGGATAAGCATACGAATAAGGAAATATAAGAACAAATAAATAAAGCAGTAAAAAAGAAATTTCTTTTAATAGATCAAAATGTTCAAATGTTTGTATAGTCTATGGGACTTAACAACGGGGTCATCAGTCCCTAAACTTACAAACTACTTATGAACTAACTAAAACTAAGGACGGCACAAATATCCATGCCCGAGGGGGGATTCGAACCCCCGACCGTAGTGGCCGTGCAGACCGTGACTGGAGCGCCTCAGTCTCCTCGGCCACCGCGGCCGGCTTTAATACATCTCTTTAAAAAAAATCGATTTGGCGTTTCGCGCATTACATGAAGTGATGGATCTGTGATATTATTACAATCATTATTGTTGAATTTCGTGATTGGATTCTTCGAATCGAGTGCATTTTTACCTGTGATTTCTTATATATTCTCTGATAAATGTAACATGTTTTTAGAAAAAAGGAGATGGAGAGACAGAGAGTGGATAAGAAAAGTGCTAACTCAAGGCTCGAATAAATAAATAAATAAATAAATACCCGGACAACGCCGGGTTTTCAGCTAGTATGATATAAAAGATACTATTCGCGCTCGTCCAATACCGTATTCAGAAACGCGGCTTGCTGGCCGCTTTGAGCGCTGCTGTCGCAGTGTATAAAAAGTCAGTAATAGTGTCGTGACTGTATATGTTAGACTGACACATTGGTTGTGAGGTGTAAGTGAGAGTGTCGGTGGGTGTGGTGGCAGGCGGCGGCTGAGCGCGTCGCTGCTGGGCCCGGTGACGCGCGACTACCTGGTGGAGGGGTCGATGTTCCTGGCGCAGAGCGAGGCGGTGCTGGTGCTGGGCGGCGCGGACCCCACGTGGAAGCAGGGCGCCGAGGGCTCGCCCGTCGTGGGCCGCGACCTGCTGCGCCTGCGCCTCGACGCCGGCTGCTGGGAGCGCGTCGCGCAGCTGCCGGAGCCGCGACAGCACCACGCCGCCGCCTTCCTCAAGGGGCACGTCTACGTAGCCGGTGAGTGCGGTAGTAACACTAAAAGTGGGCCTTTGCGATCGTCTTTTGACAGCTCGAAATTTAAATGAAAATAATGGCTTAACTATTCATCTGACACGAAAATTGAATAACCGAATTCGTAGAGGAGAAAATTCTCTACAACTTTGCTCTATTATGTTTTTTTCATACCTTGTATCGTTTCAGAGATATTAGCAAAAATAACGGCGATTTTGTGATGTCTATCTGTCTGTCCGTAACGTGTTCCCTGTTTTTAAGACGAACCGTTCAACCGATCAGCACCAAATTTTACAGACATAATTGTAGGCTACCAGAGACCAGAACCTCCCTTTTTCAAATTTTCGGAAAAAAATACGGTATTAATACCAAAATAAAGAAAAAAAAGCAGTTTGTAATATAATTGTAATTGCAAACGAACCGTTCATCTGACGTGAAAACGGAATAACCTAATTGGTATAGGGGAAAATTCTCTACAACTTCGCTCTATTATGTTTTTTCCTTATCTTGCATCGTTGCAGAGATATTTGCAAAAATAACGGCGATTTGACGATGTCTGCCTGGCTGTAACGTGTTCCCACTTTTTAGGTCGAATCGTTCAACCGATCGGCACCAAATTTTACAGACATAATTGTTGGCTTCCAGAGACCAGAACCTCGCTTTTCAAAAATTTAGGACAGTAAATGCGTTAGTAATACCAAAAAAGCCGTTTGTAATGTAATTTTAATTGCAAATAAACCGTTCATCTGACGCGAAAAATGAATTAACGAATTTGCAGAGGAGAAAATTCTCTACAACTTTGTTCCCTTATGTTTTTTCATATCTCATTTCGTTTGAGAGATATTTGCAAAAATAACGGAGATTTGATACCCTCCATTGAATTAACGAAAACCAGCCGTTCGGACATGTCACATGACATTCCTCGTCCAGAACTCTCTCTGCCATACGTCATCTTGCGTTGCGTATTTGATGATTTTCTTATTGTAACTTACACGTTGTCATTTCAAAGCAATGGCGCACTGAAAAATTTACAAAAACACGTCGTTCTTCGTATGATAAATCATAATCTAGCATCTACAAATGCCATATAGCATCAGTTAACAACGGCCATCAATAGTATGAGATTATAGCACACGCTACTTAACTGTTAGCTGTAGCGTAGTGCGCAGTGTAGTGGACTGTGACACTAAAAGTCACTGGTTCGAAACCCGCCACCATCTAAATTTCTTTTCCGAAAAGGGTTTCAGACACTTATTAATTAATTTTTTATTTCTCAGATTATTATTTTGGTCCAAAATGTTTGCATAAACTTATAAAACTACAAATCTAAAGTGGGCCGTAAAACATGTCAGTGCGATTTTTTTTCTTGCCGTCTGCACTCCAGTAGGGATGCGCGCTCGAGAAACGCGCAGGGATAACTGCCCGTTTATGCACCACCTCCCAGATACAAGGACTCACAACAGACCATGTCACCTCACACGGACCAGGCCGCGATCGCTAGCTGACTTGCTGGCCGCTACGAAACAGTGGGCATGCCAACACGATCTAGAGACAAGGCCACACAACAAGCCTGTGTCACGACACATGGAATCGCCGCGAACTATCTGAATGGCTGATCGGTGGGGCACAGCCCCCTTCCTCGTATTGGCAGGCCAGTCAGCTAGCACTCGCGATCTGGTCGGTGTGACGTGACGCGGGCTTGTTGTGAGGTCTTTTCTCAAGACGGTGTTGGCCATGCCGAAGCGACAAGCCAGTTACCTGGCTATCTCGGCCTGGTCGTGTGACGTGACACGGGCTGTTCTGAGGCCTTGTATCCAGGTGGTGTTGGCTTACGCTGCCACCTCGCTGCTTGTTGGTCGCCGATATGGTAAAGTCGGGTCCACACATAGGAACCAACGGTGGCGCCAGCAATGTTGGTCCAATGTATGGATCGGTAAAATAGCATTCGAACCAACGTTGGCTCCAACGTTGGTACGGATCCGTTGCTTGTCGGTATTTTGACCAAACATCAAAGGATGGGCCAATATGGGTACGTCGTCCACACATTGGCGCCAACGTTTCATTCTATCTTTGTAGTCTGCTTGTCTGGAAACTGTTTCTTCGACGCCGTTTATTTTAAAGTTTTAAAATCTCTTTGTAACTATTAGAACTGTATCAGAAAGTGATTCATTTGTGAAAACAATTACAGAAATGTAAATGCCACTTCAAAACTTACGCGCGATTAGTTAAATCAAAAACTTTTTAGACTTTTGGCACAATTAATTACTAAATGCAGTTTCTTTTTTTTTTAATTAACATTACCTAATATTTCCTGCTAAGTTTCACTTATTGTTTTACAAACTTCAAACACTACCAGTGATAGCAATTACATGGTTATTTTAAAAAAGTTGTGTAGGCTTCTAAAACTGTATCTTGTAGCAAGAAGTCGAAACGTCAGTACCAAAAGAACTTTAGCAGGTATAGCATCCCTCCCAACCGTACTTTCTTTTTTTTAAGTTGAATCATTTAAAATAGCAGGTGTAAATTTTAATAATGTGTATCGATACATGTAACATATTTTAAAACTTACTGATTTCGTAATTAATGTTTAGCAGGAAGTGATACAACACACCCTGTCATCTTTTACAAATGTTTTCTTTTTTAGTTTGCAATGACAAAATATAATTATTCACACTCAAAACCATTAATGCATTGGCCGCGATTTGTGCGTCAGATATGTTTACGGTAGCTCTCGAAGAGTTCAACTGAATGTTGGCTCCAATGTGTGGGCGCTGTCGCAAAAATATTGGCCAGTGTTGGCGCCAACGTTGGTACCAATGTGTGGACGCGGAGTAAGGCTATGGCAAATCAAGCCCACTCTCCGATATGGGCGCATTTATACTGGATCGTAGCAGCTCGGCGTGCTACTCGCTACGATCCTCGCCAGGTCATGATATGAAACTGGTTTGTATTTCGCGCTTCGACCATTGTCATATGTCTTGAAACTTCAGCTGTGATTAGCAGCCTAAAGCACTACGTATACATGCAACACATCTTCCGGAAGACGAAAACCGAATTTCGTAAACCGTTCTTCGCTGTCGTGTTTACATGTTACAGCCTGAATCGGATTTCCTAGCCCATTAAATACGGCGCTGAAAAACAGCTGATTTAGTTCCTGATTTAGTCAGCAATATCACGATTTTTCTGTACTTAAATACACAGATTTATGACCACTCTTAATTTTTATTTCACATTAGAAACGGTCACTATGTTCATATGTGCCGAAATTTCTTAACAAGAAAACGCAATTTGACAAGCCAAGAACGCTTCAAAAATGGCAGCGTTTACACGAGCACGAAAATCGATTGTGGAACTGGATTTCCAGTATCGATTTTGGAATGTTTACATGACCAACCAAAAGCGGAATTGGGAAATCAGTTTACGAAATCCGGTTTTAGTAGCCCATGTAAACGGGGAGAAGGTCACTCGATCCGTGCCGTGTTTCACATATGCTCGCTGAGTGCGGGCTTTGTATCAGAGTAATTGTTCCTACTGTAAATTCTCCTGCTCGTTTTACATACAACTTCCTGGTTGCCAGGAACCTGAAATTAATAAAGTTTCTGTTACTTTCTTATATCTGTCTGTCTCTATACGTGTCTTTTCTGCTTGAGAGAACTGGATTTTCTATAATGTTTTTATAAAGATGTTGTTTTGCTAATTTCAACAATATGCGATGTTAAGGAAAAAAATGACAGTAGTTCATAGAGTGTTTGAACGATCATCCGAAATATATGTCTGCTGACGGTGGTCACACAGGTGCAGTACAGTGGCTGTTGTTGCTGAGACATGATTTTCAACCTAGAATAGCTACTGGAAACTTGAATTTGGTGGAATCCACTGATAACGTTGAACCAAATCAGCGAGTACAGTGCTGATTCTGGTGATACGCGCATTCATAGCCAGCAGACACCATCTATATTTCCTCAGAGGAGGCATCAGTCGCTCCTCCACGGAAATGGCATCAACATTGTAGGTCCGAATTTTCATCCGTTTAGCCATTTCTGCTCCGATAATATTTAATAAGTAATGGGAAGTTTGTTGCGACATTCTAAACTGCCTGAACAAGTGCTCTGGATATTTCCTGGTGTTTTTCGTAAGCATGGTGAAAGTTTTCATACTTCAGACGTTCATCATTCATAGGATGCACTCCATATTTCCTCATTTTTTCTCCTATACAATAACGTAATGTGTACGGCGAACAAATACTTTTACTGTCGTCAGACGATGCAGGAAAGACTTTTCATGCTTCACAACACTGCAATCGTTATGTAACACTGCCGCCGGCTGCAAACAGGTAGTCATGTGCCAGCAGCGATGATACAGCGTAATCGCACCAAAACCGCTGAGAGCTGCGAAAAGCCAGCAGCGATGTACTAGCTGCGAGGTACTAGCTGCGAGGTGGCAGCATAAACGCACCTAAGGCAAAATCTCTAGAAATTATCAGGTATTCTCGAGACGTTGTCGACAATGCTGCGCTCTCTGGAGGCTGAGCGAAACTACAACGATGTATTGAGATAGAGCAGTCGTAATCGCTGTCTTCCGTATGAGCAAGGAACAGTCTGTTCTTCACACATTGGTGACTTCCTTTCATTTGTACTGAATTAGTAGTAGTAGAATGTTTCTCAGAGGATAAAAATGATAGGACTATTATTAAAACACATATCTGAAATAAAACAAAAACTGCATCTTTATCAAAAACAAATATGGATTCCGACTGTATTTATACTTGAATGAGAGAGAAATGCTACAACAAATTACACCCTAAAACTCCTTAGATACCTTTACTTAATGTAGAAAAAAATTTCAGCTGAGCTTATAGTTATCGGTTTTAATCAGCTTTTAGTACCTACAAAGATTTCGACTTCCGTGCTTATGATTTCAGCTTAAATCTCGTGGCCTTTCTGAACACAGCTACCATAATTTACAACTACAATATTGACTGTTGCTTCTTCTATCCTCATGCTGTTCAAGAGTTTGGATAGTATTAATTTTCATGCATTTTTTATGTTGTCGGAGCCAAATTAAGAATTAAAGTTTTTCGTTACTGGCGGACTACTTATAATATAGTTTGAACGGATAAAATACATACGTCCTTAGGTATTTTGTCTGACTTGAATTACCAGAAGAATGCGCTTCTGTATCCGTGGACGACTGATTGTTAGATGTGTTGTGTAATTTAAAAATGTATCATGCCTGATTCATGGTTTCCTACCTTACGATGATTTTCAAGACATTTGTTGCATCAGTCGTAAAGCACTGCCAGCTCCGCGATTTTCATTTCGTATATCCATATTTGAATCACAATCACTGCGAGCTCGGAGCATTGCCTTTCGGCGTCAACCATCAGTTCCAATAACCGAGCGCGTGCTGCTCCAGTCAATTGGCGCATAGCGACACGCACCGTACCACCGTCTCTCGTGAGACTCTCGAGAATCACTTGAGTACCAGCAGCTCGAGAAATTCTCGGTGCACTCGTGTCGCCGAGCCTCACAGTTCCATCCATGCAGCCCAATTTAATGCAGCTCTCCAGAATGTTGGACTTTTGCAACCCCGGACGTCCGCGCTGGGTAGGGTTTGCCCAAAGTTCTTGATGGCCCCTGTGGCAGGTAGTTTGACCAATAGTCCATCAGGTAGTGCACCTTTTACTGGAGCCACTTTTTGGTCAAAATAGACTATTTGAAGCGTGTGCATTTTTTCGTCCCTACATGTAAATTATCGGCGAACCACAACAGAAGTGCGTCTATGACGTCATTTGTAGATTGTAACGAATGTGGAATTCTAAATTTCCGATCATGCTGTACACTGCACACTACCAGAAACAAGGAATTGTAGTGTGGCTGCTAACATCGGCAGTTAACATTTTCTGACCGAACTCATTACAGTTGTAGAAATACTTAAGTATCTTCTTCTCGTTTGTGATGTTGCTGGCTTTGCTTTCTCGTCAGATTGAATAGGTTGCACCAAGTCCTTGAATTTTTTGTCAACTATCGTTCTACTCCATAAAGAAGTATTTACGTTTTAAAGAGAAAAAGCGTACTCTATGCATAAATAGGAAC
Organism: Locusta migratoria; assembly: GCA_026315105.1. Lineage (NCBI taxonomy): Eukaryota > Metazoa > Arthropoda > Insecta > Orthoptera > Acrididae > Locusta > Locusta migratoria. The sequence goes on along the minus strand of CM048744.1, from coordinate 730,233,556 downwards.
ATAAATAGATAAACGTGTTTTATATTAACAGTGAAAAAGTCACAGTTATTAGGAGAGAAAAATAATCTTTGTTGCTACTGGACACTTAGCAAGGAAATAAGATAATGGGAAATGTAGTAAACAGCTTTATTTAGCTCCCATGAACCACGGACATTACCGAGGTGGAGTGTCTTGCGTGCCTCAACGATACAGACAGCCGTACCGTAGGTGCAACCAAAGCGGAGGGGTATCCGTGGAGAGGCCAGACAAACGTGTGGTTTCTGAAGAGGGGCAGCAGATACAGGGGCAACAGTCTGGATGATTGACTGAGCTGGTCTTGTAACATCAGCTAATGTGGCTTTGCCACACAGTTACTGCGAGCGGCTGAAAGCAAGGGGAAACTACAGCCGTTACTTTTCCCGAGGACATGCAGCTCTACTGTATGAACATATGATGATGGCATCCTCTCGGGTAAAATATTCCGGAGGTAAAATAGTCCCCCATCTGAGAGATAAATTTGACAGAGCACTGAAAGACCTAAGTCGAAACAAGGCCCCTGAAGTAGATGATATTCCCTCAGAGCTACTGAAGTCTCTGGGAGAACGAGCCATGACAAAACTTTTTCACCTGGTGTGTAAGATGTATGAGACAGGTGAGGTACCCTCAGACTTTAAGAAAAACGTTATAATCCCCATTCCAAAGAAAGCAGGTGCAGACAGGAGTGAAAACTACAGAACCATCAGTTTAATAAGTCATGGTTGTAAAATATTAACACGAATTATTTACAGAAGGATGGAAAAGCTGGTATAAGCCGACCTCGGGGAAGATCAGTTTGGGTTCAGGAGAAATGTAGGAACCTGGGAGGCAATACTCACTTTACGGCTTATCCTGGAAGATAGATTAAGAAAAGGCAAACCTACATTTCTAGCTTTTGTAGATTTGGAGAAGGCTTTTGACAATGTTGACTGGAATAAACTCTTTCAAGTTATGAAGCAAGCAGGAGTAAAATATAGGGAGCGTAAGGTTATTTACAACTTGTACAAAAACCAGACAGCGGTTGTCAGAGTTCAAGGGCATGAAAGGGATGCAGTGGTTGGAAAGGAAGTAAGACAAGGTTGTAGCCTTTCTCCAATGTTATTCAATTTGTGTATAAAGGAAAGCAAGGAGAAATTTGGTGAAGAAATTAAAGTGCAGGGGGAAGAATTAAAAACATTGCGTTTTGCCGATGACATAGTAATTCTGTCAGATACAGCAAAGGACCTGGAAGAGCAATTGAACGGAATGGACAGTGTGCTGAAAGGTGCATATAAGATGAACATTAACAAGAGCAAAACTAGGGTAATGGAGTGCAGTCTAGAAAATCAGGTGATGGTGAAGGAATTAGATTAGGTAACGAAGCAATAAAGGAGGTAGATGAGTGTTGTTACTTGGGCAGTAAAATAACAAATGATGGTCGCAGTACAGAGGATATAAAATGCAGAATGGCAATGGGTAGAAAAGCGTTCTTGAAAAAGAGAAATTTGTTAACATCGAATATTGATTTAAGCCTAAGGAAGTCCATTCTGAAGTCATTTGTATGGAATGTTGCCTTGTATGGGAGTAAAACATGGACGATAAACAGTGCGGACAGGAAGAGGATAGAGGCTTTTGAAATGTGGTGCTACAGAAGAATGCTGTTGATTAGGTGGGTGGATCGCGAAACTAATGAGGAGGTACTGAACAGAATTGGAGAGAAAAGAAATTTCTGGCATACCTTGACTAAAGGAAGTGAAAGATTGGTAGGACACATTCTTAGACATCAAGGAATTGTGAATTTGGCGTTGGAGGGAAGTGTGTGGGGTAAAAACCGCAAAGGAAGACCAAGAGATGGATACAGTAAGCAGATTCAGACATATGTAGGTTGCCGTTCCTATGTGGAGATGAAGAGGCTTGCTCAGGATAGGGTATTGTGGAGAGCTGCATCAAACCAGTCTCCGGACTGAAGACCACAACAACAAAAACAACAACATAGACATTTTAATGTGTTTACAGGTATACCTTTTCTTTGTTTTGAAACATTTGGAGGGCATTTCAACTATATTTCAGTTCTAAAGTGTATATAGAATTTACCACAATGTCTTTGACCAGAACTTCCATTATTCCGCCATTAGTAAAGTCTACATCATGCTTGCACCTTCGTAAAAAAATACCTTCATAGCCTCACTTCATCGTTCAGGTGCGAAACTGCACAGCAGAGAGCTCTACAACTCATCGGAACAGTGAAGTTTGTGGCTGTTACTGTGAGTCAACACCAAGCTCTACTACAATGGGTGCAACTTCAGCACATAATTAGTTCGTCGACCGATACTATCCATGACTAGTTAGCAACTGGTGCCGAGAAGGCTTCTCTCGATGGTTTTGTTACCTCGTATGTCGAACCGCAGTGTGTCCCCCGACAAAATTATGATATCGAACTTTTCCAGAGGAAACGTTAACATTATATCTCTCCAGTGTGGTATGATTTCACACTTCTTAAGTTGCTGTACTGTGGGGCGACAACGACCAAAGAAGGGACTGTAAATAATTACTAATTAATGCACAGTCTCTTTGGTATAAAGATTGGACAAGTTGGCATACAGGCATCATTGTGTTTGGCTGGGAAAAATCTGTCAATCCAAACGCATGGTTCGGATTCCACGTTAAGGTGTAGGCCACCTTTCCCCGGTTGGATAAATTGGGTACGCTAGGGACACCGAAGTCGCCGAAGTGGCGTCCAGTCGAAAGACTTGCACCAGGCCAACGAGCCACACGAAAAAAATCCAAATATCGTCAGCTATGATGGCGAGTGCTTGCAAAAATTGCCATTTTTGGACTTACGTTTGTAATTGTCCCGATTATTTTTTTCTGAAAACTTTTCGAGGACCTTTACGAGAAAAACAAAGAATGAATGAACCCCTGTCCGGCGTGGAAACGTGAGTTATAGTGTTGATTTCTTTTTTTTTTTCTTTCTTTCTCCGAAAGGACACCACACCAATACAATAAGTATTTAAAAGCGACGACGGCGTTAGTTCCAGTTATTTCACCGCAGATGCGGTCATACGCCCAACCTCGCACGGGAATCCGCAATGCAAGTATAAGAGGGCATGGACGATAGGGGCGCTACAAACATAGCGTGCGACTTGTGGGAATTTGAGACGGACGGGAGGCGAGCACGGGTGGCCAAGTGGTTAAGGCGACCACTGGCCCGAAGCGGACCTTTGAAAAACGCACTTCCATTTTTCCTGTAGATTTTCCAAAAAAATTATTTTTGGAACTTCCTGGCAGATTAAAATCGTGTGCCGGAACCGGGAGCGCTGATATGAAACTTCCTGGCAGATTAAAATCGTGTGCCGGAACTGGAACTCGAACCTGGGCCTTTGCTCTTCGCGGGCAAGCGCTCTACCCCTGAGCCACCCCGACAAGACTCACGGTGCTCTCCCACAACTTCAATTATGCCAGTACCTCACCTCCTAATTTCCTCTCGGTTCCGGCACACGATTTTAATATGCCAGGAAGTTTCAAAAAATGTTCAAATGTTTGTAAATCTTATGGGACTTAACTACGGGGTCATCAGTCCCTAAGCTTACACACTACTTATGAACTAGCTAATACTAAGGACGGCACAAATATCCATGCCCGAGGGGGGATTCGAACCCCCGACCGTAGTGGCCGCGCAGACCGTGACTGAAGCGGCTCAGTCCCCTCGGCCACCGCGGCCGGCCAGGAAGTTTCATATCAGCGCACATTCCGCTGCATAGTGAAATTTTCATTCTGGAAATTTATTTTTATTCAATGCTTGTTCTTAGAATTAACGAACACAACAACAAAAATATCACCCAAATCGGTCAAGCCGCCCTCAAATGATGATCGTATAAACATGTCGCAATTGATCTTTATTTATATAGACAGGTGTATATGAAATATCGTTACTTAAGTTTTCGTGTAATCGTATTATGATAGTAATAGCGGTATAATCATACTTGTGACAATAATCTTGTCTGTGATGAACAGTCGCCTAGGAGGCGAATGTTGGTTGTTTTGTTAGTTGTGCGCTGTACGGCCTTGTGCCTGTGGCAGGCGGCAAGGACCCCCGCGACTCGTCTGCGCGCAGCCGCGGCGGCATCACCAGCTCTGTGTGGAGCCTGGAGCCCGCGTCGCGCACCTGGAGCGCCGAGCCCGACATGCTCACCGGCCGCCAGAGCTTCGCGCTCGTCTCCTGCTCCGGCCGCCTCTACGCCATCGGCGGCCAGGACCGTAGCGGCAGGTACAGCAGCTCGTTCTGTACATAAATAAGACATACACTTGACCACAGTGAAAAAGGCGAATATATCCCAGACAAAGATTGGAAGAGTTTGTTAGGCTTCTCCACTTATGTGACAACTACAAAAACATTTTAATAAACAGAAATCTTGACATTCACTTATACAGGGTGTTACAAAAAGATACGGCCAAACTTTCAGGAAACAGTCCTCACACACAAAGAAAGAAAATATGTTATGTGGACATGTGTCTGGAAACGCTTACTTTCCATGTTAGAGCTCATTTTATTACTTCTCTTCAAAACACATTAATCATGGACTGGAAACACACAGCAACAGAACGTACCAGCGTGACGTCAAACACTTTGTTACAGGATATCACAGCCGTCCACAATACGAGCACGAAGAGTCTCTACATTTGGTACTGGGGATGCGTAGACAAGAGCTTTCAAATGCCCCCATAAATGAAAGTCAAGAGGGTTGAGGTCAGGAGAGCGTGGAGGCCAATCCATCTCTACCAATCCGTCTCTACCAATCCATCGGTCACCGAATCTGTTGTTGAGAAAACACATCGACTGAAATGTGCAGGAGCTCCATCGTCCATGAACCACATGTTGTGTCGTACTTGTAAAGGCACATTTTCTAGCAGCACAGGTAGAGTATCCTGTATGAAATCATGATAGCGTGGTCCAGTGAGCGTAGGTGGAAGAACATGAGGCCCAATCAGGACATCACCAACAATGCCTGCCCAAACGTTCACAGAAAATTGGGCCAACTGGCGGTGAATCGAGGAAGTACAATACGTACTAACGAAACGATTGGGTATTTTGACAATGGTCTGCACGAATTATTTCAATTTACTTTTAAAGATAAATACTAAAATGAGCTCTAACATGGAGAATAAGCATTACCGGACACATTTCCACATAACATATTTTCTTTCTTTGTGTGTGAGGTATATTTACTGAAAGTTTGGCCGTACCTTTTTGTAACACCCTGTATGTAAAGTGATACGATTCATAATGTTATGTCGTATACATGACACATGACAAAATAACATCAAACATGGCATTTCTCATGTCGATCAATATGACTACATGCAGTTGCCGTGGCAGAATAGCCGTGCGCACTAAGGGTCCACCTGTGGTGCACGCGGCCGTTCGCCGTCGGGGGTTCGAGTCCTCCTTCGGGCATGGGTGTTTGTGTTGTCCTTAGCATAAGTTACTTTAAGTTAGTGTAAGTAGCTTGCAAGTTTAGGGACTAATGACGATCGTAGTTAAGTCCCTTAGATTTACAAACATTTGAACATGCAGTTGAAGTTTAGGAAGCATGGATCCCTATTCAGCGGTACTTGATATCACAAATATATTCTCCTCAATAGCTTACTGCGCTGACAAATTAGGGTTAACTCGTAAGAAATGCTAATCTGTCAATGTTTTCCGTTTAAATGTTTTCAAAGCTGTCAGCTAAGAGGAGAAAAATGTTCAAATATTTGTAAATCTGTTGGACCAAACTGCTATGATTATCAGTCCCACTCCACCGCGGCACGAAAGGAGAAGCTGGTTCACCGGATTTACATCTTTGTAACGAGAAATACTGAACAGAATTGGGAAAAAAGTAATTTCTGGCATGCCTTGATTAAAAGAAGAGGACTCACATTCTGAGCCACCAAGGAATCAATGTAACATTGGAGGGAAGTGTGTTGCGTAAAAATCTCAAAAAGAGACCTGGAGATGAATACAGTAAGCAGAATCAAAATAATGTAAGTTACCATTCTTATTAAAAGGTGATGAGGTCTACTCAAGATAGGGTAGCGTGGAAAACTGCATCAAACTAGAGTTTGGACTGAAGACCACAACAACACCTTTCCAGAATGAAACTTCCACTCTACAGCGGTGTGTGCGCTGATATGAAACTTCCTGGCAGATTAAAATTGTGTGCCGAACCGTGACTTGAACCTTGGACTTTGCTTTTCGCGGGCAAAGGCTCTACCGACTGAGCTATCCCGGCACGGTTCACGGTCCGTCCTCACAGGTTCGAATCTCGGTTGAGGCACACAATTATAACCTGCCAAGGAGTTTTAAACAACGTATTAATTGTGCTGTGGTAGTACAGACATATAACGTATGTCTTTGTGTGATAGAACCATTCATCAACTCTAATCCTACCATAATTAATAAGCTACATTAGTCGACACAGATTGTCCATCACAATATTTTTAAAATTTCTTCAGGATTAACTAAATAAACGCTGGCTTTACGATTATATTACAGCACTTACGAGTATTTAAAAACTTACTGCAGTTATCGTATAATAAACGCCACATAATTAACTGACAAAATGCTATCAACCTATAAACTTCAATTATCTGAAGAAAATCATTAAAGGCCTTAACACCAACCTGTTCAAAGAAGTGATTCGAAAGTGTTTGCTTTTCACTTATTACTGTAAAGTTTACGTACATTGTTTGAATTACTTGCAAAAGTCCAAATAACCTTTTATTATCATTTGGGAACATGTGATTTTCAGTTTTGTTAACTACGACAATACTAAAATTTTTCAAATGGAGAGCAGCTTTCACAATTACTAAATCTTCTAACAATTTTCCTAACTTCTTCATCAACATGAGCAGAACTAATTTACATCCATTCTATCTTTTGGTTTTGTTATTTTTAAACCAGCAAACGAGAATAGAGGTACTTAGACCGATTCTGATTTTAAAAACAATTTCTGCGGAAAAAATCACGATTTTGAAAAACAAATGTAGTGTGCAATAGTACAAGGTTAAAAAAGCTAGTATTTTCCATTTTGCCAACGAGCTTACCACAGGAACTTAATGACAGCTGTTTGAAAAGTAAACCGCGCCTATAAAAATTTGTACTACGTAACAGGCTGTTCCAAAATCAAATAAATTCCTCATCTACACACCACAGGCTTGTGGTACAATGAAAGTGACATATGTTGGAAGTTTTCGTGTAAGTTCTTGTGGTCTTCAGTTTGCAGACTGGTTTGATGCAGTTCTCCATCCTACTCTGTCCTGAGCAAGCCTCTTCATCTCCTCATAAGAACGGCAACCTACATCCATTTGAATGTGCTTACTACATTCATATTTTGGTTTCCCTCTGCGATTTTTACCCCACACACTTCCCTCCAACGCTAAATTCACAATTCATTGTTGTCTAAGAATGTGTACTACCAATCGATCCCTTCTTTTAGTCAAGGTATGCCAGAAATTCCTTTTCTCCCCGATTCTGTTCAGTATCTCCTCATTAGCTACGCGATCCACCCATCTAATCTTCAGCATCCTTCTGTAACACCACATTTCAAAAGCCTCTATCCTCTTACTATCTGCACCGTTTATCGTCCATGTTTCACTCCCATACAAGGCAACAATCCACACAAATGCCTTAAGAAAGGACTACCTTATACTTAAATTACTATTCGATATTAACAAATTTCTCTTTTTCAGAAACGCTTTTCTTCCCATTGCCTTTCTGCATTTTATATCCTACTGCGACCATCATATGTTATTTTACCCCCCCCCCCCCCAAGTAATAAAACTCATTTTCCACCTTTATTGATTCGTTACTTAATATAATTCCTTCAGCAGCACCCAATAAAACTCATTTTCCACCTTTATTGATTCGTTACTTAATATAATTCCTTCAGCAGCACCTAATTTTCTAAGACTGCATTCCACTACCCTTGTTTTGCTCTTATTAATGTTCATCTTGTATGCTCCTTTCAACACCCTGTCCATTCCGTTTTATTCCTCTTCCAGGTCCTTTACTGTCTCTAACATAATTACAATGTCATCAGCTAAATGCAAGATTTTTATTTCTTCACCCTGAACTTTAATTTCTTCTCCAACTTTCTCCTTGCTTTCCTTTATAGCTTGCTCAATTGAATAACATTGGGGAAAGGCTACAACCGTGTCTTACACCCTTCCCAACCTCTGCAACCCCTTTCATGCCCTTCAAGTCTGATAACCGCTGTCTGGTTTTTGTACAAGTTGTAAAAAACCCCCCGTTCCCCATATCTTATTCCGCTGATTTCAGAATATGATTGAGTGTATCCCAATCAACATTGTCAAAAGCTTTCTCCAAATCTACAAAATCTAGAAATGTAGATTTGCCTTTCCTTCAAATGTTCAAATGTTTGTAGAACTTATGGGACTTAACTACGGGGTCATCAGTCCCTAAGCTTACAAACTACTTATGAACTAGCTAAGACTAAGGACGGACAAATATCCATGCCCGAGGGGGGATTCGAACCCCCGACCGTAGTGGCCGTGCAGACCGTGACTGGAGCGCCTCAGTCCCCTCGGCCACCGCGGCCGGCTTGCCTTTCCTTAATCTATCTTTTAAGATAAGCTGTAAAGTGAGGATTGCCTCTCGTGTTCCTACATTTCCCCTGAATGCAAACTGGTCTTCCCCAACGTCGGCTTCTACCAGCTTTTCCATCCTTCTATAAATAATTCGTGTTAAAATTTTGCAACCATGAATTTTCTCACCTGTCTGCACCTGCTTTCTTTGCAATGGGCATTATTACATTTTTCTTAAAGTCTGAGGGTAATTCCCCTGCCTCATACATCTTACGCACCAGGTGAAATAGTTTTGTCACCGCTGGCTCTCCCAGAGATTTCAGTAGTTCTGAGGGAATGTCGTCCACTCTAGGGGCCTTGTTTCGACTTAGGACTTTCAGTGCTCTGTCAAATTCTTCTCTCAGTATAATATCTATTTCATCTACATCCTCTTCCCTTCCTACAATATTGTCTCTAAGTTCATTTCCTATGTAGAGCCCCTCTATATTCTCTTTCCACCTTTTAGAATTCACTTCTTTGCGGAGAACTGGTTTTCCATCTGAGTTCTTGATATTCTATATCTGGGCGGCGTTACTATCAAGATGTGGCACTCAAAGAAGTAGACCGCCAGTCATCTCAAGCACCAGCCGCTAATGAGCACCATATTTCAAATGCTTTTATTATTTTTCTTCCTGAACTCCTTTTCGTCCAGATTTCACTCCCATACAATGCTACACTCCAGGCAATTGCTTTCAGAAAGGACTTTCTAACATTAAAATAATTTTTGATGTGAACAGATTTCACTTCTTCAGAAATGCTTTTCTTCCATAGGCAGCCTGCATTTAATATCTTCTTTACTTCAACCATCAGAAATTATAATGCTATCCGAATAACAAAGCGCATCTAGTACTTTCACTGTCTCATTACCTAAACTAATCCTTTCAGCATTACCTGATTCTCTGAGACTACTTTTCAATGCCTTTGTTTTACTCCTGTTAATGTTCAGCAATTAACCTCCTTTCAAGACACTGTCCATTCCGTTCAGTTGCTCTTCCAGGTTTTCTGCTGTCTCTGACAGAATTACAATGTTTTTAGCAAACTGCTCCTTGCATTCTTTCACAGCTTGCTCAATGTACATATTGAGTAAGATTGGGGAAAGGCTACAACCATGTCTACTCTCTTCCCAAGCAATGTGTCCCTTTCATGCACATCGGCTCTTGTAATTGCTGTTTCTTTTTTACTAGTTGCATATAACTTTTTGTTCCCTAATTTTACTCTGCTACCTCCAGAATTTGAAAGAGAGTATTCCAGTCGGCGTCCAGAAGCTCGTTCGAGAATGTTCTCGTCACCATATATATTGTTAAAATTAAAAATTTTAAAATAACATATAAAATGAATTTTAAAGTTTGTTTTTGTGAGATTGTTCATTAGTTGGAAGAATCATTGAACTGATAAATTGCCACAGATGAAATTCTATGGTGTCATTATTTCATTGATGTACTTCAGTCATTATTACAAACATATGCCCAATTACATAAATCTTACGTATACGCAGTAATTTCGACGTTCGTGGATTCGTAGTTTTTTACTAGCCAATCATTGTACACTGAAACTAAATTAATTTCAAACGCTAGTTAACTATATATATATATTTCACAAAGTTAAAGCAAACTGTACATCTGATTCTGTTAACAGATGGTAGTAGACTGACTTTATTAATCTATCTTAAAACATTTGACAATCAAATTCTCTATCTCTTGTTCAATCAGATTTATTTAATGCTAACTATGTAATTAATTATGTAATTAGTGTACAATCGAAATTTTCTTTATCACATGCTCGAATAAATAGAATATATCGTATTTCTGAATAAAATAAAAAAATATTTCGTCTTAAAATTGAGAGGAAAAATTAATCTCACTACTCTTATTCCTATTCCTTCTCTCCTATCACACGTATTGTCACACATTTCTACCAACATCGTTGCGCAACTGATGCAGCATCTCCAACTTGTGTGACGATTCTCCAAAAGGTTCATCCTGCGAATAGGAAAGCCACAATTTCAACTCGCTCATTGGGCTGTAGGCAGCACGAGTGCGTTTCAGTGCAATGGCGCCTGTTTTCTTCACACGTTGATTATACATAGCTGTCGCATACCTGTAAACAGTATTAGAGGGTACACACATATGCAGCTCTGGCAACTATATTACAACGCTATCTGTTGGCGGCCGACGTTGAAACCTTTATCACTACATCTTTTACTCGCCATGTAGCGTCTGTCAACATCGCTTCAAAATCACATATCCAGGTATCCTAAATATTTTGTTGGCAGTATAAGAACACACAGTTGCCTGTCGGTAGTTTTATCGAAGATTAGACCCAAGTCAGATTTCCTTGTTTAAAACTGTTATGCTTGAATGGCCAACATGGGCGTATTGTTGGCGGGTAAAAGATCTTCAGATCCTATCTAATCAGTCAAACGAAAAATGAGCATCAGAAAGAGTTCTTTGATATTATTATCAGTGAGGTTTCATTAATTGAATGTACAAACCTGCTACATTCATTCGAAGCCATTCTCAGACTACAGGGCAGTCTACTTTCTCCAGCATGATGTTGGCGTAGAGTAGCATTACAGTTGTGTTCTTTCGTGGAGAAATTCTCGCTTTCCACTCTTGGCTTTCTTTTAAATATCAAAGGATTTTGTTTTTGTTGCCAAGCGTTTCACCGTTGAAGTGCTTTATTTATGATCTTATTTTAAAAGCACATGACTTCCGTAAGAACATTACAAAATATAAACATTAAAATATTCCTCGCAAACTGTTTAGCTCTCCGTGCTCGGTAACTTTTGTTAAACGACCCATAGTTGCTACTTACTGTGCTTAGTTTTTTATTTAACCTGAACCAGGACACCGAAATACAACAGTCCTTTGTGCATTGAGCCGTGCAGTTAGCAGTGGCCATTAGGGTTTTCCAAGAATAATGGCATTGTAGCAGCATTAGGAGGCAGGCTGAGGTGGGATTCCCAGCTGTTCCGAGAAAAACATTCCAAACAAACATTTTCGCAAGGTCTGGAGCCAGAGTCGGCAATATTTGTGTAGAATTACTTAAAAAAACATGACCCTCCCAATCCTTTCACTGCCTTTACAGAGATTTTCCAGAATAAAAGGTATTTCTGTCCTGTTGGGTAATCATTTTTCTCTATACTTTTGTCCTCGTGTATATTGTCTTGGAACAAATTTTTAAGCTCGTGGTTCCCTACAAGTATCGCTGTAATACTGCATTTTTTGCGAAATAAGTAATATGACAGCTAAGTTTGTTCTGTTCGTAGGTAAAGGAGGCGTACCGCCTTCGTTTCATGACATCACGTGTATGCTAGATGGGGTCCAAATGTAGGCTCTGGGTTGGCCATTTCAGTCTTTTGGCCTCCCCTGCATTTTCCTATAATCATTCCCAGGGCTGCTGAATTTCTTTCCTCCCTTGAGATGGTAACGATTCGTTGTATGGTTTGTTAGACTTCACATCTTAGGTTCATTTTTCGGGATAAGTTACTCCGATCATGTACGGAAATATATTCAATTTCATTTCGGTGATTTTGCATAGGTAAATGCGGGGAATATGCAACTAAGTCGGTTTGATAACCGCTGGGAATCGGTAACCTGTGTGAGACTAGCTGGCAGTGTATTAACTCTGTTTAATTTCTTTCTAGCTTTGTGCAACGTGAATAAAATGCGGGAATATTTTTATTCTGTGTAGTGCATATGAAATATTCTTTTCTGTTTTCTCCTTCTGTGAATGATATGTACTCCACGTGGTGTGTTCTTAGAACAAAGCCTTCAGCTACCCCTGTGTCAATTTCTATGCCCTTCAGTCAAGAAATTCTGCATGTGCTTCTGATTTCCTTTAGTACATCGCGATCTCCTTCCGCCTATTTTAAATTGTTGTTTCGTTTCCAACTTGTACTTTGCATTCAGACTCCCCCAGTAAATTCTCTTCTAGCCTTGTACATCCCCTTTTATTAGCTTCATTATGAAATACTACGTGTTTCTTGGGGCTGCATGCCGTATTTCTTAGTTGATTTACTCCGATTTTGAATTTATTCCATTTTTCTGATTTTTCAAGACTGGACTTCGTAAATCGGTGTAAAACTTTCCCAGTCGCGTCTAGCTGTATTTCTTTAGCTTTCTTACGATATCCTACGATTTCTAAGGGTTGCATGCCATAGTTAATTTGTTTTATTTTTCGGATTTGTATATATTTTTTTTACTGGTTTTCGGAACCACGTGTTTCCGAACTCCGACTTTAAAGTCTTTAGCTAGTCATTTCAGTTCTCGCTACTGCTCACACACCAGTGTCTTACTATTGTGTATTCTTGCTTCGTAATCTATGATTCCGTTGTTTTTTGTTGAAATGAATGCGACCTCTAAGCACTTCACCTTCAGTGGGGTACGAATGTGTAATGTAGCAGACACGTGCCGTCTGTCTCAGTAAGTCTGCATGCTCACGGTTTGATTCAAATGAGAATTAATCTCGCTATCATCGCTTCCCATCTGAAGTAAAGAAAGACAGACCAGACCCACCTACGAAGTTTATTTTCGTTGTGTTGTGTGGCACATTCTGGATCGTTGAATTTCGTCTACGATAGTGGCGCCGGCTTTTGCTTCGTATCAGCACGCTGAGTTGTGTGAATTTCGCTTTGCTTTGCGCGTGTGGGTGGCTGAATGCTTGATGATTGTAAATCCCTCCCCCGACGATGTTCAGTTTGCTTTAAGTTAATTTTTCAATGGAATGCACTTTTATTGTTTAACAAAATTGGTTCCCCCACTTGCTCATGTTTGAACTGAATAAATAATTTATTGTCAGTGAAATTTCATCCTACTTTTGTATATTTGTTAATGTATATCTTCCCCTTTTATTTAATGTTGTTTCTCACCAGTGCTGAGAACATATTCAGATGCATATTATAATATTTTTAATTCCGTTGCGCCATAAATGTTCTCACAGCCATCTTCATGAAATGGTTTAGTTTGGGGTGACTTGCATACTAATGATTGTGTGTAATTCTCGTGATCTACAATGTGTGTTGGTCACCGTCTCGTTGTCTTCCTGCTGCTAAAGTAAAGTTTGAATCAGTTTTAAATTCTGGGCCAGGGAGCAAGAGTCTGTTGCAGGAAGTAGTCAGTAGTTCACGCTAGTCCTTTAGCTGGTCTTACGATCTGATTTATATGTTTAAAGTAAGCTTTTAACTGGCTCCTTTCAGATAGATTTAATTTTACAATTAACGGTGTCTGTCGCGGTATAAGTGGCGTTTCCAGTTCTGTTAAGAGCACACGCTATTATAATGTCCATTCGTGACCTCAGGTTTTCGTATTATTTTGGCCACCCCCTGTAATTCGAACTCTTTGTGAGCTTCTGTATGACACAATTACAGGTTTCACAATAGAAATGCTTTCTGATGTACTCATCTGTTGATCTTCGTGTTCGAAATATTTAATGATTTGTTTTAATATCAGGAACTCCTGACTCTGACATCCTGTATGTGCCGTACAGTGCTGCCGTTTCTATCAGGTATTCAGAATGAGTGCCCGCGCATTTTAAAACGTACCGCGCGTTTATATCAGTAGCCAGTCGTGCTGCGTTATGACTCGGCTGCACCCATCTGGACAGTAGACTGTGACCAGCTACTTTACTTTATCGTGTCCGGACTATGTAAAGGGTATCGGCCCAGTACTGAGCTACGTCTATTTCATTAGTATTCGCGAGGGTAAACCGGTGTGGACATTTTTCACATGTAAAAAGGTGTTCCATATCTTGACTTTCTCCACAGTCCCAGTTTATATCAGTTTGGTCGCTTATACCCCACATAAGCATATTCACTTTTACTGGGGCGACCCCCGTTCTGAGCCTATTCAAGATTCTCCAGGTTTTAAAATTTAAGTTTTGGCCGGTCCACTGAACCTGGGGGAGAGGGAAATTTTCAGGCTGTTCGTTCTGAACGGTTTCAAGGAAACTTTTCTAGACTTCAGTCGCGTCTCTGGTGGTCGAGCTCTGTAGAGGACATGCCGCTCATCTGCGAGTTGTTTTATTTTCTCTACATGTTCTATAGCGTTAACGAGCTGTGGGATCTGCAAAACCAGCTGCCTTGTACAAGAGTCTGACCGGCGTTGGTTTCATGCACCCTGTCACTATCCTGCAGGTCTTATTGAGGGCCACATCTACTTGTTTCGTGTGAGCGCATCTATCCCATACAGGGCACGCGTACGCAGCCGTTGAGAAACAGAGCGCCTGTGCCGTTGTTCGTAGAACACCAGGACATGTACCCCATTTGCTACCCGTTAGCTTTCTAAGTATATTATTTCCCATCGTTATTTTCTGTCTCGTTTTGATGCAGTGCTGTTTATAAGTTAAAGACCGATCCAGAATCACGACAAGATATTTAGTGTGGTCTGTGTGCTTTAAGGCGTTCCCGTTCCACGTAATTTGGAGTTTCCGTTTGGCTTCTTTCGTTCGAAGGTGGAAAGCACAGACTTGAGTTTTGGAAGGGTTGGGTCTTAAGGAATTTTGATTATAGTACGTAGTCATTGATTTTAAGGCATTTTCAAGTTTTTCCTTTACTTCTTCAAATCTTTTTCCTTGAACACATATTGCAAGGTCATCGGCGTAGATTAACTGCTTAGTGTGGGCCGGCGTAGGTTGGTCATTCGTGTATATGTTGAAGAGCATTGGAGCTAAGATGCTTCCCTGAGGGAGGCCGTTCTTTTGGTCCCTCCATCTACTCATTTTGCCTTCCAACAATCGAAGAACATTCTGTTCTGTAACAATGAAAGTACGACCCTAACTAGATGGTAATCACCGAGTGTCTCATAGATTTTATGGAGTAATATATTGTGCCTGACGGTATCGTAGGCTGTTGTCAGATCTACGAAGGCTGCCCCTGTTATGAGCTTCCCTTCATACCCTTCTTCGATATGTTCTGTCAGTGGAAGAACTGGGCAGGGTTTTGGGATTTTGCAAGTTTTGCAGCTAGTGCCGGTGTGGTGAGGTTGTGCCGCTCGTGCACAGGGTGCTGCGGTCGGTGGAGCGCTTCAACCCGGTGTCTGGTGTGTGGGAGTACGTGGCGCCGCTGCGCGAGGCGCGCATGGGGCTGGCGGCGGCGCACTTCCGCGGCCTCATCTGGGCCGCCGGCGGCATGAACGGCGAGCGCTCGCACACCATCATCGACACCGTCGAGTGCTACGACCCCCGCAGCAACACGTGAGTCTCCACACATACACTGCTGCACCGACACCGGCACTCTTCAAACTATTCAGCTACCTCCCATTCTAGAACACCGCGCGGGAATATCTTCAAAATGTTCATAGTATTGTGGTCATTGGTCCATAGACTTACTGACTACTTATACTAACTTAGGCCCCTCTCGCACGAGAGGCCTGCATCCAGCTGCACGGAGCTGAGGTGATTCGCGTTACATTGGGCCTTATGCGGCCTTTCACACGAGAGACGCAGAGCTTCGATTTCGGCTCACTGAGCCGCAGTGTAGCTTGTCAGGTGAATCGCCTGCGGGGTTACCCCCTCCCCACAAGTGTTACTGTCTTACTTCATCGATTCGATACATTTCAGTACAGTTTACTCAAGGACTACCTAAAAGTTACCGGCACCCAGCACTAATCTAAGAGCTGCAGTAGCTCCTATGTTTACCTTAAACAATCTCAGCTTGCAACTGGAGGAGTAATTTTGTATTTTATATTTAGATCTTAATTATGTCCATACAACTCTCATTTTTTTTTTTTTTTTTTGCTGTTTGAATTTCCGTTGTATTACGTCTGTCAATAGTACTGTTAAATATATATTGTTTTATATCTTACCTTATAAATGTGATTTTGCTAATTTTATTGTAATGTAAACTATAAATAATGAGAAGTGTGAAGTCGTCCACATGAGTACGAAAAGAAATTCGTTAAACTTTGTTTACCAGATAAATCAATCAAAAGTGAAGACCGTAAACTCCACAAAATACCTAGGAATTACTATTATTTCAGACTTAAACTGCAAAGAACACGTAGATAATGTCGTGGGAAAGGCGAACCAGAGTCTGCATTTTATTGGCAGAACCCTTAAAACATGCAACAGAACTACAAAAGAAACTGCATACACTACGCTTGTCCGTCCATTTTAGGGGTATGCCCAGTGTGGGATCCTTTATCAGATGGGTTTGACGGAGGACATCGAGAGAATGCATAGAAGGGCAGCTCGTTTCGTATTGTCACGATACAGGGGAGACAGCGTTACGGAAATGATACAGGACCTGGGATGGGAATCATTACAACAACGGCGCTTATCGCTGCGGCGTGGGCTACTTACGAAACTCCAATTGCCAGCATTCTCCTCCGAATGCGAAAATATATTGTTGACTTCCACTTATGTAGGTAGAAATAATCATCAGAATAAAATACGAGAAATCAGAGCCCGAACGGAGAGATTCAGGTGTTCTTTCTTCCCGCGCGCTCTTCGAGAATGGAATGGGGGATAAATAGTATAATGGTGGTTCGATGAACCCTCTGCCAGGCATTTAAATGTGATTTGCAGAGTATCCCATGTAAATGTAGATGTTAGATAACGCTTTACATTATGATATACATTGTAAGAATTTCAATTATATTCTAATGTTGCCACTGTAATAAATGCTGGCTGTATGGTCACTGCGACCAAAAGCCATAATAAAGAAAAAAAAAAGTGAATCGCCAGCTGCTCGCATTACACGGAGCCTTATGGCAGCGTTGCACGGGATACAGTGGGCCGCTTGTCGCAATTCCATTACACATGGTTGATTCAGCGTCTCTACTGACTGCGTCCATTTACTAGCGTGTACCACTAGCAAATGTCTTTTGTGTGTCTATTCCGAAACTGATTATTCAAACACATCGAATGAGCAATGTAGAATCCATAACAAGGATTTTGACGGTTTGTCACGACAGGAGAAGAAAATCATTTTTACGTGTGTATAAATATTTTTATTAATTTGCCATTAGGTGTTTTTCGTACAAACATATTAAATCGATAGGTTGTATTACCTTTCGATTTTTGATAAGTGATAGTACAGCACAAATTATCTCCCTTGACGTATACAATTTAAAACGCCGCTGAAAAAAAACGGAGCAAATCGAAACAATTAGGAAATTCGTTGATGGTATATTCTGAACGCTAGTCGTCGGTACTAAAAGCAGTTAAAATGCTTTCAAATAACGTAAAAAATCTGCGAGATACAAGTAATTTCATTTTTAATGGTAATGAAAATAAAGCCCTGTATCTGTCTTCAAACGTCCTCCATTGCAAAATGTGCGGAATGTGTCTTACATCGTTTTCTCTATACGCTCTTCTACATCTACATAAATACTCTGCAAATCACATTGAAGTGCATAGCAAAGGTTTAAAGCCTACATTCGGGAATACTGTCATTCGCGATCTCCAGAACTGCCGACGAAGTATTCTGCAAAATTATTTCGAATACTTCTCGCTGCAATCGATCTGCAGTTAGTAACAGAGCCGCATTCTGTATCTTTAAAACCATCACACCGTTGTATGCTTCCTCATATTGGTGTCCACCAACCGAAATAATGGTTTCACTACTGCACACAGCTCATCGAAATAAGTTAATGACATAGCTAAGAAATTGAAAAATTTCTCGGGATATGCTCGAAATGTTCCGTGAAGGTAATGAGAAGTTCCTACGCTTAATCGACTAGTTATTGGATGGCACCATTGCTTACTTTTCCGTACTGTACGTTTATTCATAACAACTGCAGCAGCAGCAGCAACAACAACAACAACAACTACAACTACTACTTCCGCTAAAGGAAACATTTTGTTACTGCCTGGTTCTATAAACTGCACGCCAACAAGTTAGGTAACAAGTGACAGCTGCAGGGGCGTCAGCTCTGAGAGCCGAAGACAGGTTGCAGTGAGCCGTAGACCCGTGGCAAGAAGCGGCTAACTGCATCCAGATGCACGGCCTCCCCTGTGAAAGGGGCCCTAAACCTATCCTAAGGATAACACACACACACACACACACACATATATATATATATATATATATATATATATATATATATATATATATATATATATATATGCCCGAGGCAGGACTCGAACCTCCGACGTGGAGTAACCGCGCAATCACTGATATGGCGCATAAATCTCTTCTTTCGAGTTTGAAATATTTAAACATTACGAACCGTTTCAGGGCACTGAAATAAATCCAACGGTAAAGCTGAACATCTGTGATGGACCGGGATTCGAGTTGGAATTTGGGTTGGTAGGGAAACGCGCCTGAATAGCCTAATTCGTTGTTTTTCATCCTTTTCGAATATGCGACCACCTTCCAAGTAAAAATATTCTGGTGACGCCCATTCAAACAAAAATATTGGAGTGACCACCTGAAGAACCGTAACAAAACAATGGTAATTCAAAGGAAACAAATATTATTTTATGTCTTTTCCTTCACCTTCCTTTTACAATGTTAGACGAAGTTTTTTGTATATCCTATTTTTACGTAATTTCTGATAGAAAAATGTATTTCGTTAACGAGTATTTCGCATTTCAGGCAAGACTCAGAAGCGAATTATGACCACAAAGAAAAGTCCCACTCTGTAGATAATTTGTAAACTAGTAGATCTTTTTTTCGAATTTTTAGACTTACTTGTTGTATCAAATTCTTTTTTTTGAAAACAGTTTTCAGACTTTGTGCTTATTCATAATTAACACATTGTATTTTAAAACAATCTATGATCAATTAGTAATGAATATTACACAAAAACTCCACCATTTTAACATTAAATATATGTCACTTATGCCTACGTATTTGTACTACAGAACACCCCCCCCCCCTCCCCCCCCCCCAAGCAAGACTTCGCGACTTTGCGACCCACAGATTGAAAAATAGTGCAGGCAATTGGTTAAGGCGACCGCTGGCCAGATGCGGGAAATCCTGGATCGAATCCCGGTTCAACACAGATTTTCAACTTCGCCCTTGGATTTATTTCGATGCCCCGAAATGTTTAAATATTACGAATTCGTAAAATTGCGGCCGTTAATGTCAACAAATATTGTCTGTACTTTCGAACATGTTGTAACAGTTGTCACTCCAAATCCTGTAGCATTTCCGTGTCACTCTCGCCGCTATATCGAGATAATACCAAATAAATTGCCCTTCTTTGTACTCGTTTTGATGTTTTCCGTGAATCCCACCTGATAATAATACAATAACGTGCATAAATATTCCAAGAGGGTGGACAAGCGTATTGTATGCAGTCTCTTTAGTAATACTGTTACACCTTCTAAGTGTTCTGCCAATGAAACGCAGCCTTTAGCTCGTGTTCCCCATGATATTTTCTATACGTTTTCCTTACAATGTAAGTTATTGGTTATTATTATACATGTTTTTGAATCTATAGCATTTAGATTTGAATCATTTATCCCGTAAATGAAGTTTAAGGAATTTCTTTTAGTGCTCATATAGATGACTTCACACTTTTCATTATTTACGGTGTTTAATATCTCTATTTTAGCAGCACCGTCAACGGTAGCATCACCGTTACTAACGTGCTGTAAAATATGTTGGTTACCATAAATCCACATATTTATACAAAAACCTCCGACGTTTATTAAAAGCTATATAATAGTCTAATCTTATCTGCCGTTACTTAAAGTGTAGGCCTTGTTGTCACTTAGTGGAAGGTTTATTTCATGTTGAGTGAGTAGGTGTTGAAATTTGCTTGGGTATCAAGGTCAAAATTGTTGGGACACACGTCTCACTGGAAGAGAATACCACTGCGCGGGAGCAGCCGAGCTCTCTGGAGCGCCCTGTTTCGGATCGCGCGTTCTCTTGCGTCCGAGGTTCGACTCCTCCCTCGGGCATGGATATTTGTGTCGTCTTTAGTATAAGGTATTTCATAAATAGTTTGTAAGTTTAGGGACTGATGACCCTGCAGTTAAGTCCCATAAGCTTTACAAACATTTGAACAGTTTTCGAAGAGAATGCCCGGCAAGAATACCAGATCAAAACGCACAGGGCTTGTCTATGTATGACGCTATGCAACATCACCAGAGAATTTATGATACATGATTACGTCATTGTATTCAGATACCTTCGCTTATTGGTCGCAGTTCACAGCTAGCGCAGATCGCCAACGTGTATATTTCAAAAAATTTAAGTGACTTACCGTTAGTCGAAATCTGCCAAGTAGGTGAGAAGAAACCTCTTAAAAACAAAAGCACTAACGAAAATTAAGAAATTAACTGGAACGAAATTTCATGCAATCTAAATTATGATACTTAGCGCTCTGGGCGATGAGGCAGCGACAAAAGCTGGCACTGGACTGACTGATAACTAGCTGTAGTAGGTCTCTGACTTGTTTTGAAATACACAAAATAAAAAGAGGGGAATACATATTTGGCCAGAATCTTGGAACAAGGAAGGAGGACATATGAATTTCTGCCAAATATGGGAGAACGATTAAAAACGGGTTATTTCCAACCTAGTAGAAGACTGCTGCAGTTCCTCTTCGAGCATAGGCGATATACGACATATATATATGCCGCTCTGGTAAACCAGCCTGAATCTTAGGAATCTTGTAGGGTATTCCGGACAACGTCATCTACGAGATCCGTGCTTTCGACAACGTAGTCTCAGGACTGAGGGAGCAGCTGCCCAGTCAACGCACACATGAATAAGAAGTGAAGACAGTTTTAACATTGTGAATAAATTAGTTAACGCCATATCTCAAAAATATATCTGACTTCTTGGGTAATAATTAAACACGATCTTGACAAATTATGATGGCCGCATTTACCATCCCACTGGGAGCGGATTGGTCGCCAGCAGAGGCTGGGGGCTAACTGTGTCAACACACTGGACTGACCCCTCGACTGTAAGTTAGATGTGGGTTAGTTTTAGTTATAGGATATTAAACAAATAGCGGGGGTCTACAGTGACATGAAGAACCAGCCCAGTGCCAGGGGCACACTCACCGGGTTTACAGCAGAAGTATAGTAGTTGAGAGGTAGCATTCTTACTAAGTAAGAAAATGTAGTAGTAGTTGTTGTCGTAGTAGTGATATTGGATAATAAAGTAGATTAGTAAGCGACTGCATATGCTATTTATAGAATACTAGCTTAAACCCGCGGCTCCGCTCGCGTGTTGGTTGATTATGATAGATAATGCGCGAAACGTCAAATCGATTTTTTTTTAGAGAGATGTATTAAAAGAAATTTCTTTTTTACTGCTTTATTTATTTATTCTTATATTTCCTTATTCGTAAGCTTATCCTTACAGAGAAAGAGCTGAAGACATTGTAGCACGCATCGACCAAAGATATGGTCTGTGGCGTCACGTTTCGCTATATGTAACCTTCATGATATAGAGTCGCAAACGTCATCGGTGGCCTTCAGTCCGAATTTTTTTAAATAATTTGACGACTTTCAACCACCATATCTTCCACCCCTGTATAGCTATAGGCATGGAAGTGCTATGGTGTACAGCGGGAGACTTCCGACAACAATTAGACCATTCGTTTGCGTTATGTAGTTTTCACAGCAGAGCCAAATATTAACACACACTCACACGTAGAATTTTATATACACCGATAACTTTCCATTCCAAGCAACAATGCAACCAATAAAACCATTTTCAAAGAGTAAATATAATTTTCAAAGAGAAATTATTGTTCCGCTTTCGCGTTATATTCTTAAAATTACTAAATATCTATCAGATCGCTATATAACTGCGCCTCAAACCTTTCTCAGGTATAAATTAGTAACTGTACAAATGTTTAAGTCTCTGTGTCTTGTCGTTCGGACGTGATAAACGTACACCGAACAGACATTCATATTTATAGATATAGATAAGGACTCATTTTAATAACAGGTGATTGGTCATGTATGTGAAGAACAAAATAAAGAAAAAAACTTCGTCTCACTCCAGATCAGTAATTGCCCCGTTACAAACATCAACATTTTGCGAGGAAAAAAAAAAAAAAAAAAAAAAAAAAAAAAAAAAAAAAAAAAAAAAAAAAAAACCATCGCTGACACCGTTTGGGTATTTTTCATACCGGGATCTTTACGGCTTGTATTTTACCCTATGTCTATTTTAGCTGGAAACGTTTATTTTCCCTCGGTAAAAAGTGTATTTTCAACCGGGATGTCCGGGAGGATTTTTTCCTAGACCGCGTATATATAGAAAAAAAAAAAAAAAAAAAAAAAAAAAGACCTGCCGTGGTTCAACCCCAACGCAGTCCGTAGTAGTCCCCTCCCCACCACTGCCCGCAGCGAACTAGATGGTGATTGTACGATTGTTTCATCACCACAATTCTAGGAGATCATGTCGCTTTATATAGAAACGGAATATGAAAACAGAAATTGACAAGTTGTACGACAATAACCACGACATTCTGGATTTGTGTTCCAGACTGCAGCAGACACCAATACCCCTGATACCCGGTAACACGTCCTCTATCAGTGATGTATGCCTGTGTTCGTCGTGGCATACTGTCCACTAGATCATCAAGGGACTGTTGGTCGAGATTGTTCAACTCCTCAAAGCCGATTCGGCGTAAATCTGCAATTCAATAGTCAAACTGTATTTAAAACTTGGAACTGTGTAAATAGGTAAAATTCTCTAATGGGTATGGTATACCAACTATCAGTCGATGCCCCATATAACACGGTGGACGCCAGCTCAGTTTGTCTCAAACAAGGCGGGCCTATCGCCGCCACTCTATGAACCATTATTAACAAATATGGTAATTGCGGCTGCATGGGACAGCGCGCATTAAATCTAATCTTTGCAACAACGTATGAGTGAATAATTGGTCTCTAGCGTGTAAACCATACTAATTGGCTGACTAAGGAACGCGTAAAATATTCTATTTCACAATCTGGTTTTTTATTTATCTTTTTCCTCTCTCTAAGGCTGTTCTTCCAGTCGCCATTTTTGACAGATGTTCAGTTGTAAATTTCCTGGACTATGGAGCATCCTGAAGAACTTCAAATTCAGTTATTGCCTTCCATATTCTTTGAGTCCATTACTGTAAGTTTAAATTGTGTGAGGGCTTTCTTTATTCCTACTAACCAAGAGTTGTGTATTTTCCTCGGTTGAATTATGTTTAGCTGCATCTCCTATACTCGTAGACAAGAGAGCAACATCATCTGCAAAAGTTAGTGCGTGTATCGTTAATCCTATAACTGATTCTCCAAAAGAAATTCCTTTCAGTTTTCTTTCCTGTGTTCTTCCAGTGTCTCCGCCATTATTTTTTCTAGAGTGTGTTGAATAGGCTAGGAAAGAGTCCATCACCCTGTCTGAGATCTGTCTGGATATTGAAAGGTTCCGAAACCTTGCCTCGAAATTTCTCTTTGGCCTTGGTATCTGTCTCAGTCTCTCTGGTTTTCCTATTAAATCCAAATTCCTCAAGAGTTTTAATTAGGCTTTCTCTGCCTATTGAGTCATTTGTTTTTCTGAAATCAATAAACTTTGTAAAATGAGGTTGGGCAGCACGCGTTCTGATCATGATTTTTAGACTGATATTTGTTCCGAACGGCTCTTCCACCTAGGTAATTCTCCTATTGTTCCAGTCCTTTTTATAATATTTTTGAAAGGACATTGTATGGAACAAATAATAGGTAAATTCCCCAGCAATTGTTCACGTCAGATCTGTCACGCTCTTTATGTATATACTGGTCAAAACAATTAGGGTATCAGTTGAGATATCTAGGTCCTGAAGTACTGTCATCGGCAGAAAGAAGTAGAATGGTTCGACGTCCTTCTGTGGGTTCTACGGAGTGGAGACAACAACATTATAGCAACCGAGATAGTGGTAATAACAGAAAATTGCAGAGGAAGTTGTTGTTCACTTGTGTTTCCCAAATCAAATACACGAGCAGTTGGGTTCAGATAGCGTAGTGCAACGCAACAGCAACGTGACTTATCCGAAGCTATGGCATGGAGAGGCTTAGTAATGTTGAGAGCGGGACAGAGGGAGGTGGCTGCAGCTATTGGTGTGTCCCACAGTGTAATATCCAGGATCCGGACGAGATTTCAGATAACAGGAACAATTAAAAGGAAAACGGTTAACAGCCCGTCGAGACAGGGGACTGAATACAACTCAGCATCGACGTACTCTCCAGGCAGCAATGGGACGAGCAATATCAACGCAAACAGTCCGAAATCAACTTCGGAAATGGGGCCATTAAACCCACGACACCATTTGTGCCTTAGTAGATGGTTCCTTCTGATGGATGATAACGCTCGGTCCCACAGAGCTACAATAGTGGGCAACATGCTTAAAGCTGAGGGAATTTGTCGAATGTTGTGGTCAGCTTATTAACTGTACTTAAACACGATTCAGAATGTCTGGGATGTACTTGGCCGCATTTCAGCCAGATCAGCACCTCCCACAGCACTGGAGAGCTGTAGGTGAAAGCGGCTTATAATTAGAAGCGACATAGAGTATTATGATTTTTGTCTGCGCGTTTTAGTTTCTGTTTGTAAATTTATACTGTGCTCTCGTGCATATTAGACTCAAATCCGTATTTTAACAAACAGTGTAGTCTTCCATTGAGCGCATCGCGACTGTAATTTTTGTTTTCTCGGCAATGTAATCATGAATAGGGACTGTGACTGGTGTGTGCGGCTGCAGTCTGAGCTGGTGACACTTCGCTCCCAGCTTCAAGCTGTGTTAACCTCGGCTGCACAGCTGGAGGCTGCGATCGAGGGGCGTCGTTGTTGTTGGCCGGTAGTGGGGACGGAACGGACTCCCGTCGTCTCCACCGATCGGCCTGCGCCAGCGACTTGCCCTGATACTGCTAGCAGTGAGGCAGACATCCCACCCGTGTTTGCGTGGGAGGTTGCTCCAGTGCGTGGCAGGAGGCGCAAGACATTCCGGGGGACCGATCGTGAGGCCTCCCCGGTTCGTCTTGCGAACAGGTTAGAGGCACTATCTGTTCAGGACGACGTTCCTGAGTCGGATGGTGTCTCTCATCCTGAGGTCACCACTGAGCCTGCAAGATCCGAGCTTTCACGGAGGTTGAGTTTGCTTGTAGTTGGGAGCTCCAAAGCTGGCGATGGAGCCACTTAGAGGGATGCTGCCAAGGAGAGGAAAAAGGCCAACGTGCACTCCGTGTGCATACCGGGTGGAGTCATTGCAGATGTGGAACGGGTCCTCCCGGATGCCATGAAGGGTACGGGTTGCAGCCAGCTGCAGGTGGTGTCTCACTTCGGTACCAATGATGTGTGTCGCTTTGGATCTGAAGAGATTTTGAGGTTTTGAGCGGCTATCTGAAGTGGTAAGGACTGCCAGTCTTGCTTGCAAGATGAAAGCAGAGCTTACCATCTCCAGCATAGTTGACAGGACCGACTCCGGACCTCTGGTACAGAGCCGAGTGGAGGGTCTGAATCAGAGGCTCAGACAGTTCTGCGACCGTGTAGGCAGCAGATTCCGCGGCTCAAGTAGAGTTGAGAGAGCAAATTTTCGTACTGATCACACACAATTTACATTTGTAACCAATATCCGAATAAAATAAGTTTCTGTATGTAAGAGGGTTGCAACTTAATAGTGGCAACTATCTGTTCACAACCGATACAAAAGCGTTACATGTTTGCACCGGTTACTTTCCTTCAAAACAGTCACCAGCGTTGTGTAGAACGCGGTGCCAGCGATATGGAATGTATAGCATACCGTTAGCAGAGCCTGTTCTGTTGTCGGTGCGAATGGAGCGGCCTACTGCCTGTCGAATTTATGGAACAGTCCTGAAGAAAATTCCAAGATATGGTTCCTTTATCTTTGGAATTAAATCAAAGTCATAAGGACGTACGTCCGGGGAGTACTTCCAAGTCCTATCGACCGAACATAGCAATCACAGCTTGTGCTGTATGCGTCCGCGCATTGCCGTGCAAAATGATGGCTGGATTGCGCAGAAAGTGTTGCCGTTTCCTTTGCAAAGTTGGTCGTAGGTGATGCTCCAAAAACGAACAATGCTCTAGTACTTAATCTATAAAAAAAGTTGCTATTATCATTACATCATTTACAACAGTCATTGTAAAAGTATGTCTCCAGTTTGTGTACATGTGATAAAGAAGTCTATGTTTGTAATACTTTGGTAAGTATTTCATGATATGTTCACAAAATAGAACAAATGCACTTTTCAGATAAAGCGCTGTTAACTTTGAACAACTCAGAATCTTGCCGGATATAGTTGTGTTCAGTTAACAAGAGTGTGCAAAAACCTCTTACGAAAAAAATGAAAAATGATGTCAGTGGCTGGTTTTTATTATTTTTATTTATGTGTTTTCTACTTCTGGTAGATCGATGCTTTATGTCGTTTTCTTCATGTTCGTTCTGAGTTGTTCGTTGAGAATTTTGCATTTTTTAAATTTTATTTTAATTAATTAATTAATTTTTTTCTGATGTCATCGAGCCCTCTTTCTTTTTCTCTCTTATCATTGGTTCTTCGGTTTGATCGATTCTTTGTGCTCTGGCATGTCTGCCACAGTTTGCCGACCGTTGTTGAAGGCTTTTAACCAACGTACCACTGTTCTGTATGGCAATGCTGATTCCCCGCATGCCTCTTGACGACCTTGATGACACTGTCGTGCTCTACGACCTCTGACACTTTCGATATTGATCCAACTCCGTTGTTCCTGTTTCGAAAACATAGTGACACCGTTACATTAGATCGGTCATTCACAAGTAACTGTGTTTCCATCGAATGTGCGCACGCCAGTGACGTGGGACGGGCGGGTCCATTTGTTCGGAGGTATGGTAGGTATGTCAACAATGTGTGCTGTTCCATTGTGTAGTGTCTCCACAGCAGTTTCGTAACTATTTAAGTTCCAATATTGGGATATTGGGTATGACATGTCAGCTGATCCACTGATTGTTTAGAGCAGTGTGTATTGCTTGTATGCCTGTCCGGCAGGTGGTCGATGTCTACGCAGCTGCGGCAGCCGGTGTGCTTCTCGCGGCTGCTGTGCCTGCAGGACACGCTGTTCCTGGCGGGCGGCGCCACCAGGGCCACGCGCGAGTCGCCCATCACCAGCGTCGACAGCATCGACGTGTGGGACCCCACGCAGGGCCGCTGGTGCGTGCGCGCCAAGCTGTCCACCGCCCGACACGGGCACGCCGTCGGCTACATAGGTAAGCGCTGCCTAACTCCACATGCTCTTAAATCCTGCCAAAATCATCCGCTTAGTCACCGCCCACCGCACCGAGCTCCGCCCCTCAGCGGAAAGGCGCTCTACCCAGTGCTATCTAGGTGGCACTGCTTCAACCAAACCACAAGGAACTCTGAACGTCGAAGACATGTTACAGAAAACACAACAGTTCGTAATGCACAGGTTACCTTTTCAGATACTGTGTATTAACGAAACAGATGCATCTATAATCTACAGCGGATTACCTAATGGTATTTACATGAGTAACATACAATTACTGTTTTTGTCCACTCCCATGAACCACAGACATTGCCGAGGTGGGGTGGCTTGCGTGCCTCAATGATACAGATAGTCGTACCGTAGGTGCAACCACAGCGGAGGGGTATCTGTGGAGAGGCCAGACAAACGTGTGGTTCCTGAAGAGGGGCAGCAGCCTTTTCAGTAGTTACAGGGGCAACAGTCTGGATGGTCGACTGAGCTGGCCTAGTAACATCAGCTAATGTGGCTTTGCCACACAGTTACTGCAAACGGCTGAAAGCAAGGGGAAACTGCAGTCGTTACTTCTCCCGAGGACATGCAGTTCTACTGTATGAACATATGATGATGGCATCCTCTCGACTAAAATACACCGGAGGTAAAATTGTCCCCCATTCGGATCTCCGGGCGGGGACTACTCAGGAGGATGTGATCATCAGGAAAGACAACAAAATGTTCAAATGTTTGTAGAGCTTATGGGACTTAACTATGGGGTCATCAGTCCCTAAACTTACAAACTACTTATGATCTACCTAATGCTAAGGACGGCACAAATATCCATGCCCGAGGGGGGATTCGAACCCCCGACCGTAGTGGCCGTGCAGACCGTGACTGACGCGCATCGGTCCCCTCGGCCACCGCGGCCGGCGGAAAGACAGCACTGGCATTCTACGGATCGGAGTGCGGAATGTTAGATCCCTTTATCGGGTAGGGAAGGTAGAAAATTTAAAAAGGATAATGGATAGGTTGAAGTTAGATAATAGTGGGGATTAGTGAAGTTCGGTGGAAAGAAGAACAGGATTTCTGGTCAGGCGAGTACAGGATTATAAATACAAAATCAGTTGGGGGTATTACAGGAGTAGGTCTGATAATGAATAAGAAAATAGGAATGCAGGTAAACTACTATGAGCAGCACAGTGATCGCATTATCGTAGTCAAGATAGATACAAAGCCAACACCGACCACAGTAATACAGGTTTATATGCCAACTAGCTCTGCCGATGATGAGGAGATCAAAGAAATATATCAGGAGCTAAAGGAAATTATTAAGACAATTAAGAGAAAGGAAAACTTAATTGTGACGGGAGACTGGAATTCGGTAGTAGGACAAGGAAGAGAAGGGAAGATATTAGGTGAATATGGTCTTGGCAAAAGGAATGAAAGAGTAAGCCTCCTGATAGATTTTGCACGGAACGTCATTTAATTATAATTAACACCTGGTTTAAGAATCAAGAAAGAAGGTCGTATACGTGGAAGAGACCAGGAGACACCGGGAGATACAAGATAGATTTTATAATTGAAAGACATAGATTTCGGAACCAGGTTTTAAACTGGAAGACATACCCAGGGGTAGATATAAACTCTGACCATAGCTTATTGGTCATGAATTGTAGGCTGAAACTGAAAAAAAACTGCTAAAGTTATGAAAATAAGGAGATGGGACCTGGATAAACTGAAGGAACCTGAAGTTCTTGAGAATTTCAGAGGGAGCTTTAGGCGACAATTGACAGAAACGGGGGAAAATAAAACAGTAGAGGAGGATTGAGTAGCATTGAGAGATGAAATAGTGAAGGCAGCAGAGGACAAAAGAGGTAGGAAGGCAAGACCTACAAAAAATCCTTGGATATCACGGGACATACTAAATTTAACTAACTGAAGGAGGAAATATAAAAATGCACTAAATAAAAGAGGCAAAATTGAGTACAAACGACTAAGAAATGAGATTGACAGGAAGTGCAAAATGCTTAAGCAGGAGTGGCTAGAAGGCAAATGCAAGGATGTAGAAGAATGTATAAACAAGGGAAAAATAGATACTGCCTACAGGAAAAGTAAAAGAGGTATTTGGAGATAAGAATAACAGCGCTATGAATATCAAGAACACAGATGGAAAACCAGTTCTCAGCAAAGAAGGGAAAACTGAAAGGTGGAAAGAGTATATAGAGAGGCTCTACTAAGGAAATGAACTTAGAGGCAATATTGAAGGAAGGGGAGAAGAAATAGTTGAGGATGAAATAGGAGCTACTATACTGAGAGATGAATTAGACAGAGCACTCAAAGACCTAAATCGAAACAAGGCCCCTGGAGTAGATTACATTCCCTCAGAGCTACTGAAGTCTCTGGAAGAACCAGCCACGACAAAACTGTTTCACCTGGTGTGTAAGATGTATGAGACAGACGAAGTCCCTCAGACTTAAAAAAAAAAGTTATAATCATCATTCCAAAGAAAGCAGGCGCAGACAGGTGTGAAAACTACAGAACCACCAGTTAAATAAGTCATGGTTGCAAAATACGTCGATTCAAATTTAGCGAGCGTTGGATGTCACGTGAGAGCTTAGATGATGATCCGCGAGGCGGAAGGCCATGATTTATCTTTACACTTTTATTTATTTATTTATTTTTTGTAAAAGTGAACAAAACGGTCATGGAGGATCGCCGATTGAAAGTGCGTGAAATTTATCACGCTTGACAGATATCGTCTGAAAGCGTATATCACATTTTAACTGAAGAATTAGAAGTGAAAAAAATTATAAAATAAAATAAAATCATCTGCAAGATGAATGTCGCGACTCCTTACGCTGAGTCAAAATTGAATCAGAATGGACATATCGGAACAATGGCCCGTTCTAGGAGTAATAAATAAGAATTCTTGCTCTGGTTTGCGACCACAGATGGGACGTAGGTGTACTACTATGTCCCAGAGACTAAATAACACTCCACCAACAAACAAAGCAAAGACAATTCTTTCGGCTGGATAGGTCATGGGATCAGTGTTCTGGGATGTAAGGGGATTCTGTCCGTCGAAGATCTCCGCACTGGGCAAACAATTACTGCAGAACCTACTAGACAAATTGCAACAAAAGATACGCAAAAAATACCAGTTTAGCAAGGGAGAAAGTCATCTTCCATCAACAGAATGCGCGCCCGCTCGCATGTGCCGTCGCCATGGCAAAAATTACGCAAGGTATGAATTGTTGCCGCATCCGTCAGACTTCCATCTCTTCCCAAAACTGAAAATTTTGTTGGTGGATCTCATTTTCGAGATTGGATCAAGGCAGTGGAACATCGTTGGACCAAGTGCATTAATTTACAAGGAGACTACATTGAAAAACAAACGTTTCATTTAAGTACTTTTTTCTATTCCGTCCAAAAAAAAAAAAAAAAAAAAAAAAAAAAGAAATTCATAAATAAATAAATAAAATAAAAAAGAAGAAGAAGGCCATATAACACGTGTCCAGTTGCTAATGAATCAGAGTTGCAACTGTTAATACGTTATGTATGCCGACGCATTGTCTGACTGGCCGAGCGAGTCGACTATCGATTGTTATTCTCGCGAGTGAGCAGTTGTTGCAGAGAGTCAGTCGGAGTTCGCTATCGCACAAAAAAGTGACAGAAATGGACTAGCATAAAGGAAATAGCGCCGTAGCAAAAATGTTCAAATGTTTGTAGAGCTTATGGGACTTAACTACGGGGTTATCAGTCCCTAAACTTACAAACTACTTATGAACTAGCTTATACTAAAGACGGCACAAACATCCATGCCTGAGGGGGGATTCGAGCCCCCGACCGCAGCGGCCGTGCAGACCGTGACTGACACGCCGTAGACCGCTCGGCCACTACGGGCGGCAGCGCAGCAGCAGCGCCAGGATAAAATTAATGTACCGTAAGTGTATTATCTGATAGTTACGGGGAATCATCAATGGAATCTTACAATGTCAAGAGTAGAAGCAGTATTTTTATACCCGCGTTTTTTATAAAGAGTTTGTTGTTCAACCGCGCAGCGATGGTTTCGGTTTAATTATTGAATCTTACGACGATTGAATTGTGCAACTAATCTGGTAGCTGATATACCAATTCGCGAGTTTCATCGTTATACGTACCGAATTAATCAGGCAGCCGCGTCGCGAATGAACTGTGGTAAACTACATTTGGACAGTGACTTCATTGTTGGATTGGAACCTTGTGATCTACAACTGCATCTACTGGCAAAAACATATTAGTTGTGTAGTGTTTATGTTAATTAGTGAATCCTATGAACATTCTAGAAGTGGAGCAATAATTTTGAACCCGAATTTCGACACGTTTGGATGGACTTGTCATCATAATCGTCAATAGAATTATTAGAACAGTGCAACAACGCATTTGTGTATTATGGAATAGATATTTTCTTACTAAACTGTGTCTCAATAATTTTAGCCCATCATTATTTTTGTATAAAAATATTACTGGATAGTTCTTATTTGACTCTAGTACGGAGTGGAAAGATTAACGGCTCAGGGGAATATTTGGTGGGACAGGCACACGGTCAACACTAACAGCTTACCTCCCATCAAATCATATATTAAATTGCAAAAAACGATGTATTAATTATTTCCCTGGGTTAGTTACAGTTACACTGATATCTGGGGCAAATGAGGACGGCCGGTCGCGGTGGCCGAGGGGACTGAGGCGCTGCAGTCACGGTCTGCACGGCCACTACGGTCGGGGGTTCGAATCCCCCCTCGGGCATGGATATTTGTGACGTCCTTAGCATTAGGTAGATCATAAGTAGTTTGTAAGTTTAGGGACTGATGACCCCATAGTTAAGTCCCATAAGCTCTACAAACATTTGAACATTTGAAATGAGGACGTTCAAAGTCGAGTTTCAAACATTCCACCACCAACTTCAATGCACTTTTGACTTTGTTGATAACACCATATTTAGCTCTTCTGAGGTCGTCTAAGTTGTTTATTTCGGCTGCACTCTTCGTTATTCGAACGATCTAGTATTTACTTATTCTTCGTAGACCTAGCCTATCAATCATCCCCACAGACATCCGGGGACAGTGGTGGCCAAGAAACGTGCCCACTCTAGCAACCCACCTTCTGGAAATGTTGGGTTTAGAGTATTGTATTGTCACCTGGTGACTAGAATGTGCAGGAGCCTCGCCATGCTGGAAGTATGTATTACACATTCTTGTAGCAAAAGCAATCTCTCAATAGTGCCAGAAGCTCATTTTCAATAAATATAGATGACAGTGCCCCCTAAGACATTGCTGTAGCACAACAAGCCCAATCAACTGATTGTATATGAAAGCACAACAACACACACTTACAGAAAAGCCTTCTGGAAAATGTGTGTGCGTAATAACATGTAGGTTTTCTTCGCACCACTGATGTGGATTATCAGTGGTATTGGTGGTATTGATGCCATACGAGTGAAAGTGGCTTCATCGGTGAATAGTAAATATGGGATTACTTGGTGATTCTCAAGTATCCAAAGACAAGATTCAATCCTGTATCTTCCTCTCCTGCTGAAAGCTGAAGAATGAGTTGCAAATGATACGGATGGAACTCGTGAATACATGTCCCATACTCTCGTTTGTGAAGACAGAAACGTGCAGAAATTCTATTTGCGGTTGTTGAAGGACTGCTTTCTACCGCCGGAATGATGTCCTCTACTTTAACAACAGTGTGTTCAATCACACGTTGTGATGAAATGTGACTGCTGTCACGCAGTGTATTGAACACACGAGTAGCCTGCGTTTAGGAAATATAAACACAAATACAAAACCGCCATGCTCATCCTGTGTAAATACTTGCGGCATGTTCAGACGCTTCATCACAGTAAACTTGGCCAACAGATCTCAACGAAAACTTCAATGTTAACTAAAGCACACCTTCAGATTTAAACATCCACACTCTACAGCTGACATTCCATAAATATCCCACAGCAACTTGTGTTCCACCTTCTAAAATATTTATTAATCCTCCGGAAACACCCAGTAGATATATAACGCCTGGCTACCCAAAATGCAACATCCCGTAGGAAGCATATTACATTTACATCTGTGTTATGGTTTTCAGTGCGGAGACTGGTTTGATGCAGCTCTCCACCCTACTCCATCCTGAGCAAGCCTTTTCACTTTTCATCTCCTCATAACAACGGCAACCTACATTCATTTGAATCTGCTTACTATATGCGTCTCTTGGTTTCCCTCTGCGATTTTTACCCCACACACTTCCTTCCAATGCTAAATTCACGATTCTTTGATGTCTAAGAATGTGTCCTACCAATCGATCCCTTCTTTTAGTCGAGGTATGCCAGAAATTCCTTTTCTCCCCAATTCTGTTCAGTACCTTCTCATTAATTACGCGATCCACCCTACTAATCTTCAGCATTCTTCTGTAGCGCCACATTTCAAAAGCCTCTATCCTCTTCCTGTCTGAACTATTTATCGTCCAACTTTCACTCCTGTACAACGCAACAGTCCACACAAATGCCTTCAGAAAAGACTTTCTTAAACTTAAATTTATATTCGATGTTAGCAAATTTCTCTTTTTTAAAAACGCTTTTCTTCCCATCGCCATTCTGAATTTTATATCCTCTGTACTGCGACCGTTGTGTTTTACTTTACTACCCAAGTAACAAAACTCATCTACCACCTTTATTGTTTCGTTACCTAATCTAATTCCTTCAGTATCGCCTGATTTCCTAATGCTGCATTCCAGTACTTTTGTTTTACTCTTGTTAGTGTTCATTTTATACGCTCTCTTCAACACACTGCCCATTCCATTCAACTGCTCTCCCAGATCCTTTGCTGTCTCTGATAGAATTACAATGTCATCAGCAAAATGTAATGTTTTTATTTCTTCACCCTTAACTTTAATCCCTATTCCAAATTTTTTTGTTTCTTTTCTTCAGTGCTTGCTCGATGTACAAATTGAGTAACATTGGAGAAAGGCTACAACCCTTACTCCCTTCTCAACCACTGCATCCCTTTCATATCCTTCGACTCTAATAACTGCGATCTGGCTTTTGTACAGTTTGTAAATAACCTTCCTTTCCCTGTATTTACCCCCTGCTGACTCATCTATCTTTATTAATGGTCCATCACGTAGATAACTAAAAGCATCGTTTATTCATTACTTTGTTACAGATGGCATAAGCGCCATTATTATTTATTATGTATTGAAATAAATTCAGTGGCGAAGTCGAATATTTGTGCTTGACCCGGTTTTACCGCTTATGGCCAGTGATCGCCATGACCAGTATTTTTTTTCTGTGGCCATCTTCCCCAGAAAGTTCCAAATTATTTGTTTTCGGAAATGAAACAGCCGATTTCCTGCTACATTCCTTTTATTTCCTCCTTACGCATTCCGCCCTCTTCTTTAGGGCATCATCAGTGGAGTCCATATCTGGTAATTATATTCTGAATAAAGGCTGCTCACGTTTTATAGTCTCGCGATTTCATGGTTTTCTTCCCACCTGGTCAATTTCGATGTTTTCTGGAGGGAAGGGGGTTAATGGGAAAATGGAGGGAGTGGGCGGTTTCCTATTTCGCCACTGAACGGTGATTTGTTTGAAATATATACTTGGCCACTGAACATGATTTTCTTTTCTGCTTTGGCTATGTTTTTGATGTAGTAATTTTCTTGCTATTTTAGAAGGTACTTTCTCTTGGTTATTCTATTTATATTCATGTCTTCTTTTCTGCATGTTGGTTTGTGTTTGTGTGTTCGTAGGTGTACATTAAATGTGGAGTGATTTGTTCCATACTTCCAGGCTGTAATGTGTTCTTTATATATGATTTCAAACTGCCTGTATATCTTCCATCACAAGTGTTACTTTGCAGTTGGTATTTTCCAGCTTTTTGGTATATATACGTGTGATTTATCAGTTTAGGGGTGTATTTTTGAATAGAGTTGTCTGTTGTGTATGCTTTGTTTACGTCCTTTCTTTTAAAAATGTTGGTTATTTTATGTGTGAGTTCGTGTGTTTATGTCCTTGTGTACCAATCGTGTGTCTGCTCTTATGTTTATTTGTTATTATGGGTAGTTGTTATGGTATTTGGTGTTTGCGATTCTGTGTCGTGTCGTTCTGTTTTTTGCCTGATTTTGTTTTGTGATTTTACTTAGGGTTTTGTTTTGTTATCTCGCTTTATGACTATATAATTCCTGTAATCAATGTTTTCAGATATCTACATTATTATGTTATGTTCTTTTTGATAGTTTTCTTCGTTGAGTTGTATTGTATTGAGTCTATGGAGCATGTATCTAAGTGCAGCCTCCTTTTGTCAGTGCGGGTGTTTGGAGGATTGGTGGATTATAATTTTTGATGCTGTGGGTTTATGTTAAATGTCAAACATGTGTCTGTTGCTCTGTTTTTGATGGTGATATCCAGAAATTTATTTTAGTTGTCTTATTCTCTTTCAATTGTGAATTTTACATTTTCAAGTGTTTTATCGATACCTGTAAGTAATTTTTCAATTTTGGTTTGTGTTCATATATCTCATACATATATCTGAATCATTATATGATATTTATTCATTTGCTATTGTTTGAGTGTAAAATAATCTGTTCAATGTGGTTTATAAAAATATTTTATAATGTTCCTTAAATTGGGAACCCCAATGGTTATCAGTGTTCTTGAATATAAAATTCATTCTTGAATTGGAAGTAGTTTTGTTTTTCTTATGTGAGCATTTACTTAATCTCTTCATCTGGGAACTAAATGCATTAGATTTTTTTTCTATGATGTCTAGTGTTTGTGGTACTTATATGTTGGAGTACATGCTTTTTATGTCAAACGAGAGGAGTGTTGCTTATTTGTATCATCTTTTTGTTGTGTTAGCTGTGTAGTGTTTTTAATGGATTTTTCTACCTGTATTTTAAAGTTTTCTGACTAATTTTAACAAGTATCTTCCTAGCTTGCATGTGGGTGCTTTTCTTACATCCACAAGAGGCCTGACAGGGATGTTTTGTTTATGGTGTTTTGATTGGATTCGGAGGATTGTGCAGTGGGATTATTCTGTGTTAGTTTTCTTTTTTCTGTGTTGTCTAGTATGCTGTTTTTCAGAGTGTTTTTCATTTTTGTCTGAAATCTGTTTGTGGGATAACACTTCAGATTACTAATGTTATTTTGTGAGATGAATTCTTGTAATTTTTCAGTGGATTGTTTTTTTTTTGTCTATCAGAACAATTGTATTACTCTTGTCGGCTTTTGAGATGATTACATTTTCATCGTCTTTTTTCTGAAGTTTCTTAAGTAAGGAAATAATACACCTTCTTTTTCTCACACACAAATCACATACTCTCCATACACATGCTCAGTTAAGTTGATACTAATTCCACCACGAGATACACGTTCAAGTCTGTGAAACAACAAACATTGAAAAAGTGATAAAATGAAGAGGGAAATACACAAATTGTGGCGAAGCGAGCGACCAGGTGTGCTGAACACCATGAAATCGCGAGACTATAAAAGGTGAGTAAAGTATGTTTATTTAGAGTAAAACAAAGTGAACTGTTTATAATATGTTGAGGCTACATAGTAAATAAAAATGTAATTTTCAGATATGGAATACACTTATGATGCCCTAAAATAAAGTGCGTAACCCATACGGAGGAAATAAAAGGATTGCAGCAAGAAAACGGCGGTTTAATTTCCAAAAACAAATAATTTTTTCTTCTTTTCTTCGGGTCCGTGGGTAGCTTGGTTGTTTTCCGACTTAAGTGGTTGTAACATGTTGACACTTGAGTTGTTAGGGAGGGCATCTGTCGCTCTCCATTTCTATTATCCAGGCTCGCTGCCCTTCCTTGCCCAAATTCTTAACATATAGCACCACAATACTATAGTAGTGCCCATTGCCCATTACTTCCTCTTGCTCGAAGGCTATACTGGATTCCCCGAAGGATGTTAAGTTGTTTGTAAATCTGTGGGATGAAACTATCGTAATCATCAGTCCCTAGGCTTAGAAACTATTTAAACAAACTTATGTTAACGACACACATACTCATTTTCGAGGGAGGAATCGAACCTCCGTTGGAAGCGGCCATGCAGTTCCTGACGTGGCACTTAGAACCGCACGGCCATTCCGTGCGGCTTCCCACATGGTATCGGGCGGCGTTTTTTTGCATCAGCACAGAATCTGTCAATTACTTGTTGGGGGGCATATACACAGCTATTGATATGGTGTCTGTTCATTCGAAAATGTTCAAATGTTTGTATAGCTTATGGGACTTTATTACGGGGTCATCAGTCCCTAAACTTACAAACTACTTATGAACTAACTAATCCTAGGGACGGCACAAATATCCATGCCCGAGGGGGATTCGAACCCCCGAAGGTAGTGGCCGTGCAGACCGTGACTGGAGCGCCTCAGTCCCATCGGCCACCGCGGCCGGCTCTGTTCTTTCGGAGATGTTGGAAAGAGCATCCCCGTATCAATAGTTGTAAACCTGATAGCCTGAAAATAATTTGTATTGTATATTTGACACATTATCTTAAGAAGTATTACAAATATGCACAGCTAATATTATACATTGTTACTTCTTAGTATACTATTTTAGCTGAAGCACAAAAGCAGTTCTGCCTATAATCATTATTTTTTTACTTACAGATACAAGTGGGGATTAAAAAATTAACAATAATTAAAAAACCATAACTATGTGTCTGTATTTCGTATTCATCTGGGCTCGCTGCGTCATATCTGTCATGTAACGACATTGTAAGAAATTTTGATTTATCAAAGACGCTGCAATATATAAAAAAAATATTTATTAATAACGTCAGGCCTGTTTCAGCACCATTGCTATCTTCAGGTTTATTGATCTTTAGTTCCTTGCAACATCGCTGTCTTATTTGGTGTCATGATGATTGGATCATTTTATTGCTGTTAATTGTTAACGCAGTTAGTATCGTTCTTTTATATCAGTTAAATTCAGAATTTATTTTATATATATATATTTCGTGTTTTGACAGTTGTTTTGACAGCTCAGTCAGCGATGTTACATGGTTACCTGCTAACGGACTAAGCTGTCAAAATAGCTGTCAAAACACGAAAAATTAAAAAAAAATTAAATTCGGTATTTGACTGATATATAAGAGTGATATTAACTGCGTTCTTTATTAGCAACAACAAAATGGTCAAAGCACTATGACAGCAAATAAGACAGCAACGTTGCAAGGAAGTGAAGATCAATAAACCTGAAGATGGCAATTGTGCTGAAACAGGCCTGACGTAATAAATAACTCTTTCTATAGCAGCGCCTTTCATACTGCTATGTTTCTTACGACGTCAAATTATGATTCTGGTTGAGTAATCAGAAAAGGGCTGAAATTATATCTGTCCCAGTTTGTGAGATAATGGGTCATTAATACTATACGTGTAGGATGTAGTGCTCTTAAGTAAAGCAAATAATGTGTAAGAGTGCAGCGGCGGTGTGGGTGTGCCCGCAGGCACGCACCTGCTGGCGGTGGGCGGGCTGTCGACGGTGCTGGTGCGCGCGCTCAGCTCGGTGGAGGCGTTCTGCTGCGAGGCGGGCGCGCGCGTGCGCAGCATGCCCGACCTGCCCGTCGCCATCGCCGGCCACGACATGGTCACGCTGCCGCCCGCCACCCTCATGTAACTCTCTCCCGTAAATACACCTTCCCTAAAACGTAACACTTTCCTCTGTTTTCCTGTTTGGGTTGCTCAGTGGCGTAGCGACCGTATCTGGTGTCTCCCGTCGTCCTCAACCTCGGATCCCGTGGTTCGACACTATACTTCACTGGCACTCCTTCCCCTCCAGAAACACATCTAGTAATGTGGCATCTTATTTTTATTGTAATAAGAAAGTTTTACGAGTGATAATTGTGTTGGGCGGGCTGTCGACGGTGTTCACGCGCGCGCTCAGGCGGAAGCGTTCCGCTGCGAGGCACAGTATCTGTAATATATTACAGTAATGGAAAGTCCGTGTTTGAATTAATAATATAGGAACTAGCTGAAAAATGCTCCTGCTGGAGCACAGAAAAGGCGATATGTTCGCCGAGTACCTTCTTTCAAATCGCATGGTAAATTTCAGAGCTGACCGAACGCCATCTTTCAGCACAGTACGAACTTTTTCTAGCAAAATATCGCGTTTTTTCGACAGTATCTTGCTAAGAGATTAAGATTTACAAAAACTGAAAAATGACGTTTATAGATAAATGTCTACAGGATGTATTGTAAATATTTCAACAATATTCTATGGTTAGTTATTTAGATATTTGCGATTCACAGTGCTAAAACGACTAAAAATCGGGTTTTGTGATTTTGTGCAAAACTATGATAAGTTTCAATCTCTGGATCTCGGTAACGGATAACGATATCAAAAAAATTTAAAAACGGCCTCGAGAATATCATCATAAAAACATATGGTAAAAATTTCGAAGATTTGCAATGAATAGAAAGAATCGAAGTGACCATCCCCACAATTCGTCTTTTTTGGTACCCAAAAATCATGGATTTTTGAGATTTTCTCAGGAACCGCCCATGAATGAATGGTGCTTTTGTAAGCCGTTTAAGGTCCACCATAGACTATACGTCATGTACAAAAGCCAACTGATTTGCTCTATTCTGATGGGCTCTAGAAAGTGGGTAACTTAGAAAATTTTGAAGATGTACTGTAGGATAGCTATAGTATCCCCTTTCTTCTAATATGTACGCAAATGATCACTAGGCCAAGATCTACCCAGAACACTTTACCCCTTCACTCTGAGATGAAAGGAACCTGAGATACGGGCCCCCAAAGAATCGCAAATTCACCCGCGCCGTTTACGAACATATTAATACCGCGCACTGCCGTGCAACACTTTCAGCTATCGGCCATGATATTCTTGTTTAAAAAAAATAAAAAAAAATAAAAAAAAATATATGTTCAAATGTTTGTAATCCTACGGGACCAAACTACGTTGGTCATCAGTCCCTAGTCTTACGAACTACTTAAACTAAGTTATACTAACCTAAGGACAACACACACAGCCATGCCCGAGGGAGCATTCGAACCTTCGACGCGGGAAACCGCGTGATCCGTAACGTGGCGCTCTAGACCGCTCGGCTACTCCCGCGCGGCCTCTTCTTTCTGCAGAAGTCCATAGCCGATAGCTGAAAGTGTTGTGTGTGTGTGTCTTTTGTATGTGCCAGTCGCAGCTCGTCGCCACGTCTTTGCGGTGAGTTGTAAACAGTCCTTATTACTATATTATTTGTAACGTATTACAAATAGTCACTGCTTAACTACGTTTCTACAAAATAATATATTG
Organism: Locusta migratoria; assembly: GCA_026315105.1. Taxonomy (NCBI): domain Eukaryota; kingdom Metazoa; phylum Arthropoda; class Insecta; order Orthoptera; family Acrididae; genus Locusta; species Locusta migratoria. The sequence continues at coordinate 730,192,505 of CM048744.1, read as the reverse complement.
TTTTTCGGGATAAATAGGGACGCAGGCTTAGGTTAGGCTTTAATGTGGGCCACAAATCTAATTAAAAAGTCAATAATAGGAATGATTTCGATAGTGTGCCTGTGTCAGTGAAAAAATTACTTTTACTTGATCTGCCGTAACTATTCGTAAAAGAATCAGTTCAACTTCGGACGTCGTTACTCAGCAAACACAAATATATGCATTACTCAATTTTTCAGAGACCACACAAGACAGGGTTACAACTTCTAAGACAAAAACACACTTTCTAATTGTAGTACTTGTCTCATCGATAATCACGTGAAATGCTAATGATTTATTGCCTACAAAAGTCCATAACTGGAACGGGTAACAGCTTCCACGCACTGGATGTCGCAATAGTCGTTTAGTGTCATAGCTTTGAAGATCTAACACCGTGACATTTTGAAACAAGTAAATCCTGATGGCGTGATTGTGTGTTGCGAAGAAGTACATTTTGTATACAAACATTTTTAATCATTTTTCTAAATATTTTATCTGACAAGTCAAGAAACAAAATTATTAAATATGTTGCAATGATTACTAATTTAAAGAATATTTTCCAGAAATCGATCGCATTAACATCTGAAATTATCCAGAAAATCGAGTTTGTCTTGCCGACTGTTTGGCGTCCCTCTGCCAGTTGCTCCCGGGGCAGTCTCTCCCTTAACTTCCTCTCGCTACGCCACTGGGACTGCCACAAGTTTTACAAGGTGAATTTCCCCGATTCACTCACAGATTTACTTTTTTGAGATTTGGACAGTTGCGATATTGATTAAAAATGTAGAGACTTCTGCGTTTCTGGACGTGATATTAAGAGTAATTTTCTGTGACCGGACGGCTATTATCTCCTTTGCAGGATTTACGATCTAAAGGGTAAGTAATCAGGTAAGTTGTGTAAAGGAAAAAATCGTTATTAGTTGCAGGATTTCTGTGTTTATTAACAATGAAGTCATCCAACCATAGCCGCCGACTTAAGGGGGTAAGGTAAGGTAAGGTAAGGTACTTTCCGCTCCTCTCCTGCAATACTTTGAAGTATGGGTCTGGCCTCCCTGTGCCCCCTCTGCCCCAAACTTTCAAACAGACTATTACTTGGCACACCGTTTGTTGGGGCTTATATTACATTTACATAAAACTGGATGCTTGAGTGCACTCAGAACACCAATAACGCGCTGGCCGCAAATACATAGGCACATACTTACACTGATCAAAACAATTAACGTGTCAGTTGAGATAGGTAGCTTCTGAACTATTGTCATCGGCAGAAGAAACTAAAATAGTTCGACGCCTTACCTCTCAACCTTTTTTAGACTGGAGACCATTTTCATTCCTTTGTTGTGAGCAGGGATTAACAGATTCAAGAAAAATGAACTGTCAGTCTAAAAATACACTTTAATCAAAACTTTTAACATATTCATTAAACTCAAAAAGAATATCTATTTGCGGCACACGAGAAAGTTTTAGTACAACATTAATGACTGCCTGACAACGTAAGAAGGAATTAATAATTAAAAAAAAAAAAAAAAAAAAAGTTCAAATGTTTGTAAATCTATAGGACTTGACTACTGTGGTTATCAGCCCCTACTCTAACAAACTACTTGATCTAACTTAAACTAACCTAAGGACAACACACACGCCCATGCCCGAGGAAGGATTCGAAATTCGGACGCGGAGCAACCGCGCGCCACAGCAAGGCGCCTTAGAACGCTTGGCCATTCTACGGCGGCAGAATTAAAAATTAAAATGAATAAAAGTTTTAAATTTTATATCTTTCACGGACCATATTTTAGCTCTTGCAAACCACTTGTGGTCTACGGATCACAGGTTGAAAACCAGTGGTTTATAACTTCAACGAATGCAGCAGGCACATTTTTCCGATAGGTGGTGTTCAGCCGCATATGGATGTTAACCTTGACATGGTTCAAGTGCTAATCATTTCTGAAGAACGTACTAATGTACATGCCTTGTGAATATGACATTTCCTGTCTCTGCTCTTTCAAGGTTCTTTCTTTCTTCTGAACAAAAGTTACAACCTACTCTCACTGTCCACCCATTTTAAAGCAAATGTGACGTCAATACAGTCCCGCAGCCTCCGCGAAGTCGCTCCTTTTCTGCGTCAAGGTCGTTCCAATTAAGCAAACCACCGCTCAGATGCCCAAACCAGTAGCCGTGGCCGCTTCTCGCTATCATGCGCTCTGCAACAGGTTCACGTAACTTATAAGCCCCGTATTGAAGGAAATTTGGTTCCGCTGAGATAAACAAAATTCTTTTTGTTAGTACGCAGTGGTTTTCTTGTTAACGAATTATAGTATTATGAATATATCACAGTTTCGGAGCCTATAGTTATGTACGCCAGTAAAAGTATTTTCACAAAAGTAACATGAAAAAAAAAGAAGCAAAATATACCTTAATATTACATTTTGTTTTCATTTGCATTCTTGAAAACAGCATTTCGGCTGTAATTATTGTCTTTCCGCATATAATCTGCAATTAATTATAGATTTTCAATCCTTTGTTACACACTAGCTCCATAAATTGAGACGTAATATGAAATTATTGTTTTTCTTTATCATTTCATCTATTTTTCGTTTCTAAATTTCATTTTTTCGTGTTATGAAATTATTGTTTTACGTTCTAATAATAACAAATATTGTCTATTTCGTTATCTAACTGTTTATTACAGTACTCGTTTTCGGAAATAGTTCTTATAATATTTTTATTGTGACCAGGCTCCGTGTAATGTTATTGGGGGTAGGGGTGGAATATTGTGCAATATTTGCAACTTCCGTCACAACACATAAACAAGATGGACGAGCAAGTGAACATTACAAACAGTGTATTAGCAATAGCAATGCAACCAACAAATATGTGAATTGAGGAAACACACAAAAAGTAAGTGCACTCATTTCTTTATATATGACTTCCGTTCCTAATCCACCACTCGCATCATTTACATAAGCCTAGTTACAATAAAAATATAGATATATTTTAGAAAACAAGTACCGTATGCTAAAAAAACTGTAATAAATAGAATGGCAAAAAATGAAATGCTAGAAATGAAAATTTAGATAAAAAGTCTCAGTTTATATCCCTCCTGTCTAACAAAACATTCAGAATCATTATTAATTGTAGATGACAAACTGCAAGATATTATACCTCAACTCCAAATGGCAGAAAGCCACGTGAAAAAAGATGTAATATTAAAGTATATTTCTGTTTTTTCCCCTCTTTTACTCTTCTGTGATTACTTTTCTTGATGTAAATAACTATAGCCTCAAAGATTCTGGTATATCAGAATGATAAAATACTTTATACATCATTTTACAGAAAAATAATAAACATGTTTTGGTACTGTTGGATATTAGAATTCAAACTGTCGTGAACTTTCGCGATCTTTTGACGTTGAAGAGTGCTTATATAAATATTGTCTGTAACTTCTGCGTTTGCCGCGGTGGAGTAGCCGAGCGGTCTAAAGCGGCTCACTGTGGAGCGCGCTGTTCCTCGCCGTGGAGGTTCGAGTCCTCCCTGGGGCATGGGTGTGTGTGTTGTCCTTAGGTTAGTTTACCTAGGTTTAAGTAGTTTGTAAGCTAAGGACTGATGACTACGCAGTTTGGTCCGATAGATTTACAGACATTTGAACATCTGCGTTGTCTATGTATAGTGTTTAACACAAATAAAGGTTGACAATTAAACAAGGTTTAATTGCAATGACAATTAAACAAGGTTTAATTGCAAAGAACCATATGGAATTTCTTGCAGGAACTAAAACAGAACCACATGTCCTTACAATACAAGCTTAACAAAGAGTATCGAATACTTTAAGGGGTGCAAGTACTCTTTGAATCCATAAAAATGATTCTAATAAACATGGATCCGGATTGTGAGGTGAGTACGTGTTTCTAGCTGTTCCACTTGCCGTCTATTCATGGCAACGCATCCCTTTGGCCAATGGCGTAAGGATTGACGACACCCTTTGAAGTATACTCGGCGCATCGAAGACGCGACCCTTTAGTGTTTGCTCATCGTTAACTCGAGTTGCGTAGACCAGTGCAACTGTTCCCATACCAAAGTGTATAAGGGACTGACGTCGTGAGAACGGTATAATGATCACCGTGTCAACATATGCCGCTGCAATTTATTACCCTTGTATCGTACGACGGTGATCGTACAGCCGAAACCAAACTGGCCGTGTCAGAATTGGAATTGTGCTTTGGGAGGAACAAACAGCTGATCCAATTTGAATGTTTAAAGAATGAAGGGAGGTTAGGATTCAACATCTCATTAGAAACGAAACACATACTCAGCTGGGAAAACGATCGGGAAGAAAATTGGCCATATTCTTTCCTAAAGGTGCATTCAGAAATTTGACTTGAGTAATCAAGGTAAAAGTGAATCTGGTAAACCAAACAGGAATATTAAATGGACGCCTGGGGATACCTCTCATAGCCAATATCTTCCATATTGTACACATCTGCGAAAGTATTGTAACTGAGATATCAAAAAATTATTATCTCCCTACCTAAACACATTTAGAATGCCTTTGGGCAATGACTCAAAGCACATAATCATTTTATCAAAATGTTCAAGAATTACTTGTACTGAGCTTCGATATTTGGTGCCTCCGGCCTCTAAGATAGTACCAAGGATATAGAGAATCATTATCTAGTTATCTTTATGTATTTCAGTTTTCTGATACATCTCACGATACTGTTACGTCGAATGTCCTGCTTTGTCATTGTGGATTTTTCTGAACACCTTCTTTTATCACGATACTGTTACGTCGAATGTCCTGCTTTGTCATTGTGGATTTTTCTGAACACCTTCGTTTATCCTGTTTGGGAATTTGAACTGGAAACAACTTAGCTAACTGTAACCAATACGATATGGAAAATAACTTTCTTTTCAAGTATTAGTTTACATTAAAACTTGTAAAGTTATATTATTCGATTATTTCTTCGTTTCTTGATAGACCTATTTTCCAGTTAAAATTGAAAAGCAAACATTCCGCTTTCAGTTCCATTGATGTTTGCTAATTAAAAACAAGTTATCATAGTTTTTCTCAATGTTAACATCGAACAATTTTCAATTACATGGATAGCAGTTAAGTGTTTAAGGCATTTATGTATATTTGGGACACAGTGTGTGAGACTTCTTGGTGAGTTTTGTCTGGTTAAATTTACGTTTCTTTGTTTGTTTGGGTGGTTATGTAGAGAAACTATTACTTCAGCTGAAATAGCTACAAACACCTGTAGCAGACTGTTATTGTGGAGAAAGAATTGGGTGCCGGCCGCAGTGGTCGAGCGGTCTGCGGCGCGCCAGTCACAGTCTGCACGGCCGCTACGGTTGGGGGTTCGAATCCCCTCTCGGGCATGGATATTTGTATCGTCTTTAGTATAAGGTAGATCATATGTAGTTTGTAAGTTTAGGGACTGATGACCCCGCAATTAAGTTCCTTAAGCTTAACAAACATTTGAACATTTTGAAAGAATTGGGTGCGTAAATTATAGGCTGATACTTGCACACCCTTATTTTCACAATTTCTTGTATAACCACGCAGATAAATTTAAATTACATAGAACATGAAGGTCTCTTTCATTCACAAATATGGACACAATCTTATCTAAATTTATACTCCTTGCATAAATTTTCAAATGTTTGTGTAGCTAAGGAACCAAACATCTGAGTTCAGTCGTCTCCACACTTACAAACTACTTAAACTATCTTATACTAAGGACAACACGCACACCCATGCCCGAGGGAGGACTCGAACCTCCGAAGCGAGCTGCCGCGCAGTCCATGAGGTGGCACCCCAAACCTCAAGGCTCTTTCACACCAGCAGTAACAGAAATGCACACTACTGTAAAACAACAAGGCTTGTTTCAGTTCTCTCAATGATCCACCTCCGAAACCATTTGAAACCTTTTACAAGCCAAAATGTATAAAGTAAGAAAATAGGTCTAGTTTGGAACAAGAGCAGACAGCTCAATAATGATCTGTTCAGCGAGCGGAGTAATTTATACTCCCGCTCGGAATAGCTGTGCGCACTAAGGTGCCTTACTGCGGCTCGCGCGGCGTTCGCCGTTGGAGGTTCGAGTCCTTTCTCGGGCATGGGTATGTTTGTTGTTCATAAGATAAGTTTGTTTATGTAATTTGTAAGTTTAGGGACCGATGGCCACTGCAGGTCCCATAATTGTACAAGCATTTGCACATTTAGTTATATACTTCCTTAAGATTAACTCGTCCAGTATGGATCAAGGAGTGCACATACCATAATTATTTATGTTCAATGGGAGATATTTTTTGTTAAACCACTTGTTTCGATTACATCTAGTTTTCATCAGTGAATGGGGATATGTTCATGTATTTCCTTCCCTCATCCTTACAAAAAAAACATGAGCGTGAGCTCCGTTTCTAATGACCATACTGTCGACGGGACCTTAAACCCTAATCTTCATTACAGATTTGTGGGTGATATTGACCAACACAACGGTATTTCATACAGACATAGAAAAAACACATAGAAAATTAAATTCATCATGGAAAAACAAACTCAAAAGCAAGTACACTTCTTGGATATAAAAATGATGAGAGACGACAGTAAGCACACGCTTGACATCCGCAGAAAACCAACACAATATATATGTGTCATTTTCCCATCCCTATAGTACAAATTTGTGACACTAAGACAAATCTTGCTTACATTGAAGAAAGAATAAATCAAAACAATCAACAACAATACAATGAGGGTATGATGTAACTTTCCAAAAGTCGATCGTCGTGCCGCAGACAGGCGCGTAAAAAAGGCAATTCGCCCCTCCGTCTCGCCACACATATATACAATCTTCATCTCCAGTTTGTGTTAATGCCGGTGATTGCATGAATGAAAGAGTGTTCTATACTGATGAAGTCTGTGGCCGAAAGCTGTAAATTGTTGAAATTCTTCCTGAACTTCTCAATGTCAGTTAAAAGAAAACTATAAAAAAAAGTATTACAAACTATACAACTCATGGCCTTCGCAATCTTTATAGCACCCAGCCGTTGGGAAAAGTCATCCAAAAAATCTAAGACAACTAAAGAAAAATTACAATAACAGAACACGGTCACTAAAACCCCCCACAAACAACACAGACACTGCATCGCGCACACATACTCTCTCTCTCTCTCTCTCTCTCTCTCTCTCTCTCTCTCTCTCTCTCTCTCTCTCTCTCTCTCTCTCTCTCTCTCTCTCTCTCTCTCTCTCTCACACACACACACACACAATGTATTATGTATTTATTAGGAAAATATATAGCCTATGTCCGCCTGAACGTTTATAACAGATTCGTGCACAAATTGGGGGAAAATTGGTTAACAACTTGTCGAGGTTTTGATATCAACGTTAAATTAAATTTATCTCAGATAAGAAGGAAAATTAAGCTTCAAAGTCCTGTCAACATTGTGGCTGTTAAGAGACAAAGCAGAACTTCAGAATGTATGAATGCAGAGTTTCGCGGGTGGTTTTACTGATACAATTCTCTCTGGCTTCCCACCGCGTCAAGTGATTTGAAACTCTCGAGCTTTTGGTCGTTGTCCTCGGCCACTGTCAAATGGTGACTGACGCATCATTGCGTCATTATACAGCTGCGCGACTTTCTGTGGCGTCACTGGCGCTCGCGGCATCGCATTATATATGGTGATGTTTTGGTCGCGTGCCTGCCGTCCGATGGTTAAGTCACAAGCTGAGCGTAGCTTCAAGCTGTCGTCTTTACTAAGAGTTTGATCACATATTTTAATTTCGATCGCCTCTTTTATTACGCTATCTCAGAAAGTATTAGCTCTTGTACTGATTGATATCTCTCCGAACACAATGCCAAGTCTATTTTCCAGAACATGACCTGTAATTTCTGATTTTTCGGGATAACGTAAACGGAACCATCTTTCGTGTTGAACACAGTGCTGTCCAATAGTACGCACTGTCTGTCCGATGTAAAACTATCCACACCCACACGTATCTTGTGTACACATGACATTGTAAAGCCAACACCGTCTTTCACAGCTCTCATCAGCTTCCGTAATTTTGTAGGAGTCGTGAAGACCGAGTCGCTCTTTTGCCTTTTAAGGAGTCGGCTAATTTTGTACAGTTACTGAGCCACGAATCGCAAAAATTCAAGCTTCTTTGTCTCCTCCTCGGCAGTTTTCTGCTTGCTTCTCTTCAGATGTATAGCTTGCAAAATATGCAGGTTGCTGTAGCAATTTTTCCAAAATACTCTCCATAAGCGGCTCAGTTCTTTCTGTAGATATTTAGTATCAGACTACGTCCGCTCGGTGCAACAGCGTCCTTAGAACGGATCGTTCCTACGAAGGATGTCGGTGGCTCGTGGCGTGCAGTTACAGGTCCGTGTGGTTGGGTATCCAGTAAACACTAAGGCTCAGGCACCCGTTATTGTATGCCTGACAAGTCAAGTAAGGTCAAGGCACCATGCCTGTGAGGCCAGACAACAAAAGACTCGTCAACATAACGATAAAAACAGCTAGGCTAGGCTGCAAAGCATGTTTTTTACTTTTTTTTATCGTTATGTTGACGATACGTTTGTTGTTCCAGTGCAGCTGCATTGTTTACCTCTGGCACACTGGATGGAACCACTATAAACAGTTCAAAACCATTATGCAGAATTTGATCGTTATATGAAGCTACAAAGGGTATTAACTTTTTCACGCCGTCCTAAGGGGTCATATCGGGGAATCATTAACACATGAAATGTTCAAATGATTGTAAACCTATTGGACCAAACTGCTATGGTCATAGTCTTACAAACTACTTACACTAACTTACAATAAGAACAACACACTCACCCATGCGCCAGGGAGGAGTCGAACCTCCCGCGGGAGAGGCCACCCAGTACGTAGCACGATACCTTAGATCACGCGGTTACCCCCCCGTGATAATTGACACATGGATGCCCTGGAAATTGCATAATACCCTTGGTGCCATTCATACACCTTCGCTGGGCGTATAAAACGTATCTACAGATGTACTGACATTAACCCTTTCCACTCCAATGTCTACGTCCGACATTACGATTTGCCGCTGTCTTCAGTGTCGGATGGTATCGCACAATTCTGCTACAACTGCGGGACTCAGCGCCTGCCGTATCGACTATCCCGCCGACATGACGACGCTGCAGACGGCCAGCTCGCCAGGCGTTGGATCCCGTAAACTGACGACAGTCTTACCTCTTCCGGAAACCTACTGTTACTTTGAAATAAACGAAGTTAATGGAAGGATTGGACAGGTGTGATCAGTATTATAACTGCCATGGCTTTATAAGGCCGTCATATAAGAGGCGAAGAAAGTTGTTGTTCTGGCTGCAATTGCGTTGTGAACAGTTGTATTATTTATTCCATGGAAAATCCTATTGGAATGTCAATAACAGAGGATAGACAACAACTCACTGCAAAGACGCTCGGTGAGCTGCTGACAGGCACGGAAAATAGACGATCACATTCACACAACTTAAACTTTCTGCCACAGTCTTCATCAGAAAAAGTAACTCATACATTCACACACTCACTCAGACAATTATACACACTCAACCACCATGTCTGGCCACTCCAGCGCCACAAGTATGTAGATTGTGAGTAAGGTGGGGAGTCCAGGGGGAAGGATTCCGGCAAGGGTGGGGATGGAAAGTTGCATGATGTATTGTAAAGAATCTGGTAGGCGGGAATTTGAATTGTGGCTTTGAATACAGTGGATACAATGGAGGTTAGAGGAGTGTGGGGATTTGAAATGATGAAAATAATAAGGAAAAATATATGAAAATATTGTAAAAAATAAAAAGTAATGAATTAATAGGATATTGTAAGAGGCGACACATAGTTGCAAGGAAGACATTGGGGAGATATAGGATAATGTGTGTGTGTGTGTGTGTGTGTGTGTGTGTGTGTGTGTGTATGTGTGTGTGTGTGTGTGTGTGAGTGTGTGGAAAGGGGGGGGGGAGATATTAGGCTTACGGTGTGGGAAGGGATGTTCTTAGGTTAAGGTCAGGATGGTTGCGGAACTGTAGAATTTATTGGAGGACAGCTCCTATCTGCGTAGTTCAGAAGAGCTGGTGGTGGAGGGGAGGAACCACATGGCTCGGGTAGTGAAGCTGCCATTGAAATCCAGAGCGCTGTGTTCAGCCACATGATGATCCATCTTGCTTTTCGCCACAGTTTGGCGGTGGCCATTCATCCTGATGGACAGCTGGTTTGTCTTCATAACGATATAAAATGCTGTGCTATGATTGCATCAGAGTTGGTAAATCACATGGCTACTTTCGCAGGTGGCCCGACCTCATGGGGTAGGATAAGCCTGTGACAGGCCTGGAACAGAAATTGCTGGGTGGGTGGATTGGGCAGGTTTTGCATCGGGGTCTTTCACAGTGATATGACCCTGTGGTAATGAGTTGGGTTTGGTAGTGGTATAGGGATGGACTAGAAAGTTGTGGGGGTAGGGTTGGCGACGGAACACCACTTTAGGAGGAGTCAGAAGGATCTTACGTAGGAGCATGATACCAGATAATCAGAGCCCTGATGAAGGATGTCGTTTAAGTTGTTCCAGTCCGAGGTGGTGACAAGAAGGACGCTCTTTTGTTACTAGTTATTGGGGTTGGTGGAATGTGTAGGGGTATGGCACGGAAAATCTGTTTGTGGACTGCCACGGTGGAGTCGCCGAGGTCAGTAAGGTAATGTATGTCTGTGAAGGCCTCTGTGAGGCCTTCGTCATATTGGGTAAGGAACTTCTCATCACTGCAAATTCAAACTCCACGGGTGGCCAGGCTGTATGGGAGGGATTTTTTTATGTGGATTGGATGGCAGCTGTCAAAGTGAAGATGACAGTTTCTCCTTCTCTCTTGCAAAATTTACGTCTACCGTGTGTTTGAACTTGTTCGAGCTGAATGCCTTTGTACAACGTTATGTTAATCTGACTGCGTGTTTTTAACTGTATTTCTATGTGAATGTAAAGGTATTGCAAAACCTATCTGACTGCGTAATGTTTATTATAATGAGACATAAACTGCTAATTGTTTCTGTATGAAAATGTCGTAACAAAGTTCACTGTCTGAGATGACAATCTTTAACTTAATGTAACGAACACAATATTTGTCAACGCAATCTGACTCGGTGCAAACACTTGTTAACCTGAACACTGTATGATTTGTCCTACCCTGAAATCTGTAAATCATACTGAACTGTAAGCTTGACAAAAACTGATTCTTTCTCACCTTCACTTACTGCACAAATGTGAGCAACACCAACTGCTTCCTGCTGTACTAACTACTGGAAAACTAACTACAGAAAATATCTATGGCACTTTTAATAAAAATGTGAGGAGGCATAAACTGGTAATCTGTTTAAGAAACTCTACCTAATTATTAAAAAAGAAATATCTGGTTTACTTTGTAACTGATGTAACTTCATGAAAATGACTAACAATGTCAAGTTTATGATTTTAAAATCTTTCAGAGAAAGTTATAACTCAGATATTTAATTTGCTTACAAAATTATTTTTAATAAATTTAACTCGATTTACACAAACAATGTTACAACAATACCATATTTCAAGAACTCTACCCATGAAATTCCTATTTAATAAAAAAGCAATCTCAAAACTAAATTATTACAATAAATACTTTCCCTAACACGGAATGAGGTCCCTAGCATGAATCATGAGACCACAAGGTATCAGCAAATCTTTCCCGACCATTACTGTTACCATCAGTTCAACCTAACAATTCGAAGTTGTGCCATATAAACATGACAAGTATTTCATGAAAAACGTTACCTTATAAAAACTTCAAAAAATCGTTTCTCCAACGTCATCTATACCTTTCGTCTCCATATCTTAAACAAACAGCTTGGCTCAGCATTCAAGTCTCAAAATCTCATCTCCTCGGCTATCTCGCCGGAACGACAACTGCACACAACCACGGTCCCCACGCTTCTGAAATCTCATCCGCACGCCTAGCAAAGTCTGCACTCTCAATAATCACAACCCTACTTCCCGGTACTATCACCGTCTCCAATATCGATAGTACTGCCATCGAAAAATAAGCCTGCAACCAAAGATAAATGACCCATGTCTGACTATCTTGACACTGGTCTCAAAATCGCGGTACATTTGAATATGAAATGTATACCTCTCCATAGCAGGTATCTTACAAAGATACTATTGGTAATTAGTAGGTTTAATGTGGACGGAGGTTTGGATGGTGCCGTCAGTGATGTGGAGGCTAACATTCGGGTTGAGATGGGGGAGGAGTTGAGGTTGTGAAGGAACGAGGATAGGGCGTCCTGGCCCAGGCCGTTTGCTCTTGATGGACTTGCGAAGGCAACGGAGTGTAAATGGGTTTTCCTTGCTAGAGGAATTCGGTGAGTGTCGGATCTCGGACTTCGAAACAGACTGTGAGCATCACCTTGCTTGCTGGAGGCACAGCATTGAATTTTGTATGGGGAGGTGAGGACGAACATTTGCATCCCTAGATGTTGGACTACGTCCCAAATCGGTATATTAAAATTTGAAACGGTTTGGTTGTTAGGACGTTTCGTTATTTTCCTTAGGACACTTGCTGCTTTTGTCCGCCTGCTCTTACCACAGCGCCTGATGGCCGGCAACCTGTTTGACTTCACATGCCAGCAAGCAGGCGCTACAGCAGGGGTAAAGATCTGCACAACTGGATGGGCGTCAAAAGTTTTTCTCAGCCAAATATTTTTAAGCGATGCTGTGAATCAAGATCAGATTTCGTCGAATAGTTATAAAGGGTTCCAGCCTGTACACAAAGGAAAAAAAATATGATCACGCTGCGATCGAAAGGGAATCAGATTACAAGCTAAATTTCGAACTTTTGCGTCGCACTAGGGCACAATTATCAGGTTTCAAAAATGTGATATTTTAATTGTTGCACAGTTCAAAAGCAACTGCAGTCGATGTGAAGGACTGTAGCGGACAATGTTGGTTATGTTAAGGACTTGTATTTTGCTGACGCCTGTAACAAGCCGATATCTCACCAAAGTCTTTTAAACTTGAGCAGACACACTATACCTGAGGCTAAAGCACCTTAAGCTATTAGTACCTTCAACGCCTTGACTTTTGGAGCACTCATATGAAGCAGCTATGAATTTACACAATTAAACATGACACCAACAAACCTAAATGAATCATTAAAATTTAATGTGAGGCCACTATTTGAAAAGAAGGTAGTATGAAAATGAGAGTGGTTCATATCAAGTGATACTCGAACACTTATCCGTAAGACACCTGAAATAGTTTTCTGCAGCCTATTACGAGCAGTTGGGCGGCGTGTTACTGTCGCATAGTTGAAAAACCAAAAATGATTAATATTGTTGACAAATTTGAATCAATGGCTGGAAATTTTACGGCAGACTTTATGCAATTTTAGCGAAGAAGATTAGGCACAATGTACATCATTTAAAGGTACCACTCTTCTGTTGAAATCAGAAAGTGAAAATTGAATCTAGTCGGTATCTAACATGTTGCTGAGAGAGGAAGGAAAATATCGGCAAGCAGTTCCATGAAGATCGTATGTGATTGTGTATTGGGCGTTCAAGCACTACAATATGCCTTATCTACATCTACATAAAATTCAGACTAAATGCTTTCTATGGTGGAACATCTCGATGTAGAGTCATCTCACAAGTGCCCCGCTTTCGGGATTATCTAAACGTGAGCTACTTTGTGGACGTCAAGACTGCTGTTTGAACGGAAAGAGGGATACATGAAATAAATATAATTTTATACCTGGGTTTAGTCAGCTTGGACTCGCCTTATTATCTGAAATTATTATTACTTAAATTTACAAACTGCGTGAATTATTGACACTATGCTTACACACTGTGTTCTTAGTTAGCAGTTCACTTCCGCTGGCTGAAATATACGTTATTGTACGCAAAAATAATTTAACATCGATGCAAACAATGGGATGAAAAAACAGAAAAGTTTGTTAGTGGTTGCAAACCTACAGGTGTCGTCAGGATGTAGCTGCTTTTGTCTACAGACTATCTCATATTTTTAAAGTCATGAAGTCGAGAGATTATAATTGATAATTATGCGTACGTCTTGTAAATCTTTCCGTTCTCAGTAACTATCACGCCGTCATTGGGGATGCGCTAGGTTAGAAGCTCCGTTTGGGTTGAGCATTAACAACGTGTGAAACATATAATTTACAAATTTTTGAACAAAAAAGGTATATTTCAGGAATACCTCGCTCATCATAGTAATGGCGCCATAGACGGATTGTTTTAACAAACCTTGCTTACTTTGTAGTACTGAATACAATATTTGGACTGGAATTTTCCGTATTCACCGTAGTATCAGCACGGTGTCAGACAAAATGTCTGTCTTTTCGTGTAATATAAACAAATATAGTGACTCTTGGTTAAATGGTAGCAAGACACGAGATAAACCCATAGCAAAGTTCTTACTTTTTTTGTTTGAATTTGGTCCAGACGGAGAATCTGCAACTTGACTGTCAATGCTCAAGGAATTTTAATTTAGATTCTTTCTATCGATGTGGCCCAGCTCCGCACGGGTAGCTATGAGTACCTACCAGCGTACGACATGTCTGGGGTAGGGTACTTTGTTTGCAGGCCACGATAAAACCGGAGAACAATGTTACGGAAGTTGTCAGATTCGTATAACTTACATAAAATGTTACTCGTTGGTCATCAGTATAATTTCGATGTTGTTCTCTGCTTTCATCTTTCGATTCAGTGCTGGCAAAATCTCGATCTCTTCATCATCCTGAAAATCTAAATATTATTAAATTCATTTTCACTTGGTGCTGCACACTCTTTTTAGAGCTTCCTATTGTTCCCTGTCAGTGCTGTTAATTGTTCACTTTCACTATCCGCAGCTGATTGTTAACTTTACTATATCTATCACTATGATACGAAGGTTCATCGACAGCAAAGTTCAGCGTATGACCTGTTACTTTATTTATAATCATGGAATAATAACAGTACATCAGTACGTGCTTAAAGTGAAAAGGGATATTTTTAGGAGTCAGCGGGATTTGGAGTTTGATAAGGGAAACAACATCTAATCAATATGCATTAAAAGATAAAGTCAAGGCAATAAATTTGTATTTCATATCAAATAACTCAAATATAATAAAACACATATATTAAATAACTTATTGGTGAAGAACAGCAACCAGCAAGAAAGATTAATTGTGGCTGGTTGCTGTTCTTCACCAACAAGTTATTTCACTTAACAGCCCGATCTCGAAAATGTCTGTTTATGACAAAATTACACATATATTAGTTTTTTTGAACAGTCTCAACGTATTCGAGTCTGTTTAAAAAGAATTGTAAACTATGAAAAATATATTTTTTGTGATACGATATTGTTGAAATAAACGTGTACGTTGCCCCCGAGCTATGCTCCAAGTTTCCTCTAAAGATCCTATGAAAATTCGTCTAATATTATTGGAAAATTGGTCTAATAATTTGGGACATTAGTGTGTTTCAGAAGGACACGATGATTTTAGATAAAAGTTAAAATTACGATTTATTCTTAATTAAAAATTAATGGATAGGGTTGGAGGATTAGCACATCATATAACCACAAAGCGGCAGCGAAATTCGGTTAAGAAGTTTCGGCGACACGCAGAGACAAAGCACACTACATAGATTAGCGTTTCCGTAGTAGTAGTTGCTGGACATGCCCCTGCAATACCCTGACTCGAGCCGTCGGCGCCTCGTGAATCTTACGAGTAGAGAGGGCTCTCGCAACGAGAGGAAACATGTCGATCGGACAGGCGTGACGGCGCAGCGAGTGCCAGACGGGCAGATGCTCTCTGCGATACGGCGGGCGAGCCGTGCCCCGTGGCCTGACCAGCCGCACTTCCTGGCCTCGCTCCACCCCATAAAAGTCGCTGCCCTGCAACAGGGAGAGAGCGAGTGGACTGACAAGTCAATCACCGCCACTGATGCACACAGCTAACTTTCCTTTTCTTTCAGATCGTGTACCATATTTGGTAAAAACACAGTGTACTGACGAAGACAGGGTGTTAGAACAAATTTGAAAATAAGAATATGTAGCAACTCCCCGAAAGACGATTGTTATAACACATTTAACATGTTCGCTGCGGTCACCAGTGCGGGCCGCTAACGCTCTAAGCAGACGCCCGTAAGCGCACGTGCGCTGAGAGCTGAAATCAGACCCCTGCGAAACCTGTAAGTTCACGTACGTCATATCGACAGCAAAAATAACGTCTGCGCAGCAGTTGGTGGTAGATATAGAAATGCAAGTATGCTTTAGCTGCATGCCGAATGCTGTCTGACGCTTATGAGCGTACAGTGTTCACTCTTCCCACTCTTTTTCGGGTTAGAAAGTCCCGGTGTCGGTTGTTTCGCCGCCATTGCAAACAATGCACAACACAGACGACTGAAGTCGAAAACACACAACTGCAGGCAAGAATACGTTAGGTGATATTTCGTTGGTGGCTTGTACTAACGCGAGTGGACAGCCGAACAAACTAAACTGAGTACTCAGGTAGCGAACGCGCCGCTTATAGGCGTTACCCGCGCTGGCTTGTTGATCGCGGAAACGCTTATAAGCGTCGGCAGCTCTGGCGTATTGAACGCTTAAAAGCGTCAGCGGCAGCGAACGTTTTAATTTCATACAAATTAAATTTTCAGCTACGGCCATAATCGGAAAAGGAGCTGACACACTTTAACTCAGATACAACTCGTACACACACGTGAGTGCCTTCTGTGGCCACTACGGCACAACCTGGGCTTTACACTATTACTACTTATGGAAATCACACACACAGGACATCACTATATAAATACACCAACACGAAACTGAGAGTACAGGTTTTTAATATTAATCACACAAGAAGGCCAATGAAACATACATAACTCGAAAGGTGGTTTGTCATAAATGTTGCGAATTTAAAAATTATGTATGCACGTAGCCGTTGAGAGCGGTAAAAAGAGAAAGAAATTTTAGGATGATACTCCAAATTCTCTATAAGTTTTGTCACTATTTATAACCCGTTGTATGTGGCATATTGATACACCTAAAATTAGCTCAATCAGTTAGCGCTTGGAGTTGCAAGCTTAACGTCCCGGGTTCAATAACCAGTCTGCCCCTATTTGTTTTAATTCTTAACTGTTAAATGTAGTTTCTAAATAGAATTCAACAATTCAGTTTATAAAGTTAGTATTTTAATAAGCCTCAAGCACAAAATTTTTAAAAAAGTTGGGATTCTATTAAGAAAACCAGTTTTCACGCATGGTCAGCTTATGTTGCAGCAAGCGGAGTTCGATCCTTTGATGGTTTGAAATTTTACATTTCTAAACAGAGAGCACAAGGACATTTAGCAAATTATGAAAGGATTTTTACGAAAAATGTTGTTTTTACTGAAGTTTCTTAATGCTAAATCGTGAAATTAAGCAATTCACTCCCTCATTTGTGTCTTTCATTCTCTCATTTTTTCTCTTTGCCCTTTCTCTCACCTTTTCTCAAAGTATTCACTTAAAACATATAAATTTGCAGTGCTCAATAAATCCCAATTACATTTTTTTTTCATTTTTATGACCTTATAACTGATCGCATTTCGATCACAGGAAATACTAGTCAATTTAAATTCTACAAGGAAGTTTAAAGCTTGTGACAGGCCGGTACTTGAACCTGGATTTCCCGCTATGGGGCAGCGATAAGGCTATTCATTGCGCTTCTGGTGCAGCCCAAATTCTGAACTTACTGCATACTATTCTAGTGTCACTGTTAATTATCCTAATTGCGTGCAGCTTTACCTATATTCCTCCAAGGCATAAGACGTACGTACAGGAAACATCGTTCATGTGAAACTCAGCTTGCCCTTGGTTTCGGGTCAAATGCCTTTTTAAAATCGAGAAAAACACAATCTGACTGTTGTCCTTCATCCATGGCTCGCAAGATGTCATGTGAGAAAAGGGCAAATTGTCCATGTTGTTTGATTGAATCACGTACCAGCAGCAAATACAAAAAAATACCGCACGTAAATCAATAAATATCGTGCCGGCCGCGGTGGCCGAGGAGACTGAGGCACTCCAGTCACGGTCTGCACGGCCACTACGGTCGGGGGTTCGAATCCCCCCTCGGGCATGGATATTTGTGCCGTCTTTAGTATAAGGTAGTTGATAAGTAGTTTGTAAGTTTAGGGACTGATGACCCCGTAGTTAAGTCCCATAAAAATAAAGGGAAAAAAAAATCGTGTGAAGGAGAAATAATGTGGCCGACCGTGACGATGTCTCAGGGATAACAGAGAAAGTGCGGACAGAAACCGAATTCGGGTGGTGGGGCCGCGGCCGGTGCTGTGGTACCGGTGGTACGGTAGCGTTCTGCAGCGGCGAAAGCGGGATATGGCGGAAGTGGCCGCCAGCCACGCCGGCGTGACGGCCGGGCGAGGGCGCGGTGTCGGCGCGTGCGCACTAGGCCACGCGCCAGCTCTGCGGTCGCAAATCGGCTAGACTGTGTGACGTGAGCTCACTGCTTAATTATAGAAGCACTAGCTGAAAACCGCGGCTCCGCTCGCGTGTTGGTTGATTATGATAGATAATGCGCGAAACGTCAAACCGATTCTTTAAAGAGCAGTATTATAAGAAATTTCTTTTTTATTGCTTTATTTATTTATTCTTATATCTCCGTATTCGTATGCTTATCCTTACAGAGAAAGCTGAAGACATTGTAGCACGCATAGACCAAATATATGGTATGTGGCATCACGTTTCGCTATAGAGTAGCAAACGTCATCGCTGCCCTTCAGTCTTATTTTTTATATAATTGGATGACTTTCAAGCACCATATCTTACACCCCCTTATAGCTATCGCCATAGAACTGCTATGGTGTACAACGGGAGGCTTTGGACAACATTTACAGACAGACCATTCGTTTGCGTTCTGTAGTTTTCGCTGCAGAGCGAAATATTAACGCACACACACGTAGAATTTTATATACACCGATAACTTTCAATCCCAAAATACTCCACCCTTTTATCATTATGAACCATCAAGCAACAATGCCACCAATAACACCATTTTCAAAGAGAAAATATAATTTTCGAAGAGTAATTATTGTTCCGCATTTCGCGTTATATTCATCAAATTACTAAATATCTATCAGATCGCTATAAAACCTTGCCTAAAACCTTCCTCAGGTATAAATTAGTAACTGTACAAATATTTAAGTCTCTGTGTCTTGTCGTTCGGACGTGATAAGCGTACACCGACCACACATTCATATTAATATATATATATATATATATATATATATATATATAGCTATCCATAAAACCGTGCCTGTAGCCTTCCCCGGGTACACATTAGTAACTGTACAAAAATTAAAAAATGGCACTTCAAATTCCAATTGGGAGACATTATGAAATGTTAACATAAGGATTTAGCAGCAACAAATAGATAGCAAAATTTTTATACCGAAATGTCATTTTAGGTATTGCTCTGAAGAGGGAAAACAGGTAACTGTAGTTTTTCCTGAATGGTATTCATATTTCGTAATTCGTAAACAAAAGAAAACAAAACTACAACCATTTATTACTGACACCTAGCAACAACTACAAAAATAATATGCACAAAATGCCTTTGACACATTGACAGATCTAAAAACTTCCAGGCACAGTTTTGAACGCTATATAAATAAAAACAGCTCTATTCCTTGAAAACATTCAGTTTCCATTAGCTAAAACAATAAAAGAAGAGAAGCAGTCAACAATCCGAAGATTGGTATGAACACACAGTGGTTTACTTGGCATGATCCTGTTTAGAGGTGGTATGCCGTTGCCTTCCTCCGATCTTCGAACTGACTTACCCAGCGAGTTTTAGGGGGACCTACAGATTGGCTTGAGGTCTGAACCACGGTGCTACTCGATATTTTTCACATCAGCAACACTGCCAGAGGTGAAAGAAGTGGAAAATGAGAGATAAAAATCCTAGTACTTGGCGGAGATCGAACCCACGACCTTCGGATTTGTAATCCGGTATTCTACCACTGTGGTGACGAGCCGCACAGTTAAAACAAAACAAAACAAAATTATCAGCGTAAGAAGACAAATAAGCATCTTTTTGTGACAGCAAAACTCATCTGACGAAATCGTGCACACAGACGTCAAACAGTCCGCTGTTTACCGCTGTCTGTGGGCTGTGATACTGAACAATCTCGGCCAGTGAGAGTTTCGTATGACGCATCAGACAGACCCTAACGTCCCGTCAGGTACACAGGTCAGATAACATTTTCCACTTTGTTTTATGACGCTGTAAATGGACAGGAAAGGGATAAAGGCCGTAAATTAGGCTAAATACCTAGGATTTACAATTACAAACAAATATAATTGGAAAGAAAGGCAAACCAAACGCTACGTTTCATTGGCAGAAACCAAGAAGATGCAATAACTTTACTGAAGAAACTGCCTTCATAACACTTATCCGTCCTATTATGGATTACTGCGACGCACTGTGGAATCCCCACCAAGTGGGACTGATAGAGGATATAGGGGAAGTTCAGAGAAGGGGTGCTCGGTTTATTATTATCACGACACAGGGGGAGAGTGTCAAGGAAATGATGCACGAGTTGGGTGGAAATCATTAAAAGAAAGCGTTATTCGTTGCGGCTACATCTATTTGCGAAATTCCTTTCACCAACTTCCTCCTGCGAATGCGAACATATTTTGTTAGCACCCACCTGCATAGGGAGACATGATCATCAAAACATAAGAGAAATGAGATTTAGGTGCTCTTTTTCCCCGCGTGCTGTTAGAGAATGGGACAATAGGGAAAGTTATGAAAGCGGTTCGATAAACCATCTTGCAAGCGCTTAAAATGTGATTTGTAGAGTAAATATGTAGATGTAGACGTAGACCTTGTTGCAAGTTGGCACCTTACAGTATATTATTAATTTTATTCTGCGACAGTCGACACAACTGATCGGTGAAAAACGTGAGCTTTCAGACTTCCCAAGAGAGCATCAGTGACGAAAGTGGCTGCGTTTCTTCAAGTTTCACTAGCGACAGCAGCCTCGGTAATGTCAGCGTACACAAAGTTAACTGCCAATGGCCGACGGAAGACGTGAAGAGAGACATAAAACTACCATGGCCAAAGCGACTGGAGATATCATCACTAACTTGAGTAATACCGTCTCCGTAGTAAAAGTACGACTGGAGCTTAAAATTCATGGAAAGCTGCGGTTGTTAAACCCTTAATAACAGGAGCAAAGCAAAGCTGCGAAAGAAGTGGGGCGGCTATAAAACATCGACACTTGTTGACTAATTATGTAGTATGCTCAATGAATCATAGTTTACATTTTTTTACAAACAACGTGGTTCACGCATACAAAACCCCCAAAAATAAGCTTATATATAAAATGCTATGCGTGCTTCCTACAGTCAAGCATGAGAGGAGGAGAGAGGGGGGTAGGTTCCGTTATGATTTGGCCATCTATGTAGTGGTGTCAACTTATTCTATCATTATCGTCACTGAACTGTAAATGAATACCTCATCTTCTCGTCTACAAACTGCTCACTATGACTAACATATTGCAAGCTAACACTGTCATATACCAAAACGATAACACAGTCAAAAAGGTTCAGGCTTGCTGTGTGATAAAGCATCATAAAATTGTCAGACACCTCTCCTGGACCGTAAAATCGCGAAGTATCAACATTATTTATAAGAAGTATTGTAGTATAGAGTAAGGATCATGTTTACAGCTTCATCTTCGTTACACAAGAATAGACAGCATTTTGTTGGAAACTATGAAAACACACTGCGAATCTGCTCCTCGAAGAGCTTCACCTGTTCTCATAGCCAATGGTTGATTATCTCCTGATAATAAATAAACATTATGTCTGTTTGGTTACAATAACAGTCCAGTATGCAATTGTCTCCATGTTACGTTTTCATATAATTTTGTCCACCTCCTGTTGTCTTCCACCATAAAATATACACCTCCTCCCCCTTCCTCACTCCCTTCTCAACAAAAAAAAAAAAAAAAAAAAAAAATAAATAAAAAAAATGCATATGCATTTCCCATATTGAGAGAAAAGTGATTTTTTTTTTATAAAATAAAATATGAAAAATAAATTTAAAAAATTGGAAAATGATATTTTTTAAACATAATTTGTTGTATTCAGAACAATAAAAACAAGAGATTTAATGTAAAGAACAGGTGTTACTGTCCGTCTCCGTAGCAATATCACTTTGCTGCCTAGTTCTGCTTGATACGTATCGGCGCAAGTTAGTTGTCTTTCTTGACGATGACCACATGTTTTCAATTGCTGCTAATCGCAACGTTCAAACAGTTGCATTGCAACTGCTCAATGAACATGTGTCCACGTTACTCAGTGGAGCGCTTAGAGATAAATTTCCTGTCTCGCTGGGATCACGTGCTCTGATTTCCCGAAAACTCAGCCTAGCAGCCGCGCAGGATTGGCCATGTGGTCTGGGATACCACATTATGGATTACGCGATCGCTCATGTCGCGTTTCGAGTCCTCCCTCGGTATGTGTGTGTGTATGTGTGTGTGTGTGTGTGTGTGTGTGTGTGTGGTCCTCACTGTAAGTTAGTTTAAGTAGTGTGTAAGTCTAGGAATTGATGACCTCAGCAGTTTGACCCTAGAGGTTTACAAACAGTGACTTAGCCTGCTGTTGTTATGTTGTTATGGTCTTCAGTCCGGAGACTGGTTTGATGCAGCTCTCCACCCTACTCTATCCTGAGCAAGCCTTTTCATTTCCTCATAAGAATGGTAACCCACATCCACTTGAATCTGCTTACTATACGCGTCTCTTGGTCTCCCTCTGCGATTTTTACCCCACACACTTCCCTCCAATGCTAAATTTACGATTCCCCGATGTCTAAGAATGTGTCCTACCAAGCGATCCCTTCTTTTAGTCAGGGTATCCCAAAAATTCCTTTTCTCACCAATTCTGTTCAGTACCTCTTCATTAGTTATGCGATCTACCCACCTAATCTTCAGCATTCTTCTGTAGCACCACGTTTCAAAAGCCTCTATTCTCTTCCTGTCCGCACTGCTTATCGTCCATGTTTCACTCCCGTACAAGGCAACACTCCACACAAATGCCTTCAGAAAAGACTTCCTTACCCTTAAATTAATATTCGATGTTAGCAAATTTCTCTTTTTCAAAAATGCTTTTCTTCCCATTGCCATTCTGCATTTTATATCCTCTGTACTGCGACCATCGCATGTTATTTGACTACCCAAGTAACAAAACTCATCTACCACCTTCATTGTTTCGTTACCTAATCTAATTCCTTCAGCATCGCCTGATTTTCTAAGACCGCATTCCATTATTTTTGTTTTGCTCTTGTTAATGTTCATTTTATACGCTCTCTTCAACACGCTGTCCATTCCGTTCAACTGCTCTTCCAGGTCCTTTGCTGTCTCTGACAGAATTACAATGTCATCAGCAAAACGCAATGTTTTTATTTCTTCCCCCTGAACTTTAATCCCTATTCCAAATTTTTCCTTGCTTTCCTTCATCGCCTGCTCGATGTACAAATTGAATAACATTGGAGAAAGGCTACAACCCTGTCTTACTCCCTTCCCAACTGATGCTTCCCTTTCATGTCCTTCGAGTCTAATAACTGCGGTCTGGCTTTTGTACAAGTTGTAAATAACTCTCCTTTCCCTGTATTTTATCCCTGCTGACTTCAGAATTTGAAAGAGTGTATTCCAGTCAACATTGTCAAATGCTTTCTCCAAATCTACAAAAGCTAAAAATGTAGGTTTGCCTTTTCTTAATCTATCTTCTAAGATAAGACGTAAAGTGAGTATTGCCTCCCGAGTTCCTACATTTCTCCTGAACCCAAACTGATCTTCCCCGAGGTCGGCTTCTACCAGTTTTTCCATCCTTCTGTATATAATTCGTGTTAATATTTTGCAACCATGACTTATTAAACTGATGGTTCTGTAGTTTTCACACCTGTCTGCGCCTGATTTCTTTGGAATGGGGATTATTACATTTTTCTTAAAGTCTGAGGGCATTTCGCCGGTCTCATACATCCTACACACCAGTTCAAATAGTCTTGTCATGGCTGGCTCTCCCAGATACTTTAGTAGCTCTGAGGGTATGTCATCTACTCCTGGGGCCTTGTTCCGACCTAGGTCTTTCAAGGCTCTGTCAAATTCATCTCTCAGTATAGTATCTTCTATTTCATCTTGATCGACTTCCTCTTCCGTTCCTACAACATCGTCTCTAAGTTCATTTCCTTTGTAGAGCTGCTCTATGTACTCATTCCACCTTTCAGCTTACCCTTCTTTGCTGAGAACTGGTTTCCCATCTGAGTTCTTGATATTCGTAGAGCTGTTTTTCTTATCTCCAAATGTTTCTTTTATTTTCCTGTAGGCGGTATCTACTTTTCCCCTTGCTATACATTCTTCTACAGATTTACATTTGGCTTCTAGCCACTCCTGCTTAGCCGTTTTGCACTTCCTGTCAATCTCATTTTTTAGTCGTCTGTACTCCATTTTGCCTGTTTCATTTACTGCATTTTTATATTTTCTCCTTTCATCAATTAACTGTAGTATTTCCTGTGATATCCATGGATTTTTTGTAGGTCTTGCCTTTCTACCTATTTTGTCCTCCGCTGCCTTCATTATTTCATCTCTCAATGCTACCCATTCCTCTTCTACTGTTTTATTTCCCCCTGTTTCTGTCAATTGTTGCCTAAATCTCCCTCTGAAATTCTCCAGAACTTCACTTTCCTTCAATCTATCTAAGTCCCATCTCCTTATTTTCCTACCTTTCTGCAGTTTTTTCAGCTTCAGCCTACAGCTCATGACTAACAAGTTATGGTCGGAGTCTATATCTGCCCCTGGGTATGTCCTGCAGTTTATAACCTGGTTCCGGTACCTATGTCGTACCATTATAAAATCTATCTGATACCTTCCGGTGTCTCCTGGTCTCTTCCACGTATACAACCTTCTTTTGTGATTCTTAAACCACGTGTTTGTTACGATTAAATCATGTTCCGTGCAAAATTCTACCAGGCGACTTCCTCTTTCATTCCTCCTGCCCAGTCCATATTCACCTACTATTTTTCCTTCTCTTCCATTTCCTACTACCGAATTCCAGTCTCCCATCACAATTAAGTTTTCCTCTCCCTTAACTGTCTGAATAATTTCCTTTAGCTCCTCATATATTTCTTCCATCTCCTCATCATCGGCAGAGCTAGTTGGCATATAAACCTGTACTACTGTTGTCGGTGTTGGCTTCGTATCTATCTTGGCAATGATAATGCGATCACTGTGCTGATCATAGTAGTTTACCCGCATTCCTATTTTCTTATTCATTACCAGTCCTACTCCTGTGATACCCCCAACTGATTTTGTATTTATAATCCTGTACTCACCTGACCAGAAATCCTGTTCATCCTGCCACCGAACTTCACTAATCCCCACTATATCTAACTTCAACCTATCCATTTCCCTTTTTAAACTTTCCAATTTTCTTACTCGATTAAGGGATCTAACATTCCACGCTCCGACCCGTAGAATGCCAGTATTGTCTTTCCTGATGATCACATCCTCCTGGGTAGTCCCCGCCCGGAGATCCGAATGGGGGACTATTTTACCTCCGGAATATTTTACCCGAGAGGATGCCATCATCATATGTTCATACAGTAGAGCTGCATGTCCTCGGGAAAAGTAACGGCTGTAGTTTCCCCTTGCTTTCAGCCATTCGCAGTAGCTGTGTGGCAAAGCCACATTAGCTGATGTTACAAGGCCAGCTCAGTCAATCATCCAGACTGTTGCCCCTGTATCTACTGAAAAGGCTGCTGCCCCTCTTCAGGAACCACACGTTTGTCTGGCCTCTCCACAGATACCCCTCCGCTGTGGTTGCACGGCTATCTGCATCGTTGAGGCACGCAAGCCACCCCACCTCGGCAATGTCTGTGGTTCATGGGGTGGACTTAGCCTAGCAAGACAAAAGACAGTCGATACGAAGGCTACCACTTTGTAATGATCATGTAACGATCACAACTTCGGAACGAAGCTTGGCTTGCTCATTGCATCACGTTGGTTATCCAATCTCACGTTCACGGGTGTGTCGGCGCAGATGTCAATATAATTACGTTGCAATGTAATATATCATTACTATTTTAAATCTCCAGTAGTTCTTTGTTTCAGTGAGAAGAAAATCGATCGGTGGTGCCGGAACGCCTTCCGAAATTAGCCCTTGTCTGAAATCCCATTTCTCTTTTATTGTCCATAGGCAGGCCAATTTATAGTGGATGTGAGTTAAATGCAGTTGTCTGTCATCGTTAATCGAGAACAGATACCAGGTTCCCCTCTTCTCATGCTGTTCTTATTTCTGTAATTAGAGATGCAGCATACTGTAAATAGAAATCAATCCTGCATTATGTAAGACACTATCTCGCTTACATGATTTCGGAAATTTCACTCACACTGAAGGCGACTTTTAATGCTGATTCGTCCGGACAAAAATTGTGTGTCTGTCACCATATAATCCTGGTGCGTCGAAAATTAGAAGGGATATAGAATCAGCAGAGTCAGTTTCCAGCGTACTTTCTCTGAGTGACCTCTGAAGATTGCCATCGTCGTGCGACTTCCTACTCTGCCTTTGTGGAGAAAGCTGCGGCTTATTGACGTAACAACTGTCAACTGTAGGTCATGTTGCAGTATTAGAGCTGCTTTTCCATTTTTAAGGGTAAAGATCACCGGAATGAATTCTACACTGTGAATAAAAAGGCGAAAAGCCTTACTATATATACATTACTCATTTCGACGTACCGTTCTAAGAGCTGAATGTGATGTTTATACACAACAAGGTAAATGTATTAATCGGCACTTTTCATGGTATTGTACATTTAAGAACTATTACATTACAGTGCCCTTTAATTTTGATCAGTTGTTCAAAAAAATCTCTAGGTAACTACACTTTCACTTCCAAAATTTCGTCTCTTATGAAGTATTAACATCTTTTAATAGACGTTTCCCTCCAATTCAAATAACTGAATATATTCCACAACCAAGCGAGAAACAATAGGAACTGCAAGGAAGCTCTCAGTACATTCACAATTTTTTTTCTGCTCCATACACAATTTTAACAGGTTTTTCCGAAAGAAGAAGAAACATTCTTAGATAACAATATTTTTATATCACTGTTGCATTTCAGATTGTGTCAGTTTTCAAACGCCGTCGTACAAATGTAAATGATATATTTGCGTTTGGTTGCAGCGAAAGTTGACCTGTGTAACGCCCGGATCGTTAGTTAACTACGGTCGCAACAGAGAGCTTATGACTGATGCCCCACTTTCTGTGAGAAAATCTGGGCAGTCCTGCAAGGTTGTTTTCAGATGACGCTATCATCTGAAGATGAAAACCAACTTTACAATTGACTCTAAATAATGAAAAGTGTGATGTCGTCGACATGAATAGTAAAAGGAATACGTTAAACTTTATTTACAAAGTAAGTCCATATAACCTGGAGGTCGTAAATTCGACTAGACTAGATAGCTAGGAATTTCAATTACTACCGTTTGAATTTGAAAGAACACGCAGATAACGTGGGGAAGGCAAACCAAAGACTACGTTTTATCTGAAAGACCTTCAGTTTTTTTTTTATATCTGTTCTGTGGCGACCTGTTCTGTTTCCCTCTACCTTATCACTGACGAATTACTTACGTAGCAAATAACTACAGCTCAGTTTGCGTCTTCTGGTTGTCAAAAAGTTTCATAAAATCTATAGGTCTATCTAACAGGATTTTTCGTATTACAAGGAGTGTTCATGTGAAAAAGTTACGAAGCGTCTTAACAAACAAACCGTTTGAAATTTGAATGTGCTGCTTTTGGATAACGAAGAGCGACATATAGGGACGCGAAGCATTCATCGTTGCCGACAGCGGTGGCCGAGGACACTGAGGCGCTCCAGTCACGGTCTGCACGGCCACTACGGTCGGGGGTTCGAATTCCCCCTCGGGCATGGATATTTGTGCCGTCCTTAGTCTTAGTTAGTTCATAAGTAGTTTGTAAGTTTAGAGACTGATAGCCCCGTAGTTAAGTCCCATAGACTTTACAAACAAACATTCATTGTCACCTCCCCCTAAAAAATGCAAGGCTGTGCCCTCATCGAATTCCTCGAGATACTCCGTTGCCTACGCAAGTCCATCAAGAGCAAATGGCCTGGACTGCTCACTGAGTGATTTTGCTCCATAATAACGCGCATCCACATATTTCCAGGATCGTAAAAATTATTCTGGCCAATTTCAAGTGGAAACATCACCCTCAAAGCCCGAAAAACAATCTAATGGAAGTGTTTCAACTCGCACGGTGAGCTGAAGAACAGAGTAGAGGACTGGCTCTTGTCTCAACCCCAGGAATGCTGAGAACAGAGAATCCATCAGCTCATTAAAGTGGGATGGTTGTAATCAGGTCTCTGGGATTACTTTTCAATAAAGACTTCAACTATACCCACAATGTAATTTCGCATCTTTTCATCTGAACACCCCTCGTACGTATGAAATAGCTCGGTATTTTACGATACGAGCTTCTTTTGTTGATGTGTGAAAAAAAAAAAAAAACAAAAAAAAAAAAAAAAAAACACGATAGATAATGCTTAAGAGTGTGCTCGTAAA
This sequence comes from Locusta migratoria, assembly GCA_026315105.1. Lineage (NCBI taxonomy): Eukaryota > Metazoa > Arthropoda > Insecta > Orthoptera > Acrididae > Locusta > Locusta migratoria. Next base: position 730,163,830 of record CM048744.1, on the reverse strand, counting down.
TCTACAAGAGGCCCAAGGAATGAAAGAATATGGTGTAGTGATGGAAATTTTGAAAGAAAACTTTCAGAATGGATGCAGGAGAGCTGTGATGAATCTGTGGTAGAAAATGTTGACTCAGACGCGGATTCCGTCTTTATCATTTCCTATGTGAAAGAAGATTGTCAGTGAGGAAAAGAGAAGAGTAACAAAAGAATAGAAAACAACAAAAGAATAAAAAATGTCCTAAACACGTAAGTAAAATATTAAACATCATAAAACTACAAAAGAATACAATGGAGAAACAATGAGGTTTCTGAGACCGAATGTTTCTGACTATCTTCCTGTGTATGTTAAACATAAAGAATGCACGTATCAAAGACGTTAATCAAAAATATATTCTGTTGCACAATTTGCAACAGTCTGCCAACGCTGGGGTATTTTTTGATTTCGTGACAGTAGAAAACACGTCGTTTTGAAGAGATGATTGGGAAAGAAAAATGAAAATTTGTGTTCACCGTTCCCTTTTAATTTTGACGGGCAAGCATTAACAAATAACAAGGATAGCCAACATATTTATTTTTTAAAGAAGTTTCCGGTAAGACACTTAATCAAGGGAATTGCTTTTACATTTTCCTTAGTCATTTTCGCTCGATGTGCTGTGTTAAGTTTCTATACTCTTGAAAATGTTTAATCACAATCGTATGTTGTTCCAAACATTGGTGCCGTATCAGAGGAATATTTCTTCAGTTTTCGGAAACTCGACATGAGGTAAGAATCAGTAAGATTCAACAGTTTTTCTTTCTTTCTGCTTGTATTTCAACAAACTTTTTGTTAGCAAATCAGTGAGCCCGAACTGTAGATCAACTACCGCAATCTCGACATTACAGTCTGATGCATTCAGGAACTGAAGAATGTCCCTCTCATTTCTGGCAACATGTGAAAATCTCTTCAAAACGTGTTTCACGCCACGAATGTTTTCGTTTGTTGATTTAAAATTAACAATTAAAATGGGTAAATAAACTCAAATTCTTCCCCGTTTTGCTATCCTGTAATTAGTGTCGTACATCCATTTGATGTAATAAAACCATTTACCTTCGGTATCTTCTAAGGCAGCTGTGTTGTGGTTCTCAGTCCGGAGACAGGTTTGATAAAGCTCCCCATCCTGCTCCATCCTGAGCAAGTCTCTTATCTCCTCATAAGAACGGCAATCCACCTCCATTTGAATCTGCTTACTATAATTCGTCCCTTTGTCCCCCTCTGCGACTTTTATTCCACAAATCTTTCTTCAACAGCTAAATTTAAGATTTTATGATGTTTAAGAATATATCTTACTAATCAATCCCTTCTTTTAGTCAAGGTATACCAGAAATTCCTTTTTTCGAAAATTCTGTTCAGCAGCTCTTCATTAATTACGCGATCTACAGGTCTAATCTTGAGTATTCTTCTGTAGCACGGACCATATTTCAAAAGCCTCAAACTACTCCCTGTTCAAAATGTTCAAATGTTTGTAAAGCTTATGGGACTTACCTGCGGGGTGTTCAGTCCCTAAACTTACAAACCACTTATGAACTAGCTAAGACTAAAAACAGCACAAACATCCATGGCCGAGGGAGGATTCGAACCTCCGACGCGGGGCCGTGGCGCTCCAGCCCGCTCGGCTACGCCCGCGCGGCTCTTCTTCCTGTCTCAACCATTTATCGTGCATGTGTCACTCACGTGCAAGGCAACACTCCACACAAAAGCTTCCAGAAAGGACTTCCTTACACTTAAATTAATATTCGATGTTCGCAAATTTCTCCTGTTTAAAAACACTTTTCTTCCCATTGCCATTTTGCATTTTATATCCTCTGTACTACGACCATCATATGTTGTTTTACTACCAAGTAACAAAACTCACCTACTACCTTGCCGGCTGCGGTGGCCGAGGGGACTGGGGCGCTCCAGTCACGATCAGCACGGCCACTACGGTCGGCGGTTCGAATCCCCCCTCGGGCATGGATATTTGTGCTGTCCTTAGTTGTAGCTAGTTCATAAGTAGTTTGTAACTTTAGGGACTGATGACCCCGTAGTTAAGTCCCATAAGCTTAACAAACATTTGAACATTTGAATCTACTACCTTTATTGTTTAGTTACCTAATCTAATTCCTTCGCCATAAACTGCATTACTCTTGTTTACTTCGGTTAATGTTCATCTTGACGCTCCTTTCAAGACATTGTCAATTTCGATTGCTCTTCCGGGTCATTTGATGTTACAAACAGAATTAAATTGTCATCAGTAAAAGAAAAGTTGTTATTTCTTCTCCCTTAACGTTAATCGTCTTCCCAAATATCTTTTTGCTTACTTGCTTTCTCAATGTGCAGACTGGATAACATTGGAAAAAGAGTACAACCTATAACCCTACCCGTCCTACACCACCGGTTAGAATATGATAATTAGAAAAATGACCCGTGTGCCTAATTATCTTAATTTGGTGAAAAGCTATCGGTAATGAAGCCGATGATGTAGTGGAGGCTATAACCGGAACGTTGCTGCACCTCTTTGGTAAACAACAACGATCGATAAGAATAAAAAAAAGTGGAAAGTAAAATTTGGAATAAAATGATCAATGTTTAAATAAAAAAATGCGGAACAAACGGAACACAGGGATTAATTTGAAAAAAGTGAATAACTTATTGATTTACGGTCGCCAGCTCGATGTACGAGCAAATAATTTGGTGGGATGTCAATAATAGAAAAGTTAATTAACAACGTGAAATATTACGTAACATTTGGTTGGGCAGAAGATCAGAGGGTGCGAGTCAAATTCGGTACAAAAGACACTGACAATATACTAATTACTGAGAAATAGTTTACTAACACAGGGTTCATTGTAAGACAGCGAAATGCAAGCCATAGCCGCGCAAATGCAACGTGTAGCAAATCATGCAAAACTCTCACCTTGTTGTTGTTGTGGTCTTCAGTCCGGAGACTGGTTTGATGCAGCTCTCCACAATACCCTATCCTGAGCAAGCCTCTTCATCTCCACATAAGAACGGCAACCTACATCTGTCTGATTCTGCTTACTGTATCCATCTCTTGGTCTTCCTCTGCGATTTTTACCCCACACACTTCCCTCTAATGCTAAATTCACAATTCCTTGATGTCTAAGAATGTGTCCCACCAATCTATCCCTTCTTTTAGTCAAGGTATGCCAGAAATTTCTTTTCTCCCCAATTCTGTTCAGCACCTCCTCATTAGTTACGCGATCCACCCACCTAATCTTCAGCATTCTTCTGTAGCACCATATTTCAAAAGCCTCGATCCTCTTCCTGTCCGCACTGTTTATCGTCCATGTCTCACTCCCATACAAGGCAACACTCCATACAAATGCCCTCAGAAAGGACTTCCTTAGGCTTAGATCAATATTCGATGTTAACAAATTTCTCTTTTTCAAAAACGCTTTTCTATCCATTGCCATTCTGCATTTTATATCCTCTGTACTGCGACCATCACTTGTTATTTTACTGCCCAAGTAACAAAACTCATCTACCTCCTTTATTGCTTCGTTTCCCAATCTAATTCTTTCAGCATCACCTGATTTTCTTAGACTGCACTCCATTACCCTAGTTTTGCTCTTGTTAATGTTCATCTTATATGCACCTTTCAGCACACTGTCCATTCCGTTCAAATGCTCTTCCAGGTCCTTTGCTGTATCTGACAGAATTACTATGTCGTCGGCAAAACGCAATGTTTTTAATTCTTCACCCTGAACATTAATTCCTTCACCAAATTTCTCCTTGCTTTCCTTTATAGCTTGTTCAATGTACAAATTGAATAACATTGGAGAAAGGCTACAACCCTGTCTCACTCCCTTCCCAACCACTGCATCCCTTTCATGCCCTTCAACTCTGACAACCGCTGTCTGGTTTTTGTACAAGTTGTAAATAACCTTACGCTCCCTATATTTTACTCCTGCTTGCTTCAGAACTTGAAAGAGTTTATTCCAATCAACATTGTCAAAAGCCTTCTCCAAATCTACAAAAGCTAGAAATGTAGGTTTGCCTTTCCTTAATCTATCTTCTAGGATAAGCCGTAAAGTGAGTATTGCCTCCAGAGTTCCTACTTTTCTCCTGAACCCAAACTGATCTTCCCCGAGGTCGGCTTCTACCCGTTTTTCCATCCTTCTGTATATAATTCGTGTTAATATTTTGCAACCATGACTTATTAAACTGATGGTTCTGTAGTTTTCACACCTGTTTGCACCTTCTTTCTTTGGTATGGGGATTATAACATTTTTCTTAAAGTCTGAGGGTACTTCGCCTGTCTCATACATCTTACACACCAGGTGAAACAGGTTTGTCATGGCTGGTTCTCCCAGAGACTTCAGTAGCTCTGAGGGAATATCATCTACTCCAGGGGCCTTGTTTCGACTTAGGTCTTTCAGGGCTCTCAAATTCTTCTCTCAGTACAGTATCTCCTATTTCATCTTCATCTACATCCTCTTCCCTTCCTACAATATTGTCTCGAAGTTCCTTTCCTTTGTAGAGCCCCTCTATATACTCCCTCCACCTTTCAGCTTTCCCTTCTTTGCTGAGAACTGGTTTTCCATCCGTGTCCTTGATATCCATAGAGCTGTTTTTCTTATCTCCAAATGTTTCTTTCATTTTCCTGTAGGCTGTATCTATTTTTCCCCTATTTATACATTCTTCTACATCCTTGCATTTGCCTTCTAGCCACTCCTGCTTAGCTATTTTTCACTTCCTGTCAATCTCATTTCTTAGTCGTCTGTACTTCATTTTGCCTGTTTCATTTACTGCATTTTTATATTTTCTCCTTTCATCGATTAAATTGAGTATCTCCTGTGATATCCAAGGATTTTTTGTAGGTCTTGCCTTCCTACCTATTTTGTCCTCTGCTACCTTCACTATTTCATCTCTCAATTTTACCCATTCCTCCTCTACTGTTTTATTTTCCCTTGTTTCTGTCAATTGTTGCCTAAAGCTCCCTCTGAAATTCTTAAGAACCTCAGGTTCCTTCAATTTATCCAGGTCCCATCTCCTTATTTTCCTACCTTTTTGTAATTTCTTCAGTTTCAGCCTACAGTTCATAACCAACAAGTTATGGTCAGAGTCTATATCTGCCCCTGGGTATGTCTTACACTGTAAAACCTGGTTCCGAAATCTATGTCTTACCATTATAAAATCTATCTGGTATCTCCCGGTGTCTCCTGGTCTCTTCCACGTATACAACCTTCTTTTGTGATTCTTGAACCAGGTGTTTGTTATAACTAAATTATGTTCCGTGAAAAAAATCCTACCAGGCGGCTTCCTCTTTTTTTCCTTTTGCCCAGACCATATTTACCTACTATTCTCCCTTCCCTTCCTTGTCCTACTACCGAATTCCAGTCTCCCATAACAATTAAGTTTTCCTCTCCCTTAATTGTCTGAATAATTTCCTTTAGCTCCTCATATATTTCTTCGATTTCCTCATCATCGGCAGAGCTAGTTGGCATATAAACCTGTATTACTGTTGTCGGTGTTGGCTTCGTATCTATCTTGACAATGATAATGCGATCACTGTGCTGGTTATAGTAGTTTACCCGCATTCCTATTTTCTTATTCATTATCAATCCTACTCCTTTGAGACCCCCAATAGATTTTGTATTTATAATCCTGTACTCACCTGACCAGAAATCCTGTTCATCCTGACACTGAACTTCACTAATCCCCACTATATCTAACTTCAACCTATGCATTTCCCTTTTTAAATTTTCTAATTTTCCTACTCGATTAAGGGATCTAACATTCCACGCTCCGACCCGTAGAATGCCAGTATTGTCTTTCCTGATGATCACATCCTCCTGGGTAGTCCCCGCCCGGAGATCCGAATGGGGGACTATTTTACCTCCGGAATATTTTACCCGAGAGGATGCCATCATCATATGTTCATACAGTAGAGCTGCATGTCCTCGGGAAAGGTAACGGCTGTAGTTTCCCCTTGCTTTCAGCCGTTCGCAGTAGCTGTGTGGCAAAGCCACATTAGCTGATGTTACAAGGCCAGCTCAGTCAATCATCCAGACTGTTGCCCCTGTAACTACTGAAAAGGCTGCTGCCCCTCTTCAGGAACCACACGTTTGTCTGGCCTCTCCACAGATACCCCTCCGCCGTGGTTGCACCTACGGTACGGCTATCTGTATCGTTGAGGCACGCAAGCCACCCCACCTCGGCAATGTCTGTGGTTCATGGGAGTGGACTAATACTTACTATTTACAGCTTCAAATAATTAATTGTTCATATAAGTACCAGAACTTATTCTACAGTGAGTATGCCATGCGCTTTAGCAATAATCAAGTTGTAACTGAACTATTAACTATACTAATGGCAAGCTCAAAAAATTAATTAATGACTTGTCGTGCTAACACTGAATAATTAGAAAAGAACCATTTAACCTTCTGATTAACTTTTACTCTATCTTTAACCAGGAATTATTAGCATTCAAACACTTGTAAACAATTACTATTCTCACTAGTCAGTACTTGCAAGTTAAAACAAACTTTACCTCAAAATAATATGCAGTGGAAAACAATTAACCTTTTACACTGTTATTGAAATATCTTTTGAAATTGAAAGTTAATCTAGCAGTTTCGTTCAACTTAGTAAACCTATTGATCAGCAACACTGGCATAAGCTACGTTTAGTAAAACTTTTCTGAACACATTTTTTTTTTTTATTAACGGCTGTCACATGACTCTGATCTTTAGTTTTCTATAACTTTGTGACTATCCTCGGAAAAACAATGGATGAGGAAAGAACCTGTCTGGACAATGACTATGGGTAATGATTTTTTAAACATAAGTTCACAAATAACAGTGTTCGCTATTGAACAATCATCACTAATACGCTGGTTAGCTGTACATGCTAAGACAAACTGGACAGATCTTACTGAATTTGATGTGCGACGTGGTGCTGCTGATTGAAGACTGTTGGCACTTAACAATTGGCAAACACAGGCTCTTCTTGGCGACGAATGTTAACTACAATTTAGGGCCCACAGCATTACTCTTGATGCATTTATTAATTATTTAAGCTGTGGCCGTATGAATAAATACTATTGCCTCTTCGCCGTCTCCTCCACTAGTGCCAATCCACGTACTTGTTCCGTATACCACTGAGCGCACTGTCAAAAAGTAATGCGTCTGTCCTCCGCTACTTCTCAACAACGACTCCTTCTCGCTGTGCGCCTCTGCGCTACCAGCGATAAAAAACTCCCTACTCAAAGATAATTCTGTACAATAGCAAAGCCCTTGCTAACCCAGCGTGTCTACTACATTTACAATATTTTTGACATATATGGAAATTAGCAGGAAAATGCAAAATACAAATAATGAGGAAAAATGCATAAAGCATCGTTTTATATACCACCCTGTACGCACACATGACTGGAAAGCACCGTTGGTCACTGTGTTGTGTCACAAACCCAGGTCCATAAAAACTAATAACAAATATAATATATATGAGGACGTGTTTTGCGATACAGAAACACAAACAGGACAAAAACACCAGGACTGCAGTGTAAAGGGCCAGCCCGGTGCCAGGTGCATGTTCGTCGGATTTAGTTCGGCGAACACCGGTCATACAATAATAGATTTGTATCTTCTGGCACACGTGTAAACACTGGAGATGAGATGGGGGAACACACACACACACACACACACACACACACACACATACACACACAGCACCACGGACACAACACCAAGCAGAGTTCCTCACAGAACCCCAACATCAACGAAACAGGCACAGTATAATAAAAACAACAGAAAACAACAAAACAACATCACATTAGGTTAAGTCAGTAACTAGTGTATAGTAAAGTTAACTAAATAGAGTAGAATAGAACTGTATGAAATAGGAACAATTTAGTTATAGGCAATGGGTTATTGTATCAGTAAAAAAAAAAAAAAAAAAAAAAAAAAAAAAAAAAAAAAAAAAAAAAAAAAAAAAAAAAAAAAAAAGACCTCCAAAAAGGACGGACAAGCGTAGTATATGCAGTTTCTTTAGGAGTTCTGTTGCATTTTTTAAGGGTTCTGCCAATAAAACGCAGTCTCTGGTTCGCCTTTCCCACGGCATTATCTACGTGCTCTTTCCAGTTTAAGTCTGAAGTAATAGTAATTCCTAGGTATTTTGTGGAGTTTACGGCCTTCACATTTGATTGATTTATCTTGTAAATAAAGTTTGACGGATTTCTTTTCGTACTCATGTGGACGACTTCACACTTCTCATTATTTAGAGTCAATTGCAAATTTTTACAGCATAGTGATATCTTATTCAGATCGTTCTGCAGTTGGTGTTGATCTTCAGATGATTTTACTAGACGGCAAATGACAGCGTCATCTGCAAACAACCTAAGAGAGCTACTTAGATTTCCCCTAAATCGTTTATGTAAATAAGGAACAGCAGAGGACCAATAACACTACCAGTACATTACTATGTAGAAAAGGTCCCACATGACCAGAGAATGTAAAAGAAAGTAAGTACCAAAATAAGACTCAAGAATTTTTAGACCTAAATTTACACATAGTACAGAAGTAAAATCAATGTATTTAGTTTTCAAAGCATTAAATAAATGGAAAACCCAGTGATGATGGCACAGGGGTGTCGAAACTAGTTTGGGTGTAAAATAAAACAGTGTTTTGCATATCAGGCGGACCTCACACCCATAATGGTTTACAAGATGTAGGTAGCCTGCGATCCCGTGTCCTCTACACTGAATAATATCCACAGAGCAGAGTGCCATCAGCTAAGCTGTTTGGCAGAATTTTCCTGCGCCTTAGGAAGCCTGGCACCTCAGAAGAAAGTGGAAGGCCTCGCTCAGTTCCAACGCCTGGAATTGAGGTGCCTGCGCTACGTTCAGTGGAAGAAAACCCTGTAACCAGTGTGCGACGATTAGCAGCAGCAGGAGGCGTGTCCCACTCTCCTATCTAGGCGGTGCTTTACCAGTAGTGGCTCTACCTGTATCACATACAGCGCGCTCTGGCCCTAAGGTAAAAACATCATCGTGGCGGCTCTGTCAAGGTTTGTGGCAAGGTGTGCCGCAGATTTACTGATTTTATTTACCAATGACTCACAACCAGCATGTATGGCCAGGTCTAAATCCCCAATAAATTACGGAAAGACAGAGCATCAATACCGATTCACAAAGTTTGGATAGGCGTTCTTGGCGCTAGAGCCTTACGTACTAAAGTTAAACTGGGCGCATTATCTGGACTTTCTCCTAATGTATTGTCTGCCTTGCTGGAGGATATGTCGCGTCAGAAACGATTGCAGAAGTGATTAATGCATGATGGCCCCCCAGCATACTTTTGTCACATTGTGCGCAAACATCTGACGATGACATTAGAGGACCGTCTGATTGGTCGAGGAGACCCAGCTCTTGACCTACTCGTTCCCAAGACTTCAACCCCCTCGATCTTTAGTGATAGGGACACTTACTGCCAGTGGTCTACGCAACGTGCAGACATTACAGGATCGCGTTTCCAGTGCTTGCTACCAACGGCTACAACAACAACCGGATATACTTAGAAGGGTGCATCTTTCCGTACGCAGAAGAGCAAAGGGGTGTATTGCAATGAATAGGCGCCACTTAGATCACCTATGATCAAACGTTTGAGAAAGTATACACTTCCGGACAAATCTTTATTAGAATTATTTTTCTCAAAGTATTCGACACTTTTTCTGAAGACCCTATAACATACAGGGTGAGTCACGTAAGACGTAACACTATCCTTTTATTACGTGAACGGTTTCTAGCACGTGCTAGAGCATCGAGAGGCACTTATAACAATGAAAATTACTACAAACGTAACTCCAATAAACAATTTAATAACAAAGCACATAAAATTAAGTTTATCTTACAGAAACGCAACTTTATCCTTTATTGCAACACCAGCTTATATGCCCGTGCTTCGTAACGTTTGTTAAAGAGGGTTCTGTGTATATCATGGTCTTTTTAGGGTTCCGGACCTACGTCAGCAAAAACAGAATCCTTATTGGTTCGCCTTGTCAATAAACTCAGATCTTCTAGACAAGATGTCAAATTTAAGTAGAAGTCATTGTCGGTAACGATGAATGTTAATAAAGTTTTTCATACAAAAAGTGAAGTTAATTTAAGGCCGTACTCCGAAACGACGTAAATTCAATGTTACGTTTGTTTATAAAGTTAAGACTGCGGTTTGTAATTGTCTGTTTGGCGTAAACTTCTGAAAACTCTTCTATCGTTGAGATAAGAAATAGGAATAATGATAACAGCGCCATGTATTGGTTGTATGGTGTAGTACTAAACTGTTTATATCTCACTGTAAGTGTACGCTGAAGTATTACTATGTTGCAGTTTGCACTGGGTACATTGTAGTTGTTCTGTATGCAGTGCTCCCTATTACCGAAAAGTGGACGAATGCTGAAAGTCTGGTAATTAAATCAACAGAGCAGTTTATGTCTGTTTAAAAAAGACGTCATGATGGTGTCAATGTGCGATAAAGTAAGTCTGGGTAATCATTGAAGGAATGACGTCAGCTGATCGTCAGTATAGAACTTTCCATTAAATATAGTACTTCCAGTAAATTGTCTTGAATATGTTAGCAGCATCGACCACTCTTTCAACTAATACGTGTCCCCATGTCCTACAATGATTACTTCATAGAGCACGAAGTTGAAATCGATCTTGTGTAATATAACTATATATTAAGAAGTCGGATTATAACTCAAAGTACAATTGTATCTGCAAAAGAAGACGTATTTTTCTATCTTAATGTAGTTCGCATCAAAAGTAAGTAATAACAAATTTTAATTACAATATTGTATCGAACAGTTATTAAAGCAGAGAGGTGTGTGTATTATCTGTAGTGGCAGGCACAGAATAGAAATATCTCTGGACTGAGCATTCAGATGCACAGAACAGATTTTGTGTCGTCAACATTAAGGTGAAAATGTCACATGATATTGGGAAAAAACTACTAATCGTTGACATCAGCTTGGTCCTTCAGTGTTCGGTTAAGGCGGACGACTATGTGTGAATGGCCCTTTTAGCGCCGCTTCCTCAACTTTCTTGTTGCTTCTGTGACACATTTATTTAGATATGTGGTTGCTCTGCGAAAATGAGTTGAGGCTTCTTGGCAGTCGATATGTACAAACCAATCGCAAGAGCAAATAAATGCGTGGGAAGAGTGGATTTGTCTCAATATCACGTGGTAATTCCTGCTTAATGTCGAGAAGATGCAGAGAACGCAATGCTCACTCTATAGATATTTCTACTTTTTGTACAATTTATGGCTATACCTGTCGAAATATGCACTTCTTTTCTTTCCATAATATTGAAAATTATATGGTATACAGCTAGGAAGAAGAACATTTTTTTTTGTCCTACCTGGGTTAAATTTTACTTGCAGTGACAGCGGTTCAGTTTGCTACCGTTGGCAACGAACTATTCGCTTTAGGAGGATGATTAATTGACTGGCCAGAACAGCATACATTATTTGTTTCATCGTGAACATATAGAATTAATGCCCTCATTCTACGTGACTGATTTTTGAAACAAGCATTCAACGGCCGTTGCTAACATCAGCACACAACGCCGCCGCCTAAGCACAATTGTACCCCTTCTTGTAGTCTAAAATGTTCAAATGTTTGTAAATCTATCGGACCAAACTGCGTGGTCATCAGTCCGCAGCTTACAAACTACTTAAACCTAGGTAAACTAACCTAAGGACAAACACACACACCCATGCCCCACGGAGGACTCGAACCTCCACAGCGAGCAACCGCGCGCTTCGCATCGAGACGCTTTAGACCGCTCGGCTACTCTACCGCGGCTCTTGTAGTCTATTATACCATAGTTATGAGAATGGAAAAAACGCAGCAACGCCATAATTAGTTATTTGGGGTACTATGTTACTAACGTACCTCACTTTGACCTTTCCTGTACTATGGCGTTTTTGAGGCATTCCTGAACAGAACGCAGTCAAAATATAATGATACACTGAAATCAGAAACTACATAAATTCGTGTTTCCTTGCAAAGAATTCTTAGTAAATGTAAACATCGATAGACGCCAAGGAACGACGTTATGTTTTAAATTCAAATGATACTCGCGGAAAGAAGGACGTTTTTCTTTACATGGCATTTCAAGGCATACGGGATACAGCTAGTAAAAAGTATTTTTTTTTTGTTTCGTACCTGGATAAAAGTTGACTTGCAGTGGCAGCGATTTAGCCTGTTAACGTTGACAACGAATTATTCGCTTTAGGGGGATCATTAATTTACTGATCGGAACAAAATTAATTATTTACTTCATTAGCAACACAAAGAATTATTCCCCTCGTTGTACTTGACTGATTTTTCAAAAAGGATTCAACAGCCGTTCCCAACATCAATACACTACATCGCTACCGTAAGGAAAATCGTAGCCCTTGTTTCAGTGTATTACACCTTAGTTATGAGAATAAAAATTGCAGCATCGCCATCTATTAGTTATTTTGTATACTATGAAAAGAACAGCGTATCTATCGGATCTTTGCTATATTACGCTGCAATTCAAGCATAGCATACACCAGAAACTACAAATTACGATTCTTTTTTTTCTTTCCCTGATCCGATTTTGATGAAATGAAGCTAATATGTTGCGCACAGGTTCTCTCAGTTGACCTACGAAACCTAATGAAAGTTCGTATAGTACTCTTGGAGATTTGGTGTACTAGACCATACTTATAAGCATAGTATACACGTAAAACTTCAAATTACGATGTATTTCCTTCCTGTGAGTCGATTTTGATAAAAATTAACTATTACCAAACTATTCTCAATTTACCCGTGGAAACCGATGAAGGTTCGTATAGTACTTTTGGAGATTATCCTCAACGAATAGACATACACGATACCTTTTAAACAAATGATTAAATTATGATATCTTTATTATCTCTGATCCGATTTTAATTATTGAAGCGTTTATGTAACCGCATGATATGCTCAAGTTAAACACACCAGATATATTTTGCAGCATTGTCCTTCAAACAAGCATTTATGAATGCCCCTGACTTACATTCAGGGCATTCATTATGCTTGTTTGAAGGACACTGAAGATGGTCACTAGGTGATTGAAATCGATCTGCGTTTTTTTAAAATAAAACATTAACGGCCAATGCTGCGAAATACATCTGGTGTGTTCATCATTGTGTGGTCATGGAGAACCTCCAGGAAATGGAATCAAACCTCAAAGAAAAAAAGCTCAAGTTTCGTGTGAAAACCCCATGAAAATTCGTCAAGTGGTTTTGAAGATTTGAGTGAACAGCGACAGGCCTACATTTACGGATTTATTATTAGTACAGATGTGTTCAAAATGTAGACCATGGACTGTAAGGCACATTTGTAATCGCCATTCGGAAGGACGATGAACAGATGTAATTACATTCGATGATATGTGAGAGCATGAATCGGCGATTCGGTGCATATCGTATGGCGTACTTGGGGCTTCGTCATAGACTGTATCTTTGAGAGCCTCTAAGGAAAGAGATCAAGGGGGCGGGGAGAGAGGGGGGAGTCAGATCTGCGGACCTCGCAGGAATGTTTTCAACAGGATTTCGTCTTCTCTAACGTCCAGGGAATTTTTCGTCAAGTATTTGCGTTTGCAACAGGAGACGAGTGAGCTGGACATCCGTCTTGTTGTAGCCATACATACTTTCGAATATCCAGTGGTACCATCCCTAGAAGAACTAGCTACATCTACATACATACTCCGCAATTCACCCTAAGGTGCGTGGCGGAGGGACCACTGTACCACTACTAGGCATTTTCTTTCCTATTCCACTCCCAAATTGAACGAGGAAAAAAATAATGCCTATATGCCTCCGTACGAGCCCTAATTTCTCTTATCTTGTCTTTGTGATCTTTACGCGAAATGTAAGTTGGCGGCAGCAAGATCGTACTACACTCAGCTTCAAATTCCGGCCCTCTAAATTTACTTAACTGAAATTCACGAAAAGAACGTCGTCTTTCTTCCAGCGATCCCCAATTGAGTTGCCGGAGCATTTCCGTGACACTCGCGCATTGGTCGAATCTACCGGTAACAAATCTAGCTGCTCGCCTCTGAACCGCCTGTATGTCTTCCTTTAAAGTGATCTGCTGCGGGTCCCAAACACTTGAGCAATACTCAAGACGTGGTCGTACAAGCGTTTTACACGCGGTCTCATTTGCAGGTGAAGTACATCTTCCCAAAACTCTCCCAATAAACCGAAGTCGGCTGTCCGCCTTAATCACAACAGTCCTTACATGCTCGTTCCATTTCATATCGCTCTGCAATGTTACGCCTAGATATTTGAACGTTGCGACAGCATCAAGAAGCTCACTACTAATGCTGTATTCGAACTATAAGTGTTCGTCAGGAAGTGTGCGTACCAATGTCCATTCAGCACGCCTGAGATGAAGTAAGGTCCCGCACCGTGCGTTTACGCTTCACGGCCGCTAATGTTGTACTTGACGAAGCCAAGGTGGATTTTCGGCTGCCCAGTAGTGCATGTTAAACAAATTTACATTACCGCTGTTAGTAAACGTTGCTTCATCGGTAAAGAGCACACGTTGGGAAAACGGAGTGTCGTCTCCCAGCTGCTGAAGGGCAAAGCGACAGATTCTGTACGACGTTCGAAATCACGGTCGCCGAGTGCGTGATGTGACAGATGATAGGTCTGGAATTTGTAAAAGTTACGAACAACACTTGTCTGGCTGATTCCACATTCCCTCGCGATATGTCTCGTACCGATGTGCGTATTTATTATCGTCGTAGGCAGTATAGCTTCTTCGTGAAATCTGTCGGTTGCAGCCTACTTTCTCGTTCTGTTTTTGACGTTCAAGCAGCCTATCGACATTAGTGTCTTTATTTTTCGTGCAATTGCCAACCGTGTTGGACGTTAGCGATCTGGGTAACGCTGTTTTGTATGCGCGGAATTCACTATGTTAACACTAGTACTGTATATCGAATTTTTCCTTATTCACGCAGTGGATATTGAAGCGGAAATGAGTGGCCTGTAGTGCAGACAAGTCTATAGTCAAATGTCATTCTGACGTTATGTAGCACGAAAGCATCGCTTGGTGGTGTTTCCCCTGCTAACGCCAATTCCGGCCACCATGCCCTCAAATTATAGGATATTTCTCTAAACGCCGATTCGTCCACTATGTCCTAAAATTACAAGTTATTTCTCTTTTTTTACAAGAGGTTACAACGTTAACATAAACAGACGCTGTATCACCGTGTCTTCTCAAGAGCTATGCAATACAGTTTTTAGAAGTAAGTGGTTTCATAAAAAATTGTTCAATATATGATTGATACCGGTGCTAAAACCGTTCACCAAACAAAAATTTATGTGCCCTCTCAACGCTCTAGCATGTGCCGAAAACTGCGTTTCGATATGTGTAACCTTTCACGAAATAAAAGTCGTGTAACGTCTTACATGACTCACGCTGCCTATAAATATCAAGCAGTATTAACGCCTACGTATACATAACTTTTATTTTGTGCCCATCTGTGACAAAGGTCCTTTCGAATCATATAAGTTTCATTGACCTCTTTATGTAATTAAAATCGGTTCTCGGTGCTCACGTATTATGGTGCAACGCCGCGGGACATACATCACCCGGACTACCAGCCACCCGCTCGGCGGCCGTGCTGCGCGGGTTGCCGCCCGCAGTGGCGCCGCTGGCTTGCGTAACGCTGCTCGCTGCTCTGGACCTGCCCCAATTGGCAGCGAGAAGGCGGCAGCTGGCGGCCGCGCTACCGCTTTGCGCAACACGCGGATAAGTGTAACAAGAACGAAAGCGCGTATCACGCCACACCTGTGGAAACGCCGTGCGTGGCGCGAAGAAGGGCGACTAATGGCCGGCCCGCCATTGTAACCGAGCACTCGGCGAGCCTTAATGGCGCCAGCACTGGGCTCTCACGACTGGTCGAGTAAGCCCTCACACTTGATTTTGATTAATAGTGTCCTATTGTGATAAGTCCACGCTGTTGCAGAACGCAACAATCCGTGACTTGCAGTTGAGGTAGCATCCATTTTAAAAGCAATATACCGTAGTCCCCTTGAACGACAAATGAAGCCTTGTGGCTCCAAGGCCTTAAAGGTAACACCCATTGAAATATGCCTTCGCATTGTGTGTTGTTAGGAATTAGGGCTCTCAATTTGACTCGAAATAATGACGCGATTCTAGAGCAGTCGTAACAAGATAAGCCAAGTATATAGAGGGTGACAGTTATTTAAGTACGATGCTTGAAACTTAAATAGTGGCAACTCTTTATTCACAACCCATAGAAAACGTTACATGTTTGAACCTGTTACTCAAATGTTCAAATGTTTGTATAGTCTATGGGACTTAACTACGGGGTCATCAGTCCCTAAACTTACAAACTACTTATGAACTACTTACGAACTAGGACGGTACAAATATCCATGCCCGAGGGGGGATTCGAACCCCCGACCGTAGTGGCCGTGCAGACCGTGACTGGAGCGCCTTAGTCTCCTCGGCCACCGCGGCCGGCTGCACCTGTTACTGTCCTTCAAAGTAGTCACCAGTGTTGTTAGAACCCGTCGCCAGCGATGCGGAAGGCGTAGTATACCGTTAGGAGAGATTGTTCTGTTGATGGTGCGAATGGAGCGGTCTACTGCCTGTCGGATATCTGGAACAGTTCTGAAGCGAATGCGACGAAGTGGTTCCTTCATCTTCGGAATCAAATCAAAGTCACAAGGACAGAAGTCCGAGGAGTAGGTTCGGTGGTACAGTACTTTCCAGTCCCATTAACCGAACAGAGCAGCCATAGCTTGCGATATAAGCATCTGCACATTGTCGTGCAAAATGATGGTTGGGTTGCGCAGAAAGTGTTGTCGCTTCTTTCGCAAATCTGGTCGCAGGTGATGCTCCAAAAACTAACAGTAATACTGTGCACTGACGGTCTGCCGTGGAGGAGTGTAATGCCTTAGGATAACACCATTACAGTCTTAAATGAGAATCACCATAACCTTCATCATACTGGCGCTCTCACGCACTTTAGACTTTCGCGGCGAGCCATAATGGCGCTATTCGTTGGACTGGCGTTTCAGTTTTCGTTCGTGCGATCCAGTGTTACGATACGTTCTCATCCAGTGTTACGATACGGCGTAAGAAAGCCTCTCCTTCGCACTCGTAGCGCTACAAGTACGACTGAGCAGCGTCGTAACGCATCCATTTCTGCATTTCCGTCAATTCATGCGGAACCCATAGTGGCGTAGTTTGTCGTATTTCCAGGAATATTCAGTCTTGATCCAACTACGTTGTTCCTGTTTCGAAAACATAGTGACACCGTTACGTTAGACCGCTCGCTCACAAGTGACTGTGTTTCCCTCGATTATGCGCCGGTGACGTGGAGCGAGCTAGTCATTTGCTGGGACGTAAGGTAGGTGTGTCTATAACGTGTGCTGTCAGCGACAATAGTAGATTGCATTGCATAGTGTCTCCACAGCAGTGTTGCTACTATTTAAGTTCCAACCCTCGAAGATGGAAAAAAGGTAAATTATTTACCAACTATGGCGTGCACATACTTCATTCAATATGAAAATGTGATTATAGATGTTTGAATTTAGGTTATGACATTTTCCATATGCCACTAAGGCGACGACATATCGACCAATCGAATTGCGAAATTCTGCATGATTCGCTGAAGTTTCGGAACATCGATGCAGTCGACGACTTTAATACAGTCTTCCAAAAGGGAGTGGCGTGTGTTCAGATTCGGAGAATAAGGTGGGAAATCGAGACCCATTCCAGAGTCAGAAAGCTGTCCCCAGTGTGTTCCTACAACGCACCCCTTCGATGGGCTCGAGCTCCGTCTCGCAGGAACCGCATCCGGTCGAAATGAGGGTCACTCTGGATAATATGCATGAATCATCTTCCAACACCTTACGTGCCGTTTGGTAGTAACTGTGCCATCAAGCAATTCCGCGGAGTCATTCGTTTGACATTGAAGAGACTTCTCTATCACAACATACGGATTCTCCTAGCCAAACGCGCCAATTCAGCTTATTGACGCACCCATCCAAATGAAAGTGGGCTTTATTGCTAAACTAAACGATATTTGCGTCTGATCTATTTCTTGGGGATGGTTTGCAATACAGCGCGTGTATTCTCAATGTTTTCAGACGTTTTCACGCTTTTTGGAAGACCGAAATCGCCAAATCGCCAATACTATTATCACAAATACTACCCTTTGTCTCAAACTTGCGGATCAAATACTTGATTGTTAGCACACTTTGACCGGTTGTATTCAGCTTGAACTCTGTCTCAAACTTCCTTCGAACCACAGTTGGGCTGTTACATACAGGCAAACAGATGGCAGACAACAACAAGGTGCGTCCGCTTGCGCATACTAATTCCCAGATGCCCCGTGCCGGCCGCGGTAGCCGAGGGGACTAAGGCGATCCAGTCACGGTCAGCATGGTCACTACGGTCGGGGGTTCGAATCACCCCTAGGGCATGGATATTTGTGCCGTCCTTAGTAGTAGCTAGTTCGTAGGTAGTTTGTAAGTTTAGGGACTGATGACCCCGTAGTTAAGTCCCATAAGCTATACAAACATCTGAACATTTTTACATGCCCCGTGACCACCCGTGCAGTCCGAAGGTCGTAACGCAAACAGTTCAGAAGTTATGACGATTTTATTCGATATAGTTCACTGTCATCCTGTCAAAAAAGAGAACTATAATTAATTTTCACCCTAAAAATGAAGGCAACATTTGAATTGTGAAGAAGGTGAGCTCTGTCGGCTTGATTTGCTTGTATTGGCGCCAGTTACCCGTCGCGCACCTATGGATATCATACCACACACGGTAGTGCGCGGTATTAATATATTCGAAAACGGCGCGTGCGAATTTGCGATTCTTTAGGGGTCCATATCTCAGGTTCTATTCATCTCAAGTGAAGGGGTAAAGTGTTCCATATAGATCTTGGCCTAGTGATCATTTGTGTACATATTAGAAGAATGGATATACTATAGCTATCATAGAGTACATCGTCAAAATTTTCAAAGTTACACACTTCCTGGAGCACATCCAAATTGAGTAACTCAGTTGGCTTTTGTGTAGTCTATGGTGGGCTTTAAACGGCTTACAAAAGCACCATTCATTCATGGGCGGTTCCTGATAAAATCTAAAAAAAATCATGATTTTTGGGTACAAAAAAAAAAAAAAAAAAAAAAAAAAAAACATATTTGGCGATGATCACTTCGATATTTTCTATTCATTGCAAATCTTCGAAATTTTTACCATATGTTCTTATGATGATATTCTCGAGGCCGTTTTTAAGTTTTTTCGATATCGTTCGCATTTGCATGCCAAAATTTTTGGTGAGGAAGTCTGAATGAGGATTGAGGCAGCTGGTTCCACACTTCTGTGTCAGAGAACATATTCGCCTTTTCTGTGCTCCCGCAGGAGCATTTTTCAGCTGGTTCCTTCTTACTTCGCTGCGGTTGGCGCGACGTGTTTAGTTTCGCTTATCATTCGTTTCGCGACCGGTGCGAGTCGCCGCGGTCGCCGTATATATCTGGGACCGCGCGCGCAGGACTAGACGGGTTGACGTGCGGAGGGCAGTGTGTACGTTTGAGCCGGCGCTTAGGTGCAGAGTTGCTGTGGCTTCTTGACAGTCTCCTCCTCCTACCTGAGTCAGCGCTCTTCACACGTCGGACCACTTGGGCGGAGGGCTGACTCTTTGACACTGGGGTGTGAGGAATGTCGCCGGACCTGTCCCGGGATTTGGAGAGTTAAGTTCATCTGTCTGTTAGTGCGCCACTGTTGCATCAGTGGTGCCGTTGCAGTGTGTTTCTTGTTTTGAAACTTATGTGCGCCTAATAAGTAGATTTTTAATGTAGCGTCATGCCCTTTTGCGTTCTGGTTGCTGTCACCAGGCGTGGTCGTTTATTTGATGGTTCAGTAGTTTTCCTCCGTCTCAGTTACTTGTACTAGAACGGTTGTAATTAACAGGGTTTCTTTCTTTATATCATTGCTATTTCCTTTTGGTCCATTTCGCCTTTTAGAATTGCCTTTCAGTAGGTTGGTTGATGTTATAAAACTCTCTTTCCATAAACTGTGTAATATTTCTTACCCGTGGATATCGACTGGTAATAGAACTTGTTTGCTTCTCGGCAGTGTGCTCTCTTGTTTATGTCCCACGGGCGTGTACCAATAAGATAGCCCTGAGAAGATGGTATATTGTAATTTGCTGTTTTAGTTTGAATACCATGGTAAGATTGCACTAGTTTCCAAGTATGCTAAATTAGTGAAATCTTTCTTTCTTTCTTCTTTTTTTTCTGAAATACAATCTGGTATCACTTGTTATTTGGTAGCTTCAAAATTCTTGTAAATTTTATTCCATTCTTTCAAATGCGCCGCTAAGCCATTCACGTTTGAGGCTTTTCTTTTCCTTGACTGACCATCATGTTTTTACTATTACAGTTTATCTACAATATACAGTATGCTTACCTGCCTGTAGAGTTTGTGATTCTCCTGTCAAATATTTTATACCAGGCCAATTTCATCAGATAAATTGTGATTCTGTTTTAATTTTATCGCCCTCTTCCAATCCCATGTTTTAGGTATTGTTCAGAATGTAATTCTAGATTTAAAATTTGGCTATAGCTGGTTTAATAGTGATGGTTTTAAGCCGGACCGTTCTGTCTTAAGTTTATTGCGCCGCTTGCTTAATCAATTATCTTAACGCAGGCCGTTGAATTTGAAACGTGTCCATAAAAAATTATTTTTATAAGAAAGTGTCTAATATTGTGCCTCCTGTTTTGTATCGAGTAACTTGCTTGCAAGAAAATGTATAATATCGCTTCTACTGTATGTATCGATAGTCGCTTCTACTGTATGTATCGATATGTGTAAAGTTTCATCTCTGGCAAAGATCATGTATTGCATAGCATTGTAGCTCGTGCAGAGACACAGAGAGTAAGACTAGTGGTTCAGCTCGCTTAGAGAGCGGTTGGGTTGTGTGTATGGCTCCGATGTAGAGCAGAGGCTGCTTTGCCAGCAAGTCAGAAGTTGTATTATGTAGGTAATGTAATGCTGTTTATCAATAATAAGTAACTTAACCCTGTTTCATATTTCATTTACGTAGTTAGAAAATTAACCCACTTCCTTCATTTGATAATTACTTGATTTAGTGGAGTGTTGATTTGAATAACATTATTGAACATATTTCATTATTGGTGCGATAGTAAGATAATAGTTGATTTGGATTTCAATAATAACTGATCGACATTAATTCTCACAGTCAAGCATTAAGAAAGTGATTTGTGGTTTTTCTTATATCTTTCTCGCAGTCAAAATTTTTGAGTATAGTCAGTGTCTGTTTCAAAAGGTTACATGTCACAGTTGTTTACTTAAAAGATCCGTTGCGCATAAAATCAATTTAATGCACTGTTTCTTGTACATTAAGATCAGGGCCATAATTAAACCAAATAGCTGAGTTAATGAACAATTTATTGTCTGATTTAACGAAAGGTTCTACATTACAAAACACGCGTACAGTTTTTATCTGGCGACCCTGCCAGGATAGTTCACAAACAGGATCGTGACGTAGTTAGATACGTAGTCTTATTTCAGTTAGTTTGTCTTTTCCACTAACCAACTTACCTTTTGGCTCTTAATTTAATTTTTGTAGCACCATCCTCTGTTGTAGCAACAGTAGCATAGTAATTGTTTCTGTAGTCTGTTACTTACCATTCTTGAGATTGTGTAGTATTGTTTATAGTAGATGAATTGAATATACAAATAATTGCATTACTACTGAACAAGCCTCTCTTTTATATTGTCTGATGTTTGTTGTGATGAAAGTTCTAGTACCGCGGAACTCGTGTGATAATTAACGGTTCGCGTAATCTCGATTGTGACTGTATGTTGCACTTGCCCGATTCAGCCTATTGTTCTCTCATAATTACTGTGTGTAATTTTCAAAAAAATATGCAGTAGGTGAAAATAAATATTATTGGTCACTTTACTGCAAAATTCTGTTAACAATGTCGAAGAATAGGAGAGTCCGCGCTGATGCTAAATCTGCTTTCGAAAATGAGACCTTGAATGATGCAAGGAGAGAAGCGGAATTTTTACAAGAGTCTTCTCACTGCACTGATACAAATACGACAGTAAATACCGTGTCCGAAAACGCGGAACAGATTAGTTCAGGAACAGACAATATGGACAATGACAAAGTACAGGATTCGACAATACAGAATTCCGATTCTCGTAACGTGGTTGCGGAAAATAATCCATCGGTTCCGCCTAGCTCTGCTACAAAAAATACATGTGCGACAGCTATGGAAAACGTATTACCAAATGATTTCATGCAAATTTTATTGTCACAGCTCTCTAAATTAAATGAGAATAGTCAATTACAATCTCAGGAATCTCAGAAATTAGGTGAAAAACTTGAGAAACAAGGTGAAAAACTTGAGAAACAATCTCAGAAATTAAATGAAAAACTTGAGAAACAATCTCAGAAATTAAATGAAAAACTTGAGAAAATAGAACAGACGTGCGATTCGAGGTTTGTGAGTATTCAAAGTAGTTTTAATAAGATAAATGAGGACAACAATCGGTTCAGGGAACAACTGCTCAATACTTTCAAACGTGAATCTCAGCAAATAAGACAAGATATTCGCGACGAGATTAACCCGGTAATGGAAAGCCTTGCGTCACGAGTGGAAAATATGGAAAGCCTTGCGTCACGAGTGGAAAATATGGAAAGCCTTGCGTCACGAATGGAAAATATGGAAAGCCTTGCGTCACGAGTCGAAAACATGGAAACTACTGAACTCGCTCAATTGAAGCAACAGAGTAATCTAGTTGATGAAAAGTTGGAGAACTTCCAGTCAGTCACGACGGAACAGATCAGCAAAATTAATAAACAGGTTGAGGATCTCACTGTTAAGATGACCCAAATCAGTGATAACAATGACAAAAGTTCTGATGTAACGCATCCTACCCCGTTTAATGAAACTAATGAATATCTCGCCCTTGACCGTTTCAAACAAGGTCAAATGACCATTAATCAGCAATACAAGGCTGAGGTCAGAAAATTAGATGATCGCGTGGCGCGAATAGAGAGGAAATTTGACCACACTTGTGGAAATCCATACGAAGATGTGGAAGAAAATTTGAACGAAAATGACAATGATGATTCGAGCCAAGTAGGTCGCTTGGTACGTGAACGAAGTGTACCTCATAGTAACAACAATGAAGACGCAGTGCGTAGTTTACGCTCACTTACGCCGCACGGGCGAAAGGAAGCGTTTGACTACAAGCATTTCCTGACTGTACGTAAATTCAAGACATTTAAAAACTCTCCGAATGACTTGCACCCTAAAGAGTGGTTGCAGCAATTCGATTATTGTCTTCCCCCGAATTGGCCACTTGAGCACAGATTAGAATTTATATGTGGTTATCTGGAAGGCGAGCCAGCCACCAGAATGAGAGCTATTGCACAAGAGTGCTATAGCGAGAATCAGTTCCGACGCTCATTTCTATCCGCATACTGGTCGGAAGCGGCACAAGACCGCGTTAAAAACAGTATTGCGACATTCAAAACTTTTGAGCGATCAAATTTCTCGAGCCCAGTGGAATATTTCCAAAACTTAGTATACAAAAATCAATTTTTATCGGCACCTTACTGCCCTGCGGAATTAATCAGAATTTGTTTGAACAAATTGCCTCTACACTTGCGTCAAATTGCCATTGCGGCACGATGCAAGAATGATATTGAAGCCTTTAGAAATCTCTTACAAGACTTAGAGGAAGAAGACGAGGAAAATTCCTCGCGCAGTCGATATTTTGAAACAAAGAAATATTATCGCCGGTCGCAACAAAGCCCGCCGCGTACTAAACGTTATTCAGAGCACGACGATAAACCAAAAAATAATTCTTTCACTAATGAATCTTACAAACAAAGTCGCGACAATGAGAACGGTGATTTTCAAGATCGTGAAATTAACCGTGGAAGTTTTCGTGGCCGCAACCGAGGTGGTGGTTTTGGTCGCGTAGGACGCTACAATAATTACTATCATAACAGCAATACTTCGAATGATACTAATTGGCGTGATAGACGCAATACTGATAGTGATCGCGAGACTGAAAATCACAACAATAACGCTGAGAAGCGTAGTCGGGAGGGCACACGCGATAATTCTCGTGATCGCCTTCCACGATACGAAAACACAAATCAGGGCCAAAGCAGATCGCGTACCCCAGAAAGACAAGAGCAAAACATTGAAATCAGACCTGCTAATCCACGCTACAATTCGTCAAAAAAGGGGCCGCGTCAGGTATGACTAGCGGACTCGACGGCAAATAATTCAGCCGTACAGAATTTGTGTGATCCTAACTATACGCTGAAACTTGTTCATTGTGAACTACCTCACAGAGAGGAAGATTACGATGAACAACCTCCCGAACAAAACAGAATAGTAGTTTGTGCAGAAGTGCACAATACTGATGCTGGTAGCACCTCAGTAAGTGATAAGGCAAAACCGACACAACTTGTGTCAAAACCTAAAGTCGTTACTCCTGAAAGTAATGACAGTAACAAAAATTGTACTATCAAATTTAACGAAACAAATGAAAAGGTATCGAACAAACGTTATACTGCCCAACGGTTAAACGAGATAATTGTCGATCAGCAATATAATGACGACAGTTCAGAGTGGGAGACAGAAGCTTCGTCTTCAGACTCTGAGGAAGACACTATATACGAAATAAAATTCTTACAGTATCAACCAACAATTGCATATGACAGACCGGTCATGTACTTTGAAAGGCACGACACAGTACTGCCACACAATAATGCAACTAACAGTAACCTTGGAACAGCAAAAAATGATTTCGAACAATTAGATTTGCAGCACACCTCTGTCGCGGATTGGATAGACAATTACATGTCTTCTAATGACGATGATAGCGAATGCGAAGTTGATGAACAACCAAGATTTGAAAAGCATTTATCTTGTGAAAGCCTCATTAATCTTGGTAACACCTGTCTCAACAAAGAAATTTCTTATGAACCTTCTACCGAACAAGACGTAAAATTTGTACAGTTAGATGACATAAAAGAGGCACTATTAGAAGAGAAGGTAGAATGTCTCGATATTCCAATTCACCCTATTGTATCTGTGAAAATTGGCAAAATCAATCTTTCTGCTGTCTTAGATTCTGGTAGCCCAGTATCAGTAATCAGTGAAGTGACTTTTAAGAAATATCAGAACTTGCTTAATGGTCCTACTCTGCCTTTGCATTGCACTAAAATTCGTGGCGTCATTTCTAGCAAACCTGTCGAAATTCGACAGCAAACATACGTAGAATTTTTATGTCAAGGTCATACCTTTTCTGCCAACCTATTGATTGTCCCCCGCTTAACTACACAGATAATATTAGGTGTGGACTTCCTATCCAAGTACAAGGTTATTTTAGATTTCAATACGGCTTGTGCCACTGCTTTTGTTCAGGAAAATGCCATTCAAATTAAATTCGAAGACTGGATTACCAGATATGAAGAAGGTGCCAGTTGTTTAAAATTTTTATCTATTTCTAATGCGACGCAGGATGTCAAACCTGATGATGATATAACAGATAAACATTTCGAGACTGAGCGAATTGACTTGATTTCTGACATCATTAAGAAAAAATTAGTAGAAGTTGAAGGTGCCTCAGAACGTGATAAGGAAGAATTGTTCCTTATCTTGCGGCGTTATTCCCGTGTATTCGCTAACAGTCCTGGTACCATAAAAAATTTTCTCTATGAATTCAAGATCAAAGAACATAATAAATTTTTTGTACCTCCATATCCCATTCCGATAGTATACAGGGAAAGAGTTAAGGCTGAAATTCAGTCCATGCTCAGTCAAGGTATAATTGAACCTGCAGTTAGCTCGTATAACAGTCCCCTACATATTGTTGAAAAAAGAGATAAGTCAATTCGATTAGTGCTCGATTCCAGACAAATTAACACTATCATTTTACCTGAAACCGACCGACCCCAAACCCTTGAAGAATTGTTACAAAAATTCTATGGTGTCAAAGTTTTATCCTCATTAGATCTTAGGTCTAGTTTTTGGCAAGTGAAACTGCACCCCAACTGTAGGAAGTATACCGCGTTTCTCTGCTTCGGAAACTGTTATCAGTTCCGTAAATTGCCTTTCGGACTGAACATCTCCTCATCTGCTTTCATCCGTGCGATGAATGCCACACTCCCTGAGCATTTAAAACAACAAATCACAATTTACGTTGATGATATTTTAATTGCAGAATCTTCCTGGGAAAAACATAACAGTACGTTGGCATCTTTACTTGAAGTGTTTGCTCAATCCGGAATTACTGTCAACTTAGAGAAGTCACAGTTTGGTCGTTCTCAGATTAAATTTTTAGGGCACATTATTTCTAAAGATGGGATCCAGCCCGACCCCGAAAAGTTAGAGGCGATAATGAAAATGCCTGTTCCCACTACTAAACGCCAATTAAGAGCTTTCTTGGGTTTAATTAATTTCTATCGCCGTTTTATAAATTTGAAAGACCTAACTACTCCCAGATTATATGAATTAACTGGAAAGAATACTGTTTGGTTCTGGGATGAAGCTGCCCAAAGAGAATTTCTTTGCTTAAAAGATGCACTCCTTCACGCACCTATTCTGCACCATCCAGATTTGTCTAAGAACTTTTGCATCTCTACCGATAGTTCAAAATTCGGACTTGGCGTTCACGTGTTTCAAGAGGATGAAGAAAATGGCTTTGCCACACAGAGAACTATTGCATTTGCTAGTCGCATATTATCCAAGTCAGAGCGGAACTATTCCGTCACTGAGCTTGAAGCTTTGGCAGTAGTTTGGGCATTCGAAAAATTCCGTTATTTCTTGTTTGGCAGACACACTAAAGTTTACACGGATCACCGTGCACTTCAATTCCTCATGTCGGCAAAACTTAACCATGATAGACTTAGACGATGGGCTTTGTTCCTTCAAGAATTCGATTTCTCTGTAATTTACATTCCTGGTAAACAAAACATCGTTGCAGACTCGCTATCTCGTTCGCCTGTTGGGCTCATCAAGGCGACGGAAGAGGCATACTTAGAAAATAATTTTACTATCCTCTATATGCAGCAAGTTGCTTTCGAAAATTACATATCTGCCACATTTTCTGACATTGCTAAGGAACAAGACAAAGATCCAATCTGGCGAGATATTAAAATAAAATGGCATGATAAATATAATGTTTCCATCAGACAATTTTACATTATCCATAATAACATTCTCTTCAAACGTAAAGCCCCTGACAGTCAATTTTGGTTAGTGTGTGTTCCGGAGGAGTCCGTGAACAAATTGATTTGGTATATTCATCTCAGTTACGGACACTATGGTGCCAAGAAGTGCTTCGCGAAATTACGCGACTCTTGTTACTTCATCAACATGGAGAAACGTATACGCAATGTGTTATCTCGATGCAAATTGTGTCAGAAAGCAAAGCCGCCGACCATATCGCATTCTGCTCCACTTTTTCCGATTATACCTTCAAAATTAAAGCAGTTAGCAGCCGTTGATCTGTTTGGACCTCTTCCGAGAACTAACAATGGTTTCTCTTTTGTTTTCGTTGCTATTGAGCTCACATCAAAATTTGTATCTTTTACTCCGCTCCGCCGTGCCACGGCGAAGACAGTAACTAACGCCTTTGTCAAAAACTTCCTAAAAGATGTTGGCCATATAGATAAAGTCATCTCCGATAATGGACCTCAATTCCGTTCTCATGATTGGGCACGGATGTTGCGGCGCAGAAACATCAAACCTGTGTTCATATCACTTTATCATGCCGCCTCTAACCCTTGTGAACGAGTGATGAAAGAACTTGGAAAACTTTGTAGGCTATATTGCTACCGACGACATAACATATGGGATAGATATCTTCTTTCATTTCAAAATATCATAAATGAACTTCCTAATGATTCTACAGGTCTTTCACCAATTCTGGTTCTGAAAAACAAGCAACCTCCCGACCGTATCAAGGAATTGATACCTTTTCCTAAACACAGAAGACTACGTCATCATGAGATCATTGAATTGGCGCTTAAAAACATTAAGAAAGCCGCTGAAAAAAGGAAACGCTCTCAACGTAATTGTTATGCTAAACAACTCTATGTAGGACAAAAGGTATTAATTAGATCCCACCACTTATCCCACAAGGGAAAATCTATGATTCACAAATTCTTCTTACTATACAATGGTCCGTATCGAATCAAACGTATCATCCACGACAACGTCGTTGAGGTAGAAACTTTAAAGACGCACAAGTCGAAAGGCATACACCACATTTCCAATATTAAAATTTTCAAGGCATAAATCTGGGGTAGAGAGTCCATTAATCTGTTTTGGACACACCAAGTAGCGATTGGTGCCCCGTTCTCGAGCTGAGTGTCACTATTCTTCCGCTTTTCCTTAGTGCGCTCTATCTACCTCTTTTTCTCACTGTTACTTTTCTCTAACTCTGAATACTTATGCTCTGTGCTACGCTGGGATATTGTCATACGAAACTTTGATTATCTTGCAATTTGCATATAACGAACTCTGTGGCTGTGCAAGACAAATAAAATTAATGGAAATTTTTGATTGTGTAATCTAATCAAGTTCCTATGTTTCAGAAAATATCAGATTTTTCTTCTGTGTTACTAATTGCATAACTTACGAAGTTCTGAGCAAGTGAAGAAGATTTTTGAGTTGACATGAGCATTTGGTAAGCCAAGAACATTATGGAGGATGATGAGTAAGGCAATACACAATATGTCATGGTGGTCTTTAAAATGCATTATTGTTTATGGATAAATGATGGTAAGGAAGGTATTGGTAACAGTCAAAGATGTTTGATAAATGTAATTATGTGGACGAGATTATACAATGATTATGAAGCAATTATGAGGAGAATCGCTATGTTGCTAATGATGACGAGATTATACAATGATTATGAAGCAATTATGAGGAGAATCGCTATGTTGCTAATGATGACGAGATTATACAATGATTATGAAGCAATTATGAGGAGAATCGCTATGTTGCTAATGATGCTATGTTCTGTTCTTTTCTTATGTGCTTACTCGCACTGCCCTTTTGTGTTTTCTCTCTGTGCTTATGTGCACCATTTTGTATATTGATGCATTGTGCCTTCAATGGCATGTGTGATTGGTGAGATTCATATCCTTCTGATGATCTGTAATTATTTGTAATTATGTGTAATGAATATTTCTAATTATGCTTGCAGCTATGCGTATTGCTCTTGTAATCAAAGCTTACCGCTATGCTCACTAATTATATACCTAAGCCCTACCACTATGCTAATTAATTTTATAATGAAGCTCAATGACAATGTATGGTTATGCTTATACGTTCCACACAGCCATCTATCTTGCAAACTTGCAGCTATGCCATAAACTGCGCCTAGTTAAGTCTAGAAAGATAATGCACAGAAATATTTTGCTTTTGCTTACTACTATCTTCCAAATTTTATTGATGATCTTGTTGATGAAAATCTGCAGCTATGCCTAACGAGTATTACGTCTGTGTTTATGTTATTGGATGATTTACTGTGATGTACATCTAGTACTGTGCCAAGATTTGCACTAATTGTTTTGTTTGACCCTACTGTTGACCCAGACAGACACAGACATGACCTGTTGACTTGAACCTCTTTTGATATTCTCACGAAATTACCCTGATGTGTTATACCTTAAGGCAATGAAATATGTAGCTCAGTTGAGACAAAAACCTGGCCATGGCAACTTATGTAATTTAAGTGTTATAATTTGTGGTAATGTAATCACCATCATAGTGATATATATTAATTTAAAGAGATATGAACTAATGGTAATTGGAATGTCAATTTAAGTTATATCATGCTAAATTGATGACATGCACCCTCAATGTATTTCATACGATTATGTGTTTGTAAAGCAATATGTACATGGTATGTAAAGCCTTGTGCTTATATGAAATGACACTAATGTTGTAGATACTCTAAAATAAGAATTAAATTACTCATTAGTATTCAAATGTATCCGTCTTCAAGTCACTACTTGTAATGTAAAAATATGGTTTAATACCATGACCCCATTTGTACCACTTGAATTTGTGGGAAAATATTTCTGTAGATATGTTCTAATCAATGACTTTTCTTTCAGTCTAAACTGAAATATCATGACTATGTTACTAATTTGTGTGTAAAATGCTTTATTTCATGTACTTTGGACACGCATGGGAAGTGGCGATTTCGCACACGAGATTCCAGAATGCACACAGAACAATGGTCGAGTTACTATGCACCACTGATTTTGGGCCTTTTAATGAAGATGTTTGTTGGATGATGTTTGGCCACACAGTACTGTCCATTGCAGCCTTGGCCACCCACCACCAGTTTGCTCTAATTTTGGCTATGCTGATGCAGTCTGCTAATAGCTCTGTTGGTTGGAGCACACTTGGTTGTCGAATTGCATGGAGGAATACATCAGAACCTTTTCCCCATGACTTCCACTTCAATGCAACCAGCCAGCCCGCCTACAGTGTGGTGTAATCTTACAGTGTTTTGTGTTCGTGTGCAGACCTAAAATGAATGTTAGGAGCTAATGTGCTATTCGTGTGCATATACTATTCAGTGCCTCCCATTGCAAACGTTGTCCACAGGTTCATTACCAGTGTTTAGGTATATTTCATGGTTCTTTCACAGTCAGTGACCAAAATAAAATTGTGCTCTTGATAGATACATATACTTAGTCTGAAATGTCATTGTGCCTATTCGATTGACAAACGTTATATTGAAATCCTATTGTGCTGAAGCAGTAACATTATTTTGTACATGATCAGAAGCCTATGTAGTCAAAAATTTTACATGTATGTTCTAGCATCCATGAAAGTATAGCATTTTAAATGCATCACAGAATACAAAACTGACACTTTATCTTATACTAAGTGCACTAAAAATTTACATAGACTACATTGTGCACAAGATACAAATGTTCATTTTATGTTCCCAAAATACTGATCTCTTGTACAAAATGTAAACCCATGGAACTTACACTACTGTGTGTATTACTTGTAATTACCACATTTTCCTTAAAGAATGATGACATTAGTTAAAATATCTTTTGTAAAACTTTGTATATGTTCATGTTTATTATTGTATATTTTTTTTCCATTTGTGTATTACTTCTAGCTATCTCATTTTCTCCACTATATCATTTGTCAAACTATGTTTTCTGAAATTCTATATATATACTTATGTTTACCATTATGTATAATTGTCATATATTCCACTTATTGCTGATGTTCTGTAAATTTTGACATTTGCTTATGCCTGTCACACCCTGTACCTCTCCATGCATGACTTTTGATGGTACTGTTCTGTAAAATGGCATGTATTTATGACTGTCACATTTTTTTTTTTAAATTTTCTATGTACTCCATCTGTTGTTTTGATCTTGTAAAATTTTGGATGTCATTAATGGATTTTTGGACTTGAAATTCAGTAATTTTGCTGGCTAGGCAATGCCATTGGCATCACCCACCCTACAAAATTTTAATAGGTAGGAGGGGGGTGATGAAACGTGTCCATAAAAAATTATTTTTATAAGAAAGTGTCTAATATTGTGCCTCCTGTTTTGTATCGAGTAACTTGCTTGCAAGAAAATGTATAATATCGCTTCTACTGTATGTATCGATAGTCGCTTCTACTGTATGTATCGATATGTGTAAAGTTTCATCTCTGGCAAAGATCATGTATTGCATAGCATTGTAGCTCGTGCAGAGACACAGAGAGTAAGACTAGTGGTTCAGCTCGCTTAGAGAGCGGTTGGGTTGTGTGTATGGCTCCGATGTAGAGCAGAGGCTGCTTTGCCAGCAAGTCAGAAGTTGTATTATGTAGGTAATGTAATGCTGTTTATCAATAATAAGTAACTTAACCCTGTTTCATATTTCATTTACGTAGTTAGAAAATTAACCCACTTCCTTCATTTGATAATTACTTGATTTAGTGGAGTGTTGATTTGAATAACATTATTGAACATATTTCATTATTGGTGCGATAGTAAGATAATAGTTGATTTGGATTTCAATAATAACTGATCGACATTAATTCTCACAGTCAAGCATTAAGAAAGTGATTTGTGGTTTTTCTTATATCTTTCTCGCAGTCAAAATTTTTGAGTATAGTCAGTGTCTGTTTCAAAAGGTTACATGTCACAGTTGTTTACTTAAAAGATCCGTTGCGCATAAAATCAATTTAATGCACTGTTTCTTGTACATTAAGATCAGGGCCATAATTAAACCAAATAGCTGAGTTAATGAACAATTTATTGTCTGATTTAACGAAAGGTTCTACATTACAAAACACGCGTACAGTTTTTAAATTTTCTCCTGATCCTATAACTATTGTATTTTACTTAATGTAAACGCTTTAGAGCCTTCTTGTCATTTAGTTGTTATTTTGCGGTTTAAGGGCTTACCTTGTTAAGTGTTCGGGTTGATACCTCTCAGCTCACCCCGTCTTTGAACTACTGGAGGGCTCCATCCTTAGTGTTCTCCTCTATCTGGTCTAATTAACAGTTTTCCTACGGTAGTGGGGTAGTCGGTCTCTTTCTCCTTTTGTGCCGATTTCTGCATGTATTTCAGTTCCTCTAGTATCGGTTTCGCTGGACGGTGGCTGCAAAGATCCATCCGAAAGGTCAAGCCTTGGGCCTTTCGCCATGGTTTCCAATTCTCTGCATATAAAATCGAGTTATGTACTTCTGTTGCCATCGGGTAGTTCACACAGACCCAGAGCTATACCTGGCTGATGAACTCCTTCGCGTCGAGAAGACGCATCACTTCTTAGGTATGCTCTTCGATGCCCTGTTCACATATATGCTCCGTCTTCGTCAGCAACGACATTTGGGTATTCCTCGTTGCCTGCGTGTTCAGACAGGCGCTGTCCGGCCGCGGTTCGTAAGTGGTTGTCGTTCGCAGTGGGTAGCGGGAATTGACAGAGTCAAAATGTAAGTCGAAGAAGAAATATTGTGTTTTCTTTGGTTGCTTAAAAGAAAGAGAGCGAGAGTAAGAAAAAAGGCAGCACTGGTTGCATCCTATACTAAGTGGTCGGCTCGTACCTGCCCAAAAGAAAGGAGAAAAATGGAGAAAAATTCTGTGACTGTTTGAAAATGTAAATAAATTCTTTTGATGAGCTACTTCAATTAGTCAGGCAAGATAAAATAAGATTCTATGTAAATTCATTTTTGTTAAATAAGTAGCTAGTTACCTAAAATATTACTTTTTCGGACGTATCTTCATCATTTCCAAATATATCCACCAACTATTGCCAAGCTTGGTTTCCGCCAGTTTTATTAGAATATTCATCGCTCTGAAGGTACCATAATGCAGGAGGTTTCTCCACTTCATCAATAAATAATTCAGTGTCGAAGCGATCCAGTACAAGTTTCTGGCACTGAGACGTCTCAACCGCGCGGTGCCCGCAGCCAAACTGAATTCTTTTGTAGGATCCCACAGAAATAGAATCGTTTTTCTCCTGTAAAGAAAACCCGCGCGATTATCGCGGTGTCTGAACACGGCCTAATTCTTTGCATGTTTTCGGTCATAGCGGTGGGGTCACTTAGAGGGTATCCTGAATGAGAGGATATCTGTCGGTGGTCAGAAGCCGGAAAGGGGTCATATTTGCGATTACACCGGAGAAGGGGAGGCGCGAGAACCGATGCTTATCCCAAGAAGTCCTTTATCAGTCAACGAGCTCGCGCCATCAAAAAATAGCTGGGATTAAGCTTATTATTAAATCTTAAGCAATCAGAACCTCTGCAGAAGGGTGGCGCTGAAGCGCCTGCCAAATTTCCAAATGGCCTCAGCTATCTCCGGTGTCCACCTAGCGAGCCAGGGGAGCTCGGAACAGTTGCCTCGGTGGCGGAAACAACGGGCTCGGTGACCTGATAATCCGCCATATCAAGGGGCCGCAACCACAGCAGCCGAATGGTAAGCCGGCCACTCTGTCCTGTGGGGAGACTATCGGGGCAGGCAGTCAGCAGATTGAAACTGAAGGAGAGACAGAAGGTCAGGAAAGTGATCACTGTCACAAATATCATCGTGGATCCTCCAACTGAGATGCGGAACAAGGCTCGGGCTACGTATGTGCCATGCTAAAATGTATAGGAGTACCGGTGTTGAGAAGACAAACGTCAAGATAGAGCCGCGGCCCGAGGTCTGGATTCCAACCCTAAGTTGGTGGAGGCACTGAAGTCTACCAACAAGAGAATCGGCCGTGAAAGTTGGATGACAAAGGGGATGAGCTCAATGAGGGAAAACAGAGCAGGTGGTGATATCCTGCATTGCCCGTATTCTGACAGCCACTCCCTCGAGTGCCATGAGAGGAGGCACAGCGACACTAGGGACAGTGGCAAGAACATACAGACATACATTACTGGATACCCTGTCATAGACTGAAGGGATTTTATGGTAGCCCCATAGCCATAAAGGGCAGAAGTCCGCTGGATAGGAAACCAGGTTTACACTAGGGCTACACAGAGCGCTGGTAAGCAGCTCATAACTGTAGAAAAAATCACCGCAATTCCTTGGAAGTTTGGTGCTATCGGCGTTTTCAGAGGTCATACATGTACCGGAGAACAGTTAAAACAAGGCAAGCTTTTTCTACCGGATGACTATCAGTAACATCGATGTCCACTGTTTTATGTTCTGATAAGTTCTAGTTCCTTAGGGGCCACTAGTATCTCTACTACATATTCAGAATAGGAAGTCGCTTTTTCTTATTTTTCTTTTTCTTTTTGTCCTCATGCTTGTCTTTCGGTTTTGTTGGCTGGGACGGCTTTTCTAAAATTACATCAGGTACAAAAGAAGTTTGTGGTTCGTTTACAAACTGACTGGAAACAACATTTACTTTGGAAAAACTGCAAGAGACCCCTTCCTTGCGATCGGAGCCAGAGGAGGCTGTTGCTTCTCTGACTCGCGGGTGGGGACCGATGTTCCTAGTGATTAGGGGAGTTATTCCTCTCAAGGTAGGGAGTTCGGGAGCCCCAACCATCAATGGGGGCGGCGGATGTAAATGTTGGGCCTGAGGTTTCACTAGCACTGGCTGAACAGGAAAACCTTTTGTCGCCAGGGATGGCGATATCGACAAAGCTGTGGCATCAGCAGTTACCATGCTCACAGGTGGAGTTTGTCACATTTATTTCTTGCTTTTGTATAGTACAGCCTGTCCAGAATTTTATAGTCCATCGTTTAATGTTATTTGTGTAGAACTATGCAATCGGGCGAACAAGGGTGGATGATACTGACCTAAGTTAACTTAATTCGTCATCAGACTGCAATAACAGGCCCGGGTCATATTTAAGCTATTGTGGGATGTGAAGGAAAAGGAAACATGACCCAGCTTGTCTCAGGCGGGCAATGCGAGTGACTGGGTCCGTTATCGGGACTAACTGAGATGTCATGTTTGACATTTCCTCCACCTCTCGAAACTTATCTTCTTGGTTTTGATCAAGAGAGGGTTCGTAGGGAAGGGAAGGGAACAAATTATGGCCGTATGTCGCTGTATTTGCCTTTCTATGGTAGAGAGTGATGACGAGATGGATATTAACACGCAGTTAATTTCATTTTTCAATGAATTTTTCAATGAATTACGTACACATATTTTACAACGACTGTTACGAATTAAGGAAAAGCTAAGGTGCTGTACTACCAGGTGTCGAAAAATTACATCTTTAAACCGTAGCTGCGGCAGAATAGCCGTACGAACTACGGCGCTCTGCTGCGGTGCGCGCGGCCGTTCGCCATCGGGGGTTTGAGTCCTCAAATCTTCAAATGTCTGTAAACCTTATGCGACTTGACTGCGGGGTCATCAGTCCCTAAAGTTACAAACTACTTATGAACTAATTTATACTAAAGACAACACAAGCATCCATGCCCGAGGGAGGATTCGAACCTTCGACGCGGGAGTTCTTCTGTTTGTGTTAGTGTAAGTAGTTTGTAAGCCTAGAGATTAATTACCAACGTAATTAAGTCCCTTATATTTACAAACATTTATCTATTATTTTAAAC
Source organism: Locusta migratoria (assembly GCA_026315105.1). Lineage (NCBI taxonomy): Eukaryota > Metazoa > Arthropoda > Insecta > Orthoptera > Acrididae > Locusta > Locusta migratoria. Next base: position 730,127,705 of record CM048744.1, on the reverse strand, counting down.
CGTATCCTTTCTTGAAAATAGTGAGATGCGTTATTAAACTAAAAAAAAAAAAAAAAAAAAAAAAAAAAAAAAAAAAAAAAAAAAAAAAAAAACCCTCGGAATGAAAAAAAGGCATTTTCGATTTTCACAAGCAATGGAAAACATATCTACATCTACATCTACATAGATACTCTGCAAATCACATTTAAGTGCCTGGCAGAGGCTTCATTAACCACCTTCATAACTTTTCTCTATCGTTCCATTCTCTAATAGCGCGCGGGAAGAAAGAACACCTAAATCGTCCCGTTTTCGATCTGATTTCTCTTATTTTATTGGGATGGTCATGTCTCCCTAAGTAGGTGGGTGCTAGCAAAATATTTACACATTCAGAACTAAAAGTCGGTGATTGAAACTTCGCAAACAGATCACGCCGCAATGAATAACGTCTTTCTTTTAATGATTTCCACCCCAATTCGTGCAACATTTCCGTGACGCTTTCCCCCCCCCGTAACGTGATAAAACAAAACGAGCTGCCCTTCTCTGAACCTTCTCAATATCTTCCGTCAGTCCCACCTGGTGAGGGTCCCACAAGGGGCAACAGTACTCCAAGAGAAGACGCACAAGTGTGATGTAGGCAGTCTCTTTGGTGGAGCTGGTGCATCGTCTAAGCGTTCTGCCAATGAAAAGTAACCTTTGGTTCGCCTTCCCCACAATATTTTCTATGTGTTCTCTCCAGTCAAAGTTGTTCGTAATTGTAACTCCTAGGTATTTGGTAGGATTTACGACCTTGATTTATCGCGTAATTGAAGTTCAGCGGATTTCTTTTAGTGGTCATGTGTATTACTTCACACTTTTCTTTATTTAGTGTCAATTGCCAATTTTCGCACCAAGTAGAAATTTTGTCTAAATCGCTTCGCAGTTGCTTTTGATCCTCTGTTGACTTCACTAACCGATAAACGACAGCATCATCCGCGAACAGTCTAAGGGAGCTATTCAGATTATCTCCTAAATCGTTTATAAACACGAGGAAGAGTAGGGGACCAATAACGCTTCCCTGTGGAACGCCAGATATCACTTCTGTTTTACTCGATGACTTACCGTCAATTACAACGAACTGTGTCCTTTCTGATAGGAAATCGTGAATCCAATCGCACAATTGGGGAGATATTCCATAAGCACGCAATTTCATTAGAAGCCGCTTGTGGGGTACAGTATCAAAAGCCTTCCGGAAATCCAGAAATATGGAATCGATTTGAGATCCCTTGTCGATGGCACTTAACACTTCATGTGAATAAAGGGCAAGCTGTGTTTCGCAAGAGCGATACTTTCTGAATCCGTGCTGACTATTGGTTAATAGTATAAGGAAACATAAATTGCTGAAACGATGTGCGGTGGTTCAATATACCGTTAGTAGTTTATTTAACCGTGAAAATCGAGAAAGTGATTTCGCCCTTTTTCTCAGCCCTGCCCGATCGGGAGTAGCCATCCCATCGCGGCTCAATATAAATAAATATTGCTTCAAATTGACAGTGGGTATTTTACCCACTCTCACTTGAGTGGGGACAGCTACCGCGCTACCCACTTCAACCGCCTGGCCTGTTTGATGGGATATACATCTACATCTACATGAGATACTCTGCAAATCACATTTAAGTGTGTGGAAGAGGATTCATCGAACAACCTTTATACTATTTATCTCCCATTGCATTCTTCAATAGCGCGCGGGAAGAAAGAATACCTGAATCTCTCCGTTAGAGTTCTGATTCCTCGTATTTTATTCTGATGATCATTGCTACCTTTGTAAGTGGGAGTCAACAATATATTTTCGCACTCGGAGGAGAATGTTGACGATTGGAGTTCAGCTCACGTCGCAGCTATAAGCGCCGTTGTAATGATTCCCATCCCAGATCCTGTATCACCGTCAGTGCAGACACCGTCTCCTATGTATCGTGGCAATACAGAACGAGCCGCCCTTCTTTTGACTCTTTCGATGTCCTCCGTCAAACCCAATTGACAAGGATCCCACACTGGGCAGCAATACTCCAAAACAGGACGGACAAGCGTAGTGTATGCAGTCTCTTTAGTAGTTGTGATGCATCTTTTAAGAGTTCTGCCAATAAAACGCAGTCTCTGGTTCGCCTGTTCTTTCCGGTTTAGGTCTGGAGTAATAGTAATTCCTAGGTATTTAGTGGAGTTTACGGCCTTCACTTTTGATTGATTTATCGTGTAAAACGAAGTTTAACGGATTTCTTTTCGTACTCATGTGGAAGACTTCACATTTCTCATTATTTAGAGTTAATTGCCAATTCTTACACCATAGTGACATCTTATTCAAATCGTTCTACAGTTGGTTTTGATCTTCAGATAATTTTAGTGGACGGTAAATGACAGCGTCATCTGCAAATAATCTAAGAGAGCTGCTTACATTTTCCCCTAAATCGTTTATGTAAATTAGGAACAGCAGAGGACCAATAACAATACCCTGTGGAACGCGCGATATTACCTCTGTTTTAGTCGATGCCTTGCCATCGATTACTACAAACTGTGTCCTGTCTGACAGGAAACCCCGTAACCAGTCGCAAACTTGAGGCGATATATCGTAACCACGCAATTGACAGAACTCGCCTGACTAGCTCTAGCGGAGACGTAGCGACGGTGCTGTGAGAATCAGAGGAAACGAGACGTCTGCAGGGAAAGTGCGCGCGCTCTCGGCTCACGTGTGCGCGCTTCCGGCAGAGTTGCGTGGGAGCGTGGCGCAAGGCGCGGCCGCGGCCGCAGTTCCCAAACTGCGCGACCTTTCTGTGCTGCTGATTGATAGCGCCGAGTGGGGAAACGCGGCCGACCGGCGGAGGGGCACGTCTGCACGTGGCCCCAACAATTGTCTCACACTCTGTGCAGAAAACCGGTTCCACGCTTGTAATTTTCCAATTAACCACTGCTCAAACCAGTCTGTGGTTCTCCTATCACCGACACGATATACAATATTTGCACTCCTACCGATCAAACTACAGTACAAAGATCACAGTTGGGAGGTAACACGTGGTTCACATACAGGATTGAAAATTCAGTCCTGTGTTAAGTGGCAATGAAATCAATACTGAATGTTGCTGACCAGTGGCAGCTGCTGCTTCAGATGACGGAGGGTACACTTCTTTCAGCGCCGGTTCCCGGTTTCTCCCCCTCCCCCCTACTCCTTTTTAGATATATTTTCGTTACGAGTTCTGTAGAACGTCTTACCTCGGCTTGTTTGCGCTTGATTCAACTCGAGCTGAGGCGTTGGCTTAGCAAGCTTCGTTACTTTATACTTCTCTACTGAGTAATTTGTTTCTAAAAGATACTGAACGTTTCTCATAGTGTTTGATAATGGACACCAAGAAGATATGAATGTGCACATGAACACTAAAACCCAATAAATGATTACACTGTGAAGGCACTGTAACAAAATGAATATGTTACGATGAAGAGTCAAGGTACCTTCGGTCACCTCACACTGTAAGCAGCACCCCCTGCTAACCTTACGCATGCGTAAATCCTGCTGCTCTTCCCCACATCTTTTCAAACAGTTACATATTTTACAACGAATAGTATAAATGTCATTCACCCTCAAAATCGCGACACATTTCCAGAAAAACGTCCAAAGTATACGTGGCAAGTAACAATACAAAAGTGATTGTTCCCGTATCTGTGAAAAAGATTGGGTATAAAGAAATGGCTTGCAGTCTGGCTGGAACCCATTACCGTCAACGGTGCATAGCGATGCTGCTAACCGTAAAACTTTGTTTGCTAGGCGCAGGGGACTTCATTATCATTAGCCGCGGCGGAGTGGCCAAGCGCATTTAGGCTCTATGTTCCGATGCGCGAGGCCGTTCTCCGTCGGGGATTCGAATCCTCCCTTCGGCATGGATGTTTGTGCTGTCTTTAGTATAAGTAGTTTGTAAGTTTAGGGGCATGACCCCGCAGTCAAGTCCCATAAACTTAAAAAACACACGCATAATTATTCATGATAGTATCTTCTCAAAGCTTTTACAGTTGATGCGTCTTTAATTTATAGTTATATTTTACCAAATATGACGGGCGGTTGTGGAGGATTTACGCATGCGCAAGGCGAGGTGTGCAGTCTCTTGCTTCAGGACCATCCGTGCGTAACCGCCAGAGCTCGAGTAGCCAGGAGCTGGTGTCTCTAGCAGCTCCAACGCCAGTGTTAAAAGCGGCGTTTCCCCTCGACCCTCCTTGCCGCGGGAGCGACCACATGCTGCCTCCAGGAGGACAACAGAATTTGAACCTCAGCCGCGCATGCGCATTGCAACGCTGCGGCCACTGCCGCTTATATTAGGCGGCCGCGCTATGACTCGTATACGTGCTGTCTCCGCGACGTAAAACGTTTCTCGTGCGATAAAAATACTTTGCATGTGCATATAAAATGATCTGATAGAAGAAAGAAACTAAGAATGATAGTTTAAAAACAGTGTTTATTTTATACACGCCCCGGCATTGAATAAAAGAGGGTGTGGAGTATAGCAGTACATACTGCTTCTGCATATTGCAAATGGTGATTTTGTTTTACATCGGATCATGTAGCCCGGACAATTCGTTTCGCAATCATCAACCAGGAGTCAACGACGGCGATAGAATGGGAAGCTGAGGCAGCAGTGCAATATAGTGGGCGATGAAGCAGTGTTGAATATGGCACCTGTTTGTTCAAATGTTTGTCAAGCTTAAGGGACTCAACTGCGGAGTCATCAGTCCCTAAACTTACAAACTACTTATGAAACTACCTTATACTAAAGACGACACAAACATACACACACGAGGGGGGATTCAAACCCCCAACCGTAGCGGCCGTGCACATTGTGACTGGCGCGCCGCAGACCGCTCGGCCACTGCGGCCGGCAATAGAGCTCCTGGATGTAGACGGGCGTGCGCATCAACTTCTGCTGTAGCAGCAGCTCCCGCCGCCATTTTTATTCCAAGCGGTGGTAGCGTGAGCTTGTGAAAAGCCAAGTTTTTCCGCTTTGAAATATTGTTTGCTTCATTTCTAATACACATACCAACAAGAGAATATATATTTGCATTAAAATATGGTTTGATAAATCGTTATATATGTTTTCTGGTATTTACCCACTTGGGTGTGTATTGTGAGCACCTTTTACGCATTCAACAGCTCAGTTTTATGGGATACCAGCTGCAGTACCAAATCTGCTCCTTAGTTTAGTTTAATACCATCTGTGCACAAAAATCAAGCAAATGTATCGATTATCATCCAAGACGAAGATAAAGCATTATCACAAGTTATAGTTTCAAAGCACTTTTCAGCTAATGGAATTTTAACACCTATCAGGGCTTTAATAAAATTGACCAATTTTATTTACGACTTCGGCGGCGTAGAGTGCTCATGTTGACAACGACCTTTGAATGCCCTTTGAAAACTCGAACAGCTAGAACGAGAGAAAATAGTTTTTCATGTTTACAAACTTCTTGTACATACCCTTGTCCGGTCAACAAATTAACTATCATCTTAAAGCGAGTATTTTGTTGAAATCATTAGGAAACTACGCCGCCGATGCAGTAACTAAAATTAGCACCGCAGTAGCTGTAACTAAAATTAACATCGCAGTAGCTTCACAAATCGTTACGAGCCATATGGGCCATTAGTAAAAAACAGTGTGCATCATGTATTGTCTAAATGTTGATACTGTTTGTTATCGCCAATGTATATATAAATAAAATTCTGCGACAGTAGTTCGTAGCTTCGGAACCTACGCTAAAAAGGACACGTATCGAAAGCTGTCGTTTACAAGGTGTAAAAATTGTGCTTAAGTACAAATGAATTATCCCACCTCGCATAGTTTTTAAGACCTTTCAGTATCCATTGCAAACGAAAAAAGACGAAAACCATTTTCTGAACGATTAGAACAATTCGGAGCTGCACAGCCCACCATGCTGAAAGCGTACTGACTGCCATATTCTACGATCGCGCTTCGAACCGAAGGAACAAAAATGGCGAATGCACATGCCCGTCTGTATCCAGGTGCCCTAGTGTTTGACGCTGGCTTTCACGTGTGGCCGCGCACTATCGTTCCAATGTGGATGCATACTAGCTCTGAAGGCACTTAAGGACAATAGGTTCAATTACTTCAGATTTCTAACGCCGTTTGGTTATTGGTTACTGTACCGGCAGTGGGAGAGGGAGTGGAACTAGTTGCACCGTATAGTATAATATTCGGTACATTAAAAAATTGCCTTTCTCGCCAACACACAAAAATCTCTTTGACGAAATAACACTCAAAGAACTGCAGCATAAAACTGACCCAACGAAAAATCATCAAAGTTTTGAGGCTTACTATAGGTCCAGATAAATTATCCTCGAAAAAGCTTCGTGTTTTTCTTCTATTTTGCCGTGGTGGAGTTAGTTTATAAGTAGCTTGTAAGCTCAGGGACTGATGACACCGCAGTTAAGTCCCATAAACGCAACAAACATTACTTCTATTTTAACAACAAGGGAGCCCTGAAGTAACAATATTTTCAAACAGTTTTGTGTATGCCTCGCAGTAGATTGCCTTTAATCACTTCGATTAGTGATTTGTTTATCACATGTATTAGATATTTCTGTGTTTTGGGATTATCGCATGGAGAAAGTTGCCTGAAATAGAATCCGCTGTTTATCTTCATTTGTACTTAACAATGTGCCCTAAGGTCCCTTCTGCTTCTGAAATAAGATAAAAAACTTGGAACATAAATAATGTCTCTTACAGATAACATTGTTACGGGACTGTTACAAGAACACTGATTAATTAAACAGACTAAGGTCGCAATATTTTATTTAAAATGACCCTTCGGCTGTTACTGGTGTTATTGAGCAGAGACGTGCAGGCACGGTCAATAAACAGTTTATTTCTTGACAAAATATTTTTGCCGAAAGCGATTATTTTAAATAAAATATTGTGATCATAGCCTGTTTCATTAATTAATTAAAAACGTCGTCAAGCATATATTAAGACAAGGCAGTTTAATTTATTTGTCGCTGAATAAATCAATAAGAAAGATTGGTTTTAATTGACAGACAAAAACCATTACAACAAACATGAAATATTCTCGTAACTAGATAATATACTGTAACAAGTGGCATGTGTATAACATTCTTATGATTTTGAACCCAAGTGAACATAAAAAAAATCTTACACGACACTATTTAACTTAACCTTAGCCTTTTAGTTTCTTTATCCGTTAGTTGTCCCTCAAAGAATTATTACTTGATATTCGACGGGTATTCACAATATTCCCCTTCTCGCTCTTCTGCCGGTTACCAACAGGTTAATTCTCACGTTGAGTATTCTCTTGTAATGACCTCGTAATTATCACAGATTAATTAATCTCGTGGTGAATGATGTCACACAATTAAATAACACAGTCGTCCATTTAGATTAATGAAAACACACATTTTTATTAGTTTGACTGTCCCTCATCTGTATAATATATCATTACATGCACATCTCTCTTCCAACGGTAATCAACGTCTGTGATAGCATTAATTAACAATCAGAGATATTCACAATTGCTCTCCAAAGAGCGAATATGCAACGATACTGGTTCTACATTTCCCTTTATATCTTTGATTCTTATACATCAATGAAAAAATGAAATAATTAAAAAAATTAATCAAAGCACACAAAAATATTGGCTTTCATGGGTTATTCAAAAAATATCAGTATAACCGCTACCACGTCTTTAGCACTTACATTGTTATCCGTGGATGCCAAGAAACGTAATATAAAGTAATGAGAACCCTTATACAAATTCGTTTCCAGAGTATTCACCACTGTCTGTAATTGGAGTTTTGTAGTAATTCGGTTACTCACCCCACTAAATGCGAGTCACGAAAGCGTGAAACTCTCTGCTTACAGACTTTCTCACGTACATCCAAAGCGTTCTTTTCTGTTTCCTGGATATTGCAATCAAACAGAAAACCTGCTCCTTGATTGAAGTTTAAGGTCGTCATGGTCGCGTGGATAAAGTATATCCGCTCTGCCGTCCTTCGCCAGTACTTCCCCCGCTCCTGTCACTAAGCGCCCCCTCCCCATTCCCCTCTCCCCTTCCACAATCCCTCTGTTAACAATAGAGAGCCAGTCTGCACCTTTCTCCTAGCCTTCCAGTAATCAGAAGTGTACGGGCATAGATCTGACGCCGTAGAAGCCGTTACATTCAGGTCGTTTCCAACCACAGGCTATGACGCATATCCTTAGGTGTGGAATGTGTTCGCCATTTGATGCTGAACTTATTGGCTTGTTTAACATTTTTTATGTACTTGTTATACTGTACCTTGACTTGAGAGCAATCTTACAAGGGCTACATGAGCGCTCGGAACCGCATGAAACCATACTTAGAATAACAGCAATCATAAATCATGCGAAACGCCGCACTTGGCTGCTAGCTGCACTAACCAGTGCTCCAGTTGCGTGAGTGGTATAGCTGCAGTACGTATTTGTCTCTTGGAGCGTTCGCTTGCGAGTTACTGTGTACAGTGCAGTGATATCATAGAGAGAATTAATCCTGCGCTTGCGGTCCAAATAATAGCGACCAAGTTGCGACCTGCTGAATACGGAAATGATATCGGAGCTGAGGATGTGGAGTTGGCGGATATATTATATAATAATTCAGAAAAAATATTGTCGACGACACAGAAATACACGACGTTACGCTGGATAGATATACGGAATTCGAAAGACAGGAAGGTCTTGAACAGAAAGGTGGCTTTTCCAGCAGTACACGACATTCATCTCCAGAGCAACAGGGACAGTCAAGTTGCAGTGAATACATAAGTGATTTGGAATGTGATAACATGGCTTTATTGAAGTGTGCATCTTCTTCTGTCCCACCTTGTTTTAACCACGTCATCGAAATGCTGCCTCTGCACTTGAGGACTAATATAAGCACTTTCATGTGTGTGTTACTGCTGTATACATGTGTTTTGCGCTATTATAATTGCAGCTGAGAGTTTTTAGCTCACAGACAATCCATTGCAATCATTACCACCCGATTCTTCCATCACTGCGACCTGTACCTCACACTCAGTGATCGTCCCATCCCCCAAACCTCCACCCTCAAATACCTTGGCCTCACTCAGGATCGCTCCCTAAATTTCATAGTCCGTCAGAAAGCCTTCTCCCACGTCAACTTTCTCAAGCTCCTCTCAGACATGAGGAGTTAACCCCTCCACAATCCTATACACGTACCATTCCTTGATGTGTTCCGTCCTTTGCAGTTTCCACCCCGCTTGGATTTCCGCCTCCCCCCACCCCCTATTATAAATCCCTCCAAATCCTAGAACGCCAAGCCCTCTGCCTCGCTTACTGCATCCGCCTCCCTTCCCCCAAGCGGATCCTCTACGATCTCATTCCTTTTTCCTCACCTTCTAAAGTTCCTTCGACATATATGGCCGGCCACGGTGGCCGAGGGGACTGAGGCGCTCCAGTCACGCTCTGCATGGCCACTCCGGTTGCGGGTTCGAATCCCCCCTCGGGCATGGATATTTGTGCCGTCCTAGTTTGTAAGTAGTTCATAAGTAGTTTGTAAGTTTAGGGACTGATGACTCCGTAGTTAAGTCCCATAAGCTATACAAACATTTGAACATTTGGACATATATGCATCCTCTACACCACCTGCAAAATAGAATCCCGTTACCCTGTTGTCTCTCCCCTTCTGCTGAACCCTGGTCCTCTGCCGCACCGATACCAGCATATCCCTCCCTCCCTACACCTCCACGCTCTCCACATCCTCTCCCAGGGTACCTTTCGCCACCTCCCCCTCATGAATGACGCCCTCCGTCCCGATACTTATTCATCCTATAAGCCCTAATCCCTCCCCTTTCCCTCCAACCCCCCTCCTTTCCCATCCCGCTTGGATCTCCCTTGCCCTCCCTCGGAGCTTTCCTTCCACACTCCCCTTCCCACCCCTCCGTGTCACCCTTCCTCTCTCCCTCTGCGGAATTTCAGTGGTTTACTTTTAACAGTGCATCGTGCTAAAGAGTGCTGTCAGTGTCAAATTTTGAGTATGATTTTAACCCTTCAACGCATGACTTTTTATTTGAAGCTATAAAAAGTACCACGATTAATGTATAGTGCGTATATATCGAGAAAAAATATTGAAGAAAATATTTCACAAAATTATTGAGTACTACTCGTCAGCTATATAGTGCTGCCATGATGTACCCGATGTAGTAAATGTCACTATTATGCCTCTCATATTTCGAGAAAGTAACGCATAATGCATGAGACGACTTTTACATGGTAAAGGATAAATACTAATATAAACAAACGCGCATGTTAGTTGTAACTCAATGCAGCTAACTTTCGAAATGATTCAGTAACGCTTTGCAATTTCTAGGACGAGCTACTAGCTTATGTAACACTATGTATACAAGCATCTACAAATGAATTTGTGGTAAAATTTTGATCAGTGTGAAAGATAATGGGAAAAATAAGGTATGTAGCTGATCAGCTACACAATGCAGTAAAGGGTTAAGACTTCAGCAACCGCCGCATAGGCAGAACAATGTGTTGTCATGTTTTTTTTTTCATGTCTCTCTGTTATTAATACTTATTCTGTATGTTTTAAAGCCTTCATTTCATTGTATTTAGTTCGTTGATTTTTTTCCTGTTTTATTGTTAAATTCAACATTCACTTTCTCCTGTTTTAAAATATCATTGCCGACTGTCAAATTCCTACCTACACTGAGCTGATGATTGGATATGTAATGGTACACTGACGCCATTAAATTACATATAATTTCTTTCAAATGTTCAAATTTTGGTAGAGCTTATGAACTACGGGGTCATCAGTCCCTAAAATTACAAACTACTTATGAACTAGCTTATACTAAATATGACCCATCATGCCCGAGGAGGGATTTGAATCTCAGACGGGGAACGGCTTCGCGCATCGTAGCATAACGCTTCACTACGCTCGGCCGCTCCACCGCGGCTACAATTTCCTTCTTGGATAAAAGAATGTATTGATTGCAATTTTTTATTTAATGACGCGTTTCGTTCGGTTAGGGCATCTTCAGATATCTTGTATGATGTCCTTGTACCATAGATTAGGGTGTCAAGTTATTAATACGACTTGCGTCAGTATAGATACCGGTACTGCCTGGGGCAGCGTTCAAATTTGTACTGCAACCGCGGTTACTCTTAGTACAAATTTGAACGCTGCCCCAGACAGTACCAGTATCTATACTGACGCAAGTCGTATTAATATGTTGACGACTATATCAGCCTTTCTCCTGCGTGGTACCGCGAACTATCGGCGATTGGAATGTTGCCGTTTTCAATGGCAGACGACACTCTTGATAGTCGCGCACTAACCGAGGAGGTTTGAATTCAAGGAGACGCCCTTACACTGAGAAAGTAAAGTCTGCCTCCACCATATTCCTAGGTTTTTGAGAAAATCCCGTATTTTATAGGTAACGCTTCATGTCACTTAAAACAGGAATAAAACGTCCGACGGTTTTGCCGTGATGTAAGTACATCGTGTTAAAAGAGTGCAAATTAGCCGTTAAAAATAAAGTTTTCAAATACATTATTTATTATGTCTTCAGGTTGCTGTGTCAGGGTGCAGCGATGATGAGAAACCTCAGGAGTCTCATGCTTCGCTCTCTGTCCCTGCTACCGAGGCCCCTTCAGGTATACCGGACATGGTCGAGCCCCCATCTCCGCAAGGGGAGTGGCAGGTTGTACGGCATTCGCGTCTCTCAAGGCGGAAGGCCAATGTGGAGGCTGGACGTCCGTCCACGCCCGTTCGTCCTATGAGTGGACGTGTGGCCACTCCTTCAGCAGGGTCCGAGCAGGTGCACGGGGGGAGGGGATTATTAGTTATTGGGAGCTCCAATGTTAGGCCCCTTAGGCAGATAGCGTCGAGATCTAGAAAGAAGTCCAACGTGCAGTCGGTGTGTCGGCCGGGGGGCCTCAGCCGAGATGTGGAGGCGGCCTTGCCGGCGGTTATCGAGGGTGCGGTCGACTGCAAGTCGTAGCTCACGTCGGCACCAATGACGCTTGTCGCTTGGGTTCTGAGGACATCCTCAGGTATTACGGGCGGCTGGCGGAATTGGTGAAGGGGGTGCAATCAGAGCTGTCGATTTGTAGCATTGTTCCCAGGATTGATCGGGGTCTTTTGGTTTGGATACGAGTGGAGGGTCTGAACCAGAGGCTTCGCCGACTCTGTGACAGTCATGGCTGCAGATTTCTGGATCTGCGTTATCGGGTGGGGAATTGTAGGGTGCCCCTAGATAGATCAGGGGTGCACTACACTAAGGAAGCGGCTACTCGGGTAGCAGAGTACTTGTGGAGTGCACATGGGGTTTTCTTAGGCTAGGCGCTAACTCTGATGAGCACTCGCCTGTCAACATTGAAACAGCGAATTCAGGCCACGTTCGGCTCAAAAATTCGAATATCTAAATATTAGCCGCTGAACTTACAAAGTATTAGAAACAAAGTTCCCGAATTTCCCGCACTGCATGGAAATCATTGTGCTCAGATAGTTTTAGGCACCGAAAGATGGCTAAATCAAGATCAGAAATATTTAGCGAGGCATGGAATGTATATCGGAAAGATAGATCGGATACAACTGGAGGAGGAGTGTTCATCAATGTGGATAAAGATATTGTTTCAACTGAGATCGAGGTTGAAAGTTACTCTGAAGTTATCTGGGCACGTAAAACAGATCTAAAAGAAGTAAAGTTAATAGTTAGGTGTTTTTACCGACCCTCCAGTGCTGCTGTAACAGTTTTAGAGTCATTCAAAGAAAGTCTACACCAGGTAGTGCATAGGTGTCCGGGCAATGTAATATTAGTCGGGGGAGACTTCAACCTTAAAAGTATAGATTGGGACCCCTCTAGTTACATTTCAGGCGGTACAGAAAAGCTGTCTTGCGAGCTACGTTTGGACACATTCTCTGAAAACTGACTTGAGCAGTTAAACCGGCAACCCACGCGCAATGGAAATATTTTAGACCTTATAACCACGAACAGGCCTGACCTGATTAACGATGTCTGTGTAGAGACAGGAATTAGTGATCATGGTATCGTCATAGCGTCGATGGTGACCAAAGTTCATAAGCCAATCAAGAAGGCTAGGAGCGTGTTTTTGTTGGGAAGAGCCGATAAGCAAATGTTTGGATCGCACTTAGAAAATGAATGGGCATCTTTTAATTCCGGGACTATGGATGTAGAGGAATTGTGGACTAAATTTAAGTGCATTGTTAATAAAGGGTTAGAGAAATATGTGCCAGTAAAGACGATTAAGGATGGAAAAGATCCACCTTGGTATAATGTTAGAAAGCTGCTGAGAAAGCAAAGACTGTAGCACTCGCGATTCAAAAAAGAACACGAAAATGATGACAGGCAAAAGTTAGTAGAGATTCGTGCGTCTATAAAAAGATCGATGCACGAAGCATACCATAATTACCGCAGCCATACCTTACCAAAAGATCTATCCGAGAACCCGAAAAAATTCTGTTCCTATGTAAAATCAATAAGCGGGTCAAAACCCCGTTGATCATTCCGGGGCAGTAATAGAAGAAAGCAAATGGAAAGCTGAACATCTAAATGTAACCTTTAAGAAATCTTTCACGCAGGAGGACCGCACAAGTGTACCATCGTTTGATCAACGTACTAATTCCGAAATGGAGGACATAGTAATAGGTATTATGGTGTAGAAAACCAGCTGAGAGAGCCAAATACGAAAAAGTCTGCTGGGCGGGATGGATTATCAGTTCGCTTTTGCAAAGAGTATTCTGCGGCATTGACCCCCTACGTAGCTTGCATTCATCGCGAATCTTTAATTCAGCGTAAAGTTCCTAGTGATTGGAAAAGAGCGCAGGTGACTCCCGTTTATAAAAAAGGAAAGAGAACTGACCCACACAATTACAGACCAATATCGTTGACATCAGTTTAATTTGGAGCAGAATTTTGGAGCATATTCTCAGTTCGAATATAGTAAATTTCCTTGAAACGGAAAACCTTCTTTCCATGAATCAGCACGGGTTTACGAAACATCGTTCATGTGAAACTCAGCTTGCCCTTTTTTCACATGACATCTTGCGAGCCATGGACGAAGGGCAACAGACGGATTGTGTTTTTCTCGACTTCAAAAAGGCGTTCGACGCGGTGCCACCCTGCAGACTGCTAACGAAGATACGAGCTTATGGAATAGGTTCACAGACTTGTGACTGGCTGGAAGACTTCCTAAGTAATAGAACGCAGTACGTTGTTCTCGACGGCGAGTGTTCATCAGAGACTAGTGTATCGTCAGGCGTGCCCCAGGGGAGTGTGATAGGACCGCTACTATTTTCTATCTATATAAATGATCTGATGGACAGAGTAAGTTGTAATATGCGGCTGTTTGCTGATGATGCTGTGGTGTATGGGAGGGTGTCGTCTGTAACTGAGTGTAATAGCATACAGGATGACTTAGATAAAATTTCTAGTTGGTGCGAAGATTGGCAGCTAGCTCTCAATGTGGAAAAATGTAAGGTGACGCGCATGAGTAGAAAAAACAATCCCATAATGTTCGAATACAGCATTAGTAGTGAGCTTCTTGATGCTGTCGCGTCGTTCAAATATCTAGGCGTAACATTGCTGAGCGATATGAAATGGAACGAGCATGTAAGGACAGTTGTGAGTAGGGCGGAAAGCCGACTTCAGTTTATTGGGAGAATTTTGGGAAGATGTACTTCACCTGTAAAAGAGACCGCGTATAAAACGCTTGTACGACCACGTCTTGAGTATTGCTCAAGTGTTTGGGACCCACACCAGATCTGTTTAAAGGAAGCGAGCAGCTAGATTTGTTACTGGTAGGTTCGACCAATGCGCGAGTGTCATCGTAATGCTCCGACATCTCAATTGGGGATCGCTGGAGGAAGGACCACGTTCTTTTCGTGAATTTCTGTCAAGGAGATTTAGAGGGCCGGAATTTGAAGCTGAGTGTAGTACGATCTTGCTGCCGCCTACTTACATTTCGCGTGGTGATCACGAAGACAAGATAAGACAAATTAAGGCTCGTACGGAGGCAGATAGGCATTCTATTTTCCTCGAGCTATTTGGGCGGGGAATAGGAAAGGAAATGCCTAGTAGTGGTACAGTGTACCCTCCGCCACGCACTTTACGGTGAATTGCAGAGTATGTAAGTAGATGTAGAACCCAAGTTGGGGGAACATCGTAGAAGATATACCACCTCACCCATACCTTACAGTAATATTCAGGTTTCTCGTTCAGGAAGTGTTTGAAATAAAAGAGTGTACTGTGGCTTTTCGCACACCCTTTAATTATAATATTTAATATGGCGTGTGAATCTTTCTTGCATGTGTGGGATGATTAGACATTTCTAAATGATTATTTTATTCTATTTATGCGTTTCTCCTACGCATATTAAGCATGTTCAGAGGTCAATAATACACCAAAAAGTAATTAAAAATAAATATAAGGAGCGATCAAATAAGTTTCCTTTCGAAGGCCAACTGTACAACTTTGCTCCCTTTTGTCTTTCCTGTAAATTGTACGGTTCCAAAGAGATTTGCAAAAAAGAACGGCCATTTGCCACTGTCCTTGTGTGTGCCTGTATCGTGTCCCCAGTTTTTAGGCCGCGCTGTTCAGCAGAGCGGCACCGGCTTTTGCAGACCTATTTGTTGGTCATATCTTTTGCCGTTAAGTCATTATCGCAGGCAAAATACGTTTTTATAAAGATATAATTTTTTTAACAGTCATAATGATTTGCTTGGCGACTAAGTTAATTAATGGAGGCCGCGGCGGAGTGAGCGAGCGCATTGACGCGCTATTCTCCGATGCGCGAGGCCGCTCCCCGTCGGGGTTCGAATCCTCCCTTGGGCATGGTTGTTTGTGCTGTCTTTAGTATAAGGTAGATCATAAGTAGTTTGTAAGTTTAGAGACTGATGACCCCGCAGTTAATTCCCATAAGCTTAACAAACATCTGAACATTTTAATTAACGGAGATGGTTGTTTCGGCTTGGATGGGCCATGGAACTCGAAATTTGTCTAGTACTCTTCCAGAGACGTTGTCATAGGGGGGCCGTGCGCATTAGGGCGCCGTGCTAAGGTGCGCGCGGCCGTTCGCCGTCGGGGGTCGAGTCCCCCGTCGGGCATGGGTGTATGTGTTGTCCTTAGATGAGATAAACTTAGTTTAAGTGTATAAGCTACGGACTAATAACCCAGCAGTTGAGTCCGATTGATTTACAAACATTTCAACATTTGATTTTATCTTAGGGCGGTTCTGTGATATAATGAGGTCCCAACATTGACCGACTGCAGAGTTACAGATTTGACTTGTGCATTGTGCATTTATTTGCCTCCGAGCGGCGTCTCTGGTGCATAAGTATCTGTGGTAGCGTTTGTGGTTGCGCGGCCCGCGAGTTTGGAAGCATGAAGCGAGTGCTGCAATGTCAGTCTTATGGCATTCTCACAGGATGGCTGAACATTATACAGCCAAGTATTGAAGGAGGAAGGGGAGTTCTTCCGGCTGCATGACCGAAGTTTAATGGAGCAGTCTTAGATTGTTAAAACTTGAAGATTAACAAAAGAGGCTTATATATATATATATATATATATATATATATATATATATATATATATATATATATATATATATATGTTATAAAGCTTATGGGACTTAACACTGGGGTCATAAGTCCCTAAACTTACAATCTACTTATAAACTAACTTATACTAAAGACAGCGTAAACATCTATGCCCGAGGGAGGATTCGAACCTCCGACGGGAAACATCCTCGCGCATCGGAGCAAAACGCCTCAATGCGCTCGGTCAGTCCAACGCAGCGAAGAGGCTCGTCTTCATCTTACATTGTAAGTGGTATTGAGGGAATAATGTCAGCTATGAAACTACTATTAAAAAAAAAAAAAAAAAAAAAAATAATAAAAAATAAAAAAAACTTTTTCTCATCAGGTTGCAGTAGCAATGTACACGAAAGCTGATGCGATTACAATATTTTGGTATAAAGGAAAGGTTTACTAGGAAAACCAATGAAGATACAATTAAAGGAAGAGAGAGCATGAAATGCTTGAAACTTGGTTGTCCATAAAAATGTCGTATTTACTCACATACTATTGGAAATATTTTATTCATGTAGGGATGACAGCACCCTTATGATAATTTTATATATAATAACGGTTAGGAGTGCAAGATTGGTTGTTTGTTTTCACAACGTATTTTCAACCCAATGTTTGGCCGTCTTGGAAAAACACACTGAAGATGGCCCAAAATTGGGTTGAGGCTAGCTGGAGGTAAATGGCCAGTCTTACGCTCTAAATTGTTTTATAAGTAAAAATATATCAAATTTACTAATGAAAATCCAAAGTGGAAGAACAATTAGATCTACGTAGTGTCTGTTCTTTCAGACATAAGTGGATAAGTCGAGAATTTTCGTCTGGTGGCTGGTGTGCTAGAGTAGCGCACATTGTGACCATTGTGTACCTATTGACAGTGATAAGCACGACTACCTTGTTAGTAGGAGGCCTGGTTCAAAAATTTGGCTGTGCACAAATTTTCAACTTTCCCTTTTGATGTATTTCAGAGCCCACTTGCAGCTAATGTCGTAGATTCTTTGTATAATATGAATTAGGATAAAAGAGGCATTAAAAGCTATGCAGGCACATTTAAAAATATACTTAAATATTAGTGTGAACAGGCTGAGATGGTGCGGTCATGCTAAATGCACGGAAGAAGCAAGGTTATCTAACAGACTTAGAGGTTCGGCAGCAGAGGGTAAGAGGAGTTGAATCGACCAAGGAGAAATTACTTAGATTTGGTCAAGAATGATTTTGAAGTAACAGGCTTAATATCAGACGAGGCATAAATGTTGAATAGGAGATCATGGAGGAATTTTATTAGGGGGACTACGCTCCAGACTTAACGCTGAAAGGCATAATCAGTCTCTAGTGATTATTGTTATTATTATTATCATTCAGCTATTGGACTAAGTCCTTCATCCTTTACAAGATGAAACACACACACACACACACACACACAGACACATCTTCTGTCACTGTGGCCTAAATCTGTAATCACCGATCTTATCTGCAGATGGTAGTGAGCGTACAAAAGAGTCACAGAGATAGAAAGATAGGAGGGTGCCTGTCGAGCATGCAGACATGTGATAGGGACAGGATTGCGTACGAGGAAGCAAGGATGAGGGGACGATAGAAGACCCGTGTAAGGCTGCAGTGGGAGCTGGGAAGGGCGCCGGCAGTTTGAAGTACAGGAACTAAGAGAGGTAAAGATGAGACGGTTGTGACAAAAATTATTTGTTCAAGTGGGAGTCCCCAACCCTGCAGTTGAGAAAAGCACAGGCTGTGAAGAAGTGAAGCAAATTTTTTTGGCATCTCATTCTCAGCAGCCGTCTCTCGGCCAAAATTTGGCATACACGAAAAATAAATGGGTTGTTAGTGTTTGTGCTTATATAGACCCTCATGAACCACAGACATTGCCGAGGTGGGATGGCTTGCGTGCAACAACGATTCAGGTAGCGATACCGTAGGTGCAATCACAGCTGAGAGGTAGTTGTGGATTTTCAGTCGTTACAGGGGCAACAGTCTGGATAATTGACAGAGTTGGCCTTTTAACATCAGCTAACGTGGCTTTGCCATTCAGTTACTGCGAACGGCTGAATGCATGGGGAAACTACAGTGGTTTATTTTCCCGAGGACATGCAGCTCTACTGCATGAATATATGATGATGACTGCATCCTCTCGGGTAAAATATTCCGGAGGTAAAATAGTTCCCCATTCGAAACTCTGGGAGGGGACTACTCAGCAGGATGTCGTCCTCAAGAAAAACAAAACAGGATTCTATGGATCGGAGAGTGGAATGTTTCATCTCTTAATCGAGTAGGTAAGTTAGAAAATTTGAAAAGAAAAACGGATAGGTTAATATTAGATATAGTAGGATTAGTGAAATTCGATGGTAGAATAAACAGGATTTTTGGTCAGGTGAGTACAGGGTTATAAATCCAAAATCTGTTGGTGGTTACGCTGGAGTTGGTCTGATAATGAATAAGATAATATGAACGCGAATGTGGGTAGGTCACTAGAAACAGCAAAGTGAAAGCATCATCGTAGCAAAGATAGACACGAAGCCAACATCGACCACAGTAGTACAAGTTTATATCCCCACTAGTTCTGTTGACGATGAGGAGATCGATGAAATGTTGAGGAGATAAAATACATTATTCAGACCATTAAAGGATAAGAAAGCGTAATTGTAACGGGGGACTTTAACTCGGTAGTAGGAAAGGGAAGAGAAAGAAATGTAGTAGTTGAATTTAGACTGGAGAAAGGGAATAAAAGAGGAGATCACCTGGTAGAATTTTGTACAGAGCACAATTTAATAATCACAAACACTTGGTTTAATCATCATGAAAGAAGGTTATATACGTGGAAGAGACCAAAGAGACACTGGGAGATACCAGATTGACTTTATAATGGTAAGGCAAAGGTTTAGAAACCAACTTTTAAATTGTAACACATATCCATGGGCAGATATATAATCTGACCATATCGTACTGGTTATGAACTGCAGATTAAAACTTAAGAGACTGCAGAAAGGTAGAAAGGTTAGGAGATGGAACCTGGACAGATTGAAGGAACCAGAGGTGGTTGAGAGTTTCAGAGGGAGCATTAGGCAAGGATTGTCTGAAACGGGGAAAAGTAATACAGTAGAAGAAGAATGGGTAGCTCTGAGAGATAGAGCAGTGAAGTACGAAGAGGATCGTATAGGCAGATGCACAACGCGTGGATAACGCAGGAGATACTGAACTTAATTGATGACAGGAGAAAATGTAAAAATGAGGGAGTAAAGAAGTCTGAAAAATGAGATTGACTGGAAGTGAAGACTCGCTAAGCAGGAGTGGCTTGAGAAGAAATGCAAGACTGTAGAAGAATGCATTATTAGGAGAAAGATAGATACCGCTTACAGGAAAATAGAAGAGACATTTGGCGACAAGAAAAACAGCGGTATGAATATCAAGAACTCAGGCGGAAAAACAACACTAAACAAAGAAGGGAAAGCTGAAACGTGGAAGGAATATATAGAGGGCCTGTTCAAAAGAAATGAACTTGAAGGCAGTATTCTAACAATGAAACACGAAGTAGAGGAAGATAGGAGATAAGATACTGCGAGAAGAATTTCTCAGAGCACTAAAATATATGAATAGAAACAAGGCCACTGGAGTAGTTGATGTTCCGCCTGAACTGCTGTTATCGTTAGGAGAGCCAATCATGAAGAAATTGTTGCACCTGGTATGCAAGATGAATGAGATAGGGGAAATACCCGAAGACTTGAAGATGAATATAGTGATTCCAATGCCGAAGAAAGCAAGTGAAGAGAAATGTGAAAAGTACCGAACTATCAATTTAACAAATCATGGTTGCAAAATACTAACTCGATTTTTTTTTACAGTCGAAAGGAAAAACTGGTGGAGTCCGACGATTGGGAAGGTCAGTTCGGATTTAGGAGAAATGTAGGAGCACGCGAGGCAATACTCACATTACGACGTATCTTAGAAGATAGGTTAAGGAAAGGAAAATCTACGTTTTTAGTATTTTTGGATCTGAAGAAAGCTTTTGACAATGTTGACTGGAATACACTATTTCTAATTCTGAAGGTAGCAGGGGTAAAATATAGGGAGCGAAGAGTTATATTCAACTTGTACGACAACCAGACAGCAATTATTAGAATCGAAGGTCATGAAAGGGTCACAGTGGTTAGGAAGGGAGTAAGACGTAGTTTTTCCCCAATGTTGTTCAATCTGTGCAATGAGCAAGCATTGAAGGAATGGAAGGGGAAATTTGGAGAGGGGATTGAAGTTCAGGGAGAAGAAATAAAAACTTTGCGGTTTACCGATGACATAGGAATTTTGTCAGAGACTGCAAACGGTCTGGAAGAGCAATTGAATAGAATGGACAGTGTCTTGAAAGGAACATAAAAAAAGTAAAACGAAGGTAATGGAATGTAATGTCAGAAAATCAGGCGATGATGAAGGAATTAGATTAGGTAATGAGACAATAAAAGTAGTAGATAAGTTTTGTTATTTGGGTAGCAAGATAACTTCTGATGGCCGAAGTAAAGAAGCTATAAAATGCAGAATGCTATGGGAAGAAAAGCGTTTCTAAAGAAGCGAAACTTATTAATATACAATATTAATTTAACACTTTGACTGCCAGTCACGTCAGTTGACGGGATACGGAAATTTCTGTAGAATGCTAATCATGTCATTTGACGTGTCTTCGTTTTCAGCTTTTAATCACAAAATCAAGATTAATGCCGAGGTAGATCTATCTTACTTGGTAAATCTAATGTCTAAAACAGCCTATAATCTTGTAAATTTATTTCAACATCGGCCCGCTAGTCGTATTCATTGTATGAAACGGGGCAGGCTTAAACTGCTGCCCGCTCACTGAGTAGGTAAATGAACGGACACGGCTTCACGATCTCTTACGTTGTATTGTTTTTTGCGTGAATTTGAGAAAGTTCTTATTGATAATGACAGTGAGGACGACGAAATCAACAATTCAGATGATGATACAGACTTTGTGCAACAAGAATTGCGTCAAATTTCTAGTATTTCGAGTTTGATTTTCTTGAACCGATTGTTTCATATGTTGTTTTCTCGAATTTCTGAACAGTGATTTTTTCTTTTGTTTTTAGGTTCCTAAAATGAAGGTAGTGATACCAAAATGAATGTAGAACCGCAAACTATCCGCAATATATTCTCCTGTCGGTAGTGAGAAGAGTCCAAGACTGAGGGGCGGCACAGTAACATATCGTAGTGACTCTACAGAGGAGTGGTCTTATACAGACTGCAAAGTATAGACTTTTTAATGGGGCCATTGGCGTCAGAGTTATGTGTGAATTAGATGGCGGGTGTTCAGTTCTGTACTTATTTTCGTTTCGTGGATAGACACATTCTTTCTCATTTCAAGGAGCTTACAATTCTTTAATCGAGACAGAAGATGAGGAAACCAAGTGCAGTTCGGTTTACTCCTACATGCAGAATGGTTGGTATTATAAATTATGGAATGGTTTACATGGCCGGAAGTCAAGGTGTTAAATGTTAGGAAGTCCTTTCTGAAAGAATTTTTCTGGAGTGTAGCAAGGTATGGGCGTGAAGCGTGGGCGATAAGGACTTCATTCATAAAGATGATAGAAGCTTTCAAAATGTGGTGCTACAGACGAATTATGAAGATTAGATGGGTAGATATGGACTAATGAGGAGGAGTTTCTGGCGTATGTTGACTAAGAGAAGGGATTGGTTGGTGGGACAGATTCTGAGATATCAAAGGATCGTGAACTTAACTGTAGAAGGAAATTTGTAGGGTGAAAATCGTATAGGGATACCGAAGGACGAACAAAGTAAGCAGATTCAAAAGGATGTTGGTTACCGTTAATATTCTCAGACGAAGAGGCTTCCATAGAACAGGGTAGCGTGGAGACCTGCATCAATCCAGTCTGTGGACTGAAGATCACAACAACAGAATGATTATGATTGTTAGAATTGGATTCGTTATTTCAGAGCGTGCCCCTCCCAATATATATGAATTTTTGCTGTATTTGAATGTGTTTGAAAAGGTCTTCGAAAAGGCCGAAAAGAACCAATACAAATAAAAGTTACACTGGCCTGTTTTATGGCCCATTTTTTCAAAAGTTTGGACAAAAAATAATATAAATAATACAAAATTAACTATACAAAATTGTATAGTATTATTTTTAAATATTTAATTATCTATTATTTTATTAAATATTATATGTTATATAATTAATTTATATGTTTAATTTTATATTATAAATAATTTTATTATTGTTTTACTAGATATTTGCAAAAAGCATGTGTCTATAAAAAATTGCCTTGAAACAGGTCAGTGCTATTTTAAATTCTTATTACACAGTGTTATAAAATATAATCCATCAATGTAATTGTTAATTTAAGAAATTCTTCCTTATCGTCCCAGATAAAAATTGTGCTGCAAAGGGAGTAACAGCTATGAAAACTCAAAATGGTCACCATGTGACGGGTTCCCTTAAGGTTATTAAAAGTCTATCCTTTATAGGTTCCATGACTGTAGGCTGTTGTGGCACTAAGAAGTACTAATGCAAAATTTTTAAGTTGCCCATCCGGAGACGTAAGTACTGAAAGATGTCTCTAAACTGCGTGACGCTTTCAGGTAAATTATGAACACAAGACAGGGAAACCTGACGTGAGCTGATAGGCATGATTTATTCGTAATTTCGTGTATAATGAGCATTACAGGACTTTAATGTGCAACCTTTCATTTAATTGCTTAGTTCATTCAGTCTTGATAATAACTGGCAGTAATATCACTAAGTCAATATGTAGTTCTATTAATAATGCTGGTGCAAGTTAGTAATTTTATTTCAGGCGACACAGAAAATTTTCTTCCTTTGCAGAATTCTGTGCACAGCTTACTCATCAAACATAATACTCGGCGATTGCTTCCACAGCCGCCGGTACCAGTGACCACGAAGTCGTCTGCCGGTGTGACGATGGTCTGGGAAGTTCTAGACATCATAGAGAAATTCGGCAGAAGCCGATAGGGTGGCGTGATACACGCGTGGAAACGAGGGCTGGTTTTGCAGAATTAGACCGTCAATGGACGCGGAAGACACAATATGGCTCCGGCACTCTCTTGGGACGCGGGAAATGAAGTACCCACACCTTTGTTGCTCCTCACCTTCGTTGTCAGGTCAAGGAACCTTCTGGAAAGACCGCGAATAACATTTTTTTCTTTTTTATTGGCACGACGTCTTTGTCGTCAGTGATGGTGCAACGATGTTCCCGCCACCACTCACAATTTGTTTAAAGTAGGTCATTAGCTGCCTCAAAATAGTAATTTGAAAGAAGTGCCAATGGCGAGAGGAGTCTTGTTTCTCTCCTCAGAGTGCGGACGTAGAGGAAAGAACTTCATCTTCTGGACTTCGACTGCGGATTGCTGCCGTGTCTGATATGCATCATGTTCAGCCTGAATTCACTACAATTGCTGTGAGACGTACACTTGTGTGTCTCTAGATCAAATGTAATAATATTTGATCGAGCAAGTGAAAGGCGCAAATTTTAGATCCAAACTATAGAAGCTTATGTCATTGTTCGGTGATGTTATGAGTCACATTCTGCATCATGCAAATGAGAGTCGTTAACTTCAGAATTTTCTTGGAAGTCAATGAAATGAGTTTACAGTTAGAGTTTGTTTGCTACGGACGCACCCTTTTCAATTGTGGTACTGAATTGATTAAAATGGTATTAATACTGTTATTGGCCTGCTTTTCGTCTGAGATGGAACGAACGCTTGGGCTGGATCTGACTGCAATGAAATCTTTTATGAACAGCATTGATAAGCTACCTGCCTATCTTGTTGATTAACCTCTTCCAAGCTGGCGAAATATACTTGCATAAAATAATATTGGTAAGAAGATAGCTGAAATAAAATAGGTTACACAATATTGACATTTGTTAGCGGAAGATATCGTGGAAACATTACACACATGATTATAAAAATGGAGGATGTTAGAAGTTCAGCGAAAGGGAAGGCTCAGAGTCTGCCGTCTACCGTTGCTCGGAAGTGTTTGATCGTCGCCAAAATTGCCCTTAGTTCGCGATCTATTGCGCTCCACTTAGTCTGTTGTCATGAGAGGTTTTGCGAAAAGCCGGCCGCGGTGGCCGAGTGGACTGAGGCGCTCCAGTCACGGTCTACACGGCCATTACGGTCGGGGGTTCGAATGCCCCCCTCGGGCATGGATATTTGTGCCGTCCTTAGTCTTAGCTAGTTCGTAAGTAGTTTTTAAGCTTAGGGACTGATGACCCCGTAGTTAAGTTCCATAGATGTTACAAACATTTGACCTTTTTTTTGCGAAAAAAAATAGCTAATGGCTGTCAATGACCGTCCACTCATTGTTGCAACGCTGCTCCAAATGGGGTCTGGATCGCATCTACCATGACAGCTAATTGAGCATCACTACAAGGGTGTAGTAGAGTTGTAGCATGGGCTTCCGCTGCTGGCGTCCACGGAATTCTACGGTTTCCTGTTGAGTGTTTGCCAGTGGCGCCAACCCTTGTTCAGAAAACACGTATCGTAATAATTGCACTTCTTTCCTGCCTAGTATGCACTTGACAACATTAACGACTATTCCATATTCTTGTGAACGTTGAAAGAGTTCACTTAGATGTAACCTATGTTCACCCTTCGATGTTGAGAAAACTAATATATCATTCATATAACAGAAGAGAAACGGAAAACCGTGCCTCATGCATGAACCGTCGCCATGTCTGTGCAGCATTTTCTCAAATAGCAAGAAATTATATTGGAATAGACTGAAAGGTGCAATTACTGCGATTTCTTGTATATCCTTTTTGAACGGATATCTGTAAGTATGCTTTCGCACAGTCTATGACACTGAACACTTTGGCCTGCACGATCGCGTACTTAAAATCGGTGACATTATATACTGGATTGTACGTGCATTAAGAGCTCTGTAATCGCCACATAATCGCCAAGGCCGGTCTTTTTTACGTACCAAGTGTAAAGGTGAGGCTTACCAGTAGCGATTAGTTCTTCAAAACCTGCTTGTGCTGCTTGGAGTTTGCCCGGCGGCAGTCTCCTCGGAATGGCAGCCACTGGTTGTCCTCGCGTTGTGTTGTGCACCGTCGAGTGTTTGCACCTTCTTTCTGTGCTAAATGTGTGTCATTTCCAAATATTCATACCAGAGGTCGCTGAATGCAATGTCATTGACAGTTCTAAATTGTGAGTCTGTTTGTCGACCCTTCTGCACTCTTATTTTGCTGAGCCGTTGTATATCTGTTGCACCTGTTTACCAAATGCCACGATTCTTGATTCATTCGCTGCGGTGAGAATATGTTGAGTCGGTGCAGTCTGACCGTTTGTCATATTTTTAGGACAGACACTCACTTCCGACCCTGAGTTGATTAACCGAGTAACGGTCTAACACAAAAAGCCTACATGCTTTGTACACCGCTGACAGTGTAGCATTCGTATAGATCTGTATATTTTCTATCCCTTTTGAGCGCACCCAGAAACTTTGGCGGACGTCGGCGCTCTTTAACGCTCGCCGTTTAAGTTTGGGTACTGGCATGACTGCGTGCACCATCGTTCTTCTTTTCTTTCTCCTGACCAATTTCTTCCTCTTGGAACGAACTCCTCTTCTTCGCTCTCTCTTATATGGTGGCAACAAATCTGGTTCATTCTTGCTACTTGTTGTTCCAGCTGTCCTATCCTTTGGTTTCATTTATACATCTGCTCTACATCTACAACTATATCTACATGGGATACTCTGCAAATCACATTTAAGTGCCTGGCAGAGGGTTCATCGAACCACAGTTTTACTATTTTATCTCCCATTCCATTCTTGAATAGCGCGCGGGAAGAATGAACTCCTGAATCTCTCCGTTCAGGCTCTGATTTCTCGTATTTTATTCTGATGATCATTTCTACCTATGTAAGTGGGAGTCAACAATATATTTTCGCATTCGGAGCAGAATGTTGGCGATTGGAGTTTCGTAAGTAACCCACGCCGCAGCGATAAGCGCCGTTGTTGTAATGATTTCCATTTCAGATCCTGTATCATTTCCGTAACGCTGTCTCCCCTGTATCGTGACAATACGAAATGAGACGCCCTTCTTTGGACTCTTCCGGTGCCCTCCGTCAGACACACCTGATAAGGATACCACACTGGGCAGCAATATTCCATAAAAGGACGGACAAGCGTGGTGTATGCAGTTTCTTTAGTAGTTGTGTTGCATCTTTTAAGGGTTCTGGCAATAAAACGCAGTGTCTGGTTCGCCTTTCCCACGACATTATCTAGGTGTTCTTTCCAATTTAAGTCAGAAGTAATTATAATTCCTAGGTATTTTGTGGATTTTACGGCCTTCACATTTGATTGATTTATCATGTAAACAAAGTTTAACGGATTTCTTTTCGCACTCATGTGGACGACGTCACACTTCTCATTATCGATCAGGAAATTCTTACCCGAGTAACGGTCTTACACATAAAACTTACATGCTTTGTGCACCGCTGACAGTGTACCATTAGTATAGATCTGTACATTTTCTATCCCTTTTGAGCGCACCGATAAACGTTGGCGGACGTCGGCGCTCTTTAACGCCAGTCGTACTGTCGTGTACTGGCACGGCTGCGTGCATCGTCGCGCGTCTCTTCAGAATCTTGATACCAACACCATCGTGCTTCTTTTCTTTCTCGTGACCAATTTCTTCCGCTTGGAACGAACTCCTCTTCTTCGATCTCTCTTACATGGCGACGACAAATCTAGATTAATTCTTGCTACTTGTTGTTCCAGCTGTCCTTTCCTTTAGTTTTATTTATGCATCTGCTCCTCATAATGAAATATATCCTGCGTCACCTTTGTCGCCTCTGCATTATCCAACGAAGCACAAAATGACGTGCCTGCCTTGCTGTTTGCCACTTTATCGGCCTTCTGCGACAACTCACGTAGTGTCATGTCTTGATAAGCAGCAAATGCTGTACGAGTGTGTGCTGGTAATCTGCGTAGTCATGATACCTTTAAGGTTTGCTCTGGTATAAGGTCAGACCCAGCTAAGGCACGCAGAGCCGTCATCAGTTGTGACGAAAACTTCTGCATGCGAAATTCTGGTGACAAGGTATATCGAAGTAGCAGCGCCTCTTTTAACATCGCGTAGCATCGTTGTCATAACCCATCTTCGATTTATTCTATAGTTACTCCATCCAGATCCGCCACTACGATGATATATCTACTTTAATCATTATGCCGTGATGTTTAAAAATACACTCGATGTGTGTAAACCATGTTAATGTGGTAGCTTGATGCGGTCCATATTTTTTGCTGTGAGTCTTGTTTAAACTATCTCCGTAGTCCTTAACTGCGCTGTCGTTGAAGGTGTGGATGTGTCTTCATTTGCGTCGTTTGATTCCCCTGTTTTGATTTTGTTTCTTTGGTGTACTTCGGAAAAAAGTACGATATCTTACTCTCCTCCTTAATTTGCTTCGTCGGGGTCACCACTTTAGCGAGTTTTATAATAAAGCTAAAGAGTGAAACATACAAGGAGACTTTACATACAATTTTTTTATAAAAAAAAATCAACAGCGTAATATAACAGAATAATAAATAAAGCAAAGCAATTCAATAACAATTGTTCCTTGCCCCAAAAAGCGATTCTCTTGCAACGCGTCGTTTACTTGTTTTCTGTTCGACAGTTGTTGCAAGTTGAATGTAGTAATTAATTTCATATGTGATATTAGCGAGCAATATTACAGAACAAAAGTGTTATAATAACAGTTCCACATATTAAGCAAATCACTGAGAACACATAGTTATAATTATTTTTATTGGAGAGAAAATCCTCGTATAGCATTAATTTCGTGTTCGCAACACGTCTCATGCTTAATTTACAAACATAATAGGGAGAAGCGTTTCGAATATGACTTTATAAACTTGTTTGCTTTTAAAGACACACTGTCATGATAAGAGAAAAAAAGATCGTAACGATGAAATTAAATGCTGTCTTAAGAGAAGTCAATAAATGTAAGATTTTTTACAATGAATAAGCTGACTATTTAATGCATTCCAGACAGAAACAATTACAAATACTATATAAAATTTAACGGTCTATTTGGTCACAAATATTTGTTGAAATAGGAAACACTTAGGAGTGTGTGGTGGGGATGAGGGAAGAGACAGGGTGGGTTGGGGGGGGGGCTAGGTGCAGTGAAGCAACCTTATCGGCTCTATTAATTAAATATGGACGTTAAATTGACGCATGTCCCTTCCGAAGAGGAACCTGAAAGATCACCGAAAAGTAATTAACAAAAATGGAGGATTTATTTTCATTAGTGACTGGTCGCCGCTACATTTCATATGTAGTCACGGAATTCTGTAACAGATGTAATGCACAAATCTTGGTTGAACATTCTGTCTCGCAACATAGCTGTAATAATGCACTGTTGTGATTCCTAATGGAGTTATGAGTAACAGGTATTGCCAGGCTCAGATAAAAATGAAAGGAAAATAAAGGTTCAGGAATGTATGGCATTCTGCTAGCATTTACTCAGTTTGTCGTGTATGCTGCTTGCAGAAAACTGGCTGAGTCGCGTCTTCATCTAAGATGTCGGTTACTTCCACAAGGAAGACGTGGTCGTTTAAGTACGTAATTTTTCCGACCAGTTTGGTTTCGAAGCGAAATGAGATTTCTCATCTAAACAAGGTAATCTACTTCGAGGTGGCCTCTATAATTTTGGAGGTTGCTTATTACTTTATATCTTCGCATCTGTAATCATCCTCTCCAGCTCATGGTTTGCTACGTATAACTGCTGTGCTGCTGGAAACATTCTGCTCCTACTTGTGAAAGAAATGTTGTAAACAGTAATATCCATGTTCTTTCATCTGAATGCCATTTACCAGGCTTCCAGTTACTGTGCACCTAACGCCAAACAGAAAGCTTTTCAATTAGGAAATGTTCAGAAAAAACCATCTAGTGTGTGCCACAACATTTTAAACAGAGATAGGTTTTATATAAATGTGGTGTCTGGTTTGTTGGATATGCCCCAAAGATCAGACACCATTTTCGATCACGGAACCATTATGAATGAAGAGACAAAGTGAGAGAGGGCTAAATTGAAAATTTATGCCGCGCTGTGGATCGAATCCGGATCTCTTGCAGTGAGGGATCTGAATTTTGGTTTGCGAGGGCTTGATTAGGGTTGCCATATATGTTGTTACTAAAATTGGGATACTTCTCTTTCTAGCAAAAATAGACTCGGGATATGTAACTGAATACCGTTTCGTCATGGAATCACGTGATTTAAATGAATGGTGATGATTCATAGTTCAGTTTGCTATAATCAGTTGACTCTTATAAACAGCAAAAAAAAAAAAAAAAAAAAAAAAAAAAAAAAAAAAAAAAAAAAAAAGTGAGAGAGAGAGAGAGAGAGATTGATTGAGAGAGAGAGAGAGAGCAGAAATGACAGGAACAAAGTTTTACACCATGCTATGTAGGCATATCCTTCACTGAAAGAGCATTCGCTTTTGGCATCACGAAACAATGAGAACTCTCACTGTCAAACTCTATAAAAACCTGCCGAAGTACCGCAACGGTGAAAGAATTTATTAAAGTTACTTAACAATATGAAGAAGAAAATAATGTTTGTCACCGCCAACTACACTCAAATAAACTATACGTAGTATGAGAGTCAGCCGCTTGTAGTTGCTTGTATGGGAACATAGAAATACATGGAACCAATGGAAAATAAAACTTCAATTCGCTTACTTGAAAGTCGGAACATTTCGCATCCGAAAGGAACCTATCTGGAACACCGGCACAAAGAGTGAAATATAGGTACGTTACGTATTAATCTGGGCGTATGGAAACCCTAGGCTTGAGCTAAAAACAAATTTAGATTTGACTTGATTCGATTAGCTGTTCGTTCCATAGATCCGTATTGTAGAGATACCCGTGGATGTGGAACATGTCACTATATAAATTATTTTTTCAACCTGAAACAATAGTATCGATAGTTTTAATACATACAATGAATTATTTGGTTCTATTCAAAGATTTGTGTGTTGAGTAGAAGGAGTTGGCTAATAGAATGTCTTTTAGCCTCCTCTTAAACTGACCTTTATTTGTAGCTAAATGTTCTATGATTGCGAGGAAATGATTTAAAATGTGTGTTCCTGAGTAGTGGACGCCTTTTTGAACTAAAGTAAGTGCTTTTAAGCCCTTGTGTAGATCGTTTCGTTGCTAGTATGGTATGTATGAACTGAGCTGTTTGTTGGAAAAAAGGATACATTATTTACGACGTATTTCATTATGAAATAAATATACTGAGAACTCTGAAAACTTTTGTTTGACTTGAAGAGTGATCCGAGAAATTTATAGAATATTATATTATGGGATGAAAGTAAGCAAAATGTTCAAGCTTTTCTTTTTTTATGTCGCCTACGACTGCTGACACTCGATTAGTAAATATAGATTTATTATGGCGTTCCTGCAGATATGTGGTGTGCTCCTTCCAACTGAATTTATTATCAAGTTGTAACCTGCTCTTTTTCATACTTTATGCATATGCCGGATGGAAACCACTTACTGAACTGCGTGTAGTGAGTCTTTATAAAGTAGTGTCTTTAAACGATTTTTTTCTGTTCATGAGAATATCATTATCAGGCCTTTCTAGAACTATGCTATACATACTCTTTATTGCAATACTTGTATAATATGATAACAAAACGAACTCTGCTTATGGCAGTGTAACTGATGAGAAGTTGTTAATGTACTCAAGAAAAATCAATGGCCCTATAATGAGTGGATCATCACATACAATTTCGCCTCAATCTGCTGATGACTGATATCTTAATTCACTAGTCCCTTGCACTGACACCCACTGCTTCCTGTTAGCAACGTATGACTTGAACAATTTTGCAGTATTGCTTGCGACACTGTAGAATACTGATTTACTTAAAATGATGTTATGATTACACAATCAAATGCCTTTCCCAAATCACAGCCGCGGTGGAGTAACCGAGCGGTCTAAAGCGTCTCACTGCGGAGCGCGCGGTTGCTCGCCGTGGAGGTTCGAGTCCTCCCTGGGGCATGGGTGAGTGTGTTTGTCCTTAGGTTAGTTTACCTAGGTTTAAGTAGTTTGTAAGCTACGGACTGATGACCACGCAGTTTGGTCCGATAGATTTACAGATATTTTAACATGTTCCCAAATCACAGAAATTACCTGCTGCTTGTAATTTATTAAGTACATTCTCAATGTACATGTAAATAGCCTTCTCTATATCGGAACCCTTCCGAAATCCAAACTGTGTTATGAACAATACGTTACTTGTGTTCGGGTGGTTGCTGCCTGTACATTATTATCTTTTCTTGAATTTTGAAGAAAGCTGGAAAAAGTGAAATTGGCCAGTAGTTTGGTATTTTTTATGAGAGGTTAACCGAATTGGTGACTGGGTTTATCAAAGTAAATAATACGATAGGGCAGGGGTTGATGCGCCTTACGGCCCTCTCTGGATAAGCTACGGTCTCCTCCATACTAGGCATTTTCACTGTCCACTACGCCACCCAGACACAAAGGTTAGCACACCTACACGGATAACGCTAGCACGTTTCACATCAGCAGAAATTTACAAACCTACCCACAAACAACTGACGTAGTGCCCTTGCCCATTTTATCCAGAAGGACAGACACCACACACACCCTCGAGATCCAGAGGGCAGCGAGCACAGGATCCCAGGCAGATACCGTATTTCTGGATGTCCGCGAGACGCTCGACGCCTATCCGCACTCTCACCTGATGAACAAAGTGAGAGAATATGGAATATCAGACCAACTGTGAGACGGGACTGAGGTGTTTCTAACTAACTGAAAGCAGCGTATTATTTTCAATGGAGAGAAGTCTTCAAACGTAAAAGAGGTTTCAGGAGTACTCCAGGGGACTGTTATAGGACCGTTGCTTTTCACAATATAAGTAAAAATATAAATGACCTCGCAGATAACATCGGAAGTTCAATGACGCTGTCTTCGATTGATGGTGTAGTTTATCGAGAAGTCGCGACACTGGAAAAGCGAAACGAAATACAGGAGGCTCTGCGGCGTATTGACGCGTGGTGCAGGTAATGGCAATTGAACCTCAACATAAAACAAGTGTAAAGTTTTACTGTTTTCACAGAAAGAAAGATCCTTTATTATATAACTACGCAATACCGTGACTAGATCGGATTATATTAGTTGCTCTTTCCATAGATCCATGTTGAGAAGATCCATGTGGATGTGGCATATATATTTGTGTATGTTACAAGCTGATATAATAATACTAATAATTTGAATATATATACATCATTTGATTCTATTCAAAAATTAATCAATGGAACAGAAGGATTTGGCCACTAGTAAGTCTTTCAGTTTTCTCTTAAACTCATCTTTATTTGTAGCTAAATTTTTATGGTTGCCTCTAAATTTTTAAAAAGTGTGTTCATGAGTACTGGACCCCTTCTTACAGTAAACTGCTTTTAACAGCTTGTGTGGATCTTTTTGTTCCTAATAATGTATGATGTGTGCCATTTGTTGGAAGAAGAGATATATTATTATGAGAAATTTCATTATGGAATAAATACACTGAGAGGCAGTAGTTTTCATACCCAGTTTTATGGAGAAGTTTTTACAGGATGTCCGTGAATTTACTCCCCCCTCCCCCCCCCCCCAATAAGTAATGCACCCTTCTGAACCCTGAAATCTGTTGCTGACTTGAAGACTTCTCCCGAAATATTATGGCATATTATATTATGTAAGAAAGTAAGCAAAGTATGACGTTTTCTATTTTTATGTCCCCTACGACTGGTAACACTCGAACTGCAAACACAGATTTATTAGGGCGTTCCTGCAGATCTGCGGTATAATTCTCCCAATTGAATTAATTATCAAGTTGTAATCCACAGTCAACCACTTCTATCTGCT
The DNA here is from genome assembly GCA_026315105.1 of Locusta migratoria. NCBI lineage: Eukaryota > Metazoa > Arthropoda > Insecta > Orthoptera > Acrididae > Locusta > Locusta migratoria. Next base: position 730,094,167 of record CM048744.1, on the reverse strand, counting down.
CTTCTTCGTACTTTATGCATATGCTGGATGGAAACCTCTTACTGAACTGTTTGTAGTGAGTCTTTTTAAAGTTTAATATCAATGAGTTGGCTTTAAACTATTTATCAGTATGTATGAAAATATCATTGGTAAACCTTTCTAGAACTATGCTCGACATGCTATTTATTGTAATACTTGTATCATCTGCAAATAAAACGAACTCTGCTTCTGGCAGTGTAACTGATGAGAGGTCTTAAAAAAAAGCAATCGCCCTATGATGGGTCCTTCTGAAACATGACGTGTAATTTTTTCCCAATCTGCTGATGATTGATTGCTCAAGTCTCTAGTCCCTTGCACTGACACCCTTTGTTTCCTGTTAGCGAGGTATGACTTGAACAATTTTGCAGCATTGCCCGTGACGTCATAGAATTCTAATTTACTTAAAAGGATGTTGTGGTTCACACAGTCAAATGCCTTTAACAAATCACAGAAAATACGTGCTGCTTGCAATTTATTATCTAATGAATTAAGTATACTTTGTCTGGAAGCAGTTACTTCCGTTAACTAGGAGTAGACATAAGGGTCGATTTGAAATGGAACGATCTTATAAAAGCAATCGTAGGTAACGCAGGTACCAGACTGACATTCATTGGAAGAATCCCAAGGAAGTGTACTCCGTCAGCAAGAGAAGTACGTTACAAAAAATCTCGTTTCGGCAGCGTTTGAGTATTTATCATACGGCAGGGTTAATAGAAGACATAGAGGGCAGCACGCTTCATTACGGTCTCATTTAGTAAGCGCGAGAGCGTCACAGAAATGATTAGGAAACTCCAGTGGCAGACGCTGCAAGAGAGACGTTCTGTATCGCGGTACTATGGGCTTCTGTCAAAGTTCCGAGAGCGTACTTTTCTTGAAGAGTCAACCAATATATTACTTCCCCCTTGTCCACAAGGGCAATATCAGAGATATTAGGCCTTACATGGAGATATACAGGCAATCAATTCCCGTACGCGACTGGAATAGGAGGAAGTGACAAAGGTACGCAAAGTACTCTCCGCCACACTGAGCGGTGGCTTTCGGTCAATGTTCAGGACACCTTGGAACAAGGGGGCTGCAGCACTTTTCTTAATCTGCGTATTTCACGACAGCTACAGACAGTTGCTCTTCACGCACAGTGGAATGTAGGTTTGATAATTCTTGTAATCTAAACCGGTTGAAGAAAAATTATTTTCAACTGGGACTGTTTGCCTTATATATGTTCAGTATGATGCCAACATTTCTTTGTTTATTTTATTTTGTAAGTAATAAACGCAAATCAGTATTGCGGTGTGAGCTGTAGCATGTTACATCTTCCATCTTTCTTTAAAAAAATAAGGAAGGAAACAGTTGCAGGGTCGTAGATTTTACTGTCGACCGGTTTCGGGTAATATTGCCCTTATTGTGACGTATATGCTCAGATCGAACATACGGAACACAAGTATACACTTGAAGAAGGGCAATAATTGCCCGAAACCGTTAGGAAATAAAAACTGCAACCCTGTAGAGGGACAAAGTACTTTTCCATCTATCATGCTTGCAGTATTTCATTGCATGTGTCAACTAGAGGAAAAATATTGTTCTTCTCAGTGAATTCATGGGTACAGTTTAAAATTTTCATAATTGGCTTCTTTGTATATTTCCATTAATTTTAACATTCGTTTAAAAAAATGTACGCATTGGATTTTAACAACAAAATTCATTACATCCATCCATATATTGTTACATCACATTCTCCTACAGTACTAACTTTAGTCACGGCGAGTATTGTATCACTTTTATATTCGTTGGGTTGAATCATATTTCGTAGAACATAGCAACCAAGAAAACGATTTGCAGAAATATGGTAAATTTGAAAAGTCAAAAAGTAGTATTTTCGAAGGATAATAATCGGATCGCTCCCCTGAACTTCACACGAAAGCCCGCAGTGCTGTCTATTAGTTCTTTGCTGCATTACGCCGTTCTTTCCAAGTATGCAATACACCTAAAACTTCAAATTACGATATTTTTTACTTTCCTGATACGATTTTGATAAAATGAAGCCTCTATGTTGCCCCAGGATATTATCTATTTGTCTGTGATACCCCCATGATTGTTCATTTAGTACTTTGGGAGATTACTCTCTACAAATACACATGAGATTGCTTTCAGAGAAATGTTTAAATTGTGACAATTATGGGTACAGTTTAAAATTTTCATAATTGACTTCTTTGTATATTTCCATTAATTTTAACATTCGTTTAAAAAAATGTACGCATTGGACTTTAACAACAAAATTCATTACATCCATCCATATATTGTTACATCACATTCTCCTACAGTACTAACTTTAGTCACGTAGTAGCTGAATTTTCGTGGTTTTTGTTAAATATTGCCACACCTATTTGATAGTGAGGTTAACTTAAATATTTAACTGCAATTTTTATTGCACATTTTTGATTGTACTTATGTGTACTCCATTTCCAAAGACAATTTTGCCCTGCTACCAGAACTGACAGTTTGAGTATGAGAGGGATGTAATAATGCTCAATTCGTTTTTTAATAATAAGTTATTATAGGCTCGAAATTAAATTTGTTAATTTCAAAATATGGAACCACTTTCTAATAGATATGTATTCTGAAACGGAAACTGAATTTGAATCAGTTACATAATATAATTTGAAATCATAAGATTTGATGAAACTACTTCTTTGTGCAAAGGTAAATGCCTAAGTTGACATCTTGTTTCGTAACAGAATGTCATACGGACCAGCGGGTGTTTTCGAGTGTTACGCAAATAATGCAGCGAGTAAAGCAATCAGAAACTGCGTGACCATCTACCTGGCGTATTTCGAGGTGGCTTTTACTGTTCAAACCTTGCTGCCTGTAAATTGTTCGTGTATTCGTACAGATATCAAGATAAAGTGCCTAAGTAATACATTAAGTCCTCATTGTTAAAATTTTCTCTTCAGACCTTACAGTGTAGCCTAGTATCGTGTACGCCGATTACATTGTGTTCAGTAGCTAGCGGCCGGCACTGCGGTGCCCAGGATAAAGTGCCACATCATTTCACCTTGGGGAAGCCGTGCATAGCTGCGCCGCTGGAACTTCGACTTTCCCTCTCAGCGCCTCTTTTTATGGGCCGCAATTGAAATGCTCCGCGGCTTGTTAAAAAAGCTTCTCACACTTTCGCCGAGGTTTTCTCTCAGATCTCATTGGGTACATAAATATCACACGTCATTCACATAAACACAAGTCGCTCGAAGGAGTCACAAAATAGGGATGTGTAGTTCGTGATAAAACTAGTTCAACTGAACTATTCCGTGAAATGAACTACAGTTCATTTTAGTTTACTTTGATCAACGCTAGTTCTTTAATTCCTTGCTATCCTGATCCACTGGAAATTAGAAGGCGCGTGACCAAATATACCTACGCTTGATACTGAGTATACCCCACCCCCAGGACTTAAAAGTATGTTTTTCATAAGTCTTTATAACTGCGTAAACTGCATCAGATCGAAAACCAAAATAGTTCACTTCAGTTGATGAACTGGTCGTATCGAAAGACAGAAATAGTTCAGATAGTTCACTCAGTTCAGTTGATGAACTAGCGAACTGAGCTACCAACGTCAGATCGTAAATATTTAGAGACACTGATGTGTGACCTATTTTGACAGATAATTCAGCGATATTAAAAGGTTACAATGCAATTATTTCTTTGCTATTATCTAGAGTATATCTGCTTTTATCGGAAAGTCAGGAGTATGTTTCTGCACTTTTATGTACTTGATTACCCCTTATTAGTTTGTCGAATTAACTCTGATGTAATTTTGTAGTGTTTACGATCCATAAACACCACAAAATTACACCAGAATTAATTCCACAAACTAATATATGGCTAATCAGTTACATAAAAGTGCAGAAAACACTGTTGACTTTCCAATAAGACCAGATATACTCTAGATAATAGCAAAGAAAAAAAATTGCATTGTAACCATGTAATATCGCTGACTTATCAGTGAAAATAGCTGTCTCGCATCAAAAACAAATATGCCAGGTGATCAAGAAGTTGGTATAAATTTGAAAACTTAATAAATCACGGAATAATGTAGATAGAGAGGTAAAAATTGACTAAAAATGTCCGACAGATGGTGCTTCATCTGATCAGAAAAGCAATAAATAGCATAACAAATTAAGACAAAGCAAAGTTGATGTTCTTTACAGTAAATTCTCAATATAATCACAATTATTCCTCAACAATAGCTGTAGTAGAGGAATAATGTTGTGAAAAGTACTGTAAAGCATGTCCTGAGTTATGGTGAGGCATTGGCGTCGGATGTTGTCTTTCAGCATCCCTAGAGATGACGGTCGATCACGATACACTTGCGACTTCAGGTAACCCCAAAGCCAATAATCGCACGGACTGAGGTCTGGGGAGCAATCTTGACGAAAGTGGTGGCTGAGCACACGATCATCACCAAACGAGGCGCGCAAGACATATTTCACGCGTCTAGCATACATATTTTTTTTGGGGGAGGGGGGTTCTAATAAAACCCCATTTCATTCTAAGCATGTCAATTTTTACCGCTCTATCTAAATTATTCCGTGATTAAGTTTTCAAATTTGTACTGACTTTTTGATCACCCGGTATATATATATTATATACAACTATGTAAAGTGCTATAACAACAACAGTTCTATTAGATATGTAAATAAGAACCAAAACGCCGCAGCGGAGTGGCCAAGCGCATTGAGGCGCTATGCTCCTATGCGCGAGGCCGCACCCCGTCGGGGGTTCAAATCCTATGGCATGGATGTCTGTGCTGTCTTTGGTATAAGTCTATTGTAAGTTTAGGGACAGATGACCCCGCAGTTAAGTCCCATAAGCTTAACAAACGTTTTTAAAGAACCAAGACATATAAGATAAACAGTGATCTTAAAAAAGTTAAGAAGAGCTACCAAAGTAGCTTAAGTAGGCTACATATTTCTGAGTTACAATTATCATGTTAAATTAAATAGTATACCCACCTATGATTTTATAGTTCACCTGACGATGGCATTCACGCAAAAACAGACCTGTCGGATTAAATAATCTATTAAAAAGCAGTGTCTTTGGTATTAATACTTTATAATTTCACTAAATGATATATATGACGCAGCGGGCCCAGAAGTTTACAAACCGATCGTAAACAATTCTGTTAGTTCACTTACAAGGAGAGAGTATATCACTCGGGTTTCTTTATTAATCTTCATATATAAATGACGTGAAAAATATTGCTATTATCGCAATTTTGCATCTAGAGCTAAGAAAATTGGTGTATGGTTTTTCAGTCACGCATTAAAAAAACACGTATTTCAAAGATTTTGGAAGTTCAGCCTGTGAGGGGATGAAATAATGGGTGAAAGTTTTCTTCTGAAAATAAATAATGAAAGAACTCGAAGCGTTTTAAACCTATGTTCATGAAATATGGTATTTGACTCCTCGTTTGGAAATAAATAAATATGTGTTTCTGGTGAAGTACGCAGTTCAATTGAACTAGTTCATTTAAGAAATTGAGTAAGAAGAACTATTTCAAAATGACCGGTTCCGCAAAAGGAACTACCTTTGCCATCTCTACCACAAGTCAAACCTGTCGATGTCAATAAAGTTCTTCATAGTGTCGACCGCATTGTCAGACAGACAAAAATACCAGGCGGAAGACCACTTACCGCAGTGGCCGAAACGTCGGACAGTTTTACAGATTGACAATGTGGGCTCATACCCTACAGAGCCATACAAGACGACGCTTACATCGAATCGGTCAGGTTGGAAACCCTCGCAGAGTTCCGAAAGTGAGCTACTTGTATAGATTTCGATTATCCATTCTCCAGATTGAAATTAATAGAGATAACGTGTGAAAATGTTTGTATAGCTTATGGGACTTAACTACGGGGTCATCAGTCCCTAAACTTACAAACTACTTATGAACTAGCTAATCCTAAGGACGGCACAAATATCCATGCCCGAGGGGGGATTCGAACCCCCGACCGTAGTGGCCGTGCATACCGTGACTGGATCCCTCAGTTACCTCGGCCACCGCGGCCGGCAGATAACGTGTGAGACTATACATTCAAGAGATGCAGTGGGCAGTAGATACAGGAACCCAAATATATGTAGGCCGTGTTTCTTGACTTACACGGCGGCTGAGTGGCCGAGCGTATTGAGGCACTATGCTTCGATGCGCGAGGCCGTTCCCCGTCGGGGGTTCGAATTCCCCCCCCCCCCCTTCGGGAATGGATGTTTGTGTTGTCTTTAGTATATGTTAGTTGATAAGCAGTTTGTAAGTTTAGGGACTGATGACCCCGTAGTTAAGCCCCATAGGGTTAACTAACTTTGAACATTTTCTCTTGACTTCCGCAAGGCTTTCGATAACGTTCCCACCTTCACCTGATGAAGAAGTGTGAGCATATGAAGTATCATATCAAATGTGTGACTTGATTAAAACATTTCTAGATAACGAAGAGTAGAATCTCATTCTCAACGGGGAGAACTCTTTAGAAGTACGATCTCAGGCGTTCTGCAGGGGAATGTTATAGAACATTTGCTTTTGACAGTATATATAAATGACCTGGTAGATAACAGCGGAAGTTCAATGAGGCTTTTATCGGATGATGCCGTAGTTTATTGAGAAGTTGCAACACTGGAAAAGGGTAGCGAAGCGTAGGATGATCTGCAGGGGACATGTGGTGCAGGGAGTGGCAACTGACCCTCAACATAAACAAGTGTAAAGTGCTGCGTGTACATAGTGATATATTTTATTATGTAACTTTGTAACAGCAGAACAAATACGGGAAGCAGTTACTCCCATAAAATATCTGGAACTACTACAGAAAACCAATCGTGTGTAAGGCACATACCAGACTTAGATTCTTTGGAAGAATCCTCAGGAACTGTAGTCCGTCAACAGGGAAGTAGGTTACAAAACTCTCGTTTGACCAGCGCTTTAATATCTAAGCAGGGGTATTTGAAGGCATACATAAGACACAATCGCTTGGTTACAGACTCTTTTAGTATGCTCGAAAGCGTCACAGATGATTGCTACGTTTCGTGAAGAGTCAACCAGTATATTGCTTCCCCTAAAGTATATCTCTCGAAGCGACCGCAAGGATAATATTAGAGAGATTAGGGCCCACACAGAGGCATCAGGCAGTCATTTTTATCTTGCGAACCACACGCGACTGCCTCAGTGACCATGGCACGCAAAGCACCCGCCGCCACCACCAATGCATTTGCAATTCTTATAGCAAAGCACACTTTCACGGAGAAAGCCAAGATGACCACTGGTAAACAATAGACGGAAGAACGCAAGAAACTGCACAGCGAGTTCATGCAGAGATTTTGGGCGGAGAAGAAAATAAGGGAAAGCCATCAACTCAAGTTAACAAGATCAAACGTGCTCTATAAGTGGGCATAATGAAGAAAGAAAGAAAGAAAGAAAATAGTTGAGTCAATTTTAGTATGGCTTCTTCGTCTTGTATAGAAAGAACCAAAGCAGAAATAGAAATAATAATCCAATAGACAAATAATGTAAAACATATTTACACTGGAATTGCAGCTTCTGAAAAATTAAATGAGAAGCTTAAATAAAAAAATGATACGTAATAAACACCACACTCTACACTACAAACACATGCATTTGTAAACGAATTTTTAAAAACAGAGATACGAAAAAACAAAGAACTGTTAAAGTGTTATTTATTATTATTATTATTTTTTTTAACCAACAAAACACAGATTTTTGTGATACCAAGTCATGACGGTAAGAATCTTTAATTGTACGGGGTGGCAGAGGAATGGATATCAAAGGACATTTTTGGCTGAATTTGTTAATTTCCCAGCAAAAATTTATGCGAAAGGCAAGGGATATGTAAACAGTCAAGAATTGCTGTCCCCCTTACACTATATTTTTATGTACGGGAAAAGATCCTCAATTTTATGAGTAATTTTATACCTCACACATGGTATTTGTGTTGATAATTAGGGACAGTAATTACTGTAATTGAAAAGGTCATTATAAATGCTGCATATATTACGAGGCTGCCGCCGGACACATTTTAAAGTTGTATGATGTGGTACGGAAACCCCATGTTTTTTTTTTTTTCCGAAGGAGAAGTCGCTCAATGTGAAAAACCGCGGTTGGACCCTCACAGCAGGTGGCCACGTGAAGGAAGGGTTTTAAGAGACGATGGAGACAATACGTGCTTGTAGGCGCGAGGCGGCCCAGTAACCCACCACCCCCACCCACCAGAGGCGCGCCAGCCACACGCCAAGGATAGGTGCGGCGGCATTTAATACGCGCCTAACAGGTTTGTAACATCAACTCGTGTTGCAGGGACGCGTTGTGGAAAGACGACCGGCGTTTGCTAGGCGCTTCTCATAGGCCTCTCGCAGCAGGTGCACTAGCCAGAAAAATGGGGACCAATGCTGAAAGATTATACAACTGACGGTACGCCTTTTTTTGTGGTGACTGCAGCTGGCAGGGCACTAGCCACTAGTGTGCCAATTTTGGCGATCAGATGGTGCACTTCTGTAAATAGCGATTCGCTATGGTTTTACCTAGTGCCATAAACAGCAGTACGTAGTGCCAAGTTTTGATTGCATGCTGCCGTATTAGTCTTAATTAGAGAAGTTAAAGGGTCTGGACATGGAGATTAATAGGAAGTTTTGCCTCATTCAGTTCAGCTATAGATTTAAAGACGTAGTTTCCTGATACGATTTCAGAGTCGAAACCAATGCCAAATGCAGCGACCGGTAAAATGAAATGAGCGTATGGCTTTCTTGGCCGGGAGATGCCTTGCGGGATTGTTCGGCAGCCTTAGTGTCTTTTTAGTTGACGCCGCGTGGGCGACTTACATGCCAATGATGATGAGATGATGATGATTAGGACAACACGCAACACCCAGTCCCCTGCCGGGAATCGAACCCGGGCCCCCTTCGTGGTAGTCAGCGACGCTTGCACTGAGCTAAGGAGGCGGACGCAGCAATCGTCCGCTAACGCAAGGCTAATTTTTGTCTATTGCAAAGTCGCTTTCGTGAAACGGCACCTACACCAGCACAACAGTATACTGAATTTACCGCGACAGCCTCTGTTAGCTCAGTTTTCCAATTGTAAAGTCAAGAGTAGGCGCGGCCTCAGTAACACTGTAGTAAATTTTTCCCGATATTTGCTAATATTTCAGTGTGCTATTGAAACGATACCATTAATGGTTGAATTCTATTGTTTTATTATTTTTGTATTTCATTATTAAATTTATTCTAACTTGATTTTTCTTTGGTTATTCGCGTTTCTTAAAGATAATAATCTACATTTTTACCTTTAAGTAGAACAGCACTTTTATTCTACTCAATGGTACACATTCGTGTACCATTGAGGTCATTTGGCAGTAACTATTTATTCTACTTAGAGGAGTGGTCGTTCAATTCATTCCGGGTACAGTTAAGAACCTCTTACCTGTCTTGGATTGAGACGTGCCCTGCTTTCAGAGACACCGTTTTAGAGTACAAAACATTAAAACATTGCGCTGCGTGCAGTACAAGGCGGAAAGAATCGTCTGTTCGGTTTTTAAGACAGGCAGGCGGCTCGTAAAATGCAACGGTATAGATTGTGTGGCCATTTTCCGCAACAAGTATGGAATTCTTCGATTCCGGTAACGGAACCGGCGTTTTCCTGCTGCAATCCCTTTATTTCGTCCAGATGCGTTTCGCCCTTCTGTATTTTAGGGAATCTTCAGTGACTTCGTTTATTTATAAAAGCTTAAATGTTAAGCTTATGGAGCTGCGGGTTCATCAATCCTTAAGCTTACAAACTCCTTATAAACTAACTTATGCTAAAGATAGCACACAAATCCATGCTCGGGGGACGATTCGAACCCCCGATGTGGACCTGCCTCGCGCATGGCAGCATAGCGCCGCAATGCACTCTGCCACTCCGTCGCGGTTTTATTTATAAATTACACTAGCTTATATGCCGGTGCTTCGCAACGGTTGTTGAAGGAGGGCCTGAGTGTATCATGGCTTTTTAGGGTTCCGGACCTCAGTCAGTGAAAATAGAAGTCTTGTTGGATCGCTATGTCAATAAACTCAGTTGTCCTAGCCAAGATGTCAAAGTAAAAGTCATTTTCCGAAACAATGTATCTTCATAAAGATGTCAGATCTAAGTAAAAGTCAATATCCAAAACGATGTATTTTCATAAAGCTTTAGATAGAAAATGTGAAACGTGCCAAAATAAGCAAAGAAATATCGTTAAGTATTTAATACACAAAGCGAGATCAGTAACCCTATGTTCTATGGTGGCTGCTATTCGTAGACATATGATTGCCCGCAGTGCTGTCTATTAGTTCTTTGCTGCATTACGCCGTTCTTTCCAAGCATGCAATACACCTAAAACTTCAAATTACGATATTTTTTACTTTCCTGATATGTTTTTGATAAAATGAAGCCTATATGTTGCCCACGGATATTATCTATTTGTCTGTGATACCCCCATGATTGTTGATTTAGTACTTTGGGAGATTACTCTCTACAAATACACATGAGATTGCTTTCAGAGAAATGTTTAAATTGTGACATCTTACTTTTTCTGATCGGATTTTGTGAAATGAAATGTTTCTGTAACTGCAAGATACTTTCACGTTTCCCGTGAAAAACCCGTGAAAATTCGTCTATTAGTTGTGGAGATGAAAGAGAAAGATAGATATGACGGTTGTCGATGAAAATTGTTAAATTGTGATGTTCTTCTTTCCGTGATCCGATTTGTACCCTGTCGTTGCCTGTGAAAACCTCATGCGAATTCGTGAAGTAGTTTTGGAGAAGTGGTTTCTAATAGATGAACAGACAGACACGACGGTTTATTAAAACATTTCGCGTTTCTATTATGATGAAATCATGCCTAGATCCTGAACCAATCTTCGCTCATGTTTCCTGTGAAAACCGCATGAAAATTCGTCCAGTAGTTTTGAAGATTGAAGCGAACAGCGACAGGCCTACATTTACAGATTTATTATTAGTATATATATGTTGTACAATTGTAAAATTTTGAAGGAATATATTGATTTGTATGTCGGTCAAATGTGTTGCTACGTGCCGTACTGTGATACAATTTCGAAGACACATTCATCTGTAAATGTGTATACTGTCTGTTTAATTTCCTGCGTCTACAATTTGTAGTGTACAAATTATAAATTGTAACGTGAAACCGAATGCCGTAGTTTTACTCTATACACAGTGGAAAAGTAGTAAGCGAGAAATTTTTGCCATTTGTTGCAAGTCGCTAAGTACTCTCATGCTCATATAGGGTATTCATAAAATCTCGTCGCATAATGTGGCAGTTTCTTGCAACTCTTATTGTTTATGATGTTATATCTCCTGAACCATATGCCGTATGTGGTTCGTACTCCTACAGCAATTATCATCTCACATAAGGAATATGTGTACCAAACTTGGTTGAAATCGGTCCATTTTTTTAGGAGGACATGTGCAGCATTGTCGTTTGAGGCATCAGTTTTTCGCGCATCTCATTGTTTATGACGTCATATCTCGTTACGTATGTGTCGTAGGTGATTCTTAACCCGACAGTGATTGGGGCCTTATATTAAGGAACATGTGTTCCACGTTTGGTCGAAATCGGTCCAATAGTTTAGGAGGCGATGTGGAACATACATACATACACACATACAGAGTATTTTATAAGATGTAAGATTATTGATTACAGATGTAGAATTATCAGGTAGGAACAACAAACCTGAAACTCGCAAGACCATTAACCCTTATTTATTTTGATTAAAACGAAGTTAACTATTCACAGTCTGTTAATGAAACAGGATAGTAAACAAAAATGTTATTTATAGATAAACCAAACCACTGATGACGCACTAAAATAAGAGGGCGAACGCGTCTGGGTAAGATTGCAGCAGCACCGCAGAAGTTTCATTACCAAAAAATGTATAAATCATTAACTGGATTCCAACATAGACATGTACTAGAATGAAGTAACACCTATTTCGGAAGACTGACATCGCTTTTGGTGGTACTCACAAGACATTTTGAAGTTACATTGTTACCTTTTCAAAATGTTCATATGTTTGTAATTCTATGGGACCTAGTCTTACAAACAACTTAAACTAAGTTAAACTAACCTAAGGACAGCACACATATCCATGCCCTAGAGAGGATTCGAACCTCCGACGCGGGAGGCCGCGCGATCCGTAACGTGGCGCTCCAGAACGCTCGTCTACTTACGCGCGGCCTACGTTTTCGATTTATTTTAAACAAATGCTGTAGTTGAGCTGTCATTTGCATGCTAGTTAAATTTAATACATAAATTCTAGAATCGTGTTATAAGACGAACATCAATTAACATATGCACACGATTAAAGCACACTGCGGTTTTCGTAAGAACACTCAGATTAATAGACATTTGTTATCAACGATAAATAGAACACTTTTATAGTAATTTTTTCCAACGTTGTATGACAGATTTATTGGTGAAAAAATCAATGCTTACACACATTTTAGAGTGGTAATATGGTGGCGAGCACAAAAGTCCGTCTTCGGTGACACCAATGACGCTGCAGACGGTATTGTCAACATGGAGGTAAAAAAGATGAGATGACATGACGCCACAAAATTAAAGGTAACGTCTGCCGTCGTAGGTGAACCAAAAGATTAGCAGACTGCAGTTTACTTCTGCTTTTTTTTCTTAATTTCTGTCGTTTGCGCATAACAGCTGTTTGAAATACTAAATATTGCAGTGCTTTTATGAAAAACACTGTGTCAAGGAGGCACTGTGGCAAGTTTTTGACGTCTTGAATCTGTGTTTGATCAAGTAACACGAGAGAGGATCGTAGTTTAAACTTTAATGGAATCATATTTCGTTGCTAAGTGGAGCATTCATTCACGAAATTACGAAGCATCCTTTACACATCACTTACTTGCCTTCTTGGCTATTAGATATGTATAAACAAAAAACAGGTACATTAACGAGACCAAATGTGTCGTATTACTGGGTAAAATATGCATTCAAGATCACTAACGACATTAACTTACTTTTCTTATACTGTTATTTGAGTAAGCAGTGTACTGCACTGTTCAAAACAATTAACGGAAAGATATGGTAACGTATTTTATTTAGATATTAGTTACAATTGTAAGTGATACAGTACGATATTTTTCTGTTTCTACACTTTACTTGAGCTTTACATGGCGTTTACTTAAACCGAGGCACCATGGAGCTACCATAATAATGAAAAAATCATTCTCGTTGCCCTGTAATATGGCTTGTGATCACCTGGGACGGGCAGTACAGTTGTACAGCTGAGTAGCAGTAGTATGGACAGTATGAAGTTATCAGTCAACTCTTGAGGGATATTTGGCCATTCTTCCATGAGTGCGATATCCACCCGTGCAACCGTTGTGGGAGGTGCTGGTCTGGCTGCATGCTCTGTCAAGTGCATCCCAGACATGCCCAGTCGGGTTTAAGTCCGGTGAACAAGCTGACCACTCCATTCGTTTACTTCCCTCAGATTCAAGCATGTTGCTCACCAGTTCAGGTCTGTGGAGACAACTGTTATCGTCCACCAGAAGGAACCCATCTCCTATGACACAAGCGTAGGGCACAACAAAACGTCTAAGCATCTCGTCTCTATATCTCTGAGCATTCAACTCCTTTCCGAACGACATGTCCGCACGTCCGTCGTTACTAACTCCTGCCCACACAATTCGTCCACCACCGCGATATAGTGATGTTCCCTGCTCATAAGCAGGATTGTTCCACGTTCTCTCCAGATGTAGAGTGGCTGACACACGAGTTATAGCGTTCTTTGCGGCAACCTGTCTATAATTTCGGTGGTCAATACACGTGATAGGAGTCTGTCTATCGTACGTTCTTGTTGAGCTTAAATTGCTGTATTTAGTATATATTGAATTTAGAGTGTATTGTCTGTACAATGTTCAGCATTTAAATCCACAAATCGAAGTAATAAAACAACAAATACTGTCACAAACCTAAGCTGACTTTTATACTTCGAACAGGAGCTGTATTACTGATCGGTTCGTGAGATTTCATTACCGCATGTGTAGGAAGCATAATAGTAGGCTCGTCAATTCGGAGATCCGATAAACTGTGACGGAACTTGATGCACATCCATATCCATAGTAAATCTTTATGTAAGACGTGGAACTGTAAATAGGTAAAATTCTCTAGTGGGTGTGGCATACCAGCTTTCAGACGATACCCAAAATAACATAGCCAGTTCAATTTACCTCAAACACGGAGGACGTATCGCCACTCTATGAAATTTAAACTCTTTGGACAGAATACAAAACTTTGACTCATCTGTGACCGGAACCAGCGCCATTCGTTACGATTCCAGTCCAGATGTTCCTCCGCCCAGTTTCTGCGGTTAAACTGTGTCGTGGCTTTAATGGGTCGCAGACCATAGGCCTCCGTGAGTCGAGGCTACATTCCCGAAGGAGATTTCGGACTGTTTGTGTTGATATTACGCGTCGTGTTGCTGCTTGGAGGCTGCATCGCAGCTGAGTTGCATTCAGCCTCCTGCCTCGACGGGTTTTTAACCAGATATAACGGTCATCTCTTGCTGATATTACCTGTGGAAGACTTTAGCCTTGTTATCTTAAAACGTTTCCTGTGGTCTCAAATAGCGTCCAGGTCCTGGAAATTAAGCTTTAGGACATCCGAAAAGCTGTAGCCAACTCGCTCTGTGTCTGTGCCACTTTCAACCTTCCTATGCCTCTCCATATAAGTGACGTTGTTGCATTGAACTACGACTCATTACACTATCTGAATCTGACTGCTTGAGTTATTCGTTATGTAAACACAAGTTAAGAGCAACCCCGTCTGCAGCAGCTTTCTGTTATTGCCACTATCTAGAATTACGTAGAACTTACAGAAAGTTCTTGAATCAGTCTAGTTCGTTTCATTGATGACAATACTTAAGAACCTAGATATCTCAACTGATCTAATTGATTGTATTATTTAAAACACTTCTTGTCTGCACATAACAGAAATTAAGAAGAAGAAGCTGTTATTAACTGTAGTCTTCTACTCTTTCGGACAGTAAATATGGCGTCCAATGGCATCAAGAACGCTGTCTACCCCTCCTTATACCTGCAGGATTGAAAATACAGTTAATGTATGTCTGTGACTGTCAAAATCGAAAGTAGTAACATTGAAGCCAGCGTTCGCTGGAATATTACCATTCTAAAGGGCGTATATCCAACTACTTCTATAGAAGTAATACGGTATTTGGCTGCATTTTTCGTGCCGTACCCAAGGTTCTTGATGTATCGATCGTTAAGATGGCGGCGTCAGAATTTTGCAGTCAAGTAAATGTATGTCTGTTGTATATATCTAGTAAATATATGTCTTTGGTATATATCACAGTCACATCAGTCATGGCACTAGAAATGAAACAATACAATACTGTCTAAAACGTTTTTCGTTAGATTCAAAGGAGGGATGCCAATAAAACATTTGTTTATTGCCCAAATGCTTTTACGTTGTTGTGTGTATTTTGTGCGTAATTGTTGGTGTGCGCTGTGGGTATTTCTCATGCATGGCAGCGTTATTGAGATGAACGGCTGGAGAGATTTTGTTAACGGCGCATGCGCACCGTAACGGCAGGCCATCCACTGCAAGCGGCCTGTGGGCGTAACGGCCGCACGTGTGATGCTCGGCTGCGGCACGAGCCGGCGCTCAAGGTGAGGCTGCGGCCGGGCCGCGGAATGCACGCCCATACCAGCCGACGGCTGCTCCAGCAGGCGGCCAAAAGCGCGTCCCAGGCTCAATTCACTCTGTCCCATCTCTCACTATACCTGTGAAACCTTAACTTTTCCCGGCGTAATGAATGTTCAAACAACTTACGGGTATGCTGCCGGGTGACGTCGTCGACAACCGCCTACATTTCGACAGGAGGACACCCTGCCATTCTCAAGCTACAACTGCACTCAAGGAAGCGATGTGCAAGCGTATTTAATACGTCGGGTTGGAAAGGATGAACAAGGAAAATAAGACACACAGTACAAGTCACTGCAGTGTCAACACGACCCAAAGTTGACCAAACATAAAAAATATCGATAGTGACTGTTAATCAACAGGTGGGGAGGCATTAATTTTGCTCCTCTGTGTTTTTCACAAGAGACAGTGCCGGATTCCTTCAGAAATTAAACAAAGAAACACAATCTCTGTATATAAGGTCGCTTGCTAGTGTAATTTCAACAGCTCCTTAATAACACTATCCCAATAGGTGGAAGTGCATGCCAGAATCCGCTGTTGCAGAACACTGTTTTGGCACCGGTCATCCTATGAATACAACACGGAGATTCTGGCATGCACTTCCACCAATTGGAATAGTGTTATTAAGGAGCTGTTGAAATTAAACTAGCACGCGACCTTATACACAAAGAGATGGTGGTTTTTGTTTTAATTGTGCTTGGAATCCGGCACTGTCTCTCGTCAAAAAACAGTGGGGCAAAATTAATGCTGCCTCGCCTGTTGATTAACAGGTACTATCGATAATTTTTATGTTTCGTGATCTTTGGGTTGTGTTGATTCTGCAGTGACTTGTACTGTGTGTGTTATCTTTCTTGTTTACTTTTTGCAAACCGAGGTATTATATACGCTTGTCCATCGCTTCCTTGACTGTAGCTTTGCCTTGAGAATGGCAGGGTGACCTCCTGTCGAAATATTGGCGGTTATCGACGACGTCACCCGGTAGCATACCCGTAAGTTGTTTGAACATCCACTACAACTGTTCACGAGACAGAACAATGAAAAAATAAAAATAAATAGCTGCATTCAAGTTATAAAGCCCTTTCTATACGGGAAGTGAGAGCTTACGAGATTACCCATGATGCACCAGTCACGCCGGCTGAGTACAGCGTAGACGCGTCAACTTGCACAAGATGCACGCATACGTTCGCTAGTAGACGGAATAGGATGGATCCTATTCTCACGCGTATGGAAGTGCTTCGCGCATGCGTAGACGACCGAATGGGTAACCCAGAAGATACTATAGAGGAATTTCATTAAAAATTTAATATTGAATACAGAGATATAGCTGTTAATATGAAAACGAAACAAACTTAGAGCAAATGTAAAGGAAGACATTTTCACTGATTTATCCGTAGCTTCTTGATAGTACGACATCAGACTGACTTCAAAGTAGAATTTTGTGTGTGTTCTACACGTCCATTTCCACTTAGTTATCCGGTTTTCGGCTTCCTAGAGCATATTAAGACTTAAAAGTACGTAGAAAACCGGTTGTTTGAATAAAAATCAATATGGTGATCTACCAAGAACCGACGAAGGAATCAGTCAAAATAAATTTGCATGTGCTTTAAGTTTGTTATACATACCAAGAGCTGTATCTCTGTATCCAATAAAAACTGGTCACACGTTATATGAAATTTCAACGGCAAATCGTCTTTATTACCATCTTCTAAAATATTTGCTATTTTTCCTGAAACATTCTGTAGTTAATAGATGAAATATTTGTTTTTGGTGAGCATTATTTGAAGCTTTATCAAAGTTAAAGGTCTATGTATAGACAACTGAGCTTGTTTATCATATACATATGTGCCTCAAACCGCAGGGGTGGAAGTATGTAGTCGCATTTTATAATGAGGACGTTAAAACATGTGAGCGACATAGTTACGCATGAACTGCACGAAAAGAGTTTCACAGTGGCGGTCTACAAGACAAATAAATATTTTAATCATCACAATAATCATAACATATCTTACAGTTTCGAAAAGTGATCTTAACTCGGCGATTCATTTCCTGTAAATTGACAACAAACAACTAGACACGTGAAGCTGACGATTCGACAAAATGCGTACCGTTTGAACGCTTCTTTGTAGTTGGACGGTCTATCGCAAGGAGCGCTGCAGCTGACAACGCTTCTTGTGCGTGTTGCACGTCTCGTATAGAAAGGGCTTAACACCTTACGATGATAATCGGTCAGTCGTAGTAAGTGTACGATATAGATGGCAGCACTGTACCGCACATGGATCTCTGGCGGTAGCGGAGAGAATTAGAAATGTTACTGATGCTTAAAGTGACGATGGCGACTTTCTATGTACAATAACGGCGTGCAGACATCCGTTTTCTCCATTTTCATTGTGTGTCACCGATTGAAATTCGTCGCCACTTGAGTGAGGCACCTGGTAGTGGTGTCGTGCGTCCACTGTGTGTTTGTGGGTGCGACCATTCAGAGAAGGCTGACCGTCGTGTGACGACACACCGAGCCTGTCTCGACCTCGTACCAACCGGTCTGACGACATGATATACTGAGTAGAGGAAACTGTTTTGGAGAATCGCCGAAGGACTGTGCAACACGTCGGCTCCAAAGTTCGCAATTCCATGGAATCTGCGCACCCAGTCCTGCACCAGGAAAATGGGAGAACTGCTCAGTAGGTGGGACCACTGCTGCTGACGGATGAGCACAAGGCTGTGCACCTGGCGTGTCGTCGGGCAGTGTTGACATGCGATGACGGTGAGAAAGGGACTTTCTTTTCATCGATTGTGACACAATGGATGAGAAATGGACAGTCTTCGTGGTCACACATTCACTACGCGTGCTGCAAGTGCATCAGCGTTTTTCCATTGGTCTACGCAGACTCCTAAACAGAGGAGATGTTATAACTTCAATGCACGCCGCAGTTTCATGACGACAGTTATAATAACTTTAAAATGAATGTTGCACTTTACACAGTGTTTCTACATATCCTTCTGAGCAAAATATCTATACGGATTTTCCTTGCTCTCACTACCATCAGTTCTTTTTTTTGTGTGTAGAGTCTACAAAATCTTTAGACTGTATATACTTACATACGCTTAAGCATATACAAAGCTAGGGTAGTCAGATGGTCGGTGTTCTCCTCGAGTCTCCCGACATGTGATACAAAATACGGAATCTCCTGATAAACAGCTTTTGGGAAAGTTCTGAGGAAGTAATAATTTGAATTTTCACACAGTTTCTGTTCATTACATGGTTGGACGGAATACACGTACTCAAACAGACGGACGTTGTAAACGAGAAAATTTTAGGCCTAATTTCTTTTAATGTGATCAAAACAAACACAAATTAATACATATTAAATAAGACGAGCCACTCTTCGCTCTTGCTCTGCCCGGTACGAAAAGAATGGAAAAGTAAAGGAAAGAATCGGAAATACGAATAACATAGAACCATCGAGAAAAAACATCGGATCAAATGTGTTTCCTGCTTTGGGTTGCTGTAGCTCTGTGGAATAAAATGAAACTTAAAAACTTTCAATTTCAAATCTTTTTGAATACTACTATAAAATCCACATTTCTGAACTCCGTAAAATTCAATAAAAAATAAAAGTGGCAACAGAAATTAAATATAAATTAACTGTCTGCCTACAATGTTAAAGCCTTCATGTAAGCAGTAGATTTTAAAAACAAAGTAACATGTTTTATGCAGATATTAGTGAAAGAATTTTAAGGTGCAAATTCTCTTGATGAAATGGGGTCAACGGTTCGCAAAATACGTACAAAAAGTCCCGAAAACATAATTATTTACTGTAAAAACAGTGGATTGGCAAAATATTTGCGTGGCCTATTTCTGAATTAATATATACAGCATGCGGTTTGCCGACTTCTAAGGAGCGCAATAGTTTTGTACATTCTGCCCATGCACTCCCCCCCCCCCCCTCTATGTCCATCCCTCCCTCTTCATCTAAAACCATCTCCTCTTTCTTTATCTATCCGTATCCTTGCTTTTTTTCTGACTTCCGTGTCCTTCCCCCACTCTATACACTTCTCTTCCACCTCACTGCCCATTTAGTCTTTCCCACGTCGTAGCTATTCAAAACAGAGAAATTAAGAGTTAGGCCCTTACTTCAAATTTGATTGTAACGGCAGTAAATCACAACGAATTTATTCTTATAGAAGAGTAAAGGAAATAACTTAGATCCTAGAATTCGATGTAACAAAAAGTTGTTATAGTCGTTTGTTTGTCCGATACCGTGGCAGCATCGATGACCGCCGATGCAACCGGCCCGGGTTCGATTTCCGGTAAGGGACTGAGTATTGTGTGTTTATCCTCATCATCATGATAGAAATGCAAGTCGCCGCAGTGGCGTCAATAGAAAGACCTGGAGTAGGCTGCCCAAACCGTATGGGGATATCCCGGCCACGAAAAGCATACCATCATTTCAGTAGTTTGTTAGTTTTGGCACATAATCTGATCGGAACACAGGACAGAAGTTGTTCACTTATTATGACCGATATTTCTGCGCGATGGGAGTGGTAACGTCAGAGTTATGAAAATATACTTTGTTTTAGCATTCTAACAGCAACGAACACATTCATCAACACCACCTTCGGCAGGCAGCCGGAATTTGCGTCTCCAGCGACCTGACTGCCTGACTTTAATGCTAATTAAATCGACAAAAACGCAATGCATCATTGTTTTGTTACTTATTATTTATCAGCCCAGTGTATCCTGTAACGCTCTTACAGGCTTTACAGACTCCGACCATCCTGAATATCAGCTAGGAGAGCAAATGTTCATCGCCAAGTACTACCTACTGGAACTGAAGGCGGTGGCCATAATCTTCCTGTTTCAGCATCTTTGCACGACCTCCAGACCTGCGGTTTCAGATGAAACCGCCGCGCCGTCGCAAAAACCTTCACACAGTTTGCTGCGGTATTCTATGTTCTGGCGTTCTGCAACCTGTCAATTTTTTTGGACTGCTGACGAAGATTTCCTTCACCCTTCGCACGATTTCATTTAACTTGCAGGATGATAGCAATTGGTCCTGATCCTCCCGACGTTAAATATGATGTCCAGACTGCATACAAAATACAGAACCTTCCGACAAAATGCTTTTCGTAAATTTCTGTCTACAAAATTGAATTTCCGACGCACTTTGATTCGCTTCATTGTCAAATGGAAGAAACGTCTTCCAAAATATAAGGCCATGTCAGGTGCCGAAGTTAGAACGTGATATTTTTTTTTAAATGTGTTCAATATAAAAACTGGGATAGGTTCCAAGCGGAAGGCAGATGCCTGATACTGTGGTCGTGTTTTAGTAAGTTGTGCCACTATCACTACGTTTACAAGCAACACAGCTTCCGAATTTCTTAAACCGTTTTTCGCTCTAGTGTTATAGCCAGAAGCGAATTTCATAGCCCAATCAATGTGGCGGCTAAAATAGCTGTTTCAGTTCCTTGTTTAGTCAACAAAATAGCTATTTTTCTTTCCTCAAATCACAGGTTCATGCTCTCTCTAACATTTACATCTCATTCACTGCAGAAAAAGTCACTATGTCCATACGACCCGAAAATTCTTATCAAGAAGGCGCAGTCTGACAAATGGAGACCTCTCAAAAACGTTTTCGTTTACATGGACATGAAAATCGATTGTAGAGTTTTAAAACCGCTGTACTGAAATGGAATTATAATCTCGATTTTGGTGTTTTTACAAAAGCTGAATTGGGAAATTGATTTATGGAAAATATATTTGATTTGTGTGTACTGCGTTGTGCATTTGGCTACGGTACGCACTCGATTTAATAAAGACCGAATAAATGATAGGGTTGAACTCTGATGCAAATTGTTTGAATTTCAAAACTTTTTGAATACTACTATAGAATCCAAATTTGTGGACTGTGTAAAATGCAGTATTAAAACTGGCAACAGGAATTAAATGTAAATTAACTATCCGCTTACATTGTTAAAGTCTTCACTAAAATTTTTATTTATAAGTAGAGTTCAAATTATTTTGAGGAAAGAGGAAAAAAAAAGAATCTGCAAATACATTCAAAAATGTTCAAACTACATTATCTCTTTGTCCCATCCAGAGGATTCCGTAATACTGTATTACACATACCATTTCAATGTTTTTGACACTACGTCGCTGGCACTTTGAGCCTTCAACTGAAAACTTTGGAGCTTACATTGTCAGTCCCTGTAAAGGAAGTTTAGTCCAAGCTGCAAACGTTTCCACGACTGGGTCGTTCTTAAAATTGAACTTGGCTTTAGAAAGTCCATCAAGGATTTCCCTAACAACCAACAACTTCTTCCGCCGGTCCTTCTCCACTATACTTCATTCATCCGAACTCTGAATCACTTCAGGAAAATACTTGCAGCTGTACACTGCCAAAAGTTCCAGATCTGGGTCTTTGTTGTTGACTTGTTGTTGGGCCTGCTTGGGCTGTTGCATACATTGAATCTAATGCACATATTCATTTTTTGAGTTTATCAAAATTTTTGCATGATGAAACAGCGGAACTTTTCCTGGTAGTCCACACTGTGGTGACAGTGAACTATGTGATACAAAAATTGACGAGTGGGCGCCTTTACCAGAATCTTCTTAAGAGCAGCAATAAAGCCATTTGTCCTGCAGTAATTCTCCCTGTTTAGACCATGTGCAATATAAGTCAAGTGGTTGAGGTTGAGGTACATGTTCTTCAGCTGCTGGAATGGTTGGTCACCACGCGCCTGACTGTATTTTATGCCGTCTCGTCACAGGTTCAAACAAGAGTCATTGAATGATTGCATTACTGTACAGGAAATTGTCTTCTCCAGTTGCTTTTTAAAAAAGCAAAGGGTTTACAATTCCCAAGATAATGGAAAAACAACACATTCAAAATATATCTTTGAAGTTTTTGAGTAGTTTCATCCAAAATGATACCCACCTCATAATTGCCGATCACTTCTTTTCAACGTTCTCATAAATAGAACTTCCTAAGTCGAAAACTAACCAGACTACTGGCATAAGCGCCTTCACTTCGGGTTCAGAAAATCAGTGGTCGCTGAATGCGTTTAGTGGTGATCGAGCCACTGATTATCCAGTCAGGAATTTTAATCCAGAAGGTAAACAATCCTGCATTCAAATCAGGTCTTGAGAAGTACACTCAAAATTCAATACCGTATGTTTGATATTCTGGATGTGTTGGTGTATACTGTGCTTCCCATCGATTGTAATGTTTATTTCGCAGACAGTACATCGTAGATTTATGTCGTTTTCGATAAACTGAGTCCTGAATTCTTTTAAAAAAGGACACAACTTCTCCTAACCTTCGTCATGATATTGTCCTGGAAAAAAAAAAAAAAGAATCTGTTAAAAACTAACACGGCTATCAGACGTCAGTTAAGTACCTTTAAATCAATTACCGCAATGATTAAACAGGTTACAACATCTGTAGCTTCATTGTTAAAATTTGATTTCACTGCAGCAAGTTGACCAATGTTAATGAGTTATTGTTTTTGAGGCTACGAATAATTATGGCTGCTTTCCATAAATTAAGGTTCTACAAATAGTGCTCATTTTGCTTCTTTTCATCTTCCCTAATGCATATATTGCTTTGTCTATGTGAAAGAATACATATTCTTGGAAAGTTGCTGCAGCTAAAAATCCTTTCACTACTCATAACATTTAGTTTTTGACAGCAGCTAAAAAATACCGACCTTTTGAAATAGTTTCCAGATATTTTATTCTTACAATCGGGCAATCCTAATCTAAGCCTATCACTACACACTAGTCTTGATTTTACATTCTGCTCCCACCTTTGAAAAAAAAAAAAATCAACGAGGAAATACTCTAGCAAGATCAAAATGATATATTTTGTGATAGTCAAACATGTTTCACCACAGCTGTGGTAACAACCATGGACATTAATTTATTACTACTAAAATGAGCCGCGGTGGAGTAGCCGAGCGGTCTAAAGCGTCTCGCTGCGGAGCGCGCGGTTGCTCGCCGTGGAGGTTCGAGTCCTCCCTGGGGCATGGGTGTGTGTGTTGTCCTTAGGTTAGTTTACTTAGGTTTAAGTAGTTTGTAAGCTACGGACTGATGACCACGCAGTTTGGTCCGATAGATTTACAAACATTTGATTCCACTAAAATGAAAGTGAAGGAAAAACTTCTCTGTGGTTCCTAGAAAACCTTGCTAATGGAAAACACAATGTCGTTATAGATCTCGATGTCTACGAAATACTTCTGTCAGTTTTGTTTTACCTTAGTTTACATGTATTATTTTCTGTAATTGTCAGTCCATGTTAACCACAGGTCTGTTATAAATTCAGCATCTTATCTACCATTCGCAGATGTTGATATGGTACTGGAAACGAGGCCTACTGTCAAATATAAAATAGGAAGAAAAGTATAAAGTACAGAAGGATAACGAGATTGAGTGCATTTCTATTATAGAAACGTTGAGTGAATTAATTCAGCTGACTTTGAGAGCGTAATTCAAGGATGTGTGGTACTAAATTGAAATGGGCTCAGTTCGTGTCCCATAAAATTACCCATTTAGTTAAGTTTGCCATAACTTTGTTATAGTCAGTTTAATTCACCATCTCCTAATTGGTTATCAGATCTATGTAATTCTAAGAACTATTCTTAGCACGACATTTTAAAATCTTGTTGCCTTTTTTATTTATCGATAATGCTTGGTACGTTGGAGTTATTCCATCTTTTGTGACCTAGGTAACTGTGACTATGGCAAAGAGCACTCAGAAACAGAAAGCGCGGATGGAACTTCCTCGACAGAAGTTAGGCGGAATACCTTCCGGGTAACCTACTTCGGAACACATCTTAGAGAAGTGTGGCTGAAAACTCTCAAGGACTTGCGAACAGTCCATTTCATTTTCTGTAGAAGAGCCAGTGAGGGGTACCGACATCTTCCAGCAGTTAGGCGATGTTGTGTAAGCGTGCCGGTAGCACTTCTGAGTTAACAAAGAGGACGTGGTTCCCGAAGGAGAAAATAAAACCCCAATGTACCGAGCTCTCTGTGTGGCTGATGCAAATTAGCAGCCTGGGTCAAACCAGCACAGTAAACTTCATACATTCACGTCGTTATGATTTCGTCTTCTGTGTGTGACAATTAGATGCTCACTAAAAATGAGGTGTCGATCGAAAAAAGTGGCACTTCTGTGACGTATGCGTGAAACATTGTAACAGGCCAAATACTACAACTGTTACAGAGATTTGTTCAATGATCGTCATGAAAAACACAAACCGCTATAGAAAATAAAATCGTGGATATTTCGGACTGCAAGCCACGCACTGAATTAAATGCCAATCAGTATAAATTCCTAAAGTAATAACACGTTCAAAGTAGCGCCGTTACACACCAGTAATATCAAACAAAACAGTAGATAAGATTAGATTACATTGATACTTGCACATCGATCATGAATACGAGATGTCGTTGTCATGTGGAACTGTCAGTTTAGTAAAATATAAAATTACATGAAATACATTTTTTTGTTGTAAAATTACTAATTTCTATGTAAAAATCCATCTACTAAGTAGGAGTTGTCATTCAGAAAATATTTCAATTTGTTTTTAATTGTTCTTTGACTATCTGTCAGACATTTGATGTTATTTGGTGACCAGAGACTTTTGTGGTAACATAATTCACCCCGTTCTGTGCCACAGATTTAACCTTGAATAGCTTAGATCATGCTTTCACTAGTGTTTACCTATGCACACTACCATTACTTTGATTTAGGTTGTGGTATTAGTAACTAATTTCCTAAATAAACATGTATATTGTGCAGGTACAGTGAAGATCCCTAGATCCTTAAATAAGTATCTGCATGATAATCTTGGGTGGAATGAGTAACTGCCAACTACGCAGTTTCAACACTAATTGTTGATAAGTAATGTTTGTTAATTGTCATTTCTATCCTTTCGCCACATACGAGGATCGTCCATAAAGTAAGTTCCGTTTGTATTTCTATCCGCGACAGCGCTACTATCGCAGTTCCGAGCATGTGCGGCAGTTACTCTGACTCAAGGAGAAGACCTATACGCCATTTTCCTTCCCATTTTCAGATCGTTGCTGCCGATGTGTGTTTTATAGAGCTTCTTTATAAAGTCAGCCGTAATTGAAAATGCCGGCACGTGTGATATCAGATCTTTGATTCGTTTCCTACATGCATAGAAAGTTAAACCGAAAGAAATTCATCGAAAAAACTGGGAGGGTTACGGATAAAATGCTATGAGTGATTCAATGGTTAGGAGATGGGTCAGACTGTTCTATGAAGGACGTGAATCACGAGAATTTCCTCTGCTGTGACAATTAGTTTTTTCTTTGTTTTCAAATTCAGTTATACAAAACATTTTGGGATCACTAATTCCACGTGTGGTGTCTGTCTTTTTTCATGTGTTTGTAGTCGAGGTGAGCACCTTGTCGTCACCTAAAACGATGACTGAGTAGGTTGGAAAGCTTGGAAAGCCATTAGTAGCTATGAAGACGACTTTCCAAAAGCTGCGGCGTAGCTGTTCACAAAATGAAAAATCAAAGACTACCGACATCAACTAATAGTGAAGCTAATACTGTAAAAATGTAAGTGACGTATTTTGATTGAAACCTTCATTATTAAGAGCCTTTAATAAAATACAAAAATTACAAATAAACTAAAATACGTGTATTTTTTCGTAAAAATTACCGTTAGATATTAAAATTGTGTAAGTAAACAAACACAACGAAAAAAAAAAAAAAATAATAAAAAAAAGAATAAAATAAAATAAAAATAAAAGAAACGGTCAAACCAAGATTAGAATCACAGAACCAATCATTGAAAGGATAGAACGCTACCACGTGATCTACATCGACAGGCGCTACAATTGTTTTAATTATTAATACTTACATGTACTGCAAAATTTCGAAGTCGATTTTCTGGAGAATTTTTGATAGTTGCGTCGAATGGCTTTGGCTGATTGTTATTTGAGTTCTCACCTTCACGTACCATAAATATCAAAAGATTCTAAAATCCGATACCCATGGGTCTCCTTGTCAGCTGCTATCAGCTGTTGTAAACATAGAACATCTACCCCTAAAAATTTCTGCTTGGACCGGAACTCTGAGTTCTCCTGGGTACTAGGTAGTTGCAATACCCCAGGTACATCCCTGCTCAGGCACTTCCCCCGCCTGAGCCAAACCTTCATATGATGTCCTACTCGAACCATTGTACTGCATGGTTCGCAGCGGGTCGTGTATTGCCGTCAGAAGCCCGGTCCTCGTGTACACCCGCACAGAAAAAAACACACGGCGCAGTTCTTAATTGTACTCCACCTTGTCGCAGTCTGGTGCTTATGTTAGTGCGGGCCGAGGGGAGGGGTGGTACGTGGACGGGTAGTTCTCGCAGGGCCCGTGCGCAGAGGCCTAACGCAGCTACCCAGTAAGCGGGAGGTCCCGGGTTGGAACCCCGATCCCGGCACGAATTTTAGGTGTTCATGTTGTATGTTTACAATACCTTCTGGCAGCTGAGACTAAAGAAAAATCATGTTAAAATATATATTAAGAATAAAAGAAAGATTTATGTATTCGTTAAAATAAGAGCGATTAAGGCAGCTGTTGATGGAGAAGAATAGTGAGTCCAACGAACGAAGAATTGAGTTGTAAGTAGACTGTCGTGGGGAAGGCAGTGCGTTCGAAGTGATTTGTGGGAGCTGGGTGGAGTGTGTACGGGATGGGGAGTGGGAAGAGGAATCCCGGGCAACGAACCAAGCAGTGCAGTGCAGTGCGGGGTGAAAGGAACCCTGGCAAGAGGAGGCGGACTGCAATCACCTAGAGCTGTGAAGACGGGTAAATATCGGGACAGAAGCGTTAATACACCCTCAAAGGAACACAAAAGGAACTGTCGTTTGGGGCACATCGACAAATCAGCAGTAGCAGAAAACGCATTTAAAGACTAAATAAAATTTGGTGAGACGAAAGTGCTAGCGATGACTTCGCACAATTATACAAGTATGTATAGAGAGGCTATTGAATCCACAAACACCAATAAAAAACAGCAAGGTCTAAAATTGGACAAGTTACGTAGTCGACTTTGCACTAAACACGTGACAATCGATTACCTGCAATCGAGACAAGTGACGACAGTCACAGGTAGTTGCACAGTCGGCAGCACGTGACGTGTGATGACGCCCTTTAAGCGCTCTATATAAGCGGCAGCTCCACCGGTTAGCAGGCAATCGTCGACTCACCTCAGATTCAAATGTTCAAATGTTTGTAATTCTATGGGACTAAACTACGTCTGTCATCAGTCCGTAGTCTTACAAACTACTCATACTAACTAACCTAAGAACAACACACACATCCATGCCCGAGGGAGGATTTGAACCTCCGACGCGGGATGCCGCGTGATCCGTAACGTAGCGCTCCAGACCGCTCGGCTACTCCCACGCGGCCTCACCTCAGATGTTGACAACGAAACGTCAGGGGGAAGAAGTTTCAGCGATCGACCACGGCAATTTAGCCCGGACGTTTTGATGAAAACGCAGGCCGTGAAAGCCTACTTTTTATGATATCGGGACAGATTTCATGATTTGGTGAGGGAAGGCGATGAAAGTTCCATTGGCAGAGAATATGGACGGTGTGGAGGTGGAACGTGAGAATTGAAAGATACAATAACATACATGAGTAGTGCCGACAATGAATTCGAACGAGAAATAAGAAAACCTCACGACAGCTACAACTCACTATCCTCAACTAGCTTATTATTATTATTAAGCCAAAATACGTAATATATTGAACGCGTAAAACAACTGACCTAACCATAAATACATTACCGAAAAAAAAACTATACACCCTGAACGACGACAATTTTAAGAGTGATGGCAGAAGATGTCATTTGCAGGATGACAGATGTTGCCGTGGGGCTTCAATCATCTGCCACCACTAGTCGTAATGACATAGATACCAGACTGTCTAGTTTTTGAAATGGAATGCTTATGTTCGTATGTGACGTGGTGCAGACATGCAGAGCAAACAGGCAAGATGCAACTCGCCCTTCCTACATGCGACGCAGCAAATTTGAAAGCGAACAAATAGTGGATTTCGAGTGGCACAACGATTGTTTCGGCTAGAAAGTAACCAGTGCATTTAACCCAACCGATAGGCGTTCCTGAGTCTTCAGCTGTTCTAACTAGGAGTATAAATCAAATTAACGCTGCAGTCTTTTTTTTTCTAAAGCATTATTCTGTCGTTCTTAACTATTTTCTCTGCCAGTACATTCCTATGTTCCGGTTTTCCCCGCGCTAAGTAATATAAGCATGCCGGGGATCCACATTCCGCAGAGGTCACGTACCGGACCGTAATTGTGAATGTCTATGAACGGCAAACGGTAATGACATCACGAACGTTACGTGCCCTGGAGGCGGCGGATTGCGTTGTACATTTCCTGAGTATTGCTGTAAAGCGACCACAGTTCTCTAGAAGTTTCACAAAAACAGCTATTCACTGAAAAACGCTTTCCCTCTAATTAGAAAACGTGCCCTGTGACTTCGAAGCCCCGTTAGTGTATCTCTTTGAAATATTTCGATATTTCCCTTTTCGTGAGATTCAAGTGGTATTTTACTGTTCTAAGCATTCATCAAGAAGTGGAACAACGCTCTTTTGCTGAAAGTCTTTAAGCTCTCAGATGAAACTCTTTCAGACAAACGACGTCTACAAATTTCAAGTTTCTATCGTCTGTAGATTCACTTTTCAGCGCCGTATTGTCTTTTGGAAATGGATCGAGAACGCGAAATTTCTTTCTTATGCTTTAGCATCTTTCTTGGTAGTTTTACTTTTGAAAGAGCAATATGGACTTATTTTTCTTTATTCGTACGCTTGCTGTAGAAAAAACAATTGAATAATGTGCATCACGTTTCGCTGTATATAACCTCTTTGCTATTATCACAGTCTAACATATACGGTCGCGACAGTCATTGCTGACACTAGCAAGGTACCGTAAGAGAAATGTTTGTTTGTAATTATATTTCTACGTAATTGACCGAATAGTTTCTGTAATTTTGCATTTCAAACATTAGTAAAATATTTAGAGGCATAACTAATCGTGAAATAAATGTAAATACAGCCGAATTTCTCTGATACAGTGATATAAACAACAGCTTTTTCAGGAGGAAATATTTATAAATATGTGTGTATTTTGCCGCCAACTCCGCTGAAAGTAAGAGAATATAAACAGACCAGAAACATTACTTTCTGTTTTGGTCTGTTCTTATATGACAGGCACTTTCAGTGATGTGTAAAAATTAGTTGTGCAGTCTAATGATTCGAACATTTTTACTGTTTACTCACCTTTCTTACAAACGTAAATACTTTTGAGTGTAATTAATGTCGCTTATACAACGAAGGTCACCCAAGATTCTTGCCGTTTGTGGTTCATAAGTAGCAACAATTGATGACCTCGGAGGGTAAATAATGATAACCCTCAACTTATGTATTTGATCCAAACAATCATATACGACAGAAAGTTACATTTTCTTCAAGTAGTACATGAAGCTGCAGAGAGATAGCAAATATAAATATTAAAACATGCAATAGAAACTATTTTTCAAACATACAAGTTGTCACATTTCAACACTTTATAAATGACGGGTATTAGTATTTTCCTCCGAGGTCTTCAATTATGGAATTGGTTTCTGATTTGTTGGGAAACTGTGTTTTTGCTTTCGATGTTTTATTGTCAGGTTTCGAGGATTTCCACTTCATCTACAGCTTTACTGACTGATCTGCTACATTTAATAATGTAGGTAATGCATTCCATATAAGTTTCTTATCTTCAACAGTTACTCATTTGGCTGGAATTACAGTGAAGAAGTCCTGACTTTTCTGTGTAGAAAAGCGACGTGTTTCAGTAGATGGTTGGGTCTTCTACTGTTTATTAGCAATTTTTTCTCTTAATAGAAACTGAAATTCTTGATTAAAATTCGTAGATTTCAAGGTAATCTTAAATAAAATGTCGGGAAAAGTATCGTTTCATACCCTCCAATGGTTCTTAGGTAACCTCATAATGACAAATGTGGCATTATTATGTGGTTATCAGCTATTTTTATGGCACTACATACCTTCCCCATTTCAAAAAGTATGCTAAAATCAATTTAAATGACATTATTCACATTCATCCGATATAGTATTCAGAAATGTACCACGCCAGCCGCTTCGAGCGCTGCTGTCGTTTCATATAACAAAAATCAGTGGAAGTGTCGTGACTGTATATGCTAGACTGTGGTATTATAGGGTCAAAAGTCATCGCTGGTCTTCAGTCCGATTTTTATATCAGCTGACGACTTTCAACCACTATATTTCCCACCATCTTATAGCTATAGCTATGGTGTACAACGGGAGACTTTGCACTACAATAACCCAGAGATATCGTTCGTCTCCACTGTGTACTTTTTACTGGAGAGCAAAATATTGACACCCACACGTAGAATTTTATAGAAGTCAGTAACTTTCAATTTCCATATGTAGTTTGTTTAGGGACTGATGACTCCGTAGTTAAGTCCAATAAGCTATACAAAAATTTGATCATATTTGGCTGCAGAGTGAAATATAGGCACAAACACCTCAATTTTTATATATTTTAAGATTTGACGAGAGGACAGGCTCATCTGAATTCGTTAATGCGTAGTAAAATACTAAATAACTGCAGTGCAGTTTGAGGAATTAAGTCAAACCCCATACAATCCTGATTACGTTGCGTGTCCCACAAAACATTAAGAATTATGAAATGGCTCAAAATTAAAACATTTGCCATTGCTACGGTAGTATCTGTTGACTGGTGTCCTTCATCCACGACGCTTCTTCCGCACATTTCAGTATGCCTTCACATGGTTACTTAAATGCTCAATATCTGACATGATCAGGCTGCAATGAGACGTCTGCCTGGCCATCACGCTCCATTGATTTTTTCCGTGGACTTTCGCTCTTTGAACAGATCCGTTGTACATCCAACTTTTGTTACTGTTGAACGAACTCTTCGCTCCCACTTTACTAGCTTGTCAATGATATGACATAATCAAGTACGGGAGTCAGTGATGCCGAGTGGATTAGGTGACTCTAAATATTTTGTCTTATATATTGTCTTAAAGCAACCGTTCGTCAGAACGTGGTGTTATAGCTTACTTTGCAACGAACATACTCGGTTAAGTCAGTAATAAACATTACAGATGCATAATGTTATAGACAATACCTATTTCAAAATAAATTTGCGACATGAGGTTAGTCATCCTTAAGGCTTCGAGTATTTCCTCCCCGGGACCACCAGGATTCAGTCAGAACGTCAGACTAAAACATTGTGCAAATTTGTGATATATACAGTTTCAAGAATTTCTTATGAGTTTTGTTCAAATGGGTTACTGTGAAAATTGAATACTTACGGCACGCGCGGTTGCTCCACATTGGGGGGTCGAGTACTCCCTCGGACAAGTATGTGTGTGTGTGTGTGTCTGTATGTGTGTGTGTGTTGTTCTTAGGTTAGTTTAAGTAGTTCATAAACCTAGAGACTGACAAACACAGTATTTAAATCCCATAAATTTACAAACATTTGAACATTTTTTGAAAACTTAATAGCAGATGTTTTTACTTACAATCTTTTACCGTACCTCCG
This sequence comes from Locusta migratoria, assembly GCA_026315105.1. Lineage (NCBI taxonomy): Eukaryota > Metazoa > Arthropoda > Insecta > Orthoptera > Acrididae > Locusta > Locusta migratoria. The sequence continues at coordinate 730,061,736 of CM048744.1, read as the reverse complement.
TGATGATGGTTCTTAAACGAAATTGGTAGATGACGTAGTTAACCATTATTTCATGAAAAACGAATCGTAGAAAAATGAGATATCCCACTTTTTCATGGTATATGCCGTGTCAATATCTTCGTCTGGACACGCTAACCTCATAATCAACTAATTTATATTGGATTTTGTCAGATAGCTTAAGCATCATCGAAAAAATATCGTAATTATGTTTTATTTATTTTATTTTTAAATCTGAAATAGTCGTATGTTCCTCTTTGTCAGTTCGTATATGTTAAACTGCATCTACGTGGGATACTTTGCAAACCGCATCCAAGTGCCTGATAGAACATTCATGTAACCACCTGCATACTAATTAACTATTATTCCATTCTTGAATAGCTCACGGGAAATAAATTCACCTAAATCTCTCCATTAGAGCTCTTATTTCTCGTATTTTATTGTGATGGAAATAAATTCACCTAAATCTCCCCATTAGAGCTCTTATTTCTCGAATTTTATTGTGATGGAAATTTCGCCCTATGGCGATCGAAATTTCGTAGGTAGATATCACTCCAATTATAAACAACGTTGTTGTGGCGTTTCCAAACTAGTGTATCATTTCTGTGATACACCCTCACTTGTATCGGTATAGTACAAAACAAGCTGCCTTTCTTTGTACTATTCCGATGTCGTCCATCAATCCCACGAAATAAAACTCCCTCATAGAGCAACAACATTCCACAATCAACCAACAAGCAAAGTGTTATGCAGCTTCTGTGGTAGTTCTGCTGCAGCTTCTAAGTTTTCTGCCATTAAAACACATTCTTTCGTTCGCCTTCCTCAAGAAATACGTTTTTGTGTTCTTTCCAAATTGTCAGTTTTATTGTAATTCCTATGTATCTAGCTGAATTTACGGCTTTTAGATTTGAGTGATATACTTTGTAGACGGAGTTCAACGGATTACTTTTATTACTCTTGTGGACGACTTCAGAAATTTAATCATATGAATTGCTGTTCGGTAGTCTCGCAAAAACTCGAGAACGGCCGAACCAATTTGGCTAATTTTAGTCTTGAAATATTCGTGTAAGACCAGGGAAGGTTTAAACGGCGATAACATATAGAAAAGTTGTCCGGAAAGGAGGAAAATTGGGAAAAAGTGAAAAGACAGAAACTAAAAGAGGCCTTTTCTATGAAATATCAATACCATTCATCTGATTGCGATAAAATTGTGCACATTCGACATTCAAAGCGAGAGGAAGGTCTGAGTGAAGTAAAAGTTTGGAGTAGTTGGCCAGAAAACAGGAAAATTTGTGGCAAACTGAAAGAGGTCTTTTCTTTAGGATATCAATACCATTCTTACGATTACGATAAAATTTTGCACATTTGACGTTAAAAGCAAGAGCACATACATATTATGTAGCAATTGCGAAGCATTGCAGGGTGGACTAGATGACTAAATGACCCGGTGAACTTCGTATCACTTACCTCTTAATGTTGTTGTTGTTGTGGTCTTCAGTCCGGAGACTGGTTTGATGCAGCTCTCCACAATACCCTATCCTGAGCAAACCTTCTTCAACTCCACATAAGAACGGCAACCTACATCTGTTTGAATCTGCTTACTGTATCCATCTCTTGGTCTTCCTCTGCGGTTTTTACCCCACACACTTCCCTCCAACGCTAAATTCACAATTCCTTGATGTCTAAGAATGTGTCCAACCAATCGATCCCTTCTTTTAGTCAGGGTATGCCAGAAATTCCTTTTCTCCCCAATTCTGTTCAGTACCTCCTCATTAGTTACGCGATCCACCCACCTAATCTTCAGCATTCTTCTGTAGCACCACATTTCAAAAGCCTCTATCCTCTTCCTGTCCGCACTGTTTATCGTCCATGTTTCACTCCCATACAAGGCAACACTCCAAACAACTGCCTTCAGAAACGACTTACTTAGGCTTAAATCAATATTCGACGTTAACAAATTTCTCTTTTTCATGAACGTTTTTCTACCCATTGCCATTTTCCATTTTATATCTTCGGTACTGCGACCATCATTTGTTATTTTACTGCCCAAGTAACAAAACGCATCTACTTCCTTTAATGTTTCGTTACCTAATCTAATTCCTTCACCATCGCCTGATTTTCTTAGGTGGCACTCCATTACCCTAGTTTTGCTTTTGTTAATGTTCATATTATTTGCACCTTTTAGCACCCTGTCCATTCCGTTCAACTGCTCTTCCAGATCCTTTGCTGTCTCTGACAGAATTACTATGTCTTCGGCAGAACGCGAGGTTAGTAATTCTTCCCACTGAACTTTAATTCCTTCTCCAAATTTCTCCTTGCTTTCCTTTATAGCCTGCTCAATGTACAAACTGAACAACATTGGAGAAAGGCTACAACCCTGTCTTACTCCCTTCCCAGTCACTTCATGGCCTTCAACTCTGACAACCGCTGTCTGGTTTTTGTACAAGTTGTAAATAACCTTACGCTTCCTATATTTTACTCCTGATTGCTTAAGAACTTGAGTTTATTCCAATCAACATTGTCAAAAGCCTTCTCCAAATCTACAAAAGCTAGAAATGTAGGTTTGCCCTTACTTAATCTATCTTCTAGGATAAGCCGTAAAGTGAGTATTGCCTCACGAGTTCCTACATTTCTCTTGAACCCAAACTGATCTTCTCCGACGTCGGCTTCTACCAACTTTTCCATCCTTCTGTAAATAATTCGTGTTAATATTTTGCAACCATGACTTATTAAACTGATGGTTCTGTAGTGTCCACACCTGTCTGCGCCTGCTTTCTTTGGAATGGGGATTATAATATTTTTCTTAAAGTTTGAGGGTACTTCGACTGTGTCATAAATATTACACCCCAGGTGAAACAATTTTGTCATGGCTGGTTCTCCCAGATACTTCAGTAGCTCTGAGGAAATGTTATCTACTCCAGGGGCCTTGTTTCGAATTAAGTCTTTCAGTGCTCTGTCAAATTCATCTCTCAATATAGTATCTCCTATTTCATCCCTATCTACTTCTTCTCCCCTTCCTAAAATATTGCCTCTAAGTTTATTTCCTTTGTAGAGCCTCTCTATATACTCTTTCCACCTTTCAGCTTTCCCTTCTTTGCAGAGTCCTTGATATTCATAGAGCTGTTTTTCTGATCTCCAAATGTTTCTTTTATTTTCCTGTCGGCTGTATCTATTTTTCCCCTATTTATGCATTCTTCTACATCCTTGCATTTGCCTTCTAGCCACTCCTGCTTAGCCATTTTGCACTTCCTGTCAATTTCATTTTTTAGTCGTCTGTACTCCATTTTGCCTGTTTCATTTAATGCATTTTTATATTTTCTCCTTTCATCGATTAAATTTAGTATCTCCTGTGATATCCAAGGATTTTTTGTAGGTCTTGCCTTACTACCTATTTTGTCCTCTGCTGCCTTCACTATTTCATCTCTCAATTCTACCCATTCCTCCTCTACTGTTTTAATTTCTCCCGTTTCTGTCAATTGCTGCCTAAAGCTCAGTCTGAAATTCTCAAGAACTTCAGGTTCCTTCAGTTTATCCAGGTCCCATCTCCTTATTTTCCTACATTTCTGCAATTTTTTCAGTTTCAGCCTACAATTCATGACCAATAAGTTATGGTCAGAGAGTATATCTGCCCCTGTGTATGTCTTACAGTTTAATAACTGGTTACGAAATCTATGTCTTACCATTATAAAATCTATCTGGTATCTAGCGGTGTCTCCTTGTCTAGGGGACTGATGACCTAGCTGTTTAGTCCCCTCAAAAAAACCAACAACAACAACAACTCCTTGTCTTTTCCACTTGTACAACCTTCTTTCGTGATTCTTATTCAAAAATGTTCAAATGTTTGTAAAGTTTATGGGACTTAACTACGGGGTCATCAGTCCCTAAACTTACAAACTACTTATGAACTACTTACGAACTAGGACGGCACAAATATCCATGCCCGAGGGGAGATTCGAACCCCCGACCGTAGTGGCCGTGCAGACCGTGACTGAAGCGCCTCAGTCCCCTCGGTCACCGCGGCCGGCGTGATTATTAAACCAGGTGTTTGTTATAACTTAATTATGTTACGTGCAGAACTCTACCAAGCGGCTTCGTCTTTCATTCCTTTTGCCCAGACCATATTCACCTACTATCTTCCCTTCCCTTCCTTGTCCTACTACCGAATTCCAGTCTCCCATAACAATTAAGTTTTCCTCTCCCTTAATTTTCTGAATAATTTCCTTTAGCTCCTCATTCATTTCTTCGATCTCCACATCATCGGCAGAGCTAGTTGGCATATAAACCTGTACTACTGTGGTCGGTGTTGGCTTCGTGTCTATCTTGACTACGATGATGTGATCACTGTGTTGCTCATAGTAGTTTACCCGCATTCCTATTTTCTTATTCATTATTAATCCTACTCCTGTGATACCCCCAACTGATTTTTTATTTATAATCCTGTACTCACCTGACCAGAAATCCTGTTCCTCGTTCCATCGAATTTCACTAATCCCCACTATATCTAACTTCAACATATCCATTTCCCTTTTTAAATTTTCTAATTTTCCTACCCGATTAAGGGTAAAATGCCAGTATTGTCTTTCCTGATGCCAACATCCTCCTAAGTAGTCCCCGCCCGGAGATCCGAATGGGGGACTATTTTACCTCCGGAATATTTTACCCGAGAGGATGCAATCATCATGTTTTCCATACAGTAGAGCTGTATGTCCTCGGGAAAGTAACGGCTGTAGTTTCCCCTTGCTTTCAGCCGTTCGCAGTAACTGTGTGGCAAAGCCACATTAGCTGATGTTACAAGGCCAGCTCAGTCAATCATCCAGACTGTTGCCCCTGTAACTACTGAAAAGGCTGCTGCCCCTCTTCAGGAACCACAAGTTTGTCTGGCCTCTCCACAAATACCCCTCCGCTGTGGTTGCACCTACGGTATGGATATCTGTATCGTTGAAGCACGCAAGCCACCCCACCTCGGCAATGTCTGTGGTTCATGGGAGTGGTACTTCTTAATATAAACCATATATTTAAAGGCATCATCAGATAGTCTTAAGTATTGGCTTGTTAGTGGGCGGAAAGGGTGGGGAAATCACGCACACATGTCCAAGATAATGTTCATGTCACATTCGTAGAAGTTCAGGGAAGGTTTAAACGGTGATAAAATATGGAAAAATAGCGAGGAACATTTAGATTTAAAGCATATGAAATAATGACAAGTACTTCTGTTGTTCTGCGGTTCTATCCACTTTTTACAAAAGGGATAATGCATTTTTAAAGTTAATTATAACTTCTGAAAAATTGTTAAGAAGTCAAAGAGTAAATAGCTTTTCCAGAGAGTAATTATTGTTCGATATTTCGCTTTATATACTTCAAATCAAAAAATATCTTGAATTACACACTTTCTAAAGTATCTTATCCGGTACTTCAGCGCTTAAGCTTCTCCACACCAGATTCATCACGATAGATTCAGTGGATTATGGAATGATATATAGCCAAATCGGTTCTGCCGTTCTCGAATACTAGCGAGACTAACGAACAGCAATTCATTTTTACCTTTGACAGTTCATATAAGGGTTCAGATGATGTAAAGCGAACTTTATTCCTTCAAAGTATATTTGTGAACGTACCCAACACAACAACCAAGTCATTATTTTAAATGTTTTAAATCTAAATTTTCCTCGCCGTTTTAACCTTCCCTGAACTTTCACGAATGTGACATGAACATTATCCTGGACATGTGTGCGTGATTTTCCCACTCTTTCCGTCCACTACCGAGGCGATACTTAGACTATGTGTTATACCTTTATAGAGCTATTGGGTCTAAAATACATATGGTTCAAATTTATATGGTTTATATTAAAATGTAAGTGATACGAAGTTCACCGGGTCATCTAGTTTAGGATAAATTATCAAATGTCGAACCCTACAGATATCTAAATCTTTATTCACTCGGTTTATATGACTGTAATAGACGATAAATAACAGCATCACCTGAAAACAACAGAATTTCTCATATTTTCTACTAGATCGTTTAGGTGACTAAGAAACAGCAGAGGACCAATAACAGTATCCTGGGAAGCGCCAGATTTTACCTCTCATTTAGTCAATGACTTTCCATCAGTCACTACGTACTGTGTTCTTTCTGACAGGAAATCCACAATCTAATCATATATCTGAGACAATATTCCATAATCACGCAATTCGATTAAAAGCTGTTTGTTAGGAACTGTGTCAAAAGCATTCCAAACATCTAATAATATGGAATCAATTAGAGAGCCTTTCTCGATATCACTCATCTCTTTATGTGAGTGAAGAGTTAGTTATGTTTCACAAGAACGATATTTTAAATCAACTTTAACCTTGGATAAATAGGTCATGATTTTCGAAGTAATTCATTATGTTTGAGAAAAGTATATGTTCCAAAACCCTGCTGCAATTTGTGGTTAGTGCTGTTGTTGTTGTGGTCTTTAGTCCGCAGACTGGTTTGATGCATCTCTCCACGCTACCCTGTCCTGTGCAAGTCTCTTCATCTGAGAATACGTACGGCAACCTTCATCCTTTTAATTCTGGTTACTGTATTCGTCCCTCGGTCTCCCTCTACGATTTTTACCCCACACGCTTCCTTCTAATGCTAAGTTGACAATTCCTTGGTGTCTTAGAATGTGTCCAACCAATCTATCCCTTCTCTTGGTCAGGATATGCCAGAAACTCCTTTTCTCCCTGATTCGGTTTAGAACCTCCTCATTAGTCACGCGATCTACCCATCTAATTTTCATCATTCGTAGAACCACATTTTTAAAGCTTCTATCATCTTTTTATCTGAACTCATCGTCCACGTTTCACTTCCATACAATGCTACACTCCAGACAAATCCTTTCAGAAAGGACTTCCTAACATTTAAATTAATATTGGATGTTAACAAGTTTCGCTTCTTTAGAAACGCTTTTCTTCCCATAGCCATTCTGCATTTTATATCTTCTTTACTTCGGCCATCAGAAGTTATCTTGCTACCCAAATAACAAAATTCATCTACTACTTTTATTGTCTCATTAACTAATCTAATTCCTTCAGCATCGCCTGATTTTCTGACATTGCATTCCATTACCTTCGTTTTAATCTTGTTAATGTTCATCTTTTATCTTCCTTTCAAGACACTGTACATTCCATTAAATTGCTCTTCCAGATCTTTTGCGGTCTCTGACAGAATTACTATGTCATCGGCAAACCGCAATTTTTTTATTTCTTCTCTCTCATCTTTAATGCCCTCTCAAAATTTCTCCTTCCATTCCTTCAATGCCTGCTCAATGTACAGATTGAACAACATTGGGGAAAGGCTACAACCCTGTCTTACTCCCTTCCCAAACTCTGCGTCCCTTTCTTGCACTTCGAGTCTAATAACCGCTGTCTGGTTTTTGTATAGGTTGAATATAACTCTTCGCTTCCTATATTTTACCCCTGCTACCTTTAGTGCTATAAGCCTATAATTTAGTGGATTATTCCTATTGCGTTTCTTGAATATCGGTGTGGCCTGTGCAACCTTCCAGTCTTTGCCTAGCGATACTTAGCTGAGCTAGCGGTTGTATGTGACTGTTAGATATAGAGCTATCCATCAGTATACTGTAATAGAATCCTAATCAGTATACAGCCCCAACTAGAAGACTAATTTTTATGAAGCGATTAAAAACTACTGAAAAATGCTAGATGAAATAGGGTTGGGATTTAACTGAAAAAATGAGAAACTAAAAGAACAACATAGACGCTTTATCTCATTATAAGAGGATTATGGAAACAAAATATATAATTAGAAAATTGATCCCTAACCGTCGTGACTGTCTCTATGAACATGCTAATCTGCGCACGTACTAGACGAAATTGTATGAGGTTTTCACAGGTAGCTTGAACGTAGCTTACTACAACATATAGGTTTCATTCAATCAGAAGCGGGCCACGAAAGAAAAGGTTTGATAATGAAAGTTTTTTTAATCTAAAACTCGTATCTCAACACGCTAATCTACAAAATCACGAGAAGAATTTTAATGTCGTTTTCATAGGTAACTCGAGCTTATTTCCGACAACATGTAAGTTTTAAGTCATCAAAAGCGGATCAAGAAAGTAAAAGATATAGAATTTAAAAAAGTCGATCGTGCTGTTAATTTCGTGTTGTACCAAACAACTAAATCGATGGCGTTGTCGATTATTTAGTTCACAGTTTCACAATAGTATTTTAGGAAGTTTACTTCAGCGACAGAATCGATACTTACAATCGAATCTTTCCGAATTAATATTGAGTTTACTTGTGCAGAATATACGGATTTACTGATTTTGCTTTATGTATTAAATAACTTAATGAGATTTTCCTGCTTATTTCGATACATTTCATTTAGTCCGGTCTTCATGGGTAGGGAAAATGAATGTTTGGAGTAAAATATTGTACAAGGGTTCCACTTACACCACTTGAACTTCAGAAACGTTCTTTAGCTTTTGTTGCGGAGTAAATAGTAGTAAATAATACGCTAAAACAGTTTTCGCTCATACAGTCAATATTTCAAAAGTAAGTCATAAGATCCAGATATCTCAGTACATTTCCACGAAATTCTTCTGGAGTATAGAAGACGTCATATCAAATGATGACTTCCTGACGAAAGTCATTTAAAATAGCGAACAGAACTCTGGTATATAATTATACAACATCATGCGGGTTCCAGATCAAATCCAGAACGAAAAGTTGATGCTCTACGTTGATTGTGGTGAAAATGTTTCCTGGAACCTTTGGAGACTAGTGTCCGGCAATCTTATAAATACGAAAGAAGGGAGCTGTGCCAGAATGTAAAGGATTAATCATTACTTTCAGCGTATCAGATGTTTACCCTGTTTCCGTCTTATTCTACAATAGTCTTCTGTATCGTTATGCTTCACTAGCTCCAAATCGGCTGCCTGCTAAGCATTTTTACTGAAAAAGTAAGTACAGTAGAGAGGCCTTACAACGCATGTGGTCATCGCACTACTCCCCAGGTCGTTGTCACTTTAATTGAGCCTGATATCGTCATTAATCGATTAAGTGACTCCTCAGTCGACCTCATGATGCTTATTGCATCGAATCCCGACCAGAGAAAAATCCCATGCATTACTGGGTATGTATCAGGGGCGCTGACTACTCAGGTATGCTGTCGGAATGAAGACACTAACGATAAGACACAACCGTCCGTCAAGCCTGGCTATTAATAATAGTCAAACATTATTAATTAATCGTTGTTCATAATTTATTGTTTCTTTTTCACGCTTCCAAGTCTGTAGCGCCAATTAAAACCTTATTTTCCGCTAACGAGATCATAAACATTTCTCGTATTAATACGTGTAGCAGTCTGTTCGTCGAACAACATAAATTTTCTTAAGCTGCTGTCGCACAGCCTATTTCTGCGGTCAGCAACGCTGACATTTACCTACCTCGCGGACCCAAGGTCAAATAAATTACGGCTAGAAGGATTGCTATGAGCCGTTGCTACGTCGTGCAACACACGAACCTGTTACGCTGACGCAGTGTGTATCACACGGCGTTTATGATGCTTCATCACCATGATATTGCGAAGTTGCATTTTATTTTCCATCTGCATATCTCTATATATCGTTCTGTAGTAATTCTCACAGAAAAGTTTTCGTTTTGGTTCCATAAATATATCATGATTCAATAAGAATCGTTTAATTTTCCTTCAAACTCGACAGAGTTCTGTGATGAGTCAATGAACTTACATTGTACTTTTACTCTCGAGGCAGTGAATTATAACGGGTTCTGTATACACATGAGCGAATGCGACAGACTACAGAGTCTATGTACCATAACGACGGGCTCCAAGCTACATTTACTAAAGTAAAGCCACTTCTTTTAGTTTACAGTATTGTAGTTAGTGAACCGGAGAATCTCCATCGCTGAAATGGGTACTAAATGCTTAATAAGAAATTAATACAGATTTAATGTGATAAATACTATTCGTAGCATCATTGAAATATTCCTGTTGGATCTACCACAAGCTATGACTTTGTTGCTTTAAGCAGATAGTTTTGCAACAAATACGATTTCTTTCGATCTAGAGGCAGTAAGAGTGAGCTAACAAACGGTGAGTGTACTTTTGCGCGAGTGAAAAAAAATCATTGATGACAGAAGTATAGATGTAGAAGAACAGACAAGAAAGGAAACAATAAAATAAATAAATAAACTAAAACGTCCACAGTATTACAGAAGCAAAGCGGAGCATCAAGAAAGGAACATGACGCCTCTAAAGTTATAAAAACCAAAAGGAAATTTCTATGCTCATTTCACTTATTTTTTCAACGAACAACTACACCAGTCCATGAAAATACCAAACTGTGAAAAGACGTGGACAGAAAGGTTTAGATCATGGAATAGAATCTGCAAATTCGCACAGTTCAGTTACAACAGTAAAACGCGAAGGATTGAACTGAAGAACATCACTACAGAGAAAACTTGTGTTTGTAGACCAGTCAGTGCAAAATAATGCAGTCAGCCGTAGGAACACATTTGAGAAATTTTGGAAGTTAAAAAATACCCAGAGTTTATAAAGATCACTAATAACATATTTTCAGTTTAAAATCAGAGTAAAAGATGCATATCAAATCGCAAAACTTATGGGAATACAGTCAGGCAAGAGGATTGGCGCCGGCCGCAGTGACTAAGCGGTCTGCGGCGCGCCAGGAACTGATGACCCCGCAGTTAAGTCCCTTGAGCTTAACAAACATTTGATTGGCAACCGTCGGTATTTCGACAGGAGCACACCTTGCCATTTTCTAAACAATTGCAGAGAAGCACTATGGATGGACAAAACTCGGGAAATTGGAGTGATTGCATTTGAATAAATGTGATGTTTTAATGAGTTTTGACGTGGTTTCTCGCTTCATCCGCATGCCTACGTCTGATTCGTTGTATCTAATCGGGGCTAGGTTTTGTGTCGACTTAACGAATTTATATCGTCATGTTTTGGCTTACAAATGTTTCTTATTCAATGATCAGTACTATAAAAAGGCAGATGGAAAGCCTATGTCACCAATAAAAATTGCCAATATAATCGTGGAGGATTTCAAGGAACATGCCACAGAGTTGCAACCTGCGTGCATATTTTGTTTGTCACCTATGGGGATGATACTTTTGTTGTTTCGTCTCGTGGTAGTGTGATTTTTTTTGAACATTTAAATTCAATCCACCAGAATATTCGGTTCACCATGGAGGTTGTAAAGAATGGCTGCCTTCCCTTCCTTGATGCGTTGATGACGAGGAAGATCGATGGCACTTTGGGACATACTGTTTATAAGAAGCGAACTCACACTGACATATGTGCAGGCTGACATCCGACTCAGCGTGATGTGGTTCTTTTCTTGGTGCATAGAGTTCACGCCACTTCAGACCCTGAAAGTTTCTCAAGTGAGTTATTCCATCATCAGAATGGTTATGGTGAATGACAGATGAACGAGCGTTGCGCTATCGATCGACTGTGCAACGCGTGAGTGATGATAGCTATGAGGTGCCAAATTTAATGGGTGTTTTGTCTTGTTCCGGGAGCGACTCCAACAAGATTGGTGTATTTTGCGGACGATAAGGTGAAAGGTTTTTTTCGAACATGTTCTAAGATTATGGTGCTGTTAGGGCCCGTATTAAAGGATAATCTTGGTTCGTGTAAGGGCGTAAAATTGGTGTCACTTGTACCCCATGCGGTTGTGGCATGTCATATTCGCCAGGATATCAGAGCTGTAGAAGATCGGTGTATTGAAGATACGCGTCACATGCATTTACAAACATTCAAATGTTCAAATGTTTGTAAATCTGTGGGACCTACTGATTTGGTTATTAGTCCCTAGGCTTACAAATTACTTAAACTAAGTTAAACTAACCTAGGGACAACACACACATACTCATGCCCTAGGGAGGACTCGAACCTCCGTCGGTGGGCAACCGCGCGCTCCACTGCGAGTCACCTTAGACCGCTCGGCTGCTCCACCGCGCATACGTTTAGAGCTATCTATCAAATCTATTGCCAGAACACTGATACAGGTCCCTAATGGAATAACGCAACACCTAGATTCTGGCATCCACTGCCAGATACTGGGATTATGTTCGCAAGGGAGCGGTTGAAATTAGTGATTGACTCTGTGGAGTTAGAGGTTTCTACTAAAATGATCGTAATTCTGCTTTGTCTCTTGTAAAATAACAGTACTGATCTCATGCCGCCTCACTCGGTGATCACTGGTGTTTACCATCGACGTTACTCACCTTTATCTTCTTCGGTTGTGTAGTGGCGCTGCTGCTTAGTTGCTAGTTGTGTCGTATCTCTCTTCTGCTTATTGAAAATCGAGGTATTAAATGTCCTTGCCTTGCAAATGGAGGGGAGGGTGTGTTCGTGCCGAAACATCGGCGGTCATCTCGAATGCATCAACCTGCTGCATTCCCGTAAGTTTTCCGAATATTCAATACGCCGGGAGAAGCTCAGATCACAATTGCAGATCAAGACTGGGAAGAAGCGATTAAACGAAATGAAGTATCTTAATGTTAATGGCTATTCACACTTGCAAAAATAATCAGCCTACTTCTTGTCGGAGCAATTGCAAATTGATTTAAACATGTCTGTTTGTTAAGAAAAGTGGTAGTTAAATAGTCAATTAATTCGAATGAGACGAACAGATATCCGTTAAATTTAGGTTACATAACAAATTGTACAAATCTCCTGAAAATTCAATAAATACAAATGAATTGTAATTACGAAAAAAATTAATTGTAAAGACCACATAGGTTACTTTGTGGACAATGGGAACAGAAGACTGCATTTTGTTGGCAGGACACAGATCTACAGCAAAACTCGTACAGACAGGCCGCACAGCGATTGTGCGTCATCTGCTGCACGTCATTCTATGGAAAGCACTCATGGAGGATATGTAAACAGTGGAGTCAAGGCCATTTAGTTTAGGTTACCAACAATAAGGCAGAGTATGTTATGGATATGATACACGCGTTGGGCTGGTAATCATTACCACAAAGCCTTTCCTCGTTGCTACTAGATTTTTCAGGAAATTCAACACCATTGTCTCCTAAAAATGCACTTAACTGTGAACTGCAGTGGAATTATAATGAATTTTTAAAAAGTTGATAAGTAGCAGAGCCTACTTCAAGAAGATAGACAAGCAGCTAAAGAAATTAACTCTTATCAGTCGCATTCAAGCGTGCATTAATACTATGCACCACCTGCATATCTGCCAACAACTGTAGGTCCTGTAAAAGATGGAAATGGGACCCCGCCTTGGGCAATCCCGCCACCAGGCGCTAAGCCCAACCCCACCCCCCACCACCCCTATTTATATAACCATTTGATGACTTGCGTGCAGCCTTTTTGTCTTTTGGATCATCTCGTGAATTTTTTTTTTTCGTTTTTAGCTCCTCTGCCAAAACGTATGCAAGGCAAATAAAAATCAAAAGAATACATTTCCAGGTGCTATCGCCTTGCAACTTATTACATGAAAGAAAAATGTGTTACCTACAGTCTACTACGAATACTCAGACGAAACTGAAAGCCATAAAGTTCTCCTACAGGCGTATAGAAATAATCGACATAGTCGTCGTAGTCATTTAATCAAAATACAAGAGGATGAAAGGTTGCGGCCTTCTACCACGAAGAAAAGAGACGTTGTCCCTTGAACGGTATGCTAGAAGCCATCCTGAACTGTCCGAATGATGTGATGAGCAGACAACATAAGGACTAATATAGACCGAAGAAAATCCCTGAAGCGGCCAGGAATCGAAGACTCCACGGTTTAGGATCAGCAATGGTAACCACAAGAACGAGAGCTGAGAAGTAGATTCAACAGAAGAAACGAGTAAAAGAATAAGTCGGATGTAAATAAATAATGAAACTGTACTGCGAAATGAAAGTGTAAGCAAAATAATCAAAATATAGGTTGTCTGAAAGGGCACATCTTTTTGCATTCGAGAAGCGAAACTCTGTCGGTGGTTAACATTCCATGATGCATTGACAAGTTTCAGCTAGATAAACCCCTACTTTATTGATATATTTAGGAGGCTGCCGCAAACCACTCCATCCAGTTAATGTCTGTCTCCTTGTGGATTGTGTTCAGGAGTTGTGCAAGCTGTGCTCGTGTATTATCATCGCGACGGCTGGAGACCAAGGTGGAGAATCCTCCCACAATGCTGCACATGATGATCATCTAGCTTCACTATATGATCCACAATCAATTTTTTTGTACAAAGTTATTAGCCTATGATGCAATATGCTTGGCTAAAGGCAGGTTATGACACTAACACACCGATATCATCACTTCTTCTAATGTCCGCATCTGTAATTTGTGGAAGAATGTAAGCACTGTCTGGTATGTACGATATGTCTCTTCAGAGTTGCTTTAGGCAGAGGGTTTTTATCATCTTGGATTAAAAATGTAATGATACATCGACTTTGAATTACGTTTAATTTCCCTCCTCTGATTCTAATATCGTGTTACTTTGCCTCTCTCTGTTAAAATGCGACTTGTCGCAAAATGCAACGTTTTTCATGGAAATGACAGACTTTTTTTATGTTAGAGTGTTGCTCTAAGCACAACTTCCGCGTTCCAACCATTGGAGATTAAAGCTGTCTCTTGCAAGTGATACTTTGCAAGTTTCGTTTTTAGCGATTGAGGTACCTAACTCTAAAAAACGACAGTATGAAAAGCCCCTTATTTTCGTTGAGAAGCACAGGCGTATAGCTAGTTTATTCTGGTACATCTACCCGTGTCGATGTTTGTAAAACGCCCTCTAAGCATTAAAGGGACCACCATTGGCCTGAACTGCATTCTCCACACACAAACGACCGTCGCAGTTCTCGGCTCCTTGAATCGTTTCAAAATAAAAATAAAAATGTAGTCACCCATTTTCTGTGTTTCTTCTGTCAAAGAGGTGCAGCATTACCACGCGCTACTGTGAGTGAAGTACCCGATCCCAAGTGCCTATTGTCTGCTGCCCCTTTCACAGTGTTTGCTCCGGACTATTGTAGAAACGGAGCTGCTTCCATTGACGGCAGTTCCTGCCGTGTTTGAAACGGACCGCTGTTTACAGCTCATGACACCCACCTCGACCCCAGTCGCTTGCTTTTTACTGCCACTGTCGTCATGTCCTGTTACGCAGCTGCGAGTGCTGCGCCATTTCTTGTAGACACTGAGCCAATCGTTGTTGGAACAGCTCTGGAATTGTCATTCAAGTCTGCTCATGGGCCCGTCTAAACACAACAGCTCTTGTGGCTTCAAGCTAGTTTCCAATACACGTTTGCTTCCTAAAATATACACTACTGGCCATTAAAATTGCTACATCAAGAAGAAATGCAGATGATAAACTGGAATTCATCGAACAAATATATTATACTAGAACTGGCATGTGCAATTTGGGTGCATAAATCCTGAGAAATACCCAGAAAAACCACCTTTGGCAGTAATAAAGGCCTTGATACCCCTGAGCATTGAGTGAAACAGAGCTTGGATGGCGTGTGTAGGTACAGACGTCCATGCAGCTTCAACACGATTCCACAGTTCATCAAGAGTATTGTGAAGAGCCAGTTGCTCGGACACCATTGACCAGACGTTTTCAATTGGTGAGAGATCTCGAGAATGTGTTGGCCAGGGCAGCAGTCGAACATTTTCCGTATCCAGAAAGGCCCGTGCAGAATCTGCAACATACGATCATGCATTATCCTGCTGAAATGTAGGGTATCGCAGGGATCGAATGAAGGGTAGAGACACGGGTCGTAACATATCTGAAATGTAACGGCCACTGTTTAAAGTGTCGTCGATGGAACAAGAGGTGACTGAGACGTGTAACCAATGGCACCCCATACCATCACGCCTGGTGGTACGCCAGTATGGCGATGACGAATACACGCTTCCAATGTGCGTTGACCGCGATGTCGCCAAACACGGATGCGACCATCATGATGCTGTAAACAGAACCTGGATTTATCCGAAAAAATGACGTTTTGCCATTCGTGCACCCAGGTTCGTCGTTGCGTACACCATCGCAGGCGCTCCTATCTGTGATGCAGCGTCAAGGGTAACCGCAGCCATGGTCTCCGAACTGATAGTCCATGCTGCTGCAAACGTCGTCGAACTGTTCGTGCAGATGGTTGTTGTCTTGCAGACGTCCCCATCTGTTGACTCAGGGATCGAGACGTGGCTGCACGACCATGCGGATAAGATGCCTGTGATCTCGACTGCTAGTGATACGAGGCTGTTGGGATCCAGCACGACGTTCCGTATTGCCCTCCTGAACCCACCGATTCCATATACTTCTAACAGTCATTGCATCGCGACCAATGTCGCGATACGATAAACCGCATCCGCGATAGGCTACAATCCGACCTTTATCAAAGTCGGAAACGTGATGATACGCACTTCTCCTCCTTACAGGAGGCATCACAACAACGATTCACCAGGCAACGCAGGTCAACTGCTGTTGTTGTATGAGAAATCGGTTGGAAACTTTCCTCATGTCAGCACGATGTAGATGTCGCCACCGGTGCCAGCCTTCTGCGAATGCTCTGAAAAGCTAATCATTTGCATATCACAGCCTCTTCTTTCTGTCTGTAAATTTCACGTCTGTAGCACGTCATCTTCAGCAATATTAATGGCCGGGAGTGTATAATGCAAATATACACTCCTGAAAATAATAAATCGTCGATCCAGCAGAGGTAAATTATGACACATTCTTGAGGATGTATACAACGAAAGATCACCCAGAGCCATAGTAAGAGAATAGAGTGACCAGAACGTGCGAAACGTCGACGCTAGTACCGTGTATACCCTTATCTTTCAGCAATGAAACCTGCGTTTCTGCAATGGAGACGATCGTAGAGATGCTGAATGTAGTTTTTCGGAATGGCCTGCCATGCAGTTTCCACCCGGTGTCTCAGCTGGGTCAGATTTCGTGGCGGTCGTGCAGACCACGCCAGATGACGTTCCATCCAGTTCCAAACATGCTCAATGGGGGACAAATTTTAGAGTCGTGCTGCCTAAGGTAGTTGACGTACATCTTGAAGAGCATGTTGGATGGTTCGAGATACATGTGGACGTTCATTGTCCTGATGAAAAGCACATCGCCTTGTTGGCGCATGAATGGCAGCAAAATGGGTGGAATGATGGTTTCAAAGTACCACACACTGTTAAATTTTCCCTGACGATCACTAGAGTGGAACCGTCAGTGTACGATGTGGATGCCCACACCATGATGCTGAGTGTCTCGCTCCCCTGCTAGATTTTACACGCGCGTACGACCAGCATTGGCGCCATGGCAGAAGCAACTCTCATCTCTGAAACCGACACGTCTCCACTCGTCCTTCCATAAGCACATATATCAACACCACTGGCGGCGGCCTGAACGATGCAATGGGCGTGAGAGGGAGACGCACTAATAGTATGCATGATCGAGTAGCACAGTGTGGAGAGCCGTAGCTTAACCTGGCCGTTCTACTCTGGTCATCGTCGAGGGATAATTAAAACCATCATTTAACCCCTTTTGCTGCTGTTAATGCACCAAGTAGGCGATGTGCTTTTCCAACAGGACAATGCACGTCCACATCACGGTGTACGTCAAGTACTCTGCCCAGCACGATCCATAGATCTGTCCCCTGTTGAGCATGTTTAGGACCGTCTGAAACGTCATGTTGCACGGTCTGCACGAAAGGCACGATATCTGGTCCAACTAAGACACCAGGTGGAAATTGCCTGGCAGGCCATTCGGAAAGGCTATCTTCTGCACCTCTACGATCGTCTCCATGGGAAAACTGCAGCTTGCATTGCTGCAAAACAAGGGTATAGGTGGTACTAACGTTGACATTATGCACGCTCTGGTGACTGTTCGGCTCTGTATGGCTCTGTCTGCATGTTCATTTGTTGTATACTTCCTCAAGAATGTGTCAACAAAATTTCGCTCTGCTGCTTCGACGGATTCATTGTGTTCTTTTTTAATTTTACAGGAGCTAAAACAAAACAGGGGTTTACTTGAACCAAACCATAAACAGCAGAAAAAATCATTAGTACAGCTGGAAAGACGACATCGATTTTGATCCTATGACGGTAGAGCCACATGGGTGTCTGCCAATAGGTAGCATAATGACATAGCTGCCAGAGCGCCATTTGTGTGTTCCCTTTAATAAGGTATGTTTACAGTTCACTGCTATAACTGTCAGTGTGATATCGAAGTGAGAAGCAAAAAGGCGCTATGCCGCAGAGACTCTTTTGTACCTCCTATAGCAAACCACGAGCTTCAAATCGGTCAAATGAAGGCCTTCCGAGTGGCGCCGGATTGTCGTTTTGGAGAATTGCTGTACAAGTAGGACGTACTGAGTCGCTTGTGCAGAGATGCTGGATGTAGTGCTGAACATTCTCATATCCACAATACAAGGCTCTGGACGTCCACGCAGCACATACGTCCTCCAGGATTGTCCTGTTATAAGAGCACCAGTGGCAAATCGTACAAACAACATACCTAAGAATGTTTGTGGGCCCAGTAGTGTCAACGCAGTTGACAAACGGTTACTAACAGAGGGACCATCTACATCTGTATCTACAACGATACTCTGCAAATCACATTTGTTCCTCGCAGAGGGTTCATTAATCACTTTCATAATCTTTCTCTATCGTTCCATTCTCTAATATCACGCGGGAACCGTCCCGTTTTCGATCTGATTTCTCTTATTTTATTGGGATGGTCATGTTTCCCTATGTAGGTGTGTGCTACCAAAATATTTTCACATTCAGAAGTAAAAGTCGGCGATTGAAATTAAGCAAATAGATCTCGCCACAACGAATAACGCCGTTCTTTTAAACATTTCCAGCTCAAATCGTGCAACATTTCTGTGACGCTCCCCCCCCCCCCCCCTGTAACGTGATAAAACAAAACGAGCTGCCCTTCTCTAAAACTTCTCAATGTCTTCCATCAGTCCCACCTGGTGAGGGCATCATCCGCGAACAGTCTGAGGGAGCTATTCAGATTCTCTCCTAAATTGTTTATAGACACAAGGAAGAGCAGGGGACCTATATCGATTCCCTGTGGAACGCCAGATATCACTTCTGTTTTACTCGATGACTTACCGTCAATTACTACGCACTGTGTCCTTTCCGATAGGAAATCGTGAACCCAGTCGCACTACTGGGGCGATATTCCATAAGCACGCAAGCACCGTGGGCACCCGTACCTCTAGCCCGTCTTCCAGTCACGCCACAGCATCGACGTGCGCGGTTAGACTGATGCCGTCAGGGAATCACTTGGAATGGTGAGCCATGGTCTGCAGCGATGAAAGCAGATTCTCAGATTCTACCTGCATGCAGATGATTGCTTTTTCGCGCACGATATGGACTTGACTAACTCTCGTAAAGGCACACTGGCTCCACCCCAGGCCCTGTGGTCTGCGGTGCGGTGCTCTTTCACGTTTAACGTTCGTGAAGTGACGCGTAGTATGTGTTGCCATTCTAACTGGAAGCTGGTGTATTGGTCCAACAGGATAATGATCGTCCACAAACTCGCGGGCTATGCAAGACATGTAGCATCTTTCCTGGGCCGCACGATCTCTCGAGGAGAGACAATTACCATCTGCGACTTGTCAAACCGCAACTCTTGCAGAAGTACGTGAACAGGTGGAGCAGATGTGGAGTAATCTGTCAGTATTGGCCATTTGCATGGTGGAATGGATACCTGAATCAGCGCCCGCATTGCTGACTGTGTTAACATGGATGTTTCAGCGAGAATCGACACCTGATCCCTCACTACTACTTGAGTTATTGACTGCAATCATTTTATGTACTCCATTGTTTGAACAATAAATATGGAGTGAATTTCTAACACTTCTTGGGATACACTTTTACTGACACCATTGTACTTTCACGATAGCTCATTTCTGTCATAGTGTCACGACTGCACCTTGACCCATTTCTTTCTCGATTAAATGCAATTGTACAATTGTCAAGATTTAGCGCTAGCGAACCTCTTGACCGAATGGTTATCGATTTATGAAATTTAGAGCCTCTCAAACTGACTATCTTGTTCTTTAAATTCAACATTCTGGCCCAAGATGGACCAATCGGATCCGATGAGTCGCGTATCAAGCTTGGCCAACGACGTGATGGAAGGCGCTGTTGAAGGGCATATAGTCACACACCGCTGTTCTAGTTGTTGAATCCACCATTATTCGATAAGGTAGCTTTTCAGTTGGCCTCTAGACGCTAAGTGCACCCTTTTCCAGTTCTAACAAAGGGAAAAATACTCCACAGTATCAGCAATCGAACCCGGGTCCTCTGCATTGCCTTCAGTCGTGCTGATCCGTCAGCTAGGAAGACGGTCCGTTCTTCTAAAGGAAGTCACTAATGTTTTGTCTGATGATCTTACTATTGAATGTACCGTACAAATAGACAATAGTCTAGCTCTCTACCATTCTGTCAACAAGGCGTACTACCATAATCATACGTCCATTGATTTTCGTACGTAGTTCAGTAAACAGACAGTTAAATAAATCTTAAAAGTTATACGACACATTTCATACAAATAAATCCAACTACCTAAGCTTACGTTTCAGCACCTTAATACACCCAGTAGGGCCTGGCTTGCAGCCAATTTTGATTAAATTTCTCGTGTACGTGCTTTTATTTCTGAGTATTTACAAGAAATTGCAGGCTTTCTCGGGTGATCGGCAGATAGGAGCCACCGTCTATGAATGAGTTTCGTACCCATCACCTTCAGGCGAAGATAAGGATGGTAGGTACGAAGTCACTGAGACGTTGCGACAAGTCAGCGACACCATTCGGCTGATCACGCGAGAAGTTTTTATCATCATAGCTACTGTTTCATCAGTGCCTTGTAGGCTATATTACAGGAAATTGTGAATTAGTTTAAGTTTTTTGCGTTTCCGTTGATACTAAGCGTAACAATTATAACAATTTTTAGTCATTAGACAACATGTTTCGTTGAATTAGGACCATTTTCAGATCTGTTGTTCTCATAACATGCTTTAATACAGCGGAACCATAATGTCAGTCACAAAACAAAGGCACCATTGCTGGTATAAATAGCTCATCGGAGCTACTGTTTCCAACAAAATGATTTTTTTCTGAACAGTAGCGCCAATAATAGTAAATTTGTGTTAGCAGTGTGGTCTAATTTGCATTATATATATGTAAAATATATGATGAAGCAATGTTGATGTTACTTTTATTTTGTGACGATGCCATTATGGCTCCCTTGTATTACTATCGGATAGATAAGAGAGGTAAACTACTTACCTACACAGGAGTGGAGAATTACATAAATTACAGTTTCAAAAAGGGGTCTAGTATTGTGTTCCAAAAATGTTCAAATGTTTGTTAAGCTTAAGGGACTTAACTGCGGGGTTATGAGTCCCTAAACTTACAAACTACTTATGAAGTACTTACGGACTAGGACGGCACAAATATCCATGCCCGAGGGGGGATTCGAACTCCCGACTGTAGTGGCCGTGCAGACCGTGACTGGAGCGCCTCAGTCCCCGCGGCCACCGCGGCCGGCTATTGTGTTCCCATCTGATTCGTTACAGGTTAGATATTAGATTACCACTTCTCCCGTAGATCATGAATACGAATTTCGTAATGATGTGGAACGTGTAAGTTTATAAAAAGATAACATTACATGACATTTTTTATTTTACTAGTTGATCAGTGCAAATAATTCGCACTGTATCCTGATCAGTCACAGATAGGTAAGATAGTAATGGAGAAGAGGCAAATGCATATGTATAAAAGATAATAAACTTTGAATGATAGTAACAAATATTAGTCTTATTGTAAAAAAAATATAATTAAATACAACGTGATGAATTGTGAAACATACAAAAAATCAGATATTGACATTTTCATGTTTATCTTATTTTCTGAATACTTGTTTATTTTACAAAATTCATTTTATTTGTGCAGTACACAACGCTTGCTTGAACAAAGTGCACAATTCCAACAGCTGTTGTGCATCGACGTGTGAAACAGAAATCTAGTGATAAACTACGCTTGCGTAAAAAATCTAAACAACTGCAAGAGCTGTCGTGCCTGTTAGTTCAGTTAAACTATTTGTGAATTTTTGGTCACTACATCTATGTGTATAACCGAAATAGTATGATTTTAAACTACGGTATGCTTGCATCAAAGAAGTTCTTTAGCTTGCGTAAAGAATCTAAATAACTGCAAGAGCTGTCGTTCATGTTAGTTAAACAGATTGTCAAGTACGTTCTACAGTAATATCGGCCGCGCAAACTAAGTTGATTCACAGCACTGTAGTCCATGGGAGCAACCGTAAATACATGTCCCATTTAAGATCGTTCGTCGGGTATTAACTTAGATTGTATGAACAGTAGAATTAAATTTTTTTTGTTAAAACAATAACTTGAAACTATCTGTGTATTTTTCGTCATTAGTGGAGAACGAAACCTTGAAAATGATACCTCAATCATTAATTTTGGATAAGTAGTACTGGAGATACGGCGTACCCACAGAAACACCGATGAGAAATAATACATATGTTGTGATTCTTCAGTTTCTCCCGGCGTATTTGATGATCAAAATATCCACGGGTGTACTGCCGGTCTATAGTGTCCAACGGGACACTATAGACCGGCAGTACACCCGTGGATATTTTGATCAATACATATGTTATTTATTTTTTTTTTCTTTTTTTGTTAAATTACTAATTTATATGTAAAAATTTATCCAGTTAGTAGGAGCAGTGGTCATTCAGAAATTCTTTCAATTTGTTTTTAAATGCTGACTGGCTATCTTTCAGTGATATGATGTTATTTGGTAAGTGACTAAAGACCTTTATGGCAACATAATTCAACTGTTCTGTGCCAAAGATAGATTTAACCTTGAACGGTGTAGGTCAACCTATTTCCTGGTGTTGCAGCTCTGCACGCTGCTATTGCTTTTGCTTATTAATAACAGATTTCATAAGTGAATACATATTTATAGTGTGAAGCTACTGTGAAGATCCCTAGACCCTTCAATAGGAGATTTTGCGTGATATGCGGAAATTATTCAAATTACATGCTTTTGTGCAATGAATACTTTTTCGCTCAATGATGAATTAATTCAAACCATAGTACCATAAGAAAACAGTAAATGAAAATTGGCATGGTAAGCTAATTTACTGAAATGTTTGTCGCCGAAATTTCCAATAAGCATAATAGCATGAGTTGATGAACTCAAACATTTCAGTAGATCGTCAATGTGTTGGTTACAATTCATTTTCTCACCAATGCTCACACCTAAAAATTGAATATTCTACCTTAGTTACAGACCTCTGTTCACAGACTATATTAATGGTGTCATGCCATTTAGCGCATGGAACTGAATTAATGTGTTTTATCAAAATTTAATAAGAGTCCATTTGCAGAGAACCGCTTAATAACTTTCTGAAAGACATTATTTAAAATTTCATCAGTTAATTCTTGTTTGTCGGGTGTGATTACTATACCTGTATCATCAAAAAGAACTAGCTTCTAGTTTATATATAAAGAACAGCAAAGGACCAAAGACGGAAACCTGTTGGATCCTATTCTTGATAGTTCCCTAGTTTGAGGAATCAGTTGATTTTTGCTGTTTACCTGAAGCACTTAAACATCCTTAAAATTACTAAAAATTTCCGGGCTATTATGCCGTGGTCTAGCGGATTTATCGTCGAAACCCAACGTTTCGTCCTCGACTGCGGAGGACATTCTCAAGGGGGATCGTGGCACTTTGAATGTCCGATACACACCCTGGCTCGCTTGGTCAGTAGCGAGCCAGGGTGTGTATCGGACATTCAAAGAATGTCCTCCGCAGTCGAGGACGAAACGTTGGGTTTCGACGATAAATCCGCTAGTCCACGGCATAATAGCCCGGAAATTTTTAGTAATTTTGACCATTCCGGTCGTGAAAGTTTACATTTTACAACTTAAACATCCTGCACTCTTCCAGTTACGTATGAATTAAAGCACTTGTATACTGCCCCACTAATACCACAATGCTTAAGCTTATCTAGAATAACACCCTGATTTACACGGTCAAAAGCCTTTGAGAGATCACATAAAATCTCACCGGGCGATGTTCGGTTATTCAGAGCATTTTATGTTTGAGCAGTGAAAGCATATATAGTATTTTGTGTTGAATAGGAACAGACAGTCGTGTAGCAGACAGGTGCTGTCAGAGCAGTTAAGTATGCAGAGGTCGGGCACTTGTCTGGCTCTGGTCGATGTGGCAAGTAGAACAACGGCAGCGGCGGTGATGTAAGGCGGAGCTGGCCGGCCGGCCCCGCCTGGAGGCTGAGTTTCATAATGCGTGGGCGGCGCGGCTTAGAAAGGCGCGCCCGGCCCAGCCGAGCCGACAAGGACGCCGGAAATGTCGCCGCCGGGAGTCGAGCGGGGACCCGCAGCCCGCGGCCGGCGACCGCCGGGCCACCGTGGGAATCCTCCAACCGGTCGGCACGTCGCGAGGGCTTCATGCCCAGCCAATGTGGGCGACAGCAGAAAATTTCCTCTTACGAACTGAAAATACTCTGCTGCTAACGGCTGTAAACAGAACATATTTTATCAGGTTTCATATTCGATGGCTAACCTTTTTTATTTATTTTACGTATGGCAACAACAGCAGCATTGAGCATTACATATGATATAGTTTAATAAATATATTCAAATATTAAAATTTACTGATGTGGTAAATACACTACTTTAATACATGTCGGAATTCTAGATCTTACTAATTTAACACAGTGGCAATTTAAGAGATGCAATGACAACTTAAGTAAATACATATATACAAATAATCATAAATCAATATCGAGTGACTGTATACAACTAGTTGGAGAAGGGGTAGCATTTATAAAGTCACTGAATAGTCCAGGATATTTCCTAAGACGAGAGTCTCTCACGATATGTTGAACCGTTTGTTCTTGGGCACCACAATCACAGGCTGGAGAATCTTGGAGTCCCCACTTGTGCATCATAGTACTGTATCTGGCAGGGCCAGTTCTAATTCTGTTTAATTTTGTCCACACACTTCTCTGAAGATGGAACCTTGCTAGGCCGGCAGTTGGGTCTTCGACGCCATGATGCATCCCTGTTCCACATCTTGCGCCACTCTTTAATGTTGAAGTTGTTTCTTCCTTCATGCCACATGCGATCTGGAGGAGGATCGTTATATTGTGAACTGGAAGATCTTGTGAGAAGTTGGGGTGGTGACTTTTTCTCCAATCTCTATTCGTTGCTGCCGGCCGCGATCTGGAGGAGGATCGTTATATTGTGAACTGGAAGATCTTGTGAGAAGTTGGGGTGGTGACTTTTTCTCCAATCTCTATTCGTTGCTGCCGGCCGCGGTGGCCGAGGTGACTGAGGCGCTGCAGTCACGGTCAGCACGGCCACTACGGTCGGGGGTTCGATTCCCCCCTTGGGCATGGATATTTGTGCCGTCCTAGTTCGTAAGTAGTTCATAAGTAGTTTGTAAGTTTAGGGACTAATGACCCCGTAGTTAAGTCCCATAAGCTTAACAAACATTTGAACATTTTTTTTTATTCGTTGCTCACTGGCGTCGCAGGCAGCTGGTGTTAAGCTGCTGATGGTGTACATCCAGAGGATCGGGGTGGATTTTAGTGTGCTGTAATGATACTCTTTGAATCGTTCAGCTGTACGTCTTTTGCTATGTATTCATACGAATACAAAAAGTTAACAAATTATAAAAAAAAAAATGTATCGATATGAGGTACACTAGCTGGGAAAAGCGAAATATTACGCCGCTCATATGTTCCTTCTCTTAGAGTAGAGAAGAGTAGACTCAATCAGCAGGTATTTAGCCACTGCTGCTACTATTTAAGTACGGAACACCGCCGGTTTATTTTGAAAATATTTGAAATGAAATATATACATGCACTTTATGCATAGCTGCAATATATAAATGGCTAACCGTAAGGAATACGAACGAGACAGGCTGCTCAGGAAACCGCCTTTATGTGAGACAGAACCGAAGATATCACAGCCAAATTTATTTCGTAGATAACACGTTATACAAAAATCACATGTTTGAAACTACAACTCGAGTGAAGTGAGGAAGATGTCGAAATCAGAATTGAGTTTTGCTGCCATTGCTGGCTGTAATCGCTAATACACGCCTCAGCATTGACTCTAAGAGGTTCTCGAAGTGTTGCTGGGCTATAGCACCCACTCTGCTTCCCCAAAAGGAAGCTCTTGTGTAGTCGCGGGTGGTGTATCGTAGGCAAATTGTTCAGCAATCATAGAGAATAAGTTGCAGATAGGTGAGAGATCTGGTGAACAGGGAGGCCAGGCACCCACGTATGATGGGGGGATGAAGAAGTCTTTGCCTGCCACTTGTGGTCACGAGGCCTTCGGCAGGCTTCGACGATATGGGAGGACAACGCACTCCAACAATTCAGAGATGTAACGCTGGCTAGTCAGTGTACCGACAGTACGTACTTTGACAGGAGGGGGGATGTTCGGAGTGCGGGAGTGGAATCTAATACGACGACAAACCAGAATCCCTGGCACAATGTTAATACTGGGTTTTCTGAGGCAGCAGTCTCGCCACTTTGCGATTGTGCAGGCGTAATTCGGATTCGACGATAAAAACAATGTCGATGATGAAATCTTCTCGGGTTGACAGCCGAGTCATTGCTTCGTTCTATCGCTGACCGAAGAACGAAGCATTGACTCGGCTGTCAACCCGAGAAGATTTCATCATCCAGATTCGTCGGGAAAGCCTGCTTTGTCATATAAAAAAATGTCGTTTCGATCACGAGTCTGCTGGCACCAGGACGCTGGTCGTGTTAGTCTCTGAGACACCGTGGTGAGAGACTGCTGAACTGCTGCCTATGTATCAGTGATGACCGTACAAGTCAGGCATCCGATTTTATGGTCTGGAGTGATACTGGATTCCATTTTAAATTCTGTTTTCCTTCTACAATACAATTAGTGTGTGGGGCCACTAAGATATTGAATTATCACGAACAAAATAAACTTATTATTTATACTCGTGTTTTTTTTCATTTTTTAAAGTTATTATTATTATTATTATTATTATTATTATTATTATTTGATAAAAAGAATCTAGAGCGGAAAACTGACTTTTGATTATCTACTAGTTTCTACCCATTGCTGTCACTGCTCACTTGAGGAACTCCTGATCATCAACACACCTTCTTGCAGCAACATTCTGAAGATAGCCCAACATTGGGTCGAAATAAAAAGTAAATATTGCGCTCTAGACCGCTTTCTATAAAAATGTTATATGGGCCCTATTTTCCTGAAGGAAACAAAAATGTTTCCAAAAATGTGTCATGTATTAATGATTGTGCTTGATCATGACAGTACAGTAACGGTCCTTTCCAGCATTACGTTTTACTGGACTTCGTAAATTACTCTTGAGACGTACTGCTCGCACTGGACCATTATTTCTGAAAATATGTTCCGCAACTTCCTTGCCATGTCACTTCACTGCCTGCACAGTCTCAAAATAATTAAATCATACATTATATACGCTATTTATCTATCTATCGCTTTGGACCTTTCCCGCACATGCAGGGTCGGCCGGATGCCCTTCCTCCCGCCACCCCATGCCCCCCCCCCCTCCAGGAGGAAATGTGTACCCCAAATGTCTGCGTATAGTGTTATGTTGTTATGGTCTTCAGTCCGGAGAATGGTTTGATACAGCTCTCCACCCTACTCTATCCTGAGCAAGCCTTTTCATCTCCTCATAAGAACGGCAACCCACATCCACTTGAATCTGCTTACTATACGAATCTCTTGGTCTCCCTCTGCGATTTTTACCCCACACACTTCCCTCCATCGCTAAATTTACGATTCCTCGATGTCTAAGAATGTGTCCTACCAAGCAATCCCTTCTTTTGGTCAGGGTATGCCAAAAATTCCTTTTCTCACCAATTCTGTTAAGTACCTCTTCATTAGTTATGCAGTCTACCCACCTAATCTTCAGCATTCTTCTGTAGCACCACATTTAAAAAGCCTCTATTCTCTTCCTGTCCGCACTGCTTATCGTCCATGTTTCACTCCCGTATAAGGCAACACTCCACACAAATGCCTTCAGAAAAGACTTCCTTACACTTACATTAATATTCGATGTTAGCAAATTTCTCTTTTTCAAAAATGCTTTTCTTCCCATTGCCATTCTGCATTTTATATCCTCTGTACTGCGACCATCGCATGTTATTTTACTAGCCAAGTAACAAAACTCATCTACCACCTACACTGTTTCGTTACCTAATATAATTCCTTCAGCATCGCCTGATTTTCTAAGACCGTATTCCATTATTTTTGTTTTGCTCTTGTTAATATTCATTTTGTACGCACCCTTCAACACACTGTCTATTCCATTCAACTGCTCTTCCAGGTCCTTTGCTGTCTCTGACAGAATTACTATGTCATCAGCAAAACGCAATGTTTTTATTTCTTCCCCCTGAACTTTAATCCCTATTCCAAATTTTTCCTTGCTTTCCTTCACCTCCTGCTCGATGTACAAATTGAATAACATCCGAGAAAGGCTACAACCCTGTCTTACTCCCTTCCCAACTGATGCTTCCCTTTCATGCCCTTCGAGTCTAATAACTGCCGTCTGGCTTTTGTACAAGTTGTAAATAACTCTCCTTTCCCTATATTTTACCCCTGCTGACTTCAGAATTTGAAAGAGTGTATTCCAGTCAACATTGTCAAACGCTTTCTCCAAATCTACAAAAGCTAAAAATGTAGGTTTGCCTTTCCTTAATCTATCTTCTAAGATAAGACGTAAAGTGAGTATTTCCTCCCGGGTTCCTACGTTCCTCCTGAATCCAAACTGATCTTCCCCGAGATCAGCTTCTACCAGCTTTTCCATTCTCCTGTAGATAATTCGTGTTAAAGTTTTGCTACTATGACTTATCAAACTGATGGTTCTGTAATTTTCACACCTGTCTGCGCCTGATTTCTTTGGAATGGGGATTATAACATTTTTCTTAAAGTCTGAGGGTATTTCGCTTGTCTTATATATCCTACACACCAGTTCAAATAGTTTTGTCATGGCTGTATCTCCCAGAGACTTTAGTAGCTCTGAGGGTATGTCATCTACTCCTGGGGCCTTGTTTCGACCTAGGTCTTTCAGGACTCTGTCAAATTCATCTCTGAGTATAGTATCTCCTATTTCATTTTGATCTACTTCCTCTTCCCTTCCTACAACATCGTCTCTAAGTTCATTTCCTTTGTAGAGCTGCTCTATGTACTCTTTCCACATTTCAGCTTTGCCTTCTTTGCTGAGAACTGGTTTCCCATCTGAGTTCTTGATATTGGTAGAGTTGCTTTTCTTGTCCCCAAATGTCTCTTTTATTTTCCTGTAGGCGGTATCAACTTTTCCCCTTCTTATACATTCTTCTACAGATTTGCATTTGGCTTCTAGCCACTCCTGCTTAGCCATTTTGCACTTCCTGTCAATCTCATTTAGTTATGGTCAGAGTCTATATCTGCCCCCGGGTATGTCTTACAGTTTATAACTTGGTTCCGGAATCTATGTTTTACCATTATAAAATCTATCTGATACCTTCCGGTGTCTCCTGGTCTCTTCCAAGTATACAACCTTCTTTTGTGATTCTTAAACCACGTGTTTGTTACAATTAAATCATGTTCCGTGCAAAATTCTACCAGGCGGCTTCCTCTTTCATTCCTTTTGCCCAGTCCATATTCACCTACTATTTTTCCTTCTCTTTCCTACTACCGAATTCCAGTCTCCCATCACAATTAAGTTTTCCTCTCCCTTAACTGTCTGAATAATTTCCTTTAGCTCCTCATATATTTCTTCGATCTCCTCATCATCGGCAGAGCTAGTTGGCATATAAACCTGTACTACTGTTGTCGGTGTTGGCTTCGCATCTATCTTGACGATGATAATGCGATCACTGTGCTGCTCATAGTAGTTTACCCACATTCCTATCTTCTTATTCATTATCAGACCTACTCCTGTGATACCCCCAACTGATTTTGTATTTATAATCCTGTACTCACTTGACCAGAAATCCTGTTTATCCTGCCACCGAACTTCGCTAATCCCCACTATATCTAACTTCAACCTATTCATTTCCCTTTTTAAATTTTCTAATTTTCCTACCCGATTAAGGGATCTAACATGCCACGCTCCGATCCGTAGAATGCCAGTATTATCTTTCCTGATGACAACATCCTCCTGAGTAGTCCCCGCCCGGAGATCCGAATGGGGGACTATTTTACCTCCGGAGTATTTTACCCGAGAGGATGCCATCATCATATGTTCGTACAGTAGAGCTGCATGTCCTCGGGAAATATAACGGCTGTAGTTTCCCCTTGCTTTCAGCCGTTCGCAGTAACTGTGTGTCAAAGCCACATTAGCTGATGTTACAAGGCCAGCTCAGTCAATCATCCAGACTGTTGCCCCTGTAACTACTGAAAAGTAGTAGTCTTCAGGGACCACACGTTTGTCTGGCCTCTCCACAGATACCCCTCCCCAGTGGTTGCACCTACGGTACGGCTATCTGCATCTTTGAGGCACGCAAGCCACCCCACCTCGGCAATGTCTGTGGTTCATGGGGGTGGATAGTGTTATATGTGTGTGAAATTGAAAAGTGTAACTAAATGTTTGCGAACCATGTAAATGAGGCGGGGCTTGGGGACCAGCCAGGTATTCACTTAGGAGGATGTGAAAAACCGCCTAAAAACCACATCCAGGCTGGTCAGCACTCCGACTCCTTTCGTTATTCCGCCGGGCGGATTCTAACCGCGACCGGTACGCCTCCCCGTCTCGGAAAGCGGTGCGTTAGACTACACGGTTACACCAAGAATAAATGCAGGTGATAAACGGGTATTCATTGGACAAATATATTATACTAGAACTGATATGTGATTACGTTTTCACGCAATTTGGGTGCATAGATCCTGAGGAATCTGTACCCAGAACTACCCCCTCTGGCCGTAATAACGGCCTTGATACGCCTGCGCATTGAATCAAACAGAGCTTCGATGACGTGTACAGGTACAGATGCTCATGCAACTTCAACACGATACCACAGTTCATCAAGAGTGGTGACTGGCGTATTGTGACGAGCCAGTTGCTCGCCCGCCATTGACCTGACGTTTTCAGTTACATCTGGAGAATTTGCTGGCCAGGGCAGCAGTCGAAAATTTTCCGTATCCAGAAAAGCCCGAACAGGACTTGCAATATGCGGTCGTGCATTATCCTGTGCCGTACTTAAATAGCAGCAACATAAGAGCTGCGTAATGTTTCGTTTTTCCCAGGGTTTCGAAGGGATCGAATGAAGAGTAGAGCCACGCGTCGTAACACATCTGAAATGTAACGGCCACTGTTCAAAGTGCCGTCGATGCGAACAATAGGTGACTGAGAGGTGTAACCAACGGCACTCCATACCATCACGCCGGGTGATACGCCAGTATGGCGATGACGGTAACACGCTTCCAATTTGCGTTCACCGCGATTTCGCCAAATACGGATGCGACCATCATAATGCTGTAAACAGAACCTGTATTCATCCCATGAAATGACGTTTTGCCATTCGTGCACCCAGGTTCGTCGTTGCGTACACCATCGCAGGCGCTCCTGTCCGTGATGCAGCGTCAAGGGTAACTGTAGCCATGGTCCTCGAGCTGAAAGCCCATGCTGCTGCAAACGTCGTAGGATTGTTTGTGCAGATGGTTGTCTCGAAGACGTCCCCATCTGTTGACACAGGGATAGAGATGTGGCTGCAGGATCCGTTACAGCCGTGCGGATATGATGCATGTGATCTCGACTGCTAGTGATACGAGGCCGTTGGGATCCAGCACGACGTTCCGTTTTGCCCTCCTGGACCCACCGAATCCATATTCTACTAACAGTTGTTGGAAACGCGACCAACGCGAGCAGTAATGTCGCGATACGATAAATCGCAATCGCCATAGACTGCAATCCTGATGGTACGCATTTCTCCTCCTTACACGAGGCATATATACGCATTTCTAATCCTTACACGACGCATATATAATGTGTCCTACTCAGCTATTTAATCCCATTTATCTCTGAAACTACAATAGTTATTGAAAACGACTTTCACGGTCATGAACGTACGGCAGGGACTTATGAATTTTGGTACTATGAGACAGTCTAAAACGTAAAGAAGTATTATTTTCAACGCAAACATATTTTTTAAATGGATACTCCATATCATTTCTTAAGCAATCAATAGCATGAAAAAATCATAAGTATTTCATACGTGATCTTCGTTTCGCTGTTTCTCCGGGTGTAACTGACGCATCACGATGCAACAAACGCCATTCTTTTTGTGATTTTTCATGCTATTGATTACTTAAGAAATAATATGGAGTATCTATTTAAAAACATATGTTTCGTTGATTCAAAATAATACTTCTTTACGTTTTAGACTGTCTCATAGGACCTACTTTCATAAATCCCTGCCGTAGGTTCATGACCGTGAAAGTCGTTTCTCCTCTTGTAGTTTCAGAGATATCTTGGGTTGCAGATTTAACCATCTTTTAGTGCATCTATATATTCATTTACAATATTTACAAAATAAACCGATGGTGTGCCGTACTTAAATAGCAGCAGTGGCTAAATACTCGGATGTTACATTTACTGTTCTCTACTCTAAAAGAAGGAGCATAAGAGAGGCGTAATCTTTCGCTTTTCCCAGCTGGTGTACCCTCATAACGATAAATTCCCTTTTTTATAATGTGTTATTTTAACGTTTTGTATTCTTATGAATACATAGCAAAATATTTAATGTGAGAAAATATTTTCATGCAGATGTATCTTTATACTCTCCGGAACCCTCCTAATAGCAATGCACTTACAGCAACTAGCCATCGTTACATCTCTGCCTGTTTTCCTGCTACTCCTTCGGAGCTTTCCGACTGCCAACTTGCAACAGAAAAAGGGGCGACCACGTTCAAAACTAGCTCGTCGCCAATCGGAGTGCACTGCTGTTTCCTTGACCACATATTTCTCCCAATCTCTGACCTACCGAAAAGAGTGGCCGAGGTTTGCGGAACCACCCGCCAACTGCACCACAACAACTACGGCAGTATGTGGAAGGAGCATGGCCTGCTGTACCACAACACATCCAGAACTGTCATTTATTACCGAGACATGTAGCAGCGGCTATAGCCCGGAATGGAGTCAACTATCATGTGTTTCAGATTTTTCGTTCTTTAGCTGATGCAGCATTTTCAATCATCCGCCATTATCTGCCAAGTACATTTAGCTGTGTTATATCCGGTTCTTCTTGGTACTGTAGCTGCGTTATATGGTTGGCGCGTGCACGTACAATCTAACAGAGGTCCCACAATTAAGTGAATACTTCGTGTTGCAGAAGTACAAGCAGAAATCCAAGCTTTGTGCGTTAAACTGATGTCATGTTTCAGACGTTGTAATAGGCGGGAAAAGAATTAGTGGAAGGACAGGCAAATTTATGTAACCCAGCTGCTATTTAGTAGAACGATTCATTTATTATATCTTGCTAAAAGTCAAACAAACAAGCCCCTCGTATTCATAGAAGACCCTTTTAAATAGGCGACAAATGAGGAAAGGGACAATAAACCCACTCAAGATGTGACTTTTCAAGCTTCTCAAGATATCTGACTACAGTGGGGTACGAATTGATATCTGAAATAGTAATCGATAATTAAAGAAAATTTTAAAAGAAATATTTACATGACAGTTAGGAGTGAAGTAAACTTAAGCCGACTGCCTTAAAAGTAAACGTTGATGAAAATCAGATAGTCACTAAGCCCCTTAATAACATTCATGAAAGAACCTGTTGGGTAATAAACTCAGTCAAGTTTATCTGATTCCAGTGAGCTCCAAATTATTTGAAATCTGAAATAGTATTTCATAATCAATTTAAAAAAAAAAAAATATTTACATTGGAGTTAAAAAATGACAATGATTTCAACAAATTTCCAGTGTAGTGCTAACAAGTTCAAATATGACTAAACGGCTTTTTTCCTTTACAGTTAGATGAAGCTATAGTGATGAGTCCGAACGTAGGGCAATTTTCAGAACCGGCCTTAGAACGTTACATCTGACAAGTAACAAATGCAGACACACACGATGAAAATATGTACGTCAAAAGGTTTGGCACGATGAGTTAGGTTACAAACTTTCATCAATCACTAATATGCCACAATTAAAGAAGGAACAGATACAAGACACTCATTAATCTAAAAGCTGTTGGTGCAGGTATACATAAAACAACTACGTGATGGTTACACAGCGATGCCCTTTGTAAATAAATCGGAGGTGAAGTTCGTTAAGTAGAGCGTATGCCTAAGGGCCAATTGACACTGGATGGAGGCCCCTCACTCACAGTGAAAATAACGACCGTCACCTAAGAACTGTTCGGAATCCATAAAGTACAGTAGAGACAGCAACCTTTTGGGGCACACTTAATTTACTTCGCACCACCCCCCTCCACCCCTGGGTAATGAACCAGATTAAAATTCAATTCTCACTGTGTGAATAACAATACTCCAAATTACGACCAAGTACTATGCCTGAGAAAGGAGGACATGGAAGAAAAGGGCCCTGCCAACTCTTTCGTCTGTGGATCGAGCGGGAAACGAACAAACAGGCAGGTACTAACAATATAAATGTAGACAAGAAGGGGAACACGAACACAGAAGGAAGGAAAATACAAGATTCAAGATCACAGAAAACGCAGAAAGGACCGCACTGCCAAATGACAGCCACTCGCCGAGCAATATCGCCAAAGGGAAGGAAAATGCACTGCCTATATATACACCCACGGCCAAGACAGGTAACTGACACAGGAGTGGCTACAAAGCAGGAAAACCACTGGTTACACATAGAAGAGGATATGAAAGTTTCAATTAGAAACCGTTAAATGTTAAAGTAGCGCCTAAACCCCCGACAAGCGAATCCAGGTGCACACACCACAAGAGAAAATCAAAGTTCACAACGACAGCCAAGGCGAACACATCACGTAAAATTTGACGGCAAAAGATCCAGTACAAGAAGCAGGTGGGCCCGCCTACTTGATAGAATTCCGCCGAGAAGTGGCCGCTGCTGCAAGACCCACCGAGGTTCAGACGGACAGGCATAACGGGGTCACACGCCCCAACAAATGGACATGGTGTTCATGCAGGGCCCATGCCCTGGCGTCCTTCTCTGTCTCGGATCAACAGCCAACTCACTCTTTCCGCTTAGGCAACGGCCAAGCGGCCGACCAAAGATCAGCTAGCGAAGGCCTAAAGAGCCTGTATAGGGAGAGAGTGGGCATGCAGAGATTGCTCCTGATTGGCTGACAGCCCAGGACGCCATGTTTTTACCAGATTTGGCGGGCTTTACACGTGTGTGAATAGCTACAGTGTGCGTTTCTGACTGCTATTTCACTGTACATTTAATGGAGGTTGTATTACGGTAGCCACTGCTCCATTTTTGCACGTCTTTTATCGGTTTTATTTACGTAAATTAACATGTTGTTCGTTGGTCGTTGACGATAACCTTAGAACATCGCGGCAATTTTTAAGATTATATGATGGTTTGCAGTGATTTACTGAGTGTAATTAATAATGTGTTTTACATAATCATTAACCGCAATCAAGAGAAATGGCTCGTTGTTCGTCTTTCTCTGTTGACTAAAAGATTTTTATATGATGCTTATGTTCGCAAGGAATGAGGAAATACGGGAAAAGTGGGCAGTGAAAATTAACCGAGAAAGCGGGAACCTTAAGGTGACTTATAAAGAAAGAAAGACATTGATGAAATTTAGTAATAGAACTACTGCCTGTGAAATTCCCGCGTGGTGTAGTGGTTGCGTACTGAATTTTTAATGTGAAAATGCGAGTTCGAATTGAATAAGCGGTAATTTTTTTAAACAGTATTATACATAAATACTCTGCGAATCATATTAAAGTACACGTCAGAGTGTTCAATGAACTGCTTCGTCAACCAATCCACTCTCTAATAGCACTCGGGAAAAAGGAACACCTAAATCTTTCTGTTTTCGATCCGATTTCTCTTATTTTATTTTGATGATCATGCCTCCCTATGTCGGTGGGTATTAGCAAAATATGTTCGCAATCGGAGGAAAAAGTTGGTGAAAAAAATTTCTCAAATTAATCTCGTCCCAATGAATGAAGCTTTTCTTTTAATGATTTCCACCCTCAGCTCCTGTATAATTTTCATGTCACTCTCTGTCGCTTATCGCGGCAATACAAAACAACCTACCATTCTCTGAGCTTTTCTGTACCCTCCGTCAGTCCCTCAAAGCGCAGCAATACTCCTAAATATGACGCCTAAGTGTAGTGTAGTGTAGTCAGTATCTTTAGTAGAACTGTTGCATCTTCGAAGTGTTCTGTCAATGAAACGTAGCCTTTGGTTCACCTACCTTACGGTGTTTTCTAGGTGTTCTATCTAATTACGGTTGCTCGTAATTCTAATTCAAAAGTATTCAGTTCAGTTTACGGCCTTTACATTTGACCGATTTATCGAGTAAATGAAATTTAACGGATTTCTTCTAGTGTTCATATGGGTGACTTCACAATTTTCACGGTTTAGGATCAATTGCCAATTTTCGCACCATGTAGATATCTTATCTAAATCGTTTTTCAGGTGCTTTTGATCTTCTGGTAACTTTACTAACCGATATATGACTGTATCATTCGCGAACAGTCAAATAAAACTTCCCAGATTGTCTCCTAAATAGTTTGTAAAGACAAGGAACAGTAGGGGCCCCATAACACTTTCTTCAGGAACGCCAGTTATTACTTCTGTTTTTCTTGATAACTTTCCAGCAGTTATTACATACTCTGTCCTTTCTGACGGGAAAATGCTAATTCAATCGCACAACTGAGGCGATATTCAATAATCTCGAAATTTCATTAGAATACGCTTGTCAGGTAAACTGTCGTTTTATGTTGATCTTTTTATGGTATGCACAGACCGGCATTGTTGACCACTATATTGATGGTTATTGTATACAGATATTTTTGTTTTATGCACGGCCAGTATTGTATAACTGCTACACTATAATTACTGTTGCATATTCTTTACAACCTTGTGCTGTGTTGGCTGACCTATTGTGTTGTTACAGCCGTATCTATATTTCGTAACTGCTGCACTGTGACTACTATTATGTATTCTTTTATGACTGTCTTTTTATACAGACGTTTGTGTTTTATTTACTATCCAATAGTTTATGACTGATAAATTGTAGACATTGTTGTGTATTCTTTTGCACTTGACTGTGGTTTTGTGCAAGTGTTTTGTGATGTGCACTGGCCAGTGTTGCGTCACCGCTGCATTGTGGTTACTTTTTAATCGACAGTCGTTTTATACAGATATTCCTATGGTATGCACAAACCAATATTGTATGACCGTTACATTTTAACTGTGTTAGTTTTTCGTTTATAAATGACTGTCAGTTTATACAGATATTTTTGTGGTATGCACAAAATTAATTACGCCATCAACGTAGAAATTAGTATATTTTTTCGAATGACTTCTAATTATTTTTATAATCTGTACAACACGTTTTTAACCTCATTGTGTTTTAACATTACATTGGTGTGTGCTGCCATCTGACGTCGTATTTTTTTATCCTTGACATGTATCATGTATCAATTTGCAATTATCTTTTATTATAATGACATAGTGCACCTATGCACTGTAAATTGTTATATAACAACTGTTTGACATTACAAGGTATGTCTCATCTCTAAATAGGCCCGATCTTGCTCTTATGGATTTAAGTGATGTATCTTCTCTTTTTATTATAATGACATGTATGTTTTAAATTTCCGTCTTTCCTTTTTTAACAGATTATGGCCTTGTAAAATATTTTATTTGACCAGATGATGCTGACATAGTTCAGCCAAACCGGTCGTCGTTAATAAAAATTGATGATCAGCGATCTTGGCTTTTTTATATCTTTTTACAAAGTGTCAAAAGCCTTCCGGAAATCTTGAGGTAGGGAACAGATTTTAAATTACTTGACGATAGCACTCATCATTCTATGTGAATAAAGAGCTTGCTGTGTTTCACAAGACCGATACTTTCGGAATCCGTGTTGACTATGGTTCAGTAGGTCGTTCTGTTTTTGGTAGTTCATAATACATGAAATAATAAATCGTGCTGCAAACCGCCAATGATACAGGCCTATAATTTTGCGAATTACTCCTATTGTCTTTCTGGAATATTGGAGTGGCCTGTGCAACTTTCCAGTCTTCGGATACGGATCTTTCCTCGAGCGAGCAGTTGTATATGATAGCTAGGAATGGAGCTATTGCATCAGCATACTGTGAAACGGACCTAACTGGTATGAAGTCGGGACCGGGGCACTTGCTTTTGTTAAGTAATTTAAGTTGCTTTAATACTCCAGGGATATCTACTTCTAAATTATGAATCCTGGCAGCTGTTCTTGATTCGACCTCTGGAATATTTGCTTCGTTTTCTGTGGTAAAGGAACTTGGGAATGCTGTGTTTAGCAATTCTCCTTTAGTCGCAATATGATCAGTTGCATCACCGTTGCTATCGCCTTGTGAAAGTATTGATTGTGTTTTGCTAGTAGTATGCTTTACAAGTGACAAGAATGTCTTTGGATTTCCTACCAAGGTATCGTTGTGGCAACTATTATAAAGTTCTCGCATTGAAGTTCGCGCTAAATTTTGAGTTTCTGTAAAAGATTCCCAGTCTTGGTGATTATCTGTCAGTTTAAATTTTGAATGCAAGAGTGATCTAACTTGCTTTGTGTACCATGGCGGGTCAGCCCCCTATTTTGTTAATTTATTTGCTATAAATCTATCAAAACTTTTAATGTAAGTTACATCTGATCTACACTACTTTAGAAAGAGAGGAGATTTCAAGAAGGTGTTAAGCGACTTTTTATTGATTGCTTGAATAAACATTTTTTGGTTAATTTTCGTGGATTTTTAGATTTTTAATCTCGCTACAACAGCTCCCACCCTCACGAACCAAAGACATTGCCGAGATTGGGTGGCTTGGGTGCCTCAACGATACAGATAGCCATACCGTTGGGGCAACCACAGCGGAGGTGGTATCTATGGAGAGGCCCTACCAACTTATGGTTGGTTGGTTGAAGAGAGAGGGAGCGAGCAGCCTTTTCAGTAGTTTCGGGATCAAAAGTCAGGATGATTGAATGAGCTGGCCTTGAAACATCAGCTAATAGGGCTTTGCCATGCTGTTCCTGCGAACTACTAAAAGCAAGGAGAAACTATTTTTCTCATAATATTATCCTCCTGAGTAATACCCAGACCGGAGATCTGAATGAGGAACTATTTACCAAAGAAGACGCCATCAGTAAAACTGCAGGTCTTCGTGACTGTCACTCATGGTAATAAAAATATTTTATTATCATGACATAGTGCACCTATGCACTCTTAATTATGTTATGTAGCAACTGATTGACTTTACAAGATGACGGCCTTGTAATAAGTTTTTTGGACCAGATGATGCTGGCAGAGATCAGCGAAACCGGTCGTCCAAAATTAAATCAGTCATCAGCGAGCTTGGCTTTAATATATTTGAACATAATTGGATCTCCTCCTGTAATATAAAAAACTCAAAAAAATTACTTTGACAGCGTCTATCTAAATTGATTGCTCTGTATGCTTGGAGGCTGGGTATAAATGAAATAAAAATAGGATATTGAGTTAAAGGAGAAGCATCGAATTAAAATTTGTGCCTTAGGCGGGAATCGAACCCAGACCTTGAAAGACTACTGTCTGCCGTCTTCCCTAGGTTTTTAACTTTGTAAATTATCTATGTTCGCTAGACAGCCTTGTTTTGCTAAACGAGAACCCCTTTCGTTCAGAGGCATGAGGAGTAGCATTTCATTTCACTTTTTTTAAATGTTAGTTCCTGTAATATTGCTGGGATTTTATTATGTTAATTTCTTATCATTGTGTCTATGAATGTAGCAAGATGAACGGTTTCTCCATGTCGCCACTGTCCCTGTGAGGATGTGTACTTGCTTTATTCTGTATGTGCAGCTATGAGAATCTTCTAGCATGGAAGTCTGTGTGTATGCCTGAGAAATTTCGTCGTCGGCTGCTTGGTGCGCGCTTTGCATCTCTGGCTTCGAGTCGATAGGTAGTCATTACCAACCTCTGCTTTTGATGCTACCAAAGAGGTTCCTCCACACTTTGGTTACAAGTTAAGTTGGTAATGCCCAGCTAGCGATCCTCAGTTGGACGCGCGAGTTTAGGCTCCCCCACCCCTGCGGTTTTACCAGGGGTTTTTAGCGATTTCCGGTAGATTTCCGGTGGTTGTGACCTGGCAAGCCGACGGACATTCGGTGGCTGCACTTCGAGCTGGTAAGACGTTCTGATTTTCTTTCCTCCCTTGAGATGGTAGCGATTCGTTGTCTGGTTAGACTTCAGATCTTAGGTTCATTTTTCGGGAAAAGTTTCTCCGATCATGCACGGAAATGTATTCAATTTCATTTCGGTGATTTTGCATAGGTAAAAGTGGTCAATATGCAACTAATTCGGTTTGATAACGGCTGGGAATCGGTAACCTGTGTGAGACTAGCTGGTGGTGTATGAACTCTGTTTAATTTCATTATAGCTTTGTGGAACGCGACTAAAATTCGGGAATATTTTTATTCTGTATAGTGCATGTGAAATATTCTATTTTGTTTTCTCCTTCCACGATTGATATGTACTCCACGTGGTGTGTTCTTAGAAAAAAGCCTTCAGCTACCCCTGTATCAATTTCTATGCCATCCAGGCAAGAAATTCTGCATTTATCCTTCTGATTTCCTTTAGTACATCGCGATCTCCTCTCCGGCTATTTTAAATTGCTGTTTAGTTTCCAAACTTGTACTTTGCATTCGGACACCGTCAGTAAATTCTCTTCTAGCCTTTTACGGCCCCATTTATTAGCTTGCTTATGAGATACTACGTATTTCTAGAGGCTGCATGCCGTAGTTCTTAGTTGATTTACTCCGACTCTGAATTTATTCCACTTTTCTGATTTTTGAAGACTGAATTTCGTCCATCCGTGTAAAACCTTCCAAATCGCGTCTAACTGTATTTCTTTAGTTTCCTTATGATATCGTACGCATTTCTAAGGGTAGCATGTCGTAGCTATTTTTCTTTGTTTTTCGGAAATTGAATTTTGTATTTTTTACTGGTTTTCGGAACCACGTAGTTCCGAATTCCGACTTTAAGGGTTTATAGCTAGTCACTTGAGTTCTCGCCACTGCTCACATGCCAGTGCCTTACTATTGAGTATTCTTGCTTCGTAATTTCTGATTCCGTTGGTTTTTGTTGAAATGAACACGATCTTTAAGCACTTACCCTTCAGTGGGGTACGAATATGTAATGTAGCAGACACGTGCCTTGTATCTCAATAATTCCACATGCTCACGGTTTGATTTGCATCGAAATTAATCTCGGTAATATCGCGTACCATCTCAAGTAAAGAAAGACAGACCAGAGCGAACTACCAAGTTTAATTTTTCTTGTGTTGTGTGGTACATCCTGGTTCGCTGAATTTCGCCTATGATAACGGCGCCTCCTTCGGCTTTGTATCAGAACGCTGAGTTGGGTTTGTTTCGGTTTGCTTCGCGCGTGTGAGTGGCTG
This sequence comes from Locusta migratoria, assembly GCA_026315105.1. NCBI lineage: Eukaryota > Metazoa > Arthropoda > Insecta > Orthoptera > Acrididae > Locusta > Locusta migratoria. The sequence goes on along the minus strand of CM048744.1, from coordinate 730,020,075 downwards.
AATGCTTGTTGATTATAAATCCCTCCCCCGACGATGTTCAGTTCAGATTACTTTAATTTAATGTAGTTGTTATAACGGGACGAAAGTTTTCGACTACCCGTTACTCGATGCCACAGATAATCGCTCCAACTTATTATGAACAGGTAATTTCTTAGGGAGATATGTTTTCATGTAAAATGGTAATTATATCTGAGAACTGAAATGCATCTGTGATTGTATGTTGTAGATATTTCGTATTACAACGCGAGTGAGACAACAGTGAACCAGAGAGGTAGACACTAACGCCTGTGGTACAGCAGAGATGAAGCTAGAATCACAGATCAAGCTGGCCGCTAGTCAAAGCGTTTATGACAGACAATCTATATTGTTGGGATAATTGATGATCAAGTGTGGGTCTTACTTGGTTCCTGGTAAAACACGAAAGAATTGTTAATCGAGTCATTTTTTTATAATTATTGATGGAGTAAAGTCAAGTTATAAGTAGTCACCATCTACGACAGAAAATGGTTTCCAGCCCATTATCGGAATATCTGATTTTGAACACATTGTTTTGAGAGAAACGGGAAAGTGAGTATTAATTTCCAAGAATTATTTTAGTGCGCTGTAGCTTGTAGAGTGTTGTAGTATAAGTTTCAAAGATTAATTTTCATGGCCTATTTGTGGCGTGATCAGTTTTGGCTAGAATGTTTTATACTGCAGAAGGAGTGAGAGGGTAGAACTATTTATTTGCTGATAGTGGCAAATATTTTTGGTAACGTCGTGCCGAGTGACTGGCGTGTGGATAGTTTTATTAATGAAACCAAATTTCGAACATGCAGGGTATCGAAAATATCATCCGAGAGCAGGGCAGTTTGTTGTGGAAATGTTGGATGTAGTTAAATCCTTCTGGGAGTTTTATCCATCGTAATAGTGAGGCCGTCACCCACTGATTTTGTTGTTATAGACTGCCTGTATCCTCGAGGTGAATCAGAATTATTTTGCTCTAAGTCATTCGATATGTTAATTTGTTAATGGAAAATTTCCTTCTGTTAGTTTACTACTTGAGAAGCAATGAATAATTTGTCCACATGCTAAACGTACTGTTGAATGATTATAAATTTAAAAACAATTAGGGTGTTGAAACTAAGTAGAATCGTATTTGATCGACTCAGCCCAATGTTTACCAGTTTACAAATGGCAAGTCTCTTAGGGATATTTGTTTTGTGGGAAGTGATATTTGAGTAGGGTTTGCTTCGTAAAGTCGGATACATCTGAAGTGAACTGATTATTTTGTTGTACACTGGGAATTTGGTAAGGGGTGGAGTCGCTGTAGGGCTTTTATTTTATTTTTTTCCTGCCATCTGCATCAGTTAAAAAGATAGTTAAAGGGGATTACTTTTGTTTAAAGAGACTAGACCTGACATTCTAACATCACAGAATGTACAGTTCTTAGATTTTCTAAGTTAAATAAAATGCAATAAGCCAATAGGCGTAACACATAAATGTTGATTCGTCTTATTTCTTTTTTTCTGCTATTTATTAAATCGATTGTGGAAGGTTATATCTCGACTACGACTACGATTTTCTGTGGTGAAATAGTTGCTATTGACAAAAATAGACCGGTTATTGATATTCAACATACTCAAGAAAAGAAAAAAAATAACTAGTCTTATAAACAATAACCTTTACTAAATGACAAGACTGACTTTAAAAACATAAAGGTACGTGAAGTGCAGAGATCATAGAAACTACAAAATAAATTGACAAAAGACGGAGCTGATACCCACCCCCCCTCCCCGGTTCACAAAACAGGTCAGAACATTGTGGCAGGAACAACGAAAGAAAGCATGGAAAACATAACGAACCCAAAATCCCCAAGACTGGCGATGCTACATAAAAGCTCAAATGTAGTGAGCCCTTCAGTGCGAGAAGCTTACAATAGTTTGCACATCCAAACTCTGGCGGAAAACCCAACGAGATTCTGGTCATAGATAAAGTGTGCTAGAGGCAAGATACATAATTATCATGTTATTTTGGTGCATGTAGATCAGAAGTGTCTAAAGGAAGTGTCTAGGACGGAAGAATTAGAAACTTCTGCCTCCCGTAATAAGCTGATGAACATTCGTGAGATTGAAATTAGAACTTATTTGGCAAGTTTAATGCAATAACTTTTCAAAGTTGTATCTTGAAGAATTAAAGTCCGTAATAAATTTATAGGATCCAGAGAGATTAATATAAACAAACTTTGACGAAAATAATCACGAATTGTGAACTTATAAAGTGTGTACTGTGAAAGTGTTGTGAATGTAACTATTTATTTCAGATTAGAGAATCTATGAACCTTAAAAAAAAGTCTTAAAGAGTTATTCGAGTATTTAGTTCCCTAATATAGTCCCAGCATATTCTAAAAGTGAAAATATATCTGTGACATTCCTAAGAAATTAATTAATGTGTGAAGGAATATATTTAACGGTTTTGGTCAGGAGTAACTTATGGTGAAATTTTCTAAAGAATAATTCTATAAAGGAAAAGGATCAGGCAAAAAACAGTATCTTTGTGATGGGCGTAAAATTATCTGAACTACCGGGACTCAATGATTCAAATTTTTATTCTTTGGTTTATTAAATATCAGCCCCTGAGAAACGGATTATCATGCTCAAACATTACAAAAGGTCTTTAAGTTTAATTGAAATCTTGAACCAATATTTACAGTGAAAAATCCGACAAAGATATAAATTTTATCAACTGCGAAGAAGTACCAGGTCTACCAACTTAATTTTCATACTGAGGTGAAAAAAAAAATTTTGAACCTATACATCCAATACAATTGTGAAAATCAAGACGTAATCTACAGCTTAAAAGTCGCAAGCTAAAGCCAAAATATAAAACGAAGTCAACACAATTGTCGCCCCAGTCACCAAACCAAACCATGTCGCCGCCCATTCATAATGTGTAGAATGCTAAGATTTTTAATGCTGGAATGATGTTTTGTTTCATATATATGATTGGCTACTGCTGATTTATGGTATTTCTTGTATTTTAGCACTGCCATATGTTCCTTGAAAAGGATATCAAATGATCTACCAGTAGCCAACCATCTATATGAAACAAAACATTATTCCAACATTAAAAATCTCAGCATTCTACACATCCAATCAAAAGGCAGAAAACTGGACATTATTGAGACACGAATCCATCTTAAACGACAAAAATGACAATGACAACATATACAACAGTATAATCTCTGTCTTCGACAGCAGCCTAATCTTGTAGAAAAAAGCCACACACACACACACACACACACACACACACACACACACACACACACACACACATCCAACCATCCAAACATACACAACCGTTGTCAGCACAAAAACTCATACATATATAGACGGGTGAATGGTTATGCTGTAAATGATTATGATCTGACGACAATTACAATGCACATTATAAAATAATAACACATATAAATAAAATACACATTACAATGATTATATATAATCATGTAAATAAAATACACGTTACGATGATTATATATATATATATATATATATATATATATATATATATATATATATATATATATATTGTGTGTTTTATTTATATGTGTTTATTTTATAATGTGCATTGTAATTGTCGTCAGATCATAATCATTTACAGCATAACCATTCACCCATCTACACATAATTACTCTTACTGAGTGAATAACAATTTCTGTATAAAATGTTAAATTCTTTGTTAACCTGCAAATTGTGTGTATGTATGTATATTAATTTATACTGTGCATTGTATACTCGTATTCAGTTTATAATCATTTAATGCAATTTGTTAGATTCCGTCTTTGTGCGTTATGTCTTTAGTGTAAGTTCTTTGCTTCTATTAGAAATAAACAAAGATGGTGGCTGTGATTTGTTACACATAAGTGAGGTTAAGGTAATGAAAGAGACATGTGGGCGCTGGAGGTATGATATTTTAATTGTTTACATTTAACTTCATTTGAACAATTGCACATAGTTACATTCTGATGTAGTAATTTGTATTTTCTCTTGTAGACAGTGCAACAGGGCAACCTAATCTGTATGTACACAGCTTAATGTTCTTCCACTTGATGATGGGTTTAAACCGACGAAACGCGTTGTGGTACAATAATACAAAGTGACTGGTAACAATAATACATTTTGTTTCAAACAATTTCAAACAGCAATCACGGTAAAGCCTATACAAAAATATTTTCATTTAAAGAACACAATGTCTGAGGGAAGGCGAACCAATGACTGACAAAAGACATATAAAATAAAGAAAGGCAGCTTGTTTTGTATTATTACGATATAAGGGAGAAAATATCGCGGAAATGATATAGATTGAGGCGAGAATCATTATAAGAACGGCATATTTCCTTTCGGCGAGATATATTTTTAAAATTTCTATCGTAGACTTTGACCTGGGAATGCGAAAATATGTTGTCGACTCCCACCTATACAGGAAGGAATGATCATCAAAACAAAATAAGGGAGGTTGTAGCTCGAACGGAGAGATTTAGGTTCCACCCTTCTTCGTGCGTACTTTTCAACAACGGAATGCTAGGTAAATAGTAAGAAAATTGTTCAATGAATCCTATGCTAGGCACTGAAGTTTGGTTTGCGTGGTAATCACTTAAAGGTAGGTATAGATTATTGATTGATTTTGTCAGGGAAGCCAAAACAGTTTTGGTCCAACCCGCCACTACCTGCACCAAAACTAAGTTTATTGTGCGGTATCGCTCCCTGTATAGTAAAGCCAACCATTGCCCTTGAACAGTGCAAGGAGTCCCTTTACCAGTTCGTTATTAGACACAATTTCTTCGTATCTGGTTATCCCAAAAGTTCTGTGTCTTTTACTCTCCAATGCAATACATTCGAAGATTAGATGTGACGCAGTTTCATCACCGTCAACACAGATCCTACATTTAGGGTCCTCTTCTGTTATTCCCATTGTATGTGTTTTTTGAAATTCCCATGGCCTGTCAGAAATTCAACCATGAGTCTAATCTTTCTCCTGTTCAAGGCCAGGATTACAGAGCTTCTTTTAAAACATGGCTTTGGCATCATTACCTTGCCATGTTTTTGTTTATAGACATTGGTCCAATCTTCTGCGTGCTGTCTTCTGAGCCAGTTACGTAGCTCCAATTTGATCATTGCCTTGGTGATTGTCAGGACAGGTTTCGGTCCAATAAATGGAGCCTCTGCCCCCATCCTGGCTAATCTGTCGGCATGTTCGTTACCACTGATCCCCGAGTGGCCAGGGACCCACAATAGGTTTACTCTATTGCTTTCCCCTAGCTCCACCAAACCCCTGTGACATTCTGCAACAATTGTAGACCTTTTTGCAGGAGCTACCAGTGATCTCAGGGCTGCCCGACTGTCTGAATAGATGTAGATGCTACGGTCTTTGCAGCACCTACGCAAATTCTCCTCCACACACACACACCCTGATGGCAGTGATTTCGGCCTGGAGTACTGAGGTCAGTTTCCCTAGAGAGATGACACCGTACAGTATTGGCGCAGCCCATATACCCCGGCCTCAACGCCTTGGTCTGATTTCGACCCGTCACTGAACCAGACAATATCCCCCATACAGTGTCGAACTATTTTCTCCCACTGCTCCCTACTTCCAATTGTTATATTGAAAGGCTTGTTGAACCATTATGGGGTTACAATATAGTCGGCCGGCATATCGCCAACCTTTCCTATATTTAACTCACTCACTATTTTAGTGTGTGATTCTGGATATCCCAAAGAGTTCCAGTTTTTGCCAGATTTGAGCCTGTATGCACCAGCAGCTGCCTCCATCTTGACCCAAAGGTGTAAGAGGGTCATGTCCAGTATGGTTTCCATCCCAGCAGTTGGTGTGCTGCTAATTCCGCCTGTTATAGCTAAGCAAGCTAATCTCTGCACCTTACCAAGCTCCTTAGCAGCAAACTGCTGTTCTACCTTCTTCCACCACACGACCGCCCCATAGGTGATCCTGGGTCTAATCACCGTGGTGTATATCCAGTGCATACCCTTGGGGTTCCGGCCCCAATTTTTGCCCCAAGCTCCCCTGGTACTTACCAGAGTACCTTTCGCCTTGGAGCAAATATTCTTAATGTGAGTGGTCCATGTCAGTTTCTCATCTAAGGTAACCCCTATATATTTCACTGTCCACTTCACAGGTAGAGCTGCATCGAAAGGCTTTAGATTCCAAATTGAATGCTGGATATGCTTCTTCGTGAATTGTAGAACAACAAGCTTCGTAGGACTAACCCCAGATCCTGATTTCTGCACCAGTCTTGCACAATGTCCAACGCACCTTGTCCCATATTCCTGACTGTGTCGGCAAATTTGCCAAGTATTACTATGACAAGTTCATCTGCGTATCCTTGGCAAAAGTACTGCCTAGAGTTTAATTCTCCAATGAGTTTATTCACCACTGGATTCCACAATACAGGGGAAAGGACTACTTCTTGTGAGCAACCCCTAGTGGTGTTGATTACCATTTTTTTCATTCATTGTGGTAGCCACTATCTTTCTTCCACTGAGCATGGCCCTAGTCCACCTACATATAGTGGTCCCGAGGTCATGCACCTCTGCTGGCCTAACCATGGTATCGAAGGTCGTATTGCTAAAAGCCCCCTCGATGTCCAGAAAGATACAGAGGGCTATTTCCTGAAAGTGTAATGCTTTCTCCACCTTCCCAACGAGTTGGTGGAGAGCTGTCTCACATGATTTACCTGGCTGATATGCATGTTGATTTGAATGTGGAGGAGCCCTACTTAACCTTCTCTCTCCAACATGTACATTAACCAGCTCTTTCTTAAGAATAAAGGAGGACAGGCTGATTGGTGTCATATCCTTGGCCTTGGTATGATCAATTCTCCCTGGCTTTGAAATAAAGACAATCTGCACTGCCCTCTAAGCATTGGGAATGATTCGTGCTGCACAGGAACCCTATTAAATTTTCTCCCGCTTGTTGCAGGAGAGCTGGAAAGATTCTATCATGTGATGTGAACGGTTGAAATGTTCCTACCGCCCATCGGACTTTACTGAAATCGACACACTCCTTGGCCAAATCCCAGTCCTCTTTGTGAATACCTGAGAACCGTTGTCTCTCAGGGATCGCATTTTGGTCTGTGTTATCCACCAGAGTATATTTATGAAAGTGAGTCTTGAGGTATAGATTATTACTGCAGGTACTTTCCTTTTTCCAAGTGAATTACAGTGGCATCGGTAAGTGCCCAAATTTTTATTTCTTCTACCTGAATTTTAAATCCCTTTCCAAATTTCTTCTTTCTTTACTTCAAAACTTGCTAAATGTACAGAATGAATAACACTACGGTAGGATTACGACCCTCTTTTACTCCTTTCCCAATCGGTGCTTGCCCTTCATATCCTTCTACCCTTATAATTGCTGTATGGCTTTCGTAGAAATGTTCTTTACATATATATTTCGATCTGTGCTAACTTCAGAATTTTAAAGAGTGCATGCCAGTCAACATTATCAAAATCTTTCTCAACATCTACCAGAGCTATAGACGTAAGATTGCCTCTCCTTGACCCGTCTTCTCAAATAAGTCGTAGGTCCAGTATTATCTCTCGTTTTGCTACATTTTGCTTTAATTCAAACCGACGTTCCGCAAGGCCGGATACCACCAGTTTTTCCATTATTCTTGAAATAATTCGTGTTAGTATTTTGCAAACATAACTTAGTAATCTTTTTGTTCTGTAAAATATTCATCTGCCTACACTCACTTTCCTTTGTAATTTAAATTATTACATTCTGCTTGCAGTCTGAGGGTTTGTGTCCTGTCTCATACATCCTGCATTCTGGGTGGCCAGTAATTTGTCTCCACAAAGTACGTCAGAACCTGTTCTTTGGAACAAATTGCTACATACCTAAAAATCCTGTAGGTGTTTTATGATACCGGTATTAGAAGGTCACTAAGTGAAATTTACATTCTTAAGCTGAATTTTATATTCGTTGTAATGTAATAACACAGTCTAACGTACTAGTCGCAACATTCGAGCGAATTTTTGTTGCCCATCGCGACAGCAACTGACCAAGCGGCCAGCAAGGAACACTACTGAGCTGTCGTTATCTCGTGAATTCTAAGTCGTGTTATCAACTGCTTATATTAGTTCTCGTTTATAACGCAGTAAAATGCAACAACATAAAAAAACCGCACGTCATTTCTCAGATATTGCAATGAACCTGAGAGGTATATAACATGCACTATCCTCCATAAGATGGAAATAAGTATAAAAATGCATTTTGCTGTTTCCAAATGTTTATTAAGCTCAAATAAAACACAGAAAGATGCAACAATTAAAAGTTCGATTACTCAAAATACCCACCCTTTGCTTCAGTCACTGTCTTGCACACTTTCGGCATACGTTGCGTCAGAATTGATAAGGTTTCAGTTGGAATTAATCTCCATTCTTGCTGCAGGACCTCCCACAATTGTCTACCACTCATGATTTGTTTTCGGATACCCCTGTCTAATTCATCCCGTAGTATTTCTATTGGGTTACTATCATGTGATTGGGGTAGCCATTCCATGTTTTTCAATATTTTACGAACCTCTAGAGACTTCACATAGTTCTGACATAAGCGAAACGTAAATATTCCTTCAAACCGTCTTGATTGCAAATTTTTATCTGCATTACTTCAGTTAGGAGATGATAATTGATACAGTTACAATAGACCGTGACGCGCGCAGTAGTCAGCTCGGCCACCGCGGCCGGCCCATCAAAGACGAAATGTTAGTTTTGTTAACACATTACTTGAAAACTAAAAGACAGATCGAAACGAAAAGTACATTTTGTGTCATATTCGTTTATTTCGGAGATACACGGCGACACTTCTTACGCTTGAAAGTGTGTGTGTTCATGTAGATTATTTCGGTTTCAATGGCGGAAACTGCAGTACGATTCGGTTCGGCACATATTTCTGCGTATGTTTTAGCTTTCCTCATTTCATTCATCTGTTTCAGCTCCACTGGTGTTTATTTTAGCATTTACCTTTTCGTCTTATATTAAACGCCCTGGAGCCTAAAATAAAACAATAGAAAATGTAGAAAACGGTTGGGAAATAGTTAACCGTAAGACGCATATGAGGTTAACGGTCGGCTCCCTTCCTTACCACTTGGAGCGCTAGTGCCGTTCCAAGCTATCAAGACCCTTTAACAGATTTCACACCAGAGTGTGGCGACTGGGATGTTAGACTGTGGTAATGTTTTTCACAAACCAAGTACATGATTTTGTTTCGTCTAATGGAGGACGTGTGGGAAGCGCCAGGCACGTCTGACGGACAGGCAAACACATGTGTAAAGCCGGGGGAGGGACACACGTCAGCTTGGTGACAGCAGTGTCTATTTGGCAATACTTACAACACGGTGCAAGGCGAACGGCCGCTCACCACTGAGAATAGCTTGGAAAGCCTTTGCCGACAGACAGTCATTAAGCCGTGCTGACATCATTTTCATTTGGACTCGGGACGAAAATGCCTGCAGGTGGGGTCCTCCAGGTTCTCTGTTATGAAACAACGATAATTATCCTCATCTCTGAAGTAACCAGTGGGTGCCCTGCAGCAAATACCCCAGGCAGACAATTACTGTGTTTCACAAACGTTGTGACTCAGAAAACTGTCTGGTCTATTCTTTTAGAAATTTGCAGTAGTTCATACTACGTCTTCCAGCATCGCAAATGCCCGATTCCTTTCACCACGAAAGATGTAAACTTCTTCATATTTACACGCCTACATGGTTTTCTTGGCTCTGCAAGAGAGTGAGGTAGGTGTTGGAAATATTTATTTAGTGGAAATTTTGAAATGTTCGCCAAAAAGGAGTGTTGGCATTTATCATTACATTCCGTCGAACACATGCAATTAAATGAAGAGCAAAGTTAGAATAAAAGAAAAGAAGGAGAAAAATTTTTCAAGTTACAGAGAAATTGAAGATATCAGGCACCTGTGGCGTTGAATTGAATTAATAGGCGAATAACAAAATTTTATTCAAGACCGAAATATTGGAATCGAGGTTTCCTATTTACTAGGCAAATGTGCTGAATAATTCGTCATCCGGACAGTTATTTCTTCTTTGCGATTTGTGGTCCTGTGTACCACGTGTTTTCTTGTAGGACTTGTGTAACTTCAGTATTCTGAAAAATCAGCTTTACCAAAATCTGTGCTCTAACGATATTTTTCTTGTAAGATATTCACGTAAGTTCGTAATGTTTAAAATGTATCTCATTGCACTGTTTTGACATTTTACAATAAAAGGTAACAAGGGAGATCCACATGTCGAACTACAAATATGAAACACAAGTCATGCTGTGCTGATGTGATAGTTCATTAGTTCTCTTAACACCACAATGACGACCAATTTGCGAATTTCGATTGGACGTGATGACCTTCCTTGCTATACCTTTCATTGTAAAAAGATGCAACATCACTATATGACTTGCAAGATTGTAAAGGTCACCAATGTCTGTCAATACGTTACAGGATCCGATGATGACAGGACACGTCTGTTGAAACTGTTAAAAATACTTATAAGTGGTCTTGGCAAACCTGATTTTTCAGAATGCTGTAACAATTGGTATGACCCACAACAAGAGGATACAACGTCAATAAATACAGAATCTGTAACTTTATTACCGAATTTTCCTGTTCGTTGACTGACTAATAATCGAAAGTTATTCCATAACCACTTTTATTATTTTACATCTTGAAACAATTTATAATTTAACACCTTTTTCTTAGTCATTTCCTATATGCTAAATTTATCCTTTGTCTAAGTTAGTAGACGACCTCAGCAAAATGAACTGAATATGTTGTTCTGACGAAGTGCCATCGACAGACAATCTGTTTCTTTGCGTAGATATTACTACACACTGAGTAAGTGAGAACATGCTCATGCTGAATATGGTGAGTGTGACTGTTGTGATTCATGCTATTTACGAAAAGATATTAGGCAACACAAAGTGGAGTCCACACTTCCATAGTACATATTTTGTCTGCAAGTGAGGTCGGCTTACACATAATCAGTGTGTTACATTGTTTGAACATTTTACATAGCTTGAGGTCATGTACAAATTACCATTAGGTTTGTGGTTACGCAATGAAAGTTCTGTGTTTCCGAAATCAATAGGCGTCGTATTGATCAGTAAATCAATTTTTTTTTTTATAAAAACGCAATATGTTCAAGGCATTGGAAACGTGGTCATACCAGGTATTTAATGTTAAACAGTAGGTCGTGGCTTCAGAGTCATGTATCACTCGTGACTAAACTTATCGTTACTATGTAGGAATGGAATCGCCATTTCTTTGCATGGATTACATTATTCTACTTGTATTAAGATTACGTTGTTGTTCTTGTATTAATGCTGTCTGGAATTTCGTGTGATAATGTTTCTGCACCCTAGAACTTTAATATTTACTTTCTTGCGGGTAACAATCTTTCTCATCACTAAAGTTCTGAAAAGCAGCGCAGTCAGTAATCGCACATGTAAGTTGTTGAAATTTTAAAAATAATTAAAGTGGCGTCAGATCATTAACAACTCCATGATGACGGAAAAATATGTTCAAATGTTTGTAAATCTATCGGACCAAACTGCGTGGCCATCAGTCCGTAGCTTACAAACTACTGAAACCTAGGTAAACTAACCTAAGGACAAACACACACATCCATGCCCCAGGGAGGACTCGAACCTCCACGGCGAGCAACCGCGCGCTCCGCAGCGAGACGCTTTCCAACGCTCAGCTACTCCACCGCGGCTCATGATGACGGTTGGAGAGAGTGGCGATGAGGCAGTCGCTACGACGATGAAGAAACACTGCGACCTTCCCATTGACTCAACCTTCAGCTGTCACCATAGAGATGTTAACGGTCTGACGTTGATCGTACCACCATCTAAACAGTTCACCTGTATAGATTTTAACAACTTACATATGCGACCTTTCACTGCCAAGTTTTAAGAATTTATAAAGTAATGTCTTCTCGAAATGCAGTTACTTCTTGTTTTTGTTGTTGTTTTTTTTTTTAAGTCTTACTGCATGCTTTCCCATGCTCGGAACAGTTAGCCGTAAACGAATGTTCACATTAAGTGTACAACGTTCATGAACAAGCTGTTAAATGTTAAAACTTCGTAATAATACGAAAGTGACTTTTGGTATTTTGAAATGGCGTGTCACTAATGCATACAAATTTATAGAAACTAGTAATTCGTGAAGCATCTACCAAAACTAGACAACAGGAGATCGGGGAAAACTACGTACCTTGCACCAGGAGAGAGGAGAGGTCGGGAGGGCTAGGATCAAGAATGCACGCGATGCAGCCGGTCTACAGTGAATTACTTTCCTTTCCCACGGCGCACTTCCTCTTGTGTCAGACTCGTGGTCCGGGGCCCGTTGTTCGAGGCCGGCATCAAAGGGGAGCCCGTCCTTTCACATTTCGTGTTCCTGCGGTTGGCCCAACTGCTTTCCTATCATTGGCGACCGCTTGCAGCGCCTCCCAGTCAAGTGTGGATGCGGTGGAAAGCGGATAGCGGGATTCCACAGGGTGCGTTTTGTGCCTTCACACACTACTGTTACGCATGGTCGCTCAATACACAGGATCACTTCGTATATACTAATCTGTATTCGGCCACACGTTGCTGTGGCTTGTGGCAGATTAAATGGAAGCAAAGAAACGAGGAAGCACACATATCTGATACGTATAATTTCACACTGATTTTTCAAGGGGAATTGAATATACTCAATACAGTTCCTGCTCCCTTATCTCTGTCACCTACCTCTTCCCATCTCCTCCTTCCCTTCTTTTTGTCCATCTTCCCCTTTTCTTCTCATATCGCCGGCCGCAGTGGCCAAGCGGTCTGCGGCGCGCCAGTCACGGTCTGCAGGGCCACTACGGTCGGGGGTTCGAATCCCCCCTCGGGCCTGGATATTTGTGCCGTCCTTAGTATTAGCTAGTTCATAAGTAGTTTGTAAGTTTAGGGACTGATGACCCCGTAGTTAAGTTCCATAAGCTCTACAAACATTTGAACATCTTCTCATATCCGTTTCCTCCTTCCCCTCCTAATCCTCCCATGGGATCCTCCTCTCTCTTTCTGTGCCCTCTCCTCTTTCTCTTCTCGTCATGATTACCCTGCTCATGTCTTCTTTACTCCTCTCTACGACCATTTTCTCCCCTTCCTCCGTATCAGGAAGTTAACCCCCAATCCTTTCTTCCTTCCCTCTTCTTATAATTCAGTCTAACCTTGAACCTTATTTGGCCTCAAGTTAAAAATCTTATACACACGAAAGCTCTTGACCAAACGTTTCTAGGTTTTGATACAATTTTCAGTTGGTATATGCGCGTCTATATTTTCGAACTACCTCGAACAGAACGACCTATTGACCCATATTCAACACAAAATAAGTAAGTGTCTTTTTTGTGGAATGCAAATAGCTCTTTATTCACTTTAAGTTATGAGTGCTATCAACAAAGTAGCTTAAATCGATTATGTATTGTAAACATTACAGGAAGGTTTTTGAGACTATGCCTCACAAGCGGCTTCTAATGAAATTACGTGATTATGGAATATCGCCAGAGATTGGATTCGCAATTTCCTGTATTTAGTAATTGACGGAAAGTCGTAAAAGTGTGAAACTGTTTTTGAACTAATGGAGCTAACTGCTATCGTTATCAGTCCCTACTTAAACTAACTTACACTAAGAACAACACACATACCCATACCCGACGGAGGACTCGAATCTCCGGCGGGAACGACCGCTCCATTCCGCGCGGCGAAAGTGATACAGAACACCGACAGAGGAAGTGCAATGGTAAGGCACTGGACTCGCTTTCGGGGGGACGGTGTTTCAAATCCACCTCCAGTCATCCAGATTTAGGTTTTCCGTAATTTCCCTCAATCATTGCATGCAAATGGCTGGATGTTTCCTTTCAAAGGACACGGTTGATTTCTTAAGCCGTGCCACTTAGGGATATGGCTGTCAAAGACGGAAAGAAGGCGAATGTGCACTCCCTGTGTATACCGGGTGGAGTCATTCCAGATGTGGAACGGGTCCTTCCGGTTGCCATGAAGAGTACAGGGTGCAGCCAACTGCAGGTGGTGGCTCACGTCGCTACCAATGATGTGTGTCGATATGGATCTGAAGATGTTCTCTCAGATTTTGAGCGGCTATCTGAAGTGGTAAAGACTGCCAGTCTTGCTTGCAAGATGAAAGCAAAGCTCATCATCTGCAGCATAGTTGCCTGACTGTGGACCTCTGGTAAAGAGCCAAGTGGAGGGTCTGAATCAGAGGCTCAGACGGTTCTGCGACCATGTGGGCTGCAGATTTCTCGACTTACGCCATCGAGTGGTGGGTTTCCGCTGAATAGTTCAGGAATCCATTACACGCAGGAAGCGGTTACAGTGGTAGCGGGAGCTGTGTGGCGTGGACTGGGCGGTTTTTTTTAGGCTAGAGGGTCTTGGGAACACACATAAAGGGTGTGAATCTCAACGGATACAGGTAAAATATAGGAGGAACACATATCTAAAAACCATTGGCGTAACAGCTGGCTAAAGCCGCAGATAAGTTCAGCTGAAATTTTTACAAAGGGACAAATGGTGTTCAGAAAAGATGGATTAAAGAAAATATGTGGTGCTGTCAAATGCGGTTTATCCTGTAGCAAAATTGAAGGAGATTGCTCCTGTGTGTTGTTATGGATCGAGGTTATACCCGACAATCAAAATAAATTAATAATTGGTTCTTTTTATCGATCTCGTGACTCAGACGATTTGAAAACTTGGATCAAATTTCAAAAACGTACCCAAAGGATACAATTTTAATTGGTGGTGACTTTAATTTACCCTCGATATGTTGGCAAAAATACATATTCCAAACTGGAGGTAAACATAAAACATCGTCCGATATTTTACTGAACGCATTTTCCTAAAATTATCTCGAGAAATTAGTTAACGAACCCAATAGAAAAATAAATGGTTGTGAGAACACACTTGACCTCCTATCAAAAAATAATCCGGAGCTAATAAAGAGCATCAAAACAGATACAGGGATTAGGACTTTCCAAATCCACCAAAATTAAAAGAAAATCATGTTTATTCAGAAAAGAAGATAGAAATATGATTAACGCTTTTCTGAGTGAAAATTTCCAGTCTTTCGAAACTAAGAATATGGGTGTAGATCAGCTGTGACTTACAGTCAAAGAAATAATATCGACAACCAATGACAGATTCATACTAAACAAATTAACAAAAGAGGGAGCTGACCCGCCGTGGTATACAAAACAGGTTAGAAAAGCAAAGAAAAGAGCATGTAAATTTTAAGCGCACAAAAAATCTCCAAGACTGGCAATCGGTTACTGAAACTAGAAATTTAGCTCGATTTTCAATGGTGAGAAGCTTACAATAGTTACCATAACAAAACCCTATCCCGTAATTTGGTAGAGAATCCTGATAAATTCAGGTGGTATATAAAGTATACTAGCGGCAAAACACAATTAGTACCTTCATTACACGATAGAAATGGTGATGCTACTGATGACAGTTCTGCTAAAGCAGAATTGCTTAACACAGCTTCCCGAAATTCCTTCACTAGAGAAGACGAAGCAAGTACTCCAGAATTCGTATCAAAAACAGCTGCCGGCATGCGTAAATTAAAATTAAATATCCCTGGAGTATTAAAACAACTTAATTACTTAACAAAAGCAAGTCTCCCGGTCCCGACTTTATACTAATTAGGTTCCTTTCAGAGTATGCTGATGCAATAGCCCCATACCTATCATATACAACCGCTAGCTTAACGAACGAACCCAAAGAGTGGAAAGTTAAACAGGTCACTCCAATATTCATGAAAGGTAATAGGAGTGACCTGCAAACTTACAGGCCTGTATCATTGGTGTCGGTTTGCAGCAGGATGTTGGAACATATACTTTCCTCAAATATTATTAACTACCTCGAAGAGAACGACCTATTGTCTCATAGTCAACACGGATTCAGAAAGTATCGTTCTTGTGAAACACATGATGTGATGAGTGCTATCGATAAGGGATGTCATATAGATTCCGTATTTCTAGATTTCCGAAAGTCTTTCGACACTGTCCCTCACAAACGTCTTCTAATCAAACTGCGTGCTTAAGGAATATCCCCACAGTTGCGTGATTGGATTCGTGATTTCCTGTCAGTAAGAACACAGTACGTTGTAACTAACGATATGTCATCGAGTAGAAAAGAAGTGATTTCTGACTTTCCCCAGGGAAGTGTTATAGGGCCCCTACTCTTACTTATTTTTATAAACGATTTAGGAGACAATTTGAGTCGCTCTCTTTGACTTTTAGCGGATGATGCCGTCATTTATCGGTCAGTAAAGTCACCAGAAAATCAAAAGCAACTACAAAATGATTTAGATAATATATCTGCATGGTGCAAAGATTGGCAATTGACCCTTAATAATGATGAGTGTGAGGTCATCCATATGACAACTACAAGAAATCCGTTAAACTTAAGTTTCACGATAAATCAGTCTAACCTAGAGGCCGTAAATTCAACTAAATACCTAGGAGTAACAATTACGAAAAACGTAAATTGGAAAGAACACATAGAAAATATTGTAGGGAAGGCCAACCAAAGACTACGTTTCATTGCTTAGAAGAAGTAACAGTTCTACTAAAGAAACTGCCTACACAAGCCTTGTGCATACTATTTTGGAGTATTGCTGTGAATTGTCGGATCCACATCAGGTGAGACTGACCATATTGTGGAAAGTTTCTTCAAACTTCATAAATTCTATAAAGTCAGTTCTGCCTCGTGGATTCAAAAATTTCTCTAGAAGAAATATGTTATTTAGGCAACAAAAAGAGTCACGATGGCCGAAGTAGAGAGGATATAAAAGGCAGGCTGGGAATAACGTAAGCAGTGATGTTTGTGAACATTGAATATAAATTTAAAGAACTCTTTTCCCACTGCTTTTTTATGGAGTGTAGTTTGCTATGGGACATGGACGATAGGCTGTTTAGGCAAGAAGAAACGTACCAAGGATTCGTCACTTCACTAATACAAGTTCGTATTGGTAGTAAAAAATATTCGCTTTAGAAGGCATTACTTCAGTTAGGAGATGATAATTAATACAGTTACAATAGAGAGACGAAGAGACTTTCCCAGGAGATGCTAGTGTGGAAGACTGCTCCAAATCATGTTCGCCATGTTTGTCCACCAAACGCCGTGGTGGAGTGGCCAAGTGCTCTAAGGAACCTTGCTGCGGAGCACGCGATTGCTCGTCGTCGGAGACTCGAGTCCTCCCTCTGGCAGGGGTATGTGTGTGCTGTCCTTAGCATAAGTTAGTTTAAGTAGTTAGTAAGTCTATGGACTGATAACTGCAGCAGTGAAGTCCCTTAGATTTACAAAATTCAAACTTTTTTAAATATCAAACAAACGTATAATATTGCTCATCAAAACAAAGGAACTATAGGTATCCGACTATATCTGGACACACACAATTCAGCAATAAAATGGTAATAAGAGTCTCGATCTCTAACTTTCTTACTCATATGTGGTGACTGGTTTCGAACCGATGTTGATCATCTTCGGACCATACTATGGAGGCGATGTCACGGTGCAGGAACTGTGGATACTAAAAAATTACGTCCACTGTGGCATACACAATTTCTCCTCCGTGCCATCGTCTCCAGAGTATAGTTCGAAGACGATCAACATCGAGTCGAAACCATTGACGAGTAAAATTGTTAGCTATTCATTCCATATACTCAATTATTGCTGCTCACTGTGATCGCTGCTTGCCCAATATTTTTACAAAGGTTACATCAACGATCTTAAATTTCATATAGTGGCTAACAAACAATTTACAGCGCTTTTTGCGGCAACCTATGTAAACTCGGCCGCCATATTGTTGGTGGTCATTACACTTGAGAGGTGTCTGTTTATCGTATGTTGTTGAGCTTGAAGTGTTGTATTTAGCATGTATTGTATATAGTGTATATTTTCTGTACCATTTTTGATGTGTTCAGCATTTAAATCTACAAATATAAATGATAAAAAGACAAGTATTTCGTCCACGAACACGAAATATTTTGCCTTGTTTGATCTCAGTCAGTCTATACTCAAACAAAATTCCTGAGTAATGTCACTTATCTGCCCCAAGAGTGTAGTTTCAGATGCCTATCCTGCAATTCCCTTGAAGTACACACCATAATAAGATGCTTAGGTTTTGAGGCGTTTCTTCTTCTGTTGCTCTGTTGTTGATGAAACCACACTTTTGATTGTCAACACCTTCTTTAAAAACATTTTAATTTGTTGTTGACAATACTCGATCGAGCGTGGTTGACATGTAACCAGTGCAAAGTGCGGAAGCAGTAGTGACAGCCAGAATTTGTTTCACTTGTATACGTCTGAGTTCTTTGCAACTAATATGTAATTACTTCCGCGTGGCAACAAAAAAGTTATTAATGATACGTTATTTTGGTGTGAAATACTTTTGTGGTAGCTGACGCAGGCGAATTTTTATTGCAGTATTCTGTTGTACTCAGATTTCAGTTACCAAACGTTACTTGTTTCAGAATGGCAACAAGGAAAGTTATTTTCGACACCTTATTTAGACGTGGAATGATTTTGTGGCATATAACGTAGGAGCGTTTTAAACAGCAGTATTTTGTTGTCACTTTCGTCTTTATATTCAAGTTTCGTCCACTAAGGTTCACAACAAAACCTTTTGACAGTAATTTTACAAGTTTGTAGATTTAATACGCTTAGTAAACACAAGATAAATGTATACTAGACTTTATGAAAGCAGTTGTTACAACACATTAACGACAGATGCAAATCCATAGTCGTGATTGTTCGTCGTAACAATTACTGTTCACTGTATGTTTCGCATCTCGTTTAGACCATGTACTTGCATTAAAATCGACTCAAATATTTTCACTGCGGCACTTCGTTGTTATTGCAAACGTCAGCTGTTATATTTTGAACTGGAGCTGTATTACTGATAGGTTCGCGATATTTTCATTACCACAGTTTTAGGAAATATTATCAATCTCGTCAATTCTCAGATTCGATAAAGTCTGACAGACATCGTTGCACATCCATCTTCAATAGTAAGTCTTTATTTAAAACGTGGAACTGTAAATAGGTAAAATGCTGGAGTGAGTGTGTCATACCAGCTGTCAGCCGATACCCCAAATAACATGGCTGACGTCAGTTCAATTTGCCTCAAACATGGTGGACCTATCGCCACTCTATGAAATTCAAGTTCTTTGGGTTACATATAATTTAAATACTTTGGGGTGATATTAGAATGCCATATTAAAAGAGAATATGTAAAACCAATGGTACGGAAACGGATTTATTCTTCTATGAAATTGAGGTGAAGTAATTAGCATACGATTTGTCAATGTGCACGACCTTTCGTTGATCAAGACAGCCAAAATGTAAAATAAATACATTTGAATAGTGACACATTTATAAACATCTGGGTTACAAAACCTGAAATTCAAAAACATAGAGATATTTGTTGACGAGACGTACACCCCAAAAAACGGAAAAAAAAACCGCTTAAACAGAATTATCGTTAAATGCGTTACCCTTAGAATCGACAAGTTCGTTAATTGCAGCCAAAATAGCCAAAGTGAAATATGATTGTCTCCATTAGAAAACAATCGCTTTCAACATCGTAGCCTTAATCGCAGTCATTTATGTTTCCTGTTATCAGAACATTAGGTACTTTGATAAAATCTTTCGTAAATATCTCAGGAATTGCATCACTCGGCAAATACAATCGCTTACGCTTGAATCTCATGATAAGGTGCTTGATGCGTGATTATTCGTAACCGGCGCCGCTTTCGCTTAACAAAGAATTCATTTTTACTTCTTTCTAAAAATAACTTTTTTCATAGTACGAATTTAAGTGTCTTGCGTACAACCTACATCTTCAAGAAATTCTAAGCTCTAACTGCGAGATGACAAAACTGTCTTTCATTGTTACACAGTTAATATGTTATTGTTCCTTAAAATTAACTTCGATGCCCCCCTTCAAGCACCTTCTCCACTTTAACCATTCCAGTTCTTTCGTTGTGCTCAGCATTAAAGACTCAATTATTTTCTATTTTATTGTTTTATTGATAGACTGTACGATATAATGGGGCACTATCATTAAATTTCCCAATTTATCACGTCTCTATCGAAGGTTTGGAAACAGCCACACAGGTACCGGATATAGGTTGTGGAAATAAAATCCGCTACAAGTCACAATTATTGGCGGTTTATTAAAACACTACCGGTTTCGGGCTTGTGCCCATCTTCAGGTGTTTACATTCAGTGTTGTTGACTGTTTAAAGAAAACGTAAATTACTTTGTGCTTATCATACAGTTATACATACATAGGTATCCTATAGATATACATATACATTGGGCGCTAATGACCATAGAAGTTGTGCGCCCTAAAACCACAAAAAAAAAAAAAAAAAAAAAAAAAAAAATACATATACATAAAACAAGTATGGTATGTGGTGGAGTGATTTGTGATAAGGCTATCAGTGTACTCACATATAAGTAAAGTATCCAGTTCATATTCATACATTTCTCATGGATATTCGTTGAGAACATTGTAGTAACAGTAACATGATGCTAATTTGCACTCCCATGTTTCAGGTTTTGCACAGTACACAGTACACTTTATAACTGTCACTCCAGACATCGCCACAGTACACTTTATAACTGTCACTCCAAACATCGCAGTCTTTACATTCAGGCATATGTTATGGTCAAAGAACTTAGCTCAAGATATAGAGAGATATTGCACACACAGAAGCACAGAGATGCCACACACAGAGCTATATCAGATGTTACTAATCCCTAAAGCGAGATTTGTTGTACTATTGTGGAGCCACACTGTCATTTATCACATGTAGAATAGTTGCTAGCAAATTAGATTATGTAAAATGGTCATTATGAAATACAATGGCAATAAATTCGACTAGTGTGAAAAGTGGTCTTTACCATATTTTCGTTTCAAAAGATTTGTATAAATTTCGGTGCGTTTCTTTCTCTTTTTTTGTTATATATTTCCAATAGAGGTTGTTTCTGTTTTGTTCTGTGTTTAGTTGTGAGGGGGTAATGAGTTACAGTTTTGTTTGTGAATAATTCGTTGAAAATGTTCAGAAACAATTTATTTGCTAGCTACATCTGTTCATTGAGAATGAGATGCGGCGAGATGGAACTATGGATGTAGATTTCAAGCTCTTCAAGGAGATTTATTTTCTTCCCTTTGTTGACAATATGTAAAATTTTTAGGTTGTCTTCAATGGCTGTGGCAGAGTGACTATTATCTTTCAGATGTGTTGCGAAGATGGATTTATCAAAATGATTTAACCTGAAGGCATCCATGTGTTCACGGTACCTTGTAGTGAAACTCCTGCCTGTCTGGCCAATGTAGAACTGTGGGCAACTGTCACATGAAGGCTTATAAATACCTGATTTCCGGTGGCATTGGCTGTTTGATTTGATGTTGTGGATGAGGTTCTGTTGAAGCCTATTGTTAGTACTGAAGGATATTTGAATACCACTGTTTCGGAAAAGGTTAGCAACTTGATATGAAGTTTTTCCTATAAATGGGACGCAAGCAAATGTGTGTATCTGTTCTTGTGAGTCAGACCTAGGAGGGGTGGAGTGTTTCTTTTTAATTTTGTTGTTGAGTTTGTCAATTGAATCTGGGTTGTATCCATTTCTGTGAGCTATTTCTTTGATAATTTCAATTACTCTTTGTTCGTCTAGTGGGCTGAGTGGAATTTTGTGCACACAGTCAAGTGCAGATCTGAAAAATGCCATCTTGTATGGGGTGACAGGAGGTGTTATTTATTACAACATCAGTGGTGGTGGGCTTTCTGTAAATTTTGAAGGCATGTTTGTTGTTTACATTAGAAATTGTCAGATCAAGAAAATTAATTTCATTATCCACCTGATGATCTACAGTGAATTTAATGTTGTTGTGTATGCCACTGAGGGCATTTGCAAGTTTTTCAATCTCATCATTTGTGCCATTGTACAGGATAATGGTATCATCCACATACCTTTTGTAATAAACTATTTTATCTTTGAATATACAATCTGATTTGAAGAACTGATTTTCTATGTGATTAATGTAAATGTCTGCAAGGATTCCTGCCAAACTGCTGCCCATAGCAAGTCCATCTGCTTGCTTGTAAATTTTGTTGTTAAATGTGAAATAATTATGTGACAGGATTAGTTCTAGTAATGCAATAAGTTCATAAATTTCAGCCTTGGATAACTTTTTGTGTTTTAGTAGATTGTTTTTAATTATCTGAATGGTGTCATGAATAGGAATGTTAGTGTACAGGTTAACTATGTCCATTGAAGGAAATTTGGCTTCTTCTGGTATTTGTATATCTTTTATCTCTCGTATAAGATCATATGTATTCTTAATTGAGAAATTCTTTTCATATGTATAAAAATTTTCAAGAATGTCTTTAAGCTTTCTACTGATAAAATATGCAGGACTGTTTCTTGAGTTCACTACTGGACGTATCGGACAAGTATTCTTGTGTATCTTTGGTTGCGAACGTAGCTTCGGTGCTGACGGGTTCATGACAAGGCATCTTTGGACATCAGAGTCAGATAACAGGAAATCAGAAGATTTCACAAGTTTTCTTAGCTGGGCCTGAATTTTGTGTGTGGGGTCATTCTGTATTTCATGTATATTGTTTGTGTGGAAAAATTCAAGGGTTTTGTTAATATATTCAGATTCATACATAACTACTGCTGCGTTCCCTTTGTCAGATTTCACAACCAAAGCTTTGTTTTCAGAAAGCTTTTTATTGACATTTCTGAGCAGTTTGGAGTCAGATTGTACATAATTATGTGCTTTTTCATTCTGTATATTCTTTTTTATGATGTTATTTATTTTAAAGCCAATGCTGATCTGCTCATTACTGTTCATTTTAGCTACATCACATGCCACTTTAAATCTTTGATGTTGTTATTATTGAGTAATGGTGGAATGTTGTGTTTCAAGCCTTTCTCAAGTAACTCAGTCTCATCTTTGTCAAATGTAATGGCAGTGGAGTTTATGACCCTGTCATAAAAGATTAGCTCAGGTATGGGGGAAGATTCTAATTGTTGTCTTTTGTTGGAACTGAGAGCAAGTAATTTCTGATTATGTCTAGTTGACTGTCCTCTTTCATCATCATCATCATCATCATCATCATTCTACACAGCTTCTGAGACCCGGGCTGGTTCTGTTTGGAACAGATGCTTCGCCATCTAGATCTGTTATTATAGCATATTTCTGTGACCTCGCTTAGCCAGTCACCTGTTTTTTCATAACACGCCTACATCCTTTTCAGTCATCTATCTATTGGTCTTCATTCATTCGCATCACCATTCCATGTATCTTCTTGGGAATCCTCTTGTTTTCCATACTCTTTGTGTGTCCACACCGTCTAAGCCTTGATCTCGCTTGCTTACTCTATACAGATTCTTTTTTACTATTTCTCTTATCATTTCATTCTTCGTCCTATCTCTCCTTATCACTACTATCATGATTTCGGGTGAACTTCATTTCACAATTTTTTCTAGGGCATGAAATAGTGGAGAGACTTAATTGCATCACATCACACTTTTCTTTAGCACGTTCCCAAAGCGATAAAAATGTTTCTGTTTTTCTCGCTCATTCTATAGAAGACAAAACAGTGTCTACAGATATACGAGCAATGCGGAAATTCAATGAAACTTTTTGAAGTACTACATTGAGTTTTTCTCCTCTTTGGAATACAAAAATTAGCATCTTGATATGAAAAAGAGTTTCCATTTTTTGCAGACATTTTAGAAATCCTTTAGCTTTTGTTCCAGCATCATTTCTTGCCTCTTGCGTATCATTAAGAAATTTCAAAAGAACTTCGTAATTATTAGCTATGCACAACATAGAGTCAACACGAATGCATCTTGTTGGACAGAACGTTCTTAAACCCTGACCTGCTTCTATCTCATGAGAATCTGAAACCAATTCCTTGAAATTTCCGAATTTTCCTAGCCTCTTGGGTGAACCATGAATAAATTAAATCAGATCTGTGAGAATTGACGGAGTATCTCTTTATACTGGAATATTATTAAACGAGTCTTGGAAACTAAATTTAGGGAATGAGCTAAGCAGTCAATGTAAATAGCTCGTGACTGTAATCCTTGCAGACAACCGCTAACGTTTCTTTCGTCGTCTTAGCATTGCCCACGACAATTGTTCACAGAAATCTTGATAATATATATCCTTCACAGATTTGAACAGGGTATCTGAATCAGTTAATGGGAAATCATATAAACCACGAAACAACACGTGAACAGCAAAATTCTGGTCAACAATACGAAAACAGACAGAGATCCGCTCTTTAATTGGTATATCGGATGTCTCGTCCAACTTTAATGCATATAAATCATATCATTTTTTGAATCAAAATTCTCTGAACGGACATGCTCATCAATGTTAATATTTTGTTAATTATGTCATGAGACATCTACTTGTAATTAGTCTCTTTAAGCCATAGTCTCAGTCCAAGTTCATCCTTGAAACGTAATTTCAGAAAAGTGACAAATTTATGACTCATCAACATGACCACGTAAGGCCAATCCTTGGTAAACCAAGAACAATACTGAAGTAAAGATTTTCCTTTAAACAAACAATAGCGGCCTTAATTACTTTTGCTTCAGGATCACTAATTGATGACAAGTACTCCATTTTTCATAGAATTATTTGTTTTAACTGGACAAATATGCAAATTATTTTTTCATGAGATTTGAAGCGCTTCAGAGCAACGCACCAGTTCTTAAAGCCATACATAACGAATGCATGATAAGAATCTTTTCGCAGTAACCATTTTTGGAGGCAAACTCTCGTTTTCACACACAGGCCTACACAACAAACAATAAACTCTGTCATCTTTTCGTCATACTGAATCCATGTTTATATGTTTACCCAAGGTTTTTCATAAGTCCTTCCCCTGCGGCTACCACATTCAGTGCCGGGATCATTTTTCTTCGAATTACCAGAAACAGTAACAGAAAATCCATTGTCGCAATATGCCACAGATAGATCACTTTTATTGCCACACGCTGTCGATTCGATATCATCGTCAACATCACGATTATCAGTCGAAGTCCTTTTGTATTTCACTATATACTTATCCCAATTGACGATTTTCCCCAGCATATGTGACACAGGTCAAACAGAACAGGAACTAAGGTTCGACTACTTCGTTCAATTTTTGACAACAAATGGTTGAAGCCTGAAAATTTAAATTGGGTAGCTGTTGCGTTTCGTGATTTTTGTAGAGCTGCCAATTAAAACACAAAGACCTTCTGTGTATTTACAGAATGTTTTAGCTAGCACTCTTCGCAGCAGGTATGTCGACTCACTGGTAACGTATGTGGTTGTCAAAAGGTTATCTTAAAATATGCCGCGAATTAAATTCGTAGTATAAATATATTCTTCGTGTCGTACCAAACCCACTTCATTTCTAGTTATTTAATACAACAATAATTACATTTCATTCCATTCCATGATGGTGGTGGTGGTGACGTGGACCTGCCGCGACAGCGACTCCTCTGCTGCTATGGCGCCCAATAACACAAATTGTTAAGATACCTCCTACACAGCAATAGATAGTTCTGTGGCTCCATCTCCGCCCAATCTGACGATGCGCTAACAGCGCGAAACGCGTAATTGGAAAATAAAATACTGCAACAGAGACTGAGCATTTTTTAACAACAATAATTAAAGGTTGCCGCCTTCAGTTCACAACAATGAGTTAACAAGCGGCATTCAATTAACATTCGGACTATTTAGAAAACGGTCATATCACTCACATGTCAAAGTGGATTTTAATGCCTACGAATTCAATTAGCTGTTTAAGATAATCTTTTTACAGGGGTGTGTTATAAAAGCCGGCCGCCCATCAGTGGGATGAGAGAGTTTATTTTAATTACAGTCAAGAAATATAACGTAAATAAAAAATTATACAAACATTTTGGGGTATGCTTGAGCGACCGAGCATACCCATAGTCGGCGCATATGAAAGACTGTTAAATACAAGCCACTCTAACAAGAGCTTCCTTGAACTTCACCTATGACGAACACCCAGACACGTTATTTATACCATTATACGACAGCATCTCCACTGAGATCGTTCGTTCTGCTTCTGCTACAACGTTCCGGCACTTAACTTCACGCGGGATGAGATGCGTTAATTAAATGCTGAGTCCCACTTACAGACCTGTTAACTATAAATGTCAGTTCGTTAAGGGATGCCACCTATACTTGCAGTGTATAGGAACTAAATACTCGCCGGAGTTAGTTGCATTGCGGACACACACTCACACACACACACACACACACACACACACACACACACTAAACTACGACTTCGTACTGTCCACCTCTCAATGTAGTGTGCCCATTTCCACTCAGTCAATAACCAGTTCATTGTTGCTTACCTCAGATTTACATGTCCCATTGGATAATCTTCACCCAAGGTGGATGTAATGATGATAAAGGCCAACCAAAACTGTCGATACACTGTGGATGCACTTTTCCTATTATTTCTAAATACTATCATTTTTTGTCAATCAGTTTTATTATATAAGAAATAATCTTTGATGCAGTTTTCGTAAATATTACATAGAGATTATCTTGAAATGTTCTTAGCTTCTCAATGAGATGTTGTAATTGCAGCCAGATAGTGTAGGCTTCATTCTGAAATGTTATTTACCGTTGTAAGATTCAGCTGAAATTGGTTGCTGGGTATCAGCTGTTAATATCGTGTCAAAAATTGGACAAAATCGTACAGTACATAAGTATACTTTAAATTACTAAATGGAGATACATTTGTAATTTGTTAACTGCCTTCTTTATTTCTCTCTTTCCATTTCGCTGATGAATAGAATCACTTCTTGTATTTAACAGGATACTTACAATGATTAGTGTAAAAGTTACGAAATTTCCTGGGATAGTAAAGCTACATGCGAGACCAGAACACAGATCGGTAACTACATTTTTGCAGGAAACAACCTTTTCAAGAAATTCGTCTGAACGTTCTTAGGCTCCCACTTCGTAAAGAAGAATATTTACCAAGCCCTCACTACAACACACTTACGGTTCTCACCAGCGTTGTATTATTCTAATATAAAATAATACTGTCTTACAGCTCTCTTCTGAGCAGACGCAGATCTTTTACGAAAGGAATGAACGAGTCTTAAAATAAACCAGTTACTGTACACTGGTATCACATCGTAATTACCTAATATTTTCTCACTTAGATTTATTATACAGCATCAACTGATTCATGAGAGCTCTGCTCTTGGAGTGATTAGATGTATTTGAGACCTGTTTTCTAACAACGGCTTATTTTAACATTTTTTCAAATCAAAAATGTTCAAATGTTTGTAGAACTTATGGGACTTAACTACGGAGTCATCAGTCCCTAAGCTTACAAACTACTTATCAACTAGCTAAGAGTAAGGACGGCACAAATATCCATGCCCGAGGGGGGATTCGAACCCCGACCGTAGTGGCCGTGCAGACCGTGACTGGAGCGCCTCAGTTCCCTCGGCCACCGCGGCCGGCTAACATTTTTTCGTACAAATCAATATGTTTTTAATTTAAAAATGTTCAAATGTTTGTAAATCTATCGGAGTCAACTGTGTGGCCATCAGTCCGTAGCTTACAAACTACTTAAACTAAGGTAAACTAACTTAAGGACAACAATACACCCATGCCCGAGGGGGGACTCGAACCTCCAACGGCGATCGGCCGCGCGCACTGCAACACGGCGCCCCAGTACGCACGGCTAATCCGCCGTGGCTTTTAATTTTACTACGCAAATTAATCTAGTCCTTACCTGCCCTTTATGTGTAATATTTTCACCTAACATTACGGTTTCTGAAGCACTTTATAATTTTACCCTTGGCAGCTTTTAACAGAGCGTTTTACTTGGCGTGCCAATTCTCGTATTCGAACGAGGGTGACAACGACCACGTTTTCACACTGCTTCCGCATACCGTAGCATACCATGTCGTATATGAGTGACACCGTGAAGTGTGACATAGCATACGTGCTCTTAGGCGATTTGAGACTACTAAACGATTAGTCTACACCGCGGATGAAATTATATCTTACAAAATACGATCCAAAAAAGTCGGGCTTGAGGCATGCAACCTTTCTAGTTAATACAAGATAAGAAATCAATGGTCATTAGTCGCCGTCTGTTATATTAATGCAAACTCTTTATTACGGTTTCCGGGAGTGGCCCATCAATATATATAGTATATATTTCAGAAAATGAAAAGCAAATTTTTTCCAGGGTTGTAGAAGCACTTGACTGATCTTTGGAAGTGCATGCGATATGTCATGTCTTTCAATTTCATGAAATATTTTCAATGATTATCTGATGATGGGCCACGTCCGAGAAAGGGTAATAAAGAGGTTGTATTAATATAATACACAGCGACGAATCATCGTTGATTTCTTATACTGTGTTGCAAAATACGTCCGAAGATCTGATTACAATAAATGTATTTTTCCTAGTACTGTGGAAGCTGTCGCACTTTATCAGGAATTTATAACAAATCACTATATACCTCAGAAATTTGTTATATACATTCATGGTATAGGTAACAAGTAATGAGATGTCTTAATGTATATTTCAAATTTGTTTGATTCGCGACATTTTACACCGAATTTTCCTTTTCACCTCTTAATTATCACTGTATCACTTAGCACTCTTGATCTCTATATTACCTGGAAGTGAACTTCAGCTGTCTAAACGTGACAACCACAGATGTTCATATTTCCTATCTTACCAAACTGTAACTTAAGTGATACGAAATATTACTGGAAGAAGAAATGAGAAGACGTCTCGATTCTACTGTCATACCAGCCTATTACATTGTATATTGACAAAGTTCAAAATAAAAAGTAAGCAAGGAATTCTTGTCACGTAAAATTTAATGAAAATTCGTTTGCCAAATTAAAACATGGCAGACAACGCAAACTCGTTTATAAAACACATGAATGTGCAGGCACGCTGCAGTTCTATGGCCACAGGCTACACTTATACATTCATGTTGTAAACAGAGCATTGCTTATCACGTATTGTTTAACTGGCCGTTCACTTGTTTATTAATTCCTATGTACCTTTTTCTCATTTGTTCACCTCTTCTTCTGCCTATAATCCTGCCCTCAAACGGATACAAACTGGACGTCCTCCATATATCTGTCCTGGGCATTCTTGTTCATTTGCTTGTAACGTCTTCCTTTTTTCGCATCTGGTAAGATACCAAACCATTTTCTCCCTCTTTTTCCTTCTATTTTTCCCTCCATTATCCTCAGAGGTAGACAGTTCCTGAGTAATGTGTGTCCCACCCAATATATTTTCCTCTTCTGCAACATCGTCATGATGTTCCTTCTCTCTCTTACCTTACTCAACACCTTATTTCTCATTCTGTCGGTCCATTTTCACTGTTCTTCTCCACAGCCAGAGTTCAAAACTTTCTAGATATTTTTCTTCTTTCTATCTCAATTTTAACGTTTCGAAATTATCAGAAACAACGCTCCATGCAAAACATTTGGAGATGATAATTGTTCTCAGCAATTTTTTCACTCCAAATGCATTCGTTCCCATGGAGAATCTGTATCTCATTTCTTCTGTAGAACTTCCATTGAAAGTTATTAAGCTTCTCAAATACTGAAATGAATGAACCTGTTCTATTACTCTTTCTCCTAGTGATATGTTGACTGTGTCGCATTCTTTTCCGATTTTTGTCACTTTGGCCTCATCTGTATTCAGTCTCACCATGTCTTCTTACTTTACACTCTGTCCTAAAAGTACTGCCGTTTTACACGATCATATGAACATCACAGAGTCTGCTACATCTTTGGCACCAATACGAACGCTATGACAGTGAGACGCAACCGAGTGCACAATTGACTACAAAGTCTTGCATGTTACCTTGTTACGACCAATACAAATTATCGGTGAAATGTGTCATCTCTCAGATTTACAAAAACGCCAGCTAGATGGTGAGCAGTCAGTGGGAGCATCTGTGACGAAAACGACTGCACTGTTTTGCGTTACACTCCCAGAGGTTGGAACAGGATGAGATGCTCTTAACGCAACAGAAGCGAAGCCATTGTCACCATATTACGGAGCCAATAACATCTGTGGTGACGACAGTCTATTCATGCATTGTAAGTTGAAAGTGGTACTTTATCTAAGAAGTAATTACCTAGGGACCTGCCAGCGAAACAAGAAAGTCACTTACAGAAAAAAATTGAGGCAAATTAATACTTACTATTTGTTTCACTGTTTCTCCCCTCAATGACTTCTAATTTCTATTTTTACGAGATATAGGTTCCTTTGAAATTTCAAATACATGATTGTACAGAATTTCAGTATGAATATTTAATGACATGGAACCTGTAGAAAGAATTTTCTTATGTATTGAGCACAAAAATCGTCTCCTCAGTACTGAACTCAAAAAAATAATGCAGCTTAGTTCTGTCATTATTGCAAATTTCTTGCTCTGCATTTCCTGTGAACAACCACAGCTGTTCATGTGAAGCATTTGGGTATTATTCCATTATGTAAGACATACTTATCGAATGAGATTTTGCGTTAATAAATCAAGTTCAGCTCTCTGGAAGTCTGTATTTGTCCATAAAATTATACTACATCGAATATATACTCAGAAACGACTGTCATGTAACTGTATGAAAATTAACGTGGCAATAATCAAACAGTGCTTTAATCTGAAAATATATTTCCATGGCTCCGCAATATGGCGGACTGGCTTCAATCGACAGCTAAGCTTTGCATAGTAGCGCAGTCTCCCCTTACTTTAACCTCCTTGGTTTCACTATCGACTGTATCAACGATAATGACATAGTGTATGAAACATGATGAAACATCATTCGCGATCCGAAAACTGCTGGCAACCACCAACAAACTCGTACCCTACAGCCAACGACAGGGCGCGCTACACATACAGTCCGAAATGGCCTTCAGGAATGTAGCCTCCACCCAACTTTCACTCCCATACAACAAAGTTGGTCGAAAGATAGACCGGTGCACTGCTAACTTAGTCTTGGTACTTACTTCCTTCTTGCAGAAGAGAGTAGATCTTAGCTGAGCACTCACTGCATTAGCTTTGCTGCACCTCGATTCCAGTTCTTTCGCTATGTTGCCATCCTGTGAGAAGATACATCCATCCCAGGTACTTGAAACTGTCTACCTGTTATGACTTTGTTCCTCCTATTTGGCACTCAATCTGTTTGAATCTTTTTCCCACAGACATTACTTTCGTATTGGAGATGCTGACCTTCATATCACAATCCTTGCACCTCTGATCGAGCTCTGAAATATTAGTTTGCAACCTTTCAATCGAATCGGCCATTACAACTAAGTCATCCGCATATGCGAGACGGCTTATTTTGTTTTCACCTACTTTAATCCCGCCCTGCCAGTCTACTGTTTTCAACATATGATCCATGAATAGTATGAACAACAGTGGTGACAGGTTACAGCCTTGTCTTACCCCTGAAACTACCGTGAACCATGAGCTTAATTTACCATCTACTCTAACTGCTGCCTGACAGTCTACGTAAAGCCCCTTAATTGTCTGCAGAAGTTTGCCTCCTATACCATATTCTTGTAGAACTGACAGTAGCTTCCTCCTAAGAACACGGTCATAAAACCACAACACCATTTAGCTCACAGAAAATGGACGGAGGAACATTAGAATTGTTGTAACGTCGGGCGCGGGTTCTGTTCACAGATAGGTCAATATTTTGTGTTCAGCTGGATAATCGTCGTTCCCTCTTGTGGAGAGAACGTGGGACTCAGACCAATCCTGCTTAATGTAGCAAACATCACCATATCATGGTGATGGACTAATCCTTTGGGCAGGAGTCAGCATTGGCAAACGTATGGACATCTATGTCTTTGAATGGCGCTTTGACTGCTTAGATGTATAGAGACGAGAGACTTCCATTTATTGTTGTGCCCTACGCTGGTGCTATAGGAGAAAGGTTTCTCCTAGTGGACGATAACGATCGTCCCCCACCGAGCACATAGATGCACTGGTGGACAACGTGCTTGAAGCTGAGGGAATTGAATGAATGGATTGGCCAGCTTATTCACCGGACTAAAACATGATTGAGAATGTTTGGGACGCACTTGGCATACCCATTACATCCAGACCATCTCCTCCCACAATGGTTGCATTCACGGAAGAATGGCAAAAATCCCTAAAGAGATGATTCACAACCTCACACTGTGCATGATGAGCAGGTGTTGACCTGTATTGGCTCTTCGAGGTGGTCAGACACGATATTAAAGGGCAACGAGAATGACGTTTTCACTATTATGGTAGCCTCATGGTGCCTCGCTGTAAGTAAACGAGATGTAAATCTCAAGAAAAGAGCTGAAACAGCAAAATATCGTACTGTACCACACACAAATTACAGTTGTAACCAATATCTGAATAAAATACGTTACCATATTGACACATTGGAACTGCAGGAAGTCCGGAATTCGAAGGCTGGTCGTTAATAGAGCAACACACTTTTCACTTAGAACACGTTCATTGTTAACACAAGCGTACACTCAGTACAGACTGCCTCCTGCTTGGAGTGCTCCACTATTTATACACAGAAAGAATTTTCTGGAACTTACAAGTACATCAAACATAAGAAACTCGTAGAACATTCTGTAAATAGTAAATACAAAGTATTACATTTTTCTGCACATAGCGGGATTTGAACTGGGGACCGCAAGCTCGGCGATCTGCGATTCTAACCACTGCACCACGCTTTCCTTAGGAAGTCTCGCGGCATTGCTCCCATTCCTGAAAGCATAGCGACCCGCTGTTAGTTTTTTTTTCTTTTTCTTTTTTTTTTTTTTTTTTCTTTTTTAATGTATAGTCTATGGGACTTAACTACGGGGTCATCAGTCCCTAAACTTACAAACTACTTATGAACTACTTACGAACTAGGACGGCACAAATATCCATGCCCGAGGGGGGATTCGAACCCCCGACCGTAGTGGCCGTGCAGACCGTGACTGCAGCGCCTCAGTCTCCTCGGCCACCGCGGCCGGTCCCGCTGTTAGGTTCCCTTTGGAGCCAGCAGCAGTGTCCTGGATCTTGTCATGGATCCTCTGTATGGCAGGTCGGAGAATCCTTCCATTCTGCCTCCATGCCTTTCTTACGGTGACTATCACCGGCGCCAGACCCTCCTGTCGTGGCTTCACCATTACCACAACGGTCTTCAGAGTCCTTGAACAAGGGGCCGTTTCCACCTATCTGGGATTGTGGTCTCTTCGTTTTTATCGTATGTGACGTCTGACAAAAGTCGTATGGCACGATACGGAATAAAATATCGCTTCAATAACTTTTCCGATACTCCAAATTTCCGTACAGGGGTAAAAATCCATACCAGATCTCCTGGGATGTACACAACAGGTCGGTGCTTCTCGTTATACTGCTGGCGATCCTGGGCCTGGGCGTCCAGTGTCCGCATGCGAGCCAGCTGTCTTGCTTCTGCGACTCCGGTTATAAGCTGTTTCACATAGTCATCCTGATTGTCGTCCGGTTGGAACGGCAACAGCGTATCCATTGTCGTCTCAGCTTTACGAACAAGGAGCAAAAAGAACGGCGTGAAGCCTTTGGTGTCTTGCCTTGTTGTATTATAAGCAGGTCACGACTGGCAGTATTGTATCCTAATCTTTCTGCTCAACGTCGACGTACATCGACGGTATATCTGTTACCGTCTTATTAAAACGTTATATAAGACCATGTGTCTGAGGATGGTAGGTAGTTGCTATTCTGTGGACAATGCAACGTGAAATTACCTCTGATACCACGAGTAATTTGGACATGAATACTTTTCCTTGATCAGATATCATCACACGTGTGCACCATACATCAAAATAATGTCTTCTACTAGGAATTTTGTGATCTCTGGAGCTTCTGCAGTTGTCACAGGTTTGCTGACAGCGTAGTCTGTGAGGTAGTCAGTGCAGACTATTATCCATTGGTTACATGGTGTCGACTTCAAGAAATTACCTAAAAGATCGATTGCAATCCGGTGAACTGAAGCTGCTGCAGGTGGAATTGATAGCAGACGACCTTTAGGTAATCGCGGTACATGCTTCCGTCGCTGACACCCCTTACAGTGACTTGATAGATCGGTAGAGATCTTGCCCGTAATACCTGCGTCTGATTCTGCCTAGAAACTTAACGAATCAAATGTTCAAATGTTTGTTAAGCTTATGGGACTTAACTACGGGGTCATCAGTCCCTAAACTTACAAACTACTTATGAACTACTTACGAACTAGGACGGCACAAATATCCATGCCCGAGGGGGGATTCGAACCCCCGACCGTAGTGGCCGTACTGACCGTGACTGGAGCGCCTCAGTCACCTCGGCCGCCGCGGCCGGCCTTAACGAATCCCAGATGACCGGATGTTGCAGAACCGTGGAAATACTTGAGAATATCTGGCCGGAGATGAGCTGGAACAACCAATGGCCATTTGGGGCCCTGTGGATCGTTGTTGCTCTTATACAATGTCCCGTTTATAAGATAAAACTTTCCTCTAATCGGTTCTCCTTTCTCCAAGGCCTCTATGCTGGATCTTCCCTCTGTTGAGTTGTAATGTCAGTGAGGGCTGAAATTTCATCTATGCTCTCGTGTTCGGCTGATGGATACCTCGAAAGGTAGTCGGCGTCCTTGTGTTTGCGCCCGTTTTTTAATACCACTGTGACACCATGTTCTTGGAGTCTTAGTGTCCATCTTGCTGGTCGCCCTGATGTATCCTTTAAATTAGCCAACATAAAGATTGGTGGTCTGTCATGACGGTGAATGGTTTACCAAATAAATACAGGCGAAACTTGTTGATAGATAATGGTGACACACCCTTCTCGGTTGTAGAGTAGTTTATCTACAACTTTGGGAAAACTCTTGAGGTATAGACCAGCAACTATTCAGCACCTTCCTGAGATTGTACAAGCACTGCATCAATCCCATAACTGCTGGCGTCTGTGTCAAGTTCGGTTTCTGCATTCTTGTCCTATAAGGCTAGAACTGGTGCAGAAGTTAGAACCTCCTTAAGTATTCGGAAAGCTCTTTCTTTCGTCTCATCCCAGTAAAACTTGGCGAATCGCTGTAGTTCTTGCAATGGACGTGCCTTGTAAAAAAACCTTCTGTGAAACGACGATAGTCTGAACACAGCCCGAGGAAACTTCTCACATAACGGATGTGCTGAGAAGCTGGAAATTATAAGACTGCCCTTAATTTATCGAGATCTGGACGGACACCACTCCGTCCACTTGGTGCCCCAGGATTGTTATCTCTTTGGCGACGAAGAGGCACTTCTTTTGGTTGAGGTGGAGTCCTGCTGTCTGAACACATTTCAAAATACAGTTCATAGGCGGCTTAGATGTTCTGAAAACGTCCTTGAAAAAACGACAGTGTCATCTAGGTAACAAATACATTTCGTCCATTTAAGGTATCGAAGCAAGTTGTCCATCATGTGTTCGAATGTGGCCGGGGTATTACACAGTCTATACGGCATGACTTTGAATTCATAGAATCCGTCAGGTGTAATAAAAGCAGTCTTCTCTCTGTCAGCCTCGTCAACCTCGATTTGCCAGTACCCTGTCTGCCTGTGCATGGTTGAGAAGTATGTAGCTTTTTTCAAGCAGTCTAATGTGTTGTCAATGCACGGTAATGGGTAGACATCTTTCTTTGTGATTTTGTTCAGCTGCCGATAGTGACACAGAAACGCCACGTGCCCTCCTTTTTCACGAAGACCACCGGAGACGACCAGGGACTCTCTGAAAGTTGAATAATGTCATCGTGCAACATCTTCTCCACTTCTTCCCGAATTATCTGTCTTTCGGCTGTCGACACTCTGTACGAACGCTGGCTAATTGGTGGATGAGCCCCAGTATTGAGACGGTGTTTTATCGTGGGCCGTTTCATACGGCTCTTATCCTGTCTGGCTTGGAATACACCTGAAAATTGGTTTAGTATGGTCAACACCTACTGACATTGTTCCTGGGTCAGACCGGACCCTATATGAAATTCTATAGTAGTTTTCTCTAGTGCAGTAACAGCGGAGTATGAGACTTAGTTGATGACATTGAGCTCACCATCCTTGACTGGTTCAGCTGTGCCAATGAATGAGTTGCGATTGTTCGTTAAAATTAGTGATCCAAAGGTCTCATCGACCACCTGTAATGCTTATGATAGCCACTGGTGTGTAGATTTCCTTCGTTGTACGATTAGCATTTTAAGATCGACAAGAATTTCACAGTTCAGCTGGTCATCTTGGCTGCTGACTGGAACTCTTCTCATTGTTAACGGTGGGATCTCAATATTCTCGACAGCAAACAACATCACAGGGGAGTTCATGTTTCGTGTACTCGACGGAACGGGTTCCTCAATTTGTAGCTCAAATCTTCTTCTTGTATCACAGAACATTAACTTCTTTAGTTTGCGGCGGCAGTCATTCGATAATACAGAGAAGGGAGCTCCTGAATCGACTAGTGAGGCGAAGGCGAGCGGTAGTGGCGTGTTGGAGAGCGTTCACGTCCAGGGTATGGCAACGGGCTTCGCCCCATAGGTCGACAGTAATCGGCTGCAGTTGACTGCCGTTGAAAGGACTGCTCCCATGGTTGGCGAGTTGCGCCATAATAATTGTCAAATACTCCTCTCCATACAGTATCATGCGACATATCCGGGAAGACCACAGTGAAAACACAATGGCGTGTTGTCTTCTGTCCTCCAGATATCTGTCATCCTGTTAGGCTTCACAGTTGCCGGAGGAGTTGGTCGTGGTCGCGTCGGTCGGTTCCTAAGCTGCCGTTTGGTGGCTGCAGCGTAAGTCATAGTAGGGCGAGGCCATTCTGCACGTCGGATGCGACTGGCGCGGCTGACAGGCGCTAATGTTTCAAGTACCTCTTCCTCTTCTTTTGATGACAAGGACCTTCGGACGGAGGTAGTCAGTACACCCTTTGTGTTCTTGTTCTTGTCCGTGCAAGCGAAGGCTCTTACGCTGCCTAATCGGAGTCACGATGAGGCAGATGTATTGCAAGATACCCGTCGCCTCCACCAGAAAGTGTCACGTTGCAAACTGCAGGTGGTCCGGAATTCGAAGGCTGGTCGTTAATAGAGAAACACACTTTACAGTTAGAACACGTTTATTGCTAACACAAGCGTACATTCAGTACAGACTGACTCCTTGTTGTACTCCAATATTTATGCATAGAAAGAATTTTCTAGAACTTACAAGTACATCAAACACAAGAAACATGTAGAACATTCTAGAAATAGTAAATACAAAGTAATACATTTTCTGCCCGTAGCGGGATTTGAACTTGGAACCGCAAGCACTTCGATCTGCGATGTTAACCACTGCACCAAGCGTTCTGTGAGAAGACTCACTGCAATATGTATATTGTGTATGATATCTCACTCGATCCCACAGTTGTTTTGAGCAGTGTACTTACTATCACTTGCCTACTGATAAATACTGCCATATTCGAAAATTCTAAAGTGCCCATATAATCATCCAAAAATAATCAGGCGCGCTTTGTACAGCAGTACAAAATTATCTAACATCTCGCCTGGACAGCCTGAATCGCCCTGTTGCTACAAACTGAACCTTCATGGGGCATTTTATAGTAGATAGTGTCGGCGAAATTTGCAGCTCTAACGTGTCTTTATAGTTTCCAACAGACTGGATAACAGTCTGTTGGAAACTATAAAGACACTTAACGAATATGTTCCTCGACAAATTGACATTGGTAGGCAAAGTCCTTAGTAATAAATGAATATTTTGTTTATGTTAGATGTTAAAATTATTTAGTCCACCCCCTATAAATGTTACCAGTCTCATACGAAGCTACACCGAGTGCAAAGGAGGAAGAGCAAAGCTTTCATTATCAGTTCAAAGAAAACTATCTTATGGTTATAGCATCAATGGATTAACAAATAGCCACGACGATGTCAAGCAACTATCTATTAATTCAAGATAACAAGTTTGTAGAGCTAAGACTTTTCACAGACCATCACAAATGTGTCATGAACCACATGGCCAGCCTTTAGGACAAAGATAGTGAGCATAAATAAAATAATTCTAAAATTTCTGACGACGAATTCCAATCTAATGAAAAATGACGATTCGCTTGAAGAATTACAAAGTTAGGTCCGATTAATATTCAAGAAGTTGATAAAATTAATTATATAAAACTAATTTTCCTCGACAATCTTAAATTACCGTTTGCTTGTCTGACCAGAGGACCATCGTATCGTGGGGGCGAAATAATTTTCCTCATGGTGTATTAATTAATATATTAAATTGGCAAGATGGCGATCAGCCACGAAGGCTACCGGAGCCGTTAAGTTCAAAGCCGGAGAGCCAACGTCTTCGCGGAAGAACACTTCTGTTACCGCCGTCTTTGACGAGTTACCGCCAAGACAGGCCGCCACCCTAGGAGGGGTGAAACGGGCCCTTGCGGGACACAACGAACTCTTAACTGTGCTCTGGTCAGGTTGGAAACACGTCACTAGATATGCTGGCGGAGGAATCAGCGGTGCGAAACTCGCGTTAACAAAACGGGCGTTAGCGACGTGGCCGCTCTCAGTTCGGCACTTGCTTCAGATGCAACTTACAGTTCTTAGGAGGACAGATCCGCGATCGCCTATTATGCAGAAGCCGCCATTCTGTCTTGGTGATATTTCGTTGACCGACAGGAAATTCACAGTTCGACCGAGCAGGTATTCGGGATTAAAGTGAAGTAATTGCATTCGGTCGCGAGTTTAATTAATATGCAACGGCCTGTATATCGGGCGATGGGCACGATGATTACTAAGATGCTTTTTCTTTAGTTTTTGTGCGGCTCCTCTTTCGTGCTCAGTCTACTGTTCTCATGACCAACTGAAATCTTCATGAAACTCTCTTTCTCTCTCGTTAAAGGCTGGTCGAACTATTTGAATGTGCTATTTTCGATGTTTGCTCTCTATTGGATGTCTTGGCATGCAGCAAGAATCAGTAACCGTTTAATAAGATGTAACAGGCTATCTCGTAATTCTATATGGTACTTTCAGAATACAAAGATTATTTCAATGAACTGTCCGACTTCTTGTCTTTAGTTTTCCCCTGTTGCTATCATTTTTATTCCTTTACAAAATAATAGAAACCCCTGGTAGAAGAGAGGAGGTCCGATGCTGGCAACGGTCACAGCAACAGCAGATTAACAGGGAAGTCACCTGTTAATTGGGAAGCGGAAGTCAGGCAGATTGATTTAAGTCATAATCTCGTTTCTTTCTTTCCACAACCAACCATAGGAAGAGACAGGCGCTACAAGTTGAATTGTACATTTTAATGAAGTCCCTCTAGACCGATGGGTTTTCATGTAATATTTTCAGCAACATGACGTTAATAATAATAGATTATTAGCTGACCACACCTCTCTGTAATCTAGCTATTCAATTGGGCTGCGAAGAACTCTTCAAAGCAAAACTTACATGGTACTTTAAAATCAATGAAAAGACCTTCATCCGAGTAGCTGAAAAATGCGGCACCAAGGAAGCTACCTATTGTTATACAGTAGCTGACACACACACACACATACACACAAAATACTCTTTTCTGGTGCAATTCTTGAATTATGTATTTTATCTTCAGGTCATCCAAATGTTACAGTTGTCTGTTTCGATTTATTACCAAGAAATAATCAGAAGTTACCATTTCAGTGTCCTTAAGCTGGGTTATGTAGGCCTAATAAAAAAATTAATAAATGAAACAAAAAGCCACATGATAGCATTGCTTCTTTCAGGAAAATTTGTTTGCTTCCTTCGAACCATCCACTTATTTGAACACAGAATCGATCAAATGTGTGATCCTGCTGTCTTTTAACTGGGTGGTGAGCATATTATCTTACTATATGTTTTCTGACTGTATCATCCCTTTGTAGGGGTTCTCCAGTGTTTCGGTGACGTCGGTTTGTGGGTCAGGGGCGCTCAACGAGGAAGCTGTATTTTTTAATTAATAAAGTCACCCTGAATTAATAGCCTGGCTTACTCGAAATTCATAAACGTTACTTGGAAAAGGGACAAAGGAGCACTGATTTGTAAACTGTTTTAACTCCGAAACGAAATATCACCTTGTCCTCTGGTGTTTTACGGCTATTTCTAAAGCTTGTGATAGCTAGTGTACGGTCGTTCTAACTGTGTTACAGCCCAAGCGGAAGTCACATTTGGGATTTCCTTTTGCTATTAACATTCACGTCTGCAATTTGCGTTATCGGTTGCGTTCTATCAGTCAATTTTAAACCTAATTTGAACTGTAACGAAAATCGATTAGCGTAGACAGTCGACTGGATGATTCTTCGTTTGTGCTGTTGCCCGACAGTGGGAAGTTTTATGCAACTTTCAGTTCTACTCTATCCTTTACATATCTCTTTGTTTCTCTGTATCTACTACGTATAACCAATATCCGTCTCGTATCGGCAGATATTGTCTTTTAATCAAGTTGTACCCTAAACTTCTTTCCTTCATAATTAGATTCAGTTACTCCTCATTAGTTGTTGTGGCTACCTACATATCGTCAGTAACCCCCTACAAAATCTATTATTCTATGTTTGTTATAAATAATTATTTACGTTTCACTTCCATGCAAAGCTTTTCTTCAGACATGTACCACCAGAAAATACGTATTCCATTAAAATTTACAGTAAATGTTAACTTACAAGGGGGGGGGGGGTGTTCAGATTAATATGAACATGAACACCATGCATTATACTACGACTTATTGCAAGTTGGCACCAATCGACAGTGAACACTGAGACCCGATCGCTGCCCACAACTGACATAGAAAGTCTTGGATGTTGCATCGGAGTTTATTATACATTTTGTTCTGCAGCGGTCAACACGAATGACCGGTAAAAAGCATGATGCTCAGAGTTCCAAACAGGCGATCTTGATGGTACGCAGTTAACTGGAAGCATCTGTGCGAAAACGGCTGCGCCCTACGTTCCACTACGGACAGTGTACTCGGCAATGACAAAAAAAAATGTTTGTATAGATTATGGGACTTAACTACCGGCTCATCAGTCCCTAAACTTACAAACTACTTATGAACTAACTAAGACTAAGGACGGCACAAATATCCATGCTCGAGTGGGGATTTGAACCCTCGACCGTAGCGGCCGTGCAGACCGTGACTGGAGCGCCTCAGTCCCCTCGGCCACCGCGGCCGGCTCGGAAATGACAGCGCACGACAAAAGGGAAAATTCATTGGCAAAGAGGAAGAATGGACGGAACCCCCAGTTAACTAACAACGACCGACGAGCTTAATAAATATTGAATCCAGGCAACATTACCACATCAAAAGCAACTGCATAATTCGCATTCACTTGTGTAACACTGTTTCGATAATATAAAAAATAATAAAAAAAAAAAAAAAAATTAATGGCTTCAGCTGGTAAACCCTTAATAACAGAAGCCAAAGCAAAAATGCGAATGAAGTGGTTCCACGATCATAAAACTTGTGGTCTGAGCAATCATTTTTTACATTGATTCCTACAAACAACATGTTAATGTACCGAAAACGTAAAAAGAAGCTTATGATATGGCTGCTACAATCAAGCATGGTTTGGGCATTTATATCGTGGTATTATACTGTTTCTTTCATTACCCTCACTGGACGGATATCTGTTAATGAATATCTCACCATCATTGACAACAAATACCGTCATATTCCAAAATGATAATGCACTCCCCTTGAAACATACCTCCCTCCGCCCCCCCTCCCTCCCAATACACACACACACACACAC
Organism: Locusta migratoria; assembly: GCA_026315105.1. Classification (NCBI taxonomy): domain Eukaryota; kingdom Metazoa; phylum Arthropoda; class Insecta; order Orthoptera; family Acrididae; genus Locusta; species Locusta migratoria. The sequence continues at coordinate 729,978,163 of CM048744.1, read as the reverse complement.
TCACACACATGCCCGAGGAAGGAATCGAACCTTCAGATGGAATTACCGCTCAGTTCGTAGCATGACGTCTTAGACTAAGCAGCTATTCCATGCTCCTCAAGTTAGTATTTTGTCTATTTTAGGTATTAGCATTAATTTTATCACCATGTTTTTTTTATAAAATTAGATATGGTTTTTCTTGCTTTTAACAATCAGAAATGCTTGTATTTCCTGAGGACGACCGCTTCTAGTTTTATGTCAAAAAATTCCTGACGGTCGAGGAACAGCAACTCCTGTAACATCTACCTCTTTTCCAATTTGAATTATTACCTTCTTCTTGAAGTGTGAAGGTGTTTTTCCTGTAACGTGTATCTTTCATGCTACATTCCATAGTTGGGCCTGCTCTCCCGAGGATCTCTTGCTTAGTAAGTAGTTCTCCTGATCCTTACGCCGCCACTAAGGTGATCATTGTGACTGCAGGGACTACTGTGGCACGTCTTCCGTCAGTTCCAAATTCTCAAATTATCTACACGCTACTGACGTAGTATTGCTTTATTACTCGCGGAACCTCAGAGTAAGTCAGAAATTTCCCAAGTTCCACCAATCCTCGTAAGAATTATTATTGCCGTGTGCATCTGCACCGAACGGATGATTGGACATGTTCGCCATAATTCGCCGAAAGAACGGATACCGCGATTACAAGTTTAAATATTGAAAGAAATTCAATCCAAAGTCATCTAGTTGCATCCATTTATCTATTCCAATCTTTCATTCTTAATGCACAGAAGGCGGCGACAGCCGATCCTCCTCTCAGCCACCTCTCTCTGTCTAGTCCTCCTCCCTCCTCTGTGCATCTCTTCCTCACCTTCCGCACTCCTCAACTCCTCTGACCATCTGACGCTCGTTTGCCATCTTCCAGTGAACCTCCACCTTAACAGTTTTGAACATTTACATTTTTAGAAAATTCATCATTTATTACATATACATTACACATGAAGTATATGGCTTTCCAGTGGGCGAATGTGCAAACTCGAATGCAATAATGAGGAAATTTCAGAACAGTGTGTGAAGAAGATTGAGAGGTTTGACATTTTGAACGGTCCAAAATTTACATTTGTTAGTTTAGTTCTTCGGCCGAGTTGAAGCGCTTCCCTTTGAGGTGTCTTTTTAGCGGACCAAACAGAAGGGAGCCACACGGCGACATGTCCGGGCTGCAGGGCGGATGCTCAAGCTGCTCCCACTTCTTAGCCTGAACACTGTGTGTGACCATGTAGACGTGTAGACGTGCGTTATAATGGAGCAGAATCACTCCCTCCGTGAACAGTCCAGACCGTTTCGCCTTGACGGACTTGCGTAGGCTGCGGACTGTCTCACTGCACACGTCATTGTAAACTGATTTTCCTTGCTCGAGGAATTCGATCAGTATCGGACCTCGGTCATCAAAAAGACGGTGAGCATCACCCGTCGCTCTTCGAAGAAGGCCTGTACATCCCTTGTAATATGTGGCCGGGCACTGTGCTGTTGAAATGTGGCCTGAGGGGATGCCTGAAGGAGGAGGAGTACCTCAGGCCCCAAAACCACCGTTAGGTACCGGTTACTCTCAATACATAGGAGGCGAGATCGGATGTTCTAACCAATGGCGCCCGAAACCATCAACCTGGTATTTGTCCAGAATGCAGCCATCCAGGTTGTGCTCGCCGGACATGTATACGGTCGTCACTGTATGACACATTGAAGCAGGACTCGTCCGGAAAGATTACATACCGCAGTTTGTGTTGTAGTGGCAGACATGCTTGGGTCATTCCGTGCAGTCGCGTTAGCTTCCTCCAGTGACGGTGTTCAGGTGACCATTGGAGGAGCTTTTGGTTTCTGGGCAAGGAAAGCCGACGTAATGGCATGCGTGCAACCAGTCCAATCTTCAACAGATGGCGACGAACCGTCGATGCAGACAAGTTCACACCTGTTGCAGTGCTCCAGCGACGAGTCAACAGTTTGGGTAACTCTGTACTTTCCATTATGGCCATGCGGGCAAGATGACGGTTATTCCTTGCTGTGGTCATGTTCCGTGGTCCAGTTAATTCCAGGTCATCACTGTGTACAACCTTCCTCTATGCACTGCTTCCATATACACACACATGTCGTAGCAGCAAGGCATGTGCGAGCCGAAATGTCATGGTATGACAACCCAGTTTCCCAGAGTCCGATCGTGCTGCCCCGTTCGAACCCGCTCACATGCCGATATAGTTGCATTTGACGTTGACGAAGAGTACTGGCAGTCGCTCTATTGTTTCCATCTCTTGTGCCAGCTTTTCACCAGCGTTGCCAAAGTGACGGATTCACCGCCAAATTTGACAGAATTTCAAATTGATTGACAGATAAAATTTAGCTTTAACGGTTGGCGGATTTTTTGACGGATATCGTTAGAAGTTTACTTTTTATGACGGATATTGCTGGTTTAATTCATTTTTTTAATATAACATTTTCTTTAGAAAAGTTATTACGGATGCAAATATTTCTGCACCTGCAAGACAGTACCATAGTATATTAACGAATTGTTGCGCTAAAACCCAACAATAAACATCTCAGATGAGGAAAACTAAGTAAAATAAACATACGAAGGCATATGGCTGTAATTTGTCTGGATGCAAAGATACTATACGTGCTTCAGTAACAGCGGCGTTCTAACAATGATGTGCTTTACTTTACGAGTTAGTTCGGGGAAGTCTGGATAGTGAGCTCAGTATAATGGCTGAGTGTGACGAATTTTTAAAAGCTTGTTTGACTCGTAAACAAAGTGACGAATATTATGCTTATTATAAAATTTATTTTTATTTCTGCAGTAAAACGGGAAATATCTCATTTTGTTGGATTTTTAAATATTTTGCCGACGCATAAACGAAGTAACGGGTCCCAAGTTTTAATATGTTACTTTATTTTGCAAGAAAATATAGAGACATTTAATTGTGAGGGATTTTGACAGATATTTGAGTGTTGATCTGACGGAAACATTATCACGAGGTGGCAGTATTACACTGCTGTGCACCGACAGTAGTAGTCGCAATACCGACCCTTTTGGACCAACACGAAAGGGCTCTGCTCCACCTATGTGTACCTCATCTCGCTGCAAAACTTATTGCTTATTTTAATACAAATAAACAATCTCTGAGACGGATTTACGTCTCGAATATGTCAAAGACATTAATGATAAATCTGAAGCATTGAATTAAAATTTGTGATGCGGCCGGAAATCGAACCCGGACCTCCATGCTTACTAGGCAGACGTCTTACCATTTTTTTTCCTCAGGTAGGTCTTTTATCTGCGGTCGTTTTCATTGTTCGTACTTGGTCGTTCGTTGATCATTTGGCTCAGCTTTTTTGCTACAGAGGACGATCAGCCCTCTGACCGGGCGCACTGAGCCATGGCGCCCGGCAACCATTAGATCACCGCACCACTGGTTAATGCGCCTCGGAATAGTCTAATTACGATTTCCCTCCACGTCCCAAACTTTAATTCAGCTTCTGTGTTCCAAAGATAATTGCCACCACTGCCAAGGCTCTCCATGCAGCGGAATAGCACCTCGGTAATGGACATATTGAAACAATCCTGTTAAGGTGATATAAATATCAATTTAATACAAATAAACAATCCCTGAGACGGATTTACGTCTCGAATGTGTCAAAGACATTAATGATAAATCTGAAGCATCGAATTAAAATTTGTGATGCGTCCGTATTAAATTGATATTTATATCACCTTAAAAGGATTGTTCCAATATGTCCATTGCCGAGGTGCTATTCCGCTGCATGGAGAGCCTTGGCAGTGGTGGCAATTATCTTTGGAACACAGAAGCTGAATTAAAGTTTGTGACGTGGAGGGCCGTACTTAGACTATTCCGAGGCGCCTTAACCTTTAGTGGTGTGGTGGTCTAACGGTGTCGGGCGCCGTGGCTCAGCGCGTCCGGTCAGAGGGCTGAACGCCTTCTGTAATAAAAAAGCTGAGCCAACAGCACACCGAACAAGAACGAACAAAATCGATCAGCGTCCGCAACGAACAAAACGACCCATAAAAAAAAACAAAACAAAAAAAAAAAAAAAAAAAAACGGTAAGACGTCTGTCTAGTAAGTAAGGAGGTCTGGGTTAGATTGTCTGCCGCATCACAAATTTTAATTCAGTGCTTCAGATTTTTCAGATTTATCATTAATGTATCACTTATTGCTTGTACACCCGTTGCCACTTCCACCAAGTGTGTCTCTGTTCGGATAATTCCTTTTAGGTGTTGCGCGTTTCACAAACGCCAGTGTAAATTTGTAGAAAATCACTTAGGTATATGACTGGTGTGAGAAGCATACCTTTGGTATTAGATTATGTCATTAAACGTCACCTTGTGTTGAAGATCATGATAATCACAGCGATAATTAATTTCCTTGAAACTGAAAGTGTCTAATTATTTACACACCGTCTTTGTGCACCTCAGTCTGTGCGTGTCATCTGAGGAGTCACGATTTCTTAATAACGGATGAAATTTCTAGGCAGCCGGGTAACGAGGAGCCGTGAGCAGCGGCTATTATTTTGGCGAGTTTCCCCCGGCAGCGGTGGCCACGGAATCGTCGTGGCCCAGGTGTTGCCGCGCGGCTCGACGTGTGCCGCGAACGGCCGAGTCATCGTTCCGGTAGAGGCGCGCCAAAAACGACCGCGGCCGCCAGACGTAAGCGAAAGGCTCTCTCTGTTTACAGAGCGGTGTCGTAAGCGGCCGGAGGTAAGCAGCGAGCGGCAGTGCGGATAACGGTAGCTGCTGGCTGCTGCTGGCGGCTGTGGCCGCAGCCGTGCGGGGGCGCTGCTCCAAGGCCACCCACTGCACACGCGAACGCTGCACGAGGCGCATACTCTCTGCTGCTAAACCAGCGCTGTTTACAGCCGGCACTCATTTACCTACTTTTTGTATTCAGTCCACCAAAAATATCTAAAGGTATGCACTCTAAAGCGGCGCATTCAATTAATATTTGTGGCGCAGCCGATATTCAAGCTCGGGATCCCCCGCTTACCAGGTAGTCACTGTATCACTCAGCCACCGTGGTCTTATGGATAACGCGACTGTACGGATTGACCCCTAAGCACGTCTGCAACACAACAAACTTCCTTTTGACCTCATGTTCTCTGCTACTGGAGAGCGTCGGCAATATTTGCGCGAATGACAGAAGGGAACATCGAAGTAGAACTGTTGTGAAAGCAAATGTGCTTAGGTTATTCCGTCAACTCACGTTATAGCCACCGTAAGGTGCGTGGCGGAGGGTACACTACTAAGCATTTTCTTTCCCACTCCACTCCGAAATAGAACGAGGGAAAAGAGAATGTCTATACCTCTGTACAAACCGTAATTTTTCTTAACTTGTCTTTGCGATCTTTACGCGAAATGTAAGTAGGCGGCACGAAGATAGTTCTACACTCCAAATTCCGGCCCTCTAAATTTTCTCAGCAGAATTTTTCAAAAAGAACGTCGTCAGCAAGGCGTAGTAGAGCGCTCGGCCTTTCCACCGCGGCTAATTAGACGTCCAATGAGCGCGGTATCTCAAAGTAGATGGCACACAAGTAAATCAGTATCGACTGCATCGGACCCATGTGGTCGATTCGCCACTCTGCATTCACTACCGTCAAGTGAACGATGCCTGGACGATCGCGCGGCAAATTTTGTCGCTCGTTACTCGCCAAAGACCTAGCTCAGATCGACATCGACACACTCCTGTTTCCGGGGGATTCCTTCTATCCCACTACCGAAACACTCGGTAAATTGGAATCGTAGGCACACGATCCGATATCCCTTTGGCGAGAAGTCAGTAGTAGTATATTTGAACTTTCTCAATGATCGGCACTACGTCTTAATCCGTAACCCACGGCACAAGCAATATTTTTCCAGCTCCTTACGGAGCGCGTTTCATGACCCACCTCCCAGATGGAACTTCCAAGCCATGACAAGATAAAATTAAACAGCACCCACCTGAACTTGCGATTTTACTCGGTTTCCTTCGCCATATTTATCACAGCTGAGATTAAAGCAAGTGTGATTTTACGTTGTAAGAACTTACATATCGGGCTATGTACGATTCTGATTTAGAAATTTGGGTGAAACACAGCTATTCTTTACTCACATGATGTGATGAGTGCTATCGACAAGGGATGTCAAATAATTCTATATTTCTAGATTTCCGGAAGGCTTTTGACACTGTCCTTCACAAGCGTCTCCTAATCAAATTGCGTGCTTAGGGAATATCGACACAGTTGTGCGATTGGATTCGTGATTTCCTGTCAGAAAGGACACAGTACATTGTAATTGACGTTGTGTCATCGATTAGAACAGGATACCTGGCGATCCACAAGGAAGTGTTAGGGCCCCTACTGTTCCTTATTTTTATAACAGATTTAGGAGACAATCTGAGTAGCTTTCTTAGACTGTTCGCGGATGATCTAGAAGATCAAAAGCAACTGCTAAATGATTTAGATAAGACTACTGCATGGCAACTGAGCCTTAATAATGATAAATGTGAGGCTATCCACATGAGCGCTAAAAGAAATCCGTTAAACTTCATTTACATGAGATATCAACCAGACCTACAGACTATCAATTCTACTAAATACCTTGGAGTAAGATTTACGAACAACTTCAATTGGAAAGAACACACAGAAAATATTGTAGGGAAGGCGAACTAAAGACTACGTTACTTTGGCAGAACACTTAGAAGATGCAACAGTTATACTAAAGACACCGCCTACACTACACTTGTGCGTCCTATTGTGGAGTATTGCTGCGCATTGTGGGATCCACACCAGGTGGGACTGACGAACTATTTAAAGAAAATTCAGAGAAGTTCGATTCGTTTTGTATTATCGCGATATAGGGGAGATACTGTCACGGAAGTGATGCACGAGTTGGGGTGGAAATCATTAAAAGAAAGGCATTATTTTTGCGGCGAGATCTACCTGTGAATATTTCTTTAACCAACTTTCTCTTCATAATGCGATCATATTAACATATTAATCATAAATGAAATAAAATGGTTAAATAGTTGCACTGCCTTCATAATAAATTGGTAGCACTTTCCCCAACTAAGGAATCATAACTGTAAGAAACACTGAAATATGTAAATTTCGTGTGCACGCAACATGGAATTGTCAACAGTTCAAAATGGTTTAAGTTTCCGGAACACCATTTCTGCAATCGTAAGTTCTTGACTAAAATCGCGCTGACCTGTTTTACGGCCCACTTTAGATTTGCCAGTAGTTTTATGATGTTTTCAAACATTTCGGACAAAAACAACAAACAATTATGGACGATACGATTACGCCTCTTATACTGTGATAATATCTGTGCACCCAACACAGTCTCTCTGACAGTATTTTGACAAACAGACAAAATTATTTAATACTTGAGTTTAGCTTTGACAAACATACTTTTTTATTGGCCTTTTACACCTTTAAAATATTATTTTAATTTCTCTCCCACATTTTCATTATATTTTTCCGTTAAAATAATATCACATGTCTTGCTTTGGTAGTTATTGCTGGTTAGGAATGAATATAGCTAGGAAAGAACGTAGCGTACATCAAGTCATGTGCCCTCCCTCGCCCTCCCTTGCATACGCCATCTTGCTTTTAGTATTTGATGAATTTCTTATTACAACTCAAGCGTTATTATTTCAAAGCAGTAGCGCAGCCAGGATTTGGTTCGGAGGGGGGGGGGGGGGAGGCTAATTTAAAAAAAACACAGCTTACTGAATTTATTAATCAATGACTTATTTTTACACTTTTTATAATTTAACCAGTTATGCTACGAAAACAATTGCACAAGAAATAAAATGAGTAGGTTCATATTAATTTGAAAGTAGAAGAGGAGCATTGTAGTGGAAATGGAGTGTATAATATCAGCTCGTAAAGTAATTAAGCGCTTCTGTTTACTAGCCCAAGAGAAAGGACTTTACAGTTTATTTAACATGAGACTCTATGTGTAAAAACTGAAATAAAAGAAATCCATTATTGTTCATACGACTCCACTCGGCGGCGCCGGTGAACTGCTGAGCAGCGGGACGCCGCATAACAGTAACAAAAGCGGCAGCATAAAAGCTGGTCGCGGCGGCATTAAAACCGCTCTCAGTAAAAGCAGTACACGTTTTCAGTGGCGGCATCACGTTGGCGACCCACTGTTACGTTCACTTGTGGCTTCAGCCCCATTAGCCGCCACCCTCACCCCGTGGCAGCGCTACTGTTTCGAGACAATGGCACACTGAAAATTATCAGAAACACGCCGTTCTTAGTACGATGAATTATAATCTAATATCTAAAAGTGCCATGTTAGCAGTTAACACCCGCCATGAATGGTACGATAATTGTGGATTACCTACTGTGAAAATTTCCAGTAATTTGCGACTCATGTGCTGAAACAAAGTCCTCAATTCCACAAGGATTTTCCACTTTTGGTCAAATCAGAAGATGGTTTGCGTGCTAGACGTCACCAGATTCGTATAGCACAACAACTTCCTCCAGCAGTAGGCCCCAACGTTGCTTGTTGATCTTACGTCACGCAAAGCAGGTCGCTTTGGCTTACCTAAATGGCGGGCCGCTAGGGCCTGGTGGGTTGTGCCCCACCGGCCATCCACTCAGCTAAGCGATAGCTACCTCCTCTGCGTGACGTGTCACGAGCGCGCCACGGCCTTCTCTTTCGGTGGTGTTGGTCAGACCAAGATGTCTCTGTCCTCCTCGCCTCTACCAGTCACAACCTGCCCACTCCGAACATTCAATCCGAAACAGCCAAGTTCGAGAGAGGTGCAGTAGACACGAGTACAAGCAAGTCGCCAATATGCAGGCCAATAGTGGGCATAACCGTTTCACTAGATGGCAGTGACGCACTCCTCGGCTGCCCACGCTGACTGGTCAGCAGCAGGCCGTCAACTGCAGGCAATCCTTGCGCACGGCAGCAGAGTCCCTTCGCGGTGCTAGGAAAGTGCATTCTGACTATATTTTATTTGTGTCTGGTGATATAGTGAAATGAAAGTGGATATTTTGCATTTGTGTTTGTGTTCGTATCGTACACAATAAAAATTGACGCAAACAGGCGTTAGAGTCTTTACACCATACTGAATTACCGTCTTCATCTCGTGAATACACGAAGATGAGCAAGAAACTTGAAGATGCTACTATCACTGACATCCTGTAAGATGACGAAATGATGCAAATGCGTTACAAGGACGTTACTGATGCCGAACGAATGTATGAGCAAAATGTTCAAATGGGACTTAACTACGGGGTCATCAGTCCCTAAACTTACAAACTACTTATGAACTACTTACGAACTAGGACGGCACAAATATCCATGCCCGAGGGGGGATTCGAACCCCCAACCGCAGTGGCCGTGCAGACCGTGACTGGAGCGCCTTAGTCCCCTCGGCCACCGCGGCCGGCGAATGTATGAGCCTTTTACTGAACACGTAGCCAATGACTATGTACGAGTACGTCAAGAAGGCAATTGAAGCAAAACAAAGTCTGATAATTCAAAACAATTATGCATCACTTTAGAAGAGTCGAGGACAGGAAGTACCTATTTCGTTAGCAGAGGTATTATGAACAAAAAACAAGGAAACATGTGAAACTCAAGATCATATAAGAGTATGTTTAATCTTGCTTTCAAGAAGCAGAGATAGTCTTATGGCTGCGCATGAGGTTGATACGCGATAGTGGGCATGCACGAAAGCTAGAGAGCTTGGACTACCTAGGTGTGGCAGTTTAAGACAGTTTTCATGAATCTAAGTCTCAAACTTACTTAGTTTGTAACGTAGAAACATGCTCATGTGGTGGAAGAGATGGATAATTCTGTAGTTACATTTGGTATTGAATTCACAGACACATTAGTTCCTAATTACTGATCAGATGAAATTCTTATAGCATCCAGACACCGCACACTGTCCAGTACGAGTGAAAGATATACATTCTTGACAGAGTGAAATTGGTATACAATCAGCCAATTACTTTCATAAAACGGAGAGTTATTTCTCCACTACTCATTACCTTCTGTGGACGAAATTATAAATTTGATCCCGTTGTGCATAAGAACATGAGCCGTCCTACGAATTTGTGTATAATTACTTAAAAATCAGGTAAAGTGGACAGGCGTAGTTTTGAACATTCGCGAGGTAATAGTCTCTCGCGTTATTGGAACAAAATGTTGTTTGGTTCTGGATTGACTATCACTCCGTCAACAGGAACTGTTCGTCATTCCAGATAAACGCATAAAGATAACATCCATTCCACATGGTACAACTTGCCTTGTTCAACCTTTGGATGTACACTTCTTTCCCAGGGTAAAAAAAAAAAAAAAAAAAAAAAAAAAAAAAAAAAAAAAAAAAAAAAAAAACGCTTATCGTTTTTGTGAGCGACTTATACTCGACAATATTGATAATGAACTCCACAGTCGCAACGCTATCATCAACATAATCAGTTACGAGCACCCGTATTAAACAACATAATCAAGTATGCTTAGATGAATGTTATATCGGATGCTTTTAATGTTCCTGACAGTGTTATGTGGAATACGGAAGATTCAAGTTGCTCCACGCCCGACTGCAGAATTGCATCATTTACCCAGTGCGCATACTGTCCGTTACATTTATGTTTAACAGATTTCGATACCAAAGTCCATAGACATGCCAAATGGAATAAGGAAATAAATAATAATAATATTCATTATGTAATACTAGTTCCTTTGTTTCCTCTTATATTGTTTACTAGCTTAAACCCGCAGCTCTCCGCTCGCGTGTTGGTTGATTATTTATTTATTTATTTTTATTTATTTATTTGGTTATTTAACCTGACCAGATTAGGGCCATAGGGCCCTCTCTTACATCTGATCAGGAACAACATAAACAAAGGATTTCATTACAAAAACCACTGCATTAATAATATTAAATAATAACAATATATGATAGTACTAATAAAAATAATGATAATAATAACACAAAAATGAAAGTAATACTAATAATAACAAGAGATATTCACATTTGAATTAAGTTTAAAATAAACAGAAGAGAGAAAATGGTTAGTGAAAAAGGAGAAGATTGAAAAATGACAGTGCTAATGGATGTGAGGAAGTGGAGACATATATGAATGGAGATCTCTGCTGGCGAAAGGAAAGGGAAACATTTATGGGGGAGGAGGAATTGACAACAGTGGGCTACAGACTGGTAAGTGGAGAAAAAGATGGCTATTGTGACAGAAGGTGAACCCTTAGTTGTCTTTTAAAGTTTTGAATTGATTTTATTTCTCTTAACTTTTGAGGAAGATTGTTCCACAGACGTGTTCCCGAAACAGAAAATGATTTGGGGAAGATTGCAGTGTTATGTGAAGGTAGAGAGAGAGTTTTATTTTGGTAAGAGCGTGTGTTTCTGCTGTGCTGTTCAGATAGTAATATAGTCGTTGAGAATAAGTATGAAGGTTTGCAATGATTGAGAAAGCGATGCAGCAAACATAGTGTACGATAGCTTCGACGCTTATCTGCACGTAGGCAAGATAGCTGCTGGTATGCGGGACTGACATGGTCGTAGAAACGTAAGTTGCAAATGTATCGGATACAAGAATTCATTGCCAGCTCCAGCCTACGTGAGTTTTCGTGTGATAGTCCTTGCAGAATAGCATCACCATAATCTAGATTGGGAAGTATTAATGTCTCAACGAGCTTCTTTTTCAGCTGTAAAGGAAATGCTTTTTTTATATTTCTGCAGTGAATGATTATGGTAGATAATCTATCTTTCAGTAGCGTGCTATGCAACTGGTTTTGAATATGAGATGGCATTCAACAATAGTGATTGTAATAATATCACAGATCGATCACTTGATGTAATGCGCGAAACGTCAAATCGATTTTTTTTATAAAGATGTATTAAAAGAAATTTCTTTTTTACCGCTTTATTTATTTAATCTTATATTTCCTTATTCGTATGCTTATCCTTACAGAGAAAGAGCTGAATTCATCGTAGCACGCATAGACCAAAGATATGGTCTGTGGCAACACGTTTCCCTGTATGTAACCTCCTTGCTATAGAGTCGCAAACGTCATCGGTGGCCTTCAGTCCGAATTTTTTTATAATTTGACGACTTTTAACTACCATATCTTCCACCCCCTTATAGCTATCGGCATGGAACTGCTATGATGTACAACAGGAGACTTCGGACAACAATTGCACGCATACAATTTTTTTAAATTATTTAACACGCCTCATTACATAGTAATATTACATGTTTGATGATTAGATTCAGGCGGTTACATCACATATTTTTGCAAACACAAGTAAAGTACATAAGTTGACATGGTTTACAAAGGAACAAACAATTTTATACATCAGAAAATCTTATTGAATTACAAAAAATTGTAAAAGTCTGTAGTGAATATATGTACCTAAGTCATATTTACTGACGGGCCATCCTCCGCCTTTGGCAGCTATATTTTTCCTCAGATGGTCCCTCTCTTTCAATAAATCGCAGCAATCAAAAAGAACATGGTCAATAGTTTGGACAGCACTGCTACATGTGCACGTTCCGTCTTCAATCATTTTGAACCACTGATCGTTTGCGTTGAAATATTAACACATACACACGTAGAATTTTAAATACACCGATAACTTTCCATCTCAATATACTCCACCCTTTTATCATTTCAACCCTCAAGCTACAATGCAATCAATAAAACCAGTTTCAAAGAGTAAATATAATTTTCAAAGAGTAATTATTGTTCCGCATGTCGCGTTATATTCTTCAAATTACTAAATATCTATCAGATCTCTATAAAACCGGGCCTAAAACCTTCCTCAGGTATAAATTACTAACTGTACAAATATTTAAGTCTATGCGTCTAGCGTACACCGAGCAGACATTCAAATGTTCAAATGTTTGTAGAACTTATGGGACCTAACTACGTGGTCATCAGTCCCTAAGCTTACAAACTACTTATGAACTAGCTAAGATTAAGGACGGCACAAATATCCATGCCCGAGGGGGTATTCGAACCCCCGACCGTAGTGGCCGTACCGTGACTGGAGCGCCTTAGTCCCCTCGGCCACCGCGGCCGGCGACAGACATTCACATTCGCTATAAAACCGGGCTTAAAGCCTTCCCCGGGTAGACATTAGTGACTACAAATTTTTAGCACTTTATGTCTTGTGGTTCAGACGTGATAAACGTACACCGAACAGACATTCACATTTATAGATATAGATTAGACCAACATGTAGAATAACCTCTATGGGCAGCTAAAAGTGGTGTAGCAATTATTGCTTACACGTTAAATTTCGATTGCAATTAATATTTTTTCATTGTCGGTGAAATACTTTGCGAATGTTTCTTGTGAGGTGGTTCCTCCAATTTGCGATTGTACTTGCTTCTGGCGTCGCTTCCACGATCATCGTTATCCTTATAAAACGTTTCTAAGATTTGAGACAACATGAGCGCGCTGGTGTCCAAACATTTGGTGGCGGAGGGTCTGCCTCATTTTTTGATTTATATAGATCTGCTGCGATCTCCCTTCGGATATATGGCGGAGCTGTATCGAACAGTCGGCACATTTTTCTACTGGTGTTGGCTTTAGATATCCCGGCACAATCCTAGCCATTTCATTTATTGCTACACCCACCTGCTTTGTCTGTACAGAGCCGCTCCACACTTGTGTAGCGTACTCTGCCGCAGAGAGACACAGCAGAAATCCTCAGAGTAAGTGTGTGCGCGGAAGGAGTCTCCACGAAACTTCCTGGCAGATTAAAATTTTGTGCCGGAACCGGGACTCGAACCTGGGACCTCTGTCTTTCGTGGACAAGCACTCTACCACTGAGCTATCCCGGCACGACTCACGGTCCGTCCTCACAACTTTACTTCTGCCTGTACCTCGCTTCCTACTTTCCAAACTTCACAGAAGTTCTCTTGCGAAACTTACAAGACTAGCACTCCTAGAAGAATGGATATGGTGGAGACATGACTTAGCCGCAGCCTAAGGGACGTTTTCAAACTGTAGGGTATTACGATCGTAGTATGTGAGTTTACTGATTTGTGAGTACTTCTGTGTCTCCTAACGTAATACCAAACGAATTCCTATCTTTGAGAAAATGGTTTATTCATAGGCCAGCAGATAATATAATGAGTAACTTGAATCATCCTCGGAATATGATACGCGTGTTTTCATGTCATGGCTATAGTCTTCATAAATCAGATTATAATGTTATTAACAATATTATCCATCTTTAATATTTTATGAGTTTGCTTCAATTTCTGTTCACTATCTTTATCCAGAAGAGCAGAGACAGCAGGCTGTGCCGGAGGCAGGGAACAGCTTCGGTAAGCAAACCTCAACTGCACCTCCACACTCGGCTCTGAAATTCTCTGAAGACGCAGCTTTTCCGATGACGCGGACGTCAGTGATATCATCGGCAGATGCCGCTGTCTACGAAGGCCTTGGCCGTTGTCCCCGTACGACCCTGAGAAACGACAGGACCGTACAGGTAAGGTGCACAATCGTAAAATTGAAGATGATTCAAAGTAAGGAGAGGCTATGTATGATTCATGTATTAAAAACAACTCACTGAAAAAACACACTTCAAACTGCACAATTTGAATTGCAGTTTAATGAAGAACGAAAGCAAATACTTCTCGTATTTGCTAATAACATTGCAATGTATAAGTTCCATATATATTCTAAGGCCTTATACCCTGGCTCCTTTTAAACTTCAATGGAATTTTACTACTTCTTTACTGTATTTAATGATCACCCATAAAAATGTACCTGTTACTTACGTGTAAATTAGCGACTTCCATAACGATTTATTTACAAATCTGTGTCACTAATTGTACGCATACACGTGGCTGAAGAGCAACATGTTACACTACTGACAGCCTGCTCGATGTCGGGCGATGAAATAATAAAGAAGGAAAATTGGCTGACATCCTTCAGGTGGTTAGAATGGTTAGTGCTGAAAGACGCGCAAGTAGTTCCTTCGACATTTGTGGATTCATGTGTCATCATGCGACAAACTTGTAAGTACATTTGTCAGATTTTGAAAGTCTGAAGGTCACAGTACATGAAACATTCTTCTGAAATTACGCCTTCTGGTTTATAGAACTAGTTACTAAAGTTTATGTTAGTTTAACAGTTACACATAACTGTCACATTTATTACTACTGCATGAATAATTTCTATCTCTCTCTTTCTTGTATTCTTATTTACAATATACTCATTACTACTAATGTTTGGCGTGTTCGGTAACATATGTCTTTCCACGTTGCTTCTAACCTAATCTTTCTTATGAGTTCGTCGGCTGTCGAATTTCTCTTCTCAACTACTGTTCATTGAAATTAGTTGCTGTTCATCATGACAACTCAGATTCGGTAACGAATATTGCAAGTCATTAAGATTGATGAACGATCCTTCCAGGTTTTATACACCACCATAAGCCACAGTGAAGGGCTTGTCCTCATTAAAATTTTTACAAACTATACTAGGCAGCATTCTGCGTCAGTCGAACTACCATTGCATTCATGACTACATTTGATGGCCAAGCCAAATGTATTTATGCAGATTCAGACCCTTAATAAAATTAATGTCATTAAGTGCAGCATAAACAACTTATAGAGGGAGTTGCAAAGGTGAAAAACCATCACAGACTGTTAAGATCACGGTGAAGTGCTAACTGCATGTATTCGACAGCTACACAAAATTTTCCAGACAGTTGCCAATAAGGTCACGATGAGGAAAGATGATGGGAAACGTTCGGATTTTCTCATTGTCTCACTTCCTCTTATAGATGTGGTGTTTGTTATTTCGAACATGTCCGAGAGAACAGACACCATTGGTTGATATCAACAGCCGTAAATTTACGAATTCGGAACACGGCATTTTTAACTTCGCCATTTTATTTATTTCAGCCGAGATGTTCGATGATTTCGGATTCGCTTTCTCTTGACATGCAAATACTGGTGGTGAATGATTCTATCATCGTGGTTCTAATCGGCTCTATTAGTGTTGTATACAAGGTGAATCTAACGCACCGAAAATATTGCGTAAACGGAAAGTACGATTGATGAACGGTTTTCAGAGAAGGGATTCGTAGTCAGGGGCTCGTATTTTTAGCCAACAAACATATTGTGACATTACTTAGAAAGTGTATTTTTATGCAAACATACAGTTTTTTAAATGGAACAATGGATGTTTCTGTAATGCACTAGAATTTTTGACACCAGTTATGTAAAAATAATTTTGAATGACATTTTTATCACGTTTAATTTGGCTGCTACAACCGTTCAAAGTTTCGGGGGCGGAGGCTGCGATAGCGTAGCTGACTGGCCGAGTGGCTAGCCCCTGGGGCACAGCCCACGGTCTCATGACCACCAGTCAATCAGCTATGCTGTCGTAGCCTCCACTCCCAAAAACTTTGAACAGTTGTAGCTGCCAAAAGTATGATAAAAATGTCATTCAAAATTCTTTGTACACAGCTGGTGTCAAAAGTTCCAGTGCATGATAAAAACAACCATTGTTACATTTAAAAAAAAAACTGTAGTTTTGCATAAAAAATACACTTTCTAAGTAATATTTCAATCTGTTCATTGGATAACAATACGAGTCATTGACTACCAATCCATTCTGCTAAACCCGCCCCACCCCCAAAATAATGACTATAAAGAGAAAAAATAAGTATTGTATTTTTTTATTTATTTACTTTTTTAGCAATAAGGATAATGATTCTTTGCCTCTTCTGAAAACGCCATAAACAAGCATGGATTGGAAAATCAAACAGATATTTCTCTTTAGGCATCAGTTTGAGATACAATGCCATAACATTTTTATTATACCCCCCCCCCCCCTCTCCGAAACTGTATGTTAAATTCTCCGCTCTATGTTTGCGATATGGAACCCACTGCGGTTCAAAAAGAAGGCCAAAATCCAAACACCTCACAACAATTCTGAACTCACAATCGATTAAACAAACGGAAGGATAACAACTAAGCAAATTAACATTACTCACGACAGGAATTATAAACAATATAATGACAATCTGATGGATATAATATTTCTTCAGAGGCAATTAGAAATGTTGTGTACAAGGTATTTATAATTAAACTTTCCGTATTTGAGAGAGTCTTTTAAAAAACGTGTGATTGTAAGACAATGAAACCTCGTGGAAAAATTTGTAGAATCGTGCGGAAGAGAGATATCGAATAAACCATTCTAAGGAATACATTTTATTTTCAATTTGTTAATTGCGTATCATGTTACTGTTTCACATTACACACTTTGTCTGCGACTCATGGCTAATAAGAAGTTTTACGGATACTATTTTACAGTGGTCGCAGCACTTTGTAAACGGAAGACCACGGAATATTCAGCTCTCATGATTAAATTCATGCCTGCTTGAAGATCTCATACTACGCTAGTCATGCTCAGCCATAGCAACAGTACCTAATTCAACAATGTTTGCCGCAGTTGGTCGTCGGCCTGTCCCAGGAGCAATTGCCAAACGGCCAGTTAACTCGAACTTCCGAATCAACTCACTCAACCCGACCCGGAAAGAAAACCACTTCTTGTCGATCTCGCGAAGATTTTGATAAAATTTCTGCATACAATTGTTTATTGTCTGCAGCTGGAATGAACACTGATGTCTGTGTTTCGAACCTTCGTCGCCATAACATTTCTGGCACTTAACGGCGAGTCATGACACTGACACCAACAACAACGCAAATCCTGCAGCACACAGTCAGATCATCAGGTAAATAGGCTTCCGTCTATATTGATTCAAGTACCGAAAGTACAATACAGTTACAACGGACCTGTGCATAAGGACCGTGTAGCTGCATTTCTCTTGTAACTCTTGACAAAAATCTCTTTCCTTAAGTTTATACTGTAAAAGTCGCATCCAAACTTGTCAGAGTTTCGTTCTCAAATGAAACTTTCTTATGGACTTGTTATGCATTTCGACAGATTAGTTTTTGTCAAAATCTTTGAGATGCATATTCAACAATATAAATCTCCATTATATAACTAACTCTACAAGAATACTTTGGATATGTATTACAACTATATATTTGGCATAACGCTTTCTGACATTTAAGACTCTGAGTCGGACCAAGCACTATATACGAGGCGCGTCCAGACAGTAAGTTCCGTTTGGTTATATAAAACGAACGGGTACAGATACAGAAAAAATATTGATTGTACAAAACTATTCAACTGTTAAACTACTTTTCCACATAGCTTCCGAAATTTTGTAGGCAATTGTCATGGCATGGCACAAGATTTTGTGTGCCTTTTTCATAGAATGTTGCCGTCTGTGTATTCAACCATGTGGTAACATGTTCTTTAAGCTCGTCATCATCGTTGAAGTGTTGTCCACCAAGTCAAGATTTTAGGTGTAAGAAGAGGATTACTGTCAAAAGATTTTTTTTTTCGCGATAATGCCTGACCTCACACAGCGAATGTGACCAAACAATTGTTACGGAAATTTCAGTGGGACCTGTATGATCATCCTCCATACAGCTCGGACCTCTCTCCTAGCGACTTTCATCTCTTCTTACACCTAAAATCTGTCCTTGGTGGTCAACACTTCAACGATGACCACATGGTTGAATACACAGGCGGCAACCTTCTTTGAAGGATGCATGCATAAACTAGTGCCTACAAAATTTCGGGAGTTATGTGGAAAAGTAGTTTTAGAGTTGTAGAATTTTGTGCAATAAAAATTTCTTCTGTATATGTGTAAAATTTCGTTTCATTGCCAAATGGAATTCACTTTCTGGACGCGACTCGTACTTCCCGTATACGTGCTGCCTCCGCGACATAAAACGTTTCTCATGCAATAAAAATACTTTGAATGATGATCTGATAGAAGAACAAAACGAAGAATGATAGTTTAAAAACAATTTAATTTATCAAATGTTTGTATAGCTTATGAGACTTAACTACGGGGTCATCAGTCCCTAAACTTACAAACTACTTATGAACTAGCTACTCCTAAGGACTGCACAAATATCCATGCCCGAGGGGGATTCGGATCCCCGACCGTAGTGGCCGTGCAGACGGTGACTGGAGCGCCTCAGTCCCCTCGGCCACCGCGGCCGGCAATTTAATTTATTATTCACAGAATATAGGACATCAACTGCGATTGGGCAAAGCTGAAAATCTGCACCCAGCCGGGATTCGAACCCGGGTCTCCTGCTTTCTAGGCAGTTGCGCTGACCCCTACACCACTGGGGACACAGTGATCGCCGCACTTGCAAGGACTACCTAAGCACGCCTCCCGTCAGATACAAATTTCCAGCTTCGTCCTGCTCACAGTAGTCAAACTCGTAGTTATGAAACTAATTCCCGTAAGAGTAAGGGCTTCAAACTTGCCCACCCCTCCCCACTAACGATAGGATCATTGCCCGTTACCGGAATATTATATATATACATGTGGCGTCTGTTCCGAAAGAACAGCAGGAGACCCGGGTTCGAATCCCGGCTGGGTACACATTTTCAGCTTTGTCCAATCGCAGTTGATGTCATATATTCTGTGAATATTAAATAATAACAACTTTCGGAACAGACGCCACATGAATATATATAATTTACTTTTTTTTTCGCGTCGAGCTTTTTTCCGGGATTCACTGAACCAGTGGACACAAAGACGCGCCACCACTGATATCAACTTTGAACTCCGACTCCGACGCAACAACCCACCGCTTTGATTTTAAAATTTTCTTTGCAACTACTTATTTCGTTTCGATGATGCACAAAGTCTGCCGACTTGGACGGAGTACAGCGGTGGCACCGCGGCATGCAGCGGCGGCGTCCAGTGAGAGTCCCTGGCGTCGAGACGAGTCTCTAGTGACGCATCCCCTCCCCTCCTGGCGACAGCCTCGCGTCACGTTGGCGGTGCCGGCTGGTGCCGTGCGGTACCAGCCTGCTGCCGCCGCCGCTGCTGCCTGCCGTGGCCTTGACCCGCGGCCCAGGCACGCGGCACTTTCCCTGACACCGCCGACACTGTGCTCAGCCTACCTGTGCCACTCTGTGCCTAACTAGTAGCTCACTACACTGCGCTTCTGCACTCTCATGTCACTCCCATGAGTGCGAGGTCGCGAGATCTATTTCTAGTAAGGGCCGTTTGTAGATCAGGCATGGTTTACATTCAAAGAAATAATATCGACAGCTATTGAAACATTACACCAAATAAAGTAACAAAAGAGGGGGTACCCAAAAGGGGCTGGACCAATATTGCAAATGTTGTTGTCATGGTCTTCAGTTCGGAGACTGGTTTGATGCAGCTCTCCACATCCATTTGAATCTGCTTACTATATGCGTCTCTTGGTCTCCCTCTGCGATTTTTACCCCACACACTTCCCTCCAATGCTAAATTTACGATTCCTCGATGTCTAAGAATGTGTCCTACCAAGCAATCCCTTCTTTTGGTCAGGGTATGGCAAAAATTCCTTTTCTCACCAATTCTGTTGAGTTCCTCTTCATTAGTTATGCAATCTACCCACCTAATCTTCAGCATTCTTCTGTAGCACTACATTTCAAAATCCTCTATCCTCTTCCTGTCCGCATTGTTTATCATCCATGTTTCACTCCTGTGCACGACAACACTCCACACAAACGCCTTCAGAAAAGACTTCCTTACACTTAAATTAATATTCGATGTTAGCAAATTTCTCTTTTTCAAAAATGCTTTTCTTCCCATTGCCATTCTCCATTTTATATCCTCTGTACTGCGACCGTCATATGTTATTTTACTACCCAAGTAACAAAACTCATCTACCACCTTTATTGTTTCGTTACCTAATCTAATTCCTTCGGTATTTTCTAAGACTGCATTCCATTATCTTTGTTTTGCTCTTGTTCATTTTATACGCTCTCTTCAACACACTGTCCATTCTATTCATTACAATACAATATCAGAATTACAATACAATTACAGAATCAAATACAATTACAGAATTACAATATCATCAGCAAAACGCAATGTTTTTATTTCTTCACCCTGAGCCAGGTGTAGCCTTTCTCGGATGTTATTCAATTTGTACATCGAGCAGGCGGTGAAGGAAAGCAAAGAAATCTTGCAAAAGCGATGAAAAAAGCATGCCAAATTTAAATAATAATAATAACTTGGTTTTCTGTTCCGTAGGACCTAATTGATGAGCAAGTCTCCATTGGTCATGGAACAAGTCAACGCACCAAATTTTAACACAGTAGTGGTAGAAAAACATTTCAAATGTCTTGTGCAAGTCCCCAAAACTGACAGTATTTTACAGAAACTAGAAATTTAGTTCGAACTTCAATGCGAGAAGATTATAATAGTTCCCAGAACGAAACCCTGTCACGTAACTTGGTACAAATTCCGAAGAAAATTTGATCGTATGTAAAGATTACTAGCGGAAAACACAATCAATATCTTCACTACGCGATAGCATTGGTGATGCTACTAATTACAGTTCTGTTAAAGCAGAATTTCTCAACTCTGCTTTCCGAAATACTTTCACCAAAGGAGACGAAGCCAATACTCCTGAATTCGAATCGAGAACAACCACCATACGTAATAGAGAAGTAGATGTCCCTTGCAACTTAAACCACTTCACGAAACCAAACGTCCAGATCCAGATTGTATACCAATTAGGTTCCTTTGTGACTATGCGGATGCAATAGTTCCATAGCTAGCTATCACATACAACCGCTCGCTCAGCGAAAGATTCGTATCCGAATACTGGAAATTTTCACAGGTTACTCCAATATTCAATAAAGGCAATCGGAGTGATCATCAAAATTACAGACCCAGATCATTGACGTCGATTTGCTTCAAGATTCTAGAACATATATTTTCCACAAACATTATGAACTACCTCGAAAAGAACGACGTCTTGACCCATAGTCAACATGAATTCAGAAAGTATAGTTCTTGTGAAACACAGCTAGCTCTTTACTCACATAAAGTGACAAATTCTGTCGACAAGAGATCACAAGTGTATTCTATAATTCTAGATTTCCAGAAGGTTTTTGGCACTGACTCACGGAAAGTCTTCAAATAAAACAAATTATATCTGGCGTTCTCCTGCTGTTTTCCATTCGCGGATTGGCCATCTACATACCTGTTTTCTCTTAACCGTCCGATCACTTCATACAAACATCGGTATGGTTCCTTAAAAATCATTTTAGCTGTGGTGGCTGTCGAGCCAGATTTCGTGCATATTTTCTTCTGCTCTGCCCCTTCTCCCAACGCCTCCAACCGCCCTGTTTTATAATTTGTGGCACCTTAGTTTGTTTACGTGAATTCACTTTCTAATTTCTCCAATTTATATTGCCTTTCTGTCACCAGTTGGCTTCTATCCTCCTACGATCTACTATACAGGGCATTCTGTCATTCTTTTGGCGCAAGTAATCTCGACCAATTCTGTCGATTATGTTTCCGGTTCTTTCAAATGTTTATAAATCTATCGGACCAAACTGCGTGATCATCAGTCCGTATCTTACAAACTACTTAAACTAAGGTAAACTTACCTAAGGACAACACAAACACCCATGCCCTAGGGGGAACTCGAAGTCCCGACGGCAAGCAACCGCGCGCTCCGCAGCGAGGTGCCTTAGAGCGCTCAGCTACTCCACCGCGGCTTTCCGCTTGCTATCACTATTGGCGCAATCTGTGGGCATGTCTTACCTACATGAATTCCTTTTGCGCACGCGCGCTGATAAGCAGGGCCTCAAGCGACGGAGAGACCAGTTCGACCGGCGGGGAGCAGTGTGAAGTTGGTCCGTGGCGCAGAGAAGGCAGCGTGCTCCGGTAGTGAGTCTGTGTGGCGCCGTGCCGCACTTCGCCGTGTTAGCTGATTCCTGGTGCCAATTGTGTCGCATATCCGATGGGTTGGGCTAAGTTTCTGGAGGATTTGTACACCATGATATGCTCAATGAAAAACAGTTCTGCAACCAAGGACGGCGTTACTTTCGTCGCTACAGATTCCTGTCTCGGGAATGATGTATTTGGACAGTTTAAAAACAAAAGGATTTTGAGTTCTGCAGAACGCTTGGACCATTTTTTGTGCTAATACTGTGCACTCTGGGCCCTAGCATGCTCGTAGAACCACTTTGCATGTTGGCTGGGAGTCAGTATTCACGCATTTGTCGAACTAATAAGTAGGTTTATATCTTTGGTCTTGCATCGTTATATGGCCCGAAATCTTCTTTATAGTTCCGTTTCGGCGTGGTTTATCGGCACGTCGTATAATATGGGCAGGCCTTGTTGTTTTCACTGCTATTTCTTAAGTGTAACCAGGGTATTTTTTCCCTGCTTATGTAGCCGTTGCTGGTCAGTTACCTGCTTTGACCGTCAACGAATTTGTCGGCAGTGTTCTTTCCGTGTCTCTTCGGTTACTGCTTCGGAGAGTGGGTGTATTTGATAGTTTTTAAGAAATTAGGTTAACCGCCCCGCCTAACCTTGTATGGATCTTTTTTTTTTCTTTTATTGGTAGCCGGCCGCGGTGGCCGAGGGGACTGAGGCGCTTCAGTCACGGTCTGCACGGCCTGCACGGTCGGGGGTTCGAATCCCCCCTCGGGCATGGATATTTGTGCCGTCCTTAGTTGTAGGTAGTTCATAAGTAGATTGTAAGTTTAGGGACTGATGACCCCGTAGTTAAGTCCCTTAAGCTTAACAAACATTTTAACATTTTTTATCGGTAACATGTTCTGGTCGGAGTGTTTATTTATAACTGTCTTCTCCCGCTGGCTACTACTTCGTGCGTTTGACGAGTAGCGTCACCAGCCTGTTTTATACTCTAATCATTGCCAACCAGGTGAGTATGTTAGTTTATTGCGGCGTCATATATGTACTGTGACTTTAAATTTTAATTGATGGTACCTTCAAAATATTCAAATGTTTATTAGTGTAACGAACTTAACTATGTTGGTCATCAGTCCCTAGAGTTACAAACTACTTACACTAACTTAAAGTAACTTACGCTAAGGACAACACAAACGGCCATGCCCGAGGGAGGACTCAAACCCCATACGATTAACGGCCGCGCTCACCGCAGCCGGGCGCTTTAGTGCGCACGGCTATTCTGCAGCCGCAATGGAATCTTCTCTTCTGGTAATTATTAAGAACTCACGCCAACTTGGTGCTTTGCCCTTTGTAATCGTCGTAAGTTCAGTTAACCAATTAATGTACTGGCTTCACCGACTGCTTTTCAGATTTTAAGCGAGCTTCACCCAATGATCGATTTAATTGGGTGATTTGTTTTAATAATTTATTTTAAAATGGTGCCTCCTTTTGAAATCTTTCTAACAGATGAGGTACGGGCTCCACCCGCAGATTTTTCATGTGGTAATTATTGTTTGAAAAATTGGTGTTTTGCCTTTCAAGTCTGTCAGATTAATTAACAATTTATGTGCGGGCCTCAACTGCTGCTTGTCAAGTTGTAAGCCTTAAATTGGGCTTCGCCCCGTGATTGCTTTCAAATGTTTAAATTTTGAATGTGCTTTATGGTTCTTTTAGTTAATACATTTGAAAGTGGTAATTGATTTTAGTTTAGGTACCCACACGGTACTTCCACTTGTCTCAGGGCAATGTTTGACATTACACCATTGGCACTTTATTCCCCACCAGTAGTAAGAATCGGAAAAAACTCAGTCTGTAATAATCTTATGTGTAAACACTGATGTTCCTCCCTTCCTTGTACTTTTGAAGGTATATTAAATGAACAAATATAAGAAAGTCTTGTGAATAATTGTGCCCGAGAAATTACCAACCCGACAAATCACGATCATGAATTTTATCTAATAAACTTGTCGAGTTATGATTTCTTGGTTCTTTATGCAATTATCAGCCAGATGAGGCCACCGTTCTAGGGATGTATGTATTGCTCTTTACAAAATAGACATCATAATCTTCCGAAAAATCAAAATAAATCGTTGTGTGACACCGTGAGCGCTGAATGAAAAATGGCATGCTGTAGTGATCATAAAGGTGATGTCATGCAGCAGAATAGGAAACATTCTGTTGTGAACCTTATCGTAAAACCGGCTATCCTTGAAGGCAAAGCTAGTCGAAAAATATGTTTTATAACCACGGAAAAGAATACCCAGACGCTGCATTTGCCTACTGTTCCCGGTGGTTCGAATTTTAATGTCAGACTTTTCGCTCGCCGACGATCTTGTGGCCAATGCGGCGCGTCCAGTATGAAGCTTTTAATGTGCTTTGAGAGACGGGTGTGTTCACTCTTCACATATTCGACCTCTTAAAACAGCATTCGACTAGACAAATAGTCAATAGTTAAAATGTAATAATTTGTTGTTATACTAATTTCATTTGAAAAAGATTCCCACTCTCAATGTGTTGGCCATTAATATGGTACCAAAGGGAACAGAATGACAGAGTATGGCATAATCGTAGAGGATGAGAATCGCAGCGATACCGATAATTAAGTTTATAGTGCCGCTTTCTGGAACGGTGGGAATAGGCCCCAGCCCCGTTCGAATCCGCCCAGCGGAATAACGACGCGACGTTGGTGCGCCGGGCAGCCTGCACGTGGTTTTTAGGCGGTTTCCCACATCCCACTAAGTGAATACCGAACTGGTACCTAAATCCCGCCTCAGTAATCACAAACATTTATAAAAACTCGCATTTTGTCCATTTAGAGTAACACTTGCATATTTTCACATGTTCGAGGTGTGTTGAAAGAGTAAGGAGACTACATTTTTATGAAAATTTATTTATTTATTCATCAATATTCATGTTGTATCCTTCAAAGTAATCCATCTTGTCAGATACAATTATTTATATGTAGTGTTTATCAATAACAGATTAAGAACCAAATGGGCTACCCATATTAAGATGTACCACGTTATTTCCATATTCTTTCAATAAACCTTTACTCTCTTGTTCTGCTTTCCATTGAGGTAATACTCTTGTCAGAACATAGATTCCACCACACAGAAACACAAAACATGAACCCAGCAAAGCACATTACATTTGTATATGTGTTTTATTATATTTAATACAATTCTTAGTAACGTTCGTATTTTATGTTGTAGACTGCCACATAAATATTTCATGGCTGACTAAAAATAGTACATATGCAACCGATAATTTATGTCTAAACAATTATAAGTATTTGTGGACAAGAATTGAATATATTTGTATAAAAAGCCACGATAAAATATATATTAATTGTGTAACTATATTGCGACGGCGGCAGTATATTTGAACAGTGAGACGCCACACTTAATGGCTATCTGAGCAAAGAGCTTCAGTCTCAACCGTTTTTCAGTATTGATAAATATATATTTGTTTGTTAAATGTAAACAACATTTGTAGGGAGGTGTTCAATGCATTTAATTCTGTGATATTCAAATGTATAGTATTTTGGAAGGGAAATTGTGTTTTAAAGATGAGGTATTAGGATGCGCGGAAGGATACTAATTTGGGAGCAGGTAGAGCACGCTTTCGAACGCTTGGGAAGGGACTCGTAACTTGGACATGATGGTGAAAGGTTGTGACACTGGCGGTCTGAAGCCACGTTACGAACTTGTGATTTGAAGAGATAGGCATGTGTGGACTTAGAAAATTTACGGGACTGTGACTGCAGAACTTTGTCTCTGGTTGAAAAGTGATAAGCTATGCAAGCTAATAGGGCTGTGGAACTGTGATAATTCAGCAATCGTGTACTCGTGAGATGACAAACTGTGTTTTATAACAAATACTGTAGTTAATCGCGGATTAATTTGGAACTGCAATGTTCGATGGACTTCACTAATTTACGAGTGATAATTTGGAACCTTTACTCTCGAGTGCGTGTGATACTTATTGTGCCTCTCATGAACAATAGTTGGAGAAATGTCCAGTTATTTACCGATGTATAAAGTAGGAGCACCTCCGCATTTTCATGCCCAGAAAGAGAAATAAGCTCTATTTTTAAAGAATTACTTCGTGAGTGAATCACTTCTTTATCTTAGAATCCATTTGTTGATTATTCAGAGGTTTAATTTATGTTTGTTTAGATATATTTTCACGCCACCATGTGCAGATTGATAGATTGGCTAAACTACAGATTAATTATTGATCTTGTTTAAACAGATTGGGTAGCTTTTTAGGGCATAGAAGCTGACATACATAACTCACCCCTATGAACAGAGATAACGAGCCATAATCTTTTTACTGCCCTGAGTTATTTATTGCCCACTTCTTACTGGTGTGTATCTATAGGAAGGTCGCAGGTCCACTGCAACCACTCTTGCTCTTCAAATGTTTGTAAATCTTATGGGACTTAACTACGGGGTCATCAGTCCCTAAACTTACAAACTACTTATCAACTAGCTACAACTAAGGACGGCACAAATATCCATGCCCGAGGGGGCATTCGAACCCCCGACCGTAGTGGCCGTGCAGACCGTGACTGAAGCGCCTCAGTCCCCCGGCCACCGCGGCCGGCACTCTTGCTCTTCCTGGCGTGTCTGCTTTGTTTTGAGATGGCAGCACGCCTCCACATTGCCCCCTACTCCTATCGGGAATTGTTTACGAGACTGAGATCTGAATCCACCAGTGGGTGGATCGCCGGATCTGAGTAAAATATCTTTAACGACCGAACAAAACAAACGAAATTTTAAACGAAAGTTGAATAGTCTTAAAATTGATTCGCAATTGCGATATGGCAACGGTGCATCCTCCTACATATGCAACAAGTGATATATGAGTAACCAAGGATTTATACTTTCTCTGATTAGTACCTTATGTGCTTGTTGTTTTGTGTGTGTGTGTGTCCGTATTTGAAGTGGTGGTTTGTTTTATTTTATACTATACTTCTTTCACTAAGGACAGTGCTTCATATTTAAAATTTCAAAATCTGTGGTTCAGATTCTCATTTCTTCATCAGAGGTACCGACGCGTTTCGTTACAAATAAGAAACATACTAAGGTTAAATAGATTAGGACTGCATCGTCCCATATAGATTGGGCAGAGAATACCTAGTAAGTACAAAACGAGTTTTGGAAGGCGCGGTAAACGATTTACGCCTAAAGCTAACAGGTTTCAATGTAAATATGAGAAGTATCGGTAACACCAAGACTAAACACTACCCCCACAAATGCCATGGAGTTTACCATTTACCTTGTATAGCCGCGACAGAGCAGCTGAGGGCATTGATGCGCTGTGTTCCGATGCGCGAGACCGTTCCTCGTCGGGCGTTCGAATCCCTCCTCAGGCATGAATGTTTGTGCTGTATTTAGTATAAGTTAGTTCATTACTAGCTTGTTAGTTTAGGATTGGTGACCTCGCTGTTTAGTCCCATTAACTTTATAAACATTTTTTAAATGGTATTAAATATTTTCGTCTTTGAGACTAATATATATTATATTTCTCTATAGTTCCATTATCTAAGCTAGCAATATATGTTCACATTGGGAAGAGAAAGTTGGTGAAAGAAATTTTGTAAATAAATCTCACCGCAACAAATAACGCCTTTCTGTTAATGTTTTCCACCCCAACTCGTGCATCATTTCCGTGACACTCTCCCCTCTATATTGCGATAACACAAAACGAGCTGCCCTTATCCGAAATTTCTCTATATCTTCCGTCATTCACACAATGCACAGCAATACTCCAAATTAGGAAGCACAAGTGTAGCGTAGATAGCTTCTTTAGTAGAACTGTTCCCCCAATAAAAGTACAATATTTTCTAAGTGTTCGTCTCAATTTAAGTTTTCCTTTATTGTTATTCGTAGCTTTTTAGTTGAATTTACGGCATACAGATTTGACTGATTTATTAGTAATCTAATATTATCGTCTAAATGACGTTCAACGCATTTCTTTTAGTGCTCATGTGAATGACAAAAATGTTCAAATATGTGTAAATCTATCGGATCAAACTGCGTGGTCATCAGTACGTAGCTTACGAACTACTAAAACTAAGGTAAACTAACCTACGGACAACACACACACACACACACACACACACACACACACACACACACACACACACACACACACACCCATGCCTCAGGGAGGACTCGAACCTCCGACGGCGAGCAACCGCGCGCTCCGCAGCTAGGCGCCTTAGACACTCGGCTACTCCACCGCGGCCATGTGAATGACGTCACAGTTATTTATTTTGTAATTGCATTTGACATTATGGCGAGTTTACTAACCGATAAATGACAGTAGGAACAGTAGGGCCCCTATAACAACGCCTTGGGGAACACCAGATACCACTTCTGGTTTACTGAATGACTTTCCGTCAGGAAATCACGAAACTAACAGCACAACTTTGGCGATATTGAAAAGCACACAGCCGGCCGCGGTGGCCGAGGGGACTGAGGCGCTCCAGTCACGGTCTGCACGGCCACTACGGTCGGGGATTCGAATCCCCCCTCGGGCATGGATATTTGTGCCGTCCTTAGTTGTAGGTAGTTCATAAGTAGTTTGTAAGATTAGGGACTGATGACCCCGTGATTAAGTCCCTTAAGCTTAACATACATTCGAATATTTTTTTTTTTTTTTTTTTTTTTGAAAAGCACACATTTTGATTAGAAGAAGCTTGTGAGGTACAATGTTAAACGCCTTCCGGAAATGTAGAAATGTGGAATCGATTTGAGATCCATTGTCGATAGCACTCATCACATCATGTGAGTAAAGAGCTAGCTGTGTTTTACAAGAACTTTCTGAATCCGTGTCGATTATTGGTCAATCGAGGTTTTTCATAATGTGTGAGAAAGTGTATGCTCTAAAATGCTGCTGCAAACTGACGTCAGTGATATAGGCCCGTAATCCTATTGTGTTTCCACAATACTGGAGTGACCTGTGCTACTTTACAGTCTTTTGGTACTCATTTCTCACTGAGCGACCGGTTGTAAAGGCATGCCATTTGCCGGCAGCTGCGACTACCGCGGCACCTCACTGCACTCTGAGGTCGTATAAGGTGTTATCTGCCTGTTCCTGACATGAGCTAACTCAGTGTTAATGATGTATAGTTCGTCAACGATCAGTTTCAACTGACATATTCTTTGAAATGAACTATAGCTCTTTTTAGTTCACTTTGGTGAATTATAATTGTTTTACTCCTTGCTTTACCGATCCAGAGGAAGGCGCATGCTCAAGTATCAGTTTCCTTGATACTGAGTACTCCCAACCTCAAGACCTCAAAGTATGTATTTCAGAAGTCCTAACTTACAACTGCGTAAAGTGCATGAGATCGGAATGCGGAAATAGTTCTCTTAGATCAGTTGATGAAATAGTTCCGAACTGGGCCAACTTAGTTTTATCGAAAGACCGAAATAGTTCAATTAGTTCACTTAGAAGGAGAGTGTATGTTAGTCTGATTTAAAAAAAATTAATATTCATATTTAACTGGGGCGAAAAGTATTGCTATTACCACGATTTTGCACCTAGATGTAAGAAAATCAGTGTATTATTTCTGCCGTACATTAAAAAGTATGTATTTCAAAGAGTCTGGGAATTCAACTTGTAAAGAGATGAAATAATAGGTGATATTTTTTGGGAAAATAAATTATTAAAGATAATCTTCAGCATTTCTAAAGCTACGTCTATTAAATATGGTACTTGACTCCTCAGTTGGATAGAAATAAATAAATAAATGAGTACGTGTTTTGGTGAAGTATGTAGTTCGTGTGAAGTAGTTTACTGAATTCAAATGTTCAAATGTTTGTAAGGCTCAAGGGACATAACTGCGGGGTCATCAGTCCCTAAACTTACAAACTTCTTATGAACTACCTTATACTAAAGGGGACACAAACATCCATGCCCGAGGCGGGATTCGAACCCTCGACGGCTGACGTCCGCGCGCGCCGAAACACAGCGCTCCAGGACGCGTAGACACGCGGCTTTACTGAATTAATTAAAGTGAACTCCGTATGTTATCTGATTCTTCCGTCGGTTCTTGGTAGAACAAATCCATTATGAAAATTAAAATAAATGATTTTGCGTTTGTTGTAGAGGTTTGTTTATTGTGTGAAATGGAAAGCATGAACGCAGTTGGAGGCTGCAAAATGACTCCACTTTTGCTGAACATGTTCTGAGCCAGAGTCATCGATACCAACCACAGCTCCACGTACTCCACTTAGCTAACAAAGGCCAGAAACTCTTCTAGAGGCCTTAGAAATAAACAGACATGTGGCTCACAGTGCAGTCCTGAATACATCACCACTTCTGAACACACCCAAATCCTCAGAATTTCCACAACAACCCAACAGGCATGTTCCAGTTTATTCTTCCAAATTCTTGTATTTTCTTATTTTACCTTACTCTGTTTTTGAGGCAGGTTTCAGTACTTTGGTCTTACAATTACTTTACTGGTATGAAGTTGTAAATGTAATTTAAATTTGGTACAGACAATGTTCATCTACTGTCTGTCTTAATACCAGTCATCTTTTCCAATTTATTGCATCTGTTTTGTATTTTTCTTTGATAGCACTAATATTCCAAAATTATTTATGTAATTGTAATCACTATAATTGAATACTAGTTGACTTGTGCGAATAATTCGCACAGTAAATTAAAAGTTAAATTAATTATTATAAGTTATAATAGTAAGCGGTAGACCTTACTTGCCGGCCGCGGTGGCCGAGGAGAGTGAGGCGCGTCAGTCACGGTCTGCACGGCCACTACGGTCGGGGGTTCGAATCCCCCCTCGGGCATGGATATTTGCGCCGTCCTTAGTATTAGTTAGTTCATAAGTAGTTTGTAAGTTTAGGGACTGATGACCTCGTAGTTAAGTCCCATAAGATATACAAACATTTGAACATTTGAGACCTTACTTACCTGTGATGTTGAACGTTGAGATAATTCAGTTCATTCTCACAATACACAATGCTTGCTTGAACAAAGTGACCAATTCAACCGAAATTTCATTTCATTATGGTCTGCAGCATTGTGTATATGTTTCAAGGACATAATGATAGTATACATAATACCGAAATGTTGCTTTATGTGGTATATGTTATTTAATCTTTATAGATAGCCATAGCCGGTCCCAAGCCCGGTTGAGAAAGGAAGAGGGAAGGAGTAACACCTCTTTAAAAAATCTTGGTTCACCTGGCCCGGGTGATAGTACCTCGTGAGGGCCTCTTCCCAGAGATACCGTGAAGACCTCAACGGCAGTGAAGGCGGAGATGAAGATCATCGGTACGGCTGAACTGGCGGAAGAGGCAATCCTGCAACTGAACGTACAAGTTGTAGTGAATGACGCGCCTTTAATGGTGGCAAACATGGTACGCTGGTACCTGGCAGCAGCGGGCACCAGTATCGAACTGATGCACAGAGCAAATGATGCTTTAGGTGGATCAATATTGAAGACTCATGGGCGAAACCAATCATAGTCTCGTTCTTTGGTCATGATACTGCGATGTGGAAAGGAAATGGAAAGACTACCACATTATTATATTTCCTGAACGTCGGAAGACGGAGAATAATGATGGCGTTTATGGAGTAAAATATTCCGGAGATAAACTAATCCTCTGTTCGGATCTCCGGGTGGGGAGTATTTCAGGAGGTGTCATCGAAAGAGATGAACATCTTAATCTCAGGATTGGAACATATAACGTAAGAACAGAGATAAGAAAAATCTAAAAAGAGAAATGGACAAATGTGAAGTGAACATAATGGGTTTAAGTGAAGTGAGGTGGACAGATAGTGGTGAAATAGTATCAGGTAATTACACAATGTTTTATTCCGGTGGTAAAAGTTTTGAACGTGGTGTAGCAATAGTAATGGGAAATGAATTAGTGCAAAGTTTGACTTAAGTTGTGTGTCATAGTGACCGTTTAATCTTTGTGAAAATAAGTGCAAAACCAGTGGACATTCTAATAGTTCAAGTGCACGTGCCAACATCAGATCATGAGGATGAAGAAGTGGAGAAAATGTATGATGAAATAGAAGACATCATTCAATCTGAAGGAACAGGAAAGGTAAATACCATAATCATGGGTGACTGGAACAGTGTGGTTGGACAAGACAATGAAGCAAACATAGTTGGAAAAACATTAGGAAAAAGAAACGACACAGGTGGAATGCTAGTGGACTTCTGTCAACGAAATAACTTGGTGGTGATAAACACATGGTTCAAGAAAAGGAAGAGTAAACATTACACATGGAAGAGCCCAGGAGATAAGAACAGATATCAGGTAGACTACATACACGTCAAACAGAGCTTTAGGGGTAGTGTGAAAGACGCCAAGACCACGCCGGCAGCCGATATCGGATCACAACCTTTTGGTTGCAGATATCAGCACAAGGATGAAGAAGATCCTATAGCATGGGAGGAGAAAACAGATGGGATTTGGAAAAGCTAAGAGAGAATAAGGTGGCAGTAAGAGAATCGTTAGAGAAAAAGTTTAATGTAGTGAGACACGAAAATACAAGTGCAAGTGCGGAAGAGCAGTGGCAAAATGTTAAAATAATTTTGTTAAATATTCTGAAAAGTGAAATATGGAGGGAAACAAAAAGAGCGAGAAAACCCTGGATCGCCAGTGAGGTGCTAGAGAAGTGGAGGAAAGGAAGAAGTGTAAGAATGAAGAGGAATACAGAAGACTAAACAGTGCCATCAGGAGGAAACATACAAAGCGAAGGAAAAGTACTTAGAAGAAATGTGTGAAGAAATAGAGAAACTACAATTAAGAGCAAGGTGCGACCTCATCTACCAGAAAACGAATGAACTGGGAGAAGGCGAGAACACAAGTGTAAGGACTTTCGGAATAGAAGATTTTAGAGGACGTTACTGAACAAGTGGAAGTGCTGAAAACATGGGAAGAATATATAAGGGAACTATATGATACAGAACATCGCCCACATGACATCGACATAGAACCAGAGGAACCTATTAATGAAGACTAAAAGGGCCCAGTATATTAACTAGCGAAGTAAAGAAGGCGATAAAAGACATGAAGAGTAGGAAAGCTACAGGAGATGACGACATACCGGTGTATTTGCTTAAAGATATCAAAATGACAGTTTGAAAGCTCTGACACAGGTCATTAACAAAATCTACGAAACTGGAGAATGGCCTAAGGACTTTTTGGACGTAACAATGGTTACTCTTGAGAAGAAAAAACAATCCAAGAAGTGTAGTGATCATAGAAAAATTAGTCGGATCTCACATGTGGCAAAGATCATAGCAAGGTTACTAAATAGAAAGTTAGAATACAAAATTGAAGAAGTGATGGGAGAAGACTAGTTTGGCTTTAGGAAAGGAAAACGGACCAGAGACGCCACTGGCATGATGAGGATATTGTCGGAGAGAGTTTTGGCCGTCAACGAAGAAATTTGCGCGTGTTTTATATACTGGCCAAGTATGGAGAAATTCTGACGAGAGAAGCGCTGAATGGATGCGGAAACTTCAAAGTAGGTGGACGTCTCATCAACACCATCAAATATGCAGACGAGCTGGTAGTGCTCCCCAAAAACCAGGCAGAACACATGTTGAACCGTTTGGTGGAAATGGGAAGAAAAAACGGCATGGAAATCGATATCGAAAAATCAAAAGCGAATATTCAAACGTGAGAAACATTGAAAGATAATTGTTGACAATCGGGAACTGGAAAATGTGAATCAGTTCAAGTACCTGGGATGTTTTATCACAAAGGATGCAAGGAAATCCGAGCAAGAATCACCATGACCAAAGGTGCTTTCAACAAGAAGAGGACTCTGCTGACCAGCAAGTTAAGCTTGGCATTAAGGAAGAAACTGGTAAAGTGCTACATTTGGAGCATTGCACTGTATGGAGCAGAGACGTGGACCACGAGAAAGGAGATCAAATGTTTGTATAATCTATGGGACTTAACTACGGGGTCATCAGTCCCTAAACTTACAAACTACTTATGAACTACTTACGAACTAGGACGGCACAAATATCCATGCCCGAGGGGGGATTCGAACCCCCGACCGTAGTGGCCGTGCAGACCGTGACTGGAGCGTCTTAGTCCCCTCGGCCACAGCGGCCGGCAAAGAAGGAGAAAAAATACGTAGAGACCTTTGAAATGTGGTGCTGGAGGAGAATGGAAAAGATCAAATGGACAGATCGCATGAAAATGATGATGTACTGAGTAGGAGAGAAGAGAAGTATTCTGCATACAATTCTACAGAGAAAGGCCAACTGGATTGGACACGTACTTAGACACGAGGGACTCCTAGGCGATGTCATCGAAGCAAAAATCAGAGGAAACACAGGACGAGGAAGAAGGACTCAGCATCTGGACAACGTGAAAGATGGAAGGAGATACAACAGACTTAAGGAAGAAGCTGTAGACAGGGAACAATGGAATCAGAAATTCTCCGTACGAAGACATGGACCTGCCACTAGGCAGAATACTACATAATAATAATAAATGGCCTATTTCGGCTTAGTTAGTCCGTGTGGACTAATATGTCACAAAAAAGTGTACCAAAATTGTAAGTAGCTCTATTTTACTGATTGCAACCTAAAATCTTTATCCGCACATAGCCTGATGATGACCACAGAGCCGAAATAGGCCTATTGCTGTATCTATAAGGATTAAATATCTACCACAAAATCAGCATTTATATTATCAATTCCAACAGCAGTTGCGCATCGATGCGTGAAACAGAAACCTCGTGATAAACTACGCTTTCCTAAAGAATCTAAACAACTGTAAGAGCTGCCGTCCTAAATTAAATTATTTGTGTATTTTTCGTCATTACATCAAAGTGTATAATCCTGTGATAAATTATGCTTAAATCAAAGAAGGTATTTAGCTTGCATAAAGAATGTGAACAACTGAAAGAGCTGTCGTTCATGTTATTTAAACAGATTGTGAATATATGGCACGTTCCACATTGATTTTATATCGGCCGCGCAAACTAAGTTGATACTCGACTGATGGAAGCAAATACATGTCTCATTTACGATCGTTCGCCGATTGTACAAAGAGTTGAATTATTTTCAAAATAAAGATTTTTTGTGACAACAATAAGTTTAAACTATCTGCGTATTTTTCGTCATTAGTGGAGAACGAAACTTTGAAAATGATGCCTAAATCTTTAATTTTGGATAAGTAATACGGCATATATGGCGTACCCACAAAAAGACACTGATGAGAAATAATATATATGATGTTTATTTTCAACGTTTTTCAGTGCGAGTGCATATACCCAATTTCGTCACAATTCTCCAATGCAGCCCATCTATATCCTCTTATGGGCTGAGGTCAATCACCGAGTGACGTGGTGATTTCTAAAAAAAAAAAAAAAAAAAAAAAAAAAAAAAAAAAAAAAAAGGAACTGTAGTCATTGTTTCCATGAATCTGTTATGTTTGCACGGTTTCTCGAGGTATAGTATCAATATTTCCTTTCTGCAGTACTATTAATTTACAAATTTGCTATTAGTTTACAAATTTCAAAGACGATTATTTCTCTGTGTTTTATTCTCTTCTGGTTTGTTGACAACGGAAGTTCTTTAACTAAACTTCAGTAAATGTCTGATGTTGACCTAAGAAGCCAAAAATCGACTCACATAATAACTAAACCTGTAGAACAAATGCAAAATTATGAATTTTATTTTCCATAATTAACTACTAAGTTCAATTGAACGAAATCACTGAACTAAGAGTGAACTATGTAGTTCATCTGAATCAGCTCACTGTGCTGGTTCCGTAAGAACTGTTCGGAAATGAACGGTTCTGTAAAAAGTACTTATTTTCCCAGCTCTAATAAATACGTTCTCTTTTAGAAGAGCGTGAGTATTTTAGGGGTCAGCTGGTGGCCGGAGTTGGAGAAGAGCCGAGCCGAGCAGATGGCGAGCGCGAACGCAGCCTGTACATATTAGGCCGGCGCCTGGCGAATTTACATAAACGGCGCGCATTACAAGAGAGGGGGGGGGGGGGGGGGCGGCTGTGCGAGGCTCCGCGTCCTACCATTCATCTGGCGGCCGCGGCCGCCACCGGAGCATTGTGTGCAGATGCAGCCAGCGCCGGGGAAATTGGCCCGCCGAGGAGGCATGCGGGCAGCGCCTCTGCCGAGAAAGTGCCGCCTCTGCCACCTTACCCATCCACCTGTTTCATTCTAAACGAAAAAATATCGCACTCACGCGTTTTACGGCCCTCTTTAGATTTGTAGTTTTATAAGTTTTTGCACTCTATCAATATCAAGAACTCAGATGGGAAACCAGTTCTCAGCAAAGAAGGCAAAGCTGAAAGATGGAAAGAGTACATAGAGCAGCTCTACAAAGGAAATGAACTTAGAGACGATGTTGTAGGAAGGGAAGAGGAAGTAGATCAAAATGAAATAGGAGATACTATACTGAGAGATGAATTTGACAGAGTCCTGAAAGACCTAGGTCGGAACAAGTCCCCAGGAGTAGATGACATACCCTCAGAGCTACTAAAGTCTCTGGGAGAGCCAACCATGACAAAACTATTTGAACTGGTGTGTACGATGTATAAGACAAGCGAAATATCCTCAGACTTTAAGAAAAATGTTATAATCCCCATTCCAAAGAAATCAGGCACAGACAGGTGTGAAAATTACAGAACCATCAGTTTGATAAGTCATAGTAGCAAAATTTTAACACGAATTATCTACAGGATAATGGAAAAGCTGGTAGAAGCTGATCTCGGGGAAGATCAGTTTGGATTCAGGAGGAACGTAGGAACCTGGGAGGCAATACTCACTTTTCGTCTTATCTTAGAAGATAGATTAAGGAAAGGCAAACCTACATTTTTAGCTTTTGTAGATTTGGAAAAAGCGTGTGACAATGTTGATTGGAATACACTCTTTCAAATTCTGAAGTCGGCAGGGGTAAAATACAGAGAAAGGAGAGTTACTTACAACTTGTACAAAAGCCAGACCGCAGTTATTAGGCTCCAAGGGCAGGAAAGGGAAGCATCAGTTGGGAAGGGAGTAAGACAGGTTTGTAGCCTTTCTCGGATGTTATTCAATTTGTACATCGAGCAGGCGGTGAAGGAAAGCAAGGAAAAATTTGGAATAGGGATTAAAGTTCAGGGGGAAGAAATAAAAACATTGCGTTTCGCTGATGACATAGTAATTCTGTCAGAGACAGCAGTTGAATGGAATGGACAGTGTGTTGAAGGGTGCGTACAAAATGAACATTAACAAGAGCAAAACAAAAATAATGAAATGCGGTCTTAGAAAATCAGGCGATGCTGAAGGAATTATATTAGGTAACGAAACAGTGTAGGTGGTAGATGAGTTTTGTTACTTGGGTAGTAAAATAATATGCGATGTTCGAAGTACAGAGGATATAAAATGCAGAATGGCAATGGG
Source organism: Locusta migratoria (assembly GCA_026315105.1). Taxonomy (NCBI): domain Eukaryota; kingdom Metazoa; phylum Arthropoda; class Insecta; order Orthoptera; family Acrididae; genus Locusta; species Locusta migratoria. Next base: position 729,939,907 of record CM048744.1, on the reverse strand, counting down.
AAGGTAAGCATTTTTGAAAAAAAGAAATTTTCTAACATCGAATATTAATTTTAGTGTAACGAAGTGAAGCCATTTGTGTGGAGTGTTGCCTTGTACGGGAGTGAAACATGGACGATAAGCGGTGCAGACAGGAAGAGAATAGAGGCTTTTGAAATGTGGTGCTACAGAAGAATGCTGAAGATTAGGTGGGTAGATCGTATAACTAATGAATAGGTACTTAAATGAATTGGTGAGAAAAGGAATCTTTGGCATACCCTGACTAAAAGAAGGGATCGCTTGGTAGGACACATTCTTAGACATCGAGGAATCGTAAATTTAGCATTGGAGGGAAGTGTGTGGGGTAAAAATCGCAGAGGGAGACGAAGAGACGCATATAGTAAGCAGATTCATGTAGATGTGGGTTGCCGTTCTTAGGAGGAGATGAAAAGGCTTGCTCAGGATAGAGTAGGGTGGAGAGCTGCATCAAACCAGTCTCCGGACTGAAGACCATATCAACAACAAGTTTTTGCAAACATTTTGGACATAAATAATAATGTAAACAATAAAAAATTAATTAATAAGAGTGTCTGAAACCATTTTAGGAAAACAAAATTAGGTAGTGGCGGAATTTGAACCACTGACCTTCAAGCGTCTCAGTCCAACGAATTGCCCACTACGCTACGGCCAACACTTGGAAGTTGCGTTCTAAAATTTCGTACTGTTCATGGCCGTTGTTAACTGATGCTAATATGGCATTTTCTGTCACTAGATTATCATGTAACGTACGAAGAACGACGTGTTTTTGTTAATTCTTCAGTGCGCCATTGCTTTGAATTGACAACGTGTACGTTTCAATAAGAAAATCATCAAATACGCAACGCAAGATGGCTTATGCCAGAGAGAGTTCTGCGCGATGAATGTCACGTGACATCTGCGAACGGCTGGGTTTCGTTAATTCAGTGGAGGGTGTCAAAACTCTGTTATTTTTGCAAATATCTCTCAAACAATACGAGATATGAAAAAAAAAAAAAAATGAGGGAGCAAGGTTGTAGAGAATTTACTCCTCTACAAATTCGGTTATTTAGTTTTCGTGTCAGGTGGATGGTTAAGCCGTTATTTTTATTTAAATTTCGAGCTGTCAAAAGACGATCGCAAAGGCCTACTGTTAGTGTTACTACCGTAAACTAAAGTGGGCCAAAAACAGGCCCACAATTTTACTTGCTCGCAGATTTATAGTGCTTCATCTCAAAAAAGTATCCTGATCGTAGCACTGTTAAGCATTTTTCTGCAATAATCCTGATGAATCACAAAGTAGCTTCACTCTACTGGTTCAGAACTCTTATGTCACGCGGGAATCGCCGCGAAGTGTGAAGCGCCTTGCCAGGTATTATATGGCCTCTCTCGTCTGAGGTTCGAGCCCTCCATTGGGCATAGGTGAATCTGTGGTGTCCTTAGCATAAATTTAAGTAGTTTGTAACTCCAGGGACCGATGACCTCATAATTTTAATCCCTTAGGATTACAAACATTTGAATATTTTGAAGAATGGGTAATAGTTGTGTATGTTGTAGTGGGACCATGACCTTTTGCAACAAATATGGATTACAAGTATGTCCGAGAATTGAATTAAATGCAGTGAGAAGGTTGAAAATTGTCCACAGCCTGGGAGCGAACCCAGGCTTTCTGCTTACTAAGTAGATGCTTTATCCACTTTTTGTGTGGTTTTGTTTTGTTTTGTTCTTCAGGTAGGTCGGTTTATGTTCATTGAGTATTTGACGCAGCCTTTTTTTATTTATTTATTTATTAATTTTTATTACAGAGTGCGTTGAGACCTCTCACCGAGCGCGCTGCGCCACGGCGCCCGACTTCCGCTAAGCCACCTGGAAACGATAGACATCGCTGCTCTAGGAACTACTCTGACAAGCTTCTAGACAAATTTTCAACTTACGTTATACACTGCTAACGTAGTGTCCCTCGCCAATTATTCACTTTTACTCGCTGCGACGATTATCCGAAAACCATAGAGAGATCGAGATTCGAATGCATCCGCATTCAAATGTAAGAGATGTAAGGAGAACAATGTGGGCTGTAAATTGAGAGCCGCGGTGGAGTAGCCGAGCGGTCTAAGGCGCCTCACTGCGGAGCGCGCGGTTGTTCACCGTCGGAGGTTCGAGTCCTCCCTGGGAATGTAGGTATGTATGTGTCTGTTTGTGTGTGTGTGTGTGTGTTTTTCCTTAGGTTAGTTTACCTTACTTTAAGTACTTTGTAAGCTACGGACTGATAACCACGCAGTTAGGTCCGATAGATTTACAAACATTGAACATTTTGTGAATTGAGCATTTGTGTTCAAATTTTTAAGCTTAAGGGACTTAACTGCGGGGTCATCAGTCCCTAAACTTATAAACTACTTATGAAATACAGTATACTAAAGACAGCACAAACATCCGTGTCCGAGGGGGGCTTAATGAATGCAGCATATGCTTTATAAGCAGAACACTCGGGTTACATTCCCTGTCATGGCACAAATTCTCAATCTCCTCAGTAAATTCAGCCCCCATAAAAGCAGCGGAAACGTATCAACTACAGTATTGACAAGATTTTCTCGCTTGCAGTACTTTTAAATTTGAATAGAATATTTTTTCTAGGTACATGAGTATGTTTATCTTGGAAGACTTTTTCACATTTATCTTCTATTGCACTTCTCAAGAATATAATTTCTCAGCGCGCACGGTCAGAGGACAAAACGGTCTATGTAAAAAAAAAAAAAAAAAAAATAATAATAATATTACAAATCCAAAGGTCCCGGGTTCGATCGCCGACAGGTCCTAGGATTTTTATCTGTCACTTTCCACTTCTTTCACCTCTGGCAGTATTGCTCAAGTGAAAAATACCGAGTAGCACCGTGGTTCGGAACCCACGTTAAACTGTAGGTCCCTCTATATCTGGCTGGGTAAGTCAGTTCGAAGGTCGGAGGAAGGCAACGGCATACCACCTCCAAACAGGACCATGTCCAGTAAAGCACTGTGGTGTTCAAACCAACCTTCTGATTGTTGAGTGTTTTACCTTAATGTATCACGAGTCTGAGAGCACCTCGTTCCAGATTGCTTGAAATGATCTTTTTAAAATCATTAAGGTATTCACAAGCACTAAACAGCATAATGCGAAAATTTTGGCTGCTGAAATAGTAGCTAATAATATCCTCCATCAAGTACCATATTAGCATAATTGAGTCTAAATATATGAAAATGAAGTTAATGTGAAATGCAAAAATCGCAGTACTCTTATATTGCAGACATATGTTAAATTAAAACACGGCTGCAAGGATTTACTGAGAAGCACATTTTTCAACCAAATAAAAATGGCACAATGGTAATTTACTTTAGAGTAATCAGCCTACCCACGTATACCGCATTTCATTCCCAGTGAGACAACGAGGGACAGAACTTTGCGAATTATTAACTACTGTCATTATTCCGTAATAACGAAACGACTCCCCCCACAGAATTATTTATGGGAAATGTGTTGTAGCAACGCTCTCAACTTACAAATGCATAGTTCGAAAATCATGTGATAAACGGCACGCGTTATCCACCAAACGTGTCCAAATGACTTCGTCAGAGACGCGCAAAAGAGTTTAACCTTGGCGGTGCTTTAAGGAAACACAGAGGCAAACACGTTTCACTGGCCTACCTCCGCGGCCTCCGTTGAGAATTAGCCACATTGCTGGAGGCTGCTCGTTTACAGACACTGCTGACGAGGGCAATTACGGAATGTTGCTTAATGACTTATTTATGGCATTGAACTTTGAGTAAACCCGCTACTTCGGTTAACAACCAGCTCTGAACTTCAAATCACGATGTTAGTTCTTAAACAATTCTCACAGTTTCAAAAAAATGTTCAAATGTTTGTAAGGCTTATGGGACTTAACTACGGGGTCATCAGTCCCTAAACTTATAAACTACTTATGAACTACTTACGAACTAGGACGGCACAAATATCCATGCCCGAGGGGGGATTCGAACCGCCACCGTAGTGGCCGTGCAGACCGTGACTGAAGCGCCTCAGTCCCCTCAGCCACCGCGGCCGGCCTCTCACAGTTTATGTTCTTCGTATGGACAAGTGTTACCATACGAAACAGTTATCCGCATTTTTCAGGCACACACAATGCATTAGCGCTGTGAAAATTATTCCCACTATACTAGGAATTTCTTTTGAATATTAAGGAAAGATGGTCCTAAAAGTACACTAAAAGAATTTCTAGAGGAGATAGCAGGTTTTGGTGTTAGTAAAGTTATGCACCCGACTTTTCTGTTGGTTATGGCAGTGGCAGGCGGTTGAGGCGAGTTTTGCAAGTTGTCTGTAATCCATGGTTCAAGGTCTACGATCACAATGCGTAGGTGTTGAATCGATTTTCTGTTCAAATCAAATGTTTGTAAAGTCTATGGGACTTAACTACGGGGTCATCAGTCCCTAAACTTACAAACTACTTATGAACTACTTACGAACTAGGACGGCACAAATATCCATGCCCGAGGGGGGATTCGAACCCCCGACCGTAGTGGCCGTGCAGACCGTGACTTGAGCGCCTCAGTCTCCTCGGCCACCGCGGCCGGCTCGATTTTCTGTGTCTCATATTGTATCTAGACCTGCTACATTGCTTTGTGTAAAAGATTAATGTTATGCCTTGTCGTTATAATTGATGAAATTGATCAAAAGCAAATTTCATGATTTTCGTCCTTATTATCCTCCAAAAAGAAAGGAGTGCATACTGCCATTCTCAAGGCGTTACTGCAGCGAAGGAGCAATGTGCAACGACATTTAAAACCTCAATGCCAACAGAAAGACAACACACACCGAGCAAGCAAGCACACAGCGCCAATACACGACCAAAGATGGAAACCAACAGCAATGTCGAAAGTAAACATCAGATTTCAGCGGGTGAGGTGGCATTAATTTTGTCCCTCAGTTTTTGAACAAGTCAAAGATCAGTATTCCATGCAGAATTCAAACAATAAGTTCCATCCCTATTCAGCAGGTTATTCGCTGGTTAAATATTTCAAACTCCAACGCCGACTTTCGTACCTTGCTGCAAACAAGTACTTTTTTTTTTAATACGCCATACGCCGGAAGAATTTAAGGATTCGAAGCAATGTAAGTTTAGATCAAATGTGGCTTACAGTCAAAGAAAGAGCAGATAAAAATACGCATCACGCTTTCCAGAGTGATAGTCTCCAGTCTTTCAAAACAAAAACAAAATGCGAGTGTAGATCAGTTGTGGCTTACTTTCAAAGACATATCATTAGCAATCGAGGGATTTATACCACATACATTAATAAAACAGGGTGCTAACAGCCCGTGGTGCACTAAACAGGTCAGATAACGGAAAAAAACGCATGCAAACTTTAAACAGACACAGAATCCACAAGACTATCATTCTTTTACAGAAACTCTTAATCTAGCGCGGAATTCAATGCGAGAAGCTTATAATTGTTTCCACAACGAAATACTGTCCCGTAATCTGGCAGAAAATTCAAAGAAATTCTGGTCATATGTGAAGTACACTAGCGGCAAAACGCAAACAATACCTTCACTATACGATAGCATTGGTAATACTACCGATGACAGTACTGGTAAATCAGAATTGGTAAACATAGCTTTCCGAAATTCTTTCACCAAATAAGACGAAGTAAACACTCCAGAATTCGAAACAAGAACAGTTGCCAGCATGCGAAACCTAGAAGTAGATGTTCCTGGAGTAGTAAAAAAACCTAAGTCACTAAACAAAAACAAATCTTCTGGGCCAGATTGTATACCAACTAGATTCCTCTGAGTATGCTGATGCAATAGCTCCATACTTAGCTATCATTTACAATCGATCACTCAGCGAAACATCCGTACCCAAAGACTGAATAGTTGCCCAGTCTCTCCAGTATTCAAGAAAGGCAATAGGAGCGATCCACAAAATTACAGGCCCATCTCATTGACGTCGATTTGCAGTAGGATTTTGGAATATATACTCTGTTCGAACATTACGAACTACCTCGAATGGCACGACTTATAAACCAATAGTCAACACGGATTCAGAAAGTACCGCTCTTGCGAAATACAGCTTGCCCTTTATTCACATGAAGTGATAACTGCCATCGACAAGGGATCTCAAATCGATTCCATATTTCTGGATTTCTGGAAGGCTTTTGACACTGTACCTCATAAGCGGCTTCTAATGAAATTGCGTGCTAAGGGAATATCATCCCGATTCACGATTTCCTATCAGAAAGGACACAGTTCGTAGTAACTGACGGTAAGTCATCAAGTAAAACAAAAGTGATCACCAGAGAAGCGATATAGGTTCCCTACTCTTCCTTGTGTTTATAAACGATTTAGGAGACAATCAGAATAGCCCCCTTAGTCTGTTCGCGGATGATGCAGTCGTTTATCGGCTAGTGAAGTCAACAGAGGATCAAAAGCAACTGCAAAGCGATTTAGACAAAATTTCTGCATGGTGCGTAAATTGGCAATTAACACTAAATAATGAAAAGTGTGTAGTAATACACATGACCACTAAAAGAAATCCGCTGAACTTCAATTACACGATAAACCAGTCAAACCTTAAGGTCGTAAATTCTACCAAACACCTAGGAGTTACAATTACGAACATCTTATACTGGAGAGAACACACTGAAAATATTGTGGAAGAAGGCGAAACAAAGGTTACGTTTCATTGGCAGCACGCTTCGAACATGCACCAGCTCCACCAAAGAGACTGCCTACATCACGCTTTTACGATCTCTCCTGGAGAACTGTTGCCCAGTCTGGGACCCTCACCAGGTGGGACTGACGGAGGAGATTGAGAAGGTTCAGAGAAGGGCAGCTCGTTTTGTTTTATCACGTTACAGGGGGGAAGACGTCACGGAAATATTGCTCGATTTGAGATGGAAATCATTAAAAGAAAGGCTTTATTCGTTTCGGCGAGATCTATGTGCGAAATTTCAATCACCGACTTTTACTTCGGAATGTGATAATATTTTGCTAGTACCTCTTACATAGAGAGACATGACCATCCCAATAAAATAAGAGAAATCAGATCAAAAATGGAACGATTCCCGTGCGCTATTAGAGAATGGTTATGAAATTGGTAATGAACCCTCCACCAGGCACTTAACTTTGATTTGCAGAGTATCTATGTAGATGTAGATCTAGATAGAATGTTTAAAGATATATACCAAACAAATTAACAAAAGTAGGGGCTTAAATCCATGGTATACAAAACAGGTTAGATCACTCTTGTAGGAGCAGGGAAAACAACATGCCAAATTTAAACAGACTCAAAATCCCCAAAACTGGCAATCTTTTACGGTAACTCGAAATTTAGAGGACACTTCAATGCGACATACTTATAATAGTTTCCACAACAAAATGCTGTCACGTAATTTGAAGAATTGTGGTGATCTCTACACTATCGGCAAAAGACATTTACTAAGCGACAGCAATAGCGATGCGACTGATGACAGTGCTGCAAAAGCAGAAATACTGAATACAGCTTTCCGAAATTCCTTCACCACGGAAGACGAAGCAAATAACCCAGAACTAGAATCAAGAACAGCTGCCAGCAAGCGTAATGTAGGATATTCATGGAATAAAAAAAGCAACTTAAAACACTTCACAAAAGCGCGACTTGGTTCAGATTATATACCAATTAGGCTCATTCCAAATTATATACCAATTAGGATAATTTCAGAGTATACTGACGGAATAGCTCCTTATCTAGTTATCATATGCAAACTCTCGCTCAGCGAAAGATCCGATCCAAAGTCTGCAAAGCTGTACATGTCACTCCAATAATCGAGAAAAGCGACGTCAAAGATGTCGGTCTGCAGCATGATTTCGGAACATATATGTATGTCGAACGTTGTGAACTACCTTGAAGAGAACATCAATACGGATTCATAAAGAATCGTTCTTGCGAAACACAGCTTGCTTTTTACTCACGAGAGGTGATGATTGACATCGGTATGGGATCTCTAATCAACTCCATATTTTTATATTTTCATAAGGAATTCGACACTGTACGTCACACGCTACTTCTAATCAAATTGCGTTATTATTATCGTCTCAGTTGTGCGATTCAATTCGTGATCTTCTGTTGGAAAGAATGCAGTACGGTGTGCTTGAGGGACAGTCATCAAATTATATCTAGCGTTCCTCAGGAAGGTATTGTAGGGCCCCTTCAAATGTTCAAATGTTTGTTAAGCTTATGGGACTTAACTAGGGGGTCATCAGTCCCTAAACTTACAAACTACTTATGAACTAGCTAATCCTAAGGACGGCACAAATATCCATGCCCGAGGGGGGATTCGAACCCCCGACCGTAGTGGCCGTGCAGATCGTAACTGGAGCGTCTCAGTCCCCTCGGCCACCGCGACCGGCCCTTAGTGTTCCTTATATTTATAAACGAATTAGGAGACAATGTGACCTGACTATTTGCGGATGTTGCTGTCGTTTATCATTTAGTAAAGTCACCCGAAGATCAAAAGCAGCTGCAAAACTATTTGCATAGCATGGTGCAAAAACTTGTAGTTGACCCTAAATAATGAAAAGATTGAAGTCATAATATTAGCACTAAAAGAAATCCGTTAAAGTTCAATTACACGATAATTCAAATCTAAAGGTCGTAAATTGAACTAAATACCCAGGAACTGTAATTACGAACAACTTTAAATGGAGAGAAAACATAAAAAATATAGTGAGGAAGGTGAATCAAAGGCTACGTTTCATTGGCAGGACAGAAGATGCAAAATTTCTGCCAAATAAACTGCCTACACTACACTTGTCGAACCAGTTTTGGAGTATCGCTGTACACTATGGGATACTCAACAGTCGGGACTGACGGAGGTCGTAGAAAAGATTCAGAGAAGGGCGACTCGTTTCGTATTATCGTGATACACGGGAGATAGAGTGTCACACAAATGATGCTTGAGATCGGGTGGAACGCATTAAAAGAAGGCCGTTATTCGTCGCGGCGAGATCTATGCGAAATTTCTTTCACCAATTTTCTCCACCGAATACGAAAATATTTTCTTAGCCATCTACGTAGATAATTTAATAATAAAAAAAGAGAAATCAGGCTTCCTGGCAGATTAAAATTGTGTGCGGGAACCGGGACTCGAACCTGGGACCTTTGACTTTCGCGGGCAAGCGCACTACCGACTGCGCTATCCCGACACGACTCACGATGCCCCCTCACAACTTTACTTCCGCCAGTACCTCGCCTCCTACTTTCCAAACTTCACAGAAGCTCTCCTGAAAACACGCAAGACTGGCACTCCTGGAAGAAAGGATATGGTGGAGACATGGCTTAGCCACAGCGTAAGGGATGTTTCCAGAATGAAACTTTCACTCTGCAGCGGAGTGTGCGCTGATATGAAACTTCCTGGCAGATTAAATTTTAATTATATGTGGTTTCAACCGGTTAAGTGGGCTGTAAGTTCGAGGTAATTTTACAATCGTATATCGTTGTAGAACCATACATTTTGTGCTTTTTTATCCTTATCTTCAAATAGACTTGCAAAGTTCTCAGCTTTGTTGCTTGATGTTTTCATTTAGAGACGTGGCCTCTCACGTCACATACTGACATGTTGTATTCGACCTAATATGCAGCACATGCTGAAGTTCCTGCCATTATCGTCAGCGTTCGGCCAAACAAGTGTTTTGCAGTGGCGTTCTGTAAGATAAGGGGAAATAGGGCTTCCGAGTTTATTATCACTGGTAGTTTTCTGGCATTTGCTTGTATTCGAACAGAAAGAAGTTTTACTAGCTTCTGAAATCATCTCAAATTGTAATTTCATGTATTGTTAGCGAGTTGCTTTAAATGTTATTCCCTATATGGCTGTAGCATCATTCTGTTTTGGTATCAAAGAATGTGGCTAATTTTCTCACAAGCCCATCACTTATAGATATCTAGTGCACTCCAAGAGTTTCTTTCATAAGTTTTAAGTATTCATCAACCTATTCAGAGCCGCGCAATTAGAATTGAGAAGGAAGATAAATTGATGCAATATTGCGGTCCTGAGAAGCATACTTCTCGACAGTGGACTGAACGTTATATGTGATCTGCAGACTCAGTATAATTGTGGGTGCTAGAGATTGTTGCCTTCATCAGTGTATCAGTTTGAGGAGATATCGCTACAAAATAAGTACACGTACAGTGTTACTGAAATAGTCTAGTGGTTGTAATATCTGTGGGAACGATCGAGAGCTGTATTTTACGGCATGCAGCCATGTAAGAGAAGATTTCCGACGAATGGCTGCCTTTTTCTGCGTTTAGGATACCTTCCAGTTTATAAGGCACAATCCCAATATATTTTGTGTAAGTAAAAAGTTTCGGCGTTTTCTCACGGATTGTACGGCTGTCAGAGATTCCAGTCCTCCTTCGAGCATAGGCGTGTGTATTGTACTTAGCATTAGTTAGTTTAATTTGCTTGTAAGTATACCGACCGATGGCCTAAGCAGTTTGGTCCCTTAGGTTTATAAGAATTTGGAGAGTTCATTTGGATTTGCGTTTTACTCGCAATATTGTTAACGAATGAGGTGTCCAGGCACAACTTACTCCTTGTGACATCTATTCTGCATGGCCGTTTCAAAGGAGCTCAATTAAGCTGTAGAATAAAAAAAATCGTTATGAGTGTAGGTGACGCACGCTATAAGGCAAATCCGAGCAGAATGAATTGCAGTACCTTTAAGACAAATTCCTCCTACGTGTGCTACATTAAAATATCAATGCTAATTATGGACGATATAAAGGAATAAACATAGATCTCGATGTATAGTCCAGCATCAGCTACGCACCGGATGGTACTTCGTGTCCTTCTGCAAGTTCGTCCTTTTACTTTTCCGGACACATTTGGATGGCGGCAAAGAAATTTTTCCCCTAAGACTCCTTGTGGCTCTAATATCTCTAATTTTCCCCTCGTGGACTTCATTCGATAGGTGTGGTATAGGAATCAATATCTGATGGACTCATTAAGAAACATCGCCAGTCGGAACATTGACAGAGCCTGTATCGTGTTACATTTTGAAGTCTGCCATTGGAGGCGAGAAGTATTAGCGCCTGCTAATTAAACATGCAACGAAGCGTGCTGCTCTTCTTTGGATCATCCCTATTATTTCTACCTGGTTCGGACCTCAGACTGACGAGTAATACTCAACCTTTTGTCCATCGCATGTTTTGTAAGCTACTTCCTTAGTATTCTTCCAGTGAATCATAGACTATCATCTGCATTACTCGCGCTTAATTTAACATAGTCGTTCAATTTCAATTCACTCCTTATGCCTACACTTACGGAAGCAGCTTCTTCCAGTGGCTGTTCTGTAATCGCGCAATTATGTCTTTCTCTGCATTCTCAATACGTTACATTTGTTAATCAAGATAAAGGAATTTAGCGCGCGTAAATGGCCGCGTTGTATAAAGCGTCTATTGAAGCGTCGGGCATGAAGTTCGGTCCCTTAGCTTCACAAACATTAGAACAAAGAAATTCACGACATTAGCTGCAGGGGGGTATTGAACTACTTCGCTGTTGAGGGGTCAAATGTCATTTCCTGCACAAAACGTCGGTACGCTGCAGATTTTCCCGTGTTTCACTACTATTTTGTATCGTTTGGATTCTTCGGTATGCAACATCATCAGCAACCACCAAAAGACTCATTGAAATTGCAACGTTATGTACTGGGTAATATGTATAGGTGCACTGGGTAATATATATAGGGTTGTTCAAATGAAAAGGTACGAAACGTCATAACAACCAAACGGGTCGCAGGTGGAAATGTGAGTCGGCCGCGGTGGCCGAGCGCTCTGCGCCACTCACAGTTTGCACGGCCGCTACTGTCGGTGGTTCGAATGCCCCCTCGGGCATAGATGTTTGTGTCGTCTGTAGTATAAGGTAGTTCATAAGTAGTTTGTAAGTTTAGGGACTGATGACCACGTTATTAAGTCCCTTAAGCTTAACAAACATTTGAACATTTGGAAATCTGATTATGCCGTTTTGGTGTAACGTAATGGGACATCTAGAGACGCGAAGCATGCATCGTAACCTCCCCCTAAATAATTAAGGCTGTGCCCTCAGCAGGCAGGGTGATGCCCACATTCGAGGCCCGATACTCAACGAATTCCTCGAGCACGGAAAAACTATTAACAATGACGCATAGCATGAGACACTCCGTAGCCTACGCAAGTCCATCAAGAGCAAACGGTCTGGGCTGCTCACTGAGGGAGTGATTCTGGTCCATGATGACGCGCGTCCACACGTCTCCAGGGTCACATAAAGTGTACTGGCCAAGTTCAAGGGGGAGCAGCTTGAGCATCTGCCCTACAGCCCGCACATTAACCCTGTAGTTTGTAGTAAACAATGTAAATAATGATTCATCTAACCATACCACTTACTTACAGTCATATAGTGCCCAGATTTTATGTTTGTGGCACCTCCTTCTCAGCTAGGCGTTGACTTCCGTCGTTAAGGGATTAGTAACTGCAGCCCTTCTATGAACGTTAAGCTTCAGCCGTACTAGAATGAAACTTTCACTCTGCAGCGGAGTGTGCGCTGATATGAAACTTCCTGGCAGATTAAATTTGTGTGCCGGAACCGGGACTCGAACCTGGGTCCTTTGCCTTTCGCGGGCAAGTGCTCTACCGACTGACCTACCCACGTCTCACGATGCCGCCTCACAACTTTACTTCCGCCAGTACCTCGTCTCCTACTTTCCAAACTTCACAGAAGCTCTCCTGCGAAACTTGCAAGACTAGCACTCCCGAAAGAAAGGATATGGTGGAGACATGGCTTAGCCACAGCCTAAGGGATGTTTCCAGAATGAAACTTTCACTCTGCAGCGGAGTGTGCGCTGATATGAAACTTCCTGGCGGATTAAAATTGTGTGCCGGAACCGGGACTCAGCCGTACTGTTTTTATGGAAACAATATTACTCAAATGAATGTCAGTTTTGCATTCGATGTTAGTATATGTCACATGTCCGTAATCTTTCACAATGTTCGTTGGTCGGGTTTCGCCCACTATTTCTGTTCACGAATGAGGTTTTACCTTACTTTATTTGCTGTCATTACTGAGGACAATGTAGATAGTAAAACGTTAAGGACTGCCCCAATTTTTGTCACAGATTCTCCCACTAACTGCAGACCATCGAGTTCGTCTCTTTGGAAATGTGAGAGATCACGCATTACACCTTTCACTTGTGCTGACCGTGACGGATCACGACGTACAATATAATGCAAGATAACGTCCAAGGCTTCTTTCGTCAGTTGTGGCATGCGGTCCGGTATCTGCGTTAATTCGTATGTAGTGTTTCCGAGTTGCAACAAGACGCAAATACTGCATAGGGTTCATGTCTCCTTTAGAGACATATGGTAAGTTATCGGAACGGTGATAAAACTGCATTGTGTTTGGGATATTCATATGGCGAAATTTACTTTGTGAGCGTGCGTAGCAAGTATGAGTTGTGGTGAGATGCGTGCCCTGAGTGAGCCGCTGTGCGCAGCCGGCAGTGGCGGCGTTATGAAAGGTGCAGGCGGGCGGGCAGGTGGGTATCTGGTGCAGCGGCCGGCCGAGTGGGCGCACAGCTTTGGGCGCAAACCGTGCGGGGCAAGGTCGCTGTTTGCGGAGAAAGGCTGCCCGCCGATTGGCCAATCGCACGCCGCCCGCTGCACCGCCCTACATAGTCGCCAGGAATATTCCACCGGCCAGCTCTTGCTGGCGCCACAGCGTTGTAACCGCGGAGTCCCAGAAGCCGGACAAATTGGAGAAGTTGACGTGTATCATACTATATAGTGAGGTGGTTCCTAACATGGTGTCCGAACTCCTTCTATCCGATGAAGTGCAGCAACTCGACGCGGCATGAACTCGACAAGTAGTTGGAAGTCGCTTGTAGGAATACGGAACCCCGCAGATTATGTAGCCGCTGTTGTTGTTGTGGGAGTTTTGAATGGGACTAAACTCCTATATTATCAGTCGCCTGTTTCTAAGACGACACAGCAAAGACTGAACAAAGTCAAGCGTTAAACACTCAGAGGGGAAACCCACGATGGACGCTACACTGACAACACAAAAGGAGTAGCACGAGTGATTAACTGGACTAAAACATTATGGCAGATTTCCGTGGCTGGCTGATCACCAGGATAATGAAGAATGAGCCAGCCAATCTGCACGTAGAAAAACCCTCCAGTCAAAAGCAGGACAGACGACACAAAAGTGGCAACAGATTAAAATTGCTGAAGGGGTGGAGGCCTGAGAGATCAGGCTAAGGTACCCACCACTGATTAGAATGATAAAACCGCTGCGTGAATAAAACGTAAAACACAGTCACAGAGGTGTCGTCTCCAAGAATGAATGGCAGAAGTAGGCGACATTGGACAACTCAGTCCCTTAGAGTGGCCCTCAGCGAGAACTTCCATGCTGCCAGAGAGAACTTGACCACACGGACCTTGTTCAGCGCGTTCGAGTCAGCCCATTCAGACCTCCAAGGCCCAAGAACCTAGCGGTGCAACTCTAATCCAAGTTCTATAGCCGACAATAATTGTGAAAGAATGCCTGTGCAACAATTTCTTCATGAAATAATCTTTTTCCTTTACTCTTCATCCTGAGGTTGGTTTGCACCATTCCTCTGTCTTCGTTTTGATATCCACGTGTGTATTATATCCAGCATCATTCATGATTTGTTGCAGGTATGACATCCTTTGGTGTGTCGTTCAGTAAATAGCTCATCCGCTATAGTTCCAATGATGTCGTGTAGTAGGATGTGTCCTACAAGATTGCATCTTCTTTTTTGGATATTCTTCCACATCAGGATTCCTGTATTCTTTTGGGCACTTATCCATTTGTTACTGCTTCTCCAGATGACTTTCATAATCCTTCTGTAGTGCAAAACTTCCATGGTTTATCTCCTGTTTCCACACTGTTCAAGTTTCACTTCCGAATAGGGCCACACTCTAAACGAAAGCTTTATTTTCTTGCTTCTGAATAAGTCCTTTCTCAAACTGAAAGCAATTTTGGTCTGATTTATAATGCTTACAATTTCTTTCCGGCTTCTGTAATCCTTTGTTATTGTGCTTCTCTATCAGTTCCAGCTCCGCTCTTCCAATTCTTGTTATGAAAGGTCCATATTCGACTTCATTACTCCATATTGTCACTCTAGCCTTTTTCTCTTTTATTTTCATTCCGTATTTATTACATAATATGATATTCATTGTCCTGAGGTCTCTAGGTCTTATTTTGCCTCCGTAACACAGAAAGATCAAGTGCGTAGCGCAACATGTTCATGCCATTAATTTTCATCCAGATATCAGTTCTATCGTGAACTTTGTCTACAGCTTCCTTGATATAAGCGTTGAATATGGGGGGAGAGAGAGAGAGACAGAGAGAGAGAGAGAGAGAGAGAGAGAGAGAGAGAGAGAGAGAGAGAGCACATCCTTGTCTCACGCCTTTTCAGATTTTTCTTCTTTTGTTGAAAGTGCCTAATCACTGCCACCTCGTTTTTCGTAGAGACTATCAAACGGATGTTTATAATGCTTAAGAGCAGATTTCTCCAGCACTCTGCACTATCATGGCAGATAACATTTTAAAACCATTTTCAGGCCTACGAAGGCAATCTAGATTGGTTTTTCTCTTTTCGATAAGGAATCTCAGTGTTAGAATAGCTTCTCTTGTTCCCTATCGTCTTCTGAAAGCATATACACCATATCCCCGACCTTCTCTTTAATTTTACTCAGAATTATCTTCATTAGAATTTTTGATGCATGTGATACGAGGTTTAAGGTTCAGTATTGTTCATAATTGTCTTCGGTATAGGAACAACGACGCATGTCTAGATTATGTCCCATAAATGATCAGTGGGATTCACGTCTGGTGATCTAAATGACCAAATCATTCGCTGGAACTCTCCAAAGATATATTCAAACTAATTTCGAACAATATTATCACCAGGTGGCATTGAAAACGTCATCCATAAAAATGCCATCGTTCTTTGGGAAGAGGAATTCCATGAATGGCTCCCCATGGTCTCCAGGTAACTGAACATAATTTGCAGTCAATGAATGATTCAGATGGACGAGGGGACCCAGTCCATGTCATGTAAAAACTGTTCACACGATTATGGAGCCGCCACCAGCTTACTCTGTGTTTTGTTGGCAACTTGCGTCCATGTGTTCGTGAGGTCTGCGTCGCACTTGTGCCCTATCATCGGCTCTTACCAACTGAAACCGTGCCTCATCTCTTCAAGCCATAATTTTCCATTTATCTAAGGCCAGGCCGACACGACCACGAACCCAAGAAAGGTGTAGACGATGTCATGTAGTTGACAACGCTACGCAAAAGCCACTGCTCTGCGTCTCTTATGTACAAGCTATCGGCCAGGACATTGTCTGCGGTGAAATTTGCTTTTCTCTTCACAGCGTAGACACGGTTGGCCTCGGATATTGGATTCACAAACTATTTCCAAGGTGCAATGTCCCATATTTGTAGCTCCAACTACGATTCCTATTTCACGTTGGAAAGTTTTCCCACCAAAATCACCCGACTATAAACGGCAGCACTGCCGATCCACCGTCTTTTAATACCTTGATTATGTGATAGTACCGCCATTATGCATACCACTAACCATGCCTCTGAATAAACTGTACGGTCTTGCGGCATTGCACCTTCCACCTCCCCCCCCCCCCCCTCGATGTCGCCAAGAGGTTGCAGCAAAAAGTGAAAAGAAAAATTTAGAAACTTCTGAATCCCACCCCCTTTATGGGTATCAACCAGAAAACCCACGACTAAAAGCCAGGAAGTGCTTCTTCAGATCTACAGAGGCTCTATTTGGGACAACAGCGTGGCCGAACCGAACTATGGCGTGCAATATTTACCAGTACTGCAGGAAGGTTGACACCACGTGTAAAACTACCAGCCGGTTACACAGATAAGTGGAGTATATGGAGATCACTCAAAGGACTACGCTCGAGCGTCAAAAATTGAAGAGCAATTTGATCAACTGTGGTTTACTAATGGAATCGGCAGTTTGTGAATAGGGCGCTAACACACTACGTTCCACTTGCTCCGGTGTACCCAAGTGTCCAGCGACATGCGCACCAGATCATCTGCTACATGCAACGCCAAATGCAGTAGAAGTTCTAACTTTCGGGCGGCAAAAGTGTAAATGATAGTAACTAGAGGACCCGTGCGAATACTTCGCACCGTTAGTGGAATGAAAAAAGGGAAACAATTGAAGTAAAGTTGAATGTTCACGCATAACTTTCTTCAGAAACAATTAATGCAAGTATTTAAAAGCGCAAATGGAAAAGCTTGATCCGCTGAGTGTTTTTACATCAAAAAGAATTGTGTACCTCAATTAGAACTGAAGATATCGTTAAACAAACCGATTAAAATATTCAGTGCAAGGACAGAAGGATACACGCGTTTGAATAAAAGTTAATTCTGATACTTGATGACAAATCTGCGAATGAATACCTTTCATTTAAAGCAAAAATGAAGGAAATCGATCGGATGGAACGGCTTGACCGACTGACTTTACTTTACGGGAAGGACATCCCCATAAGGAATATACAGAAGGACATTGCGATTGAGTATAGAAAAATGAGGGCGAGAGTTATGTAAATTCTGATACTTGATGACAAATATGTGGATGAATACCTGTCGTTTGAAACAAAAAATGAAGGAAATAGACCGGGTAGTTTGGTCTGGCCGACTGACTTTAGTTTTCGTAGATTATTTTAATATATAAGATTGTAAATATTATATAATTACATAAAATATAAATATTGCACATTATACATTGTAATGGCTTCTGACACGAATACATAATAAAACTACAGCAGGACTTTTCTCATCTCAGTGTACACTGCCGATGTTCCCACTATGTGCGAATTACATACTCTGGTGAGGGCATTCCGACAGGATATAACACTAAGGGGCCGATACTATCGTATTTATCGGTTTGAGTAAGCAAGTTTGCCTTGCCCTTAACTGACAACTATTTTCGGCATCTCATACCTCCTCTGCTCTAACCGGAACTATTATATTTATTTTATTTATTTATTTGGTTATTTAACCTGACCAGATAAAGCCATAGGGCCCTCTCTTACATCTGATCAGGAACAACATAAACAAAGGATTTCATTACAAAAACCACTGCATTAATAATATTAAATAATAACAATGTATGATAGTGCTAATAATAATAATAATGATAATAATAACACAAAAATGAAAGTAATACTAATAATAACAAGAGATATTCACATTTGAATTAAGTTTAAAATAAACAGAAGAGAGAAAATGGTTAGTGAAAAAGGAGAAGATTGAAAAATGCAGTGCTAATGGATGTGAGGAAGTGGAGACATATATGAATGGAGATCTCTGCTGGCGAAAGGAAAGGGAAACATTTATGGGGGGAGGAGGAATTGACAACAGTGGGCTACAGACTGGTAAGTGGAGAAAGCAACCCTTAGTTGTCTTTTAAAGTTTTGAATTGATTTTATTTCTCTTAACTTTTGAGGAAGATTGTTCCACAGACGTGTTCCCGAAACAGAAAATGATTTGGAGAAGATTGCAGTGTTATGTGAAGGTAGAGAGAGAGTTTTATTTTGGTAAGAGCGTGTGTTTCTGCTGTGCTGTTCAGATAGTAATATAGTCGTTGAGGATAAGTATGAAGGTTTGCAATGATTGAGAAAGCGATGCAGCAAACATAGTGTACGATAGCTTCGACGCTTATCTGCACGTAGCCAAGATAACTGCTGGTATGCGGGACTGACATGGTCGTAGAAACGTAAGTTGCAAATGTATCGGATACAAGAATTCATCGCCAGCTCCAGCCTACGTGAGTTTTCGTGTGATAGTCCTTGCAGAATAGCATCACCATAATCTAGATTGGGAAGTATTAATGTCTCAACGAGCTTCTTTTTCAGCTGTAAAGGAAATGCTTTTTTATATTTCTGCAGTGAATGAAGTGAGGCATATACCTTCTTACAGACTCTCGTTGTGTGCTCTGTCCAGTCTAAGTGCTGATCAAATATTACTCTTAAGTTCTTTGCTGAATGAGTGATGCGTATTTGTGTGTCGTTCAGTATTAAAGGTGGAAGAGTTTCTCTGAACTGTGGAGTGATGAGTCTTTTATGGGCCACTAAGATTGCCTGTGTTTTTTATGGATTCAGTATCATTCCCATGCTATGTGCCCATCTTGATAGTGAAAGTAAGTCTGCGTTTACTTGCTGGATGGCTGTGCTTAGGTTTTTAGGACTTTCACTGAGATATAATTGTAAGTCATCAGCGTATAGATGGTATTTACAGTGGGACAGAACAGTGGACACATCATTAACATATAGTGAGAAGAGTAACGGCCCCAGTACAGATCCTTGTGGAACCCCTGATACAACATCCCTCCATTTTGACCTAGTTTTTGCTGTTATCACACACTGTTTACGGGTGGTGAGGTATGAGTGGAACCACTCAATAGCACTTGTAGAGAAATTTAGATTAGATAGTTTAGCGAGTAAAATGTCAAAATCGACATTGTCGAAAGCTTTGCTAAAATCTAAAAAACACATAATTGTAGCCTGTTGGTTATCCATAGCATGCTTGAGATCGTCTGTAACTTTTATAAGAGCAGTCGTCGTGCTGCGATTTTGGCGGAAACCCGATTGATATTCGTCTAGTAGGTCGTGTGATGCTAAATAGCTAGTTATCTGCTCATGGACTATATATTCCAAGGCCTTGGATAATGATGGTAGGATGCAAATAGGTCTGTAGTCGGAAAGTTTTGTGGCAGATTCCTTTTTTGGTAATGGTTTAATAAGACCATGCTTCCATAATGTTGGGAAGATACTGGAAGTCAGAGAATTGTTAAAGATGTCAGTTATAATTTGTAGTAGCGGGTCGATGACACTACTAATTATATGGCCCATTATTTCCTCCAACTTTTCTCCTTATTCATCACTGAAAAGCGTCGTAGAAGATTTTCTACATTTAACGAGCACTACGATAAGTTTTAATTCTTACTCTTTTTCTGCACTTATTTCTTTTATCATCGGAAACTGCTGTTCGCTATTGGATGTTTGCCTATGTTCTGGATTATTTCCCTGGTTCTGGCTGGCTGCGTTGAAAATCACTAGTAAACGTCGAAACCACCGGAACTTCCCAGAGTCTCTGACACTGACTCATAAGTCCTCAGAACTGTGAATCATGGAAGACGATAGCCATAAAAAGATGTTTCAAGCAAGGAAGACTAGCAATTTTCCGTTCGATTGGACCTAGTAACTACGAGTCACCTGATTCATTAGTAATCCGGAAATATCCGTTTAATCATTACAGTAAAAAACTGTGCTGTATGCTTGTAATATGTAATAGAATATACGTAATTATGTTACTGACAAATTAATTGCACGACAATTTCTTTTTGGAATATGAGACTTTATACAATGTAAGGTAACCCTTAAGGTGAGCTTTACATCGAGGAATGAGCTTCATTTTGAAACATATTATTCTTTTGAACCTGTTTATAGTGAATATGTATTATTAACTTCTTATGTGACTTAATTAATTATCGTGATGCACAATGTATGTAGGTAACTTAACTGTGAACATTTCTGTCATTTATTTATTATATGTATTGTAATTGTTTATGTATATATTATTTTATTTTATTTGCACTTTGTATTTTTCTGTATGACTGTGATTACTTGTTATTTTTAATTTGTCAATGTAAAATATTTCTCTGTAAACGAGATCAAATATCGATCTGAACAGTTATCGATATGGCTCCTCAGGTCAGAGACTTTATGGTACAGCAGCGCTCGCCTGTGGGAGAGCAGACAAGCAGCAGTATCTGCCGCCCCGTGACGTAGATCAGACGTTCGTACGCGGTCCGCGGAGTGCTCAAACAATACAAGTAATAAAGTTAAAACAAAGTGAAACTTATGATTTGTTATAAGTGCAACGATATGAAAGTTTATGTGAAACCAGTGAACATAAGTGAAGTAAGAATTGATATTAATGAAACATTTATTCGTTCGTTCTGCTGAGGCAGAAATTCGTTACGTGTTCGGTAACCGTCACAGACCTCCGAAACGCGGTAGCGTCATCGCGGACGCTAACGGTCGCGATTAATTACGCGACTCGCGAAGCATCACGGCGAACTGCTAGCCAGCTGCCAAAGGAGGAGCCACCATCAAAATGATATCTGTATGACTTTGTGTATCATTTATATGACTGCAGAGTACCACGTCGCTGGACTGATAAATAAGTTAAATGCTATTGGTTGTAATTTACTGTGAATGCATGTTTAAGTTTTGTTAAAATACAAAACATTAGACAGTACTTTTGCTATCTTATTTGAACAACTAATTAACCACTCATGATTAGTATGACAATCCTTAATAATGCATGAATAATATTTCTACATAATTTTACAATCAAGTGAGTGTCACTAATTATTAGAGACTGATTCAGTTGAGACAATTTTGCTAAAATTGATGATAGAAGATAACAGACAGTTGCATGCCAGTGTTACGTTACCAAACCTAACAATTAGCAAAGAATCAGATTAGGTCAAAAATTGAGAACAGTAATTGATTATCATAATATTAATTATTGCAGATTAATGAATAACTTTTCTATTTCGTTTTGCACTGAGTTCAACAATAATAGCCACCGCCACATTTATCCTATACGTACAATTACCGTATGCATAGCATCAATTAAAACAGATTTGCTTAGGTTTCCCATCTGCTTGACAGAATTAATATTATGAGATACTGACTTTAGTGGTTGGACTGCACCAACTTGCCAACCACATAGTGTTAAATATCCTACTATTCATAATTTTATAAATTATCATTACCACTGGCGTACTAATTGAGCCGTACGCATTGCACAGACGGAGTAGTTTAAATTTCTGCTATCTGTGTGTGCTGAGTGTCCGTAGGAGATTTTGTAAGGAAAGGAAAGCTGAGTGATCTTATGAAAAGTTTTTCAGATATGGCCATAGTATTTGTTAATTACACTAATTGTCTTGCTAATTATTTTCAAAATTTAAATTACACCACTTCCATTAATCACGAGTTTAACGTAACTAACCACGATATTAAGATCAGGTTTGTTATGTTGCTCAAACATTACAACAACAGCTACCACAGTTAATAACACGCAAATCAAAATTCAGTTCTTTCTTCCACTCACACCTTTCATTATTCAATAAAATAAACACTTTTCACCCAATATCCCCAATAAATATTTTCTTTCCTTACAACAAAACCCTGAAAAAGACAAAAGTGTAAATGCGCATATACACTGTCTACAAAACGAACTAGTTGTCGGCTTCTGGATCTCCCTACCTGCGCAGTAAGTGGTACACGGGCACGACAAGATTAGAGTATGCTGTTACACTCCTTTCGCAGATAATGTTTCCAATATCACCTCGATGCAAAGTCACTTTCATTAGCACCTGAAGATGCAGCGGCAAATGCTGTGAAACTTATTGTACCTAGTACACAAAAGGATTCTGTATAGAAAGTCGATTTATTTCCCTCAGAAATATTACTTTCCGTGTAGCTGAAAATATTACGTGAAAGAAAGTGCGCTGCGTGAAGGTACAAAGCATATGCATTGCTCACATCAATAGATGCCTTAAATGGGAGAAAGAGTAATTTGAAAACGAGTACTGTTCATGATTATGCGAAGCCACGAAGTTGCGTGCTCACATACAAAAAAATTGATATAGTGGATAGAAGAGTTTTGATACTTCGGTAAAGACTATCTAACATGTAATTACTGCTAGTTATCACAGAACGGAAGATGTTACACAAAACCAATTGATCAAAAGCAGGGAAAAATTATACGCGTGACATAAGCTGCTTATTAATGTTAGCAAGAGAGATGTTTTTATCCACACAAATCGAGGTTATTGAACGAAAGGAATATCGCATTCCATAACAATTTATGAAAACACACAATACGAGAAATTACTCCATGTGAAACAGGCTTCAAAAATTATTACATCTTGGAAGCAGGTAAGTAAAAAGTAAAGTAGTATGGTATGAATGGCTGAAGACTCAGGTCATGTCCCCTTGGTCTTTTACCTCTGGTATCTTCTACCACATGCTTGATGGTCTTCTCGACGCATTACGTGCCCATACAACTTCAGTCTTCTCTATTTGACCACTGCCACGATCTCCATTGATTTGTACAACTATACCAATTCACGGTTCTTTCTCTTTATCCATTCATCTCCACCCTTCACTAGCACAAAAATCTGCCTTAGGACAGCATTCTCATATGTCAGTTTCCTTTCCATCTTTTGCTTAATACTCCAGGTCTAGGTTCCATACAGGATTACATGTTGTAATATAGTCTTATAGGTCTTGATCTTTGTGGATCCCGACGTAAGACGAGACTGTAGCAGCTTTCCCCGGGGCAAAGCTTCACTAATTTCTTGCTTGTATGCGTGCGATAAATTACTGGCCTGTCTCGTTCGTTTCACTATTACCCCAAAATATTTAAAGTCTTTTTACCTTGAAAAGACTTTGTCATCCACATTTAGAGGTCTGTCATTTTTTGATCTCAGTAGAATTTGCTATTGACTATATTTAACTTCAGCCCTGTCCTCATTGCCTTATTAATACTCTTATCATATGTTTGTATATTTATAAATCTAAGGGACTTAACTGCTCCGCTTATCATTCCGTAGGCTTACAAACCACGTAAACTAAATCACACACACCAATGCCGGAGGTCGCTCTGTACGTAGTATGACGCCTTAGAGCACGCGGACACCCGCGCGGTGCCAGCTCTCGTTCTTTCTCTGCTGTTAAGACTAGATCATCTGTATATGCCAGCTACGTTCCTGCCTCTAGTCTTTCAAGTACCAAGTTGAACAGGAAACGAGGTTGCAGGAGGCATTCACATTATTACAGTGACCTGTGAAACATTTGTACGCTCTTACGGACCCTCACTCAACATCAGTGATATAAATGAAGTTAGCTGAGGCGGAGTGGCCGAGAGCATTGGGGGTGCTATGCTCCGATGCACGAGACCGTTCCCCGTCGGGGGGTTCGAATCCCCTCTCGGAATTTATAAGTAGTTTGTAAGTTTAGGGACTGATGACCCCGCAGTGACGTCGCATAAGCTTAAACATCTGAACATAAAAAAAGCTAATTTGTGTTCTGTTTTAACAAAATGTTGTTAAATTTCAAATTTTATGACGCCACATTTCCTGAACTACGCCTCGTATAACAATAGAAATTTGCACATACATACACTGATATATTCTGATAGTCTGTCTAACACATACAGACACATAGTTCATCATTTACTACTTTTTCGGTGCTTATACAGTGTAACTTGAACATAAGACAGGTTGTTTTTATTTGTTACTTTCTTACCACTTCTTTTCTCTGTGCAACAAATGTTAGACAGACTATCAGAATATATCAGTGTACATATGTGCAAATTTCTATCGTTATATGGTGCGTAGTTCAGGAAATGTGGCGTCATACAATTTGAAATTTAACAACATTTTGTTAAAACGGAGTACAAATTAGCTTTTTTATGTTCAGATGTTTAAGCGTATGGGACTTCACTGCGGGGCCATGAGTTCCTAAACTTACAAACTACTTATGAACTAGGTGACACTAAGGACGGCACAAATATCCATGCCCGAGGGGGGATTCAAACCCCCGACGTAGTGGCCGTGCAGACCGTTACTGGAGCGCCTCAGTCCCCTCGGCCACCGCGGCCGGCGTATTTCAACGGACTCCTTAATAATCGAACCCCAAAGGATCTTCTCATTGGCATTTTTTTTTTTTTTTTTTTTTTTTTTTTTTTTTTTTTTTTTTTTGCAGAATAATCCATGTAGTGCCCCGTTGAAATAAAATGTTCTGCTATGGTTGATTCGTTGGGCTGCAATAGACGTGTTGTGGGTTTTGTCTATGGTCGGACTCGGTGATGCAATATCGCACAGCGCAGCGGCTGGCGGCGGGCGGGCACGCGTCCTCGCCACGGAGCAGGGATTCCTGGCGACGCCAGGCGACGCTAAGTGCCGCTTCTCATTTGCGGCGGGCGTCTTTCACCGGCAGGCATGAGCGCGCGCACGCGCACGAAAGTGGGCCGGCACGCGACCGGGGAGCCTGAGCAGCTGCCAGCAGCGAACAGCCAGGGGCGGCGAGGCGGCCACCAGCGCTCCAGGAAGCGGCGCGCACCTGCTGTCTGCCGGGGAGCCCTGCAGAAGCTTGCTACTGTTAGCACACCTATCTCTTCTTACGTCTAACTCCGACTGGAGTCCGATGAATCAGTCATTTCTCTGACTACTGTTGTTGTTTTCTAAATGCCCATTATTATTTCATGCTTGCTGATATTTGTTTCCTCTCGTCTTACGAGATAATATGTTCGGCTTTTAATGTAGATTTGACTTGGAATCTTATTTTTCATATTTAGTTACTACTTGAACGTTTGATAGATTACTGGATTTACTGTGATTTTTAATTCTACTGAGTATTTTTCAGTGTCTTTAAAGCAATAAATCAGCTGGGTTTTAGTTTGCGCTGACGAGAAAAGTCAAATATTTGTTTGGTTGGCCTATTAGGGTCCATTCGGAGCAAATGATCATTAACATAAAGTATACAACAGCCCCTCAATTTTCTTGTAGAGAGTTTTGTTTTCGGCGTATATTATTTTCTTGAAATATTTGGGTGTATGATCTTTCTTAACATATTCCTTTATTTTAGCTCTAGGTTCAACTGACCCTTGAACACCATTCTTAGCGTTTCTGCTCAGTATAGTGCCTTGGTATAAATACTCTTTTATTAGGTTTAACTTTGGTTCCCCAGAAAACGAACTTCGTTGTTTGGAAAATCTTCAGTTTTATTTTTACTGGAATCCATTGCTTTGCGTCCTGCAGCATTCCACCTAATGCTCTCTCCTAAATACTTCGAGGTATATATCTGGGAATTTGTTGTTAATCGTAATTTTTTCCGATAGCGATATGAAGAGCTATTTTAGCTGCTTGTCTTTTTGGTTCAGAGACTTGCTCCCTTTATTGTTTCAGCAAAAAAGGCACATCGTCTACAAAAGCAGTAGGGCCTACGATTTACTTTCAGGTTCTTCTTTTTGCAACCCAGTCTAATTCCAATCTTCATATTTTTGTTCCATTCTCTGACTGGTTTCTCAACAACTGTGAGACTCCATCCTCCAATCGAAAACAATGTAATAACTTATTTCGTATATACCTTAATGTATTTATCATTATCTATGTGCAAATATATATATATATATATATATATATATATATATATATATATATATATATATATATATATATATATATATATTCTATACTAACTCTGAATGTGGTGCTACAGACGAATGCTGAAGACTAGATGGGTAGATCACGTAACTAATAAGAGGCAACTGAGAAAAGAACTGGGGAGAAAATAAATTTATGGCAAATTTTTAATAAGAGAAGGGATCGATTGCTGGTACATATTTAGATATGAAGGAATTGCCAATTTATCATTAGATGGGGTAAAAATTGAGAGGGAGGCGACAGACGAATACAGTAAACAGGTTCAAATTGATGTAGGTTGTGTTCTTTTTCGGAGACGAAGAGGCTTTCACAGGAAAGGGTAGCGTGGATAACTGCATCAAACCAGTCTGCGGAATGAAGACCACAATGCAGCTCACTTTTTGGTGAAAACAATTGAATTATTGAATGAAATACTTCAAACTATAAAACCGACGTTTCGACAGGCCGACCTACCTCTGGCTAAGACTAGCCTGCCGGGAATAAAAATTAGTACTGTGCATTTGAGTCTTCCAGTTCACTCAAGATTTATAGTTGTAAACGTGCAATGGAGTACATGAAGTGATCAAAGTTACAGGTCAGTACTAAGGTACCTGGTGACGACCCAAACAGAGACGTGTACATGGTGCAGCATCCGGTGGCGTGAACGCAGGCGCTGATTCTGCCATCAGTTCGATCATACAAATGGCGAATGCTGTTTAGGGGTACATTACTATAAGCCTGCTTGGCCTGTTCATGTTAAGGCCTGTTGTGGAGGCACCTCTTCATTCTATAACTGGTAAGCTCTGTTACTTGCCTTGTAATTGATGCCTTTGAAATTAATAGAAAAAGCTTCTTCTTGTTCGGAAGGGATTTCATAATTTACTCAGGAACTTACCTTTTTTCATAATACTTGCTTTCTTATCCAAACTCATATCCTTCCATCTGTTAGACAGCTAACGCCTTCACGCCGAGATGAAAATTGTTCAAATGTTTGTAGAGTTTATGGGACGTAATTGCGGGTCATCAGTCCCTAAACTTACAAACTACTTATGAACTACCTAGTACTAAAGACAGCACAAACATTCATGCCCGAGGGGGGATTCGAACCCCGTACGGCGAACGGCCTCGCGCACTGTAGCATAGTGCCTCAATGCGCTCAACCGCACGCTGAGATGACAGAAGTCATATGCATAGATATAAATGGCGATAGTAACACATATAGTAAACATGAAAATGTGTCAATTAGCAGAACTGTCGTTTGTACTGCGATGATTGATGTGAAAAGTTTCCGACTTGATTATGGTCGCACGATGGAAATTAACATACTTTGAACGCGGAATGGTAATTGAAGCTAGACGCGTAAGAGATTCTATTTTGAAAATCGTAAGGGAAATAGTGCCAGATCGACAGTGCCCAGAACACCAGTTTCCAGGTGTTACCTTTTACCGGGGACAGCGCTGCGGGCCACGGCCTGCACCTGATGAACGACAGCAGCGTCGTTTTCGTAGAATTGTCAGTGCTAGCGTGCATGTTACGCTAGATGAAATAATGGCACAAATCAGTGTAGGACGTACGAAGAACGTATTCGCCAGGACAAGGCGGTACAGTTTGGCGTTAATTAGATATACGAACGATTGTCTTTGCTAACAGCACGACGTCGCATGCACTGCCTCCTGGGCAGATGGTATATTGGTTCGACACTAGACGATGGAAAACCATGGCTTAGAGTTCCGATTGCAGTTGCTAAGATCTCACGATATGTTTCTAGTTGGCGCACAGCCCACAAAGCCGTGGATACTGTAACAACGCACTGCGAAAGCTGCTGGAGGCTGCATTTACATCTAAATGGGATACTCTGCAAATTACATTTAAGTGCCTGGCAGAGGGCCTGTTTTTACATGAAACTGACTGCGTCTTCTCGTCCAACTGAACCGATTGCCGTCCATGGAGATCACATCACGAACTGTGTCGATGTTTCAGTATGGATAGTCTGCCTCCATAGTCTAGTGGACAGCATCGTGGGTTGCAACGCAGGGAGCCCAAGTTCGATTCCCGGTCTCGTAGGAGATTTTATCCCCTCGTGAACTGAGTGTTGTGTCGTCATCATCATTGACACACAAGTCACCGAAGAAGCGTCAGCTAAAAGACTTTCATCAGGCAGGCTGAACAAGACCCACATTTGGCGCAAACGGCCATAAATTCCACACGATCAACACCAGTATGGATGGACACCTAGTACGTCAGTGTTGCATGAGCTATTGATGTGTAAATGTAATCATTTCATATTCTCTATAAGTAGTGATTCACCAATACATCTCGAGTGTATAGCAAAACTTAAGAGGCTGTATCAATTCTTATCTTCCGCAGTTTATTATTTCAGGCTTTTTTTTTTTTTTTTTTTTTTTTTTTTTTTTTTTTTTTTGTATTTAGTAATTTTTGCATTTGCGACCACTTGCAAATGGATTTATATAAGCTGCACATTTTATAGGGTGCGATCTTTATTTGTAGTATTAACAGAACTATTCTGCCAGGAGCGCGATATATTTTATAAGTTTTATTTCAATATAATGCGTGTGAGGAGACAAGAGATACAGATATTACAAATTACTCCACAAGATTTGAAGGTGGAAGTTTGTCTGCTGAAACCGGTTGTGTGGAAATAAAGTTATAAATTATAACGCGATCCTGGCAGATAAATATTTATTACAGTAGAGTCCCGATAACTCAGTCTAATGTGGACCGGACGTTGGCCGAGTTTGTTAAAATGCCGGGTTATAAAAGAATAGGTAAGATTTTTTTTGTTATAAAATACTTTTTATTGTTACTTTAGAATGCAATGCAAATGATGGAATACAGTACCACAAAATTAATTTAAGAAAATTCTAAGAAATGATATTTGTTATTTACGAGTACGTAATCTAATTTTCATTTAGAAAACTACTTTAAGGCATACAACCTTGAACAATGAAAAAGTATGGGGAATAGTGATTTATTTCATAAAACCTATTCCACTAAAATTGCCATCACGCCAAAGCAGAGTTTAAAAGGCACTGTGAAAAAATGCACGACCGTAATTCTGATCACGACTGATTTTTAATATGATAAGGCATGTACAGACTGCATTAATGGAACTCAAATGATTTTTAAATAGCTTGTAGGTGACACAAGAAAATATGATGTCTAGGTCCATTTATAGCATAGCCTGTAACGGCTACACGCTACGATTTCAATCCTATCTTGTATTCTGCGAGCACGCAATAATTTAATGTCTGTAAATCTATCGGACCAAACTGCGTGGTCATCAGTCCGTAGCTTACCAACTACTTAAACCTAGGTAAACTAACTTACGGACAAACACACACACACCCATGCCCCAGGACTCGAACCTCCACGGCGAGCAACCGCGCGCTCCGCAGCGAGGTGTTTAGACCACTCGGCTACTCCACCGTGGCACGCAATAATTCCAGAGGGTGTGCAGGGGGGTGGCCGAGTTACCCAGACTGCAGGGTTACCGAGTGCCGAGTTTTCGGGACTCATCTGTAATACTATTATGGACTTCCCAAATTTTTTTGGCAGCCAATGCACCATGTCATCAGGCTACAATTGTCTGCAATTGATTTGATGAATATTCTAGACAATTCCACGGGATTATTTGGCTATCTACTTCGCGTGATATCAGTCCCATAGAATAATTATGGGACATATTCGAGACGTCGGTTCACGCACAAAATCCTGCACCGGCTTCATCTTCACAATTACGGACAGCGATAAACGCAGCATCGGTAAATATTCCTGCAGGACATTACGCGTGAAACTAATCTTAGTATGCAAGAGGTGCAGCAATTTAACTGGCCAACTTGATCTCCGAACTTGTCTCCAGTCAAGCGCGTATGGGATTGGAATGGACGGCAAATGACGTGGGCAACTTGATAATCTACACTTCTCTCAGACCTACATGAACAGGTCGAGCAGGCCTTTAACAATGCACCCTAAGACAGTATTCGCCATCTGTGTAATCGAGTTGATTGCACAATCAGCGAGCGCCTGTATTGACGCCCCCCTCCCCCCCCCCCCCCCGAAGGCTACACCAAATACTATTATGGGTGTGGCTGCATGGATCGACACGTGCTACCTCAGTACTGGCATTTAGCTGTAATCATTTCATGTACTGCATAAGCACAGTTTCAACAATAAATCTTGTGTGAATTGAAAGTGGAAGAGGGTGCACTTGTTTTTATTTCTAGCAGAGCAGTCTTACCCAGAGGAAGTTCCGCCCGGACGAAAGATCAGTTTTATGGTACATGTTTTAAAGATTTCATTCAATGACGCGATAAAATACGCACTAGAATTTTACTCATCTGTAATAGGTGTTTATGCTTCTTGAGCCCGACTATTTCATGCTCTCCCGTGAAGTGATGACTAAGAAAGCACATGTAACAGAAAAACAGTTGACGGGCGAAAGAAAAAAAACTACTGTGTTCAGATAAAGCCTGTAGTAATATGTCACAGGAATTATGTCAATGAGAAGCGCAGCTAAGCTAAAGCTAAATGGTTACAAGAAAAATATGGGACAATTTCATCGTTCTTGGATAAAATAGGGCAGATGGAACAAAAGCAGCTGACAGTACTCTGGAACCGGAAAGTAAATCGCCTTGTCGAGAAGCTGTCTGAGGTAAAGGACAGAAGAAAAGTGCTGAAACTAAGCGTGTCCAGCCACACCAAGGACGTACGGACGGAAAAGTGAACGCAAACAGCTGTGCGACACCTGTGGCAGTTCCGCGAGAACGCCTGCTATTCCGCCTTACAACGAGAGTCCTTGCAGAACAAGCGAATTGATATACTTTGCAGATACCAAAAAGGTGCAGTGAATATTTGCGACTGGTTCGATGGTATGATAGGATAGACTAAGTACAATAAATATTTTTAATGTATAAATCTCATGAGTGTATTTTAACATCTCAAACCCAGACATGGTTTGAATGAATCATTCTTACAACTGATGGATTACTACATCACTGTTGCCCGATGTATCTGCCCGACGTCGTCCTCGCCGTCACCATCATTGCTACCTGCTGTCTGCTCTCGCTGCCGATCTCCGCCTTTGGAGTCGACGTCATCAGCGCCGCTCGTCCTTGCCTTTGCACACAGTGCTCACGCCCGCTGTCATCGCTAATCAACCTCTTCACTGCTCGTCTTCGCCTTCTTTAACCAGCCACCACCATGACATCAGCTTGTGATAACCTACTCTGCCCGCATTCAGTAATGTACCAACTCACAACCTTGACATCCACGATCATCTACTGGTACCTCCACACCCACCCCCACCTCCACCTTCACTCCTTGCTCACTGTCCCCACCTTCCCATTACTCACATGACTATTCTTCTCCCACTCATATATGCTCCCCAGACTTAAATGGCCTCATTTCCAGGTACCATAACGTCAGCATAAGTTGCAACAGCTTCATTGCCAACATCGTCACTGCCACCTCGGCTACCAGTATCGACATCATCGTCAAAAGTACCACCAGTAAACCCCCATCAAACTTAAATGCCGCAGCTGTGGCCTCAAACTGCTCATTCCCTTGCCGCATTTATTCCTTAACTTTTCACGGTTGAAACCGACTATTCTGAAAAACATTCGACAGTGCCGACAGCCTCGCATAATTCAACCCTTCTCTAAGTACGTCTTGTCGCTGCAGTCCCATTGAGAGTGCCCTGAGACTGCGCCATCACCATCAACCACGCCAGATCCCGTTCCTCTCCACAGCCCACGCCCTCTGACATTTCACCCACAAATGTTCGTCACGTCTTTCTTAGTCCCAAATAGCCTCTCATAAGACCCACACACCAAAATCTATGGATGCACATTAAGTCCTCCAAATCTCCATGGCACATTATTTTATCCTCTCACATGCAGAATACATTTTCAAGAAAACTTTCACTCGAAATCAAGAAGTACATTCCCAATCTAGACATATAAGAACTATTACCCACGCAACATAATCAACAAGTCTTCTGATCTAATTCTCAACCCATCCGATGCACACATTTCCTGCCATAATATTTTAAAACCTTTCTCCATGACCCTACTCTGTCCACTACGACCCATACAAACCCTACCGCCCGACTGGACTGAGGCGCTTCAGTCACGGTCTGCACGGCCACTACGGTCGGGGGTTCGAAACCCCCTTGGGCATGGATATTTGTGCCGTCCTTAGTCTTAGTTAGTTCATAAGTAGTTTGTAAGTTTAGGGACTGATGACCCCGTAGTTAAGTCCCATAGATTATACAAACATTTGAACATTTGAAACCCTACCGCCGGCCGCGGTGGCCGAGGAGACTGAGGCGCTCCATTCTCGGTCTGCACGGCCACTACGGTCGGGGTTCGAATCCCCCCCCCCCCCTTCGGGCATGGATATTTGTGCCTTCCTTAGTGTTAGCTAGTTCATAAGTAGTTTGTAAGTTTAGGGACTGATGACCCCGTAGTCCCATAAACTTAACAAACATTTGAACAAACCCAACCCTCCTCACTGTCCAGCGACGCTCACTGCTTTGATCCGGAAAGTTTACGCTGGAATCACGGTGGAGGAGGTCGGGCGGGAGCTCAGTTCCAAACCCGACTCCAGAATCCGGGAAGTCCTCCGCATTAACCACCATCCTGGCCCCACATTTCTCATCCTTGTTTTATCGGAATATCCATTTATATTAGATCACGTACTTTATGTACCTAGTATATTCAACTTTTAGTGTGTAGTAATAACTTTTATGTCCACTGAAATGTAAATATTCTTAAGATTTTTCTTTTTTTCTGACCGATTCGACATCAACAAAGGCAGTTACATTTCGGAGAAGTAACACATCTGATCGCATTTTGTATATATTTATTGCGTGTCTTGGCTTTCGACATGTTGTAAATTCAAGAGAATCTCCTCAAATTCAATTAGTTGGAACGAAAAGTATATCTAATCTAAAGTGTAGAAGTGAGGCGCTTCAAAACGTTTCATGGAGACCGGTTTTGTGCACGAATAAAATGTTGCAACGCTACGAGTTCCTGCTTTATTATTTACTTTAGTATCAAAGTAATACCCAGTGGTCGAGACATAACTATTTACGGCGGCTCATTCTAGGGTTGGCTACGCGCCGTTGCTTTCACGACATATTGTTATACCACAACACCAAGTTCTTAGCGGTCGAGTCAGTGAACAGAAGATTGAAAATGATAACAGAATGCAAAATAGTGAATAAATACGTTGTATGTTCAACTATGGATTTGTTTAAAATTCGCCGTACAATATTAAAATTTATTATAGGTACTGCAAATATTCATCTCGTCTATCATCATGCGATTTTGAAGCAGCGTGCAGTAATTTACAAATATACAAGGTCTACATAGTCTTCAGAAACAGAAATGTTGATATGAGTACAATGTCGCAAAACTTTTTTATTACAAGAGTTAAAAGTGTTAGCCGAGCTGCTTCCTACCGCCAAGCTCCTCTCAGGAGCCCAGTCTCGCACAACTCTGTCATGTGACCACTAAAAAAGTTAGCACATTATAGTACATCAACCATCCATTATTTACATATAATTGTATTTATTTCACAAACAAATATTATTTTGCGTTTTCCTTTAGTTATTATAGACATCGATTTCTTTCCATACATAAATAATGTCTTTCAATGCCCATCTTTGTACTATAAAACACAACTTGTAGTAACATTGTCATATTGCCTGTTTAATTTAACGGTTTTAGTGGCATTTACAGAACATTATATTTCTCGATTTTCTTATCAGTGCATAATATGAACAAATATCAATAAATCCTTCTATATAAAGCAGAGTGTCCATATGTTTGTGTGTGTGTTTACGTATTGCATAGAAATCTACAGTTTTGTTCCAATCTTTATGAAATTTTGCACACGTAAGCTTCAATCCATGAGAACGGTCGCCGTAAGTGTAAGGATCGCGAAACACATAGTTCACGAGATACGACGTCATAAACAATGAAATGCGCGAAAAACTGTTGGATTAAGCGAAATAAGAATTGCTGTAGGAGTAAGAACCACATACGACACACGGATCAGGATATATAACGTCATAAACAGTAGGAATTGCAAGAAAGTGCCACATAAGGCGACGAGACTTTATAAATACACTATATGAGAATGGCAGTACTTAGCGACTTGCAACAAACTTTAAACATAATTTCAAACATTTATTAAACTTTTTCACGCTGACAGTCCGCCGGCCGCGGTGGTCAAGCGTTCTGCGGTGCGTCAGTCACGTTCTACACGGTCACTACGGTCGGTGGAGGGGGGGGGGCGGTCGAATCCCCCCCTCGGACATGGATATTTGTGCCGTCCTTAGTATTAGCTAGTTCATAAGTAGTTTTTCGGGACTGATGACCTCTTAGTTAAGTCCCATAAGCTCTAGAAACAATTGAACATTTCACGTCAAAATACTGAAAGGAAAGAAGATTTTTGCTCACTACTTTCCCGCTGTTCATGGACTAAAATTACGGCATTCGGTATGACATTACATTTTATAATTTCTACACTAAAAATTGTAGCCACAGGAAATTTTACAGACAATATACACACATATAGCTGAATGTATCTTCGAAATTCTATCACAGTACGACGCTTTGTTCATGAGATTTGAGCACATAAAGAGTTACGTTCATAGGAATCCGCCCTATCACTCAAAAAGTTTTACTCTATTACTTCTTTACAAGTGATTGTATTCGTAACAGATTTTACAGACATACATCACTTATACTAATGAATATATACCTGAAAAATTATAAATTGAACAACATATAACTCTATATATATGAGATCGTGCGAAATTTATAAGCCTTACTATCATTGTTTGGATACTGCACGTATAATTTTGTACATTATGGAAGACAGTCTTATTTCTTATATATTCTCCGATAAATATAATGTCACTTTAGAAAACAGGAGATGGACAGAAAGAGAGAAGGGAAAGGGAAGTACTAATTCAAGGCAGGAATAAATAAATAAATACACGGTCAACTCCGGGGTTTTAGGTAGTAATTAATAAATTCGTTTTAAATTTACGATTAATTCCATGTTTTTATATTAGTAGGCCTATGCTTCTATATTCGTGCTGGAAGACGTCACAAGGTATATTATCGTTCTTAACACGCTTTGATGTGAAATAGATCTTTGTTTAATAAATAGTTAGCCATTTAAGTTTACAATCAGAATAGCGAACAAAAGAGTGATAGCATTATCCTATCATTAATTTCAACATATTGAACACTTTCAGGAAAAGGAATTTATCGAGTCGCATAATTTGCCTGTGTGCCGGCTCAGGTTCGTCGTTCAGATGCTGTTTATAAACGTACTGTAACATTGCTACCTTGAAGGCAGACGTATTGGCCATACAAATGGGCGCTGCCCCGAGGTAAAGCGAAAACTTATCACCCCATGATCCTGGCTCTAAATGGAACCGAGCACCAATACCTCAAAAATCGCGATTGTGCACACCGAACGTTTCTATTTATTGTAACGCGGTTGTGATGCATTGTTGCAGTGCACTTGCACTATCTCATTTTGTATTCTATCAGCGTTCTTTCTTTCGAATGTAGTAAATGAATTATCGTTCGTTACTTTAATTTATGTAAATTGATTTAGATCGCCCCCAAAGAGCAATGAGTTCCATACATAAGATAATAATACTTCAAATGAACGAAGTAAACTTTCACGTTTAGGGATTAGAACGATTTCATGCAATCCCCCCCACCCATTCACTTTGTCGATGTAGTAGAACAGCCCAATGACTGATTTGCCATGTTACTGTGTGTGCAAACTAAGTAGGCAGAGACGCGGTAGTTGATGACAGCAGTCGTAAATTGGAAATTCCTTTACGTAACTGCCATCATCCACCGCGCCGTGTGTCACGTTGATTAGTGTGGACAGTAGCATGTGTGAAAACTGTGAAGTGTTTGCAGTATACAGTTCGTTGGAATCGACTGGTTAGTTCACACTTCATGGGAGTGAAGCGTTCATTGCGTGCGACTCATTTCCTAGCAACCCACCAGTACTCTCAACGAAGAGAAGAATGTTTTGTAATTTCGCATAAGTCTTTAACATGTTTTACATTATGAAGCGACATCCTTGAAGCCACTACTCGACACCCAAGGCAGTACCGGATTTCAAAACTTGGGAACTAATTTACAAGGCTGATGTTGTTGTTTAGAGGGGACTAGACTGCGCGGTCATCAGTCAATTTATTAGGTCTTTGGCACGAATTACATAGTGGCACGTCACTGCTCTGGGGTTGCACCAGCTTTCCGCGACGGCCAAATAGAAATCTTTACGCTAGCGCAGTGGCGGCTGGTGCTTCACATGACAGGGGGTTCACTTCTTTCACTGCAGGATCTTGATAGTGGCGCCCATCCCCTTTGCCACCCCCCCTCCCCACAGTGTCCAAAGAAACAATTTGGCGCACCTCTACGAGTGGCGCCAGGGGAAAGCGCCCCGGTTTACACCCCTCCTTCCTTTACATATATTTTAGTTAAAAGATCTGCAGAATGTCTTACCTCGACTTGTTTGCGCTTGCTTCAGTTCGAGCTGACGCGTCGCGTCGGCCTACCAAGCATCTATATTTCACGCTTTTGTTCCAAATTTAAAACTGACTAATTTGTTTCTAAAAAATACTAAACGTTGTTCATTTTTCTTTGATAACAAGCACCAAGAATAGATGAATACGCACATGAACACAAAACGCAGTAAGTAATTACACTATTAATGAATGAGTTACAATGAAGAGACAAGCTACATTCGGGTCACGAGACACTGTAAGCAGTACCCCATCTAAACTTACATATGTGCAAAGGCTGCTCTCTCCCAACATCTTTTTAAACAGTTAAATATTTGTTACAACGAAGAGTACATTGTTATTTATCCTCAAAATCGCGACACATTTGCTAAAACATCCAAAGATATGTGGCAAGTAACAATACAAAAGTCATTGTTTTTCCCGTATCTGTTAAAAAGTAGATTGGGTAAAATAAATTACTTGCAGTCAGTTCCAACACACTACCTTCGACAGCGCGGCGCGATGCCGTTAAGCAGGGGAGTGTGATATGACCGCTATTATTTTCTATCTATATAAATGATCTGACGGACAGAGTAAATTGTAATTTGGAGCTGTTTGCTGTGGTGTATGAAAAAGTGCCGTCTTTAATTGACAGTAATAGCACTCAGTATGACTTAGACAAAATTTCTAGTTCGTGCGAAGAATGGCAGCTAGCTCTAAATGTAGACAAATGTATGGTGATGTATACGAGTAGGAAAAACAATCCCATAATGTTAGAATACAGCATTAGTAGTGAGCTTCTTGACGCAGTCGCGTCGTTCAAATATCTAGGTGTAACACTGCGGAGCGATATGAAATTGAACGAACATGTAAGGACAGT
Source organism: Locusta migratoria (assembly GCA_026315105.1). NCBI lineage: Eukaryota > Metazoa > Arthropoda > Insecta > Orthoptera > Acrididae > Locusta > Locusta migratoria. The sequence goes on along the minus strand of CM048744.1, from coordinate 729,902,152 downwards.
TGTGAGTAAAGCGGACAGCCGACTTCGGTTTATTGGGAGAATTTTGGGAAGATGTACTTTACCTGCAAAGGAGACCGCGTATAAAACGCTTGTACGACCACGTCTTGAGTATTGCTGAAGTGTTTGGGACCCGCAGCAGACCAGTTTAAAGGAAGACATAGAATCAGTTCAGAGACGAGCAGCCTAGGTTAATTACTCATAAGTTCGACCAATGCGCGAGTGTCACGGAAATGCTCCGGGAGCTGAATTGGGGATCGCTGGAGGAAAGACGACGTTCTTTTCGAGAAATTCTGTTGAGGAAATTTAGAGGGCCGGAATTTGAAGTTGAGGGTAGAACCATCTTCCTGCTGCCTGCTTACATTTCGCGTAATGATCATGAAGACAAGATAAAGGAAATTAGGACTTGTACAGAGACATTTTTTTACTCGTTCTACTTGGGAGTGGAATAGGAAAGTAAATGCCTAGTAGTGGTACAGTGTACCATCTGCCTCGCACCTTACGGTGGATTGCGGAGTATGTAGATGTAGATGAACCACACGGCTTTTTTTGCTAGGTGGAGAGTAGTGGCTTCATTATTATTCATGAACGCATAATCTGAAGGCTATTATAGTGGCTGCTGTCAGGGGTTCGAATCCCCCCTCGGGCATGGATGTTTGTGCGATCTTTAGTATAAGGTAATTCATGAGTAGTTTAGGGACTGCTGACCCCACAGTTAAGTCTCATAAGCTTCACAAACATTTGAACATATTTTGCTATTACAGTTGATGCGTCTTTAATTTATAGTCATAAGATATTTTGTCAAATATGACGTGCTTTTGGTGAATAATGAGCCAAAAACAAATATGAAGGGCGGATGTTGCCTTCATGGAGGATTGACGCATGCGTAAGGCGAGGTGCGCGGTAGCTCCATTGTCTTTGCTTCGGGACCATTCGTGCGTAACCGCCAGAGCTAGAGTAGCCAGGCGTTGGCGTCTCTACCAGCTCCAACGCCAATGTTAAAAGCGGCGTTTCCCCGCGCCACTCCGTGCAGCGGGAGCGCCCATATGCTGCCTCCAGAGGATTCAGAAGAGAATTTGAACCTCTGCCGCGCATGCGCATTGCAACGCTGCGGCTACCGCCGCCTATATTAAGTAGCCGCGCTACGACTCGTTTATGTGTTGTCTCCGCGACGTAAAACGTTTCTCATTCGATAAAAAATACTTTGAATGTACATATGAATCGATCACACAGAAGAACGAAACGAAGAGTTTTTATTTTATTTCTTTTCTTTTCACGACGAGTTCTTTTCCGGGGGTTCACTGAACCAGTGAACACATACAGGTTCTCCAGAAAAGGACTCCCTGGTTTCAAAATTAAATATCTCAGAAACAAATATCGATAGAGGAATGCAGTAAACGGTATGTTTATTGTGAAAGCTGTAAGAAGATTATACAGCAGTTTGAAATAATAGTTACAAAAGCTGCTAACAAATGGCGCTGTACGCTGAACAGCTCATATCAGCATACATAAGTGAAATAATCGTATGAAAACACTCTTTGCAACAATCACATCACAATGTTAAAAAAAATTTTTGTTAAGCTTATGGGACTTAACTACGGGGTCATCAGTCCCTAAACTTACAAACTACTTATCAACTAGCTTATCCTAGGGACGGCACAAATATCCATGCCCGAGGGGGGGGGGGATTCGAACCCCCGACCGTAGTGGCCGTGCAGACCGTAACTGGAGCGTATGGAGCGTATCGGTCCCCACGGCCACCGCGGCCGGCTTCAAAATGTTCACCATTGGCACTTCAGAGGTGGCGCAAACGAAGAATGAAATTCGCCATTACATTTCGTAGTGTCTCAACCGAAATGGATTCACATGCCACAGAGATCGCCGATTCAAGCTCGTCCAGCGTGGCTGGGTGCTTCGGGTAGACCGTGTCTTTCACTGTGCGCCACAAAAAAAAAAAAAAAAAAAAAAAAAAAAAAAAAAAAAAAAAAAAAAAAAAAAAAAAAATCATAGGGAGTCAACCAGTAAATTTGGGATATTCCAAAGCAATGACTCGATTCCCGAAGTATTCCTCAAGAAAGCGAAACCCCGTGTTCGGTCCGATGTGGTCGGACTCCATCTTGCATAAACCATTCAGTTTCTGGTGGATCCTCTAACGCTTACTGTGTGGGGACAAATTGTTCCAAAATTGAAACGTAACGTGCACGAATGATCGTTTCTCGAATGAAAAAGGGCCAATAATGCCTCTGGTGCATACTGCAGCCCACACAGTAACTTTCGGAGAATACAAGGGTTTCGCTTCACACCAATATGGCTTTTCGGAACCCCAAATTCGCCAGTTCTGCTTATTCCCGTAACCATCCAGGTGGAAGTGTGCTTCATCTGTAAACCAGATGCAGCCAACATCAAATCCTTCACTATCAATCATTGTGAGCATCTGATTAGCAAAGGCAATCCTTTGTAGCACAGCTCGTGCGGATATGGCCTGGTACGTTTGAATTTTGAATGGAAACATGTGTAGGCTCTTTGTCAGTATTTCCTGCGTGCTGGAAAGCTTTAAACCAGTCTCAGATGCAATTCTACGGACGGATGACATTTCGGTGAATAATTCCAGAAACTGTGGCGATATTTTCAGACGTAACTTCGGTTTGCCAACTTCGGTTTGCCAACATTCCCCACTAGATCATCAGTTACGCTGCCTGTTCGTTGAAATTTTGCGAAGTGATTACGAATGGTTTTCGCATCGGGTCGTTTTGGAACATTAAATCGTGCTTGAAAACTTCGTCTTGTTGCCGTAGGACTCTCTTCTAACCTGTGGTACTCTAGCACCAGAAAAACGCGTTGTACAATGGAGTACATGGTTTTAATCTCTTCCTTCGGTACGCTATTCTCCTTTCACGTTTCAATAGTGGAACTGATCACTCTAGGCTTCGGATCAATATTTTTACTAGGCATTACGTTTGGCGATTACAGCGCCATCTGTGAGTAGCTTTTGTAACTATTATTTCAAACTGCTGTATAAACTTCTTACAGCTTTCACAATAAACATACCGTTTACTGGATTCCTCTATCGATCTTTGTTTTCAAATGTTCAAATGTTTGTAGAGTCTATGGGACTTAACTACGGGGTCATCAGTCCCTAAACTTACAAACTACTTATGAACTAGCTACAACTAAGGACGGCACAAATATCCATGCCCGAGGTGGGATTCGAACCCCCGACCGTAGTGGCCGTGCAGACCGTGACTGAAGCGCCTGAATCCCCTCGGCCACCGCGGCCGGCTCGTGTTTGTTCGTTACGGTGCAAGGTGTCCTTCCCTCAGCATTTTTATTACAGAGTGCGTTCAGCCCTCTGACCGGGCGCGCTGAGCCACGGCGCTCGGTATCTTTGCTTTCGAGATATTTAATTTTGAAATCAGAGAGTTATTTTCCGGACACTCTGTATTTGCGTACATACGGATTTGAAATGAGGCAGTAACCCCTACGCCAACAGGCATTATCAGGTTGTAAAATACACGTAAGTGTAATATGTCTGTGCATTCCGCCAAAACTTCACAACCGAATTTCGCTTGCCCAATTAGTGTGTAACTCTCCATCCTCCTACGATGGTCTTTTCCTTTTGGAGCTACAGAAGTTAGTTATAAAGAAATGACAATTTTAAGTTTATTTGAGCACAATACAATTTTTATGGGGATTTCAAAGGTAACTTGAGCCTAACTCAGGACAACATAATTATGGGCTTTATTTCATCACAAATTTCACGAGGAAGAAAGATATCGCCATAATTAAAAAATGCTCAGTCTCTGTTGCAGTATTTTATTCTCCAATAACGCGTTTCGCGCTGTTAGCGCATCGTCAGACTGGAAAAAGACAAATGTTTTGTTACAGTTCGTGTACCTGGCGCGCAGCGAATCTAATAAGGCTAAGGTGAGTAAATTTGAAAATTCAGACTTACTTGGGCGGAGATGGAGCCACAAAACTACCTATTGCTGTGTAGGAGGTATCTTAACAATTTGTGTTATTGGGCGCCTGCAAAGAGGTAAAGCTCCATCTCCGCCCAAGTAAGTCTGAATTTTCAAATTTACTCACCTTAGCCACATTAGATTCGCTGTCCGCCAGGTACACGGATTGTAACAAAACATTTGTCTTTTTCCAGTCTGATGATGCGCTAACAGCGCGAAACGCGTTATTGGAGAATAAAATACTGCAGCAGAGACTGAGCATTTTTTAATTATTCAACACTGTTGCTGCACCAGCCGCCACCACCACCACCATGGAATGGAATGAAATGGATATCGCCATAGTTAAAATTCATATTATTTCATTTTCATAGAACCAATATGTTTTGTTTTTATTTTAGTTCTTTGATTCGGTGTATTTATTTATTAATAGTTAAAAGTTTTTTTAATCGACTGCAATTAAAGACAATTTTACACCAGACACTGTGGTACTCTAACGCCAGAAAAAACGTGTTGTACAATGGAGTACATGGTTTTAATCTCTTCCTTCGGTACACTAACCTCCTTTCACGTTTCAATAGTGCAACTGATCGCTCTGGGCTTCGGATAACTATTTATACTAGGCGTTAGGTATAGCGATTACAGCGCCATCTGTTAGCAGCTTTTGTAACTATTATTTTAAAATGCTGTATAAACTGCTTACAGCTTTCACGATAAACATTCCGTTTACTGCAGTCCTCTATCGATCTTTGTTTTCGAGATATTTAATTTTAAAATCAGGGAGCCCTCTTCTGGACACGCTGTAGGACGCGCCGCCACTCCCCTTGCGTATATAGGACGTGCGTTTTATGTCACTTTGCAGCAGGGCATGTTTACTATAATCAAAGTTGTCCGGAAACGGCAGTGAAAGTAGCTGTGAATAGTCACCTGGGCAGTGCAGATCCGCCCGCGACCTTGGCGGCTGCTGCTGCTGGCGACGGCGCGCCGTTACGTACAGCAGTTCCGGGAGCCGGCAGCGGCAGCGGCAGCGGGCGCGTTGTTGCTGTTGCTGTTGTGCTGCTGTTGTTGTGGCCGCCGCCGCCGCTGTTTCCCACGCTCGCGCGAGGCACGTGACGGCCGGCCGCTACCTGAAAGTCACGTTTCTGCCCATTACACAAGGCGCTGATCCTTCTCTTACAACAGTTTCGCTCTCCAACATGACTCGCCCATGTCGTACGGGAGTATACCGTCGATTTACCGTGTCCGTTACGGAATGCTACAATCGCCAACACACTAGATTTCCGAACGATGGAGTATGTCCTTCACAAAGGGCACCTTTGACCTCTAATGTTCTGCACGGCGCGAAACCGTAAAAACTCGCAAAACTCCACGCTTGATTTGCTAGTACCATTGGACAGAGGCATTTAATGACCTGGCCAGGTTATTCAGATCGCACCATTCATGTGCAAGTTTTTCAAACGAATTCCGCCTTGTTCAAGACAACTATTGTGTTTTTTTATTCTTACTTCTGATGGTCGAAGTAAAGAAATAAAATGCAGAATGGCTAAGGAAAGAAAGGCGTTTCTGAAGAAGCGATATTTGTTGGTATCCATCATTGGTTTAAATGTTAGGAAGTCCGTTCTGAAACATTTGTCTGGAGTGTAGCACTGTACGGAAGTGAAGCGTGGATGTTAAGAAAATGATACAACCTTTCGAAAATGATACAACCTTTCGAAATATTGTCGCGTTGAAATAGAAGCAGGCTTGACTTCGAAAGCAACTGAACACAGCACTTACACTGAAAACAGGTTTATTAAGAACTTAACGTACACGCAGCACTAACTGCCTCTCAGTCAGAGTGCTCTGCTATTTATACACACACAGAATGTACTAGAAATTAGAAGAATAGTTGACATAAGAAACAAGTAGAATTTACAAGTGTACATAAGGAAGATGTAGAACATTCTGGAAATGATAATTACAAAGAAATAAATATTTCCCGGTGGACGTGACTGAACCGGCGACCTTCAGTACCGCATTTTTTTCTGTTCTATGGGTAGTTCTCTTGGTTGCGGACGCTGATCGTTTTTGTTCGTTCTTGTTCGATGTGTTGTTGGCTCAGCTTTTTTATTACAGAGAGCGTTGAGCCCTCTGACCGGGCGCGCTGAGCCACGGTGCCCGGCAGTCGTTGACGCTATCCCTTGCGCCACGCCGGCAGTCGGTTTACGAGTTGTCTCTCGGCAATATGGTGCTACAGACGAATGATGAGGGTTAGATGGACAGATCACATAATTAATGACGTGCTCAACAGGATTGAGGATAAAAGAAGTTTCTGGCATATTCTGACTAAGAGAGGGATTAGGTTGGTGGGAGACTTTCTGAGATAACAATGAATCGTCAGCTTACCATTAGAAGTAAGTGTGTGGGGTAAAAATCGTAGAGGGAGACCGACGGACTGAACAGTAAGCAGATTCAAAAGGATGAAGGTTGCCGCACGTATTCTCAGATGAAGAGGCTGAAGACCACAACAACGTTTCTGCCCTTATTGAGGCATTTTTCGAGGGTTTTTGCCGTTCATTCAGGAAATTCTTGTTACATGTTATAGTATTGCGTCAATTGTATAAACATTTGGCTAAATCGGAAATATTTTGACCTACATTTATTCAAATACCTACATGATATTATTGGCAGGATTTACATGTTGCTTTAATTAAACAGTAACATATTTCACGACTTGTCATCTGCTACAACAAAACGTTTTTAGCCGCGGTGGAGTTGCCGAGCGGTCTAAAGCGCCTTGCTGCTGATCACGCGGTTGGTCGCGTCGGGGGTCCGAGTCCTCCCTCGGGCATGGGTGTCTGTGTTGTCTTTAGGTTTAAGTTAGATTAAGTAGTTTGTAAGCTTAGGGACTGGTAACGACAGACGTCAAGTCTCATTAGATTTACGAAATTTGAAAATTTGAAAACGTTTTTATTTCCAAAAACGAATAAATTTAATTATTATTTGGTCTGGTTGAAGTGCTAAACATATACTTCATCGAAAAATGCAGGCGGAAGATGAATAAATTTATTCGTTTGTTCGAAATAAAAAGGATTCGTTGTTGCAGACGATAAGCTGTCATTGCTTCAGTAAAGCAATGTAACACCTGCCAATAACTTCATATGGATATGTAAATAAATGTAGGCCTGAAATCCCTCTCTAGTTTATCTTAACAGACACGGAAATAAAAACTGCGACGTCCGCAAGATGATCATGTAATGCTAAAGATATTGCTATCAGAAACAACAAAATATTGCCAAAACTTGGCGTTTACCTCTTTTGGGATTAAAAGCTTAATATCAGAAGGATTGATAATTTCGTACAGCGTGGCAAATCACAACTAAAAATACATGTCTATTATTTCATTATGATTTACATCAGTTTTCTGCACCAGCTTATAAACATATGTTGAAAAAGGCAGATTATGACAGTGGTATATGTATATCGTCACCTGGGAACATAGTTGGTGTGACTTCTGATATTAGACTAATTTAGTGCGAAAATTTTCAATCTACAGACGTTTTAGTGAGGTTTGCACAGTGTTCTCTTCCACTTTGTTTTAACCAATTCCTCCAAATCCCGCTCTGCGCTTAGAGGACTAATTTAGGCAATATCAGCTGTGAACAAATTACTTTAAGCAGAGGCTCTTTGACACTGTTAATTGAAAATCTAATGTTACACTGACGCCGATAAATAACGCATAGTTCCCTGCTTTGGTATTGATAACTTGTTACTTTCTTTCTCCCTATTAAAATGTAGTAGAGTGTAACGTATTGCTTGGAAGTAACACAGACCACTGTTGTTTTTATGACTGACTCTTGTTCTAAGCATATTTTTGTGCCTTTCCGAGAATTCGACGTCAAATGACGTGTTGTTACAAGCAGTCGTGAAGCACTTGCAGTTTTGAACTTTCTGCAATTCAACAAATCCATTAGCGCCCTAGTACAACGCAAACGCACATATAGATCGCAAAAATCATATAGACTTTACAAATTAAAAATTTTGGCCTCTGCATCTCATCAGATTCAACGGGCTATTATTATCACATGTGCCTCTGAACTACCTTATTCAAGTCCTCTCCTAATTTGAAAATTTGTGTGACAGAACCTTCTTGGCGAGATATTGTGAGGTAATAATCCTACATCATGTTCCAACTCTTATCGATACCAGCCATGTATGCTGCCCACTCAACTACTCGTCGGACTTAGTTCCTATTTATGAAGTTTAATTCGTTATCTTAACGTCTCTGTTTCTCCTTCACTGCTTGGTCTGCATATATATGGAATAGTATAGGGTTATCTGATGTCGTACCGATTTCCCCACTGTCACATAATTCGACTCTTTACTACCACATGCTTCCTTTTAAACAAGGTACAGGTGACTAAACACTCTTGTGTTTTATCCCTAATAATATTAATTGTGATGCAGTGTTTCTTCTTTCCCTTTATTTCGCACTGGGAATGAAAGAGCTTTTATAACGCAGAAGTAAGATGCAGTCAGGGCAAAAACAGTATAACTCTCTCGCTCTTACTCATGTTGACTTGCACATTATAACGAAAAGTGGAAACCACTGTTACCTTGCAATAAAAGTATATAGTGAGGCACTACAGACTTTTTGGGAGTACGTCGAGCATTTCACAAAATTTTCAACTTCATTTATCTCGTTGTCAGTTAAAATTGAAGACAAATCGGCAAATAAATTGGCGTCTATTCTTTTATCATAATGTAAAATACGGTAAGCAATATGATTTGTGTGTAATCAGCACTACAACCTACAGGGTCCTCTGGTCCTCTGCTGAAGCAAGACTGTGAACTATATACAGAAGAGTGGCACGAACCTCGTCGCTGTGATCATAAATGCTGCCTTGGCTGAATTGCTGCCCTTACTGGTAGCAGCTAATTATCCGCCACATCCAGCCACTCTTCTGCCAGTGAATTATTACATCTGGCCACTTGGGTCGGCGAGTTTTTACCGTCGTGTTCCTCGAGGACACGATGAACCACTTGGCAGTATATGCACAATTTACTCATTTCCAGTATAATGAACAGTGTAGGCAGTAACGTTACTATTTTAGCATTTTCTATAATAGCCAGTAGAATTGTTAGGTTATTTTCCCTGGTGGATTGTCAGAGTGGTCTACGGCGCCTTGCTGCGGAGCACGTAGTGTGTGTGTTTGTAATACTAGGGACTAATAACCAAAGACGTTAAGTCCCATAGAATTACAAATATTTGAACATTTTATTTCTGATAACCGGTTTCGGACATATTAGTACATTTTAAAATCATTCTAGTAAGTGCTACTATGCACAATCGTTCGCACGTGGTTCTTTTTCAAAAACTATGTACTAATACGCCCGAAACAGTTATCAAAAATAAACGCTGCTGTGTAACTTCGGCTGGTTATTAAAATGTTAATTTGCGCAGTTGTCCTGAAAGCATTCACAGAGGAATCACTTTCGTTGGGCAGTACGCTAACTTTAATGTAAGCCGCGGAACGCCAAATGCCATAGTACCGAATTCAAAGGTACGTGTGGCAGTGGTTACACACACACACATATATCATCAGAGTATGCAATAAACTCATTTCTCCTGGACCTACGATGACATGATCGAAAAAGTTGTCTGTACAAATTGTCATAAAATCTAAACAAATTTGCCTATAGCTCCAGCCATCAATAGTTGACTCATTGAATGACAGTGAAGTAGAAACATTTGTACCTACAGTCAATACACATTGTAGCAACAACACAGGGAGTTTGTTAAGGTTGTGTGGACGTTCTCCAATGGCAAGGAAAAGAACATCAACGTCTGATCCATCACTGATTGTTGCTTTCTGTCAACAGGGACTTTCATCAAGAGAATACTATGCAGAAATCGGATCCACACTCGAATCGCACTTTCTTGACCCTTGTGCAGTAAAGTGTGGAGTATTTAATAACAAGAATTCGGAAAACAGCAGTAATCCACGCATTTTCAATCGTAACTGAAAATTAAACACACATTATTGTTCATTTCATCAATTAGTTTTTTTAATTTTTATATTTATTTATTTATTCTTATTTCTTCGTTTCGGCCATCTAAGAACCACGCACCAATTTCAATGTTTCCTCCATTGTTCATCTTTCTTTTTCCTCCAGTATTCTTTCATCTTTTCACTATGCATCCTTTCTCTGTCCTCAGACCACTTTACTCCTGTCTTCTTCTCCCTCCTACCTTCGAATCCTTCCATTTTTAAAACTTTCTTCTTAAAAGTTTCTCTTTCTGTTTCATCTTTTTCACTTATATTGTTTCTTTCCAAATCTTTCCTAACTTCTTGAATCCATGCTATTGTTGACTTCTTGTCCCAGAGATATTTAAAATTCTGTTTGGTTAACCTGTTGCTGTTCATTCGGTATAAATGTTCAAAAAAATAGCAGTCGCCTCTTCCGTAGTGTTTCGGTTATGTTTTCTACGTTGCAATAAACTTCTGCATTACTTCTTAGTTTCCATACCTCTGTACTTCTTATTGGGCCAAGTATTTTTCAAATGATTTTTCTTTCTAGGACTTCAAGTTTATGTAATTTGTAATTCAGTACTAAACATTCACTTGCATAAAGACATTCTGGCTTTACTACTGTGTTGTAGTGCTCTATTTTCAGATTTTTAGACAGAGACCTTTTGTTGTAAATGTTCCTGGTTATACCATATGCTCTCTCCATTTTATGTACTCTTTCTTCTACAGCAAATTTTTCTAAGCCATTTTCCTGAATTATTTCGCCGGCCGCGGTGGCCGAGGGGATTGAGGCGCTCCAGTCACGGTCCGCTCGGCCACTACGGTCGGGGGTTCGAATCCCCCCTCGGGCATGGATATTTGTGCCGTCCTTAGTTGTAAGTAGTTCATAAGAAGTTTGTAAGTTTAGGGACTGATGACCCCATAGTTAAGTCCCATAGACTCTACAAACATTTGAACATTTTTTTAATTATTTCTCCCAAATATTTAAATTTATTTACCCTCCTCATCTGCCCAATATCTGTTAGTAGGATTTCTGGAGCATTTTTTATGTTTGTCATAAATTTTGTTTTCCCTACAGAAATTCTTAAACTTGCTTTGTTTTATATTTCTTCTAAGAGATTGACTTGGATTTCTACATTTGTTAGGTTTTTGAGAAAGAATGGCAAAATCACCCGCAAATGCTAGACGGTGAATTTCAATACTTTTATGTTTAGTCCCCAGTCTGGTTGGTGATAGCTTATGATCTTTTAGTTTTTGTTTCCATTATTTTACTATTTTCTCTAGGACGCAGTTGAAGAGGAGTGGAGACAGGCCGTCACCTTGCCCTACACCTGTTTTGATGTTGAATGCCTTGGAAATTTCACCCTGAAGTATTAATTTTGATTTGATGTCTGTGAGTGTTTCGCGAATAAGGTTTGCTAATTTAGATTTAATTCCAAATTCTCGGATCACTTTATCTAGTGTTTGCCTATCAACCGAATCAAACGCCTTTTTAAAATTTATAAACGTTACAGTGATGTCTTTGGAGTTTGTAAGTCTGTGACGGATTATGGACATTAGGTGAACGGTCTCAAAGGCGGAAAAGGAATCTTAGTTCCCAACGGCAGAGAGAGAGAGCGGAAGAACCTAATGGAGAAAACCATGTAAAATAATCATTTCGGACTAACAATTCGATCTTATCTTGGAATTTATGTCCTCCCATGTACAATGTACAATTTCAATTTATTTATTTATTGTTAGAGTTTGCTGTGCTGACTCGTTCCATGAGCATGGACACTTGCTCGTCATTTTTGTCCTGCGGAACTCGATAAATGTAAATAAATAAAAAGAAGTTGCAAGGTGAATACTTCTCGAGTCAGAGGGATATAATAAGAGTGTGCAATAGTTTTTATGAGTTGACTTAGGGACATATCTCACATTTCACTAAAGAGGAAGAATTGGTGAGGTGTCGAAAAACCGACAAAATTGTCTCACGTAATTAATGCATGGACCCTTGTCAATAAATGTTAAGATATATTACTTTATAAATACTGTTTCACCAGAGCATAGAATACTATAGAACTTTTCTTTGTGCGTGATTGAAAACTTTTCTTTGATGTATCTCTGGATATCACTTCGTTAACTTACATGATGATTATAACCCGTCTTTATTACATTATTTTGTTTGTTCAGGCATTGTTACGGTAATTGTCAACATTCCAGTGTAGCGTTTAGATGTCAGAAATTAAAGACAAAAGACTCTTTAAACGAACTCCACAAGGACAACAGTGTTTAGTACTCATATGTAGAGGAGAGACAATGACCGGCGTGTTTGTTCAAGATGGATGTTAAGATATGTAGAATGTTGTACAGTGATTTACGTAAGACAGCGTCTGTTTTCCGAATGTTACGGCACCAGCGGTAGATAGCTTTTACCGTGTAACGTCGCCTTACTAGATAATGGCGGTGTGTTTGGAGTGGACTGTCCCCTCGCACGGCCTTGTAGCAGCCAGGCATATATGCTACCTAATTATGCACGTGTGGAGGTGGGTGCGCGCAACCGCTGGGAATGGCCCAACGTAAACGACGGCTAGATTTCATGTCCCTGTAAAGCTGTCTGTCTACTCGTATTGCGTGTTGCGCCTTGACATTTTCTCCGATTCTCTCTGCCTGACGTTTTTTAGTAATACTTGACAACAGAGGCGTATTTCACGACAGCCATAAGGTATTTCATGTTTCATTGTGATCTTGTTTGACGTAATACCTTCCATTAGTTTAAATAGTCATTATGTAAATAACAATTATGACTCAATGAGTAACAGCGTGTATTACGTAAATAATATGAAATTTCAGTTGTTGAGCTTTTCACTGTCTTAAAGTAAACGGTAGTTCATAACATAATCAAGATTTTCCGTCCAGAAAGTAAGTTCCGTTTGAATTTATCTCCGCTGCAGCGCTGCGATTGCAGTTCCGCACATGCGCTGTAGACGATATGTAACAAGGAGATCGCTGTCAGTTACGTACGCTTTGTTGTGCTTGTTTGAAATGTCGGCGTTGATTGAAAATCCCGCCGCCTGTGAAATCAGGTCGGTGATTCGGGTTCTGAATGCGAGGAAAGTGAAACCAAGTGAAATTTATCGGCAAATTTGCGATGTTTACGGAAGCAAATCATGACACCTCGGAAAATGATGTGCACAGTGTTCTGGGACTCGAAAGACATCCTACTCATTGACTTCTTAACGCGTGGTCAAACAATCAAATCAGATGCTTATGACAGACACTTCGGAAATTGCGTCGTGCAATGCAGAATAAGCGCCGGGGACTGCTGTCAAAAGGCGTTGTTTTGCTTCACGACAACGCACGACCACACACTGCAAATTTGACGAAAAACCTCCTATAGGGATTTGGCTGGGACGTGTTTGATCATCCTCCGTACAGCCCTGACCTCGCACCTAGCGACTTTCATCTGTTCTTACATCTTAAGTCTTTCCTTGGCGGTAATCATTCCACCAATGACGACGAGCTGAAAGAAACTGTTTCCAACTGGTTGAAGACACAGGCGGTAGATTTCTATGAAGAAGGTATACAAAACCTGGTGCCACGCTATGACAATTGCCTGCAAAATTTCGGCAGTTATGTGGAAAACTAGTTTGAGAGTTGTAGAATTTTGTGCAATAAAAACTACTTCTGTATCTGTGTACAATTTCATTTTATTACCAAACGGAACTTACTCTCTGGACGCACCTCGTATGTTTATCTTGATAGTAAATGTTAACTAGACAAGTTATGCACATAAGAATGGGGCTTCATTATATATGTTGATATTACCGATAATAATTTGGTAGAATTCATTTATCGTAATAAGTAAGCCATGAAAACAAGCAAACGTTTGGAACATTTCTGTCAAATTACATTTTGTAAACCCTACATAATTTCGTAGTGGAAACTGATAGACATCTTCAATTACATTTGTTGGATACTGCTGAGTATTACTAAAGCAGCCACAATGCTACCAGCAGACACCGGCTAAAATCGATGAATATTGTAGATTATATAGAACATGATCTGGCCGCAGGGCCGAGAACGGTATATATAACAGATTCATCGGAAGACTCCAACTGCCATACGCTTAACTAGCATGCGTTAGTGGCATGTGAGGTTGAAGCCAGTCCTCCCAACAGACTAAGACGGCGCATTATTTTGCAAAGAAACACCTGTCATTCCTGCAGTGATCACGCTCAAATGGTAGTCATTCGTTAGTGCAAGACGAGACAGCACTCTATATGATCTGTTCACAACGAAAGTACACACTACTCTACCCAATTTTTTCCATGAACGGTAGCACAGCGACATTTAATCAATTGTTTCATATACTCCATCGTCGAAGATGAACTGTGGGAACCCAGCTGGTCACGTCAGTGAGTAATAATGTGCAACAGCTGTATGTTAAGCTATCTGTTTCGGTGCTCCTATAGCATCATCTTCAGGACCCACACACAGGAGCTGATAGTTCCAGATGAACAATCGTGATTAGGTTGGGGCCACTGTGATTACCGGCCATATGGTACGTTAACATTATCGAGCGACAACATGTAAGTACCACTTGCCTATTGAAGATTTCGACGGTAGCAGTTCTCACAGTGTACCCTATTTAATCACGATTACTAATCTGGAACTATCTGTTCCCGTGTGTGGGACCTGAAAATGGTGCTATTGGAGCACCTAAACCGCTAGCTTAGTGCAATAAACCTTTAAATACAGCGGTTGAACATTATTACTAATTAAGTGCTCTGTAGTTAATATTTATCAATCGTTCGTTTATCGTCAGCTTTAATCTAGACAGGGCTTTGTACAGTTTAACGATACTAAAATAATTATCGATGTTCGTTTCACCCTGATTAAGCCAGCAATACAGTATTCTTATTGCCCAAAACTTTCGATACATTTATAGTCATCCGTGAGTCTCATTCAAGTGTGAAATTATATTTTTATAGATTATAGACGAATCAATGACTAACAAGCTAAGTACAAAAAACGTGATATCAATATTTGTGTGTCTGTGTGTGTGTGTATGGGTTAGGGTGGGGGAAATCCATAGCCTCAATATTCTTCAGTAAAGAATCATGATCTGTAGTAGTGTACATTATTAACGTTTTATTATGCGATTACCTAATTTCCAAACGTATGTTATCAATAGTATTTCTTATGCATTGGAATCGTTCCTTTACTTTACAAGAGATTAAGTTTCGCAGCAATCATTAACTGATAAGTGTAGCTTGCTGGTCCTAACTAATAAATGTAGCTTGTCGTCTACAATAACATTATTGTTTTTGAAGAAAGTTTCGCCATTGGACTAAGTTGTTGATTTATTTCTCACAGTTCCGATTTAGTCTTTAAAATCAAGTGTTAAGCTGAAGCAGTCTCAGTGACAAGTCGTCCCGGAATATTACAACATATATATGGTCCCATACGTCAGTCGCATTCTAACGTCTGAGTCCGAATCACAAATACGTTACGTAGCTGACATTTAACGCAACACGCACTTGAACTCACTCTGTTTTGCTAATGATGGCAAAAACAATGCTGTGGGAGGCTAGAGCTGGGTTTCTGATGTGTCTGGAGGGAAAGTATTCTTTTTGAGACCGGGACATTCGGTACAAAAACCATTTCTAGAGTGACTCAGCCAGCAGTGAAGAAATGCACCGTAGGACTGCTACGAGAGGTAAGGAAATGAATAAAGGAATAAGGCGAATACTGCGCTAGATCTTTATTGAAGTCAAAGAAATAAGAAACGACTGAGACGTCACCCGAACATAAAGTGGGCAGATAACCTTAGAAAACACACGGGAGCAGTGTGGTCGTTTGCAGCCGAGGATCTTATTGCATGGAGAAGAGCTTTGCCTGTCAGAGGATGAGAAGTGGCTGTTTCTGCTGCTGCTGCTGCTGCTGATTATGATGATTTTGATTACGATAGTAATGTCTGCAGCTGGAAGTAACTGGAACACATTTTGCATACGATGGTTTTCAGAATACGTTAGTAAATATTGGTAGACGACATTTTACAATAGCCTAAAACCGGACTATGCCACGACAGTAACGTAAAAATCCTCTCAAAAGTATTTGTCTGTACGGAGTCTCTAATAATCCATTCTTACGGCAACTTGGTTCATTTCGTCTCACTTATGCATCGCAGACATCATCTAAACCTTCCAGGTTATAAATTCCTGTTTTAATAATAATTTTATTTCTCTGGATATTGCGGGATAATCAAGTAATGACCTACTGTATAGACGGGGGTCGTTCACCAAAATACCAAACGAGCAAATAAGGCAGAGATAATAATAATAGGCAATATTTGTGAAGATATTTTGTTTTTACCTTAATCCTTTATTTGGCAATATTGCTCTCAGGCAATATGAAAATTTTGCGTGGTTTTCTGAAACATGTTTCAAGTTTCATTCTTGGATGGGCAACAGTGCTTGAAATTAACATTTAAGCTCTCCAATAAAGGGATGTTTCGTCGTCTTTTTCGAAAACTTTAGCAGTAAACTGAATCTTTAGCGGACACTCCAAACATAAGTTACCGAGGTACATGTTTGTTTCAATTTTGTGACGATATTTTTCGTGATACGTGGAAAACTGCTTATAAAAGCAAAAAGGAAGCCTTGAAGTTGATTTATTATGGAAAATTGTTGATGAGTTGTTGTATGGGAGATTGAAAATGGTCTTATATTTATTAGGAAGAGGAGGCCTAGTAGACCACAACAAAAAAGATAATAAGTTCAAAAGAAGAACGAAACAGCATCTCCTGTACCAGTCATGATGTACGGTATGACAGAGATGACAATATGTTGTCACTTGGCATATTACGGGCCAAAAGGAATTTGCAATTTTTTCAGAGGTACTTGATTGTAAAATGTGGAAATCATGGGATTGTTCTGAACTTTGCACCAAAAACGACTTGTTTTCAAACGTTTCACATGAAATAGTCCAAAATACAATAACTTCTGCAGTCATAAGTACAACACTGTAGTATTGATACTGTACCACCATGCTAAGAGTTTGGGCAATGTTACTTACAAACCAAAAACTATATTTTGAAAAAAAAAAAAAAAAAAAGTATACATCTGTTCACATGGTCCTACATATTTAAGTAACATAATCCTTTTTCTTCAGGTGATTTCTGTGTGTGCCACATTAAGGGTTAAGACGAATGGAAGCCCGAAAATCTTCCTAAGAATGGAGGAAATGGAGCAATTTTTTAATATAATTATGAAACAACATAACTCATATAAGAATTGAAGGCTTAGTGTATGTAAAAGTGATTTTATTTGTTTGTGTGTTGAATAAAATGATAATTTGCACGACTCTGGAATTAAGTCACTCCGTAGTTGAAGGAGTAGACGCCTTGCTACTTTGAACGGCCATACTTGTGGTTCTATAAATTGGTATATCTATAGGATTTAACAGTATTCTTGAAACTATTAACTTTAAAATCTTCACACTGGCAGACATGTTTACAAACACATATAACTCACTATTAGCAAACTGGTCTTTTTCCTAGAGGTTCGTCGCACTGGAATGGCCGCGCGGTCTAAGGCGCCAAACCATGGATTGTGTAGTAACTCCAGTAGGAGTATCGAGACCTCCCTCGGACATGGGTATGTGTGTTGTGCTTAGCGTAAGTAGTTTGTTAGTCAAAGAGCCAATTGCCTAAGCAGTTTGGTCCCATAGGTTTACGAACAGGTTCCGATGAAGTCCGCATTTGTCCAGTCATTCATAGGCAGATCACAATATTGGTGATTCCACTGTAAGGTTCAATTTCAGCAATACCGCC
This sequence comes from Locusta migratoria, assembly GCA_026315105.1. Lineage (NCBI taxonomy): Eukaryota > Metazoa > Arthropoda > Insecta > Orthoptera > Acrididae > Locusta > Locusta migratoria. The sequence continues at coordinate 729,884,372 of CM048744.1, read as the reverse complement.
ATACAACAGGATGCGTAACTCATTGTGAATATGCAGCATCAATGAGCTCTATTTGCAATTTTCATATCGATATCTTTGGTGCATTTAATTTGATTAGTACTGCACCATAAATTACACTCATGTTTGGAAAAGAAAGTCCTGGAAACACTGGAGATAGGAACTTCATGTTCATTAGTATGTTCTGAAGAAATGATTAGCATTTCAGTCGCCTCGATTCTGCATGTGCCCTATTTCCTAGTGGATGCTCTCTTACCTGGTGCTAGCAGGTCCATTTGTGGTGGTTTTATCATACCGTATCTCACACATTTACGGTTGGCACGGAGATTGGTGATATGGCGTGTCAGGGCGAAAAGCCGACATTCTGTGTCTTTAAAAAGGTACACGCCTGTCTAGCAACATAGGGTCGTGCATTATCTTGCTGAAAATGACAAATGAAGAGATAGATTATAAAAGGGAGATACTATTTCTAATATGGTTTACATGACACTGCTATCGTAATTAAAACTGACACTGCAAAAGAAAGTGAAATAACTCATCAGCAAATTGTATCATCAGCACAACACCGAGTTTTCTTTCCCACGAACAGTAAACTTGTAAATTGTAGTTTCAAAAATAATATCGAATATCTGCCTGAATGTTTATTAATGTATCGTGTATGAAGTTCAAGTAAAACAGTCAAGAACGTGACGAGATATTTGGTTACAACTCTTCCTCTTTATATGAGTAATTTATAAGTTTTTACGAAATTGAAATATTAAAACATTTCGACCGTTCCGGGGCACGGAAATGAATTCAGCGACAAAGTAGAAAGTTTTTGCTGGACCGGGATTCGAACCCGGATTTCCCACTTTGGGCCAGCGGTCGCCTTAACTAATTAGGCTATCCGGGCACGCTTCTGCTCCAACCCAAATTCTCAACCTATAGAACACTAGGATTGTAGTGCCCTCTGCCCATTGGTTACTCTTGCTTGAAGCTTGTCCGAAAAGAACAGACACCATATAAATAACTATAACTTTTTCTTAGTATCCGGTTTGCCGGCCGCAGTGGCCGAGAGTTCTGCGGCGCGCCAGTCACAGTCTGCACGGGCATGGATAAAATTAAATGTTTGTGCAGCTTATGGAACTTAACTACGGGGTCATTAGTCCCTAAACTTACAAATTACTTATGAATTAGCTAACACTAAGGACGGCACAAACATCCATGCCCGAGGGGGGATTTGAACCCCCGACCGTAGTGGCCGTGCAGACCGTGAATTGAGCGCTTCAGTCCCCTCGGCCACCGCGGCCGGCCGGCGGGCAGGCATGGCAGGCATGAATATTTGTGCCGTCCTTAGTATTAGCTAGTTCATAAGTAGTTTGTAAGTTTAGGGACGTATGACCTCGTAGTTAAGTCCTATAAGCTCTACAAACATTTGAACATTTGATTTAGTATCCAGTTTCACAGTCTAATTCAATTTACATTTTCCGTTACACCAAGATTATACATCAAATTTGATTTTTATATTCCATTCTTGTATATCTGCCCATATTTTTTTTCAATATTTCTTCTTATGATAACTGAATTCGTTGAATGCATGTGGTCAGCGGTCTCTCATTCCATAACAGATACAGGGATTAGCGAACATCGAGTTGTAGTAGCGAGACTGAATGTTGAAATTCCCAAATGCACCAAAAATAAACGAAAAATATATCTATTCAATAAAGCAGATAAAAATTCGCTTCACGCTTTTTCTGAGTGATAGTCTCCAGTCATTCAAATCTAAAAAATGCGAGTGTAGATCAGTTGTGCATACTTTCAAAGACATAATATCAGTAGCAATCGAGAGATTTATACCAAATAAATTAATAAAAGAGGGGGCTGACGCCCCGTGGTACACAAAACAGGTCAGATCACTGTTGCAGAAACAAAGAAAAACGCATGCAAAATTAAAAAAGACACAGAATCCACAAGACTGGCAATCTTTTACTGAAACTCGCAACCTAGCGCGGACTTCAATGCAAGAAGCCTATAGTAGTTACCACAACGAAATTCTGTCCCGTAATCTTGCAGAAAATCCAAAGAAACTTAGAAGTAGATGTTCCTGGAGTAGTAAAACAACTTATAGTCACTAAACAAAAATAATTCTTTCGGGCCAGATTATATACCAACTAGATTCCTCTCAGATTATGCTCATGCAATAGCTCCGTACTTAGCTATAATTTACAACCGATCACTCAGCGAAAGATCCGTACCCAAAGACTGGAAAGTTGCCCGAGTTACTCCAATATTCAAGAAAGGCAATAGCAGTGATCCCCAAAATTACAGGCCTATCTCATTGACGTCGATTTGCAGTAGGATTTTGGAACATATACTTTGTTCGAATATTATGAACTACCTCGAAGAGAACGACCTATTAACCAATAGTCAACACGGATTCAGAAAGTATCACTCTTGCGAAACACACCTTCCCCTTAGTCACTTGAAGTGTTACTCGCCATCGACAGGGGATCTCAAATCGATTCCATATTTCTGGATTTCAGGAAGGCTTTTGACACTGTACCCCACAAGCGGCTTCTTATGAAATTGCATGCTTATAGAATATCTCCCCAATTGTGCGATTGGATTCACGATTTCCTATCAGAAAAGACACAGTTCGTTGTAATTGACGGTAAGTCATGGAGTAAAACAGAAGTTATACCTGGCGTTCCACAGGGAAGCGTTATAGGTCCCCTACTCTTCTTCGTGTTTATAAACGATTTAGGAGACAATCTGAATAGCTCCCTTAGACTGTTCGCGGATGATGCTGTCGTTTATCGGTTAGTGAAGTCAACAGAGGATCAAAAGAAACTGCAAAGCGATTTAGACAAAATTTCTGCATCGTGCGAAAATCGGCAATTGACACTAAATGAAGAAGAATGTGAAGTAATACACATGGCAACTAAAAGAAATCCGCTGAACTTCAATTACTCGATAAATCAGTCAAACCTTAAGGTCATGGATTCTACCAAATACGTAGGAGTTACAATTACGAACAACTTTGACTGGAGAGAACACACAGAAAATATTGTGGGGAAGGCGAACCAAAGATTACGTTTCATTGGCAGAACGCTTCGAAGATGCACCAGCTCCACCAAAGAGACTGCCTACATCACACTTGTGCGTCCTCTCCTGGAGTACTGTTGCCCCTTGTGGAACCCTCACCAGGTGGGACTGACGGAAGACATTGAGAAGGTTCAGAGAAGGGCAGCTCGTTTTGTTTTATCACGTTACGGGGGGGGGGGGGGGAGCGTCACGGAAATGTTCCACGAATTGGGGTGGAAATCATTAAAAGAAAGACGTTATTCATTGCGGCGTAATGTGTTTGCGAAATTTCAATCACCGACTTTTACTTCTGAATGTGAAAATATTTTACTAGCATCCACCTACTTAGGGAGACATGACCATCCCAATAAAATAAAAGAAATCAGATCGAAAACGGAATGATTTAGGTGTTCTTTCTTCCCGCGCGCTATTAGAGAATGGAACGATAGAGAAAAGTTATGAAAGTGGTTAATGAACCCTCTGCCAGGCACTTGAATGTGATTTGCAGAGTATCTATGTAAATGTAGGTGAATAGTATTTGACTGATTTCTGGAAGTTTCTTTAATGGTTAATTACATCTTATACACATAACACGCTTCTTTCCCTCATGAATGTCAGTATAAAAAATATATACATATATAAATTAAATAAAAATGAAACGGAAATGAAATTCGAATTGAGTCATGGCTGCAGTGATGTCAGCTGTCATTATGCTGCGCCTATTACCGTAAAATTCACTAACACTGAAAAGTTTTTTTTTTTCAATGACGTTCAAGTATCGCGTACTATCGCACTGTAGAAACGCAACTATAAAGACGCCAGAAATATTATTTTACATGTTCTAAACAATGAGAAGACCCGTAAAATGTAATTGAAAATTTCTTGTAGAGATCCAGATGAGATAGTGGCCACTTCTAGCTTTTATTCATGTGGCTGATTTTATCCCGCAATCATCCTTTTAATGCTACGTTGACGATTGCTTGATGTCTCAGGATGTGCCCCATCAACCTATCCCTTCTCTTAGAATACGCTAGAAATTCCTTTTCTCCTCAACTTAGCATTATAAGGAAGTGTGTGGGGTAAAAATCGTAGAGGGGGACAGAGGGACGAATACAGTAAGCAGATTCAAAAGGATGTAGGATGCCGAAAGTATTCTGAGATGAAGAGACGTGCACAGGACAGGGTAGCGTTGAGAGCTGCATCAAACCAGTCTGCGGACTGAAGACCACAACAACAACAACAGTTCACTGTTATATTCAAATTCATGTTTGTAAAGCTACTGGACCAAACTGTTATGTTCACCAGTCCCTAGATTTAAACTAACTTACACTGCGGACAAGACATACCCCCCATGCCAGAGGGAGGACTGTAACCTCCCGCGGGAACGGCCGCCCAGTCTGTAGCATGACGATTTAGACCACGCGGCCATTCCGCAACTGTAGATGGACGAGTGAACATAAATGGATTAGTGCGTATGGTAAAATGTAATGATAAATTCATAACAAAACAAATATAGAATATTTAAGGAAGTAGTGATATACCTGGAGAAAGTATGACTCACAATCACAAACATCAACTGGCAAAAATACGACACCAGTCAATTACTTTAATTTCGGAGTTATAAACGCATTCTATCTTTTCTTGGCTCTACTTAGTGACCGGTACGTGAAACTGAAGTTTAATTTTATTTCCCGTCCCGTCGTCTTTTCATGATACATCTGTAAAAGATGCTGAATGCCGTCAATCACGTGACGTTGACATTAACCAAACGCAGAAAACCCAAATGTTTTTTCATGAAATTATCGTTTTACGGGGACAATTGCTTTTACTGAGCGAACAACATACAAGAACCGGCCAACCGTAGAACAGCCGGTCGCGGTGGCCGAGGGGACTGAGGCGCTCCAGTCATGGTCTGCACGGCCACTACGGTCGGGGGTTCGAATCCCCCCTCGGACATGGATATTTGTGCCGTCCTTAGTATAAGGTAGTAGATAAGTAGTTTGTAAGTTTAGGGACTGATGACCCCGTAGTTAAGTCCCATAAGCTTAACAAACATTTGAACATTTTTTGAAAAACCGTAGAACAGGAACACCATTATTTACTACATTGTTGTACGAAATACTAATCAGGTCTTATGTGTTACGGATTTGCAATTTTAACGTCTTCGTAAAGATGCTACCAACATATTCGCTCAAGGCCCCCGGGACGGGAAGTAAAATTTAATCTGAAATTGAGATACTTTAGCTATGTAAGTTTGCGTTGCCAACCTATAAGCGATATGGAAACGCCGCCAATGATGCCCTAGATATATTGTACTTTATACAATATTGTATAACTATACATAAGGGATTCCGTTTTGTTTCACAGTTTTTGTTGTTACAAATTGTTACCAATATCAACACGTGAAAATGGAATTTATTGCATAATTTGGCGACTTTAGGGTCAGGTTATTGATACGAAGAAGTAATATTTTGAAATTGCAAACTGCAAAAATTATCTTTAAAATGTAGGTATGTATTACTTAAACCGCAGTTTTCACTTTGCGGCACGTAAAAGTTTGAACTGTTTTTGAAGAAAGCAAATAACAGAAACACATCAACGTTTGGAAGGTTTCCTCTAGTTGCCTTTACAAAATTCTTTTCCATTCCTATGCATAAATTGTAAATACGTTTTACATAACAAAAACGTACCCATAGACAGAAAAAATAAAAATTCTATGATACATTTATATCTTTAGATTTCGTAATTTCATATTACGTCACCGGAGCTTCAGCTGATAACAGAGCGTTTTCGATCACAAGATATAATCTTGAACTCTAATGACTTTCAACTTTAATTACAAAGAAGTGATGTTTTCTAAGAATAATGAACGAAAATATTATTTGTATGTCATAATCTTCCAGAATAACGACCATTCCAACTATATTTTTAACATAGGAAAAAAGCCCACTTCCATTTTCTTCCTTATCAGTTCATTTCTCTTTCATATACATCCCTGTGGATCGCCTCCAAAAGTCAATCTCAGTCGCCTTAATTTTTCTTACTACGTTTGATTCAACGTGCCATACTACTGATCCATATGTCATAATGCTTCTCATAATTCTGTTGTAACCGCGCGAGAATGGCCATGTGGTCTAAGGCGTCATCGAAGAAAACTTAGGGTTTAACGCCCCGTCGAAAGCTGCGTCATTAGAGACGGAGCACGCTCTCGGATTTATGGGTAAGAATAGGGAAGGATATCGGCCGTGCCCTTTCAAAGGAACCATCTCAGCATTCGCCTCGAGTGATTTAGGAAAATGACGAAACACCTAAAACTGGATGGCCAGAGGTGGATTTGAGCCACCGTACTTCCGAATGCGAGTCCACTGTGTTACCCACTGCGCCACCTCGCTCTCGGTAAAGGCGTCATGCTGCGGATGGCACGGCCGCTTCCCGTCGGAGGTTCGAGTCCTCCATTGGGCATGGGTGTCTGTGTGTTGTGCTTAGCATAATTTAAGTTAGCTTAAGTACTCTGTAAGTCTAGGGAGCGATGACCTCAGCAGTTTGGTTCCTTAGGTTTACAAACATATGAACATTTCGTTTTATGTCTAAAAAAATTATTTCCCCCTTTCGTATCTGTCGGTCCCTTAAAATACCATTTACTGTTCCAATAGTAAACTTGGCAACAGTTATTCTTTCATTATCAACGATTGAGCGTTTTGGTCCGTCCCCTCTCCTTCAAATTTTATAATTAATGTGTTATTTATAAGGAAAATATGTATCGTATGTCCGTATGAATGTTTATTAGGGCATTGTGTAAATACATAGAGTAAATTCGTCAGTAACTTTTCGCTATTTTTGATAACAGTCAACGACTTGCCTTTATATAACGATATAAACAACACCCCCATGAACCACAGACATTGCCGAGGTGGGGTGGCTTGCGTGCCTCAACGATGCAGAGAGCCGTACCGTAGGTGCAACCACAGCGGAGGGGTATCTGTGGAGAGGCCAGACAAACGTGTGGTTCCTGAAGAGGGGCAGCAGCCTTTTCAGTAGTTACAGGGGCAACAGTCTGGATGATTGACTGAGCTGGCCTTGTAACATCAGCTAATGTGGCTTTGCCACACAGCTACTGCGAACGGCTGAAAGCAAGGGGAAACTACAGCCGTTACTTTTCCCGAGGACATGCAGCTCTACTGTATGGAAATATGATGATGGCATCCTCTCGGGTAAAATATTCCGGAGGTAAAATAGTCCCCCATTCGGATCTCCGGGCGGGGACTACTCAGGAGGATGTTGTCATCAGGAAAGACAATACTGGCATTCTACGGATCGGAGCGTGGAATGTTAGATCCCTTAATAGGGTAGGAAAATTAGAAAATTTAAAAAGGGAAATGGATAGGTTGAAGTTAGATATAGTGGGGATTAGTGAAGTTCGGTGGCAGGATAAACAGGATTTCTGGTCAAGTGAGTACAGGATTATAAATACAAAATCAGTTGGGGGTATCACAGGAGTAGGTCTGATAATGAATAAGAAGATAGGAATGTGGGTAAACTACTATGAGCAGCACAGTGATCGCATTATCATCGTCAAGATAGATGCGAAGCCAACACCGACAACAGTAGTACAGGTTTATATGCCAACTAGCTCTGCCGATGAGGAGGAGATCGAAGAAATATATGAGGAGCTAAAGGAAATTATTCAGACAGTTAAGGGAGAGGAAAACTTAATTGTGATGGGAGACTGGAATTCGGTAGTAGGAAAAGGAAGAGAAGGAAAAATAGTAGGTGAATATGGATTGGGCAGGAGGAATGAAAGAGGAAGTCGCCTGGTAGAATTTTGCACGGAACATGATTTAATCGTAACAAACACGTGGTTTAAGAATCACAAAAGAAGGTTGTATACGTGGAAGAGACCAGGAGACACCGGAAGGTATCAGATAGATTTTATAATGGTAAAACATAGATTCCGGAAACAGGTTCTAAACTGCAAGACATACCCAGGGGCAGATATAGACTCTGACCATAACTTGTTAGTCATGAACTGTATGCTGAAACTGAAAAAACTGCAGAAAGGTAGGAAAATGAGGAGATGGGACTTAGATAAATTGAAGGAAAGTGAGGTTCTGGAGAATTTCAGAGGGAGATTTAGGCAACAATTGACAGAAACAGGGAGAAATAAAACAGTAGAAGAGGAATGGGTAGCATTGATAGATGAAATAGTGAAGGCAGCAGAGGACAAAATAGGTAGAAAGGCAAGACCTACAAAAAATCCTTGGATAACACAGGAAATACTAAACTTAATTGATGAAAGGAGAAAATATAAAAATGCAGTAAATGAAACAGGCAAAATGGCGTACAGACGACTAAAAAATGAGATCGACAGGAAGTGCAAAATGGCTAAGCGGGAGTGGCTAGAAGCCAAATGCAAATCTGTAGAAGAATGTATAAGAAGGGCAAAAGTAGATACCGCCTACAGGAAAATAAAAGAGACATTTGGGGACAAGAAAAGCAACTCTACGAATATCAAGAACTCAGATGGGAAGCCAGTTCTCAGCAAAGAAGGGAAAGCTGAAAGGTGGAAAGAATACATAGAGCAGCTCTACAAAGGAAATGAACTTAGGGACGATGTTGTAGGAAGGGAAGAGGAAGTGGATCAAGATGAAATAGGAGATACTATACTTAGAGATGAATTTGACAGAGCCTTGAAAGACCTAGGTCGGAATAAGGCCTCAGGAGTAGATGACATACCCTCAGAGTTACTAAAGTCTCTGGGAGAGCCAGCCATGACAAGACTATTTGAACTGGTGTGTAGGATGTATGAGACAGGCGAAATACCCTCAGACTTTAAGAAAAATGTTATAATCCCCATTCCAAAGAAAGCAGGTGCAGACAGGTGTGAAAACTACAGAACCATCAGTTTAATAAGTCATGGTAGCAAAATTTTAACACGAATTATCTACAGGAGAATGGAAAAGCTGGTAGAAGCTGACCTCGGGGAAGATCAGTTTGGATTCAGGAGGAACATAGGAACTCGGGAGGCAATACTCACTTTACGTCTTATCTTAGAAGATAGATTAAGGAAAGGCAAACCTACATTTCTAGCTTTTGTAGATTTGGAGAAAGCATTTGACAATGTTGACTGGAATACACTCTTTCAAATTCTGAAGTCAGCAGGGGTAAAATATAGGGAAAGGAGACTTATTTACAACTTGTACAAAAGCCAGACCGCAGTTATTAGACTCGAAGGGCATGAAAGGGAAGCATCAGTTGGGAAGGGAGTAAGACAGGGTTGTAGCCTTTCTCCGATGTTATTCAATTTGTACATCGAGCAGGCGGTGAAGGAAAGCAAGGAAAAATTTGGAATAGGGATTAAAGTTCAGGGGGAAGAAATAAAAACATTGCGTTTTGCTGATGACATTGTAATTCTGTCAGAGACAGCAAAGGACCTGGAAGAGCAGTTGAATGGAATGGACAGTGTGTTGAAAAGAGCGTATAAAATGAACATTAACAAGAGCAAAACAAAAATAATGGAATGCGGTCTTAGAAAGTCGGGCGATGCTGAAGGAATTAGATTAGGTAACGAAACAATGAAGGTGGTAGATGAGTTTTGTTACCTGGGTAGTAAAATAACATGCGATGGTCGCAGTACAGAGGATATAAAATGCAGAATGGCAATGGGAAGAAAAGCATTTTTGAAAAAGAGAAATTTGCTGACATCGAATATTAATTTAAGTGTAAGGAAATCTTTTCTGAAGGCATTTGTGTGGAGTGTTGCCTTGTACGGGAGTGAAACATGGACGATAAGCAGTGTGGACAGGAAGAGAATAGAGGCCTTTGAAATGTGGTGCTACAGAAGAATGCTGAAGATTAAGTGGGTAGATCGCATAACTAATGAAGAGGTACTGAACAGAATTGGTGAGAAAAGGAATTTTTGGCATACCCTGACCAAAAGAAGGGATCGCTTGGTAGGACACATTCTTAGACATCGAGGTATCGTAAATTTAGCATTGGAGGGAAGCGTGTGGGGTAAAAATCGCAGAGGGAGACCAAGAGACGCGTATAGTAAGCAGATTCAAATGGATGTGGGTTGCCGTTCTTATCAGGAGATGAAAAGGCTTGCTCAGGATAGAGTAGGGTGGAGAGCTGCATTAAACCAGTCTCTGGACTGAAGACCATAACAATAACAACATAAACAATGTTGTATTCTAATTGTATAAATGTTAAGCCATGAATAGCATTTTTAGAATTTCTGACGCTGTTTACCACGCTCTTGCAGTTCTTGTATCCAGACATACATTACTAGACTGGCAACGCCGTATACAGTATCATTGGGGGCAGTGAAGTCTCGCCGCCATATTTCTGTACTATAACGTGGGAGCAGTCGTGTGAGTTATTACAGAAAACAGTCGTAAAAATACGGATGAACTGACGTAGCTATGCTGTCCTTAGAGTTAAGACATGTAGGAAATTCGTGTTTTGCATATGGCTGAAATTTTTTAAGCTTCAGTAAGCTTCAACACATACAGTAATGAGTTGCATTGATTTGCTGTTATTATTAATCTGTTACCAATTTCATTCAACTTTGGATTTTCTTTCAGTAGTAGTAGTCTATAGTCTGCTTTGACACTCACTCTAATGAGTCGCGTTTCCTGTTTTTATTAATATGTTTCCGGTTTCCATCAACGTCCGTTTTTCTTTTAATAGTATGACCATTATAAATGTATTATTAGTCGTGTATAACACATAGCTTTATTCTTGTTAGTGTTTTTCGGATAACTACTTCTGCTTTAACTGTACGTAACGGTAAAATTTTACCTATCATCCCGCCGACCTCTCACGATTATGTTGGCAACACAACAAAATGGCAGAAAGTCTTTGTCTAGCTGTTAACGTTAATGTTTAACCGTACATAACAGGTTCTTTTCATAACACGATTCGAAAATGCGGGAGTGTTAGGTTAAATGCGTGTCATGTTCAAACCGACTAGTAAAGCTTACAACGTTATATCGTGTCAGAAGATCGAAGTAGTACCGTACGGAAACTTTTTGACGTTAGGTGACGCAAGATGGCGGCATCAAACTTCAGTCACAGAGGCTAGTTTGCCAGTCTAGTAATGTGTGTCTGTGGACAAGACTGAGTATATCCTTACTCGGCTACGACCGTTTGACGGTAGCTGATAACGTTTCGTAGGCTATCTGTTTCAATTATCGCTTTATTGTTACGACATATAATTTCATGCTTCACTACGCTCCTGGTTCTGTTTATTTTATCTACATCTACAAAGATACTCTGCAAATTACATTTAAGTGCCTGACAGAGGGTTCATTAACCACTTTCATAACTTTTCTCTGCCGTTCCATTCTCTAATAGCGCGCGGGAAGAAAGAACACATAAATCGTTCCGTTTTCGATCTGATTTCTCTTATTTTATTGGGATGGTCATGTCTTCCTAAGTAGGTGGCTGCTAGAAAAATATTTTCATATTCAGAACTAAAAGTCGGTGATTGAAACTTCGCAAACAGATCACGCCGCAATGAATAACGTCTTTCTTTAAATGATTTCCATCCCAATTCGTGCAACGTTTCCGTGACGCTTTCTCCCCAGTAACGTGATAAAACAAAACGAGCTGCCCTTCTCTGAATCTTCGCAATATCTTCCGTCAGTCCCACCTGGTGAGGGTCCCACAAGGAGCAACAGTACTCCAGGAGAGGACGCACAAGTGTGATGTAGGCTGTCGCTTTGATGGAGCTGGTGCATCTTCGAAGAGTTCTGCCAATGAAACGTAACCTTTGATTCGCCTTCCCCACAATATTTTCTATGTGTTCTCTCCAGTCAAAGTTGTTCGTAATTGTAACTCCTAGGTATTTGGTAGAATTTACGACCTTAAGGTTTGACTGATTTATCGCGTAATTGAAGTTCAGCGGATTTCTTTTAGTGGCCATGTGTATTACTTCACACTCTTCTTTATTTAGTGTCAAAATCAAATGTTTGTATAGCTTATGGGACTTAACTACGGGGTCATCAGTCCCTAAACTTACAAACTACTTATGAACTACTTACGAACTAGGACGGCACAAATATCCATGCCCGAGGGGGGATTCGAACCCCCGACCGTAGTGGCAGTGCTGACCGTGACTGGAGCGCTTCAGTCACCTCGGCCACCGCGGCCGGCTATTTAGTGTCAATTGCCAATTTTCGCACCAAGTAGAAATTTTGTCTAAATCGCTTTGCAGTTGCTTTTGATCCTCTGTTGACTTCACTAACCGATAAACAACAGCATCATCCGCGAACAGTCTAAGGGAGCTATTCAGATTGTCTCCTAAATCATTTATAAATACGAGGAAGAGTAGGGGACCTATAACGCTTCCCTGTGGAACGCCAGATATCACTTCTGTTTTACTCGATGACTTACCGTCAATTACAACGAACTGTGTCCTTTCTGATAGGAAATCGTGAATCCAATCGCACAATTGGGGAGATATTCCATAAGCACGCAATTTCATTAGAAGCCGCTTGTGGGGTACAGTATCAAAAGCCTTCCGGAAATCCAGAAATATGGAATCGATTTGAGATCCCTTGTCGATGGCACTTAACACTTCATGTGAATAAATGGCAAGCTGTGTTTCGCAAGAGCGATACTTTCTGAATCCGTGTTGACTATTGGTTAATAGGTCGCTCTCTTCGAGGTAGTTCATAATATTCGAACAAAGTATATGTTCCAAAATCCTACTGCAAATCGACGTCAACGAGATTGGCCTGTAATTCTGGGGATCACTCCTACTGCCTTTCTTTCATATTGGAGTAACTTGGGCAATTTTCCAGTCTTTGGGTTCAGATCTTTCGCTGAGTAATCGGTTGTAAATTATAGCTAAGTACGGAGCTATTGCATCAGCATACTCTGAGCCGTCTTGGAGTAAACATAGACACGGCGTGCTTTATGGCAGGGGCCATGTTGACCGCTTTGCAGGTACCACCTGGCGCCCCGTGCTCCGCTACGTACGTGACGCAACAGTGCCGGCCGCCTGGATACAGTACAGTAGTTGGCGGCGGTGCGGCGCTACGCTGCCAGGCCAGCAGCTGTGCTTCCCAAGGCCGCAGCGGCGCTCCACCCACGCGGTGAGGAAACGTCTGGGCGCGGGCGTGGCCCGTATAAGGCCGCATCCGGGCCCGAGGGCCAGCGATCGGCGCCCCGCTGACTCAGCTCCTGGCAGACAACACAACACAACACAACACAACACGACTACACCGGCGAACAACGAGCGCTGCCGAGATGACGCCTTGTGACAACGCCGTCCTCACTACTGCACTTTTGCAATGCTTCTCTCCTCTTTTCCAGCCCTTCGATTACTCTGAACGTTGCTAACGCGGCAGCTGCTACTGTCTCCAGGTGGGCCGCGCGGAAATGGCGTTTTTTATTATTTATTAACTCCTTCGCGGTAATTACTTAGGGTAAAACATTAAATAAGGAAATACAGTATAGTCAAACTTAAAGTTACCGCCCGGTATTATAATGGCGACTATTCAGAGTATCTGAAAGTAAACTTTTTCTTGTCCCAGCTCTTCATCGTGGGGGCCCGTCTTCTCGTATTATCATCAAGATCCGTGTTCTGTTTCCAATTGTGAATCATCTTCTCTTACCCGGGACCGCCAAGCTATGAGGGGGAACATTGAAGTACTTAGCAAAAGTCTAATGGTATCGGGAAAAATGCTGATCATGTCTTTCCTGTAAGAATATCCAAAAATCAAGGACATCTTTGAGACCGTCACGAAAGAGATAATATACTGACATTCCTTTTATCCCTTTTATTGCCTGTGTCTTTGATTGGGGGCCGGCCGCGGTGGCCAAGGGGGCTGAAGCGCTCCAGTCACGGTCTACACGGCCACAACGGTCGGGGTTTCGAATCCCCCCACGGGCACGGATATTTGTGCCGTCCTTAGGATTAGCTAGTTCATAAGTAGTTTGTAAGTTTAGGTAGTGATGACCCCCCCCCCCCCCCATAAGCTTAACAAACTTTTTTATTTTATTTTATTTTTATTTATTTATTTATTTATTTTTTTTTTTTTTTGCTCGCTTGGAGGTTCGAGTCCTCCCTGGGGCATGGGTGTGTGTGTTTGTCCGTAGGTTAGTTTACCTAGGTTTAAGTAGTTTGTAAGCTACGGACTGATGACCACGCAGTTTGGTCCGATAGATTTACAAACATTTGAATTTTTTTTACCTTAGCAGTCTGATGCCTCCGTGCAGGCGTGCAGCCCCTAGTGGCTAGCTATTCTTAAATTTTGTGGCGTAAGCTTTGTCGCTGATTTGTAAATTTTATTATGTGACATGTTTAATTTATATCTTCTGATGAAGGGAATCCTAGTTATTACCGAAACCTGGTTAAATAATTTATTCTTCGCGACCGAGGGCTACACTTTTATCCTTTGACGTTGTAACAGTCGCTGACAACGGCAGCTATGTTTAAAATTTTAAGTACGACTTAAATTTTTCAATTTTCATCTATATTAATATTAATAACTCTTGACTGCCCCGCGTCCAACCGGCTCAACCAATCCCCATAGATATAGAGCTTTGTTGTTAACAACATAGTGTTTTAAAGAAAGAGCGTGGCGGGATGTAAAATGTCATATCTCGAAAATGAAAACAGATATTGATCTCCTTTTAAGTATCTCCAACAGGATCAGCACTGTGGATATACTGGGTGATCGAAAAGTCAGTATAAATTTGAAAACTTAATAAATCACGGAATAATGTAAATAGAGAGGTAAAAATTGACAAACATGCTTATAATGACATGGGGTTTTATTATAAATAAAAAAAGAAAAGACAAGTTCAAAAAAGTCCGACAGATGGCACTTCATCTGATTAGAAAAGCAATAATTAGCATAACAAATTAAGACAAAGCAAAGATGATGTTCTTTACAGGAAATGCTCAATATGTTCACCATCATTCCTCAACAATAGATGTAGTCTATGAATAATGTTGTGAACAGCACTGTAAATCATGTCCAGAGTTATAGGGAGGCATTGGCGTCGGATGTTGTCTTTCAGCATCCCTAGAGATGTCGGTCGATCACGATACACTTGCGACTTCAGGTAACCCCAAAGCCAATAATCGCACGGACTGACGTCTGGGGACCTGGGAGGCCAAGCATGACGAAAGTGGCGGCTGAGCACAAGATCATCAGCAAACGATGCACGCAAGAGATCTTTCACGCGTCTAGCGATATGGGATGGAGCGCCATCCTGCATAGAAATCGTACGTTCCAGCACGTGTTTATCAGCCACGCTGGGGATGATGCGATTCTGCAACATATCGGCGTACTTCTCACCCGTCACGGTAGCAGTTACAAAACCAGAATCACGCAGTTCCTCGAAGCGATAAGGCCCGATAACGGTAGATGTGGTAAATCCAACCAAATACCGTGACTTTCTCGTCGTACAATGGAGTTTCCACGACAGTTCTAGGATTTTCGGTAGCCCAAATTCTGCAGCTGTGGGCGTTGACAGACCCTCGGAGCGTGAAATGAGCTTCGTCGGCCTACAACACGTTATTCAACCAATCGACATCTTCCCCCATCTTTTGAAACGCCCACACAGCAAATGCCCTCCGCTTCACTAACTCGTCAGGTAACAGTTCATGATGCCGATGGATTTTGTAAGGATAATATCGGAGGGTACGCCTAAGTTCCAACCAAACAGTAGTGTATGGAATGCTGGTGCGACGTGCGACTGCACGAGCGCTGAATTCCCCGTGCATAGACGAATCCGCTACAGTCTCCATTTCTTCCTGAACTGTCTCAGCAGCATTACGCCTTGTGCTCGGTCAGCGACTACGGGGTCTATCGTCTAAACAACCGTGGCTTCGAACTTCGAAATCATTCTCACCACAGCTGCATTTGTCAACGAATCCCCTTCCTATGGCGATAGGATCGTGACGCTGAACTAGCACATTCCTCATTTTGATAATACAGCTTCACTGAAAGCGCCTTTTCAGGTAACGTCAATATGCTGGGACTGCTGGTGCATCTGATTTTTTCATGAGTTACAGGTCCTTATATACACGATTTTCATGCGCAGTCATTGACGTTTTGCTGCCCTGCGCCATCTGTCGGATATTTTTTGGACTTTTTTTCCTAATAAAACCCCATGTCATTCCAAGCATGTGTGTCAATTTTTACCTCTCTATCTACATTATTCCGTGATTTATTAAGTTTTCAAATTTATACTGACTTTTTGATCACCAGGTATTACAATATTTATTTAAAGTGTGTCACCGTTCAATTCTCTTCAAATGCCGACTAGTTTATGAGTGTTCTATGGATGAAGTTTGTTTGGAGGTGTAGGAGACTTGTTTCATTTATAACTGATAAGTATATTTGCTGTCGTTCATCGAATCCCCCCGACTGTAGCTATTGCCGGGCTGATCTCGGCTACTTCAGTTGGTTCCCTGTTCCCGCTACTTCCTTCCGTTCCTGCTTTGCGCCACCGCCGCCGCCGCCGCCCAGGCCCCGCGCCGCCGCCGCCGCCGCCGCCGCCGCCGCCCAGGCCCCGCACCTGGTCCGCCGCCGCCGCCGCCGCCGCCGCCGCCGCCGCCGCCCAGGCCCCGCACCTGGTCCGCCGCCGCCGCCGCCGCCGCCGCCGCCGCCGCCGCCGCCGCCCAGGCCCCGCACCTGGTCCACCGCCGCCGCCGCCGCCGCCGCCGCCGCCGCCGCCGCCGCCCAGGCCCCGCACCTGGTCCTCCTCCGCCGCCATCGCCGCCGCCGCAGCCGCCGCCGCCGCTGCCGCCGCCGCCGCCCAGGCCCAGCCCCTGGCCCCCCGCCGCCGCCGCCGCCGCCGTCGTAGCAGCACCAACGTCCACGCTGCCGCCGCCGTCGCCGCCGTCGCCGCCGTCATCGCTGCCGCCCTGCCGGTCTCCGCTCGTCGCCCTGGACTGCGCCCCTGTCGTAAGAGCTGCCCATGGCGACCTCATCGTCCACCCCGTCAACTTCCTCCTCCCTCTCTGCAGTTCCCACAATAACCCTGCCCCCTGTCCATACTGCACCCATCATTCTTACTACCACCCCCTCCCTCGCCTCCACAACAATCACCTGGAGCCCCTCCAGCCTTCCCCAAACTACTCTCCCGCTCCATGTCATCCTCTCCGCTTCACCATCCCATGAGGTCCCCCCTCCCCCTCCGATCTACCTCCCCCTCACCACCCCCTACACTGCACCGGTCAACCCCGCCCATGTGACGCACCGCCGAGCCACGGTGGCAGATACGCCGCTGTCGCCCCCGCCCCCTTCTCACCTTCTACCCCACCCTCCGCCTCCCATCGAAATCCCACTTGATCGTGTTTCCCTCCCAGCCCCTCCTACCTATGCCTCCGTCACCGCCTCTGCTCCAGCATCTCTACCTGCCTCTACTGGCGCCATCCCCAAACGCACCCAGAAACGGGGAAGTGCGGACCCTTCCCCCGCCTCCACCAAATCGAAGAAAGCTCCCCCCCTCCCCCGCCCCCTCCTCCTCCCCCTCTTACCGACCCTATGGACACCGCCCCCATTCTCCCACGCCCCCAACCCGACCTGTTCACATATGTACTGTCCCATCCTGAACCCCGATTCCTTGAACATAAAAATCTCTCCCTCCAAATTCGGAAGTATTTCCCCTCCGCCCCCATCTCCCAAATTATTCCCCGCCGAGACTCTGTCCTCCTGAAGTCCCCCAGCCCCACCCTCCACACAGACATCCTCGCTCGCATCCCCAAGGTCCTTTTCGGCCCTCATGCCACCCTCACCCCCTACTATACAGCCTCCTCTGCCCGCCAACCACCTCCCGCCCGCCGCCCTCCGACCCTCACCGCCGTGATCACAAGGCTTAGTCCTTTGATTACGGAGGAAGAGGTGTTGGAGCAACTCAACTCTCACCCCGACATCTCCATCCGTTCCGCCAAGCGGATCAACAATGACTCTGGCCCCACCCGTTTGATGCGGATATTTACTGAATCCGCATCTTCCCTTGACCACCTCTTCCTCGAGGGTGCGCTGATATACGATCGCCGCCACACGGTAGAACCCTCCCGATCCCCCCGCAAGCCTACCGCTGCGCCAGGTGCCTCGTTTATAATGATCACCTGACGCAGAACTGCAAAAACCCTCCCACCTGTCCCCACTGCAAAGACTCCCACCTCCATAAACACTGTCCCAACCTCACCTCTCCTCCCACCTGCAACACCTGTGGCGGCCCTCACCCTACCTACTCCTACAAGTGCAAATCCGTCCCTCCACCTGCTCCCTCCAAACCCGAACTCACCGTCCCCATCCGCCCCATAGATCCTCCCATGCACCCCAATCAATCCTTGGTCCCTCCCCCCACCGCCGAAGACGTTATCCGGTTCGTCACCACCGTCCTCGCCAACATCCACCCCTTCCAACGTCCCCACACCCTCCAACAGATTGCACTGGCCGCCAGGTCCGTGTTCAATCTGGACACCTTTGCAACCTTCTCCCGTGCCCACTCCCACTTCGCCTTTTCCCGCCTCGAGACCCAAGTTTAAGTCCCTCCGGTCCCCTTCCTTTCCCCACCCCTCCTCTACCCTCCCCAACCCTCCCTCTACCCCATCATGGCAGGCCCATCCTATACCCTCCTCTACCACAACATCCGCTCCCTCCCAGCCAATAAGAACCTCTTCCTCCACACTCTCTCCCAACACCGCGTGGATGCCTTCCTACTCAACGAGACCTTCCTGCAACCCCGCCGACCAGTCAACACCAATCCTTACCTTCTCCACCGCACCGACGGACCCCCACCCCTGGCCCGAGGCGGAGTGGCGATCGGCCATCTCCGTCACCACCCCGTCCGGCTACACCCTCTCCTCAATGACCCCACTGAACACTTGATCCTCAGCCTCTTTCTTCCCTCCCTCACTGTCACTCTCGCCACCATTTACATTCGCTCCACCTCTCCTCTCCCATACGATTTCCTCTCCCATATCGACCGCACCTTCCCGACCTATGTCATTGCCGCTGACCTCAACCTTCATTCCCGTCACCCCGCTGAACACCGGCGGTGGCGTCAGTTCATCACCGCCTCGCTCCGGGGCGACATCCTTCCCCTTCCCCGCCCAACCCGCCCCGAAAGCAACACCACACCCGATGCAGTACTGGTGTCTCCCAACCTCCTGGGGCGCATCACGGCGGACGTCCTAGACCTAATAGGCAGTGACCACGCCCCTGTCCTACTTACCTTTGACCACCGCCCCCGCCCTGCCCGCGCTCCTCGTCCCATGCCCCCTCCCAAACTCGTCCATGATTATTCCCGTGCCGACTGGGATGCCTACCGTCGCTCCATCGACACCTCGGTCGAAAGCCACCCACTACCCCTCCATACTCCCGCCGATATTGACCTTGCCTCCTCCTTTCTCCAGCAGACCGTTGCTGACGCGGTCCATGCCCACATCCCTACCCGGGCGATCTATCCTCACCGCCCTACCCTTCCTCCACAGGCCGTCCTTCTCCTCCGCGAATCCCGCCGTCTGTACCGCTCCTTTCTCCGGACCCGTGACCGGGATACTCTCCAACGCCACCGGCAACTCCAACGACACATAAGAAACCTTTTGACCGCGAAGAAACGCCGGGACTGGCGTCAGACATGCACCCGCCTTAACTCGCTCCTCCCGGTGTACTCCGCCAAGTACTGGCGTGCCTTCCGCCGCCTTACTGGCAGTCACTCCTCCCCCCACTACCCCCTTCTCCATGATGATCGTCCTTTCCCTGACAACGCCAGTAAGGCAGAACATTTTGCCTCCTACCTTTCTGCTGTATTTTCCATTCCTGATGATCCCCTTTTTGACTACTCTCTCTTCCCGGATGTCCATGAGCGCACCGACACCTCCTCTCCTCCGCTCGCCCCTGGCTTCCAGTACTTGGACCGCATTCCTCCCTCAGAATTGAACACTCCCATTACTGCCCGTGACATAATAAACACTCTTCGCACGAAACGAAACACCGCCCCCGGTCACGACCGGCTAACCTACCGCCACCTTCGCGCATGCCCCCTCTCATTTCATGAAGTCCTTGCCACACTCTACAACATCATCCTTTACACTGGCTTCTACCCCGACCTGTGGAAAACCTCCCGTATTCTCATGTTCCTCAAGCCCGACAAGCCCCCGTCCCAGACCTCATCCTACCGTCCCATCAGTCTTACCTCCGTGTTCAGCAAGGTCCTGGGAACCATCCTTTCTCGTCGAATCCACCAGCACCTCCACCGCCACCAGTTTCTCCCCCCCTCCCAATGTGGCTTCCGACCCTCCTTCTCCGCCGACGACCAGCTCCTTCGCCTGACTCATCTCCTCTCCGTCCAACTCAACTCCCGTCGCTCCGCAATTTTTGTATCCCTCGACATCCAAAAAGCCTACGACCGAGTATGGCATTCCAGTCTCCTCTTCAAGATCCAGCTCTACGCCCTTCCCATTAATTACGTCCGCCTCATCGCCTCCTTCCTTACCCGCCGCCCCTCATACGTCACTGTCTGCAACTCCAACTCCCGTATTTTCTACCCCTCCGCCGGGGTGCCCCAAGGCTCAGTCCTCTCTCCCCTCCTCTATCTCCTCTACTCTGCCGACATGCCTCAACCCAAACCTCCCGTCTATCTCCTCCAATATGCTGACGACACCGCCTTCCTGGCCCTCGCCCCCTCCCTTGCCCGTTCCCAGATTTTGCTCCAGTCCCACCTCACCGAGTTCGCCTCCTGGTGTAACCGGTGGCTCCTCTCCGTCAATCCCGACAAATCCCAGGCAATAGTCATAGGTCGTACTACCCGCACCTTCCGCCTCCACGATTTCTATCTTACCCTTCACAACCGACCCATCCGTCACACCCCTACCCTCAAGTACCTTGGCCTTACCCTTGACCGCCAACTGTCCTGGACTCCATACCTCAAATCCCTCCGTGAGAAAGCTCTGTCCCGCCTAAACCTCCTAAAACTCCTTACTGGCCGGACGTGGGGCCTCCACCCTTCCACTGTCCTTCACACCTACAAATCAATCATGCGCCCCGTCCTTTGTTCCTTCCACCCCGCCCGGATATCAGCCCCTCCTACTTTCTACAAGTCCCTCCAGATTCTAGAACGCCACGCCCTCCGCCTCGCATACCGTATCAGACTCCCTTCCCCCACGCGGATCCTCTATGACCTCATCCCCTTCCCTCCTCTCCTACAACACCTTGAACATCTCCGGCTCCTTTACACATCACGCAAAATAGAGTCCCAAAACCCTCTGGTCTACCCTATTCTTACAAATCCCGGGCCTCTGCCACGTCTCCGCCAAACCGTCCCTCCCGGCCTTCACCTCCATACGCTCCGTATCCTCTCCCAAGGCAATTTCCGCACCCTTCCTCTACCGGATACCGAACTTCGGCCCGATATCTACCCCTCCTACCAACTCTGATCCCTTCCCCGTAGCATCAGCGCCCCGCCCCTCTCTCCCGTCCCTTTTCCTTCCCGCCCGCTTGGCTACCCCTCTCCCATGCCCAGAGTCTCGTCACTCCTTCCCTCCTTACGCTCTCTTCCCTCCCCTTCTCCCCCTCCCCCGCACTTCCCCCGTCCCTGCCCCACCTCCCCCCCTCCATCCCCTTCCCACTCCCTGCGGGGGCGTCTCGACTTTTTATCTCCGTGTTCAGTGCAAGTGTCTCCAGTGTCGTGTGTTTTACTCAGTGCCTCCATAATCGCCGTCCCCATGTTTTATTCTATACGCCGTCAGCTGTCTCCGTGTGTGAACTTCGTGTCTCCGCAATGTACTTTTAAACTTGTCACCGTGGCCGGTTGTTTTTACTGACTGTGTGTGTGTTTTATCGCTACTCGTCTCTTTTTTTGTTCTCTGCCATATGTTTTGTCCCATTTATACATGTCCGTTTTAGTCTGTCGAAAACTCTGTCTGTCAATGTTTTTAATTTCCGCAATTTTGTTCATCTTTTTTATATTTTATCTCTTCTTTGTGAAATGTTTGTATATCACATGGCTGAAGAGCAGCCACCGCAGCTGCTGCCAGCCTGCCAGCTGTTTCTACGGCTGGCTTTAAAACAACAATAAAGGAAAAAAAAAATTGCTGTCGTTAAACAAGAACAAAATATTTGATTAAATAGGGTGGCTCTCAGATGAATCTCATTCAACGAAACTGGTCACCATGCAAAGAGAATGCAACTGTGACAGAACTGAAATAAATATTTAACTGTTCTACTTTTAATTTTAAGTAAAATTTATAGTACCTATATTTCATATACCTCAGTATATGATCTACCATATCAAAGATTTTAAATCTTTTTTTTTTTTAATTTTACGCAGTAGTTTACCTAATTTGATGCCGCACAGTAACTGTAATTAATATGCAAAGAAATTCAATCCTTTACCGGGCGAATATATCAAATTGTAAGAGGTGCAAAAGTCAATTTTTTTCAAAAAGTAGTTTTCTTAAAATAGAACAAGTATTTTTAGCGATCAGAACACCGTCTCTCAGCAGAGGCTAGTAGTGAAACAACAAAACGGCGCTCAGCATGGAAACGCACAGGATTCCTCTGTAGCAACCACACGGTTAAAATTCAAGACATCTCAACCCAGGTACTGTAACTATAAACGTAGGACAAATGGCTTGAAACCCCTTGGCTCTTCGTAACTACAAGTCCACCTCCCTTCCACTACTGTTATCTACAACTAATTACAGGAACTGTTATTAAAATTTCCAAATTTTTACCACATGTTCTTAAAATTATATTCTCAAAACCCTTTTTTTAAAATTTGTTCGATATCTTTATCTCCTAACGTAATCGAAAGGTACAAATTGATGAGACTTTGGCACAGACTCACAAAACTCGTTTTAGCAGTTTTTGCATCGTGAGTCTCAAATATCTAGATAACCATGCCAAATTGTTCAAATATTTACAATAAATCTTTTAGACATTTATCTAGAATCGGCATTATTTCGTTTTTGAAAATCTTTCTCCGTTATCAAGACGCAAACGACAAACAGGGATGTTTCTCTAGAAAGAAAACCTATGTGTCGAAATAATTTGATTTTTGTATATCTAACAGATTGACATTTTCGCTCTATAAATGGGTGTATTTTTCGTTAGTTATCACAATGTGCAGCATCCAGTTGAGTATTGCAACTTCTTTTTAAATTGTATGCGGAAGTAAAATTACAACTTATTTCAAGTTGATACCAGAATGATATCTTATTTGGTTCAAGCGATTTCGGTCCGTGCACGATAGCACGCGATAGCAATATGTTAGAAAATGTGATTTTTAACGAGTTTTATCTTAGAGAGCAGCTAATGACTGAAATGTTGTCTAGAACATCCGTTTCCCGTTTTCGAAAAATCAATATTCTTTATCACGATATTGTAGGGACATCCTATTTTTTGGTATCAAAAGCACCAGTTGCACATCTAGACTTTTTATTCATGGAAAATTGTCGCAGTTTTTATGGTATGTTATTTAGATGATGATCCCAGAAAATCGTGAAAGTTTTTTCCATAATACTATCCGTTAGCGAGATTCGTAGGCTAAACGTTACCGTACATATACATGTATAATATGCGCGCAATACCCGGTCTGTCGCGTAATTGTAGCTTCACCACCGTGCGAGGTGGCGCTAACACACGAGACTCGCATTCTGGAGGATGGTGGTTCAAATCCACCTCCGGCCATCCAGATTTCGGTTTTCCGTGATTTCCCTAAATCACTTCAGACAAATACCGGGATGGTCTCTTTCAAAGGGCACGGCCCATTTCCTTCCCCATCCTTACCCAAACAACTTCAACTTAAGCTCCAACATTAATTACCACGCTGTCGACGGGGCGTTCAACACTAATCTTCCTCCTTCCTTATAGCTTCACCTAACATGGGGAAGGAACTATATAAGGCCGTCCGCACACGGGTCGAGTGGCTATCGTCGCGGGCGCGATTGTCCTTCAGTCGACTTCCGACTTTCAACAGGGAGCTACAAAACGGTGTTAGCTATTTCCTCCAATAATTACCCTGTGATGATGGGTACGCTGTGATGTTTTACTGGCACCGGCGTAAGAAAAGGACGAGTGTTATGGGTGTATCCGCACATAGAGCGGAATTTTCATCGTCGGTTGTTCGTTGGTGCCAGAGAACTGCACGAGACTGATAGAAAATTTTTAGTATTCTACATAGTATAAATAACATGGTTTGAGAAAATGGGATATGTTCGAAACTAGTCGCCCATAAAAAAGTAAATAAACATCAGCAGCTCTGGCTGGGATATAAAAACTGGGCCTTTTCTTGCATATTTGCGAGCTGCAAGACAAGACATACAGAAAATATATATTATGTACTTATTTATTTATTAAAAATTCGTTACAGTGATTGCATGTAAATCTCATGGGCTCTAAAGTGCTTTATGTACTGGAAATATAGAAAAAATAAATGGTAAATTGCCTCGATGACGTACGATCCGCGCCGCGGTGGAGTAGCCGAGCGGTCTAAAGCGTCTCGCTGCGGAGCGCGCGGTTGTTCGTCATGGAGGTTCGAGTCCTCCCTGGGTCATGGGTGTTTACCCAGGTTAGTTTACCTAGGTTTAAGTAGTTTGTAAGTTACGGACTGATGACCACGCAGTTGGTCTGATAGATTTACAAACATTTGAACATTTTTGAACGTACGATCCGCCTCGTCACGCTCGAACTTTTCCGTGCACTGCAGGTCGCAAGAGACGAGCGTCGCTCGCGACGACTTTGAGACGATTACGAGACGCGTGCAAATCGACCCATTTACTCACGTGGGCAGTCGCGTGGGGACGGAATCGCGTCGAGGACTAGTCGCAGCCGCGACGAGTGCGAATCGACCCGTGTACGGATGACCAATAACACTTATAAAAGGCACAAATCATCGTAAATTTGGTTTGTGGTACAAATTTTTTTCAGTTTTTACTGGTTTCATCCCAGATAGTCGTACATTGCGCCTGTGTCAAAGATTTTTAATTTTTCTCGGATATACCCGTAAATCTGGATTGTGACGAAAAATTGTGCAATTGAGATGGTAAACCCGTTGCATATTGACATTCATCGAGGTCGTATTGAACAATTTTGCAATTTCGATTATGGGTATGCCGGTAACTTAAGTTGTGTATTAAAAGCGTCCCTTTCCCATCCACACCTCTTCCTGTCACACATTTGTATTCATGATGATTTGTTTCTTCAGAAAAAATGTTAACGTTGATACCTTCCTACATTCCAACAGTATTCTCACAATCCGACCATGACTGGAAAAAAAATTGTCAATGTCTGTGAATCGCAGAAAATTTTTTATATCTCCTTTAAAACAGCAAAACACTGCTGCTGTCCCTCTTTTATTCCTTCAACAAATATATTCTTATAAACTTACCATTCTGCAAGGAAGTGGCTCTACTAATCGCAGAAAAGAAAGTTACTGTCACAGGTGTGATAGTTCCGTCAAACAGATATAATAGCGCATCCTTAAGATAATCCCTACCATCTTCAAGTCGATTTTTCTGGTGTATTCACTTTATTTTTTTTTAACCTCATTTACCTTAATGGCTAAAGTGCGTCATCTGGAACGCCTAAGCCATTTTCACGACAGTGGTGAACATCTAGGTTCTCAAAGTCATTTCAATCCCAGTATTTTATTAATAACAATAATTTCCTGTGGCTCATTGGCCTGATGCAAGTCTTTCAATTGGACGCCACCTGCGTGTCCCTAGCCTACCCCAGTTATCCAACCGGGGAAAGGGGACCTACAGCTTAACGTGGAATACGAACCACGTGTCGTTTCTGGCGACTCTTCACATCGTTGTGACATGAAGGATGAGTTAAATACAGACTGAAAAAGTCCGAAGTCCGACTGGGTTTCGAACCTGCGACCCTTCGATTTCCAGTCGAGTGCTTTACCCCAAAACTCCCTATTTTATTAGAAGAAATATACGTTTATCTAAAAAACGCCATTTTCTCCTTTCAGAAAACCTTTATACAAGTTTCCAGCCAAGATCGCGTTATTTATTTATGGATGACCGGTTTCGACGTTCACAGGCGTTATCTTCTGATCACCTACATTTTACAACGTCATATCTTATATGGTTTTACCTATATCCTTTCATTACAATTGTTATGGATTAGTTGTATACAAACATTTTTGGTTGCATAAGAGTCACTAAGTAAATGGTATATAAAGAACTGATACGCAGAAAGACAGAGATATTGAATATATTGAAAATCTTTATACTTCATCGAGATACAACTGAGAAAAAATAATGATTTGGTACCAAAAGTGTCAAATGTGTTATGATACGACGTTCCGACCGCTATAAGAGTTATTATCCGATTTAAGACATCTACTCTCCAAAAAACTTGATTTTTGGCCCAACTTACAGTTATCTCGGTGAAATATTGATTTAATTTTCGTTATTCGTCATTTATTCAGACAGAATGGAACTCCGTAGTAAGAAAGGAAAAAGAAGGAAAGTAGTATGTGAATATGTACTGGAGAAAAAGAATGAAAGAGAGATTGCCTGATAGAATTTTGCACAGAGCATAATTTAATCATCACAAACACTAGATTTAATCATCATGAAAGAAGGTTGTATACATAGAAGAGACCAGATTGACTTTATAATGGGAAGGCATAGGTTTAGAAATAAGATTTTAAACTGTAAGACATATCCAAGGGTGGATATAGACTCTGGCCATAACGTATTGCTTATAAACTGAAACGGAGATAAGTAATAAAGCAAAAGAAGCTCTGAGAGAAGGAGTAGTAGGCCGCAAAGGATCATATAGGCAGAAGGACAAGACCTAATAGAAATCCTTGGATAACACCTGAGGTACTGAACGTAATTGACGAAAAGAGAAAATATAAAAATGCAGCAAGTGAAGCAGGCAAAAGGGAGTACAGACAGCTGAAAAATGAGCTTGACAGGAACTGCAGACTGGCTAAGCAGGAGTGGCTAGAGTACAAATACAAGACCATGGAAGAATGTACGAGTATAATTTGGGGAAAGATAGATACCGTTTACAGGAAAATAAAACAGACGTTTGGAGACAAGGAAAGCAGTATGAATATCAAGAACTCAGGTGGAAAACAGTACTAAGCAAAGAAGGGAAAGCTGAAATGTGGAAGAAATATATAGAGGTCCTAATCTAAAGAAATAGTCTAGAAACGGAAGACGAAGTAGAGGAAGATGAGATAGGATACGATACTGCGAGAATAGTTTGACAGAGCACTGACAGACTTGAGTCGAAACTATAACACGAATTATTTACATACGAATGGAAATATTGATGGAATCCGACCTTGGGGAAAATAAGTTTGGAATCGGAGATATGTGGGAATGAGGGTGGAAATATATTATAGGCCAGTCGTCGTAGACAAAAAAATGGCCTTAGGTCCAAAAAAATTGCAGGAAGCTGAATTTTTGGTGTGTTGTTAGGACATGCTAGAGTAGTATTAAACCAAGTTTGCAGCTTCGAAATCCTTTAGCGTAACTTTTAAGAGCCAAAAAACCTCGAAATTTTCGGCCTTTTTTCTGGTTTTGGCTTATAACTCGTGAAGGGTGCTTTTTTGACGAAAAGTCACGCACACCTTTATTAATGTTGATAAAATATTATAAAATTTAAGCCTAACTGCAGCTCTGTAAGTCCAATAGTTCCCGAGATATTGGACTTCAAAAATTGGCTTATTTCTCCAAAAAGTTCAAATTTCTGGTTTTACTCATCTTTCGGCTAATATTGGCTCTAATGATCATCCCACGGGGAAAGTCATACAAAACAAAGTTATAGAGCAGTTATTTAGCTTTAATCTAAGTACAGAACGAAGTCCATAGGCCCAATAGATTTATAGTTATCGTTAAAAAACGAAAAGTTAGAAAAATCTGATTATTCAATAAACTGACCCAGATGAATTGCAGTTCTCTTATCCTATATATGTTAAAGAAAAAGAAGGAATTACTCATTGACGATGATTATTACATATTATTATTGTATATAAATAGGTGTAATTTATGTGTTAGTGCATACCAATATATTTTTGAAAGTAGGTATTGCTGTAAAAACAACGAAATTCTCCCCGTTTGTGAGTATTGGCATATGTTACTCTGTGGTATTGGCACAGACAAATATTGGTCAGCCATTGAGGGATTGGGACTTCCGTTCGTAGTGAGGCCTTGTGTTGTGTGAAGGCACCCCCGCCGTCTTCCCCCCCCCCCCCTCCCCCTCAAGCCGAGTGGTGAGTTAGCGGGTGTTCAGTCCTCTCTTCTTGTCTCCAAGGTCTTCCTCACTACACCCAGGCTGTCCTTAGAAACGGCCGTATTCGGATCTGTGAAGAACGTTTCAAACAAAAATCGTGTAAATCTCGATCGTGGTGTTTTAAGTACTTACTTTTTACAATATGTCGGAGCTATCCCCGTCGGATGTTTGTTTCGGGGTCGTCTGGAAGTACTTGGAGAGGGAACAGTGACAGTGAAAAAGCGTGGAATTTAGATGCTGATAAAAGTGTATCAGAAACGTGAGCTTGAAAGGAACATGAGGTTTTTGTGCAATTTAAACGAATTTTCAGTACATGACGCATGTAGGAGGATGTACACTGTGGAAAGTAATGTGAAAGCATCTATCCAGCGAGGAGGAGAGACAGTGAAAAAGCGTAGAATTTAGATGCTGATAAAAGTGTATCAGAAACGTGAGCTTGAAAGGAACATGAGGTTTTTGTGCAATTTAAACGAATTTTCAGTACATGACGCATGCAGGAGGATGTACACTGTGGAAAGTAATGTGAAAGCATCTATCCAGCGAGGAGGAGATGTTTCATCTGCTCAACCATCGTCTTCGCGTGGGGAAAGGCTGAGAAGTGCGTCGGGTTCAAGGCTTCACATCACTGGAGATTTTTGTTTCCCTTGTGGTGAAAAATTCTCCAAGGAATATTTCGAAAAGCAGATAAAATTGCCTAAATATCTACGGGATGAACTCCATCAAGTGGAAACAGTGGAACTGAAAGAATCGATTGTGGAAACAGCTAGACAAGCTGGCGAATGGGACAACAGATTCTTTCATGTATAAGTGAACTTGTTGCTGCTGAGGGTAAGTACCACAAACATTACTACCTAAAATTGCACTCCTTGTCGCGATCTACTGGTGCAGGAGATAAACGATCGCGTCCTGAAAATCCCCTCCTTATCGAGGGTATGGAGCGCACATATGCAAACCTTGCACAAACAAGAGAGGAAAACCAACTTTCCATAAGTGACTTGATTGCAGAGAACTTCAAAGGTAATTACAAACCAACAGTTGCAAGTGTTCAAGCTCATCTAAAAAGGCGGTATGGAGAAAACATTATTTTTGCGCAGGTTGGTCCATATCACAGCCCAGTCTTGATGTTCACAGACTTTGGACAAATCATTCTTTATGAAAAGTGTTACAATCAAAGACTTAGCGATCCTGCTAAAGAGGGGCTTAGAGTTGTCAGAGCTGCAGCATGCAGCAGCGATTATCCTTCAAGACATTCGTTCCCAAACATTTGACACTACTCAATATCCCCCGTCATCTTTGAAAGACGCAAGGGCATCAGTTTCTGATTCTCTGCAACTGTTGCTTGAACAGATTGTCCTGAAAAACGAACGTTCATCTCTCGAACAGTGGAAAAAGAAGTGCATAGGATTTCCTCATGGAATCATGGCTGCAACGAGGCCCAAATCTTTCCTATCCTCAATTCAAATAAGCTTTGGAACCTATTTGTATATAAAGTTTGGATCAAAGCACCTTGTTGAACTTTTCCATAGTATGGGAATTTCTTGTACATATACGGAGGCTATGCGTTTTGAAAGTTTCACTATGCTCCGTGAAGAAGTGACCCAACTGTTTGACAAAGGAGCGTTTATGCAGGTTTTTGTTTGACAATGCAGATGTGATTGTTAACACAATTGATGGAGAAAATACGTTCCATGAAATGGGTGGTATAATGATCATGACCCCTCACTCATCCGTTCACCCAGTCAACATACCACGTTTGAAGTCTGTTTCTGCAGAGTCTATCAGGTTCACACACTGCCACACACATTAAACATTCTATTAGAAAGAAATCTGGCTTGTCATCCATATCAATTAATGAAGTGAAAATCGCTGAAGACATTTTACCTAAATCCCCGTACCTGCTGTGGTTGTTTGGAAAAGCAACTAACAAGCAAGGCATCCCAGGATGGAAGGGATTCATGTAGCAAGTGACAGAATATCTTCCTTACAAACGTTCAAAAACTGTATACCTCCCTTTTATCCATGCTCCCTAAACCGACTACGACATTGTTTTAACATCACTTTTGGAAGCCAGTTAAAGAAGCATTTACGGTCAGGAAACATGTTTTGTACCTACGACCAACCAGTGTACTTGAAAGCCCGAGACATTGTGGAGAGCCACTAGCATCTTCAGCTCGTCAACATAGCTTGGAGTTTTTCACCTCTTAATGTCATTCATGCGGGCCATCGGTGCCATAATGGCAGGAAGTGGACTCAAGGAACTTCTGTGTTCAATATTTGCTGAAAACAGTGTTAAGAATCCTATTTATATACAACGCGTTAATAATCATTGTCAATGAGTAATTCCTCCTTTTTCTTTAACATGTATAGGATAAGAGGACTATAATTAATCGGGGTCAGTTTATTGAATAATCCGATTTTTCCAACTTTTCGTTTTTTAACTATAACTATAAATCTATTGGGCCTATGGACGTCATTCTGTACTTAGATTAAAGCTAAATAACTACTCTATAACTTTGTTTTGTACGACTTTCCCCGTGGGATGATCATTAGAACCAATATTCTAGCCGAAAGATGACTAAAATCGGAAATTTGAACTTTTTGGATAAATAAGTCAATTTTTAAAGTCCCATATCTCAGGAACTATTAGACTTACAGAGCTGCGGTTGGGCTTAAATTTTAGAATATTTTATCAACATTAATAAAGGCGTGAGCGACTTTTCGTCAAAAAAGAACCCTTCACGAGTTATAAGCCAAAACCAGAAAAAAGTCCGAAAATTTCGAGGTTTTTTTGGCTCTTAAAAGTTAAGCTAAAGGATTTCGAAGCTGCAAACTTGGTTTAATACTGCTCTAATATGTCCTAACAACATACCAAAAATTCAGCTTCCTGCAATTTTTTTGGACCTAAACATACCTGACGACTGGCCTATTACGGTTTGTCTTAGAAAATGGGTAGATCTCGAGAAAGCTTTTGACAATGATGACTGGAATACACTCTTTCAAATTCTGAAGGTAGCAGCGGTAAATATAGGGAACGAAGAGTTGTGTTCAACTTGCACAAGAACAAGACAGCAATTATTAGAATCGAAGGGCATGAAAGGGGCGCAGTCGTTGAGAAGGGAGAAAGTCAGGGTTGTACATTGAGCAAGCTGTGAAGGAATGCAAGGAGAGTTTTGGAGTTGTATTAAAGTTCAGGGAGAAGAAATTAAATCTTTGAGGTTTGCTGAGGAGACTGTAATTCTGTCAGAGACGGCAAATGACTTAAGTACTTCATGCACGAACTACTTTATTTGAACGCTTCACAGTAAAGAGTAAGAATGAGTGAAGTAGTTCACAAGAATGAACTATGTGACATCCCCTGGGGTGGCCCAAAAGGAAAAACAAATACTTTAATCTGAATCACGAAAGTTTATAGATAACTATCTGTCTTAAAATACCCGCGTCTAAATCTGGGTCTAAGTATGAATATACTGGACTGTATTGTTGATAAAGAAATACTCTGCTTAACAAACCAGCACACCCTCATTTTAGGATTTATTTTTATTGTCTGATGGTGTCCTTTGTGTCAGTTGACATATGTTTTTACAGACTGCAAATCCTATTGTCCGGTGGCCGTAATTACTGATGTATGGTGCGCAATGTGTATGTTACTACAATTAATAATATATTATCTTACAGTACGAAGAGTAAACGTGCGTTTCAATACGTAATCATTGGATATTCCACGAAACACTTAGTCAAATCACAAAAAGAATATATATATTTCTGATTTGACTAAGTGTTTCGTGGAATATTTAGCTGCAATATTAGTCTTTTGCACACACCAGATTTGTGTAGGGTAAGACGCCAGAACATGTCGAAGTTTTCTGTCATCAGTATTAAGAATAATTTCCAGCCTGTTGTAGTAACAACTATAAAGAACCCATCCGAGATTGCCGTGCTCTCCAAAAAAAATTCATTTGTAGCGATTAAAAAATTTTTGTGTGTTACGTTAAAATGACTCATGTAAAGCAAATAAGCTACATCTCATTTATTTCAGACGATAGCCCCAAACCATATTTATAAAAGTCATACACACATTAAATATAATTATATACACTAAAATAAACATTTGCATTTTCAACGTCGTAACTGGTTCGATTCATTGATGAAAGTAAACATTTGATAATGGAAAGTGCAGTTTGGAATTCAACAATATAACGACGATAGATGGTAAATCACCGCAAATACGAGTGCGCCTCGTCGGAGTGACCGAGCGCATTGAGGCGCTATGCTCCGATGGGCGAGGCCGTTCCCCCCTCGGGCATGGATGTTTGTGCTGTCTTTAGTATAAGGTAGTTCATAAATAGTTTGTAAGTTTAGGGATTGATGAACCTGCAGTTAAGTCCCATAAGCTTTAAAAACATTTAAAGATTAAAAAAAAAAAAAACTACGAGCGCTGAGCAACAGGCAGGCACGTGGAGAAAACAATCACGTACACACAACTTGGGTTTCGGCTACAGCCTTCGTCGGAACACACACTCATTCACACAGCCTCAAAGGCACAAGTCAATCATACACGGCCGTCATATCCGGGTGCTGCGTTTCGAGTGTCTGAGTATGTGTGAGGGCGATACTCGGATGACTTACAACCTATCGTCATTATATTACTTTGTTAAAACCAGAGAAAAAGCTGCATTTGTCGTAAGTTTTTGCTTTTAATAAAATTCAAATCAAAATATTTCTAAAAACAGAAAATGCCTATATATGCCTTCACTGATCAAATATTAAATTCTCTGAACAACCGGACATCACCCATGGTTTTTTTTTTATCTCTCAAAGGCGTTTGATTGTGTAAATCATGTAATTCTTCTAGATAAACTTAATCATTAATATGTAAATGGGGCAGTACACAGATGGTTTAATTCATGTTTAACTGGAAGAATGCAGTAAGTTGTAATGTAAAAACATCAGCTGATTTCTCATGGGGAGTGGGGAGGCTATTACGAAAGGCGTCCCACAGGCGTTTAAGGTCCTTTACAGTTCCTGATATATTAATGACTTGCCAATTCTACATCGATGAAGATGCAAAGTTAGTTCTTTTTGCTAATGATACAAGTATAGTAATCACATCTAAAAACAAGAACTTGATGTAATCGTAAATAATTGATTTCACAAAATTATTAAGTGTTCTCAGCACACAGACTCTCATTAAATTTTGATAAAACACAGTATATACAGTTCTGTACAGTAAATGACTCAACTCCCGTAATAAATATAGACTATGAACAAAAGTCTGTAGCTAAGGTAGAATTTTCCAAATTTTTAGGTTTGTGCACTGATGTGGGATTAAACTGGAAGCAAACACATTCATTGTCTGCTGAAACGTTTGAGTTCTGCTACATATGCTATTAGGGTTATTGCAAATTTTGGCGATAAGAATCTCAGTAAATTAGCTTACTATACCTGTTTTCATTCACTGCTTTCGTATGGAAGTATATTCTGAAGTAATTCATCAATGAGTAAAAAAGTATTCATTGCACAAAAGCGAGTAATCTGAAAAATTGCTAGAGCCCACCCAAGATCATCCTGCAGACATGTATTTAACGACTTAGGTATCCTCACAGTAACGTCATAGTATATATATATTAATTTATGCAATTTTTTGTAAATAATCCAACCCAATTCAAAAGTAATAGCAGTGTGCACAGCACACCAGGAGAAAGGATGATCTTCGCTGTGTAGAGTTAAATCTGACTTTGGTACATAAAGGGATGAATTATTCTTCCTCAAAAGTTTTCGGTTACCTACCAAACAGCATCAGAAGTCTGACAGGTAACTAGTATTTAAAAATAAATTAGAAGAATTTCTGAATGACAACTCTTTCTACTTATTGGTAGCATTTTTAGATATAAATTAGTTAATATAAATAAATAAGAATAAAATAAATAAAATATTTTTGTCATGTAATATTTTGTGTAATGTATTATCATTTACAGACATCTATTGTTAACCTGACACGTTACAGATCATTACGAAGAGTGGTATTCATGATCTATGGAACAAGTATTAATCTAATCTCATCTAATCTTTCAATCAGTTAGTGACTATTTTCATTGCTGAAACTGAATAAGAAAAAAGAATACACAAAGTCAAAATGGTCTATACATTTTTTCATAATTCTTATATGTAGAAAATCTGGAAACAGGGTAAACATTGGAACTTATAAAAGCATGTTTTGGCATCATTTCTGACGACGCGTCTCGGAAAGGCAATGCCGTTTATTTCGTTGCTTTCCCAGTTATAAATTAAAGTGGCTGTCGCTGTAGTTTTAATTTACTTCGTTAGAATAGCTACTGTAGCGTCATGTGACTAGGTGGGGAACGAGTATACGTAAGAATGTGGAGTAGGCCCGGAGGTCAGCAGAGGTTATCGTGTCTGCTAGCAGCTAGTTGTCACCAAGTGGCTCGGAGTGTCGTTGCCTGTGCAGTTTCGTAACATCAGAGGCTAGTAAACCACCACGTCCTGATTCCGTGCTTAGAGACCATCGAGCACGTTCCGGCAATATATTCGGGCAGGTGGCCAGCGAAAGTCAGACAAAGGCGCTAACCACCAATTCCCGCATTTGTTTTGTTTTAACGGTCCACCGCCTCCTCGATTACTGAACGCAGTCGGTTCAAGGGCGGCGCTCTTGACTGCCTACCGAAACTGTAGATCACTTATCGTAATAGCACCTAAAACCGTTCGAAAGCGTGATCAGCCAGTGCTGAAGCTCACCTACCGTAGAAACTGTTGACCCACGAACGGTGGGGTTACCTTTGTGCTTGCCATTTTTTAACATTTTTTTGCGTTTTTCTGAGTTATAACGAAAGGCGTTATTGGAACGCAAGACTTTCCATGGACTTAATAAGATCACAATGTGCTGCTTAGTCCATGTTATGGTGTTTACTGACTCAAAATTTGGGCTGATCCAGAAAAAGGTTACTTTTAATGGTGTAAATGAAACAATTTACACACTTAAATTTTGTAATTCTACTGTAAAAGATGTTTGCATGTATTAAACATTACTTGTGTAGTCTTATTTGACACAAGACGAGATAATACAGCCTTGTACTTCGAGAACGACTAGATCTGCCCACAGCATACAAATTCGGCCGACCGCAGTGGCCGACCGGTCTGCGGCGCGCCAGTCACAGATTACACGGCCGCTACGGTCGGGGGTTCTAATCCCCCCTTGGGCATATATGTTTGTGCTGTCTTTAGCATAAGGTAGTTCATAAGTAGTTTATAAGTTTACGGGCTGATGACCCCGCAGTTAAGTCCCTTAAGCTTGACAAACATATGAACATACAAATTGATAGCGGCAGTTGCGCACGTCTAGGTAGGATATGTTGAAAAACAGCCTCTTTACAGATAACTTACTTTTGACACACGCAGAATGAAACCCACCGACTGAAAAAATTACCTGTCTCAAACTGCAGTTTGTACACCTGTGACACCATAAAATAAAATATTTTAATATTGCTACATTTCATTAAAAAGTACAAATTTGTTGCATATCAATTTTTTTCCATTATTGTATTAATGTCTGTGTAGTAATGTCCTATGGATGAGGTATCTTTGTACTCACAAAAGCTTTGAATATTTTTTATATTTCATTAATGTATTTTAAAAATGTGTACTTTTATCTTTGGTGGATTGTAATGTTAATAATTTTGAGATTATTGTAATAGCTTTATAGAGCATCTGACTTAGGGATTTTATAAACGTATGTGTAATGTGAAAGCCTCTGGGAAGAACTAAAAAACGGAAAGAGCATGCGTGAATGGAAAACGTGGGAAAGCGCGCCAAAGCAGCGCTGTTGCGCGCTGCGAACATTCCAGTTGAGAGAGTGGAGTAGTGTCTGAGATTTCGACAGGTGAGCAACGTGCAGCTGATGCAGTGTTTTGTCAGGACAGTATTGCAAGATTTTCTGGATATGACCTCGAATGAGGAGCGCTGCAAATTGTGGGATATGGCGTAAATATTGGTGACTTAATTGTTTTAAATTTCCGACGCCAAGAAGATTGCAAAAGCCACAGCACTGTATGATCCCATGCTTGTACAACTGCGCAACGGCGAACCATGCAACTGCTCTTTTCTGCGAACACAGGCAATGCAATCTCTATTACTTTTGTAAGCCCTAGACTCACCTTTGTGTATATTATGAGTAACAACCAAATTTCATTTTAACCTTTGTTCCACCCGTCATTTTCCTAAGTCAGTGACCTTTGTAGGTTCTTAGAAAATCAGGCGATGCTGAAGGAATTAGATTAGGTAACGAAACAGTAAAGGTGGTAGATGAGTTTTGTTACTTAGGTAGTAAAATAACATGCGATGGTCGCAGTACAGAAGATATAAAATGCAGAATGGCAATGGGAAGAAAAGCATATTTGAAAAAGAGAAATTTGCTAACATCGAATATTAATTTAAGGGTAAGGAAGTCTTTTCTGAAGGCATTTGTGTGGAGTGTTGCCTTGTACGGGAGTGAAACATGGACGATAAGCAGTGCGGACAGGAAGAGAATAGAGGCTTTTGAAATGTGGTGCTACAGAAGAATGCTGAAGATTAGGTGCGTAGATCACATAACTAATGAAGAGGTACTGAACAGAATTGGCGAGAAAAGGAATTTTTGGCATACCCTGACTAAAAGAAGGGATCGCTTGGTAGGACACATTCTTAGACATCGAGGAATCGTAAATTTAGCATTGGAGGGAAGTGTGTGGGGTAAAAATCGCAGAGGGACGCCAAGAGACGCGTATAGTAAGCAGATTGAAGTGGATGTCGGTTGCCGTTCTTATGAGGAGATGAAAAGGCTTGCTCAGAATAGAGTATGGTGGAGAGCTGCATCAAACCATTCTCCGGACTGAAGACCATAACAACAACAACAGCTGACTTCATTATTATTCATGATCCGATCTTCTGAAGTCTATTACAATTGATGCGTCTTCAAATTATAAGGTATTTTACCAAATATGACGTGTTTCTGATGAATCTTTAATGCGCCAGAAGCAAATATGAAGGGCGGATGTTGCCTTAATGAAAGATTTACCGATGCGCGAGGCGCGCAGTAGCTCTATTGCCTTTGCTTCGGGACCATTCGTGTGTAACGCCAGAGCTCGAGTAGCCAGGAGCTGGTGTCTGTACCAGCTCTAACGCCAGTGTTGAAAGCCGCGGGGGTTGAACCTCAGCCGCGCATGCGCATTGGAACGCTGCTCCCACTACCGCCTGTATTAAGCAGCCGCGCCACGTCTCGTATACGCGCTGTCTCCGAGACATAAAACGTTTCTCATGAGAAAAGTACTTTGAATTTGCATATAAAATGATGTGATAGAAGAACGAAACGAAGAATGATAGATTAAAAACACTTTATTTTTATTTATTTATGTTTCAGGACTTTCTTTTTTTTTTTATTTTTTTTTATTTTTTTAGGAGGCTCACTGAACCGGTCAAGACATGATATGCGCCGCCACTGGAGTGCACACATGCTGAAATAGACTGGGGTTCACATGTTCACATGTTTGTATAGCTTATGGGACTTAACTACGGGGTCATCAGTCCCTAAACTTACAAACTTACAAACTACCTTATACTAAAGCCTCTCTCACACGGAGCAAGATTTGCGGGAAGCATGCCGTGCAGCACACAGGGCGGGCGAGCGGCCGGCCCTGCGGCCTGCTGGAGGGCCGTTTGCTGCAGGATTCTGGAACTAGCGCGTGTCCTATTTTTCTCGCATGTTTTCGGAATGTTACCTGCGCTGGCCAATCAGGAGTCGCCTATGGCGTGTGACCTTGCGGCCAGCGAGGCGGGAACTCGAAGAGAGCACTCCAGGCGGAACGCAGTGCCACGCGCCCGCCAGCCAAGTGCGGTCTTTCTCAATCGATTACAAAGAAACTATTCGGTAAAAAAATGTGATTCTGACACAACTTATAGATGCATTCTTCTGCTTCATGATAAAATGAATATTATTTTTTTCGTGGTCATAGTTCTTGTGATATATATGGATTTAGTAGCGTACTACAAGGAATCCGAAAATTTTACATTGAAAAATAGAGGTCGCTATGAATTTGCGTTTGGTACACGTTAGGTCATATGTTGCTGCGGATGAAATGTAGCTGAAATATTGAATTATTCTTCGAAGTTGGAAGGATGTCGCTATCTATCACCAATCTCGAGATAATGGGTTGTATGTAAAGCACTTGTTCCCGCTCGCGTGCGTCAGCGAAGAAAATGGAACGAAATTTTCATATAATCCCTTATATCTCATAAATGATTGGAGGTATCGAAGCAAGATTTTATGAAATGATATTACACAAAATGAAGTTTATTTTGTCACGTTATTAATTTACGAAACTTGCATATGAAGCGCGTTATTCGAGCAACTACAGATTTTCTTCAATGAAGTAATGGACTTTTAAGGAGTCACGGATACCTGGTGAAACTAAATTTGCTTTGTCTTTAATTTTATACCGCTTATGTTTATTTTGATATACTACTAACTTGTCTTGCTCTCAGTATTACTAAATACAGTTTAATATTATGTGGTAACTGCAAATGCATAAAAACGTTAGTGGGAGGAATATTTGTAAACTCTATTGTTTTGACAACAGAAGCGGATTTTAGTATTACAACGAAAGTGTCTGCATATTAACGAAATCTCATCACTGAAATATTACTCTGAAAAAAAATGGAAAAAAGGTAGTGCTGTGTAATAAATAGTTTCTTGATTTGAAATTATAGAGGAATTCGATATCGCAGTATGTTTTTATATGATATAGAACGAACTGATGAGATTATATGTATACATTCAAATTTCTGAGAAATAAGGAAAATCATTTAGAGTACATATATTTTAGTTAGTGTGCCAACACAGAGCGATGTGTTTTTTTTTATCGCAAACATCTTTCAGCTTGTCAAAAGAATTTAATTTAGACCATCGTGGCTGGTTTACAGGATTCCAGTAAGTTAAACGTTTTTGTATTTCTAAGATTGAGATACAAAAAATAGATTTTTTCGCCTTTTTTCAAACACAATTTTCATCATTAAAATATACTAGGGTAGCGGATTCGACGATAGTTCCAATATATACATATTTCGTATACGAGCTACAAACAGTATAAAATAAAACACTTTCACTGATTCCCCACTAAGTTTCAATGTAACTACACATTTATGTGCCCTACCAGACTTTTCTTCTTCTTCTGACAAACGTATTTTCAAATCCTGTCCCTGACAACGTAACTTCCCTTGTTTCGATGTTAAAATCCGTTTCTTTTGCCAAAACATAGCAGACCTAACAAATATTATTTTCACTAACATTTTTAAGCAGATAAAATAGCAACAGAACATTGAGTGTTCCGATTTGTAAGGGGACTAAACGGCAGGGTAATCAGACGTCCAGAATATTTAAACTAATAATACTGAGGACAAGATAGATTGTACTTCATGAAACTGTCCATTCTAAAATTAAATGAGTAGCTTCTTCACTTACATAGAAAAACAGCAATTTTCGTTTCACCAGCCATTGATGGCCCTTAAAAATCCCACTAATTCATTCATTAATATCTGTACTTTGTTAAATATTGGGATTCATGTAAAAGTTTCGTAAAGTGTTCATATGAAAAAATAATCTCCCCTTTGCGTGCTATCGTTTGATAAAATCTTGCTTCGATACCTCCAATCATTTAAAATATATAAGGGATTTTATGAAAATTTCTTTCCGTTTTCTTCGCTGACGCGCGTGATACGGAACAAGGGCCTTACATACAACCCATTATCTCGAGATTGGTGATTGATAGCGACATCCTTCCAACTTCAAAGAATAATTCAATATTTTAGCTACATTTCATCCACAGCAACGTATGACCTATCATGCACCAAACGCAAATTCATAGCGACCTCTATTTTTCAATGCAAAATTTTCGGATTTCTTGTAGTACTATACTGAATCCGTTAATATCACAAGAACTATAACCACAAACAAAATAGTAGATAGATCTTCATGAAGCTGAAGAATGCAGCTATAAGATGTGCGAGAATCAAATTTTTTTACCGAATAGTTTCTTTACAATCGTTTGATAAATAAAGCAGCTCGGCCGTGCTGTGCGTCTTGGCGTCCACCCAGCGAAGCCGGCCTGCACGCTTCCGCACCCTATCTTGCACCGTGTGAGAGAGACACCGTGGTTTTCAGCCGCTTTCGTACTGCGCAGCCGACTGACGTGCGCCCCATCTAGGAAACCTCTCGCGAACCATGCTCCGTGTGAGACGGGCTTAAGGACGGCACAAATATCCATGCCGGAGGGGGGATTCGAACCCCCGACCGTAGTGGCCGTGCAGACCGTGACTGGAGCGCCTCAGTCCCCTCGGCCATCGCGGCCGGCAGGCTGGGCTTCCGCGGCAAGATGCAGACGGACAGATATGCAGTCGCCAAACCGGCTCGTGCTTAATTGTGCACGGGACTCACTGGAGGCTGTCCGGCCCTGTGCTGCAGTCGCGGTCTCATCCCGCCGCGCCGCGCCGCGCCGCGCCGGCCGGCACCCAAATGGCAGCTCGGCCACGCCCACAGGGCCAGCCAGGCCTGCCATTTCACGAGCGGCCGTCACGCGCGCCCTTCTCCTCTGCCGGCACTCGCAGCGCGGCTCGTTCCCATTACACGTCTCTGCTTCAAATTACAACCGTCTCACGGCTAACACCGCACGTACGTGAACTGCTGGTTCGTGTCTGTATCTACAGCTACATTAACACACCGCACAGTAACACTCAGTGTATCACCTTGATAAATAGTCTGTACTCTGTGAGCATGGCTGTCAACATTTGAAGTACACAAACTGATCAAAATTATGTCAGTCTATCACAGACAGTCGCGAAACTCTCTCTAGGGAAAAACTGCAGCTGAAGCGATACTAACGCTCCAAACGGTCAGTAGGGCAGTAGGGAGCAGTGCTTCAGTTGGGCCGGTACCGCCTAAAATTCAAACTCGCTATTAGCGTACCGGCTAAATTTCTGTCTTAAATCTGTAAAAATTATACCAACTATAAATTGTCGAATGGATTTCACACACACAAAAAAAAAAAAAGAATGGAAAGTTTTAAGTTTATTGGAGTCCCTGGACTTGCAAACTTACATTA
Source organism: Locusta migratoria (assembly GCA_026315105.1). NCBI lineage: Eukaryota > Metazoa > Arthropoda > Insecta > Orthoptera > Acrididae > Locusta > Locusta migratoria. The sequence goes on along the minus strand of CM048744.1, from coordinate 729,842,932 downwards.
AGTACCACACACACACACACACACACACACACACACACACACACACACACACACACCGAGGAGGATGCGAACTTCCGACGGCAGCCGCCGCGCTATCCGTAACAAGACGGATACGATGTATACATCCTGAGTATGTCGTTACGGTAGCTGTACCTTCATATCCTGCTCGAACGTGTTGAATGAACTATAAATGATACGGATAGAACCCGTACATATGTAATGTTCGCCATTTTCTCGTTTGTGGAAAACCGCTTCGTGGAAAAATTGTATCTATTCAAGGACTACGTTCTGCCGGCCGCGGTGACCGAGCGCTCTGCGGCGCGCCAGTCACGGTCCGCAAGGCCACTACTGTCGGGGGTTCGAATCCCCCCCCCCACCCCCCGGGCATGGATATTTGAGCCGTCCATACTCTTAGCTAGTTCATAAGTAGTTTGTAAGTTTAAGGACTGATGACCTCGTAGTTAAGTCCCATACGCTATACAAACATTTGAACATTTGATTTGACTACGTCCTACCGACCGAATAATGTCTCCCACTTCATCCACAATTTGTTAGTTTACAGATTCAGATCCAATTTGATTGCCGGGGACTTTACCAGTAATGCGCACTATATTGAATACACGAGTAAACACTGTTGAATCCGCTAATCTGCTGCGATTATGAAGTCGTCTGCCGTATTCTATACAAGCAGCACCAACAGAGCTTCCAATACAAAAATAACGTCCTTGTCGAAATCGCCAAGCATTTTAAGGCTCCTTTCTCCTCACTATGCAGCCGCTGCCAGTCAGAGTCGTCCCTGGGACACAGATGTGTGTGTTGTTCTTAGTTTAACTTACTTTATGTACACTTTAAATCTACTGACCGATCATGGTTGCGTACACTTTCCCGGCGTAATAACTGATAATATTCATCTCGGGAATGCAGCCGGATACCGTCGTCAACTAAACACGATATTTCGGCAGACCAGCTGGCTGCCATCTTCAGGTGAGAGCGCTAATACACTAACTCGCCGGAAACTGAAACAGAACAGAAACAGCGGCCCCTTTATACACCACTGACGACCCACCGCGCGTGCGCGAAACCAAAATAGAAGCCACCTAGGCGCAATAGAACTAGTAGCGCGCCGGTGGAGAAAATCGGCAGAAACGATGGGTCGAAACAAGGCTAGTATGGCCGATAATACTATTAATAGGGACAAGGGCTTTCCTCTAAGTAAAACTTGGAACCCGATCTTATCTGACATTAAGCGACAACCGTCTTCATTTCGACCTGCTGTTTCTTTTAACTAGCCTTGTTTCGACCCATCGTTTTTGCCGATTTTCTCCACCGACGCGCTACTAGTTCTATTGCGCCTAGGTGGCTTCTATTTTGGTTTCGCGCACGCGCGGTGGGTCGTCAGTGGTGTATAAAGGGGCCGCTGTTTCTTGTTCTGTTTCAGTTTCCGGCGAGTTAGTGTATTAGCGCTCTCCCCTGAAGATGGCAGCCTGTCGGTCTGCCGAAATAAATTGTCTAGTTGACGACGGTATCCGGCTGCATACCCGAGATGAATATTACTGACCGATCAACTCAGCAGTTGGGTTTCTTAGGTATACAAACATTTTAACATTTTTTGAAAGTCCATATCAGCATGCGTAAACACGTGCGGAATGTTTAGACGATGCAATACAATAAACGTAGCCACTAAATAATAATGAAAATCTCAATGTAAACTAAAACAGGACTTTACAACAACCCTTTAATGAAATGAAATAGTGTGTATAGCTATTGGACCAAACTGCTATGGTCAACAGTCCCTAGATTTACAAACTTCTTAAACTAACATTCACTAAGGACAACACATATGCGCATGTACGAGGGAAAACTCGAACGTCTGACGGGAACGGCCGCCCAGTACGTAGCATGACGGCTTAGACCACTCGGCCATTCCGCGCGTCAGCACTCTATTCCTCACTATCGATAATTGCGCCTATAGCAACTGATGAACAAACACGAAACGAAAATGCTTTTAACTCAACTGTATCTCTCCACTCAACAAAAATTGGAGTGGCCAATCGTTCCGAGGCTGCTAACTACGGAGCGCGCCTCTGCTCGCCGTCGGAGGTTCGAGTCCTCCCTCAGGAATTGGTGTATTTGTTGTCCTTAGTATAAGTTAGTTTAAGTAGTTAGTAAGCCTAGGAACTGATAACAACAGTAGTTAAGTCCCAAAGATTTTTTAAAAAAATTAACATTTCAACACATGGTATATGGCGTTCTTATCGTAAATCGTCTATACTGCCATCTTCAAAAATATTATCCATTCTTTTTGAAGCACCCTGTATACGAGTCGCATCCAGAAAGTAAGTCTTCCCATTTGTTATAAAACAAAAACATAGTCACACGAATTCTATTTGGTACCATGTACAGATTCAATGATTCACCTATTTCTCGACATGGTCTCAAAACTATTGAGACACTTGTCATATGGTTGGATCAACTTTTGTATTCCTGTACCGTAGAACTCTTCCATCTGTGGATAGAACCTGGGTGTGTTAGCGATCTTCAACTATTTGTCGTTGTCCAAACGCTTGATGGAGAACGGGAAAAGATGTAAATCGCTTGGAGCAAGATCAGAACTGAATGCTGGATTATCAAAGTGCTTACAGCAGATTTTCTGCAAAACAGTTGCTGCTGGGGACGAGCATTTTTATGGAGAAACACAATAGTTGTGGTAAATATTCCATCATTTTTAACCTAAACAAAATACTTGTCTTAAATCTAGCAGTCTGACAACGATGTAGAGCTGGTTCGATATACAGGCGGCAGACTTCTACGACACAGAAATGCAATACTTGAGCCCAGAATATGTTAAATGCCTCAATTACTTTGGTGACTACGTAAAAAAGTAGCTAAAACATTTCTGTACTTGTTAGCAAAAAACTGTCTTGCCTTTGTTTTTTTATGTGAAATATTACTGTCTAGATGTACCATATGTTCGGCATTGTGGCTACACTTAGGCCTGATCTTATCACCACTGCCAGATTCAAGTAAGGAATTAATGATCACAATGTTGTTATACTAGCGACCATTACTATGGTTGAAAGATCTGAAAAAGTTAGGGAAGTGTTTTTGCTACAAACTGCACATACGCAGTTGTTTGCGTTCTACGTAGACAATGAATGTCAAGAGGAATTGCAGGCAAAGTGTATATGTATTATAAATCTGCCAAGTACGGCAATGAAGCAAATGCAAATGTTTGTATTGCTTATGGGACTTAACTAAGGGGTCATCAGTCCCTAAACTTACAAACTATTTATGAACTAACTAAGACTAAGGACGGCACAAATATCCATGCCCGAGGGAGGATTCGAACCCCCGACCGTAGTGGCCGTGCAGAACGTGACTGGAGCGCCTCAGTCCCCTCGGCCACTGCGGCCGGCGTAAGTCAATGAAGGTCAGTAAAGATCGACCGTAATGTAATAATATAATTGCATAATATGGAGAAACTGAAATTATTTGCACACTAAATTAAAAAATAACGTGTAAATGAATACAAGCAAAAGTTTTTATAAATTTTGATGCGCAAATCATACAACAACTACCTCCGTCGTACCTAAACAAGAGATCTTGCCGGGAAACCAATAAAATTCTAGTCCCATGAACGTAGATAACTAAGTCAAAGGTCTCCATTCAGCGGCAGTCTATCGGTTGACAAAAGAAGACAGCAAAACAAAAATTGACAATTTACATTTTACGTTTAGAAAATTGTGTCTCGCAGAAGAATCGTAGAAACATTCCATCCTTTGACCATGGGAGACTTCTGAATCGATAACATCATACCTGGCGTAGATGATCAGATCAGAGTGATGAAAACAAATAAGTCGCCAGCTCTGGATGGAATGCCAATTCGATTTTAGATAGAGCACGGCACTGGCTCCTTACTTCACTTCACTCTGTCGCGAATTCTTGCCCAGTACAAAGTCCCAAGCGAATGGAGAAAGACGCAGATGACTTTTATATAAGAAAAGTGAAAGAATGGCACGAGAAATTAAAGATCAATAACGTAGGTTCGCTGTATAATTCTGGAACTTTTCCCCGGTAGGAATAAAATGAGTTTTCTTAAGACGAAACAGCTTTTTCCAGGCATTAACACAGCATAAAAAAGCACCGTTCGTGTGAAACTCAACCGCGGCGGATTAGCCGCGCGTGCTGGAGCGCCGTGTTGCGGTGCGCGCGGCAGTCCGCCGTCGGGGGTTCGAATCCCCCCTCGGGCATGGATGTTTGTGTCGTCTTTAGTATAAGGTAGTTCCTATGTAGTTTATGGACTGATGACCCCGCAGTTAAGCCCCTTAAGCCTTACGAACATTTGAACATTTTTTGTGAAACTCAGCTTTCCTTTTCTCACAGAGGTGATATCGGGCGTTCCACAGGGTAGTGTTATTGGTCCTCTGCTGTTCCTCACTTACATAAACGATTTGGGAGAAAATCTAAGTAGCTCTCTTAGGTTGTTTGCAGATGACGCAGTCATTTACCGTCTAGTAAAATCATCTGAAGATCAAAACCAACTGCATAACGATCTAAATAAGATATCACTGGGGTGTGAAAATTGGCAATTGACTTTAAATAATGGAAATTTGAAGTCGTCCACATGAGTACGAAAAGAAAATCGTTAAGCTTTGTTTACAAAATAAATAAATCGAATGTGAAGGCCGTAAACTCCACTAAATACCTAGGAATCACTATTACATCAGACTTACACTGGAAAGAACATGTAGATAATTTCGAAGGAAAGGCGAATCAGAGACTGCGTTTTATAGGAAGAACACATAAAAGATGCAACAGAACTACAAAAGAGACTGCGTACACTACGCTTGTCCGTCCTCATTTGGAGTATTGCTGCCCACGTAGGTTTGACGGAGGACATGGAAAGAGTCCAAAAAAGGGCAGCTCGTTTTGTATTGTCACCATACAGGGGAGACAGCGTTACGGAAATGATACAGGATCTGGGATGGGAATCATTACAACAACGGCGCTTATCGCTGCGGCGTCGGCTACTTACGAAACTCAAATCGCCAACATTCTCCGCCGAATGCGAAAATATATTGTTGACTCCCACTTATATAGGTAGAAATGATCATCAGAATAAAATACGAGAAATTAGAGCTCGAACGGAGAGATTCAGGTGTTCTTTCTTCCTGCGCGCTGTTAGAGAATGGAATGGGAGATAAATAGTATAATGGTGGTTCGATGAACTCTCTGCCAGGCACTTAAATGTGATTTGCAGAGTATCCCATGTAGAAGACGGGTGCATGTCTGGCGCCAATCCCGGCATCTCTTCGCATTCAAGAGGTTTCGGATGTGACGTTGGATTTGCCAGTGGCGACAGAATGTGTTCCAGTAACGGGTCTGCAGAAAGGATCGGTAGAGGTGACGGGATTCTCGGAGAAGGAGTACGGCCTGTGGAGGTAATGAAGGACGATGTGGGTGTATAGTTTTGGTAGGAATGTGAGAATGGTCGGTGTCATCAACAGTCTGGAGCTGGAAGGAAGCGGCGTGGTCAATTTCAGCAGGGGTGTGGAGAGGCAGGGAGTGGCTGGCGACCTGGGTGTCTATGGAGCAACGGTATGCATCCCAGACGGCGCGGCCGTAATCACGGAGTATCTTAGGAGGGGACTCGGGATGGGGAACGCGAGCCTGACGTGCCACGGGCGTCTAGGGTGAGGAGTACCGGGGCATGGCCACTACCAATGAGGCCTGCATGCGGCCCAGGAGGTTAGGAGAGGCCAGGACGACATCGGGGGCGGTATTGCTCTGTGGGCGAGTAGGTTGCAGGAGGGAAATGAAGTCGCCGCGAAGCTGAGAGAGATACTAACGCCACCGCTGGAATTCGGAGGCAGAACGGGAAGAAATGTTCAAATCGGTGGCAACCGTATAGGTCCTGAAGGATCGGCCTATGTGCGATAGCAAATCATAGGGGAGGTGTGGTACTGCGGGCGAAAACGGTAGCGAGGGTGACTGTGATGGACAGGAGAAAGAGGCTGAGGATGAGGTGTTCAGTAGGAGAGGTTGTGACCAAACTGGGTGGTAGCGGAGTTGGCCAATCGCCACTCCATCGCGAGTGAGTGGGGATCCATCGGTATGGTAGAAGGTATAGAGGGTGGTGCTGATGGAGTGTCGGGGTTGGAAGAATATTTCATTGAGGAGGAAGGCGTCCATGTGGTAGTGGGAGAGGAGCTACATCAAGAGGTTTTTTTGTGTGTATGTAAGGACCGGATATTATTGTAGACGAGGGTACAGGTAGGGCGTGCCATTGGGAGCTGTATGGGGAGGGGGGGCAGACGGAAGGGGACGACGGGAAACGGGTTAAGGGTGTGCTTTAATCGTAGGTAACGTTACAAGAGAAGGTGAAGTGGGAGTGGTTTTGGGAGAAGGTGGCGATGGTTTCTAGTTGGAAGAGTGGGCAGCGAGGTGGTTTGTTGAAGAGTGTGGGGACGCTGAGAAGGGTGGATGTCCTGGAGGACCATGGTGACAAAGCGGATAACGTCCTCCACGGTAAGAGGGGGACAGAGGGAATTATTTGGTTAATGGGCGGATCAATAAGGCAGATGGGGACTGTCAGCTCAGGATTGATGGGGCGGGAAGAGCCTGACACTTTTAGGAGTAGGTGGGATGGGGGGGCCACAACAGGTATTGCAGGTGGGGCTGGAGGCGAGGTTGGGACATTGTTTTAGGAAGTGGAATGACTTAAGGACAGGTGGGGGGGTTGCGACACTGTCCGGTGAGGTGATCATTGTAGGCGAGACACCGCACACAACGATAGGACTGGGGAGGGGAGCGGCAGGTATCCACCTTGTAGCGGCGATCGTAAATGTACGACCCCTCGGTGAAGAGATGGTCGATGGAGGATGCGGGCTCTGTGAAAATTCGCATCAAAAAGGTGGAGCCGGAGGCGTTTTCGATCTGCTTGGTGGACTGGATGGAGGTGTCAGGACAGGAGTTCAGTTGCTCCAGCACCTCAGCCTCCGTGATCACCAGGCTGAGCTTGGTGATAATGGCGGTGAGGGTGGGTGGTCGGCGTGGAATTTGGGGTTGCGGAAGAGCTGAGAAGGTTATGTACCGGCCACAGTGGCCGAGGGGACTGAGGCGCTCCAGTCACGGTCTGCGCGGCAACTACGGTCGGGGGTTTGAATCCCCCCTCGGGCATGGATATTTGTGTCGTCCTTAGTCTTAGCTAGTTCATAAGTAGTTTGTAAGCTAAGAAATTGTTATCGGGACGGGAGAGGATGTAGGTGTAGACTTGAGGGGCGGTAGCGAATGGGGTGATATCCATGAATAGGGAGAGGGTGGACGAGAGAGTAGAGGCTGTGGTGAAGGGGACTTTTTTGGAAATGCCTTGGGGGGGCGTGCTCGAACGTTTGGCGACAGGTTTCTTGGTGATGTGGGATGTGGAAGGAGCAGAGAGAGAGAGAGAGGAATTTGGGTGATGTGAATGTGGCGGGGAATGGAGGCGGCATGTGCCCGGTCTTCCGGGCTCGGTGAAGATGACGACTCGGCCACCATGGCGTGTCTATGTTCGATTTTGGCGGCGTGTTGGGGGGGGGTAAGTGTTGGGAGTATGTTAATGGTGGAGGAGGAGGAGATGGGGAGTAGGAGGGAAGGAAAGAGGAAATGTGATGGGTGGCGGTGGCTGAGGAGGAAGCGGAGGTAGAGAGGAGGAGTGTAATGGGCGACTGTGGGAGGTAGAGGCTCCATGTTGTGGTGGTGGGAGCCTGTGACGGCGTGGTGAACAACACCGCCGTTGTTGTGGAGTTGATAGTGGGGGTGGTGGACATTGGGGAAGGGAGGGAAGAGGGGGGCTCGCTGGGGAAGCTTACAGTCCGGAGGATGCGGCGATCTCGACGCGGAGAGGGCTCCGACCCTCGCTGGTTGCGGGGAACCTTGGCCCGACGGAAACGATTGCGGGTGGCAGGAGCGGCGGCGGCCGGGATCGGTCCGATCAGTCCTGGGATAGGGCACGACGATCCGGAACGCAGGGGCCCCAGGGATCTGGGCGGCTCCGTAGCGCCGACGATGGAGGTTGGAGTGGAAGGTGGGGGAGGAGGACTTGATGAGCATGGAGTCCTTGCTGGGGATGAGCTGAAGGATGGAGGCAAATGGGAAGTACTTACGGATCTCGAGGGAGAGGGCGTGATTGTCTAAGAATTTCGGATCGGGGCGGGAGAGGATGTAGGTGTAGGCGCAGTAGTATTACGAAGGCTGTTCAACAAAGAATGATCATAATGCTTTACGGTCATACCTTCCCGCGCTAAAATTTAATCTGTTAGAGCGTAATGTGCAATAATTACGCGGTTGTAATTTCCTTGTTGGTACTCCCGGTTCCCGTCTTTGAGAGGCAGGCGGATTCAGACATGTACAGTATCGCCTACCGCTGTAGTGGAGGTAATATGCGGGAATCAGTACGCGACTTTGAATTCTGCTGTCGTCTGATGAAATCTTCAGCTGAGGTCTCTACAATGTTACAGGAGGTGTGTGGAGTCTGTCCTTCTCTACAGCACACCTCGAAGGTGGTTTATAATGTTTATAGAGGGGAGACGATCAACTTAAAAGGAATTTGGACCCAGTGCTCCAGTTACTGCTAACATGAGCACTGCTGTGCTGCTGTCATTGTGAAAGAGGATCGACGAAGTGCCACCCACACGTTGGTGACAGAAACATTACACATGAATCGTGTCTGTGTCTGATGAAATCCAAGTCTGTCGATTCCCGAACAAAACGACATTCGCGTGTAGGTCTGCATGTAGTTGAAGTTGATGAAAGAGGAAGACCTGGGGTTTCTTTCAAATGTAATCACTGCTGATCAAACATGGCTGCATCATTTTGATCCTGGGAGCAAACATCAAAGCTCATAGTGGAAATCCGCTTCATCGCCACTACCACCACAAGAAAAGAAAAAGTGGTTGATTCTGCTTGGAAAGTTATGGTCATCTCCTTCTTTAATATTAATGGAATAGTTTAACAGTATGTCGTACCTGCACACACATCAATAACTGTAAAGTATTAAAGGGATGTCTGAAAATATTGCCATTTCTTATCAGGAGCGAAAGACCACATTACGTGAAGCAGGCTGGGTGCTGAAGCATGATAATGCGCGGCCGCATATTGTCAATGTTATTGCTGAATATCTTGCAAAATTCAACGTGAAGTTCATCCTTCACTCTCCCTATAGTCCCTATTTAGCCCCGTGTCACTTTTTCTATTTCCTAACTTGAAGAAACGCCTTAGTTGAGGCATTATCCACCATTAGAAGGAGTGGTGAAGCCTGCGGAGGCGATTCTAAAGGACCTCTCAAAAATTATTTACAGCGTGTATTTGAAAACTGGCAGAAACGCTGAGACAAGTGCATCGCTTTCATGAGAGACTACTATAGAAGGACCATTAACATTGGGAGGATGAGTAAAGGTATGGTGTTCAAGAAAATTAGGATGATTCTTTACTTAAGAGCCATCGTACAGCGTTACTATGTCTCTCTACACGCGAGTCGGTACCGATGAACTACACAGTAACGCTCAGAAGCAACTCATTGTCATACTGAAAGGCGAAGGGCAGGGGCAGGTAAATCAGTTCTTATTTTTCGTTCGTTTCAACACAATGATAGTTTAGGAAAAACGGAGGCAAAGCTCGGAGGATCCGCGGAGAAACTAAAAAATCGAAATTGGTAATTGTCTATGGGCATCGCCATTTCCTGTTAGATTCATATTTTTTGCGCTGCCATAGCGTATATTCGACTGGAAAATTGTATGAGCACTTGACCTTACAGTCAAGAGGACCGGCACTGACTACGTAATAATTCGTAAGATGCACGGCGGAGTTTACTTCACAACAGACCTCGACACCAATGTAGTACGAATTTATTCCGCTCTTGATAAAAACTTGCACACTTGACCTTTAAAAAAATCGCATCCTCTACTTCAACCTGAAAACTTTCCGAAATAACACAGGAATACAGTTGACATATTGTGTTTGGCTCATATTGGTACAAAGATAAACGAATAAGACCTGCAGAAAGGTTTCAGCTTAACGACCCAACTCTTAAAGAGTGCTCCGCGTCTTCTGGAGCTCGAAGACTGACATCCAGTCGTCGATCGTGAATAAACAGACATATATTTCTCAAAATAATTTAAATGGCGTAAATTGTATGTTTAGTTAATTATCATATTTCCTTATGAATGATCTCCTGCCCAATATGTAGCTGATCCCCCATCCGTGTGCAACGTTGTAATATTTTAAGTGAAGTTTGGGCAATTAAACAGAATATTCGCAATAAATTTGGCTTAGTCAGGAAAGGTATGGAGTGGATGTCAGCGGTTGGTGCAAGAGGGCGTTCCCAGTGCTGCATCCGTCTTGACTACAGGATAACTACACAGTTTCCCTAACGCAGCGACTGCACAAGACACCTGAGGTACGTAACGACGGAGGTTATTCCACAAAGAGTTTATGAGGTTGTTACCTGGTGCTCGACTTATAGCGGTACTAAATGATGAAATGTTTGTAGAGCTTAAGGGACTGCGGGGTCATCTGTCTCTAAAATTACAAACTACTTATGAACCAGCTTATACTAAAGACGGCACAAACATCCATGCCCGAGGGGGAATTCGAACCCCCGACGGGGAACGGCCTCGCGCATCGTATCATAGCGCCTCAATGCGCTCGGCCACTCCGCCGCGGCTATATAGCGCTACTTTTTGAACAACAAGGACGCAAGAAAATGAATAACTAGTAGCCTCTTTCTGGGTAGCAAAAGTTAGGAATTCGACTCGGTGAGCACCATATAGTGGCAGACACAGTGTCGCGCTTGGAGATGGCCTCCGCCTCCGCCTCCGGGCCGGCAGAGGCCGCAGTAAGAGGTCAAGATTCCGCCCCGAGGACGCCCGGATTATTTTCTCGCTGCCTCTGCATAACGAAAGGGTCGCCGCCCGCCGTCGACCACCTGCCAGGCGTCAACAGAAGCACTGAGCTACCACCGGTCATTCCTGACAAGTGTAGTATATGAAAATAAAGACGAGCAATCCATGCCTAGACTCTCTTCATTACCGGAACCAATCACCAATACTAAGAATACACTGAGGTGATAGCAGTCATGTGATACCGTGTCGGACCTCCTTTTGGCCAGCAAAGCATATCGACTCCACGTGGCACGGCTTCAAAAAGTCCTTGGAAGTCCCCTTCAGGAATATTGAGTCACGTGAAAGGTTTGCCAATTGACTTTCTGCACGATCTGACCTCTCGTTTATGTCCTACTAGCTGCTAAACCCGGTATTTTCCTGGTATATATTCATTCTTTCAGTCATATTAGAAACGAAAAAGATTTCATCTTCATGTATTCATGAAAACAGCTTAGAAGTTACGAAACAGTAAAACAATGAAATATGCATAATGTACCAAATAAGTACAATATCCAACGAAAGAAAAATAGCAATAAAATACAAATTATGTAAAACATTGATTTCATTACTCCATCTCTTTTTCTCTTTCTGCCCATGGGTTTCTATCTTACTATCTGCCAATTTGTTTCGTTTTCATGCAGATCAATTCTTACGTTCTACATCAATATAATTTTTCATTTGTGTAGAGTGTAATATTAGGAAACTGTTGCGATGAATAAATACTGGATAAATAAAGTCTCGTAAAGTTGTTGTAACTCACTGTTTACGACGTCATATATAATGAGCTATGTGTCGTAGGTAGTTTTTAAACCCACAGCGACCGTTGTCTGATAATAAGCAATATGTGTACCAAGTTTAGTTGAAATTGATCCATTATTTTAGGATATGTGGAAAAATACCGTGTGATGTAGCAGTTATTCGGAAATTTCATTGCTTATGACGTCATATCTCCTGAAGTATGTGTCGAACTGTGATGTAACTTCGAAAGTACATTCAGTGGTAAAAAAAGGTAAAGCAGTCAACAATCCGAAGACTGGTTTGAACACCACGGTGCTTTACTAGGCATGGTCCTGTTTGGAGGTGGTATGCCATTGCCTTCCTCCGACCTTCGAACTGACTTACCCAGCCAGTTATGGGGGGACCTACAGTTTAACGTGGCTTCCGAACCACGGTGCTACTCGGTATTTTTCACATGAGCAGTACTGCCAGAGGTGAAAGAAATGGAAAGTGCCAGATAAAAATCCTAGGACCTGGCGGGGATCGAACCCGTGACCTTTGGATTTGTAGTCTGGCACTCTACCACTGTGCAACCGAGGAGCAGTGGTATATGTGCAGTGGTATATGTGACTAATGTCTGAAAAACATGTCGTGAATAGTGTTAGCGTAATAAATCGAAATCTCATGCGTGATGACGCGGTTTTTCATGAACCAAATTGTTTGTGATTTCGTGTCTCATGGACTATATGTCAAACTGTGATATGACATCGAAGGAACATTCAGTGGTATGTACGTGTACTGTCTGCGAATTGTTTCGCGAATACAGTTTACAGTGTAGAATAAATAACTTGTAACGTCATACCAAATGCCGTAGATACACATCATAAACATCGGAAAAGTAGTAAACGAAAAACTTTTTTGTTTTCATGATTTTGTTCGGGCTGGCAGCGAGAAAAAGGTTTGTAAAGATTTGAAATTGTATTTGAAGTTTATTGCAAGTCGCTGAGTGCTGTCGTTGTCAAATAGTTGACGAATAAAATCACGCTATCACGCGCCGCAATATGGGGCAGTTTTTATTGTTTATAACGTGATATCGTATGAACTATGTATCGTCGGTAGTTTTTGCAATCACAGCAAATGATTCCTGACCTTAAAGAATATTTGTATCAAATTTGTCTGAAATCGGTCATCAGTTTAGGAGCAGATATAGAACATTATCGCATGATGAGGCCATTTTTCACGATTGTCATTCTTTATGACGTCATATCTCCTTACGTATGTGTCGTAGGTAGTTTTTACCCCGACAGAAATTGTTGCCTGCTAGTAAGCAACATGTGTACCATGTTTGGTTGAAATCGGTCCAATAGTTTAGGAGGAAATGTGGAACATCTATACACACATACCCACATACACACATACAAACTTTTTTATAAGATGTATAAATAAAAGTTCTATGGGATTCATGCCGGACGATCTAGGTTGGTCACTCGTTCGTTGCAATTGTCCAAAACGTTCTTGAAATCAGTCGAGAACAGTTGTTGTCAGGTGACATGGGGGCTTTTAGCCATTAAAACTGCATATTTGTTTTCCAGCATGAAGTCTACGAATGGCTGAAAATTGTCTCGAAATAGCCGAATACGACCACTTCAAATAAATGATGAGTTCAGTTTGTAAAGCGGACCCAGTCTATTCCATGTAAAAACAGCCAACTACTTTATTAAGGCACCACCAGTTTACACAGCGCACTCGCATCCTACCGTCAGCTATCCAGTAACTGTCTGGGACGACTAGATTATCGCCTATCAAACCGTCCCAAATGTTGACAACGAAGCGATGTTGGTGACGAATAAAGGTGGCGTACATTCCCCTGCTCTCACGTATTGATTGTGACTGTTGAACATATCCTCTCGTGTAAAGGATGCTTCATACGTAGAAAGTACACACTTTGGATAATCCAATTGAACAGTGCACGTTTGCAAAAATCACTGTTGGAATTATATACTGTGTGGAAATGAATCTGGCTTAACGGCTTGAATCTTTTGAAGGCGGTAGCGGTGCTAGTCATCTTCATACCACATACGCGAAATTGTGGAATTGCTTACACCCATTTTTGGTGCAAAACACCGCTTTCTTGTGAAGGGTGTGTTTTCCAGCAACGCTAACGCTTCCTCTTCAAACCCTGGAGTACGCTCGGTACATCGACGACAGCGTTCTTCAGGCCTTCACACTTTTAACACTAAATGAATACGTCGGCTCTCGTCATAACGAGAACGTGCCAGTGGAAAACTTACATCACGTGAAACTGTTTCTCTTAGGGATCTGTGGAGGAGGCGAGTATCTGGCACTCGACAATTCGGAAACCGCTGAACCTACAGACGTTGAGCAGCGTGATTATTTCCATCCGCCGACCCGTAAGCACAGTGCATGTCTTCTCTTTCCGTCCAAGAATAGCGCTCCATTTCCCGTCCGATCCACACAGTACAAATACAAGAGTGTCCCCGTTCGATGGCAAACTGACGCAGGGCGAACCCGACTCTGCATTGAACACAGGTGCTGCCGTCTATGAGAAACCTATCAAACCGACATGTGAACGGCCAAATGCAACGCGTTCACACCCCGCGGTAAACCGTAGTGTTGTCCTGCATGAAATATCTGCAACTATGCGGACTACAGCGTTTGCAAATCAAGGTCATAAACCTTCAACCCGACGTCTCTTTTCACCGTGGAGTCACAAATGCATTGAAAACGTTGCCCTGCAGTCCGATACTGTGTCGACTCGGATGGCGTGTTGTATGCCTACCCTCTTAGCACCGCGCGACGCTATTCAACGACGCCTAGCGCCGTACGCAACATGGGTTGCTATGTGAAATTGTTATGGCCCAATCTACCAGCCTTCTGATTTTCTACATTCATTTTAGATACCCGCTAAATATCGATATAGTAATGATAACAGAGATATTACCAAGCCTTAACTGGAAGTTCCTTCGAGGACCAGCAGAACGACAATTGATTAGCGACTACGTTTATCGTTACACACCAGGAACAGTTTTACATATATTTCGGTATTTAATTTTTCTCAGAATACATTTATATATCCACAATATCACACGTATCATATACATCTATAAACTCAGAGAATTTACTTTTGCAGTCCAAACATATCAGCGATTCTTTGTCTATTACAAATTGAAGTAATAAATTATTCTTCTTCATAGTGTCTTGTAATGTTATTTTTATTACCTCTCCAATGCATCCTCCCACTAGCATATACTCCAGCTCCACCACAGGAAAAACCTACCCTATTCAAGACAGGGCTACATGCAAGACAACACACCTCATGTGTTAACTGACATGTGCAGCCTTTTATGTTGGTGTGACTATCAACAAATTGGCTGAGCGGTAAATTGTCACAGACGGACTGTTCGCCTGGGGGACACACAATATCCTGTGGCAGAGCATGCCCTCCAGCATGACTCCAGGGACCTTGGCACGTGTTGATTGATTGATTTTCCCAGGGAAGCCAAAACAGTCTTGGTCCAACCCGCCACTGCCCGCACCGAAACTAAGTTTATTGTGCGGTATCGCTTCCTGTACATCTAGTAAAGCCAACCAATGCCCTTGAATAGTGCAAGGAGTCCCTTTACCAGTTATTTATTAGACACAGTTTCTTCGGGTCTGGTTGTCCCAAATGTTCTGTGCCTTTTACTTTCCAATGCAACGCATTCGAAGATTAGCTGTAATGCAGTTTCACCACCGTCATCACAGATCCTAGATTTAGTGTCCTCTTCTGTTATTCCCATTGTATGTAGGTGTTTTTTGAAATTCCCATGCCCTGTCAGCAATCCAACCATGAGTCTAATCTTTCTCCTGTTCAGGCCCAGGATTTAAAACATGGCTTTGGCATCATTACCTTGCCATGTTTTTGTTGATGGACTTTGGTCCAATATTCTACGTGCTGTCTTCTGAGCCAGTTACGTAGCTCCAATTTGATCATTGCCTTGGTGATTGTCAGGACAGGTTCCGGTCCAATAAATGGAGTCTCTGTCCCCATCCTGGCTAATCTGTCGGCATGTTCGTTGACACTGATCTCCGAGTGGCCAGGGACCCACAATAGGTTTACCCTATTGCTTTCCCCTAGCTCCACCAGAACCCTGTGACATTCTGCAACAATTTTAGACCTTGTTGCAGGAGCTGTAAGTGATCTCAGGGCTGCCTGGCTGTCTGGATAGATATACATGCTACGGTCTTTGTAGCACCTACGCAAATTCGCCTCCACACACGCCTTGATGGCAGTGATTTCTGCCTGGAATACTGAGGCCAGTTTCCCTAGAGAGATAACACCCTCCAGTCTTGGCTGCACCCCGGATACCACGGCCCCAACGTCTTGGTCTGATTCTGACCCGTCAGTGAACCAGGCAATGTCCCCCGTACGGTTTCGAACTATTTTCTCCCACTGCTCCCTAGTTCCAATTGTTATATTAAAAGGCTTGTTGAAGCAGTATGGGATTATAATATAGTTGGCTGGCATTTCCCCAACCTTTCCTATATTTACCTCACTCACTATTTTAGTGTGTCATTCGGAATATCCCAAAGAGTTCCAGTTTTTGCCAGTTTTGAGTCTCTATGCACCGGCCGCTGCTTCCATCTTGACCCAAAGGTGTAATGGGGGCATATCCAACATGGTTTCCATCGCAGCAGTTGGTGCGCTGCTAATTCCGCATGTTATGGCTAAACAGGCAAATCTCTGCTTCTTACCAAGCTCCTTAGCAGCAACCTGCTGTTTTACCTTCTACCACCACACTACCGCCCCATAGGTGATCCTGGGGCTAATCACCGTGGTGTATATCCAGTGCACACCCTTGGGGCTGAGGCCCCAATTTTTGCCACAAGCTCTCCTGGTACTTACGAGAGTACCTTTTGCCTTGGAGCAAATTGGCACGTGTTACAGAACACGTGCCATTTTGATACTACCAATTAACACCAGTCCCTCAGAGGTAAGGAAGTGGGAACTTGCCCTCCAACATATCCTCTCCTCCCGCCACCCCCTAGCCCAAAATCTACGCTAACCTCCCCCTCCTCCATCCGCAACTTACTTATCCATTAGCCCTTCCTTACCTCTCTCTCACGGTGTGTGTACGCGCGCGCGCGCGCGCGCGCGTGTGTGTGTGTGTCTGTGTGTGTGTGCAGGTATTTCATCAATTCTAGGAGCAATCAATTTTATTATAACAGCAATTAATATACAATCAAATACTATAACTCTTGAACAAACATCACTATTCTTTTGAACAGTAGCAATTACAACCCTATTATTATTATTATTATCATTACCTGTTTCCATCTTTCCCTGTTAATCAGAAACGTTTTAGACAACCCTCCCTCCCTCTTACAGCCCTCAGCATCATTCGGTTCATTCATCTTTTCTTCTCTTTACTGCTTGATCATATCCTCTTTGGCATGGCTCAGTACTACAAGACAGTATCTCTGACTTCTACAATCCTCTAACTCCATCTTCATGACCTAAGTCGTGAATTACCTTCCCCTTCCTTTCCCATTCCTTTTTTCCTTCTTTTTCCCCTTCTCTCTTACCTGAAGAAGGAACACAGTTCCGAAAGCTCGTTTCTTTTTCGTCCTTTTTCTGTGTGTAACTATCGGCTAAACTCTGACCATAAGTTATTGGTCATGAATTATAGGCTGAAACTGAAAAAACTGCAAAAAGGTAGGAATATAAGGAGATGGGACCTGGATAAACTGAAGGAACCTGAAGTTCTTCAGAATTTCAGAGGGTGCTTTAGGCAACAATTGACAAAAACGGGAGGAAATAAAACAGTAGAGGAGGAAAGGGTAGCATTGAGAAATGAAATAGTGAAGGCAGCAGAGGACAAAATAGGTAGGAAGGCAAGACCTACAAAAAGTCCTTTGATGTCACTGGAGATACTAAATTTACTAGATGAAAGGAGAAAATATAAAAATGCAGTAAATGAAACAGGCAGAATGGAGTAGAGACGACTAAGAAATGAAATTGTTAGGAAGTGCAAAATGGCTAAGCAGGAGTGGCTACAATGCAAATGCAATGCTGTAGAAGAATGTATAAATAGGGGAAAAGTAGATACAGCTTACAGGAAAATAAAAGAGATATTTGGAGATAAGAAAAACAGCTCTATGAATATCAAGAACACAGATGGAAAATCAGTTGTCAGCAAAGGAGGGAAATGAGGGAAAGCTGAAAGATGGAAAGAGTATACAGAGAGGCACTATGAAAGAAATGAACTTAGAGGCAATATTCTAGGAAGGGAAGAAGAAGAAGTAGATGGGGATGAAATAGGAGATACTATACTGAGAGAAGAATTTGACAGAGCAGTGAAAGACCTAAGTCGAAACAAAACCCCTGGAGACATTCCCTCAGAGCTATTGAAGTCTCTGGGAGAACCAGCCATGACAAAACTCTTTCACCTGGTGTGTAAGATGTATGAGACGGGCGAAGTACCTTCAGACTTTAAGAAAAATGTAATAATCCCCATTCCAAAGAAAGCAGGTGCAGACAAGTGTGAAAACTACAGAACCATCAGTTTAAAAAGTCATGGTTGCAAAATATTAACACGAATTATTTACAGAAGGATGTAAAAGCTGGTAGAAGCCGAACTCTGGGAGGATCAGTTTGGGTTCAGGAGAAATGTAGGAACACGGGAGGTAATACTCACTTTACGGCTTATCCTAGAAGATAGATTAAGGAAAGGCAAACCAACATTTCTAGCTTTTGTAGATTTGGAGAAGGCTTTTGACAATGTTGATTGGAATAAACTCTTTCAAGTACTGGTACAAGGAAGAGTAAAATATAGGGAGCGTAAGCTTATTTACAACTTTACAAAAACCAGACAGCAGTTGTTAGAGTTGAAGGGCATGAAAGGGATGCAGTGGACGGGAAGGACGTAAGACAAGGTTCTAGCCATTCACCAATGTTATTCAATTTGTACATTGAGCAAGCTATAAAAGAAAGCAAGGAGAAATTTGGAGAAGGAATTAAAGTTCAGTGTGAAGAAATAAAAGCATTGCCAATGACATTGTAATTCTGTCAGAGACAGCAAAGGACCTGGAAGAGCAGTTGAACGGAATGGACAGTGTGCTGAAAGGTGCATATAAGATGAAGATTAACAAGAGTAAAACTAGGGTAATGGAGTGCGGTTTAAGAAAATCAGGTGATGCTGAAGGAATTAGATTATGTAACGAAACAATAAAGGAGGTAGATGAAGTTTGTTACTTGGGCTGTAAAATAACAAATGATGGTCGCAGTACAGAGGATATAAAATGCAGAATGGCAATGGGTAGAAAAGCGTTCTTGAAAAAGAGAAATTTTTGTTAACCTCGATTATTGATTTAAGCCTAAGGAAGTCCTTTCTGAAGGCATTTGTGTGAAGTGTTGCCTTGTGTGGGAGTGAAACATGGACGTTAAACAGTGCGGACAGGGAGAGGATAGAGGCTTTTGAAATGTGGTGCTACCGAAGAATGCTGAAGATTAGGTGGGTGAATCGCATAACTTATGAGGAGGTACTGAACAGGATTGGGGAGGAAAGGAATTTCTGGCATATGTTGACTAAAAGAAGGGATCGATTGGTAGGAACTCATTCTTAGGCATTAGTGAATCGTGAATTTAGCATTGGAGGGAAGTGTGTGGGGTAAAAACCGCAGAGGAAGACCAAGAGATGGATACAGTAAGCAGATCCAGACAGATGTAGGTTGCCGTTCTTATGTGGAGTTAAAGAGGCTTGCTCAGGATAGTGTATTGTGGAGAGCTGCATGAAACCAATCTCCGGACTGAAGACCACAACAACACAACAACTATTGGCTGTACAGAAAAAAGGCAAGTACCGGCCAGCGAATCTTTTGACAAATAATACATCATCTCTGTGGAGAATTTCCATCATTAATCGAATAAATCAGTTTAAAACTGATGTAGGATACATTTTGTCTGCATCATGCCGCTGCAATAAATTATAAATTTTACTGCACAGTCTCCTCCCAGGTAACGTTGCAAACTGCACCTTAAGTCAGCGGCGCCAATATTAAACGAATAGTATAGTAACGAGCGAGGACTACCATGGAACGGCTGATAGTGAGACTTTTCAAAACGTCTATGTTTTCGTAATATTTAACCAATATTTTGAAATATCACGGTGCAATGGTGCACGACGGCGAGATGAGCTGTAGTGACGGCTCCTGGGTGAGTGCTCCTGATACGAGGCAGTGCAGATCCGGCAGCTAGCCGTGTGCTGGCGCCCTTGGGCCCGCGCGCGGCTGGCTGGCAGTGGGCCACGCCCTGCGGCAGGCGGGCAGCCAGGCTGCCCTTTAGCCACGCCACACCGCCTGCCTGCTCTGCTCTGCTCACTGCTGAGCCAACTGCTCGGCCCGTTACCAAGGTCACCGCGCAGCCACCAGACAAGAACCTCTCCTGACGACCACGCTTTTTTCCAGAGCACACTCCCATACCAAGAACTGTGACCGTTCACCGGCGTATCCTCAACAGCTCGCGTCGTCATGGTTATCCTGTTGGAGGCTGCATCGGAACAAAGTAGAAATAATTTTCGAAATTTCTGATCTTTCTTCTTAATTCTCCCATAATGGTAATAAAAAATTAATAGAACTCATAGACAAAATACTATAATTAAATCGCATTCGAGCTGCACGAAAAGTAAATGTATGGCATGACCTAACCTTCAGTAAGTGGCAATGTGGTTTGTAATATCTCTGGAAGTACATTCTTTACAACAATGATATTAACTATGAAAATATTGGGTTTGCAATTCTGTTACATTTTACTACCTGATATTAATTTCGAAACTTTTGACAGATTAGAACTATCGCATGCGGTTTCGAAGCCAGCACCTTTGCTTTCGCGCGTGACTGATCTACATCTGAGCTACCTGTGCACGCCTCACGCCCAGTCCTTACAGCTTCAGGTTCTGAGTTCAACACCTGGCACACTGCTTTTTTTCTTTTTTTTCTTTTCTTTTTTGTATCCCATTCTCGTCGCTACTGTTGTGTCTCGTTGCCGCCGGTGGTCCTAGGTGACGGTGGCAGAATAGAGAGAGACCGACACAGGAAAATAGGATGCACGCGTGTGCGGGTACCTGGTCTGAGGTGACCAGCCAGTGGGACAGCAGAAACTAGAAACACTGAACTAGATTAGAACAAGATATATTTCGAAGAGAGAGAGTACAATACTTAGCTTTGTTAACTGAAGTCTAGTGGAAAGCAGATACATAGTTTAAGTAGATAGAGGCGTGCCTACTGATGAGACACTTTCCTAGTGCCTGTCTTAATCCCAAGTGACGGATGCAGTTCAGTGGTGGCCACGAGCGGGATTGCAGCAGAGGGCGCTCGTGGCAGACGTTTTAAGAACGCCTCGCCGTTCTTGCATGGCGGCGCGTGGCGAAAGTACGTGGCGCGCACTTCAGACTTGTACGACACCACAGTTTCAATCTGGCCGACCGCAGTGAGACGCTATGCTACGATGGACGAGGCAGTTCCCCGTCGAGGGTTCGAATCCTCCCTCGGGCATGGATGTTTGTGCTGTCTTTAGTATAAGATAGTCTATAAGTAGTTTGTAAGTTTAGGGACTGACGACCACGCAATTAAGTCCCATAAGCTTTACAAACATTTGCAGAAATAAGGGACCAAACTGGTGAGGTCATCGTTCACTAGACTTATAAAATATTTATCCTAAATTATGTTAAGAACAATTACACACACCCATGCCCGAGGGAGGATTCGAACTTCCAACGAAGAACGGATGCGTAATCCGTGGCAAGGCGTCTTTGACAGCATGGCCACTTCCAGTCGACAAGGAAGTTTCACTCTATTTTTTGCTTTTAGTTATTGAAATTGTGAGATAATCAAATGTAGTGTTAAAATTATTGTGTTATTTGCAGGTTCATGCATGGGCAAGTCAAGTTCTTTAGTGCCAAGGCCTGTAGTAATATACTACGAAACGAAATATGCGAACGGGAGAGTAATAATTGGTTTTGGATGCTGGAAAGTGCCTATTTTTTCCGCGGTCAGTATGAATTATCAGAGAGTGCAGCAAGCATTTTGGAATTTTTTACGCCAGTGACAAGGGAAATGAGCCACAACGGATATGAAATAATTTGCGCCGTGCGGTATTGGCCGCATGGTCTAAGGCATCATGCTACGGACTGGGCGGTGCCTCCCGTCGGAGGTTCGAGTCCTTCCTCGGGCATTGGTGTGGGTGTTGTTCTTAGTGTAAGTTAAAGTAGTTTGTAAGGCTAGGTACTGTGACCACAGAAGCTTAGTCCAATAGGTTTACGAACATTTTAACATTTCATTTGAAACAATTAGATTTTAGATTAAAAGCATCTTGGACACGACAATGCTAATCTGGCTAATATTACTGAGCTCGAATTACATCTAGCTCTAGAAAGAGGAAGAATATTTGGGCTTATTTGTTTCAAGATGGCCGCCAAAATAATTACCACAAATCATTACCAACTCCACCGTAGGACTTTCAGGAAATTGCTTTCTTTGTTTTATATTTTTACTTGCACCAGTTATGTGTTGTGCTGTGGAACAATCATTTAATAAACTTTACATTTCATTCCTTTCCTTTCTTAATTCCATGCATGTTAGGTACGTAGACAAGAGTTTCTCCTAATACTTTAAATATTCCGAATATTCTTATTTTCGTTAATTTCAGACCGTAATTTTTTTTGTGGTCACTGAGAAGCAAACGTTCTGGTTGTTTTTACAAATAACTCATGTATCAGTAAAAACTGAATTTACGTCAGTGTCATTAAAATAGCGTATATTTAGTAAGACATTGCACCATCAGATTACTGATTTAATATCGGTCTAATTGTTTACAAGGACAAGTCATGCATTTAAGTAACGTATCTGTTATGAAATTAGCCATTGCAATTATAGATTATTTGAAAAATTGCTGTATATATTGTGAAATATGCAATCATATTAACTGTATATTGATCGGCTATACTTTGACATAGTACACATTTTCATTGCCATGTCTTAAATAGTGTGTATTTTTCAAGAACGTTTCTCTTATTGTGATGACAATGGAACGCACCAGCTACGAAGACAACATTTTTCATTTTTACAGAGATAACGAAACACTTTTGGGTTCAGATGGTTTTATCGCTTTTTCAAATATTCTCTATCACAATTTATTAACTTTAGTGTACCTTTAAATCAATTTTAGAAACTATTTCGTCTACTCTTTTTCGTGCACGAAAAATACTGTTTTCGAACGAATAAACAGCTTCCTATCATGCTAAAAATTACTGTATGAAAATTTTTGGTTGATATAAAGATAAATGAGGTGAACAAGGGTAATGAAACATGAATTAGATGTGTCTTATTCTCCGTCAGTTTATCAATTACTTGACTTTTTTGTAACAGTTGGCTTGACACGAATATTTTCCCTAACTTCATTAATGATTTGTGGGAGCAGTTTGTTGCATACTATTCAGCATTTATTGATTTTTTAAGAGACTGGCGGATAATGTCTATTGTAAACAAAAGAAACAAGCAGTATTCTTCTTTGAACTGCTCCGCGATCGAACTAATTTTGCTGGTTTTAGTATATCTCACAACCAGATCACTTGCTGCTGATCAGATTCAGTTCTGTACGAAAATATTCAAGCTTTGCATCCAGCCGTGGTATTCTAAATGAATTCTTAATTTTCTTGATCGAATTTTTAGAGCATTTTCTTACATCGTTCGATGCAAACCTGCTTTTAATCTGCCATAGAATAAAATCTGTTGGAGAAAATGTCCCGGCCAGGCTATTGTTCTCAATATGCCAAAAATTCAGCCATTTCAAAATTAGTCACATCTCAGTCATAATACAGACAGTATCGGTGTTGCATAAAACGGTTGCAGAAAAAACTCTATTGGCAAAAGATTAAGCGATGTTCGAGGTATTTTTGACACAGTGAAATAGAATTGACACTAGTCGTATTGAGGGATCAACTTTTGTATTTCTGTGTCCTAGAAGTCTGCCACCAGTGACTGTAACCTGCTTCTCAAAGTCATCTTCAGCTTTTCGTCGTTATCACTACGATGATCGGAGTACAGCAATTTCTTGAGGTGCAAGAAAAGATGGAAATTACTGGTCACGAAATCAGGACTGCAAGCTGGATTATCAAACAGCTCCCAGCCGAACATCTGCAAAACAATTGTTGATCGCTGAACTGTATAGGGACGAATATTATCGATGACAACACAACACCTGCAGTAAGCAATCCACGTCTCTGTGTTCTGAATGGCACGTCAAAGTAATGCCTCTCCTCCGGCCGCTGTTTTGATGACGACGAAGATCTGAAGATGACGGTAAACGCTGCCTCTATTCACTAGAGGCAGACCTCTACAACACAGGAATGCAAAAGCTGAGCCTACGATGTAAGAAAGTGTCCCCATTCATCAGGTGACTATCTCGAAATATAAGGCAAACAATGCTGTGCCTATTAACAAATGTTCAAATGTTTGTCAAGCTTAATGAACTTAACTGCAGGGTCATCAATCCGTAAACATACAAACTACTTATAAACTACCTAATACTAAAGATAACTCCTCTACAGCCATGCCCAAGGGGGGGATTCGAACTCCCGACGGGGAACGGCCTCGCGCATCGTAGCATAGCGCCTCAATGCGCTCGGCCGCTGCGCCGCGGCGATTATTAACAAAGTTTTTCGTGTAACTATGATATGTTGTTGTGGTCTCCAGTCCGCAGACTGGTTTGATGCAGCTCTCCATGCTATCC
Source organism: Locusta migratoria (assembly GCA_026315105.1). Lineage (NCBI taxonomy): Eukaryota > Metazoa > Arthropoda > Insecta > Orthoptera > Acrididae > Locusta > Locusta migratoria. The sequence continues at coordinate 729,818,509 of CM048744.1, read as the reverse complement.
TGTCCTGTGCAAGTATATTCATCTGAAAATAAGTTTGACAACATACATTCTTTTGAATCTGGTTACTGTATTTGTCCCTAAGTCTTCCTCTGCGATTTTTACCCCACATACATCCTTCTAAAGCTAAGTTGACGATTTCTTGATATCTTTAGCTCTTCTCTTAGTCAAGATATGCCAGAAACTCCTTTTCTCCCTAATTCGGTTAAGCACCTTCTCATTAGTTACGTGATCTACCCATCTAATTATCATTTGTCTGTAGCATCACATTTCGCAAGTTTGTAACATCTTTTTGGTCTGAACTTATCGTTCACGTTTCACCCCCAATACAATGCTACACTCCAGAAAAATGCTTTCAGGAAGGACTTCCCAACAATTAAACGCTTTTCTTTCCATAGCCATGCTGCATTTAGTATCTTCTTTACTTCGGCAATCAGAAGTTATCTTGCTATCAAAACAACAAAACTCCTCTACTACTAATCTCTACTCTACTCTAATCTAATTCCTTCAGCATCGCCTAATTTTCTGACGCTACATTCCGTTGGCCTTGTTTTACTCTTGTTGATGTTCATCTTATACCCTCCTTTCAAGACACTTTCCATTCCATTCAATTGCTCTTCCAGATCCTTTGCGGTCTCTGACAGAATTAGTATGTCAGCGGCAAACCGCAAAGTTTTTATTTCTTCTCCTTGAACTTTGAATCCCTCCCCAAATTTCTCCTTGCATTTATTCCAGTATGATATATTAGTTTAAAAAATAATAAAACCGAATTCCGCTTAAGCGCCTCTTATTTTGTAATTTTTGTAGTGCAGCTGCTTTTACAGGATCATTTGGTATACTATTCTAAGAGCGACAAGTAGACTTAAGGTGTAACAACTTTAAAGGCGATCCGGATATCTTTCAACGTTTTCTGCAAAAAGGTGTGGTTTATGTCTATTGTATCTGACACAGGAAACGATCTTTTTGTACACTGTTCAAAATAATTAGGGAATGAGGTGAGATACCAAACACAATATACATATGATAATGTATTTTATTCAAAATATTGGTCATTGTAATTCTTGTATGATACAGTACGATATTTTGCTGTTACAACTCGTCACTTGAGGTTTACAATGCGTTTATATAGAGCGAGGCACCATGGGGATACCACAATGGTAAAAGTCATACTCGTTGCCCTCTGGTGTAGTATGTGATCGCCGACCGCGGTGGCCGAGGGGACTGAGGCGCTTCAGTCACGGTCTGCACGGCCATTACGGTCGGGGGTTCGAATCCCCCCTCGGGCATGGATATTTGTGCCGTCCTAGTTCGTAAACAGTTCAAAAGTAGTCTGTAAATTTAGGGACTGATGACGCCGTAGTTAAGTCCCATAAGCTTTACAAACATTTGAACATTTTTGAAGTATGTGATCACCTCGGACGTGCGTTACAAGTGCAAACCTGCTTGGCATGGACGGTATGAGGTTATCAATCATATCTTGAGAGATATTTAGCTCTTCTTCCGTGAGTGAAATATCCAGCTGTGAGGCCGTTATGGGAGGTGCTGTCTGGCAGTAATACCAAGCGCATCCCATGTTCAGTTGCATTTCAGTCCGGTGAACAAGCTGGCCACTCCATTAGTTCAATTCCAAGCATGTTGTCCACCAATGCTGCTTACATCCTTCCTATGACTGTCCTTGGAATAAGCTTCGGGTAAGTCACGTTGTTGGATTGCACTACCTGATCACGAGACTATATGACCCCAACTGCTTGTGTAATTCGTTTGGTAAACACAAGTCAACACCAACCCTCCCTTCAGAACCTAGATATCTCAACTAATTTATTGTAAAGGTGTGGTGTCTATTCTTTCGGACGTGCGAAAGAACGGACACCACAACTGCTTCGCAGCCAAATAGCACTTGCAAATGATTGGTAAAGGAAGGGAAGGAAGAAGGATAGGAAAGAAAGGATTGACAGTGGCCGCATTTGGGCATTGATATTAAGCAATGGCGACAAATGAAAATGTGAGGCGGACCGGGAATCGAACCCTGGTATCCCGCTTCGCGCCAGCTGTCGCCTTAACCACTTTGCCACCAGTGCTCGCCTCCAGTCCGTCTCAAATTCTCAATTAGTATTTAAACGCGACGACGGCGTTAGCTTCAGTTATTTCACCGCAGTTGCGGTCATACGTCCGACCTCGCACGGGAATCCATAATGGCGAGTGTAAGAGGGCATGGACGATAGGGGCGCTACAATCATAGCGTGCGACTTGTGAGAATTTGAGACGGACTGGAGGGAAGCACAGGTGGCTAAGTGTGTTAAGGCGACCGCTGGCCCGAAGCGGGAGAAAAAATGTTCAAATGTTTGTACAACTTATGGGACTTAACTACGGGGTCATTAGTCCCTAAACTTACAAACTACTTATGAACTACTTACGAATTAGGACGGCACAAATATCCATGCCCGAGGGGGGATTCGAACCCCCGACCGTAGTGGCCGTGAAGACCGTGACTGAAGCGCCTCAGTCCCCTCGGCCACCGCGGCCGGCGAAGCGGGAGATGCGGGTTCGATTCCCAGTCCGGCTCACATTTTCACTTGTCACCATTGCTTAATATCAATGCCCAAATGCGGCCACTGTCAATCCTATCTTTCCAATCCTTCTTCCTTCCCATCCTTTAACAATCATTTGCAAATCCTCTAATTCTTTCCACCAGTATGTTGCTATGCGACGAAGGCGTATGGTTCATTGCTTCACCGCAGATGCTTTAATACCGTTCGACCTCGTGCAGTCATCCGGATGGCAAGCATAAAATGACATGGAGGATACTCGACGCACTATCGTAGTGTGCGAGTTGTGGGGATTTTAGGGAGACGGGAGGAGTGCGCGGGTAGCCAGCATGTCGCGCGGGAGTGTCCAAGCGTTCTAAAAAGTCTTGCCGCGGTGTGCACGGTCGCTACCTTTCAATTCGAGTCGTCCCTCGGGTATGGGTGTGTGTGTGTGTGTGTGTGCGCGCGCGCGCGCGCGCGCGCGCGTGCGTGCGTGCGTGTGTGTGTGTGTGTGTGTGTGTGTGTGTGTGTGTGTGTGTGTGAGAGAGAGAGAGAGAGAGATACAGAGAGTGGTCCTTAGCATTAGTTATATTAGTAATAAAATAAGATGAAATGGATAGTTAAGGCTATCGATGGCCCCAAGCGGAAGGCCCGAGTTCGAATTCCGCACGACACAAAAATGTACATTGTCGCCACTGAGGTATGTAAATAGCAGCCAGAGTCATCCCTCCCTTCCTGTGATTAAAAGTGCAGCGTGTTGTTTGTCGGGGACACAGGCACATGTTTGCAGTGGCTGACGCCTGTGTCGGCCGCAGTCCGCTAGCAGAGCAGAGCAGTGGGCGCGCCCTGGTGTGCTGCTGCTCCGCCTCCGCGCTGCCGGCTAGCAGGCCGGATCCAGTGTCGACCTTGCGCGCCACGTACAGGCGCCGAGCGGCCGCCCGCTGCCGCCGGCCTAAATACGGAGAACAGGGTTCAAGCCCCGGCGCCTCCCACACTGCTCGTTTATCATGCCTGGCGCCGCGGAGTCTGTCCAGCCATCTAGAGGAGCCCTGCGTGCGGGGACTGGCCATTCATCGCCGCGCCGGCCATTCTCATTCTTCACGCGTGTCCAGACCGTCAAGTAGGATAAGCAGCGTCCGTAGGCTGACACAACCAAAATACAAAACACCGTAACTCAGGACAAGATAAACATACGCCAAGCTCTGGCTTTACTAACAGCTGCGGAACTGGATTTTTCCCTGCATGCTGTTGATAGCATAAATTAACGCCGAGAAAACAGCGGCGCAACAAATAACACAACAACTACACTCCTGGAAAATGAAAATAGAACACCATGAAATCGTCAACCCAGCGAGCGAAATTTTATTAACACACTTTCTTGATAAGCCAGTCGCGGTGGCCGAGGGGACTGAGGGGCTCCAGTCACGGTCCGCACGGCCACTACGGTCGGGGGTTCGAATCCCCCCTCGGGCATTGCTATTTGTGCCGTCCTTAGGATTAGCTAGTTCATAACTAGTTTTTAAGTTTAGGGACTGATGACCCCGTAGTTAAGTCCCATAAGATATACAAACATTTGAACATTTTGAACATTCTTGAGAATGTATATAACACACGATTACGCAGTCAGGACCGTACGAATTTGAGTACAATCACCAGAGCGTGCACATGTCGACCCTAGTATCGTGCATACCCTCCTTTTGCAGGAATGCAGTGTGTAACTTTCTCATGAAGTCGATCGTACAAAAGCCGAGTTAAGTCTTATGGTATGGCCTGCCATGAAATTTCCATTTCATGCTTCAGTTGGATCAGATCTCGTGTCGGTCGTGTAGTCCGCGCCAACATGACGTTTCATTCGGTCCCAGATATTCCCATGGGGGAACAGATCTGGGGATAATGATGGACAGGGTAGTTGACGTACACCTAGAAGAGCACATTTGGTTGTACGGGATACTTGTAGACCTGCATTGTCCTGTTGGAAAAGCACATCTCCTTGTTGGTGCATGAAAGGTGGAAAGACGGGTTGAATGATGATTTCAATGTACCGTTTACTGTTGAATTTGCTCACAAAGTACACCAGAGGACAATAACCTGTGTAGGGAATGGCTCCCCACACTATGATGCCAGGTGTCGGCCCCGTTTGCCTCTGTCGCGTACACTCCAGATTTTCGCACTCCCCTGCACGACACCACCCACGCGTACGACCATCATTGGCACCGAGGCAGCGACGACTCTCATCACAGAAGACAACACGTCTCCATTTGACTCTTAATGATAGCCTACCATAACGCCATTGGAGGCGGGCTGAACGATGTTGGGAAGTGAGCGGACACTCTTAACGGCACTCCGTGCACGTTATTCCTTTTATCCTACAAAAATGAATGTACTGTATGTTTTTCGAAACGCAAGCCGGCCGTGATGGCCGAGGGGACTGCGGCGCTCCAGTCGGGTCGGGGGTTCGAATCCCCCCTCGGGCATGGATATTTGTGCCGTCCTTAGTATTAGCTAGTTCATAAGTAGTTTGTAAGTTTAGGGACTGATGACCCCGTAGTTGAATCCCATAAGCTATGCAAACAGTTGAAACAGTTGAGTCGAAACGGAAACTGAGTCAGTGAGACACACTTCACCTGCTGCGTGCAGCGTCAGAGAGAAGGGTTGCTGTCAGGAGTTTACAGTTGCAGACTGTCACGCTCGTTCTGAAGAATGATACCTCTCATCTGCGCTCTGACAATGTACTACCCTAACTTCTTCGACAGATAAGAAGACCACCTTTGTTCGCACAATTTTAACGAAGCTTACGGTCTTGTCGTCGTGGTTCCTAGTTCTGAAACGAATTTAAGGGCCAAATTGGAGACTTAGAATATTATCTGCCAAGCTAGGATGCACAGGTGGACTGTAGTGTATTACATTTCAAATTCTACTACCATCGTTGCTGATTGCGTGTGTGTTGTATATTAGGGTTAATGAAGGGACTGTCTGTGATCGTCATACTAAAATCCCGAAGGAATAGCGCAATACTATAACAGACGCGACTTCAAATACTAGTCTTCAGCTGCCTAAGCACTCTCAACAGCGTTTCAAATACTTTTAAAAAGCAGTAAAACTCATGATAGGTAAAAAAAGCTGGCTATAAGATGACAAAGCAGCTAGAGGTTTTTGATGAATGTAAGTGTATATCGAAAAAATAAGTTTTCCCTGTCTTCAAACTGAAAACCGCAACAACAAAAATGGTCATGAGAAATGGAAGTAATGTGTTTAGATACAGACGACTCCATCTACAGCCACGTACAGAGCGACCACATTAATAACATTAAAAATAAAATAACAGCTTTATTCGCATGAAATCTTTGATTATTGCAAATCTATTTCGGTCACCGAGTGACCGTCTTCAGAAGGCCTGTGGGCCCACATAGACTAGCATTTTTCATTTTACCATTCTTGACATTGACTGTATACAGTAACACTGCCATGTTAAAATGCAAACTGCTAGTCTGTTTGGACCCACAGGGCTTCGATTCTAGCTCTGAAGATGGCCACTCAATGCCCGAAATCGACTGGCAATAATCAAAGATTTCGTGCGACCAAAGCTCTATCTTGTATTTTTAATATTTTTACAATAATGTACTTGTCACCGTAGACAATATATTAAAACCCACATACTGAAGCAACATACGGCATTGTTCGGACGAGACTCACCAGCTTGCAAGGCAAGTCTCATATTCCGATTTCCAAGAACGTAGTCCGTTAGAACGGTGCTGCCGGCCGCGGTGGCCGAGCGGACTGAGGCGCTCCAGTCAGTCTGCACGGCCACTACGGTCGGGGGTTCGAATCCCCCCTCGGGCATGGATATTTGTGCCGTCCTTAGTCTTAGGTAGTTCATAAGTAGTTTGTAAGCTTAGGGACTGATGACCCCGTAGTTAAGTCCCATAAGTTCTACAAACATTTGAAACATTTAGAAGGGTGCTAAAACTAAGTGGATACATGTCCCGACTTATCAATAGACAGACTTATCTGAAAAAAAAAGCCATCAAATTTTCGATTCATTTCAGGTGACTTCAGGTAGAGACCACGTAGGATACCTGGCCGATGCAGAGATACGAATTTTCATCCATGGTCGAGTTTATTCGTTTGTTTGGAGACGAAGGCGCCTCAACCAACACTGCCTAAAGAGAAGGCCTGAGCGCTGTTGTGTACATCACAAAGAGCAGGCCGCGATCGAATAGCTGACTAGGTGGCCGCTATGACGTGCCTCTGTGACGTGGCACGACAGGATTGAGGCCTTCTCTTCAGGTGGCGATGCTTCAACCCACTGCGGTCTACCGTACGTCACTGATAGAGACTGCACAGGGCGCATTTTCCAAAAACATGGCGTTGCGCTAACTGTGTAATACTTACCAGCAGGTTTTAAAAAAGCTATTTGGTTAAGAATTTGGTTTTTGTACTTAGTGGAGTCTTATACCTACATTCGATAAGGGATGAATTTATTTGCGTTGTTCGTAACATTCCTCATTTCCTTACCAAGATATGGTAAGAAAGTATGTCATAAACAATAGGAGTTACAAAAAACTGCGACATAATGCGACGAGACTTGTCATACACCATACGATAATGAGAGTACTTAACGACTTTGAACAAATTTTAAACATAATTTGAAACCTTTATTGAACTTCGCTGATAAAAATATGAAAGGAAAAAAGTTTCCAACTTACTACTTATCCTCTCTTCATGGAGTAAAAGTATGACATTCATTATGACTAGCAATTTATAATCTCTACAATAGATATTGTACCTGCAGGGAATTTAACAATCAGTATAGACTCATACAGATGATTGTACCTTCGAGATTGTATCATAGGACTACGCGTAGTTCATTACATATGAGAACATAAATAGTAAGGATCGTGAAAAACCGCCCCATCATGCATCATGTTTCAATCTATTACTTTTGTACTATGAACTGTATTCGCAACACGTACAGCACTTATAAAATTGAATATATACCTGCATAATTATACAAATGTACAACTTATAATTCAGTAAATATAACACATACTGCAGTGAGCAAAAACTATATCCCAATGCTTTTTATACTTATTACGAAGTGTGTAGGGTTCCTTACGTTTAAAAATTTTATTCTGGGTGCATGTCTATCCGGTGAATGATCAAGTATTGTTTTAAACTTATGATCTGATTATTGTAAACACTCCACTTCCGAAGTAATATTTACTGTTGGTATCTTGAAGCCCTTTTGGTCCTGGTTTGTTTTATACGTACTTACTTTCTTCCCTATGAGGATCTTCCTTGAGAAAAACATTGATTTTTAGTTTTATATGCGAACATGTTTCGCTACAGTAGTAGCTTCTTCAAAGTTTTTTTTCTTTAAATTGAACAATAGAAATACTTCTGTTATTTAGTTTAAAGCAATAAAAAGACCCACTGAAGGTGCTACAACCAGTGTTTTTCTCAAGAAAGATCCTCATAGAGAAGAAACTAAATATTTGTTGTTGTTCTTTGATATATGACAATACCACTTTGTTTTTTAGTTTGTACTTTGTATTATGTTATGAGTGTTAATTTTTACAGACTCCACCGATACCAATTTTGACGTGCAATCCGCTTTTTGTTGCCATTAGACCTAATGTTTCCGATCATAATGCATATCTTAAAAGAGATTTCATGGATTAATAACAGCATTTGAACAACATCGACAAAGTCGTTAAGTTGTGACAGAGTAATTTTGGCGTTTTTAATACAGTAACAGAAAATTATTTAAAACTGCATGCCACTTGAGTCAAAACCACCTAGAAGACAAGGCCTCACAACTGGCCCTGGCTACGTCACACTTACAGGCCGCGGCCGCCAGCTCACTGGCTGTTGGCTGGGGCACGCCTACCGCCGCGCAGCGGCCGGCCAGTCAGATGGCGGCCGGGGCCTCTAAGTGTGACGTAGCCAGGGCCAGTTGTGAGGCCTTGTCTTCTAGGTGGTGTTGGTTAAACACTGTGACAAGAACGTTTCTCGTACTTTTCTTCCAGAAATATTTCCTATAAAATAAAATTCTTCAACCATTTCCTCTCGTCTGAATTTAGAGGAACTAGCACCATTATGCTTCAAAATTTAGTTTACTTGACTACTTGTATCCGTGTTAAATAAAGACATCTTCAGGCCCCTACGCATAACGAAATGGAGATTTAACATTCATTGGCGCAATGTATTAGGTGCGTTACACATAAAAGTGGTGTCGTGGATTCCTAGACAACAGTTCAACAGTTGGTGCGTGGAGAAGACATATGGTGTCACAAGTTTAGGAATCCACGACACCAGACCAATACTTATAAGGCATGTAATATATTACGCGAATAGATATGAATCCACTGGTTGTACACTCGGGCCCTGGAGATAGCTTGATTGTAAGGCACAAGCTGATAGAAAGTAAATTCAATGAGTTTATAGCAGTGTTTTTCAACTTGTGGGTCGCGACCACCAAAGGCGTCTCAAAGTCTTCTTCGGGGGGGGGGGGGGGGGTTCAGTCAAAGGAGGTAGTACTTGCGCAATAAACATCAGTGCACGTCTGGGTACTTGGGTTTCCGCAATACTACAATTACCTAAGGGCAGTGAAATTTATACGAAACTTACATAGGCTAATTCCTTGTTATCATCAATTCGGATTTGAATAGAACGGATTTGTTTTACGATAAATACTCCATGTTAACGATAATGAAACGAAAAGCCCGAAAACTGTATTCATGAACCTATCGATAGCTAAATTAACGAGAGGCAGTAAGTAATTTTCAGACATTCCAAAAGAACCTCAACTTCTTAATAAATTGCCTATACCGTGGGACTTACCGAATATAATTCGCTTCCTAATTTTACATGTAACGCGAACATTCGTCGTGCAACATATATTTTTCTATATATTCATGTGGCGTCTATTCCGAATGAACAGACGTTACTTCTGATCCTGCAGTTGTTATTGTTTTCATATTCACAGAATATATGACTTCAACAGCGAATAGGCAAAGCTACTGATATATTCTGTGATGTTGTTGTTGTGGTCTTCAGTCCGGAGACTGGTTTGATGCAGCTCTCCACAATACCCTATCCTGAGCAAGCCTCTTCATCTCCACATAAGAACGGCAACCTACATCTGTCTGTATCTGCTTACTGTATCCATCTCTTGGTCTTCCTCTGCGGTTTTTACCCCACACACTTCCCTCCAACGCTAAATTCACAATTCCTTGATGTCTAAGAATGTGTCCTACCAATCTATCCCTTCTTTTAGTCAAGGTATGCCAGAAATTTCTTTTCTCCCCAATTCTGTTCAGTACCTCCTCATTAGTTACGCGATCCACCCACCTAATCTTCAGCATTCGTCTGTAGCACCACATTTCAAAAGCCCCTATCCACTTTCGGTCCACACTGTTTATCGCCCATGTTTCACTCCCATACAAGGCAACACTCCATACAAATGCCTTCAGAAAGGACTTCCTTACGCTTAAATCAATATTCGCTGTTAACAAATTTCTCTTTTCAAGAACGCCTTTCTACCCATTGCCATTCTGCATTTTATATCCTCTGTACTGCGACCATCATTTGTTATTTTACTGCCCAAGTAACAAAACTCCTCTACCTCCTTTATTGTTTCGTTACCTAATCTAATTCCTTCAGCATCACCTGATTTTCTTACACTGCACTCCATTACCCTAGTTTTACTCTTGTTAATGTTCATCTTATATGCACCTTTCAGCACACTGTCCACTCCGTTCAATTGCTCTTCCAGGTCCTTTGCTGTATCTGACAGAATTACTATGTCGTCGGCAAAACGCAATGTTTTTAATTCTTCACCCTGAACTTTAATTTCTTCTCCAAATTTCTCCTTGCTTTCCTTTATAGCTTGCTCAATGTACAAATTGAACAACATTGGGGAAAGGCTACAACCCTGTCTTATTCCCTTTCCAACCACTGCATCCCTTTCATGCCCTTCAACTCTGACAACCGCTGTCTGGTTCTTGTACAAATTGTAAATAACCTTACGCTCCCTATATTTTAATTCTGCTTGCTTCAGAACTTGAAAGAGTTTATTCCAATCAACATTGTCAAAAGCCTTCTCCAAATCTACAAAAGCTAGAAATGTAGGTTTGCCTTTTCTTTATCTTCTAGAATAAGTCGTAAAGTGAGTATTGCCTCCCGTGTTCCTACATTTCTCCTGAATCCAAACTGATCTTCCCCAAGGTCGGCTTCTACCAGTTTTTCCATCCTTCTGTATATAATTCGTGTTAATATTTTGCAACCATGACATATTAAACTGATGGTTCTGTAGTTTTCACACCTATCTGCACCTGCTTTCTTTGGAATGGGGATTATAACGTTTTTCTTAAAGTCTGAGGGTACTTAACCTGTCTCATACATCTTACACACCAGGTGAAACAATTTTGTCATGGCTGGTTCTCCCAGAGACTTCAGTAGCTCTAAGGGAATATCATCTACTCCAGGGACCTTGTTTCGACTTAGGTCTTTCAGGAATCTGTCAAATTCTTCTCTCAGTACAGTATCTCCTATTTCATCTTCATCTTCATCCTCTTCCCTTCCTACAATAGTGTCTCGAAGTTCATTTTCGTTGTAGAGCCCCTCTATATACTCTTTCCACCTTTCAGCTTTCCCTTCTTTGCTGAGAACTGCTTTTCCAACAGTGTCCTTGATATTCATAGAGCTGTTTTCCTTATCTCCGAATGTTTCTTTTATTTTCCGGTAGGCTGTATCTATTTTACCCTATTTATACATTCTTCTACATCTTTGCATTTGCCTTCTAGCCACTCCTGCTTAGCCATTTTGCACTTCCTATCAATCTCATTTCTTAGTCGTCTGTACTCCATTTTGCCTGTTTCATTTACTGCACTTTTATATTTTCTCCTTTCATCGATTAAATTTAGTATCTCCTGTGATATCCAAGGATTCTTTGTAGGTCTTGCCTTCCTATCTATTTTGTCCTCTGCTGCCTTCACTATTTCATCTCTCAATTTTACCCATTCCTTCTCAACTGTTTTATTTTCCCCTGTTTCTGTCAATTGTTGCCTGAAGCTCAATCTGAAATTCTTAAGAACTTCAGGTTCCTTCAATTTATCCAGGTCCCATCTCCTTATTTTACTACCTTTTTGTAGTTTCTTCAGTTTCAGCCTACAGTTCATAACCAACAAGTTATGGTCAGAGTCTATATCTGCCCCTGGATATGTCTTACACTTTAAAACCTGGTTCCTAAATCTATGTCTTACCATTATAAAATCTATCTGGTATCTCCCGGTGTCTCCTGGTCTCTTCCACGTATACAACCTTCTTTTGTGATTCTTAAACCAGGTGTTTGTTATAACTAAATTATGTTCTGTGCAAAATTCTACCAGGCGGCTTCCTCTTTCATTCCTTTTTCCCAGACCATATTCACCTACTATTTTTCCTTCTCTTCCTTTTCCTACTACCGAATTCCAGTCTCCCATCACAATTAAGTTTTCCTCTCCCTTAAATGTGCTGGTCATAGTAGTTTACCCGCATTCCTATTTTCTTATTCATTATGAATCCTACTCCTGTGATACCCCCAACTGATTTTGTATTTATAATCCTGTACTCACCTGACCAGAAATCCTGTTCACCCTGCCACCGAACTTCACTAATCCCCACTATATCTAACTTCAACCTATCCATTTCCCTTTTTAAATTTTCTAATTTTCCTACTCGATTAAGGGATCTAACATTCCACGCTCCAACCCGTAGAATGCCAGTATTGTCTTTCCTAATGATCACATCCTTCTGAGTAGTCCCCACCCGGAGATCCGAATGGGGGACTATTTTACCTCCGGAATATTTTACCCGAGAGGATGCCATCATCATATGTTCATACAGTAGAGCTGCATGTCCTCGGGAAAAATAACGGCTGTAGTTTCCCCTTGCTTTCAGCCGTTCGCAGTAACTGTGTGACAAAGAAACATTAGCTGATGTTACAAGGCCAGCTCAGTCAATCATCCAGACTGTTGCCTACTGAAAAGGCTGCTGCCCCTCTTCAGGAACCACACGTTTGTCTGGCCTCTCCACAGATACCCCTCCGCTGTGGTTGCACCTACGGTACGGCTATCTGTATCGTTGAGGCACGCAAGCCACCCCACCTCGGCAATGTCTGTGGTTCATGGGAGTGGATATTCTGTGATAAGAAAATATATTTTTCTGTCTAATTTAATGTTTAAATACATTTGTTCCATTCCGAAAAATAAAAATTTCACCCTATAATGTAGAATACTGTACCTTTTTTTCTATCAGCAAAAGAAAATATAAAATTGTCTGTCTTTGAATTCACACACATAGATGTGATACATTACGATGTGCCGCGGTGGAGTAGCCGAGCGGTCTAAAGCGCCTAGCTGCGGAGAGCGCGGTTGCTCGCCGTGGAGGTTCGAGTCCTCCCTGGGGCATGGGTGTGTGTGTTGTCCTTATTTTAGTTTACCTTAGTTTAAGTAGTTTGTAAGCTACGGACTGATGACCATGCAGTTTGGTCCGATAGATCTACAAACATTTGAATATTTCATTACGATGTGGGCGGGGTCGAGGAAAATCATTGCCAGAATATTTTTACCTGGAAGGGGTGATCGCGAAATGAAAAAGGTTGAAAACACTGGTTTAGACCATCCATAGTCCCATGTCCATAATAAGGATGAATCAACATTTTCATCCCCCCCCCCCCCCTCCGGGGGCTCACGGTTCTTTCGTGAGTACGTGCGTGGCGAGCACGGGGCCCCGAGCTAATGTAGTCTTCCTTCTTTCTTTACTTCCCGGACTGCATTTGCTTTCCTCCTTCCCTCCTTTCTTATCCTCACTCCTTCCCCTCCCCATCGGGGGTGTGATAACCTTAGAAGTTTAGTCTCCCTATCCCATCAAACAACCCAACCCAACCCCCACCTTTTGCACTCATTGACGCAGCAGTGAAATATGCATGAGGCAGTGGCGGCTGGTGATACAGATGACTGGGAGGTTCACTTCTTCGAGTGCCGGGTCTTGATAGTGGCGACGCCCTCCCCCTGCCCCCTTCCACCTGCCCCGTTCCGCTTGCTTCAACTAGAGTTGAGACGTTGGCCTACCAATCTTCTTTACTTCACACTGTTTTTCCACGATTAATGCTGAGTAATTTGTTCCTAAAAGATACTGAAAGTCGGTCATTTTTCTTTGATAATAAACAACAAGAACATATGAATATGCACATGAACACTAAAATACAGTAAGTAACCGTTTAGACTGTTAAGTGACGGTAACAAAATGAATCTGTTACGATGAAGAGACAAGCTACCTTCGGGTGATATGACACTGTAAGCAGCAACCCCTCTGTACGGGAACCAGCCCTATATTTGTCTACTATCTCGGGACTTCTTCCCCGTGGACTGATACCATTACAAAAAAGAAATACATAACTGTTCCTGATTATATGAATTTCATACTAAAGTCTTTGCAGGTTCTTTCAGGAATATTAATTCATATATTTACAAAGTTTGCGAAAACACGACTCAGAGTTCAAAAAAAGAATGTTCAAAATGTTTGTTAAGCTTAAGGGACTTAACTACGGGGTCATCAGTCCCTAAACTTACAAACTTCTTATGAACTACCTACAGCTAAGGACGGCACAAATATCCATGCCCAAGGGGGGATTCGAACCCCCGACCGTAGTGGCCGTGCAGACAGTGACTGAAGCGCCTCAGTCCCCTCGGCCACCGCGGCCGGCCGACTCAGAGTCCACTCCTCTATTGCTCTTCAATAATAAATAGTTGCATCAGTAATAAATAGATCCATCGAAAAGTATCTATCACTTGATAATAAACATTTTCTTAAACATTATCAAGAATAAAAAGATTGTCAATGCACTACAGCATACAGCGGGATCTTCTCCGCCTTGTCGGCCTTCGGCAAACACCAGGCAGTGACCAGACACGTAGTTCTGTTGTCGGCGGAGAAACTTCCACAGTGTGCCGCTGCGTAGTCGATGTTGAACATGCGACAGATAAAATCAAACATCAGGTGGTTAAAACTCCTCGAGCTTTCGGTCAAGCACTTTTTATTCAAAGTTATCGCCGCGAGACAATGCATTCCTACAAAATCAAACATATTTCACAAATATATTGTTCTAAATATTTTTAAAATATCATTACAAACATAATAAACATATTATTAATGACGTAATTCGACTGCAAAACTGAGCTTAACTAAAAAGGAGGCCGGCCGCAGTGGCCGAGCGGTCTGCAACGCGCCAGTCACAGTCTGCACGGCCGCTACGCTCGGGGGTTCGAAACCCCCCCCTCGGGCATGGATGTTTGTGTCGTCTTTAGTATAAGGTAGTTCACAAGTAGTTTGTAAGTTTAGGGACTGATGACGCCACAGTTAAGTACCTTAAGCTTAACAAACATTTGAACAATTAATTTAATTTTTTTTTTTTACATTCCCCAACCACAAGCTCAGGTTAGCAGTAACTAAGCGTAAATATAAGCTTTCTCAATTGTCTCTTTAATCATTCAGTCTGTTTCAAAAAGTTATTTTCAAATCTATAACGATTAATATTTATTCAAGAATGCTTTTCAGTATAGAAATTTGTATGTTATGTTTTAATGCAGGGTGAAAGTGTTTTATCTGAACCGACATCGCTCCTTGTAACGATTCATAAATAATTAATAAATCCTTCAACAGTTTATATCCCTTCAGTAAAGACTTAGCATCCCTAACTGAAGTTATTCTCTATCCTATAATATCATTTGGGATACGGTATTTTATAAAATAATTATAAAGTTTTCTTTTATAAAATAATGATAAAGTTTTCTTTTATTATATTCATACCGTAACATTAAGTACGTCATGAAAAAATTCTATAGTTTCTTTCTCAGGTAAATAGTATTAAAATTCGAGGCGACATCAGTAAAATTTTAGTTCATAAGTATCAGAGCACCTCGATTAAACCTAGTAAATCACAGTATGTAAGAAAATTGTACCGATTAAAGAGCTTCGCACAATAATCCTGCACTCCCACCATTAGAATGTATATATACATAACTTTTTTTAGTACTATCCTCAAAGTTACTTAAAGATCAAGTTATTTAGCTTTAGAAATCTTTTGCCTTCGTACGTTT
Source organism: Locusta migratoria (assembly GCA_026315105.1). NCBI lineage: Eukaryota > Metazoa > Arthropoda > Insecta > Orthoptera > Acrididae > Locusta > Locusta migratoria. Next base: position 729,802,845 of record CM048744.1, on the reverse strand, counting down.
TATTTGGCAATAGATGATGTAGCATAAACTATTTATGAGAACCATGATTATGTCACGTTTGGCCCCATACAAACTTATATAAAATATTAGCTCCGGACGCCCCATGGTCAAAATTTCATTTAATAAACTAACATCTATCCCTTTACGACTACAATCCTAGTTTCTTTACTATTTATTACTATAATCTTCGATACACTTCAACTGCATTTCATATCCTAAACTTAAGAAAATGAAATTAATATAATAATTCCGTAGAGGATGCATTTTGTGTTGATAGTCTCTTAATATTATAAACAGAATACATATTCTATTACTTAATGTATATTATATAACTTGCTTTTACAATGAGGATCGCTAATCTCTGTACAAATAAATAAATAAATACAAACTTACCTGTGCTTATTCAAATAAGTTCTGAAATTAGTTATTGTCTTACGTCGCGTCTTGAGTTGTCACTCCCGGGCTAGTCTGTAGTTACAGACTACGGAAAAACGAAGATAGAATAATGATCAGGGTAGTGTTCTGCAATAGAACTAATGCTTATGGAAAGACGGACTGATAGACCGGTACTCCCAGAGGGAGAATAATGAAAGGAAAACGGAGAGAAAGGCTTTGTTGAGGTCGAATAGGAATAGAACACAGACCCCAAAGACAGATACCCTTCCCACCCCCCAACTCCAGGACACCCACGTCCCTTCGATATATGAACTACACCACTGGAGGGCACATAATGTCACACTAAATGGACGTGGACCCACTACAGATAGGGCAGTGTATCGTTGTCTCCAGGACCCCTGAAAAGTAACCTCAACAAACCCCGATGGAAGCCCTAAGAATAAAACTGTAGGTCAGGCGTCGTCCGTCATACGTCAAAGTCAAAATTCTGTCCGACAGTTTCCCTAATACGTTAGTACAATAAACGTATTTATTTGATCTGAGGTGTAAAGGGCTTAACTTGATCAACATTGTATAACCCTTTAATAATTCCTGAAGACAGTTCTTTAAGTATGAAAGCCTTTGGATCTGAATCTTGTGGACCACATAAGGACCTTCAAATAATAAGAAAAATGTCTTGCACTCTTTATCTTATTTAGAACTTTAATATAATATGGTAGTCTACTGATAATCACTCTCTCTCTACAGGATTTACATTCATTGGTGGATCTATTAGCTTTACTATGTTTAAGTACCACTCGAAATATTTGCGATAACCTCCCCAATAATAAGGACGAGGATTCAATATTTCTAAAGCCATTAGTTGTTCGTCTCCTTTCGACCACTATTTACCTTTAAAATGCTGTATGAAGTCCTGTATGAAGTTTTTAAAATCGTTTCTGTTTAAAATTGCCCACTCGGTAGCCTCGCCGTCAAGGTGACCTATCACAAACTGAATACGTTTATCACTGTCCCACTTCAAAGGCAATGCACTTTCAAACCATTTGATAAAAATTATCGTGCGAAACTCTCCATTCGGAATAAAAACAGGAAAAAGATTTGCCATGTTATGATTACTCAGATTAAATTCTTCACTCCAGTCATACGGTGAGGTGTTATACGATATCGATTCTTGCCTGGTCGTAATTGAATCGTCTGTTTGTTGCTGTATTTGAGTTGTTATTGTTGTCTTCGCAAACGAAAAAGATTTCATTCCAATTTTAGCTGTTCTTTCTTCACTCCATTTTATTTCGATTCTTCGGACTTTTGTCCCTTGAGTCTATTTCTTCTTTCGTGATTTTGGCTAATTGCAATTCTTTTTTAACATTTTGGGTCCATGCTCTTCTATTAGCAAGGGAGCCTCCGTGTTTTACTATTATTTTTGTTAGTCTGTGTTCGGGAAGCCTCATTATGTGGCCATAGAATTTGAGGCGTCTTTTCCTCATGTCTATCTCATTCTTGGAATATTCTTCAATTTTGGATGTTTTCTGTAGTCTATATCCATTCTGGCTCCATCTTGGACCCAACATTTTCCTAATTTCTTTCTTTAGATTTTCTATGTCAGTTTTCCTGTTTAGAGTCAAGGTTACTGTTTTGCAGTATCTAATTTTGGCGTTTGGAGATATGCCTTTTCTTTATTATAGAGGTTTTGTACTAATCCTAAGTCTTTACGAACTTTTTGTATTCTTTCATGTTGTGCATATTTTTCAGAGAAAATTTGTCCAAGATATTTAAAGTGTGATATGCCTCTGTAACTTATAAAATAATAGGTGACAGGAAATTTTAAAGCGGTAGGTCAACACAAGAAATGTTACACTTTCTGCGGAGCTATGAACATAGTTTATTGTATCATTTTCCAAAGAGTTATAGCACAAAGATATAATTTTTAAATGGAACAATAGTTTTTCCTATCGTGCATTGGATTCGTTGAAACCAGCTGCGTCCAAATCAATTTAAACTACATTCCTGTGACTATTAGTTTGGGAGCTACAACCCTTCAAAGTTTAGCATAGCTGACTGGCTGGTGGTCATGAGACAGTGGGCCGTGCCCCAGGGGATAGCCACTCGGCCAGTCAGATACGCTATCACAGCCTCCGCCCCGGGAACTTTGAAGGGTTGTAGCTCCCAAACTAATAGTGGTAGGAATGTAGTTTAAATTGATTTGTACGCAGCTGGTTTAAACGAATCCAATACACGATAGAAAAAACTATTGTTCCATTTAAAAATTATATCTTTGTGATGTAACTCTTTGGAAAATGATAAAAGGGACTATGTTCATAGCTCCGCAGAAAGTGTAACATTTCTTGTGTTGACCTACCGCATTAAAATTTCCCGTCACCTACTATTTTATAAGTTACAGAGGCAAACACACTTAGTGAAACACCCTATATATATATATTCACTGAACCAGTCAACATAAAGGACGCGCCGCGACTGACATGAGGAGAATTGAAGGCTTCTGTAAATTCCTTATACTACTGCCTAACTATTGCTGTTCATTGACTTTATCACTGACATTCTGTTTTTTTACTGAGCATATGTTGCAAGTACTGCTTAGTACCGTTTCTCATAACCGACTAAACGGAAATAACTACAGCGACCGTAATAATCGGCAGGAACTAGAAGGCCAGGCTGCTTAAAGATCAGCCGCCGGTAAATGGAACGAAGCGATCCGACGCGAGGCGCTGCAGCCGTTAGCCGGGTTGCATCAGCGCGCCATTGCGCTCAGGGGCCAGCCCCGGCGCGAGTAACGGAGGAGCAGACGGAAGCGGCAGGCTGCCCCGCCTCACGTGACGCACAGTGTTTCGGCCGTCGTAACGAAAGTTGCGCGGAGGCCGCGGGCGGTGTCGGTATGGGGAAACGGTCGTGACGAGCGGCGGGCAAGGTCGCCGGGGCTGCGGCTGGAGCGGGGCCGCCGACTGGCCTTGCGCCGTTGCCGCCCCCGGACACCCGCCTCAGGAGCAGCCCCCGCCGCCGCCGCCGCCTCCGGTCGCCTTTCCCGCTCCTCCGCCTCTTTAAAGGTTGCCAGCCTCAGCTCAGCCTCAGCAGATACAATCAAAGGCCTCGCCTCGCTCCCGGCGCGGCGTGGCGGGGGAAAAACCGGGCGGCGGTGTTGTCAGTGGCGGCCGCGGACGACGTGGGCGCTGCCAGACCGCTCCCGCAGCAGCGGTGCGGAACGGCACACAAACAGGAGGTCGCAGTTTGTGTTTTCCGTCTCTCCCCCCTCCCACCTTAAAAAAATACCTCATGTGTACGATTTTCAGAACGGTAAAATTAATAATCTTATTAAAATTATTTTAAATTGATTGTTTCCATAGTACAGTGGAGTCACGGTTATCCGATCTTCGGTTACCCGACCTTCCGTGTTATCCGAACCTTTCACCGCACCGGGATTGTACAGAGTACCCATGCGTCAGCTGACAGGTTAGTGACAAAAATGTGCCGGCCGCGGTGGCTGAGGGGACTGAGGCGCTCCAGTCACGGTCTGCACGGCCACTACGGTCGGGGTTTCGAATCCCCCCTCGGGCATGGATATTTGTGCCGTCCTTAGTATCAACTAGTTCATAAGTAATTTGTAAGTTTAGGGACTGGTGAGCAAAAATCGAATGTTTAAATGTTTGTAGAACTTATGGGACTTAACTACGGGGTCATCAGTCCCTAAAATTACAAACTACTTATGAACTAGCTAAGACTACGGACGGCACAAATATCCATGCCCGAGGGGGGATTCGAACCCCCGACAGTTGTGGCCGTGCAGACCGTGACTGGAGCGCCTCAGTCGCCTCGGCCACCGCGGCCACCCTGTAGTCCCATAAGCTATAGAAACATTTGAACATTTGACAAAAATGTTTTATTTTTTGGCACGACTCATTATCACTCCGTTCATTGTGGCCGTCAGCTACTCTTCACACTCTAGCACTAACCTATTCCGTAGTCGAGTGGACCTGTTGTACTTTGTTTATAAAAAATTGCGGTGATGGCTTCAAAACTAAAAAAGGTCGTCGTTTCATTGGAAGAAAAACTTAAAGCTTTAAAGGATAGGGAGTGGTGAAACTTTATTAAAAGTGACGCAAGATTATTACGTCGCGAAAACAAGAGGACGAGACTGCAAAAGGAATCGTAATGAAATTGAGAAGAGGTGTTCTCAGCGAGCAACCTCGACTGCTTTGGATGTTGCGGCAAAAAACGGCAAACAGTAGGAAAGCAAAAGACATTTACTAACTTCTTTAAACAGGTTTAAATATGTTTTTGTAATTCAAATACAACAATCAAGTGCTATACGTAAGTAAATATCTGTTCAGTCTAATTTTATCTGTTCGGTATTAAATTTGTAATTCATTTGACCTACTTTAGTTTAAGTTTTTTTATCGCATTTCTTTGTGTGGCGTCGAATGTATTTTAAGGTTATATTCAGTTCTTGTTCACATATTTAATAAGTTTTCTATGTTCAAATAAAATTTTCAAACTTATTATGTTTATTTGTATTATTTTCCATGTTATCCGACCTTCCCGCTTATCCGACCTTGCCACGGCCGGTTTAGGTCAGATAATCGAGACTCTACTGTATGTGAAAAAAAAAAAAAATATCTGTCTTTGTGAAATATGTGTTTAAATTAACACTGTCACGCAGTTAATTTAAGAACTACAACAGCATCTTAGATAGCGACATAATTTTTACAGTGTGAAATCGAACTGTATTTCAATTAGCAACACGACCGTGATAACTATAGCTATACGACTTTATTAACCTATTACTGTCCATTGTCATTTAATTTTATATGAGCTTTGATTTTGCTACCTGAATGATGAATTGGCTTGTATAATACCTGGGAATATGAAATAAATAATTTTTCTTTATTAGGTTTAGGGATATTACTTAATTTGTTTGTTTCTGTGCTGTCTCTTAGCTACACTGTTTGCTAGTGACTTCTGTACAACAATGAATTGTTATTTAGTGGTTTAGATGCATTTATGAGTATACGGACATCTATGTAAATTCAATATTTGTTAGATTTCCAGAAGTAAATGTAATAGTAATTTATTTTATGTGTCCCAATAAAGGCACAATAGCATGTTGCATTATCGTTATTTTGTTGAAGTGCCTTATTACGATATAAACTATAATAATTGTATGCATTCTTGAGATCTGATGTGTTTATATTTTATGACATTTTCTCTCATCCAGTGTTTCGATTCAAAGAGGAGGAAAACACACCGCATGGACTTACATTTGAAGAAATTCTGGAGGAACAGCATAAGGAGGGGAAAAACTAAAGTTAATGAACTAAAAAGTGTTTCTTCCTTTCAATACAGATAAAATATCAGATGAAGGAGATACTGACGAAAATGTCTCAAAAATTTGACTGTCTTTAAAACTAAAGAACTTTTATATATACATGTGGCGTCCATTCCGAAAGAACAGACGTCACTTCTGATGCTGCAGTTGTTATTCTTTCATATTCACAGAATATATGACATCAACTGCGAATGGGCAAAGCTGAAAATGTGTGCCTAACCGGGATCCGAACCCGGTTCTCCTGCTTTCTAGGCAGTTGCACTGATCACTACACCACTGGGGACATAGTGATCACCTCACTTGCAAGGACTACCTAAGCATTCCTCCCGTCAGATAGAAATTCCCAACTTCACCCTGCTTAGGTAGTCCTTGCAGGTGCGGTAATCACTGTGTCCCCGGTGGTGTAGTTGTCTGCGCAACTTCCTAGAAAGCGGAACACCCGGGTTCGTATCCCAACTGGGTACACATTTTCAGCTTTGACCATTCGCAGTTGATGTCATATATTTTGTGAATATAAAAAACTTTCGGCAGGTAATGGGTTAAGGAGAACTATGATTATTTCAGTCGCCTATGAAGGAAGGGGGCGTTAGAAAAGGCGTTATCATAAGCGAGTAACATTTAATGAGGATATTTTTAAATAATTAACGGAATAAAGAAAAATAAATGAAATTATTTAAGAAAAATATTTGTACAGATTTTCGTACATGCTTTGTATGTAAAAACAATAATGTTTCATAAAAATATTTTTATTTATTTATTTAGTTATTTATGTTTTTATTTAATTTTTTGGGGTGGGAGCATGAGCCCCATAACACTACTCTTGGATCCGGCTCTGCACACAACATCAATATACGGAATGACACCGAAAAATGGAAACAATAAGACCAGAAGTGATGAGGGAAAGAAATTTAATTCACAATAATCGAAATCTTACAACTTCGCCATTTACGGAACATTGGGGTCATATATATATATATATATATATATATATATATATATCCTTTAGATGGCGTCCCCCTCTGCGAATACATTCGTGAAATCTAGTATGCAGATTTCTCATTGACAGCTGCAACATCTCAGCTGAGATACTGCGAATTTCATCCCGAATTCTCTGTTTAACTCATCCAGGGTTCTTGGTCGAGTCGTGTAGCCTTTGCTCTTGTAGAAGTAGCCCTACAAGAAAACATCTGAAATGGATAAATCTGACAATCTCAGGGTGTCAGGGAAAGTTACTGAATCGTCAGGTCACACGGTTACCGAACACTTCTCGCACACATGCCATTCATATCCCACGATCGGCATTGACAGTTGTTTTGTTTCCCTGTTCATTTGCAGTAAAATACGGTCCGATAATCCCATGTGCTGAAACACCACATCTTACTGTCACTTTACTACCATTTAAAGGGAGCACATGAACGACATTACGATTTGTGTTTGCTCAGTAACGGTAGTTCTGTTTATACACATAACCTGAGACATGAAACTGTGTCTCATCTGATACCCACAAATTGTTTAGAAATTCGTCGTTATTGTTTATTTTCGTTATTTGCTGACTACCAAGGGTAAACGGTATTCATTGTCCTTCAGTCCTGTAGTTTTTAAATCAAGATGAAGAATTTTGCGAACACTCTCCCGGAACATTCCGACCACTGCTTCTTGCTTACGCATTGAACGCCGTGGGCTCCGCGAGACAGACTCTCGTACATCATCAATGTTCGCTAGCAAACTCTCCCTTCTTAGTCGTCCTGTTGGTTTCTTGTTGAGGGCAGAGCCAAAGTTTGGCCAACAGCCGCGATGTAGCCGAGCGCCCCAAGGCGCCTTGCTGCGGTTTCTCACCGACGGTTAGGGTCCTCCCTTTGGCATGGTTGTGTGTGAGAGAGAATGTCCTTAGGTTAGTTTAAGTAGATTGTATGCCTAGGGACTGATGACAAGAGCAGTTAAGTCCCTTAGACTTACAAACATTTGAAAATTTGAATTAATGCAACATTTTAGAGCGTGTTTCGGCGGATCGGAATCATGACGTCCAAATTATAAAAACTTCGAAACTCCGTCTGCGCCGCTACCAGGTTATCATTGTTTACATATAACGTTTTATGGCTAACGCACGATGTTGTCCGTACCACTGATCATGATTACTGAAATGGCAGACTGTTTACTCGCTAACTGCCACGAACCCGCAGTGCTGCCACTAGTCATTTCAAACATACCCGTTATTCAGCGTTACCCTGTATAAGAAGTCTTACGGGCCGCGTTACGATCAAGCTCCTACGACGCCGTAGCGGAGAGTGGAGGCAACTGTTCCAGAAATGAAGGCCGCCATTTACAGGGAAAAGAACTGTCCGTGCAAAGCAAGTTGACACTCTGTGTGCTGACTGGTGGGAGCGACCTTCACTGTGAGAGATATTGGGGAGTATGTGTAACATGGAGAATGTACTTTACTCTCGTATCTTCGCAGAAAATTGTCGGATTCGCATGAACGAATCGGAGAATAGACTGCAGCAGAGAATGCACTCAGCTTGAGGGAAAGGGCGGGGGAAGTTGCTCAACGCAAAAAATATTCTCATATTTCATATGAATAAAACTAGAGAAGTTTCTCACAAGAGGAGTACGTTCTCAGTTTTCTGAAGTGAGCTATCTAGCGTACTTCCAGCTGAGTAACTTCTGTTAATATTACGTTTTACTGTGATTTGTAATAAAAATGACAGAATTTGTGTTGGTCAGAAGCCAAAAAGAGTTAATACGTAGTCTGAAGAAATACGAGAGGAAGAAGTTTATACAAAAAATAATGAAAACATTATTTGGTTACCGAGTAGCTCTCTCCACAAAAAATCATTACACTTCAAGCATTTTACATAGCGATGAGAGTGTTCTCAGAGGAGTTTTTTTATTATTGACATAGAAGTGAAGGACATGTGGACTCATTCTATGTGTATGGAGTGCGCTTTTACAACTGTAAATACGGTATATTAATAAGGCATTATCACGTTAATTCCAAATTATGTTCATCTCAGGGCTTCACATTTGTACCACAAAATAAATATTTCTGCGATACTGAAGTATTACTTTTTGTACTGCTCTTTTTCTTTCTATTAAAACCTGTTGACTTATTTAAAATACATTTTCCGACAACGCAAATGTTTATGTTATATAAGGAGTAAATATACGCGACATAATAAATAATAACTGATTAATTACAAACTTTGTGGTCAGTTTTTCGTACGAAACCGTACGGCCTTTCGTTTTTAACCTCCTCAGGAATATGTCACCATTAACCTTATGTAAACCAGTTTGCAGCCTGTACACAAATGTGGTCATTTCTTATCATTACCGTTGAAGTGTAAATTGTGGCATTTGAAGAACACTATCGTTGAAAAATTCTTACAGAAATCCCGCTTGAAACATATGATAATATGACGCATTCCATAAATTTCGTTCGCATATTGTGTTAACCTAACTTCAATAACAAAAAAGCTTCTTGCATGTCGAAACTTAGGTAACATCGTCAGAAAATTCATTTCCGTTAACTGTCCATGCTCTACATCTACATAAATAGTCCGCACATTGAAGTGCATGGCGGAGGTTTCTTCGAACCGCTTTTATGATATTTCTCTACAATTTCGTTATCTAATAGCGCACCGGAAAAAGGAACACATGAATCCATATTTAGTCTTAATAATTTTCTGCTGCACAATAAACTAAAACCTAAACACAGTACAACTATTCCTGAACACGTAGAAGCTTGCTCCACATTTGTACACTGACTAATTTGACTGACTGAACTAGTTGAAAGAAATACACAATTAAATAGCTGTTCTATGTCGGACATTACACACCGAGAACTTACTTAAAAAATGGAGTCGAGGTAGCGAGAAAGAACTTAATGCTCAGATCATATGCTTCGCATTTTTTATTCATAAGAAATCGGGAAGTTAGGCAGACAATGTTCTTTTATTCTGAGAATCATCTCCGGACCATGTGCTCTTTCTTATACATACAGCCCATTCTCAATTAGCACGCCGAGTTGCAACTTGGTTTGAGCATACAGTATGAGAACTGCCCTATAATTTAAAGAGTGTGAACAGTAAACCAAAGAACAAAATAAAAATGTGTTCACTGTGCTATTCCTACCCAGTAATCAAGTGTGTCGTATGGGAATGTATTTCCTGGTAGCCTGTGTTACGTGGGCGCTGGCTGACTGCCTCAGTCTCCTACCGTAGACCGCCGTGCGGAACGAAAAACCAACCCACCACTCCAAAGAATAACCTTAGCTTCCACTTGAAGTACGTTAAAATTTACAGTTGGTCATAAAATTGCACCGCGAGGAAGCCTGTGTGCAACAAAGGTGAAACTTCCGTACGTATCAGTACAATCACTGTAGCTAGGCGACTTGTAATAATAATAATAATAATTTGGTTTTCTGTTCCGCAGGACCTAATTGAGGAGTAAGACTCCATGGTCATAGAACAAGTTAATACATGAAGTTCAATACAGGAATGGTAATAGAAAATTTTTAAGTAGTCCTGTGCACACGACACTCTTAAGACTAAGTGAAAAGAATCAATAAAGAAAAAATGAATTAGCTAAATTGCTTAATTTTTCTAGGAGTTCCTCGACAGAATAAAAGGAGTGAGTCATGAGGTAACTCTTCAATTTAGATTTGAAAGCGTGTGTGTTAGTACTAAGATTCTTTAGTTCTGGTGGCAGCTTATTGAAAATGAATGCTGCAGAATACTGGACACCTTTCTGCACAAGTGTCAAGGTGGTGTGATGCAAATGTAGATTCGACATCTGTCTAGTATTCACCGAGTGAAAGCTACTAACTCGTGGGAATAAGCTGATATTATTAACAACAAACGACATTAAAGAAAAAACGTTTTGTGATGCCAGTATCAAAATTCCCAGACTACTGAAAAGGGGTCGACATGAAGTTTATGAACTTACGACTTACCACATACTGCTCAAACCGCCCATTTCTGAGCCAAAAATATCCTTTTTGTTTCAGTCGAGTTACCCTAAAAAATAACGCCGTACGTCATAAGTGAGTGAAAGTAAGCGTAGTAGACTACTTTTCGTGTTGACAAATCGCTTATTTCAGGTATTGCTCTAATGGTAAAAAAAAAAGCAGAATTTAGTTTTGGAACAAGCTCCTGAACACTGGCTTTCCACAACAGTCTATCTGAACACCTAGAAATTTAAACTGTTCACTTATCATATGCCCATTATGTGTAATCAAAATGTCACATTTCGTCAAATTAGGTGTTAGAAATTGTAAAAACAGAGTTTTATTGTGATTTTACATCAACTTGTTATCTGCAAGCTATGAACTTATCTCTTGAACTGCATTATTTGATACGGTGTCAATATTACGAACAACGTTCTTCACTACCAAGCTGGTATCATCAGCAAACAAAAATATTTTACAGTCACATGTTATATTCGAAGGCATATGATTTATATGAATAAGAAACAGCAACGGTCCCAAAACAGAACCCTGGGGCACCCCACACTTAACTGTGCCATAGCCATTTTCAGCACTGCTGAGAATTACCTTTTGTTGTCTATCATTAAAGTAAGAGGTTAACCAGTTGTGAGCTACTCCTCGTATTCCACAATGGTCCAACTTCTGCAACAATATTTTGTGATCAACACAATGAAACGCATTTGTTAAATCAAGGAAGACGCATAATGTCCGTAGTCTGTTATTGAACCCGTCAAGTGCCTCACAGAGGAACGAAAATATAACATTTTCAGTCGTTAAACCACTTCTAAAACCAAACTGTACGTTTGACAACAAATTATGTAACTGAAATGATAAATTAATCTTAAATATAGATACTTTTCAATAACTTTAGAAAAAACCGATGGCATAGAAATAGGTCTATAGTTTCCTACATTATCCCTTTCTCCTTTTTTATAAAGTGGTTTCACTACTGAGTACTTTAATCCGTCAGGAAACTGGCCATTCTGAAAGGAAAAATTGCAAATATGGCTTAGTAGTGGGCCAACATATAGAGAACAGTACTTTAGAATTCTGCTAGATACCCCATCATATCCACAAGAGTCCTTAGTCTTTAGTGATTTAATTATTGTCTCTATCTCCCCTATGGAAGTATCATGGAGGATCATATCAGGCAACAGCCTCGGAAAGGCATTTTCTAAAAAATGTGATATGATTACCTGTTGAAACTAGGGTTATGTTTAGTTCACGTAATATATTCAGAAAGTGATTATTGAATACAGGACATATATCTAACTTGTCAGTAACAGAAACATTTCTACTACGCACTGGCGTTACATCTTCTATCTGCTGCTGCCTACCAGACACTTCCTTCACGACTAGCCAGATGGTTTTAATTTTATCCTGAGAGTTTGCTATATTTTTGCATACCAAATACTTTTCGCCTTATTAATGACATTTTTCAGAACCTTACAGCACCGTTTGTAATGAGCTACTGCATCCTCATTCTGACTGCTTCTAACATTTTGATAAAATTCCCGCTTTGTTCTACATGATACTCTTATCCCCTATGTCAGCCATCCTGACTGTCTTTTACTGGAAGTACCATGTTTTGAGCGTTCTAGCTGAAAGCAACTTTCAAACAGCGTAAGAAATGTGTGCAGGAAAGTATTATATTTATCATCTGCATTATCAGCACTATAACATCCTGCCATTCTTGCTCTTTAATTAGGCTTAAAAAGGTCTCAATTTCTATAGAATTCTAAATTTTATCCCTGCAAAACTTCATTATTTAGAATTCCAGTCAATATTGTCAAACGTTTTCTCCAGATTTACAAAAGTTGTAAACACAGGTTTGCCTTTGCATAATGTGTCATCATTGGTTGAGGAACATCCGAAAAAATGAACAGGTGAGCTATATCACGTAGGTTCTGGAATAGGTCAATTGGAGAGAAACTTGTAGACTTCCGGAAGACAAGGACTGAAGAAAGGAGAATCATCAAGGAGAGAAAAAGGAGAGCGTTACTTTAACAGCCCTTAACCGCTATTCACTAGCAATGAAGGTACATTAGTGAGAAAGAATGAGGGAATAATAGTCACAAAAAAACGACACAGAGATACGCATAATGCACGTTATGGAAAGCACTTATGTGATTTGACATCGATCTACAGTGGATATGTATATATATTATAGCCCGCTAACATAGGAAGTAAATGGAGAAGTGCGAATTAAAATTTTCGTCTAACAACTCGGAGTAATATGACTTTCTCTTCTCTAATTTTGAATTACGGTCTGCATTAACCACTGCGTCGGAAAGAACTTCAGAAAATGGTAGGATTCAACATGAAATCCTATAAAACATAAGTATTAAGTAGAAATAATTCTATTTAGAGAACTGCGGGATAAAAGCTGTTAGCTGGGCAGGAAGCGTTTCTAACGCTGTTTCTACAGTCTGGGATGGACATTGTCTCCAGGTAGCTGCATAACTTTCACGTTCATGAGTTGTATAGGATATATTCTCCAGAGCATGATGAAATAACGCAACGAGGAGGTTAGTCAGCCGTTTTCATTCTGGGTTTTCAGCACAATCTGTAGCGTCATTTCATCAGAGTATAGTTCGAAGAGAGTCTGAGGAGTGGTACCCTCTTTGTTAATACCATTAACAGTACCTCTTTCACGTTAACAAAGCATATTTTTGCTAGACTTTTCGGCCAGTGTTTCTTCCCCCAGTCTCTCAAATATGACATGTCAACCACACGCAACCCATTAAAGAATTGGACAAATTCGGCTTGTTTTAAATTCCCTACGTAAAACTGCCGGCTGTGCAGATTCTAATTATTCGCTTCATTCTTAACTTACCAAAACCGGATGAGGAAAACCACTCGTTATATTAAAACCTTAGTTAACATTTTGGGTCTCATCTATGGGAGGAAGTTAACATGGCTACCATACCTTCATGATCTGTTGTTAGATATATTAAAATGTTTCATTAAGGAGAGGAAAGAAGACGGATGAATGACTTTTGCTGCACTATGGCAATGAAATTACTCAATGGCGACAAGTGAAAATTTGAGCTGGGCTGAGGTTCTAACGCGGGTCTTCCGCTTCGGACCAGCGGTCGCGTCATCCACTTGGCTACCCACGATCGCCTCTCGTCCATCTCAGATTCCCACGTCACGCACAACGACTGTAGTGTCCCCATCGTCCATTCCCTTTTACACTCACCATTACGGATTCCCTCATGAGATCGAACGCTATTAGCGCATTTTCGGTGAAGTGGATGAACTTTCTGCTTTAGCGTATCGGAGCCTTTTAACTGCTTTTGATCTGTACTTTCCAATAGGAGCTTAAAATGTCTTAATGGCAGGAAGTGTGAAACTGTGAGGAGTCAGGGGTGGATCATAATATTTATAACTGAAAACAGCGAGCATCCACAGATCTGGTATAAAAAAGATTTATTATTTAAGCCATGACCAGTTTCGGATTTTCTTACAAATCCATCTAGGAGTTCAAGTTTGCCTGTGTAAAAGGCGGTGGGTACGCTTGTTTTACAACGGATAATAGTGTTTCCATTACTGCATAGAAGGGAGTTTTGAATGGTCCCATCACCTTCGTTGGAGTTAAATTTCAATATAAAGACTACTGATTTTTCGGTTGTTCTGGATGATTAAATGTTGCCTTTGTGAGGATTGGTGATGCTAAAAAGGGTGGTCTTTAATCTTTCTCAGAGAGGGACATTATTGCATATCAGTACTTCAAGTATAGGAGAGGTACCTAACCGTGCTTATGGTACTTCTTATATGTATGCACATAAACCACTGTGCTTGAGGACAAGAAATAGAAGAAAGGTGTTTGTTGATGAATCTACATACATACATACATACATACTCCGCAATTCACCGTAAGGTGCGTGGCGGAGGGTATCTGTTCATATTTGGATGAAAGTGGTAGGATCTTTTTAAAAATAAAAAATAAAATACACATAGATCTTGCCAAAAGCTGAGTTACGATAAGATTCTGAGTATACAGATCGGAAGACGATCTTGTATATTTCATAAGACGCACACAATTCGAGAGTTAAACATCACAGGTCCTACCTAACCAATCACATACGCACCTCCTATGCTTAGGCTGAATAGCCTCCTCTTACTATCCAGTGAGAACTACTCAAGACCCGTTAGCGAGATTTCACTTGTCGACATTGAACAATCTGTGCAACGTATATTTAACAACCGCCAAGAAATGTTTATTTTTCCACCAAAGCCGAGAAGCGCATAGAGCAACTTTGAGTACCAGACATACCAGTTGTTAAACAGAGATAAATGACTGAGAGGAACACATCAGTCCGCCCATTATTTTAAACAATCAGAGCGTTGCGAGAGCTTGTGGTTTTTGTGGCTGCATCTAAGCAGGCGGGACATTGTCAGGTTTTCTGCTATCTTCCCTCACTGTATCATTAAGGCTCGAATGCCAAGCTGCCTCTCAGTATTCAGAGTGCAAAACCGTTTTTGAATTTGTCTGCCAAGACACTTTTAGTATTTTTGAGGCTATTAAGAAGATGTAGCAAGCAATTACGAAAATTCACATGGTTCAGGATATTAACCTACAAAGGCGGAAAAGTAGGTGAAATTCTTCTGGAAACCTTGACACATTGGGGTCGAGAGAAACGAGGTGGCTATCGGTGTAGCGAAAGCTGCCTGTTTGGAAAACACCACGGTTCGCTATAAGATACCCGTACATGCTCTAGTGTCGTGAGTAATGTGCGAGGAAGAGAGTGGCAGTAAGTGACAAACCGCAAGCTGTAGAAAATCGAGCTAACAGTCCGAATGCAGTGAAATTCCTACTGGTACCAGATAGGAATGAAGTGGTGTTAAGCCGCCTACCCATTGCCATCCACTTATCTCTTACGACACGAAGATACAGGGCCGATATTGAATACGCCTATCCACGTTGATTGTAACTGTTACTACGAGATGAAGAATTTGACACAGAAGAGGACGTGACACATTACGTAAAACTAGTTATGTAACCGATAATCTAATTTCAAATTAATAAATTCCTTGAGAGTCGTGAGACATTTGCACCTGCTATGTGCCTAGAACCGTATCTGTCATTTTTTTGTTGTTGTCTGATTCTTTCGTCGCTTCTTGGTAGAACATAATCAAATAAGTTACAAAACACAATTTTGTGTGTGTTCTACAAGTTTATTTTTGGTTACTTAACCGGTTTTCTGCTTATTTGGCCATCTTCAGAGTATTGACTAATGACGTAACTATTCATTCTAAGTTCTTGATTCCACTCCAAACCTAGCCTTACAGCTGTCATATGTAACACCATCTATAATTATCGTGCAAAATTATTATCAAGGCATTAGCATTATCAGTTTGTTTATAATAGTAGGTAGTTCCAGTTCCCAGGTTATATTCAAATTTATTCCCTCTTTATTCTCCACACATAGTATATTCATTTATTACTGTTTAGTTTTTAAGTTGATAATTGTAATAACACAATGTTAAAGAAGTGTTATACTATGTATATCGATCTAAGTGGACACATTTGTCATCTCTTCCCATACTGTATCTAAACATTGTAAGCTCTTTGACCCAGCAGTCAGTACTCTGAATATGGCCTACTAAGCCGAAAACCGGTTAAGTAACCAAAAATAAAATTGTAGGATACACACAAAATCGTATCTGTAAAAATGTAAAATGTTTGTAAGGCCTATGGGACTCAACTACGGGGTCATCAGTCCCTAAACTTACAAACTACTTATGAACTAGGACGGCACAAATATCCATGCCCGAGGGGGGATTCGAACCCCCGACCGTAGTGGCCGTGCAGACCGTGACTGAAGCGCTTCAGTCCCCTCGGCCACCGCGGCCGGCTCGTATCTGTCATGTTTTCCCCAATGACCGGCACTCTCCATATGACCTATCGCAATAAGTAGGAAGATGACAGCAGGTGAACTAGTACCCAGTGTCCTGGAAAAACGTAGGACAATTTGTCACCTGGTGTATTTCTGAGTCGTTAGGGCAACTTTCAAAGAAGGCGTCTTTCGGTGTGGAATAATTCCACTCATAGTATGCTGTAAATTTTCCTTTTATTTTATTAATCACTGTCATAAATACATGTACTAAAAGTAAGTGTAGTCTGTTAATGCTTTATTTTTTTATTTATACAAAATCTGAAATTCGATAAGAGCACAATAAAAATTAAAATTCAAAACATGTTGAGTAGAATAGTTTCGATTCTATCATCTCCTGGCCATACTGAAAAGTTGTGGACTGAACATATTTGCGTTCATACGGATTTGAAATGAGGCAGTAACGCCTACGCCAATAGGCATTATCAGGTTGTAAAATACACGTAAGTGTAATATTTCTGTACATTCCGCCAAAACTTCGCAACCGAATTTCGCTTGGCCATTTAGTGTGTAACTCTCCATTTTCCTACGATGGTCTTTTTCTTTTGGAGCTACAGGAGTATGTTATAAAGAAATCACAATTTTAAGTTTGTTTGAACACAATACAATTTTTATGGGGGTTTCAAGGTAACTTGAGCCTACCTCGGGGCAACATAATTATAGGCTTTATTTCATCAGAAATTTCACAAGGAAGAAAGATATCGCCATAGTTAAAATTCATGTTCTTTCATTTTCATAGAACCAATATGTTTTATTTTTATTTTAGTTCTTTAATTCGGTTAATTTATTTATTGATAGTTAAAAGTTTTTTTAATTGACTGCAATGAAAGATAATTATACACCAGACACGTTTTCATAAAGCACCTTCTCATGGTTCCTGTTTATGTCTTATTTACATGTCTGAATGACACAGCCTTTTTTAAAATTATTGCCTTGTTCCAGTTCAGTTTATTCAATTCACAGTGTTCACAGTGAACTTTTGTTACACTATTACCATAAACAAAGTCCAAGACCGTACGCTCATGTTGCTGTCGATGAAGCTTGGTTAAATTAAATACATCTACATTAAGAATATTATTTTTTTTTCCAGTCTACATTCGAACGGATTAGCCAATGAGTTTCGACATTGTAACACAGTACGACAAACGTCAAAACAACAGTGCTTTTACAAGAAGATAAGATGTAGACCATGGAAGTGTTTTCTCTATTTGTTATTATTTTAACTGCGCAAGTTTAACCAACATCCCACGCACACTGAAACAATGACATTATTTGCATACAATATTAACATATTAGTTTACATCACGATATGCTCCATGTGATGTTACTCCTAAAACCATTTCAATATGGAACACGTAACATTCGTGCCTGCAGGCAACTTTGCTGGCTTGCACTCCGTGCGTCAGTTTCTTACAAGCTATTGGTGTTTTAATTATGTATTTTTATATTTAAATTAAGTGCTAAATTTCACGCACTATTTAATCTCCATTTTTAGTTAAGATGACCAGCGTGTAAAATTTGATATTACCAGATGATGGTGGGATAGCCCACTGAAAGCGGCAGTCATAAAATAAGTAAGTATTTCGCGATCTTGGTTTTTCACTTTTGAAGATTATTAATCTAGCCGATCGCCTCCACAACCTGCGATATCAGGTAATGTCATATTTCAGTCTATCGGAAAAACTGTTGAAAGCAAGATTTTAGTACTGTGCTGGAAATGCCATCAATTCCGTGTGAGCTTTAAATTTCTATTGTTACATTTCTAATTTCATTGGGGGGATGGGTGGAATTTCAATTGTATCAAATTGCATCGGTATAGCCTTTTCCATTAACAGCCTTGTTTCTTCTAATGAACTTCTGGATCCTATTCTCTCCACAATATTGGAAAAAATGATCATTAAAAACATTCTCAACTTTTTATTTATTTATTTATTTTTTTAAAATAATTTCATTCTATTTGACGGTAATACAGTCTGCTCGTGTTCTTGGTTGCCCTGTTTTAATTTTACTCTCAGATATTAATATCAGACTACGGAGGATGAGGCAGCACGATTATTTCGTGTTTTGCGCAATAGTCAAGCGCCAACAGGGAAGACTGAGCGGGTGCGTCATCGTGACGACAGAGCCACGAATTGCCACATGTCAGCCAGTTTCCTTCTCGTATTTTCTCTTAGGCGTCGAAATTCATGGCAAACAATTTCGCTCTGCGGCACGAGTTTATGATGAACTAATCTTTCAAAGTCAAATAAAGCAATGGAAGGGCGTCCTGAGGGGTAACTTTAATGTCCGTCCGGCCTTTTTTTTTTTAGATCGCGTGAACCGTTCGTAACACAGTAAGGATTAATAAGCACCATTACCATAGGCTTCCTGTATTATTTCACGTGTCTCTGTTAAGGTTTTTTTGAGTTTCACGACGTGTGCAGGGATGCCAAATGCATTTCGCTGAAACATTCCATTGGCCGGAAATTACGAATGTACTGGTATTTTTGGAATAGATCTCGTATAGGTCTCAATTAACGAAAATAGAAGCGCGGAAAACGGCGCATACGTCTCTGTTTGAGAAGGTTAATCTACAATTTCCTTCTCAGAAACTTACAGGTATGTAGCCAGGTCTGAAACTCGGCCGATATTCCGGCAGGATCACAGCCTGCCATTCCCAAGGCAATGCTACAGCGAGGGAGCAATGTGCAAAGATGTTTTAAACCAGACAATACACAGCGATCAAGCAAGCACAAAGCGCCATCACACGACCAAACATGAAAACCAACAGCAATATCCATAATAAACATCAGTTTCCAGTGGGTGAGATGGCATTAATTTTGCCCCTCTATTTTTGGATAAGTGAGAGAGAATGATTGCATGCAGAATTTAAGCAAAACCGTCCTCCCCTACAGAACAGGTTATCCGCTAGTTTTATTTCAATCGCTTCCTTGATAACACAATCTCAGTAGCTGGAAGTGCGTGCCAATATTTCCATTTTGTTGTGATCTATCGGGTGACCTGTGCCAAAGCAGTGTTCGGCAACAGCAGACGTGCTAGGTTGTTGAAAACCTGTGTGACGTTTATGCTCTATACATCTGTCGTCGACGATCCGAATTATTTGACCAATGTATGAGTTGCCACATCTGCATGGGATACGGTAGACACCGGCTTTGCGCCGACCCGGATCATCCTTTACGGACACTAACAGCGCCATCATTTTAAAAGGTGGTCGAAACACACATTTCACGTCATATTTACGAAAAATACAGCCAATCTTTTTATAAATGCTGCCAACGTATGTTGGAAAGCACATTGCCTTGGGTGCCACCTCTGTGCTTCATCACTGGCCCGTTACACATGTGGTTGATAGCGCAATGCTCTTTTAATTTGATCTTCACTATAACCATTCTGACGAAAAGTGACCGCCAGATGGGGCAACTCGGTAGACAAACTTTCCGGGTCTTAGATGAAGTGTGCCCTTTGCACTAAGGCAGTGGCGAAAATAGCAAAAATGTTCGGATGTGATGTGGGGCAAGATTAACGTAAAGATAAATAAAGTACACTACTGGCCATTAAAAGTGCTACACCAAGAAGGAATGTAGATGGTAAACGGATATTCATTGAACAAATATATTATACTAGAACTGACATGTGTTACATTTTCACGCAATTTGGGTGCATAAATTCTGAGAAATCAATACCCAGAACAACCACCTTTGGCCGTAATAAAGGCCTTGATACGCTTGGGCATTGAGTCAAACGGATGGCGTGTGCAGGTACAGATCCCCATGCAGCTTCAACACAATACCACAGTTCATCAAGAGTAGTGACTGGCGTATTCTGACGAGCCAGTTGCTCGGCCATCATTGACAAGACGTTTTCAATTGGTAAGAGATCTGGAGGATGTGCAGGTCAGGGCAGCAGTCGAACATTTTCCGTATCCAGAAAGGCCCGTACAGGACCCGCGCCGGCCGCGGTGGCCGAGGGGACTGAGGCGCTCCAGTCACGGTCTGCACGGCCACTACGGTCGGGGGTCGCCTCGGACTTGGATATTTGTGCCGTCCTTAGCTAGTTCATAAGTAGTTTTTAAGTTTATGGACATGACCCCGTAGTTAAGTCCCATAAGCTATACAAACACATGAACATGAACAGGACCCGCAACATGCGGTCGTGCATTATCCTGCTGAAATGTAGGGTTTCACAGAAATCGAATGAAGGGTAGAGCCACAGGTCGTAACACATCTGAAATGTAACGGCCACTGTTCAAAGTGCCGTCCATGCGAACAAGAGGAGACCGAGACATGTAGCCAATGGCACTCCATACCATCACGCCGGGTGATACGCCAGTATGGTGATGACGAATACACGCTTCCAATGTGTGTTCACCACGATGTCGCCAAACACGGATGTGACCATCATGATGTTGTAAACAGAACCTGGATTCATCCGATAAAATGACGTTTTTCCATTTGTGCACCTAGGTTCCAGCAGGCGGTCCTGTCTGTGATGCAGCGTCAAGGGTAACCGCAGCCATGGTCTCCGAGCTGAAGGTCTATGCTGCTGCAAACGTCGCCGAACTGTTCGTGCAGATTGTTGTTGTCTTGGAAACGTCCCCATCTGTTGACTCAGGGATGTAGAGGTGGCTGCACGATCCGTTACAGCCATGCAGATAAGATGACTGTCATATCGACTGCTAGTGATACGAGACCGTTGGGATCCAGCACGGCGTTCCGTATTGCCCTCCTGAACCCACCTATTCCATGTTCTGCTAACAGTCATTGGATCGTGACCAACGCGAGCAGCATGTCGTGATACGATAAACCGCAATCGCGGTAGGCTACAATCCGACCTTTATCAAAGTCGGAAACGTGATGGTACGCATTTCTCCTCCTTACACGAGGCATCACAAGAAAGTTTCACCAGGCAACGCCGGTCAACTGTGTATGAGAAATCGGTTGGAAACTTTCCTCATGTCAGCATGTTGTAGGTGTCGCCACTGGCGCCAATCTTGGGTGAATGCTCTGAAAAGCTAATCATTTGCATATCACAGCATCTTCTTCCCGTCGGTTAAATTTCACGTCTGTAGCACGTCATCTTCACGGTGTAGCAAAATCAATGACCAGGAGTGTAATTTTAAGTATACACCCGATTTTAGTCTCTTTGAATTTTGTTGCTCATATTCAGAGAATAATTTGCGCTAATGCGCATTTTACTTTTATGTGCTCACATTTTTTCATTGTTGACTTTAAATAATAAAAAATACTTATAAAATTGTCGTGTAGTTCACACCACTAACATCCCACTCCCATCACAAATAAGGGAAGTATGACTGTCTATCAGGGTGATATCTTCATGCATAATTCCTTAAAATAATTCAGATATACATTTTTTCTTCATATTCGACCAAGAAGAAAGTACTTAGATTCTGTGAAGAATGGTTTTGAAGTAGAAGGATTAACACCAGACGAGGCATTAGCATTGAATAGGGGATCATGGAGGAATTTTATTAGAGGTACTACGCTCCAGGCTGAACGCTGATAGGCTTAATCAGTCTCTAATGATGATGATAATGATGATGATGATTCATTATTTATATAGCCACTGCACTAAGGTACGTAGAACCCTATAATGCTAAGCTTGGTGGTGACAATCATCAGCCTGCAGAAAGGAATCTGCAAGAGTTAGTTTCATACAAACACCATGTCCAAACGTACCATCTACCTTCCTCCTAACCAACACATCAAAGAAGGAAGGTCAACCATTCTTTATCACGTCTATGGTCAAACCGATGTTAAGGTGGCTTGAATTTAGATGTTCAAAAAATGATCAAATGTTTTTAAATGTAAGCGACGTAACTGTTGAACTGCTGTGGTTAACAGTCCCTAGGCTTACAAACTACTTACAATAACTTATGCTAAGGACAACACACCCAGTCATGCCCAAAAGGGGAATCAAAGATTCGACTGCTCCGTAGCAAGGCGCCTTAGATCGCTCGGCCACTCCGCGCGGCTTGGGTTCCAAAAAATATTTTCAGGTTCTCACTACCATGAGGCCAAATAAGAAAAGTATCGTGTACATATCTGAGAAAAGCAAAATGAAAAGCAGGTTTCAAAGCCGCTAACTCCAATACACGTTTTAAAAGTCTTCCATATATAAATTAGCAATGATAGGTGACAAGGACTTGCCATCGCTACTTGCTTACTAGTATGGAACAGAACACCAAAGAACCAATCGATGGCCACGCAGTCTGAGGCGTTACGTAGCGGATTACGCGGCTCTCCCACCGGAGAAGAACCAATCGATGGCCGCGCAGTATGGGGCGTCACGTCATGGATTACGCGCCTACTCCCGCCAGAGGTTCGAATCCTCTCTCCAGCACTGGTGTGTGTGCTTCGTCTGTTGTGTGACCTTCCAAGGTTACGAATACCGGAACGAGGGCCCAGTCAGTTAATGCAGCTTTGTATCACAATTTATTATATAAATAAATATTAATAAAAATAATATAATAAATGTTAACAAGACCATTTTTGGCATACATTTAAATGCCCAAACAATTTTCTTTCAAACGATTACAAGAGAAGTTAATTGGAAAAAAGTAAAATGAAAAGTCAAGAAACAAATATACTTTGGCACAAGAATGTTTCGCACATTCACATATGATGCCCAGACTGCAGTTGTCATTACGGGCTTGTAAATCTGAAACAAAGGCACATAATTTAGGCCGGATAATTAGTTGACAAGTGAGGCGGGTGGAATGACTTAAGTCCAAATAGGGGCGAAGAAAAATACTCTGTGCTGACCAAGCCATCGGGAAGACAGAATAATGAATATATAAAAAGAAATTAAGAGTAAAGTTACTTAATACCGATAAATATCAACAGGCAGAAACAAATTAACCCTGCCGGCCACACCATGGGCCTCTGAGGCCCAGATGCTCACTCAGACCTGTCTAATCCCGTTCCAACACAGCTGGAGGGGACGTGACTCGCATGTAAGCCTTCTCTAATTAGTTGTCTCTGAGCCAATATACAGTGCACAACACTTCCGGCCATGTCGGCCCGTTCAGGTAAACACCTAGGCCTCCGGGACCCCCATAACTTTACAAAAACCAAGGGAAAGGGAGACACAACGGTCAAACAAAACCATTGTCCCGATTTGAGTTTATGTTGACGTTTTCTGAACACCTTACAGAATCTTGGATGAAGGCTACGCTTGACACAGTAACTCCCCGTGACCTACGAGACGGTATTTATCGATGTCTAAACATGACAGAGGCAGCTCGTGAAGAAATGGAGCAAGGAGCTATTCCCTAAAGAACTTACTGCAATTTTTGTGACTACAAAAAATAAACGAAATCAAATGCAGTGTGATTTCTGAAAGTTTCCAGTGTGTGGTCAGCGCCACAAAAAAATTTGTCCAAATTGTAACTGTAAAAAATGAGAATCCAACGGATTTTGTGAAACCGATTTTAGTTTTAAACATTATTAATTGTACGTGGTTTTTGGATATGGTAAATTTTTTGCGTTATATGAAGTTTAAACTATTATTGTTTAATTTATGAGACTTTGGTTATTTTGTTTTGTAGTTTTTCGAGGAAATATATATTTATTTTATGTTATTCACGGTTATTTAATGTATTATACCGTCATCCTTATCATGATATTGAATTTCTTAAAGCATTTTCCATTATTATATATCAAGTGGGACTCTGAGCCTATGGTGTGGCCCAGACGTAGGAGCCTATTGGTGTGGCCCACAGTGTTAAACTAATAAAACTATAACTTGGTATTAAGAGATTTCTCGATGTTTCAAAAGGTAAGGTGGCCAGTAAAACAACCAAAAGATACTTTTTTTCAAGTATCACAGTGAATCCGACCAGAAAACAGTTAAAATACTTTGAGGGAGTTAAGTTGACAACTTAACTTAGCCGTATTGAAGGGCACGGCCGAAGGCGGAAACCGGGCGCCGCTCCTCAACAGCACAAGGTACGCGGTCGGCAGACTCACCACGTAATCAGGGAAACGCGCCGCGATGAGCAGCGCGCCGCACAAACAGCGCGTCTTAACCGAATGCGTTCTGGGCAGGAAACCGTTGATAAGCGAACCGAGTACCAACCTCACATACACACTACTCGCAATAAACTGTAATAATCTAGAGTGAAACTTTACACTCTGCAGCGGACTGTGCGCTGATATGAAACTTCCTGGCAGATTAAAATTGTGTGCCGGAACCGGGACTCGAACCTGGGACCTTTGCCTTTCGCGGGCAGTAATCTAATCGGATTCACTCACAAAGAGGATTAACATAAAACCACTTATAATAACGAAGGTACCTTCGATTCAACTTATGACTACTCAAACAATCCAATTAAATATACATAACATTCTACATACACTTAAAACAAATTCTCATTAACCAGACAATATGAACAAGCAACTGACCTCGATCCTATAATAGGCCCAATTTCCTCAGACAAGAATATTGGTCATAA
This sequence comes from Locusta migratoria, assembly GCA_026315105.1. NCBI lineage: Eukaryota > Metazoa > Arthropoda > Insecta > Orthoptera > Acrididae > Locusta > Locusta migratoria. The sequence continues at coordinate 729,777,760 of CM048744.1, read as the reverse complement.
GAACGAGTCAGATGAATTGTGACCTAATTAAAAATTACAAACTTTAAAACGTAACCATACCAGGTAATACTGGCTATAAGAAAACCAGTTTGAATTAATGTAAACAGTAGATTAACCGTGGCCTGCTTAAGGAATCCAATTTTTTTTTAAACATTCCACAGCAGAGTCGAACAGGTTGCAGTCCACAGCTAGCCGTTACTCCCACCGTGAAACGCATAGCTCCGACCAGGTTCCCAATTGTTTACCTGCACACGGCGGTGGACAGCCAACACTTCCAGCTCCACGCTATGGTACGTGGTTAGCTCGCTTCAAATCAAAAGCACTGTCTTTAATTTCCAACTGTCTTGAATAACCTTTAGCAATTTGGAAGAGCATAGGGCAGCAACAAGGTCACTTAACGGTGGCACAAGTACCATCGGTAATCAGATGGCAATTACGTGGTAACGATCCCTGTTCTCAAGAGACCGGCCTAATGCAACAGCGGAACAGTTCTCGACCAACCGACCCACTCCTCGCCACTCCCTTCGCGTGCATCGGTCGCGAGTTGCAATAAAGCGCCCCCGAGGCAGCGATAGCGCTGCTGGACAAGTCGATAACAGGTGGAAGAAAACCAAATCCGCGGCGGAGGGAAATTTGAAACGAGCGCCCGCGGCTCATTGTCCTTACCACAAGTTTAGTACAAGAAGTTATTAAGCCTCGGTACCGATGTCCTTAGCTGTTCAGTCCCTTAGGACTACAAATATTTGAACCAATAGATGGCACAGTTAATTCGGTGTTACACCAAAGAAGCAATAATGGTGCTGCTACTATTTTAGCTTACAATTTACAATCAGTGATAGCATAATATTTGGATATTTAAGAATTAAGAGCCACATTCTTTGCGAATACAAACCAATATTGTATTTATTGTGCCAAGATATACGAATTTACTGATTTCCCTCTATGCATTAAAAACTTATAAGGAGACCACGTGGGTATCTGATTATATATATATATATATATATATATATATATATATATATATATATATGGTACGTGAAGTTCAGAACTCAAATAACAATCAGTCAAAGCCATTCGACCCAACTCTCAAAAATTATCGAGATAATCAACGTTGAAGTATTGCAAGTTCACGTAAGTATCAATAATTAGTTGCAGAGTCTGGCAACTACGTGGTCGGTTGTGCGAATCCTGCTGTAACAATTTTTTTTAATTTTTTCGTTGTGTTCGAATTCTTACACAATTTTAATATCTAATGGTAATTTTTACGAAAAATGTACGTGTTTTTTGTACATTGCTAATTTTCTGTATTTTATAAAAGCTTGTTAATAATGATGGTTTCAATCAAAAGAATATGTTACCTTTTTTTACAATATTAGCATCACTATTAGCTGACGACGGTATTTCTCATTTCGTAAAGTGCTACGACGCTGTTTTTAGAAAGTCATTTCCATAATTACTAATGGCTTTCCAAGTAGCTAAGCTAATCAACCATCGTTTTACGTGACGACAAGGTGTGCAGCTCGTCTAGATAAACATAACCAAGAAATGACACAACACGTGGAATTAGAAATCTGAAAATGTTTCATAGAAATGAATTCGAAAAGCAAAAGAAAAAATGTCACAACGGGATTCGAACCGTCGACTCTAGATGGGAGTACAGAACACTACCACCGGAGCTTCTGCGACAGATGCTGCAATTGTTTTGATTATTGTTACTTAGATGTACTTGAAAGTCGATTTTTTCGATAATTTTTGTGAGTTGCGCAGAATGGTTTTGGCTGATAGTTATTTAAGTTCTGAACTTCACGTACCGTAAATATAAATAAAATTCTAAAATCCGATACGCATGTTGTCTCCTTGTCAGTGAAATTTCGTTGCTTCTTTCTACAGATTTTATTGAAACGTTGGTCCTTGACTAGGAAGAATCAATTTATTAAGTGATCCTTTATGGATAGCATTTTTACCGGTTGTGACAGTGCACCGTAAACAGTGACGTTATACGATGGGCCTTCCTTAATCCTGTGATGCATGAATTATTAGCCAATGATAAAAAATTGAAGTGAGGTTTATATAGTGTTTGTTATCATAAAATGCAAAACTTTAATGAAATGCTGCAATTACAAAGAAAAAAAAAAGAGTGATGTGCACTGGAGTGGATATCGTGTATTTGAAATCGCCCAAGACTTTTCTATGAATATTCACAGAATATATGACATCAACTGCGAATGGGGAAAGCTGAAAATGTGTGCCCAGCCGGGATTCCAACCCGGGTGTCCTACTTTCTAGGGAGTTGCGCTGGCACCTGCAAGGTCTACCTAAGCACGCCTCCCGTCAGACACAAATTTCCAGCCATACCCTGCCCACAGTACTCAAACTCGTAGTTTTGAAACTAATTCCCGCAAGAGTAAGGACCAAAAAGTTGCTCACCCCTCCCCACCAATGAAAGGATCGTTGCCCGTCATCGGCTGGGCACACATTTTCAGCTTTGCCCATTCGCAGTTGATGTCACATATTCTGTGAATATGAAGGTATTACAACTGCAGGATCAGAAGTGACGGCTGTTCTTTCGGAACAGACGCCACATGTATATATACTTTTCTATGAGTTTTTCGTTTTTGTATGCAAACTTTCGAAGCAATTTGGCTACAGAGACTCCTTTCATTTAGTGCAAATGAACTTCGTCTCTTTTTTTTTACTAAAATTGGTGTTATGCTGCTCCGAAATGGTCGCTACCTCTCCACATTCGCACTGACACGCTAATGCCTTTGGGTGTAAAATTGATGCGCAGCAGTTCGCCTGTCGACAATGTACAGAGTGCAGCCTACCATAACGGCCCCTGGAGTGGCTTCATGAGATAACAAGTTGAAAATGACCAAAGATGAACAGAAACGTTACCAATAACTGCCGTCCACTAGATTGGACGGTATGAGACACAGGGTTATCTTGCTTTGTGAAACGACTCTAGCCATCACCACCAAAAGAGGAGGCCACAGCTCTCTCGATGGACGTCACGCAGAGTAGGCCACGAGTGGTAAGCTTACTGGTTGCGCTGTATGGCACAGTCCATTATACTGTGCCTGCTAGCACTCATCTCCAAGATCGCGGCCTGTTCTTCGTGACGTCGAACGAGAGCGCTGCGACCTCCTGTCTCGGGGTATCAGAGGTGCAGCCCAATCTTTACTGAAACTATTCCGTCTCCTCAGGAGGTCAGGCCCAGCTGGCACAAAACCTCCCCGTCAGGCGTTGGCTCACCCGGAGGACTGGCCTGTGTAGTTTATGGTCGCCCGCGGTTCCGGTATGTGGAGTTCGCCCGCAGTGGTGCAACCTGACCGGCGGAAGGGAAAACCGACAGCCAGCGCTTTCATCTGCCGGCCGCTGGCCCACCGGTGGCTGCTGCACCGCTTTGTGCTCTGCACGACACTCATTCCGATACTACTCTCCATGTCCGTCGTTCGATCTCTCTATACACAACTCTAAAACGTGAATTTCACGTTAATAAGTCATCACAAGCGAGCTATGGTGTTCATCGAACCTACAAAACAGCTAAACCTTCCTTAAATACATTCCCCATAGATCGGAGCGAATAGTTGAGATTGGCGTCTGGCCAGTTCGACTGGAACCGAGGGGTCGCGGGTTCGAAAACCTGTCGGATCGCAGATTTTTCAGTCTGCGTTTTAATCCAGTCCTCACGATGTGTAGTCACCAGGAACTACATGTGGTTCGGAAGGAAGGAAGCTTAGAGTTTAACTTCCCGTCGACAGCGTGGTCATTAGAGACGGAGCAAACGTTCGGATTTTTGGGAAAGGATTAGGGGAGGAAATTCGGCCGTGCCCTTTGAAAGGAACCATCCCGGCATTTGCCTAGAGTGATTTAGGGAAATCACGGAAAACCTAAATCTGGATGGCCGGAGGTGGATTTGAACCACCGTCTCCGAATGCGAGTCCAGTGTCTTACCACTGCGTCACTTCGCTCGGTTGTGGTTCGGATTCGACGTAAAGTAGTTGGTCATCTTTTTCCGGTTGTATAGCTTGGGCAGGCAAGGGACATGCATATCACCAAAGTGAAGGCAGTTTAAAAACCCGGCCACTGAGTCACTCGAAATTATTATTATTATTATAATCAAAATAATTGCTCTATACAAAATTAAGAAATAAAACTCTTGTCTTCCTTATACCAAAGAAAAACACATGTAGATAAACGTCACGAACTATTAGTCATGAGAACGACACATTCATTGAAAAACTGGTTGATAATACGACCGATATCACACCTCTGAGTAAGGGTGTTAAAATAGTGTGAACCGGAACTCCACCGACAAACTTGTATTTCGCGAATTGCCTTGGAAATGGCTCCAATCGTATTATCGCCGGTCGTCGATCCTCTCATCCGGCCGCATTCCTGTAAGATTTTTAATACGTTTTGAGTGTTTTGCCATAAGGGATACTTTGTATCTCTGGTGATCCCATACGCAACGACATCCCTCTATTTATTTGCTTAAATACAATGTTAGCATTGAATAGGGGATCATGGAGGAATTTTATTAGAGGTGCTATGCTCCAGACTGAACGCTGAAAGGCATAATCAGTCTCTAATGATCATGATTATAATGATGATTACTTGCCGTTATTACCTTTGTCTCTAACCTTGAGAAAGATAGAGGAATCTAACAAGCAATGTATAACAAAAAAACACAGAGTAAATGCTCAGAGGAAAAAGATAGTGAGATGTGGTAGCCGTCAGTACGAAACCCGATTTATTGACCTTCCTTTCAGTTCAATCAACTCATACACGAGTGATATATTCGCCAACTATTCATATTTTCAGCTATAGTACCATAGTGCTGCAGTCATTCTTTGCTGAGACACAGCTAATTCTACCAATAAACAAAAAGCTAGGCAGTGTCAAATTTTATACATGCTGTCAGACAAGTCTGAAAGAACAAACATCATATACAATTACATAAAAAAAGAAAAAAGAAAACAGAACATATTGGGAGGCTAGAGATAGGAAGTTGATATTCACAAGACTATTATGTGTTCTGAAGAAATGATTAGCATTTCACTCACAGGTTCAGCATGTGTCCTGTTGCCAGGTACGCAAAGGGTCTGTGATAGGGTCTGATAACTTCTTCCATGTGTGATGGTGTAGACGTGTATAAGTCGCAAATGGCTGTGGTACAGACACTCATGCTGCATTCACCTGGCTAAAAAGCTCATCTGTGGCGGTTGGCAGTGGGTCACAGCACTGTACACGTCCATTCACCATACCCCCCACATTTTCGGTCGGTGACAAGTCTGGTGATGTGGCGGATCAGGGCAGAAGGATGTCCAGTGACACAAATAAGGCTCGCATTAGTGCAGCAACATGTGCTTTTGCAGCGTTTTTTTTTTTAAAACGGCGTCTGGAGTGGCATGCAGAAACTGTCTGGCTACAGATCGTAAGATGTCTGTCACGAAGATATACCGGTCACACTGCCGAAAGGAAAGCACTGTGATTTGATGCTGTACCAAATAGCGCCCCACACTATAGTTGGCGTCATGCAGGAAGGCGCTCCCACGCAGAGAGGCGGAGCGATAGGGGAAGCGTGGAGGGGAGGAGCTACGGCCGAGCGCCAACAGTTGAGTATGCAGGAGAAACACTGTCGGAACTCGCGGGCAGCCACGCGCCTAGAGACTGTATATTATTGACTACCAGTGCAAAAATGGAGGGGGATGCGCAGAACGGCTGAAAACTGGACCTCCTTCCTACATGAACCGGACTATATAAGGCCATTTGTTGCTATTGTATGTCTTGTGCGAATTCAGTCACTGAGATGCCACTCTTTGTAGCGAACAAAAATGCCGCCATCATTTTCAAACAAACTAAAACTGGATTCGTCCAGAAACACTATCTGACCCCGGTGACATTGTTCCATACACCACTGCCATCTATCATGTTTCTACACATCACTCAAAGGTAGGCGGTGAAGTAACCCACGCCGTAATAAACCTCTGACAGTGTACGATATGTTCAACAGTCAGCTAGAGCCGAGTAGGACGAGGATGAGTTGCGCAATGCCATTCGAATGAATTTTCCTCGGGAGGGGGGGGGGGGTCTGTATGGTGTCAGTTGATCTGTCTTGTCGTATCCCACAGCCTTACGTGAACCACTGCGCTGCACTGCACTGCAAAACCACTTTCTCCTCACGGGCAGTAATTTCCTGGATGGATGCATCACACTCTCTCATGCTAATAAAGTGACCTCCTTCAGACTCATAGTTAAGACGGTGCACTTCGCGCATACGTGCTTGAGGTATCCTGCACGTCTGCTCAATTTGAGAATTTGGGCAGGACGAAAAACTTGTCCAGGTAGCCTGATGGTAGCAGCGTGAAAGTTCACCACGTTGTGTCAGAGGGCTGATCACCCTGGCACAAGTATCTCATCGATAAACAACAAACAAAAATGATCTTACATCCCAAAAGTACCAAACCGCTCGCGTGCAAATTTTCAAGTTCAACATTCAGTTTAATCTAACACCCTGAAATAACAAAAATATTTAGATGTTTCTAACTGAAAACCAAAAACTACTGAAGGCAAACTTGACGACAACGAATTAAGGAGGGCAATACTGTGGTCCGCAGTAGATATTCTGAGAGGATAGAAATATCATACACAGCACATACTGTCGATACTTGCACTGATGTGGTTTTGAGTGAAACAAAGAAGAAACGCTAAATACGGTGAGAAACAAACAAAAAGAAATAACCTCATATAAAGGGATGGGCGGATTAACGAAGGGGGTCGAAGTGCCGGCCAGCCTGGATGTGGGTTTTAGGCGGTTTTCCATATCCGCCTACGTGATTACCGGGCTGGTCCAAAAGTCACGCCTCAGTTACACGATTCGCAAACATTTTATAACGCTGTACAATTTCACACATATGACACTATACACAGACATTTGGGGTACACATTTCCTCCTGGGGGGCAGGGGTTGGCGGCAGGAAGGGCAAGCGGCCACCCCTTCAATATTAACACGCCAAATCCAGAATAACGAGCCGACCCTGCATGTGCGGGAAAGGGCTGAAGAGAAAGAAGAAGAAATCTCTGTTCATAGGGGTGATTTATGTATGTCAGCTTCTATGCCCTAAACAGCTACCCAGTCTGTTTATACAAGATCAATAATTAATCTGCATATGATAACGTGAAAATATATTTTAACACAAATTAAACCTCTGAATAACCAACAAAATGGATTCTAAGATAAAGAAGTGATTCACTCCCGAAGTAATTCTTTATAAATTAAGTTTTTTACTCTTTCTGAACATGAGAAATCGGAGATGGTTCTACCTTATACATCGGAATTATCACTCTTAAATTATTAAAGTCCTTAAAACATTGCAGTTCCAAATTAATCCGCGATTACTGACAGTGTTATAAAACACAGTTTGTCATCACACGAGTAAACGATTGCTGATTTGTCACAGTTACACAGCCCTACTACCGTGCATAGTTTACCACTATTCACCAGAGACTGAGTTCTGCAGTTACAGTCCCGTAAATTTTCTAAGTCCACACATGCCTCTCTCTTCAAATCACCAGTTTGTAACGCGGCTTCAGACCGCCTTTCACCACAACGTCCAAGTTACGAGTCCCTTCCCAAGTGTTCTCCGTGCTCCCAAAATTGTATCCTTCCACGCATTCTAACACTTCATCTTTAAAGTACAATTTCCCTTCGAAAATATTATACATTTGAATATCACAGAATTAAATGCTTCGACCAACTCCACATTTAAAAAACAAATATATATTTAACAATGCAAAAATGATATAGACTGAAGCTCTTTACTCAGACAGCTATTAAGCGTGGCGTCTCACTGTTCAAATTTACTGCTGCCGTCGAAATATAGTTACTCAATTAATATTTAATTTATCATGGTTTTTTATGCAAATATATTCAGCTCTTGTCAACAAATACATATAATTGTTTCTATATACATTATATGCTGCATATCTACTATTTTTAGTCGGCCATGAAATATTTAAGTGGCAGTCTACAACATAAAACGCACGTTACTAAGAATAATAGTAAATATAATAAAATACATAAAAATTTAATGCGCTTTGCTGGGTTCATGTTTTGTGTTTTTGTGGTGGAATATATGTTCTGACACAAGAATATTACTACCTCGACGAGTAGCAGGAAAAGATAGTAAAATAAAGTTTATTGAAAGAATATGGAAATAACGTGGTATGTCTTTTTAAGATAGGTAGCGTGGTGCAATGCTGCCCATTTGCTTCTTAAACTGTTACTGATAAACTCTACGTATCAGTAATTGTAAATATAATATTATTATTATAGTACTGAAATTCTTTTTATCTGTAATGGACATTGAAATTGTAATTACGGCGTTTGATTTTCACAAGTCTCCTGGTTCCATTCATATAATTATATTTGTCGTATAATCATTTCCTGATTTTATATGGAATTTTAGAATAGTGTGTGTGGCTATATTGTATTTTAGTTGTAATCTGGGAGAGCCTCCCTCGCTCAGCCAAGAGCGTCGTTTCCGGTTTCCTAGCAGGAAACCCTAACTACCTGTATTCCATTCACTAGATTCAAACTGTTAGCCGGCATGCTAACGAACCCAGCAGCCTGACAAAACCCGCTTTTCACATGGAAACAATCAGCTTCCCCCTGTATCTATAATGTCACATTTCTAAAATCCCACAATTTTTTTAATGAAGATACTAACCTTGAAACTATTCTTTCGTTTCGGAAATTAGCCCAGACACAGCGATATTCCAACAAGTCTTTCCTTTTATGATTAATATGTCACAAAGACTGAGCCTATTAGCTGAAAACTGTCCTTGAGTGATCCACTTTCAACTATACAAAAATATTTGTAAAAATGCAGATTTAGAAACTTTATGAAATAGTTTACCATCTTTTGTACTTTACAAGAGCTGAAGCATTCCTCTACTATTTTTCAGCTTTTTCACTTCTTCAACTGAAGTTCAGAAGTAATCAAGAATAAATGTTATTAAGAAATCATATCAAGGTAGAAAAAATCCGTTGTACATAGTGTAAGCCCAAACATTTCGAAAGCGATGGCGTGTATCTCCCCCCCAACCCCTGCCCTAATCTTGCATGGATGTGAGCCATTTTCATGGACAGGACAGGACCCTCTGGTCCAACTGAACCGATCGTTCACTGTAAATTGTAGCGTTCGGCTACATGTAGACCACATGTGGTGAGTGAGTCACTACCTTCATTTTTCCGTAACAACAATGGAATTTTTATGGCTGTCAATGCGCCGTGTGACTAGTGCAAGTGTTTGCAATCGGTGAACATTCTGGACAATTTCAGCAAATGATTTGGCCACCGACATCATCTAACGTGGATGCCATCGAATGCCTTTGTGACATAATAGAGCTGTCAGTTCGTGCGTAAAACCTTCACAGGCATCACTTTGTCAATTATGGATTGCTTAGACACAGCAACATAGATCAATAATCCTGCAAGGAATTTACAAATGGACGAGTTCATGCAGTTTTCAGTTACTGGAATTTGACGTGCAAACGGAGGTCCAACGCGATATTAGGAGGTATCCCACGTGTTTCGTCACCTGAGTGTAAATCTGAACAAGGTAGGGGAAAAGAAATAGTAGTACGCGCAGTAGATTTTATACTAACTTTGAATGAAAACTTTGCTTCTACATGGTTATTTGTAACACAGTGCATCGACATGCCTATTGAAAGGAAAGCAGGGTCACTGATTGACAACGCTGCTAAGCGCGGGGGGGGGGGGGGGTCAAGATTGATGTAAAGATAAGTGATTTGATGTAGACACCCCATGATGTTTTCTATCGGTTTTACTGCCCATATTTACAGGATAATTTGCGTTATTATCCCTTTCCCTTAACTGAGATCAAGCTTTTCTTATTGTTGATATTAAAACATAAAAATGTAACTATTTTTTTTAACTCTACAAACATCACACCAATAACACCCCACTCTCCTCACCGAGAAATTATGATTTCTACCTCGGGGATGCCTTCAAGCATCATTCATATACCGCACTTATTTTTTCTTTATATTCATTTGTAGCTTAATTCCCGCTGCTTCGCATGCGTAGACTGAATGGTGTGCATTGATTGTTTCTACTTTTAAAAATAAATTTTCATATATTTAGCTCTAAAAATTTTTTCCTAATTAAGTATTTTGATACTACTTGCCACCCCCTATTGCACCACTGATAGCAGAATTCAAAACAACCCGAAACACTTTTTTTTTTTAATTTTAACCATGGTTCCAAGTCCATTTCTAGCATAAAAATAGTGTTAGTAGCAACCTTAAAAGACTTACCCTTATTTCACCCGCTTAATGGTTGAATTTCCAAAATTATCGAAACACGCGATTTTAAAATTAAAATCAAAAATCTAACTCTGAAGATTTGTATTTCTTGCTTCAAATTTGCCTGAATAGCAACAAATTTCCAAAACACCGTTCATTCCCTATTTCACCCACTGAGGGATGGGAATACCGAAAAATCGCTGATGCCTGTAGTGTAAGGTACACAACGTCTACAGATTTCAAGTTTCTATCGTCTGTAGATTCACTTTTCAATGACGTTTTTTTAGTAACGGATCTTTCTTGGTAGTTTTACTTGTGAAACGACAATATGCAATTATTTTATTTATTCGTACGCTTGTTGCAGAAAAAAAAATGAAGAATGTGCATCACATTTCGCTGTATGTAACCTCTTTGCTATTATAGTGTCAAAAGTCATTGCTGGTATTCGGTCCGAAATTTATATAAGCTAACGACTTTCAACCACTATATCTTCCAACCTCTTATAGCTATCGAGAGAGAACTGCTATGGTGTACAACGAGAAACTGTACTGTAACAACACAGAGAGATGGTTCGTCTCCATTGTGTAGTTTTTGCTGAAGAGCAAAATATCGACATCCGCACATAGAATTTTATAAAAGTCGGTAACTTTTAACTCCCGTATCTTCCACCCCCTGTCGTTATCAAACCTCTACCACCATAGTGCACAGTGAAAGACTAATATCTACTACCACATACAAACACAATTTGTTTGCGATGTGTAGTTTTGGTAGCAGTAGGAACACCTTAATTTTTATATATATTAAGATTTCAGGTTGGGGGGGGGGGCTGCCCCCCCCCTCCTTATATGGAGGGGTCCAAAAAATGTATCCACTTTTTATAGGTCCTTAACTTGCAAATCGCCACACAAGCGTTTAATTGCGTTCTTTTGTTTCGTCAGATGAGAGTCAGCGGATAGTCAGTGTTTTGCTCTTGGTTGCATCTAGTTACTCGAGTAAACATGGCTGGCCCAAGGCTTACATTCGCTGAAAGGAAGTCAGTTTTGAAGTGGTATTTTAAGTACGAAAACAACAATGAGGTTCAACGGCAATGGCGAAATGAGTATCAAACAGAGTCACAGACACGTTTAACGATTCGTCGCATTCGAGACAAATTTGAAGCCGAAGGCTGTGTTAAAGATGGACGACCTGTAGCAGTAACAAGTCCAGTCAACTCCCGTCGTGTGTTACAACAATTCATCCACTATGAGATAGTGTGCCTGTAAAACTGGAGTGAGTCGCTCAAGTGTTCGGCAAATTTTGAATACAGCAAAGTGGAAGTGCAACGATGAAGAATTTGCAGAGATAATTGTATGGTGTGATGAGGCACAATTCAAACTTAGTGGTACAAAAAATCTCCACAGTTGCATCTACTGGGCCTCCGAAAATCCGAACGTCCATGTAGACAAAGCCGTGAATTTGCCAGGTATAAATGTGTGGTGTGAGTTGTCTTACCGGGTCTTGATTGGGCCTTTCTTCTTTGACGGCACGGTTACCGGTGAGTTGTAACTTCAGAAGCTTCAGAGATCCATTACTTTCAACAAGATGCTGCCCCATCCCAGTACCAAAATCGTGTAAGGACTTATCTCGTCGAAAATCTACCAGGAAGATGGATAGGCCGTAGAGGTGATGTGGAGTATCCACCACGTTCCCCAGACTTAACTCCTCTGGACTTTTACCTGTAGGGAACACTAAAGGACGTCGTTCATCGACAAAAGCCACGCACATTGGATGAACGTAGATCATCCATTGTACATTCATGTGCAGATATCCAACTGAACACGTTGCAGTCAGTATTTCGTGCTGCAGTTCGGCGGCATCGTTTGTGTGTGGATGTTAATGGTGACCATTTCGAACATGTACAGTGATATCTATAAGTTGGACTTTAAGCTACAGTTTCACCAAAAATGAGACAACTTCGTCAATTAGTTTGCAAGTTATGGACATTTAAGCAGTGGACCCCTGTGTATACGGCAATGGCTCTGGTGTGATGCAGGGTGTTGGCGAGGCCTCGGCAGGCCCAGCTAGCAGCGGTTGTCTGCGGTTGAGGGGGTCAGCGACCGGCCGCACCGTGGGCGGGGCGGTCAGAACCACAGCCCACGGCCCACAGCCAGCACGGCGGCTGCGCTGACCTGACCTGCCGCAGCCGCGGCCGCGCTGGGCCCCACGCCACCATCCTGCCTCCTCGGTCTTTCGCCGTAGCGCGTGGTATATTAGTCCCGTTACCTCAGAGTTCACGGCCAGAGTAATAACGCCAGCTGCCGCCTTTATCTCAACTGAAGGCCGCCACGATACCCTTTTATCTTTTACGTGTTTTTCTTCGTTTTTAATTCTTAAATGCCGTGCTTTTTTTTCCCAAAAAATTTATTCTCGCATTGTTATAACATAGCGTAAATTCAGGTAGTCTGTAGCACTATGGTCAGTAGTATACATTAAACAGCAGTAGCCCGTTGTTGCAGCGAGTGTCAATCAGTCAGTTTAGGAGAGAGGTTTCAGGCTGCATTGGGCTGCAGTGGCATTAGGGTACCTCTAGTGAATGTTGTGTTGCCTCCGGCCAGTGGCGGCGCCAGGAGTCTGCCATGGTGAGCCCGGGCACACCCAAAATGTTCTGGCCCCACACTCTGACCCACCCAAAAATGAGAGCCAAATTTCATAATGAAGGTAAACTGCATTTAGTAAACTACTACAGTTGTAGGCATAATGGAAGGCATTCTGTTTATTTGTTAAACCATTTTGGATCGTTCTGTATTAAGGACGAAATATGAAACAAATACACTCGAAGCAGTTATTATGACGAAGTTAAGTCGTTCTTATTGGTTGACCCATACAAGGAAACAAACTATCGATATATCGAATAAACGGTTCTTCCCAATTCTGTTCAGCGTGTGCACTTTTTTTTTTGTACTTTGCATTAACGGTAACAACAAAATCATATTTGATATCATCATGTCCTGTGTTTTGTTTCTTGTAGTGAATTTTGTGTGTGTGTGTTTTTTTTTAAATTAAAAGTGAACGTAGTAACATGGCATAACGGCCTAGCATATAAAATTTCTTCAATCAGCAACAAAACGTTATTGAATCAAATATGGACATTAGAGAATATCTGTCAGTTAGTGAGGAAACTGCACATGTTAGTTTTCACGATCCAGATAGTGAATTAGAAAAAGCGTTTTTTCTTATGTTGAAACGGAAATAGAAGAAGCATTAAAACAGTATGAAAATGAGAACCGCAGTAACAATGAATATACAGATTTATTTTCTATTCCTAACAGTAGTAGCAGCAGCAGCAGTGCTAATCCAACTCCTTCGGTGAGTAACAAATCTACAAAAGCTTCTGATGAACCAAAACAACCTCTATTGAGACAATTTCCTTCTCGATTCTTTGGAAACAGAAAAAGAATTTTCCACACAGATTGGTACAAAATTCATCCAAGACTGGAATTTAGTACTTTGAATGATACTGCATTTTGCTTGGACTCTCGAGTTTCCTTTCCTCAAACTAAACGTACTAAAACCGAATTGTATAGCTTTGTAACTAATGGTTTGTCTGAGCGGAGAGCGAAAGCGAAGACCGAGCCTCAGTTTGAGCTGTTGGCCACTGCTGATGATACGTATGAGCCAGCACGACCTGTTCGCCCTTTGAAGCACTGGTCTATCTTCGTGAGTACGTACAAGTGCAGTGGGTGGGTTTCTTTGTCACTGACAAGGGGAGGCCACGACGTTTGGAACGCGGATTTACTACAAACCTCATACACTCATAGTACTCCATGAGTACAACAAAATGTGTAAGCAGTAGCGCGTACTTCTCAAGCGTTATTCAGAAAATCGCAAGATAATTTCGGTCGGTTGTCAAATGTGTACCATACGTACCTGTGCGTGGCCGTTTTTGTCACGAAGCGGCGCAGCCGAGTGGGTAGCATCCGAGCCCGGTGGTCGGTGGATCGAGTCCCGTTCGTAACCTTTTTTATTTCAACACAATCGTATTCGTTACCATTTATAGTACAGTTGATATAACGGGAAAATACGTGTAATCAGATGTACTTTTATTAAATTTACAATGTTATTAGGCAGTCAGCAAAGTTTTATTATCAAAAATAATATAATATGCGGAAACATTGCATTTATTCAATGCAGCTGGTGCCGTTTAAATTTATGTTTTCCATGTTTTTACGTAAAATGCCATCCAGCAACTTGCACTCGTATTGTCGAAAGCGACGATTAGTTGTACATCTTTCGAAAGCCGTCTGGGGCGGTCAAAACTTTCAGGTAACAAGTAGTTTCCGGATCCTTCCAGGAATGAGGGATTTGTCAAATCACTGGCAAGCAAAGATTTTCACGTCAGTATCACTTCATGCGTTTGGTTGTTTACTAGTCGGTAGTTATGAATATTATATTGTTTGTTTTAATAAAACTGTGTAGACTGCCAAATAACATTGTAAATTTAATAAAAGTACATCCGATTACACGTATTTTTCACGTTATATCAATTGTAATATAAATAGTAACAAATACGATTGTGTTGGACAAAAAAGGTTACGAACGGGACTCGATCCACGATCAACGACAAATGTTCAAATGTTTGTTAAGCTTAAGGGACTTAACTACGGGGTCATCAGTCCCTAAACTTACAAACTACTTATGAACTACCTACAACTAAGGACGGCACAAATATCCATGCCCGAGGGGGGATTCGAACCCCCGACCGTAGTGGCCGTGCAGACCTTGACTGGAGCGCCTCAGTCCCCTCGGCCACCCCGGCCGGCCACGATCAACGAGTACGTGGCTCGGACGCTAACCACTCGGTTGCTCCACTTCGTGACAAAAACGTGATATACGGTACACATTTGCGAACGATCGAAATTATCTTGCGATTTTCTCAATAACGCCTGAGAAGTATGCGCTACTGCTTACACATTTCGTTGTCCTCGTGGAGTACTACGAGTGTACGAAGTTTGCAGTAAATCGTCGTGGCCTCCCCTTGTGAGAGTTACAATGTGAGGTGGGCCTCTTAGGGGGTAGGTCGGGACGTGTCTTCCAGCGGCGATTGAGGGCCTCGAGTGCATCCGCCTTCCGCCTGCTAATCGTGTCTCCCGCCGTCACCATAACGCCTGCCGCCATTCTTGATGCCTGCAGACGGTCGGCTGATTCAGTGAAAGGAGCTGGCCTTGCTC
The DNA here is from genome assembly GCA_026315105.1 of Locusta migratoria. Taxonomy (NCBI): domain Eukaryota; kingdom Metazoa; phylum Arthropoda; class Insecta; order Orthoptera; family Acrididae; genus Locusta; species Locusta migratoria. The sequence continues at coordinate 729,762,221 of CM048744.1, read as the reverse complement.
GCGTGGTGGAAGCAGCGCTGCCCATTTGTAGCATCGCTCCCAGAATGGTGCTCTGCTTTGGAGACAAGTGGAAAGCTTCAGCCACAGGTTCAGACGATTATGTGGAGATCTCGGATGCAGACTTCTCGAACTCTCGTACTGGGTGGGGAAATGCAGCGTCCCCATGAAAAGGTCAGGCGTGCACTACACACACAGGAAGCGACTACCAGGGTATAGATAAGAGACGAATGTATCGTCAGGCGTGCCCCAGGGGGTGTGATAGGACCGCTATTATTTTCTATCTATATAAATGATCTGATGGACAGAGTAAGTTGTAATTTGCGGCTGTTTGCTGATGATGCTGTGGTGTATGGGAGGGGTGTCGTCTCTAACTGACTGTAATAGCATACAGGATGACTTAGAGAAAATTTCTAGTTGGTGCGAAGATTGGCAGCTACCTCTCAATGAAGAAAAATGTAAGGTGATGCGCATGAGTAGAAAAAACAATCCCATAATGTTCGAATACAGCACTAGTAGTGAGCTTCTTGATGCTGTCGCGTCGTTCAAATAACTAGGCGTAACATTGCAGAGCGATTTGAAATGGAACGAGCATGTAAGGACAGTTGTAAATAAGGCAGACAGCCGACTTCGGTTTCTTGGCAGAATTTTGGGAAGATGTACTTCACCTGTAAAGGAGACCGCGTATAAAACGCTTATACGACCACGTCTTGATTATTGCTCAAGTGTTTGGGACCCGCAGCAGATCAGTTTAAAGGAAGACATAGAGACGGTTCAGAGACGAGCAGCTAGATTTGTTACTGGTAGGTTCGACCAGTGCGCGAGTGTCACGGAAATTCTCCGGCAACTCAATTGGGGATCGCTGGAAGAAAGACGACGTTCTTTTCGTGAATTTCTGTTAAGTAAATTTAGAGGGCCGGAGTGTAGTACGATCTTGCTGCCGCCTACTTAAATTTCGCGTAAAGATCACAAAGACAAGATAAGAGAAATTAGGGCTCGTGCGGAGGCATATAGGCATTCTTTTTTTCTTCGTTCAATTTGGGAGTGGAATAGGAAAGGAAATGCCTAGTATTGGTACAGTGTACCCTCCGCCACGCACCTTACAGTGAATTGCGGAGTATGTATGTAGATGTAGATGTAGATGTGACATGCATGTGTGGTTTTTAAAGATTACAGAAATCCTTCCACCGGCTCGTAAGGTACTATCTGAGACGAGGCAGGACAGTGTTCCTAATAACACGACGGAAAAATAAACTGTTAATATTATTAGTAAAGTGCAGAAGCGTTTATAGAAAGATACCGAGACCCAGCAAATGAAAGATGACTCCACAAAGTAAGCAAAAATTGCAACGTAATAAGAATGATCATGAAACGGTACCATGGGGAGCAGAGTGGAGTGTCACCTCTTCTCACTGACGGTCAGTTTCAAATGGGTTATAATTTCTGCTGTCAGTAACTCACCCAGAGTCCTAGAGAATAATGCAACCGTCATTGTCCATACACATACAAGAAGGCTTCGGTAGGGTAAAAAAAGACAGTACTGACAAGAAGCCATTACTATACTATAACAATTTGCGGGTTAGCTTTTGCAAATGATGCATGGCACGCTCCAGTAAAACTTGTCGTACCCTGCCAGATCCACATGATCAACATGTACCAGCTGTTAGATGAAACAATTTTTAGTAAACAACTGTTGTCATGGGGATTATCACTGGCGCGGTTAGATCCACGCCCATTCCGTGGTTACCTGTCCTGGCTAACATTGCTCCTCAAGATCTAAGGAGGAAAGCAGCTAAGATAAAATTGATCAACAATGTAATGGCCCACAAGATCGCTCCGCTGTGTGATGCCCTACAGGATCCCCCCCCCGCATCTCGACTCAAATCACGGAAACCTCCCTGGTGTGACACAGAAAGCACCAGTTCCTGCGATGTGACCTACAAGTAATAAGAACGCTGGAAAGAAAGTCCACCACACAACGCCCACGTCGTGCAAGATCCATCATAGACGGTTGAATGATTCCATCTACCACGCCAAACCTGGTCGACGTTGAACCGCATCAGGACTGGTAAATAGAGGTGTGCTTACAACATGAAGACGTGGGGTTTCCTTCCGACTGTGACTGCGGAGCGGAGGAGCAAACCATAGAACACATCATCAAGCAGTGTCCGCTGCTAGCATTTAGCGGTGACTTGGAGAGTTCACATCAAGTGACCGAAAGTGCTCTGGACTGGTTGTCAAATTTGGACATATATATTGTTGTATACTTGTCAAACCATACGATAAATAAATAATAAAGAATAATCCGACACTCCGTCTCCACAGGGCTGCATGCCTATTGCACCTCGAGTAGCTCTTTAAATCATCCATACGTAACTCAATGGGAAACGTATTCACGACTATAGCTAACGATGCGTCGAGCTGTGGGTATGCCAGAAGTCAGTCAAGATGATCTTTGTTATTCTGAAAACAGGTCATCTGTCCATTGCACTACAGACTTGCCGTTAACCTTTAGCCCTGATAACGCAGCTGTAAAAGGTTCCCGTAACTCTGAAGTATGGGATAAGTGACTGCCACAAAAATTCGGCATCCATAAGAAACTGTGTAGACCTTAGCTGTAGGGTTGTATCCACTTTGGCAGACAGAGGAAGAGAGCAGAATTGGAAATGTCACTTCTGGCTGTCGGAAAACACACTTGCCATATTAAGGGCGACCCCATGGCGTTCTAGTCGTCAAATACTTCCTGCAGTGGTGTCAGTGCTGTTCTGGGCTGGTGGAGAATAGTGGGACATCATCCAGATGTGACGGTCATTGAAGAAAAGAATCTGTAAATCTTGGCCACGTCTAAGAGGTGTTACATAGCCCCAACGCCATTCACATATTCTCAAATTCCTCCCATGGACTATTACAGAAACAGTATTTTCCGTTCAGTGAAATATATGTCTCTGTAGCAAAAACGCGTTTCACGCTCGTGGCGCATCTTCAGACTGGATCTTTAAAACTCGGGATCTGCATTGGAGCCATGAAATCATCTGAAACAACGGCGATAAAGCGGGTGATTGCTTGTGACAAATTTGAACATAGCTTGCACTGCGAAATATATGTCTCTGTAGCAAAAACGCGTTTCACGCTCGTGGCGCATCTTCAGACTGGATCTTTAAAACTCGGGATCTGCATTGGAGCCATGAAATCATCTGAAACAACGGCGATAAAGCGGGTGATTGCTTGTGACAAATTTGAACATAGCTTGCACTGCGAAACCCGAATCGGTCGTGATTAAAATGTTTTGCAATAATTGGACTCGCCGTTTCCAAATGTTTGAAAATATATCGGACTTAATTGCTTGGTTTATTAGTCCGTAGCTTACAAACTACGGTAAACTAACCTATGAACAACACAGAAATCCATGTCCGAGGGGGACCTCGAACTCCAGACGGCTATCGGCCTCGCGCACCGCAGCACGGCGCCCCATTGCGCACGGCTAATCCTCCGCGGCTCGCCGTTTGCACTTGAACATAGATCACAGACACAGCTTTGCATATTTACATATAGAGAGGCAGTCATTTCAGATCACAGTGATACAGCGAAACACTGCTATTGATACAATGTTACTTCATCCTTCACTTGGAAATTTTGAGGCCTTGGGCGGTGAAACCCCCCTCTTAGAGCCGATCCTAATTGTAGGCAAAAAGGCGTGGCATTGCAGTCGGCGACATTTAACGTTTTCGCACAAGCTATCAGCGGGCTCGAAAAGAAACGGATATCTGGATTTTCATTGGCGTATCAAAGCTGTCCAGTTCAACGAAACGCAGACTCAGCATTTAAGGTGCTCTCAACAGCGGAATGCTTCCTGTTAACGTTCTAAATTTAAACACATTTCATTTTAGCGGGGAATGTCCCACACTTTAACAAGGAAGTTATAGGTTCCCCGTGAGTCCGGTTCTTTCGGTTGCTGTACGCCGGCTGTGATCGTAACAGTTGCCTAGTTGAAGCAAAAAAGTTAATTGTGATTACTGTATAATAATATAATACATATGGTTTTCTGTTCCGCAGGACCTAATTGAGGAGCAAGACGGCATGCTCAATGAACAAGTTAGGTCATAAATTTTAACATAAGACTGTCAATAGAAAAGCTTAAAGTAGTCCTATGTACATGACAATCTTAAGCCTAAGTGAAAAGAAACAATGAAGAATAAAAGGAATTAGATCAATTTTTCAGTTTTTCCGGCAGTTCCTCGACAGAATAAAAGGAATGAGCCATGAGGTAACTCTTCAATTTAGATTTGAAAGCGCGTGGGTTATTGCAAAGATTATTGAGTTCTTGTGGCAGCTTATTGAAACTAGATCCTGCAGAAAACTGCACACCTTTCTGCACAAGAGACAAGGAGATGTGATCCAAATGTAGATTCTGTCTAGTATTCACCGAGTGAAAACTGCTAACTCGTGGGAAGACGCTGATACTGTTAGCAACGGACGATATTAAAGAAAATACGTATTATGACACCAATAACAGAATTCCCAGACTACCTGAAAGAGAGAGATATGACGTTCGCGAACTTACACCACGTATTGCTCGAGCCTCCCGTTTCTGAGCCAAAATATCATTTTTTTGGTATCAGTCGATTTACCCCAAAAATTACGCCGTACTTCATAAGAGAATGAAAGTAAGCGTAGTAGACTATTTTTCGTGTTGACAAACTATTTTTTTTTCAAATACTGCTCTAATGGTAAATAAAGCAGAAGTTCGTTTTTGAACAAGATCCTGAACATGGGCTTTCCACAAGAAATTGTTATCTATCTGAACACCTAAAAATTTGAACTGTTCATTTTCACCTATCATATACCCATTATCTGTAATCAAAATGTCAGATTTTGTTAAATTACGTGTATGAAATTGTAAAAATCGAGGTTTACTGTGAAATTTATTTTCTACAAGCCCGTATCTCTTGAATTGTATTATTTGATATGTGGCAATATTACAAACAATATCCTTCACTACCTGCCTGCTATCATCAGCAAACAGAAAAAAATTTTACAATCACCAGCTATACTCGAAGGCATATCATTTATATAAAGAAGAAACAGCAGCGGTCCCAAAACAGACCCCTGGGGCACTCCACACTTAACTGTGCCACCTTGTGAATGTACGTCATAGCCATTTTCAGCACTGCGGAGAATTGCATTATGCTGTTTGTTATTAAAGTAAATGTCATCCAAGACCAGACATGGTGTCACAGTACCAAGACACTGCACGATTTTAAAAATTATTTGATCCGAAAATGGATTTAAAAAATGTATAAAAATTTTACGAACTTGACCATTAAAGATTTTTTTTATATAAAATCTTCCTATAACAGTAATAAATATTATGTAATCTTAATATTGTCCTTGCCGACCCCAGAGAAATACGTCTCCCTGTAAGCTACATTTGATTCACGATGCCCTAAAAAGCCCTTAAGATGTTCCACAGTAGAATGTAAGCAATGAGCCGATATTAAATGGTAAATCGGACAATCAGACGCACAATCATTGCACTGTATAGAAAACATGCTCCTTAACTTTTTGTTAAAGTAAAGAGACCTCCTGATTTATGACTGAATTCCAAACTACGTCAAATATGTTACCTATATGGAGTGTACAAGAAGCTGCGCAACGCACAAGTCAAGCATGGCCGCTTTCTTGCTTGCAGCGAGTCGAATCCTCAAGCACTGTCGAAAAAAACTGCTCCGCTTCAGATCAGAAAAGGCAAACTCATGCTGTTTCTCAAACATCACAATAAGTTGTCAGTCACGAGGTAGCACTTTCTACACAAACCCATTTCTCTCAAAACACGTTTCCAGACACAATGCAGTAAACGACATATATCTCCCTGAGTGGAAGCATAACTTAATCGGGAAAATATTCAAGAATGGTTACTTCAAATCACCAGGATATTATAAGGAAATTAGCGTATTATACACAGTATGTTATTCCTTGGGGTCCATTCTCCATAACCAGTGAAGACTTATGTTCCTCTAACTTTCACGATAAATATAAACCAGCTTTCCGAAAACACAGTAGCACAGTACCTTCTTTGATCACAGTGACTGCCGATATGAAACTTGCCAGGATAGGGGTGAAGCGACCACGTTCACACTCCTTGAGCAAGCGTTTTGATTTTGTTAATTTCTGTAAACCGCTTATAAAAATGAAACTGAATTACCAACGTGTCTTCTGTGCGTCTTGTATATGTCGTCATTGAAACATGTGCTCTCTGCCCCCCGCACTCCTTCAGCTTTCAGTCCTTGGTCCATCACTTCCTTCGTCAATGTATGTATGTAGAACTCCATTCTTTTAACTACCACTTACCCACTTGTATGTAAGCGCCAGCTCTCAGAAAATTGCTGCCACGTATTAGAAACCAATGTCATATTAGGTGCCAATCTCAAGGTCGCCACAAAACCTTGAATTTAATATAAGCCTTGGTAAATTATCAAGCACGCCCAGTATTGATCAGTGGACTTTTTTATGAAAAAGTACCTTCAAAAGTTAATTATGGTACTCATTAACAACAATTGCAGCATGAGCGTGGATGAATGTGCAAGGTAAAACAAAATAATAATAATAATAAAATAAAATAATAAATAAATCAGTTGTATCATGCGATCCAAAAGTTTAAAAAAATATTGCACATAAAACAACAATTAGTCTGATCTTTAGTCGAGTCAAAACTTATATCTAATGGTTTAACAGGGCGGACACAGAACAGATCCAGACTACTCCAGTTAGCTAGGAACTCTTTAATATCAAATGTATGTAACATTTCGTGTTCCATATGACAGGTAGATGACTTGATTTTTACTTATCCAGAGAAAACCTTCTTATCATACTTCGCTGGCCAATCCTAAATGAACTTAATGAAGACAGAAAATTTATTTATAAGTTCTGTTTAATTAATAATCGATTTTGGTGCTACATCTACAATCCCCACTCTACTACATGTGCCACTGTAAATATGAAGATTAAGTATCAAAAAACTAGATGTGTTCACACTCGCCGCTAAAGTGTTCCCTTTCTGCATTTACAGGACATAATTTCTTATAAACAAACACTTATTGAATTTTTTATAATTTTTTGTCATTTATCTATTAATGTCATATTTTTTCCACAGTCTACACACAGTTGTGATATGTTTTAAGTGTTTCAGATTTCCAACAAGTTTCTCATATGTATTTTTCACTTGTATCGTTTGTGTCCACAGTCAACTGATGCTTCACATCTACTATACTAATCTGTTTACTTACAGGTTCAAATTTTTGTATTTCACATATTTTATATATCACTGAGAATATCTGTCTCCTACAGTTTTTATCCAGTCAGACACCTATACCTTACAGTGCTGTGTAATGTTGACAGATGTTGCACCAATATATATCGTTTCTTACCATTTTATTAGTCACCTTGTTTGATTACAATACTAAATAAAACAGCGATACATCAAATTTGTCACAATTTAATTTGACACGATATTTTATGGCAATGAAAGCTGGTGACAGTGCAGTTGATCCTTCAAAAATTTAATAATATTAAGGAATTGAGTCCTTTTTAACAAGGTTGGAATCGTGAACTTAGCTTAAAAAGGAAATGTGTGTAGTAAAAATCGTTGAGGGGGACCAAGAGACGAATACAGTAAGCAGATTCAAAAGTATGTGGACTGTCGTTCTTATTCCCCGATGAAGAGACTTGGACAGGACAGGATAGCGTGGAGAGCTACATCAAGCCAGTCTGCAGACTGATGACCACAACAACCAGTTCGTTCAGTTATTCATAAAGGTTCTAGTCATATTTTTCTGAGGGACAAACGTTCGTGTGCATCGTTGCATATATGAAAAACGGATTGTAATTTGTCCTTGGTAACTGAATGAGTGGGTTACGTGCAGACTGTATGTAAGAGTTTAATAGTGACTGAAATTCTTGCTGAATGCTCCTAATCAAATGATTATTCACAACATCCAGTATGGCGCTCTGCCTATGTTATCAAGACATATCTGTATGCCTGTTTGACTATTTCTGATGGTCTGATAGAAATAATGGTACTGAATTTCTGGCTCATCGGCGTTTCTGTGTATAACGAGAATTAGTTAAATTTTGATAATAAAAACATCGTCGTGGAATGTGTTGCTTGTACATGAAATTTACTACGGTTGGTTTCAAAAGGTGGAAAACCTTCCAAACTTGGCTCTCTTTCAAGTCTTACAGCAGACTATGACTGTAACTGTCTAGGTTCAAGTCATGTACGATGAGAGACCAAATCAAACAGAAATAGATACAGTCTGCATACAGAGACGAGGAGAAAGTTACATGAGGGATTTGCTGTAGCTGTTCTTGTCGGGATAGATGTTTTTGTGGCGACGTCAGGGATGAACTTGGTGTGCAGAGAGAGGGTGAAGGTTCGTTTTACGACTTCTTGCCAGCTCTATTGTACGGGACAGAAGGCAGACAGCGGAGAAAGCCGACCGCTGTGAAACAGCTTGCTCGCCGTGCGTCGTTAGAACAGTGCTGCTGCGAGAGTCCAGAGCTGCGGGGTGGGTCATCGCACCAGTGAGCAGCACTGCATCTACGTACATACTCCGCATTACACTCAAAGGTGTGTCGTGGAGGGTACCTAGTATCACTGCTAGTTACGTGCTTTCCTGTTCCACTTCCATACACAACGAGGGAATAACCAGTGCTTGTATGCATTTGCACGAGCTCTAATCTCTCTAATATTCGTCGTCTTTACACTAAATGTAGCTTGGTGACATTATAATCGTTCTGCAGTTCAAATTCCGGACCTCTACATTTCTTCAACCGTGTTTCTTGGAAAGAACGACGCCTTTCCTCTAGCGACTTCCGTTTGAGTTCCCGATGAATCTCAGTAACACTCGCACGTTTATCGAACCTACCACTAACATACCTAGTCACCATCTACTACCTTGATTTAGTGGGGATCCCGTGCACATGAGCAACACTCAAGACGGGAAGACGGAAGGGGGGGGGGGGGGGTCGCACAAGCACTTATATGCGGTCTCTTTTACCAACGAATCACACCTTCCCAAAATTCTCCCAATAAACAGAAATCGACCGTCTGCCTTCCTCACGACTGTCTTTACATGCTCTATCCATTTCATATTGCTGTGTAGCTTCACGTCTAGATATTCAATTGAAGCGACTGTCAAGCAGTATTCGAACATAACGGTTTTCTCCTACTCACCTGCATCACCTTACATTTTTCTACATTTAGCGCTAGTTCCCATTTCTCACACCACCTAGAAATTTGGTCCAAGTCGTCCTGCATCCTACTACAGTCATTCAATGACGACACCATCTTGTACACCACAGCGTCATCGGCGTACAGCCGCAGATTGCAACTCACTCTGTCTGTCACATCATTTATACAGATAGAAAACATAGCGCTCCTATCACACTTCCCTGGGGCACCCTTGACGATACCTTAGTCTCTGGTGAACACTCGCCATCGAGGACAACGTACTGAGTTCGAGCAACTCACATATTTGAATGCCTATTCCATATGCTTGTACCTTCGCTAGCAGTCTGTAGTGCGGCACAGTGTCAAACGCCTTTCGAAAATCGAGAAGTATGCAGTCTGTCTGTTGGCCTTTGTCCACAGCTCGCAAGATGTTACTACACTGCCAGGCATGGCCGCTCCATACGATACTGAGGCACCATGCTGACGACAGGGCACAGTCGAGATGGGCTGGCGCCATGGTAACGGATGGCAGCGTAAACCAGCAATCCCCCATACATACCAGTGGACATTATATACTAGGTGTTTCTGCAGGCTTTCACCTTCATCCTGAAAGAAAATAATCCCATCGCATCGACCCCCCTCCTCGAAAATAAATAAATAAATAAATAAAACAACTGTACACAAGCTTTATGCTTAGGCTGTCTATTTGACGTAAACACAAAAAATTCTGGTGGAGAGGAGACGGTAAAGAAAGTAATTTATTGAACATGCCAGCTCCTACGTTGCACTTACTCGAAAACCACAAAATTTTTTCTTCTCAAGCAAATGTAAAGTGGTCAGAAATGGTACATCTCGAAATCAACTACTTCCGTGCCCAAAATTATTTGGTTACGTGTCTGTAATGGTTCTTCATTCCTAGTCAAGCGGATTAACGACTGTGGTCGGTATGAAGGCCAGTCTGGATGTGGTTTTTAAGTGGTTTTACACACCCCACTAACTGAATATCGGACTGTTATCAAGCTCCTCCTCACACGATTTAGAAAACCTTTCCCACACTTTCATATATATAATTTCTCCCTGCAGGAGGGTCAAGGGGTGATGACAGGAAGGCCATCTGGCCACCCCTTAATTTAACACGCCAAATCAACAATTAACCACGCGATCCCGCCCTAGCAGGAAAAGCATTAGAAAAAGAAGAAAGAAAGACTTCTGAACTTTCTATTTTACAGATAGATAAAATCATTTACGTTAATCTCGGCTTCAATGTGGAAAAATTAGAAAATTGGAAAAAATTTATGAGATGTATCTTCTGTCCAACCTTACTACTACGTCAAATATTTGTAATTCCTTCCCAGTATCTGCACTTCCTTTTTTAATCTAACTTTATGCATCCTGCAATGTTTCTGATGAATTTCATTTTATAGCCATGTAATCTTCCTTAACTTTCTTTTTCATTACGCAAGATTCGGTTGGATACAATAATGTTGGTACATTATTGCCCTCTTAAAAAAGTGTTCAAATGTTCCTAGATCTAATGGAATTTAATGCTGCGTTTATCAGTCCCTAGGCTTACAAACTACTTTAACTTATGCTAAGGACAAACACACACATCCATACCCGAGGTAAGAGTCGTACCTCCAACGGCGAGCAACCGTGCGATGACCTTTCTTACCATGATGATCATGTTGACTGGATGTAGCAAATGAAGCTGTAAAAACTCTTGCTGCATTCTGTAAAATGATGCTTGGTTGGCTTGGAGCAGATTGTACTAACTGAATGACCGTTTAAAAAAATGTTACGTTAACTTTCGTGACAAAAGGCTCCTTAAATCGATCGGATTTCGTTTAATTCCGAAGATTTCTTTGCAGGCATTACTAGAAAGTCACATTCATGAAAATTACAAGTAATGAGATCTCGAAGTACATCTAGTAAATTATAGATACAAGTCCAACAATGGGTCCAAGCATCATATTACATAATCAAGATTACTGCTGGAAAAATAGAAACACTTCATGAATTATTAAAGGTGGGTCATTTGATATAAGTAAAAGATTTATACGTAACTAAATATATTTTCATCATACTTCGTAAGAAAAACGATCTCACACACACTTACAATTAATAATGGAGAAGTCCCTGACGTGCAACTGTTCTCAATGAGGTAAGAAAGATGAAAGACCAAGTTCACAACCGCGTTCTGGGCAGCTCTTAAAAGACAGATGAACATAAAAAAATATAAGCCGAACGTAATTAGCTGCCAGAGAAAGCTGTGGTCAGCGATAAGCATCGTGAATAAATTATTTATCGAATGAAAATTTTTTTTAATGTAATACTAAAGTATGTGTATGTTTGTGTGGCCGTAGGATCAAACCTTTTGTAAGTGGATAGCGATCGAAACAAGATAACAACATAAAAAGGAGAGATAACTCAATTTGTAATATTGCATGGATTTTCACCCAAAATTTATCACCCTTCCATACACAATGAAATACCTATTTAGTTGTTCTAGCCGAGTATCTAGTTCGAATTTTTCCCGAACCAACCTGGTGTCGGGCTGTTTTAGACAATTCGGTTTGCTATCCAGCAGTGTATTTCTAAAAGTTATTGGTTTTATAAGTTAGGTTTAAACTTTTTCGAATACCGTTTTAGATGAATAAAGGATACACATAAGGAAAAATCTAACCTGTCAGTTGCGACTGAAGCAAGCGTTTCCAACATTGTGTATTGTGAAAATATGTAATGGTTGTCTCCACAAGCTTTTGAGACAGTTAAAGAATCCAAAGTCCAATTACAAATAAAACATAACTTCATTTGTAGATGAAACCTCGCATTTAAGTCGTGATAATTTAATAAGTGTAATCGGCGATGAAATTTATTATTATAAGAAGAAGTAATGTGTATTGTTTTTAAGTGTACACTGCTCTTGATTTTGCTTAAAATAATCAACGTTTCGTAGTGGTGGTTGATCGATACACTAGCAGGTCACTGTCGCCTTCTTAAAAATACAGAACATCAGTGTGAGTAGGTGTCATCCTATTTATCACCGCTTATTAAATTTAGGTTGCAAGAAATACCTTCTAAATCGCTATGAAGTCGTGTTCCTAATTAAAGATCATTACACAAAATTAATAATTTTCTGACTCCGTACTTCAGACACTAGTGATGACTATCCGCTTTAAACGGAAATACAGCTACAATTAATTTCAAATTATAAAATGAAACTACCAAAAATGGACTGTGCGTGTTTAGCCACCATCAGAGGGAAAAGCAGTTACACTTAGGGCTGGGCAAACGATACTCGAGTTCGAACATGTTCGGGATTTTCCGATACAGCAGAGAACTCGATACAGTATCGAACTGTTCAAACACTCAGATAATAAATAAGTCGCACTGCATATCTGCAAGCGATACGCGAGAAATTTTGAAGTTACTGGGCTATCGCTTTGCTCAGAACTAATTTCATAGAAAGTACAAGTATATGTAATTGAAAAGTAGGGCATAACTATGAAAAACTGTATTTTTAGCTGTATATGTGACCTGTCTGGTATCACTGCACGATATGATCCATTGATAAACAAAATATCTGCTACTGTAACAGAAGTACTGCAACACTGAAGGCTAACATACTTGTCATATGTAGAAATTACATTTAATGTGATTATAAGAGATAGGTTGCAAATGACCATTCCATTCCCTGTTCGTACGATACAATAACAGCGAAATATGTTACCACCTTCCAGTCGCCTTGAAAACCAGATTAAAAGAGATGAAATAGGGAAAACATTAGAAATTTAATACCCAGTAACGGAAATAAGTAGCATAAAAATAAACTGTAATTGCAACTTCAGAATAAACGATGCACGAGTTGCTGTGTACGTAGTATCAACAGGCATCGCTAGATCACAGCACTAGAATTTTAAATCGCGATTGCTATCGTTTACTTATAGTTTATATTCGCTACTGTTTTTACTTATGACCTGCACCCTAGAAGCTACTATAGTCGGAATTAGACACTTATTAATCCCCATAGTACATTGACACCCTGTCTTCGTTATAAATCTGATACTGCACAACACAGAAAAGATTTATTAATACCATCGTTGTAAATCGTAGAGATAGTACCTCGTGACATTGCAAGATAGTGTCGTGATCGAATGTTCGAAATTTCCCGAGACTTCCCGAACTTCGCTGTCACAGAGGTGGTGGACGACGAAACACTTTGGCCTGACATGATAGTTCATTGACACGGGTCGGGCGCTGGTCTGGGAAAACCTGTGCGTGCGGTCATGATGGCTGCGCGTACTTCCCGCGTGCGCGCTCTTTCGTCGCACGTCCGGCTGCGTATTTTTCTTCGTGGTTATCGGCATGCCTCACCGTTAATGTCTCCACCACAGACAGAAGGTTTCCAAGTGAAATTCAGATGGCGGTATGTGTCATGTTGCTTACAAGATAGTTCCTTCACGGAAATCAAGTTACGGAAGAAGGTGAAACACCGAAATTTCCAAACACAATGTGAAGTTATTTGTTAGGTGGTCGGAAATGGTGTGTATATTACGATACCTCACTGACTTTAAAGAAGAACTGTTCTTTGGTGCGCTTGCCTCCGCGGACTCAGAATTTGTTCTTCCCATTTACTATTCTCCTTTTAGTTATTTGGAAGCATAATTTACAGGGTGATCAGAAAAGGACTCCCTGATTTCAAAATTAAATATCTCGAAAACAAAGATCGATAGAGGAATGCAGTAAACGGTATGTTTATTGTGAAAGCTATAAGAAGTTTATACAGCAGTTTGAAATAATAGTTACAAAAGCTGCTAACAGATGGCGCTGTACGCTGTACAGCTCATATCGGCATACATAAGTGAAATAACACTGTTTGCAAACAATCACATCACAATGTTTTAAAAATGTTCACCATTGGCACTACAGAGATGGCGCAAACGAAGAATGAAATTCGCCATCACATTTCGTAGTGTCGCAACCGAAATGGATTCACATGCCACAGAGATCGCCGATTTTAGCTCGTCCAGCGTGGCGGGATGCTTCGGGTAGACCATGTCTTTCACTGTGCCCCACCAAAAAACGTCACAGGGAGTCAAATCCGGCGAATATGGGGGCCAATCCATGCCTGCACCAGTAAATTTGAGATATTCCAAGGCTATGACTCGATTCCCGAAGTATACCTCAAGAAAGCGAAACACTTGTTCGGTCTGATGTGGTAGGGCTCCATCTTGCAGAAACCATTCAGTACCCGGTCGATCCTCTAACGCTTGCTGTGTGGCGACAAATTGTTTCAAAATTGCAACGTAACGTGCATCAGTGACCGTTTCTCGAATGAAAAAAGGGCCAATGATGCCTCTGCTGCATACTGCAGCCCACACAGTAACTTTAGGATAATACAGGGGTTTCGCTTCACACCAATATGGCTTTTCGGAATCCCTAAATCGCCAGTTCTGCTTATTCACGTATCAAATCATGTAGAACTGTGCCTCATCTGTAAAGCAGATGCAGCCAACATCAAATCCTTCACTATCAATCATTGTGAGCATCTGATTAGCAAAGGCAACCCTTTGTTGCACAGCTTGTACGGGTATGGCCTGGTGCGTTTGAATTGAAACATGTGTAGGCTCTCAGTATTTTTTGCGTGCTGGAACGCTTCAAACCAGTCTGAGATGCAATTCTACAGACGGATGACATTGGATTTCGCTGAATAATTCCAGAAACTGTGGCGATATTTTCAGGCGTAACTGCGGTTTGCTTGCGGCCAACATGCCCTACTAGATCATCAGTTACGCTCCCTGTTCTTTGAAATTTTGCGAAGAGCGTACGAATGGTTTTCGCATAGGGTCCTTTTGGAACATTAAATCTTGCTTGAAAACTTCGCCTTGTTGCCGTAGGACTCTCTTCGAACCTGTGGTACTCTAGCACAATAAAAACGCGTTGTTTAATGGAGTACATGGTTTTAATATCTTCCTTCGGTACGCTAACCTCCTTTCACGTTTCAATAGTGGAACTGATCGCTCTGGGCTTCGCATCACAATTTATACTAGGCATTACGTATGGCGATTACAGCGCCATCTGTTAACAGCTTTTGTAACTATTATTTCAAACTGCTGTAGAAACGTCTTACAGCTTTTATAATAAACATACCGTTTACTGCATTCCTCTATTGATCTTTGTTTTCGAGATATTTAATTTTGAAATCAGGGAGTCCTTTTCTGGATACCCTCTATCACTTCTATTTTTTTCATTTATGCTTTAAGCCTTTACTGGGTTTCATTCCTCTGTATTTAGTAAACAGTACACTTCACCAAAGGATAAGACGGCTTTCACAGCTGTATGATAAACCACTAGCGAATCCCATAATGCCTCGCAATTTATGCTGTGTATCAATTCTCATACATACTTAATACTCCCGCACCGTCACCCACTCCTCCGGCCCCTCCCTTCTCTCTGTGGTATCACACCGCTGCCCTCTTTCTGTCTTTTCTGCCTGACTTTCTATCTCTGTCTGTTACACCTGTATCTGATCAGCAGCGTCGTTTATTGTGTTGCAAACGAAACCTTAACTGGGACTTGAAGTCGCTTAAAATGAATGGGTGAATCCATCGATACCATTGTAAAACTTGGTACCAGCTGCATATTTGGGGATAATCCTTATCTCAGAATAAGTGACATCACAAAGTCGGTGAGGATACGAGTTCCGTACTCTAATTCATAAACAAAACTTTCCTGTTTTCTGTCAAACAGGCAACAAGAAAGAAAACAAAACAATTTATTGCTGTGTTCACACTTTTTGTTGAAATTCTATATAAGCAGATAGCATATATATACGGGATAATCCCTTTCCGTAATGGTTTAGATGACCTGCTATCCTAGTTAAAACTGGCTACGGAAAAGCAAACCATATATTTTTGGCAGTGTTGTCAACTCAGCCGATTTTCGGCTGATTCTGGCAGATTTAAGGAACAGAAAACCGGACAATATTCTTGTTAGCCGACAGCCAAATATCTGCTCGTATTGCTACAAGTGCAATTAAATAATTTAGTTTAATTAACGTAATGCACATTTTTATTAAAATATTTACACACGTTTGTCATTGTGACCTTGGGAAATCTGATGGAGAGCCTCAATATACAAACAATAGCCAGGAGAGATCATTCTTTGCCGCGGTGGAGTAGCCGAGCGGTCTAAAGCGTCTCGCTGCAGAGCGCGCGGTTGCTCGCCGTGGAGGTTCGAGTCCTCCCTGGGGCATGGGTGTGTGTGTTTGTCCATAGGTTAGTTTACCTAGGTTTAAGTAGTTTGTAAGCTACGGACTGATGACCACGCAGTTTGGTCCGATAGATTTACAAACGTTTGATTTGATCATTCTTTTTGAAAATGTCAAATGCTTGTAAATCTATGAGACTCAACTGTTTCGTTATCAGTCCACAGCCTTACAAACTACTTAAACTAACATATGGACAGCACACACACCACACATGCCTGAGGGAGGGCTCGAACCTCCGCGGCGAACGGCCGCATGCACCGCAGCACAGTGCCACATTGCGCACAGTTATTCCGCCGTGGCCATTATTTTTTTTATTAAGATTACCGGTTTCAGAAGCCATACCGGTTTCAGAAGCCATACTGTCATCATCGAATCTGTCGTCACATGCTAATCTCAGCACCACTGAATGCAAACGAAACAAAATCCGTGCGTACTGGGGCGGCGTCGGGGGTTCTAGTACCGCCGGCCGCGGTGGCCGAGGGGACTGCGGCGCGCCAGTCACGGTCTGCACTGCCACTACGGTCGGCGGTTCGAATCCCCCCTCGCGCATGGATATTTGTGCCGTCCTAGTTCGTAAGTAGTTCATAAGTAGTTTGTAAGTTTAGGGACTGATGACCCCGTAGTTAAGTCCCATAGACTTTACAAACATTTGGTTCTAGTACCTCCTCGGACATGGATTACACTTAGTTTAGTTTTAGTAATATGTAAGCTACGGACTAATAACCACGCAGTTGAGTCCGATAGATTTACAAACATTTGAACCCAATAAAAATGGAATACATCGTTAGCACCATCGTCGGCAAGTCTCAATGGAAATGAAATGTGTATTAGTATAGCCGCGTGGAATGATCGAGTGCTCTAAGGCACCTTGCTGCGGAACGCGTGGTTTCCCCGACGGAGGATCGAAACCTCCCTCGGGATTGTGTGCGTATGTCGGCCTTGCGTTAACTTAAGTAGTTTGTTAGCCTAAGAACTGATAACCACAGTAGTTAAGTCCCACACATTTACAAACATTGAACATTTATGGGTATTAGCATCGCATCCACTATTCTGATAAGGCTTAAATGTTCAAATGTTTGTAAAGCTTATGGGACTTAACTACGGGGTCATCAGTCCCTAAACTTACAAACTACATATGAACTAGCTAATATTATGGACGGCACAAATATCCATGCCCGAGGGGGGATTCGAAACCCCAACCGTAGTGACCGTGCAGACTGCTACTGGCGCGCCTAAGACCGCTCGGCCACCTCGGTCGGCTGATAAGGCTTAAGTCACGTCACAACATGGAGTATATATCTGCTGTGCTCATGCATCAATTCTTATCAAAAACATACACACTGAAGACTCTAATCATTATCATTGGATTTATTTACCGCATTTGACTTTGAATAACATGTGGGTGTCCTTGAATTACTTATTTATATATGGACTGACCACCCCCATGAACCACAGACATTGCCGAGGGTGGGTGGCTTGCGTGCCTCAACGATGCAGATAGCCGTACCGTAGGTGCAACCACAGCGGAGAGAGGCCAGACAAACGTGTGGTTACTGAAGAGGGGCAGCAGCCTTTTCAGTAGTTACAGGAGCGACAGTCTGGATGATTGACTGAGCTGGCCTTGTAACATCAGCTAATGTGGCTTTGCCACACGGTTACTGCGAACGGCTGAAAGCAAGGGGAAACTACAGCCGTTACTTTTCCCGAGGACATGCAGCTCTACTGTATGAAAATATGATAATGGCATCCTCTCGGGTAAAATATTCCGGAGGTAAAATAGTCCCGCATTCGGATCTCCGGGCGGGGACTACTCAATAGGATGTTGTCATCAGGAAAGATAATTCTGGTATTCTACGGATCGGAGCGTGGAATGTTAGATCCCTTAATCGGGTAGGAAAATTAGAAAATTTAAAAAGGGAAATGGATAGCTTGAAGTTAGATATAGTGGGGATTAGTGAAGTTCGGTGGCAGGATGAACAGGATTTCTGGTCAGGTGAGTACAGGATTATAAGTACAAAATCAGTTGGGGGTATCACAGGAGTAGGACTGATAATGAATAAGAAAATAGGAATGCGGGTAAACTACTATGAGCAGCATAGTGATCGAATTATCATAGTCAAGATAGATACGAAGCCAACACCGACAACAGCAGTACAGGTATATATGTCAACTAGCTCTGCCGATGATGAGGAGATGGAAGAAATATATGAGGAGCTAAAGGAAATTATTCAGACAATTAAGGGAGAGGAAAACTTAATTGTTATGGGAGACTGGAATTCGGTAGTAGGACAAGGAAGGGAAGGGAAGATAGTAGGTGAATATGGTCTGGGCAAAAGGAATGAAAGAGGAAGTCGCCTGGTAGAATTTTGCCCTGAACATGATTTAATCGTAACAAACACGTGGTTTAAGAATCATAAAAGTAGGTTGTATACTTGTAAGAGACCAGGAGACACCGGAAGGTTTCAGATAGATTTTATAATGGTAAAACATAGATTCCGGAACCATACCCAGGGGCAGATATATACTCTGACCATAACTTGTTAGTCATGAACTGTAGGCTGAAACTGAAAAAACTGCAGAAAGGTAGTGAAATAAGGAGATGTGACCTAGATAAATTGAGGGAACGTGAAGTTCTGGAGAATTTCAGAGGGAGATTTAGGCAACAATTGACAAAAACAGGGAGAAATAAAACAGTAGCAGAGGAATGGGTAGCATTGAGAGATGAAATAGTGAAGGCAGCAGAGGACAAAATAGGTTAAAAGGCAAGACCTACAAAAAAATCCTTGGATATCACAGAAAACACTAAATTTAATTGACGAAAGGAGAAAATATAAAAATGCTGTAAATGAAACAGGCAAAATGGAGTACAGACGACTCAGAAATCAGATTGACAGGAAGTGCAAAATGGCTAAGCAGGAGTGGCTAGAAGCCAAATGCAAATCTGTAGAAGAATGTATAAGAAGGGGAAAAGTAAATACCGCCTACAGGAAAATAAAAGACACATTTGGGAACAAGAAAAGCAACTCCACGAATATCAAGAACTCAGATGGGAAACCAGTTCACAGCAAAGAAAGGAAAGCTGAAAGGTCGAAAGAGTACATAGAGCAGCTCTACAAAGGAAATGAACTTAGAGACGATGTTGTAGGAAGGGAAGAGGAAGTAGATCAAGATGAAATAGGAGATACTATACTGAGAGATGAATTTGACAGAGCCCTGAAAGACCTAGGTCGGAACAAGGCCCCAGGAGTAGATGACATACCCTCAGAGCTACTAAAGTCTCTGGGAGAGCCAGCCATGACAAAACTATTTGAACTGGTGTGTAGGATGTATGAGACAGGCGAAATACCCTCAGCCTTTAAGAAAAATGTAATAATCCCCATCCCAAAGAAATCAGGCGCAGACAGGTGTGAAAATTACAGAACCATCAGTTTGATAAGTCATGGTTGCAAAATTTTAACAAGAATTATCTACAGGAGAATGGAAAAGCTGGTAGAAGCTCACCTTGGGGAAGATCAGTTTGGATTCAGGAGGAACATAGGAACCCGGGAGGCAATAGTAACTTTACGTCTTATCTTAGAAGATAGATTAAGGAAACCCAAACCTACATTTTTAGCTTTTGTAGATTTGGAGAAAGCGTTTGACGATGTTGACTGGAATACACTCTTTCAAATTCTGAAGTCAGCAGGGGTAAAATACAGGGAAAGGAGAGTTATTTACAACTTGTACAAAAGCCAGACCACAGTTATTAGACTCGAAGGGCATGAAAGGGAAGCATCAGTTGGGAAGCGAGTACGACAGGGTTGTAGCCTTTCTCCAATGTTATTCAATTTGTACATCGAGCAGGCGGTGAAGGAAAGCAAGGAAAAATTTGGAATATGGATTAAAGTTCAGGGGGAAGAAATAAAAACATTGCGTTTTGCTGACGACATTGTAATGCTGTCAGAGACAGCAAAGGACCTGGAAGAGCAGTTGAATGGAATAGACAGTGTGTTGAAGAGAGCGTATAAAATGAACATTAAGAAGAGCAAAACAAAAATAATGGAATGCTGTCTTAGAAAACCAGGCGAAGCTGAAGGAATTAGATTAGGTAACGAAACAATGTAGGTGGTAGATGAGTTTTGTTACTTGGGTAGTAAAATAACATGCAATGGTCGCAGTACAGAGGATATAAAATGCAGAATGTCAATGGGAAAAAAAGAATTTTTGAAAAAGAGAAATTTGTTAACATCGAATATTGATCTAAGCCTAAGGAAGTCTTTTCTGAAGGCATTTGTGTGGAGTGTTGCCTTGTACGGGTGTGAAACATGGACGATAAGCAGTGCGGACAGGAAGAGAATAGAGGCTTTTGAAATGTGGTGCTACAGAAGAATGCTGAAGATTAGGTGGGTAGATCACATAACTAATGAAGAGGTACTGAACAGAATTGGTGAGAAAAGGAATTTTTGGCATACCCTGACCAAAAGAAGGGATCGCTTGGTAGGACACTTTCTTAGACATCGAGGAATCGTAAATTTAGCATTGGAGGGAAGTGTGTAGGGTAAAAATGGCCGAGGGAGACCAAGAGACGGGTATAGTAAGCAGATTCAAGTGGATGTGGGTTGCCGTTCTTATGAGGAGACGAAAAGGCTTGCTCAGGATAGAATAGGGTGGAGAGCTGCATCAAACGAGTCTCCGGACTGAAGAACATAACAACAACATATGGACTGAATCGTTCTATTTAAATTCCTTCGTTCTGTTCATGAAAAATATTATTGTGATATGAAATATTCAGTAATCTCAGGGAAGAAAGACTATGCAGAAAAAGATCTATGTGCCTATATATTACATAATAAAAAGGAAGTGTTCCTCAATCAGGTATTTTTTTTTCTGACAGATTTTGAAAATTTGGTTAGCTAAAATACATATGATTGAATTGGCACCACTGATTATTACATCAGAGCATAGAGTATCTTCTGATTTTTTTATAAAAGGAAAACACTTCCAGATATTCTACAAATAATATTTATTTACTGGGTCAGAAACCGTCTGCTTCCTGTGCCAATCTTTGGGAGACTTATTTTGCGTTTTTATACTTCTTGTAAATTTGGTTCCTAACGTTTTCAAATCTTTGATATTTACTTTCCAAATGAACCATTTCCTTGATTCCTAAAGTGGGCTGTATTCTTTTACACAGGATATATTTATTCACAAACAAATTGCACAGTGCATTTCTTTCTGTTTTGCCATTTACCGCACATGCAGGGTCATGCCTTGTTATTTGGATTTGGCGTGATAATATTTCCGGGGTGGCTGGATGCCCTTCCTATCACCACCCCATGTCCTCTAGGAAGGAAATATGTACCCCCAAAGTGTTATATGTGTAAAAGTGTAAAGTGTTACGAAATGTTTGCGAATCGTGTAATTGAGGCGGGACTTGGGTACCAGCCCGGTATTCACCTAGGGGGATGTGGAAAACCAAACACAAATGTTTTTAAATCTATCGGACCAAATTGCGTGGTCATCAGTCCGTAACTTACAAGCTACTTAAACCTAGGTAGACTAACCTAAAGGGAGGACTCGAACCTCCACGGCGAGCAACAATACGTACTTTGTACTGCTTTAGGCGATACTATAGTGAATACAGTGTATCGTTGTGTGTATTTCATAGAGAGGTATACTACTCTAAATTATTCTACATTAAAGTATAAGAAATAACGGTACAATTAACAGCCGCTCTTTGGACGGAATTCCTCCCATAGATCTGCAAAGAAATGAAATCTTTATTGATAATGAACATTAAAGAAGAACAATAGGGAAATACACCAGAAACTGCTAAACTCGGTTGCATCCATTTTGTAGAGAAGAATAAATTGCCTAGGTTTTTATGAATCATCGAACAACGTCATTTCTCTCAATAGTCATAGAAAATTAAATTGTATGTAAACAAGCCTGAAAAAGATGAAGAGGTACACGTAGCCTTACATAATGTTTATTACTTTCCGTTCAAGGTCACCCCACAGCAGTCGTGTCTGTGACCAAGGCCAATGGCGTCACTTCTAGTATGCAAACCACTACTGTCCGCATGAGTCGCGACACGGAAGCAAAAGCTTGCATCGCCGCATAACTACACACACACACACCACTACCACCTCCCTGTCCCTCCCCCCCCCCCCCCCCCCCACACACACATACTGTGATCTAAATACACTCTTTGATAGAAACTGTCCAGTGGCCGATAGTGGGTGCACTTTATCCCGATCTTTTCGCGAGCTGAGAAGGGATATGACTATCTGCAAGCTTCTTTAGGCGTCCTGGCTGCTCTTGTCTTATTCCTACGACAGACATCTAGTAGAAAAGAGGAGAGGCTAGAGTTCATCACTCAACGGCAGTGCGTAGGTAGGAGTGTGATATGACCGCTGATATTGTTACCTATGTAAATGATCCGAAGTACGGAGTGAGTTGCGATCAGCACTTGTTGCTGAAGATGATGTGGTGTACAGGACGGTGTCGTCATTGCCGGCCGCCGTGGCCGAGGGGACTGCAGCGCGCCAGTCACGGTCTGCACGACCACTACGGTCGGGGGTTCGAATCCCCCCCCTTCGGGCATGGATATTTGTGCCGTCCTTAGTGTTACGTAATTCATGTTTGTTAGTTTAGGGACTGATGACCCCGTAGTTAAGTCCCATAAGCTATGCAAACTTTTGAACATTTTTTGGTGTCGTCAGTGAATGACTGTAGTAGGACCAAATTTACTGTGCTTCCGGGAACAACATGCTCCAAAAATTTAAAAATACGGGCGATAGAGGCTGAGCGACCTGTGAAGAAAAGCAAGCAGATATTTGAAGAAGGAATAAACGTTTAGGGAGAAGATATAAAATCTTTGTGGTTTGCCGAGAAACTGTGATTCTTTCTTTAGGCGAAATATAGGTTAGCGGCAGTAGTATCGTTTTGCAGTGCACTTAAAATTCCGGCCCTCTAAATTTCTCGGACAGTGTTTCTCGAAGAGAAGGTCGCCTTCGCTCCAACGACTTCCATTTGAGTTCCCGAAGCATTTCAGTAACAGAATGAAGCTTTCATTCTGCAGCGGAGTGTGCGCTAATATGAAACTTCCTGGCAGTTTAAAATAGTGTGCCGGAACCTGGGACCTTTGCCTTTCGTGGGATAGTGCTCTACCGACTGAGATATCCAGATACGCCTCAAGCTCCGTCCTCACTACTTTACTTTTGGCAGTACCTCGCCTCCTACTTTCCAAACTTTCAGAAGTTCTCCTGCGAACCTTGCAGAACTACCACTCCTAGAAGAAAGGATGCGGTGAAGACATGACAAAGCCACAGTTTTCTTCCAAGAGTGCTAGTTCCAGAAGGTTCGCAGGAGAACTTCTGGAAGTTTGGTAAGTAGGAGGCGAGGTACTGCCAGAAGTAAAGTTGTGAGGACGGAGCTTGAAGCGTGTCTGGATATCCCAGTCGGTAGAGCACTATCCCGCGAAAGGCAAAGGTTCCAGGTTCGATTCCCGGTTCAGGCTCAGTTTTAATCTGCCAGGAAGTTTGATATCAGCGCACACTCCGCTGCAGAGTGAAAGCTTCATTCTGTTACTGAAATGCTTCGGGAACTCAATTTACGAGTCGTTGGAGGAAATGCGACGTTCTTTTCGAGAAACGCTGTTGAAGAAATTGAGAGGCCCGGGATTTGAAGTGGATTGCAGAACGATTCTGCTGCCGCCAACCCACATTTCGCGTAAACAGTAGAAAGATTAGAGAGACTAGGTCTCGTACGGATGCGTACAAGCATTCGTTTTCCCCTCGTTGGTGAGTGGAACAGCAAAGCAAGTAACTAGTAGTGGTACCAAGCACTCTCCGCCACGCACCTTTGGAGTATGTATGTAGATGCAGATGATACACCGGTTTCTTCAGTTAACTAATGTAAAACACCGCCGAGCGTTGTTGCCACTTGGCTAGGCGTTCGGGTGGCCAGGAACTGCTGGTGTACCGACGTTCACTCAGCCTGGAGATGTCAGAGTAGCAGCGGTGACAGGTCGCGAAAACATAACTGCGGTGACAGTGGTGTGCTGGCCCCACATCCCCAGTAATTTGACTAAGAAGGCGGCCGATCGGTATCATTGAACCTTGTCATACTTTGCGGACTGAGAGTTCAAATGTTTGTAAATCTATCGGACCAAACCTAGGTAAACTAACCTAAGGAGAAACACACACACCCATGCCCCAGGGAGGACTCGAACCTCCACGGCGAGCAACCCCGCGCTCCGCAGCGAGACGCTTTAGACCGCTCGGCTACTCCACCGCGGCACACAGTTTATCTTTCTTGATACTTGTGGTTCTTGCTAGCAACAAGGAAATCCAACTGACCCTGGCCTAAAAAGCTTTGGAGCCGCTGATGTACAGGATGATCGATGACAAGGAACCAAAGGTGTCGATTGCTGCGATCGCCGCAGTACTAGCGAGTGGTCTGGCATTGTCATGCTGAAGGAGAGGGCGCTTCACTTGGGACCAACTCTTCAAATACCTGCCTTCATTGGTCGCCGTGTTTCCCATGCACCGACGCAGTTATGTTACATGCAGCCATGCTACAAGCTACAATTCAGAGTTCTTCGAGAGCCCGAGCGCAGAGGTTTGCAACTTGGTATAAGGGAATGCACTTTACTTGCTATACGTCAACCAATTATGAGAACAGAATAAAAAAATCGAAGTGCATGACTGTTCACACTCCCTCGTAATTCTCTTGCTCACAGTCATTTTCGGTGTTCTTGAACACTTTGTCGCAGGTGGTCTACCTGACGACTTATAGGGAAAACATAAATTTTATTTTCAGTATTTCGTATCATTATGGACCAATATTATTTAAAATTGTCATAACCCATTCATTAAGAGGTAAAATATAAAAACGATAAGGCATACATTACAATTAAAAACTATGTATCTTGAAGGTAACTGCGCTAAACTAGTCCAGTTTTGATAATCAATTACTGGATAATGATAACACTTATCAACTTCCAACAAACTTCACATATCATTTGAAACCTCTACCGCCGCGGTGGAGTAGCCGAGCGGTCTAAGGCGCCTCGCTGTGGAGCGCGTGGTTGCTCGCCGTCGGAGGTTCGAGTCCTCCCTGGGGCATAGGTGTGTATGTTGTCCTTAGGTTAGTCTACTTTAGTTTAAGTAGTTTGTAAGCTACGGACTGATGACCACGCAGTTTGGTTCGATAGAGTTACAAACATTTTTGAAACCTCTATCGAATATTTTCTCTCTGATACCCATAAAAATTTAATTCAAGATAAAGGTTTATTGGTTACTACATTTTCGTTTTCGTTGTTCAAGTAGTCTAAACATCAACAGATGATGAACTTCGTTCTCAACACACTTTATTATATATTGTGTGTGTGTGTGTGTGTGTGTGTGTGTGTGTATGTGTGTGTCTCAGTTTAAAAGAAACGACACGGTGGGGATAATTGAAGTCTTTATTCAAAGTAATCACCAGAGACCTGAGTACAGCTATCCCACTGTTTAACGAGCCGTAGGATTCCCTATTCCAGGATTTCTTGTGGCTTTAACAAGAGCCAGTCCTGTGTCCTTCAGTTCGTCGTCCAACTTGAAGCGCTTCAGTTTCAACTCAGAGTTCTCCGACAGCAAAGGGTTGCAACTTGCCTCAGTGTAGGGGAACGTCGATTCGTTATTATTCCATTTACTTTATACGACAACCGATTATGCTTTTTTTTTAGCGAAGCGAACCAAACAGATGGAAGTGTGTGGACGAGCGTTATCATGGAGCAGAATCACTCCCTCCGTGAGCAGCCCAGGCCGTTTGCTCTTGATGGACTTGAGGAGGCTACGGAGTGTCTCACAGTACTCGTTACTGTTAATGGTTTTTCCCTGCTCGAGGAATTCGAAGAGTACCGGACCTCTGATGTCCAAACAGACGGTAAGCATCACCTTGCTTGCCGAGGCTTAGATGTCGCAATACGTCATCACAAAGCGCTATGCTCAAATTTCAAACGATGTAGTTGTTAAGACGTCTCGTACCTTTTCATTTGAACACCCCTATATCCTTGCACATATCAAAAATTACTTTCGCGTTACATACGCCGTATACTTAATCTCAACATTATGAGTGAAGTTTTACTCTATTAATTGTTTACTGCTAATACTAAATGTTCGAATAATTAAAATATGACAGTAGATCGCAAGTTGCTGAGATTTTTATTGGCAACTGGTTTCGGTCCTACAGGAACTTCATCAGGCCTTTGGCACTTTGGTGGACGGTGGCGGTGGCCGGAGCAGCGTCAACTGCAGATCGCTGTATCCAAAAATGCTTTCAAAAATTACTAAATGTTTAAATGTTTCTAAGCTGTAGGACCAAACGTCAGTAGTCATCAATCCCTAGACAATGCTAAGGACAACACACAGACCTATGCGCGAGTGACGAGTCGCACTTCTGACGGAATCCAGCCGCGCACTCCGTACCAAGGCGCCTTAGAGCGCCTGGACATTCCCGCCTGGCGCTAATAATGCTATTAGGAACATATTTGGTATAAAGTATGTTATACGATTAAAGGAATGAGACTGCAATTGGATCATTTTACAACAGATAGTTCACGAGATAAATAATGAGATGCGTTAAAGAAGTGTTTCTACGAAAAATGGAGTGCAAATTACCCTCCTATAATCATTCATTATTAGCGTCTTGCACCAACTTTAAGTATAATTTCAGTAATTTTCTTAACCTTCCCTCACTTTAACGCTAATTGACAAGAATAGTAGAATTAGAGCGTGGTTTTTTTTCCTCAAAAATGTTTATTTTCTTGTATTAATGTTGAGGTTAACACAGGAAGAGCGACGTTTGCGTGACGGCCACAGTTCTGGTAGTTATGAACTGCTGAAAAGGTGTGGAGTAATTGAAAGCAAATTTCTCACTCATAGTAGCGTTTCTCATTGAACATACCCAATCTGATATTATAACGTCCGCTGCTGGCTATCCAAAATGCAACACCAAAGATGACCAGCGATATGACAGCCAAATTTATTCAGAAAATAACGCGTTGTACTAATATCATATGATTGAAAATACAACCCCCTGGCCCGCCGCGGTGGCCGAGGGGACTGAGGCGCTCCAGTCACGGTCTGCACGGCCACTACGGTCGGGGGTTCGAATCCCCCCTCGGGCATGGATATTTGTGCCGTCCTTAGAATAAAGCATAAGCTCGTTGATAAGTAGTTTGTAAGCATAGGGGCTGATGAACCCGTAGTTAAGTCCCATAAGCTGTACAAACATTTGAACATTTTGAACAACCTCATGTGAAGTAAAGAAGACGATGAAACTAATATTGAGTGTTGCTGCCACTGCTAGCTATAACCGCTGCTACCTCTATTGGCATCCAATGAAAAAGATTGTGGGTGTATTGGCTGCTGCGATCAGATAGGGTAAGGTGGTACAAATTCGATATAGGTACAACTCCGATCAACATAAGTTTTCGCGCTATCTGTCAATTTCATGGTGTCTCGTTGTGTGGCGTTGTAGTGTAGCAGTTTTCTACAGCTCCTCCTGTCTCTTCCAAGAATATACCACTTTGTGCTCCGAAGATATAATTTTCTTCCTTTTAAGAGGCAAGTGAAGCCACTTAGTCCAACGCGCTCTTATAAATTTTCTTGTTAAGCGTGATTGGATTCACTGGTAAATATGCAATGTTTGCTACCACGAAGTGTGTATTGGTGCCTTAAGGAAAAAGTGCTTTCTATGTGGAAGATGCCCATTATCAAAATTGCACGAGGAAGTGATCATAATTGTACCTATTGTGGTACATTTTCGATCGATTTTTCTCAATTCTGTAACCTTTTCTAGTGTTTATACCAACAATGTAACTATAATATTTGCGTTATATATTCATTAAACATCCGGGAACAAGTGAAATAGTTAAAATTATTTATTTTCTCAATATATTTCCAGTTACAATGACATTTGTCCGAAATGATCGAAATTGTACCATCTTACCCTATTGCCAAAGTTGATCTGTTGTACCAGTGGATGCTGCATCCCCAACTATTCGTTGGTGAAAGCAAAGTCGTTCCGACCGTGATTGTCTGCATCACCATGATTGTTGGGAAGTCTGGAGACACCGTTGTGAGTTCACCTGTTGCCTTATGCATTGACATAGTGGTCCTCCGCTCGGTATTATGGTTTAGAGTCGCATTGGATTGCACTCCTGTACTCTCATACAAGACGACCACATGGCTATCGGGTTTTAGAATTTCCTTATATTTATGGTACGCGAAGTGCAGAACTTAAATAACAATCAGCCAAAGCCATTCAACGCATCTCTAAAACTTCTCGACAAAATCAACTTTGAAGGTTTTCAAAGTACATATAAGTACCAATAATTTAAAGTGTTGGACCCACTGTTGGTGTGGCTTAGGTTCCAGCGTTCTGGACTGACAACCAAAGAGTCGATGGTTCGAATCCCGGTGTGACATATTTTCTTTTTCGTTTACGAAGTAAGTTATGTAAAACATTTAGGGATCTCTAATGCCACATATTGTGTCAGGTTTTTTTATGTGTATGTAGACAAGCTAAACACCTTGTCACCTAAAAAGATGGTTAAGTAGGTTAGCTGCTTGGAAAGCCATTAGTAACGATGGAGATGACTTTCCAAAAACAGCGTTATAGCTCTTCAAAAACAGGCCAATCAATGACTACCGTGTCAACTAATAGTGAAGACAACACTGTAAAAAATTTAACTTGTTTATTTGATTGTAACCATCGTTATTAACAATCTTTCGCAAAATATAAAAAATTTCTAATATACAAAAACACGGGCATTTTTAGAAAAAATTACCGTTAGATATTAAAACTGTGTGAATATTATAACACAACGAAAAAAAAATCTGCCAGGACAGTATTCGAACCAACGACCCTATGGTTGTGAGGCTACAACGTTAGCTCCCGAGCTGCACTGACAGGTGTTGAAACATTAAATTTTTGGTAGTTACATGTACTTGCAAAGCCGGCCGCGGTAGCCGAGGGGACTGTAGCGCTCCAGTCACGGTCTGCACGGTCACCACGGTCGGGGGTTCGAATCCTCCCTCGGGCATGGATATTTGTGCCGTGCTTAGTATTAACTAGTTTGTAAGTAGTTTGTAAGTAGTTTGTAAGTTTAGGGACTGATGACCCCGTAGTTAAGTCCCATAAGCTATACAAACATTTGAACATTTTTTGTACTTGCAAAACTTGAAAGTCGACTTTCTCGATAATTTTTGAGAGTACTATGGCTAATTTTTATTTGGGTTTTGAACTTGAAGTACCATAAGAATCAATAAATTCTAAAATCCGATACCCGTGTGGTCTCCTTGTTAGTACGCACCAGCTGGCATTACATCTCTGAAGTGTTTGTTGTCCTCCCACATGTGGAAAGCTTGGCGAGGCCACATAGCATCAGGATAATGCGTAACCAGACGTGGCTCAGAATGTTCAGGGCTTGAGAGCCGCAGATCGGGCTGCATTGCTACCTTGTCCTCTCTGTTCTTCTGATATCTCGCTCATCAAAAACTTCTGGTCGACGACTGCGAAAGATTGGCATGAGATACATCACATAGGCCTACATTACATATGGCAGCAGCATGGACAAATCCATAGCCTCCTTGATTCAATGTCGAGGCGTCTAACAGCGGCAATAGCCAGCAATGGCTGCAACTTGTGACACAACAACACAGTGACCAACGCCTTTTTCCAATCATGTGTGCGTACAGTGTGTAATATAAAACGATGCTTTATTTCCTCATTATTTGTATTTTTTGAAATTTATTATGTATTTGTATATTTTGTTTCTGTAACATATTTGCATTGACATGCTAATTTCCGTATATGTCAAAAATAATACTGTATAAGTAGTTTAGCAAGGGCTTTGCTATTGTATAGAATCATCTTCGAGTAGGGAGTTTTTATGGTTGGTAGCGCAGAGGCGTAAAGCGAGAAAGGGAGTCGTCGTTCTAAAGTAGTAGCGGACAGACGGAATCGTGAGACGGTACGCGCAATGGTGTACGGCAAAAGTACGTGAAGAAGAATGCGTGTTGGATTGGCACCATTGGAGGAGACGGCTAACAGGCAATATTATTTATTCATAGCACAGCTCAAATAATTAATAAATGCATCAAGAGGAATGCTGTGGGCCCAAAATTGTAATTAACATTCGTCGCCAAGAAGAGCCTGTGTTTGCCAATTGTTAAGTGCCAATAGTATCCAATCAGCAGCACCGCGTCGCTCACCAAAATCCGTAAGATCTGTCCAGTTTGTCTTGCCATGTACAGCTAACCAGCGTATTAGTGATATTTGTTCAATAGTGAACACCGTTATTTGAGAACCTGTGTTTAAAAAATCATTACCCATAGTCCTTCCTCATCCATTGTTTTACCGAGAATATTCACCAAGTTATAGAAAACTAAAAATCAAAGACATTAAAGGCAATGTGACTGTGATTAATAATAATTCGTTGAGAAAAGTATTACTAAATGTAGCTTATGTCAGTGTTGCTGATCAATAGGTTGCTAAGGGGAGTGATACTGCTAGACTAACTTTCAATTTCAAGAGATATTTCAATAAATGTACAAAAGATTAATTGTTTTCCATTGCAAATTATTTAGAGGTAAAGTTTTTTACTTGCAAGTACTGATTAGCGAAGATAGTGATAATTTGAAAGTGTTTGAAATGCTAATAATTCCTGGTTAAAGAAGGAGCAAAAGTTAATTAGAAGGTTAAATAGTTCTATTCAAAATAACCAGTGTTATCACATCAATTAATTAATTAATGTTTAAGCTTGCTATTAGTACAGTTAACAGTTCAGTTGCAAATTGCTTATTGCTAAAGCACATGGCATACTCGCTATGTTAATGTGAGTGAATAATGCCGGCCGCGGTGGCCGAGGGGACTGAGGCGCTTCAGTCACGGTCTGCACGGCCACTACGGTCGGGGGTTCGAATCCCCCCTCGGGCATGGATATTTTTGCCGTCCTAGTTCGTAAGTAGTTCATAAGTAGTTTGTAAGTTTAGGGACTGATGACCCCGTAGTTAAGTCCCATAAGATTTACAAACATTTGAATACTCGCTGTTGAATAATTTCTGGTACTTATATAAACAATTAATTATTTGAAGCTGTAAATTAGAGATGGGCAAAACCGAGAACTTTCAGGAATCGAGAACTCTGTCCTCGAGAACCAAATGGAATCGAATACCAAACCGAGAACTAAAAAAAAAAAAATTAGGTGCATAGGCAAATCTACTAGATGTCAGTATTAACGCTCTGGACGAGTTCTGATGTAAAATAAGCGTTCTCAACATTTATCTAAAAAACATGGTTTGCAAATCAAGTGTGCAAAATTTCACATAGATTTTGTGAAAGTCCGCCATGCACCATACAAAATTTTACTTAGAAGGGACCTTCCAATTGTTCTGATAGTCAACCATACAAAATTTTATGAAAAAAAACTGTAGATTTTGTCGATGTCTGTAGCTAATGTACCCTCCGCCATTGCCTTAATTCGACCCTAACGCAAAATCCTTTTTCGGCTGATGTAGTCTACCTATAAACAACATACCTGCCTAATTTCAGCTTCATAGGTGAAGTAGTTTTCGTGATTCCGTGTTCAGTCAGTGAGTGAGTGAGTATGTAATCATTCGCTTTTACACATAGAGAGATAAGAAACATTTGGGCGATTAAACCTTTCCATTTGTTTGAAAAATGAAGATATTAGTGACAATGCCTGGATATAATAAAAGATAGCAGCCGCAAGACTGAAACATACAAACAAAACTGAAAATTTTCGTTTCACTTTTATCAAGCAGAAACGAATAGCATGACCGAGAACCCATAAACGAGAACCATGAAGCGAGAACTAAAAAGCGAGAACTCAAAAGCGAGACCCGAAAACAGAGACCTTAGAAGCGAGTTCTGAGAAGCGAGAGCTGAAGCGAGACCCGAAAACCGAGATCTTAGAAGCGAGAATGGAGAAGCGAGAACTAAGCATCGAGTTCTAAGAAACGAGTACTGAAAAGCGAGTGCTAAGAAACGAGAACTAAGAAGCGAGTTCTGAGAAGCGAGAACTGAGAACTTGTGTTTGCTAATCGTCATACAAATATGTTAAACTTAAATTCTTTTTTCATTACGAGTATAATAACGTAGATCGGGTACAGTGTTATAAATATAATTAAAGTGAAATGAGGAATATAAATAATGATTGCAACAAACACAAATATAAAATGATAAAACGGCATAAATTATTTTTAAGTTACTGCATAACCATAATTAAAATCTCATAGACGAATATTCCAGATAAGTAAAGAACGATAAGAAGCATAAATGAGCGGAAATGAAAAGTTAAGTTACTATGCTGATTAAAATGGTGTAGCGAAGAATTAGAATTGAAAAATTTACGTTAAACCAATCATTTCAATAAAACTAATGATTGATCATGTTTCAAAAATGATTTTAAAGTAGCTCTGAAAATAATTTAAAAATAAAAATCTTATTTGCACGGTCAGGATTCGAACCCTTACCCTACAGCATAGTATCATAATGATTTAACCCACTACACAACACGATCACCGGCACAGAGAACAACCTTATGCTATAAAACATAACTAAATGTTACATTACTTCTAAATATGCATGAAAATTTATTTGTAAAGTCTTGGTCGCAATTGGCTTTATTTCATATGACGCGTTTCGAGAACATCATCATCAGAAAAAGATTTTAAAAAAGATGGGAAATACAACCATCTTGGTTAAGTTGTAATCAGGCATCTATACCAAGATGGTTGTATTTCCCATCGTTTTTTAAAATCTTCTTCTGATGATGTTCAAAATGTTCAAATGTTTGTTAAGCTTATGGGACTTAACTACGGGGTTATCAGTCCCTAAACTTACAAACTACTTATGAACTACTTACGAACTAGGACGGCACAAATATCCATGCCCGAGGGGGGATTCGAACCCCCGACCGTAGTGGCCGTGCTGACCGTGACTGGAGCGCCTCAGTCACCTGGCCACCGCGGCCGGCTTCTGATGATGATGTTCTCGAAACGCGTCATATGAAATAAAGCTAATTGCGACCAACACTTTTCAAAAATTTTTTCATGCATGCCAACGTATGCTCGCTTGTCCACAAAATGGAAGGTTTTATGAACCAAGTGATAAACTTCTAAATATGTCAGCGGTAGGACATAAATGTTTGTATCAACAATTTCCTAACACTAAAAAGCGAATACTGAAAACCGAGAACCGACTGAGGTTCTCGAGAACAACGAGAATTCTTTGGAATCGAGAACTTTGCATTCTCAGTACTCGGTTTTTACTACTGTAAATAGTAAGTATTAAGATAAAAGTTTTGCATAATTTGCTGCATGTTGCACTTGCGTGACTATTGCTCACATTTCACTGTCTTATATTCAACCCCTGTGTTAATGAACTATTTCTCAGTAATTAGTATATTGTCAGTGTCTTTTGTACCGGATTTGACGCGCATACTCTGATTTCCTACCACCCAAATTTTACGTAATTTTTCACGTTATTTAACTTTGCTATTATTGAGATCCCACCGAATTAATTGCTCGTACAACGAGCTGGCGACCGTAAATCAATAACTTATTCACTTTTTTCCAAATTAATCCCTTTGTTCCGCATTTTTTTTTCATTTAAACGTTAATCATTTTATTCCAAATTTTACCTTCCACTTTTTTTATTCCTATCGATCGTTGTTGTCTACCAAAGAGGTACAGCAACGTTCCGATTATAGCCTCCGCAACATCATCGGCTTCATTACCGATAGCTTTTCCACCCAATATAGATAATTAGGCACACGGGTCAGTTTTACTAATTATCGTATACTAATCGGTGGTGTAGGACGGTTAGGGTTTTAAATCTTGATGCTGATTTTATCATCTTCCTCACTTGACCCGGGCGATACTTGTACGACGTGTTATCTCCCAGATAAATTTGGCTGATATCTGCCGTGCTCGTCGGTGTTGCATTGTGGATAGACTGCCCTGTACACGCGATCGTGCCTCGGTGCTTTATAACGATCATGAGGCGCGCAGAAATTACGCCATCAGGGCGTGTAATGGCACCGCTGGCGCTTTACCGTAAGACCGCCGCGGCGCGGAAAGGTGACGGCGCGGCGGGCGCATACTTGACCTGTTTGCCGCGCACACCAGGCTAATAGCGCCGGCGAGGCCAGGCCAGCCAACCGCGTGCCAGACAATTCTGTCTGCATGTTCCGGGACCGACGCGACGCGACACCGCCCCTGCTGCAGCCGTCTTATTACCAGGGAACCTCCCCATCGCTCCCCACTCAGATTTAGTTATAAGTTGGTGCAGTGGATAGGCCGTTAGAAACCGAACACAGATCAATCGAGAAAACAGGAAGAAGTTGTGTGGAACAAAGAGAAAAAAAAAAAAAAAAAAAGAAAATGTAAAAACTGAGCAGTCCATGCAAAAGATAAGCAACGTCGAGAATCCAGAATGAAACTTTCACTCTGCAGCGGACTGTGCGCTGATATGAAACTTCCTGGCAGATTAATATTGTGTGTCGGAACCGGGACTCGAACCTGAGACCTTTGACTTTCGCGGGCAAGCGCACTACCGACTGTGCTATCCCGACACAACTCATGATACCGCCTCACAACTTTACTTCCGCCAGTACCTCGCCTCCTACTTTCCAAACTTAGTTAAGTCCCTTAAGCTTAACAAATATTTGAACACATTTTCAATCTGTCATTCACAAGATATTAACTGTAACTAAGAAAGACATATAAAGAAGCAATAAACATTATTCGCGACACGTCCGTCGCATTACGTCTGATTTAGTACAAACAAATTTACGAGGCAATAATGGACCGCCATGGTCAACAGTAAATCCTTGAACCCCGCTCTTGAAACTACCTTAAACAGGATATGACTCGACGCTTTCATGTTTTGGACCGTGACCCATTGAGGTTTCGTGACTCCAGAGATTCATTTTTCAATCGCAAGAGCGACGTTAGGAACCAACAGGCTCCTTCAGTTCAAAGTTACTTTCTCTCATGATGAAAGAAAGGAAAAGAATTACGTCTAATCCACCTGTTCTATTTTCCTTCCCGTTTATGGTTGATGAATTACATTTGATACGATAGTGAGAAGAATAAGTTATTGTACTTCGACATACAGATTTATGACCTTGGACCAAATTTTCGAAGATGGCAGTGTTATTTATGGCAGGTGGGGACGAAGAGAAAAACAACATTCCTTCTCCCTTCCCCTCCCTCGTTCCTTTCTATCTGCTCCGTCTACTCCTCTTATTATTTAGCACCCACGCACACAAACACACACACACACACACACACACACACACACACATACACACACCATAAATAAATGTGTAACATCAACGCCACCTGGATTAACAAGACCTGTGCACTGCCTGTCAACAGATCTATAATAACAACAATGAACAACTATTATGTGGCATCGTACAGAGCATGGGAATACTCAATGTTGCAGTATGATTTAGAATGTTATTAATATCATTTATGTCACTGTCAGTTGAAATTTGAGTTTGCAGTAGACAAAGTGGCTTATATGAATGGCTGCACACCAAGGTTATTCAGATTACTCCACTTTCTTTCTTTTTGAGCATGTTCAATCACTTGCAGGGTCTGCTTTGTTATTCCGGATTTGGCGTGTTAAAATTTACGGGGTGGCTTGATGACCTTCCTGTCGCCACCCCATGCCCACCCGTGAGGAAATGCGTACCCTAAATGTCTGCGTATACTGATATATATGTGATAGTGTAAAGTGTTACGAAATATTTGCGAATTGTTTAATTCAGGCGGGTCTTGGGGACCAGGCCCGTATTCACTTAGGGGAATGTGGAAAACCGCCTAAAAACCACATCCAGGCTGGACGGCATCCGACCCCCTTTCATTAATCCGTCGGGCTGTGCGTTAGACCACACGGCTAACTGAGAGGGTCAATTCAGATAACTCCTCTAGTAGTTGATAAATATTTGCAACCACCATGAAAACATGAAGAAAATTCTAAAACACACCAGACAACATTCACGTACTCCCAAGTTCAGTACAAAACTACAAATGATGATGAGTAACAACTAACTTAACCTAGATGAAAACAACTTTCATCGCCACACGATGCAGCAATCTCTACCGATTGGTGGGTCCAGAGGGCTATCCGGAAAGCAAATCGTCAGACTGAAAATAATATTAAATTTATTTCTGCTTATCCCCGTGTGGTAGATGCCCTAGATGAAAATTTGCTGTATCCCGTTTATTTGTGTGATGTGCGTGGTGGCTTGCCGCTATGTTCAGAGCACCTAGTCGCACAAAATATTCAGTTTCCAAGCTGGGAGATTGTAATAGATACGTTCAAAACTCAGAAAGCTCCTGCATTGTCTCAGTTTGGGGATGGAACGTTTAAAAATCCACTTCGACTTTTCCTTCGAGCAGTGTCCCTGGTTGAAGAAGTGTATCGACAATCTCAACATGTGAATTTCAAATAGGTGTTTATTAACTGAGGAATAATTCTATTTTCGCAAAAACCTTAGAGTATGTTTGCAACCACCGTATTAATTTAGTTTAAAAGTGCGATGGGTGTTGTTGGCGTGCAAAACTACAACACCAAGCCAATTTATTTATCTATTTATTTTATTTTTTATTATTTTTTTATTTCTTTAGGGCAGAAAGGGAGAAAAATAAGAAAACGGGACATGGATAAATTGAAGTAACATGAGGTACTTTAGGCATCAATTGACAGAAACTGGGGTAAATAACACAATAGAAGATGAATGGGTAGCTTTGAGACATGAAATAGTGCAGGCAGCAGAAGACCAAACAGATAGAAAGACAAAACCAACAAAAATTCCTTGGATACCACAGAAAATACTCAATTTAATTGCCGAAAGGGAAACATATAAAAATGCAGTAAATGAAGCAGGTAAAATGAAGACGACTAAAAATGAGATTGATAGGAAGTGCAAAATGGCAGAGAGCAAATTCAACTATGTAGAAGAATGTATAGCTAGGCGAAAGATAGATACATCCTACCGGAAAATAAAAGACATTTGGAGACAGGAAAATCCCCTGTATGAATATCAAAAGCTCAGTTGGAAAATCAGTTCTGACCAACGAGGGGAGAGCTGAAAGGAGAAAAGAATATAATTATAGAGGGACTCTGCAAAGTGCAAAGGTAAAGAACTTCGATAAACAATGTAGAAAAAGAAGTAGATGAAAATGAGGGAGGAGATACTATACTGAGAGAAGTATTTGACAGCGCACTTACTTACTTTCCGTGTCCGGAACTAGACATCTAACTTCCAAAAATTAGCAGCCGATATGTTTTTGTCGTTAGCCTCCCATAAGTCTTCCATTCTAGAGGATTGTTCTAAATATGGACAGAAGAGCAGGTGTTGAGTATCCTGTACAGAGCCACATAGACAGAGAGTGTTCTCATTCTCTTTTAGGAAGCCCCATCGCTGCAAGTTTGTCTTGCACTTTGGCACTTCTACCCTCATACTGTTCAGGGTTCTGTGTATGGCAGGTCTCCACCAGGTGCCAGTTCTTCTTTTGCTGCTTTATGGAGGCTTCTCAGATCGATTTCCCATCTTGCAATACGGTTCTCTGAGGCCGACCTTGTAGGGCTCGGGTACGTGACAGGAAGCTCTGCCTCGAACGAATCCGTCGGTCAGCAGTCTGGTGTCCATATAAAGGGTGACACGTCTCCTTTTCTTGCTTGGTTTTTTCAACTTTGGCAGTGATGTCACGTCGTATGTTGGACGGTTCGATTCCCATAATTAAGTACATCTTGTGTACTGGTGTTGGTTTCAAGCATCCGTTCACAATCCGTGCCATTTCATTTACCGTGATTTGTGTATATATTATACAGAACTGGGGCGAGGACGCTTCCCTGAGGCAGGTCATTCCTTTGATTTCTCAAAATGTTTCAAATGTTTGTATAGCTTATGGACTTAACTACGGGGTCATCAGTTCCTACACTTACATACTACTTATCAACTAGTTTATCCTAAGGACGGCACAAATATCCATGTCCGAGGGGGGATTCGAACCCCCGACCGTAGTGGCCGTGCAGACCGTGACTGACGCGCCGCAGTCCCCTCGGCCACCGCGGCCGGCTCTCTGATTTCTCCAGCTGCTCTTCTCGCCCTGGAGACAGACAAAAATCTCCTATTATGCAGGAAAGTACCAATCAGTTATGTTAAATGATAGTCATTTCTTACATCATATACTTGCCTCTGATGTTTTACAGTATCATATGAAGCTGAAAAGTCTATGAATGCCACTCCCGTGATCTCTTTCCTCTCAAACCCGTCCTCGATATGTTGGGTCAGGTTCAGAACTTGACCTCAGCATGATTTACCTGGTCGGAAACCTGTCAGCTGTGGGATGATCTGTTGTTATAAGACGTTTTCTATGCGACTTAACGTCAGGCGTTCCAAGATCTTAAAACAGTGACACAGAAACGGTTCGGAAGATTTCTGGGTCATCAGAGTCCTTTCCTGGTTTCAGGAGTGCAACCACGAGTCTTTCCTCCACATCTTTGGAATGTGGAGTATTCGTACGCATGCATTCATCAGATCTTACAGCCAGTGTAGGGCATTATTGCCAAAGTTTTTCATTTGCTCGACTCTAAGTTCATCGATACTAGGAGCTCTGTTAATCTTCTGGCTGCAAATAGCTGCAGTAAGTTCTGACATTGTAAATGGTACCTTGAGGTGATGATTTTCCTCTGCCAGAACACGCGTTAACGGCTCCTGGTACTTTCTGCTGTGGGTTTTGCCATTAAGGAGGAGTGTGGTGGCGGCTTGGTCTGCAGTGACGTTAGTAAATTTATCTTTTGACTTCGTGGAATCACCGTTGAGGTTCTTTAGCAGTTTACAAGCCCTCCTACTGTTCACTTTCATTTCCAGGTTCTCCACAAGGTCACACCATTTGGCTTTGCGGTTCTCTGCAATGACGTGAGTTAATCGCCTGCTAAAAGAGTTTCATCATCGAATGGATCATTATCGAAGAGCTTCTGGTTTCTTTCCAGTAATGGCTTTGCATCCTCTGGCAGTGCCGCGATATACTGTGTTCTGCATCCCCGTGGTATTGTCTTCCTAGAAACATTCTTAAATATATTGACAAAAGAGTCTTACATCTCAGGTTGTGGAGGAATTTTTGTTATCTCTACGTCAATAATCTCCCTGAATTTATTCCAGTTGGCCTTTTTAAAGTTAAACCTTCTTCTGAAAGGAACTTGTTCAGGCTTAACAATTGCACTGACCGTGCAAATTATGGGCCGATGTTGCGTATGGAGAATTGGTTCCCCAATCATTTTTTTACACTGAGCTGCGAGTTTATTGCTGACCAATGCGTTATCAGGAGTGTATCGTTTCTTCCAGCTGCCACTATTAAAGGAACTCGGCAGTTTCGGGTGTTGTAATAAGTCGTGTACCTCAGCCCAGAACTCTACATCACTACTGTTAGTTTCCTTACAATCCCATGCAGTGCTCTGGTAGTTGAAAATGCCCAATATAAAATTGATTGACGTTACCAGGCCCAGTGAAGACTGAAAGACCTAAGTGTAAACAAGGCCCTTACAGTAGACGACATTCCCTCAGGGCCAACCATGACAAAAATATTTCACCTAGTATGTAAGATATTTGAGACAAGCAAAATACCCTCAGACATCAAGAAAACTGTAATAATCCCTATTCCAAAGAGAGCAGACACAGACAGATGTGAAAATTACAGCTCCATCAGTTTAATCTACATCTACATCTACATCTACACGGGATACTTTGCAAATCACATTTAAGTGCCTGGCAGAGGGTTCATCGAACCACATTTATACTATTTATCTCCCATTCCATTCTCGAATAGCGCGCGGGAAGAAAGAACACCTGAATCTCTCTGTTCGAGCTCTGATTTCTCGTATTTTATTCTGATGATCATTTCTACCTATGTAAGTGGGAGTCAACAATATATTTTCGCATTCGGAGGAGAATGTTGGCGATTGGAGTTTCGCAAGTAACCCACGCCTCAGCGATAAGCGCCGTTGTTGTAATGATTCCCATCCCAGATCCTGTATCATTTCCGTAACGCTGTCTCCCCTGTATCGTGACAATACGAAACGAGCTGCCCTTCTTTGGACACTTTCGATGTCCTCCGTCAAACCCACCTGATAAGAATCCCACACTGGGCTGCAATACTCCAAAAATGGACGGACAAGCGCAGTGTATGCAGTTTCTTTAGTAGTTCTGTTGCATCTTTTAAGGATTCTGCCAATAAAACGCAGTCTCTGGTTCGCCTTTCCCACGATATTATCTACGTGTTCTTTCCAGTTTAAGTCTGAAGTAATAGTGATTCCTAGGTATTTTGTGGAGTTTACGGCGTTCACATTTGATTGATTTATGATGTAAACAAAGTTTAACGGATTTCTTTTCGTACTCATGTGGACGACTTCACACTTCTCATTATTTAGAGTCAATTGCCAATTTTTACACCATACTGATATCTTATTCAGATCGTTCTGCAGTTGGTTTTGATCTTCAGATGATTTTACTAG
Organism: Locusta migratoria; assembly: GCA_026315105.1. Classification (NCBI taxonomy): domain Eukaryota; kingdom Metazoa; phylum Arthropoda; class Insecta; order Orthoptera; family Acrididae; genus Locusta; species Locusta migratoria. Next base: position 729,721,137 of record CM048744.1, on the reverse strand, counting down.
ACGGTAAATGACGGCGTCATCTGCAAACAACCTAAGAGAGCTACTTAGATTTTCCCCTAAATCGTTTATGTAAATAAGGAATAGCAGAGGACCAATAACACTACCTTGTGGAACGCCCGATATCACCTCTGTTTTAGTCGATGCCTTACCATCGATTACTACGAACTGTGTCCTCTCTGACAAGAAATCCCCTATCCAATTGCAAATTTGGGGCGATATACCATAACCACGCAATTTGATTAAAAGCCGTTTGTGAGGTACGGTGTCAAAAGCTTTCTGGAAATCAAGAAATACGGAATCGATTTGCGAACCTTTGTCGATAGCACCCATCACTTCGTGTGAATATAGAGCTAGTTGTGTTTCGCATGAACGATATTTTCTAAATCCGTGTTGACCTTGGGTCAATAGATCGTTCTGTTCGAGATAATTCATAATATTTGAATACAGGATATGTTCCAAAACCCTGCTGCAAATTGACGTCAATGAAATAGGCCTGTAGTTTAGTGGGTTACTCCTACTGCCTTTCTTGAATATAGGTGTGACCTGTGCAACTTTCCAATCTTTTGGTACAGATCCTTCTATGAGAGAGCGGTTGTATATGACTGTTAAGTAAGGAGCTATCGCTTCAGCATAATCAGATAGAAATCTAATGGGTATACAATCCGGACCAGAAGACTTGTTCTTATTAAGTGATTTTAGCTGCTGCACTACTCCGATGATATCTACTTCTATGTTACTCATTACGGCATCTGTTCGTAATTCGAAATCTGGAATATTGGTTTCGTCTTCTTTAGTGAATGAGTTTCTGAAAGCTAAGTTTAGTAACTCTGCTTTAGTAGCGCTGTCATCGGCAGGATCGCCATTACTATCACGTAGTGAAGGTATTGTTTGTGACTTTCCCCGAGTATATTTAACATATGACCAAAATCTCTTTGGGTTTTCAGTCAAATTACGGGAAAGAGTTTCGTTGTGATAAATGTTGTAGGCATCTCGCGTTGAAATCCTCGCTAAATTTCGAGTTTCTGAGTACAATCGCAAATCCTGGGGATTTCGTGTTCGTTTAAATTTAGTATGCCTTTTCCTTTGCTTTTGCAACAGTGTCCTAACCTGTTTTGTGTACCAAGGGGGATCGCCTCCTTCTTTTATTAATTTATTAGGTATAAAACTTTCAATTGCTGTCGATACCACTTCTTTGAATTTGAGCCACATCTGGTCTACACCTACGTTTAGTGTTAGAAACGAGTGGAAGCTGTCTTTCAAGAAGCAATGTATTTTTTTTCTATCTGCTTTTCTGAACAAATATACTTTGCGTTTATTTTTGGTAACTTTGGGACTTTCGATATTCAATTTCGCTACTACAGCTCTGTGTTCACTAATACCTGTATCCGTTTTGATGCTCGTTATGAGCTCAGGATTATTTGTTGCTAAGAGATCAAGTGTGTTTTCACATCCATTTACAATTCTAGTTGGCTCATGAACTAATTGTTCGAAGTAATTCTCAGAGAATGCGTTGAGTACAATTTCGGACGATGTTTTATGCCTACCTCCTGATTTGAAAATATAATTTCGCCAACAGATCGAGGGTAAATTAAAATCACCACCTACTATTATCGTGTGAGTCGGGTACGTTTTTGTAATTAGACTCAGGTTTTCTTTGAACCTTTCTGCTATTGTATCGTCAGAGTCGGGAGGCCGGTAAAAGGAACCGATTATTAACTTCTTACTATTTTCGGGTACAACCTCTTAATAAGTAGTGCTTGAAAATTTTTTACACGGTTTATATACAGAAGAATGGGAAAGTTGGTAGAATGAGTCATACTCACCTTATAACTTATCTTAGATCATAGGTAAAGGAAAGGCAAACGTACATCTCTAGCTTCTGTAGATTTAGAGAAAGATTTTGACATTGTTGACTGGAATAAACTCTTTCAAATTCTGAAATCAACAGGAGAAAAATATAGAAAAAGGAAGGTTATTTACAACTAGTACAAAAACCAGACAACAGTCATTAGAGTCGAAGGGCATGAAAGGGAAGCGTTGGTTGTCAAGGGAATAAGACAGGTCTGTAGCGTTTCATTCGTGTTTTTCAAACTATTGTGAAGGAAAGCAGGGAGAAATTTGGAGAAGGCATTAAAATTGAAGGTGAAGAAATTGAAACTTTGCGTTTTGTTGATGACGTTGTAATTGTCAGAGACAGCAAAGTACCTGGAAGATCAATTGAACAGAATGTAGTGTGTCTTCAAAGCAGCGTATGAGATGAACATTAATGAGTGCAAAACAAGGCTAATGGAATATAGTCTAAGAAAATCAGGCGATTCTGAATGAATTATATTAGGTAACAGATGATATCAAATTCAGAATGGTAATGGGAAGAAATGCGCTGATGAAGAAGAGAAATTTTTTAATATCGAATATTAATTTGATGTTAGGAAGTCTTTTCTGAGGGCATTTTTGAGGAGTGTTGCTTTGTAAGGTAGTGAAAGAACGATGATAGGTAGAGGATAGTAGGTTCTGAATTGTAGTGCTACAGAAGAATGCTGAAAATTGGGTGGGTAGATCGCGTAACTAATGAGAAAGTACTTCACAGAATTGGGGAGAAAAGGAATATCTGGGATCCCTTGACTAAAAAAAGGGTATCGTTTGGAAGAACATATTCTTAGAAATGGTGAATTCAGCATTGGAGGGAAGTGTGTAGCGTAAAAATCGCAGAGGGAGACCAAGAGAGGAATATAGTAAGCACATTCAAATAGATATGGGTTGCCGTTCTTATGAGAAGATGAGAAGATTTGCTTAGGATAGAATAGAGAGGAGAGCTGCATCAAACCAGTCTCCGGACTGAAGACCACAACAACAACAAACTAGGACGTAAAACTGCTGTCGTCATAAAAACCCATAAGAAGGAGAAGTTAATACGGAGGCTAAAAAATCTAAATCCTATGTTTAAGGAGGAGCAACTTGTGGCAAAAGATTCTCGAGAAACGTAAAAGATGACTTATACCCCTGATATGGGAATATCAAATTTCCTTTTCCGTGTTACTGTGATAAATAGAAAGGCGCGATCGACTGAAAGTGCGCCATCTCGTAAAACAATTGACAACTCAAATGGGAAACCTATAAGTAAGTGTAGACTGTCGAAAATGGGCATTGAATCAAAACATGGTGCACTGTAAAAGGTCGAGAACAGTGGCCAGAGTGTGAAGCGGTATCGCCATTTTATAAATGACGATGACCAAAAGGACAGTATCCTTAGCAGTCGAGCTAAAATTACCTCATCAAGACGAGAAGGCAGACAGTAGTTCGACTAAGCTGTTGGAAGAAATTTAATTTCCCGGAGTTTGTTCCAATGAAGAGAAGACCAACGTTAATACCAATCAAAAATTTAAGAGTTCTATCAGATTTAATGAACGACTGGTTGCTATGGAGATGACTAAGTTTGTATTGGAGTCATAAATTCTGTCTACAGTTAATCGGTATGTGTGTTCTGAAATCCTACAAACACGACTATGAGTTCACGAAACTGGACTTCGCTGGTCCCAAGTTACTTTAGACATATAATTTCATTTACTGGGTAATTAGGTGATACTGACGAATTTGGCATGTCTGGATGTGCGGGTGACAAACCTTTAGGCGTAACACCTCAAAATAATACTGGTTTTGGCCTGATGAAAGACATGAGAAGTGGGTCGCACCTTGTGGAGCTTGTGGTGCTCAGAGCAAAAATGTACAGACACCTTAATTGATTCAGGTGCCACCAAAGGTGGGCTAAGCGTGTGCGCTGCGTGGCCCCAGAAGTTCTTTAGATATTACAAGGACGGCCTATTTAAATACAGTTACAGAGGTGCCGTTATCATGAGAGTATGAGATGCATTCTGAACTACAATTAAAAGGTGACCCCAACCCTTCTCACCATACCCTTGACATATATGTGTGTTTGAATAATTCTTGGATCTTGGTGCTATCTAAAATCTGAATTTCCAGAGTGCATTGATGATTAATCATAAAGGTGTAATACGCTTCTCAGAATTCTTGAACTAGGTGTTTTCTTATTTGAGCTTCTAGAATTTGAAGGCAAATTTATCTAAATTTCAGAATTTAGAGGTAATAACGCAGAGAAACAATGACCTCTGGATAGCTTTTCAGGCCATACAGAATTATGGAATCAGCACTGTCCTACAACGAAAATATAGTGAGTTTCGAATAGACTTTCACTTAAAAAAAAAAAAAAAAAAAAAAAAAATCTCGAAATGCAATTATATTTCTAAATGTGAAAGGAAGACGATACTGATGAAGAGTAATAAACATTAATTGAATTTTCCTTCGGTGCTTGACAGAACATGATAATCTAATGAAAAGTGAAAAATTCCTGATGTTCTGCAAAAATTTATATCTGATTACAAACCAGCTTCCGGCTTCTGTCTCATCATCAAGTAACAACTGAATGTCGCTAATATTTCTTCACAGATATGTCACTTACAAAGATGTTATAAAATTACAGATGATGTAACAACCCCACCTTCCTCTCCTCCATACCCTCCCCCCCCCCCCCGGCCTTTAAAGATAATATTCAAGCTTACAACCACAACATATAACATCAGACTTTTTCTATCTTTTTATTTATTAATAAATGGAATTCATTGTCATAAAAATGAAATACTTTCCTGTGAACGTGTTAATTTGTATCATCTGTAATTTAATGATATCTTTGTAAGTGGCATATATGTAAAATCAAATGTTTGCGACATTCAGTTGTTACCAGATGATAGTCTAAGAAGCCGAAAGCCGGTTTGTAACCAAATAGATAATTTTTCCTTCTTCATAATGTTTTACTTAATTAAGAAAAGCCGTTTTTTGAGACTTTGCTAATATTTTTTTTATCATGTTTGCCATCTCGAACTTAATTTGGCGAAAATAAATTCTACTGTAAATAGAATGTCCGAGGGTCTCATATTGTGAGATTACCGCCCAATAGAAATACTGGTAATTAATAGCATTTGATAATTAAACAGTATGAAGTTCACTGCAAACATTGACCATGCCAATGCACTAAATGTTACACAATTTTAATCTTATTAATTATGGTAGCAATGTATGTACACAGTTGGGTGACAACATTTATAGTTAGGCCATAGGTAGAAATTCTCCACGTTGAGATTTGCTGTGTGCTTGTAGCTGACGGGAGGCTAGCGAGCAGGCCGATGTTTGTGGCTTGTTCCAGCTTAGGATTTTCCAGTTCGTTTCTGGTGAGGGGAGAGAGGGACAATGGCGAGTGCCAGGCACAGTGCAGTGCACAAATATTGTAATACTACTGGCATTTGAAGTAATACGATGCAGTTAGGAACCTTTAAGGCCCTCATTACAAAATAGCCTGTTGATAAATAAACAATACATTAGCTGATGTAGTCACATCTAACGTAATATGTTTAATTGACAATGAAAAGTAATAAATTACCAACGAAGACAAGACAGTTACACAACTAGCATGGCAATGTTTGTTTATAAAAATAATATATTAACTATTTTTCATTTTATTTTCAATCAATCTTTTGTATTTTACCTTGAAATATTCAGTTAAATCAGTTATCTGTGATATAAGAAATTGCACGATTATGATAAACAGTACAAAGGATGTTTATACTAATATAAAAACGTAAGAAAATATTTGTTTAATGTGTAGTGTAATTATTTTGATTTTTAGTAAAGTTTTAGAAATGTATTGGCTGAGCGCTGTACGTTGGCAAATCGGTTAGAATAGTTCACATGGGGAAGTTGATGACGTAGGGGAAAAAACCCCGGCAGTTGAGCTTTTGGCGCGCTCGCGTGCCTGGGCAAGAAGTGAGGACTCGGGACCACGTGGTGTGGCTGGCCGGGCGGCGTCGCTCTGCCTCAGTCGGCATGTGGATCTCGAGGTGGTGACTTGAGATTTGTGTGTGGCAATCGCCACGTGTGGGTGCTCGTCGTAGACTGCACCAAGTTAAATCGAGTGCTACTGTGTGTTTGTGAATATTTAGCCGGTGGAACAAGGTGTGCATCGCATTGAATTAAAGTGACTGTGATTTGTTAATGTAACACGTGACGTCGCATAGGCACGAACATAAACTGTGTTTGAGACAGCCACGTGGTGTGAAAACAATTCTCGACAAATATTCATTTTGTCTGGGGGCTCACGAGCTATAACTTCATTTGGTAAATTTACCGACGTACAGACGCGACAGCCACAGGGATCAAATATTGTGAAATAAACAACATAAAGTGAACTTTCACGTGTTTTCAAAAATAGTAGTTAGTACACCCTTTTCTCTCATGAACTTGATTTTATTATGAATTTGTTTTGTTAATCATATGCAGGGAAGGAAAGCTGCGAATGTGTGATATCATCCCCTAGAAAACGAGTCAGTCGCAACCATTGTTCCAGTGTTTTTGCATGTTTAGGAAATTGGTTCGCAGCTGGTGGTTGTGAGTTTAAAAAATTAATCTTTTCCTATTTTTAAACTCTCACCCCGACCTTCACCCTCGCAATATTTTTGTTTAGAATTAATAGTTATAGTAATTGCTTCTTCCTAATGCTTGGACTATTAGGCCTGATTCAAGCTTAAATGTAAGTATTACTTTCCTAACTCCAACACGATTTTATCATACAACAGATATGCCACACATAAAACACTTTGGAATTGCAAGTGATAACAGATTCGTTAAATGCAGAGATACGTAAATAAAAAGCTATTAAACAAGAGATTCATCAGATTGGTGTATTACGGGAATTAACTAAAGGCAGTGCAGGTGTATCAGATAAATTTAACATCTTCAGCACCTTAGAAAGTGGGAGCTAGAAAAATGAATATTAAAGAGATACAGAAGAGAAAATACTAAAAGTTGCCGTAGATCGTAAGATAATGAAACAAAATCTGAAACAGACTACGCGTGTATTAGAAGTCGAGACTTTCATTCAGTTGGTTTTAGGAGTGTGGAAACATATACAAACATTTATGCAAATAAGTAAATAAGCAAAATAAATTGGTAAGAAACGTAGTGTTTTAGACATAACCCTTCTTCGAAAATTCTTACGGAAAAGCTAATTTATTATAAAGCAGCTTCATTGTAGACATGATTCTATAGTACATCTCAAAGGCTTAAAAGTCTTGTTTTCCTGATGAGTTCCTAGCCAATGATTCATTTCTGTATAATTCTTGCATCAGACATACCTTCTCAGAATTTTTCTTCAAATTGAGACATGTTTGATACAAGTAGACTTGTTGTGACTTGGAAAGCGCTCTTTGCCTGTGGTAGTCTGCTTTTTATATGCTTGGCCCATCTTACGTCTGTTGTTTCCCAGGCTAATGCCAATCAACGTTGGTAATGTAACGCGCCACTCGGTCGGATCACTTTAATTTGCCCCACTCTTTACATTTAAAAGAGCTTGGCTGTAACGTAAATTCCAGTCTATTCGAACCGACTCTCTTGCGTGACTGGCACGGCACTGCAACTGTTCATTCCAACATGGCGCCGTCTCTTCACTCGGCTGATACCAGCATCGCCGCGCCCTACCCAACACTCTGCGATAGGCTTCCGCACACTCTACAGGCGTAAACAACTCTGCTCATTTTTTTACTCGACTTCGGCTGCTCTCGGCCTTCTACACTCGAGCATATCCACCAGCGAAGATGAGGAAACGGCACTCATCGACCGGCCGCCAACAGAATGCAAAAATACTGTCGTGCACGACACAAACAATTCTAGCAGCAGTTTACGGGCATCATCGTAAACATAAATGTGGATTTGATCCTCTAGAGTGTGAGTCCGAGGTGCTAACCCTGGCGATACCTGACTCGGTAGTTGTGTGTTTTATGTAACTGTTGAATGTGGGTGACCACAACTCTAGTTATCTGATGAGATACTGGGAGAAGATAGAACTATGTGCCGATACGTTGCTTAGTCCTCTCTAATAACATTAAGGGACCATAGTGTTTAAAATCCCCATGCGACGGACGAATATATATCAACAGTGCCATTTGGTATCACCTCATGAGACACTGCAGAGTCGTATGCAATTTAATCGAAGACATCAGTGCACGCTCCCGAACTTCATTGGCACCACCTCTTCTTCCCACTTTAATGTCACTGTCTGACTGTTTAAGTTAGTGGTTAAAAATGGCAAAGAGGGAAAATTTGAAGTGGGAAGCCATGAAAAAATTACTGTGAAAAAATCGAAAAATATTTGAAAAAAAGGTAAATGAAAGACTTTAAATGAAAGATAACGGATTAGCAGACTATTTAACGGTGGGAGATAATGCAGGCAATGTATTAAAAAGAATTTGACGAATAGTTACCTTTACAGCTCTGCATCGAAGTTTTTCCTGGTAGGCTGAAATTTAAAGTTTTGATAAATGTAACTACTCGCCGACAGTGGATGGTATGGTTTGGTATTAATAAAGAGTTTCCTGTGTAGTTGACAGCGAAAAAAAAAAAAAAAAAAAAAAAAAAAAAAAAAAAAAAAAAAAAACCGGATAAATGACTGCAGGTTCTACTGGCTATTCAATAATACAGATCTGTAATGTGAATTTGAAGAGAAGGGATACACGAGAGAGTACGGTTTATTTAACACGAAAACCAAACCATCCACTGTCGGAGCAGTCCAACATGGCTGAATAAAGCATCACATAGAGATGCGAGGAATCTGACTACGATTAAAACTCATAAACTGCATTTTACAGAGAGAATTGGGGGAATTTATTAATAAAAGAAAGCAATGAAGCACACACATACCTTAATGACAAGAATATTGCCGTTGCTGGCTACCATACAAAATTACAAAAGCAGCGTAAATGCGGAGAGATGTTAACTCTATCAGAAACAAACAGAGATATGTTTCTACAGGGTTCATCGAAACAGAAAAGTGAATGTCAATACATGAAATGTATCTTTGACACATCGCAGATAATTACATACTTTATGTTCTATATCGATATAATTTTATCGGTGAGAGGGTACCGTATTACTACACCATGTCGACAAAATACCAGTAGCATTTGCACCTGCTTGTGCGCTAGCGCCCCGTCTGCGGAGGGGGTTGCAAAGTGCAGAAAAGAATCGCAAATACAGATATGAAAACAGAGTGAAAGCAGTGGGATCGTGGCAGCAATTAATTATGGGAGCTCTAAAGCCATTCAACGAATGAGAAAAGGTAATTTCCCCTGGAGATGGCGGGCTTGATAGGTCAAGTCTACAATAAAGTAATACGAAAATATTAGATATTTATTCAAAGCGGACAAGTAAAGTCATCATTATGCTTCACAAAAATGATGGTAGACATTTAAAATACCAGATTTCTCTCCACTATTTAGAACGCACTCAGTAAAGTATCACAAATGACATAAAATATCAGATTAAAGCGAAGAAATTGAAATGTATACATCACAAAGATAATTGGCGAAATGTGAACGAAATAGAACAGATGGTTATTTCCTGTGAAATTCAAGGAATTTTAGACGGATTCAGTTTCAATAAAGTCTGTACTATCAATCCTGAAAAACCATGGCATCATTCAACCTCTGTACCCGCGGTGGATTGACCAAGCGGACTAAGGCACCTTGCTGCGGAGCGCGCGGTTGCCCGCCGTCGTTGGTTCGAGTCCTCCTCGGGCTTGGGAGTGTGTGTGTTGTTCTTAGTGTAAGTTAAAATAGTTACGTATAAATAAAACAACTCCTAATATTCAACGGAATGTGACAAATTCAAAACTGAAGAGTAATCCAGCAACTACATTCCATAGCTGCACAACTACTTTCAGCAGCTGTAGTGCAAGTTTTTAGACGCTGAGAATAACTCTGTTTTTATGGTCTCCCAAACCCGCATTTCGTAAACCGATTTCCCAAATCCGCTTTTGGTTGGCCACGTAAATACTCCAAAATCGATTCTGGAAATCCACTTCTGTAAAGCGGCTTTCCAGTTCCACAATCGATTTTCGTGCCCACGTAAACGTAACCGTTTTTGAAGAGTTCTTGGTTTATCAGATCGTGTTTTCTTGTTAAGAATTTTTGGCACTTACGGAGAGAGTGACATTTTCCACTGTGAAATAAATGTATAAATATTAGAGGGAGCATGAATCTGTGTATTTAAAGAAAAAAAATAGCGATTGTGCTGACTAAATCAGCAACTGAATTAGCTGTTTTTCAGCCGCCATATTAAGTGGGCTAGGAAATCCGATTCAGGCTGTGACATGTAAACACGACAGCCATAAACGATTTACGAAAATCGATTTTCGTCTTCGGGAAGATGTGCTTCATGTAAACGTAGTGAATGAGGAATCACATAAGAAATGCGAGTTCATGGTTCGAGTTTGAAAAGCTCTCGTTTTCCTTGCAACACTTTATTATTGTCCTTTAGCGTATATAAAATTACCTAACTAATTCTAATGTTCTAATGTTTGTAATCGTTTGGGACCACACCAAACTAATTTGGTTATCGGTCCCTAGACTTACAAACTACTTAACTAACGTACGCTAAGGACAACACAGACACCCATACTCGAGGGAGGACTCGAACCTCCGACGGGAGTGGCCATGATACCTACAACCCTGCGTTCATTTCCCCGCGGTAATTGAACAACAAATGCTAAAAACTTAAAACAGCAGGTTTTTTGTATGAAAATAAATTATTACTATCCTGAAGTGATTTAAATAAATACATTAGTTGGTAGTACTACGAACAATCAAAGAATTAATATCAGTAACGTGGAGGACTTGAAAACAGCCGCGGTAGAGTGACCGAGCACTCTGAGCCACCTTGGTGTGGAGCGCGTGGTTGCTCACTGTCGGAGGTTCGAAATTACCCTTTGGTATGTGTGTGTGTGTGTGTGTGTGTGTGTGTGTGTGTGTGTGTGTGTGTGTGTAATTTGTCTTTGGTTTTTTTTTAATAACCACAGAAGTTTAGTCCCTTAGATTTACAAATATTTGAACATTTCTATCTTGAAAACAACTCAAACGAATAAATTTAGAACGAAGAAAATAACACAGCTTTCAATAGTAAGAACCCAGTCAGTTACTGTTGCTCAGCCAGCAATAGAAAAATATTCACTGTAATTTACTTGGAAACATTAACAAAAGGATCAGTGAACACTGAAGAGGACAAAATCACGACAGTCGTGAAAATAAATGTTCGTGGGCGGAAAGTCAGAGGGAACGAGGATGATCCTCGTTTAATTTCTAGAAATCTGAAGACCTTGTGGAAGCTGTGTAGACGGCATCAGAAAACGAACAAGGAAACCTTGATGTGTTTTCAGTAGACGTAATAGCACGAACACTGAAGTCACCGAAGGATCACTGTCTTCACGGATATGTACTTGGTACCTGCATCGTCATGTACAGTCGTACATACAGATTTAGGCATTTATGTACTTAAAATGAGGTACCAAAAGGTATGACTTTTCTGTTTACAATTAACAAACTTTCTTAGGTTCCTGACATCTGCAGTGTACCACGATGCTATTAAGTATTGCGTGCCATTGTCTTATTTGCGCCTTTGCCTTAAGCGAAAGAAGATTCTTGTTTTTTTATTGCTGTCCGCGTCATATTCAAATATAGACATGAGCATGCTGCATCGTTCAGATAAATAGAAAAATTGCGCAGATCCTGAAATGGCGTCAGATACTTACTGCGCATAAAACAGCAACAGTTTTTTATTCGATTCTTCAAGACGAAGTAAACAGTGGTCATAGTTTCTTTCTAATCAAAACACGTCCCTGGCGGTTTATGGTAGCCACCTGGGTACGTTTCCACGACGCCTCAAGTTGAACACACAGGTGGTGTGCAGGGCACATTCTGCAGGTTTAAACGCAGATATCTAGGTGCGAATCGGAAACGCAGACGCGTCTTATTCAGAATATTTAGTCGATTTTGATCGAACATATAGATTATATTATTAAGGAAAGTTAACAATGATAAAATGGAATAAGTGATTCAGAAATCATAGGATGATTCTACAATAACAGCTCTAAGTGGGATACTGGAAGGAAACAAGAGAATATATTACTTTCTGAACTGTAAGCGTCCTAAATTTGTAATCATCTGACATTCATTTGATGACTTTACGATAGCCAAACTACTATCGATGAGGTCTGTGTGTTGAGGAACGGAGAGACTAAAGCCAAGGTTGTTGTCGCTGCAGTTTTCATCTAACATTCGGTGTACTTGACGAAGAAATTAAGGTTTTCTATCGATTGGAGATTATATACGGAATAACTACGGAATAACCTGTTAAGACAATCATGAGTCTGCATTCGTTGCGGTTCGTTCGTAGGAAACTGACAAAGAGAAACGGTAACGTGGCCTATAATGTGTCGTTGTAATTATCCACCATTGTACCGGAACAAGTGTAAGTTTAGGCTAATCAATTCACTAATTATGTTTTTAAATAATTACTTTTGTACTAGTTCACTAGTGACCTGTTAAGACAATTATGAGTCTGTATTCGTTGCGGTTCGTTCGTAGGAAACTGACAAAGAGAAACGGTAACGTGGCCTATAATGTGTCGTTGTAATTATCCGCCATTGTACCGGAACAAGTGTAAGTTTAGGCTAATCAATTCACTAATTATTTTTTAAATAATTACTTTTGTACTAGTTCACTCGATTTGATGTCCTTACACACGTGTCCAACACCGCTAAAGAACAATAAATTGATAAACCTTGCATTAAGTCCGTTGAGACCTTGTATTCATTATGATAAATCGTGTTACGTACAACATGTAAACCCCTTAAAATTTTAATAAATCAAATAACTTCCAAAATTCGAAGAATAAATAGTTCTTCCAAAGAGTAAAATATATTTACAATATTCGCAAAATATTCATCGTATAAATAAAAATTTTGTACTACAGTTTTTTTTCAACTAGTCTATGTCCTTACGCAGGGTTTTAACCTACCTCCATACCAATTTTCTTCGAAATCCGGTCAGTGGCTTAGTTGTCAAAACGTAACAAACCAACTAATTCACACTCGGATTTAAATATTAGTAAGGATTAATTCTTAAAGAAAGTGGAGCACTAATGGAGGTAGCTCTACTAGTGTACCTAAAGGGATTTCATAAATTAAATGAACTTGGCCAATTATAAAATGTTCCTAATAGATAGGCACACTGAAAATAAAAACAACTAAAAGATGACAGTATATTTGAAAACACATTCGCTGAACACTTTTGGCTTCGAAATGGAACAAAACCGGATAAAAACCAAATTGGGAATGAGGATATAAACTTTTTTAGCCATAGTAAAGTATTTTCCAATGAAGTTGAGAAAGAATTGTAAAGATATAGGCTACGCTTGCAGAGATGATGTTGGGTTTAAGAATGACAATTGTAAGGAAAGGCATAAAACATTGTAGAAGGAAACGGATTGCCACATAATTTCAGTGCAGAAAAAGATACTTCGGAAAAAAGTTTGTCTTAAAATAACGAAGCAAGATGAAATATAGAATTAAAGCTCCAGCTGTGAAATGGGTTTTGGACATTGCAGGGATTTTACCCCAGAATCTCATTCGTAACACAGAGCAGCAGTGTAACTACTTTTACGAGGAAGATCGATTGGAAAAAATAGATGCATAGAAAGCAAAATATCGACTCATATAAAGTGTGAAGGAGTGGAAAAAAGAATGAAAAAGTATTTTGCAGTGTCTCTAAACAGTGATATTCAATGCAAAATATGAAATTCTAGCAGACCTGGTGATACTTCGCAGTTGCTAATATGTATGGGAATTGGGGTACACCCTAAGTCCTCGTTTCCTCTCTTTTTCCCGTCCCCTCCTTCCCCTCTGTCTCTCTCCTCCTCCCCTCTCCGTCAATCTCACCACTTTCGCCCCTTGCCTGTACATCTCTTACCCCACACTCAATCTACCTCTTCCTCTCTTTGCTTCTACATCTTCCCTTCACTTTTTTTATATTCTATAGTTTCCAAATGATAAGCCAAATACATGATTTTTTTTATATAGTGACTAAGTGCAATTTTTAACAAGATGGCCAGATTATAATATATATATGACCAGATGATGGTGACACAGTGCACCGAAACCGGTCGTCACTTAATAAATTGTTAGTTTGCGATCTTGGCTTATCATTTGGAAACTATAAAACGAATTGATCGCCTCCAGATCAGGCGATGTCAGGTGATATTCATATTTATTCCTCCTCTTCTCTCTGTCTATCCTTCCTACCTACCTCTGCCTCCTCATCCGTAACCTCGTCTTTTACTTCCACACAACCATCCACCTGTCTGACATTACCTTCCCCAGTTCTCTGGCAATGTTCTCCCTTCCCCATATAGGAAAAATTACATACATCTGCCATACTTTTTGCTGATAGGTTAAACCATGCCAAATTCTTGATTAAAGTACCCTTCTCTCTGTCGCAGGTATGTTACTGGCGCAAAAAATGGATAAAACCATATTTTAAGCGGGTTGTATACCGAAACCTGTCGTAATACAATAAAGTATTAATTCGCGATCTTGGCATTTCATTTTGAAGAATATAAAAAAATTTCAGGCAGTTAAGGGAGAGGGAGAGTTAATTGTGATGGGGGACTTGAATGTGGTTGTAGGAAAAGGAGGGGAAGGAAAAATAGTATGTGAATATGGACTGGGGGAACGGGAATGAAAAAAGTTACCTGGTAGAATTTTGTACGGAACATAATTTAATCATCTACATCTACATCTACATCTACATGGATACTCTGCAAATCACATTTAAGTGCCTGGCAGAGGGTTCATTAACCACCTTCATAACTTTTCTCTACCGTTCCATTCTCTAATAGCGCGCGGGAAGAAAGAACACCTAAATCGTTCCGTTTTCGATCTGATTTCTCTTATTTTATTGGGATGGTCATGTCTCCCTAAGTAGGTGGGTGCTAGCAAAATATTTTCACATTCAGAACTAAAAGTCGGTGATTGAAACTTCGCAAACAGATCACGCCGCAATGAATAACGTCTTTCTTTTAATGATTTCCACCCCAATTCGTGCAACATTTCCGTGACGCTTTCCCCCCCGTAACGTGATAAAACAAAACGAGCTGCCCTTCTCTGAACCTTCTCAATATCTTCCGTCAGTCCCACCTGGTGAGGGTCCCACAAGGGGCAACAGTACTCCAAGAGAGGACGCACAAGTGTGATGTAGGCAGTCTCTTTGGTGGAGCTGGTGCATCGTCTAAGCGTTCTGCCAATGAAACGTAACCTTTGGTTCGCCTTCCCCACAATATTTTCTATGTGTTCTCTCCAGTCAAAGTTGTTCGTAATTGTAACTCCTAGGTATTTGGTAGAATTTACGACCTTAAGGTTTGACTGATTTATCGCGTAATTGAAGTTCAGCGTACTTCTTTTAGTGGTCATGTGTATTACTTCACACTTTTCTTTATTTAGTGTCAATTGCCAATTTTCGCACCAAGTAGAAATTTTGTCTAAATCGCTTTGCAGTTGCTTTTGATCCTCTGTTGACTTCACTAACCGATAAACGACAGCATCATCCGCGAACAGTCTAAGGGAGCTATTCAGATTATCTCCTAAATCGTTTATAAACACGAGGAAGAGTAGGGGACCAATAACGCTTCCCTGTGGAACGCCAGATATCACTTCTGTTTTACTCGATGACTTACCGTCAATTACAACGAACTGTGTCCTTTCTGATAGGAAATCGTGAATCCAATCGCACAATTGGTGAGATATTCCATAAGCACGCAATTTCATTAGAAGCCGCTTGTGGGGTACAGTATCAAAAGCCTTCCGGAAATCCAGAAATATGGAATCGATTTGAGATCCCTTGTCGATGGGACTTAACACTTCATGTGAATAAAGGGCAAGCTGTGTTTCGCAAGAGCGATACTTTCTGAATCCGTGCTGACTATTGGTTAATAGGTCGTTCTCTTCGAGGTAGTACATAATATTCGAACAAAGTATATGTTCCAAAATCCTACTGCAAATCGACGTCAATGAGATAGGACTGTAATTTTGGGGATCACTCCTATTGCCTTTCTTGAATATTGGAGTAATTTGGGCAACTTTCCAGTCTTTGGGTACAGATCTTTCGCTGAGTGATCGGTTGTAAATTATAGCTAAGTACGGAGCTATTGCATCAGCATACTCTGAGAGGAATCTAGTTGGTATACAATCTGGCCCGGAAGATTTATTTTTGTTTAGTGACTTAAGTTGTTTTACTACTCCAGGAACATCTACTTCTAAGTTTCGCATGCTGGCAGCTGTTCTTGGATTGAATACTGGAGTGTTCACTTCGTCTTCTTTGGTGAAAGAATTTCGGAAAACTGTGTTTAGTAATTCTGTCTTAGCAGTACTGTCGTCGGTAGTATTACCATTGCTATCGCGTAGTGAAGGTATTGTTTGTGTTTTGCCGCTAGTGTACTTCACATATGACCAGAATTTCTTTGGATTTTCTGCAAGATTACGAGACAGGATTTCGTTGTGGAAACAACTATAAGATTCTCGCATTGAAGTCCGCGCTAGGTTGCGAGTTTCAGTAAAAGATTGCCAGTCTTGCGGATTCTGTGTCTTTTTAAATTTTGCATGCGTTTTTCTTTGTTTCTGCAACAGTGATCTGACCTGTTTTGTGTACCACGGGGGGTCAGCCCCCTCTTTTATTAATTTATTTGGTATAAATCTCTCGATTGCTATTGATATTATGTCTTTGAAAGTAAGCCACAACTGATCTACACTCGCATTTTTAGTTTTGAAGGACTGGAGACTATCACTCAGGAAAGCGTGAAGCGAATTTTTATCTGCTTTATTGAATAGATATATTTTTCGTTTATTTTTGGTGCATTTGGGAATTTCGATATTCAGTCTCGCTACTACAACTCGATGTTCGCTAATCCCTGTATCTGTTTTGATGCTCTTTACTATCTCGGGATTATTTGTTGCTAGGAGATCAAGAGTATTTTCGCAACCACGTACTATTCTAGTGGGTTTATGAACTAACTGTTGGAAGTAGTTCTCAGAAAAAGCATTCAGAACTAGTTCGGACGATGTTTTATATTTGCCCCCGGTTTTGAATACGTAATTATGCCAACATATCGAGGGTAAATTAAAGTCGCCACCGATTATAACAGTATGCTTCGGATACCTATTTGAAATATGATTCAAGCTTTCTTTGAACATTTCTGCAACCGCATCGTCTGAGTCAGGGGGCCGATAAAAAGATCCAATTATTAATTTATTTCGGTGGTCAAGTATAACCTCTACCCAGACCAATTCACAGGAAGTATCTGCCTCAATTTCGTTGCAGGATAAACCGTTTGTAACAGCAATAAACACGCCACCCCCTGTTTTATTTATTCTATCCTTTCTGAAGACCATTTGGCCCTTTGAAAAAATTTCGGCCGAATTTATCTCAGGCGTCAGCCAGCTTTCAGAACCTATAACGATTTGTGCCTCAGTACTTTCTATCAGCACTTGGTTTAACAAACTTGACAGAAGGTCGTATACATGGAGGAGACCAGGAGGCAGCGGTAGATACTAGATGGATTTTATTATGGTAAGGCAAACGTTTATAAACCAGCTTTTACATTTTAAGACATATCCCGGGGCAGATATAGTCTCCGACCACATCTTATTGGTTACGAACTGTAGACTGAAACTGAAGAAACTGCAGAAAGGAAGGATTGTAAGGAGACGGAATCTGCATAAACTGAAAGAATCTGTTGAAATTTTTCAGCAATCATTCGTAAAAATATTTATTTATTTGCAGACCTAGATTTCGACCCCATAGTGGTCGAAATCTAGATCTGCAAATAAATATTTTTACGACTGATTGCTGAAAAATTTCCACAAGTCAAATACAGTCGTGCAGCACATATTCCACCATGGAATCAAGTCTGATGAAAGAACCTGATCCTTGAGAATTTCAGAAGGAGATTTAGGCAACAATTGACAGAAACGAGGGAAAATAAAACAGTAGAAGAGGAATGGGTAGCTTTCAGAGATGAAATAGTCAATGCAGCAGAGGACCAAATATGTAGAAAGGCAAGACGTACAAAAATCCTTAGATATCACAGGAAATACTAAATTTAATTGATGAAAGGAGAATATAAAAAATGGAGTAAATGGCACAGGCAAACCAGAGTACAGACGACTAAGAAATGAGGTTGACAGGAAGTACAAAATGGCTAAGCAGGAGTGGCTAGAAGTCAAATGCAAATCTGTAGAAGAATGCACCGGTTGATCAAAAAGTCAGTATAAATTTGAAAACTTAATAAATCACGGAATAATGTAGATAGAAAGGTAAAAATTGACACACATGCTTGGAATGACATGGGGTTTTATTAGCACAAAAAAGTTTAAAAACGTCCGACAGATGGTGCTTCACCTGATCTGAAAAGCAGTAATTAGCATAACAAATTAGGACAAAGCAAAGATGATGTTGTTTACAGGAAATGTTCAATATGTTCACCATCATTCCTCAACAATAGATGTAGTCAAGGAATAATGTTGTTAACAGCATTGTAAAGCATGTCCGGAGTTATGGTGAGGCAATGGCGTCGGATGTTGTTTTTCAGCATGCCTGGAGATGTCGGTCGATCACG
The DNA here is from genome assembly GCA_026315105.1 of Locusta migratoria. NCBI lineage: Eukaryota > Metazoa > Arthropoda > Insecta > Orthoptera > Acrididae > Locusta > Locusta migratoria. The sequence goes on along the minus strand of CM048744.1, from coordinate 729,702,576 downwards.
ATACACGTGCGACTTCAGGTAACCCCAAAGCCAATAATCGCACGGACTGAGGTCTGGGGACCTGGAAGGCCAAGCAAAGTGGCGGCTGAGCACACGATCATCACCAAACAACACGCGCATCCGAACTGTTGAGTGGATAAAATTTTGAAGAAGACCAACCACGCGATAGCGAGATAGCGTATCTGACAATTAAGGTATGAGCTCGATATCAATGCCAAAAACCTACTGGACTGTCATCTGTTCTTGGAGTCAACTTTGTCTGCATTTGATTGAGAGTGGGTGGTCGTAGCAGCGGCAGCGCAATAACGTTTGAGTTTGTGCAGAAAAACATCGAAGCAGTGTTCCAAGTTTGACCGTTTAACTCACGGAAATAACGACCAGGAGCTAAACGAGGCACACAGAGTAGTGTCAATGTTTCCAACCATGAACTGGACGAGGGCTCTGTTGCAGCATTGAGTACAGGCCTCAATTTCTCTCCAGCTCCACGACGTCTTCCGATATTGGACATTGTCAGTGGAGTAGAACAGTGCATCAGACATCTCTCACATGACGCAGCTGAAGTCGTCAGGCTTAGCACCAGGAGTATCCTAGCCAAAGCCAAGCCGCCGAAATCCAATATGGGACGGGAGGAACGACTTGGCATACGTTTATTACGTGATAATCAGGACTTGGTTGTTTTACCAACCGATAAAGGAACTGTGGTCCTGAATACTGAAGACTACCATGTAAAGGTGCTCCACTTACTGGCAGACGATACTTACCGTAAACTCAGCCGTGATCAAACACAGACCATCGTCAGGAAGACATCAAAGTTAATTAAGGACTCTGGTATATCAGAAGAAGTGGTGAGGAAACTGTTTCCACGTGCATCGAGACCTCCCAGGCTTTATGGAGTACCGAAGCTACACAAGGAAAGGATCCCTTTAAGGGCAATCAGTTCTCCCATATACAAACTGGCAAAATATCTGACAGGATTATTGGCTCCTAAGTGAACATCGCGTTGTAAACTCACAGTCGTTCGTCGAAACTCTCAAGAAGATGAAAGTAGAGCAAAACGACATTATGGTTAGTTTAGACGTGCTGCGCCTTTTACAAGAGTGCCGGTACAAGACACCTTGTACCTGTTGGCTCAACAATTGTCACCTGATATCGTGAAGCTGTTCCACCATACCTTAACGGCAACGTACTTCTAGTACCGCAACGAATTTTATGAGATGACGGATGGCACAGCAATGGGATCTCCTCTGTCTCCAGCTGTGGCAAACTTCTTTACGGAGAATTTTGAAGAACAAGCACTTAGCGAGGAGCCGGCCGCGGTGGCCCAGGGGACTGAGGCGCTCCAGTCACGGTCTACACGGCCACTACGGTCGGGGATTCTAATCCCACCTCGGGCATGGATATTTGTGACGTCCTTAGTCTTAGTTAGTTCATAAGTAGTTTGTAAGTTTAGGGACTGATGACCCCGTAGTTAAGTCCTACAAGCTTAACAAACATTTGATCATTGAACTTAGCGAGGTTGCGTCCATCCTACTTCATACGCTATGTTGACGACACTTTCGTGATAGGCCTCATGGCAAGGAGACACTGCAGCAGTTCGTCGACCATAGGAACAGTTCCATCACAACATAAAATTCACTGTCGAGATTGAGAAGGATGGTAAGCTCCCATTCTTGGATGTTTTGGTCGAACGAAAAGCAGGAGGCCAGCTTTGTCATTCAGTGTATAGGAAATCTACACACACTGATCGCTACTTGAACGGCAACAGCTTCCATCAACCTGTACACAATAAAGCTGTCCTGAACACGCTAGTACACAGAGCAAAGGTTATTTCTGACGACGACCATTTGGAGTCTGAATTACAACATTTGAAGCGTGTTTTCAAGAAAAACTGGTATAGGAAAGGAAATTTCTAAAGCTTTCCGCTGCCACCAACGCAAGGAAACTTTTGAATCAACGGACGAGGCCAAGCCAGCAGCATTCCTCCCATTCTGTGGAGCAACGACATCATAGGACGCCTCCTGAAGAGACATGGACTGAGACCAGTTTTCCGGCCCGCCTCCAAGATCAGAGACATGTTATGCCTCTTTAAGGACAGTAAAGGTCTGCGTGTTCCGGGTGTATATGGGGTCCCCTGTGATTGTGGAGGTATTTACATTGGACATACTATTAGAAGTGTTGCTGAAAGTTGTGCAGAACACACTCGGCACAAAAAACAAAGAGAGCTTGAGAAATCAGCCTTGGCAAAAAGTTGTCTAACAAATGGGCATAAAATACTATTTGAAAACACGAATATTATGACCCAAGCGTTATATTACTGGGATTATGTTATAAAAGAGGCGGCTGAAATTAGATTAAACGTCAACAATTTCAACATAGACGAAGGGTATACACTCCGCAGGGCCTGGGGGCGAGCCCTGGACGTAGAGCGGACACAGAGGTTCGCGCTAATGGGGAAGCGAGAGCGCTGGGTTCAAATGTGGCGCCGGCTGTACGCTCCCCGTGACGTCACGCTGTTCCGCGGCCCATTGGCCCGCGCTGTCTTCCCGCGCACGTGCTCTCCGGCCTTCCAGAAAATTCCAGAAGCAGCAACGCAGCTATATAAACAGGACGCCTTGCCAACACCAGCAATCTGTGATTTTACTCCTGCCAGCGAAAGCTGGAGGATTTTATCCCACATGACGCGGCTTGTAAACCGAGAATATTTTATGAAACATCGCATTGTCCACTCCGAGACGTCTGTAAACTTGCCTTGATGAAAGTCCCTGCTGACACAGAGTAATAATGTGAATACGACTGGAATTGTAGACATGGCAGAATTACAGTCAACACAAGCCGTGTACTTCCTTCCTGGTGTTATGACTGGAACTAAGCGGCCGTCTTACGCACTGCGACACATCAGGACTATTCAAGCGTAGTTGTTTACTTTCTTGTGTGGGTTGAGTGTCATCTATGGACAATGTAAGGAACCCTGACGCTAAATGAGTATATAGCATTAAGAACACCCTACACGAGACTGGTTTCCATGTGATGCAATAGTTGTTAGGTGAGTGTGTGTGTGTGTCTGTATGGTGTGTGTGATAAATTTAATCACAGAAGTCGTACAGTTTAGTCTTCTCACCTAATTCCGCAAGACATATCAGAATATAGACAGAAAAAATTAGAGAGGAACCGATCCAACCCGCCTGGTAGCAGGCAACGCCTATACGTGTGGGTAACGTTGGTGTCTGCATTCCAGGTCTGCTGTCGTCGAGTCCTGGCGCCGAGGGACCCATGGTCCAGCCGCCGCCGCCGCCCCTCGCCAACACCGCCAACGGCCCGCTCCTGCCGGAGGCCTCCAGCTGCTCCCCGCGGCGCGAGCCTCTCTGCAGCCCTCGCCGCCTGCCCTGCGATAGACGCTGCACCTCTATCATCATCGTCATAGTTTTCTCTTGGACTATCCCACTTTTTTTAACTTTCACCCCACTTTGTACAATTTTATCCCACTATGAGTAACATTTCCATTAACACCATCCTCTACACTACCCCCACCTGGAGCTCCACCTACACCCACCTCTCCCATGACATCCTCCTCTCCACCGTCCTCTCCACTCCCGCCGCTTCTCAGGTCTCCCCCCTTCCCCTTCCACCGCCTACATCACACTCACCTGCCGTAGTGACGTCCCGCCCATCTCCCCTACACGCATCACCCAAGACGAAGTAACTGACAGTCCAGAGTCGCCGCCTCAGCATGCCACACCACACCAGGGCTCCGCCCGCCGTCACATCCCCGTCGACCCCGTCCCATCCTTCTCCACCTCCTCAGACGCCTGCAAGAAAACTGTCGAACGCGGGAGCGTAGATCCCACTCTTGCTGCCTGAAAGAAGGCTCCTCGCCCCCCTCCACCTGCTCCTTCGCTCCAACCTTTCAGCATGGAAACTGCCCCTCCTCCTCCTCCTCCTCCTCCTCCTCCTCCTCCTCCTCCTCCTCCTCCTCAATCCCAGCCAGACCTCTACACATACCTCCTCTCCCGCTCGAAACCCCGATTCCTCGACAAACGGACCCTCTCTATGGAACTCAAAACCTACTTCCCTGCTGCTCCCATCGCCGAGCTCATCCCCCATAGTAACTCCGACCTTATTAACTCCTCCAGACCCACCCTCCACACTAATATGCTCCAGCGAATCTCTGCCATTCACCTCGGCCCTCAAGCTACCGTTACTCCCTACTACACCTCTTCCTACCCCATAAATCTTTCCTTCTCCACCGCCTGCCCACCCTCACACCCGTGATAACCAAACTTAACCCAGGAATCATGGAGGAGGAGGAGGTGTTGGCCCAACTCAACTCCCACCTTAGTATATCTGTCCAGTCTGCCAAGTAGATCCATAACCACCACCAGTCCTACATACATGATGCAGATCTTTATGGAGTCCGCATCATCTATCAATCGCCTCCTCCACAGAGGGCGATCATCTACGACCGCTACCACAAGGTGGAACCCTCCCACTTCCCACCACATTTCTCCTGTCGTACCAGGTGTCTCATCTACAACGACCTGTCCCCATTGCAAGCCCTCTCACCTCCACAAGCTCTGCCTAAACCTCGCCTCCCCTCCTGTATGCAACACCTGTGGCGGCCCCCACCCTACCTACTCATATAAGTGCAAATCTGTTCCTGCTCCCACCAATCGAGGACTCACCGTTCTCATACGTTCTGTCGACCCTCCCCCATGCCCCAACAACTCTCTCCACCCCCCTCCCACCATCAAGGACGTCAACCGCTTCGTGACCACTGTCCTCCAAAACATCCATCTCTTCTAGCGTCCCCATATCCTCTACCAGATCGCCCTTGAAACCCATGCCATATTCCAACTTGTGACCTTCGCCACCTTCTCCCAAGCCCACTCCCACTTAACATTCTCCTGGCAGGTTACCCACATTTAAGCACACTCTAACCATTTTTCCGTCTATCCATTCCTTCCCCCCCCCCCACCCCCACCACCCCCTGCTTTCCTGTAGACCCCTATGGCAAGCCCTTCCTATGCCTTCCTTGAACAAAATGTACGCTCCCTTCCCGCCAACAAACACCTTCTCATGCATACCCTCTCCCACCACCACGTGGATGCCTTCCTCAATGAAACGTTTCTTCAACTCTGTCGTTCTGTCGTCCTATTGGCACCGCTCCCTATCTCCTCCACTGCACAGATGGGCCCCCTTCCCCTGGCCAGATGTGCAGTGGCGATAGGGTACCTCCGCCATCACCCCGTCTGGCTCCAACCCCTCCTTAATGATCCCACCGAGCAACTGATCCTCAGCCTCTTTTTCCCATCCCTTACAACCAACCTAGCCATCATCTATATCCACAGTAACGCTTCCCTCCCATATGCGTTTCTCTCCCACATCGACCAATCCTTTACGACCTATATGATTGATGCAGATCTTAACCTTTATTCCTGTCCATCTGCTGAATTCCAACAGTGGCATCAGTTCGTCACCACCTCGCTCTAGGGCGACATCCTTCCCCTTCCCCAACCCACCTGCCCCGAAAGCAACACCACACCGAACATCATACTGGCGTCTCCCAACCTCTTTAGATGCATCATGGCAGAAGTCCTTGACCTTAGAGGCATTGACCACGCCCCTGTCCTGCTCACCCTTGATCACCACCCCCGCCCTGCCCACACTCCCCGTCCCATGCCCCCTCCCAAACTTGTCCATGATTACTCCTGTGACCATCGCTCCATACAAATCTGAGTTGGAAGCCACCCCCTTCCCCTGCACACCCCCCACTGACATTGACCACACTTCTTCCTTCCTCCACAATGCCATTGCTGATGACCACATCCCCATCAAAGCTATATACTCTCACCGTCCTACCCTTCCTCCACAGGTCATCCTTCTCCTACATAAATCCCGTTGCCTCTACCGCTCCTTCCTCCGAACTTGTGGCTGGGATTCACTCCAACGCCATCGGCAACTCCATATCAGAAACATGTTGGTGCCAGACATGCACCTGCCTAAAATCTATGCTCTCCGTCAACTCTTCCAAGTACTGGCATGCCTTCCGCTGCCTTACTGGCAATCACTCCTCGCCCCACTACCCGCTCACCACTTCTCCATGACGACCATCCCTGTCTCGACAATGCCAATAAGGCAGAACGCTATGCCGAAGATATGCCCCAACCCCAGCCTCCCATCCATCTCCTACAATATGCTGACGACACTGCCTTCCTCACATTCACCCCTCCTTTGTTTGCTCCCAGTATTTGCTCCAGTCCCACCTCACTGAGTTCGCCGCATGGTGCAACCGGTGTTTCCTTTTCGTCAATCCCGACAAGTCCCAGGCAATGATTATAGTTCGTACCACTCCCTTCTTCCACCTCCCCGATTTCTGCCTTACACTCCATAACCACACCCACACCCTCAAATACCTCAGCCTAATTCTTGATCATTCCCTCTCCTAGATCCCACACCTGAGCACCGTCCGTCAAAAAGCTCTCTCCTGCCTTAATTTTCCCAAACTCATAACTGGGCGGACGTGGGGCCTCAACCCCTCCACCATCCTGTACGCCTACCACTCCCTTATGCGTCCTGTCGTCTGCAGTTTCCATCCCGCCCGGATTTTGGCGCCCCCTTTCTATTACAAAACCATCGAAATCCTAGAACGCCACACCTTCCGCCTCGGCTACTGTATCCGGCTCCCCTCCCCCACGCAAATCCTATATGACCTTATCCCGTTTACCTATCTCCTCCCGGATCCGGATCCTATACACCAATGGTACGATAAACTCCAACAACCCCTTGGTATACCCCATCCTCACCAATGACTGGTCTCTGCCACTCCTTTACTGCTGCATCTCTCCCTCCCTCACCTCCACACACTCCACAACCTTTCCCGGGTAACTCCCCTTCCAGATGACACCCTCCATACTGAAATATACCTGTCCTACCAACCATGATCCCCTCCAGTGGATGAAGCGCCCCCTCTCCCCCCCCCCTTCTACTCCCTTCCCCCCACCCCTGCTTGGTTATTCCTCTTCCTGGCCTGGAGTCCCTACGCTTCCCCTCCACCCTCTCCCCTACCCTCTCCCCGCGCTTCCCACTCCCTACCTCCCTATCCTGCGGATCCTGCGTCATCAGTTTTAACAGTGCTTCGTCCAGTGTTGTGTATAAAGTGATTCAGTGTGTGATTTTTATCTGCGTCCGCCGCTTCTAGACAAGTGTCACAATCGGTACGTTTTTAACAATGTCTCCGAGTGCTCTTCGTCTTGTCTGTGTTTTGATATCATAATTCATGTTTTTTTAACGTCACCGTGGCTCATTATTTTAACTGACTACGTACGTTTTATTCATCTGTCAAGTCATTTCTCCAAGTTTTATAGTTTTGTCTACGCCTTAACTCCATTTCATGTTCTAATACCTCATGCTCATGTATTTCACGCACTCTCGGCTTAAGAGCAGCACCTAGTGCTGGTGCCAGCCTATTGGCATGTATATGTTCAGTATAAAATAACAATAAAGAAAAAGAGAGAGAGAGAGAAACCTTCAGACGATATCAAACGCGAATGTAAGATGAATTCGAAGGCCTATTAGAGAAGGCTCTACTTGAGGACGACTGCGCTTACGGTCCCTAATCCGAGAACCGGTTCAATCTGTCGAAGTAAGTTAATATGAAGTATAGGTTGAAATGCGAATCAAGGCTGTTTTCATTTATGTAGAGCACTGGATTATGTTCAGGAGGTTACTAAAAGAATGTAATCCCAGGGGGTAAAATCTGACACTTGGCACTCAGTTGGTATTCTAACAATCTCGCGCAGCTGGCAAACAAAATTTACACTCACTTTTTTTCTTTTCTTTTTTTTTTTCCTTTCTTCTAACCGGTGTACCGTTCAACAAGCATTCCATCACTATTTCAATATTTGTCAAGCAGAAAATAAAAAAATTAAAAAATATAGAAACCGCGAAAACAATGACAGATGTATGAGAGAATTTCATAATTTCAAGCAACTTTTTGTAGAAATCATTGTGATTGTATTGCTCAACGAACGAGTTGTTTTCAAATTTGTATTACACAAAAATGCTGTGCCATTATCGTTGTTCAGTGCAAACTGTCTCAAGTTCATTTGTCTGTTGTTAATTATGTCATTCGTAATACGACAGAGCTAAAGCTGCATACCCGCACAGTATTTTTGTGGCCTGCTGCATACCACGAGTCAGCACTGCAGTTCTTTCCCCGATCGTTCCTTTGTTAGCGTTGTCTAATACTCAGAACTACGTCCTTCACAGAACTACTTTCACCTTCACGTGACACAGCAGTATTATTACTACGCCAGAGGCCTTTATACCTATTTAAGAAACGTAACCTTACTCCCACTTCAAGTTGCTCGGGTACTACAATTAAAGCATTATAAGCCGAGAAATTCAGACAAGTAGACGGACCGCAGATAGAGAACGAAAAAATACAGTATTTACGAAATAAACTTTCTAGGAAAACAAGACAATGTGTTTAATGACTCTTCCTTGTGGGGAATCACAGTAACGTGAAATATTTTAAATATATGTAGCGCCTTTTGGCGGTTTTCGTTATTTTATTGGAACACAGCGACATTTAAAGTGTCATATTCAAGTTTATAAATGCCTAATATACCTCATCTGGATGTCATCGTCACATCAACATAGGTTGGTTTAAAAAAAGCAGTTATCATTTATATAAATCGTCAAAAACTGAAAATACATTGAGTCGCTGCATCAATGGGTAGATGCTAAACATGTTAAAAGTAAAATATTTCCATCAGAATGTCTCTTCTTTGCTTGTGTTTGGACATAAAGAAAATAGAGAAACTATAATGAAAACATTCATTCTTAACGTTTCAGTGGAACTACTCTAACAAATAGAACAATTTGTTGATTATCTACAGTAACGTTACAAGGATCTGCGGCAAAAATCTTCTGTGCACCTAGTCACACTAAGGATTGATATTCGTAGTGAATCGACTCGATATGAGGGCTGTATGATTCTTACATATACTGTGAGGTAATGTTGAGTTCTCATTACCTTCCAATCGAAATATTGATAATATATTTCATTCACGTTTCAGTTGAAGTAATACAAAAACAAGAGCAACAATGAACAAGAAACGTGCGGATTCGTAAGACTATTTTTGATAGTACGCGTAAATAATAAGTTTTCGCCGCGACGGAGTGGCCGAGCGCATTGAGGCGCTATGCTACGATGCGCGAGGCCGTTCTCCGTCGTGGGTTCGAATCCCCCCTCGTGCTGTCTTTAGTATAAGGTAGTTCATAGGTAGTTTGTAAGTTTAGGGACTGATAACCCCACAGTTGTTCCATAAGCTTTGCAAACATTTCGTATTTACATTTCAATAACTTTTCCCAGAAATTATTATTACTGTCTATGGATGGATGAAGAATATTAGTTTCTATTCGACCAAATAGCGTTTTATGACGTACAACCCGTTCCGAATAGTCTACACTAACGCCGAGTGGATCTGTAGAAATGAGGTTATTTGAAGGCACCTCCAACACGTTGTTCAAACTTAAAAGAAGGTACTAAACTGAGTAACGATCCAAGCTCTTGAGTACGATGTAGACGGACAGTAAAACTGTAAATTTTTGGGTCTAGTGCATAAACTTTAGCTGTTTCTGGCGTCCCCATATCGACTGTATTCCCTGTATTTGAATATCGTTATAGTACTTTTATAGCCTAAAGGTGACAATGCTTTATTAACTAAGCAGAATGAGAATATAAAGTTTGATACCATACCGAAATATTCGTACTCAGCAGCTGTTTTCAAATATGTAGAAGAAAACAGCATTAGACACAAGTACGTACATCTTTTATTGTAACAGCTCTAGATATCGGTCATTGTATGACCATTATCGATGCTTACAATATAGATTAAGACATATAACATTATTTAATCTTCATATTAAGTGTGAATCTTCAGCATAAAGATTCATTACTTTTATAAGTTTTAATCTACATTTTAAGCACGGACAATGGACATACTGTGACCAAAATCTACATCTTCTAAAATAAAAGCAATTTGTGCGACTGATTGCTTTAATCTACGTAATACCAATAGTTGGCGCTTCTTTCAAATCTATTACAGTCAAAACTTTCATACATAATAGACGCGTGGACGTTCACAGCAGACATTGTGTAACAAGTAAAGGTACGTAAAAGTAGCGGTTAGAAATTTTCATTAATCATAGATGAAATCTCATGGAAAATAGCTGCAGTGTTATCAAATTGGTTAAAATCAGTCTTTAAATACTACCAGATGAAAAATGCTGAAAAAGAAGGCTTATACAGCGTATCCGTAAAGTCATGCTGCAGTTTTAAGCAGTCATAAAAAGGCAATGATATAAGACGGAAATCTGTAACCCTCACCAAATTTAAGAAAAATTCTTTAACTTCGTGTTATGTAATTTTCATTTTTCAACGCGCGTATGTAATGACGCATCAATGACATGAATCAAATTACATAGTGATAGATCAGGTCATTTTACTCAAGATGTGGACAGTGCAGAGGAAAGTTCGGCGTGTTCTGTGGATTGCTGAATATGAATCATGACATGTGTTCAGCCTGAATATCGTCGTATTTACAATAACGTCCTGCTTCATAGAAATATTACATGGTAGGCTCACTGACACTTGGTTGCACCAAACGTTTCTACTATGACTTCGGTTAGTGACTAAACTGCAGAAGCTATTAGAGACACCTCCTAAGGAGCCCAGAGAAGTAGGTATGTACATATGCTAGACAAATACAGAAAGAAAACTGCAGTCCATAGAGTTTCAAAGAAATCCCGCCATTTTACGATTTACAGACGGCAATTATTACACGATTATCAAACGATCTGAATGTGTGTGTAGTTCCTAGGTTAGTTCATGTAGTTTGTGAGCCTAAGAACTAATAACCGCAGTAGTTACACTATGTGCTGGAAAGTATCCGGACACCTGACTGAAAATGACTTTCAAGTTCGTGGCGCCCTCCAGCAGTAATGCTGGAATTAAATAGGGTGTAGGCCCGCCTTTAGCCTTGATGACTCGTAGGCATACGTTCAATCAGGTGCTGGAAGGTGTATTGAGGAATGGCAATTCATTCTTCATGGTGGTATCAGTGTAGGTCTGAGGCCCGGCACGAAGTCGGCGTTCCAAACCATCCCAAAGGTGTTCTGCATGATGCAAGACAGGACTCTGTACAGGCCAATCCATTACAGGGATGTGATTGTCGTGTAACCAGACCGCCACTGACCGTACGTTATGAACAGGTGCTCGATCTGTTTAAAGATGCAGTCGCCATCCCCGAATTGCTCTTCATCAGTGGGAAGCAAGAAGGTGCTTAAAACACAAATGTAGGCCTCTGCCTTGATAGTGCCACGCACAACAACAAGGGGTGCAAGCCCCCTCCATAAAAACACGCCCATAACATAACCACAGCGTAACGCCACCGCCTCCGAATTTTACTCTTGGCACTACACGCGCTGGCAGATGACGTTCACCGGGCTTTCGCCGTACCCACATCTTGTCATCGCATTGGCATATTTTGCACTGTGATCCGTCACTCCACACAATGTTTACCCGCAGTTCAATCGTCCAATGATTGACCTGCATGATGTGTGGCTTATGGTCCGCCGTTCGACAATGAAGTTTTCTCACCTCTCACCTGCCATTGTGTAAGGTTCCTACATTAAATTTTGTATTTTCGATTCTATGTAAATTTTACGTATCTTCGCATTGTTACAATATTTAATGTTATATTTTTGATTCCATGCAAATATCTCAGCATATACTTATACTCTATATCTTTGGAGATTCTATTATCGCTGGGCGCAGAGATTGTAGCGATTAATAGAGTCTCTCTGTAACAGGTAGTACGAGTAGTTGGAACGGAAGGTATGTTGAGTCTGCATGGAGCAGTCGATTTGTGGAGTCTGTGGCAGGTATACTGTAAGCAGCTTTCTGTAAGAGAAACTTTGTTATTAAGCTTTTGGGCAAGGAAGAACAAGGAGGTAAATATGCGCCAGCGAAAGAAAGCGTACGAACTTTTATAATGGCGGGTTAGATACCACGTAAATGCACGCATTAGCCCTATTTTCTCATGGATAGGGAAAAGTTTGGCCCAAATTTTATATTGTTAACGTTCATTGTAAATTGTTGAAAAGAACTCTGTCATTTTTTAAATTTCTTTTGCGTCAAAAATTTTCCTTAAAAGTCTATACAGCACCCTTTGGTTAAAGCTAAAAGATGTACAGTCTACATAATTTAATTCACGTAGTTAGTTTCCACTTACTCTTCATATTTTTTTTAAATTATTATTTAAATCCGATTTTGAGGCAACATACTTTACTTTGGGCCACACTGCACTTTCCATACAGGAATTATCTATTTATTTTTTATATTTGCCTGTTGCCGTTGCCTTTTTCCTGCTGTAATTCTTGCGAGGGAATTGAACGTGTTATCGAACTTGGTGGGAAGGGCAAAAACAGAGCCATAAATTCGATAAAAGAGTGAAATCACTTTCACGTTTTGCTACTTCTGCGCATAAAACCCTTACCTCATTCTCGACTTATTAAATGCAGTTGTCATAGTTTTTAAAAGAGTTGCCAGGTTACAATATAAAATATACCCATTTCAGTTAAATTTTTATTCAAAGTAAATATTCAATTTTTATTCAGACCACTTGGGTACCTTTCATGTGCCAGTTTTCCTTAAGCCCACGTAAAACTGATACATTTCAATAGTACTTGGAGTGGATCCTGATGCAGTTTGAATACCTGCCTGATGGTCTGGATAGTTGCCTATTATACTACAGGACCCTCTTCAACCTTCGGCGGTGTGGAAGTCTCGGGTACAGACTTCTGACACAAGTGACACCCAATCCTCTGAGCACGTTCTAAGTCCTCGAGTTCCGCGGAGCGCCAGATTCTGTTCTCTCATGACGTTTAATGATTACTGAGATCGCTGATATAGAGTACCTGGCAGTAGGTGGCAGCACAATGTACCTAAAATGAAAAACGCATGTTTTTGAGAGTGCCGGATACTTTTGATCACGTAGTGTAAGTCCGACAGATTTGCAAACATTTGAACCGTCAAGTGGGCAATCAGCTGCCTCATTCCTCTTCCGCCTTCCTCAGCAAATATTCTGGCATGTGAACGAACATGCTCAACGCTTTTACCCGGTCCCTCATCGTAGTGAAGATTTCGTACATAGCATCTGTCTCCCGCTGCCGCTTTCCATATAAGTTTCTTTCCCACAGTCTCTTTCTCTCCGGTAGGTACTTTCTCTTGTCTGTCTCTGTCATTGTCGGTGCCTTCATCCATTCCACTCCGATGTCTCCCCTTCTCTGCCACTACCTCTTTGCCATATTTCCTTACTTCTTCTGTAACACTGCACTGTGTCTTTCTTACACTCATATATATATAAGGTCTGGAGAAAAGTAGACAAAACTTTTGTTGTTAAAAGTTCTTCGTTCTCAGGTATCACCATGTTTTATTGTTGAAAGTTCTCCGTTCTCAGGGACAGCGAATACTGCATTTTGGCATCCTCTTACATTCCTTTCCTTAAGTCCACATTCACCTACTATTATTACTTCTCTTCCTTTTCCTACTATTGAATACCACTCTCTCCAGACAATCACGTTTTTCTCTTCCATGACTTCTTGGATAACTTAAAATGTCTTCGCTCCATCGCTCCATCAGGCCGTCTGATACAGTAACAAATAAAATATAATTTCTAATGAAACACAGTCTTGGTTGCAAAGATTTATATTATTCAACGCGCTTCGCCTTTTTGGAGCATCATCAGAATCTGTAAAAATAAGTGACGGGAAACTTTACAGGCCTAGTCTTATCATGAACAGATATACTAAAAAATAGATCACTGCTCACCTTATGATGTTTCACATCGGTCAGATATGAAACGATTTCGCGCCAGAGCCTGGCAGTGTCAGCATTTAAAGATAGCTTTGGGTGTAGGGCCCCATCAAAACCCTACGTAAACGGAAAAATATAAGTGAACTTCTAGAGCGTTCCTATATTGTAGGATCGAGACAGTAAGAACTTAACAGAAAGTTTAAAGAATTGCAAGTTTTTAACAATCCCTACACATGTTTTTATAAGTAGCTCATTGTCGAAACTAGGTAAGGGTCATGGTAATCTAATAATAAAGGAGAACCTGAACATGAAGGTGTGAAATTCAAAGTATAAAATCGATAAATTTACCGGAAATAATGTTTTATCAACAGCCACGATGGCACAGAAATAGGCACACTTTAATAAATTTAAATATATCAGGAAATGTAAGAACATTGCCGCCGCCGTTGCATGTCTGCATTTCAAACCGGCTGCCGCGGCGGAGTGGCCGAGTGCACTGAGGCGCTTTTCTGCGATGCGCGAGGCCGTTCTCCGTCGGGGGTTCTAATCCTCCCTTGGGTATGGATGTTTGTGTTGTCTTTAGTATAAGCTAGTTTATAAGTAGTTTGTAAGTTTATGGACTGATGACCCCGCAGTTAAGTCCCATAAACTTATATTTTTAATATATATAAAACCGGTCGCTGGTAAGTGATACGATTGGCCTCTTACATTCGTAATGCTGCAATAGCCCGCTAGTGGCGCTTGAGGTCAGGAAGCATAGTTCATCAACAAGGGACAACCGTTACAATTAAAGTTTCAATTCACAGGGCCCTGTAGACGTTGAAAGAGAACTCTCCTCACGTCCTTTCCGTTTATATGTAAGAAAATTCAAAATCATTCTCTCACATTCTTCATAGTATTAAATTCATGATGTACCCTAAAACCAGCATTGGCCTTGCTAAACCCGTCTATGAGTATTAGCACATAAACATCCAGGTTAAACACAACACTAAACGTCTAACATAAACATGCTAAATTTATTTTATAAATGAGTTGACAAAAAAGGCAAATCTCACATATCAATCATATAGTGAGAAGTTCATTTTAAAAACTGATATCACAGTACCATTGGTTCCGGCTAATAAGCTGTTCTCTGATAACCCTTTCTTCAGAGATGTACGTATATTTAAACATTTCAAATTTTCCCAACAGATCAAGTTTTTTACAGGGTTGAGAATGAAATCCGCTACCAGTCACATTAAAGATCGTATTATTTATTTATGCGACGACCGGTTTCGGGCTTGTGCCCATCGTTAGGTGCTTAAAACATTCAGAAATTTACTTGTGTAGCATGTTGGTGGAGTTTACTGTTCGAAAACAAATGATTTGGTATTGATAATAATAGTGAAACCAATTGTAGGTGGCGAGATGACATGAACAAAAACACTGTTTACTTACATTTAAAATTGTATCCAAATCGCGATTGTCCATGTGACTCACTTTTTACACACTCTCTCAACCCTGTATCGGAACAGTCACTGAGTTCAAACACATCCATCATGGATAAAACACACTCCCGGTTTTTTTTTTTTTTTTTTTTTTTTTTTTTTTTTTTTTTTTTTTTTTTTTTTTTTTTTTTTTTTTTACGTTTCAGTGCACCATGTAAGATACAGAGGTCTTCTAATATGGAGTGACTGGTGTCCTGTGGCCTTTAAATGCTCCGCGAAAGTGGAATACTGCTTTATTTGTCCATTGTTTGTGAGGATATGTTCTCTGAACCTCGTTTAAAACATCCTGCCCTTTTGACCAATACAGAACTTTCGTAATTCCTTACATTGTACTTCGTAAACACCTGAAGAGACATATCGATCTTTTTGAGGCTGCTCATTATGCACCAACGAATTCTGATATTAGGCTTACCAGTTGATAAGACAACTTACCCACAAACGGAAGCCTTACAAATTTCTAAGGAAACTGCAATCCATTTTGTTGTGGGGTAGTCTAAGTGATAACTCCTTTGTCTACAGTCTGTCGACAATCCATGGGATATAACCATTTGTAGCAACAAAGAACTTCAGGTTATTAAGCTAAGAGGAACTTTGCACAGGCGATGAATCATTGATCAATGAGCTTCTTACGCTTGTATTTTTCCGGCTTTAGTATTTAGTCCTAGGAAATCTTTGTTATTTTATCATTGTGATTGAACTAAATATTGCACAAACAGTGCATAGACTCTGACAATTGGCTCCAGCCTACAATGCTTGCATAAGGTATGTAGCACCTTGTTGTTTGATCATATCGGCGTTCCTGCTCTCAATTAGGATTTATTAGACGGCATATAAGACATCATCTTCGCGTTCTTTGAGAACTTCCTTAGTTTCTTTATCACCAGTGGCATAAATATCTCAACTTTTATATGCTTTTCAGCATTCCATGTAACTACAGTACCATTTCGCATACGTCCAGCATCTTGGCTGCGCCTGTATACAAAAGCACTTTGCGTTAAGAAAGAGATTAAAGCTTTGTCGATTACCATTAGTACAGCTTTATTGTCAGCATATTCTACCTGTTTGCACCTGTTCGACAATGCACCTCTGTCATTATTGGCAATAGGAGGCATTATTTTCTCATCTAAAAATATATTTATTTCCATCATTCTATCTCAATTGCTGTCTTGTCATCTTTACTTCTATCATTTTGATCGGTGAAGTTCTGTTTGTTTATTTCAAGTGGATGAGAGGTGGAGTGTATTTGTCAGCAGGTTTCCAATAATGTACTAAGTTTTAGTGGCTTTCTGATCTGAGAATTGTAATTAAAATTGTAGTTTCAAACAAAGCATATGTATAAATACGGTTATTTGAAAGGGTCTTAATCTCTTAAGTTTTATAGGAAAGGGGAATATGATAATAAATAAATGTATACGTTACACATTACGATACTTTCTACTCACAAATTTTGAAAGAATTCAAAAAAAAAAAAAAAAAAAAAAAAAAAAAAAAAACACTCCTGCTTATTTTATTATAAAGTATTTAATTTTGGTAGCTTCGATGTAATACAGCAATCTTTCTTTTGAAAATATGAAAAATATTAACGCAGAAATATGCTAATATGAAAACACATAATATATTGCATATATGTCGACTTAGCCTAGAAACCTTCTTGGAGAATCTTTCTTCAAGTGTCAAATAAGTCACCATATATGAGGAACGTTATTCAACAGACATTTAGTTCAGGGAGAATAATGGAAATACTTTACATTTCTATTAGTTTCCATTGCTCATATTCAAGAAGAATGTACTGAATACATTGAGCAATTATGTGTTAATAAACATATATTTAAAACTAACTGTAAACCCGACGTTGCCCGGGTATTTATTTATTTATTCGTGCCTTGAGTTAGTTCTTCTCCTATTACTTCGCACTGTCTATCTCCTTTTTTCTAAAAACATGTTATATTTATCAGAGAATATATATGATAAATAAGGCTGTCTTGCATAATGTACAAAATTATACGTGCAGTACCGAAACAAAGGAAGACAATAGTCAAAATGCAAATGACATATAAAATTCGTAGGATCTCATGTTTATTAAGTTACATGCTGTACAACTGTAAAATTTTTCTGGTATATATTCACGTTTATATGTCTGTAAAATCTCTTGGGAATACAGTTAGTAGTAAAGAAGTAATACATTAAAAGTTGGTGTGTGATGGGGCGGTTTTCCATGAACGTTACTGTTTATGTGCTCATACCTCATGAACTACGTGTCGTATTGTGGTACAATTTAGAAGGTACATTCAGCTATATGTGTGTATACTGTCGGTAAAATTTCATGTGGCTACAATTTTTTGTGTAGAAATTATAAATTGTAACTTCATGTTGAATGCCGTAGTTTTAGACCATGTACAGTGGAAAAGTAATATGGGAGAACATTTTTTCCTTCATAATTTTTCTATAGTTGTCAGCGAGAAAATGTTCAATAAAGATTTGAAATTATGTTTGAAGTTGGTTGCAAGTCGTTAAGTGCTGTCATTCAGAAACAGTGTATGGATAAAGTCTCGTGGCAGTTTCTTGCAATTATATTGTTTATGATGTATCTCCTGAACCATGTGTCGTATGTCGTTCTTACCCCGACAGCATTGTTACCTCACGGTAAGGAATATGTGTACCAAATGTGGTTGAAATCGGTCCAGTGGTTTAGGAGGAAATGTGCAACACTCTCATTTGATGCTTCAGTTTTTCGCGGATCTCATTTTTTATGACGTCATATCTCATGAACAATGTGTTGTAT
The DNA here is from genome assembly GCA_026315105.1 of Locusta migratoria. Classification (NCBI taxonomy): domain Eukaryota; kingdom Metazoa; phylum Arthropoda; class Insecta; order Orthoptera; family Acrididae; genus Locusta; species Locusta migratoria. The sequence goes on along the minus strand of CM048744.1, from coordinate 729,684,428 downwards.
GTGATCCTAACATTTACGGCGACCATCACGAATTGAAGCTTACGTGTGCAAAATTTCACAAACATTGGAAGAAAACTGTAGATTTGTATACAATATGTACACACAAACACAAACATAAGGACACTCTATATATAAAGAAAATTCGAAATTGCATGTTTTATTACCGTATTTATTATCATTATTATTGGAATCAGTATTTCATCATTCTGTCCAAGTAACATATAAGAGTTAAATACCCTAATCCTCCAAGAGGAATCCAAAGACCACACCTGTAGTAATTTAACAATTTAATGCTTAACATTTTATTTGAAGCTATAAAAACTACCATGATTAATCTATAGTGCGTATATACTAAGTGTTGAAAAAATTCCTTAAAATTATTATTCTCTGTTAGCAACAAAAAGTTCATGGCTGGTGAGCTTTATAGTGCTTCCATGATGTACCCGATGCAGTAGATGTCACTATTATTCCTCTAATCTTTGTAGAAAGTAACTCATAATGCAACATGGCAAAGGAGGAATACTAAAGAAAACAAACGCATTGTTTGCAGTAACGCAATGCTGCTAAATGTCGAACTGATTCAGTAGCACTCTGCAATTTATAATTTCTAGGACGAGCTATTAGTATATGAAACACTACGTATAGAAGCGGCTACAAATGAAATTGAGATAAAATTTTAATCAGTTTGAGAGATAATGGGAAAAATAAGGTATGTATGATTTAACACATTCCACACTGCTATGTATGTACCTCGACTGTGCAGGTGAACTGACGATTTTTATGTAACGTTAATGAATAACTGTACAGTAACTAAGAGCCAGTGAGGCAAATTTCTAGCATAATTTGAAACCCCATCCTCTATACATCAGGAAAAATGTAAGCTTATTATATGTATGTTTGCATCGGTAGAGGTGTACCAGCATTACAAAAATTATGAGATACCTTTACATGGAAAACACTTTTACATTTCATAACATGATTTCTGGTGTTTATAATAAAAAGAATTTGGTTCACAATACGTTTTTCATTCAATATTTTATTATATAAGAAGGTTACATATATGTTATATATAATTCACTTGCAGGTGGAAATCCTGAAAGCCCCGAGGTACGCACAGTCCTACGTTGCAGTCTTTTCACCACCATCTGTTTTCCTTTTTTACCCGCTTGCCACTCTCTTTCTTCCCGTTGTCGGAGCAAACTTTGCAATACCGTGTGGTTTTTATTTTGTTGGCAGTGTGAGGTTCTTTTTCTGGAAAGTTACGACCAAAATTTCTGTGCTGGCTAGTGCTTGGTGTTGGCTCTACAGATCTAAAGCCTCCACCTTTTTCTACCAACGTCAGGCTAACGTTTTTCATGAAGTCCACAAGAGAGATTTTCTGTTTATGACATCTTTGTACAAAATAAAACTGTTCACGACAGGCATTAGGAAAGCACGAAAGAATAGTTTCTTCTACCACTTCATTGTTTTTCGAGCGAATGGGTAGTAACTGTACAGCTGATCCACACGATATTCACCAGTCTTGTTCTTATTGTAGTCAGTTACAACGTCTGGTTTCATTACTGTTGTAATCCCATTTTAAGAACGTAGTGGGACGTTTTTAGTGGTAGCCTGATGTTTTATAGAAAGGCAGTGTACATCACGCTTATTTTTCCACTTCAGCGCTAGAATGGGCCCATTTCTCAAAAATATCATTTTATTTTGCTTCTGTTTCTTTGTTTTGAAGCTTGTTGGTAGCCTTTTCTGTTTTTCACAACAGTTCCGATAGCTAATGATACACAGAACAAATCGACTGCTGCTTCATCTAGTGAACAAAATATGATCTACTCGATTAATGATGAAAAATCTCCTCAGAGATGATAAATATTGTTAAAAACGAAATAGAGTAGCTGGCCAGTACTTACCATTGTGCTGTACCGCCGATAGTCACACAAATGAAGAATCAGAAAAAACAGAAAAAAGGGGACAAAAAGGACAAGGACAAGCTTTCGGGACACAGTTCCTTCGTCAGGTAAGGGAAGAAGAAAGGATGGGAACAGAAGGGAAAGGTAGTTCACGACCTAGGTCATGAAGTTGGTGTTTCAGGAGTGTGAACGTCAGAGATACTGCATGCATGCACTGAGCCAAGCCAGAGACGATAAATATAACCAGAGGAAAGATCAAGTAGTAAAGAAGGAACGAAGGAACTGTGTTCCGAAAGCTTGTCCTTGTCCTTTTTGTCCCCTTTTTTCTGGTTTTTTTTCTGATTCTTCATTTGTGTGACTATCGGCGGTACAGCACAATGGTAAGTACTGGCCAGCCATTCTATCTTGTTTTTAACAAAATATGAACTACAGGAGCTATCTTACAGCCATGTGGTGCGGCCTTTCAGCTACAGTAAAAGCGGCGCCCGTACGGGATTCGGACGCTGTCAACACGGCCGAAACTTGAGCGCCCGTATGGCGTACGGGCATAGTGTTAAAGCGTTAACCGTTCTGTCTTATTGTCTCATCCAGGCGCCACGCTCTCTCGGCCATGCGGCGGCAGTGTTACAGAGGCGCAGCATCCAGAGCGCAGAGCTGCTCACTCACGGCGTGTCACGTGACCCACCCACGTGACGTAACGCACCTCGGCGCGTGCGCTTTCGCCCCCCTGGAACTTTCGCAGCCTGCTCCGTAACTCACCGCTGAAACCGCTAATTTCAATAACGGGTTACGCCGGACCAACTGCGGCTTTAATCTACTCCGATCATTTTACGGTTCACTCCTTCCTGGTTTGTAATACAAATCAGTATGCTGTAACTCGAAAAACAAAAACGTAATCCATCATTATGCTGCCCTGGTTGGCACAAGAATTATAATGTAAGTAGGTCTGCATTCCGGGGTATTTATGTGTCTGTAGCTGACGCTGTATTCACTAATATTGACCTTAGAATGTTGGCGGTAGATATTTCTAACTCTCTTTAAATGATATATTGCGGACATAAGCCTATAAAATATAGACTTTTAATTGATCTCCTCACCACCGTGAAACACTGACATTGTCGGGGTTGAATGGCTTGCGTGCCTCAGCGATACAGGTAGCCGTACTGTAGGTGCAACCACAGCAGAGGGGTATCTGCGGAGAGGCCAGACAAACGTGTTTCCCAAAAAGGGATAGCAGCCTTTTCAGTAGTTGTAGAGGCATCAGTCCGGATGATTGACTGGTCTGATATTTTAACATCACGTAACGTGGTTTTGCCAATACAGTCACTGCGAGCTGCTAAAAGCAAGCGGGAACCACAGTCGTTATTTAGCTCTACAGTGTGAATACTTGATGATGGCGTTCTTGGTTAAAATATTCCGGAGGTAAAATAGTCCCCCTTTCTAATCTCCACACACTCTGTGGATCGGAGTGTAATCGGGTAGGTTGATAAGAGAATTCGAAAAGTGAAATCGAAGTTCGATATCGATTAGTGACTTTTGGTGGCAAGAAAAACAGGACTTCTGGTCAGGTGAGTATATGGTTATAGATATAAAATCGCAATGCGGAGTGGGCGGGTGGTCTAAGGCGTCATGCTACGGATTAGGCGACCGTTCCCGCCGGAGGTTCTAGTTCTCCCACGGACATGGGCGTGTGCTTTGTCCATAGCGTTCGTTAGTTCAAGTAATTTGTAAGTCTAAGGACTGATGACCATATTAGTTTAGTCCAATAGATTTAAAAGCATCTGAACATTCTTTAAAATCATATAGGGATAATGGCAGGAGTAAGTTAATAATTAATAAGAGAAAAAGGAATGCGATTTAGCTACTATGAATACAATAGTGAATGCATTATCTCAGCTAAGATCGACCAGAACCCAACACCGCAAAAAGTTTACATAGCAACTTGCTTGACCGATGATGAGAGTGATAAAAATGTATGCTAATATAAAAATTTGTTAACACAGTGTAGGGAGAAGAAAACTTTAGTGTGATGGGAACTGGACTTTCGTAGTCAGAAAAGGATCTTCCGTATTACAAGATCGTTATTGCTCAGTACATCTAGGACAGTAATTCTCCACCTCTTCTATACCAGGGACCACTTTGGTTTCTTTGTTGAGGGCAAGAAAGATAAACTGTCTCAATCCGTTAAACTCTGAAGTAATATGTGTTTACAGTACTATATAAACATTTAATACAAAATAAAATTCGGTTTTGACCGATATGATTTTAGTGCTTTCGTCATATTTTCAAATTCGGTAATCCTAGAGCTAATACTGTTCCTCAAAGCTACATGCATATCGTCATTTCCTATCAATCTATTCCTGCTTTTGTTTTCAAGTAAGAAATCCTTGTCAACCTAAAGAAATCGTGAGACAATCGTAGAACAAAGGAAGCTGATTTCCGGATAGTTATTGCATGTATGCGTAGGCTTCCTGGAGAGTTGTATGCGCCAGACAGAGCAAGGCCACTTGTAACAGTGACCGAATGGTAGGACATTTTTAAAGATTGGCAATGCGGTCTCAAACGCCGTCGAATTTTATCGGTAGTTATTGTAATATGTTGGCTTTTTACATCAAAATTGTCCAAGAGGATGAATTGAAATGCGTTCTCACATTTTCTATCATTTTGGAATTCAATGAGCTTTCACAAGGGGACAAATGATTATATTTAGATTATCCATTGCGGAAAGTGACTGGTTTTTCTTAAATGATATACAAATGATTATATTTTAAATATACACTATGTGATCAAAAGTATCCAGACACATGGCTGAAAATTTCTTACAAGTTCGTGGAGCTCTCCATCGGCAATGCTGGAAGTCAATATGACGTTGTCGCACCCTTAACCATTATGATATCTTCCATTCTAGCAGGCATATTTTCTATCAAGTACTGGAATGTTTCTTGGGGAATGGCAACTCATTCTTCACGGACTGCTGCACTGAGTAGAGGTATCGATGCAGGTCGGTGAGGCCTGGCACAAAGTCAGCGTTCCAAAATAACCCAAGATGTTCTATAGAAGTCAGAAGTCTGTGCGAGCCTGTCCATTATAGGGATTTCAAATGTTCAACTGTTTGTAAATCTATCGGACCAAACTGCGTGGTCATTAGTCCGTAGCTTACAAACTACTTAAACCTAGGTAAACTAACCTACGGACAAACACACACACACACATGCCCCAGGGAGGACTCGAACCTCCACGGCGAGCAACCGCGCGCTCCGTAGCGAGACGCTTTAATCCGCTCGGCTACTCCACCGCGTAACCACTCCACCACAAGCATTGCATTATGGGCAGGTGCTTGATCGTCATGTAAGATGCAATAACCATCCCCTTTTGCTCTTCAACGGTGGGAAGCAAGAAGGTGCTTAAAACATCAGTGTAGGCCTATGCAAGCTCTCTCCATGAAAAACACGTCCACATCACAACACCACTGCATCCGAATTTTACTGCTGGCACTACATATTGCTGGCAGATGACGTTCACCGGACATTCGCCATACCCAAACCCATTCATCGGATCATCACAATGTGTAACTTGATTCGTCACTGCACAACACGTTTTTACACAATTAAAACGTCCAATGTTTGCACTCCTTACACCAGGCGAGGCGTCGTTTGGTACTGACCTGCGTGATGTGTGGCGTATGGGCAGCCTCTCGACGATGAAATCCAATTCTCACCTTCCGCCTGGCGTAGCACTTGGAATGATTCCTGATGCAGGTGGCAGAAAATCTACATGGTCCTCTGAGCCTGCTCACAGGGCGATACACGTAGAACATCTCTTAATTCGTTGATTATCTGCAAGACGACTATGCATCCATGATCTATGGACAGTTATAAGGTGCTACAGCCGGCCTCGATCCCTATAATAGCTAAAATTCTGAATATAAAACATCATAAATGACAGTTCTGATAAAGGCCTTGTCAAAGACCGTAGAGAAACGGCCAGAAATTCAAGGCAACGTACAGTCCTTGCAGTTAAAACTATCCCCAAAAAGCTGAAGAATCTCCAAAGGGCACGGCACGGGGATAAAGAAGAAAATGTAAATCAGTACACTGAAGATACTTAAAGTTTTTCCACAGGAGATATAACCTGTAATTGAAAAATCGTCATAATGAACCTTTTCTTTTTTCTCTTATGCACTTCAAGGTAAGGAAATGTACCTGTTCGGACATCACATGGCTTGCTGCATCTTTTCTCACCTTCATCTCTTTATCCTGAGGGCTTGCAATTATTTACAACGACTAGAATTCTCTAATGATCTACTCTCCAGAGGGAAAAGATTTCAATTCTCTGTATGCCCATCTCCCTGTAGGATTTATTTTATACGACCAGTTTCGGCATAATAAATGGGCTGCGGAAACTTAGTAAATGGCAAATGAAAATACTTGTTGTGTCAAGAGCGGGCAGCATTCAAGCTCTGGTCTCCGTACATCATTTGTCTCGTGAACGAAGTTATCTCTTACATATCAGTCGACAACCATTTCCTCGTCAAGCTGGAAGTAATTTACCACAACACCACATCAGTTAACAAATAACATTAGCACAAGGTGCATACATTACTTCCAGCCTGATATAAAACACACGTTAGCTGATGTTTGGAGAGATAGTATCGTTCACCGGAGCCCGAAGATATACGGACATCAGTGCTTGAATTCTCGACGCAAAAAATACTTACATTGACCATTTATTCCAATTTCTTCGGTTTATGGAGAGAAAGCTGAGCATCTCTCTGTACGGTCAGAATGTTGTCCACTTTTATCATTATTGCAACAGAAAGACGACGTCCATATTCCGAATTGCCGCCATCGTACAACTCTTTTTGAATTTGTGTCATATAATGACCCACCAATTGTCAATACGATAACACTTTAGTCGTCACGACATGTTTCTAGACCACATTGTCCCATTTTCAAGTGCTAAAACCAAGAAATCACATTTAAAAAGGATATTTTAAAAAACCGGAAACAACGAACTGAAAATACACCAAAGACATCCACCTTATAAATTAAATAACCATTCTGCCAAGCCGGCCGCGGTGGCCGAGGGGATTGAGGCGCTCCAGTCTCGGTCTGCACGGCCACTACGGTCGGGGGTTCGAATCCCCCATCGGGCATGGATATTTGCGCCGTCCTTAGTGTTAGCTAGTTCATAAGTAGTTTGTAAGTTTAGGGACTGATGACCCCGTAGTTAAGTCCCATATGTTCTACAAACATTTTTGAACATTCTGCCAATGAGCAATGTCAAACTCTAAAACGTAGGTAAGTTTCGTGCATCTCCATCATAAAAATTAGGACATGCACGAAACGTAACTACGTGTTAGAGTTTTACGTTGCTCATTGGCAGAATGGTGCGAGATTTTATGATAATAAAGGTGACGTGTTGTTCCAACAGGATAATTCTCGCCCATGCGCTCTGCGTGTAACTTAACGTGCTCTGGAAGAAGTACAGAAACTTGCCTGGCCAACAGATCTTCAAGCTTGTTTCAAATCGAACACGAGTGGGATATCATGGGACAACTATTGACACTTGCGATTTGTCAATCCACAACACTTCTAGGTTACACCTTAGGTCGAGCATGCAAGGAATAATATATCTCGCACAGTATTCATCTGTATGATCGAAAGGATACCAGAATCAGCGTCTGAATTGCTGCCCATGAGGGGCACACCACGAACAAATGTGATTCAGCTTGGACCGAAACCTGGTACATCAATGCCGCTTGTGCAACTGATCTGTAAGTACCGAGGGAGGTTGAGCAATTGCATTACACTGGACTCGCATTCTAGAGGATGGTGGTTGAAAACCTGCTCTGACCATCCAGATTTATGTTTTCCGTGGGTTTTCTAAATCACTCTCGTCAAATGGCGGTATGGTTCCTTTGAAAGACACTAATATCTATCTGTTATAGGTGTACAACATAAACGCTAATTACGTTACTACTGACGTGTCTGTCTGAGAAAATCTTTGGGTTTGTCGTGCGTCTCTAGTGTAGCACAGCTATTCGCAGCAGTTGCAGTGGAGTACTGACAGTGATTAGTGTGAATTCCAAACGAGATGCGACCAGGAAGGGATATGCCATTTGAGGAAACTGAATGATGACTGTTACGAACCAATGTTTATGAGAATAATAAGTTTTTGGAATATTTTCACAACACAATGCATTTTTTCTCATTTTCAGAAGGGATAGACTTATGGGACACATTCAGAGACATCACGAAATCGTCAGCATTAGAGGGAAGCGTGTGAAATAAAAATCGTAGAGGGAGATCCAGGGACGAATACAGTAAGCAGATTCAAAAGGATGTAGGTTGCCGAACTTATTCTCAGATGAAGAGACTTGCACAGGACAGGGTAGCGTGGAGAGCTGCATCAAACCAGTCTGTGGACTGAAGACCACAACAAGAACAACAGTCTCTTATCTTGTAATGATGCACCCTATTTTCTTATGGTAAGATTGTTGTGTGATACCAAAAAAAGCGATATCTTTTATTTCTGTTTTTCCAATAATGACAATCAATGTTTTAAAAACAGAATATGTTACAGTTTATGAGATTTGTTAACGTTCATGCAAGTGCAGTCGAAAAGACAGATAATCGTAAAAGGAACTTTCTAGTGTCGGTGTCGTTATTTCTACCTGCTCACGTAAATTTAATTGACAGGTTGCATTGTTTTTCACAAGGAGTGTTATTTACAGCCTTAAGATTATCTCAGCAGTGTCGAAGCTTGATCAGTTTTTATTCAAGTAACCAGACGAAATTCAATTATGGAAGTATGTTATCGAATGATCAGTTCACACACAGAAAAGTTAGCTCAGTTTTATTGGTCACCAAACGTCAGGGCCAAGAGTAACGCAAATAGTTTGGACAGCTAGCATTCAAATGAAATTTAATTATCAAAATTTATCGGGTGATCAGCTCATAAACAGTTTACCTTTAATAATATTCAAAAGTGAAAAGCCGAGATGGCAAAATACTTATTTATTTAATGACGATAGGTTTCAATAGGGGTATGCCACCAGCATCTGATCATATCTGGTCATCTGGTCATATTATTTAATCTCCATTTTTGAATAAGGTGAGCAACTTGTAAAATTTTATATGACAAGATCGTGGTGGCATTGCCCACTGAAACCGGTCGTCATAAAATAAATAAGTATATTGCGATCTTGGCTTTTCACTTTTGAAGATTATCAATCTAGCAGATCTCAAATGAAATTTAATTATCAAAATTTATCGGGTGATCAGCTCATAAACAGTTTACCTTTAATAATATTCAAAAGTGAAAAGCCGAGATGGCAAAATACTTATTTATTTAATGACGATAGGTTTCAATAGGGGTATGCCACCAGCATCTGATCATATCTGGTCATCTGGTCATATTATTTAATCTCCATTTTTGAATAAGGTGAGCAACTTGTAAAATTTTATATGACAAGATCGTGGTGGCATTGCCCACTGAAACCGGTCGTCATAAAATAAATAAGTATATTGCGATCTTGGCTTTTCACTTTTGAAGATTATCAATCTAGCAGATCGCCTCCACACTCTACGATGTCAGTTAGTGTCAGTGTCTTTGTTGTATAACAGTCAGTAATTGTCAGGGTCAAGACAACTTCAGGAAATTAATTTAAATTTTATTTGTTTAACTTTCAAGTGCTTAGAAATTCTTGTTTGTGCTTTCGATCAGGAATAGTTACAGATACACCATATTTATCCGCGCTATATTGTAGGACAATTTTATTGTGTAGCGGTACCAACAATTTATTTTATTATTTCGGGCTGCCAGACAATTAGATGAAACAACACGCTAAAAGGAATTTTTATTTACCATGGACCACTTTTATTTATTTATTTTTAATATAGAAAACTTTCAACACGGACGATATCCTCCCCACATTTGCCCAAAAATCAGTGTGTGAGCTCCGTCTCTAATGATCATGTTGTCGACGGGACGTTAAACCCTAAACTTCCTTTCTTATATGTAAATGTAATCACCTGCATTGTTTCGACAATAAATCTTGACTAAATTGACAAACTCTAGAGAGTGTTTTTCAACCTGTGGGTCGCAATCCCAGGGCGTCGCGAAGTCTTGCTCGGGAGGTCGCCGTCAGAGGAGCAAGTATTTGCACCATAAGATAACCGGGAGTTCAATAAGCCGGCCGCGGTGGCCGAGGGGACTGGGAAGCTCCAGTCACGGTCTGCACGGTCACTACGGTCGGGCGTTCGAATCCCCCCTTGGGCATGGATAATTGTGCCGTCCTTAGTATTAGTTAGTTTGTAAGTTTAGGGACTGATGACCCCGTAGTTAAGTCCCATAAGCTCTACAAACATTTGAACATTTTGAGTTCAGTAATACAAAAAGTATGCCTAAGTGAAATTTATGAAATGTTATAACTGCGGAGTTCCTTGTGTAACATTCATTATGAATTAAATGTAGATCATAGATTGTTTTATAGTACAGCTTTGTCAATGATGAATAAGCTCAAAGTTCCAGGAACCAATGGATAGGCAAAAGAACTTGATGGAATAAATAATTCTGAAAAATTGGAAAAAATTAACATCTCGTTGTTTACAATTTGTTTAACAGTGCGACCTTTCTTATTGTGCTTAATTCGCTTCTGAGTCTTACCTGAAATGCGAAATAGTCGTTCAACAAAATATATTTTTCCGTGCGAAATCATCTAAAAATAGGATAATGTGTTCCATTCCGAAAAATACACAAAACAAACTTCGTCCAACAATTTAAAAGAAATCTGAAGCGAAAGAAAGATTAAATTTGTTTTCTTTGTGATAACATAGCCGCAGTGGCCGAGCGGTCTGCGGCGCGTCAGTCACAGTCTGCAGGCTGCTACGGTCGGAAGGTCGAATCCCCTCCCCCCTCGGGCATCGATATTTGTGTCGTCTTTAGTATAAGGTAGTTCTTAAGTAGTTTGTAAGTTTAGGGACTGATGACCCCGTAGTTAAGTCCCTTAAGCTTAACAAAAATTTGAACATTTGTAACGGTTCATGACGAGGGGAAGAGGGCGCCAGAATATTTTTATTTGCAAGGGGGTCCCCAGAACATTATTACTTGAAAGGAGGTCGCATATTCGGAAGAGGATGCACTAATTATTATTTCTGGAAGTGTACGTTCTTTGTGCGAAGAAAAGCTGTGAGGAGGTGTTGTATTTCGTTGGTGCAGTGCAGGGAGTCAGGCAGAGGAGCGTCCTTGAGCTGCAGTGGGTCCGCCCCTCGGTCGAGGCCGGTAGCAGTGGTTGCCGCAGCCGCAGCCGCGGTGGTTGCGAAGCCTCCGCGCGGCGGCAGACGCAGCCGCAGCCGTCCAGATGCGTTATCGGCTGCCGCGGTCCGCTGCCTCACGGCGCATGCGCGTCTGCCTCCACTGCGTACTTTCCTACGCATATGGCTTTCCTGCGGACGATGCGCCGTAAACTAAGCCCTTTGACTTTCAACGACGCCGCTAATAGCAGCTTGTTACCGGGAACCAGAAGTATGACACTCATTATTGTCATGGTAAACAGTTATTTTCCTTCTCGACTGCTTTCATAGAAGCACGTTCACGGATCGGCGCTTATGCAGACGGAAATGTTGCCATCGAAAGATTTCTCTGGCAGAGATTTTCAACGTCGTTAAACTGAGCATAGATGGCGACGCTTGTCGTAAATAAAGGCTCTTAAAATTCTCCATGCTGCGTTTATATTTCTGCGCGCTACCGTCTGCCCAGGACTGAACATATACGAACATTCATTTAATAACAATACACGTTGTGCCCCAAACGTAGGCTCAAGTATTGTTCGGTCGCTGATGACACGATGTTGAGCGCTCTAAATCTCGAATAACAACAACGACAAGTGTTGTTCTTGTGAATCATCCATAGTAACATCTACATCGATGACATAAACTTAGAACTTTCACATATTATTCACCAGCATTTGTAAATGCGATCATGTTGCTAGCATTTGAAAGTCATTTCTTTGATTTATAATTTTGATATCCCACAATTAAGAGAAAGATATTCCACACTTTCATTTTAATGTTCTCACTTCTGGCCAAACTGACTCGGTGGCCATATATATATATATTTCACAGTGTTATTTGGCATACCAAGTTGAAAATATGCCGAATTATATAAAGAAAAAAAAAGCAAATACTACCATTTGATACCTGTCATGCATGGAATAAGAAATTTACGGATATCAGAAATAACGGGCACTTCTTTCAACTGCATTATCACTTGCGACAGTTACGTAACGGGAGCCTGAAGATGATGCTAGAGAAGCACCGAAACCGGTCGCTTTATTGAGGGACTTTTCTTCAATCTAACACAATATTTCAGCTGTAGCACCAATCAATTAATTATGCAGAGAATATTCCTCCTTTTTTATAATTCTGAACATGGCTTGCCTGCAGCACCAACTATTTTACCTTAATGTACTGTATGAGAAATATAGCCTCACAAGTTGCTTTATAGTAATTGAACTTTATCTAGATTTCGATTACCACTAATGGTGTCTTCATCAGAAATAAAACTACAATATACGAATTTTACACAAAAAGCTAAATGCGCTCTTACTGTATGAAGTTAATTCTAATTAGCAGTCTCAAGCCGCGGCGAATTAGCCGTGCGTACTGGAGCGCCGTGTTGCGGTGCGCGCGGCAGTTCGCCGTCGGGGGTTCGAATCCCCCTCGGGCATGGATGTTTGTGCCGTCCTCAGTGTAAGGTAGTTAATAAGTATAGTTTTCAAAATAAAAATCCAAGCTCGCACATTAATAATTTAATAAATGACGACCGATTTCGGTACACTGTGTCACCATCATCTGGTCTCATATATGTATTAAGCTGGTCATCTTGTTTTAAAAATTGGGTATAAAACAACAAGTGCACCATTGAACTTAGTCGTTATGTAAAAATACACCAGTTAAAAACATGACAGCTTAATAAATTATTAATGTGCGATCTTGGCTTTTTATTTTGAAAACTATAAAACGATCAGATCGCCTCCAAACTCGACTATGTCAGGTAATCTTAGTTGATAAGTAGTTTTTAAGTTTAGCGACTGATGACCCCGTAGTTAAGTCCCATAAGCTCTACAAACATTTGAACATTTTGAGCAGTCTGAACAATAAAAGAAAGAATGGTCTGACAACGTGTCCGCAGGTCCAACAAACAATTTATAAAAATAACCCGAAAAGGTAAGGGCCGATACAATATTATACATAAACTAGCAGGAACTACATGAGGACCCTATGGGAAAACTCTTATAATCGTTGCTCTAGCACTGTGTTATGCCGCTTTCCTAGAGGTAGAGGCGTGCCGGCCTCGGTTCAAATCCGCCAGGCTAGCTGTGGTTTTTAGGAACTTTTCGTTATCCCACTTGGTGAATACTGGCATAGTATCCAAAGTCCCGTCCCAGTCACAAGATTCGTAAACATTTAAAAAACGTTCGTTCATTGTCAGATGTATAACACTTTACGCAGACACGGTACATACAGTTCTCCCCGGTGGGGTAATTGGGTGACAGCAAGAAGTGAGTCGGACCACCCCTTAAACTAACGACGCATAATCCGATTAATCACGCCAACCCTGCACACGTGGGCCAAAGGTGGAAGAAAAAGATAAAATACACCTCTACTATATGGCTGCCGTGTCAAGCTTAATATCATTCAAATGTTCGAATGTTTGTTAAGCTTATGGGACTTAACTACGGGGTCATCAGTCTCTAAACTTCCAAACTACTTATGAACTAGCTAATCCTAAGGACGGCACAAATATCCATGCTCGAGGGGGGATTCGAACCCCCGACCGTAGTGGCCGTGCAGACCGTGACTGGAGCGCCTCAGTCTCCTCGCCCACCTTAATATCATTACCCTCCGAATCAGAAGGCTAACGAAAAGGAAATGAGAAGAAAACTGTTAATATGCACTCTCTGCAAATTCATGAGATGATTAATTTCCTTCACCCTCGACGCCTTAAATCGCGCCGTCCTGTACGGGTGGACGATTATCTGTGGAAAGAGCAGAGTATGAAAGAAAACTGAAAGGATGCTATCTCTGAGTCATCATGGGCTGATAAAATTTGCTGATTCCCAGATCTAACAGAGGATCACCAAGGTATGGTTTTCCCAAGACAGATCTGGGAACGCTTAAAAAGATTTAGGGTTAGCCAGGAATGCTGAGGAGATTGATGCATAAGTAGGGTATGCTGGACTATCCAGCTTGTGACTGCGGAACGGGAAGACGGACTACGGACCACATGCTTCATGATTATCCGAAGCACTGTTTTCCCTGTGGAATACAAGGGCGAAATTTGGTATCTAGTGCCGCAATCACATTTGAATATCTAGACACGCACCCAGTGGTAATCTATATGCATTTTATACACGGATTATATTGACATTAACTGCGAATGGGTACTGTAGAAAATGTGTACCCACACGGGATTCGAACCCGGGTCTCCTGTTTGTCAGAAAGAACAGACGCTATATATATATATTTGGTATCTAGTGCCGCAATCACATTTGAATATCTAGACACGCACCCAGTGGTAATCTATATGCATTTTATACACGGATTATATTGACATTAACTGCGAATGGGTACTGTAGAAAATGTGTACCCACACGGGATTCGAACCCGGGTCTCCTGTTTGTCAGAAAGAACAGACGCTATATATATATATATATATATATATATATATATATATATATATATATATATATATATATATAAACTTATACAAATTGCCGTCGGGCAATTATCCTTTCTTCAGTGCGGAGTCACTCCTAGGCCCTTACTCTTACGGAAATCAGTTTACAAAAACTACGAGTTTGAGTTGCAGTTGGCAGGTAAAGTTGAGAATTTTTATTTGACGGGAGGCTTACAGGTGTGGTGATCGCTGTGTCCCCAGTGATGTAAAGGTCAGCACAACTACCGAGACAGCAGGAGACCCGGGTTCCAATCCCGGCTAACTCTACCCATTCGCATTTCATGTCATACATTCCGTGAATATGAATATATAATAAATGCAAAATCAAAAGTGGCGCCTCTTTTTTCGAAATAACAAACACCACACATATATAATTTATATATGCATTCTATCTGTTTCATAATCACATTATGTTTCTCTAACATATTGTTCTACCTGTTCATATTGCGTTATTTTTAAGTATTTTATGACAGTACGTTGTTGGTAGCGTACCATATCAATATTTAATTTTAACTGAATTCCTTGCTGCTGTTTTGAGCTTTGCTTTCTTTTGCTTCTCATACGAAGAATATATAGTGATTATGAGACAGAGAAGAAAGTTGTTAAACTGCTGTGGTTTTCAGTCCCCAGGCTTACAAACTACTTAAAGTAACTTATGCTAAGGAAACCACACACACTCGTGCCCGAGGGACGACTTGAACCTCCATCAGCGAGCAACCGCACGATCCGCAGCAAGGCGTCTTAGAACGCTCGGCCACTCCGCCGCACCGGAGAGAGGAAACATTGTCAGTGAGAAAGAAAGAGCAGCTAGTCTTGGTGGAGGACAGAAGCAGTAGAAAAAAAGACAATCTTATGTAGATAGGAGCAGTAAAAACAAAAGAGAAAGAGGAAACGGGAAAAAGAGATGTGCGGAGACCGCACACAACCTGTGGGGATTTGGTAGGAGATCACTAGAGACGAGAGAGACGTACGTAGGCAGTTCCAATGAGAGGGAGATGCTATGTATTTTGAAAACGACAACGAGGGAGAGAATGGGTAAAAGGACTTCCAGCGTGTTCCTTGTTGAAAGAGCGCGATTATGTTCGCGTGTCAATATTTTTGTCTTTCAAACAAGTACGTATGTGCCTTTCTTGGGCGCCGACATGAGCATTCTGATTTGTTTATCCGTTTCAAGATATGTTTAGGTGTCTAACGACCAGAATTTAACATTGTGCTCAAAGAGAGTAGCAGAAAGACAAAGACGGTGACAGAGAGAAGTGCCATTGTAATGTTACATTGTTTTTCAATCTCTCGGACACTATGCACATATTTTTTTTTTTTTTAATGTTTCTGACATAGGTAGGCGCTGTGGGCGTTCTGAAAGGTATTTTGAAATCTGCAAAATGCGCGACACAACGTTGACCCTAATACAGCACTGAACAATCACTAAGAGACATACAGTGATTCCGGCCGCAACATATTAAACAAAGGCATTGCAGGGATGCCAGCAGCATTTCGCTCCAATATTCTATTGACAGGGAATCACGAATGTTAATAAGAGAGGGTAAGTAGGACAAAGACAATTGCAGTGAGATAGAGTGGAAAAAGCAGAGAAGTAGGCAGTTACAAGGAAGAACGTGGGGAAGAAATGCTGACATTGGCAGAGTGAGAGACTGAAAGTAGAAAGTGCCGAGGGAGAAAAAGGAGCAAGTGGGAGGGAGAGATGATATGTAGGCTGCGGAACTGAGAAGGAGATCCAGCGTATGAATACACTGCAAAGAGAAACGGGATAACAGGATTTAGAGCGTTACCGTATTCGAACGCAATTATTTTCCAATGCTTGTCAAAGTCTGCCAAAGAGACGCATATTTGCCTTTTTTGCTGATTTCTACCCTCTTCGCTATTTCAGCATTACGGAGCAGTGATATGAACATCAACCGGGCCTTAGCGTTCCTCTCATAGTCGGTCTTTATTGGAGGACTGCCCAACTGTCAAAATTTTCATTGCATACAGAATAGATAAATGGACTCCTTCATACTCGCTAGCTATTATACAGGGTGATTCTTAATTTCTATACAAGCTTCTATGAATTGTACAGTTTTGACAAGAAGCCCAAGTCCGGGAGTGTACCGTTTGCATCTGAAATAAATTTGAAATCCGGAACACTTGTAACGCAAACGGCGCAGACAATGATCTCTGACTACTGTACTGTACAGGAACCTGTGACATGAATAATGTATCCAGTGTACTCGTGGGTCGTTTCTCTCCTACGCCAAGATGAAACGTCCTCTTCAATGTCGAGTGTGCTGTGCATACGTGGAGTAGCAATCAACCTTCCTAATTGCGATAGTTCCAGTTTGTCGCTGCTGTTGTTGTATTCGGATGAAAATTGTATGTAACGTCACAATAGGGTCTAACGGCGTTACTCTTTTCTCATTTATGTAGCGGGAACTTTAAACTTGATCCGAGCTCCAAACTTATTTTACATCCAAACGGCTTCCTTATCAAAACCTTATCAACAATCCCCAGAAACCTGTATTAGGAACGATGCATCACCCTATATACGTTTCATACAAAACACGTGTATAACAGGTGTTCTAATTTGCGTGATGTGATATTCGTTTCAGTGAATGTTACAATATACCGTTTGTCCACTGGAACAAGAACAATTATAAATGATGACACAGCCAGTTGGAAATGGTGGAGGAAACGTGTTCATATCGGGTACAGCCAGAAAAGAATTAGTGCTCGGGTCAGTCACTTGGGTTTCTTATTGGTGAGTTCCGGACAGTCAGCACGTTTGTCTCTTTTCTTTTTTCTTGCAGAGTCCCCTGGAAACAATGACCAATTACAACGGCGAGCCGCTGGGCGGGGCAAGGCCGGGCAAAAAGCGAAGGACAGATTCCGATAGGGAAACTCGGGCCGGGCCGGTTTTATAACAAGCGTGCCCGCGCTGCGTAATGCCCAGTTTCGTATGGGCTTTCGCTTTCCAGGTAGGCCGGCGGTTTTCCAGTAGCGCTCCTCTAGGACGTGCGGCGTCAGGAGGTTACCTTGAGGCACGCCCTGCACACCGTAGCTCATATCCGGATTTCCAAATGGCGTCCTTCTAGTACAACACTGTCTTGGAGCTTCTGCCTTGTCCAGTATACTTCGTGCTATATAGTACTTACAGCGTCTTCTTTAGATATTGGATATGCTTGACATCATTCAAGCCGGGGGTGCAATCTAATATCTTGGAATCTGCATAAGCAGACTTTCTGAGCGATGGGCTTGCGATATGGGTTTTATAATAGACGCAAAAAAATGTTTCATTTCCTATATACCCATAACCAAGAACAGAACGTCAATGTGACAAAACGTTGCCATATGATATCTAAATGTTAAGAGACTTGAAGATGGCAACTTAAAATTGCCGAAACCGGTCTAAATACAGAAATTTGAAACTAGCGATCTGGGCTCCAATGGTAATGCTGATTTCATTCTTTAGATATATTATATTTACAATTTCCTGTATGAAATCGCTTGTTGGGGAGTGATGGGGGAGAAGGAGTGTATGAGAAAAGATGAATATTTATTCTTCTATTTAATTCCCATCCAGCATTTTCTTGGTGTGGTTTTTAACTTTCTATTCCCTCCTATAAGACTGTGTGCCCAATAATTATTATGTTCAGAGCGGTTTGAGGGAAGATAGTCTCCTAATTAAACGAAATTTTCATCGATCGAAGTATTTCTTGAAGTTATATAGCAAAAGAAAAACAATAGTGAGTATCTGATAGTACGTTAATCTTGTGTAACAGCTCAAAAAATATCCAAATAAAGGCTCTAACTAAACATCATCACTAGGAAGGCAACTGAACCGACATTTCTACAAGTAATGAAGATCGTAGTGATGGAGGTGTTCGGGGTTTACTTGCTTAGCAGTCGTTTCCCCCTTACCAGTAGTTACCTTTCGTCTGATGCCTCAAACTTCTTCTAATTGTGGGATCCATATCAGGTGGGACTGACTGACGATTTAGAGAAAGTTAAGAGAAGGACAGCTCGTTTTGTATTATAGCGATATAGGGGAGACAGTGTCATGGAAATGATGTGCCAGTTGGAGTGGAAATCATTAAACAAAGGCGTTATTTGTTGCGGCGAGATCTATTTGCGAAATTTCTTGAATCCACTTTCTCTTCCGAATGTGAACATATATTTTAAAACACCCACCTACATAGGGAGACATGACCATCATAATAAAATAAGAGAAATCAGACCGAAAACAGAAAGGTTAGGTGTTCCTTTTTCCCGCGAGCAATTAGAGAACGGAACTATAGAGAAATATCATAAAGGTTGTTCGTTGATCCCTGTGCCCTGCACTTCAACCTTACTTGCAGCGATTCATGTAAATATAGAAATGAACCTTTTCCTTTCATGGCTGTCTTCGGCTTCCATTAACTCCTCCCCGACCGAGATGCGTTGAGCAAAAAATGCTGCTGCCGCCCTTCCTCCACCCGGCGGGCTCGTTCACATCATCTCGCTGCTCCAGCATCTGTCCTATCAATGAGTGGTTCAACCGCAGCCGTCTACATTCTTTCGTATTCGGCTCTCATGCTCCACCGTAACCCATTCCAACAGTCTCAATTTTCCTGTTTGTCTCCTGTTCATTTTCTAACACTCTGACCATTTGCCAGAATGCTTTCAACGACAACAGGTAGCACTACATTCTTTGTTCATCTGAATATGGGCTTAATTTGATATGATTTAATTTTGTCAGGGAAGCCAAAACTAAGTTTATTGTGCGGTATCGCTCCCTGTATATCTAGTAAATCCAAGCAATGCCCTTAAACAGTGCTAGCAGTCCCTTCAGCAGTTCTTTATTAGAAACAATCTCTTCGGGTCTGGTCGTCCTGAAGGTTCTGTGCCTCTTGCTCTCCTATGCAATGCATTCGAAGATAGGTGTGATGCGGTTTCATTGCCGTCATCACAGATCATACATTTAGGGTCCTCGTCTGTTATTCCCACCGTATGTAGGTGTTTCTTTGAAGTTCCCATGGCCTGTGATAAATCCAACCATGAGTTTAATCTCCTTGCTGTTCAAGCACAGGATTACAGAGCTTTTTTGAAACATGGCTTTGGCATCATTACCTTACCATGGTTTCCTTTGTAGACCTTGGTCCAATATCTACGTGCTGTCTTCTGAGCCAGTTACGTAGCTCCAGGTTGACTGTTCCCTTGGTGATCATCAAGACAGATTCCGGTCCAATAAATGGAGTCGCTGCCCCCATCCTGTCGGCTCGTTCATTGCCACTAATCCCAGAATGACCAGGGACCCTATTGCTTTCCCCTAGCTCCACCAGAACCTTTTGACTTCCTGCAATAATTTTATATCTTGTTGCGGGAGCTGCCAGTGATTCAGGGCTGCCTGGCTGTCTGAATAAATGCAGATGCTATGGTCTTTATAGCACCTATGCAAATTCTCCTCCACACACGCCCTGATGGTAGTCATTTCGGCCTGGAATACTGAAGCCAGTTTCTCTAGGGAGATGGTCTTGGCTGCATTCCGTATACCCCAGCCCCAACGGGTCTGATTTCGACCTGTCAGTGAACCAATCTCCCCCTATTATGTTGAACTGTTTTCTTCCACTGCTCCCTGGCTTGTTGAAGCAGTATGGGCTTATAATATAGTCGGCCGCCATTTCCCCAACCTTTCCTATATTTACTTCATTCACTTTTTAGTGTGTGATTCTGGTTTTCCCAATTGCAGTTTTGCCATATTTTACCCTGTATGCACCAGCTGCTGCCTCCATCTTGACCCAAAGGTGTAATGGGGCCATGTACAGCAAGATTTCCATCCCAGCAGTTGGTGTGCTGCTAACTGCGCCTGTTATGGCTAAGCAGGCTAGTCTCTGCATCTTACGAAGCTCCCTAGCAGCAACCTGCTGTTCTACCTTCTTCCACCACACGACCGCCCCCCAAAAGATCCTCGGTCTAATCACCGTGGCGTACATCCAGTACATACCTCTGGAGCTCAGGCCCAAGTTTTTGCCACACATTCTCCTGGTACTCATCATAGTACCTTTCGCCTTGGAGCAAACACTCCATGTCGGTTTCTCATCTAAGGTAACCCCTAGAAATTTCACTCTCCCCTTCACAGGTAGATCTTCATCGAAAAGCTTTAAATTCCACTTGTATGTTGGATACGCTTCTTCGTAGATGGTGCGACAGTCTTATTAGGTCTAATCCCCAGATCCTGCACCAGTCTTGCACAATTTCAAATGTTCACATGTTTGTAAAGCTTATGGGACTTAACTACGGGGTCATCAGTCCCTAAACTTACAAACTACTTATGAACTACTTACGAACTAGGACGGCACAAATATCCATGCCCGAGGGGGGATTCGAACCCCCGACCGTAGTGGCCGTGCAAACCGTGACTGGAGCGCCTCAGTATCCTCGGCCACCGCGGCCGGTTTGTACAATTTCCAACGTACCTTGTGTCATATTCCTGACTGTGTCAGGAATATGGGCTTACTTGAAATCATTTAACACATGGTTTCCCAAACTTGTTTGTCGTGCCACTTATTACCAATAACTTAGAGGCACCTTTCAGAATAATAGCGACGTATTACCTACAACAAGCACCTGAAAATGTGCCGGTTAGCTGTCTAGGAAAGGGCCTCTCCTGTTGGCAGTGCCAACATACCATGCATGCACATCTTGTTGACCAGCCACAATTTTATAAATACGGCACGGAAGTAGCACTGATTCGTGAAGCCTCGTAAATGTTTGTAAATCTATGGAACGTAACTACTTTGGTTATTAGTCCCTAGGCTTACAAACTACTTAAACTAATCTAAGGACGACACACACACACACACACACACACACACACACACACATACACTCGCGCGCGCGCGCCCCAGAGAGCACTCGAACCTTCAACGGTGAGAAATGAGGGCTCCGTAGCAAGGCGCCTTAGACCGCTTGACCACCCCGCCGCGGCGAAGAATCGGTATTAAACGCAATTTTCGTGCACTATAATTTGTTAAATATGTGTGCATTCATGAACTGCCATAAGACCAAAATATTACAATAAAGCCGTGGTGCGACGATTGAACAAGTTTTCATACGTCTGCTGTACTCGTACACAACGAATCCCAACAGTCTGATTAGAAAAGGTCAATGTGCTTTCATTTAAGGTGCTGATCCAAGAGGAAAATGAATCTCATAATACACAAAAAATGCTGGGTTCCCAGTAGACAGTGCTAACACGTTTTTTTAATATATAAAATAGTTACTTTATTAAATAAAGTAATGCCTCGGCACCTCCCGCCCCAGCCGCACCCCCTTTTATGTCCCCAGGTCCCGCCTCCCCCCCCCCCCTTTAGGCACCCGCTCCAAAATTTTAAAACCAATGATATAACAGCTGCCCAAGCGTGATTGATCTCCTCTAGAATATAGCCGTTCATACTCCCTACTCTTATCCACCAGTAAAATTTATTTGATTCCACGCAATATCCTTAAACTAGGCTTAAGAACTTTAGAAATGAAAGTAAACTTTCATGTTGTACTACCACAGTTAAACTTCTTTTCAAGTAAGCAACCGAGAACAACTTCAAAACACAAGTTAAAAAAGGTTGCTGGCATAGAAAATTCCTTATTTCAAATTAAACGATTCAAAGGCATATTTCGTCTAAAGCGTATCCTGGTGTATTTACTCAAACTGTAGCATTTAATGAAAGTTTGTACGAAGGCTGGAATTAAAGCTCGGGCCTCCTGTTCACGAGGCAGTTGCACTGAACACCATGTAAGCCAGGCATAGTGGCTTTGCCCATCCGGGGAGATTCACCCTGGCACGCTTCCTTCCTCAGTCCCAGTTCTCACCTTCTCCTCATTCTACATGAAGAAATATGCCTCAGAATAATACAGTTTAATCTGAATAAAGTCAACTATACGATGGTTACAGACAGTGATTCTCATTTTGTTCTTTGCAGAGGTGCTTCTCCGAAAGATTTGGAGACTCTTCCCAATGCTGTTCCAATTTAAGGAGGAACATCATGTAGATAGGCACTGGTGAGTATTTGGACTGAGGAGCGAGGCTGTCAACGTGCGGTTGTGTGAAGCCATTGTGTCAGGGTGGTGTAGTGGTCAGCGAACGACTTGGTGAGCAGAAGAACCGGATTCGAATCCCGGCTTTAGTACAAATTTCTATTCGATGATTCTGTCTGCATAAATATAACATCCTTTATCGTATTAAAACAGTTCAATATCTACCCATCAACCTTCATAATTATTTTCCAATGATTACATAACCTCTGCACCAATTATATTAATGCACCACCGGCTCTAATATCTTTAAACGCCATCCATACTAACTTCCTTGGCAAAGAATCATAGGACTTTCCTAAACCACGAAACATGTTATCAGCACTCCTTCATAGCGGTAAAATCGGACTGTTTCCAAATTCAAATGTTCAAATGTTTGTATAGCTTATGGGACTTAACTACGGGGTCATCAGTCCCTAAACTTACAAATTACTTATGAACTAGGACGGCACAAATATCCATGCCCGAGGGGGGATTTGAACCCCCGACCGTAGTGACCGCGCAGACCGTGACTGGAGCGCCTCAGTTCCCTCGGCCACCGCGGCCGGCGACTGTTTCCAAAATACAATAACATGCGCGACCCTTACCTATTTGTTCGTCAGTACTGAAAAATTTATTCATGACGTCATTACACTTATTCCTTTGTAAGAAGTCAGATCTCTCCTACTCCTGTTCATGATTTACACTTCTTATTTCCGTCAGTATATTTGCACTGTGTCTGAGAAATTTATAAGTAATAAAGCACTGCTTTATTAATCTCAATGTATGTCCAAAAGCTTATTTCTCACAATTCAAATGTTTGTAAAACTATGGGATTTAAATACTGAGGTTATCAGTCCCTAGGCTTACAAACTACATAAACTAACCTAAGGACACACATACACGCACACTCCCCCCCCCCCCCCCACACACACACACATGCCTGAGCGAGGACTCGAACCTCCGACGGGAAGCAACCACGCGCTACGGCTACGGCTAATTACAGATCCACTGTGTTTGGTATAGATTAACTATCAACAAAAATCTGTGCCAGATCGAATCCCACTTTCACCTTAGGCTTTGCAAACATTACTCAAATTCCATATTACAGTCATACTAGATTCATCCTTTAGTCAGAGTATAATTGGACAGATGTCTACAATGTGCTGTGCGCCCTGGAGTTGCGGGCGAATTGCTCAGTGGTGACGCATCCTCTCGCGAAAAGCGAGTAATTCGTGTCAGAGCACAGGTCTAGCACAAATTTTGGTGTGTCGCCTTTCAGTAGTTCTACAGCAGAAATACTACATCTGTTTTCACACTTCGCGAAGGAAAGCGGGCGGGGCTGAACCTGCCCTACGGAGTATCCTACCCGTTCATGCCATACGACTTCACTACATCTGTTCAAAAAATTCCGGAACATTCGTAATTTCGTGCCAATAGAATATTGCAGCGAAATGTTGCTGGCATCCCTGCAACGCCTTTGTTTAATGTCTAGCGGCCGGAATAACTGTATGTCTCTTAGTGGTTGTTCAGTGCTGTATTAGGGTGAACGTTGTTTCGCGCATTTTGCAAATTTCGAAATACCTTTCAGAACTCCCACAACGACTATTTATGGCGTTGATGTCAGAAGCTTAAAAAAAAACTGTGCATACCAATCTAAGACCTAGTGTCCGAGATATTGGAGAACAATGTAACATTTCAGTTGGTTCATGTAATGAGATCCTGACACAGCATCTTGAACGTTGCCACGCAACAGGTCACGTTGCCACGACGTTCGACCCAGCACTTATAAGAGTGCTTATGTGAAGAGAGAGTCATAACTAGTGACGAGACGTCTACTGTTACGATATTGAGAAGGTTCAACATTCACAATGGGTCGCGAAAGGATCTCCAAGACCAAACAAAGCTCGTCCGGTTGTGACAACATTATTCATTATTTTTGCAGTTTTATAATTGAAATAATCTTTTATCGATGAGTGTAATAATGTCTTTGTTGAATTCTTTGGAATTAATAACAATGCATCTGTAAATCAGAATGTAATTTTCCGCCAGTAATATTGTATACATGTTTTTTGCTACGCTTTGTTCATATTGTGAAATTCTGTGAATGTCGTAATATTTATGGAGGTTCATGTTTAGGGTTTTTACATCGAAGCTGAGCAGGAGTTTTGAGCTTGCATCCATTGCGGTCGGACGCACAGTGACCAGTAATGGCTACGTGGTTTTATCGCAGGTAAATTGGAGAGGCAATTACTTCAAGAGTTGCTATAAATGTGCCTCCGATCACGTGCTAAGTACATCAGCAATTTGATGGCTATTGGTTTGTTACGACGCTGAGAAGAAGTTTGTTGGCCACCATTTGCTAAGAGCCGATAATTGTACTTTGTTACTATCGCCAGCCGTATTCATCGCTCGTCGCTGCACCACAGGCAAAGAAGCTTTATTTAGAAATGTATGCAAGCATGGACCTCACATTTGCGTTTAATTTGCATAATGATAACCAGCACTAAAGATTAATTTTACGTAAGGAGTGTTTATCCTAAGTCACGTACGGAGTAGGGTCCTGTCCAGTAAACTTATGTACCCGAATGTCCACAAACTTCATTTATGTGAAAATAGAGCTCGGATCTGTTAATTTAAAGTTGTTATTAGTGCACGGTAACATATAACTCATTAGCATTGCTAACAAAACTTTAGGTCTAACGTCGATTGCACAACTTTGTGATTACTGTGTTAGTGGTTTTAGAAAGTTATTTGGAAGCTAAGGCATAAATTGACAGACTTATACAATTTAAATAGTTAATCTCACGGCTTTGTTTAGATTTAGTCAAACAGGAAGAAGTTTAGTTTTAGGGCCATGACTTTGTCTGTGTACAACAAAAAACCGAGTTATAGTTGGTGGGATACTGACAATACCAAAAAGTAAACTAAAGAGTAAATTTATAATTTGGTGATCATGCTTTTAAATGCGTCTTTGGAACTATAACTTACAGTACTTACACGGAGGAAGGCAAAGGCATACCACCTCCAAACAGGACCATGCCTAGTAAAGCACTGCAGTGTTCATACCAATCTTCGGATTGTAGACTGCTTTACCTTAACAATATTAGACTGTTGTATGATTATTGTGAGCTGTGTATTATCATCAAAGAAGACTGCTAGTTTGTTTAGATTTAACTTGTGTGGTTATTTGTCTGTTTTGTAATTTTTTGTGTTTTGGACATTTTAAGCTACAAGTTTCTCTTTTTTATTTAAAAAAAAAAACACCTATCAGTCAGTGAAGTATTAATGAGGTTAGTGTCAGTCCTCTGGCGCGCTTGCAGTTTCAGTAAATAAGATGAGTAGGGAAATGTAACTTCTGCCGTGAGCAGAGAAAAAATTGGAAATTTTTATCTAACGGGAGTCGAACCAGAGTACTCCGTGCATATGTGCTGATCGCTGTGTCCCCAGTGGTGTAGAGGTCAGCGCATCTGTCTAACAAGCAGGTGCCCCGGGTTCGAATTCTGGTTGGGTTACACATTTTTAGCTTCACCCATTCACAATTAATGTCGCAAATTCCGCAAATATGAAGCGATAACGTTTGACAGTTTCCACTATAATGCTTTGCTTACCTGGAATAGTCATAAAGTCTGGCATATCTGTTATAAACGGGAGG
Organism: Locusta migratoria; assembly: GCA_026315105.1. Classification (NCBI taxonomy): domain Eukaryota; kingdom Metazoa; phylum Arthropoda; class Insecta; order Orthoptera; family Acrididae; genus Locusta; species Locusta migratoria. The sequence goes on along the minus strand of CM048744.1, from coordinate 729,658,082 downwards.
AATGGGTCTCATCCATTTCCGGACCCTTGCGGGTTCTGACGGCGGAGGAATCGGTCTTGCGCACGGAAAATTTTGTGGACAAAGTTCAGGAAGTTTACTGAAGAGAACTCGTACAGTGGAGTTGGGAGAAATTGGCTTTTGCGAATGGTTTTTGATTAAAAGGTTATCACTGTACAGTGGTCTAACATATCTAGTCGCGACACTCGTTGCTATGAACGTTGTTTTTTGACGCGTATCTATTAGTTACGGAGTCTAATGATTCGCACATTTTTTTCACTTCACTCGTCTTTCTTATACTTTTGAGAGTTATTACCTTAGCTGTAAAAACCACAGTGTGAGAGAGTGACGGTGCGACGTTGAACTGCTAGGGGTCCCTCCTCGCCCGAAAAAATAATGCTTATCTTGCCGTTTGTAGTTGGGCTGCAGCAACAACTGTGAAATTGGTGCCTTCTTTGTTGGGGAATAGTTTGATTGCTTTTACCGTTTTATTGCCACGTCTGTGACGGTTTTTCTTCAGCTGCAGCTGCGGTCGCTGTTTTGGTACGGTAAATACTGTAGATTGATCCCTTTCTCCCCCCACCTCTCTCTTTCTCTCTAGGGGACCATGCAGCAAGGTCTGTGTATTCGGGGGGGGGGGGGGGGGGTGCAACCCGACAGCCGTCCCCCCCCCCCCCTGGGATACGTCACTGACTTTTTACATTCTACATATGTTTGAAACGTTCTACCTTCGCCGATTGTAATTGGATTGTAGAGAACAAAACGTTCCTGAGCAGAAGAGCGACGTCTTTCTGCCAAAGGGCAGATCTTCTGGTGTTTCCTAGCCATTTTTTATTTTTAATAGAAAATTAAATTTTTCACTAAAAACCTGCAGTTTACAAGATAATTGAAAATAAACTATACTGTAATGTACCATTTCATACCTTATCAGGAATCTTACGAAACCTAAGACATACAACTGTGGAGTTATTATTAAGATATTTCATATTTTTATGGCTCTTATACTTTCTCTTGTGTAAAAAGTTTGTTGCAATCATTGTAAACAAGACTATTCGCAATCATTCAATACCCTATTCAGAAATGTAGCTTCCCTACCGCTTTGACGCTACTGTGGCAGTGTATAACAAAAATCAGTGGTAGTCTCGTGACTGTATATGAGGCGATAAATTCCAAAACTCAACACGTCTATGTGAGGGGAAACGGAGAAAAGTGGAAAAAAAACTATTAGTTTACATTATTCTGAAATTAAAAATATGTAAAAAATAAATCATATGCGGGAAATTATTTAGAACAGATAAGTGGTAGCTGCTATAAAATACATTGCAAATTTTCGTAAGTAATTGCAAATGTTCAATGGACGTGTTGACTTTTCTAAAACACGAGAGAACTAGTTTAGTTTTGGGAACCAACAAACAGGGGCACAATAAGGTTTTAAGGTTTTTCAACGGATATTAAGTCACGGTTAATTCATAGTTTCGAGGAGATCCAGGATTTAATTAGAAAAATCGGCGCATATTCATAAACTACAGTTAACCTTTGCAGGCATAAAATTGAATATGTGTCAGAACCATTCTTACCCTGATCGTTTTTCTTGGGCCTAATTCAGGGGCAGTTAAAATACGTTCACAAACTCTGACACTGGCCTCTTCGCCATCAATTTCCCTCAACATCTTTACAGACACTGCGCTCAACAATACCGCGTGTTGCCCATTGGGCAAAACCCAGTGCAGAAGTGTATTGTTCTTACTGCGTTTATACAGACTGTTTTCAGATGCCTGTTGATGCTTGTTATGGGGTTATGAACATCATCAACACAGCTCCGTTTCGTCCTGAACCATCCTGTTAAATTAACACAGTTTCTTTACAGTCTTGCCGGAGTTAAAAAATCGTTTAAATAATCGTTTAACACTCTAATACGACCGCTTGTGCGTACTTTGCTTTAGTGCATTCATTACAGACATAACAGATAAACATTTATGTAAGAAACTTTGAAGTTCACATTGGACATACAACTTTTCGGAACACAACATGCAGTGGAAATGTTCAAATGTTTGTATAGCTTATGGGACTTAACTACGGGGTCATCAGTCCCTAAACTTACAAACTACTTATGAACTACTTACGAACTAGGACGGCACAAATATCCATGCCCGAGGGGGGATTCGAACCCCCGACCGTAGTGGCCGTGCTGACCGTGACTGGAGCGCCTCAGTCACCTCGGCCACCGCGGCCGGCATGCAGTGGACATGCAAAGTATCGGAACAAAATGCAAATTTCATTGCTTAATATCCAAGGAGCATGAAAAGTTTTGGAAGAATTACCACATTATATGCGAGTGTAGGCTTTCTCGGCGGATTTCATGTATGAAGTCTTCGCGGGTTATCAGCCGAGTTGCTTCGTCGTCGTCTCGTAGCAACGTTTAGGTGGAAAAAAAAAGTGCAAATGTCTGTAAATCTATCGGACCAAACTGCGTGGTCATCAGTCCGTAGCTTACAAACTACTTAAACCTAGGTAAACTAACCTATGGACAAACACACACACCCATGCCCCAGGGAGGACTCGAACCTCCACGGCGAGCAACCGCGCGCTCTGCAGCGAGGTGCTTTAGACCGCTCGGTTACTCCACCGCGGCCGGAGACGTATTCCATCGAAACGTTGCTACGAGACGACGACGAAGCAACTCGGCTGATAACCCGCGAAGACTTCATACACAATTACCACATTACAAAGAATACTACAAAGATTCTGGAACAAGCGGTATATCGATTTTCGGTTTTTTGGGCATGTCGAGTTTTGGAAATGACCGCCTCATAATGTCAGATTGTGCCTGCGTCCTCATGCAGGAAGACGAACGGCGGCCTCTGATGTAACAGCCCGGCGCGCGCCAGCCAACCCTGCCGGCATTTCTGGGCGGCTGGCTCCTGATGGAGAGCAGGGAAGAGGAAGGTCGCCTCGAGAGTAAAAGTGCCCAACCTTGACACGCTTAGCGGGGGCACGCCGAGCTGCGGTCCAGCGGCGGCGCGGGCACCGCCACAGGCCTGGGCGGTACGGGGGCGCCAGCTGGCCTTGGCCAGGGGTCGCCGCGCCGTCGCAGATGAGCCGGCGGGCACCAGGGAAAGTGTTCCGCCGAGGCGAGCCGAAGCTGCTTACAGGGCGACACGGCCGGAGTACGACGACGCGTACTATTGATGACCACTATTAACGACCGACCGACTATTCGGTTTCGATTTCGGCCAGTTTCGACCAAAATATTCGTTTCTGCCGCAGTTTCGGATTCGGCCAAAAATCAGCCAAATCTTCGGCTTTGCCGAAACTAGGTCTCCTGAATTTACAGCAGAAGTCGGTTCGCGTTCGGGACGGATTCAGTCAACAATAACGCTGTACCACAGTCTAACACATACAGTCACGACTCTCCCGCAGACGTTTGTTATACACTGCGACAGCAGCGCTCCAAGCGGCCGGCAAGCTACATTTCTGAAGACGATATTGAACGACCAATTAACCAATACTCAATGCGGATTCAGAAAGTATCGCTCTTGCGAACACGGCTTGCCCTTTATTCACATGAAGTGTTAAGTGCCATCGACAAGGGATCACAAATCGATTCCATACTTTTGGATTTCCGGAAGGCTGCTGACACTGTGCCCCATAAGCGGCTTCTAATGAAATTGCATGCTTATGGAATATATCCCCAATTGCGCGTTTACATTCACGATTTTCTATCAGAAAGGACACAGTTCGTTGTAATTGACGGTAAGTCATCGAGTAAAACAGAAGTGATATCTGGCGTTCCACAGGGAACCGTTATAGGTCCCCTACTCTTCCTTTTGTTTATAAACGGTTTAGGAGACAATCTCAATAGCTCCCTCAGACTGTTCGTGCATGATGCTGTCGTTTATCGGCTAGTGAAGTCAACAGAGGATGAAAAGCAACTGCAAACCGATTTAGACAAAATTTCTACATGGTGCGAAAATTGGCAATTGACACTAAATAAAGAAAAGTGTGAAGTAATACACATGACCACTAAAAGAAATCCGCTGAACTTCAATTACGTGATAAATCAGTCAAACCTTAAGGTCGTAGATTCTACCAAATACCTAGGAGTTACAATTACAAACAACTTTGACTGGAGAGAATACATAGAAAATATTGTGGGGAAGGCGAACCAAAGGTTACGTTTCATCGGCAGAACGCTTCGAAGATGCACCAGCTCCACCAAAGAGACTGGCTACATCACACTTGTGCGTCCTCTCCTGGAGTACTGTTGCCCCTTGTGGGACCCTCACCAGGTGGGACTGACGGAAGACATTGAGAAGGTTCAGAGGAGGACAGCTCGTTTTGTTTTATCACGTTACGGGGGGGGGGGGGGGGCAAGCGTCACGAAAATGTTGCACGAATTGGGGTGGAAATCATTAAAAGAAAGACGTTATTCATTGCTGCGTGATCTGTTTGCGAAGTTTCAATCACCGACTTTTACTTCAGAATGTGAAAATATTTTGCTAGCACCCACCTACTTAGGGAGACATGACCATCCCAATAAAATAAGATAAATCAGATCGAAAACGGAACGATTTAGGTGTTCTTTCTTCCCACACGCTATTAGAGAATGGAACGGTAGAGAAAAGTTATAAAAATGGTTAATTAACCCTCTGTCAGGCACTTAAATGTGATTTGCAGAGTATCGATGTAGATGTAGATGTAGATGTAGTCCGAATAATATCGTTTATATTGATTTTAACATACTTTTTATATTAGGAAATTATGTAGTTTCATAGAAATAGGTAATAACTTAAAAATACATCCAAATTTGTCTAGCTTAAGATTCCTAAGGTCGATGACAAGATACGAAAAGGTACATTACAGAACAGTTTATTTACAATTATCTTGTAACTATAGGCTTCTGCTAAATCATTTCATTTTCTTAATATCTGCAGGGGCCACAGTGTTAGTGATGTCGTACATCGACATTTTAATAATAAGAATTATATAATTTCAACAATGTATATTCTTAATTCGTATTAGTTACACTATACGCTTATTACGACTTAATAGTCATCATCAGATGTTATGCCTGCAATACATAAGTTCTCATAATATTTAGCACTATGCTGCCTATTTGTTTTATACAGATGTAAAAGAAATGTTACATACCACATTCTGTTATGTTGTATATTTGAATATTATTGTGACGTGATATATTTTATTATTATTTTATTCTTCTCATATATATATATATATATATATATATATATATATATATATATATATATATATATATATATATATATATGTATGTATGAGAAGAATAAAATAATAATATTATATATATATATATATATATATATATATATATATATATATATATATATATATATATATATCACGTAACTTATAATATTGTGCTGTCATGCGCTATATATAATAATAAAATGTATCACGTCACAATAATATTCAAATGTACAGCATAACAGAATGTGGTATGTAACATTTCTTTTACATCTGTATAAAACAAGTAAGCAGCATAGTGCTATCAGGCATAACACCTGAAGATGACTATTAAGTCGAAATAAGCTTGTAGTGTAACTAATAAGAATTAAGAATATACAGTGCTGAAATTATATAATTCTTATTATTTCATTTTCTATTAAAAATGACCAGGAAAAACCAGAAGACCTTCCCTTTGGCAGAAAGATGTCACTTTTCTGTTCAGGAACCTTACGGTTTCTTCACTACAATTCCAGTTAAATCAGTGAGTGTTGAACATAGCAGACATAAGCAGAATGCAATAACTACTCTATTTAATGTACCAAACAGTTACAACAGTTGCAGCTAATGGAAATGCGTCACAAACGTGGCAATAAAACGACAAAAGCAATGAATCTGTTTTCCAACAGAGAAGAAGTCAATTCCACAATTGTTGCTACAGCTGAATCACAAATGGCAAGAGCCAAGGCGGCGCGGCCAAGCGCATTGAGGCGCTATGCTCCGATGCACAAGGCCGTTCCCCGTCTGGGGTTCGAATCCCCCATCGGGCATAGAAGTTTGTGTCGCCTTTAGTATAAGGTAGTTCATAAGTAGTTTGTAACTTTAGGGGTTGATGACCCCGCAGTTAAGTACCTTAAGCTTAACAAACATTTGAACATTTGAACAAATGACAAGAATCATCAAAATAGTGGCTTTTCAAGCTAAAATAATTACGCTCAACAAAATATGCACACCGACTCGAAACCGAATTGATACAGTCTAAAAACTGCCTGACATATGACGAAAAGTCCATAATAGAAATTGATTATTCTCTTATGTTTATAGTCTACTTACTTTCAGTGGAACAAGGTTCAAATACACATCTATTCGTATTTGTCCATGACCACTGAATCAGTTACATTCGGCTGCTTTTACATTAATTTGCGTATTATGTTTGTCTCTTGATATTTCACTAAAGCTTGTAACGCAGACATTATACTATTTCGCTAATTACGTACAAAAATGTTTATAAACAAACATCACTTCTTCGGCGGCTTGCCCACCGCTAGGAGCGCTAGTGACGGTGCATCTGTCAGCTGGCAACAATTTTTACAGCATTGAGTGTCGCGACTGTATACGTTAGACTGTGGCTGTACCTCAGATGACAGCGCGCCGTTTAACTCGGCCGTAAAAATTATGCGTATTTTGTTGTTAAGCACAATATAACGTAATCGTATCTTATAGTGACATTCTTAGACCAAGTTATTTACATTCAGCATTGTACGTAATGGAACGGGTTATCATATTGATATACTGAAAAGTTTTATTGATGTGTTTTCTTGAAAGAGAGGAACTCTTTTAATAACTAATATGGATTTGCGAAATATTGACCATGCTTTTCCTGCTCACTTCACGAAAATTTATACTGATAACAATCATACTCTTATTTTGCGAAATAGATTCTGCAGCACTGATTGCAGCAGATTTACTAACTGTAACTTACATGCATTATGTATTTAGGAATGCCATAAACGGAGATACTTATGGAAGTAAGCAAATTATTACTTTCTGTGTAGTTTGTATTGTGGTAGTAATATCCAGCCCCTAGAATTTCGTAGTATCTATTTCGCATGTTTGTTGTGTATCCAAAGAGTATCTTTCTTCAAGGAGAAATGCATAACTGGTATTTTTTTTATTTTTTGTGGTGGCTATACAGTATAGTCTCGTTAATTCGAAGTGTACGCAACCGGGACCACATCGAACTACCGAAATTTATGAGCGGAAAAGAAGTAAATCGATCTCCAAAACAATACATCTGTCAAAAATCATGAACTTTAAAAAAGAAGAAAAAATTTAGGTATTTACATTGGCAGCCTAAAGGTTTTAAAGTCCTTTAACTATTTACTTCGCGATATAATGATAGAGTGCCTTTCTAAGTGAAGACACAACACACCCGCAGATTTTGTTGTGTTTTATGCCGCTTATTTTTATGGTAAATTCGTAATCCCACCAAAACATAAAATGTACAAAAATGCAAGTCTCGTGACGAATTCCTTCCACTATAAGAAGTCGTGATATCTTATGGGAAACCAAGTGGGTTATTTTAGTTAGTGTTCATGGAACCGCCTTTTCAGCACATTGTCATAATTTGTATCCAGCTAGTTATCTACCAACACATATAGTGACTATATCAAAATTATACATCTTTATTTCTATAATAAATATAATGACTTGATAATCGCACCATAATAAATTGACATCAGAGTAAATATAATGATCTGGAAATTGCACATCGTCATAATGACTTAAAACTAATTTGTAATCTATTATGAAACAGTACATAATCACATAAGAATGAAGTACACTCACATGTGTATAAAGTTTTTTTAAGTATTAGTGTATGTGGGCATGGGAAACCAATTGGTTATTTTAGTTAGTGCTCATAGAACCATATAAAATAATTTATATTCCACTATGTATCAAACGTAATTACACAGGAATGAAATACTTCAAACCTGCGTATTGTTGTTATGGTCTTCAGTCCGGAGACTGGTTTGATGCAGCTCTCCATCCTGCTCTATTCTGAGCAAGCCTTCTCATCTCTATAAGAACGGCAAACCACATCCATTTGAATCTGCTTACTATATGCGTCTCTTGGTCCCCCTCTGCGATTTTTACCCCATACACTTCCCTCCAATGCTAAATTTAAGATTCCTCGGTGTCTAAAAATGTGTCCTACCAAGCGATCCCTTCTGTTAGTCAAGGTATGCCACAAATTCCTTTTCTCACCAATTCTGTTCAGTACCTCTTTAATAGTAACGCGATCTACCCACCTAATCGTCAGCATTCTTCTGTAGCACCAAATTTCAAAAGCTTCCATCCTCTTCCTGTCCGCTCTGTTTATCGTCCATGTTTCACTCCCGTACAAGGCAACACCCCACACAAATGCCTTCAGAAAAGATTTTCTTACACTTAAATTAATATTCGACGTTAGCAAATTTCTCTTTGACTTCTAAAATTTTCCCCGCGTATTTCTTCTTCCAGTAATTTTCGGGGGTGCAGCCGGATCCCATTGACATTCTGCAACGATATTTCGGCCCAGAGACGTCCGGCCATCTTCAGGTGAGTAGGCAACTACTGAAGAGCGCAGGTACGTTCGAGGTATTTATACCGAGTATTGCGCATGCGAGATACGCTGGAGACTTCAAAAATTGAGTTATTTCTCCAAAAAGTTCATATTTTGGATTTTAGTCATCTTTCGGCTAGAATATTGGCTCTAATGATCACCCCACAGGGAAAGTCACACACAAAAAAGTTATGGAGCAGTTATTTAGCTTTAATCTAAGTACAGTACGAAGTCCATAGGCCTAATAGGTTTCAAGTTATCGCTAAAAAACTGAGTTGGGGAAAATGGAATAGTTCAATAAATTGGTCCAGATGATTAATTTTTAAGAAAACAATTTTTTATTTACAGGTAATACTACTTGTTACACAATGTACATGTAAAAAGGTAAGTGGTACGTCGACGTGAGAGGTGGCGTGGGGGGGGGGGGGGTGCGGCGGGAGGGTGTCTCGTCGAAAGAAACGCCTGGTGACTCCTGCAACAGATTTACACAACATAAATTTGTAGTAATGTAATGCGCTACTTCTCAGTTTTGAAGCTGCAACGAATTAAAATATAATGCAGTAGGTACCTATTCAAAATGTCTCTTACCATTCGTATGAACAAGAATGCCGGGATTTCTTCCTTCCTGGATCGGGCTCCATTGTTTCTTCTGTCCGTTGGAGCTCTGTAACCGAAGTTGGTTCGTCCACATCTTCGTCTTCCTCTTCCGAATCTGCCGAGACGTTCGGGTTGTTGTGGCATGTTTTGCCCTGGCAGATTCGGCAAAGAACAGAGCACTTGAGCCCTGGTCCTTGGGCATGAGCAGGTCCCATCACCAGACCCTTTCTTACGTTTGCACGACAGCGTCTTCAGTAGTGCTGATGGCGCTGGGTCTTGGACAGTGTTGATAGGAGTTAGCCCTTGCTGGCTTCTTGTCCATCCCCAGGCAGAGGGCTCTTTCTCAACGCCCAACCACATTTGAACCTGGTGGTGTGTTCTGTAGGAGTGCTGAGCCGCTGCTTCTTGGGTTGGGGGTAGACGAGCAAGCTGGACTTCTGCACTCACAGCAGACCTGAGGAAAAGTTCGTAGCGGAGAGTTTGAAGGTTGCCGTCCTCTCCACCACCATATAGGGCGACCAAGCACTTCCAGCATGCAGGGGCTCTCTTGTTTAGTGGCATGTGGCTTAAGTAATGTGGCTGCTACGACAATCACCTGGGAATTCCTATCAATTATGCCCATCATGTTTTTCCCTGCCCCAAAATGGCAGATACCGTGTCGCAACCAGTGAACGCGTGGAGGAACAGCTCTAGTCCGAGGGAGCGACATCTGTCCTCGATTGAAGGATGTTGATGATAACTGTTCACAACTAGCTCCACCCTTTCCACCTGTTTGGAGGAATGTATGTTCCTTGTATTGGAGCCCAACTCATTGAGGAGGTCCAACAAATAGACGTCCTCTCCAGCTGTTAGGACATGTTCATGTTGTCGGCTCTTCTCCAACGCTGTCCTAACAAGGCAGTCAGCGTCGTCGGTAGCTTGCTTGGTCCCTAGACCTTCCTCTCCATTCCAGTGCGAATAAGGCTGATCAAGCGTTGCTTGTTCTTTCCATTGGATGGAAATTATTTCTGAGACACTTTGATCACAGTAAAATCTTGTAATATTATTTCGCTGCATGCAGGTACTGCGTAGATGCTCAGCTGCTTTTGTGCTACTGCCAGTCCCCTCCTCTGAGGAGCCATCGAACACCACAGCCACATTCCTCCCGTGGCGATGAACAGTGTAGGAATTGTAGGCTGCTCCAATTTCATGGATGCTGTTCTTACATTGCCAGATAACTGTGTGTAGCAGATGACCTCCATCGACAACAACAAACGTACTTTGTGTGATGGTAATGTTTTCAGTGAGAGGAAGATGTGGATTTTCTTCCCTTCCGCATACCTTACTCCGAAAATAAGTGCCATGGGATAGGGGGCCAACTCGGAAAAAATATTGTAAAAAAAAGAAAGTACTTAACACCACGACGATCGACATTTAGACGATTTTTGTTTGAAACGTTCTTCACAAATCCAAATACGGCTGTTTCTAAGGGCAGACTTGGGTATAGTGAGGAAGACCTCGGAGACAAGAAGTTTAGGAGGGAGAACAGAACATCAGCTGGGTCACCACTCGGAGTGAGGGGGGGGGGGTTGCTTTCACACAACAAAAAAATACCTCGCTACGAACGAAAGTCCCAATCCCTTATGGCTGACCAATACCCCCAAACGGAGAGGCTCTCGTTTTTACAGCAATACCTACTTTCACAAATATATTGGTATGCACTAACACATAAATTACACTTATTTATATACAATGCATTAATAATTGTCAGTAAGTAATTCCTCCTTTTTCTTTAACATATATAGGATAAGAGGACTGCAATTCCTCTGGGTCAGTTTATTGAATACTCCTATTTTTCCAACTTTTCGTTTCTTAACGATAAATAGAAATCTATTGGGCCTACAGACTTCGTTCTGTACTTAGATTAAAGCTAAATAACTGCTCTTCAACTTTTTTTGTGTGACTTTCCCCATGGCATGATCATTAGAGCCAATATTCTAGCCAAAAGATGACTAAAATCCAAAACATGAACTTTTTGTACAAATAAGTCAATTATTGAAGTCCAGTATCTCTGGAACTGTTGGACTTACAGAGCTGCGGTTGGGTTTAAATTTTATAATATTTTATCTAAATTAATAGAGGTGTGAGTGACTTTTCGTAAAAAAAACGCCCTTCATGAGCTATAAGCCAAAATCAGAAAAAGTCCGAAAATTTCGAGGTTTTTTGGCTCTTAAAAGTTAAGCTAAAGGATTTCGAAGCTGCAAACTTGGTTTAATACTACACTAATATATCCTACATAGACTGCGCGTCTCCCAGATCAATGGCGTCTCCCTATCTCTACCTAACATACCAAAAATTCAGCTTCTTGCAATTTTTTTGGACCTAAGGCCATTTTTTTTCTACTACGACTGCCCTACTAATGACCAAGCAGTCGACGGGACGTTAAACCCTAAGCTTCCTTTTTCCTTCCTTCCTTCCTTCTTTTACACACACACTCAGGTAGGCTTAATACAGGCAGGGGATCTTTCGAAATGTGGAAAAAGCTAGTAATTTGTGGTGTAATGTAAATGTACCAGATATTTTAAATTAATTATGCAAGTTTCCATTACGGTTTTGGTTTTGGTTTCGGCCGAAATTAGAAGAGAAACCGAATATTCGGTTACGATTTCGGCCGTAAATCATGTTTCGCTTGGACTCAAACGACTACATCTACATACAGGGTGATTATAATTAAACTTTCCCTATTTAACAAAGAAACTAACTACAAACTAGTGTGCCTTGATCAGCACATTTCCGAAAATAAACACTATCGATACGCTATCGGCTAGCAGTACCAACTGTGGACCTGAGGGTGACCTGGCTGTGTGGAATGGTGCGTGGTCAGCGCACGGCAGAGAGAGAGAGAGAGAGAGAGAGACAGAGCGAGCGCTGAGTGACGACTGGTGTTGGCACTGCTGTTGCTCGCCGATGTTTGACCACGTGGCGACGACACATGCGGCCGATGGTGCTGCGGTTGTTAGTGTGGCCAGAGGGACTGCGCCGGACGAGAGCTGAGCAGATTGTCTCAAAGGTGGCGTAACTGAAGAAGACTGAGAACACAAAAGGAAGGAATGTTTCTAATGTGATTGGTACAGTTATAGGGTTGGCGTGTGATTACGCATTGTGACCTCTTCCTAGATTATTTATTGCTGCCATTATATAGAATTGGACTAGGGCAAAGAGCGTACGCAGTTATCATTACTGATATTAAATGTTGAAATGTTTGTAAATCCATCGGACCAAACTGCGTGGTCATCAGTCCGTAGCTTACAAAATACTTAAACCTAGGTAAACTAACCTAAGGACAAACACACACACACACCCCAGGGAGGACTCGAACCTCCACGGCGAGCAACCGCGCGCTCCGCAGCGAGACTCTTTAGACCGCTCGGCTACTCCACCGCGGCATTACTGATATGTTGAGATTGTCTGTGCAGAGGCTGATTCTGCATTTATGTATTTGGTGGGGCCTATTATGGAACCAAAATTTTGCTGCGCTATATTTAAGGCAATTTCAGGTTTGTTTGTCTTTGAAATGCTGTTGGTTTATTGTATATGGGGAAGAAATGATACTCGATACCAAGACACTTATTGTAGCTGTAAAATTGGTTTTCTAACCCCAGTTAAGACCCTCGGATATCTACTATTAAAGGATGTTCAGTTACGTACCTAATTTTGGTTATATGATGTAGGGAGGTTGGTAATGTGTTGCGGATCTGCTAGATTACTATGGGAAATTGTGTTATTCATAATTTATTGAAGTGGGTACAATTTCAATCGCTATGGGTTACATGTTTATGCTAATTTTGTGCAATATTCTCGTATTCGTCTGTGTGTTTTCTTTTGTGTCCCAACTTCGTCGCCGCTTTTGTGTCCCAGCCTCGTCGTAGGTGTCGGTGGCCGAGTGGAATGAGACCGACACAGGAACAAAAATAGCACGCTGGTGCAGGTACGGAGGGGAGCAGCCAGAAACTATAAACACTAGAGTAAATTAGAAAGAGATATATATTGCACAGAATGTAACAATACTTAACTTTTACATAGTACTGCAGAATGCTGATACATAGTTGTTAGAGGCCTGCCTAGTGCCTGTACGATAGCAAAGTCTTCACTGGTGCCTATCTGATTACGAAGGTCCTAACTGGTTGCTATCTCAGTCCCCAAGTGCACGATGTCTTTCCGTGGTGGCCACGAGCGGGGTTGCAGCAGAGGGCGCTCGTGGCTGTCGTGAGAACGCCGCGCCGTGTGTGCATGGCGGCGCGCGGCGAAAATAGGTGGCGCGCACTTTGTACTTGTGCGACACCACATTTACAATAAATTTTACAATACTAAACTTATTTAATCGTTTTCATCCTGTTCCATTAATGATTTTAATATAGGCACCACCACACTAGACAGCATTAATGTCCAGAGTATGGGGATGAGAAATAGTCCAAAGTTAATTCCATTCAAACATGATTCGTACTTTACGTCCGTCTGTTCAAATGTTTAATACTTTGGGACCAAACTACGTTGGTCATCAGTGCCTAGTCTTACAAACTACTTAAACTAAGTTCAACAAGCCTAAAGACAACACACACACATCCATGCCCGAGGGAGGATTCAAACCTCCGACGAGGGAGGCCGCGCGATCTGTAACGTGGGGCTCCAGACCGCTCGGCTACTCCCGCGCAGCCGGCTGTCCGTGCACCTACAATAATACGCGATCTTTATCACCAGACGCGTTTCGTTATATTGACTGTAAAACATCTCCAATAGTCTGTAATGTTAGATATCTATAATTTTGTTAGCAAAATATGCGAAGTGATAATTCGTTGCTTGCGGAAATTTCGTGTTAGCTTTTCGCCTCACATCATGGAGCGCTGATTTGTTGCAAGTTGTACCACAGACATTTACTTTCTGCATCACTGTTTTCGATACTAACTACCACTGCACTACCCATAAGTTAGTTCGTAAAATATTGATGCGGAGAGAAAGATCTGTGGTACAAAAAATTCAAATGTTTATAAATCTGTGGGACTTAAATACTGTAGCTATCAGTCCGTAGGGTTGCAAACTACTGAATCACCTTCAACGAACCTACGGAAAAACACACGCACACAGGCATGCACATGTTCACGCATTGATGCGCGAGGGAGGCCTCAAACCTTCGACGGCCAGCAACCGCGCGCCCCGTAGCAAGACGCCTTAGAGCACGCGGCCATTCCACCGCGCCAATCTGCGATACAACTTACAACAAATCGGCGCTCCATGGTATGAAGCGAAAAGCCAAGATGAAATTTCCCTAAGTAAAAAATCAACACTTTCTATATTATAGTAAGAGTTTTATACTTTCTTTAAAAAAATTGTAGAGACTACTGATGTTTTACATTCAATAAAACCAAGCGCGTCTGGTGAATAAAGTCGTATGTTATTGTAGTTATATAGACGGACATAAAATCCCCTTCATAAATGTAAAGCAATTATGGATCTCATAGCCACTCGAAATGAACAATTCAAATGCTGCAGCATACCATTAGTGCTAGAAAATAGACTCAATATGGCACCCAATATGGCCCAGAAGAGTCTGAAAGCGCGGGATTGAGAATAATTTCGTCACTTTTCGTAGAGTCCATCTCAGGATGTTCATGTGTCGTGTCGCAGCACACGCAATGCACTACGATCTGGAATTGCGCGTTGGGTTTTCTGACATAGAAACAGCGATTTCATTTACCACTTTTTGTGTAAGCGGTTATGGGTCTCTTCACGTAGCGACGCCCAGTTCTCCTGTTGATTAGAACTTCTACAAGCCCCGCACAACAGATAAAGAAAGAGGACCCTTCCGTAACCATTTCATCCGGCGATATACTCGAAGTGAAGCTGCAGCATTATTAGTTTTTGGTAATAGAGCATTACTAGTTACACCTAGCTCTTTTCGTCCAACTCTTTATCGACATGTCAACAAGTGCACTGCGACTGATAATGGTACCTGATGCCCATTGTTGTTACTCGGCAGTGGCGCTGTGCCGCGGTGGGGTGGCCGAACGGTCTAAGGCGCCTTGATGCGGATCATGCGGTTACTCGCCGTCGGAAGTTCGAGTCCTCCCTCGAGTATGGGTGTGTGTGTGTGTGTGTGTTGTCCTTAGGTTAGTTAAAGTTGGTTAAATAGTTTGTAGGCCTAGGGACTGATAACCGCGATAGTTAAGTCCCATACATTTGCAAACATTTGAACATTTGAAAGTGGCGCTGTGACGTATGCACATCACACACTCGATACTCTGGACATTAATGATACCAAGTTTGGTTCTCGTACAGCACTTACTTTCCACATTATAAATTGTTAAAATTGGAAAACTTTAATTAGAACCACCCTGTGCATGCTTAGAAATCGAGCGAAATGAGCGAAACTAAGGGTGCAACGAATCACTACCACCCATTTCCTTTTCTGTTCCACTCCATCTATATCTACATGGGATACTCTGCTAATCACATTTAAGTTCCTGGCGGAGGGTTCATCGAACCACCATTATACTATTTATCTCCCATTCCATTCTCGAATAGCACTCGGGAAGAAAGAACAGCTGAATCTCTCCGTTCGATCTTTGATTTCTCGTATTTTAATCTGATGATCATTTCTACTTATGTAAGTGGGAGTCAGAAATACGTTTTTGCATTCGGAGGAGAATGTTGTCGATTAGAGTTTCGAAAGTAGCCCACGTCGCAGCGATAAGCGCCGTTGTTGTAATGATTCCCATCCCAGATCCTGTATCATTTCTGTAACGGTGTCTCCCCTGCATCGTGACAATACGAAACGAGCTGCCCTTCTCTGGACTCTTTCGATGTCCTCCGTCAAACCCACCTGATAAGGATCCCACACTGGGCAGCAATACTCCAAAAATGGACGGACAAGCGTAGTTTATGCAGTTTCTTTTGTAGTTCTGTTGCATCTTTTAAGGGTTCTGCCAATAAAACGGTCTCTGGTTCGCCTTTCCCACGACATTATCTACGTGTTCTTTCCAGTTTAAGTCTGAAGTAACAGTAACTCCTAGGTATTTTGTAGAGTTTACGGCCTACACTTTTGATTGATTTATCTTGTAAACGAAGTTTAACGGATTCCAAAAGTGAACGAGGTGAAAACAAATGTCTTGTACGAGCTCTAATTTCCCTCTGTGATCTTTACAAAGGCTGGAAGTCGGTGGCAGTAGAGACGTTCTGCGGTCAGTTTCAAATTTCGGCCCTTTGAATTTCTTCAAGAGTGTTTCTCGAAAAGAACGTCGCCTTCGCCTTCCCTCCAGCGATTCCCATTCGAGTTCTGGAAGCCTCTCTCTAACACTCGCTCACTCGAACTTACCAGTAACTATGCTCTGGATTGTTTTATGTCTTCCTTTAAACCTATCTTGTGGGGCTCTCAAACACATGAGTAGCACTCAAGACGGAGCTGGACAAGCATTTTACACACGGTCTATTTTACGAATGAACCATATCTTTCCGAAATTCGATGTGAGTGTATCAAGTGACACTCTACTAATGATATTCGTTCATAATGGGATTAGTTTTTCTGTTCGTCTACATCACCGTACAGTTTACTGATCCATATCTATACTAATATCAGGATGAAATATGGTACTGTCACAGCACAACAAAAGGCGAATATGTCCTAGCCTAGGATTTAAAAGACAATAACTAGCTTTCCACCTGTTTTAGCATCTTAGAATACATTCAAATAAAAAGAATCATGACATTTTTCCGCATATGAAAAGTACCGCATTACGTAACATTATGTCCTATAACATGACACATATCATACAGTACTCCAACACGGCATTCCTCATTCAATGAGACATTACACTTGAGTAGTTTAATGTGAGGAAGGAAAAAAGGAAAGCCGGCCCCGGTAGCCGAGGAGACTAAGGCGCTCCAGTCACGGTCTGCACGGCCAGTACGGTCGGGGGTTCGAATCCCCCCTCGGGCATGGATATTTGCGCTGTCCTAGTTCGTAAGTAGTTCATAAGTAGTTTGTAAATTTAAGGACTGATGACCCCGTAGTTAAGTCCCATAAACAATACAAACATTTGAACATTTGGAAAAAGGAAAATAAAGGAAAGGAAAGTTACTCTCAGAACAAACCACTGAGTCTATTCTGATGAAAGCTGGTATGGAGAGAGTTTCAACGATGAAGGAGGACATATTTATTTTATTTGCTTACTTATTTAGCCTGATCAGATAGGCTTCTTTATAAAGTGTGTTGTGCAAGATACAGCCTCCGACAATAAAGTTGTGTGAATTGTCCTGTAACATTAACACAGATGAACTATGAACTACAGTTACCTTACTGTCCTTCGAAATGGTTACCTCCCAGAACTATGCACTGCTGAGCTCTTTGACTCATTTCCTGGAAACTTTGCACGAAGACTTCCTTTGGGATGGAGTTCAAAAGCCTCATTACTTTTTGAAAAAAAATTATTTTTCCGTCACAGTTGCACTATTTTGGAGTTAGTGACTAGTTTCGGACTCAATCGTCCATTTTCAAACCATTGGCCTTTTTCCAACCGTAATAACACAATGCATGAAGTAAATGGCTGATAAAATCTTGAACATTATCCACTGTTAATACATGTCACTAATTACATTAAAATTTAATATCGGTTAAAACAGGTGATGCATCCACAGGGCTCCAAATGTCGAGTACACGTTTGGGGCCTGTGGATGCATCACCTGTTTTAACCGATATTAAATTTTAATGTAATCAGAGACATATATCAGTTACGCTATCTACCCATCATTCCGAGTGATCACGCACCATATTAGAAGGCAACGAGAATTATTTTCTCACTTTATGATAGCCCTGTGGGCCTCGCTTGAAGTAAACACCATGTAAACGTCAAATAAAGAGACAGTAAATCATCGTAATGTATCACACACAGTTTAACCAATACCTGACTAAACTACATTAGCATATTATTTTGTGTATGATATCTAACCTGATACCGTAATTGTTTTAAAAAGTGTATTATTACGTAAGAAGGAAGAAATAATTGGTACCTTGTTAAATGGACGATACAACTGAAGGTATTTTAGATAAAAGAGTATAGGTAAGTAAATTATTTCAAACAGCTCGGTAGGCGTATTGGCAAACTATACATACGTAAGAAATTTACAGTTTCGGATGTGTGGCCTTTATTAAGTGGACATAATTTTGCTTTGGATGTCAGTCCTTCAAAGCACCTGCTATGAAATGAAATCGTAAAAGTATTACGTAACAAGTACAATGATTATTCACAGACAACTTTTTGGTACAAGGTCCCAAAGGGTTAAGGAACAGGTGAATGATTAAAAACGGTTCGTTAGGCCTATTGGTAAACTATACATATATAACAATTTATTACATATGTATGACCATTTGGGACCTTGTACCAAAAACGTTGCTTATGGATAATTATTGTAATTCAAAAATCAAATGTTTGTAAATCTATCGGACCAAACTGCGTGGTCATCAGTCCGTAGCTTACAAACTACTTAAATCTAGGTAAACTAACCTAAGGACAAACACACACACCCATGCCCCACGGAGGACTCGAACCTCCACGGCGGGCAACCGCGCGCTCCGCACCGAGACGCTTTAGACCGCTCGGCTACTCCACCGCGGCTATTGTAATTGTTTTGCAATATTGCAATTGACACACGTTTATTTATCACCTCTTTGCCAATGTTACTCAAGTCACTATAATTGTTCCATGTAACCTTCCTTTTTTGCAAGCAAACTACCTGCTGACAATTGTCATGTGATTGGTTTTTCACATTTTTGCTTAATTTTGTAACAGTTATCGTGTAATTACATTTTTCAAAATGTCGCTTAGTTTTCACAGCTACTTAGTATAATACTTAATAATTTCGAACCACTTTTTCGTATACCTTTCAATCAGTGCCGGATTACCCATAAGGCAGAGTAGGCAGCGCATCTTAAGGGCCCCGTGTGCACCGATATAACAATGAGAATTTGTTAGAAACACTTTTGCGTTTTAAATAATAATTACTTGCCTTTTCGTTGTTTGTCTGCAGGCGAGTGAAAGAAAATATACATGATAGGAAATGTATCCTGATAGTTCTGGATTGGGGCCCTTCTTAGTCTGCAGCGGAAGTTGTCCACACCGAAGAAAGCTGCATCAGACTAATCCCTGCTGGTCCGCAACAGGTGTCGTTTCACGGTGAGGCTTTCGAGACTCAGGGAAACCCGGAGTACATTCCAGTACGTGTTGAAGAGGGAAACCAGGAAACTGGGATTTGTAAGCAACGGAGGTAAATCGTTGGGAACGGCACATTCTTAACGCTCGAATAGCGAGTATCCGGGACTGCCAAGCAGTATATAATCAGTCTTCAGGCTGTCAATGTGATCATTCAAGTTAAGTGTTAGTTTCGAATAAGGTTAAATGCTTAATGCGTTTCTTAATTATTATTAATTTCTACATTTTTGTTAAATAATTTCTGAAATATTATTGTATTAATCAACGTATATTGATTTATTGATAATTGTTTGTTTTGTTGAATAAATACATTTACCTGTTGCACGAAAATGTCTCATTTCACTTTGAAATTTATATTCTTATATCCAAATCTGAATTTGTTTGTTTCAAATGTTTGTATAGATTAAGGGACTTAACTACGGGGTCATCACTCCCTAAACTTACAAACTACTTATGAACTACTTACGAACTAGGGCGGCACAAATATCCATGCCCGAGGGGGGATTCGAACCCCCGACCGTAGTGGCCGTGCACACCGTGACTTGATCACCTCAGTCCCCTCGCCCACCGCGGCCGGCTTTGAATTTGTTGTAGCTCATAAGCGACTATCTTACACTGTGGCTGAACATGTTAATTAAGTAAAACGAATGCTTCGGTTGTGGAATACGGCAATTTTATTATTATAGATTACCTCAATTTTATTATTGTTACTAGCTTAAGCCCGCGGCTCCGCTCGCGTGTTGGTTGATTATTATAGATAATGCGCGAAACGTCAAATCGATTTTTTTTAAAGAAATTTCTTTTTAACTGCTTCATTTATTTATTCTTATATTTCCTTATTCGTATGCTTATCCTTACAGAGAAACAGCTGAAGACATTGTAGCACGCATAGACTAAACATATGGTCTGTCTTTCGCTGTATGTAACTTCCTTGATATAGAGGCGCAAACGTCATCGCTGGCCTTCAGTCCGAATATATTTTTTTTTTTAATATAATTTGACGAGTTTCAACCATCATATCTTCTACCCCCTTAAAGCTGTCGGTATGGAACTGCTATGTTGTACAACGGGAGACTTTGGACAACAATTACACACAGACCATTCATTTGCGTTCTGTTGTTTTCGCTGCAGAGCGAAATATTAACACACACACACGTAGAGTTTTATATACACCGATAACTTTCCATCCAAATATACTCCATCCTTTTATCATTATCAATCCTGAAGCAACAATGCAACCAATAAAACTATTTTCAAATAGTAAATCTAATTTTCAAAGAGTAATTATTGTTCCGCATTTAGCGTTATATTCTTCGAATTACTAAATATCTATCAGATCGCTATAAAACCGTGCCTAAAACTTTCCTTAGGTAACTGTACAAATATTTAAGTCTCTGCGTCTTGTCGTTCGGACGTGATAAGCGTACACCGAACAAACATTCACATTAATATCCGATCGCCATAAAACCGTGCCTAAAGCCTTCGCCGGGTAAACATTAGTAACTGTACAAATTCGTAGCTCTTCATGTCTTGTCGTTCAGGCGTGATAAACGTACACCGAACAAACATTCACATTTATACATATAGATTATTATTATTACCAAAGTATTGTTGTTGTTTGGCGTACAATTATTAACTTATTAAGGGAAGAGTTTGCAGTGGGGCTCCAAGATTTGGATTGCTTAGTGGCCTACACGGGGCTTAATCCGACACTGCTTCCAATAGAACGTTTATTTAAACTTACGTTAGTTTAACTTAGTTTAAGTAGTTTTTAAGTCCAGGGACTGATAACCGAAAAAGTTCCATAGCTTTAGAAACATTTGAACATGTCTTTGTACCTGTTGATAGTGTAACAGCCGAAAACTAGTTTGTGAAAAACAATAAATATTACAGAATATTACACCAGTGTCGCCTGTTCTTAGAGACCATGTTTATTTATTTAAGAGAAGAGTGTTCAATAGGAGAATGTTGATGTTTTGAAAGTGCAGTTTACGCAACGTAAAGCCATTAGGTTTCGCATCAATGGTTTCTTTATTTGGGTGATTACTGTTTGTAATACTCGACCTACCCGCTTCCTTTTCGTTTTCACCTGGACGAAAGAGTGTCGAAACGAAGGTAACAGAGTTGTGTCGGAACAGAGTTCAGGGGTCCTGGGAAAGTGAGCGCGCCGATGATTGGCCACGGGAGCAGCAAGGCTGAGCAAGGCTGCGTGGCGCGTGGCGCAAGATTCTCCGCCCGGCGCGGCGCCCCTCCTGCCTACCGACGACACACGCTGCTCGGCCGTCTGCTGAAGACGTTAACGGTTCCACTGCGAGGTCGATATCAAGGTCCCGATGAAATACCGACTAACGCCTCGTAACCTTAGCCAGGCATTCGGAACGCCGCGCCCATACCGCGAACAAGACTATTTGCTAGTCGTCCGCATTTCTTTTAGTCGTGTTTCGACGACTTCAAAGAATTTATTTTCATACCAACATACTGCTGGCCACGAAAAATGGAACACAAAAAAGATCGGAGATAGCACAGCTAAATTTGTTTGGGACAAACATCACTCGATTCAAAGCAGCCCTATTAAAAACGAGAAAATGATGAAATCAGTGTTAAGAGTTGCAGTCACTGCTACACGCCTCGGCTGCCGCGCGGGGACGGCCGCGCTGTCCATGTCACGGATTGCGGATGATTTAGGTAGGGTTGGGGGTTTAACGTTGACTAGTTTTTTTAGAATTGTGGGAGCTAGCCGTTTGTTCTCCCTACTTTCACCATAAGCGAACATCCCTACCTAAGCTCTCATTAGTCTCTATTGTAACTCTACATAATGAAATTAATATCTTTTTTTTATCAATCAGCGACACCTGTCGCCGTGTTTCCCTATATTTTATCTGTGAAAAGGTTTTTTTCGCTCGTCTTTCATTTCTTCCGCCGTGTCGAGAGGACGGAACCGCGATCATTCACTCTCTTGTTTGAGCTTATTAATGTGGACATGTCCGCATACTGCTTTGTGATGTAAGTGTGAGTGCTCTTAAATTTTACTTTAAAATATACCCTCTTTTGTTAAGAGCCATGTCTCCACCCTGTTTTTATTTAATAATGTCCCACCCTTCCTTAATTATTCATTTTATTTCAAATTTTCATCTCCTCCATATTCCGTCGCAACATGATGTTCAGACGCCATCATTTTCGCTTCGTGTATTGCCTTAGTTAAATCCCTGTCAGTTACTTTAAATCATTACCTTTCTTCCTTTTAGAACCTGCATTCGTATTAACAGTTTCGCGAAGTCCTATACCAGTTTTTTTCTGTTTATTTGCGTAATCAAACTTTAGTACACGGTCCGTCAACAATGACTTGCGAGGCGATCAGTCTGAACATTATTTTACTGCGGAAAGTATCATAAAGTTTATCTAAATCATTCAACAGCTTAACAGTTTCAGCTGCTGTGATCAACATTTCCAGAAAGAAGCTACAAAGGGTACTTTGCTTAAGTTTTCTCTGCAACGTTATTTTTGTGTGTTGCCTCAATCCCAATCTGTATTCCACTATTTCATCTATTTAGTCATTTAGTGTATTAATGTCATCCACCTTTGTCAAAACTATTTAATCATGAATGAAACTTTCACTCTGCAGCGGAGTGTGCGCTGATATGAATCTTCCTCGCAGATTAAAATTGCGTGCCGGAACCGGGACTCGAACCTGGGACCTTTGCCTTTCGCGGGCAAGCGCTCTACCACTGAGCTACCCCGACACGACTCACTACGCCGCCTCACAACTTTACTTCCGCCAGTACCTCGCCTCCTACTTTCCAAACTTCACAGAAGCTCTCCTGCGAACCATGCAAGACTAACACTCCTGTAAGAAAGGATATGGTGGAGACATGGCTTAGCCACAGCCTAAGGGATGTTTCCAGAATGAAACTTTCACTCTGAAGCGGAGTGTGCGCTGATATGAAACTTCCTGGCAGATTAAAATTGCGCAATTTTGGAAAGTAGGAGGCGAGGTACTGGCGGAAGTAAAGTTGTGAGGCGGCGTCGTGAGTCGTGTTGGGGTAGCTCAGTGGTAGAGCGCTTGCCCGCGAAAGGCAAAGGTCCCAGGTTCGAGTCCCGTTTCCGGCAAGCAATTTTAATCTGTCAGTAAGTTTCTATTTAATCATATTTTTTATCCGATTATTCTATGATAGAAATTTTAACAAAAACCCTTAATCTTTTAATCGCGGAGTTTAATGCGTACAGGTAACACAAAAGAAATGTTACACTATCTATATAAAAGCGAAAGGACACTCATTCAGACACTCACTCACTCACTCACTGACTAAATATTAAGTCTCAAAAACGACTTCCCCTATGAAGCTGAAATTTGCCAGTAATGTAGTTTATAGGTAGAAGACGTCAGCTAAGAAAGGATTTTGCGATAGGGCCGATAGTTCAGGAGATATGACGTCATAAACAATCGAAACGTCCCCGTCTTGCGGCACGTGATAGTGTTACTTTATCAGTCCATTATTTGAGGAGGAGAGCACTTAGCGATTTGTAACGTACTTTAAGCATAATTTCATACCTTTAGGAAACTTTTTCTCGCTGACAACCCCAGCAAAACGATGAAAGAAAAAAGTTTGCTTCTTACTACTTTTTCGGCGTTCATGCAGTAAAATTACGGCATTTGGAATGAAGTTACGATTTATTACTCGTACAATATTAATTGTATTCGCGAGAAATGTTACAGACAATATACAAACATACCAATGAACGTCCGTTCGAAATTTTATCGTAGTATGATGCAGTTAACGAGATATGACGTCATAAACAATGAGATACTAGAAAAACTATTACATCACGCGACAATATTGCACATTTCCTCCTAAACCATTGGACTGATTTCAACCAAATTTGATGCATACATTCCTTACCGTGAGGTAACAGTTCCTGCAGGGTTAAGAATCGCATACGACATATGGTTCAGGAGATATGACTTCATAAACAATAGGAATCGCAAAAAACTGCATAATGCGACAAGTTTCTTTATACACTGTATCAGAATGAGAGTACTTAGCTACTTGCAACAAACTTTAAACCTAATTTCAAACCTTTATTATACCTTTTCTCGCTGACGACCACAGTAAATTGATGAAACGAAAAAAGTTTCTCGCTTACTAATTTACTGCTGTTCATGGAATAAAACTGCGGCATTCGGTATGACTTTACAATTTATAATTTATACACTAAAATTCTGCAGTCAGTGTGAAAACATACAGCTGAATGTACTTTTGAAATTGTATCACAGTACGACACGTAGTTCATGAGATTCGAGCATTTCATGGAAATCCGCCCCATCACGCACCACGTTTTAATCGATTACTTCTTTACAACTAATTGTATTCGCAACAGATTTTACAGATATATAGCTCTTATATAAATGAATATATACCTGAAAAATTATTCAATTTTACAACATATCTATATCTATAAAAATGAATGTATGTTCTCTACGTGTTCATAAACCATTAATTCGATTGCAATGACACTTTAGTGAACTGTTCATCATACGCCTACGAAGGTTCCTGACCCAAAAACAAAAAGAGTACACACATAGCTAATGAGATATGACATCAAAAACAATGAGCGGCCACCGCGTGAGAATATCCAGATTTATGCGACAGTTATTGTAAAATGGGAGTATTTATGGACTTGCAACAAAGTTTTCATGTAATTTCGGACGATTATGAAAAGTTTTGTAGCTGACCCCCACCCCATGAAATTATGAAACGAAAAGAAGTCTACCGCTCAACAGTTTCGCTGTAGATGCCGTCAAACTGTCGCATCAAGCATGACCTTGCATCAGATAAAGTTAGCATTACGGATTTGCATGTTACTATTTATTTCTGTCAGCAAGTCTCCCTTAATTCTCTTGAATCTCAAATTAAGCAATCTGTTTTCTTAATCTATCTATATAAAAGCGAAAGGACACTCACTTACTCACTGACTAAACATGAAACCTCGAAACTACTTCACATACGTAGCTGAAATTTTGGCAGGAATGTAGTTTATAGACAGAAAACGTCAGCTAAGAAAGAATTTTGTGATAGGGGCATGGCGGAGCATACTTCTCCTACAGACTCATTAAATCTACAGTTTCATTCCGATCTTCACGAAATTTCGCACGTTTGATCTTCAAAACAAGAGGAATGTCACCGTCTACCATAAGTTTCATATGGTGCATGGGGGAGGGTACTTTGCAACATAAAAATGGATCCCTAAATATCTTGGTCGTGCCATAATTTGAGGACGGTTCGACCGATTTCACAGATACTTGTTTTGTTGTTTTTTTTTATTTTTTATTTTATTTTCAGAACAAAGATTCAAAAAAATGTTCAAATGTTTGTTAAGCTTATGGGACTTAACTACGGGGTCATCAGTCCCTAAACTTACAAACTACTTATGAACTACTTACAAACTAGGACGGCACAAATATCCATGCCCGAGGGGGGATTCGAACCCCCGACCGTAGTGACCGTGCTGACCGTGACTGGAGCGCCTCAGTCACCTCGGCCACCGCGGCCGGCAGAACAAAGATTCTATGAAATAAAACTGGAATATTTGAGAACAACAAAGTGCGTTTTTCAATGTGATCCTGCGTTTCTATTGCATAGAAATCTACAGGTTTGTTCCGATATTGATAAAATTTTGCACACTCTACATAGAAAACAATAGGAATGTGACTCTGTATAAAATTTCGTTCGGTGTATGATAGAGAGTACTTAACTTACGGAATTTTAAAAAATGCATAGTTTTTCTCCAATCTTTATGAATTTTTGCGCACATTACCTTTAAACCAAGAGGAAGATGTGGACTACGAGAGTGTAGGATAAATAAACACCCGGGCAACGCCGGGTTTACAGATAGTTTTCTTATAACTGAACCTCCTCCATATTGCTATGGACACCGTGAACCCGTTTCTGGTTGTAACAAGAAACGGAACACGTCAAGCGCTTAGTTGCTGCTACCGCTCTGAGTAGTATGCTTCAGTTTTACGAGTTATTTCGCCAACCTGGCTTCTTCGCCCGTAATTGTCCCAGCGCAGAAAACAGTACGCAGGTCATTAATTTTGTTCTTGCTGTTGAGGCTACAATTGGCTACGAACTGTGTTGTGTAGTTTTCTGTTAAATGATGAATGAAGATGATGGAATGCCAGCTGATTTATTAGTCAAAACCGCAAGAAAAAAAACGAAAAAAAAAAAAATAAAAAAACAACAAAAACAAAAAAAAAACAAAAAAAAAAGCTGGACTTCGGTAGCGTGAACCTCGTCGGATTCTCTCGCTCTAGCTGGCGCCAAAACATGGCCGACGGGCGTCGTCTGTCTTTTTGTTAGTATTTTGTTTTCATTTACAATTGATTTTTATACATTTTATTTTATTATGACATAGTTTAACATTGAGGGGTTACCCACTGAGAACTTTACGTGTGTTCTACAAGTAGTTTATAAAGTATTAATAAAAATATGATCGCGTTTTGGCGGGTGACCGACTTATACATCAATCAGTACGAGAGGTGCAGGCAGTCTTTGCTACAGTCTTTCACTCGGGAACCGAACCTACTGGTAGTACTTGTTATCCTTCTCACACTATCTGTACCATCTGTCGGTTACTGGTTCTAACCTGCTGTACCAGAGCGATTCTCAAATTTGGATATAATGGCTGTAAGCCAGAAATACTACCATAAATAGCAATTTGTGATCACTTATGGCTTCACTGTGCTAGGTTTAGATGTAATACCAATGTGCGGCGAAAGAAATTTGTGCCCGGCAGGAATTCGAACCCGGGATCTCCTGCTTACTAGGCAGACGCGTTGACCACTCCGCACCGAGGACACAGTGATCAACCCGACTGCAGAGGACTGTTATCTGTTGTTCCTTATCCACACAAATGATCTGGGATAAAATATGTGCAGTCCTGTTAGGTTGTTTTCAGATTATGCTGTCATTTATTGTCTAGTAGAGTCATCTGAAAATCCAAACTGTAAGCAAAACGATTTAGAAGAAATATTTGTACGGTGCGATAATTTGTAATTGACGATAAATAATGAAAAGTGGCGATCCCTTCAAACGTTTCTCTAAACTTCATTTTATAGGTAAATCAGTAAAACTGAATGTCGTAAATTCAAGTAACTGTAAAGAAATTTCTAGATTTAAATTGGAAAGATCCCGCACATAATGTCGTGGGGACTACGAAAGGAAGACTGAGTTTTATTGGCAGAATACTTAAGATATATGAATTACTAAACACACTACCAAGTCCGTTCTGTTTCGGAGTATTGCTCCGCAGTGTGAGATCCTTATCAGGTAGATTGACAGAGGACATCGAAAGAGTGCAAAGGAGGGCAGGTCGTATTATAATATAGCTATAGATAAGAGAGACTGTCAAGAAAAACATATAGGAGTTTGCGACCTTCCTATCGGTACTCACCAATAAGAATTGGGCAATACATAGATCAGGGCAGTAAAAGGTTCATGGCTCGTTGTCTCTGGTTATAGGGGTGAGTTATGTATGTCAGCTTCTATGCCCTAAACAGCTACCCAAACTGTTTAAATAAAATCAATAATTAATCTGCAGTTTACCCAGTCTATCAATTAGTAGATGATGACGCGAAAAATATATTTTAAACAAACATAAATTAAAGCTCTGAATAACCAACAAAATGGAGTATAAGATAATGTTTAGAATTGATTCACTTTTTTTTATAAATGGAGTTTATTACTCTTTTTGGACATGAAAATGTGGCGGTGGTTCTACTTTATACATCGGTAAATAACTGAATATTTTCCCAACTATTGTTCATGAGAGCCACAACAAGTATCACACGCACTCGAGAGTAAAATTTCCAAATTACCACTCGTAAATTAATGAAGTACATCGAACATTGCAGTTCCAAATTAATCCGCGATTAATTACAGTATTTGTTATGAAACACAGTTTGTCATCACACGAGGACACGATTGCTGATTTATCACAATGCCACAGTGCCCGTCCATAGTTTACCACTTTTCAACCAGACACTAAGATCTGGTCACAGCCCCGTAGATTTTCTAAGTCGACACATGCGTATCTTTTCAAATCACAAGTTCGTGACGCGGCTTCAGACCGCCCACAGTGACAACCTCTGACCACCGCGTCAAAGTTACGAGTCCCGTCGCAAGCGTTAGAAAGCGTGCTCTACATGCTCCGAAAACTGTATTCTTCCGTGCATCCTAACGCCGAATCTTTAAAATATAATTTCCATTCCAAAACATTATACATTTGAATACCGCAGAATTAAATGCTTTGACCACCTCCCTACAAATGTTGTTTACATGTAACAAACAAATGTATATTTAACAACACTAAAATCGGTTGAGATGAAGCTCTTTGCCCAGGTAGCTATTAAGCGTGACGTCTCACTTTTCAAATATATTGCCTCCGTCGAAATATTGTTACACAATTAATATTTAACATGGCTTTTTATGCAAATATATTCAGTTCTTGTACACAGATACATATAACTGTTAATGTATAAATTATCTGCTATTTTTTGGACGGCCATGAAATGTTTAAGAGGCAGTCTACAACATAAAACGAACGTTACTAAGAATATATATATATATATATCGCTCTGCTGGGTTCTTTTTTTGTGTTTCTGTGATGGAATTTATGTTCTGACACAAGAATATTACTACCTCAACGAAAGGCAGAATAAGAGTGTAAAACAAATTTTATTGAAAGAATATGGAAATAACGTGATGCGTCTTTTAAGATAGGTAGCGTGGTTCAATGCGCCCATTTGCTTCTTTAACTGTTAAACACAGCGTATCAATAATTGTAAATATAAGTCTTATATTATTATTATTATTATAGTACTAAAATTTATCAGCATTTTATCTTTAAGGGATATTGAAATTGTAATCACAGCGTTTGATTCTCCCACATCTCCTGAATCTAATCATATAATTATATTTGCCATATGATCATTCCCTGATTTTATATGGATTTTTATAATAATGTGTGTGGCTATATTGTATTTCAGTTGCAATCTGGGATACCCGCCCTCGCTAACCCAGGACCACCGTTTCCTGTTTCCGAGCAAATTAGGCTTTTTCTAACGACCTGTATTCCATTCACTAAGGTCCAAACTGTTAGCCGGCCGGCTGGGGAATCTGACAGCTTGCCAGAACTTGTTTTTCACATGGAAACAAACCGCTTCCACCTTTATCTGTAATGTCACAAGTTGGAAACTTTACAATAATGGCGTTTATCGTTGCGGCGAGATATGAAATTTCGATCGCCGTCTTTCTCCTCAAAATGCGAAAATATACTGTTGATCCCCACCTGCATCATAACAAAATTCGGTATATCAGAGGTCGAAGAGAGAGAGTTAGGTGTTCTTACTGCCAGCTGTTCGAGAATGGAGTGATAAATAACATGAAGGTATGTTTATATACCCATACTTACTGATACTGTATGAGAAGTCTCATTGCATAGCATTTCATGTGCAATTGGAGGATTTGCACTTGTAGCATAATGCAGTTTTTTCAGAGTTTCGCGAAATTACAATTTTAAACAGAGATATTCCTTTCTGTAGTGTCTAGTTCGTAGTTTCTTGTGCTGCTCGACTCAAATATCAAGTGATTGATCGAATAAGCTCGATATTATATCGAACCCTCCGGTATATCGGGAAACTCGAGCCGTTCGATAGCGAGTACCATTTGCCTAGCTGTAACTGTAGGTGCGACGTGTATGTAGAGGAGACGGGGGCTCCAACCACGCGACAGTCAGATGGGTCTAAACCTATAGGTTAAGAACGTAAATGCATCTTACATGGTTCATCAGCTCTTCTCTTATGGAGGCTCCTCAAGATGCGATACATCACTTTGAGCGTGCAATGTAGTGATATAGAGTCTAAACATGAAGTCATCTGATAGAAACGCTTGAGGACGGACTTTAGTTGGGAAGATGGTTTACGTTGCGGACACTGTAACGTCGGCTGTGGTGCCGAGCATTGACATAGAAGTAGTATACGTGAGACTCGACGATTCCATGTGAAATGCAAGCGTAGGCTCCCCTTGTGCAGCAGCTAAAAATGTTACGTTAGCGTAAGCCCTAATCATATGTAAGGGGAGCGGTCGGTTCATGTTTGACGCAGTCGTTTGGAGAGCACCATAATTATTGTCTTCATCACTGTCGTGCCGGAAACCAACGTGTAGTGGTAGCAAATTTATCCATCAGTCTACATTTTTGAAATTGTACTGGTCATGTGATATTACAGTATATGAACAAAGAAAAACACAAATTATACACACAGGAATATACAAACGTACCGTACATGTCTAATTTGACAAAGATATTACGTTATAGGTAATCTGCCATGCCCTTACAGCGAGAACCTTGCTGGTATTTAAGTTACAGCGACCTTTCGGGGTTCTACCGAATTGCTCTTTCCAATTCCGTAGAATACATCGACAACCGACTCAGCTGTTTACTTCAGATGCTGCCTCGGCTCCAACCAGTATAATAAACAGGTACGGAGGTGTCAATTGAAATAAGGCTTGGGGTAAACTCGTTCTTTTTATTATAAAGAATTAGTATAAATTTAGCAAAAATTTAAAATTCTTTATTCTTGTACCAAAAATTAATTTGAATTTTATAAGTTTTAAGGATTATGATATCTGAACTTCCTGCATATTTCAAGTTTTCAGTATTCCGCAAAGGTCTAGTTGGTAAATAACCAACTATCTGAACAGCTTTCTTTAATTAAAAGTAAATTAATAAGCTGTTCATTTTATTAAATATTTGACTAAATAACCCAAGCCAAAGCTGCAAAAATATTCCAAATCTATAAGGTGGAACTTCGATAGCAATTGTTACATTATATTGAAGAATAATGACCGTGAAAAATGAATTTAATATGTAAATTAGTGGCATCTGACAAATCTAAATGAAATGTAACAAAATTGCAGATTCTCAATAAGTGGGTACTATGATTTAAAATGAAACTTACGATTTATCAGCGAAGCTTTTAATTCGTATTCGGAGCCACATCAATGAGAAATAGTAACAAACTATTCGGAGATATATACTGAAAAAATCTGGATTTTCAGGACTAGATTTCTTTATAAGGATACGTCACGCTGATTTGAGTCTTGCTGGTAATTATTCACAAAGCAATAAACATTACATCACACTTACAGACTCTCTACTCTGTTTGAACTGGCTCCTAAAGAAAGAGAAAAGGGAGTGTCCTTTTACAGAGGTGGCGTCTACATTTTATAATTTGATATTAAATTACTATCAAATGTTCAAATGTCTGTAAATCTATCGGACCAAACTGCGTGGTCATCAGTCCGTAGCTTACAAACTACTTAAACCTAGGTAAACTAACCTAAGGACAACACACACACCCATGCCCCAGGGAGGACTCGAACCTCCGCGGCGAGCAACAGCACGCTCCGCAGCGAGGCGCTTTAGACCGCTCGGCTACTCCACTGCGGCTAAATTACTATCAAAATTGTATAATTATACACTTTCGTCATCATGGTTACATTCATAAAGTATTACAAAATAATCTTTCCCGCTAGATATCCACATTCGTATGCTTTACTTACACAGGAAAATTATGTTGATAACACAGAAAAATCGTCAAAAAACATCGCAAAATTTGTAACTGCCAGGCATGGTGTTAACGCCAAGTTGCCATTTCTTCTACATGGTGGCAGCAGTGTGGTAGCAAAAGGAATACTGTGGAGAGGTAGTTGCAGGTTTCAACGTGTAGCAAGCACAGCGAAGGTGGCGTCAATGGGAAGCGGTAGGTCTCAGCATGTCAGAGCAGCTACGGCCATACTTAATAGCCATCCCCACTCCTGCCATCCTAACCCATGTATATAACGGCTAAGTAATTCGGCGTCTGTGCTGATGAAACACTGTGTATTACTTGTAGGCCCCAAGTGGAGGAACGTATCCACAGCCGGCCGCGGTGGCCGAGGGGACTGAGGCGCGCCAGTCACGGTCTACACGGCCACTACGGTCGGGGGTTCGAATCCCTCCTCGGGCATGAATATTTGTGCCGTACTTAGTCATAGCTAGTTCATAAGTAGTTTGTAAGTTTAGGGACTGATGACCCCGTAGTTAAGTCCCATAAGCTATACCAACATTTGAACAGCATTTGAACGCATCCACAACCACCTACATCAGGACTAGAAGGAGATCATTAAGGGGGAGAGATGTATGTGGGTGAGGCATACTGTTCTGCAAATTATGTTTTAAAATGCAAGGAACATGCATTACCTGATTGAGCATGCCAAGATAATGAGTTACTGCTTATGTTGGAACTGCATATAATTTCTTAAATCTACCATGCTCTTTTTTTTATGGAGCTTTTAATGGAACATCCCTCCCCCCAGCTTTAATGCAGCGATCGATGTGAACAGATGGTGAAGTGAAGCACAGGCGACCAGGACTCGCATTACCGACGGCGGTATCGGCTGGTCCAGTGGAGTTTGATTTCATATAGAAAAAGACTAAATCGGGTGTGCGTCAAATATAAAGTGTGGCTACTAACTTTACTTGTGATTTTGATAATAAGGAACGTTAATTGTGGCGTCCTTACGAAAAACGATGTATAGAAGCTTCCAGATAGGACAAGAACAGTCACGTCACTACTGATAAACGAAAACTAGGTAAACCAAAATCTAATTGCAGACATGACTGTTAAGTTTAATAGACTGTGTTAAACAGTATTACTTTCATTGTCACTAAGATTTCACTGATTTAATGTAGAAAGCTAATTGCTCGATTTTGTATTTGTACATTTATAAACTGCAACCTTGAAAACTATTATTATAAAATCTTACCGATGTTTGTCCAGAACCTGTGTAAATGTTAGCAAGATCGTTCATTTAGTATTTAATTAAATAACCACGTCTCAAAGTATTTCATTGTTTGTAAATACTGAAACACGTCCACTGAATGTGTTGTCGTGTTCCATTTTGTGTTATTCATTACTCTAAAGTGTTTCTCCGCCATTAATATTGTCTATTCGTATGTTAACTATTTCATTCCTTTATTAATGATCAATGCCCCATGTTTATATATGTTTACACCCGTAAACTTGAACTTATGTGTGGCTTACAGTCGCCTCCTCGCGCTTTAGGCCTCGTTTACTTTAGTTAAGAACACCAATAGGATAATGATTTTGTTTTCTCAAGTTAGAATACATGTGTTTGGCCTTTAGCCTTTTTGTAAACTTAGTATGTTTGAATTTCCTGTCTGTATCTGCGAGTATGGTAAATTTTTCTCAGATTTTCTGGATTGATTCCATATTTCCTGTCTTGGTATGACCGATTGCACAAAGTGCTTTCGTAACGGTCATTACTTTGGCTTTTAGCCATGCTTTTACTAATACTAGCTTTCTTCTATATGAATTCTTGCATGTGCTTTACTTGCTTATTATAAATTAATTTCTTTTTGTAAATTCTGTGTAATTCACCATGGTGACACACAACATGGTACTTAGTATGCCATTGCCTCCTCACACATGAGTTCGTTTGGTGTATAGTGTAATTTCAATTTGTGCTTGAAGACACCTGTCATCTTGTCAAAACTCCATCGACACTTCGTTTCGCCGCTGCTATCAAGTGTTACAGCATGAATAATGTCTCGCAAGCATTATGTGTGTGTCTGTGAGTTAATGAGTGTGCTTTCCTTTATCCACTGTGTATTTGGAAATCCCCCCCCCTGCCGGCCGCGGTGACCGCGGGGACTGCGGCGCTTCAGTCATGGTCAGCACGGCCACTACGGTCGGGGCTTCAAATCCCCCCTCGGGCATGGATATTTGTGCCGTCCTTAGGATAAGCTAGTTCATAAGTAGTTTGTAAGTTTAGGGACTGATGACCCCGTAGTTAAGTCTCATAGACTATACAAACATTTGAACATTTGAATTTCCTCCCATGTTAACTCCATATTCATAACGGGTAGAAGCAATTTTAATATGTGCAGTAACTTTATGATTTAATTCACAAGGTGTGTGCTTTAGTGCTTTATTGTGCTTAATTGGGAGACTTTTGGGAACATGTACTTCATCTGTAAAGGAGACCGCGTATAAAACGTTTGTACGACCACGTCTTGAGTATTGCTCAAGTGTTTGGGGCCTGCAACGGATCAGTTTAAAGGAAGATATAGAAGCAGTTCAGAGGCGAGCAGCTAGGTTTGCTACTGGTAGGTTCGACCAATGTGCGAGTGTCATGGCAATGCTCCGGCAACTGAATTGGGGATCGCTGGAGGAAAGACGACGTTCTTTTCATGAATTTCTGTTGAGGAAATTTAGAGGGCCGGAATTTGAAGCTGAGTGTAGTACGATCTTGCTGCCGCCTACTTATATTTTGCGTAGTGATTACAAAGACAAGATAAGAGAAATTAGGGCTCGTATGGAGCCATGTAGGCACTCTTTTTTTCCTCGTTGTATTTGGGAGTGGAATAGGAAAGGAAATGCCTAGTAGTGGCACAGTGTACCCTCCGCCACGCACCTTACGGTGGATTGTGGAGTATATATGTAGAATTTGGTCTCCCCACATTTTGTTTGTTTATTTTATTGAATAGATGATGATTTAAAGTATCCAACCTCTGCTTTACAATTTCATGCTCCCGTCTCAAGTTTAATTATCTATTCCTTTTTACATATATTATTTGTGTTTGTTAAAACTTTGGCTGCTCCCGTAAAGAATGAGCAGTTAGCCGGCCGCGGTGGCCGAGGGGACTGAGGCGCTTCAGTCACATTCTGCACGGTCACTACGGTCGGGGGTTCGAATCCCCCCTCGGGCATGGATATTTGTGATGTCCTTAGTTATAGGTAGTTCATAAGTAGTTTGTAAGTTTAGGGACTGATGACCCAGTAGTTAAGTCCCATAAGTTCTACAAACAGTTGAACAGTTGAAATTACCAAAGAAGAAAGAAAAGAGAGGCTGTAATTTTGTGTAAATATCATCTGCTTTATATTTGCTGTTATATCATATTGTATTTTTAATTAACTTTATGTTTTGTAATTATAAACACATATGTAATTGTCATAACAATCGGTTCTCAACTTTGTAATTGTTAACGAAGTATAAATAGGAGGACAAGGAGTTGCAGAGTAGTTAGAGTAGTAACAGTTACAGTGCAGTTCAGGTGCAGTTCGAGTGATATCTTTGTCAAAGTGTTATGTGATTTGTTTATTTGTTTGCCTTGGTAATGTGAGGTGAAAGTCGACGAAATAAATAACAAGAATTAAGTTATGTGACATTTAATTTAATGGAAAAACAGAAATATATATTCTCGTTAAAAGCTCAAAGACTTCTGCTGTGACTACATGGCGTGTTTCTGCATTTATCTGCAAGCCAGACTTAGATACGTTTGTTTATTTATGAAAAAAGTAATTTAGCACAAATTTTTACTCTAAATTTAAGTGTTAATTGGTCATGGACCCAGCATTTGGGTACTTACTTTAATAATATTGGAAGTTATTTTACGGTAATATTTCGATTTACCTTGGACGTTGATGTTAAGCCTCCTTCCAGCATTATTCCTACAAAAGTTAGGGCTCTGTACGTTGATTGAACATAAGAAACACACATTGTCGATTTGCTATAACCTCCGATTTGAATACTCCCTCTTTCCTACAGACCATGAGTGTACCGACATCTCCGTCCCACCCCCAGCTCTACGCAAGCCTCCCTTACTTGTACCACATAGCCCCCCTCCCCCAAGAACTGAACACAATAATTACCGCCTTTGAAATTGAACTAACACTCCACACTGAAAGCAACACCATTCCTGGTCATGACCGCCTGACCTACTGGCATCTGCGTGACTGCCCCTCCACTTCCACATTGTCCTCGCCTTCTTCTACATCATCACATCAGCTTTTTTCCTAATCTGTGGAAAACATCCATCATCCTGATGTTCCCCAAACCTAATAAACTTCTCTCTGAAACCTCGTCCTACCGTTCTTTCAGCCTGATTTCAGTGTTCAGCTAGGTCCTGGAAACGAACCTGTCCCACTGCATTCCTCAACACCTCCGTTAACACTAACTCCTTCCTCTCTTCTCACCATCCTTCTTAGCCAACGACCAGCTCCTTCGCCTCACCCACCTCCTCTGTGTCCAATTAAACTCTTGTCGCTTCATTATATTTGTATCCCTACATATTCAAAAAGTCAACGACCGTGTATGCCATTCCGGTCTCCTTTTCAAACTCCAAACCTAAGTCCTTCCTATTAATAATGTCCACCACATTGCTTCCTTTTTCCCCCAGCTCCCATCCTACGACCCTGTTTGCGTTGGTGTTACCCCTCTGCCGTCCTCTCGCCCCTCCTTTACCTCCTCTATTCCGCTGATATGCAACAACCACAGTCTCCTGTCCATCTGCTTCAACATGCTGACGACACCGCTTTCCCTGCCCTAGCCCCCTCCCTCGCCCAATTGTAGCATCTTTTCCAATTCTCCACCTGGTACGACCAGTGGCTCCTCTCCATCAACCCCAACAAGTCCTAAGCAATTATCATAGGCCATACCACTCCCTTCTTCCACCTCCACCTCCACGGTCTACAACCACTCCATCCTCCTCACCCCACTCTCCAATACCTCGGCATTATCCTTCAGTGCTCTCTTTCCTAGAATCTCACCTCAGAACAGTCCATCATAAAGCACTTAACCATCTGAACCTCCTCTCTGGCTGGAAGTTGGCCCTCCACCCTAGCACCATCCTCTACACCTATGGCTCCATCATGCATCCCCTTCTCTGCAGCTTCCACCATACCTAAGTCTCCGCCTCCACAACCTATTACAAATCCATGAACGCTTTGCTTACCATATCTCTCTCCCATTACTCATCTACTACAGTTCCTGGAGCATATCCACATTCTTTACTTCTCTCACAATATAGATTCCTGCAACCCTTTGGTGTGTCCCATTCGCACTGACCCTGGGCCTCTGCCACGCCTACATTGTGTACCAGCATCCCTCAACCTCCATACACTCCATATCCTTTCCCACGGTAACTTCCGCCACCTCCCCCTTCCGGATGATTCCCTCCTACTAGCTGTAATCCCCTCTCCCGTAAATGACATGCTTTATCTGCCAAGTCCCTCATCCCTGCACACACTTGGCCTTCTCTCCCTTTGAAATCCTTACGATCCCCTCTCCATCCACGCCTTCCTTACCCTTTCCATCCTCTGTAGAATCTCTATACAGTGAATTTTATTAAAATCACTCCACTCCATATTTTTGTGGCGCTGGCACAGCTACCGTAATAGATATTTTAGTAAAAAACAGTCTTGGTTACACAAAAGCGATGTTTCATTTGTTTATACATGACGCGTTTCGCCTCTTCTGGGCATCATCAGACGTTGAAATGGGGGGGGGGGGGGAAATTTACAAACTTGTTTAAAAAATATAACTAAAAAATGTTACATCTTTCCTAAGCAAGAAATATTAGAAATAGGGACGGTGCAGATAGTTTAACAAATAAAATTACTTATTTCTGAGGTTGCAGAGCGACAAATTATTAAATTCAATAAAATAGAACCCTACATATGTGGTAACTGTTGCTCAAGAATGGGGGGCCACGGAGTCAATGGTAAAACCTAATTTAGCAGCACGAAGCTTCGTAAGAGCCGCTCCCTGCCACAACTGCGGACTTCTTCCGCGCTCGTGTCTTGCTAATATTTGTTTCAACTTCGCTCGTCGAAGGTGCGCAACAGGCTCGTAGATGACGCGCTTGTGTGCGACAACGGCTACAGATTTGCATGTGTGATAGAAACCTTTTTGTCATGGGTGACAGCCGTTACTAGATGATCCTCATCATTATATATCAGTGAATCGTGTGTGGCACTAATGTGAATTTTGTTTTTAAGTGTTGCAACCGCCGCCTTCGTCAGAACAAGTGTTTCCAGTGTCTTTTAAACCGTTTCTTCTCTTCGTCATCGTTCTCAATGTATTAGTGACAGACTATGTTAATGTAGTTTAGCTATCGCGGCCGTTTCTAAAAAACTGAATGTGTGTCATTTTTCTGCATCTTCAATGTTATCACCGTTACCATTGTTTACCATTGTCTATGTTTTACCACTTTTATCATTGTAAATGCCGCTGCCAGTCTGACCCATGGGGGGGGGGGGGGGGGCGTTGAAACTAAGAATAAAAATAATTATTTTATTTGCCTAGCCTTACAGCTTGTACCTCGGAGGGCTGAGTGCACGGGTACCCAGCCAAAAACGAATTTTTGGTGATCAGTAATTCGAACATACAAGATATTGTCCTCTACACCCTCAGTGGAGGTGCTCAAACCAGAAGTGCAGGTGAAAGGTAATTGTCCAATATAATTTCTTAGAAACTGGTTTTCTCTGTGTTTCGGGAAATTAGAAGTACAAAGTAGGCAAATTTGGGGCAATTACTACAATTGGACGTTGTGTAATTGTGTTATCTGATACCCATAAGGATGAAGGAACCCTCGCCCCCTTCCCCTCGACACTTGGAGCTGTAGGAAGAAACTGGTGACCGTTATGACACAGCATTGGTAGCACTGACCTCTCCAGGGGTCAATGGCCAGAATCAAGGTCCCTTAGAATCCACCTTAACAGAGGAAGTATAATCAAGAAAATAATTATTATTGATGTTAAGGAAAAAATAATGGCATAGATGGCATTGCTCAGAATTACAGTTCTATCAGAGTTCAGCAGTT
This sequence comes from Locusta migratoria, assembly GCA_026315105.1. NCBI lineage: Eukaryota > Metazoa > Arthropoda > Insecta > Orthoptera > Acrididae > Locusta > Locusta migratoria. The sequence goes on along the minus strand of CM048744.1, from coordinate 729,618,935 downwards.
AGTGATAACGTCTGAAAGTGAAACTAGAGACATCTTTGTTCTCGGACCCGGCCTGCCACACAGTGGGTCAGACTCCCAAAAAGGAAGCGTTGGATTTTTATCAAACCTAGTACGTAACGGTTAACGAAGTTTCTGATTGAGTATATGGTATCAAAAATTGAAAAAAAACGAGATGGCGGAACCGAGATGGCGGGTTCTGTGTACACTACTGTTCTTTTATTCATATAAAAGTAGCATTTAGGAAATTATCTGGGATGCTGATCAAGGCTGAGTTCAAAAAGTGAAGAAACAATAAAATGGCGGATCCAAGATGGCGGGCTCTGTGTACCCTACTGTCATTTTATTCATATAAAAGTAATTTTTAAGGGAATTATAAAAGTTGCTGATAATTTCAAATTTTTTTAAATGGTCAAAAATTCATAATTATATTATTTATAAGTCATTTATTTATATTTATATAAAAATCAGTATTTAGGGTTTGTTGTTTGTGGTTAAAATATAAACAAAAAAAGTGAAAAGCTCGAAGAAAGGACCAAATAGAGGATAGAAGATGGTGTAAAAAATTACAAAAAATTATTTGAATTACAGTTATTTATTTTGTAAATTTTTATAACTAAAATTACAAGTTTCGTTCTCTCTTTCGTTTTCATCATCACCATCTTTTCTGCTTCAGCTGAAACGTCATCATCTTCTAACACTATTTCCACATCATCAGATTCTGAATCTTCCGCCACAGGAACTAAAAGGGCAACGGCTTCTGACCTCTAACTCTTCAGTTTCTTTGGCGAAGATTTGCGTAAGGAAGAAATGTTGGGGTCTGTCGTTGACAACAATCTTCTGAATACATGATCCAACTCCGACAGTTGACCGATGGGTAAAATGGCAGAAGAAATAATGTCGAAACCGTGGATCAACGATCTATGGACTGTTTTTGGCATGTTGTACCAGAGATAATCTTCCACGTAGTGCTTGGCAGTTGGTGCTCGAAACTTTTCAACGTCGATCTGACGTCCGCTTGAAATCGTCTGCAAAATTATATGAAACCGTTTATTAGTTCTTCGGAAACTCCAATTATTTGCGCTGATGTTGGAGTTTTCAAAATTTAAAATTCCAAGCTGCTCCTTGAATGCGTTTTGAATGTTGGCTTTCAGTATTGCTTTCTCTTTCCGCTTTACGTGCTTGCCACTTTTTTGTTTGCATTTGGTATGCCAAATGAATACAGCATTCAAAACATCGAATCCAGGCGTTTCCGTGGTGGAACGCAACCATTGCTTCGGCGATTCGTGCCGGCCGCGGTGGCCGAGGGGACTAAGGCGCTCCAGTCACGGTCTGCACGGCCACTAGGGTCGGGGGTTCGAATCCCCCCTCGGGCATGGATATTTGTGCCGTCCTAGTTCGTAAGTAGTTTGTAAGTTTAGGGCTGATGATCCCGTAGTTAAGTCCCATAGACTATACAAACATTTGAACATTTCGGCGATTCGTGAGCGTCGTCGAGCCTTGCAACATCTTAAGCGCCGTCCGTCCCTTACTACCCTTGTCAACTTTAAACGCCTTCGTGCCAAGGCTCGTTATATAATCAGAGCAAGCAGGTGTGCTGGGAGCGTTTTCTCTCTTGGGATCTTCTGTACCCTTGTCACGGATGTGGGCTATGCTCCACTCCATCCAAGGATGCAAGCGGCCGTCTTCAATCCCTGGCCTCGTCTTACCAGATGGGGTCTGTACTGATACATTGGTTCTCGCAGAGCACCTTGGCGGCTCACTTTGCGAAGGCATCGGCGATGGCTTCCTACAATAGGCTGAAACTTATAACAAACCCTTCACGGAATGGGAACTACGTCTGGCCCTTTCTTCTTCTCATGATTCTGCACCTGGGCCTGATTCCATCAATAATCAACGTCTCAGACATCTCAGCCCCCCGCAACGGCAATATCTACTCCTGGTATTTAAACACATTTGGCTCCAAGGGGGTTTTCCCCTCGCAGTGGAGGTACAGTATAGTGGTTCCTGTTATTAAGCCTATTAATGATCCGTCATCCCTGGACAGTTACTGGCCGATTAGCCTGACAAATGTGCCATGAAACTGCTCGTACGGATGGTTGTCCACAGACTATGTTGGGTACTCGAGTCAAGTGGACTTCTGTCACCTTATCTGTGTGGGTTCGGGGAGAGCAGGTCTACTATCGACCATCTACCTCGACTGGAAACGGCAATCAGAAAGGCCCTTTCAAAACGTCAACATCATGTTGCTGTTTTCTTTGTTTTACGTAAGGCATATGACACCGCTTGGCGTCATATTTTATGACTGGAGCCTATGAGGCTTCCTACCAATTTTACCAGTCAATTTTTATCCCACCGCATGTTCCGTGTGAGGGTTGGCTCTTCCTTCAGCTCCCCACAGATACAGGAGAACGGCGTTCACCGTGCGACTGGACTCGCATTCGGAAGGATGGTGGTTCAAATCCACATCCGGCTATCCAGATTCAGGTTTTCCGTGATTTCCCTAAATCAGTCCAGACAAATGCCGGGATGGTTGCTTTCAAATGGCACGGCCGATTTTCTTCCACTCCTTACCCAAACACTCCGATCGTAAGCTCCGTCTCTAGTGACCACGCTGTCGACGAGACGTTAAACTCCAATCTTCCTTCCTTCCTTCCACAACGGCGTTCCACAGGGTTCTGTGTTAAGTGTTACACTCTTCTTAATCGCCATTAATGGGATGGTGAGCTCTGTTGGGTCACTTGCCACTTCTGCGTTGTGCGTAGACGACTTTTGCATATGCTCCCACTCGGTAGCCTTGCTGAACGCCAGCTCCAAGGTGACATTCGGCGGGCTTCCACAAGGGCTCTCTCACATGGTTTTCAGTTTTCCCCTTCTAAAACGCGAGTAATGCATTTCTACCGTCGTACTACAGTACACCCTGACCCAGAACTCTTCTGGGGTACTCAACGCCTAGAAGTTGTGGCACAGCACCGTTTCTTGGGCCTCCTTCTTGATAAAAACTGACCTGACTGCCCCATATTCGGCAGATGAAGATAAGCTGCATACGGAAACTTAATGCCCTCCATTTTCTAGCTCACGCCTCTTGGGGTGCAGATCGAACAACACTAATTCATATGTATCGGGCTCTGATTCAGTCCCGATTAGATTATGGGTGCCAGGTTTATAGCTCGGCAGCTCCTTCTGCCCTGAAGTTGTTGGAGCCCGTTCACTATTGTGGCAACCACTTGGCTACAGGTGCCTTCCGGTCCAGCCCTGCCAGTGCTGTAGACAGTGTCCTTGCTGAAGCGGGAATCCCCCTCTTCAGACTAGGAGCCGTCAGCCTTTGGTGTCCTATGCCATTGCCATTCGTAAATTCCCTGGTCATCCCACATATCACGTTCTCTTTGAGGGCGACGGTCTTAGAACTTCTGATACTCGCCCTGGGTGAGTTTACCTGATGGATTGCGGCTCGCTTCCCTTTGCAGGGACTTCAACCTCCCTTCCCTTGACTGCATGCTTCGTGCAATACAGCGTACCCCTCCTTGGTTGGTGCCTCGGCCCCAAATCTGATTGGATCTCTACCACGCCCCGAAAGCTTCAGTCTCCCCCATAATCTTCCGGCGTTTGTTTCATACTGTCCTTGAAGAATTTCAGGGTGCCACGATTTTCTACACTGATGACTCTAAATTTGTTGGTCATATGGAATATGCATTTACGTCTCTCACTGGTGTGGAATGCCATTCTCTTCCAGAATCGCTCAGTGTGTTTGCGGGAGAACTAACGGCTGTTAGTAGGGCACTTCATTTTATCAAACATGTAGCCCTCGACCGTGTTTTAATCTGTTCTGACTCAATGATCAGCCTGCAGGCCATAGACAGATCCTATTCCTCACATCCTTTGGTAATTGATATTCACGATCTCCTCGCTGTTCTTAGTCGCACCGTTCGCTCAGTTGCCTTTCTCTGGGTCCCCAATTTGGGTATCCTAGGAAATGAACAGGCTGGCCAGTTGGCTAGAGTAGCTGTAACTCCCTGCCGGTTCCCCTGGGTTATCCCGGGCGCAGATTTGCGGGTGCAGATGAGATCGCTACTGATACAGGACTGGAAGGCTACTTGTCTGTCTAATAAACTACGCTCCAGCAAATTGACCACTGCAGCTTGGAGTTCTTCCTTACGCCATTCTCGAAGGGAATCCACTGTCCTTTGCCGTCTCCACATCGGTCACTCCAGGCTGACCCATGGTTTTCTTTTGCGTAAAGAGCCTTCCCCACAGTGTGGCTGTAGGGCCCTACAATCTGTGACTCATATATTAGTGGAATGTCCGCTCCTCTTGGCGTTCCGTGCCAAATACGGAATTCCACACTCATTGCCCTCGGTTTTGGCGAATGATTCACGGGTAGCTGACAGTCCTAGGATTTATCCGTGAAGGCGGTTTTTGCTCTCGGCTATAATATTTTATCGCTGACGCTTGGACAGAATGGGTGGGTTCGTGGCCCTCCCTGCGAGCAACAGGGTTTGAAGCTCTCCCCTCACTTCCCCCTCACCCATTTCTCCTTTTAACTTGGTTAATTCACGTTCTTTCCATTTTTCATTTTTAGGCTTCTCATTTAGAAGCATACACTGTTCTCCTGTATCTGCTTGTCGTTAATTAAGGGGGTTCTAGATTTGTCACGACGTTCCCTGCAGAATCCCGCTTCTTCTATTGGCTTTAGTCCTGTTTTACGTGATTTTAACCCCCTTTTAATTCCTATATTTTACTCTCGTCATGGTCTTAGCCGACCACACCCTGGCTTGTACTCCCTACAGAGGTCATAGGACTGATGACCTAGCTGTTTGGTCCCATCCACCCATCAACCAACCAACCAACCAACCGAATACAGGCGTGAAGAGTTGACAGTCCGTACTGCAGGTAATCGGCACTAACTTGTCTTTTCAGTACATCGTCAATGTTATTAAACTGGGTGGACGTGGCCTCGCAAAGATAGCAACGTTGTGCAGATTTTGTGTTGGTAATAGCATTGAACACTTTACCGTCTACTATGATCACGCTTAAATTGTATTTAATGGAAATGTCATTCCCATGAATGCCTGGAGTTGTTCGATCAGTTTGTCGTAATACGATTTCTCATTTAAAGTAGTTTGTTCTGTTTCCGTTGTAAATTCTAATTTCAGTGGTCTGAAAAAGAGGGCTGAAGACGGCTTCGGATTATTCCATAATATATTTTCTTCTTTCGTTTCTTCATTTACACCTGCAAGTTTCAGTGGAACAAGCGAAGTGAAAAATAAACGTGCATCTGAAATACTCTAAACTGAAAACTTCATTTTATCCATGCTTTGCCCGGAAGTTCCGTCGAAACCCCACTTCCAAACAGAAGCCATATTAGACATTTATGAATCACTCGTATGTACCATTCTAACCTCAGCTTTTGATTCTGTAAATGTGAGGGTTTTGTCTGGAGGGCAGCTAGCCTTTATCGCTGCCGAAACAGCTGAGTACAGTGGATAAAGTGGGTTTAAGCCTTCAGCCCCGTTTCTCAATGCTGGTAAGATTCTTTCGACAATTTCAAGTCAAAAGGAAGTGCTAGGCCTTCATTAGCATCATACGAGGATGTCGATGTTACTGACAATCGCCGGCCGCGGTGGCCGAGGGGACTGAGGCGCTCCAGTCACGGTCTGCACGGCAACTACGGTCGGGGGTTCGAATCCCCCCTCAGGCATGAATATTTGTGCCGTCCTTAGTATTAGCTAGTTCACAAGTAATTTGTAAGTTTAGGGACTGATAACCCCTTAGTTAAGTCCCATAAGCTATACAAGCATTTGAACTTTTTTGCTGACAATCGCAAGCCTGCCTTGTATTTTTTCGCCTTTGATGGGCTAGAGAGTTCGACGTCTTTCACAAAATTCGCAGCATCTGGGTGCCCCGAAGCTCGAAGACTCATTTGTGCAGCGAACGATACGTCTACAGGAATGAACTTTGTACGAATCTGCTCAGTTCTCCATCTTTTGGACCTTGTGGATAATGTTTCAAACTTTTTACCAGGTTGGCCTGTTGATTTAGTGACAAGTTTCTCATTAATCGGAATATATACTATTTCATTTAATTAGGCTTCGTTCTTCTTGAAAAAATAATCTTGTCGCCTAGTTGCTTCTTTATATTTCCTTCTTAGCTTAGTCAACAGAAATGAAATGGTAAGCATTGTAAGATTACCGCCCAATAGAAATATTGGTAATTAATAGCATTTGATAATTAAACAGTGAGAGTTCACTGCAAACATTGACCATGCCAATGCACTAAATGTCACATAATTTTAACCTTATTAATTATGGTAGCAATGTATGTACACAGTTGGGTGACAACATTTATAGTTAGGCCATAGGTAGAAATTCTCCACGTTGAGATTTGCTGTGTGCTTGTAGCTGACGGGAGGCCAGCGAGCAGGCCGACGTTGGTGGCTTGTTCCAGCTTAGGATTTTCCAGTTCGTTTCCGGTGAGGGGAGAGAGGGACAATGGCGAGTGCCAGGCACAGTGCAGTGCACAGCGTGAAATAAAATATTCTAATACTACTGGCATTTGAAGTAATACGATGCAGTTAGGAACCTTTAAGGCCCTTATTGCAAAATAGCCTGTTGATAAATAAACAATACATTAGCTGATATAGTCACATCTGGCGTAATATGTTTAATTGACGATGAAAAGTAATAAATTACCAACGAAGACAAGACAGTTCCACAACTAGCATGGCAATGTTTGTTTATAAAAATAATATATTAAATATTTCTCATTTTATTTTCAATTAATCTTGTGAATTTTACCTTGAAATATTTCGTTAAATCACTTATCTGTGATATAAGAACTTGCACGATTATAATAAATAGTACAAAGGATGTTTATACTAATATAAAAACGTAAGAAAATATTTGTTTAATGTGTAGTGTAATTATTTTGATTTTAAGTAAAGTTTTAGAAATGTATTGGCTGAGCGCTGTACGTTGGCAAATCGGTTAGAACAGCTCACATGGGGAAGTTGATGACGTAGGGGAAAAAACCCCGGCAGTTGAGCTTTTGGCGCGCACGCGCGCGAGGGCAGGAAGTGACGAGGTCGGGAGCACGTGGAGAACTGGCCGGGCGGCGTCGCTCTGCAGGCAGTCGGCATGTGGACCTCGAGGTGGAGGTTATAGATTTGTGTGTGGCAATCGCCACGTGTGGGTGCTCGTCGTAGACTGCACCATGTTGAATCGAGTGCTACTGTGTGTTTGTGGATATTTAGCCGGCGGAACGAGTTTTGCATCGCATTTAATTAAAGTGACTGTGATTTGTTAATGTAACACGTGTCGTCGCATAGGCATGAACATAAACGGTGTTTGAGACAGCCACATGGTGATAAAACAATTTGCGACAAATATTCACTTTTGTCTGGGGGCTCACGAGCTATAACTTTATTTGATAAATGTGCCGACGTACAGACGTATCAGCCACAGGGTTCTAATATTGTGAAATAAACAACATAAAGTGAACTTTCACGTGTTTTCAAAAATAGTAGTTAGTACACCCTTTTCTCTCATGAACTTGATTTTATTATGAATTTGTTTTGTTAATCATACGCACGGAAGGAAAGCTGCGAACGTGTGATATCATCCCCTAGAAAACGAGTCAAACAGTCGCAATCACAGTTCCAGTGTTTTTGCATGTTTAGGAATTTGGTTCGCAGTTGGTGGTTGTGAGTTTTAAAAATTAATCTTTGCCTATTTTAAACTCTCACCCCGACCTTCACGCTCGCAGCATCATATTATCGGGAATAGTAACCGTATGTCCACATTCTTCTGCCAATATATTTTTTAAAATATCCTATGAGTACCTCCAAAACGTTTCACAAATATTCTTTTGTTAATAGAAAAACTTCTTTCCTCGAAAAACCAATTCTGGAATACGATACATCAGATGAAACGGAAATTAAACAAAATATCTATATTAACTTTTCGTCATTTTTCTAATTATTTCAGTCTTTACGCTGCTTCTATGCATAGATTGCAGTTTAAATTGTACAAATGTTCCTCATAATTACTTAATTCTAATATCATTTTTGTAGATGTCTCAAAAATGACATTATGCAAGTGTCGCTTAAAACGTGGCACAAAGCCAGAGTAGCAACTAGTAGCAGGATTTGAAGCTTGGTTTACAAAGGTAATAATTTATACTTGCGGACACAGCGCAAAAGAAAGCGGAATATGGTGGAACTCATAACTTCTCTATTTTTAAGCGCATTTTACAATTTTCTCCTCTGTTTTCCTGAAGTGCGTTGATTGAAAAATAAACATGCATAAATGATGGTTTAGGGCTGGTTTGTCAATGTCTCGTTAAGTTCCTGTTAAGATTTTAACTTGTCGTTAGCAGAGAAATGCGTTTGTCAATGTTTCGTTATGAGTTAAACTGACGTTAAAGGACGTCAAACTGACTGACTGCTAACCTCGAACAGCTGTTTATTCAGACAGCACTTTCCATTTGTTTCTATTGCCAACATAATCGCCGGCCGCGGTGGCCGAGGGGACTGAGGCGCTCCAGTCACGGTCTGCACGGCCACTACGGTCGCGGGTTCGAATCCCCCCTCGGGCATGGATATTTGTGCCGTCCTTAGTATTAGTTAGTTCATAAGTAGTTTGTAAGTTAAGGAACTGATGACCCCGTAGTTAAGTCCCATAAGCTATACAAACATTTGTACATTTTTTTGCCAACATAGTCGAAATATATCGTACCTTCCCGTTTTCTCCAGGTTAGCAAACGAGAGGCATATCTGGCAATGACAAACGTAATACACTTGACGAGCACATTTAACTGGACGTTAAAGGCATCTTCTCTTTTACTAACGAGAAGAGTAACGAGATATGGACGAACCGGCCCTTAATAGTGATATAAGGTTTTTCATAAGTACATACCTTCTGAAATACCCTCCATATTGAAAGTATTGGCTTCAGTTGCACAAAACACAGATAACTGTTTTCGACAACAAGACTGTTTTTGTAGCCTGGCCAGCCGCACGCTCGCTAACAATGAATTGCCGTATTTGACCTGAGATATAACCGAACAAATGAACATCTGGTCGTCGCCACAGCCGGCATTCAGTTGTCCCGGCATTGCTGAAGTCAAGCTGACAGTCCAAAACACAGTTTAACATATACAGTCACGACACTCCCGCAGATTTTTTTTATACACTACGACTGCGGCGCTCCAAGCGGTCGGTCGGCAAGCTACATTTCTGAATATGGTATTGGATGAGTGCGAATAGTATCCTTTATACTGATTTTTACAGACTTTTCACTCTAGGGAACGTGTGTAGTTCCATAAAAATAGGTAGTATTTTAAAATTAGCTCCAACTTTGTCTTTATTAGGTTTACTGAGATCCCTGATGAGGTACGAAATGGTACATTGCAGGACAGTTTATTTACAATTATCTGGTAACCTACAGGCTTTTGCTGAATAATATATTTTCTATTGAAAATAAGAAATGGCTAAAAAACGCCGGAATACCTGCCTTTGGCAAAAAGTCGTCGCTTTTCTACTCAGGAATATTATGGTTTCTTTATTACAATTCGAGTAAAATCGGTGAGGGCGGAACGTAGGAAACGCATATATAATGTAATAACTACAGTATTAACGTACAAAAGCAGCCACCCCAACTGTAGCTGAAGGAAAAACGTCACAGACCTGGCAAGAAAACAGAAAAAGCAATCAAAGTGTTTTCAGTAAAGAAGAACACAATTCACTCAATTCCACAATTGTTGCTGCAACTGAACCACAAACGACAAGAATCTTCAAGACATTTTCATCTTAAGCAAAATTAATAACACTCAAACGAATATGCGCGTATCAGAAAGACGTGTGAAGCCTAAAAATGTTCGAATCATTAGACTACACACCGAATTGATACGGGTCAAAAAACTCTTGTCATAGTAAGAACACACCATAATAGAAATTTATGTTTCTCTTATGTTTATATTCTACTTACTTTCAGCGGAATAAGCTGCAAAATAACACATATTCGTAAGTATTTGTTCATGACTAAGTTGTTCATTACACCTTTGAATCACTTAAATTCGGCTGTTTTTACACCAATGTCCTTGTTATGTATATCTCTTAATATCTTACTAAGGCTTGTAACGCAAAAACTATACCAACTATTTCGTTAATTACGTACACAAATAATTGTAAACGAACATCACTCCTACGGCGGCTTGCCCACCACTAGGAGCGCTAGCGTCGTTGCAACACTCATTTGGTAACAACTTTCACAGCAGTGAGTGTCGCGACTGTATATGTTAGACTGTGGTCCAAAATTCCAATCTATAAACTTTTTTTCTTCCCTTTTTGGCCACGTTTTCAACATTCTTGCCCAATGTGTGACACCGTGGTAAGAATCTCATTTAGAAAGGTTAGGGAACTCTGGGTGATTTATTCAAGGTTGCCCATCCGGTGTCGGTGCGGAGTGCGGTTGTGTTTCCCGGCTGACACTAATTTCCGGAGAGGCCGTTCTCTTTTGAACCAGCGTGCTCGTTATGAATTCTCGGAGCTTTCTCTTGCTGATTAATTTCTGTCCGAGGAAATTTGACTCAGAAATGAAATTACATGTCTCCGGCAATTTTCTGTCAGAGGAACGAGGTTTAGTAGTGCTTGAAATGCTTCATCGACTTTTTATAGACCCCTTCACTTCATGATAGTACTTCATTAACTCTCACACTGTTAAGTTAAGCTGAATATTTATTACGAAAACTTTCTGCTTGAAAGGTAATTTTCAAATTTAAGGAACGCTAACTTGCAAGCAGTACTTCATTACAAATGATGTAATTGTGTTTCACTTGCGGTTCTGTTCATAATACAGGATTTGACAGTATATTGCTTTGCAAATAAAAATCTACTTATTCCGAAAAAATTTAACCTTGATACCACATGAACACCCGAACATATGTGAAATTCCACTTTTTAATAAAATATAGTCTGTTATACAAAAAACAAGAAACACATCGCTCTGGATTTCAGATATAAATGTGTATATTTTTGGTGTGCAATGACCAGTTTACAACTACGGCGATAATTTTTAGTTAATTGCTCACAGAGAAGATCATTGATTACGAAACTGAAAATTGTTTGTGAAATATGACGTTCGCACCTTCGTTCATGTATCTTCCCCCTTCATCTGGTATTCTGACTAGTTAAAAATATTAATTTCTGCATTTCCATAGAACCTATCATCACTATAAAAGTTGATCTTACTATTTATTTCTCCTTTCCTTAAATAATTAAAAAACTCATCAAAGAAGAGATTCGATTTCACAATTATATTTGCTACAACATTAAAAATGGATCTCGTGATTCCAATTTGTTTTCTGTTTCAATGCGAAAATGTACAACTACGAATGTACTCCGAAAGACTCCTTACTGTGTGTGACGGAGGGTACGTTTTGTACCACGGTAACTTCCCCTTTCCAAGCAAACGTAGGCTTCCGCGGCTGTTGTCACTATCAATAAAATTCTTCCGGGTATGAGACCGTGTCGTCATTTTATAAACTCTACCGAAGTTTCGGCCGCTGTTGCAAACGGCCTTCACAGTTCCCGATGACACACACCGGTCATCTCTATATATAAAAGGCAATGTCCCAACTGACTGACTGACTTACTCACTCATCATCCCCCCAGCCCAAACCACAGGAGACAGATACTAGAAATTTGTAGAGGGTGTTGATCTTACTCTGTAGGCATCATTTAAGAAGCGATTTTTCGATATTCCGTCCGCAAGGAGATGAAACGTTTTTTGAAAATACATTGCTATTAAGGCAATTTTGAAGCTAAAACCACATAAATTGGTATATCTTTTCTTGGTCAGAATTAAAAAGACACGTGATTCGGTATTTTCAGAAAATTAATCATTTAGTGGGTAAAATAGGGAATGAAACATTTTTTGAAAATAGGTTGCTACTAAGCCAATTTTGAATCCAGAATTACAAAAAATATTTCCATACTTGGTTGGAATTTAAAAGACAAATGGGATATTTTACGAATTTTAACTATTAAGGGGTGCCATAGGGGGTTAGAAGTAGTAAAGTCAAATGTTCAAAGGTTTGTAAATCTTAATAGACTTAACTACGGAGTCTTCAGTCCTTAAGGTTTACAAACCAAACTTATGCTAAGGACAATACAGACACCCATGCCCGAAGGACGAATCGAACCCCCGACGGCGAACAGCAGCGCGCTCCGCAGCATGGCGCCTCAATACGCACGGTCATCCTGTCACGGCTACAAGTAGTATCACAACATTTCATTATGATAGTACTTAAGCTATATCTGTGAAAATGTATATTAAGAGGGAGAAACAACTGTTTCAGACCAACCAGCTTACGCATGCCAAGTAGCAGGCGTTAAGCTAGTCATACATAAGATGTGCCTCTTGTAGTTCTAAATGATTTTGCAGTCCTCCTTGCGACGTTGAGCTTTTATAAAAGGCCAACAGTGAACTATTGTTAGCTGTTCTTGTGGTCCTATTTATGCGAAAATGTGATGATGGCATTTTGCGACAGTGGATTAAAAATATGTACTGACGCCGCTAATGTCGCCAGCAAATAATGCAGTTGGGCTAACATGAGGTAAAGGGTACTATTATATATTATAATAGAACCCTTTACCTCGTATTAGCACGATTGCAATTTTTGGTGACGAGATCAGCTAAATATAGTTCCTTGTAAAACTAAATATATTACTCGTTAGAGGACTGAGCAGATCGACATCAGTACTAGCAGAACAGCAGACAAAAGATTGTCATTTTCTGTCATCTAGATTACCGGTATTGTTCTTTCTTTTATCTCTACCATCGTTCATGTCCGTTCAGTCATTGTCTTTTGTAACATTTATTACCGCCATATTTTTACACAGAAGGAATATGTTCTCTAAGTTTTGTTTATAACATACAGTACAGCTGTTAACAGTCTATAATGTGTATTATTATTATTATTAAGTCTTTTCGTATGCCACATACTAAGAGACGGTACACGACCCACTCGGTTAGCCATGTGGTCTAACGCACCGCTTTCCGAGACTGGGAGGCGTACCGGCCCCGGGTCGTATCCGCCCGGCGGTTTAACGAAAGGGGTCGGAGTGCCGGGCAGCCTGGATGTGGTTTTTAGGCGGTTTTCCACATCGCCCTAGGTGAATACCGGGCTGGTACCCAAGTCCCGCCTCAGTTACACGATTCGCAAACATTTAGTTACTCGTTACACTTTCAGACATGTAACACTATACGCAGGCATTTGGGGTACACATATCTTCCCGGGGTGCAATGGGTGGCGACAGGAAGGGCATCCGGCCACCCTGTCAATACTAACATGCCAAATCCGAATAACTAAGCCGACCCTGCATGTGTGGGAAACGGGCTAAAGAGAAAGAAGAAGAAGATTCTAAGAGACGATACATCACACTTGTCCGCTTCCCCTTCCGCTACGAGTCTAACCGAGTCGCTTCACTTGCGAGCGCCTGTGCTCGAACTATGAGCAGCTCGCTGTGCCACTCCCGAGTTTCTTGCGTCTGCTGACCGGTTCTAATTACCGGTAATCCTTCCTGTAGGTGCGAATCAATACTTTTATCTTCATGAGTTTTAAGTTTGAGGGAGCAAATATTGACAGCACCTCCAAAACGCTTTCGCACTTACTGAATAAACCATTCACTTTATATAAATCTTATATTCATGGCAATTTTAATAGCGTAAGTTCCTGTACACGTATTGAACAGCAAATTTCGTGGTATCTAGGCGTTGTAGTAATACATCACGAGATCGTAAATTATAATATGATAATATGAAAAACGATTAACGATCCAATATATTTCCCAAAAACTTGTGGAATACTTTCTGGTGAAATACTGAGGAGCAGAATACCACAGTATTATGCTGTGACCGAAGTTGGCACCACGTTTCAGTTCGCCTTCAAAACCCATATTTCCCTCCAGTCCTTTCCCTTGCACACAAAGCACAAAATCATCTATCCAGAATAAATCTACCTCAAGGATTCACATAGCACACTGAACTGACACAAATCGACTTCGAGTAGAAATTGCCGCGGCGGATTAGCCGTGCGCACTGTGGTGCCGTGCTGCGGTCCGCGCAACCGTTTGCCGTCGGGGGTTCGAGTTCTCCTTCGGGCATGGGTGTTTGTTTTTGTCCTTGGGTTAGTTTACTTAATTTAAGTAGTTTGTAAGCTACGGACTAATAACCAAGCAGTTGAGTCCGATTTGTAGAAATTATAACTGTCCGATTAGTAGAAATTATAACTGCTTGCAATTGTTTAGACATTCTCGAATTAGGTACCATTTGAGACGAAATTTCTTATTTTATGGTTTCGTATTTAGGACCGATATGGTGTGAATGTTCCTTCACCACAATTCCTTTAAACCATGCATTACCTGTATTTGGAGACTCTGCCATCCAGTTTTAGTAAGTCAGGAAAGAACCAGCGTGTAACTGTAAGGTTCGTTTGTGTACTAATTTATTTGGTCAACTGTCGCTTATAGTTGGTAAGTTTATGTGTCTATCACATCTACTGAACTATGTACCGTACAGGATTATTTTTTTCAGGGGTTGCGAAGACACAGCCTGCAAAGTTTGTTGCGAATAGAGTTAACAGTTAAAAAGTAAGATATTGAAACGTCATGAAGTGCTGAAGTTTGACCGCATGAACAGCGAAAATGTAGGAACCGATAAACTTCCTTATTTTTATCATTTTGATTCGGGGTGCCAGCGAAAGAAAAGTTTGTGAAAGTTTGAGAGTGTATTGAAGTATGTTGAAAGTCACTGTTATGGTCAAGTAATGGACGAGCAAAACTAGAATGTTAGAGTACCTTCATCGTCAAGACAAAACACATATTCTGTTTTCAATACTTAACGCGTTAAACTTAGGATAAAAGTATATCTCTTTATGATTAGATTACGACAACTTTACATTTTTAAATTCAGACAATAACAAATTGAAAATGAAATTTTTGTTGACCCTGTAAACCGCCGGATAGCTCATCGTCAACAAAAAGTCCAGGACAGCGAAAAACGGATTTTATATTGTAGTATGTTCACATTGCACGTTTCAGCAAACAGTTGTCATCTTCAGATGTGCTGTGAATAGACATGTCTGACGTTCCTTGGCGTAATATTTATTTGTTTTTAAAATATTACCTACATCTCAAACTTCCATGCAGGAGTACGTCAATTAGAAATAATAACGTTGCTTATTCCTAGGAATGTGATTAAATATTTGAATTATCAGGCGATGGTTTGTGAACAGAAGAAAATCGAAGTTAGAGTCCTGATTCATCGGTAAATTTTCACGGGTACCTCGAGATTTCTTTGTGTATAATTACTAAGTTGAGAGTTTTGAACTTCATTTCCCTTATGTCTACATTTGTCAGTTTCTAGTATATCGTGTAAATCTATAATCTATGGGTATACACAGTGTAGAATCTACTGAAGTTTCACGTTTTATACAACCTACATTTTCTTTCTTTTTAGTGACAAAAGCTGTATCCTAAAGCAATGGCCTAGTATTTGATGAAGAAAGAAGAAATATGATTTTATCTTTGTTTGTTTGTTTGTTTGTGTGTGTGTGTGTGTGTGTGTGTGTGTGTGTGTGTGTGTGTGTGTGTGTGAAAGCCTGCGACTGTGAGATAAATGGATTTGTTTATAAAAAACAATACTGCTACCAGTTACGAGTATTTTTTTTGTGTACACATTTAAAATTTACACGAAACATACGATGACAAACTCCACAATCCCTGCAACCTCATGTCATTCAAACATCCACAAACAGGCAGTATGCAGGTCAACGCTACATAGAACAACAAAAATTCCGTTAAGCCAAGAAAACATGAAACAAGAAACAGCCATAGTGAAAGAAATTGCAGTTGCCTATGAATATAACCCAGCCATGGTCGACACCATACTAAACAAAATAAAGAAAAAATCCACACACAAGCCATACCATAGATAAACAAGACAATAATAAATGCATAGGCATAATTCACAGAAGAATGCAAACATGTTCAAAAATCACAAAATCAAAATTGGATTTTCTACAAACAACAAATTACAACAAAAGCTACCACTTAACATTAAGTGCAAACATGACCCATATTCTGACCTCGGAATGTATAAAGTAACATGCCAAGAATGCTCCAAGTTCTACATAGGACAAACAGGCCGAAATATAAACCCCGGATACACAGAACACATCAAAGCCTACACACACACACACACACACACACACACACACACACACACACACACACACACACATCAGCAATAGCAATACACACAAAAACACAGGACACCCATTTAGAGAAATTAAGCAGAATATCAAAGTACTCCGCCGACTAGACAAAGGACATAAAAGAACCTATATGAAGAACTGGAAGTGTAGACGCATTATAGAAAATGTGAAGACAAAATATTAAATGAAAAAGTGGAGAGTGAAACTGTAATTTTTTTCCGATAGCATACTCAAATAAAAATGTTACTAAGTGTAAATGTAGCACCATTATAAATATGCATAAATTAGGACAATGAACAAAAGTAAAATATCCACTATAAAAATGCAGCATACTCTCTGGAAATATTGTCTTTGATAAAATCCCGCTAAAGGGTATATTACACGGAGCGTATTTGGTCGCTAGTCGCTGGCGTCTGTTGTCGCTCGGCGTATTGGCGAATAGCGAATGAATACGCTGACGCAATGACACGCAGCGACTTCAGACGCTAGCGTCTTCGTAAAAACAATTGAAACACGACGTAGCATATGATACATTGTTTTGGAGGTTAGGTGATACCAAACAGTTCTGTTTCCCAAGGTGCGACATGGTTGCGAATTTATATCAGTGATCCATTTTGTAATTACTTTTAATGTCTTTATATACGTTGATCACAAAATTTTTGACGACTGGTTTCGGTCAGTGATGACCATTTTCAAGTCTACAGCAAATCGGAAACAGGACAAATTTAGTAATAGACTACGGTACCTTATAAAACATAAATAAGGCATTAAAGTCATCAATATAAAAAAACGTGTTAATAATATTATACATCATACCTGTTGTTACATTCCTTAGTGAAGATACACTTATGCTGTGTTGATGCCATATGGCTATATTACATGTATTTATGAATGTAATGCATTATTTGTTTTCTAAGATAGTCTAATACTTGATGTATCCTTTTTCTGATTTGTTGTAGACTTGAAAATGGTCGTCCTGATCGAAACCGGTCGTCAAAACGAAAATAAATTTTGTGATCATTGACGTAAATAAATATATTAAAAGTTCTGCGTCCCACCAAACAAAATATGAAGTGGAATTGTAATCAAATTTTTGAAAATTTATCGAAGTTTTCCAGTATTATGGGACATTAAAAATAACGATTATTTAAATTTTATTCTTGGCGAGATCGCTATCCTCATGATGGTAATCTGTTTCCTTATTTTAGCCTCTACCATTTACAGTAATCTATAAAAATTTTCTTATGTGATCATCATTATATTTTTGTAGTCAGAAGGATCTTCACACGATAATTCACCCAAAAGATATGCAGAAGCACCATATTTATCCCTCCTCGCAAACAACCTTCTAATCCATTTTCTTTTATTCTTTTCTACTTTTCCGTTTTGCTTTTGGTTCATGAATTGTTCTTTTAAAACTGTTGCGAGAAACACAACGCCAGCATTTACAATTTCCTTCGACATTTTGACTCGACTGGTGGCTACTTTAGACGCTGTCGTATATGACACGGGGCGACCAAAGACGCCAGCGACCAAAAACGCCAGCGACCAGCGTCTAAAGTAGCCCACCCTTCAACTTTAGACGCTCGCGTTTCGGAGCAGCGACTTTGTTCGCTGTCCCTGTTTACACGGAGCGAATTTAGCAGCTGCGTCCAAATACGCCAGCGACTAGCGACCAAATTCGCTCCGTGTAATATACCCTTAAGGGATCCTTTGTAGCCAAAGAGATTGTTTGTAGCATACTCAGTGAAAATGTGTCTTTGGTAAACTTAAGCTTTGAACATTTCTGTAACTTTTTATTTGTATGTATGTTTCTGACAACTGATGTACTTAAGTGCAAAAATATTATATGTGATGTTTGACATGTGAGTTCTGCCTTAGGTGGACCAGACAAAAACTGTAAGTAAAAAGCTTTTCAAAAAATTCCGCCATTAACTCCATATACAGATAACCATAAAGTAAAACCGCGCGTATTTATATAATATTACAGTAATGACAGCAGAATGAAGCAGGAACTCACGAACCAAAAACATCATAAATAATATGAAGCAGCACAAAAACGCAATTGAAGATGGGAATAATTTCTCGAAACGTGTCGTACTAAATAAATAAAAATCCCCTCAAAAACATAAAATGTACAACGCAAGTCTCGCGACTCCACCATAAAAAGTCGTGAGATCTCATGGGAAACCAAGTCGGTTATTTTAGTCCCATTTGCATGAAGTATTTTAAATATCAGTATACATTGCCTTGCAATTGCCAAGTCATATTTATTATAGAAATAAAGATGTGTAATTTTGATGTAGTCACTACAGATGTTGGTAGAAAACTAATTTTATTAAAAAAAACTATGACAAGATGTTGACTAGTTGGTTCCATGAACACTAACGAAAATAACCGACTTGGTTTCCCATGAGATCTCACGACTTTTTATGGCACGAGGAATTCTTCGCGAGACTTGCGTCTTTGTTCATTTTATGTTTTTGATGGGATAACATTTCTTTTTGTAGGTAGTCCTTTGCTGTATAACAGTTTGTACATCAGCCACGGATTTTCTTAAAACCCATTCCCTGTCTCTTTGGTTAGGTTTGGTTTCTTTTGGTTTGATGTAGCAATATTTATGACGTCCGGAAAGTCGATTACATTGTTATTGCTCAATCCTTTCATCGTGTACAATATTGCCACCTCAGTGGATCACTATACAAATATCAACAAGTTAATGTTGTATTTCGAATCCGTTTGTGAACTTCATAATACACGAAGGTTACGGACAAAGGTATATTTTCTTGTAGATGTGAATGTAGTATTACACAAACATCAACACGTTTTTCTAGTACACAATAGAATTTTATACGGCAGTGGTGGTGTAGTGTGCTGAAGTTGGCAGCAGATGACGAATGAGACACTTCGGAAAAGCAGTCACGTAGAATGATCGATGTAGTCTTTCGTGTTGACCATGAAGTAAATAATTAATTCTGTTCCTGCTCTGTAAGTGACAGGTTCTTGTATGTACCCCTCAAAAGCAAACACTTCGTTGCCAACATTTGCACACTCTGCTACCGCCGTAAGTAAAATTTAGCCTTTACATCAAAACTCTAAATAAGCCGATATTTTATCAGTTGATGCTTATTTCTTATTACTGTTATATCTGTATACAAATAATTTTTAATACGTCTTAAAAGTAACAGTGAGTCCAATAGTACTGTATTCGGTAGTGAAAGTCTATTAATGTGTGTTTGTGGTTCTGTCGGGGATTGTTTGTTTCGGCACCTCGAACACTGTTATTCTCGGATGTTTTCTTTTCGATGCTCATCTTACATCGATTTTTTTGGGTTAAATTGTATGACGCTTCTCGCCGGGCTCCACTGCTTATGTTGGCACTAATGGTTAATGGCGGCAACTCAGATGACCAATAAATGTTCTCTCTTGACAATGAAAATTATTTTTTTTTTCCTGAACGGACAAGGGTACATACAAGAACCCGTCAACCATAGAGCAGGTACAGTATTAATTTTGCTGTGAGTAAAACGAGCAGCAATAACACTTACTCTGTAGCTTGTGAAAAATATTAACGCAATTCTATAATTCATTGTTAATCTGTTGCCAACATAAGCAATGAAACCCGGCGAGGAGCGTCGTAAAATTTTACCTTTCTTTGACTTGATGTTAAAATTGATGGTACTATCGATGTTTTTCTAATTTCGACCATCCCTAGGGCAATAGTTGGCAGCACTTCAGTTTTTGACGTCCACTTTCTATTAGAGTTCCGAGAATTTAAATCAAGATCCGAGCTATAGATCTTAACACATCTGCTTCGTTTTACCACTGTTAACTGCTATGTACACTAATGATATCACGTGACAATCTCAGCTTAATGTCGATAACATGAGCAGAACCAACACCTTCTAGAGAAGACAAAACGCAATACTCACTCCAGCGAGTGGCACATAGATAACATAGACTGCACGTCTCCCAGATCACTGGCGTTTTATTAGCTTTGCCGTAATGTGGTTTGAAACCAACATCTAACGTTTTTGCTTCCGGTCTAAAGTTTTTGACCCGCGTCATGTGACGGAATTTTGGATATTACGAGCAATAGTTTTCTCATTTATAACTGAAATCAAGCTAGGATGTAGGTGTCATTGGTACTGTTTGCATTTGCAGCAATTTAAGCTACATCTTACCAGTTAGGCTACTCTTCATTCTCTAATCAGGTGCCTCATGTCATTTCTGACGACTCTTCACTTAGTAGGAAGGTGACAGCTACATTAAAATTAAAAGTAAAAATAAAACAAATTACAGCACCAGGAACCTATCGCTCTACCACAAGAGCAACAGCAACACAGAAATTGCAAGGTCAAGATAGCAGATACTATTCCGCATAGAGAACATGTGTTCGAGAACGGAATTAATGTTTACAGATGTTTCACTTTTTCCTTCCTTTACAGACCAAACACTATCTAAATACAAACTCTGACGTTTGTGTGTCTGCTAGAAGTACCTCAGAATTATGATGATCGGCGAGTCAGTGAGTGACAGAATTAGCGATTTTCGACTGCTAATATTTCGTTAACTATAAGGTGTAGAATAGTATAATTTGAAAATGTAGCTAGTTATAGTAGATACTCCTGGTAACCGAAAATTCAGACTTCTTGATTTATCCACATAGGAGATTCAGGGGGTCGAAAGTGCCGTGAACTGCTTCGAGAAAAGGATGGTATTGCCGTGCGCACCACTTGGCGGGGGCATTGCCGTACCCCCTGAGTTGTGACTGGTAGCTGTAGGAGAAAGAAAGAAATATATTTCTTGCTATATTTTAGCTACAGTTGTGGAAACCCCACAATGTTTATATTCTTCTTGCTGCGAATGTAGCTTACACTTCCTCTTCGTCATTTGCGAATAATGAACTCAAGTTTCAAATTTACGTCTAAATGTATAAAATATTTAATGACCCTCATGTGCCATCCAGTGCATGAATGCTTTTCGTGAAATATACGTCATTTTTCATGTCGTATCTCAATTTTTTCCCTCTCCACAAGGATATATGTTCAATTGTCCTTAATGCCTATTAGTGCTTACTGAGGTGAAAAAACTCGTGCGGTAAGGATATGCACAGATGCACCGAGTCCGTTAGGTATTAATGAAGAAGTTCTCATTTGTACTCCAGTAATTAATATGAAAAGCTTTTTGACGTCGTGCCAATTCGAGCGGACGACCATACTATCCTATTCTCGAAGCAGTTCACGACTCTTTCGAACCCCCTTTATCTCCGTTGTGGATAAATCTTGAAGCCTGATTTTTCGGTTACCGAAACAATCTACTATAACTAGCTATATTTCCAAATTATACGATTCTACACCTTATATAATATTAGCAGTCGAAAATCGCTAATTCTGTCACTCACTGACTCACCGATCATCAAAATTCTAAGGTACTTCTAGCAGACACACAAACGTTAAATTTTGCATTTAGATAGTATTTAGCCTACAATGGAAGGAAAAATTCAGACATCTGTTAAAATTAATTACGTTCTGGAAAACATTTTCTCTTTAAGGAATAATACCTGCAACCTTGGCATTACGAGCACTGTGTTGCTAGTGGTCTTGTGGTAGTGTGCTAAGATCACGTACGGGAGATCGCGGGTTTGATTCCTAATGCCATAACTTTTTTAAATTCTAATAAGTGAAGAGTCGTCAGAAATGACATAATACACCAGATTAGAGAATAAGAAATAACTTGTAAGATATGGCTTAAAGTGCTGCACATGGAAATAGTACCAATGACACCTACGTTATAGCTTGGATTCTGCTACAGTAAAAATGAGAAAACTTGCTCGTAATGTGATATCATTATATAAATACGCGAACTTGAAAAGTGAAGTACCGATTTTCTACGATAATTTTATCAGGAGGCCAATGTAACTTATATAATTCGAAATATTGTTTGCTACGGATGTGTACAATAGAATAATCATGAGTGTACATAGCCATTAAGAATGGTACAACGGAGTAGATGTTTTCAGATCGTAGCTCGGATCACGGTTTAAAATCTCCAACCCTAATAAAAAGTGAACGTCAAAAATTGAAGTGCTATCAACATCTGCCCTAGGTATGATCGATATTATAAAAACATCGATGGTAATATCATTGTTCAATGCAAAAAAAAAAAAAAAAAAAAAAAAAAAAAAAAAAAAAAAAAAAAAAAAAAAAAAAGATCGATGTTCGATGAGCATCGAAAGGAAAACGTCCGAGAGTATCAGTGTTTTCGGTGCCGAAACACAGTCCTCGGCAAAACAACAGACACAAAATAATGTTCAAATGTTTGTATAGCTTATTGGACTTAACTACGGGGTCATCAGTCCCTAAACTTACAAACTACTTATGAACTACTTAATACTAAGGACGGCACAAATATCCATGCCCGAGGGAGGATTCGAACCCCCGACCGTAGTGGCCGTGCAGACCGAGACTGGAGCGCGTCAGTCAGCTCGGCTACCGCGTCCAGCTCAAAAGACACACATTACTACAGTACCGAATACAGTATTATTGATCTCCCTGTCACTTTTTATCAATGTATCAACAGTTATCTGTGTGCGGATATAACAGTCGTACGAAATAGGGATAAACGTATAAAATTTTCACATTTAGAGTTTTGAAGTAAAGGCTAAATTTTACTTACGGCGGTGGCATAGTGTGCAAATGTTGGCAACAAAATGTTCGCTTTATGAGGGTTACATGCAAGAACCTGTCAACTACAGAGCAGACACAGAATTAATTATTTACTAAATGGTCAACAAGAAATACTATGCCCCTCATTCTACGTGACTGGTTTTCCGAAGTGCCTCATTCGTCAGTCGCTGCCAACTTCAGCACACTACGCCAACACTGCCGCAAGTAAAAATTTGCCGAGTACTAGGTAAAATTGTCGATGATATGTAATACTAATGTACTTATCCGCAACTTTCGTGTATTATGAAATTCAGAAACTGATGCGAAATACAACACTAACTTGTTGATATTTGTACAGTGATCCAACACAGGCCGCTGTACTATACATGATGAAAGGATTGAACAATAACAATGTAATCGACTTTCCACACTTCCAAAATACTGTTACATCAAACCAAACGAAACCAAAGCTGACCAAAGAGACAGGGAATGGGTTTTAAGAAAATCTGTGACGGATGTACAAAAAAATTACAGAAAACGACTACCTACAAAAAGAAATGATATCCCATTAAAACATAAAATGCACAAAAACGCATGTCTCGCAACGAATTCCTTCCACCATAAAAAGTCGTGAGATCTCATGGGAAGTCAAGCCGGTTATTTTAGTTAGTGTTCATGAAGCCGGCCGAGATGGCCAAGCGGTCTGCGGCGTGCCAGTCACGGTCTGCACGGCCACTAAGATCGGGGGTTCGAATCCCCCCTCGGGTATGCATATTTGTGCCGTCCTTAGTATTAGCTAGTTCATAAGTAGTTTGTAAGTTTAGGGACTGATAACCCCGTAGTTAAGTCCCATAAGCTCTACAAACATTTGAACATTTGTTCATGGAACCAACCATTAAACACCTAATCACATTTTTTTTCTAATTAGTTATCTATGAACTTCTGTAGTGACTTTATCAAAATTACCTTTATTTCTATAATAAATATGAGTTGGCAGTCGCATTGCAACGTAAACAAATATTTTAAATACATTATTCAAATGTGAGATATTCCATTCATACGTGATTACGTCTGGTGACGTAGTGGAATATAAATTATTTTTATATGTCGATATGTAATTACCCAATTATTATATGTATTCTGATGTCGTTATATTATGATGCGATTGCGAAGTTATTGCACAGCGGCCGGAGATGCCGGTCGTGTCTGTGAGTGTGTGTGTGTGTGTGTGTGTGTGTGTGTGTGTATGTGTGTGTGTGTGTTTTTATCTCTGACGAAGACCTAAAAGGCCGAAAGCTTTAATGTTGTTGTCTATTATTTGGACGTATCTGCGGCTCACCGGACGTCTCTGTGGTGAGTAAGCAACGTATCCTTCTCAAAAATAGAACTAAAGACGTATTATATCAATATAGTCGCTATAAATGTTGGTAGATATCAATAAACTGGTTCTATGAACTCTAACTAAAATAACCGACTTGGTTTCCCATGGCTACATACACTAATAGGCCCCTACTTAAATAACTTTATGCAAATGTGAGGTGTACTTCATTCTTATGTGATTACATAATGGAATATAAATTATGTCATTATGACGATGTGCAATTACCAGATTATTATATTTATTCTCATGTTATCACATTATGGCGCGATTACCAAGTCATTATATTTATTCTAGAAATAAAGATGTATGATTTTCATATAGTCACTACAGATGTTGGTAGATAAATAATTAGATAAAAAAATATGACAAGGTGTTGGATAGGTGGTTCCATGAACAGTAACTAAAATAACCGAGTAGGTTTCCCAGGAGATCTCACGACTTTTTATGGTGGAAAGAATTCGTCGCGAGACTTGCATTTTTGTACATTTTATGTTTTTGATGTGATGATTTTGACCGCACAACGAGAATTAACAAGCGCTTTGACTGAATGATAGCGGCGTTTGAATAGAGTTGGCAGTTCTAACAGACAGGCCACAACATGCGAAGTAACCCTAGAAATTAAGAACGTACGAAGAATATATCCGTTAGGTCACTGCAGCGAAATTTGGCGTTAATGGGCTACGGCGGCAGACGACCGACTAGAGTCTTTGCTAACTTCGCCTCCGCGCCTATCCTGCGCTCGTGACCGTATTGGTTGGGCGACTGAAAAACCGAGACTGTCAGACTAGTATCTCAGTTTGGAAGAGCAGATGGTAGATTTCGATTGTGGCAGAGCCCCCACGAAACCATGGATGTTAAAATATTAATAACAAATTTTCAGAGTTTCAGAAATAAAGTTCCCGAATTTACAGCATTGCAGAAAAATTTTTGCTTTCAAATAATCCGCGGGACTGAGAGTTGGCTTAATCGCAACGTAGGAATCTCTGAAGTATTTAACGAAGAATGGAATGTATATCGCGAAGATAGATCAGGTACAACTGGAGAGGGTGTGTTCATTGCAGTCAATGAAAATATTCTTTCCACGAAAGTCGAAGTTGAGAGCGACTGTGAGGTTATCTGCACGCGTATAACAGTTATACGCCAAATACGTTAATGCTTAGGTGTCTTTACCGGCGAGTCGATAAACAGCTGCGAGTGTTGAAAACAAGCGCCAAGTCCAGATGGGGTACCAATTCGGTTTTGCAAAGAATACTGAGCGGCATTGGCCCCTTACTTAGCTTGCTTTTATCACGAATCTTTGATCCAGCGCAAAGTTCCAAGCGACTGGAAAAAGGCGCAGGTGACTCCCGTGTATAAGTAAGGCAAAAGAACGGACCAAGATACTTACAAACCAAGATCATTAACAATCGTTATCTATGGAATTCTTCAACGTATTCTCAGTTCTAATTTAGTAAATTTCCTTGAGAAGGAAAAGCTTCTGTCCATACATTAGCATGGCTTTAGGAAGCATCGATCCTGCGAAACTCAGCTTGCCCTTTTCTCTTATGACATCTTGCGAGCTATGAAGGACAACAGGCAGACTGATATTTCCCGATTTTCGGAATGCTTTTGACACTGTGGAGCACTGCAGAGGGTTAACGAAGCTACGAGCATGTGAAATAGGTACCCAAATATGTGAGTTGCTTTATTTGTATGGAAAAAATGCTAATTTTTATTGTCATCGACTTGAGCAATCCTGCTCGTAATATTTTTGACTTCATATGTTTCATGTAAGTTTTTATTCTTCTGATGAAGTTGTCCCTAGTGGTAACGAACCCTAGGTCAAGCACCTAAAAATTCCGCAACCGGTTGGCTGATAAAAAAAATGGATTACGGTTGCTGTTAATCAGCCATGTTCAAAGTTGTATATATGTAGCTGTAAATGTAGAGAAGAAATACGCCCACACCTAGTTTATTCAAACGATACCTTATGGAAACAGCTGAACCTATTTGACTTCAGCCAGCTTTGGCTACTTAAAATACTTAGTGCTTCGGTACTTTCTATTGGCGCTTGGAGCTCTTGTATTTCCCCCACTCAGGCACAGCTAAGACAGTTTACATCTGTTACACTTTTTTTTTATTTTTTTTTTTTAAATCTGTTTTCGTCCTATCTGTGAACATCGGTATGTTCAGTACGGAATGCCCTGTTCTCACCAGCCTCCCTGGACACGGAAGTGGTGGTGCAGCACTCAGCAGCTGCAGTGGGCGCGCTGGGAAAGGTCGGGCTGACAAGTGCTGCTGAGCGGAGACAGGCGCATCCCACGCACCTCTCGTTACGTCACCTGCTGCGCAGACCCGGTGGCCCGGCGCTTCCTCTTCGCAAGGCATTGCGCAATCGCAGCGCCGCTCCTAATTCCCAATGGCTCTCGAATCGAAAACCGGCAGCAACTTGGCATTTCTTGGGCTCCTCAAGACAGCCGCTCCGAAAGCCTACCGAAAGCTACGCAATAGCGAGAAGCGCCTGCAACATGTACCAGGACCGCGGTGGAGTAGCCGAGCGGCAGGCCGGGCGCCGTGGCTCAGCGCGCCCAGTCAGAGAGCTGAACGCTCTCTGTAATAAAAAATCTGAGCCAAAGAACATGTAGAACCAAAACGAACAAACCAGATTATCGTAACTACCCATAGAGCAAAAAAAAAAAAAAAAAAAAAAAAAACGTCGCTGCGGAGCGCGCGGTTACTCTCCGTGGAGGTTCGAGTCCTCCCTGGGGCATGGGTGTGTGTGTTTGTCCGTAGGTTAGTTTACCTAGGTTTAAAGGTTTAAGTACATTTGTAAGCTACGGAGACTGATGACCACGCAGTTTGGTCCGATAGATTTACAGACATTTGAACATTTTTTGAACATATACCAGGAAACCGACCTACTGCTATTTATTTGAGACACTTTTCTCTCAGCTGTTAATCAATGTTGTAATCAGACAATGTGGAATTATGAACATTTGTACTGGGGCCGGGAAACCTGGTCACTAAGCAGGCGCCTCCACACCCTAGCAGGTAGCACCTCCGACCCAAGTTCCCACTGTGATATAAATTTCATAACATAACCACAAATAATTAAATAGTTTCAAAGTATATAACAATAAACAATCAACTGATTCGAAAATCCAAGGAATGAAAAAGACTCTTTTGCTATTATTAAAATTTATTTTACGATAACGCGTATCACGCCCATGCCATATCTCCAGGGAAATAGCGTTTCGTATGTTGAGTAAATGAACGTGAGCCTCAGGAGAAATGTATTTTTGTGCTCTTCAGTCCGGAGACTGGTTTGATGCAGCTCTCCACGCTATCCCGAGCAAACCTCTTCAGCTCTTCATAAGAACGGTAACCCACATCTATTTCGATCTGCTTACTCTATTAGTCTCCTGGCTTCCCTCTACATTTTTGCCCCACACCTCTCCAATGCTAAATTTACAATTCATTGATGTCTAAGAATGTATCTACCAATCTGTCTCTTAATCGACATTTCTCCGCAATTCTGTTCAGTGCCTCCTCATTAGTTACACGATATACCAACCGGATCTCAGCATTCTTCTGTAGCACCACATTTCAAAAGCCTCCATCGTCTTCCTGTCGTCCAAGGCAACACTCCATAAGAATGTCTCTAGAAAAGACTTCCTTACACTTACATTAATATTAGTGATTACCAAATTTATCTTTCTCAAAAACGCTTTTTTTCCCATTGCTATTCTGTATTTTACATCATCTGTACTGCGACAATCATATGTTATTTTACTGCCGCAATAAGGAAACTCCTACCACCTTTATTTTTTCGTTACCTAATCTAATTCCTTCAGCATTGATTGATTTTCTTGCACTGCATTCTATTACTCTTGTTTTGCTCTTGTTAATGTGCATCTCATACGCTCCTTCCAACACACTCTCCATTCCACTCAGGTACTCTTCTACGTCGTTTACTCTCTAACAAAATTACACAGCCACACGCAAAATGCAATGTCTCTTCCCGGCCAAATATTCACTTTCATGCCTTTCGACTTTAATAACTGCTGTCTTTCCAAGTTTTCAAATTGTGAATCTGTCGGACCAAACAGGCACCAAACGCCAATTGAACAGAAAAGAATATCTTTCTCAATGGGAGAAGGATATTAAAAATGATGGTGCGCGAATGGATAAATTTAGGCGATAGATTCGTGGACCTACGACCGTTTTGTGTAAGCAAGACAGCAATATCAGCAATTCATGACAAGAAATTTACAGCAATGGGCATTGGCTGCGGCTGCACAATTCGTCGATTTCAAATTCAAGGCGTTTGATCGATGGGTCACGGCATTTAAACAGAAGCACAGAATTTCGCAACGCCAAGATCGCGAAACTTGTTTCGCAAAAAGAAGCGGCGTCAATGGAGGACATCCAGGCGTCTGCGGAGACCTTTCGTCGGCAGATGTGACGTTTAATTCCTCAATACCATGAGAATTATGTGATAAATACTGACCAAACATGTTAATACATGTTTCCTGCGTAAAAATGATTTTACCTATGTAAAATATATCAATTCAAATTTAATTATATAAAAAGATATTTACATACACGTTCGAATACTGCTTAATATCAAAAGTACTATTGTTTCAGGATGCCAAAATCAATCTGTTTTCAGCAGGACTCTCGCTGAAAAAGGGGCAAAACAGTTTTCGTGAAAAAGTCGGAGTTGAATAAAGTGACGCATTCGTACACCGCACAATATTCAATAACATTATCCGGAAAACTGCTCCCACCTGTCTTCATATGCTTACAAGAAGCGACCGGTCATTTCGGACCTCGTATTCACAAATTAATAGATGGCTATGCCAATACTTATACGAACGTCATCGTAACATCATCGAAGTCCGGAAAATTAACAACAGTTTTATACATGGAATTTCTCAGGAAATGTTTAAAATCTTACGTCGGGGAGAATAAATTTTTACTTCTCTTTGAGTCTTGGGGAAGTCAAACGAATCCGGTCATACATGATGCAATTTTTCGAGATGACGAAAATATGCTAACTTGGTCTGTAAAAGTCATACCTCCAAAATACACTTCTTTGGTGCAAACTTGTGATGTTTACTTTTACAGGCAAGTTAAAAATTTCATAAAGCGCTTGCAAAATTGCAGCGCATTGTTACAGGAGAATCGTCAAATTAATTCCCGGGAAGATTGTATAAAAATTCATTCTCTAATTCACCATCAGTTATCGTCACCAATATTCCGAGACATGATTCAATATGCCTGGTTTGCCTCAAAATTATCAGAAACTCGAAACATTTTCGTAAATGTTAATGGGGCATGTTTTTGTACAGATTTATTGCAAACGCCCTGTGATAAAAAAAAAATAAAAAAAAAATAAAAAAAAAGCTTTTATATGTTGCACAAGATGTCGCAAAAATTATTGCTTTTTTTTGTTTTTACGATAAGTACCACTGCGGTTCTTGTTTATAATTATTATATGTATAAAAATTGAATGTTTCCCAATCGACTTTGTTATTCTGATTAAAAACCCAATGTTTCTCCTCATATAAGTCAGAATGAAAAATGGAAAACCCACCGCTATGAATTGTGTTGTTGGACAAAAAGAAAATAATTTTTATTCAATAATGTAACTAATTTGTTAAAGATAATGTAGGTTTAGGAAACTTTCTGAATAATTGGTGGAATAACAAAATAAAAGAAAACAGAAGGGGACAAAAAAGTGCCGGAGGAGGAATCGAACCCGAGACCTCTGGCGCAAGTGTCCGAGCGCCAACAATCTAGGCCAGTCGGTGTATCGGCAAGGGACTAACATTTTATACTCACAAGGCACCTAAAAAACTTCAAATCGATTTTTCTCGGGATCTTCTGAGTAGTGCGTCCTAATATTTTAACCACGTGAAATGTTAGGGGTCCTCTTTCACCACACAAATTTTCGGACAAATCTCCGACCCCACAGTCGTGCCGCCTCCTTGTTAGAGACCATTCGTCTGCGTTGCGTAGTTTTTGCTGCAGAGCGAAATATTGACATACACACGTAGAATTTTTATAGATGTTTGTGCCTGTATTTCACTCTGTAGCCAAAACTACGAATCGCAATCAAATAGTGGTTGTATATGGTATTAGTTATCAGTCTCCTATTGTGCACTATGGTGGTTGAGGTTTGATAACGACAAACGGGTGGACGGTATGGGCCATTAAAGCTATCGACTTATAGAAATTCAACGTTTTTGTGTCTTTCCAACCCCATATCTTCGAACCATTTATCGTTATTTACCCTCAATCACCATAGTGCACAATGGGACACTTGGCAATCATACTGCAATCTGCGTCTTTTGTGCACAAGTTGTTTGATCATATTAACCACTTGCTAGCAAGCCTATCATGCAGGTACTCAACTTATTAAAAGCAAGAAATCAAATCGAAAGAGCAACATTACAGAGGACTATCACCGAGAAGACGACAAAAAAAGGCAGGTTACCAATTTTTCAGTCAGTAATAAACAATTAAAGATCACACCCTGCCATTAATGGGCTTTGAGCATAACCTGGAAGCACACAATAAGCTCACGTAGCGTATGTAGGTGCAGCTCCAGCAGTCCATGACGCCATGCAACAACGCGACTAACAACAATCGAGCGAATGGGATAAAACGGGAGTTACTAACCACCCAATTAAAGGCCACACCCTAACAAAACAGAATTAATCAAGAAGGAATTACACCGTCCCTCGCTGTGCTCCCCACGCAAACCATATGTGAGAGGGAAGAAAAAAAAAATAGACAGGAAAACTATGCCTCTCTTTGAATACGCCCACGAACTGTATAGCTACAGCGGCGTGGACGGCCACAAGGCAAAAGAAACCACTGGCTTGCTTAAGGATCAAAAACAATATTAAAATCGCGATAAACACTGCAAAACCCTTACAAATAGCGACATTGCATATTTAGGTGACAGTCCTCACGACCTAACCCACTAAGAGAAGCAACTCCAGAGGATTACTTGGCTATAAGCAAAGCACTGCCGCCTGCAACTCTGCACCTCTTACGAGACCACGAGGTGTAATACTTAACTTCGGTATTCGTGCCAATCCAGATAGCACCCAGAGAAAGTACTCCCAGTCCAAGGCAATGACACACTCGCACTGGTAACAAGTACAACATGCTGTCACCGTCACCCCAGTGATCCAGCATTCCAATCAACACCACGGTGGCCTTTATAACTTCCACAGCTAGCACTTCAAGTAAGCCTCCACCCGAAGTTTAAATTGACGGAGTAACCCCTTTCGAGCATAACGTCGCCGACGTCGACGGTCAGAGATTATGCTCCAGCCCCAGCCCACCTCCTTCCGGGCTCTTCGGCGGCACAGCACCTACTGCCATCCTTACCATGCCCTACAGCTAGGTTTGAACGTACATGACTTGAACTGTTTGAACAATTTACGTCACAGTTCGGGAAATATCGGGAAATGTTCGAACATTTTATCACGGCGCTATCTAGCAATGCCAGGAGGTACTAACTCTACGATTTACAGCGTAGATATAAATAAATGTTCAAATGTTTGTTAAGCTTAAGGGACTTAACTACGGGGTCATCAGTCCCTAAACTTACAAACTACTTATGAACTACCTTATACTAAAGACGACACAAACATCCATGCCCGAGAGGGGATTCGACCCCCGACGGGTAACGACCTCGCGCATCGTAACATAGCGCCTGAATGCGCTCCGCCGCTCCGCCGCGGCTCATAATAAATCCCTTCTGTGCTGTGAAGTAAACGATTTATAACGAAGATTGGGTGTCATTAATGTACTATGGGGATAATAAGTGTGATATTCCGATTGTAATAGGTTCTAGGGTACATATCATAAGTAAAAACAGTAACGTATATGGGCTATAGGAAAACGATAACAATCGCGATTTCAAATTCTAGTGCTGAGATCTAGCGACGCCCGTTGGTACTACGTAGACAGCAACTCGTGCACCGTTTATTAAATGTTCAAATGTTTGTAGAGCTTATGGAACTTAACTACTGGGTCATCATTCCCTAAACTTACAAACTACTTATAAACTAGCTAATACGAAGGACGGCACAAATATCCATGCTAGAGGGGGGATTCGATTCCCCGACGTAGTGGCCGTGCAGACTGTGACTGGCGCACCGTTTATTCCGAGGTCCCAATTACAGTTTAGTGTTATATGACTTGTTTCCGTCATTGGGTATTAAATGTCTAATGTTTTCCCTATTTCATCTCTTTTAATTTTGTTTTCACGGCAATTGAAAAAATGTTCAAATGTCTGTAAATCTATCGGAACAAACTGCGTGGTCATCAGTCCGTAGCTTACAAATTACTTAAACCCAGATAAACTAACCTAAGGACAAACACATACACCCATGCCCCAGGGAGGACTCGAACCTCCACGGCGAGCAACCGCGCGCTCCGCAGCAAGGCGCTTTAGACCGCTCGGCTACTCCACCGCTGCGGCAATTGAAATGTGGTACATTTGTAACTTTTATTGTGCCGTATGAACAGGGAATGGAACGGTCATTAGCAACCTCTCTCTTATAATCACATTGAATTTAATTTCTACTTATGAAGGAATCACAGTATGGAACATACTTCAACAATCATTTTTTTTCTGTGATTGTTAGCTTTATGAAATTTGATGCAGCAGTTCTGTTATAGTAGCAGATATTTTATCAATGCATCATATCCTGCAGTGATATCAGACAGTTCACGTATGCATTCCTTTAAACAAAATATACAGTTTTTCATAGTGATGCGCTTCTTTTCTTTTACATGTACTTCCAATGAAATTAGTTCTGAGCAAAGCAATATCCAGGTAACTTCAAAATTTCCCGCGTATCGTTTCCAGATATGCATTGCGAGTCATTTATTATCTGAGTGTTCGAACAATTCGATACTGTATCGAGTTCTCAACTGTATCGGGAAATCTGGAGCATGTTCCAACACGAGAACTGTTTGCCCAGCCCTACCACGCCCCGTCGAAGGTTCCGATGCGCAATCGATACAGCGCAGCAACACTGATGGCGAAGGCGACAACAAAATATCGTAATTGCGAGACAAAGCCTGGGCGCCAAAAAGAATTACTAAAAAGGGAAGATACCACGGAGCTAGCACGACTCAGAAGGCATTCACAAGATGTGCACGATCAGCGCGAGACTTGTCCGTTAAAAAGAATACCTCACCGAAACGCTGACGATATGGGTGCACTATACGTCGGAGGTTGTCGTACATGTACCGTATAACAGTTTGATGGCCTTCTACGACCACCACACTACACCTCACAGGGGACTGTAGGTTGACAATGATTATTGGTAGCCTCCTGCAGAATCGAAGATTTTATTTATATCTAAATGGTAATAACAGTAGATGGCGACTGCAGAAGAATGGCTTACAACAAGGAAGTGTACCTTCTCCGGTCTTGTATGATGTGTACATTAATGACCAACCCATCCCTCAAGACACACGATTGTTCGTATATGCAGACGACACAGCTGTGGCTGTCCCGGGGCTCAATGTTGATGAAATATACCAAAGATTCTCAAGAGGTCTTGAACTAGATCAATACTAAGATGCCAATCACCTAAAGCCAAACCCCTGGAAAACCCAAGTATGTGATTTCCATTTGTGCAATAGAGATGCCGCAGTTGAGCTCGACATTACGTACTAGAGTAAGAAGCTAGAGCACTGTCCAACACCTAAATATCTCGGAGTTACACTTGACAGAACGACAACCTTCTTCCTCGTTTGTGTAATGCTTTTGGGATTCCCTAAAGGAAATGACTTAGTCTACTGCTTTGTTGACGTATTTGACAGGTTCCCCTAGAGAAATATTACTAATTGTTTGCTTTGTATTTTCATATTGACTTTCAGGTCTCTACAAAGCAAATATTGTACTGGAGTGTCATAGCCGCGGCGGAGTGGCCGAGCGCGTCGATGCCCCATGCTGCGATGCGCGAGGCCGTTTCCCGTCGGGGGTTCGAATCCCTCGTCGTGCATGGGTGTTTGTGCTGTATTTAGTATAAGTTAGTTTATAAGTAGTTTGTAAGTTAAGGCACTGATGACCCCGCAGTTAAATCCCGTAAGCTTAACAAACATTTGAACATTTTTTGGAGTGATATGTCATATAAACATACACTAGGGATGTAAAAGCCCAAAGGACAATCTGAATAGCCTGTATATGCCATATCACTTTGTTTTCGAGTGCTGTAGTGGCTCGCCATACTTATCGTTGCAGATGCCTGCGAGTGGTGGCCGAATCAGTTGGTGTGAGGAATGGCAAGTAGCGCTAAATGTAGAAAAATATAAGATGATGCAAATGGGTAGGATAAACAATCCAGTAACGTTAGAATACAGGTGCTGCTTGACAGAGTAACGTCATTTAAATACCTAGGCTTAATGCTGGCCGCGGTGGAGTAGCCAAGCGATCTAAGGCGCCTCGCTGCGGAGCGCGCGGTTGCTCGCCGTTGGAGGTTCGAGTCCTCCATGGGGCGTGGGTGTGTGTGTTGTCCTTAGGGTAGTTTACCTTAGTTTAAGTAGTAAGCTACGGACTGATGACCACGTAGTTTGGTCCGATAGATTTACAAACAAACATTTTCTTAATGCTGCACAGTGGTATGAAATGGAACGAGCATATAAGGACTGTCGTGGAGAACGCGAATGGCCAAATTCGATTTAATGGGAGAATTTTGCGAAGCTGTGATTCGTCTGTAAAGGAGACCGCATATAAAACGCTTGTACGACCCCGTCTTGAGTATTGCTGAAGATTTTGGGATCCCCACCAGATCGGTTTAAAGGAGGACATAGAGGCAGTTCAGATGCGGACGACTAGATTTGTAACCGGTATATTCGATCAACGCGCGAGTGTTACTGAAATGCTTCGGGAACTCATATGGAAGTCGCTGGAAGGATGGTGATGTTATTTCCGACAAGCAATGTTGAAGAAATTTAGAGGGCCGGAATTGGAAGTGGACTGCAGAACGATTCTACTGCTCCAACCTACATTTCGCGTAAAGAGCAGAAAGATAAGATTCGAGAGATTAGGGCTCGTACAGATACATACAAGCATTTGTTTTCCCCTCGTTCTATATGGGAGTGGAAAGCAAGTAACTAGTAGTGGTACTGAGTACCCTCCGCCACACACCTTTGGATGGTTTGTGGAGTATTATGTAGGTGTAGAGTATTTTGAGACATTTGGTGTGCAGTATCCCATGTCCCTGCATCAAGTGTAGTGTGTCAGATGGAACAGAGTTGCACAAAGGACTCCCAGAGAAAGAAGCAGGATTTTACCTGTGCATGATTTTCAGGAATGATAACTCTGTTCTGTCTAGCTACCAATCCGGTCTGTTCTGAATTATAACAATTCCAAACATAATGAACCATTGATTTAGGGTTTTAGTGCACCTCGTGACTCCCATCAGCTGCATTATGTCGTGTTTTTAGCCAATTCGATCCTTCAGGTAGCTCCGACTTCTTCTTTTTCAACGCAAAAGCGCAGGATGATTTCGCATCTCACTGCACTTTATCTTACTTTTGGACTGTATTGGGATCTAACATTTCCCCGAGTACTGGTTTACTGCGGAGGGCAGAATACAAAACCGCTCTTCGTCTCCTACGGTGAGCCTGCGGTAAGCCTGCTACTAATACAATGGCTTTACGCTGCCTTGTATACAAAACACGTTGCCTCTCCGGTGTTCAGACAATGTCCCGCACGAAGCTTTCTACTTGCTTCCCTCTTCCCGTTGCCATTTGAAACGGTCTGCAGTGCCTCTTAATTGCTGGACGCTGGCAGTATGCCGCGCTCGGAGTGGCCTCTGCCAATTTGTGCTCTACGACACTCCCACAACACTGTACTCTCGTTTAAAGTTCAGGGTTAATTTGTTTGGGTGTCATTTCATTGAAAAAAGTTTTTTATTAACTAGGAGTAACATTCCTGCAATATCCGAATCCAGTTTTAAGTTGAACTTATTTATTACAATTTATTTATTTTTTTTATTTTGCTGTCTTTTACAATGACCTGATATGTAGATGCTAAAACATGTCGAATTTGCACCGTTAATTTGTTTCTTACACTGAATAATTTTTTCTTACATCTAGTTAAATTTAACAATATACATCTTAACTAACTTATGAAATAAAACTAAAAATAATAATTAGAAAAATTAATTAAATAATACATTTCTATTTAAGAAGTAGTTTTAAGCTGTACTTATTCGAAGTCATACGAACATTTCTTGGGAAGGTGAAATGGCACGCAGGGATATTGAAACATCTATGAAAGTATAGCGCACCTAGAACGAAGTCCGCATACTGAATGCTTGTGATACTCATTCGCTATTGGAATCCAACAAATTGACTTCAGGACAGCCGCCAAAGCAATTTACACATATTAAAATATGTGTTGCTTCACCCGCGAAATAATAGTTCTATGGCGTTCTGCAATATGGCGAATTTATAAGGTAATACATCTTTCGATTTATTGACAAACAGAGCACATTTCACTTATTTTCAAACAGAGCCTAAAATCACTTTTTTTTTTAAGTAATCCTATTCTGAAGCAATCTGATTCAAAAGAGTTGCATGACCCTTTTCATGAATGCAAGCCTACCACCTACGTGATATACTGGCCACCAGATCATTTAAGGGGACCGGGACGTCAAAATGACTGAAAAATCGAAGAAAATTGCCTCAATCAGAAAGAAAAATTTCTCCCGTTTACAAAATTTGGTTTATTTACTTTTAAATAGTTATTAGTCTTAAACCATCTTTGAACAAATGTCTGCACACTGGCCACGTTGATGCTTCAGGAAAGGAATATCACCATAAACATTCCATGCCTGCCACAGTCATGGAAACAATAAAGCCAATATACAGGGACCTCGCAGATAAAAAACATTACTTAGCAAATGTCTATATGTCCGTACACAAAGTCCTAATGAGAGTTTTCATAAAATCAAATCAAATGTTTGTAGAGCTTATGGGACTTAACTACGGGGTCATCAGTCCCTAAACTTACAAACTACTTATGAACTAGCTTATACTAAAGACGGCACAAACATACATGCCCGAGGGGGAATTCGAACCCCCGACCTCAGCGACCGTGCAGACGGTTACTGGCACGTCGCAGACCGCTCTGACACCGCGGCCGGCAGAGTTTTCCTAGCTACATGTGCCAACGAGTACCTAAAATAGTGTTTGTTGGATGGACAGTACTCAAATTACGTATCATGGATGTTGTTATCTGTTTCAGTGATGGTGTAATTGGCAGGGAAAAAGTAATGGACAAATTAGGTATACAACCAGAAAATAATATAGCTGCTTTGAATGCCATAGATCTTCAGCGACTAGTTGAAGCTGAAAGGGTTGCGGAAGCTACCACTAAAGAGTCCTGAAAAAGTCTGCACAGGGTAAAGATGCAGCTGTCCAGCAATATTATGCCACTGGAATGTTCTGAAAGAGGCATACGGCGAGTCGAAAACACTGAACATTCTTTTCTCATTTTCTCCAGATTACATTTTCAGAACATTAGGTACATATATCTTCATAATGGTTTTATATATGTTCACCAAATTTCTCCCAATTGGAGAATGGGACAGTATATTTGTATTATGTCAATACATTTCGGAAATGATCTATGTTTGTCATACTGCATATAATTTTAACGGCGATTCTTAGACAAAACAGTAATGAAATGTAATAAGGGTTTTTCTATTTCCTCAGATATACTCCAAACTACAAAACAAGAGGCGTAATGTGCTCCTACGAAAGTTGACAGCAGCCTGCCATAGTCTAAGTGCTATTAGACTGACAATGCACCAGTAGATGGTTCCCGAATGCGAACGTGTATTATAAAAATATATATTAGGGAAATTATTGTAATTCTTAAACTACAACAGATATTTCAATAAATTTCCTATTACAGCTTCAGTGTTGGTACAAAATCGCATCTTCTTCCGCATTTTAGATAAAGAGTAATGTGCACCGAAAGCAAGGTATGCAAATTTAGCTCGTTCAAGTCCAGTTCCCCTTAACCACGGCTGATCTAATGTATTACATTTTTCAACGGCAGTCCTGCTTGACTACCGTAGATTTAATGGTTCATCAGACGTACATGCACCCACATCTACATAAATACTCTGCAAGTCACATTGAAGCGCATGGCAGAGGTTTCATCAACCCGCTTTTATGATGTTTTTGTACAGTGCCATTCTCTAATAGCTCGAGGAAAAAAAGAACACCTAAGTCTTTGCGTTTTCGATCTGATT
This sequence comes from Locusta migratoria, assembly GCA_026315105.1. Taxonomy (NCBI): domain Eukaryota; kingdom Metazoa; phylum Arthropoda; class Insecta; order Orthoptera; family Acrididae; genus Locusta; species Locusta migratoria. Next base: position 729,580,329 of record CM048744.1, on the reverse strand, counting down.
TCTCTTATTTTGATGACCATGTCTTATTCTGTAGATGTGTTCGCATTCGGAAGAGAAAGTTGGTGAAAGAAATTTCGCAAATAGATCTAGTCGCAACGACTAATGCCTTTCTTTTAGTGATTTCCATCCCTACTCGAGCCTCATTACCGTGACACTCTCTCCCCTATGTTGTTGTTATGTTGTTATGGTCTTCAGTCCGGAGACTGGTTTGATGCAGCTCTCCACCCTACTCTATCCTGAGCAAACCTTTTCATCTCCTCATAAGAACGGCAACCCATATCCACTTGAATCTGCTTACTATACGCGTCTCTTGGCCTCCCTCTGTGATTTTTACCCCACACACTTCCCTCCAATGCTAAATTTACGATTCCTCGATGTCTAAGAATGTGTCCTACCAAGCGATCCCTTCTTTTAGTTAGGGTATGCCAAAAATTCCTTTTCTCACCAATTCTGTTCAGTACCTCTTCATTAGTTATGCGATCTACCCACCTAATCTTCAGCATTCTTCTGTAGCACCACATTTCAAAAGCCTCTATTCTCTTCCTGTCCGCACTGTTTATCGTCCATGTCTCACTCCCATACAAGGCAACACTCCACACAAATGCCTTCAGAAAAGACTTCCTCACACTTAAATTAATATTCGATGTTAGCAAATTTCTCTTTTTCAAAAATGCTTTTCTTCCCATTGCCATTCTGCATTTTATATCCTCTGTACTGCGACCATCGCATGTTATTTTACTACCTAAGTAACAAAACTCATCTACCACCTTCATTGTTTCGTTACCTAATCTAATTCCTTCAGCATCGCCTGATTTTCTAAGACCGCATTCCATTATTTTTGTTTTGCTCTTGTTAATGTTCATTTTGTACGCTCTCTTCAACACACTGTCCATTCCATTCAACTGCTCTTCCAGGTCCTTTGCTGTCTCTGACAGAATTACAATGTCATCAGCAAAACGCAATGTTTTTATTTCTTCCCCCTGAACTTTAATCCCTATTCCAAAATTTTCCTTGCTTTCCTTCATCGCCTGCTCAATGTACAAATTGAATAACATCGGAGAAAGGCTACAACCCTGTCTTACTCCTTTCCCAACTGATGCTTCCCTTTCATGCCCTTCGAGTCTAATAACTGCGGTCTGGCTTTTGTAGAGGTTGTAGATAACTCTCCTTTCCCTGTATTGTACCCCTGCTGACTTCAGAATTTGAAAGAGTGTAGTCCAGTCAACATTGTCAAACGCTTTCTCCAAATCTACAAAGGCTAAAAATGTAGATTTGCCTTTCCTTAATCTATCTTCTAAGATAAGACGTAAAGTGAGTATTGCCTCCCGGGTTCCTACGTTCCTTCTGAATCCAAACTGATCTTCCCCTAGGTCAGCTTCTACCAGCTTTTCCATTCTCCTGTAGATAATTCGTGTTAAAATTTTGCAACCATGACTTATCAAACTGATGGTTCTGTAATTTTCACACCTGTCTGCACCTGTTTTCTTTGGAATGGGGATTATTACATTTTTCTTAAAGTCTGAGGGCATTTCGCCTGTCTCATATATCCTACACACCAGTTCAAATAGTCTTGTCATGGCTGGCTCTCCCAGAGACTTTAGTAGCTCTGAGGGTATATCATCTACTCCTGGGGCCTTGTTCCTGCCTAGGTCTTTCAAGGCTCTGTCAAATTCATCTCTGAGTATAGTATCTCCTATTTCATCTTGATCTACTTCCTCTTCCCTTCCTACAACATCGTCTCTAAGTTCATTTCCTTTGTAGAGCTGCTCTATGTACTCTTTCCACCTTTCAGCTTTCCCTTCTTTGCTGAGAACTGGTTTCCCATCTGAGTCCTTGATATTCGTAGAATTGCTTTTCTTGTCCCCAAATGTCTCTTTGATTTTCCTGTAGGCGGTATCTACTTTTCCCCTTCTTATACATTCTTCTACAGATTTGCATTTGGCTTCTAGCCACTCCTGCTTAGCCATTTTGCACTTCCTATCAATCTCATTTCTTAGTCGTCTGTACTCCATTTTGCCTGTTTCATTTACTGCATTTTTATATTTTCTCCTTTCATCAATTAAATTTAGTATCTCCTGTGTTATCCAAGGATTTTTTGCAGGTCTTGCCTTTCTACCTATTTTGTCCTCTGCTGCCTTCACTATTTCATCTCTCAATGCTACCCATTCCTCTTCTACTGTTTTATTTCCCCCTGTTTCTGTCAATTGTTGCCTAAATCTCCCTCTGAAATTCACCAGAACTTCACGTTCCTTCAATTTATCTAGGTCCCATCTCCTTATTTTCCTACCTTTCTGCAGTTTTTTCAGTTTCAGCCTACAGTTCATGACTAACAAGTTATGGTCAGAGTCTATATCTGCCCCTGGGTATGTCTTGCAGTTTATAACCTGGTTCCGGAATCTATATTTTACCATTATAAAATCTATCTGATACCTTCCAGTGTCTCCTGGTCTCTTCCAAGTATACAACCTTCTTTTGTGATTCTTAAACCACGTGTTTGTTATGATTAAATTATGTTCCGTGCAAAATTCTACCAGGCGACTTCCTCTTTCATTCCTTCTGCCCAGTCCATATTCACCTACTATTTTTCCTTCTCTTCCTTTTCCTACTACCGAATTCCAGTCTCCCATCACAATTAAGTTTTCCTCTCCCTTAACGGTCTGAATAATTTCCTTTAGCTCCTCATATATTTCTTCTATATCCTCATCATCGGCAGAGCTAGTTGGCATATAAACCTGTACTACTGTTGTCGGTGTTGGCTTCGTATCTATCTTGACAATGATAATGCGATCACTGTGCTGCTCATAGTAGTTTACCCGCATTCCTATTTTCTTATTCATTATCAGTCCTACTCCTGTGATACCCCCAACTGATTTTGTATTTATAATCCTGTACTCACCTGACCAGAAATCCTGTTCATCCTGCCACCGAACTTCACTAATCCCCACTATATCCAACTTCAACCTATCCATTTCTCTTTTTAAATTTTCTAATTTTCCTACTCGATTAAGGGATCTAACATTCCACGCTCCGACCCGTAGAATGCCAGAATTGTCTTTCCTGATGATCACATCCTCCTGAGTAGTCCCCGCCCGGAGATCCGAATGGGGGACTATTTTACCTCCGGAATATTTTACCCGAGAGGATGCCATCATCATATTTTCATACAGTAAAGCTGCATGTCCTCGGGAAAAGTAACGGCTGTAGTTTCCCCTTGCTTTCAGCCGTTCGCAGTAACCGTGTGGCAAAGCCACATTAGCTGATGTTACAAGGCCAGCTCAGTCAATCATCCAGACTGTTGCCCCTGTAACTACTGAAAAGGCTGCTGCCCCTCTTCAGGAACCACACGTTTGTCTGGCCTCTCCACAGATACCCCTCCGTTGTGGTTGCACCTACGGTACGGCTATCTGCATCGTTGAGGCACGCAAGCCACCCCACCTCGGCAATGTCTGTGGTTCATGGGGTGGCTCTCCCCTATATCGCGATAAAACACAACAAGCTGCCCTTATCTGTACTTTATCTAAATCGTCTGTCAATCCCGTTTGGTGGAGACCACTCAATGCGCAACAATACTCCAAAATAGGACGCACAAGTGTGGTGTAGGCAGTTTCACAACGGATGACGTCGGATTAGATATGTCCCTCTGTTTTTTTGACAATTGAGAGAGCAGGATCCCATGCGGAATTTAAACACAATCCTCCATCGCTATCCATTAGGTTGTTTCCTAGTTTTATTTCAATCTCTTCCTTGATAACACAGTTCAAATGTTCAAATGTTTGTATAGCTTATGGGACTTAACTACGGGGTCATCAGTCCCTAAACTTACAAACTACTTTCGAACTACCTTATACTAAGGACGGCACAAATATCCATGCCCGAGGGGGGATTCGAACCCCCGACCGTAGTGGCCGTGCAGACCGTGACTGGAGCGCCTCAGTCCCCGCGGCCACCGCGGCCGGCCTTTAGTAGAGCTGTTGCATCTCTAAGTATTCTGCCAACGAGTCTGTTATTTGCATTCCCTACTATATTTTCTATCTATTCTTTCCAATTCAAGTTGTTTGTAATTGTTACTCCTAGGTAATTAGTTGAATTTAAGGCCTTTAGTTTTGGCTGATTTACAGAAAAATGGAAAAAAACTGGTGAAATCCGACCATGGGGAAGATCAGTTTGAATTTAGGAGAAATGTAGGAACACGCGAGTCAATACATTACGACTTATCATAGAAGATAGGTTGAGGAAAGAGACACCTATGATTTTAGAATTTGTGGATCTGGAGAAAGCTTTTGACAATGTTGAGTGGAGTACACTCTTTCAAATTTTGAAGATAGCACGGGTGAAATATAGGAAGCAAAGAGTTATATTCAACTTGTACAAAAATCAGACGCAATTGTTAGAGTTGAAGGGCATGAAAGGATCGCAATGGTTGAGAAAAGAGTAAGACACGATTGTACCCTTTCCCCTATGTTGTTCAATCTGCACATGGAGCAAGCTGTGAAGGAATGCAAGGAGAAATTTTGAGAGCGAATTAAAGTCCATGGAAAGGGGATAAAAACCTTTCGGTTTGTTGGAGACGTAGTAACGCTGTCAGAGGCTGTAAAGGACCTGGAAGAGCAATTAAACAGAATGGATAGTGTCTTGAGAGGAAGGTATAAGATGAACATTAACAAGAGTAAAACGAGGATAATGGAATGCAGTGTCAGAAAATCAGGCAATTCTGAAGGAATTAGATTAGGTAATGAGACAATGAAAGTAGTAGATGAGTTTTGTTATTTGGGTAGCAAGATAACTTCTGATGGCCGAAGTAAATAAGATATAAAATGCAGAATGGCTATGGGAAGAAAAGCGTTTCTGAAGAAGTGAAATTTGGTGACATCCAATTTTAGTTTAAATTTTAAGAAGTCCTTTCTGAAAGCATTTGTCTGGAGTGTAGCATTGTATGGGAGTGAAACGTGGGCGCTAAGAAGTTCAGACAAAAAGATGATAGAAGCTTTTTAAATGTGGTAATAGAGGCGAATGATGAAGATTAGATGTGTAGATCACGTAACTAATGAGGAGGTGCTCAACAGAATTGGGAAGAAAAGGAGTTTCTGGCATATCCTAAGAGAAGGGTTAGGCTAGTGGGACACATTCTGACACATCAAGGAGTCGCCAACTTAGCATTAGAAGGAAATGTGTGGGATAAGAATCGTAGAGGGAGACCGAGAGACGAATACAGTAAGTATATTCAAAAGAATGTAGATTGCTGTACGTATTCTCAGATGAAGAGGCTTGCATAGGACAGGGCAGCGTGGAGAGCTGTATCAAACCAGTCTGCGGACTGAAGACCACAACAACAACAATTTAGACTGATTTATCATTTAAATGAAGTTTAACGGGCTTCTTTTAGTGGCCATAGGGATGACTGCACATGAAGATATCTTTGCTGTTGATCTTCTGGTGACTTTACACAGTCCGTCCAATTTAAAATTCGGTACTTGATACAGTGACACCCAAAAGGCGTGAGTGAGCGCAGCCGCCGCCTTCTCTTCCGAGACCCTGGTGAGTGCTGCGTCTACAGCCTGCAGGCCGCGCCTATACCCGGACCCCTAAAACATTGCACTTGACGTTTCGCGTTACGGCGAGTTAAGATGGTTACACTGCTGTAGGGTTGCAACACTAGCCTCTATACACACAGCAGACAAAACGTTTTCAGTTACATCTCGTAAGTTATTGAGCAGTAAAAGAACATATAATAATTCGTTCTCGAGCTGCTATCACAAATCAGCAGTTAATTAACGGCATAATAGACAAGAGCACTACAACGCACATGCTTTCAATAACGGAGCAAATAAATATAGAAAATAGGCATTTGATCATGACAGACACGAAATAAACAATAATCAAGACAGTAACTTCTCTCTCTACGTTTTATAATCAAAATGCTTTTGCCGGGGTGGAGTAGCCGAGCAGTCTGAAGCGTCTCGCTGCGGAGCGCGCGGTTGCTCGCCGTGGAGGTTCGAGTCCTACCTGGGGCATGGGTGTGTGTGTTTGTCCTTAGGTTAGTATACCTATGTTTAAGTAGTCTGTAAGCTACGGACTGATGACCACGCAGTTTGGTCCAATAGATTTACAGACATTTGAACATCAAAATGCTTTTCACTCACCAATTTACGGCGAAAATGGTGCAATTCCCTCCATTCACTGTTGTCGTCACTGCCAAAATCGTCATCAGTAAGACAAGTCATTACTGTTCTTGATCACTGATGATCGCTTTCATTGTCTACGCGGGTCAAATCTAGTTTTAAAATTACCTAATTATTAAATGTATTTTGAAGACGTGGTATCATTAAGTGGATTTAGGTGAAATCTAACTACCGATACCGTGTTGTGGTATCAGTAATTAGATTTGACCTATTTAGGTGAAATTTAACTACCGATACCGTGTTGTAGTATCATTAAGTAGATTTGAAAGTAGATTTGACCTATTTGGGATTAAATCTAACTACCGATACCGTGTTGTGGTATCATTAAGTAGATTTGACCTATTTAGGTGAAATCTAACTACCGATACCATGTTGTGGTAAACATGTGTTCGTAGAATCTCTCGATTATGTATCACGTCATATGTGACGTCATTGGTCAAAGCGGTATCAGAGGCTGGAGTTTATCCGTCTGCGCTGCCCGAATCAGTTTTTCAGCGTGCTCGTGCCTTTTTTTTCCAAGATGCAGCATTCACATTTGCAACAGCCTTTCCACCTCTGTTATTGTGAAAGACTTATTATTGTTCCATAGGTAATTCTTCACGTCACTCCGTCATTTTCCGATCGTTTGAAGCGAGAATCAACTTCCTGCTCAGACTATATGCTTCCACGTTTTTATTCATACGAAGTTGTGAAATTTGGGAACGTCACTAGACAAACGTCTTTTCCGTGACATTATCTAATTACTTGAACTCGGAAAATCCAGTTAAACCACTCACAGTAAAACAAATCGCGGCGAAAAACCACACACAACGTAAACACGCGGTAGACACACAACGTTGTTTACGGTAGCACTGAACAAAGCCAGCAACCCGGCACGTGACTACTGGAAGTATTTATCATGCTGTGATTGAATCGTTCCTAGCGAGTAGCGCCTCGCGCTTCTTGCTCTTCATTTGTCATTTGTAAACGTCAAGTGCAAAGTTTCAGCCGGCTAGCTGTACTGTACAGGCCAAGGAGGTTAGAATCTCTGGCGATGCCGTAACACCAAAAAAGTGAAGCCACCAAAATGCGCATTCCGGCATTTGTTTGTGCTCAAAACGTTGGTCGTACTGTGTGGTAAAGTAGTTCTAGTCGTTGAAATGTATGTCAAACCTAAGTAAATACTCCGATGTGACTATCAATTTATTGGCTTTACGTAAAGAGGGCAACATTGACGCAGCATAAAACCGAGAAATCCTTGTTTTGGGCACAAAAGTATGGCCCCCTGGCTTCAAGCAATGCCTGTTCTCAGCATAGACATCGCCGTCTCCCTTTATTGTAACCTCCTTGGTACAGGCTGCCAGCCAGCAGTTCCGGGCAGCCGGCGCTCGGCGGTCGCGACGTTTTTACTGCCTCGCGCAGCCTGGAAGAAGAAAGGGAATCTATTTCCTGGCCCCGCGAGAGCCTCTCCACTCCACAGCACGCTGGACTGGCCTATAAAGCAGCCTGCCGCACGACCAACAGTCCTTACTGTGACCGTAAGACTTGTAGGTAATAAATAATTATAACAAAATAAACCGCCTGAAAAAACTATTCCAAAACAAATTAATATGCACTAAAAGTAGAAAAGTAGTTGTGTATTCTTATACAACTCAATAATAACTTACTTTTTCTACTCATCAATATGTAGATACGGTCTATGTGTTTACCACGCAAGAAGATAGAAATCTAACTCAGTACATACCTATGAATAACAAACAAAAATCAAAACACTTTAAGAGTTCTTCTAAGTGAAATGACAACATACAAGTCAATCAAGTTATTACGATAATATAAAGTAGTTACAATTATTGTTATTTTTGAAGTCGGTGTCTACATCTATATACATACTCCGCAATCCACCGTAAGGTGCGTGGCGGAGGGTACACTGTACCACTACCACGCATTTCCTTTCCTATTCCACTCCCAATAAGGTAGAGTGAAAGTTTCATTCTGGAAACATCCCTTAGGCTGTGGCTAAGCCATGTCTCCACCATATCCTTTCTTCCAGGAGTGCTAGTCTTGCATGGTTCTGCAGGAGAGCTTCTGTGAAGTTTGGAAAGTAGGAGGCGAGGTACTGGCGGAAGTAAAGTTGTGGGGCGGCATCGTGAGTCGTGTCGGGATAGCACAGTCGGTAGTGCGCTTGCCCGCGAAAGGCAAAGGTCTCAGGTTCGAGTCCCAGTTCCGGCACACAATTTTAATCTGCCAGGAAGTTTCAATACAAATTTAATACCAATTTTAATTTTCTTATGGATGCCATTGTCAGAACTGGACGAAATTGAAATGCGACCAGACGGGAAGCACCAGCTTTCAAATAAAAAATAATCATCAAAATCTTTTCACACAGTCGAAAGTTCTGAGGTAACAAACATAAAAAGTCTGTCGAATTGAGAACTGTGGTGTCGCACAAGTCTGAATTGCGCGCCACATATTTTCGCCGCGCGCCGTCATGCAAGCACGGTGCGGCGTTCTCACGACGTCGACCACGAGCGCCCTCTGCTGCAACTCCGCTCGTGGCCACCACTGAACTGGATCGGTCACTTGGCAATAGGACAGCACTAGAACCGACTCTCATCAGTAGGCAGGCCTCTACCTAGTTAAACTATGTCTCAGCATTACACTTAGTCTGCAGTCAAGAACTATGTAAAAGTTAAGTGTTACCATGTTTCTACGAAATATGTATCTTGTTCTAATCTAGCTTAGTGTTTCTAGTTTCTGCTGTCCCACTGGCTGGTCACCTCAGACTCTGTAGCCACACACGCGTGCATCCTATTTCCCTGTGTCGGTCCACAACCGGCGGCAACGAGACACAAAAAGAACCTCTCGTTTTTTTTTTTTTTTTTTTTTTTTTTTTTTGAAGTCGTTTAAAAATAAGGGCAGCTGATACTGCGAACAAGCTTGAAGCCGAAGTCCACCATCTTACATGCCCCTAAACATCAACAGACTGCTGTTTACGATTGCCTTTTGCTCTGAATTACTGTCGTGTAAGCAACAGTTCTTTTAAACAGTCACCCCATTTAGGCTAGATCCCAAAACCGGATTACGTAAACCGATTTTCCAACTTCCGCTTTTGGTTGGTCATGAAAACACTCCAAAATCGATTCTGGAAATCCATTTCTTTAAACCTATCTTCCAGTTCCACAATCGATATTTGTGCCCATGTAAATGCAACCGGTTTTGAAACGTTCTTGTTAAGAATTTTCGACTCATATGGACAAAATAACATTTTCTCCAGTGAAAGAAAAGAACCAATTTTAGAGTGAGCATAAATCTGTGTATTTAAATAATATAGCATTTGTGCTGACTAAATCAGGAACTGAATCAACTATTTTCCAGCCTCCATATTGACTATTAAAACTGCTTCTGACTATAACATGTAAACATGACAGCGAAAAAAGGTTTAAGAAATTTTGTTTTCGCCTTCCGGAAGATGTGTTTCGTGTAAAAGTAGTAAGTATTACCACAGAATAACATATACAGTCACAGCAACATTCACTGGTGTAAAATTTGTTACCGACTGACAGTTGAACTACACTAGCATTCCTAGTGGTGGGCAAGTCGCTCTAAGAGTCGCCTTCGTATATAATTATTTTCAACGTAATTAACAAAATAGTTTTTTGTGTCCCAGCCTCGTCGCCGATTTTGTGTCTCGTTTCCGTCGTAGGTGTCGGTGGCCGAGTAGACAAAAATGTTTGTATAGTCTATGGCACTTAACTACGGGGTCATCAGTCCCTAAACTTACAAACTACATATGAACTAAGACTAATGACGGCACAAATATCCATGCCCGAGGGGGGATTCGAACCCCCGACCGTAGTGGCCGTGCAGACCGTGACTGGAGCGCCTCAGTCCCCTCGGCCACCGCGGCCGGCCCGAGTAGACAGACCGACACAGGAATAAAGGACGCACGCTTGTGTAGGTACGAAGGTGAGCAGCCAGTGGAACAGCAGAAACTAGAAACACTAGAGTAAATTAGAACGAGATATATATTGCACAGAATTTATACAATACTTAACTTTTACATAGCTCAGTACTGCAGAATGCTGATACATAGTTGAGCTAGAGGCCTGCCTAGTGCCTATCCGATAGCCAAGTCTTCACTGGTGCATATCTGATTCCGAAGTGTTAACTCGTTCCTAGCTCAGTCCCAAGTGAACGATGTCGTTCAGTGGTGGCCACGAGCGGAGTTGTCGCAGAGGGCACTCGTGGCTGACGTCGTAAGAACGCCGCGCCGTGCGTGCATGGCGGCGCGCGGCGAAAGTAGGTGGCGCGCACTTTGGACTTGTGCGACACCACATAGTTACTATCATGATTGGATTCCAAGCATTAGAAAAATATTAAGAGACATGAATAATAGTTAAGTAAATGCAAAAACGGTGGTAAGAACCCTAAGAAAAACAAATATGTTATTTTGTAGTTATTACAGGTTTTATGGCTCTTACGTACGTTTCGTACTGTAAAAAGTATGATAAACACAAAATAAACGATACTATTCACAGTCATCCGATATCGTATTCAGAAGTGTGTGTAACAAAAATCACAGGGACTGTCGTGACTGTGTAAGTTAGACTGTGGTATTCCTATACTTACCTGAAAAACACAGCGTCAGGAAACCAGTCTAAACTGCCTTCCTGGTCGATTCTGGATTAATCCACTATAGTCCGCGTCACATCAGAAGGCGCCCCAATTTTCAGCTGTTCTGCGCCCCCCCCCCCCTCCATTACTGCACTGACAACCAACAATATTCATTCTGTAGGCGCCTGGCTGGCTCATGCTTCACTGTTAGCTGTAGCTCCTCCCCTTCACGCTTCCTCTATCGCCCCGCCTTTATACGCGGAAGCGCTTTCCTATATGATACCAACTATAATACCGCACATTTGACTTCGTTGATCTATATATATATATGGTGTTTCACTAAGTGTGTTTGCCTCTGTAACGTATGAAATAATAGGTGATGGGAAATTTTAATGCGGTAGGTCAACACAAGAAATGTTACACTCTCTGCGGAGCTATGAACATAATTTATTGCATCATTTTCCAAAGAGTTACAGCACAAAGATATAATTTTTTAAATGGAACAATAGTTTTTTTCAATCGTGCATTGGATTCGTTGAAAACAGCTGCGTCCAAATCAATTTAAACTACATTCCTATCGCTGTTAGTTTGGAAGCTACAACCCTTCAAAGTTTAGGGAGCGGAGGCTACGACAGCGTAGCTGACTGGCTGGTGGTCATGAGACAGTGGGCCGTGCCCCAGGGGATAGCCACTCGGCCAGTCAGCTACACTATCGCAGCCACCGCCCCCGGAACTTTGAAGGATTGTAGTTCCCAAACTAACAGTGATAGGAATGTAGTTTAAATTGATTTGGACGCAGCTGATTTAAACGAATCCAATACACAATAGAAAAAACTATTGTTACATTTAAAAAATTATATCTTTGTGGTGTAATTCTTTGGAAAATGATACAATAAACTATGTCCATAGCTCCGCAGAAAGTGTAACATTTCTTGTGTTGACCTACCGCATTAAAATTTCCCGTCACCTATTATTTTATAAGTTACAGAGGCAAACACACTTAGTGATATACAAATCTCTGGATAGAACCAATTTGTACGTTGCGGACTCGGCGTCCCGCTTGTTTCGTGGAGATTCTGGAGCCGTGGGCTCAGCTTTTTTGATTAGAGAGAGCATCCATACCTCTCACCGAAGCCGCCGCGCTACCGCGCCGGCCAATTTAACACGGATCTGCCGCTTCGCAGCCGCATGGATCTAGCAGTTTGCTCAATGTTGCACATCCTGCGCTCAGACCCTTCACTCTTTCTATTTTGCTCCTTTTTCGCAGTTCCGTAAAGCTTCTTCCTGTTTTCACGCTCAATCTCTGTTCTGTGTTTGACGGGCTATCCACTGTGCCAACTTACCACTAAATCTGAGGTTGTGGGGGATGGAAGGTATAGGGAGTTTATTGGAAAACACGGGGAGACACGGGAAGATTCCAGCACATCTCAACACTATTATAAGAACTATCAATGTTTATGTTCTGTAAATGCTTCTTTTCCTTATCATTGCACAATGTTTTTATTTATGTGTGATTTAACCTGATTGTTAGTTAGAGGATCTGCGCGATGAAATGTTTATTCTTGAATACTGTTACGTCTCGGGATGCAGCAGGAACAGGAGGTGAATCGTCACGAGCATGGATGAGGACATGGGTCTGCAACTAAAAGACTCGATTAGTTTAAATGTTTGTAAATCTATGGGAAGTAACTACGCTGGTCAACAGTCCCTAGGCTTACAAACTACTTCAACTAACTGATCCTAAGGACAACAAATCAACAAATACACTTATGCCTGAGGGAGGACTCGAACTTCCGACGGCGAGCAGCGACGCGCTCCGCAGTTAGGCGCCTTGGAACGCTCGGCCACTCCACCGCGGTAACCGATTACTCCACATACAATTTTATTAGAGATGAATAATTAATTTTGCTGTGCTTGTAAAGGTACGAAATTCTTCCCATTATACACTTCTGCAAGGCTATAGTAAATTGTTCCGGCTTTTACCAAGAGACACTGTTGGTTCTCGTAGATGGAATTCCTCTATTGAAGACCTGGATCGAATTGTCGAACTGCTGTGGTGCGCCGGCATATGTAGGCGAGCTCCCTTCTTCCTATTGGTCGGCGCACGAAGCGAGCAAAGAGGTATAGAGATTGCGGGCGCCCCCGGTGGCCGAAGTACTATAAAGTGAGTTATCGCCTGTCTTGTAGTGGCGCGGCTACTTGCGTGGACCGCCGGCTATGTGCCGAATAGCGACGCCACAACAAATACTGGCTCCCATAATCTTTCGATTCAAAATACGTCGCATTTTTCACGATGACGTTTTGTAGGAAGATGATTAAAAAAAACATAAAAATTTCTATGGAAAATATCTTGGAGATAACACTGATCAGAGTGATTAAATTCCGTTAAGAATCAGCCAAGTTCGCAATTGATGATTTATTTATAGGTAATCGTTTTCGACCATTATAAATGGCCATCCTGAGACCATTGTAACCATAGTGTTGGCCACTGGTTGCGCTGCGCAGCAGCTTCTAGGATGATAGATGTCGACATCTAGCACACTGTTAGCTCCTGCTCAACGCTACACTACGGTTGTAATGGTGTGAAGAAGGCTATTTAAATGGCCGAAACCGATTACCTATAATAAATTACAAATTGGGACTTTGATTCATTTTAAGTGAATTTAAACAGAGAGACTACAATTAGGATTTACAATTATAATTTAATGGCTGTACCCGGTATGTGTTGCTTTTTCCCTATGAAAATAGAACGTGTGTTAAAATTTCAGATAGGTAGTTAAAAAAGTTTCTGACTTTGCTACTAATAACAAACGAACAGAAAATGTAAATGTTCCTAATCGCAAATCTTCGAAAGTTCTTAACACAATGCTTTGAAATTTTCATACAACGTTACAGTGGAATGACCTCGTGGTTCATATAATTTCATTTTTAATACGTTTGCAAATTAGGTGCCTGATATGACAGTGTTTCGCGCATTTCAAAATTTATGATATATCTCCTGAACAAGATGTCGAACAGTGACATAAAGGGTGTTCGTTTTTACTGAAGAGATTCATATGTTACTGATACTACATGACTGGTCAAAATAAAATACAATACTAATTAGTTTGTATCGAAGAGGGACATCCAATAGTACTTCAATCGCCCTCCCACCGAATCCCGCGAGTGGATGGCAGGAAGCAACTTTGGTACCTTCAATGGAAACCCTTGGTTTTTATCATAGATTTATTTTAACCCTGATTGCTGTAGATCCCACATTGATGACCAACACTCAAGCGCTAGCCGAACAAGAGTTTTGTAACTTACTTTCTTTATTGACGGACTACCCTTCCTGAGGATTCTTCTAATGAATCTCAGTTGGTCATCTGCCTGAGCAACGACTGATTTTATAGTCGTTCCATTTCAAATCGCCTCTTATGTCCCAGATATTTTATAAAAGTCTTTGTGAAATTAGAATCTTTATTCTAGCCGCGAGGGAGTAGCCGCATGCTAAACACCGGACGCCCCCCCCCCCTTCGCCGGAGGTTCGAATCCTGCCTCGGGCATGGGTGTGTGTGTGTGTGTGTGTGTGTGTGTGTGTGTGTGTGTGTGTGTGTGTGAGAGGCTCAATTGTCATTTCCTGTACCATTCGTCGATACACTGCAGAGCATCCTACATTTCGTTACCCTTTCCCAGTTTTGAGTCTTCTCGATAAATTTTTGCATCATCCGAAAAATCCTCATTGAACTTCCGATGTTATATACTAGGTCATTCTATATATTGTGAATATATAGTTCAATGTCTTCCGTTAAAATGAACACCTTGTATATTTACCGCACATATGTATTTCAATGCTGCATGAAAAATACGAGGCGCGTCCTGAGAGTAAGTTCCATTTGGTAATAAATTAAAACTGTACACAGATACAGGAGAAATTTTTATTGCACAAAATTCTACAACTCTTAGTCTAATTTTCCACATAACTGCCAAAATTTTGCATGTATTTGTCATAGCGTGACACCAGGTTTTGTATACCTTCTTCATAGAAATCTGCCGCTTGTGTCTTCAAGCAGTTGAAACAGTTTCTTTCAGCTCGTCGTCATTGGTGAAGCGATGACCGCCAACGAAGGACTTGAGATGTAAGAACAGATGAAAGTCGCTAGGAGCGAGGTCAGGGCTGTACGGAGGATAGTCAAACACGTCCCACCCAAATCCCTGTAGGAGGTTTTTCGTCACATTTGCAGTGTGTGGTCGTGCGTTGTCGTGAATCAAAACAACACCTTTTGACAGCAGTCCCCGGCGCTTATTCTGAATTACACGGCGCAATTTCCGAAGTGTCTCGCAATAAGCATCTGCTCTGATTGTTTGACCACGCGGTAAGAAGTCAATGAGTAGGATGCCTTTCCAGTCCCAGAACTCTGTGCACATCATTATCCGAGGTGTTATGAATTACTTCGGCTTTTCCTTTGGTGGGGATAAAGTGTGCCTCCATTCCATTGATTGCCGCTTACTCTCAGGGGCGTCGTAAGAAACCCAGGTTTCATCTCCTGTGACTATCCGTCTCAGAAATTCTTCGCCGCTTTCAGCATAACGGTTCAAAAACTCAAGTGCACTACCCATCCGTTGTGTTTTGTGTTGCTCAGTGAGAATCTTTGGTACACAACGTGAGCAAAGTTTACGGAATTTCAGTTGTTTGCTAACAATTTCATGCGTCAGTGATCGTGAAATCTGGGGGAAGTCCATAGCGAGAGCACTAATTGTAAACCTACGGTTTTCCTGGATCTTGTCATCAATCGCGTGAACCAGTTCTTCTGTAACCAAAGGTGGACTCCTACTTCGTTCTTCATCGTACACATCACTACGCCCGCCATTGAACTACCGGACCCATCTTCTCACCATCGAATCACTCATCGCATTTGGTCCGTAAACATCGTAAATTTGCCGATAAATTTCACTTGGTTTCATTTTCCTCGCATTCAGAAACCGAATCACCGACCTGATTTCACAGGCGGCGGGATTTTCAATCAACGCCGACATTTCAAACAAGCACAACAAAGCGTACGTAACTCACAGCGATCTCCGAATGGCGCACGTTCTTCTCCTTGATACACATCGTCTAGAGCGCATGTGCGGAACTGCAATCGCAGCGCTGCAGCCGAGATAAATTGAAACGGAACTTAGTTTCTGGACGCGCCTCGTATATTGTGAATAGAGTTATTAGTAGGGAAGTAACACGTCAAAACGTCATGCCTGACGCGGCTGTTTTACGGTACGTACAGCCAAAATGTAGAAAGCGGTAAACGTTTGTCCTTACGTCTTTTGTGCGAAGTGCGAAGTGTTCGTTAGTTTGCTACATGCTCTCATTCTCAATAGTGAATGCATAAATCTGGGAATTTCGTTTGGTAGCACATGGGACCATAGCTAGAGTACGGAAAACTACTCATTAAAGTATCATCGCTATAAGATGGTTTAGAAATGCAAAACAAATAGGGCTTACCTTTTTCAACATCCTGATTACACGCATGTTAGACATGTCGTCATGCCTAGACATCACTCCCGTACTTATGTCATTATTGTTCTTGCAACAATCTTACCTTTCTTGCACCATCTAAATTCTGACGTCAATGGCAATTTTCACAATACTTCGCACGCACTCTCACGTCATCCGTCCAACTCACGCAGACTTGGCGTCGCTTTCGCCGTCAGCGACGGGTAACGTTCTCCACACACAACTCAGAACAATCGTGACGTCACTTTTAACGTCACAGGCTGTATCGGAGACCGCGAAGACAGCTGTCGGCTATTTCCTAATACTTGTTGCTTGAATGTGACAGACGCCATCTTGATTTACCGTATTTCTAAGAGTTTTGATATTATAATTCGCAGTAAGCCCTTACGTAGATACAGCTCATTACAGATGAATCACAGAAATCACCCTCGGCTCCATTTCTTATCATTACATGTGTATAATAATACACCGATAGAACAAAATCCTGAGATTTAAAATAAGCGACGACTGTCTGCTGCCAACTACCAAGTTTGGAATAAAAACATTGTTCACTTCAAGATGATCAAATGTTTGTTAAGTTTAAGGGACTTAACTACGGGGTCATCGGCCCTAAACTTACAAACTACTTATGAACTACCTTATACTAACGGCCGGCCGCGGTGGCCGAGGAGACTGAGGCGCTCCAGTCACGGTCTGCGCGGCCACTACGGTCGGGGGTTCGAATCCCCCCTCGGGCATGGATATTTGTGCCGTCCTAGTTCGTAAGTAGTTCATAAGTAGTTGTAAGTTTAGGGACTGATGACCCCGTAGTTAAGTCCCATAAGACTTACAAACATTTGAACATTTGAATTTATACTAACGACGACACAAACATCCATACCCGAGGAGGAATTGGAATCCCCAACGCGGAATGGCCTCGTCCATCGCAGCATAGCGCCTCAATGCGATTGACCACTCCGCCGCGAACATTGTTCACTTCCCCCATCTCCCAAACGTACCTGTGTATACGAATAGACACCATATCAATAATTGAATATTAGCCCCCACAGTGCGGATGAACGACTACATTCGATCCCTTGCGGAAATTAGATGGAAAGGTTGAGAACGTGATGGGCAGGCAGCACTACCATCGTAATGTGTGGTATGTTTAGAATTTGCGCCGGACGGTAAGCGTGCCTGGACAGCCGAATTGGTTAAGGCGACCGCTGGCCCGAAACGGGTTCGAATATCGCTCCAGCATAAATTTCAACTTCAACAATGAATTAATTTCAATGGGATGCAACGGTCGAGCCGCAGTGGAATGGCCGAGCGGTCTAAGTCGCCTTACTGCGGAGCGCGCGGTTACTCGCCGTCGGAGGTTCGAGTCCTCCCTCGTGCACGAGTGTGAGTGTTGTTCACATGCTAGTTTAACTAGTTTAAGTAGTTTTTGAGACTAGGGACTAACAACAAAAGAACTTGAGTCCCATAGATTTACAAACATTTTGCAACGGTCGATATGTTTGAATACGAGTGTCGTTCACAAAGTAAGTTCCGCTTTTCTATCAGCGGCAGTGGTACGATCACAGTTCCGAACATGTACGGCAGTTACTCTGACTCAAGGAGAAGACATGTACGCCATTTTCAGATCGCTGTTGCCGACGTGTGCTTTGTAGTGCTTCTTTATGCCAGCCGGAATTGAAAATGCCTCCGTGTGTGAAATCAGATCTGTGATTCGTTTTTTAAATGCAAAGAAAATTAAACCACAGGAAATTCGTCAGCAAATATGCGAGGTTTACGGACAAAATGTTATGAGTGTTTCGATGGTTAGAAGATGGGTCAGACTGTTCAATGAAGGAAGTGATCTAGTGTACGATGAAGAACGAAGTGGACGCCCGTCTGTGGTTACTGATGAACTTCGCAGAATCAAAGAGAAGATTAAGCAAACCCGTAAGTTTACACATAGTGTCCTTGCTGTGGAAGTTCCGCAAATTTCATGATCAGTAATTCGTGAAATTATTACTGAAAAACTGAAATTTCGAAAACTTTGCTCATGTTCGGTACCCAAAATTCTTACTGAACAACACAAAAAGCAACGGATGGGCAGTACTTTCAGTTTTTGACACACCACGATGAAGAAGGCGATGAATTTCTTTCTCGAATTATAACAGGGATGAAAAATGTTCATATGCTTGTAAAGCGCATCGTAGCATAGCATCTCAATCCGCTCAGCCACTCCGCCGCGGCCGGGGATAAAACTTGAGTATCGTACGACGCCCCTGAAACAAAACGGCAATCAGTGGAGTGGAGGAACACTTCATCGCCAAGGAAGGATAAGACAAAACAAATCTTGACACCTCGAAAAGTAATGTGCACCGTATTTTTGGAAAGGAAAAGGCATTTTGCTGATTGATTTCTTACCACGAGTCCAAACAATCAACGTACATGGTTACTGCGAGACCATTGACAAATTGCGACGTGCAATAAAGAACAAGCGCCGAGGATTACTGCCAAAAGGTTCTGTTTTTTTCTTCCACGATAATGCCCGACCTCGCACGGCGAATGTGAACAAACAACTCTTACGGGAATTTCACTGGGACGTGTTTGATCATCATCCATATAGCACAAAGCTCCCTCCTACCGACTTTCCTCTCCTCCACACCTAAAATCTGTCATTAGTAGTCAACACTTCAACGATGATGACGAACTGAAGTAACATGTTACCACATGGTTGAGTACACAGGCGGCAACCTTCTATGAAGAAGGGATACAAAAACTTGTGCCACGATATGACAAGTGCCTAAAAATTTTCAGTTTAACAGTTGTAGATTTTTGTACACTAAATATTTTTCTGTGTTAGATTAGATTAGATTAGTTTTTCGTTCCTTAGATTCATGTTGAGGAGATCCTCGTGGATGTGGAACATGTCAAGAAACAAAATTTACCAGCTGAATAATACATAATACTAACAATATAATTATTTTCCTTTTTTGAGCTGATAATATAATAATATTAATATAGTATGCATCATTTGGTACAATTTAGAAATTCACTAATGGAGTAGAAGGAGTTGACCACTAAAAGGTCTTTTAGGCTTCTCTTAAACTGATCTTATATCTAGCTAAATTTCTTATACTTGATGATAAATTATTGGAAATGTGTGTTCCTGAGTAATGGGCCCCTTTTTGAACTAAAGTAAGCGCTTTTAAGTCCTTGTGTAGATCATTTTTGTTCCTAGTATTGTATGTATGAACTGAGTTGTTTGTATCTGCACGCGTTTGTTTTATATAACGATACGGAATTTACTTTGTAGACATACCTCATATTTCAAATTGGTATATAATAATATCTAAATTCTGTCGTAAATGGCAATTTTCACAATACTTCGCACGCACTCTCACGTCCTCCGTCCAACTCACGCAGACTTGGCGTAGGGTATTGTGGAGAGCTACATCAAACCAGTCTCCGGACTGAAGACCACAACAACAACAACATATTTACAAGAAGACGGACGGGAAACCTCAAGCAACACAATCAGAAATAAGTTGGACAAGGGCAAGGAAGGTAACCGGGAAGAAACTTTGGTTAACAGCAATATTACTTGAAATTTTCTATTCAAGTAAGAGGTTCAGAAATATTTACGGAATGTCAAGATTAGCAACATAACTGACTTACTAAAGAAATAATTGGCGTAGAGAAACGAAGGCGAAATGGCTGGGGATAAAATGTGAAACAACAGTTGAGGGAAGGACTTGAAGGACTGACATGGTAAACAGAAAAGTGAAATCAATCTTCGTGAAAATTAAAAGCAAAAACCGCCTTCCATTCCTAATTATTCGACACAGAGAACATGCTATAAAAATGATTCGACAGATTTCCAATCATTTCCACCCTATTATTCATGTCTACTTGAAACAATACCGGAACTGAAGTCACAGATAAGCCCTTGAAAAGTACTACGTGCTGTTCTTGGCGAGGAAACTGTTGTTAGCATTCACGAAGTCTTCGCATTTCCATTGTAATGGCTGCAGGCATTTGTAAACTTCACGTACTCCGCATGTCTAAATACTCAGGGTGACGTGGTACAGAATACGAACTAAACCAGGAATAGCTCTGACCTTTTTAACACAGACAGTAAACACCGTTACCTACAGACACACAACACACTCTCTATTTCTCATTAAACACACACAACAACAACGACGTACGCTCGCCCGTAATTTTTAGACACGTGTATGTCTGATATGTTTTAGAAGAAAGTATACGTTTACGTGCTGCTTTCTTTCTACAATATCATTCAGTAGGAGGGTGGTTGAAAACCGCTTCCAATCATCCAGATTTAGGTTTTCCGTGGTTATCCTAACTCGATCTAGGCAAATGCCGGGATGGTACCTTCGAGAGGGCAGTATTATAAAAATCCAAGCTTGTACGCTATTTATCATGACCATGCTGCCGACAGGACGTTAAACTCTAATCCCCATCCCTTTTTCCTTTTTAAATTGGTCTGTACTGTCATTATTACTATTGTTTAATTAACTGTAAATGCTGTTCATTTAGAAACCACATCGAAAGAGAAAGGAGCTGATAGGACAGAGCACAGTGTACGGGCCGTCGATAAACAGTGGTCGAGGCACGAAGATAAAACGACAGTCGGTCAGAGACTAAAACGTTTAACACTGTGTATTGTTACCAACTTACCTCAGCTAACGCCTGTTATCAAGTTTGATTCTATATTAGATGATCGTGCTCAGAGACTGTTCTGACATGAGAATGATGAGCGGTAATGTCACAAAGCCGCGGCGGAGCGGCCGAGCGCATTGAGGCGCTCAAATGTTCAAATGTTTGTTAAGCTTATGGGACTTAACTACGGGGTCATCAGTCCCTAAACTTACAAACTACTTATGAACTACTTAGGAACTAGGACGGCACAAATATCCATGCCCGAGGGGGGATTCGAACCCCCGACCGTAGTGACCGTGCAGACCGTGACTGGAGCGCCTCAGTCCCCTCGGCCACCGCGGCCGGCATTGAGGCGCTATGCTGTGATGCGCTAGGCCTTTCCCAATCGGGGGTTCGAATCCCCCCGCGGGTATGGATGTTTGTGTCGTATTTAGTATAAGCTACTTCATAAGTATTTTGTAAGTTTAGGGAGTGATGACCCCGCAGTTAAGTCCCATAAGCTTTACAAACATTTGAACAGTTGAATGTCACAAATATTTGTTATTGCATATGTAGATTTCGGGCACTGTGCGATCAATGCTTTAAAAACGCTATTTTCCACATAAAGATAAAAAAAATGTTATATGTTTTAAACCACATTCTTAAATCATTGATAACGGTCACACACTTGACGTTATCTAGATATGCAATAACAAATAAATATTTGTAACAGGTTGCTTCTCATCATACACTTAATACCTCTTATACTATAGTAAGAATATCCATAGTTTGTTATAACAGATGCAGGTTTCCAAACATACTGCGAGTTAATTAGGTTAATCAGATATAAACTTGGGGTAGTAAATGTAAATTTCCCCACTGTGGTTCCAAATGGGGGGGAGGGCCTGATCTCCGTAACTAATATGAAAATTGGCCCCTAATTCACTTCACCCCATCCCTCTACTGTAAGAGTGAAGTAATGTGGAACACTGTCAAACGCCTTGCGAGAGTCGAGGTACAAGGCATCTACCTGGACACCTATATCTACTGCTTTCTGTGTCTCGTGAACGAATAGAGCCACCTGGTTTTCCCAAGAACGTTTCGTTCGGGGTCAGTGTTGAGATTTTAGTTACGTACTGCGAAGTTTTGACGAGCCTTGCCAACTCCCAAATTTTTCTTCAAGTGAATTCCCGCGTTTTATGTATTTCCAGTGGTATTGCTTTATTTATGACGAATGACAAAGTCGTTAACTTCATTGTGTTTGTGACAGTGTGAAATGTGGGTATTACTAGCAGTAGTTCCCATGGTCTTAAAACTCTGGCACTGGTGGGTATTGGTTGAATCTTTCCCATTATTAATGTGGGCTCCTCTCCCACATGCATTTATCAAACAGCCATGTGTGTTTCTTTGATTAACACTCTGTGGCTATGTTAAAATGTTAGACATCATTCTCCTCGACTCAGTTTTCTCTCTCTCTCTGTCTAACTCTGAATTATTTCCAGATTTCTGAATTTATCAAAACAGTATGTTGTTCATCAGCCAATCATGTGGTCTGATTACGATTATTGTGGCTAACAGAACACAAATGTACCTATTTCGTATGATACAGTATGTATATTTGTGGAAAGTTATTTTCGTGAAGGTATTTAAAATTTTTTGTACCGTTGCAAGTGTTGATCCTCAACTCCACTAGTCAACTTAAAGGTACTCAAATGTTCAATGTTTTTAAGCCTAATGAAACGAACTGCTATGGTCATCAGATTTCAGACTTAGGCTGGTTGCACACACACACCGGTTTTGGACGGCCGGTATTTTTTTCGGTGGAGCGCAGCTTGCACAAACGCCGGCATTTCACCGGTCATACGAGCTGTCGCTTGGCTACCGTGTCGAGGGACGTTGATTCCAAACATAAATTAATGAATTCCAAACGATTTTGCATAGTATTATAACAAATATTGCTGACATGATACAAATAACTAAGGTACCATATCATCACACATTAGTATACCAGTTACGAAAAGAATTATGATTTTTTTTTTCTTTGCTCTCCATTTCTTCAAACCGTGATTCAATTCGCAGGAAAGTTGTATCACTGTATCTCTAGTTGTATTTCTATCTTGAAACGGGTCGAAAGTTTTGTTCCACAATACTGTTCGTGCTTACCAAAAAAACGGGGTCATCAGTCCCTAAAGTTACAAACTACTTATGAACTAGTTTATACTAAAGACGCCAGAAACATCCATACCCGAGGGGAGATTCGAACCCCCGACCGCAGCGGCCGTGCAGACCGTAACTGGCACGCCGCAGACCACTCGGCCCCCGCGGCCGGCTTCGTGCTTCCACTACCGAAATACGTGTACCACTTATCTTTTAATCATTTAATTCATTGTAAACGCATGCCTCAAACAGTCAAATGACCATTCCCTTGTGGTTATAGAAAGGAGTTCGAGCCCTTTCGGGAATGCAGATAAAGCTGCGAGAAAATACAATAATGGACACTTGTACATGATAGAAAAAATGTTTGTAAAGCTTACGGGACTCAACTACGGGGTCATCAGTCCCTAAACTTACAAACTACTTATGAACTACTTACGAACTAGGACGGCACAAATATCCATGCCCGAGGGGGGATTCGAACCCCCGACCGTAGTGGCCGTGCAGACCGCGACTGAAGCGCCTCAGTCCCCTCGGCCACCGCGGCCGGCTGTACATGATTGGTTGATGATTTGGGCAGGGATAGAAACGTTTCTTTACAGCCGATCGCTCATAGCCTGCGTAATAAAACAAAGCGAAGATCTCAATAACATCATAAAACAATTACACGATCTACCCGAAAATAAAAAATCACAAAAAATAAGTTCGAGTCTCAGTCTGACACAAAATTTTAACTTCGCCATTGAACTTTATTCAATGCCCTGAAACAGACGAGAACTGAAATATGTGTAATTTATTGTATACAGAATCAATATTTTTACATTTTAGTCCTATATGCGCTACGTCGACTGTATGGCGGGAAGGGAAGCGGGAACTGTGCAGGGAGGAGGCCGGTAAAAATATTTGGGTGCGCAGCTCAGCTGCCATTTGCCGACGTGCGCCTGTCTACTGTATGGCCGGCAGCGGCCCGGCGCCGGCGGTCTGCAGTGGCAGTCGCCTGCTGTGGCGGCTGACCGGCTTTTTGCCGGTGCCTGTCTTTGGCCGGCCAGTGTGCAAGCTGCAATGACCTCCATGCCCCACTGCTGGAATGCGGACGACCGATATTTTAACGGCCGTCAAAAATCGGTGAGTGTGCAACCAGCCTTAGACCACGCGGCTCCTCCCGCGCAGCAAAACGTACTCCTCAGGTGGTTTACAGCCCACTTTATGTTTTGGTAAGTATTTAATCAATTAGACGGGAAATTATGAGGTACTGCATGCACTAGCAATTGAGCGACTTGCAAGTACACCCTTTCCAGTTGCTATTTGATCCTCCGAACCCCACAGAGTAGCTATAGATTATTATTCAACTTTTTTTTTATTGATGGAGGTGTATTACCGTCTTTAGCAACTAAATGAAAGGCGTTTTGTGTGTGCCATACGCGTTTCGCTTCTTTATTTATGAAGCATCATCAGTGGCGGTTTTCTGTTTTATTCCATGTGTGTCTTCATGGAGATGTTTGTGAGGTCTTCAGTTGGATGTGGTATTTTCGGTCTTGATGAAAACCTTTTCATCACCACTTCACTGTGTATTCGTATTTTTTTTTATTATTTAGACATCTTTCATGAGTCTAGTTCATAAAGGATCATACACAACAGGATATTGCTTTCGAGAGACCTAGCGAGAAATTGTATCCTGTAAGGAATTCCATTTTCGATGTTTACAAATCCCCCATCCCAAAGTTTACCCCTGATAGAATTTAGAATTCCAAATGTGATCCGTCAGATTCAGATCAGGCAAAGTTGGTGACGGAAACATCAACATTAGCTCACTATCGCTGTCCTCAGAGCACCGTAGCACGATTCTGGCCTTGTGACCTTATTGAAGCTTCCAGTCCTTCGAGGAAGACGTCAAGGAATACAAAAATACTTATCGCGAAGCTGTCATGGTTCCTAAAAAAAATGTTCAAATGATTGTAATTCTATTGGAACAAACTACGTTGGTCATCAGTCCCTAGTCTTACAAACTACTTAAACTAAGTTAAACTAACTTAAGGACGACATACACATCCATGCCCGAAGGAGGATTCGAACCTCCGACGCGGAAGACAGCGCTATCCGTAACGTGGCGCTCCAGACCGCTCGGCTAGTCCGGCGTGACGTGGTTCCTACCATAGGTCGCACCGCGGTGGAGTAGCCGAGCGGTCTAAGCGTCTCGCTGCGGAGCACGCGGTTGCTCGCCGTGGAGGTTAGAGTCCTCCCTGTGGCATGGGTGTGTGTATGTGTGTGTTTTTCCTTAGGTTAGTTTAGCTTAGTTTAAGTAGTTTGTAAGCTACGGACTGATGACCACGCAGTTTGGTCCGATAGAATTACAAACATTTGATCTTTTTGACCTACCATAGCTCACAAGTAAGTTCCCCATTGTATAATACTGCTTCTGTCCATGGCATTTGAATGTTTAGAGAGCATGGTGTACGACATAGCTCGACTAGCAATTGACTATCAATAAAGAAATTTAACATGTTATGAAAAAGGAAGTTTATGGTTTAACGTCCTATTTTAACTAACTTACTGTGAAAACACAGAAACAGTCTTTACTATGTGTTTACGCAATTGCAGAACAATAAATGTGAACACTCACATCTCAAAAATATTTGCAAGTGTACGTAAATAATGATTTGAAGTGGAACGAATATATTTAATCATAGGAAAGGAATATGCCAGACAGATTAATTGAAAGAATTCTCTGAAGTATATACCATCAACAAAGAAAATAGCTTACAAAAGACTCGTCGCGCGGGATTGCCCAAGCGTTCAAGGCACAATGTCACGGATTGCGCGGCCGCTCCCACCAATGCCCCCTCGGGCATGTCTCTCTCTCTCTCTCTCTCTCTCTCTCTCTCGCTCTGTGTGTGTGTGTGTTTTGTCCTTAGCGTAAGTTAGTTTAGGTAGTTTGTAAGTCTAGGGACCGAGGACCTCAGCAGTTTGATCCATTAGGTTTACAGACGTTTGAACATTTTACAAAACACTCGTTCGACGAATGCTTGAATATTTCTGATCAGTGTGCGATCTCTTCCAGAACGACAGAGGAGTTAAAGAAGATCTAGCGAGGAACAACACCCTTCGTTATAGGTTTATTTAGCAAGCGCGAAAGCGTCAAAGAGATTGCTTTGAAATGTAACAAGGATATGTGAAGTAATGCCCTCAGGACTTTGATTCTAACGTTTACATATTCATAAAATAATTATAACTTTATTAATTTTACCTTTTTTTCGTTTTCCGTCTTCCTTAGATGCTTAGAAATTTGTGGAAGTATATTTCTGTCTATTGCAACTAAATGAAGATCGATTTTTGTTCCATATGCGTTTCGCTTCTTTATTTATGAAGCATCAGAGACCCGTAATACATATTTGGTTTTTGTCTATAATATTTCATTGCAGTATAGTTGTAAATATTTTGCTATGTTTCACAGTATAACAGTTATAAATCTTTGCTATGTTACAATTTCTTAAATTCTAACATACTAGGTTAGAAACAACTTCTGTAGTACACGTTTTTACGAAGTTAATTTAATTTTTCAGTATTACTTAAAATTTTTTGGTGTTACTCCATGTGTGTATTCATGGAGCTCTGTCTATATTCTCCAAATGGATGGATGTTTCAGTTCCTCATGAACACATTTATTTCATCACTTCACTGTGTACTGGTTTTGTGGGATTTTTTGTACAGTGTGAAGTGTTGCTAATGTCCGCTTCTCATCTGTCTTTTGTTTGTGTTCCTTCTAACTCAGTGTATTAGTTGTTCCTTTTTTTATGTTTTGTGTTTGTGTTTTGTGTGTTACTATTTGTGTTCGTGTTGAGAGTGTGGGAGTGGGGGGGGGAGGGGTAAGAGAGACAAAAAGAAGACCAGCTTGATCAGTGATATGTTGATCTGGTTGTTAATTAATTTCTTATTCTTTGACAGGGCTCTTTGTATATGAAAATTTTCCTATAGTGTCAGGAGTCTCTATTAATCACTCTGATAATTTTCATATTTGGTCCATGTTAGGGGAAGGAAAAAACAACACGGACTTATAAAAGAAATGTACGAGTTCTTACAAACAATAATGACATAGCAATTAGGTGGATGGAGTATGTTGATGAACTTCAAAACTGTGAGGAACCTAACGAAACCTTGGAATTTGAGGAACCTGTAATTGTGGATCCGGAATAACCCCTCCAACATTCGAAGAAATAAAAAAGCACATAAAATAACTAAAGAATGGCAAAAGTGCCGGAGAAGATGTTATCGCTGCAGAAATGCTAAAAGCTGGAGGTGACTCTTGTATACAGAACATCCACAAGTTAGTCAGACAGATATGGCAAGAAGAAGTGATACTTGAAGATTAAAAAGTTGCTCTTATTTGCCCAATCCATAAAAAGAATGACAAAATGCTATGTGACAGTTATAGGGGGATAACATTACTAAATATTTCGTACAAAGTGTATTCAAAATGTGTGCTCACACGAATTAAACCACTGACAGAAGAGCTAATTGGCGAATACCAAGGTGGGTTGCAACCGGGGAAGTCAACTACTGACGATATATTTTTATTAAGAAGTCTGCGAAAAAATGTATGAATATAATAAATAAATACACCTTCTGTTTGTTGACTTCCAAAAGGCTTTGATGAACGTGGAAAGCATAGCAAGCAAATTTGGACTGTAAGTGAACCCACAAAACCAAATACGTGATAGTTGGACGAACCCTACTCCCAAAAATCAAGGAATTAACTGTGGAGAATAACACCTACAAAAGAGTAAAGGATTGGAGGCATAATTTCAGAACATTCATCGTCTGAAATGGACTGCACTCACTACACAACATTTTGACTTCCCGCAGCATATCACGAGCCCTCAAACTAAGGTTGTATAAAACATTAATTCTTCCCGTCATTTTATATGGGTGTCAGTGCTGGAGCACTAGAAAACAGGAATTAAACAGGCACGCAGTTTTTTTTTTTTTTTTTTTTTTTTTTTTTTTTTTTTTTTTTTTTCTAAAGTAGGTGCTCGAGGATCATATTTGGACCGGTTAAAGACAACATAACAGGAGAATGGAGGAGGCGGCACAATATAGAATTAGAACAACTCTGTAGTGAACCGAACATTGTGGGCTTGATGAGAAGTAGAAGATTAGAATGGACAGGGCATGTCGTACGTATGAGAGAGGAGCGATGGCCAAAGATGGCCATGGAGATCATACCAACAGGCAAAAGACCACTGAGACGACCAAAAGAGGTGGATGGACGGGATAAGAGAAGATCTACAAAAATTTGAGGCCTGAAAAAACTGGGAACAGACACCGAAGAATCGCAGTGAATGAGAGCCTTCATTATATCACCGCGCGGTCCACTGGGCCTGATCGCGTAAAGTAAAGTAAGTAAGTAAAGAAATAAGTTCCATGTTAGACGGTTCGTGTTCTATCAGGTGTTATGCAAAGGTAGAATGGCTACTTTCATACTTCGAGTTCTTATATGTTTTGAAATTTCTGCCTATCATTCGCAGATATGCTGATTTACATTGTTGGCATTCTTGCTGATATATAGACCTGCCCCCTCATACCTGTCTGTTATCCTGTTTGCAAATGTGACAAATGTGTTTCTTGTTCTGTAGGGAATGAGTAAACCTTATTTCTTTAGTATGATTACTATTTTGTGTTTTTATGTTCGCTTGTACGATTTATTTTTAGTGTTTGTGTCGTGAGGTTTTCTGTTCTGTGTCTCTGTGTGTGTTGCCTTGACTTTGTTTGAGTGATTTCTGGGTGTTTGTGTTCTGACAAACAGCTTAACCAACATTTCAGTTTTATTTATGTTAAGGTTTCGTGTTCAGGTTAGGAACATTTTTGACGGATAACTTTCATGATATAAGTGATTTTTAAAAATTACTGTTTGAGATATTACTCCGTGTATATCGGCACAAAAGTCCTAGTTACTTCCGTATAAACAAACTATTTAACCCTTAAGAATTGCAATGTCTGGTTTTAATTTTAAATTATAAGCAATAACGAATATTCTCAAAGGTGATTATTGTAAAGCTTCATAACGAATGACGGATCAACCAGTCTTCTGTATGTTTTTTGTGCGTCGAATCTTTGTTAG
The DNA here is from genome assembly GCA_026315105.1 of Locusta migratoria. Taxonomy (NCBI): domain Eukaryota; kingdom Metazoa; phylum Arthropoda; class Insecta; order Orthoptera; family Acrididae; genus Locusta; species Locusta migratoria. Next base: position 729,551,165 of record CM048744.1, on the reverse strand, counting down.
TTTGTACACGCAGGACGTTTAAATGAGTTGTTTAGTGGTCGTCAAAAAGGAGAGCTATCTGGTCCCATTGACGTGTTAACATCGAGTGCAGCCGATCATTGGGGTGCTTGCGGAGGCCATGCTCTGAAATATCTTGGTTGGTAGCCACCCTGTGGAACTTAATGATTAACACATGATGCCTGCACTGTTCAATGCTCTCTAGACGATCACTAGAGGATAATGAGGAATGTAGAATATCGCTCCCCTCACAATGATGCACGGAGTGCCGTTAGAGTATCCTGACGCCCCAACATCGTTCAGACCACTTCCAATGGTGTGATGGTAGTCGCTTATGAAGTGAGGAATGGAGACGTGTCGTCTTCAGTGATTAGTTGTCGCTCGGTGCCAATGATGGTCGTTCGCGTGTGTGGTGTCGTGCAGGGGAGTGCAAAAATGTGGAATGTACGCGACAGAGGCAAATGGGGCCGACACCTTGTATCATGATGTGGGGAGTCATTTCTTACCCAGGCCGTTCTCCTCTGGTATTCGTTGTGGGAAAATTGAACAGTACACGGTACAGTGAAACCATTATTCAACCCGTCTTGCCACCGTTCATGCACCGACAAGACGATGTGCTTTTCCAACAGGACAATGCACGTCCACAGGTATCCCGTACAACCCAACGTGCTCTTCTACGTGTACGTCAACTACCCTGCCTATCATTACACCCAGATCTGCCCCCCATTTAGTATGTCTGGGGCCAAAGGAAACGTCATCTTGGTGCGCTTTACACGACCGGCACGAGATCTGGTCCAACTGAGGCATCAGATGGAAATAGCATGGCAAGCCATACCGTAAGACTTCATTCGGCACCTCTACAATCGTCTTCATGAGAAAGTTGCACCATGCATTGCTGCAAAAGGGCGGTATACACAATACTAGCGTCGACATTGTGCACGCTCTGATGACTGTACTGACGCGTATATGGCTCTAACTGCGTGATCGTGTGTTGTGTAGACCCTCAAGAATGTGTCAACAAAATTTCGCTCTGCTGGGTTGACGAATTCATGGTGTTCTTTTTTCATTTTTCAGAGTCCATGGCTTCAGTCGGCTACTCCGCAAACCTCAGTCGCCTCCTTCCCTGGCTGCCATGTAGTCAGACACGGCAACTGCGTTTGTTTTCCCCTGTTCAGTAATTTTCGCGTCGGGTCGGTAAGGCTTCGCGATGTTTATGTCGAGCGCTGGTAAGTCGTGAAGCGGCTACCGACCGCAGACAGCGCGCTGGGCAGAGCCGCATGGTTCCGTTCCGGTTGTCCGCCGCCGCCGCTGGCCCAGCCGTGAAACTGCCGCCTGTCTCTCCGCCTCCATCAGGCGCCGCTGAGGTGCTCTTACTGAGGCCGGAAAAAGGCTGCACAGCTCCCCTCAGGCAGTGAAAATACTCCCGCGCGTTGCACTAAGACGAGTTTAGCCGACCGTGCAAATTTTTAATTTCTGGCTGGCGCTGTCGGTGATGGTGCATTATCCAGCGTAACCCTGAGAAACCAGGCGTAGACTGTTTTTATTAATCCACTACCCACTATTTCCCTAATTCTTCCAAGCTAAATAACAACACGTGTCCTCCACTGAATGAATTCCGCTACTTTGCGCAAGGTAAATAGTTAATGATCTGCAGAAAAGATGTATACCCATTGGATTTCTATCCGATTATGCTGAAGCGGTAGCTCCTTACTTAACAGCCATATACAACCGCTCTCTCAAAGAAGGATCTGTACCCAAAGATTAGAAAGTTGCACAGATCACACCTATATTCAATAAAGGTAGTAGGAGTAACCCACTAAACGAAAGGTCTGTTTCATTGACGTCAATTTGCAGCAGGGTTTTGGAACATATCCTGTATTCAAATATTATGAGTTATCTCTAACAGAATGATCTATTGGCCCAAGGTCAACATGGATTTAGAAAATATCGTTCATGTGAAACACAACTAGCTCATTATTCACACGAAGTGATGAGTGCTATCGACAAAGGTTCGCAAATCGACTCCGTATTCCTTGATTTCCAGAAGGCTTTTGACACTCTACCTCACAAACTGCTTTTAATGAAATTGCGTGGTTATGGTATATCGCCCCAAATTTACGATTGGGTAGGGGATTTCCTGTCAGAGAGGACACAGTTCGTAGTAATCGATGGTAAGGCATCGACTAAAACAGAGGTGATATCGGGCGTTCCACACGGTAGTGTTACTGGTCCTCTGTTGTTCCTTATTTACATAAACGATTTAGGGGAAAATCTAACTAGCTCCCTTGGGTTGTTTGTAGATAACGCTGTCATTTACCGTCTAGTGAAATCATCTGAAGATCAAAACCAACTGCAGAACGATCTGAAAAAAATATCAGTATGGTGTAGAAATTGGCAATTGACTCTAAATAATGAAAAGTGTGAAGTCGTCCACATGAGTACGAAAATAAAGCCGTTAAACTTTGTTTACAAGATAAATCAATCAAAAGTGAAGGCCGTAAACTCCACGACATACCTAGGAATTACTATTACTTCAGACTTAAACTGGAAAGAGCACATAAATAATGTCGTGGGACAGGCGAACCAGAGACTTCGTTTCATTGGCAGAGCCCTTAAAAGATGCAATAGAACTACAAAAGAAACTGCATACACTACGCTTGTCCGTCCGTTTTTGGAGTATTGCTGCCCAGTGTGGGATCCTTATCAGGTGGGTTTGACGGAGGACATCGAAAGAGTCCAGAGAAGGCAGCTCGTTTCGTATTGTCACGATTCAGGGGAGACCGCGTTACGGAAATGATACAGGACCTGGGATGGGAATCATTACAACAACGGCGATTATCGCTGCGGCGTGGGATTCTTACGAAATTCCAATCGCCAACATCCTCCTCCGAATGAGAAAATATATTGTTGACTCCCACTTACATAGGTAGAAATGACCATCAGAATAAAATACGGGAAATCAGAGCCTGAACGGAGAGATTCAGGTGTTCTTTCTTCCCGCGCGCTATTCGAGAATGGAATGGGAGATAAATAGTATAATTGTGGATCTACGAACCCTCTGCCAGGCACTTAAATGTGCACAGTATCCCATGTAGATTTTCGAACGAATAGATACTATTTTGATCCTCCAGACATTCTCAATAACAACATAAATGAATTAAAGACATCAGTTTGAATTATAATGAGCAAAATTTGTTCTGGCCTGGAATTCTAACCCGCCTCTGAAGCTTACTAGGCATTTGCGCTGACTAAACGTCACCTGAACACGGTGATCATCACGACTTCACTGACTACCCTATCACTCCTCCCACCAGATCCAAATTCTAAACTTATCAACACACTACCGACGTAGAACCACCTGCTTATTATCATTATATAAATACGCTAACACGAAACTGAGGGTACAGATTTTTAATGTTAATCATACAATAAGACCAATGAAACGTACATAATTCGAAAGGTGGTTTGTCATAGATATTCCGGATATAAAAACTATGTGTGCACGTACCGTTAAGAGTGGTAAAAAGAAAAAGAAATTTTAAGATGATACTCCAAATTCTTAGTAAGTTCTGCCACTGTGGCTTGTTGCTAAATGTTAAATTAGCTTGGTCAGTTAACGCTTGGAGTCCCAATCTTAAGGTCATATGTTCGATTCCTACTGCCACCTTCTTTCTGAATTTTTTGTAATGTTCAATTTTTAACTTTTAAATAATTTTTAAATATAATTAAACAATTCAGTTTATGAAGGCAGTATTAATATATTCATTTTTATTTCAGATAATGTGTTTAAAGAGCAATTGTTTGAAATAATACATTTCAAGTGACTCCGTTGATTTTTCCATAAATTTGTGAACACAGAGAACAAGGACATTTAGCGTATGATGAAAGGATTTTTACTGAAGTTAAGTAACACTAAATTATGAAATACAGCAATTAATTCCCTCATTTGTGTCTTTCATTTTCTCATGTTTCCTCTTTGTCCTTTCTTTCACCTGTTCTCATAGCATTCACACAAAACCTATCATTTTGCAGTGCTCAATAGATTCCAAGTACATTTTTTTTTCATTTTCATGACTTTGCAAACACAAATGGACGAATTTCGACCACAGGCAATACTATTCCTAATTATTGACGGCATTTCCCCGATTCCCGTAAGAGCTCCAGTAACGTGTGCATATGCGTTGAACAGTTCTGCATGTATAATTGTATGATTTTTCCACCGCGTACAAACTCTATGGACTGATTAAGGAAATGATATGGAACAAAAAATGTATAATGGACTTCTGTCCGGAAAGGAAGGGTTTCCACACTCACACTGTGTTACAGAGACTGCAGTCCAATACGCGCTGTACTACGCAGCCCCACCATCGTAGGATAGTGTGCAGAGCCGCCATGGTATGGTGACAGCCAGAACACGTGGCTCGGGATAATTGGTGACCATATTTCGCGATCAGTCTGCCTTCCTCGTAGCCTAACAGCCAAAGCTGTCTGCGATTCTTGCGGTTGACTTTGCCCTACCTTCTGAAGTAAATGCCATCGATGAAGGGTTATGTTGGCTTCTACATGATGGTGATCGAGTCTGGAATATTACTCCGTTTTAATATATGTATATAATTCTGAATATTTTGAAACAACGTTGTGAAGGAATCTTTTAGAAACAGATTGTTGCGGCCTGTTGTGAGCCAAGGATGAAACAGATTAATCACTTATTAATATGTTATGTTAAAATGGCCGCTCTGTCGCAGAAAAATTCCAATGAAATGTCATGCTTACCACAAACAGAGAAGTCATTGACTGAATTTAAAACTAACTTGCTTGTATTTACTGATAGAGTTTAATTTAAAAAGATTGCCAGACTCAGCATCACTGAGATGTATAATTTCGAACCGCTGAACACAATGTTGCGTTGGCTAAAGGCCGTGATTGTCAGTAGTGTGACAGGATTTCAACGTGAAAACATCTAGCTCAGAAAGATGTAATGAATTTAGTAGAAAATAGGTCAGTAATCACAGGGTCTCTAAACAATCCTGGCTCAATTGACTGAATTAAATGAAGAGGAAGTTGCTCATTGTGACCACCAACAACCAGGTCCGGCCGCATACACATTGTGTAAGCGTAGTGCTGGAAAGTTAAGAAAAAATTATGAAATATGGAAGATTAGGTAAAGAAATAGCCTTTTGAATAAGCAATAACGTGGTATAAACTTCAATAAAATCTTCACTCAAGAACTCTAAGTAATGAGCATCTTTAAAAATGTTACAGAATCTACGACACTTACAGCAGTATTTCACGAGACCAAAAGAGAGTACTCCAGCGGGTTTCCGCTGCAACAAGTTTCAAATGTTCAAATGTTTGTGTAGCTTACGGGACTTCTGCAACAAGTGATAGAGAGACCTACCTTCCGATTTTCCGTTTTCCACTGAAAATAGTCTTTGCTCACAGTACACATTATAAGATGATTCATAAAATATCTTTTGATTAAATTATCAGTACACAAAGGTAAAAATGAAATTTCTATCTCGTCTTACATCAATTAACTGGTATTTTCGTGAGCCGTGCGGAATGGACTGATGGTCTAAGACGTCAAGTTACGGACTGGGTGGCCGTTTCTGACAGAAGTTCGCGCGCCCGTGGGCTTGGCGCTGGGCAGTGATTGAAACAATACAGTTTAGCTGCTTTTTTTTTTTTTCAATTTTAGTTCGAATTAACCTGTGAAAACTGGAGACGGCGCTTCTAACAAGCTACAGAACAACCTGGTGGCATATTTTTTAAATCATTTTTGACCAATTTTGCCTTCGTTCCCCCTTAACAAATGAGACACACAATTGTTTTGAAGTACACAGTACACTCTCAAACTAGAAAATTACAAGATTGCCTGGATTGATAACAAATGAAGCATACAGTTATTTTAAAGTTCGTAGTCTTCCCTTCAAACCATCAAATTTCATAACTGCCAGGATTTACAACAAATGAGGCACAATTTATTTTAAAGTTTGCAGTCATCCCTTCAGACCACCAAAATTACAGACTTCCTGTATTTATAACAAATGAGGCACATATTTATTTTAAAATTCGAAGTCACCCTTTTAAAACATCAAAATTACACAACTGCTTAAGTTTACACAATTATTTTAAGTTCGCATTCCCTTTAAAATAACCCCTTCATAAATGGACAACGACTTTGAGCCAAAGCCCGAACTACAGCTGTAAACATTTCATTCCATATATAATAAATGTGGCTGACCTACTTAGTTTCTGAGCCCAACAGATGATGAAGGAGCGTAACACACACATTCGCCCTGCTTAAAGCACTAGACACTTGGACATAGCTGGCGGCCGGAAAAGCGAACGGCCCAACACAAGTGAACAGAGTCCCAAACTTCACGCGAAAGGCAGTCAGATGCAAGACTTGAGTAAGGTAGACCATATTACAAAACGGCTAAGAGGCTCTACAAAATGTTTGTAGAGCTTATGGGACTAAACTTACAAACTACTTATGAACTAGCTAATACTAAGGACGACAAGAAAAATCATGCCTGAGGGGGGATTCGAACCCCCGACCGTAGTGGCCGTGCAGACCGTGACTGGAGCGCCTCAGTCCCCTCTGCCACCGCGGCCGGCACCCTTGCACGAACCGCAGACAAGGAAACCAACACCCAACAAACCCAACACTTAGCAACGTCAAGTAGGAAAACTCCCCAAGAAATGTCCTTATGCGAACCGCACACAAGGAACAACCCCCTCCCATACACCCCCCCCCCTGAACGACCCCCCCCCCCCTGAACTTCACGAGATACTTAATTGTTTTCAAAGAAACCTCCAAACACAGCGGCGGATCCCGCCAGAACCAAACGAGGAACGAGCGGTCTGCGGCGCGCCAGTCATGTTCTGCACGGCCACTATGGTCGGGTGTTCGAAACCCCCCTCGGGAATGGATATTTGTGCCGTCCTTAGTATTAGCTAGTTCATAAGCAGTTTGTAATTTTAGGGACTGATGACCCTGTAGTTAAGTCCCATATGCTCTACATACATTTTAACATTTAACTTGACGAGGAAACAAGCTACCACCTGTTACTAACACGAGTTTAAGCCAACGTCGCACCACAGCAAGAAGGGAAAGGTTGCAGAACTTCTATCTGAACGTCCAAGCGACGTCGCGTCGGGGGCTAGGTAATGAAATTCCTCGTTTACAAGCGCCGGTTAACACGCCGTTAAGCAAGGTAGCTGCCTTTCGACCCACCCACCAAGGCGCATTACAGCTGAGTAGGAACCCACGGCTTCAAATTGCTGCCCAGTCGTATCACCAGCGCTCATCATTGCTCCCGTTTGACCCGCGCTCCACACAAACACCGCCTTGCTCCCGCCGGCGAAGAACCAGCGAGGTTGCTTCCTTCCTCGTCCACATATGAAGTACGACTCAACCAAACCCACAGCGAACAGCTCCAGCGACCCCAAGACACCAGAAGTGAACTTGAGAGCCATCAGCGGTGGTAGAAAGAAACAGAATCAACCCATACGCGCTACAAAACTACCACCAGGAAGACAGCAAGCGTTACGGCTAAAGTCAATAGATCTACAGCAATCATCAATCACGCTAACAAATACCACCCCGGAAAATAAGAAAATACGAACAAAGAAGAGCTGTACAGATAAAACGAGCCGGCACGGCTTGGACGGTCTACTTGTTCTATAACAAACTTCAGCTAATATCCATTTTATGTTGTGATGGATCATTTCTGTACTATTAATTAACATTCAGTATATCTAACTGAACTCCTTTTGTTTGTTTCTTTTTCTTCTGTCTATTTTATATTAATAAGTAATAGAATATAATGAGATTAACAAATTAAATCCGAGTGGGCTTGCGTGCTTTAACAATACAGATAATCGTACTGTAGGTACAACCACAGCGGAGAGATATCTGTGGAGAGGCCAGACAATCGTGTGGTTCCTGAAGAGCGGCAACAGACTTTTACTAGTTGCAGGGGCACCAGTCTGTATGAGTAACTGAGCTGATCTTGTAATATCAGCTAACGTTGCTTTGCCAAAGAGTTACTGCAAACAGCTGGAAGCAAGAAGAAGCTACAGTCGTTACTTTCATCCCGAGGACATGCAGCCCTACAGTTTGAATATCTGAAATAAAATATTCGGGAGGTGAAATAGTCCCCCATTAACAGACAACAACTAGTGTATGTTAACAATGTAGTCAAAACTAATGGAAATTAGGAGGGGAATCCCAAAAGGCTCCGTTCTTCTATCATTCATTTTTATTGTCAACATTAATGACTTTTCAAACTGTATACCCTGCAAAAATGTATTATATTCTGATGATATGACAATGATTATATCCGGAGAAAATATGCAGGTAGTGAGAGACAAAAACAAGGAAGTATTTGAAAAAAGCAATCAGTGGTGTAAAGCTAACCAGTTATGTGTAAATACAACAACAACTGAGGAAATATATTTTAACCTAAAGGTACGGAAAGAAGATGAAGTGTTAAACGTCTTGGGACGAACATTTAAAATATGCCTATACTAAACTTGCAAGTGTGATTTTTCTGTTATATAAACTAAGAGACTGTGTCAACAAAAAATTACTGATACTCTGCTATGTGTATTCTTCCAGTATGGGTTACTGTTATGGGCAAACAAACCTTTTCTTCAAATTGCAGAAAAAAGCAATTCGATGTACACAAGGGCTGGGACCTAAAGAATATTGTAGTAACCATTGCAGTCAGCTAAATATAATGTCACTCCCAAGTCTTTATATGTACCACTGTATAATCCATATAAAAGAAAATGTAAAGAAATTTACTTAGAGAGCGGACGTGCACATGTATAGTACGAGAACAACTGATTGTGACTGATACATACCAGCCATAAACACATAGGACTTCAGATTGTACAATAAGCTACCACAGACAGTAAAAACCCTTACTTTAGGAAAATTTGCGACAGGACTAGAGGTATAGTTAAAAAAAAGTCATATAATTCAGTGGATGAATACTTCGAAAGTAACTTGGAGGGCATGCACAAAGATTAAAAATCACTGTTACCAATTATTAAGGCCTATAATGACAGATATTTATAACAGTAATGTACATGTATAACTTAAGTTATATTATGAATTTGTAAATATCTAAAAAGATAGAATGTAGGGCTTATATGTGTAACCCAAATGACGAAACCAATTCCATGGTAAACAAGCTGAAAGGCTAATAAATAGACATTAAAATATAGTTTTGTCCAGTTCAGATTGTTCGAGGTCAAAGTTGTTCCTTATTGTCATCTGGTGAAGCATATGCAAATGTCTACGTATTATAGAATGGACAACAGTTCAAACGGTGATTAATTTCCCTCTACGGATCTCTGAATAGTTTGGTGTCTTCCATATTGTATTAACAGTCGTATTCTTGATCTACATCCGGGTGCCTTGACAGATGGTTCTCAGCCGAGATGTTGAGATCGTGTTGATCGGCTGAGGCTGCCCTTTCACGCAGCTCTGCTGGCTCGATTTATTACCAGCGCGAAATCGCAAACCGCTCTTAATCGTAGCGTTCAGTAAGACCATCATTTCTTGCGTCCAAAGGCAGCCTTGCGCTGCCGTGCCTATAACGTTAGGAAAGTCAATCACGCAACATAAAATTGCACTTTCATAAATTATATAGGTGATGACACAGAACGCATCCATAAGGAGATATGTAAAGATGTCACAACGAAACTGAGCTTCTTTTTTTGAGACTAGCCAGTTCTTACATTGTCATCTTACATTAAATGAATTTCGTTTTCCTAAAATATTCTTCCGAATATTTTAAAACACAGTATCGAATCAATTATTGTAACCACCATTCGTGTTCTGGTCAGTAGTGCAGTTACCATATCAGTCAGGTATTACGACGACCAAGGAGAGAAGTGATTTAACGCTTACTGCGCGTTTGCCGTAATGTTAGGTCTGGCGCGGAAAAAAGGACAACGCCACCGCCGTAATATTACGTGGCGCAGCTCCCGCTAAAGCACATACGCCATTAGTTCATAACTGAAGTGCTAGAGTGCAAAAACGCAAGATAAAGCGATATATTAATATGCACTGGTCAAAACAATTAGGGGATCAGTTGAGATATCTTGGTAGATGAACTAAAACGGTTCAACGTCTTTCTGACTTACAGAGTGGAAACAACATAAGGGCAACCGAGATAGTGGTAAAAACAGAAATTTGCTGCAGGGCTGGAGAGGAGGGGGGTTTGTTGGTGTTACCTTGTGATTACTCCACCAAACGAATTACACAAGCACTTAGGTTCAGATAGTGATGTAATCAGGTAGTGCAATGCAATCACAACGTGACTTATCCGAAATTACGGCTTGGAGAGCCACATGAAGGTCGTTAGCGGAACAGACAGAGGGAGGTGCTGCAGCTATTGGAGTTTCCCCAAGTGTAATTTTCTGGACCTGAACGCGATTTCACGCAACAGAAACCGTTAAAAGAAGGCAAGGCCAAGGTCGTCCACGGATAACATCAGCAAGAGACTGCTCGTCGACACAGGAGGCGGAATCCAACTCAGCTGCAACGCACCCTCCATGCAACAACAGGACTGTTTAGTCCTAAATCGCCTTCGGGAATGTGGCCTCTACGCACCTAGGTCTATTGTGTGGTCCCATTAAAACCACGACACCGTGTAGCGCGCAGAAACTGGACGGGGAAACATCAGGTTTGGAGTCGTAACGAATGGCGCCGGATTCTGTTCACAGGTGAGTAAAGTTATTGTGTTCATCCGGAAAATCGACTTTGCCTCGTCTGGATTGTGACTCTGACCGCGAAAGCCTACGTAATTATATAAATTAATTTGTTGCAATGAATATACTTCCCTTTCGTTTCATTAAGAAACTACACTTGCCACAGAAATCGAGGACTTCCTTTATATACGAAACTACTAGTATCAGCACGTTGTTCAGAATATTCATTATTACAGTATCCTCCCAGCTTACGTGCAGAGGCTTCAGAAGACCATTGTTCAATTCGTTGTTATGCATTTCACGGTATATTCATGAAATAGAACAAACACGCATTTTAGAGGGAACATTCTTACATATGCACAACTCTAAATATTGAGAACATAGATCTATTTCATTAGTAAGACTGCCCGATATCCTTTTATGAAAAAAAGAAAAAAAAATGTTCCGTAGCGGTGGGTTCCGAACGACTGACTGTGTGCATTACAATTCAACGCACTGCCCACTAAACTACGATGAACAATTACAAGATTCATCCTTTAATCTCGTACTATTCAACACAGTTGTTAACTGATGATAATGTGGCATTTTAGACACTAGACTTGTTTTTGTTAATTCTTCAGTGCGCCGTTGCCTTGAAATGACAACGTTTAAGTTATAATAAGAAAATCATCAAATACGAACGCAAGATGGCGTATGCCAGAGAGAGTTCTGGGCGTGGAATGTCACGTGACATATCCGAACGGTTGGTTTTCTTAAAATCAATGGACGGTGTCAAATCGCCGTTATTTTTGCAAACGATACGAGATACGAAAAAAGTGAGCCAATTTGTAGAGATTTTTCTCCTCTACAATTTCGGTTATTCAATATTCGTGTCAGATGAATGGTTCGTTCGCAATTACAATTACATTACAAACGCCTTTTTTTTAGTGTTACTAACGTATCTTTTGTCAGAAAAATTTGAAAAAGGGAGGTTCTGGTCTCTGTTGGCCTACAATTATGTCTGTAAAATTTGGTGCTGATCGCTTGAACGGTTCGACTTAAAAAGTGGGAATACGCTACGGACAGACAGACAGGCATCCAAAATTCGCCGTTATTTTTGCAATTATCTTGAAACTATGCGAGATATGAAAAAAACGTATCAGAGCAAATTTGTAGAGAATTTTCTCCTCTACTAATTCATGTATTCAGTTTCAGTGTCAGATGAGCGGTTAAGGCGTTATTTTCTGTCAAATGGCAATCGCAAAGGTAAAAAAAAAATGTCTTCATAAATTCACTGCAATAAAACGTTATACACAAAAAACAAACTGCTTACCGTATTCGTCCCTCGGTCTCCTTCTACGTTTCTACCCTATAATACACTTTCTTCTAATCCTAAGTTAACGATTCCATCAAGTCTCGGAATGTATCCCACCAACCTATCCCTTCTCTGAGTCAGGACATACCCGAAACTCTTTTTTCCCCAATTCTGTTGATCAACTCATCAGTTACGTGATCTACCCATCTAATCTTCATCATACGTCTGTTGCACTACATTTCAAAAGCTTCCATCATCTTTTTGTCTGAACTCCGTATCATCCACGTCCACTCCCATAAAATGCTACACTCCAGGCAAATGATTTCAGAATGGGCTTCCTAAAATTTAAACTAATATTGGTTGCCAACAAATTTTGCTTCTTCAGATAAGCTTTTCTTCCCATAGCCATTCTGCATTTTATATCTTCTTCACTTCGGTTATCAGAAGTTATTTTGCTACTCAAAGCTGTGGCAGAATAGCCGTGCGCACTAAGGCGCCTGGCTGCGGTGCGCGCGGTCGTTAGCCACCGGGGGTTCGAGACCTCCCTCGGGCATGGGTGTTTGTGTTGTCCTTATCGTAAGTTACTTCAAGTAGTTTGTAAGTCTAGGGACTAGTGAGCAGAGTAGTTAAGTCCCTTAGATTTACAAACATTCGATTTGCTACTCAAATAAGGTCTTATCTACTAATTTTACTGTCTCATTACCTAATGGAATCCCTTTAGCATCATCTGAGTTTCTGACACTACATTCCATTACCGTTGTTTGGTCTTCTTAATATTTATCTTATACTCTCCTTTCAAGACTCTGTCCATTAGGAGCTTTTATGACTGGTGCCTGGTGGAACTTTCTGTACATGTTGTCAGTGCAAATATATACAACCGATTTACTAGCACATGTTGGCGGTGGTAATACGGATAGGGGGTGCCACCAAGCACCAATCACAAAAGCTCCCTTATCTGAATACTGTGCATTGGTATCCCCTAACATCCTGGATCCTGAGTATGGCATGATTGGATTGCCGGAACTGGTGGAATTGTATTAATCGTTTAAAATACAAAAAATGGTTTTCGGTGTTTTTGTACAAGAATTCTGCCAGCTGAAGTCCCACTGCCATATCAGGAGAGGGTTTCACGCCGATTTCTCTTAAGCTTAATCCGCATCGTCCATCGGTAACTACGAGAGGGAGTTGGAAAATAAGTTTCCACTGTCGACTGTCGTCAGAGTTGTGCATGAAAGGAAAAAAGAGAACGAGATATTAAAAATAAGACAGATCTCTATAATTTCGAAGTACATTGTGACATTTGTCAAACCGCTTAATAATCTTCAAACACCCGTCCAAGAAAAAATCACGGCTTGCATACGGAAGAAGCGCTGAACGACTATGGAATGGAAACATCTGTCATGAGCTGACCGAAAGAAGTTCAAAAACACTCCGTCTGCCATCAATGCTGCGCGGTACTGTGCCACTCTGTCATTATTAAATTGAAAGAGGTGATTCGGAAAAGCGGTCTGGCCTTTTCAGATTTGGCGTCGGCTGTTGGATGACTGATGCGATACCACACTCGGTAACTTAAAACCACTCTTGGTTGGGAGCGCCCAGATTTTTTCCTGGAAGGTTTTTTTAAGTTTATAAAGCGGTATGACAAATGTCTCAATGTACTTAGAAATTCGAAAAAGTTGCGGGTATGCAGCCAGGTATCAAATTCGACGTCGTGCGATATTTCGCCAAGAGACCACCTTGCCATTTTCAAGGCGAAACTGCAGTGAGGATACAATGTGCAATGATCTTTAAAACTTTTGTTATGAATGAGTAAACAATAAAGACAACACACACCGAGAAGGCACACAGAGCCGACACGACCAAAGATGAAAACGGTCAGGATATCGATAATAAACATCAGTTCTCAACGGATGAGGTCGGATAATTTTGTCCCTACGTTTTTTGACAAGTGAGAAAGCAGGATCCCACGCGGAATTTAAGCAAAATCTTCCATCTCGATTCAGAAGGTTGTCTGCTAGTTTTATTAATTTTTATAATTTAGATGTTCCAAAAAATAATTCAAGTTCTCACTACTACGAGGCCAAACAACGAAAGTGTCGTCTTCATATCTGTAAAAGCTACTGGGACTGTGTTATCAAGGAAGCGATTGAAATAAAATAATTTAGATGTTCCAAAAAATAATTAAAGTTCTCACTACCACGAGGCCAAACAACAAAAGTGTCGTCTTCATATCTGTAAAAGCTACTGGGATTGTGTTATTATCAAGGAAGCGATTGAAATAAAACTGGGAAACAACCTTATGAATAGGGATGGAGGATTGTGTTTAAATTCCGCATGGGACCCTGCTCTCTCACTTGTCAAAAAACAGAGGGACGAAACTAATCCGACATCATCCGTTGAGAACTGATATTTATTATCTATATCCTGACCGTTTTCATCTTTGGTCTTGTCGGCTCTGTGTGCTTGCTTGCTCGGTGTGCGTTGTCTTTACTGTTTACTCATTGATAACTGAGATCGTTGCACATTGCTTCCTCACTGCAGTTTCGCCTGGAAATAGCAGTGTCTTCTGCCGAAATATAGGGCGACGTCGAATTTGATACCTGGCTGCATACCCGTAAGTTGTTCGAAGTTGTTATTCGCCAGGAGAAATTGTGGAATTACTTAGAAATTATGTACAAAAGTAATGATATGTCTTATCTTAATGTCTAATTCTATTGTTTCCCTTTCGTACACAACTCCACCTCGTATTTTTCAGTGGTCGAACTCCGAAAGACTCTGGTTCGAGCTGCTTACGCACAACAACCGCACGAAAGGCAATTACGGTGCGGACACACGGCCGACCGTTTACCCTGCACAAGTAGTGCTGTTCAAAAATGTTCAAATGTTTGTTCAGCTTTTGGGACTTAACTACGGGGTTATCAGTCCCTAAACTTACAAGCTACTTATCAACTAGCTTATCCTAAGGACGGCACAAACATCCATGCCCGAGGGGGGGATTCGAACCCCCGACCGTAGTGGCCGTGCAGACCGTGACTGGAGCGCCTCAGTCTCCTCGGCCACCGCGGCCGGCAGTAGTGCTGTACCACTGCCGGATTCTTACTGGGATTGCATCTCTGTCGCCCCAAATGCACGCTGCAAATTTCGCCTGCTTTGGCCGGTTCCTCCAGACTGTTGCATTTTGGGCGGGCAACAGTACTGTGTAATGTGGAGCGGTACGGATCGGTCGGCGGGCGCAGTTCCTGCAGGCGAGGTGACAGGCGGCCGCCGCCCACCGCTGACGGCAGGTATGGTTGGGGGGGGGGGTCAGGTGGGGGGGGGGGGGCGAGCAGCTGAGAGAGCGAGAGCGGCGAGGCGGCTTGGCGCGGCCAGTGAGTGTTGAGTGGTCGCCGACGCCGGTCACCACCATGGCAGCACCCCTCAGCCGCAGCCTCGCCGCAGCCGCCGCCGCCGTCGCCGTCCTGCTAGCTGCCCTCACCGGTGAGTCCTCCACAGTGCTGAGCGCCCTAACACCCGCCTATACTGAACTTGACGCCGCGTCACCCGGACAACGTTACCGACACCACAAGAGTTCCGCAGTGGTTTTGTTTCCGATGAATGATTAAGACAACGACAGAAAATGTTGTATCTGCCGGGGCTACTGCAAATCTGTGTATGGAGACAAGCCATCTACTTTTTCAGAAATCTTCAAAAATCACGCAAAATTTCTTTTAAAGATAATTAATTTTTTTAAATAAATGAAAATTTGTGTCAAAATTAATTTCGTACCGTTATAGGTGCATCTTCAGCTGGGTAGTTGCTATTTTCTAGAATCACGAGAAAATTAAGCAGCCCAACCCCTTTTCATAGGAAGAAATAAGGATGGGTCAAAAACTACAATCACGAAAAATGTCGTCAACGGATAAAATCATTACTGTCCCTCAATAAAGCATGAGAACACAGCGAAACGAATGAATTTTCATTTATTTTATAAAAAAACTATTTTACGGCCATTTTTACACGATTTTTGAAAATTTTATGATTTAAGCTATGGTAGCGCTAGTTACAAAATTCATTTTTTTAAAATTTTTTTTAAACTGTATTGGGAAAGCCTACGTTCCCATCGCCAAGGCTCTTAATATTTGAAAGACGTAGTATTCTACTCTCCTCTTCGACTAAGTCGAAAATAAAATATGCTATAAAATATGCTGTCGCAAGGAACTACAGGATGGTCGGAAATCCCCTTTACAAACGTCTAGGACTTGTAAAGGGTAGTTAGTACGTAACATTTTGAATAGGAACCTTTGTTCGAAAACGTATCGTTTCCGTTCTACGACAGTTTCAATTCAGATGTGTAACTCGTCAACGTATGCTTAGGGACAGAGAAACCTCTCAGACCTGCGGTGGAGTAGCCAAGCGGTCTAAGGTACTTCGCTGCGGAGCGCGCGGTTGCTCGCTATTGGACGTTCGAGTCCTCCCTGGGGCATAGATGTTTGTGTGTTGTCCTTAGGTTAGTTTAACTTAATTTAAGTAGTTTGTAAGCCTATGGACTAATAACCAACGCAGTTAAGTCCCATAGATTTACAAACATTTGAAACGTCTGAGAGTGCCACAGGGACAGTGATGTACAGAGTGTACCAGAACATGCTTCGGAGGTACAATCTGTCTAACGACGTTGGTGGTCGCCACATCGAGCCGCTGTTGTAATGCATCAGTAGGTTGCGGCTAGTGCCGTAGATGCTAGATTCTTGTTGTTGTCGACTAATGTAAACCATAAGGTGTAAATTGTAATGAAAATGTGTAATAATAACGCAATGATTCAGTATTCTTTTCAAATTGATTGCAAAAATTGTAATGGATCACGCCTAATTACATTCCTCAAGTAGGAGTGGATCAGATAGTCAGCTAAATTTAAACCGTCGTGGAATGGAAACGATACGTTTCCGGACATGGGCGCCTTTTCAGAATATGTACTCACTACCCTCTACAAGTCCTAGAAGTTGGTAATGGGAATTTCCGACAACCCAGTACATACATCTATTTTGCAGTGCAAGCATCGATTGTACAAAATCTTTCATACAAAATCGAAACAAGTTTAGTTTGTAAACAGTCCGATGGGCTAGCGACGTAGATACAGAGGTGTTTTATTTTCGACCTGCCCATGTCTAATCCCAGACAGAAATTAGAAAATGACGAAATATTAAGACACTTGAAGACGGCAACATTCGCCTCTCGGAACTGGTTTCAATAAAAAAAAATGAATACGCGATCTTGGTTTGCCTGCGTACGCAAATTTCCATTACAAACGACAGGAAACTTGATGCCATTACATGACTGGGAAGAGAGTTCGTCTAAGGGATGATACTACTGACATCAGAGTCTACCGTCTTAGATCTTTTAGGCTTTCGTAGTACAGTTTTGTTGTTTGGAAAGATGGCCGTCTTGAAAGAAATGTGGGTATTTCTAGATTCCTTACGGTAGCCCAATGCACTTTCCTTGAGTAATGATTGTTTGCATGCACATTTATATCAAGATGCTTAAAGAGGCTGATGAGATTTACAAAGTAATCGCGCAGCTTTCAAATTTGAGTGCACCGCGCAAGTGGTCTACAGACTCAAGTTGCAAACACTTCAAGGACTGTACAACGAGGTCCTGAAGAAACTATTATAACATTTTAAAATAGATCGTAAGATTTTCTTTGGTCTGTGAAATTATACGAAACTCAAAGATCACATCAGGGCAACTTTTTATATATGTATGAGTCTCGTAGGTATATACGACTGTTGTAGATGACGCTTGTTCAGCACTTTACCTGTTTAATGGAGTACAACGTCATGCAAACAACCAACACACACGTATTTGGACTTTTTTCACAAGAGTTTGTAATTGCGGTCCAAGAAAAACGAATTAAAGTTCAGCTAATAACATTTTCACACTCAAAGCAGACGACAGCTTTAATCTGTGCACAAGACTATTCTCCGATACCTATTAAACGTCTTATCTAGCAATAAAATATCTAGTTTTGAATTAATGTACCTTTTTCTGAACGGTGTTGTGTACGGCCAGCACTCTGCAAAAATGAGGCTACTCCGTAGCTGCTGCTCTTAATGAGATGACACAGCAGAGTAAGGCTACCACATGACACGAAAAGCCTCTTGATGATTGACACTGGTGTCAGACTACGATTCTGTATGACGAAAAGATGTCAAGAAGATTAAGAACTTGCACGCTGAAGCACGAATACGCTTTTCATGCTTCAGGATGAGAATAACGTGCTTTCACGTAACCTCCCACGTTTATTTTATAGATAAACGTTTGTTTAGTGCCCTCAGCTGACGATATTTTAATGTTCTTCTGATGAAAGACATGTCGTATGTGACCCGATTTATGTGTTTGCCTGGTTGTGGAGTGACAGACTTTGTATGGCTTCAAGCCACCATGAGCGCTTGATATGAAATTCCGGCCTTGCAACTGGTGGTGGCAGAGTATGGGAAAGTACGTCCTGCCTTATTAATTTAGATATTTAAAGAAAATATATGGAGTTCATTCATAAAGTAATACTTTTTTTAT
Source organism: Locusta migratoria (assembly GCA_026315105.1). Lineage (NCBI taxonomy): Eukaryota > Metazoa > Arthropoda > Insecta > Orthoptera > Acrididae > Locusta > Locusta migratoria. The sequence continues at coordinate 729,532,597 of CM048744.1, read as the reverse complement.
AAAATACTGTTTCTGTGGTGGTGTCTTGGAGAGAATGAAAGACGATATTAGTAAACATAGTCAATTCCAATAACTTGTGAAGTATGACGAGACTAGTTGCCACCGCGGCGGATTAACCGTGCGTCCTGAGGCGCCGTGCTGCAGAGCGCGCAGCTCTTCGCCGTCGGGGGTTCGAGTCCCCGCTCGGGCATAGGTGTAAATGTTGTCCTTAGTTTAAGAAGTTTGTAAACTAGGGACTAATAGCCAAGCAGTTAAGTCGCTTAGATTTACTAACATTAGCACATTAGACTAGTTGCCAATCCGGTAGTGTATAGTAAATTTCTTTAATATGTCACTGATCACAGATGTTGGACATTAAACTAAAGGTTTCGGTAGGTGATGAGTGATGACAGTGTTCAGACGTAAAACAAGATCTGAAAATAATCATAAGTGACCGAAACAAGTAGTCTAAGGATGCAATTTTGAAATCATTAACATAAATAAACTGTTTAACTTCCCTCCAATTATTCGTACAGTGCCGGCCGCGGTGGCCGAGGGGACTGAGGCGCTCCAGTCACGGTCTGCACGGCCACTACGGTCTGGGGTTCGAATCCCCCCTCGGGCATGGATATTTGTGCCGTCCTTAGATAGTTCATAAGTAGTTTGTAAACTTAGGGACTGATGCCCCCGTAGTTAAATCCCATAAGTTCTACAAACATTTGAACATTTGAATTTATTCGTACAGTACTTAAGTAAGTCACTAAAATTAATACCATGAGAAGACAACTCCCCCTGTTCATTATGTGCCTCAAGGAATCAGATCCAGATTTCCTCTGAGCAAGAATGGTGCAAAGTTTCCATGGTCTTACATTTCTGTCATTTTTCAAGAAATATTAATAGCCAAATCATCTTGAATCAAAGCTACATTGTCGGTACATCGTCACTAATTTTTCATCTACTTTTGACCTTTAACAATACCTTTTCGACGAAACAGGGGATGCTAATTTCCTCCTGTTCAGTCTAATACACAAGGGGTCGATGGGAAATCTTCCTCCATTAATTCATTCGAATATTACGTATGTTGGTCAACTGTCCTTTAACGGTGGTCACTTAGTTAATAATTTCTTTTAAATTATACATGTCGTTGTTAATGAAGCAAATTCTGTCATTGGACACTGGACGAAGTAAGGCTCCACCGATCTCAGTCTGCACGAATAGAGAACGAAGATATATTGTAGACGTATTCTGGCTAATTATGTGCATCAACAGAGCAACTATTGTATCTTTTCAGTATCTAAAACGCCAGTTAATTTTTAAATGGCTTGTCCTGTTATTTCTTAATGTTTCTGAACCGCCTCCTTTCTTTTGCTCTACGCGAATGCAGAGAGGGATATGGCGAGAGTGTTCCCAGCGCGCCGTGGTTTCCTGTGGGAGGCGGCGCTTAGCGTAATGACCGCGGAACAAAGCCACGCCAGGCGACGTCGACGTCCGCGTGAAAGTCCGCCTAACTGTTCCAGTCCAGCGGGAAACCTCAAGGCGACGCCGTTCGGCCAGCAACGTTTCTCTTTCCTTTTACACGATACGTGTGATCGGACTTGCGCCAGCCGTCCTTGCTCCGCGGTGACAAAGGCTGCCTCGCAGACTGTCCCTTCGCTAAATCTCAATGCCGAGTAACGCCGCTCTGGGTGTGGGGGCTGAGCACTCACCTTGGTCCACCCTAGGCTTCAGTTAGAAATCCCTGTTCGAATCAGCATGGGTTTCGAAAAAGGCGTTCGTGTGAAACCCAACTCGTGCTATTCGTCCACGAGACTCAGAGGGTCATAGATACGGGTTCTCAGGTAGATGCTGTGTTTCTCGACTTCCGCAAGGCGTTTGACACAGTTCCCCACAAACGTTTAATGAACAAAGTAAGAGCATATGGTCTACCAGACCAATTGTGTGATTGGATTGAGGAATTCCAGATAACAGAAAGCAGCAGGTTATTCTCAATGGAGAGAAGTCTTCCGAAGTAGGAGTTATGTCAGGTGTGCCACAGGGGAGTGTTGTGGGTCCGTTGCTGTTCACAATATTTATAAATGACCTTGCGGATAACATCGGAAGTTCACTGAGGCTTTTTGCGGATGATGCTGTAGTATATAGAGACGCATGGTGCAGGGAATGGCAATTAAAGCTCAATGTAGACAAGTGTAATGTGCTGCGAATGCACAGAAAGAAAGATCCTTTATCATTTAGCTACACTATAGCAGGTCAGCAACGGGAAGCAGTTAATTCCATAAATTATCTGGGAGTAGTCATTAGGAGGGATTTAAAATGGAACGACCATATAAAATCAATCGTCGGTAGAGCAGATGCCAGACTTAGATTTATTGGGAGAATTCTAAGGAAATGCAGTCCGAAAACAAAGGAAGGATTGTCGGTATGCCTCTGTGTGGGCTCCAATCTCTCTGATTTTATCCTCACGATCTCTTCGCGAGATATACGTAGGAGGGAGCAATATACTGCTAGAACCTCAGCCACACACCGTCGGGTGGCTTGCGGAGTATGGTTGTAGATGTAGATGTAGACTCACCAAAAATGTCTAAAACCATTTCTTCTGGAATGGTTTTTGCTGTTTATAGAACGACGCAAGTATGACTGGAAATTACATAACTATTTAATATTTTTGACTACTAATGATAACAAATACAACTTTTTGCGATGATTCTTTATTACAACTGCATTTCGGATCGAGTATTGAACGTGGAACCTTCCCCTCAGTGCGAAACGCTTCTTACAGACAGAGCTATCCTGAGAGGACCGACGATCTGAACCATCATCTTCTTTACTCTCTGGTGCTAGTGCTAGTACAGAAAGCTATGCAGAAGAATAACTGTGAATTTTGGGAATTAGAGCTGACCGCTAACAGATATTAAGCTGTTACATTGTGTTGTGGATAAAATATATACAACTCACGAAAGTTAGTATACGCATCGCAGTTTAGTAAACAGATGTAATATATCAATAACATCAGAACAGCGCATTCTGTGCTGCAGAATGAAAATCCATCTGTCTAAAGCATCACATTCCCTTCGAGACCCGGAAGGAGAATACGAACAAAAACGAAGGTTTTTTATTAATTTCATTCTCCAAGAGAGAATGCCGTAAAATCCCTTATTGCAGGGTAAAACTGTCTATGCTAAAAGTAAAATTCGCACTCAGTAATTTGCTTTAAGATCGTCTACTACCACGTACATACCTTTTGAGAATCTGGTCAACGATCCTTTATTAGTTAGTAATTGGCAAACCAGTCAATGATTGCGTTCTTCATTTATACAAACGATAACTGGTCTCGGCCTGTTAATGGACCATCTTGGTATCCATGTGTGATTTGACTCCACACAGCAGGCGTACGGTAGTCTCGTTTCGTAACCGCACGTCTGCTTGGTGGAGTTAGTCACATATTGATCTGTAGATGGCCCATTAACCGACCAAAACCGGTCGTTATTTGTGTAAATGAAGAACGCCATCATTGACTGATTTACGAATTATTTGCGTATGTATTGGGGTTAGTGGAAAATGCTGAGGAATCGGATATTTCTGGGAACAAGACAAAGGAAAAAAGTTACATTGTCCTGGCTCGAGAACTGCATACCTTACTACTAGTTATTTTGCTGTCTTTTATCATATGCGAAAATATACTTTCTTTCACAGTTTACCTAGGAATAGATGTTGCATCTGATGTCGTCGGTACCAGATAGAAAGAAGGCCAGATGGCTTAAGGCAAGTGACAGTGGATCGTCTCTCATCCAGTCCCGTATTCGGTAGTAGTCTGTCACATACTATGAGTAGACGAGATCGTCATCGTGTAGTGATACATTCCTGAGAGGACAGGATGTCATATGCCAATGCGGTAGCTACAGATTTGAGTTTTCAGAATGTAAATGATACACACGAGTTAAAGAGACCTTAGCCATAATGGGCCGTCATAACTTGGAAGCCGATCATTTATAGCACAAACGCAGTAACGACAGACTGGGGAGAGGTGTATAGAGTGTAATAGGCACAGTAGTTATCTGTTCCAGCCATTGTCAGCTCTCCTAAACGTTGGACCGCCACGTGGTAAGTTGGCCCAATGTCAAATAGATACAAGGCCTGTGCGCTGCCTGCCAAGAGTAGTCATAACACAAGCAAACTATTTGTCTTATGTAGCGTTGTGCAGAGTTTAGGGGTACGTACACGTTGCACACTGTGTTTCAGAATGTTCTTAATGTTATTTATATGAGCCACAGACAAATTTGTTTTGGGGTAAGATATTTATTAGTAACATATTTTACCGATATTGGAATTGGATGATTCATATTAGGCATTTTGTCTCACACCAGTAAAAATCTGCACGGAGAATCATAGAGATAACACGAAAAACATTCTGGAACGCTGTGTGCAATGTTTACGTATTACCAAACTCAGCACAACGCTACGTAAGACAAATAGTTTGCTTTTTTATGACTACTGTTGGCGGGCGGCGCACGGGCATTGTATCTAGGTGGCGTTGGTTGGCCTCTCAGGGCTGAGTGCACCACATCCCAGTTATCCCACATAGCAGTGACATGGCTCTTCTGCATAGCACTCATTTGTGAAAGCAGACACCACTGTAGTGTGCAGTCTTTTAGTTCGTCATCGACATCTTAAGCCTTTGCCTGCCTCAGTTAACATGCCGGTGCTACTGTCTCCCGGCGGTGTGGACGCGTTAATTCGCGCGTTCGGCCCTTCCGTGGGGTGCACCGAATCGCCGGCCCTCTCTCTCTGATAATGACTAGAAACTTCCACATCTCGGCGAATAAAAAAGTGCCTCTTTGGGATTTATCATTTCTGATTTCGCGGTAATTTCTGAAACGTCATAATACGTAAACAAGGCCGGTCGCAGTGGCCGAGCGATCTGCGGCGCGCCAGTCACAGTCTGCACGGCCGCTACGGTCGGGGGTTCGAATACCCTCTCGGGCATGGATTTTTGTGTCGTCTTTAGTATAAGGTAGTTCATAAGTAGTTTGTAAGTGTAGAGACTGATGACCCCGCAGTTAATTCCCTTAAGCTTAACGAACATTTGAACATTTTGAACGTAACTGCGTATCACTATATCAAGGTGAGGACTCTGATCGGCGAAGCGATGCACTGTCTGACGAACGGATGCGCGCCGTCCTGTAGGCCGTATGTGCAGGCTATTTAACTACAGTTCAGCTAATCAGATGCATATGATAATCTGCATACGTTGCGCCGCCTCTGACGAGTATACAAAAGAAAGGAAGGAAGATTAGGGCTTAACGCCCCATTGACAACGTGGACAAGGCGGAGCTCCCGCTCGGAGTGTTTTGGGCAAGGATGGGGAAGGAAATCGGAAGTGCCCTTTTAAGAAATCATCCTGGCATTTGCCTGCAGTGACTTAGAGAAATCACACGGAACTTCAGGAACAGTCGGTTTTCCCGTGACCTTGACTGTGACGGCTATCGATAGTTTAGTCATCATCTCTAACTCCAACATTACAATTTCGTTATCTTGAACCATTTACGAAACATTAGTATTATTACTCTGATCGTTTATTCAAATGTCGAAATGTTTGTTGTTGTTGGTTTGTATAGCTTATGGGACTTAACTACGGGTTCATCAGTCCCTAAACTTACAAACTACTTATCAACTGCCTTATGCTAAGGACGGCACAAATATCCATGCCCTAGGGGGGATTCGAACTTCCAACCGTAGTGGCCGTGCAGATCGTGACTGGCGCCCCTCAGTCCTCTCGGCCACCGCGGGCGGCAAATGTTTGTAAACCTAAGGGACAAACTGTTAGTCATCGTTACCTAGACGTAACTTACGTTAAGGATAACATACACACATCCATGCCCGAGGGAGGATTCGAACCTCCGATGTGGGAGGCTGCGCGGTACGCAACGTGGCGCTCCAGAGCGCTCGGCTACTCCCGCGCGGCTATGTACAAATATAACAAAGAATATAAGGGAAAAAAAAGAATTGAAATGCGAGAGAGTTTTTGATAAGGATTTGGCGCCTCGGAGTCGTTCACTGTGATCACAGAACCAGAACGCAGTGGCTTTGACAGTTAGACTGATGTTGCACATCTTGAACTCGGACGGCTCACAGTTGGGATGCCTCCTTCCTGTTTTAATGCCTGATCAGCGTTCAGTTTTTGGGGGCCCTCTTCCCACTACACCTGCTGGGTAAAGAGTATTCGCTAGTTGTCACCAGACTGCTGCACGGGACAGCAGCCGTCAGCTGGTGCGGCGCCCTCGCCTCTCCCGGCCGTCACACTCTCTCGTGTTGCACGGCGCCTCCAGCGATGCGACGCGCTCTCGCCGTCAGCCGCTGCAGTTCTCCCAAACACCGCGCCTCCTGACTCACCGCTCAGCGTCTTGGGCGCTGACAGCCGCTAGATGCGCCACACCATTTCTTCCTGTTCACGCTCTAAGGCCATCAGCTGCAGCTCCTTTGTCATACTTCATCCGGGCTACGAAATTATTAGGCCGACATCCAATCCGCCCAAGCTGATCTCAGTGATACCGACATCAATTTTATATCACTACACAACTATCGAACTATATTAACTGGTTTCTGCTTACCAACTGGTCCAAACAATTAGAGGATCAGTCTGAAGTACTGTCATCGGAAGAATGAACAAAAAAGGTTCGACGTATTTCTATCGGTTCTGCGGAATAGAGACAACAACATTACGGCACATGAGATAGTGGTAAAACAGTCGCTGCAGAGGGGGTTGGTTGCACAAGTTTGCGGGTTCAGATAGTGTGGAGGGAGGTGGCTGAAAGGGGAGGTGCCTGAAGCTAAGGACCTCAACTCGTCTTCAGGCAACTGGAAACGTTAAAAGATGGCAAGGCCAAGGTCGTTCACGGGTAACATCGGTAAGAGATGACCGCTATCTCCAGTTAACAGTCCGTTGAGACAGGAGACTGAGTGCAACTCAGCTGCAACGCACCCTCCAGACAGCAACATAACACGCAATATCAACACAAACAGTCCGAAATCTCCTTCAGAAATGTGGCCTCTACGCACGGAGTCCTATGATGTGTGTCCCATTAAAACCACGACACCGTTTCAACCACAGAAAGTGGACAAAGGAACATCAGGATTGCAATGGTAACGAATGGCGCCGGGTACTGTTCACAGACAAGTCAGGATTTTGTGTTCAGCTGGGCAATCGTCGTTCCTTTCTCTGGAGAGAACGTGGAACACGGAACAATCCTGCTTATGTGCAGGAAACGTCACCATATCATTGTGGTGGACGAATGGTTTGGACATGAGTCAGCATTGTCAGACGTACGGATCTCTGTGTCGTTCAGAATAGTTTGTATGCTCAGAGGTACGAGATCCTCCGATGTTTTGTTGTGCCCTGCGCTGCTGCTATAGGAGAAGGGTTCCTTCTTTTGGACGATAACCCTCGTCCACACAGAGCTGCACAGTTAGACAACATGCTTGAAGCTAAGAAAATTGAATGAATGAATCGGACTTAAACCCGAATGAGTATAACTGGGATGCAACACATTGCAACCAGACCAGCACCTCCCACAACGCTTACAGAGCTGCATATTGCATTCTTGGAAGAACGGCCAGACATCCCTCAAGAGCTGATTGATAATCTCATACTGTTCATGCCTAGTAGGTGTGCAACTGTAATGGCTAACCGAGGTGATGACAAACCATATTAGACGGTAAAGAGAATGACTTTTTAACTGTTACGGTCACACCCCGGTGCCTCTCTCTAAGTAAGCGCAATGTGAACCTCAAGTAAAGAGCTGAGACACCAAAATATAGTACTGTATCCCACACAAATTACAACTGTAACAATATCTTAATAAAATATGTTATCATTTGTATATTGTGTATGATAACTCAACTGATCCCCTAATTTGTTTTGAGCAGTGTATTAGCCCGACATCCATCCCGTCCAAGCTGATCTCAGTAATACCATTATCAATTTTGTGTCACCAGACTATTACTAATAGTGAAGTGCTCTGAGGCAATTAAGTTTAAACACGAAGTATAATTACATCAAAACGAGCCTTCCCAATCCTTCATGTTACAGACTCATCCCGACTACGATTATTGAGACAGAAATTATGAGATGTCTCTTTTCCTTCGAGATTCAATCACGATACATGACAGCGAACGGAACTACTGCACAGATACAATTAATACGAGACGTCTTTGAGTATTGTTGGAAGTGCAACAAGTGTAAGTTACTTCCATCAATTATAAAATGCTGTGATAACCTTCATTTTCTCACTTTATCTGAAGATATATCTTAATTTCGGTAGTAGAATTTCACCTCACTCTTTTATAATTTAGTGTGGTGTCTCCTCTTTCGCACATGTTTGAAACAACAGCACTGCACATATATTATCTACGTGAAGGTGGCGATTTCTTCACGGCATATGCGGTAACATAGTTCGACCTCGTGCGGGAATACGGTATGGCGAATGTAGAGGTTTATGAACAATAGAGGCACTGTTTCAATGGCGTGCGACTTGTGGCAATTTGAAATGGACGAGAGGTGTGTGGTTTCTTCCGGCGTCGTAACGTAGCGCGTCCGGTCAAAGAGTTAGCTTCTCTCTTTAACAAAAATCTGAGCAAATGTCTCATCGATCAACACATCTGGCTAAAGTGTTTTGAAATCGTAATCCAGAGGACGTTATTTTGGGTCAAAGAAATATGTAATATGTCAACACACATACAGGGTGTTTCGCACTTCTAGAGGTTGTAGAGGGGATAGATAGAGTTTTACACAGGAACCCATGTCCGTGAATGTCATTCAATAAAGCTACGAACACTTGTCCATCTTTGATACTATAAAGCAAATCTCTTGTACTGCAAGCTCTTTGCTTTTAATATTTGGGGAGGATGTAATATTGGCCAAAACAACGATACAACTTCTGGTAAGCGCTGGCTCTGTAAGTGCTGATCATCAGCTACGATACTGTGGAACACATTCGGCTGGTCAAGTACTCTTAGATCTTAACTTTTACTAGATACTTTTAGTTGTTTTGGTCATTATTATCTACTCCAAAAGATGGAAAGCGAAGACCTTCAAGAAGAAGAAGACATTTGTTTCACAGTATCGAAGATAAGGATGAGCTGTATGACATTTATAGACATCGGTTCCTCTTTAAAATGTGATCTACGAAGTCCGCTGTACAACCAGCATAAGTATGGACTATGGTGACATACCCAGCATGTTCTTTTTTTTTTTTTTTTTTTTTTTTTTTCCTTAACTACACACACACAGCTCAAATATCAAGATGAAATAAACCTATGCAACTGAATAATTTAGAAATGGAGTTAATGATTTCCGATTTACAATTAGTCACATAGAAGGCGAATCTCAGGAACACAATTTCCTTCCTTCAGGACACTCACAACCGCGCATCTTCATTTTTAATAGTGGGAACGGCAACGGTTGTTTTATATATATCCTACATATTTACTAAAATGGTTCACAACATAGGGAGTATATGTACTTGGTAAGTCCATAAATGCATTTGCATCATCAAATGCATTTATGGACATTTGCATCATCAAATGCATTTATGGACTTACTAAGTACATATACTCCCTATGTTGTGAACCATTTTAGTAAATATGTAGGATAGTCATTTTCCTACATGAGAGGCCCCCAAATTTATTTGATTGTAAATTGCAGGTGCACCTGATGATAAGACTTCCTTAATGAAAGCCATTTCACTAAATTCAACTGTATTTCGGAATCGTAATACAAAATCGTTCGAAGCACAGACATCTCTCTGGCCTGATAGACGTTAGAAATCACAAACTTTGATACAATCAACAGAGCACTGCTGTTTTTTGGGTCTCCGGCGTTATGAGAGAGATGCTCCTCTCTGAGAGGTGCTCTACTCTGCTGCACAGTAATTCCCGGAGACGTGGGACTGGCGAGTCCATTTGCTCGGAGGTAAGGTATGTACGTCAACAACGTGTGCTATCAGCGACATTAGTAGATTCCATTGCATAGTGTCTCAATAGCAGCGTTACCACTATTTGAGTTCCAATTCTCGTTTAAGGTTGAAACATCTGCGAAACTATTGGATCAAAATGTTCATATCTTTGTAAAGTTTATGGGACTTAACTGCGAGGTCATCAGTCCCTAAACTTACAAACTACTTATTAACTAACTTATACTAAAGACAACACAAACATCCATTCCCGAGGGAGGATTCGAACCTCCAACGCGGGAGACCGCACGTTCCGCAATGTGACGCTCCAGACCGCTCGGCTACTCCCGCGCGACAAACCTATTGGACCAAGCTACTTGGTCATTAGTCCCTAGAGTTACAAACTACTTAAACTAACTTATAGTTTGCACAAAACACACACACACACACGTGCCCGATGGAAGATTCGAACCTCTGGTGGTAACGGGGTCCAGTCCGTAGCATAATGCCTTAGACCACGCGGCCATTTAAAAGCTGCACATCAAGACAATAATAATTTCGAATTATCAGCATTTTTTTAATGTTTACCTTACCTCCGCATGTACGCGGAGATGCTTGCTTACTATTGTTTTGGCGTGGTTCGTTTACTGGATGGACGGAATAATACTACCAGCACTGCTTGCGCACTATTTGTTTGCTGAGGTTGATATACGAGTATTGCAAATGTGGTTTGTTTATTTCCTTAAATTATGAAGTCAGGTTGGTGATGTTTCCTTGCCAAATGGTTGGACGTTTCAGACTAGGTCTCCCCCATTTATCGTCAAGGCTAAGCAGCACATTCCTGTGCAGGCATTTTACCAAGAGGAGGCAGTACTTGCATTCTAAAGAGCCACGGACACCGGAGCTGGCGGAGCAGTTTGCAACAGAACACAGTACAAGAGGGAGAGAGAGAGCCCAGCGGGCGTGGAAGTGTGTACGTCCGGCAACCTGCGGCGCACGAAAGTGAAACCTGCTCTGCTAACGGCTTCCCGCCGTCTGCACCAGGAGTCACTGACTGGCGGGCCTCACTAGCGACGAGTAAACACAACGGTAAAAAGGCCGCAGCGCTTGCTGCAAATAGCTTCTGACGGATAACAAAAGGAAATCAGTGCGTGGTGCCAGTTTTGACTTTGAAATAAAACTACCTTATTTTTTAAAAAAACCTCGTGAATGCTCAAGGAGAAATTCATGGCAGTTAGTGGGAGAGTCAGGAAGAGTAATAAACGTAGCAGTAAATAGACGGGACAGGTATGCAAATTATATTGTAATAACTTTAATTGGAAGCGATTGGAATATGTAATCAGGAGACTGGATTATAGGTGAGTCAAGTACGTTCTGCAATGGATTCCAAGAGTTAAGAAAAGTTCAGCTGGCGACCTAACTACAGGTGGAACGGCGCTATTAGAGAAAAAGCCCAAGCGACATAGACAGCTGAAGGCAGTAATGTAGGGAAACGTTTCGAAGTGCATGTCATATAGCTGGCGATAACGCTTAAGCGTGCCAGAATTACATAGTGTCGTTGTGCTCTATATGGCGACATTGGTAGTGAACGCTTCTGCTTGACGCAGAACAACTATGATTTAGTAAACCACACAAGGACAATGCCATATGCGAATATTGCCGATTACTTCCACCTTATTTCATAACTATTGGCAACTGCTACAAATTTGATATTTTTGTCACTTGCATGTCGGTTTTAGGCTACTAGTTTAGGCCTAAGTAACATTTGAAACTTCCCTACTTATAAATTAACGAAGTATCCCAACACAGGAGCTCAGAAAAGTTCGTCAGTGTTTGTATATACCCGAAGATTGACAGAAGATCAAAGCCGATTTGTCGTTAGCAGAATGGTATTGATATCCGTCAGCTCTCCTAAAGATTCATTAAAATAAATTTTATGCTTTAGCATGCTGGATACCAAACCAGCAGCAACAATCGCCACCTGTCGCATTTCACTGTAGTCTAACGATGGTATCATTTGTCTTCTGCATTCAAAACAAGATGTCTTTCTCCAATACTGCAAAAAAGAAACGGTAACTAGCAAAATATACTACGTCGAAATTTAATTAATGTGATTAAGTAATTAATAACTAAATTACAAACCGGCTACCAATTGTTACAGCAACTTCACTTACTAATAAACGAAAAATATTTTCTTCATTGCTCTAAATTTTCTTCTGTGTCATTGCTGTCGCATGACATTTCAGATAAATGGATAAAAGCTACTGTCGTGAAACAAATAGAAATTACTGTGAGATGATCTCAGTGCCCCATACGTCTAGTACTAACTTTATCGTGAATAAGATATTGTGGATACGAATGCACCTTTCCGTTATATGCAGGCAGCTCAGGTCATGAAACAGCAATTTGATTTGGGAGAACCATGAATATCTGAACCCAGACCTCAAACCTACAGACCACTTCCAGCGCCAGGTAATTAATGTGATTCTCTCACTTACTACCTAGAATTCGTATCTGAGGGAACATACGGTTCACATAAACGACTATAAGCGATTAAACATCTTTCTAAATGAAAAAGGTTCCTAGTCATACTATCATACCATCTTAAATCAAATAACCTGGGCAGCAAAAACTTTTCCATAATACATGAGTGTAAGAGGCACAAAACAAAAATGCAGGTTTTTACCAATGATGTACAGATTTATAGTAATGCAAAGAAATTTATGTAAAGTCAACATGCACAGATGTTAACTCCTTGTGATTACTACATAGTTGCAGAATGTATTTTGTAATTCGGAATTAAGCGTTAAAATGTTTAAATATAGAATGAAAAAAAAAACTATAAGGGTTTCTCAGTCTCGTGAAATACTGCAGGTTCGTAAGTGTCTTCACTCATGACGACGCTCTTCGCAGCAGCTAATACGCAAAACACACACGCAAAAGAGTGCTTCTCACCGTGGCCTTCCAATTTGTAAATATTTACTTCGTCTTCTTGTTATTCATTGTCATTATACCATAGCTTGTGAACCCTCAACTTGATCCTTGATCTCAGTTGAACATACTACTGAATTTTTCTCGCAGTCTCAAAGTGTAATCCTTTATCCATACGGATAACAAGTAGAACCTCAAACAGGTTTTGACCTTTCCTTTCCAACAAGCCAGACGGAAGAAAAAACAGTCACGTCCTTCACAATAAGCCAGACAGAACAACAAGCAGCTATGTCTTTTTCAACGAAGCACTCGGTATAACAAGCATTAATACGCCGAGCGTTATGCAGTATTCTAACATGTGGAAAAGCTCTGGGGTTCGACAGAGGACCTGACAAGAAACAGAACGTGTTAGCGTGTTACAGGCATTTGTTATGGTGCATATAACTCAGACTACCTCAATATGCATGTTAGTCATTTGTGTTGTTACAGTGTAATTTGCTACGCACAGTTCTCAATAGCCGCGGTGAAGTAGCCGAGCGGTCTAAAGCGTCTCGCTGCGGAGCGCGCGGTTGCTCGCCGTGGAGGTTCGAGTCCTCCCTGGGGCATGGGTGTGTGTGTTTGTCCTTAGGTTAGTTTACCTAGGTTTAAGAAGTTTGTAAGCTACGGACTGATGACCACGCAGTTTAGTCCGATAGATTTACAGACAGACAGACAGACAGTTCTCAATAGAAGATGCTCAATATGGCTACCGCGAGCTGCAGTCCAGGACTTCTGTTTCTGTTTGTGCTACTTTGGAATTTTGTATTGAAGAGAATGATACAGCTCAAGCAGGATGTGGATGGCTGGCTTCAGCGATTGTTCGTTGTGGTACATTGTATCGGTATGTTGGTCTCGAAACATTCAACTGTCGTGATATTATTATTTATAGATTAATCATTTTCAAAAGTGAAACGCCAAGATCGCAAAATATTTAATGACGGCTGGTTTCATCTGGTCATATCAAATATTACAAGTTGGTCACCTTATTTCAAAATTGAAGATTAAATAATACGTGCAGCATATCAGTCTAAATGTAAAAATACGTAATGTAATACATTACAGCTTGTAAGACATAGGACATAGTATATTTAATGTTGGTGTAGTTTATAATAAAGGTATTGGAAAGTCTCATTATCATTGTAATATGCCTTTTATTGTAAGATCGTTATAGGCGTAAGGTAGATGAACATGAGAGTATTTACATTTGGGTTAAAGGTTCTAATGTTTGTGAGAATTTTAAGTTTAATGCATTTGTACATTGTATTTTTATCTGCCAAAGGCCGAGAAGCGATTGGATGGATGGATGGATGCTTAGGGTTTAACGTCCCGTCGACAACTTGGCCATTAGAGACGGAGCTAACGCTCGGAGTTTTTGGGTTAGGATGAGGAAGGAAATCGGCCGTGCCCTTTGAAAGGAACCATCCCGGCATATGCCTGGAGTGATTTAGGGAAATCACGGAAAACCTAAATCTGGATGGCCGGAGGTGGATTTGAACCACCATCCTCCCGAATGCGAGTCCAGTGCGTTACCACTGCGCCACCTCGCTCGGTCCGAGAAGCGATTCTTGGTGCTGTAGCTCACAGGGCCACCCTCGAATGCTGCTTGTGTGAGCCATCTCTGGGCATCTATGTGAGCCGCGGCACATGATTTGCGCATGCGCAACACTGTCACGCGTAGGCTTGGAGACTTCGATGCACGGACAGGCGGCGACCGCATCGTTGACTTTCTCAATCGTTTCCATATTTCTGGCGTCTGTCGTATCTGCTGACAAACTTGCTCTATGCACTGACGTAGCAATTCCATGTTACGAAAAGATTGGCGTACACAACGGCAGTCAAATGACCCCATAAGTCCAATGGGTTGAGGTGCTTGTGCTGTCAGAGCTATTTTACATCAACGATTACCAAACAAATGGATAGGGCTTCAGGAACCGACACAGTGGTTTACTCGTTTTCTCGACCTCAATCCATTAGACTTCTACTTAGGTTCAGAACTTTACGTAGTAAATTACACTGTATCGACACATATCACCAATATATATAGTGAAGTGACCGAGCGAAGTGGCGCAGTGGTAATACACTGGACTCGCATTCGGAAGGATGGTGGTTCAAATCCACCTCCGGCCATCAAGATTTGGTTTTCCGTGATTTCCCTAAATCACTCCAGGCAAATGCCGGGATGGTTCCTTTGAGACGACACGGCCGATTTCCTTCCACATCCCTACCCAAACACTCCGAGCGTACGCTCCGTCTCTAATGACCGTGCTGTCGACGGGACGTTAAACTCCAAGCTTCTTATAGTGAAGTGCTCTCTGTTACGTAGACCACAACAAATGCATCTAACAAAATCACTCCGCTCCATATTTTGTGGTGCTGGCACAGCAACCTTAATAGATATTTTGGTACAAAACAGTCTTGGTTGCACGAAAATGATGTTTCATTTGTTTATATATGACGCGTTTCATCTCTCCGGGTATCATCAGAAGTTGAAAAGAGGGAAATTTACAAACTTGTTTAAGAAACCGGGATAACTAAAAATACGTAAAATCTTTCCTAAGCAAGGAATATTAGAAATAGAGAAGGTGTAGACTGATAAAACTGCAGACCACATATACGTTTTGGCACAGCTTAAGCAATAAAATTACTTATCACTAAGATAGCAGAGCGTCAAATTATTAAATAGAATAAAATAGAACCTTTACAACAGATGTGGTAACTGTTGCTCAAGAATGGGGGCCAACGAAGTCAATGGTAAAACCTAATTTAGCCGCTCCTGTGGCAGGGAGCGGCTCTTACGTGAGTAAACAAAGCTTCGCGCGGCTAAGTTAGGTTTTACCATTGACTTCGTTGGCCGCCATTCTTGAGCAACAGTTACCACATGTCTTGTAAAGGTTCTATTTTATTGAATTTAAAAATTTGACGCTCTACTATCTCAGTGACAAATAATTTTATTGGTTAAACAATGCTCTTTAGAGGTATTTATTAGTTCAATCTTCATTCCTCCCACGCCAAAACGCAAATGTGGTCATGTTCAAAAAATGTTCAAATGTTTGTATAGCTTATGGGACTTAACTACGGGGTCATCAGTCCCTAAACTTAGAAACTACTTATCAACTAGCTTATCCTAAGGACGGCACAAATATCCATGCCCGAGGGGTGATTCGAACCCCCGACCGTAGTGGCCGTGCAGACCGTGACTTGCGCGCCTCAGTCCCCTCGGCCACCGCGGCCGGCTGTGGTCATGTGACCTGCAGTTTTATTAGTCAACACCTTCCGTATTTCTAATATTACTTTTTTAGAAAAGATTTTACATATTTTTAGTAACCCCGTTTTTTTAACAAGTTTGTAAATTTCCACGTTTTCAACGTCTGATAATGCACAAAAGAGGTGAAACGCGTCGTTTATAAATTAATGAAACTTTGTTTTTGTGCAACCAAGATTGTTTTGTACCAAATGTTGCCTGTAACACGGAAACGAAAGCAAGTAAACCATACCTGTACCGGACATGTTGTGCTTGTTGTCACATAGTCTATCGAATCCCCAGAGCTTTTCCATGTGTATATGCAGACGTAGATGCAGTGGTGCGAAGCTGTTTTGATGCGCGGGCGTTAAGCGGGAAGCAGACGGAGGTGTTGTCGCCAGTGCAGTTTGCGAAGCGGTCGGCTGGCGCGAGAGCTGCGACCGGCCGGCGAGAGAGCGAGAAAGTAAGAGCCGAGCCGAGGCTACACATCTGGGTCGTCGGTGGACAGCGCAGCGCCAGCGACCACCACTGCTCGCGTCCACAAAATACACCGTTCTAGCCTAGCCAAATGTGTGTCCAGCTGAAGGGACGTAACTGCGGGGTCATCAGTCCCTAAACTTACAAGCTACTTATGAACTACCTTATACTAAAGACGGTACAAATATCCATGCCCGCGGGGGGATTCGAATCCCCGACGGGGAACGGCCTCGCGCACCGTATCAAAGCGCCTCAATGCACTCGGCTGCTCCGCCGCGGCCTGGATTAACCCCTAACTTCTACAGTCTCCCAAGTTATCAATAATATTAAAGCAAACATTTTATCCATTGCAGTCACCGTGTCTTATAGGCTTCAAAAGAAAACAGCCACCAATAGCAAGGTTGCAGATTTATTCAAAACCGGTTTAGAACAATTATTGCCCTTCTTCAGTTAATAATGATATACAAACACAAATGTTACATAAAATTCGCAATACTACCACAGAATTAAATGGGCAAGAAGTACGCGGTATAGAAGGCTTTCTCGGAAAGTGACAAAATGTGAAATATTAATAGGATATTCTACTACATATTGATGAAAAAACGTTAGTTAATTACACTATTAAAGTTTTATGTTGGCACCTTGTTTTGTGTTCCCTGGCTCATGCTTCTATCTACCTGAAGCAATAATGTTCTTCGGCATTTTTTTTTTTTTCAGTTTGCATGCATTTGTTGCCATGTTAGAGCTGTATTGTTATTACTAGCACATGCTGTATCCGTGATATGTCTCACAACACTTTCAATAATGTACAAATTTTAAAAAAAACTGTATAAATTATCAAATATTCAGAGGGAGACCAAGAGACGCATATAGTAAGCAGACTGAAATGAATATGGGTTGCCGTTCTTATGAGGAGATGAAGAGGCTTGCTCAGAATGGAGTAGGGTGGAGAGCTGCATTAAACCAGTCTCCGGACTGAAGACGATAACAACAACACGGTTTTAATCTTTAAACATGCAAATAATTACATAATATTTTTAGTAATCACTTAGTAAGAAGACTGTAATCAATAAGAGCAATTGTCTCATAAATTTTAGCTGAATTAAAGCAAGTCATCTAAATCATACAAAAATACAGTTCGGTTAACAATAGTATTTTATTAGTTGCTATTAATCTCTGAGCACTATTCTGTATAGTAAGGATATCAGATTTTAGTTTTATGTAATTCTGGGGAAGAAGTAAAGTATTCTGCTAGACTTCGCCTCATAAATTATGTCCCAATATAAGTACTTCACAAGTTAAGGGTTAATCATAATACGAAACAAAGCCAACTCCACTGGAAATTATTCGAACGATATATACACATCGTTTCCGTAGGAGCGTTCAGAAAATTAACAGGACACAGAGAATACCCCACTGAACACTTTGTGGTACGGAAACTGGAGTCGTAGGGAACGAATCTTAGTGTTTAACGTTCCGTCAACAGCGTGGCCATTACAGACGGACCTCACGCTCGGATGTTTTGGGTGAGGATGAGGAAGTAAATCGATCGTGCTCTTCCAAATAAACCTTCCGAAATCACCCTGGAGTGATTTTTCAGAAAAAACCTAAATCTGGATGGGCACAAGTGGATTTGAAGTACTCTCCTCCCGAATGCGACTGCAGTGTGGCAGCTCTGCGCCAATCCGCTCGGTGAGGTGGGAGGCAGGCGTCGGAGAACCGGCTGCTGGTCTTCCGCTTTGTCTCGCATCACAGTCTCCGTGCTTATTTACAACTAACATGCGCACAAGTATACACGTACTGAGCTGTTTATTTTAAAGTGTTCAAATGTTTGTGACGTTCTAGGACCTAACAGCTGTTGTCATCGGTTCCTAAACTTACAAACTACTAAACCCATGCTAAGAACAACACGTACACCCATGCTTGAGGAAGGACTCGAACCTCTAACGGGAGCGATCGCACGATCTGTGAGATGGCGCTTCAGACCGCGCGGCAGTTTTATTTACATCCACCTTATTTACTGCACGGAAACAAGGAGGACAAGCCTGATTACTAGGAAGTAGTGATGCAGGTTCTGTTTACTTGTACGTATTAAAAATGCATTGTCATACATCGTTTACTGTATTTCATTTCTCAAATGCAGATGTTTGCAATTCTGTGGGACCAAACTACGTTGGTAATCAGTCCCTAGTCTTACAAACTACTTAAACTAATTTAAACTAACCTAAGAACAACACACACATCCGTGCCCTAGGGAGGATTAGAACCTCCGACGCGGGAGGCCGCGCGATCCGTAACGTGGCGCTCCAGACGCGGCTTTTATTTCTCAATAAATATGTTTATAATCATTTATTTGCTATTTCTATTAAGCGATCCTAACAGCATAGTTCTAGAAGATAAGTGTGGCTCTTAGGGGGAAAAAATGTAATCACTAGGGTAAGTGTACCATCGGCATTGCCGAAAACTGGTACTAAAGGTGCATCTTATAAATATTATTATTTCAAATTGAACTGACTGTTATTACAAGAACTTGTGCGTATCCATACGAAATCAGATGGATTTATGAGACCGCAGTGGAGTGGCCGAGAGCCGCAAGGCGCCTTGCTGCGAAGCGCGTGGTTGCTCGCCGTCGGAGGTTCGAGTCCTCTCTCGGAAATGGATCTGTGTATTGTCCTTATATTACTTTAAGTAGTTTATAAGCCTAAGAGACTGATGACCAAAGAGGTTAAGTCCCATAGATTTACAAACGTTTGATTCTGGATTTATGTGGATTGTCACAATGAGTTACAACGAATATTGTGCACTTAAATAGGATTTATACATGATAATACCCTGGATACCCTTAACATGACGATAACCAAACACTTACCCTATACTACTGGAATTTGGCTCTTTTAACGAACGAGTTTTCCGACGACTGGTTTCTACCAACTTCTACTTTTCTGGCTCAATATTATGTAAAAATCAACACCTATTACTTTCAGGCACTGTTTATAATGTATATGATTTACAGATTTTTGTTGATATCTGGTAATTCAGCACACGCTTTGAACAAATTAGAAGTATTTTGAATATTTTTAAACATGCTTAGGGCTATTAAAAATATTCAAAGTAATTGATGGATTTTTTTTTTCCAAAATGCTTCCTCAAATTGAGGTACCATTTAATCCTATGTGATACTTTTAAGGAGACCAAATTTTTACAGATATGTATGACATGATAACTCATCTGCTATACCTATTTAATTCTAATTATTATGTATATTATAAGGGTAAAAATATCATATCTTACATTTTAATTTTTATATATTTTTCCTAATAAAATGTAATTTTTTCTATAATTTTGTTGATTCTGCAATAAATCTTAGGTATACTACATAAGTAAGGACTATCGCAAGTTACAGAAAAAAATTAGAAGAACGATTTATAAAATTTAGGAAATATTTGTACCTGAATGCTGAAAAATACAACTTGCGGAAAATTGCGAATGAATATATGAGTCAAATTAATCTGTGCTTTAGAACATTCCTGAAGCATAGTCTTCATCCTGCAGTATTTCCTCATCTTCAAGCTTCCTCTTAGCATTCCTTTTACCACTTCTTGCTTCTTTTATAACTTGAAGAGTGAATCTTTCGGCTTCATGCACCCGTTGTCTGACACAAGCAAGCAATTGATGTTCCATATTGGAGCCACATTTTATGCCTAAATTTCTCAGGACATCTATCCTTTATATCACTGTAACATATCACTGCATCAAGTACACCAAATTTCAATATATTTACTCCTAGAAAAATATTATTAGGTGGTCTTTCCCATATGAAATGGTTGAAACTTTCATTTGTATTCTGAGTGCCCTCACGAAGACATTTTCTAAGCAAAACAGGGTCACTCAGGTCTCTGAAAATTGGTTTTATTTCATTCATAACAGGCTCAGGGAGAGAATGCTTATGGTGGTATATTTGAACACTTTCTTTTGCTTTTTGGTGGAGGTAAACATGACCGTAAGTTTAAAATTTGATATAGATAGGTCATTTTTCATTTGAAACCCTACAATGTACGAGGCCCGTCAAGAAAGATAAGTTCCGTTTGGTAATAAAATGAAATTGTACACAGATACAGAAAAAAAATTTATTGCATAAAATTCTACAACTCTTAAACTACTTTTCCACATAACTGCCGAAATTTTGTAGGCACTTGCCATAGCGTGCCACTAGTTTTTTCATGCATCCTTCACAGAAGGTTGCCGCCTGTGTATTCAACCATGTGGTAACAGCTTTTTATCATCGTTGAAGTGTTGACCACCAATGACAGATTTTAGGTATAAGAGGAGATGAAAGTCGCTAGGAGAGAGGTCCGAGCTGTATGGAGGATTATCAAACAGGTCCCATTGAAATTTCCGTAAGAATAGTTTGGTCACATTCGGTGTGTGAAGTCAGGCATTATCGTGAAAAAAAATTTTTTTACAGTAATCCTCTTCTCATACCTAAAATCTGTCCTCGGTGGACAACACTTCAACGATGATGATGAGCTGAAAGAACATGTTACCACATGGTTGAATACACAGGCGGCAACAATCTATGAAAAAGGCACACAAAACCTTGTGCCATGCTATGACAATTGCCTACAAAATTTCGGAAGCTATGTAGAAAAGTAGTTTAACAGTTGTAGATTTTTATACAATCAATATTTTTTCTGTATCTGTACCCATTCGTTTTATATAACCAAACGGAACTTATTTTCTGGACGCGCCTCGTATATATCAGTTTAATGAGGAAAGAGTACAGAATTTATTAAAGTCATAAAAAATTGATTTTCCCACCATTGATAAGTACCATGTATCCTTAATAAAAGGCAAAGATGATTTACTGGCAGAGCTGAGCACAAAGTAGGTAGTGTAGCGCAGAATAACAGAGAAATGTGGGACGTGCAGCGCAGAGCGGCCAGCCAGCCCGCTGCCGCCGGTGTTCCCGGAGCTGTTGCCGCGGCTGCTGTTGCCAGGCTATCAGCCGATAAGTCGTTTGGCTTAACACTGGCTGCACGAGCTCCGCGGCCCAAGGTCGCCGCCCAGTAGAAAGTGGTCTCGACGGAAGGCCGCGGGCCGCCCAGCCTCCCGTCTGATCCTAGCCGCAATGGCGAACCGAATAACGGGACGGCCGCGCAGCCGTTAAAAGGCCGCTGCAGCATTTGCTCTGCAACACGCCCTGTGACTCACTCGTCAAAGATCCTCTGCTGATAGTAACCCTGTGACGCTTAGTGGATGGCTGTTAGTAGACGTATTTATTTCCATCTGCGGTGAACGCGTAATACATACTCCAGGGGGATCCTTCGGCTAGGTGCTGCGCCAGTAGCGAGGCCAGGATTTGGTTCTGGGGGCGGCACATTTTTTTAAAAATAAAGACTACGGCAAAGACGTACACCCCCATCCCACTCCCCACCCAGGCACCCGAAATATTAGGTCCTGGATTCCTAGTTTATTACCTAGTAAAAATGATTTTATATATACATGTGACGTCTATTCCGAAATAACAGACGTCACTTCTGATCCTGCAGTTGTTATTCTTTCATATTTAAAAAAAAAATGTTTGTATAGCTTATGGGACTTGACTACGGGGTCATCAGTCCCCAAACTTACAAACTACTTATGAACTAGCTAATACTAAGGACGGCACAAATATCCATGCCCGAGGGGGGATATTCGAACCATCGACCGTTGTGGCCGTGCAGACCGTGACTGGGGCACCGCAGTCCCCTCGGCCACCGCGGCCGCCATTCTTTCATATTCACAGACTACTGTGGGCAGGGTAGAGCTGGGAACTTGTATGCAACGGGAGCTCTGCTTAGGTAGTCCTTGCAAGTGCGGTGATCACTGTGTCCCCAGTGGTATAGTGGTCAGCGCAACTGCCTAGAAAGCAGGAGACCCGGGTTCGAATCCCGGCTGGGTACACATTTTCAGCTTGGCCCATTCGCAGTAGATGTCATATATTCTGTGAATATGAAAAAAAATGGTTTGCCATTTTATATTAGAATTAAATATCTTTTATTTCACGTTTTGTAAACTATTTTATGAGGCCCATCCCCTCCCCCCTCGTCGGCATCTCTGGCCTACTGAATTTATTAATGGTAAAGGGTTCTTATCATTTGCTATCAGAAATGTAAGAAGCTCGTCGATGTTATAACTATTTAATTAACTTGAGTCTGTGTGTGTAATAATTGGACTAAAATAACACTTGTTCGTAGTTTTTAGCGGCATTCGTAAATTCCACACGGTAGTGCCGCTGACCGGTTAAGCAGCGGGTCGCAACATATGAACAATCGGCTCGTAACTTCAGCGTAGGAGTATCAATAGCAGCAGCATCAAAGCTGGTCGCTGCTGCATTATAACCCCTCACAGTAACAACAGCACATGTTCTCAGTGGCAGCATCGCGTTGGCGACCCACTGCCACTTAACTTGTGCTTGGCACATTATAGTTAGGTTGTGATTTATTACATGTGTCTATTTCAAAATTCGGTTTCGGTCTCTTTGAAAAAAATAGTAGTAATGGCCGGCCGCGGTGGCCGAGAGGACTGAGGCGCTCCAGTCACGGTGTGCACGGCCACTACGGTCGGGGGTTCGAATTCCCCCTCGGGCATGGATATTTGTGCCGTCCTTAGTATTAGCTATTTCATAAGTAGTTTGTACGTTTAGGGACTGATGACCCCGTAGTTAAGTCCCATAAGCTCTACAAACATTTTTTTATAAAAAATAAATAATAGTAATGATTTAAAAATATTTGTGAGGTGTCGGGGGGGGGGGGGGGGCTGCAGCCCCATTAGCGCCCCCCCCCCTCGCCCTAGTGGGCTTCGACACTGTGCTACACAACTGCTGTCACCAGATGTACTGAAAAGCGTTAATTTTGCACCCGAAGGCAGTAGCGTATCAATATGGTTAGAGTGAAGTGGCAGCAAGTGGTTTCGAAATGCATTTCACCAACTTCGCAAAAAAGAGGGAAAGGAAAATTGCACTAAGCGCAAGGATCGTCTACGTCTAATTTCTTTTTCAAGTTTCAACAGAAAGAGAAAAAAGTAACAGAAAGGATGCTGGAGGTCTCAAGTGCAGGGTTTACACTTTATTGGACATCACTGTATTTTTACGTGTAAATAGTCCATTGCAATACCTTTTTTGAATTTTATGACAGTAGGCATTATTATTTACTACACCATTTCAAAATTTTCTACTTATTTGTTAGTAATTCATGCTTCACAGCGGTAAATTTATATTAAGTTTGGAAAGAAAGTAGGTAAGTGATTAACGCCACATCAACAGATGGCGATCATTAGATGGCGAAGAAGGAGAAAGAACCGGCTGGGGTCTTTCAAAAATTATCCGATCATGTATGAAGACAACAGGTATTTCGAACATCAGATTCACAGGGCAGTACTAATGGAACCAACGGTATCTATATTGAATGGCCAAGAAAACACCAAAAATTATTAATGTTCAAATGTTTGTTAAGCTTAAGGGACTTAACTGAGGGGTCATCAGTCCTTAAACTTACAAACTAGATATCAACTACCTTATACTAAAGACCACACAAACATCCACGCCCGTGGGGGAGGGGGAGATTTGAACCCCCGACCGTAGCTTCCGTGCAGACTGTGACCGGCGCGCCGCAGACCGCTCGGCCACTGCGGCCCTGCAAAAATTATTAATCTATCGTTTTCCTGTCGTATGTGAAATTCCTGTCGTCAAAAATAAGACGGATCCTCGGAAAACAGCAAGGAAAGGTTATCTTTCGCTCCTCCCCCCACCTCCCCGCAGCACTCGTGGGTTCCATAAAAAGATTCTTTAGAGGGGAAAAGAAAGTGCCCGCATGGCAAGCCTCTTTATTTCATGCCACGTGGCCGTCTTACATGTCAATGAGGATGAAATGATGACAACACACAGTCCCCAGCTGAGAATCTAATTTTGACCCTTGCATGGTACTCAGTTACAGAGGGTGGAGGGTGGACTCCATAATACATGGTCTAATGCTTCGCAAGGCTGCGGTTTATTATATGGCCTGCGAGTGTGGCCTTTCATACTTGGGACAGACGACACGTACAGTCCATGATAGATGCACGGAACACTGCAGGTAGCCCCAACTTCACAATCCAATAAATCAGCGGAGGCAGACCACTGTATTTATACCGGGAATTGCGATTAATTACAACGTCGAAATTTTTTATTCGAGCTCATCCTTCTGGCTCTCAGTGGTGAAAGTAGCCACTGAAATTCACTTGATGGTGCAATTAATTAACAGAGAGATCTGCTCCAGCCCGGATAAATTCTTTAACCCAGCACTTTCCTTCATGAACTTACGACGTCAACACAGCACTGCAAGTATGGAGATGGCGGTATCTATGCCGAGCACAGACGTCAGTTGAAGCCTGTCCACCATCTTAGCGAATCGCAGAATGCTAATTAATGTTAATCAATGCGTTAAGACCCTCTTACTGTTAATGCATTGTGTTAACAGCCAGTGTAGAGCATGTGCTTTCAAACAATATACCCTTGTAGCTAAATACACATCAGATATTCAGATATTTGAAAACTTAATTTTTAGTGGCAGTTAACACTCTTTTAACATTGTGTAGCCTACATTACGACACACCCAACCAACATTTTATTCCAGTTTTAAGTGACATCGAACATCGGTATTACAATACGAACGCTTCTCCAACATTCAGCACTGTGGCTGAGGCAGGCTTCACTTTTTCAATGTGAAAGCATCTCGCTTTATTCTAACCTCCTTATGAACTGCTTGCTGCTGGTAAATGTACGTGGGGCTGCATGCGCATGCGCATTTGTCAGTCTATGGACTCACTCTGAAGATGGCTGGACGGTACGCAGCCTAAATGTTAGAAGAAATAAAATTTATAAAGCTGCATGCCGGAAATTTTATTGATGAGTCAATGCGCCTCGAAAACAAAGATTTGAGTCGCAGCATTCGCCTTACGCGATGTGGGAAACCCAAAGAAAACCTAAACATGGACGACCAGGTGGAGAATGAACGTTGGTCATCTAGAACATGTCTACAGTGTTTTATCATCGTCCCACCTCACTAGGACTGAATCGGAATTGTAGTCTGGCAGAAACGAGACAAGTATACACGTTCAAGAAACTTTTCAACAATTGCATGCTAATAAATATTGAGGACCCCTAACTCAGTTACAAATAAGCTACACCAAAAGTGTCGGAACCAGATCAATAGCAGCAAAATCGAAGGTGAAATTTGTTGGAATCTCAATAACATTGTAGACTCCCTCGTTCATAACTCAATTACACCTTTCAGCTTTGATCTGCACAGCAAGCATCTTCTAGAATACATATGGTTTTGCTGCTGGAGGCGTAAACGAAAATTATCACTCCTGACAGTACAGGAATAACGCTCCAGAGGCGCTGCTGTAGACTCATTTGTCGCTAGTTATTCTAATGAACGAAGAAATCCGAAATATTGAAACACTTCGACCTTATTGAAATAAATGGCAAAGATGAAAATTTGTGCTGGACCGGGATTTGAACCCGGATTTCCCGCTTTGGGCCTTCGGTCGCCTTAACCTTGTAGCACTCTCAGATTGTAGTGCCCTTGTCCATTTGATTCCACTTGCTCTGCAGCCTATACCCGAGGGAAGACTCGAATCTCCTTTGAGAAAATCCACCCAGTCCGTAGCATATCTTAGACCATACAGCCATTCCTCGCGGCCATGATTATTTACATATTCTTTTTCCTGCTCGTAAACATCACGAGTTTTCCGAAACAACTCTAGTGCATGGCTCTTAGTGGCGCCTCTCAACGCAAAGGATTGTCACTAGGCAGATTACGTCTTTTTGGTGGCAATTTTGTTGGTACAATAGCTATCGAAAGCACAGCGAAATGAACACAACAAAACAAAGGCACAGCACAACACAAGCATGCGGCAGACTCCATATACAAGTCACGTTGTTTATGTTCGCCCAAAATAAAGTCATCAACGCGGGTTCTTGCCGTCATGGCAGTGACAACTGGTATTAATTTCTGCGCTGTGATTTGTTCTCACCTAACTTCTCGTTCTTCACTTGTTACTGTTACTTGGTATACATAAATATTTGTAAATAATCAGTGTTGTATGCAACAGAAAATCGTTAATTTTCTTTTGCAGCTCGTTTCCGCCGCTGTTTCCCAATATGTGAGAGTTTCTCAACGGAGAGTCCTTCTTGATATTGTTTATAATAATAGTGATAACATTAATATCAGACCATTAGAAAGCACTCTACAAAGCCAAAGAATATCTTCGGTGTCTGCGACCAAATAAACATCAACTTTCAATAATTTACGAAATGACGATTTTATTAGTATTCAAAGGTCAGCAGACAGAAAAGCCATTAGAAGTGATTGGGCCCAGTGAGTCAGTTATCTAAAGGTGAATTTTACGAGGACAATCCTAAGCAAGCGCGTCGATGTTAACCCGGAGTGAACACATGAGAAAATGGACTAAGTTTTAATATGTGTAACATAACATGATATGTCAAAAACCTTGAAATCCTTTTTATGCAGCACAGATCGATCGTCATTGAAATTTAGAAGGCATAAAGATCAGACTAGTAAAACAACAATTATCTGCAACTTAGAAACACGCCTACACTGAGACTAAAGACAGGGATGAATATTTGTACCAAGGCTGGGTTTCAAACCTGGGTCTGTTGCTCACTAGGCAGAGGCGCTACCCTTTATGGTATAAGTAAAACTATAAAACCATCCGCTGTTGAGTCGTATTATTAATCGTTATCGTAGAGTCGGGAGTGATATCACTATCTTCAAACTGACGCTAAGAACAAGACACACACCCAACCCGAGGGAGGACTCGAACCTCCGGCGGGAACGTCCGCCCAGTCCGTAGCATGACATCTTAGATCGCATTCCTCGCGGCCATGAATTTTACATATTCTTTCTCCTGCTTGTAACCATTATCAGTTCTTGGAAACAAATCTAGTGCCTGCCTCTTAGTGGCACACCTCAACGCAAAGTATTGTCTCTAAGCAAACGACGTCTTTTCAGAGGCATTTTTGTAGGTGCACATTCCGAAGGGATCGTAATGCATTATTTGAAAGTGGGAATTCGTTTTGCATATTGTGAACATTAAAATTATATTTGATTTGAGTATAAAACGTTATAAAGCTACCACCACGGACAAGACCAGTTTGTCGTTGTTAGGTTTGGCGTGAATCATGCTTCAAGGAAAAGCGAAGGTGAAGTATTTTAAGACATTATGGACACTGGTCGTAAGCAGGATGTTGTATTAGGGTTTCGCTTGATGAGGACATTCCTACTGCTGAGAACAGTAAGTGGTGGCCAGGTGTACGTAAGAGTGATGCTGCGCGTTCAAATCGATTTCAAGGTTTCCTAGATAAGCTGTTGCATCACCTGTAACTCGTAGTGTCCTTGGTCTGTATGTTTTTCATTTTTAGTTTCTCAAGAGTCTATTTTTCTGCGTCGCACGTCGAATAGCATTCCGAGAATCTCTGCAGCAAATGAAGCTCGTGTGTATATGTGTCAAGGTGGAAGCATTTCAAGTTCATGGCAGCTGTCGGCTACTGACATTGCAGAGCTAGACCTCTTTCTTTTACTTTTTTCACATACGGAATGTTTCTCAGCTGATGTGTGCGTCCGCGCGTTTTATTTACGGATGACTGCAGCCAGTGAATGTTCTAACAGATGTGTCTACCCAGTGAAAGTTGCCTTCTCGTCTCTTCACATTCCAAACCAACATTCTTAGCGGGAGAGGATCTGAACTCTTTCTTGAAAAGCAGGCAAGTTGTGGAACATCCTGATCGCAGCCATGTCCTTCGGATAATACTGTACACAAGAAATGTATCTGGGAAAGTCATTTTCATGAATTGTCTCAATCTCATGAACTAAAAACTCATTTTGACGTTCATGTAAAACCGTTTTTGGACAAAAATAATCCATAGAGAGAAAACATGTACTATGGGCATGATGATACAAAAAGTAAGGTAAAAAAGCAAAGTTGTGTAATTACAATTTAACAATATAATTTCATAGAAATATTGTAGTAGCAGTTTTGTAGAAAAGAAGTATCAAATTAAAACGTCCTAGCCGTTGGAGGAATTAGGTATGCCTTCACGCTGTCAGCGTGGTCGTTAGATGTGGAGCACATGCTAAGGATGGAGAAAAGAATCGCCTAAAGCTGTACCGGAGTGGACATTTGAATTTCCTGCACGGCAATGCCGGTCTGTACACTGCAATCTGCGTGGTCAACTTTCTCGCTAGACGCAATGTCACTGTGCTTCCACACCCTCCTTATTCTCCATATTTGGCGCCGGCAGACTTTTTTCTGTTTCCCCGCCTTAAATTAGCCGTGAAACGCTTACGCTTCGCAACGGATGCGGAGATCCAACGTCGGCCGCGGTGGCCGAGGGGACTGAGGCGCTCCAGTCACGGTCTGCACAGCCACTACGGTCGGGGGTTCGAATCCCCCCCCCCCCGGGCATGGATATTTGGGCCGTCCTTAGGATAAGCTAGTTGATAAGTAGTTTGTAAGTTTAGGGACTGATGACCCCGTAGTTAAGTCCCATAAGCTTTACAAACATTTGACCATTTGATTTGGAGAACAACAACGCGCGAAAGTACTGCGAGCGACTCCACAAGAAGCGATTGCTGACAATGTCCAACAGCTGTACAACAGATGTCAGTAGTGTATTGCAGCCGATGGCGATTACTTTGAAGGCCAGTAAAGGTAGTTTCTTTGTAAGTCTTGTTTCCTATATTTACTGAGAATATTCACCGAACTTTTCAGACGCACCTTTTACTTGACTAGTACTTTAAGTGCCGATGAAGGCTTTCGATGCAGTGGTCAAAGTAGAGCAGAGAAGTCACTTTTTACATTCAATATCATTGACGCATTGAGGCAGTGCAGTATCAAAAGCCACACTAATTACATTTTCAGTTTATGATAGGGTTATAACCTGTCATAACGTGCTTTCTCCAAGCATATTGCCACATGGGAGCAAAAAATTAATTGTAAATCACAGAGTGAAGTCTCATCATGGAATAACGAACATGCGTATGTTCCAGATGTTTCTATTTATTGAAATGTCATTTGTGGTAGTAGAATTTAAGGTTTTGCTCGGCATAGTCACAGACTACTGTTTTTTATGGTCTAGCGTCCACTGTAAGTGCTCTCAACCTCAAATAATGCGGGTAAATTGCTCGTCCTTAGTGACTTATAGCATCAAAACGTGTACCGTAATAATTGTAAGGAGAGTCTAAAAAATAATATCTGTTCATGTGCAAGTGCTTAGTCCTTTTCTATACATTTCCATAACACAGTTTCAAACTCTGTCCGTTCCGATATTGTGTGAATTAAAATGAACACAAACTTCTTTCCATTCATGTACGTTTTACGTCGAAGTAACTTTATCCGGTTTCTTTCCTTTCTATTGTATCCTTATGTCGCCCAAAACGATTTTCGAAAGTAAATATTTTTCGTGTTGGGAGAAGTTTCAATATAGCTCTTTTTTCTGTTTACTTCCTTCTATCTTTACTACATGAAAGATTCGAGAACAGGTACGGTGATCATGCCGATTGCCGACTGTAGCGGTGTTGTCTCAGATCAACGTTGAACCAGATTCGGCGGATCTAGGTTTAGTGCTATACTCGTAGAGCGTGTCCCTAAACAGAGTTTAACTTCTGAACCAAAAGTCAGATTTGTTCTCCAGTCAACGATGTTTATACAATCGGCCCGTAAACTTTTAAATATACGTTACACTGTGATATTAGGATGTAAATATGGATTAAACACGCGGACTATAGAAGCATAGTAAGCGCTGTGTTTAATCATCTGGCGCTGAACACAGTAACGGTTACATAGACTTATAAAAGAACAGTGCACTAGAACAAGGACGTAGTACACTTATCTACATCTACAGACACACACTGTAATCCACTACAAGGTGCGTGGCGGAGGGTTTCTCGTACCACCAGTAGCCATTTCCTTTTATGCTCTACTCCCAAATAGGACGAGGGAAAAACTAATATGTGCTAATTTCTCTTATCTTTTTGGTCTTCAAAAGAATAAGTTGGCGGATGTAGAATCGTTCTGCAATCATCTTCAAATTCCGGACCTTTATTTTTCCTCAACAGTGTTTCTCGTAAAGAACGCCGCCTTTCCTCCAACGATTTCCATTTGAGTTCGTGAAACATCTTTCTAATACTCGCATATCGATCGAACTTACCATAAATAAACCTAGCAGCCCGTCTCCGCATTGCTTATTAGTCAATCACCACGCTGTTCAGATGCACTAATTTCACTCATTCCCGTCGTCGACTCGAAACGTATACAATTAAGGTAACGGAATTTTGTCCCAGCCTGTCCTGAAACAGTAATTTTCTTACGTTACGCAGCACGATTTCTGCCAACAATATGTACGAGTGATGTTCAAATACGAAGGTACGAGATGTCTTCACAACCAACTAGTTGAATATGCCGCTTCGGGAAAACGTAGTGCGAACTTCACGAACGCGAAGCATGCATCGTCATGTCCTCGGAAAAAAAGTCAAGGCTGTGCCCTTAGCACGTAAGGTGATGCTCGCCGGCTTTTATGATGTCCGAGATCCGATACTCATTTAATTCCTGGGACACGGAAAAGCCGTTAACAGTGGCATTTACTGTGAGACACTCTGTAGCCTACGTAAGTCCATTAATAGCAAACGGCCTGGGATGCTCACGGAGGGAGCGATTCTTCTCACTGATAACGCGCGTCCACCATACGTTTCGAGGGTCACACAAAGTGTACTTCCCAAGTTCAAGTGGGAACAGCTTGAGCATCCGCCCTACAGCCCGGACATGTTGCAATGTGACTTCCATCTGTTTGATCCGCCAACAAAAATCTGAAAGGGAAGCGCTTCAACTCATATTACGAACTGAAAGACACAGTAGAGGACTGACTTGTCACAGCCATAAGAATTCTGGGATCAGAAAACCCTTTGGCTCGGTACACACTGGGATAGTTGTGCTGAGACCTCTGGTGATTACTTATGAATAGACTTCAGTTATACCCACAGTGTCGTTTAGTACCTTTTCATTTGAACACCCCTCGTATTTCCGTTTCCTGAGCCTCTCGTACCGCCCTGTTGCACCCCTAGCAGTAATTATTACATATCTGTTGTTAGTCCATTTTGGCCTGATGAATTACTCGGAAACAGTTCGCATAAGGGTCTTGTACAGCGTTCTATGGACATATGAAAAGCAATTTTCCAGAACCTCTCCAAAGAATCTAGGTCTTATACTCCAAGAATTGTTAAATTAAGACACTCTCAGAGATCTGAAGTTAAAAGACACATACATTTATTAGCAACGTTCACAGACACTATCGCATTTCATCTCCTATTTACTGAAATTGGCCTGTACTACAAGGGGAACGGCAGAGAGATGCTGGCCATTCCTGAAACGTAGTCTACATATGTCTAACACAACATGAGTCCCATTATAGTTCCTCGGACTAATGTTCGCGCAACAACATCCTGATCTTATAATAAAAGACACTCTCTTTGTGAGAAGTTTCTTTCCACACAGCAATATTATCACGTGCGAGTTCAGAATGGTCGCCACGTAATTTCATAATTGGTTATTTTACTACCATAGTGAACAAAAGCACATTATTGTATTCACACATTTTTGTACCCCTTATTTAAGGCAACAACAAAAATTAAAGAAATTAAAAATGGGGCTTCAAAGTCCAGGAGGATATAACGCAATTGAGAGGCATTATGGAATGCTTATCTCTGTTAACATAAGGATTTACCAACAACAAGCAGATAACAAAATTTTTATATGGAAATGCCATTTTATATATTGATCTGAAGGGCGGGGGGGGGGGGGGAGCAAACTGAAGTCATCCCTGAAACGTATTAATATTTCGTAATTCGTAAACAACAGCAAACAAAACTGCAACCATTTATTATTAACATCTAGGAAAAAAGACAACTACAAAAATAACATACATAAAATGCTTTTGCACAATTTCAGTACCAAAAAGTTCCAGACACAGTTTTGAACGCTATATACATGATAAATATCAGATTCGATTAGGTAAAACAAAACCAAATTACCAACGAGAGAACACACAGCAGCGTCTTTTTGTGACAGCAAAATTCAGCCGACGAAAGTGTGCACACAGATTTGAAACAGTCCGTTGATTACTGTTGTCTGTGAGCAGTGATACTGCCGCGGCGGAGCGGCCGAGCGCATTGAGGCGCTATGCTCCGATGCGTGAGGCCGTTTCCCGTCAAGGAATCGAATCCCCCCCCCCCCCTGGGGCATAGATGTTTGTGCTGTCTTTAGTATAAATTAGTTCATAACTAGTTTGTAAGTTTAGGGACTGATGATCCCGCAGTTAAGTCCCTTAAGCTTTACAAACATTTGATTTGCACTGATACTGAACCATCTCGGCCAGCGAGTTACATATGATTCATTAGAGAGACCCTAACGTCCCGTCAGGAATACAAGTTAGATATCGTTTTCCACTTTATTTTATGACGCTGTAAATGGACAGGGACTTTTAAGTCCCATCGGGCAGGGAAGGGTTAAACTTGTGACGTTTCCCCGGCCTTCTGCGCCACGGACTCGCCGCACGCGCCATTGAAGCACATCCCCGGAACTGGGCAGCTTTCGTGATGTCTCGAGCAGCTCCTGCCCGGTCCAGCCCCGGCTAACTCTCTACTGCAGCGCCAACACGCTCTGATTGGCCCGTGTCGCCTTACTCTCGGCGTGCCGGCTCCACTCTTGCTCTGACCCGGTTCGCCCACACTACTTCTGAGCTTTCCACGAGCTACAGGCACTCCTAATTTATTAGCTAGGTGCACACGTCAAAAATAATACGGAATTTTATTAAAACACTATTTACATCAAACACACTATGACTTACACATCACACTGGACTCGTATCCGGGAGGACGGTGGTTCAAATCCACCTCCGGTCATCCAGATTTAAGTTTTCCGTGGTTTCCCTAAATCACTCCAGGCAAATGTCAGGATGGTTCCTTTCAAAGGGCACGGCCGAATTCCTCCCACATCCTTCCCCAAAAATCCGAGCTTATCTCTAATTACCACGCTGTCGACGGGACGTTAAACCCTACGCTTCCACTATCACATTATTTTTCAATGCAGTCTCTCTTCTTTCAAACCAACTTAATTCAGCGGCCCACAAGCTTATTTGTTCCTGCCGAAAAGGTTTTTGGTTGGTTGTAATACTGCTGATGCACCGCCTCTTTCCCATGCGTGCGTACAGAGATGCAAGAAAAAATCCAAAGAGTCTTCAACCTGTATCGACAATGGGAAAAAAAGAGAATTTTCGTTCTTGTCTTTCTAAAACAAGTCACTCGCTGAAATATGTGTGGATCTCTCGCAGCCAAAAATGTCCTCAGCCACTCAAGTGACTTTCATCTGCTGACCGCAGTTGAAAACAATAACAAGCAGAAGGCCCGCTCGAAATACTGAGTTCTGCGCATGTGCGTATTAACTATCTGCACTGCACATGCGCGGATCCACGGGTAATAGGACCGGCACTGTTCCTCTGCTCTTGAATCAGTCTGGTAAATTAGTAGTGTCACCCATTCTGCCGCTCATGCAGACCGTCTACACGTGACTAGTACGCGTTTGTTTCGGGGTGGTTATCTAAACTACTCACCACTGTGCTCGGTTGAGTGACACGATAACAGCGTTCCCGTTACTTTTGCGATCACGGTACGTGGCATTATTTTTATTTTTTAATCCTTAGTCACTATACACGTACTAGAAGCGACGTAGTTTTTGCATTATGATAAGGAGGATTTTGTTCATACATTGAGTTTCAAGCCCTCCTTGGAATTTTTTTTTAAACTGATGAATTTATAATGGGTACTAGGAGTCTGGTACAAGGCAGCTTGCTTTGTGTTTGAAGAAAATTCATAACCTCGCAAAGTGTCCAAACAAATGATATTTTCTTACCTCCAAATTTAGGCGAACACTGCAGTTTGTTCACTTATTTCTAGGAACACCTTAAATTTCGGCTGCTTTCAAAAAAATAAATAAATTAAAATGAAAGTCCGAAGGGTCTAGATCTGGATTGTAAAGTATGTGTTCTAGCCGTTCGAAAGCCAGTTTCTAGTGAGTTGTGTGAGGAATGGCATTATCGTGCAACAACATTTCCTGTGACAAGAGACCTCGTTTTTGCTGCAAACTTCTGTTTTAAGTTTCTTAATCATCATTGAACAGTGTTAGTCCTTGTTCGTGGTTTTCACCTTCTTCGTGTAATCTTCTAGTATAGATTCTTCTGCGTGCCCAAAACATGTTTAGCATAACCTTTCCCGCCGATGCTGCGGACTTGAAATTTTTCTTTACTGGTCATTCGGGGTTTTAACTTCTTCAGTGAACAAACTTTACTGAAGTCAAATGCATCATGAATCATGGTATAAGAGAAATATGACTGATGTTCAACGCCAACGCTTTGGCATCGATCGTAGCACGCCTATTCGTCAAAACCTGGCTGCTGAACTTGGAGCGAAGCTACCATTGTCCATTTATTACTGCAATGCGTGAAACCAGACGCTTTTCATTCTTTCTTCATATTCAGGAATGGGAGATATTTTGTTAGGATTAAGTAATATGAATATTTTGAAACTGAAACCGTTTTAACCAGTCACTTAAATTTTAATACAGCGGAACAGCTGTTACGTGTGCATAGTATTTCTCCTTTGTCCATGCCGAAGCATCTTGTCCCTCGTGTGTTGGGAATGAACGAGTGAACTATTTGTCTTGTAACGGAAAAATATGATACTACAGCTGAGATCATCGAGCATCAGAGCGCTTGAAGTTAGTGCTGGTACATGCCAAAAATGTCATTAGCTGAGAGCCCAAAAATCAGATATAGCATTTGAATGTTTTGAACTATGTTTTAAGCATTGATAATGGTTTACAGTGAGCGAATGTATATTTGTGAGAATGAATAAATATTTGCGACTGATAGCTGTTCAAAATTACTAAATGACTGACAGTAGCGAGCCAGGGTGTGCATCGGACATTCAAAAGTGCCACAATCCCCCTTGAAAATGTCCTCCGCAGTCGGGGACGAAACGTTGGGTTTCCATAAGAAATCCACTAGACCACGGCATAATAGCCCGGAAGATTTTAGTAATTTTGACCATTCCGGCCGTGAAAGTTTACATTTTACAATGATTGCTGTACATCGTCGACAAATACGACGCGTATTCCAAAACTAAGGTCCTATGAACAATATGTCACAGATGATAGGTCGGACGACGTTTCATGCATCTACCAAATCCTAGAGAACATACAGCAGTTTTTGGGGGTGCCGCAATTGGCGCTTGTCTGTTGACGACAGCAGATTGCAATTGCTTCGACAATCATACCTGTCGCCACTTGTAAAGTGCTTCATTAGATTCTTGCTGGCAAAAGGATCGTCACCTTCGAAAGTCCATCATGACTTGTGTCTACTTTATGGAACGGTCATAATGAGTGACAACAAGTTCGACACAGGTGTTACTGTTAAAAGCAAGAGATTGTTCACGAGTTTCTTTAGGTCCTTGTCTATTCTCCCTTCAGTACCGATCTTGCAATAAGCTAATATTTGTATCATTCTGCATTTGAAAGAGTGGCTTGGTGGAGTACAATTTAAAACCGACGATGAACTTAAGCGTTACCAATAGGTTCAAGTCCTCGGCGGCAGATTTCCGTGCCGAGAGGTTGAAGAACCTCGTGCAGAGTTATTGAAATTTTATAGATGTGAATGGCGATTACGTGGCAAACTGTATTACTTAGATAGTCACATATTACTTTCAATAAAAACCTTCTCTCAAGAGAGACGTTTTTAATACGACAAAACGGGCCTTACTTTTGGAATATGGCTCGTATATTGATGTTAGTAGAGCGGCAGCTCATTCGCGTTTCCGCCGCGCCTCGTACGGCACGAAGGCTTCCGGCGCTGCTGGCTGGCGAGGTGCCGCTAATGAAGGCGGTGTTTGGATTAGGAGCGGCTGGCGAAACTCGAGCCGCGGCGGCGAGGGCGCCGGACCGCCAGTGAAAGTGTGGCGAGGCCGGGGGCGGCCGACCGCCGCGCGGCTCCTGACGGGCTGACCGCGACCAGCTGACGGGCTACTGGCAAATGTACACGCTAGCATTAACAGTGGTTCATAGCAAATATTTCAGGAGGTGGTAACACAGATGAATTGCAGTAAAAATGCCGTATAACCTGTGTCCAATTTTTAATCAGTACAGGGACGCAGCTGAGTTAGATGCATTTTCGTTTCGTGTGTTAGCACACCGGTTGCTTTGAGCTGGTATGGCCGTATTTATCGAATGTCAGTAGTAGACTGCGGAGCGCGCGGCTGCTCGCCGTGGAGGTTCGAGTCCACTCTGGGGCATGGATGTGTGTGTTGTCCTTAGGTTAGTTTACCTAGGTTTAAGTAGTTTGTAAGCTACGGACTTATGACCACGCAGTTTGGTCCGATACATTTACAAACATTTTTCAGTAGTAGACTGTTTGTTAATGCTCAAGTTGCGAAGTCGTGCTTCTTAGTTTACATTGAAGTTTTCACTGTGATTTGTAGGCCAAGTTTATTGTACTGCAACGTGTAAACGTGTCGCACGTATTTACACTTGCCGAGCGTGCCTACATTGTATTCGTGTATGGGCTTTGTAACGGAAACTCCGCTACTGCTTATTAAAACTACATAACACGATTTCCTACCCACAAAGTACCAGATTCAAGTGTCTTCATTCATGTGTTGAATACATTGTCTGACATTGCTTCAGTCATAAGCACTCATAATATTGCAATTGTACAGACTGTGGATGAAAATGAAGAGAAGCTAAAAGTGCACTGAACGTGATGATGGAATTTTTGAATATCAACTTTCAACGTCTTCATTTGTGATATTCGAAAAGTCCATCATATCATATCAGAGAAGAGCACACCACTGCAGAGTGAAAGTTTCATTCTGCTTTAAGATTCTTTGGGTTACAAACATACTGAGGTGTATTTCAGTTTAAATTAGAAAAATGTTACATGTCTTTTTATTGTTTTTCGTCTACTCTACTACCTCCTAAAATATTTTATATTCCTCCTAAAACACCTTGCATTCGTCTACAATACGGTAGCCATCTTTCAAAGCAAACAAAGACACACGAACTCTCTCAGCTTTTTCCAAAAAATTCTCAATTAATTAATTTCGCTCATTAAACGTGATAATTGTTCCAGGCACGCGTTTGAATTCACTAAGAACTCGACAATTCGATTAGTCTTTTATTCCTTGAAAGGGTATTGCATAATAATAGTCCATCATACTGGACAAAAATAGGCGTTACTTAAATCCACACTCCATAAAGGTACAGCGATAATTAGTGAGAGAATAGCACTGATGTCGAGGGTAATTGGCAACTCGATTTGCATACGAATACGGCCATGTAGCTGTTGTCTGCTTGATTTATTTATTATTTACTTATTTATTTTTTGCCATCGGTAAGCTAATTACTTCTTTATTTGTGTGTTTCAGGTAAGTGCTGCGACAAATGCTGAATTCGTCTTCTGAAGTAAATGACATGTTGCACCGATGTCAATTGATGACACTTTGGTAAGTTATTAGTAAATGCCTATCTGGAATCCCGGTTTATCGAAATGCCAATCTGGAATCCCGTTGTAGCGTTACTTCTCAAAGATCGAGGTCTATCCATGCTAGTACCTGTCCTGCCTTTTACCTATATTGCTCTCTCTTTCTCTGTCTCACTCTCTCTCTCTCTCTCTCTCTCTCTCTCTCTCTCTCTCTCTCTCTTTCCTCAGAGGCAGTAAATGTACACAACAAAGATTATCAGGCAATATTTGGTGCCAAGACCAGAATATCACAAATTAAAAACCAAGAAACAGCACTGTATGACCTTCAAATCACGGCATCATGCGTTACAGGCTCCAAACTCGTTACTATCAATTAAAAAACGTGCAGTAATGGCCTACGTCAACATAGCTTAGCCCGACGTCAATTTATTGTTACTTTAGAAGGAAGGAGGAAGATTAGGGTTTAACAGCCCGTTTGCAGCGTGGTCATTAGAGACGGAGATCACGCTCGTATATAAGGATGTGGAAAAAAAGGCTGTGCCCCTTGACAGGAGTCTTTTAGGGAAATCACATAAAATCTTAATCTGGGTGGCCTGAAGTGGATTCGAACTCACCGTCCTGAATGCGAGACCAGTGTGTTACCACTGCGTCAACTCGGTCGGTTTTGTGTCACACTAGAAGACAATTTCTTAATTTGCAATTACCAAGTGTGACCAGAAAGTTTCTGAATGCCGTATAGTTCAGAGGCGGTAAGTCACTGCTGCCCTAATAATACTACGATCCTGTGGGGACGTCTAGTACCTCGTCTGTGGCTGTGACCATTTCAACCAGCTTCGCTGTACAACTGACGCAGCACGTGCAACTTGTGTGGTAGTTCTCTGAAAGACCCACCCGCCACTCGGAAGGGCACAGTTTAACCTGTTTCAAAGTCGCTCACTTGGCTAAAGGAAGCACGAGAGCGTCTCCGTGGAATGGCGCCTGTCTGCTTCACACGCTGAGCCTTGTGGCTGTGAACCGGGGTACGCAGAGATGGCGGTTTGGCAGCAGTTGGCGAAGGACATAATCATTTCAACAACTATCCCCCAGGTGGCATCTGCCGTCATCATATCAAAATCAACATCCTACTACCAGGTGCACTATTTTTTTTTCTTTTTGCCAAATAAAAAGTTGAAAACGAGTTTCTCTAATTTGCATGTAAGGAGATGGCAATTGACTGAAAATCATACATGTAGCTTGGGACAGAAATTACTGGAAACATATAAAATGTGGTCTATTGTGCAAGGCAAAGTAACACAAACACTAATCCACTATGTCTTAAAGTGTGATACAGATTAATCCTATTTCAAAAGACTGTCACGTTCCGCACTGACGACAACCCCAGTAACTTCTCCGTTTCGGAATATTGATACAGCGTACATGGAGTACGGATGTTTAATTTACCACCAAGATCGCTTGACCTCACAAGGAGGGAGGGGAGTTTAAATGGGAAGAGAGTTGATTGGAGTGGCTTCCTCTCTATCGACTCTGCATGAACTGCAGTAGATCTAGACATCCTCGTAATGACGTTGCAAGTGTGTCGGAAAACTCAAAGAACTGGGAAGGGCGATTTAATAGAAATAACTTTTTCCTGAACGGAATTTGCTAGATTAACACTTTTAAGTGTAAATAATGTGAAAGGGCATATAATAAAATTAGAAAAAGTGATTGTGAGGACTTTCCGTCTGAATTTCGAGTCCTCCATCAAGCATGGGGGGTGTATGTGTTTTCCTCAGAAGAAGTTAGTTTAAATAGTTTTTACGTCTAGGCCTGAAGACCATTGCAGACTGGTCCAATAGGTTTAGAAACATTTGAACAGTTTTTTGATACTAAGGGAAAAAGAGCAGGAAACAAAACAATGAAAGTAGAGGATGACTTTTGTTAACAGGACAGTAAAATAACTTCTGGTGGTCGGAATAGAGAATATATAAAATGCAGAATGGCAAGTGGAAGAAAATATTTTCTGAAGAAGAGACATTTTTAATGTCAAATATTAAGTGTTAGCAAGTCTTTTCTGAAGGCTTTTGTTTGCAACATTGTACGACAATGTAACGAGGACGAGGAGGAGCTGACATTGGAATATCTGAAAATTAGATGAGTAGGTACTAAACAGAAATGAGGAGAAATTTATGGCATTACATAACTAAGAGAAGGGATGGATTGAATGGAGACATTCTGAGACAACAAGGAATAGTCAGTTTATTATTAGAAGGAAGTGAGCGGAACGAAAATCACCTATGACACCATGAGATGAATACAGTAAGCAGGTTCAAACGGGAGTGAGTTCCAGTTTGCAGTTGTTATTTGGAGATGATAGATTAGCATGGAGATGCTCATTACACCAGTCTTCGGAGTGAAGACCAAAACAACAACAATAACATCATTGTTTCTGATTCAAACAGTTTTCATATCGCATTAGTAATGTAGCTTTAGTTGCAGAAGTAATAGAGGGCATAAGGACTTTAACAAGTTTCACAATTTGGAGGTGTCGTGGCAGTCGGGATGACCTCTAGTACGGCTGGAGAGAGTCGTTGCCCGCTTATCCGTTCGGAGAGCCGCCGGCAGATTCCTTTTTGCGGCCCCTCCAGCAAGTGGAACGGAGCGACGCAGTGGAGCGTCCGGGGCGTTGTATTGTTCGCGGTTGCGGCCACCGTCGGACGCTGCTATCTGCTGCATCTGGCCCACTGGCGAGTCCAAGGTCAGACATTCACTATTTACGTCCTCCGCATACAATGCTAATAGGGAGGCGGCACCGAAGCCAGCCGTAGCTGCTCCCACACTCCCGCAACAATGATTACTTACTGACGCGGCGAAGGCCTGGCATGGATGCGTTTTATCAGTACCTTCGATCTCGCCGGAGAGCTTAGCATGAATAAATACATGACCGATGTAAGTGCTTCCTATTGTACTCTCCACGGGATTGCTTTTGAGTAGCGAAGTACACGTGCCGTATATGCAATAAGCTCTGAGTGTGGAAAAAACGGAGCGTTCTCTGCATTCACAGTTGCGTGATGTCTGACCTAATAATTACATTCGATCCAAGTCTTTTTCTTCATCATCTCAGTCGTTTATCTCGTCACGGGGCGTCGGCGTTAAGGTTACTACAATAGGACCCATGAGAGTACTTCGCACCGACAGTGAAATGACAAAAAAGTTGGGAAAAAATGGAAGTAAAGTTGAATGTTCACGCATAGGTTCCTTCAGAATCAATTAATACAAGTGTTTAAAAAGAGCTTGATCCGCTGAGTGTTATTAGGTCAAAAAGAACTGCGTACCTTTATTAGAACCGAAGATATCGCAAAACATACCGATTGAAATATTCAGTGCAAGGACAGATGGATATCGCGTTTGAATAAAACTAAAGGATGGAGAGACTTGAGTTAATTCTGATACTTGATGACAAATCTGTAATTGGATACCTTTCCTTTAAAGCAAAAATGAAGGAAATCAGTCGCATAGAGCGGTCTGACCGACTGACTGTAGTTTACACCAAGGACATCCCATAAGAAATATACAGAAGGAAATCGAATTTGAGTATAGTAAAAGGAAGGCGAGATTAAGTAAATTCTGATACTTGATGACAAATCTGTGGATGAATACCTTTCGTTAAAAACAAAATTTAATTAAATTGGCCGGGTAGTTTGGTCTGGCCGATTGACTTTAGTTCCATTATTCCTGCTTCCCCCCCCCCTCCCTCCCCCCCCCCCCCCACTCCACGGAAACAAATGTGTTCCCAACTGACTGTGTATACTGTTAAACATGAGAGTAAGTTGAATTTTTCTAAACGTCTATGAATTGCGTAATTTAGGCAGGACTTAAGTACCAGCAGAGCATTTACCTGGTGGGATTTGGTACAGAGATACAGAGTATAGTAATATTTCACAGAAACATGGTAAACTTTGAACACCGAGCGAGGTGGCACAGTGGTAAGACGCAGGTAAGAAGACGATTGAAACCACTCTTGCGCCATCCAAATTTTGCTTTACCGCGATGTCCCTAAATCGCCCTAGGCGATGGGATGGGATGATTCCTTTTAAAAGTAACTTCCGATTAACTTCCCCTACCCTTAATCAGAAGCAATCCAAGTCTGTGCTCCGATGACCACCATCTCTCTTAAAGAGAGTGCCTAAGTGTTTGTTAAGCTTAAAGGACGTAACTGCGGGGTCACCAGTCCCTAAACATACAAACCACTTATGAACTACCTTATACTAAAGACGACACAAACATCCATTCCCGACGGGGGATTCGAACGCCCGACCGTAGCGGCCGTGCAGACTGTGACTGGCACGCCGCAGACCGCTCGGCCACTGCGGCCGGCCCTTAAAGGGAGGGGGGAATGTCCAAAGAAAGAGGGCAGAGAAAGAGGAGTTTATGAGGTAAACGTATTTTGCAGTTGCTAAACATTGTCGGGTTCGCTAGTACGTAAGAAAAAACTACTCCTTCATTGTATGGACACGTTTTCACTAAAAAGCAACGTTGCAACCAAAGGAAAACACAGGAGAGAACGTCAGAGAGAGAAGCTGAAGGGAACAATGGCAGAGGGAAGATGATGAAGCAGAATGGCGGTGTGGTGCTGGCCCGCTATTGAGAGGCGGCCACAATGGCAGGAAGCCGAGCTGCCGACTGACCGGCGGGGGCAGCAGCCGGGGAAGCTGCCGTGACGGACGGCCGAGGGGGAGGAGAAGGAGGCGTTGGGGGGAAGGTCCGCCCGTGCCAGTTGCAGTCGTATCACCGCGTACGGCGCAAGCAGTGTCCGGCGTTGCGTGGCAACCAGACTCCTATCGCCACATACACTGCGGGTGCTTCCTGTGAGCGAGACAAGTGCCAAATGTACTTAAGACACCAACAATTTCCACATTACTTTAGACCAATATCGCGATCTTCCGAATTCGTATCTTTGTTTGATTGTTTCCGATAAATATATCTTTGGAAATATTTTTGTTTGCTTCGGGATACAGCGCTCTTGCTATAACTTTAATATAAAAACAGTCTAGAGTGCAGAGTTGGGCTCTAGAAGGTTTACATTACCCGACATCGTAGGTTGTGGAGGTGATCTGATAGATTAATTATACTCAAAAGTAGAAAGACAACACCGCAATATAATTATTTATTTTATGACGACCCGTTTCATTTGGTTATGCCACCGTCATCTGGTCATCTAAACTTATGGCATGTGGTCATCTTAAGTTATAGAAAAAATGGAGGTTAAATAGTAAGGGCAACATGGCACTTAGTCGAAATACATTTATATGAGTTAAATCACCAACAACTTGTAAGAGATATAACTTATGTATTTTATATTTCGACTAAGTGCTATGTTGCACGTACTATTTAACCTCCATTTTTAAATAACGTAAGATGACTACATACCATAAGTTTAAGTGACCAGATGACGGTGGCATAACTAAATGAAACCGGTCGTCATAAAATAAATAATTGTATTGCGATCTTGGCTTTCTACTCTAGAAGGTTTGATATTAATTTTTTTCCCTTTTGCGCGTGCGGCTCCGTTATCTACAAATTATAACGTCAAAAAGTGTATGTTACTTTGCTCCATAACATACACGGGCGATATATTTCTTATCGTTTACTGTATGAATTACTAATTTCAGATAATACGATTAAGAATAC
The DNA here is from genome assembly GCA_026315105.1 of Locusta migratoria. Classification (NCBI taxonomy): domain Eukaryota; kingdom Metazoa; phylum Arthropoda; class Insecta; order Orthoptera; family Acrididae; genus Locusta; species Locusta migratoria. The sequence continues at coordinate 729,488,697 of CM048744.1, read as the reverse complement.
TTGTTTTGTGAAAAGGATTTGCGGATACACATTCATGCTTCTGCTATAGTTGGCCTATTCCTTCTTATTATTCTACAGTATACGGTTACGTTCAATGTCTAAGTATACCTAAGTCACACAGTTCTCCAACTTGTATTGTACACTATCCTTCCCCTACTTTGCCATTCAGAAATGGCCGAGTGTTGAGAAGCGCCATGTCACGGATTGTGCGGCCGCTTCCATCGCAGGTTCGAGTCCTCCTTTGGGCATGGGTGTGTCTGTTGTCCTTAGCATAAATTAAACTTACTATTTAAGTTTATGGATCAGTGAAGTCAGCAGTTTGGTCTTTTAGGTTTGCAAACATTTCAACATTAAACATTTTCTTCCTCTACTTAATAATACTTGAAACAAAAGATGGCACCTCCACAAACTGGTTTTCATATTTACATAGTTGCGTTTTTCACACTACAAATCATAAAAAATATGTACCGTCAAATGACTCATTTCACCACGAACGCTGTGAACCGCATGACCGTGGTTAGAATAACACTCGATCATAAAACCAACACTGGCCTGTCAATTTCATGCGAAACATTGCGTTGTGCCGCAAGTCAAACAAAGTAATAAGATACCAGCAACTCAATTACGGTGCGTGGTGGCGCAGTAGCAACACACTGGACTCGCATTCGGGAAGACGGCGGTTCATATCCCACTCTGGCCATGCTAATTTGAGTTTTCCGTGATTTTCCTAAATCACTCCAGGCAAATGCCCTGATGGCGCCCTTCAAAGGGCAAGGCTGATTTTCCTTTCCCATACATTGCAAAAACTATTCTAGTACTGCTCCGGCTCTAACGACCGCGCTGTCGACGGGACCTCAATACGTCCCAATACTACGCGCATGATAGTCATTATATCAGTCGGCAAATTTCAGTCACGTAAATTCGATAAAGTGGTTAAAATAAATTGGAAGAGAGCCATCGTATCACATGAAATAATAACAACGCTTGTTATTTAGCTGAGGTTATTTTGTGTCTGTACTTCACTGTAATATCACTTTCGCAGCTCTAGAAGGGTCTAAATAGTTCTTCAAGTCAGGTGACATGCACTGAGTAGTCGGCATTGGGTCAGTGAGTTCTCCTGGCCGATTCATTCTGTTGTAACTACTTCTGTACCGGCAACACCACATTCCCTGTGACATTTCATGCTGCTTCTCGTTACATACAGTGTTTAATTCGCCATCGCACAGGTTTATCCGCAATTTTTGAGCGTATAGTTTAACACTCACGAAACTAAACGTAACAGGAATCTGCTTCTACAATGGCCCGTTGAGAACTGTCAGGACAACATTTTTTTCACTGCAAGTGGTGTCCGGCAATTCCAGTACATCTACCACTGGTCTACTGATACTGGAGCAGTGCAACCCATTCGCTGTCAATCAGTCATTCTGATTATAAGGAGACAACACCTGGTTCCACAGCCTCCCGACTGTTGCTTCTGCCGGTGTCATAGCTACAGGAAATGTTACAGAGGTCCCGTCAATTCTCCTGCTTCCACATCAAATAGTTCGGGTGATGTACAACGCTAGTTCGCACACGTTCCTATTCCTGATTCTAACGCATTTTAAGAGTTGTCATTTATGTTTCAAAAGTAGTCTTTCTGAAATAACAGGCGCCATTTGTTCACATGAACGGTCGTAATTTTACGCATTCGAAATTTTGAAACATTTCGACCTTTTTGGAGCATTGAAATAAATTCAACGGCGAAGTTGAATATTTGTGATGGACCGGTATTCGAACCCGGATATTTCGAATTCGTAAAATTACCGCCGTTGATGTCAACAAATAGGGTCTGTTATTTTGGACATATCAATAATTGTAAAATATGCCACCAACAGGCAATTGACAATTTAAATGCCGACGTATTCAAAGGCTCGATCTCTTGCGGGAATCCAGTACAGGCCGCGAGCAAGCAAGAGGAATCAATAGGCAGAGGACGAGAAGTTTACAATTTAGGTTGGAGGGGAAGCGTTCCTGCATACACTAATTGGTTAAGGTGACCGCTGGCCGAAGCGGGAAATCCGATTTTGAATTCCGGTCCATCCCAAATTTTCTTCGTTGTTGAATTTACTGGCACTAATTTCTACCTGTTATTATTCTTTTTTTTTTTTTTTTTTTTTTTGAATATATCGCAATTTCTGAGAATGTCGCTAGGCAGCACCTAGCAGTAAAACTTCAATTTCTGCGACTGTAACAAGCAGTGACGTTTATATTCTTTTCGGTCTAAAATATTTGTTCATTTCTGATGGTGTTGTTAGTCAGAACCTAGGAGCTCAGTTTGAATTGCTGCAAATGAAACGAGGAGCATTCATACTTACAGTCTTCTTGGCAAAAATATTTTGCTGCGATCGAAGCCTCGTACATTTGGCGGTCAAGATCAAGATCGCCTGATGCTGGTCAGGGGTGGCTCCTAGACTGTAGATAGACTAGGAGGGAAGTGGATAGGCGGGTGGTCGTAGCTGTGCTCGCAGGTTTCGCAGAATGTCGGGCAGTAGGGGGGGACCTATTGCCGTAGGTAGAGGAGTGGATGCCAGCCAGCCTGCTGGTGTCGGGTGTGGCTGCCAGTAACGGGATCTGCGCCGAGCCACGCTAGGCTGTGCCGGGCCCGGCCTTGGAGCGCCGGCTGCCTACTCGCCAGGGGCAGTCCCGCCTCACCGGCGAAGGGCGCACGAGTCCGCTTCCGCCTTCGCCCGCGCCAAGGATTTGCTATCCTTCAGCCGTGAAAGAACGTTTAAACAACGCTCTCGCACACTTTTGAAGCAACGTCCTTGTGAGAAGCCATTCCGCTAACATGCGGAACAAAGCGTCGACATCTTTGTTGCTACAGTGGTACCTTGCGCGAATATTTTCAGCTCTGCGTAACTACTGTAGCTGAAACTCACTAGAACATGCCAATCGAATTCCAGCTACGTTCTTCCTCTGCATATTTTCTCTCTTCAGTTCTCTAAAGAACCAAATTAACTAACACTTGACATCGTAGGTTGTAGCCTCATTTCACCAACGTTCGGTTTTGTAATCAAGCCGGCCGCGGTGGCCGAGGAGACTGAGGCGCTCCAGTCACGGTCTGCACGGCCAGTACGGTCGGGGGTTCTAATCCCCCATCGGGCATGGATATTTGTGCCGTCCTTAGTATAAGGTAGTTGATAAGTAGTTTGTAAGTTTAGGGACTGATGACCCCGTAGTTAAGTCCCATAAGCTTAACAAACATTTGAACATTTTTTTAAATCCACCTTTCTTAGCAGTGTTTCAACTTCTCGAAAAAAAACTCCACTAGGCGTAACAGCAAGGGGTTTTTTCTATTTTAATTAAGAAACCTGTTCTGCTGTCTCGCTGGCTCCATTTTCAGGCTTCCGCCTGGGCCTGGTCCTGCGTAAGTTTGTACATACCTGTCTTTTCAGAACGTGCCGCTGAGGCGCAGAAACTGAGTGATCAATTAAATAAATTTTAAAAATTACCGTTCCCGAATTTTTTCTCTAGGTAACTTACCAGCCGCAGTCCTAATCTCTTCATTCACAAGATGGACTTAATGCTACTTAATTCATCTACACTTCCTTATCATTCTTTTACCTCTATGTTCCTCTCGTAACCTCTTCACTAGAAACCATCTAATTCATTACACTGACTTGTCGAGTCGTTCACAGAATCTGACTAAAATTTATTTTCATTTCTTCTTCCTTAACCGTTATTAACTTTGACAATATAACTTTACTACGTTTCCCATACAGATCGTTGTACGCTCAAACTGAATAGCACGGGGGATAAACTATAAGCTTGTCACGATTATGTCTGCAGTAGTGACGTCCTTTTGCGTCCTTAGACGCTCAAAACCGATGTTCGGTTTCCATACAAGTAGTTAATAACCTGTTGATCCTATGTTCAGTCCCTAATAGATTGACGGAGATGATATTTTGGAAGTTAGATTTACATCGAGTATGAGTATCAAATTATTAAAGTCGCGAAGATGTCGCTCCATGCAGTTCATCTATTCTTTTAAGTGTGACACCAATACAACTTTTCTTCTGAATTTCGACACTCAAATCAATGGCATTATTTATTGAATTATTACGGATATGATGATAGATGTTCATCAAGATAGACAATTCAATTTTATTCATAGAATTTCCACGACTGACGAATTCTCTTCTTCATCTACATCTACATGGGATACTCTGCAGATCACATTCTAATGCCTGGAAGAGGGTTCATCGAGCCACATTTATACTATTCATCTCCCATTCCATTCTCGAATGGCGTGCGGGAAAAAAGAACACCTGAATCTCTCCGTTCGAGCTCTGATTTCTCGTATTTTATTCTGATTATCACTTCTACCTATGTAGGTGGTAGTCAACAATTTATTTTCGAATTCGGAGGAGAATGTTGGTGATAGGAATTTCGTAAGTAGACTACGCCGCAGCAATAAGCACCGTTGTTGTAATGATTCCCATCCCAGGTCCTGTATTATTTCTGTAACGCTGTCTCCCCTGTATCGTGACAATACAAATCGAGCTGCCCTTCTTTGGACTGTTTCGATGTCCTCCGTCAAACCCACCTGATAATGACCCCAAACTGGGGAGCAATACTCCAAATGAGGGCAGACAAGCGTAGTGTATGCAGTCTCTTTAGTAGTTCTATTGCATATTTTAAGGGTTCTGCCAATAAAATGCAATCTCTGTTTCGCCTTTCCCACGACATTATCTACGTGTTCTATCCTGTGTAAGTCTGATGTAATAGTAATTCGTAGGTATTTAGTTGAGTTTACGGCCTTCACATTCGATTGATTTATCTTGTAAAAAAGTTTAAAGGATTCTTTTAGTACTCATGTGGAGGACTTCACACTTCTCATTAGAGTTAATTGCCAATTTTACACCATAATGATATCTTATTTCAATCGTCCTGCAGTTGGTTTTGATCTTCATATGACTTTAATAGACGATAAATGACGGTGTCATCTGCAAACAACCTAAGAAAGCTGCTCAGATTTTCTCCTGTCGCTGGACAGGTGTGCACTCGAGCACGGCCACTCGACGACTCAAGTAGTATAAGTGATGAAATAAGATATATTTTCGCTGTTTACCGTCGGGTAAAAACAGAAATTCTCAGACCATCTCTCTCACCACCTGACGAAGACAAATAGATGAGCCGTCAAACTTTAATTCTCTATCTTAGAAATAAAATTTAACGTTGTATACTGAGCTGTTTGTAACTGCTTCCATGTTCCGTCACAAACTTAAATCCTCCTGATACTATATTTGGTGTCAGAATTCAGCACATTTCACACAGTGTTTTCATGATATCTGGTAAAGCAAACGTGTAGTAGGCTAAAATGTTCAAATGTTTGTAAAGCTTAAGGGACTTAACTACGGAATCATCAGTCCCTAAACTTACAAACTACTTATGAACTACCTTATACTAAAGACGACACAAACATCCATGCCCGAGGGGTGATTGGAACCCCAGACAGGGAACGTCCTCGCGCATCGGAGCATAGTGTATCAATGAGCTCGGCCGCTCCACCGCGGCGTGTGGTAGGCAAGAGAGATCTAATACACTAATGTTTCGCCTTAACCATTGAGTCATGTTGTGAGATAGCTTACCACATACTCATCAATTATGACTATATTCTCATTGTTCTGTACCGGAATGACATATCAGAGAAGGTGCCTCAACATTAACACGTTATTCTGAAAAAGTAGAGTACTCCATTATATTAGTGATGTTTATTTCAAATGTAAGATGAAACAAGCCATTTTTAAATACAGCACTCACCATAAGCGACCACAAGCTTACAGTAAATGAGACATCTGAAGATCGCAGCTAGACTGCTGAAACTGGTTATGCAATAATAAAATAATCGCAAAAAAATTATCTTTGGCATTTCTACTTTACGAAATTAATTCGGCTGTGGCATAACCAGTCCTTCTTGATGTTACGTTTCGGATGGCAGCAGTTTATTGAAATGGAACTGCCACTACAAACTTACAAGAACGTGGGGTTTTTATTGGCAAGAGACTGGTTGGTTGGTTGGTTGATGAATGGATGGGACCAAACAGCTAGGTCACCAGTCCCACTTTGAACAGGGACTTAATCCACCACTGTAAGAAACCTGCCACGGCACTTTTCGGAGTTTATCAAATGCATCTTTAACCATCAGCTGTTTTATTAAATCCTTAAAATCGACTAGTTTCAGCGCAGGACCATCATCATAGATAAACTACACAAAAGTACAGAATAAAAGTAATTAATGTACACAATAAAAAAGAAAGTAAGAAGCAGAATAGCACACATAGGATGGAAAAGTGGAAGTATCAGGCTACTTTGTGTTATAAATACTTACAAAGGTATTAAAACAGGTCGATAGCATTAAATAAAATAAATCTGGTTGAAAATAGCAAGAGTCACTTTTACTATATTACAAACATCATACTAGATTATCCTAGCAGTCAAACAAACATAAAATACGAGAATGGACTGTGAACACTAATGAGCGCAGCGGAATAATTGCATGAGTCAAAGATCATCATAACTTATGCTGACGAAATTGCCTGTACAATTATTAATTCTTAATGGGTGTGGAGTATCTTTGGCAGAACATCTTTGGTTACAGTCTAAGTAAAAAAAGTTACAAAGTGCAGTGATCAACAAGTTTTGAAGAATTAGGTGTATATGAACAATTCCAATATAGTAAGAAATTAAAATTATTGCCCTACAGTAAACTGTCATTGTAAGTTTTTCACAACGATTAAGACTCGATGTTTATGATGTATTCCATACTGGCATTTAATGTATTCGTAGTTTTACTGTCAGATATGAGACTCAATTTGAACAACAGTGGGATTAAGGTCATTTATATAATTATCGATCTTGATGTAATGTAAATCTTTTTAAGACGATGATTACTCTCGTTTTGTCACTAGTAACACAACATATTTATGTAGATAGCATTTAGTGTTGAAAGCTGCGATAACGTTTAATTGTACCACATATTATTTGTTGACGTAAACTTTACCTACACCTATTTTTTTCAAATCTTGTTGATCACTGTAGTTTGTAGCTCTGTTAGACTTAACCAAATATGTGCTGCCAAAGATACTCTACACCCATTAAGAATGACTCCATAATTATATAATCAATTTCGTCAGCATAGGCCCTGTTGGTCTTTGACTCGTACAATTAGCACAGTGTACTCCTTATTGCTGGAGGTGTATTACCGACTTTAGCAACTAAATGAAAGGCGGTTTTTTGTGTGCCATACGCGGTTCTCTTCTTTATTTGTGAAGCATCATCAGTGTGTATACAAAAAGAAAGTGTGTATACAAATACACAGTAAAGTGGTGATACAAGGGTTTTCATCAAGAACGCAAATACCGTATCCAACTGAAGACCTCACAAACATCTCCATGAAGACACACATGGAATAACACAGAAAACCGCCACTGATGATGCTTCACAATAAAGAAGTGAAACGCGTATGGCACACACACAAAAAACGCGTTTCATTTAGTTGCTAAAGACGGTAATTCACCTCCACTAATTTCATATGCAACTAAGGACGACGGAAATCGAAAAAATGATGATAGTACTCCTTATTATTCACAGTCCATTCTCGTATTTTATTTTCGTTTGAAAATAATCTAGGATAATCTAGTTTGACGTTTGTAATTTTAGTAAATGTGATTCCTGCTATTTTCAGCCGGATTTATTTTATTTAATGCTGGCGACTAACCTGTATTAATACCTCGTATGTATTTATAACACGAAGTAGTCTGATACTTCCACTTTTCCATCCTATGTGTACTACTTTGCTTCTTACTTTCTTTTTCATTGTGTACATTAATTATTTTTATTCTGTACTTTTGTGTAGTTTATCAGTGATGATGGTCCCGCACCGAAACTAGTCGATTTTTAAGACTTAATAAAACAGCTGATGGTTAAAGATGCATTTTATGAAATACACGACGGCTGTTAGCAGTCGCCGTACCAAATCTTTTGGGGATGTTTTGAGTGCGGTAGGCTCTGAAAGAGACGAGTAGTAGTGCTGCAGCAGCCGGCGAGATGTGTGCCAGGGCCGGCGGCGTAGCCCGCGGCATTCCGCGCCTTGTGTGCCGCGGCTGTTGCGTCAGTGGCGCTGCCGGCTACCGGCGGCTTCCGGAGCACAGTGGCTCTGCCGCCCATCCCATCTGCATGCCGCATCTCCCTGCCGGGCTGCTGCAACGCCTACCGTGCGGCCTCGCGCCCCTTCGCGCCCTGCCAAGGTCGGCCCGCCCTTCCCTCACGTGACGACACCACTGAAAGCCGGATTTCCATTCAGCGTCGTACAGGAGATCCCTCCATACGTTAACGCACTGTCAAGTGTAGCTTCTGCAACCTCACGTTATTACTCCACGAAGCCTGTTGCCGGGGGGGGGGGGGGGGGGGGTCCCACGGAGGAGGAGGGGGGGTGTTGGGGAGGGGGGGATCCCTGTCAACTTCTTCACCGAAAATATATCTGCAACGACGATAGCTATTGAAAAACGACTTTCACGGCCATGAATGTACGATAAGGGCTTATGAAATTATGTAATATGAGACTTTCAAACACGTAGAAATATTATTTTCAACACAAAGCTTGTTTTCCTAAATGGAAATCCTATATTATATCTTAAGCAGTCTATAGCATGAAAATCACAAAAAGAATGGCATTAATTGCATTGCAATGTGTCAATTACATTCCGAGAAAATGCGTAACGAAGTTGATGTTTGTAGCGTGCAACTAGCGCGTCGCGAGTATCAGGCGAAACTCAGCTGCTGGTAGGTGATGTAATCATACAACATCGACACATCAAAATTGGTTTTGCGGCCGAGATTAAAACCTGGGATATCCTGTTTACTAAGCAGTTGGCCTAAACCCCTGCGCGAGTTCATCTCACGGACTCAACTTACCTGTTCGTACTACCTAAGAAAGTATCCGTCAGATCCAGACTGTCATCTCTTATATCGATCATCGTCCGAAAGAACCGACGCCGCAGTTCTCAATTTTACGTCTGCACGTCGATGATTGCTGCATATTTCAGTACGGATGGTCACGAGGACCCGACTCCTGGCGGAAATACAGGTTCAGCTGCAAGACGTGCAGTACAGTGGTCCAAGCAGGACGGCATATTAATGTTTGTATCGGACTGGGTGCGTATTTTGGTAGTCCTTCCTTAAAAAGAGCAACATATTTTATAGGAACTGCTGCACAGGTTCAAAAGCTTTCGAATATCTATAGACAATAGTTAAAAATCGTTTTAAAAACTAAACATACATGAAACCAGGTAAAAAATTCCTTCTGCATTAAATCATACCCAAGTGAGAGATCTGGAACCCTCGGAGACCGGAACTTGTGGTACCGTAATGTTCTAGTACCGTGTGACAGGTAACATCCCAAGAAATGTGCGTCGCCCTGTATTACTATGTAAATATAGTAAAATATCAATTTTTCCTAACCTTTAGCTGTTGCAAACTGACAGTCGCTTCTGTCATGTTGAATATACGTCGTTCCACAAATGTTCAAATGGGTGTAAACGCAAGAAACCGAGTTGCTAGGTTCATTAGTCCGTAGACTTACAAACTACTTAAGCTAGCGACGACACCCACATCCACAATCGAAGGAGGACTAGAACCTCCGACAGGAGCGTCCGCGCAATCCGAAATGTGGCGCGCCAGACGCGACCATTTCCGAGCGGCGTCAGTGCACTCCTAAACAATAAAAACACCATAGTGCACAATTCTTGATTCGTCACACTCCCTTAAATGAGTCCAAACGTCAGTAGATCTAATGATCAAGCGAGCCAGTGTTTACAATACGGGGAGAAAGAAAACACTACCACGACCCAAACTGGAAAGTTTAAAACACTTTGTATTACAGTTCATGCTAAATTTGTCACAACTACAATCAGGTTTTAATGCCTTTACCCAACGGTACTGAACTACACAAACATGCAACTAACATGTTCGCGGTGTATAGCGTATTGTACAAACATTTGCGTTTCTTTGTTTCCCCGTTATATTTTTACCGTCGAAGAAATATGCCCTCTTGGCGACGCTGATCCCTGTTGCCTTTGCTAAAAGGCCTAGAGAAATATATGCAGTTCAGTTAGACGCACAGTCAATAACAATGTTACGAAGCAGTGTCGAAACTCTTTTAAATTTGATTGCGACATCCTGAAATTGAAAATACTTTCACATCACGAAAGTTCGGCACGTAATTATCGGAACTCTGTGACATCTCTTGTGGCTAGCAATCACCGATCAGAAAATCGATTTACCACCTCATCGGCAAAAACCTACATTCCGTAGCGTCCCAGTTCTTTTACGTTATCCAATTTGGGCGTAAGATGGGCAGAAGCACGCACGCAAGAAGCCCTGCGAGGCTGGTGCCGAATTATTTCCAGAAACGGCAGGTCCTTGGCCCGAGCGTGGCCACTCTGTAAGAGCGGCGTGTCCGCAGGAGACAAAGTGTCGGCCGGACAGCGGCCTGCGGTCGGGAAAAACGCCACCACGTGGCCTCGAGGACGCCCTGTTCCGCCACGCCAACGCCAAGCTGCACCGCCGCCTGCGCTACTTCTCCCAGTGCTCACTGGCCGCTGGGTACACGCTATGTGCGCTAGTCCCACCAGATTTCTTATAGTCAAATACAAATTGGACTAATACGAACGCTCAAAGCCGCTTCACGAGGTGCATCCATAACACCTCCGATTTTTCACCCACGACTGGCTACTGAGCGAAACATGTCTTTCTTTAATATATATATATATATATATATATATATATATATATATATATATATATATATATATATATATACTAGCTGAAAACCCGTCGCTTCCCGAGTATTTTTTTTATTATTCCTGCCATTTTTCAGGTATATATTCATTTGTATGAGGGCTGTATGTAAAGTCTCTTGGGAATACAATTAGTAGTAAAGAAGTAATAGATTAAAACTTGGTGCGTGATGGGGCGGTTTCCCATGAGCGTTACTGTTTATGTGCTCATATCTCATGAACTACACCTCGTCCTGTGATACAAATGAGAAGGTACACTCAACTATATGCGTGTATACTGTCTGTAAAATTTCCTGTCGCTACAATTTGTAGTGTTCAAATTATAAATTGTAACGTCATACCGAGAGCCGTAGTAAACAGCGGAAAAGTAGTAAGCGAGAAACTGTTTTCCTTTCATCATTTTACTATGGTTACCAGCGAGAAAAAGTTTAATAAAGGTTTGAAATTATGTTTAAAGTTTGTTGAAAATTGCTAAGTACTGTTAGTTTCATATCGCTGTGCAGCGTTACACCTAGGTATTTAATGGACGTCTGTCAAGCAGCATGCTGTATTCGAAAATTACGGGATTGTTTCTCCTACTCATCTGCATCATCTTACGTTTTATGTATTTAGCGCTAGTTGCAATTCCTCACACAACCTAGAAATTTGGTCTTAGTCATCCCGCATTCTACTACAATGATGGCACCCTCTTGTACACCACAGTATCATCAGCAAACATCCGTAGATTGCAACTCACTCTCACCGTTACAATTTTTGTAATGAAGTTCGTAACAATGTGGCAATATACCTTGAAACTTTTGCAAATTACTGATGTAGTTCGTTAATAGTGAACCGATTGTTTTTATCTGGTCGGCATACTGTCATCAATGAAGGTTTGTGACAAGAAATGGATGTTGCAATTCGCCAAAATAGACGCGCCGCTACTGACTAGCTGCATCAGAAATTTCAGTACAAACGTGACGGTCAGGCGCCCGAGTTTTTTGATGCTAGGATACAAAACCTGATGCCACGACTTGACAAATGTTAAACTGTTCATGGGCTGCATGCTGTTAAGTGAATAAAGGTCTCTGAAACAATTTACGTTCATAAATAAAGTTCCTCTTACTCCATCAGTTTTAAAAAATGACCGTCGTCATTTATAAATCGTACAATACCTGCGGGTCTTAGATGACAATAAGTAGTGGGAGTTGGCTGACACGTGTAAAGCTAATGGTACCGGAAATATCAGACAAAATGAGGTGGGAGGGTTAGAGTATATTCCTAACAGTAGACGATCATACTTCAGATCATATACAACTTGCACGCTAAACGGATAAGGATATCGGTCAAGGATAATTAATTGATTCTTCTGATGCTTCCTGTAAGAATAATTGTATAATTTTGCAATTGTTCTCTTAAGGTACCAGAAAACTAAGGTTTGAATAAGAACTCTCACAGAAGTACATAAACAGTCTCACACATCCGGGTTTGAAGTGTGAGTAAACCTTGAGTGTTGCAAAGCTAGTACTCTACCTTACGCACTTCACAGCTTGTCTTGTCTACAATATTGGGGATAAGTAGCGTACACACCGGCTATGAATTCCAAATGGCGCGGCGTCCCGCGTCGGAGGTTCGAATCCTCCCTCGGGCATGGATGTGTGTGTTGTCCTTAGGTCAGTTTAACGTAGTTTAAGTAGTTTTTAAGTCTAGGGACTGATGACCAACATAGTTTGGTCTCATGGAATTACAAACGTTTAAACATTTGAGTTCCAAATGAAATCTCTCTCGGAAAATTTTGTGGGTTCACTTCCCACAGAAATATTTGAATCGATTTATTAACACGCGATTCGTGATATGTAAGAAAGAATTTTATTCTATTTTGTTTCAAATTAAGAGTTATTAAGGTTTATACAGGTTTCTAGCCAAGATCGCGTTTTATTTCTTAGGATAACCGGTTTCGACGTGTCTTAGACGTCATCTTGTGATCTCCTGTACCTTGCAATGCCACATCTCACGTAGGCCTTAGATGTGACATTGAGAGGTACAGGAGATCACAAGATGACATCTAAGACACGTCGAAACCGCTCATCCTAAGAAATAAAACGCGATCTTGGCTAGAAACCTGTATAAATTGATTTAGATCGGCCCAACGAAACATGAATTCCATACATAACAGTTATTAAGGTTGTTTCATAGTTTGGAAGCAAATAAGTAAAAACTCAATAGTACTTCAGAGGCAAGGGACATGTCATGTGCCGCAGTGGAGTAGCCGAGCGGTCTAAAGCGTAATGCTGCGGAGCGCGCGGTTGCTCGCCGTGGAGGTTCGAGTCCTCCCTGGGGCATGAGTGTGTGTGTTGTCCTTAGGTTAGTTTAGTTAAGTAGTTTGTAAGCTACGGACTGATGACCACGCAGTTTGGTCCGATAGATTTGCAAACATTTGAACATGTCATGTACTGTGAATTAACTTCTTTCTTCCGTTAACAAATACTACTTAAATCCCGTTGGTCTGAATTTCTGTGATACAAACTGTACAGCCTCAATAAGTCAAAAATGCATATTTTCAAGCAGTCCTACTTCTTTATAAGTCTTACACCTCTGAGGGCCGTCTAATAGAAGTTATTTTGCCGTTAGTAATCACTTTCTATATCGTACGAGTTACATTTCGCGTGTAGTTGTATGGATAATGGTTGTACTGTAATATATGTCGACTGTACTTCCAGTCTCTCACAGAAGAAAATGAGTAGTGAAATTTCACATTGCTACTAGTACCCGTTACCGCTCTCCTAAAAGAACAAGGTAGGTATAACAACCCGTAGAGGATGTGGTTAGACGCAAGTGCTTGTACGTAGTCACTGTTGCTAAGAGGTTGGGGAGGAAAGCGCTAGGCGGAGCGCGGCAGGGTCAGGCGTGCAGAAATGTCAGCGGGAAATGCCACGGACGCTGCAGCCTGCCTGCTACCAGACCTACTCTACAGGACCGCACTGTTTCACGGCCTGCAGCCGTTGCAGTATGCCTGCTCCTGTGGCCTTCACTGATCCGGCGTTCTGTGGCAGATCGTGTCAGGTCTTTTGCCACTCTGTTATGACTTGCATAAATTCCCTTTTTTAATATAAAATAACAGTAAACATTGAACAAAATGTTATTCATTGTCCGGTCGCGACCGATGTAACGGCCATCCTCAAAATTCACGCCCTGTAAGGTACATCCGAGATGCAGTAAGCTCTACAACGCGTGGCTCTAAGAGGAATACACAGAAGTAAAGACGTAGCTTTCGCCCATGTGGCTGGTGCTGGCGGCTACTTGACTGCACTGCCTTGTAGAGCCACGTGTTGTGGTGTTCACTGTATCTTAGCAGCACCTCCCCGTGCAAGGCGTCAATCCTGAGGATCACCGTTACATAGATCGGAGCCGGTTAATGCAGTCTTGACAGTTGTTTTTACAAAAACATTTTATTGCAGATAGCTGCTGCTCCTGCGAAACACGCTTTTCAAATTCATGAAATCCCGGTTAGTTACCTAAAGCGCGGCTGCTCCCCGTCGGAGGTTCGAGTCCTCCGTCGGCCCCATATATATATATATATATATATATATATATATATATATGTGTGTGTGTGTGTGTGTGTGTGTGTGTGTGTGTGTGTGTGTGTGTGTGTGTGTGCGTGTGTGTGTGTGTGTGTTGTCCTTAGCATTAGTTACTTTAGGTAGTTGATGTTGGTCATTGCAAGGGGTTAATGATTTTCCCGTTGAAATTATATAAGCAGTACATGCATAAGGATTGGCCAATGCGGAATTAGGAAGGACTGGATTGCGTTACCTTACATTCAATATTTCAAGCACGCAATGTTTATTAATAGCCAACAGGAAATACCAATAACAATATAAACACAAGCTTGCCAAAGACGTTAACTTTAAAACATTTAAAGATAGCCATGATCATTAAAATTTAAGAAAAGGCTTCAATTTGCCTGAAGGGCACAAATTAAATTAGCAAACAATCATTTACAATAGGCCTTTGCCAATGACAAGTAGAGAAAATGTCAAACCAACAAGCCCTTTTAAATAGCCAATACCTGATAGATACACAAGCTTGCCAAAAGACATAAAATTTAAGAAAAGGCTTCAACTCGCCTGAAAAGCACAAAATAAAATTTACAATTCAAATTACAGCAGAGGAGAAGCAAGCTCAATGTTAAACACTAATCAATTCCCATTGCAGCAAACTCGAAGCAGCAATGTTTTTCCCAGCAAGAGAACGGCGAGTGGTCACAGAGAAAATAAACAAAAGGGAAAGGGAACGGTTTAACGAGTGTCCGAACGAATTAAGTAACTACAGTCTTACCTCGAAGGAAACTCTAAAGTCCCACAACAATGCCCAACGACTACGGGTTGGCACAATTTTGCCAGTAAAAGGAAAACACTCCGCCTATGATTACGGCAGTTCCCCGGACGGGCCACAACGTAACAGTCGGGTAAATTGTACTAATGAAAAACCCCAGTGACACATAAGTATGTTGCATCAGCAAATAACAGCTAGAAACCATGTAAGATCAAATTTCATGGGCGAATAGCAGTGCAAACAGAAAACATCGGTGCTATCAAGCACGACACCCACTATCGGCCATCAAAGTACACGTATTCATAAGGGCATAGGCTGTTTGTGTTTGAGAAATCGGTTGCAAACTTTCCTCATGTCATCACGTTGTAGGTGTCGCCACCGACGCCATCCTTGTGTGAATGCTCAGAAAAGATAATCATTTGCATGTCACAGCATCTTCTTCCTGTCGGTTAAATTTCGCGTCTGTAGCACGTCATCTTCGAGGTGTGTACTTTCCAAACTTCACAGAAGTTCTCCTGGGAACCTTGCAAGACTAGCACTCCTGGGAGAAAGGATATGGTGGAGACGTTGGCTTAGCCACAGCCTAAGGGATGTTTCCAGAATGAAACTCTCATTCTGCAGCGGAGTGTGCCCTGATATGAAACTTCCTGGCAGATTAAAACTGTATGCCGGAAGCGGGTTTCGAATTCCACTACCACACTACGCTTCAAAGTTTCATTCAAGTTGTAAGGTGTCCTCCCTCATGTACCATATAATGACGTACGAAAGGTAGGCCACATCATTTCCAACATGAATCCAAATTCGTCCAGGCGTTGCAGCCTCTAAGTTTAACAAACATACACACAAACTTTCTTATTTGCAATATCGTATTTGAGCGAATATAGGCCGCATGCGAATATGCGTCGCACCTAACTTTTGACATGTGATTATAGAAAAAAATCTGGAATATAGGCCTCATAAGCAAATGTTTGTGTCATCAACTACCCCAATATATAAGGTAGCCTGGAGTTCTGCCTGAACATATATAGTTAGTCATCACAGGAACTCGATACACTTGCGCAGGAGAAACCGCACGATATTGATAGAAATACCCTTTTGAGACGACAAATCTCACGTTGCTTGTAACTCATTCATTTTATGTAACTCGAGCACGTTAATGTCTGTCTGTGTGTGTGTGTGTGTGTGTGTGTGTGTGTGTGTTAGGTTAGTTTAAGTAGTTTTTAAGCCTAGGGACTGATAACCAAAGTAGAAAAGTGGTAACAAGAAACATTAGTACGTCTCCTCCCTGCCAATCTCTGTTTACCTGCTCCTCCCTCCTTGTTTCCTTCTACAGCTCTCATCTTCTGCTGTTACCAACAAATAACCTCCTCCCCCTACCACTGTCAATCTTCCCTCCCGTCTGTCCATTTCCTCCTCCCCCTCATCTATAAACGGTTACATATATCTGCTAACTTTCGTGGTGTTGTAAGGACCCTTCACAATGCACCGTACGATGACTTCCTAGTCTATTTATCACAGTTTATCCGTCTCAGCAGTAACATACCAACTTATTGTAGGGTTCCTCCCTCAAGTGCGTACAGTGACGTACGATAGGTAATCCTATGTTTTAAATTGTGGTATAAAATATATCCTTTCCAAGTTGCACCCAATCCGTCCATCCGTTTCAGCCTCTAAGTGTAATAAAAAGACTCACAACTTTCTCATTTATTATATAAATTCCATAAAGAGTCACTGCTTCTTTGAATTTAACCTGTCACGCATTCGTAGACATTCAGCCGGTGAAAATATTGATAACTTTCGATACCGAAAAGTGTAACTTAGGAGCCAAGGAATTTCGGTAGGTTGGCCAGCCACCTTGATGTGGAGGCAGTGTTTGGCGCAGGCGGGAGCGCGTGCTGGACCACTTGGCACGGCGTCGCTGCGTGGGAGAGTCCCTGGCAGGGAGTGTTGCCGCCGGCAGGAGGATGTCGCGGGACGCCAGCGCCGCCAATAAAACGAAAACCAGCCAGCCAGCGCGCCGCATGCAGAGGAGGCCGCGCTGACATACATCCTCGCTGACTGCCCGCAAGGCCAGTGGCGGCGCGTCCTGTGTCTTCACTGGTTCACTGAACCCACAGAAAAAAGCTCTTATGAAAAAGAGTAATGAAATAAATAAAAAAACTGTTTTTGAACTATTATTCTTCGCTTCGTTCTTCTATCAGATCATTTTATATGCACATTCAATTTTCATCGCATGAGAAACGTTTTACGTCGCGGAGACGATAAGTATACGAGTCGTAGCGCGGCCGCCTAATATAGGCGGTAGTGGCCGCAGCGTGGCAACGCTGAGGTTCAAATTCTCTTCTGAACCCCCTGGAGGCAGCATTTGGGCGCTCCCACATCTGGGAGGAGCGAGGGGAAACGCCGCTTTTACCATTGGCGATGGAGCTGGTCGAGATCCCAGCTCCTGGCTACTCGAGGTCTGGCGGCTATGCACGAATGGTCCCGAAGCAAAACAATGGAGCTACTGCGCACCTCGACTTGCGAATGCGCAAACCCTCCATAAAGGCAAATGCGCCCTTCATATTTGTTTTTGGCGCATTCAAGATTCATCAAAAACACGTCATATTTGGTAAAATATTTTATAACTATAAATTAAAGACGCATCAACTGTAAAAGGCTTCAGAAGATCCGATCATGAATAGTAACAAAGTTACCACTCTTCACGCAGCAAGAGTAACCGTGTGGTTAACGGCATCGTTATGCGCTATTGAAGGTAGAGGGTTCGAGACCGACTGCAAGCAATATTTTTAAACCCAATATTTTAAAACAGATAAGTGAACACTTTTATATTGTTACTTGCCACATATGCAGTGGACGTTTTTGCTAATGTGTCACGATTTGAGGGGAAATGACATTTATACTCTTCATTGTAACAAATATTTAACAGTTTGAAAAGTTGTGGGAGAAAGCAGCCTTTCCGCATGCGTAACGTTGGGACAGGGTGCTGATTACAGTGTCACGTGACTGAAAGGTAGCTTTTCTCTTCATTGTAATAGATTCATTTTGTTACAATCACTTAACAGTGTATTCAGTAAATAACTGTGTTTTAGTGTTCATGTGCACATTCATATGTTCTTGGTGTTCATTATCGAATAGCTACATTTGGTACAAGAAACCATAATATTCCTCTAACATCTTCACTAATGATGAGCTTATAGTGGAGTGGCTTCAGTACTACTTACGGAAGAATAAAATACACCCATAAAAGCAGTCGCTTCCATATTTACACTAAAATAAAACGCCAAGTTACACTACAGTTGAAGTACGTAATACAAGATCGATGTATTGAAAATATTGTCCATTTCTTTCCATGCGCGCCGGCCGCGGTGGCCGAGCAGACTGAGGCGCTTCAGTCACGGTCTGCACGGCCACTACGGTTGGGGGTTCAAATCCCCCCTCGGGCATGGATATTTGTGCCATCCGTAGTTGTAGCTAGTCCATAAGTAGTTTGTAAGTTTAGGGACTGATGACCCCGTAGTTAAGTCCCATAAGCTTAACAAACATTTGAACATTTTTTTCCATGCGCTGAGTGAGGTGGCGCAGTTGTTTTGCATATTCTAGGTGCTCAGTTTCGGAATTTTAAAGTTTCCTCGCGTCTTTCTCGGGCAACTGCCTGTAATATTTATTAATTTTTGTAAAACGTGTGGCGGGCAGGTTGTTGAAGCCTCACAGTGACTTCGTCACACCAGCAGGCACGTGGCGTGGCCCGGCGTCAGCTGCGGCATCGGAAGTGTCCCAGTGTGCCACGGACGGCCCCGGGGCAGCCCGTCCAGGGAAACCCGGACCTGTCCCACGCCGCCGTCCCGCACCTCGTCACGCTACCCGTGTTGTGGTGTAAAAATGAGCGCACATTCTGTGTGAAGCGTTCGAGCATTAATTTATTGAATATTGGGGGGTTTTGCATAATTTCATGCAGTTCGATTTTATCCACCGTGCACAAACTCATACGCCATGCCCCAGCGCCCTCCCCTATCATAGTGACTGGTAGTATTGTGTCCTATTCACTTCTATTGCTGATTGACCTTGTAGTGGACGTGATACTGCTTTGTTCACAATGGTTCACCGTTCAATGGGAGGCGGGTAGCGAAGTTGTATCGGGAGACCTATCGACGCCGACATCAATAACAACGTCCAATGTTTGCAACATTGTTTCGCCGATTCTCTGAGACACGGTCGTCTAAGGAAACAGGAAATAATTATTGTCAAAAACGTTGAATTCCCACTAATTACTTTTCAATTAATTATTAATATTAGTGAATTTGCCGCGGCGGATTAGCCGTGCGTACTGGAGCGTCGTGATGCGGGGCGCGCGGCAGTTCGCCGGTGGGGTTTCGAATCCCCCCTCGGGCATGGATGTTTGTGACGTCTTTAGTATAAGCTATTTCATAAGGTGTTTGTAAGTTTAGGGACTGATGACCACGTAGTTAAGTCCCATAATCTCTACAAACATTTGAATATTTGAACATTTTATTAGTGAATTTATTTTATTTCAATTGCAATTTATTTCATGAAAAAATGATCTTACTGAAATTGTTTTGTTTCAGTTCTTACAAATGTAAGGGTAGATTGCGATACACGAATCCCTTCTCCAGAAACTGGTTGACAGACTGCGCACACCCTAAACCACTGCAGATATAGACGCGTTACAAAATAAACACTTTCTATTCAACCAGTTGTAAAAAGAATATTATATCTTATGGTGTGAAAGTGTGCGGTTTTCCTTTCCTTTTCACAGTCATTTTTAACAGAAAACAAGAAAGGTGTGTTTTCGACTATAAATCCTATCTTTTCGTAGATTAAAACCATACGAAATGTGGTCATTAAAACTACAACCTTCACAGGTACAGCAGCTCCAAAGGTCTCTGTAATATCACGTATACTAATGGCCGCGCGGTCTGAGGCACCATGGCACGAATTGCGCGGCTGCTCCGGTAGGAGGTTCGACCCCTCTGTCGGGCATCGATGTTTGTGTTGGTCTTAGCATAAGTTAGTTTAAGCGGTTTGTAAGAGTAGAGACCGATGACCTGAGCAGTTTCGTCCCAAAGGTTTGCAATCATCAGACTTTTTTTTTTTTTTTTTTTTTTTACTGTTCATTCCAACGGATTTACCTATTCATTTTGATTTCTATTCCCAGTAAAGGTTCCGTCTGCAATAACAATAAATAATGATGAATAAAAATGGTCATCTGTAGATGTTTCTCAGTTCGTCTCACAGAGTTCTTTGTTCAACAATAAATAAAATCAGTGGCAGCTGGGAGGAGCCGGCCGCGGTGGCCGAGGGGACTGAGGCGCTCCAGTCACGATCTGCACGGTCACTACCGTCGGGGGTCGAATCCCCCCTCGGGCATGGATATTTGTGCCATCCTTAGTATTGCTAGTTCATAAGTAGTTTGTAAGTTTAGGGACTGATGACCACGTAGTTAAGCTATACAACCATTTGAACATTTTAGTTGGGAGGAGGAGATAGAGAAGGGGACATGGATATATACAAAGGCAGGGGAGGATATAGACGCAGAGTTAGAAGGGATAACAGATGTACAGGTTTAGGGATGAACGTGATGGACAGAGATGGGAAGAAAGAGGAGCAGTTGGACACAGGGAGGGGGGAGGAAGTGTGGGACAGGAGAAGAAGGAGATCCAATTAGCAAAGATTTAGCAGTTGGGAAGCTACGGCGGGTTCGCTAGTCATTAATAAAAACACGAACTGCAAGCAGTAGGAGGCGGAGATGGGACAGCGAAAGGCCACGGCTGCCCAACCAGAGCTTGAGGCGAGGTTGAGAAACAGGCGGCTGCACAACGCCGCTCTGTAGTCTCGTCAGGGCATCCGCCGCAGACAGTCACGAGCACGGCTGTCTTATCTGCGATTCTAACGAAACAGCGAGAGGCGTGTTCCTCTGGCCGCGGGAGAGGAGCGAAAGCCAGCCAGGCAGCGCGACGTCTGAGCCGCAGCCAGGCGCGGCCTTGAAGCGCCGCCGTCTGCCTGTCTGCCAGCCGGTGGGGCCGCCTGCTGGGACCACGACACACGGCAGCGGCGCGACACATCACTATATCGACACTTCACTATATCGATATCTTAAAAAATATCGCAGTGGCGGCTTTAGTGCCGACTTCAGGTTTTTCTGTTGTTTACGATTTATTGTAAACATTTGGGACAAAGTTAATAAAAATATCTTAAATATAAAATTAACTAGAGTACACGTGCGAATACTTCGCACCGTTAATGGAATGATAAAAAAGTTGAGAAAAAATGGAACTAAAGTTGAATGTTGACGCATAGCTTTCTTCGGAATCAATCAGTGCAAGTGTTTACAAGTGCAAATGAAAGAGTCAACAGTTCAAATGTTTGTACAGCTTATGGGACTTAACTACGGGGATTCGAACCCCCGACCGTAGTGGCCGTGCAGACCCTGACTGGAGCGCCTCAGTCCCCTCGGCCACCGCGGCCGGCATGAAAGAGTCCGATCCACTTACTGTTGTTAGGTCAAAAAGAACTGCGTACCTTACATAGAACCGTGGATATCGTAAAAGAAACCGATTAAAATATTCAATGCAAGGACAGAAGGATATCGCAATTCTCGTACAGGCGTTCTCTACAGACAAGTGATCGAGGGGAACAGGAAGACCAAGGCAGCAATGCCATCTGATGGGAGACGAAGAAGTGTTCAACGTGTGGTCGCTAATCGTCCTGCTGCAATGTGGTCGTGGCCAGCTCTTACATTCCACAAATTTGGAAATTAGTTTACACTGGAGTGGGCGTTCTTAACAATCTTCAACCTCATGTGGTTTATTTTATTAAACAAAACATTTAATTTCCTCTCTTTTATTTAACAATCAAGTATAACTACTATTAATAATGTTACCTTATCAAGCAATAAATACTCTATCTTTTTAGTGAACTATTTCACAGGCCGCTAAAATAAAATAGCAATAAACATCTTCCACAAATCTACACCGAGCCGTAATTCGAAACAAATTATTGACTTTCGCGATGGTTTCTCTACCAGATCCATGTAGCAACCACCACTAACTTCACCGCTTCAGTCTCCCACTTGTTCTCGCTTACACTACGACCTTTAAGCCCTCGTTAGGAACAAACAAAGTTTTTCTTCATATTTCACCATTGTGTGGGCGATCATTCCATGAAACAAGCAGCCCAAACAGATATTTAATATCGGATTATTCGTATATCGACTCAGTGTATTTCATGCTATATCTGCTCAGGCGCAAACGGTACGTTTCAAGAAATCTTGAAATCTTGTAAACGAATATTACAGCACTATTGAACAAATCTAATGCATCCTCTTAAATAGAGTTCTATCGCAACTTTCTGTGTCTTTAATCCATGTTCGAAAAAAAGGTCTTGTCGACGGTTAGAAAGAAATCGGACGTCCATGCGCTCACTCTACGGCGCAGGATAATGGATTCGGGATATCCCCCGCCACGCTCTACTGCTTAGTACGGTCAGATCTGCAGCCATCTTTCCGCTTTCCCTCCGCGAATCTTCAGCTGGTATCTGAATTACAAGTGATACTACTTAATGTCATCCTGCGCACACTACACTTGTGTCACCAGTTTTTTTTATATTTTTATTTATTAATAGGAACGCTGTCACTATTGTGTGCACCTTATCAGTTGGCTGAAATTCTCTGTCGTCAGTACAGAACATACAAGAGGGGGGAAATGAAAGAAATCCGGAAACATAGTTTCAGGGTACAAAGAAACACAGCAGAAGAATGTAAACACAGTAATAACGTCACTATAGCAGATGCTGAAAGTGAGCACCATTTATTTCTTAGCATTTTCTGAGCCTGGTCAGCAAGTTGATGAAGACGAATAAAGCTGGATTGTTGCCACCACATCCAAAAGGTTCAGCTGCAGTTGTGAAGACTACAAGGGTTGTTGCGACACACCGCAGACATGAGGCCTCCCCGCACACCTCAAAATGACGCCTAATGAATAGAAGGCCACGGGTCGTAACACATCTGAAATGTAACCGCCACTGTTCAAAGTGCCGTCGATGCGAACAAGAGGTGACTGAGACATGTAACTAATGGCACCCCATAGCAACACACCGGGTGATACGCCAGTATGGCGATGACGAATACACGCTTCCAATGTGTGTTCACCGCGATGTCGCTAAACCCGGATGCGACTATCATGATGCTGTAAACAGAACCTGGATTCATCCGAAAAAAAATGACGTTTTGCCATTCGTGCACCTAGGTTCGTCGTTGCGTACACCATTGCAGGCGCTCCTGTCTGTGATGGGTGCCAAGGGTAGCCGCAGCCATGGTCTCCGAGCTGATAGTCCATGCTGCTGAAAAAGTAGTCGAATTGTTCGTGCAGATGGTTGTTTTCTTGCAAACGTCCCCATCTGTTGATTCAGGGATCGAGACATGGCTGCACGATCCGTTGCAGCCATGCGGATAAGAGGCCTGTCATCTCGACTGCTAGTGATGCGAGGAACAATCATTGGATCGCGACCAACGCGAGCAGATGTCGCGATACGATAAACCCCAATCGCGATAGGCTACAACCCGACCTTTATCAAAGTCGGAAACGTGATGGTGCGCATTTCTCCTCCTTACACGAAGCATCACAACAACGTTTCACCAGGCAACGTCAGTGAACTGCTGTTTGTGTATGAGAAATCTGTTGGAAACTTTCCTCATGTCAGAACGTTGTAGGTGTCGCCACCGACGCCAACCTTGTGTGAATGCTCTGAAAAGCTAATCATTTGCATATCACAGCATCTTCTTCCTGTCGGTTAAATTTCGCGTCTGCAGTTCTTCATCTTTGTGGTGTAACAATTTTAATGGGCAGGCGCCATACGAAGGAAGATGAATGAAAATAGGCGTATTTTACTGAGACGTTTGTCAGCAAAATTTGGAATAACCCTAAGAGAATAAGCAGCTGAACCCCAAAGTTTCAGCTATCATCAATGTGTTTTCATTTTTACAGTTCAGTCTCTCATGAATGCACACACCAACATATTTTGAATTTCTACCTTAGCTAAATAATTCTGTTCAAAGTCTGCTCACGTGATCTGGGAAGCCAGACTGACCTCTGGTAACAACTGTGTCAGGCGTGAAGATTGTCTAAACGTTCGTCCGGAGGTATGGCCAGCTGCTCCGTCCTACAGGAACTAACTACAGTTCTTTTCAGTTTTCGCTGCTGCTTCCACTGGTCCGGGCCACTTTTATTTGGCCCGTTTTGAAACAATGCAACGGGTCATCGTTGGAGGAAGTCCACCTGTAAAAGACTCCACGCTGAGCAGCTGGTCTCGAAACGTCATTAGACGTAGCGCCCTGCGCTGCTGATGGGCCGCGCTTTCTCTATGGCGGCGCTTTCCGGCACGTCGCGGCCGGTTGCGGATACGCACGTGCGTGGGCAGCGGCGGCTGCGTGACGCGCAACGCAATGCCGCCGCGAATGCCAAGGACGACGGACGCCGCCGGCGCGCCGGTCGCCGCCAACCGCCTCTGTTTATCCAGCTTGTTGCGATAATTCTGGGAGTAACAAACATGATAACCTGGACAAGCTGTTGTTTGCCATTCCTCAGAAACTGATACATGTCTCTTGTCTGTTTTATTACAACAGATCATTACGAGCCAAATTTTTTAGAATAACATTTACTTCAAGTTTTCGATAGCTATGTTATTAATTCACGTAAGGTAAATTAGGTAAGGTAAATTTGTATACTTTCTAGAAATTACTGACAAGCATGTTTCATTTTGTTAAATATTTATAACAACCTAGCCATAGCTGCCTACTATGTATCTAGATTTTTTCTCTTTTTCTTCTTCTTCCATTGCCACTACATCCCGGGGTGAGACGTGGCCTCCTCAATAATTTTCCGTCATTCTCTCTGCAGTTCGACGTGGACCTCCAGTTACGGCAACCAACTCGAGCAGCATCCTCTCCAGCCTCGTCACCCTATCTTGACCTAGGTCATCCTCTTACTTTCCTTCCTCTGCTCATTAGATCCAAGTCTTCTGCGTATCCCAGCCATTGTACAGACTTGGTAGATAGTACCTCTTCTCTGAATACCCGATTCATGGACCACTTTTTCAAGTGTCAGGTTGAACAGTAGGTATGTAAGCCCATCTCCTTGCCTTAGTCCAGTTCGAGTGGGAAACTGAGGTGATAGCCTGTACTGCACTCCCATGGTGCACTGCGGGAACTTTAGGGTGGCCTCTATTAAACGCACCAGTTTTCCTAGTACTCCAAATTCCCGCATTGCCTCATAAATTTTGGCCCGGTTTATGGTGTGATATGAGGAGTTAATGAAAAGATAGTGCACGACAACATTTTTTCATTGTTAGTTTCTATTATTTGTCGGAGGTAAATATTTTGTTTACTGTTGACATTCTCGGTTTAAACCCGCATTGATAACCTCCAATAATATCTTATGCTAGAAGTGAAAGTTTATTAAACAGGATATATGACAGTAGTTTGTATGTAATATTTAGGAGTGTAGATTTTTCCCTAATATTTTTATTACAAACATAACTACAAACTGAAAAATCCGTACTGAAGGCCACGGAAGGCCCATCTGGTACCGAACGACCGCCGTGTCATCCTCTGCCTGAAGGCGTCAATGGATGCGGTATGGAGGGGGACGTGGTCAGCGATTGTTTTGTCAGTTTTCTTGACCGAAGCCACTCCTCAGAATTACACACGAGAATACGCCACTTATGCCCCACATAAACTTAACTAATGATTTGTATACAAACAACAAACAATTGCTCCTGTCCTGATACCAAACTCAGTGTACCCCCTTCACTTGTGACTGATACCAGCAGCAACTTTATTACATTCTTACAGGTTTTTTTACTCATATTTTGTTTTGACTACGGAATGTTAAAACAGGATATACATATATACACAATTTATATCAGCTGCTATATACGCGTAATCTAATTTTCCAAACAATTTGTACGACCACGTATTGAAAATATGGTACTAAATGGTAAGAAAATTATCAACTAATTCTTTGTAGTATGAAAATCAAATGAGGAACGAATATTAGGGTCTAAATAAGCACGCACTCGGATTTATTTTTGCTAAGGATTGGGGAGAAAATCGGTTGAAAGGAACCATCCCGTCATTTGCCTGGAGTAATTTAGGGAAATCGTGGTAAACCTAAATCTGGGTGGTCAGAGGCGGGTTTGAACCGCTCTGCTCCCGAATGCGAGTCCAGTGCGCCACCACAACGTCGCCTTGCTCATTAAGTACGATGATCAGAATACGATTCTCGGAAATACGTAGAAAACTTTTTTATTTAATCCAACAGAAAGTTTATATCAGTAAACTTACTTTGCTTCATTCATTTCACGGTGAACTCTTTCAGGTGTTTGTCACTGGAGAGCTACATGTAGCATCGTGTCAAATGTAACAGTTCATCCAGTAATTTACTGTCTTAACTGATCCATCCAATCCACGGTACCTACATGATGGAATATGTTAGTGCTGCGATGACTGACACTACTCAGCAAAGAAGCTGAACACTGTACACCTTAGACTGACTAACTATCAATTATCTGTTTGTATCACAGTAGTCTTCTTACTGGCAAACTGCATTTTCCACGATCTAAGGCAATATCTACACTGATATCACTGATGTCGGTAATTTAAAATACTGAATATACCTACGTACGTATCCGAATAATTAATTCTCGGAATGGGGTTACAAGATGCTGCTGATGATGCTGTTATATTCGATTAATGTTAATTTGTTGAGATTCTGTCTTCGCTTTCTTCTAATATCAGGACAGCGGCACCCTGACACACGTCCGATGCACATAATGGCAACTAAGCAGAGCATTTGTTTGACAATTTGAAGGTCCGTGTAGTCCCTTTAGTTCGTAATCCACTAATATAAGTAACACTTTCTTCCATTTAATCTTACCCAGAGTAACGTTCATGGTACGTTCAAAACTCACACCCACGTCACAGCAAGATCGCAAACTCTCTCCTCCACTTTATAAGGCATCAAAGCAGAATCAACCAGGAATTGTCATAATTTTTTGTACTGTCTATTCGATGTCTAGACTTGTAAGAAACAGTATGTCATAAATGCAGCTGAAGAACCATCAATTACTTATTTATCCCGCTTGCTATTAAAACCGTGACACCTAGACGTTTATTTCTATTAAGGGCGTTGCTAAAAACGCAGAAAAATGTACGGAATTATGTAAAGCGATACTATCGGTGCGACCTAATGGAGAAAGTGAGCGGCAGCAGCGAACGACGAACAGAACATGACATAATCGTGACTTCTCGCGACACGAAAGTCATCTTAAGACTATCTTTGCGAATCTTTTGAGTAGATCTCACTTCTGTTCCAAGCGGTTGAATTACATTAACTGCCGAAATCTTTTATTTTTGAAATTACTTCCTTCTAAAACGAAGAAATTCTGGAAGAAAAAAAATTTACAGGACATTTGTTTTAAAAGAGAAACATGTATAATGAGGTGAGTGATTTCACTGTCTTTAATTGAACAATGTGGCCATGTCTTGAACGTTCTTCTAAATGTGACACAACACAATTTATAGATAGTGTGGTGTCTGTTCTTTGGGACATTTCTGAAATAATAGGCACCATACCAGCTATATATGGATTTCTATAAAACGATGGGGTATTGTTCATTTCTTCACCTCAGATGCGATGATATCTTTTGATCAAGTGGGAATCCGAATGCCGAGCACAAGAGGAAAGAGATAATAGGACTGCTTGATCCTTAACGTGAGATTTGTGGGAATTCGAAGTGTACGAGAGGCGTTCTTGAATAGCGTAGTGGTTAAGGCGACCGTTGATCCAAACCGAGAAACCTGTGTTGCAATCTGGGGGCGGAAAAACATTCACTTATCGTCAGTAAATTACTCAGTGGTATAGTGGAGCCGGGACCATTCCTTCACTTCCTCTTCTTTCTGCCTTTCTACCATTAAAACTGCAGCAATTTCCGCCCCAACCCTGACATAAAATCACAGACACACAAACACACACACACACACACACACACACACACACACAAGCAAGCGTATACACGCGTGTATCTGCTAAATGTCCAAGAAGGCGTTCAACTACGTCGTAAAAAAATTACTGTCACCTCTTGTAAAATTTTATTTATTGAACATATTATCGTACAGCGGAGAGGGGGTAGCCACATAAGATCGAGAGATGTAAATAAGTTTTCCACGTACCTTACGGAACCTTGTCGTAATCTCACTAATAAGGCGTAACAGCAGCTCGTTGGGTCACTTTTGGTACAGTGACATGTTGTTCGTATAGTCTCGAGTAAATAGTTATTTACGAAGCTGAAATCCCAAGGCAGAACTTGTCTCAGCTAACAACGCAGCCGAGAGTCGTCAATGAAAACGAACGTGTTCTTTTGACAAGGGTCGTTTAAGTTAGTACTGCAGCCGCGGTGGAGTGGCAGAGCGTTCCAAGGCGCCTAGCTGCGGATCGCACCGCTGCGCGCCGTCGGAGGTTCGAGTCTTCCGTCGGTCATGGATGTATTTGTTGTCCTTAGCATAAAATCAAATGTTTGTATAGCCCGACCGTAGTGGCCGTGCAGACGGTGACTGGAGCGCCTCAGTCCCATCGGCCACCGCGGCCGGCTGTCCTTAGCATAAGTTAGATTAAGTAGTTTGTAAGCCTAGGGACTGATGACCAGAGTAGTTAAGTCCCATAGGTTCACAAACATTTGAACATTTTTACTACTGTATTAGGAAGCAGCAAATAAAGCGATCTGTACCAACTTACTAAACAGACTTTTGAAACTGTAACGTGAGAGGCAACATACTTTGTTTTAAATTAATGTCCAAAGAGTCTAGCGAAAGCAGAGCTGGAGGTGGAATGGATCGAAGGACCAACGGTGTACTTAACGGTCAGGGGCTTACGGGAGTCCAAGCGTTTACCAATTGCACTCTTAGAGTAAAACACCGCATTTGAGTGAGAAAGAGGCACTGTCTATAATGTCACAAGCTAGCTAGAAACTGTCCAGCTTTTCACCTTCGAATAATCTTAAAGGCTGAAGATGCCCTTGTAAGCGATAACCAGTTAACTGACTAGAAATAAGAATGCTTTTTATTTTTTATTAATAAAAAATTAAAAGCGATCTTGGCTCTTGTCTTCAATAAGCTGTATCTCTGTACTCAATAAAAGCTTGTCACATGTTATACCGAATTCTTTACTGAAATTCGTCTTTACCATCACTTCTAAAATATTTACCATTGTCCCTGAAACACTCCGTGCTTGCATAAGTATGCTTGAGCGTGTGTAGGATAAATTTCATCAACCATCAGACTTGTACAAGCAGCTTGATGCTGAATCGAATTTCGATCATGCATGCTTGTGCAAGCGTTCAAGCACATGCTTGCTTGAGCGTGTATGGACAATAAAGATACTTGTGCAAGCATTTGACAGTCTGAGTGAGGCTGCATCCTTTGCTTTCGATAAGTTTCAATTAGTGCTGTAATAGCAATGTCTGAATTAATAAACATAAACCAACGACCTCTTAGAGGAATTTATTAGACTGTGTGAAAGGCATCCATGCTTGCGGAATATTAAATGTAAGGACTATCATGTTAAAAATAAGAGAGACGCTGCATATGACATACTACTCGCGAAATATCTCACCAAGTTCCTTTGCGAAATAACAGTAGTATATTTGAGGTCTTCATAACTTCTTCCTGTCGCGAGAAGTCTCAATGCTGCTGTTAGTCTTTCATGTGGTGTTATAGCCTCCCTCAGTATTGTATCCTGCTTCTTGATCAAAGGCATAATGAGAGACAGAATATTCAGATACGTAATTTCATTCGTCCTGAGATAGTTATGCCAATCATGAGGATATATCTTCAGTTCACTGAGTAAATTTGTATGTAAATA
Organism: Locusta migratoria; assembly: GCA_026315105.1. NCBI lineage: Eukaryota > Metazoa > Arthropoda > Insecta > Orthoptera > Acrididae > Locusta > Locusta migratoria. Next base: position 729,458,612 of record CM048744.1, on the reverse strand, counting down.
CGATTTTCGTTTTCTTAACCACTCTTTACACCCAGTTTTACGTTTTTATTTTATTTTTTATTTTTTATTTTTTTTTTCCAACACGAGCATAAAAGTTGCCACAGCCAGCACATCGTCGTCTGAGCTCGAACTTTTCAGATGTAAATAAACCGTTGCTTGTACAAGCATGTTTGAGCCGTGTAGGTGCGTGAGCAATATGTGCAAGCACGCTTGCGCGAGCATGCTTGTCAAACATGCTGTTACGTGTGTGGCCGCCTTTAGAACTCATATCCAGGTGTGTAGCAGTTACCAGACGGGACTACCGTACACTGCTGCACAGTGTCAAACCAGAGCCACATAGATCTCAAGATCCATTAACAGGACGAAACCTGTCATCATTTGTATATCTCAATAACGCGATAATTGACTGATTAACAAATTACTGTCGGTTCGCATTAGGTGCGTTACTGGAAACTCTGTCGAGGCTCACGGGCAGTGTGTTTCCAGTGTGGGCTGAGGTGGGTGCGTTACGCCACGTGCGTCGAGTGCCTCCCACAGAGTTTCACAACAGGTGCGGCTGGAGGCGCCGCAGTGGCAGCAGACGGCAGCCGGCTGTGGGGTTTCGCAACGCCGGCTCTCGCCGTGGCTTCGGCGCAATCTGCCAGGGAAGAGATCGTCACCGGGGAAGATGCTCTGTGAAAACGCGCCGCGCTGCGCAACGCCGCACACACAGACGCGGAAGCCGGGCCCGGCAGCTGGCGTGAGACGCCCCGCCAGCCACACTTCCCGCCGTCCCGGGCCCAGCTTCCCGCGCTGCAAGCCCGAGCCCTAGTCCTGCTGCTCAGAGTTCAAAGAAACCACGAAATGCAGCCCTGGTACTCGACCTTAGATCCATAACTTGTTGTTGTGGTCTTCAGTTCGTAGACTGGTTTGATGCATCTCTCCACCCTGAGCAAGCCTTTTCATTTCCTCATAAGAAGGGCTACCCACATCATTTGAATCAGCTTACTGTATGCTTCTCTTGGGCTCCCACACACTTACCCTCCAATGCTAAATTTACGAATCCTCCATGTCTAAGAATGTGTCCTACCAATCGATCCTCTCTTTTAGTCAGGTTATGCCAAAAATTACTTTCCTCCCCAATTTTGTTTAGTTATGCGATCTACCCACCTAATCTTCGGCATTCTTCTGTAGCACCACATTTCAAAAATATCCTGCCTAAACTATTTATCGTCCAAGTTTCAATCTCGTACAATGCTACACTCTACACAAATGCCTTCAGAAAATCCATAACACACATAAGTAAAACACAGTAGATTTCCCCGACGTAATAAATGTTTAGGAAGTTTATACTATTTCTGCTCATTTGACGCAGAAAATGGGTTATACTAAAGTACTTTGCAGAAGGATATACGGACCATTACATTAGTCGGACTTTTCCATTTGCAATACCATGTGAAGCAGCACTAGGCGACCGTAAATCAGTTGCTCTTTTACGCTTCGGAGGGAGTATTTCTGCTAAAATTAAAAAGTAAAATAAAATAATAAATAAAGAGTTCAAACGTTTGTAAATCCGTGGGACCTAACTGCTTGGTTATTAGTCCCTATCTTACAAACTACTTAAACTAAGTTAAACAAACCTAAGGACAATACATACACCCATACCCGAGGGAGGACTCGAACCTCCAACGACAAGCGGCCACGCGTATCGCAACACGGCAACCCACTGCACACGGCTCCTAAAATTTAAAGTATCCCTAGATTAAATTAAAAGTATCCTTTCGCCTTCCGTCAAAACTATAGACTTTCTTGGGTCCGTTAAAGATGATTTTTGACTGAAGAATCATTACATGTCATTGTGAGAAGGTTTCGTACGATTCATGACCGATGTGTGGAACATCAACGTCACATACGTTTGCTTCAGCCTGAGAAATATCATGTCGCTGAATACTGTCTAGTTATTATTATTATTATTAATTTTTTCATTCTTCACTCCACGGAGTGGATCGGGCTGGTCGAGACCGACCCATAAAGAGCCGCGGTTCTATTCACCCAATTATCAGACAAGCTGATATTGGGGTAAAGGGGGATCCCAAATGGCTATTAATGGAAGGGACTTACCACCAACCAAGGAAAACCTTTCGAAAACCTTGGTCGGAACCAGGGGCTTGGGACCATTTTAATTTATTCCGTACAAAACGATGTCCCAGATAAAAAATGTAATTAATGGGGCAGCGGGATTTCATTCCCGACTGTCAAAAATTGGGTGCCAGAGCTACCCATGTTAGAAGTACTGGAAGATGTCAGCTCGACAGAAGTGCGCCGGAGATACCTCAGAGGTGTCCTCCGCGCCGAACATTACCTGAATGAAGGACATAACATGTCGTTTAAAGAGAGGCAAATTACTAATCCGGCTTCCCGTTAGTGGCGTTGTGTACTCAAGGAATTATCGAAATAAGATTTTCCAGTGACATTATTAAGAGAGATAAGTCCTCCTTTAAGCAAAATGTGGAATCCCATTTACCAGCTATAAAACAACAACGGCCTGATATAAATTCGTAGGCTTCCACGACCGATGTCATTTTGAATAAAGAATTTCTGGGTATTAGGCTGCGTCATTTTATAAACACTTAACAAATGAATTGTCGACGTTTCAACCACCCTGAAGAGGACCACTGCACAGTAGTCGAAACGTCGGCAATTCATTTGCTAAGTGTTTATAAAATGACGCGGTCTAATACCCTGAATTGTTTTAGTTGCGATTCATTGCTTTTGGCAGTTTCTTCTACCCGTGGATAGCGCTGCCATTCCTCGCTTCACAAAGGGCAGCTCTTCCTCGTGCACTAGCAGCGGCTTGTACCTGGCCTATAAAGGAGCCGCCGTATCTGAAGTATTTATCTACCGACCTCATTGTGTGCCCCAATCTCACCTGATGATGCCGCTCAGTTACACCAGAACGATGAAATCCTGTTGCTTACCCTTAAATACTATCAACGCTGTAAGCGATCATTCCTGAACGTTTCTCATGTTACCAATGTATCAGGTCACGTCATTTTTGGCGCTCTCTGCTAAATCATTTACGATGTAATTTTTGATTAAATAAATGAATTCAGATTAACAGTGGGCTTGAGTCGTGTAACAGTGTGTCGAATGCTCAGATAAGTGCATGCAAAGAAAGTCGACGATGAAATTAAGTGTCCAGTGTAACAGTGTGTCGATTGCTCAGATAAGTGCATGCAAAGAACGTCGACAATAAAATTAAGTGTCCACATTATTTACTACCAAAGATTTCGTAAATTTATTGTCAGTGATGTAACGTGCGGCTGCATACAAAGCATTCAGATGGTGGTCTCGACGCACGGTAAGGACACAAACTCATTCCCTATTGACAAAGAGAAGAATTTTATTACAGTTGTTCCTTTGCCGCACTGGCTGAAGAGATTTTAAGATGGCCCATAAAATACGAAACCAATACTCACAAGTATAACATTGCAGCTATCACTGCAATGAATAAACAGTTATAACTTTTCAATATGAAATGTATCTCTAAAGACTTTACGTCCATTCATTAAAGTTTACTACTTCCTTTCAAGAAATGGTGGCTATAAATGTTGCATTGAAAGAGCTGTATGTATCAACTAAAATTACAGCAGCTTTAAGTGGGCACAATTTTCTGAAACCAGCCAGAAATTATCTATTTTCAACCATTTTCCATCTTATATTGAAATAATCATAGAGTGTTTTGTTTCAGTGGTGGAAACTCTCTAATTTCCATCTATTGCTGACATTAATAACAACAAGCATTTGAAGTTATCAACTTTCAAATCTAAACATTTTCTTTCAGTCTTGCAACCTGACGAATAGCTTTCGTTTAACTAATTCAAGAATGCGGAAACGTAAATGTCATATTAACGCAACAGCCAAACATCTTTTTTTTACTACGTAAATATACAACATAATAGATCAGTCGTGTACAATACGATTCAAGCAACAGTGCAGTTTTGTATTACAACTGGCGGACAGCGCCTTAAACAGTAAAGCTCAAAGCAACGCAGCACCCAGCACCAGTGAGCATCTGGTCAGAGGAGCCGCGGTAAAGTGAGAGCGAACCAACAGGTCCGGAACAGGTGGCTGGCTCGTCGCTCGCTGTCCCGCTGACCCACTGCCGGCCGGCTTCAATACAGCCACGAGCGGCTGCACAGCGCTTACCTGGTGATCTCGACGAGCGGGAAGGACAGAAACTCATTCCCGCCAGAGTGTTTTTCATGTTTCTCCACCAATAGACTAATAGTCGATGTTAGGCCAGTGGTGCTGTAAAAACATTAAGTGTCAGAATTCGTAAGACCTAATTTTTGACACAATACGACTTAATCGCGAACTGTAATAGAACTATATTTATATGAATAGTCTCTGTAGATATATATCATAGTGTAGTTTATTGAAAGCTTCGCACTGGGCTTGTCCAATGCTACAAGTGAAAATCTTCACTAGTAACGAACTGTTTTGTTGTTCCCAATCACAAATATCAGTAGTATTACAGTCGAAAAGAAATATTTAAGGCTTGAAAATAATTATCCATGATTAAGAAACTGGTAAATAACATTTGAGAAGCAGAAATATAATTAAATGTTTTATCCATTGCAGCAACTTTGTTCTATAGGTTGGAAAAGTAAACAGCCACCAGTTGCAAGGTTGCAGATTTATTCACAACCGTTTTCGAGAAATTATTGCCCTTCTTCAGGTATCTGTACAAGAAACAGTTAAGAGTAATATACAAATACAAGTATTACATAAAATTCGCAGTAGAATCACAGGATTAAAGGGGCAAGAAGTGCTCTGTATATAAAGCTTTCTCGAAAAGTGACAAAATGTGAAATATTAATACGCTTGTCTGCTGCATATTGATAAAATAAAGAACTGTTCAAAGTATTAAGTTCATATAAACGAATAATTGTTAGGTACTTACATAAAATGGGCCTATAGGTTTACACAGAGAAAAGGGCACAGCATCCTATATTAAAATGTAATGTTGCTAAAATCGATCCATCGACGTAATCGCTTGTGTTTCCACAAAACGAAATACTTGTGACAATCATTGTGTGTGATTGCAAGCATTCTTGTCGTATTTCTATGATGAAATCTTCGCGAATGATCAGCCGGGTGGTGGCTCACTCTTGTAGCAACGCTTCAAGGAGTTTCGTACCCATCATTTTCATCTTCGCGAAAAGATTATGGGTACGAAACTCACTGAAACGCTGCGACAAGACGACCACTCGACTAATGATCCGAAAAGATTATATAATCAGAAGGATTGTAGAAGTATATTCCATTTATACAGACGACTTTAAACGGAAAAATGAGCCGGTAGTAAATGAGGAATCCCCTTCCCTACAGAAGATCGTTTCGAGAGATGACGGTATAATCAGAAAGAAGGTAGCGTAATGAACATCTGATGAAGGGCCTTGCGTGATCCTTGACCGCTGGCAGCAGGAAGGGAGAGAGAGAGGCGTTGGGACTGAACCACAAAGAGGGCACGTTTTCTCGTAAATTGAGCAGTCGACGATTACTGGCACGTAATGTACCCTTTTCAGCAGGTCAACAAAGAGTTCACCGGGCTAGCCAGTTTTTTTAAGCATCTCAGCATCGAGGCCATTACAGAAGGCCTGCGGTATCTGATGCCTAATTTACACAACGAGCTGCTCATTAGTTTGCTAAATAACACTTCTTCGACAATGTACTTCTTTCCCGCAATTATCTTGTCTGCCAAAGAAACGTTCTTCTTAACACTAGGTAGCAACGTTTTCAATTTTATTACAAGGAAGGTGAATTACTTACTAACTTCACACTTCAGTCCCCCCCTCCCCCCTCCCCTACCACACACACACACACTAAATCAGAAACCTCAGCACAAGCCTAAAGTACCTGCAGAACTGCTGTCTCATTGAAATAACAACGTATTGTATGGTTTAAATGAAATTCCTCAGGATAAAGAGAACAATACATGTCAGATTGAAAAAGAGCTCCCTAAATGTAACACCGCGAAAATTGCATTTCAAAGAGCTGTATGGTCTTCGTCGTGTTACTAGTCACGTTGCAAGGAAATTCAGAAATCCGTGCATGATTTACATCAAGCAGTAAATAACCAGCCACAGAACCCAGAAGAAACGATAAAAAAATCTAAACCTTATTTCAGATTTCCTACTAGGTTTTTTTTTTTTTTTTTTTTTTTTTTTTTAAAGTGAAACATATTCGTTATTTCTTATTGCCGAACTAAGAACTATGGCTGGTTAAAGTAAAATTAATAGTTTTGTAATACTAATACAGATTCACTAAACTAAATATAACGTGGAATTTTTTAGATATCTATACGTATCTTGTTTAGTTATCATTTTTAACAAAGTTTCGAAAATCCGAATATATTCAAGAAACTAATGTATTCGTGAATGTATCTGGTTATTATTTATTAACTTCATTACCGTTCGTTGTGATATCACTGCACAGAGAAATAGGTTTTTCTGGATAGTCTATTTTCTGCATACTCTACTGTACGATACTGCTGAACAATGAAACATGTTTGAGATTTGATTCCGTTTTCAGGAAGGGCGATAACTATGTGATAGAAATCGATCTGCTGCTGTAACAATAAAGCCTGTAGTAATGACCATGCTGCAGATTAAATTTGGTTTGCCGGCCGCGGTGGCCGAGGGGACTGAGGCGCTCCAGTCACGGCCTGCACGACCACTACGGTCGGGGGTTGGAATCCCCCCTCGGGCATGGATATTTGTGCCGTCCTTAGGATAAACTAGTTGATAAGTAGTTTGTAAGTTTAGGGACTGATGACCCCGTAGTTAAGTCCCATAAGCTATACAAACATTTGAACATTTTTGAAATTTGGTTTAATGAAACATGTGTTTATACTTATATTTGTGGGCTTCCTTAACAATTATCTTCTTAGAGTGCGTGTGAAAGGTTGTACAAACAGCACTAATCTTCATTTCCATGTGGATACATATTTATGAGATGCTGCCTGATTGCCGGCCGCGGTGGCCGAGGGGGCTGAGGCGCTCCAGTCAAGGTCTGCACGGCCACTACGGTCGGGGGTTCGAATCCCCCCTCGGGCATGGATATTTGTGCCGTCCTTAATGTTAGCTAGTTCATAAGTAGTTTGTAAGTTTAGGAACTGATGATCCCGTAGTTAAATCCCATAAGCTATACAAACATTTGAGCATTTTTTGCTGCCTGATTATCGCTTCTAGATGTAGAGGGGTCTGACAAAGGTAGGGCACCGTAAAAGACACATGAAATTACCAAGCCTAATACGTGAAGTAAGGCCGTTGTCATTAAAAAAAAGTTTGTCATCGTGTTGGTATGGACAAATACGAGTCATGTATTGTTTTAATAGTGGATCATAACCATTCTTCCTGCGAAACAATGGCAGGTACAGCCAACGATGATGATTGTGGATTGCGATCATATGTCACAGTATATCACAAAGGCTCAACAATATTACCTGATGACTGTGATGGCCACGGGAAATGCGAAACTTCGTCATCGTGCCCATAAAACCAGTCTGTGTGGGCAGCGGCCATGTCGTCTTGGTGCATACTCTCACCGCTGGGGAATAAACATTGGACCATAGGGTAGAGTTGATCAATCAAAATGGTCATCGAATTCTTGCCTGTGAACAACACGTACGACACATGAAATTCCGGCTGCCAAAATGATAGCAGAATACCCGTCATGTTTCACTCTTGAGACCTAAACTCGTGCACAAATTTGAAACAGTGAGCAACAAAATATTTCACCGAATTATTTCTTCTTCTCATAGCTCCGTATTTGAGGTTGTATGTCTTCAGAACCACTTTTGCTTATTATTTTCATTTGTACCCCTGATGTGTGACTCTGAAATTTCTCTTGGGACTCAAATTTCTTATTTCCGGTGCTCTCTACACGCTGTTTTCGTGTTGAGAGGGTTCGCGAGTGTCATTCAGTTCCAAAGTTCTTTCTAATAACAATCTCTATAATTCAACACACATTTTTTCTTCCGAATCGTGAAAGCGAATGGTACATTTTTACGCTTTCCCGTATGCGGTATAAATATTCGATATGCTTCACCTTGAAAAACACTTCAGCTACTCTGGTTATGGGAGCACCTATTATCTAAGCACCAAAAGTTTTTACACGTTCTAATTTACATAATGCGCTCACAGCTGTACCAAACAGTAATCTGCCTGTTTCAAACCATTGAGGACACTGCAGGATGACGTTCCTGGTCAAATGGAACAGTTCAGCCTACAGGTTTGCACTTATATTCAAGCACGTATATCTCTCGATATTTCTGTATTACGACGCAGATGGACTTTCTTCCTTCATCAGTTCTCTATTATAGCTGTTTTGTAACGATTATTGCATACTTCACGACGTCACGGCACTGCTCAAGCAGTGAAGTGTGACATCCGAGGCACTGAAAGGACTGTAGGGCATTAAATACAGTTGATGATAATGTTTATATGTTAAATAGATCTCGAAAATGATTAGCGTAGTAAGTTTGCAGAAATTAAACGATTTCCTCAATTTAACAAGAGCCTGATGAGAATGGTATCAAACAAGTATAAGAATTTTGTGTGGCTCAGTGGCTTGGTGTAAGTCTTTTAACTGGACGCTACTTCGGTGACTTGTATGCCCATAAGCTACCTACAGTTTAACGTGGAATTCGAACCACTCATCGTTTTTGGCGACTCCTTACATCGTTGAGAGGCGAAAGCTGGGTTAAAATACATAATGAAAAATTCCGTGATTTGAGCGGGTCTCGAATCCGTGACCCCTCGATTTCCAGTCTAGTGCCTCGTCCCAGGATGACCAGCCCCGACAATCAAACATTTGGCTCTCCCTTAGAGCTGTTACATATTTAGAAATTATTGCGGTAAGACTGTGGACCGCCCTCCTCACTCCTACCCATCACACAATCGGTTATACTGTGAAATAACCTGTTCAAAGTACTTCACAGTGTTTTTAAGAGCATAGATGTTATTGCGCAACAAAATTAAAGTGAGAATTTTTAGAATCGCAATAATATGATGCAGATTTCCAATTTTCTTCATCTGTAATGGTGAAAAAGCGTAGTGCCCTGCGACATCATCCTTGGTCTCGGCTTCAAACAGCAAGGTATCGATGTCTGTAACTATAAAGCTTTCATTTTCTGATGCAATCAGTCACTGATTCCTGGTCGCCAGTCTGACGAGTTTTCCCTTTCCACACCTTTCGATTTCGTATGCAGGCAGGAGGCCTGAGTTCGACGGCGATGCACCATTCACTTCAGTGGTGTCTCAATGGTTGCCTGCCACATCGGCTGACTGGACAAGTCAGAAAAGAAACATTTTTGGAGTTTAAAAAATGCATTCGCATTTACGAATATGAATCAGCATCAGCTGAACAATTTGTTGGTGACATATTAAAATTTGTGTCGGACCGGGACTCGGACCCGAATTTCATAATATAATAGACTAATTTTTATGAAGAAAGTGATGTTTACGAATAAAAGATCTTATTGTCAAGTTTTTTAATAAATAGGTTAGGAAGATACGCATAAGTTACACACAATTGAGTAGGAGGGTATCTGTACTTAGGCAATAGGTTATCTACTGACTTCCATTAAAACCATCACGCAGACTTTACAGTATAAAAATGTAACCTTTTAGAAGGAAGGCTGAAAATCTCTCATCAGTGGATATTGTCGCCAATAACTGTACGAAAAAAATGTTTGTAAATCTATAGGACTTAATGTGTTTGGTTATTACTCATTAGTCTTACAAACTACTTAAAGTAAGTAAAACTAACCTAAGGACAACACACACACACACGTCCGATGGAGGAGTCTAACCTCCGCAGCAAGGCGCATTAGAACGCTCGGCCACTCCATCTCGGCAATAACGCCATCTTTGTAGCGCTGACATGTTCTGAAATATGTTCTTTCACCTGCGACTCGATCATGTTCATTCTGGCATATGTCAGGTGGTGCAACAGACATCCTCTTTTGCAAACAGCTCATGGAACATGGAACAATTTTTATGATATGTCATCTACTCATGTTGAAGCCATTTATTACATTGTTCACAGATTATGTAGTAGCACTTCGCGTGTGCAGGAGATTCACAGATTGCCTCATTTGGGCCGAAGCAAGATTAGAGTTTAACGTCCCGTCGACAGCGCGGTCATTAGAAATTTCTTTCACCAGCATTATCTTCCCAATGCGAACATATATTATTAGCATCCACCTACATACCGAGACATGATCATTATAATAAAATAAGAGAAATCAGATTGAAAACAGAAATATGTAGGTGTGCCTTTTTCCATCGAGCTATTAGAGAATGGAACTATATAGAAATATCATAAAAGTTGTGAAACTTCCTGGCAGATAAAAATTGTGTGCCGGAACCGGGACTCTAACCTGGGACCTTTGCCTTTCGCGGGCAAGCGCTCTACCGACTCAGCTATCCCGACACGACTCACGATGGAACCTCACAACTTTACTTCGGCCAGTACCTGGCCTCCTACTTTCCAAACTTCACAGAAGCCCTCCCAGGTTCGAATTCTGGTTCTGGCACACAACTTTAATCTGTAAGGAAGTTTCATACCAGCGCACACTCCTCTGCAAAGTGAAAGTTTCATTCTAGACTGTAGATATATTTGTCATATTCCTAGTGTTTTTCACGCTTCAGAGTGAAAAGTTTCATTCTGGATCATAAAAGTGATTCGATGAACCCTCTGCCATGCACTTCAACGTGACTTGCAGAGTATCCATGTAGATGTACCATCAGAGAGGATTGTTTGAGACAAATTTCAAACCTGCGTCGCTATGGGAGACGATTAGGAGATAGGAACAAGTGGCGGTATAATTTAGACGGGTGGCGTAGAGAGAGACGTGTCAGGTGGGCGGCTGGTGAGGCGGTGCAGCGCGGTCGGCCGCCCCCTGCAGTGAAACGGCGGCCGGCGCGCGGCTGGTGCGCGCCTGCTTTCTGGTTGCGACACCGCGCGTTCAGCCGCAGCCGCAGCCGCGGCGCTGGAAAGCTGGCGCCTAAATGTCACCACTGCCGACCAGCGATTTCAGACACGGTTTGGGCCGCCATTTGCTACTGTCCTTTTCGAATACTCGCCGGAGACTCCGGCCAAAAATTACGTGACCTCTAACCTCAATCTTGAGGCACCAAATTCTGCGGGATTTTTTGTTGCTTTCACTCGTCTGATTTATGTAGCAGTTTTGGTTCTCAGTAACACCAACAGTTATGTAAGATATTACAATGACACTAAGTGTTAAGTCGATAGTTGAGAATTCAAATGTTCAAATGTTTGTACAGCTTATGGGACTTAACTGCGGGGTCATCAGTCCCTAAACTTACAAACTACTTATGAACTACTTACGAACTAGGACGGCACAAATATCCATGCCCGAGGGGGGATTCGAACCCCCGACCGTAGTGGCCGTGCAGACCGTGACTGAAGCGCCTCAGTCCCCTCGGCCACCGCGGCCGGCAGTTGAGAATTCCATCATTTTTGTATTTCTTTTTATTTTTAATTCATCAATCTCTCAGCAGTTTTTCTCCAAAAATTATGCTCTAAGATTTTGTTTTGCGATAACTTCGTGAATTTTTTTTAATATTCCGATCTTTTTGTTCTCTATAAGTACTCCATTCTACTACTCCCTACCGTAGTTTGTCGTTGACTTCGTTATTCGCCATTTCTTTTTAGTATGTCTTCAATTTCTTCCTTGCACATCTCTCTAGTTACTTATTCGGTTTTTCTACTACGTACCACAGTGCTACCAGATAAAAAGAATTCGATAGGAGAAATCTGATGTCTTGCTTGGGGGAATATTAATCTCCCTTAAGCACAATTGTTATATGGAGAGGACGTAAAACTTATTGTTGGAAATCGGAGACTACTAGTATGTGTGTGGTATCTCTATATATTATCTGATTGTTTAGGTTTTTTTACCAAGATTGTGTTTCTTTTTCCACCTCAAAACAGCTGTAAAAATTATAGGTTAACCATATTGGATTACGGTTCTACATCTTAAGGAATGACCGCTCCAATTTTATTTTTTTTTTTTTTTTTTTTTTTTTTTTTTTTTTTTTTTTATTTTTTTTTTAATAGTTGCAGCTTTCTTGATGAGTGCTTTCTTAACCTACATATGTTTCAAAGTCTACTTTCATTCAATAAAACCATTTAATCTTAGTAAATGCAGAAGGTTACTGTTTCACACGCCGCAGTGGAATGGCCGAGCCTCGGGCAGAAGTTAGTTTAAGTAGTTTGTAAGCCAAGGGACAGATGACCAACATGTTAAGTCCCTTAGATTTACACACAACTGAACGTTTCTAACTATTTCACTTCCGTGTTTCTCCGAAGTTTGGAGTTTGAAAAATCTCGTTCTCCTCCATGATGCAAAATCCGTTTCTTCCCTCTATGATTTGTTAATCGACGTTAATTTCTTATTAGATTTAGTTAACTATTCAATAATACTGTTTACTAGTTTTTACCCAGAAGAGGTATGTTGTCAGCTAAACTATTTATCGTTCAGTTCCTTAAGCAATATTGTTTCCGTTCTGAAGCTTTTAATTCGTGTCGTGTTTCTTCATGTAAAACTTAAACAACTACGGCATAAATGCAATATTACATTTATTTCTATACGTAAATGGTGTTTATTCCACGTCATTACTGAATGTCAACAAGCGAAAACTATTTGAACTGTCAACGATGTAAATTCGAGAAAAAAGAAAAAAAATCTGTAAGTTCCTGCAGCCATTAGGAATCGAGAAACTAAAATCTGAGAGAAGGGAATTGCTTGACAATATTATAAATTGTTCTCTTAATTGAAGAAATAATTGTGATTAATTGCTGTTTTAAATAAATGTAATTCCAAAGTTTTAGCACTAGATAATTATGACTTCGTTGTGAAGAAACACTGCTGAATAAATGATTTTCCTATTAGGGTATTATGTCGCCCCTTGTGCTGAAAGGTGTGCAGTTTTGTGTTGCATCCATTTACGAATAAGCTGCCGTAACAATTTTAAAAAGCTTAGCAGCAATCCACGCACTTACAAGGCTAACCTAAAAAGTTTCCTCATAGTTCACTTTTTCTATAACCGGCTGGGTAAGTCAGATCGAAAGTCGAAGTAAGGCAACGGCATACCACCTCCTAACAGGACCATGCCTAGTAAAGCACTGTGGAGTTCGGATTGTTGACTGCTCTACCTTTTGTTACAATCTGACGTACTGATTCATTCCATGACCATAGAGACTTGTTCTTCAATTTGGCCCAGCGCAACGTGATGAATAAAGAATTAAATTTTGAAAAATTAGTAGTGCCTACCTGATGGCTAAGGAACATGGTCGATCACACAATCTCTAACGACTGCCTGGCTACCCTTTATTCTGAGGCGAGGAGAGATATCCCCATAGAAACAAATAATTTTTCTATAATTATAAAAGATTACAAATCTAAGTGAACTATTGTAGCCAATACAGTTGACTAGAGAAATCATGAACTGTAGCTCTGATGTGTCTTCCTTTGCACCGTGGGCGACAGCCGCTGCGTTGGACACAATGAGCGCGAAAGTGCTTTGACGTCCCGAAATCGTAATACACTGCCTGTATCTAATGCTGGGCTCGAAGTAATACAGGATTATTACGACAAATCTAGCATGGTCTATATACTAAAGACATTAAGACAATGTACAGATATGAGTTATAAAGATTACTGGTAACTCATACAGCAACGCAGGTGACGTCTCGTATATGAAGGCTGATATTCGTCAATGTTTTGAAGCAAGCAACAAATGTCAGTGCACTCTGTACTGAACCGTAATGAATCTTGACACAAGCAAATATTTTTGGCTTTTCTATCTCTGTTGCTTAAACAGCTTATCATGTACTTTCCGCTGTTGCATTGTTGATGTTGATGTTGTTCCGTCCAGCAAATCTACAGCTTGTACATAACGTAACCTGCAACTGGTGCTTAACTTGGTTGTGAAGACAACACATTAAACGTCGAGCATTTTAGCCACTTCATGAACGAGAAAGAATAATGACCATAATAATAAATCGAAAGAGTAAGGTTAAGGAGCTCTCGAGTTTTTCCTCCCCTTCCCCGCTCCACCGGTTTGCTACACGCGGAACCGAACAGCTGATGCTAGGATGACCTCAGGGGAAAGGCGTGTGGGGCGACCTTTCGGCGTGCCGCTTGCATAACGTCCACGCCATTGTAATGAGCATTCGAGGCACGCCTCCCTCGCATTAGCCAGGCGCAGGCGCTGACCTATGGACGAGCCACGGAAACCGTGATATTTGCACGCCCCGCTGGTCAAGGGTGAGTAACTGGAGACCATCTGTCAAGGTCAGCGTGACTATGGTGTAAGCTAGCAGAGAAACAATTTATAACGATACTAGCTTCTGTACATCACTATAATTTATATTACACGAGAAATTTTGAGTAGGTGCTGAGAGATCGGGAAATTTTCGTGGACGTCACAAGCAGTGGTTACATTATGAAATATGGTGCTTTCAGGTACACCGCAATATGAACGGTTGGTGTCTTTGAAAACTTGATTTTCATTTCGAATGCACAAATGTAAAAAAATATTTACGCTCAGATCAACAAAACGCTGTTCTCCTACACCTTTCCCAATAATGAAGTCCAACTTCAGACAAATAAATTTACTTTGATTAAGGTAATATACACACAAGGTGAAATACAAAGCTTATTTTTAAATTACATCTCAATCTAATTTTTCGCAATACTTGTAAGCTGTTCCTGTTCTTTTAAAATGTCACTCGGGACTAATGTAGTCAGTACAATCACTCCCATAAATTCGGGCGTCACACCCACAGTTCGGATAAACAACGCGACCAAAACGAAAATGGTCAGTATGGTGTACCCACAATACACGACCTTTCGAATGTACATTCTTGGTCAACACGTTTAAAAAAAATCTTACTACTGTATATTTACTAAATACAGAAAATTTCCTAAGAAAATTCAAATGTGGTCCAGCCAGACGCAAAACTTCCAAGTACGCACTAAGAGAATCTTGTGCCGTATAATTTCAGGCACTTGAAATCTGATGAAATAATTACTTATTGCAAAACTTCTACAATTTTATGTGAGTACAAATAATGCATTCTTACCCATTTTAATCTAAGCATTTCTGTATAATTCATGTATGCTTTCAACTTAAAGCTTCGATATCACCAGTAGTGTATGGTTTCTGAATACGAATTCGATAATAAAAGACTAGCATTTGCTTGGAAGCAAGCACGATGGGATAGAAACTGGCGCTTTCCGAATACACAAACAGCATTTTGTATTCGCATTACACACACAGCGCCTGCACAGAGCTGGGCGTGGGTGGGAGCAGCATACTGATAGCCTCATTATGAGGGGGATATTTATGGCAAGTGTCTTTGTAGCACTTTTAACACACACACAAAACAATAAATTCTTCAAGCAGTGACGCACGTACTATGTCCACAGTATCTATTCCGAAGCGAAATGTCAGAAGATAAGCGGGAGTAATTGAAAATTACAAAAATAAAAGGCATAGGCAAGACATGAGGAGTCTTTCTGTCAGAGCAGCTATACTCGGGTGACGTCTATGTCCTCTAACTACGCACACAGATTAAACGACCAGGCAACAGTTGTTAGCGCAGGCGTGTAAGCCCCAACATCATTACTGCGCCCATAACTGTATCCGCTCGTTACGAGTTCTGAAAACAAGTGTCCCATACTCGACACTAACTGCTCTTGATTGCTTGTTTACACTGTCGTAGCAATTATCATAATTGTAAATGCGCAACCGGTAATGATTGACAGGGTAATCGATTTATTAACATTTTCTAATTAAAATTAACATTGCTTCTAATCGAAATAAGAATGCGAGTAACAAGGTCGTACAGGACGACAAGATAGGAAAGTGGCCGCTTTAGTTCTAGATCGATAGTTGCTGATTCACAGTTGCTGGAGTGCTGTTATTTAGAGGCACGAACCGTTGCACGTGACACAAAAATGCTGCCAAAAAACTGTACGATAAAGTGCCAAAGGAAAAAGATAGACACGTTGAGAGAGAAAATTGAGACGTTGGCTTTAGCCATCGCGTGACAACGCAAATTTTTTGCCATATAATCTTCGTTGTACGAGGGCAATTACTTTTACTGAGCGGACAAGGGCACATACATAGATATTAAGATCGTGCCAAACATTTTCTACTGTCTTGTTGATGTTGCCAACATATAGTCGCGCGAGGCCGCAGGTACGGGAAGTAAAACTTTTCCAAAGCTGTTAAATTGAAGGAATGGGATTCAATTAAAATTTAAGCCGCGGCCAGGATTCAGCACTAAAACAAGTAACTGAAACGGTGATTGCACTGTCTTAATGCACGTCTCCCTCCACAACACACAATTCATTTCTACCTCATGTTCCCCTTTAACACAGTCCGTGGAATCACCGTATCCGTTACTTAGCGGTGGTTTAGTGGTTGCCCAAAAAAAAAAAAAAAAAAAAAAAACGCTTGTCTAGTAAGCAGGAGGTTCCACTGTTCGAGCGCCGGCCACGGCTCAGATTTGAATTCAGTGCCTCTCCTTCAATATAATATCTTTGATACATACATCGAGATAAAATATGTCTCTGGACATTCATTAAAATTTTACCATTCAAGCTATTTTTGTTTTCTATTGGCATCGCTGCTCCCTTTCGCGAATGCATTGTATTTATGCGGACGTTCTTATCACTTCACTGTCATCAGAACCAGCAAAAATAACAACATAAATCTTCCGTAAATGGATGTAGAAGAATACATTTATTTGAGGCTGTGTTGTTTAATGCTCGGCGGCGTGTTCCGCAACAGTCGGCAGATCTGGCCAAATACAGCCGTCGCACGAACGCTGTTGCGCGCCGCTTCCTCCCCCTCCCCCGGCACGTAAATTGTCATTACGTAAGCGGCGCTTACCTTGCCGCGAGGCGGGCGCAATGGGTGGCTGGGCCGGGCGGGCCGCGCAGTCGGTAACGGGTTATGAGTCGGCGAGGCCCGGGGTTAGCGAACTGTGTCCGCGCTTGCGGACTTTCTCCGGGGTTGCCTCAGCCCGGCGCAAAACGCGAACGGCCGGGGCGGCCGCTCTTTCTTGTGCGACAGCCGACCACCGCGGAAATGGCGTTCTGTCCGGCTGCCGGCTGCCGCGGGACACAGTCCGGGGGAAACGAACAGTCCATACCGCCAGCTACAGGCGAAGCTCTTATACTGCACACCACGCGACAGCAAAGGACACGTTAAACGCACCCACACGACCATGAGTACGGGCAAAATATTACAGAAACATCCTCAGTCACCTATTCTGGATGAGAAGCGGTGATCATAATTGAGCAACATCTCCAGTCCTTACAATAATACCTGGAGGGAGGATACGAAAATAGAAAGATAACAGACCTAGGACTTGTCGATCTTAGCTCTGCATATGATACAATTAACCACAGACTGCTGCTCCATAAGCTCTATAATGAACTATCAACTCGTTAAGATTATCGAGTCCCTCTTATAAAACAGACAATTTTATGTCCTTGATGAAAAAAAAAAAAAAAAAAAAAAAAAAAAAAAAAAAAAAAAGAGTATGTAGATGAACCAGAGAATTGGTCTGGCCAAAGGAAGTGTTTTGGCACCTTCCCTTTTTAATCTGTATACCAATGACCAACCGATGCCTAAGGATACAAAACATTTCCTTTATGCAGATGACCTGGCAATTACAGCACAGGGCTGGAAGACCTTTGGGGATGCAGAGCGAAAGCTAGAGACAGCCCTTAGAGAAATGTCAGAGTACCATAAAAACAACTTCCTCAAGCCAAACCCATCCAAGACACAAATCAGCACCTTCCATCTTCCAGCCTGGCAAGGTAATCGTAAACTTAACGTCTCTTGGAATAATACCACAGTGGAACATAGCACCAAACCAACTTACCTGGACGTAGTGCTCGATAGTTCTCTGACATATAGGTACCACTGCGAAATGACGTGCCAAAAGGTAACAGCGAGAAATAATATTTTTCGGAAACTAGCTAACAGCAAATGAGGTGCTAAACCTTCCACATTAAGAACCGCCGTACATGTCGTATGGTTCTCTACAGCTGAATAAGCGTTTGCAGTGTGGTTCAGGTCAACCCATGCAAAGAAAATCGACGTAAGTCTCAATGAAACATGCCGATAAACAACGGGTTGCATGAAACCTGCGCCTCTACCAAAACTATATAGAGCTGCAGGGCTTGCGATCCCAACTCTCAGAGAACATCACATGAATTCACAGGCTCAGACAAACCATCGAGGGTCGGCTTCCCCATCTTGATAATGAGTGTAAGCCCGAACAACTGAAATCCCGTAAAAGGATCTTAGCCACGAGAATAGAAGAATCACCAGATGATTACCCACCTAGAAGGAGGTGCCCAGTGAATTCACCACAAACTGGAAGACATGGAGGACACTGAACCGAATAAGAACGGGGGTGGCTCCAGTGAAGACAAACATTTAGGTGGGGTCTCGGAACCACGGATGATAAGTGTGCCTGCGGTGCTGTGCGGGATATGGAGTAGCTGCTCGCCTGCCCCAAATGCCCCTTATAGGTGCAACCCTGACGATTTATGGCTGAACAAGAAAGAATCTTTGGAACATGATCCTATACTGGGCTGAAAGATTGCGACCTAGTTTTCGGAAAAGAAGTAGGTAAAGTGTGTGTGCAATCAAGAAAAGAGACAAAAGATACTTAAGAAATAAGTGAATTTTAAATATTCGTGATTTTAAATAATGTTGAATGAAAAGGAAATAATAGGACAATGTAAAAGAAGAGTTCCGAGTAATCGTCCTAAAGTGCTCAGGTATTATGCTGTGTATCACTGAAAATTAACTAATTAATTGGTGCGATAAAAATACTTCTTTGGCAGAAGAAAGACGACAAATACATGATTAAATGATTGTCCCTATTAAATGACGACTGATGGACTGGTGGTCAGCACATTTCTTTCAAAATAAATAAAAATAAAGAGAGAGAGAGAGAGAGAAGCAGTAATAGCAACATACAGAGATTCGTTAGGCCTGAGCAAAATTTCTGTTACTGTATTTTCTGCACTATCAGTTGCAAGGCGGGATCAAATAATTTTCATTCGAAGGCCATACAGTCCAGAAACGGTATGCCATTCAGACAAAATCACGGTAAGGAGACTCTCTTGTCAATGTCAAGACAAGTGCGCTCGCAAAATCATAAAATATGCGTTTATATTTCAAGTTTGCAATCGGTTTCACTAATATCTTGACATATCAATTAGTCATTTATTCCTTGACAGAGCACCGTAATTTTATGTTTCAACACAATGAAATAGTGTTCCGCCTTGCAGAACCAACTATAAACGTTAACAAAAACAGTAATTGAAGGCACTGTGATAACTAGGGAGGGAACATCACTGATGTCGCGGATATATGAATACTCGAGTTAGACAGGAATAAGAGCGTGAAGACAGCTGGTTGTAAACTGGTGAAATATCTTTCTACCTAACAAGTCTTTGTAGATGCTGACTGCTTGATGATTATATTTGCAAAATACGCGGTGAGCTAACTGTTTGTTTATTTGTGTGTTCCAGGTGAGTAAACGGAGCGACGCTGAATTCGTCGTCTGATGTAGATGCCATTTAGCAGCGATGAAGGTTGCTGACACTTTGGTAAAGTAAGCTTTCAATAATTTTATCAAGTATGAGCCCGTACTGAAACCGTAGTGCAGAGCGACTATAGTCAAATAATTAGAAGATGACACCAATCAGTTCCAAATATTTTCTTTATTATGACATAACTTCAACATGAAGATTCAACATCTTTACCCTTCATTTTAAACATTCATAATCTAGATCTGCCACAATAAGGAATTTTTTCGCGAATGCTTGTTGTATTGTTATCATCTTCTAAACACAAGCTTTCAGTAACTGGAAATGTGAAGGCTTTTTTTTTCTCTTTCTTTCTTTAATGTGACTTTTGAAAACCCGATGTAGATACGGTGCATATATTTTTCAGACCTTTTACCTATATCATTCTATATGGACTTTAGAAAAGCTAATATATTATTTTTGCGATTATCACGCCAGTGTGTTGAAGAAAAAACTTCATTCTCAACAGGTTTCAGATCCTAGAAAACTGCCACAAGTCGTACTTAATATTGTTTATTCACCGGTTTCGTTCTTTAGAATACTAACAGCATTGTCAGAATGTACTTTTTAAGTACAGTAGTTGGCTGTTAGTTACAGGAAATGCTTACTATTGCTAAGGTTATGAAATATATTTGCTACTTGGATGTTTCAACTTTTTCTGAAATTCGAGGTGTAGGTTAACTTCACATTTCTACACAGAAAAACAAGACAAAATCAGAATAGGTTAAACTCAAAGACAACACTGTAAGACAAGTCGCGTGAAGATACAGCACAGGCTCGAAGCTCGGTATCTTAATCTAAGAAGTGACAATGTGAAACTGGTTATGTTCTGTTCTTATACGGCATCAATTTAACTCAAGATTTCGATACGACTTATAGATAACTGCATAATTCTTTTTTTTTTTTTTTTTTTTTTTTTTTTTTTTTTTTTTTTTTTTTTTGGAAAAACATGTCTAGTATGGAAACAAAATATAATTCCTTCCTTACAAGGAGTTTCGGGCTTGCAGCCGGATAATATCGACTTTGGTCATGATATTTCGGCTGACAGCTATTCAGTCATCTTCGTGTGAGCGATATACATAGATTTCTGGTGTATGTCACTACCTTCATACCACAACTGGACATGGAGACGCATCCGCAAGAGCAGTCCCTACACAAACTCCCTCAGTCGTATTTAACACCCTTTACGAATACTGCCCCATCAGTGGCGCACAGGACCTAAAGTAAACCTGTCTTTAGAAGCACTTCACCAATGACCAGCATTGAGACACACTTGAGAAGAAGGAAAGTAGGAAGACTCACTGCTTTACGTACTAATCTCACGCTAGAAATCCCACCCACATCTTTCTCTCACTTCTGTCCAAAGGTTCCCATAATCTCGGCGCTGCCGTGCCTCAACTTCTTTCTTCGTTCACACGAGGCCGACTAATAATCACCACCGACTAATGAGTTTCCCACCACAGTTGTCGTGATGAAGGTGTGACTCTGTGAAACCGCTGGCTCCCTTAATAAAACGCATTCGCACGTTGGTTCAGTGGGAGGAAACGGTACGGGCGGTTGACCAATTCAACCACAGCAACGCCAAATGCAAGCTAGGTGATAAGTGAGACTAGTTCATGGTGTAGGGCAAAGCTTTCCAAACTGGATGTCGCCACAGCCTGTGGTGACGGACAGTAGCATCAAGGGTGTCGCGAGACTTGCAGATTCAGGATTAAAAACTAATAAAAACGTGTAATCAGTGCAAACCATCTTTCTCTTCGTTCAGTTTCTGTACATTGGCGCTTTGTATAGAGCCGTGGCTTGACAAGTTCTATGAGCGGCAATAGTAAGAATTTGTCCACTTTCCTTTTATTTTGTTTTCTGTGTTTCGTTCGTGACAACTATTATTTATTAACAAAATACAACAATTATTAATGACAATTCGTTCAGTTGAAAGCTATTGTATTTTCCAACACTCGATGTAAATCAGAATCATAGAAAAAATCTTCCAACTCAAGTAGGAAGAATCAGATTTATACAAATATTTCATTTCTAACCATCAAGATTGCCCTAACTGAGTAAAAGAGCAGTCGTCGCTTAGTTTCAGCGTGTGATAGAACATTTACACCAACACAAATATAGTGACAAGTGGAAGTTAGACATGGAAATGTATGTACATTTGTCCACCATCAAAATTCATGTAATACAGAGTCATGAATTTCCTGAAACATTTTAAGAGTAATGAGTATGTATAAAAGTGTTTCAGCTGCAATTATACTGATCGTAAAAACAAAATATGAAAAAATAGTATTTCTTTAAAAATTTTGCCACAGAAGCAAAAAAATTATTAAAATTAGTGAAAGAGCTCCGCTCAAAATGACACGTATTAGAAGGGTGTCACCACGGGGACACGTTTCGAAAGCGCTGGTGGATGGCATCACCATTAATACATTATTCAGAAGTTCGAACATTATGGGATTGTTTTTCCTACTCATGCGCATCTCTATACATTTTTCAACATTGAGAGATAGCTGCCATTTTTTCCACCAACTAGAAATTTTGTTTAAGTCATCCTGTATGCTATTACAGTCAATTACAGACGACAGCCTCCCATACACCACAGCATCATCAGCAAACAGCCGCAAATTACAAGTTACTCTCTCCATCAGATCATTTATATAGATAGAAAATAATAGCGGTCCTATCACACTCCCCTGGGGCACACCTGACGATACACTCGTCTCTGATGAACACTCGCAGCTTAGTACAACGTACTGCATACTGGTACCTAGGAAGTCTCCCTGCCACTCACAAACCTGATGTAGGGGCAAGTAAAGCAATACCCAGCATGTCACATCACCGTCACGATTGTAACGGTAACCTCCTGATGTGGTGCTACTTTCATTTCTGGTGGTGACACCATGTTGATAATGACGTCGAATCATCTGTTGCGTTTACGTGCCTAATCGGTTACTTCAAATGTTCAAATGTGTGTATAGCTTAAGGGACTTAACTGCGGGGTTCTCACTCCCTAAACTTACAAACTACTTATGAACTAGCTTATACTAAAGGCGACACAAACATCCATGCCCGAGGGGGGATTCGTACCCCCGACGGCGGTCGGCCGCGCGCATCGCAACACGGCGCTCCAGCATGCGCGGCTAATCCGCCGCGGCTCGGTTACTTCATAAGCTCGCGTTTTGCTCACTGGACGGTATCGCGTAGGCAGCAGAGAAATCTTGAACACCAGGTGGAGAGAGAGGGAGCCGACATGGGAAGTTGTAAGTTACGCAAGGGCCGGAGTTGGCACGAGAGGCGGGGAACCAGAGCGCAGAGCGCGCGAGCGGGCAGCGCCGGGCCGCTGGCGGCGGAAGCGGCGGCGAGTGGGCGTTGGTTCCAGTACGTGCCTCCCCCGCCCCTCCCCCCTTTCTCCAGACACGCCTCCGCCGCTCCCGCCGCCCCCGCAGCCGACACCCCGGAACCGACGCCGTATTCGCCAGTAGCGCCTGCCGCCGGCATGCGAAGCAGAGGCCACTGGTCCAATGCGAGAGGGCTATTGCTTGCTCTTTCATATTTTATTCTCTGGGAGAAATCAAATGTTCAAATGTTTGTAAATCTATCGGACCAAACTGCATGGTCATCAGTCCGTAGCTTACAAACTACTTAAACTAAGGTAAACTAATCTAAGGACAAACACACATCCATGCCCCAGGGAGGACTCGAACCTCCGATGACGAGCAACCGTGCGCTCTGCAGCGAGGCGCCTTAAACCATTCGGCTACTTCACCGCAGCTCTCTGAGATATCTTTTACTGTGTTGGGAAGAGCATTACGTAGTATTTTAATTCATAAAATGCAGCAACCAGTTGCTTGTAATAATTAATTTCCGACGACCGGTTTCGGGCGCTTGAGTGCCCTTCTTCTGGTTCCTATACATGAAAGCCAGTACATATTAGTATTTCAGTAAAGCATACATAACGTACAGAAGTCGGTTACAGAAATTTAAAAGTATGAGTACAAAAGTATTCGGCATGACTGTGCTACAGTGATGTAGTTTTGAAACAAAATAGATTGTAATAAAAGATATGTTCATATAAAGGGATAAAATTTACACTTACATTTTAGTATTGTAGCTTAAGAGATGTATATCCTACATGCTAGCAGGAGACTGAGCGCTAAGTGCAGAGATTAAGCAAGTAATAACAATAATCAACTGCTGGATGAGGCTCATAGTGAAATATGTAAAATAAAGCCGTGGATGAAACACAGAAATAACTGATGTAGTTGACAATAAGACCGTAAGTTCAAGTGTTCAAGTGTTTGTAGAAGTTATGGGACTTAACTACGGGGTCATCAGTCCCTAAACTTAGAAACTACTTATCAACTACCTTATACTAAGGACGGCACAAATATCCATGCCCGAGGGGGGATTCGAACCCCCGACCGTATTGGCCGTGCAGACCGTGACTGGAGCGCCTCAGCCCCTCAGCCACCGCGGCCGGCAATAAGAGCGTAAAAAGAGTACCAAGCGACTGATAAATCAGACGCTTAACAGATTAATATTCAGTAGTATAATAAGTACAATGATAAGTGGCGCCATAGGCGGAATATTTCGGAACTAGTCGCTGACACACTAGTAGGAAGCTTAGAATGCAGCTATCAGGGCAACTGTCAATATAAACAAAGTGTCATTGTGTCTATGACTTCAAATTCTCATACAACTAAGTTAAGGATGTGGTTATAGAGCATAAGATGCGTGAACTAATGTACAAACGAATGTGAATGGTTTCAACAATATTAAGCTAGTGTTACAGTTCGTGCATCTACTCCGACAACTATAAAAAGTTCTACAGTCAACTTGCTAGAAATACGGCAAAGAGGACAATCCTGCAGAGCAGATCATTGTACTCTAAGACACAATTAGAATAAGTTCTGAATGGTTTCATAAAAATTTCCAATTCACCATCACGATGGTAGTGACTATTGCATAGTACAATTTGACGAATTGATATGTGCTGTAAGTTAAACATAGAGTATATGGTCAGGTGAACAAGTATCCCATGGGAAAACTCCGCCCGTATTCCGTGTAAGATCTGATTGAGTCTTACTCTCAGTCCACTAAAACCCTCCGGCAATTTTATCAATATCTAACATACCACAAGTTATTTAATTATGCCGTTTATATAATGTAATTGTGTTAAGCTACGTTTCTGTTGTTGAGAAAAGTTGTTTAATCGTTAGTTTAATAGAAAGATGACAGGCGTGAGACTCTAGAGAGCTCCGCTGGCGCCAAAATGTGGCTGGCTCCGTGTTGGGAGTGCTTGCCTACGCGGACGCGCACGTGTCGGGCACGTGGCCGCTGCGGCGCGCAGACCGCGGCCGTTGCGTCAGCAGCGCCCTCGCGAAGATGCGGCACCGGTGGCCCTGCCCGTCCTAGACCCCGATACCCGCGCGCCGGAGAAAGCGCCCGCCTCCACGCACCACACGCAGGCGCCGTCACCCGTATTGCGTCTCTGCCGTCAGGAGCTCTGTCTCAGAACAGTGGCAGCCGAGCGCAGAACTTCCAGACTTTCACTAGGCTTCATGCATTCTGTACATGAATTTAAAATTCCAGATGATGCCTCCCTTTCATTCTCGCCTAATCAGTACAATCAAATATTACAACAATCTCCTCGATTCCGCCGATAGTGTTTTACTAAACAAATTATATGTTCACGAAAGGCCGCGGCGGAATATCCGTGCGCACTGAGGTGCCGTGCTACGGTGCGCGGCCGTTCGCAGTCGGGGTTCGAGTCCTCCCTCGGGCATGGATGTGTGTGTGTGTGTGTGTGTGTGTGTGTGTGTGTCTGTGTTGTCCTTAGGTTAGTTTAACTTAGTTTAGGTAGTTCGTAAGCTAGGGACTAATAACAAAGCAGTTAAGTCCTATAGAACTACAAACATTTGAACATTTTTTGTTCAAGAAACTACAGCTAGCATATGTCTGACACTTTAATGCCACTAACAAACTTAACAGGCAAACACCAACAGGATACAGTAGTCACCAACCCACGTTTTGGGAGTGAAAATTTGAATATTGCTGGAAAATTTTACCTCCGAGGGTTTTGCTGCAATCCTTGTCTACAATATGTTTGGCTTGAACTGTTAGCTCGGTTCAAAAACGTAAATGTTGTTTGTTTTAACTTCAGTATTCTCGCATATGCAGCTGACACAGCCCTGATGAGTGAATCAAAGCACGAGTTGAAAGGAATGTACCAACAAATAGACAGCTATGTACAGAAGGTTCGGTTCAAAGTAAATCGAGAATAAACAGAGTTTATGCAATTAGGAACAAGACGAGTAAGAAGAATTTTTGGAGACAAATGACATGAATTTCGAGACAGTACACTAATTCAAATACTTGGGGTCTTGGTTTACCACAGACGACAAAATAGAAGTGGACATCAAAAAACGAATAGCAGTGGTTATGAAATTATGCATTTCCTCAAAGAGACGCTCGGCTCTAAATCAGTTTCAGCGATGAAAATCTATAACACAGTGATATGCCCAGCGACAATGTACGGCTCAGAAACATGGAGCATGACTAAACGAGACAAGGAAAAAATTATTAATATTTGTAAGAAAAGTATTGAGGAAGATATAGAGACCAATTTTAGATAACGGAGAATGGAAGAGGAAAACGAATACGGAAATCTACCTTCCGATGCGACAGCCAAATATCGTACAAAAGATAAAGAGCAAGAGAATACAGAAGGAAGACAAGCAAAGATGGTACTAGAAGGGAAAACACCGAACTCCCCATTGGGCGACCAAGGCAGCGCTGGATGAACGACCTGACGAAGCACCTGGCAGCTCTGGGGATTGAAAGCATCTGGAGGGACCGGGCGCAAAACAGGAAGGAATGGAGGGAGTTTGTGGAAGCAGCGCGTGGTCTGCAAGGCCTGTGATCGCTGCATTGTTGTTTGGTTTTTAATAGTCTGGCGATATAAATGCGTGACCTGTGCCGATGGTTGATAGGTGGCCACTTGCACTCCATTTAGCAAGGCCTGTATGCCTTCTGAAGAGTGAGCGCATTAGTCATGATGTGAATAAATGATGGAGAAAATTACTTATCATGCATACACCAAAAGTCGTTCCTTAGGTATAGAACAATTCCGCATCATGCTGAGGCATGTAGCAGTGGTTACAGACGTCCCAATTAAATTGTGATATCTCCCGTCCTCTTTGCTGTTTTATGAACGATATTAATAGATTTTGCAGTAGGTTTTACACTCTTCGGTGGCTCTTTTACATCCAACAATGTTCTGCAAAATGAATTCACTAAAATGGGGCGAAGTGATTCGGGGCGTACAGATTCGCTCATAGTTGGCTATAATAAAATGGTGGGTAGTGGTCACAAAAACGTTAGCATGTCGGTGTTAATTGGCAGAGTGCTTTCCCTGGTAGCCACTGCACGGCAGCGAGACGTAAGGCTGCGGCTGTTGGCAGCAGCAGGAGGCGCTGGCCTTGACGCCGGCAGCTGGACCTGTCGCCGCGAGGCGGCCGCGCGACCGCCTCCCACGTGGTCACTGTGCAACAGGCGAAAAGTAGATCTCAACCTTCAAAGAGGAACTTTAAATATTTTGTTCAAAGTTTGTGAGACCCTACAGTTAATTATTATAAAAGTAAACAATGAGTAGCTTACTGTTTGTGACAATTTTTTGTTGCATCCTAATGAACTCCCAGAAGGACCAGGAACAACCGACGTCTTAAATCGACCATAATTTGTAAGAGGAAAACTTCAGTAGCCATCTAATGAAGCTCTCTGTTCGAGATATATAACGACACTCTTGTTTAAGAAATAACGTAATTACCAGTGGCCCATTATGTTCCTTTATACTTTCTATATTCTCTTATATACACTTGTGTCAACTACATAAAGTCTATCATATTAATAAATGGCCGGCCGCGGTGTCCGAGGAGACTAAGGCGCTCCAGTCACGGTCTGCACGGCCACTAAGGTCGGGGGTTGAATCCCCCCTCGGGCATGGATATTTGTGCCGTCCTAGTTCGTAAGTAGTTCATAAGTAGTTTGTAAGTTTAGGGACTGATGACCCGTAGTTAAGTCCCATAGACTATACAAACATTTGAAACATTTATTAATAAATCCGTCTCTTCGTTCAGTCGCTTCAAAATTGTTTATTGCTGAAAGAACAAAATGGAGCTTCCGCAGTGTTGGTATTAATTTTTTTTCTTTTTTTTTTTTTCTTTCTTTTTTTTCTATTTTCAGTTGTCTTAAAAATAACGACAGGTTTCCTTTAAAAAAATAGGTCTGTGTTAAAAATAATACTTCCGTGCATTTTTAATGCTTTGTATTAAGCAATTACACCAGCCCCACGCCTCACTTTCTGTTTGTGGATTTAGTCGTTCACTATTTGTTGTGGCTTACGCAGCATTTCCAGTGGTAATGGGCCTGATGACCTAACTGTTTAGTCCCCTAAAAACCAAAAACAACAACAACAACCAGTGGTAATCGAATGTGTCTCACCCTGTGTATCAGAGATATTAAATTGAAGGAGAGATATTGAATTAAAATTTGGGCTGTGGCCTGGATTCAACTCCGGACCTCCTGCTTACTAGGCAAGCACTATAACCATTAATCCACTGCGACCTAATGGAAGCGTTGATTGCACGGACTGTCTTAACGCACGTTTCCGTCCACAACACAAACATGAGGCAGAAATTAACGTCGCTGTGGCTTCGTTGTTATACTGCCCGTCTAGTAAGCATGAGGTCCTGGCTTCGAATCCCAAGCGCAGCAAAAAAATTTTTAAAGCAACGCCTCTCCTTCAGTTTGATATCTTTGAAATATTTTAACGATAATAAAACGGAAAAATTGTGTTTCATATTTGGAAATTTTTTCGTAATGTGTAATGCTGCAGCCTGAAACTCAGTACCTGGAACGTACAGGCAGATGGGCAGCCGTGAATGCGTAGCTCGTTGCTCAAGCGTCTCCTCGGAAAAGATGTCTGAATGGCAGAGGTGTGAAAGCTTATCCGGTGCGGTGTCGGCTACCGGGCGCCTCCTGCCGCCACCTGTTTCGCAAGAGCCGCAGGTCGCCGTGGACTGTGAGCCACGTGGTCGCGGTGACGAGCCGTGAGGCAACGCGTCTAGTGACGCAGCCGCGGCGGGAAAGCAGCGAAACAGCACCGCGTGCCGCGCAGTGTGCGTCACGTGCACGCGGACTCGGAAATCAGTTGACACAGGCTGCCAGGTAGCTGCCGAGTATCTTTCGGGAGACGTTCAATACGGCTGCGCACTGTCGCCATACGAACAAAACACGGTCGTACTAAACATCAGACCAACCGCGTGAGTGCATTGGAGAGTTTGTAGCGAACACAAGGCCAGTGCGAAAGAAACGGACGTCGGTCGGGAAGTGTCAACACCTCAGGAGCACCGCCAGGCGGGCGCGGTCCGCGAACGGAGCGCCCAACGCGGGACAGGCCTGAGAGAGCTGCCAAGGCCACAGAGGGCGGCCGAGACGGGCGCGGACGTCCGACAGAGCACCATGGTAGAGACGACAGCTTACTAGCAACGCCACGTGGACGCGGACCACCTACAAAGCGCCCGACGCCTTCTGGACATAAATAGACACGATCCTCCAAAAAGGCAGTCTCATGTTGCACCTGAAGAAGGCAGCGAGTTACGCGGCCGAAATATTGTGCCAGAGCGACACAAACATCCGGCAGTAAATCCGTTTCTCACCATGTCTAGTTTTCGCCGGGAAAGCCTCAAGGGATACATTTTTTTCTTTATTGTTATTTCATTCTCTTAGTAGGGCGGGCTGTCAGCACCTAAGGCGCTCTTCAGCATACAGAAATTACACATTTAATGAAGAAAATAACAAAATACAAATGAAGGACAAAAATTAGATAAAACATATAACATTGCGGAAAAATTGAAGATGAGCATCGTTGAAATGGAGTAACAAGTGTGCAGTATTACATAAAATCACAAAGCGACGAAAACGGAGAAGCACTACATTGAACAACTGAAGTACTGAGTCACACACACAGTTAAAAAAACGCAGGCGTCGGCTGCGAGATGGCCGTACGCAGTTGTATTAAAAGAACGCTGATGATTTACACTTCGACAGAGACACAGACGATGCACACACAAATGATGATGAATGTGACGGGTATAGATGGGGAAGGAGCAAAAGGGATGGGGAAGAGAGGGGAAGGGGGGAGGGAGCTAAGGAGGGATGACAGGTGGGAACAGGGCCAGGGTAAATGAAGGGGGCTGGATGTCCCCGGAAGCCGAAAGGAGCAAGAGGTGGGATTCTAGAGGGACTGGCAAGAGGAGGGGCGGTGAGGAAGGTGGGGAGTGGGGCCGTCTATGTGGGATCAGGAACCGAGAGGGGTTGGAGGAGGAGAAAGGGAGGATCAGAGCTGGTACTAGGGATAGACGTCTGGCCGAAGGTAGAGGGAGAGTGCAGAAATTGCTACGGGAAAGGGAAAGGAGGGCGGACAAGTGGGGAGCAGGGAGGATACAGTGGTAATGGCGCGACAACGGACCAGGATTGGAGAGGAGAGGATGGACAATAGGGTGAGAGGAATCCAGTTTACGGTAGAGGAAACGGAGACGAAGGTGTTCAATGAAGCGGACAATGTGGGGGAAGGCGATGAGGTCACAGAGGAGTCGCGCTGGGAAGGGGGTAGGGAGGGATACCGAAGGCGAGGCGGAGGGCGTGGCGATCCAGGATCACTAAGGACTTGTTGAAGGATCTGGGGGGAGGGGGGTGGGCAGACATCCAAGCAGGCTGGGAGACGCAAAGGATGGGGCGGATGAGGGATTTGTAGGTAACAAACAAAGCGTGATAATCTATTTATAATTACGCTGTTGCATAACTAAGAAGAGTCAGTTACATACAATTCTGGCAGTAGCCATAAGGAGCGATTGGAAGTATAACAGCTATATAAAATAAGTCGCTAGTAAATCAGATGCCAGACTGAAATTCATTGCAAAATTCCACAGAAAATGTACTCCGTCAACAAAGGAAGTAGTTTAGAAAACACTCGTTCGCCATCTTTGTCGATTCGAATCAGATGGGGTTGATGTAGGGGATTGAGAAGATGCGCACCGCAACACGGAGCTCCAGTACGCGCGGCTAATCCGCCGCGGCGTGTCTTTATCAGTAAAATTTATTTATCGTGTCCCGTATATTCCACATTCCGATATTGTGAAATGATTTATGGATACGACTTAAAACTAAAAGTCATTTCTCCATCTTGCGCTTTATACTACATTGTCGAAAGAAATTAATGCAACTGAAAAGGCGACGTCGATTTTGATCCGATAACAGCAGATGCCACATGACAGTTGTATTGATAATGGTTTCGTCATAGTCCGACAGCATAAAGCATAATCACATAGCTGAAACGCCATCTGTGTGTACCCTTTATTACGGAATACTGATACCCAGAAGACGTATAGTGAAATCAACGATTGACAAACAGGCGCCACGCGCACCCGAGCTTCCTGAAGCCAACTGAGCGAGTTTGAAAGGGGTCGGATTGTGGCCTTCCGAGTAGCGGTGTGCTACTTTCGAAAAATTGCCACACAAGTTATACGTGCGGCGTCAGCTGTACCACGAAGCTGGTTGCAATGGTCACGTGAGCCCCCATCACACGCATAGTCGAAGTTCTAGACGTACACGCAGCACAAGCGTGCGCCAAGATCATTGGTGCCAGATCCTACTGCCGTCACCACATAAATAACGGGGTTTGTAGGCCCAGTTCCCAAACCAGCAAAGCGACAATGGGCACACATAATTTATCCAGTCGTCCACTCACGACAAGGCACCACTTGGAACGGCGGGGCCGGGCGCAGTGGCCGAGGGGACTGCGGCGCGTCAGTCTCGGTCTGCATGGCCACTACGGTCGGGGGTTCGAATCCCCCTCGGGCATGGATATTTGTGCCGTCTTTAGTGTTAGCTAGTTCATAAATAGTTTGTAAGTTTAGGGACTGATGACCCCGTAGTTAAGTCCCATAACCTATACAAGCATTTGAACTTGAACATTTGGAACGACGGGCTGTGGTCTTTAGCGATGAAAGCCGATTCTGCCTACACCCAAGTGACGGTCGTTCGCGCGTACGACGTAAAGCTGGAGAGCGCGGTCTCGCAGAGTGCACATGTCCAAGGCACAGTAGCCCCATTACAGGCTGTGTGGTCAGGTTTACTATGATGATGATGATGATGATGATGATGATTGGCGTTTTAGGGCGCTCAACAGCGAGGTCATCAGCGCCCGTATGCTAACGAAAAGAGATGGGTTACAATGAGCTAAAGCTCTCGATCTCCTTTGTGGTTTTTGAAGGAAACCCTTAGCAGTACTCGGTAAAAGTAGAATGCTGCACTGTTTTCTGACATTATTGCAACAGAAGGGTGACGTGCTCTTCTAACAAGATAATGCTCGTCTACACCGAACGCTAAACTCATCTGCTGTGTAAGATGTAACTTCCCTGGCCAGCACGATCTCCGGCCTTGTCTCCAAAAATGTTCAAATGTTTGTAATTCTATCGGACCAAACTGCATGGTCATCAGTCCGTAGCTTACAAACTACTTAAACCTAGGTAAACTAACCTAAGAACAAACATACACTCCCATGCCCCAGGGAGGACTCGAACATCCACGGCGAGCAACCGCGCGCTCCGCAGCGAGACGCCTTAGACCGCTCGGCTACTCCACCGCGGCCCTTGTCTTCAATCGAGCATATGGGATACGATGGGACGCGAACTGACACCCCACAACAATAGAATTGTGTGAACAATTCGATCAGGAGTGGAATAATGTATCCCAAGACAGTATTCGCTATCTGTAGGAATGGATACCAGAATCAGCACCTACAGCAGTTCTGTATCTACACCGCGTACTAAGTCGAGCGCTATGCCATGGATCGACACCAGTTAGAAACTCCAGTACTGCTTTAGCTATTCTTCTATAAATGTAATCATTTTATATATTCCAGATGCAATGTTGAGTCACTTGGAAAAAACTGTGAGAGTGTGTACTGGTTTTAATGTGGGGCAGTGTTTACTGTCGCCGCGGTCCAGCCCGTTGTTACGCAACGCCTGCGGGAGGAGTGTCGGCAGCCCGCGGCGCGCCCACGCCCTGCGGTTTGCGCAACGGCGCGCAGCAGGCGGCCGCTCCGCTCTGTCCGCCGTCTTATGACACGGAGAAAGGCGGACCGTATCGCGGCCGCACTCCACATTTATAACCGGCTGTCGGCTGTTTCCTGCGGTCTGCCGCTTCTAAACCACGTTTTCTTCGAGCGCTCTGCAATTTTCCTTACACTTCCCGTTATGTGACACTCGTCATCATCCGTTCACACAACTGATGCCTAGAAATTAGCAACGGTAGCTTCAAGAATAAATAATACCTAAACAGATAACTTTACCCATTCGCAGTTAATATCATACGTTCTGTCAATATGAGTAGATAATAACTGCTGGACCAAAGTGACGTCTGTTCTTTCGGACAAGTCCGAAAGCACAGACGCCACATACAGTTCACCCATATAAATGCCGATGACGGAAATGATGCTATCTTTAGTGCGGAAGCACTCCTAGGCCCTTACTCCTATGGTAATTAGTTTAAAATAACTACGAGTTTGAGTTCCAGTGGGCAGGGGCACTGTTGAGAATTTGTTTCAGACGGGAGGCGTACTTGAGTAATTCCATGCAGGGGTGCTGGTCGCTGTGTCCCCAGCGGTGAAGAGGTCAGCGCAGGTGCCTAGAAAGCGGGAGACACGGGTTCGTTTCCAGGCTGGGTGCACGTTTTCAACTTTACCCATTCGCAGTTAATGTCACACATTCCGAGAATATGAACATACAATGTTCTGCGTCAAAAACCACAACTAAGTTATGACTCTCCTTAAAAAGTGCAAAGAAAACTTTTTGAGTGTGTCTCTGTGTTTGTGGTGGACTCCACAGCATTCTCACGTCCACATGCGTAAATGAAACGAGAGAAAGATTTAATATAATCAGAAGCGTCCTCTGCCATGCAGTTCACAGTAATTTTAAAAATATAAAAGCCCTGTGGGGATGAGCGTGCACTCTAAGGTGCCTTGCTGCGAAGGGGGCGTCTCCTCCTCGACGGAGGTTCGAGTCCTCCCTCGGGCATGGCTGTGTATGTTGTCCTTAGTATAAGTTACTTTAAGTAGTTTGTCAGTCTAAGGGCTGATGACTACTGCAGTTCGGTCCCAAAGCTTTACAAACATTTGAATATCTGAAATGTAAAAGATTATCGGTGTCTGTCTAGTTACATCACGATGACAACATAATAGTCAAATTATTATATTTGATTTATTCAATTTCAGTATTACTGATTACAGAATGTGTGCCTCTGGACATTCTCTACGAAGAGCATCATTCGCTTTGTTGCACAAATACTACTCCGGACTTGTTCTTGATGAGAACACTTTTTTCTGCCGTTAAATCTGTAATAGTGTTTACATATTAATCGCTGTCTTCAAACCCTGAGAAACTTCTTTATACATCGGACATACATACCTATCTAAGCAGTAAATCACTACAGAGCACTCTATAATTTAACTTCTTTTCTCTTACATATTTTTGGAAACATTTTTGTTTCTCTATTTTTGGGTCAACTGCACTCTATAAATTTCTTTTCTCTTATTTGCTTTGCATTCGATTATCATACGGCATGAAAGAAAACCATTACACTTAAAAGAGAGTCGTGCAGTAATAATAAAGAAGGCTAAAAATGTTTCGTTCAGTCAATACGATGTACAGTGTTTCAACACGAACCCGTAGTAGAATAATGGAAAATATATACAAGGGCTGTGCTATCTAAGAACAAGACATTGAAAGCCGACCCAATCTGAATTTGACCTTGATCGGTGTGGATATAGAGACGCATAAAGAAAATGGAAATAAAAGAATGTGAGGCAAGCAGCTGACAGCGGGAATCCTTTTGTTTTCATAAGCTTTCCCATAAGGAGTGTGTATCAAAACACATTCATTATGTTATACAACGTCGTGCTGCTTCTACTGGAAGCCATTACTCTGGCCGGCTGGTGACCTTGCGCCAACTTGTGGAGCGGCCTCCAGAGGAATGGCTGGCTAAGTTTAGCCGCCGTCCGGACACCGACTGCTGGCCACCGGCCTTGGCGTGGTCGTGGTCGTGTCTCCGACGCCGCTCCATCGGGCTGTCGGGTCGCCCGACAACTAAAGCAGGACCACTTGAACCACTGGTTAACGCACTAGGCGAGTTCCTACACTGCTCTAGTACTGCTGTTTAAATTTTGGATAGCCCTAGTTATAAAGTTCTCTCTCCGACATTTTGGTTTTTAGCCTGTCCTCCAGTTGAGGCATATACTTTGTTTTTCGAAATAATTTATACTGCAGCTGCCTCTTTTTACTAGTGACTGCCGCAGTATAAATTATTTCTCAGAAGTTTATAATAAAGTCGCAGACCTCATATCAATCCACATAACATGGATAAATTTATATACTTTGTTTCTAACGACGCACTAAATGAACCGCCTACTTCATTCTCCCCCAAGTACCAAAAAAAAGATGTCCATGAAGTCAATAAAATAAGACCAACACCCACAAAGAACTAATTTGAATCCAGCATTATTCCCAAATATAAGTTATATATGTCCGAAAAAACAGAACCATATTTGATCCTGTAGTTATTACCTATTCATATTCACGGAACTGCGAGTGGGTTACATTGAAAATATGTACCCAGCCGAGATTCGAACCGGGTCTCCCGATTTCTAGGCATTTGAGCTGACCACTACACAACTCGTCGCGACACAGCGATCACCACACCTGCTCTGACTACTCAAGTACGCCTCCCGTCAGACACAAATTCTCAACTTTACCCTGTCCAATGGAACTCAATATCGCATTTATTTATTTATTTAAAATTGATTCCCGTAAGAGTAAGGATCTAGCAGTGCCTTTAGACTGAAGAAAGAATCATTTCTGATCATAGGAATACTGTAGAAGTTATATATCAACACCATTCCGCTCACGGGCAATAATCCTTCCTTCAGTGCAGAGGCACTGCTATGCCCTTACTCTTACAGGAATCAGTTTGAGGGGAAAAAAACACGACTTTGAGTAATAGGGGGGCAGGGTAAAGTCGACCATTTGTATCTGACGGGACCTATGCTTGCGTGGTCTGTGCAGTTCTGGTGATCCTGTGTCCCCAGTGGTGTACACGCTTACCTGGAATAGAGGACACCGTCATAAAGTAGGCGGTTCCTCCATTGCACTTTGGTTGAGCTGATCCCTGCGATACTCCTAATGTAACTCGAGCGCTTAATTTTTTTGAATGTGGACTGTGGTTTGGGGGTTTCACCGCAACTGCCTGTAAATCTGGAGACCCGGATTCGAATCCCAGCTGGGCCACATTTTCATCTGCACTTATTCGCAGTTAATGTCATACATTGTATGAATGTGAAAATTATTCAGAAGATTCTCAATAGAAAAATTGAAGCCATACCACATTCACACTATAACCAGCCCACAACGTACACAGACTGAAAACCAAATGATGTTTGTTACTTTTTTTCATAAAATTTCAAATAAGGTAAGGAATCTTCCTGGCAGATAAAAATTGTGTACCCGACCAGGATTAGAACACAGGAGTTTAGTCTTTTTAACAAAGAAACTTCATCATCGGGTACAACACTTATATATATATATATATATATATATATATATATGCGTGGCGTCTGTTCTTTCGCCACACATATATATATGCAACTCATATGAATACCGATGACTGGCAATGATCCTTTCTTCAGAGCGGAGGCACTCCTAGGCCATTACTCTTACGGCAATTAATTTACTGTAATTACTAGTTTGAGTTCTAATGGGCAGGGGTAAAGTTGAGAATTTTTTATCTGGTGGGAGGCGTACTTGAGTAATTGCGTGCAGGTGTGCTGATCGCTGTGTCCCCAGTGGTGTAGAGGCCAGCGCAACTCTGCCTAGAAAGTAGGAGAGCCGGGTTCGAGTCCCGACTGCGTAGACGTCGTTTTCAACTTTGCCCATTCGCAATTAATGTCATACATTGCTTGAATATGGCCACATCAATGTTTGAAGGTTTTCTCTCTCTCTCTCTCTCTCTCTCTCTCTCTCTCTCTCTCTCTCTCTCTCTCTCTCTCTCTTTTTTTTTTTTTTTTTTTTACATATTCGCCAAATAAATTGAGACACTTTTCATGTCGTGGGACCAACGTATATATTCCTTTGTCGTAAAGAGTATTCAGCCTGTAAATGGAACCATCGTGTGACAGTCGTCTACAGTTCTTCATCGTTGTGAAAACGATGGCCAGAGGAAAGCAATTTCTTGAGGAGTAAGAACAAAGACCCTTCGCAAGCAGCAAGGTCAGGTCTGTATGTTGGATGTTCAACCAGCTCCCAGCCGAACATCCTCAAAACAACTGCTGTGCGCCAGCATTGTCATGGAGCAGCGAAACACCTGCAGTAGGCATTGCACTCCTCTTGTGCTGGATGGCACACCTACGTCCAGTCTCTTGACAACGAAGAAAAACTTAAAACAGCTGTAACACGCTGGCTGCAGTCACAGCAGCACACTTCTACGACTCGGTAATACGAAAGTTGATCCCGCGATACGACAAGCGTTCAACTCTTTTGGTGACTATGTTGAAAAACATCTCAAACATTGCTACACCTGTGCCAATACAGTTTTTCATGTAACTATGTTGTCTTTGTTTAAAAAAAACTTAATTTCTGGTTGTATCTCGAATGAAGTTACAGCACTCAGAAACGCAGATTGTGTTAGGAACAAGTTTCTACTGTGAGATTCTCGACGTTTTCCTATTACTGTGCATCTCGCGTCTCCGTCGGAAATCCACGTCCGTAGTCCGCTGAGAGATCTTCCTCTCGTAGTCGCGAATGCAACGCCTTCTGCGCAAGTCAGTTGGCGGGCAGTCAGGGCCGTCTTGAGAAACTCCCACGCGTTGGCCAAACGGCCGCCGCGCGCTGCGCACGTAGTCCCCGCTCACTGACGAAACGCGGCCGACAGTGGCACAATGGTCGAGGCTTTCAGAACTTTACCATTGCAATTCCTTCAATGTTAGTCTCAAACATACCTTGTTTCTCAATTTCAGTGGTTCCCATCCTTTTATGTAGTGGGGCCCACGATCTTTGTGGAAAAAATTTTGTGACCTACTATATATACAGGGTGTTTCACTAAGTGTGTTTGCCTCTGTAAATTATAAAATAATAGGTGACGGGAAATTTTAATGCGGTAGGTCAACACAAGAAATGTTACACTTTCTGCGGAGCTATGAAAATAGTTTATTGTATCATTTTCCAAAGAGTTACACCACAGAGATATAATTTTTTAAATGGAACAATAGTTTTTTTCTATCGTGCATTGGAATCGTTTAAATCAGCTGCGTTCAAATCAATTTAAACTACATTCCTATCACTGTTAGTTTGGGAGCTACAATCCTTAAAAGTTCTGGGGGCGGAGGCTGCGATAGCGTTGCTAACCGGCCGAGTGGCTATTCCCCTGGGGCATGGCCCACGTCTCATGACCACCAGCCAGTCAGATAAGCTGTCGTAGCCTCCGTTCCCGTAACTTTGAAGGGTTGTAGCTCTCAAACTAACAGTGATAGGAATGTAGTTTAAGTTGATTTGGACGCAGCTGGTTTCAACGAATCCAATGCACGATAGAAAAAACTATTGTTCCATTTCAAAAATTATATATTTGTGCTGTAACTCTTTGGAAAATGATAAATAATAAACTATTTTCATAGCTCCGCAGAAAGTGTAACATTTCTTGAGTTGACCTACCGCATTAAAATTTCGTGTCACCTATTATTTTATAAGTTATAGCGGCAAACACACTTAGTAAAGCACCCTGTATATACGAGATACGTCCAGAAAGTAAGTTCCGTTTGGTTATATAAAACAAACGTGTACAGATAAAGAAAAAAATATTTCTTGTAAAACAATCTACAACCGTTAAACTACTTTCCTACATAGCTGCCGAAATTTTGTAGGCACTTGTCATAGCGTGGCACAAGTTTCTGTATGCCTTCTTCATTGAAGGTTGCCGCCTGTGTATTCAGCCATGTGGTAGCATGTTCTTTCATCTCGTCATCGTTGAAGTGTTGACAGGACAAATTTTAGGTGTAAGAAGAGGATTACCATCAAAAGGTGGTGTTTATTTCCACGATAGTGCCCGACCTCATGGGGCGAATGTGAGCTAACAACTCTTATGGGAATTTTACTGGGACGTGTTTGATCATCATCCGTACAGCCCGGGCCTCGCTCCTAGCCACTTTCACCTCTTCTTACACCTAAAAATCTGTCCTTGGCGGTCAGCATTTCAACGATGATGACGAGCTGAAAGAACATGCTACCACATGGCTGAATAAACAGGCGGCAATCTTCTATGAAGAAGGCATACAGAAACTTGTGCCACGCTATGACAAGTACCTACAAAATTTCGGCAGCTATGTAGAAAAGTAGTTTAACAGTTGTAGATTTTTGTACAATAAATATTTTTTCTGTATCTGTACAAGTTTCTTTTATATAACCAAACGGAACTTACTTTCTGGACGTACCTCATTATATATATATATATATATATATATATATATATATATATATATATATATATATATATATATATATATATATATAAGAGAGAGAGAATTACAGTTAATAATAATATAAATATTGCATGTAATGTAAAACAAGATATTAAATACAAATTCTTTTTGAACATTATGGAAGGATCATCTATACAAAGGAAAAAAAAAAGAAAGAAAGAAAAACGAAACTATGTTTTCTCAAATAAAAAATTTTGTAAAACCACAGAGATATGTTCTAGTATTTAGCCTTGGTACTATATCTTGATTGAAACTTGCAGTTTTAGTCGTAAATCGTGTAACATGTATTTTTTAAGGAAACTAGAAGAAGCATGATTGAATAAATAAGTACCTACTGATACTATTAATTCCTTTAAATCTATGGTTGTAAACTATTCCTACCCACTCCATATGGGACGATGCAGTCTCAGTCAACACGCCCATAGTGAAATAAATACAAAACAAAAATACGGTATCAAATAAAACAAACCTTTACCATAACCACGGGTAGATACACTAAACGACAAGCAAATAAGGCACGATTTCGCTGTCAGAGGAAGAATAAATCATTGGAATGTCACTCACACGACACTTGGCGCAAGTGAAAGCGGACGCGGCGAATGACTGGTATACTGCATTGTTCTCGTAGCGTCCTGACTACGTTATTAGACACTTTGGTTTCTTATTTAGAACGGGTTTTGTACATAACTTTTTTGGCTGTAAAATTTTCCTCTTGATATAAAATTTTGGTATTTTTTTAGCCGGTAAAATATTTTACGTAGACACGTATTTTGAAGCCGACCCCCGACCCACCTGAAAAGACCCTATGACCCAGTAGTGGGTCGTGACCCATAGTTTGGGAACACTGCTCCATCTATTCCTAACTTCATTATTGGGGTCCCATATTAGGCAGCATCCTATGTACTGACATAGCAACGGGCGTGTGGCAGGAATATCAGGATGAAATACAAGACGTATTGGAACCTGTACAAACACAAGTTTTACAGAAAGAAGAACGAAACATTCACGTGTGCCTTAACAACTCAGGCCATAAGAGTATTGCACACGAGTTCATGCTTCAAGTTCCTAACCGCCACACTGTTTTCATATGCCAGAGGGTTTCAACAGATATGTTTGGCGTCTATAATGTTCATGAGATTTTAGATAAGTAATTACTATTTAAATGCAATAATACTGTACTGCTTTCTTAATTGATTTGACCAAATTTCCGAGCTTAGTCGTGCCTTGAATAATATCGATTATTGATAATCCATAGAGTGTGCGGTTACTTAACCCCACACTGCTTGCATCATGAGAAACGTACTTCATACAAATGGGTTGTCTCATTATACATAAAACAAATCTCCTACAGAGAAAAGTACATTGTGCGTTAAGACCTGGTTCTAGAATACGAGAATGAAGCCGTGGTGTTTGTGCTGTCTAGTTTTGTGCAGCAGCTCACTTCCCTGCATGCGTTGCAACTCTACAGCTCTGCTGCAACCAGACGTTGCCATGGCAACAGCGAGCGTGCGCATCCATGCATCCAGTTCACGTGCCGCTGCAGCAATAGCGTCGGCTCGCTGACCCCTACCTGTATGGTTACAGCAACTCAGCGCAATGTCGTCACATGTAGACAATAGCATAGTTGCCTACTGACCTGCATCTAAACCCTACCAGGAGCGGTAATGCCCATAAATTGACTGGTAAT
Organism: Locusta migratoria; assembly: GCA_026315105.1. Classification (NCBI taxonomy): domain Eukaryota; kingdom Metazoa; phylum Arthropoda; class Insecta; order Orthoptera; family Acrididae; genus Locusta; species Locusta migratoria. The sequence continues at coordinate 729,417,581 of CM048744.1, read as the reverse complement.
GTACATGTTATAAAGCATTTAATTACCTATTGGATAATGAGGATTTCGTACGATCACCGCATATAGCTCCCTTGATTTTATTTGATTTTCTCAGGGAAGCCCAAACAGTCATGGTCTAACCCGCCACTGCCCGCAACGAAACTAAGTTTATTATTCGGTATCGCTCCCTGTATATCTAGTAAAGCCAACCAACGCCCTTGAACAGTGCAAGGAGTCCCTTTACCAGTTCTTTATTAGACACAATTTCTTCGGGTCTGGTTGTCCCAATTGTTCTGTGCCTTTTACTCTCCAATGCAATGCATTCGAAGGTTAGATGTGATGCAGTTTCATCACCGTCATCACAGATCCTACATTTAGGGTCCTCTTCTGTTATTCCCATTGTACGTAGGTGTTTTTTGAAATTCCCATGGCCTGTCAGTAATCCAACTATGAGTCTAATCTCTCTCCTGTTCAGGCCCAGGATTCCAGAGCTTCTTTTAAAACATGGCTTTGGCATCATTACCTTGCCATGTTTTTGTTGATAGACTTTGGTCCAATATTCTACGTGCTGTCTTCTGAGCCAGTTACGTAGCTCCAATTTGGTCATTGCCTTGGTGATTGTCAGGACAGGTTCCGGTCCAATAAATGGAGTCTCTGCCCCCATCCTGGCTAATCTGTCGGCATGTTCGTTGCCACTGATCCCCGAGAGGCCAGGGACCCACAATAGGTTTACTCTATTGATTTCCCCTAGCTCCACCAGAACCCTGTGATATTCTGCAACAATTTTAGACCTTGTTGCAGGAGCTGCCAGTGATCTCAGGGCTGCCTGGTTGTCTGAATAGATATATATTTAACGATCTTTCTAGCACCTACGTAAATTCTCCTCCACACATGCCTTGATGGCAGTGATTTCGACATGGAATACTGAGGCCAGTTTCCCTAGAGAGATGACGCCCTCCAGTCTTCGCTGCACCCCGTATACCCCGGCCCCGACGCCTTGGTCCGATTTTGACCCGTCAGTGAACCAGACAATATCCCCCGTACGGTGTCGAACTATTTTCTCCCACTGCTCCCTACTTCCAATTGTTATACTGAAAGGCTTGTTGAAGCAGTATGGGGTAATAATATAGTCGGCTGGCATTTCCCCAACCTTTCCTATATTTACCTCACTCACTATTTTAGTGTGTGATTCTGGATATCCCAAAAGAGTTCCAGTTGTTGCCAGTTTTGAGTCTGTATGCACCAGCTGCTGCCTCCATCTTGACCCAAAGGTGTAATGGGGGCATATCCAGCATGGTTTCCATCCCAGCAGTTGGTGTGTTGCTAATTCCGCCTGTTATGGCTAAGCAGGCTAGTCTCTGCACCTTACCTAGCTCCTTAGCAGCAACCTGCTGTTCTACCTTCTTCACCACACGACCGCCCTGGGTCTAATCACCGTGGTGTATATCCAGAGGACCACTGGGGCTCAGGCCCCAATTTTTGCCACAAGCTCTCCTGGTACTTACCAGAGTACCTTTTGCCTTGGAGCAAATATTCCTAATGGGAGGGGTCGATGTCAGTTTCTCATCTAAGGTAACCCTTAGATATTTCACTGATCCCTTCACAGGTAGCGCTTCATTGAAAAGCTTTAGATTCCAACATGAATGTTGGATATGCTTCTTTGTGAATGGTACAACTATAGTCTTCTTAGGACTAACCCCCAGATCCTGTTTTCTGCACCAGTCTTGCACAATGTCCAACGCACTTTGTGCCATATTCTTGACTGTGTCAGCAAATTTGCCAAGTATTAGTATGACAAGATCATCTGCGTATCCTTGGCAAAAGTACTGCCTGGAGTTTAATTCTCCAATGAGATCATTCACCACCAGATGTATAGCTCCCTTACTAGTCCTACACTGGTTACACCAAATGGAGAATTGGGAGAGGTGAGACTGGAGAAGATGCTGAGAACGTGCAAGGGAGGGGGCGAGGGCTAGGTAGGCGGTGTCGTCGGCATCCTGAGAGGTGGACGGGAAGCTGAGGTTGTGGTATGTCAGCCGAGTAAATCCGAGTAAAAGAGGTAGAGGAGGGGGAGAGGACAGACCCCTGCGGCACCCCAGCAGTGGGGTAGAAGAAGCGGGTGTCGGAATTGTTGACAGTGACATAGAATGGGCCGTGGTAGAGAAAGAAAGCGATGATACGGACGTTATTAATAGGAAGGGCGTAGGCTTGGAGTCTGCAAACGAGACCGGAATGCTATACTCGATAGTAGGCCTTCTCGATGTCGAGGGAGATGGCGGTGCGAATTTAGCTGGACGGAAAGGAGGTGGGTGAGGCGGAGGACAGAGAAGGAAGTTCGGAAGGCACATTGGGAGAGGGAGAGGAGTTGGTGTTGACGGAGATGCTGATGTATGCGGTTAGAACGTATGGTTTCCAAAACCTTGCTGAACACCGATGTGAGGCTGATAGGCCCATAGGAAGAGGCATCTGAAGGAGGCTTTCTAGGTTTGGGAGACATAAGAATACGGGAGGTTTTGCACAGGTTGGGGAGGAAGCCGATGTAGAGGATGACATTGCATAGGGATGCAAGGGCGGTATGGAAGAGTCGGGGCAGGCACGAAGGTAGCTGTAGGTTAAGCGGTCGTGACCGGGGTCAAAGACTAATGTTTCTGCGCTGTTTATATTCCTTCACTTTCAGCGGAGTAGACTACAAAACGTACACATATTCGTTAGTATTTCCTTATGAATCAGGGAAATTCAGCTCTTTTTACACTTATTTCACGATTATTTATGTCACTCATATTTTATTACTGCTTGGAATGCAAAAATTACAGAAACTACTTATTTAAATATGTGCAAAAGTAATTATAAACAAACGTTTCTCTTTCGCCACCTTGCCCACCAGTTGCAGCGCTAGTATGTCGTTGCAACTGTTAGTTGGTAACAACTTACACAGTAGTGAGTGTCGCGACTGTCTTATATTAGACTCGGTGTTACTTCGAGCTGTAACGGCATGCCCAATAGGCAAAGTTTTGTCTGCCCAGAGGCAAGGTTTCATGCAGTAAATGTTCTTAACGTCATGTATGGCTGGTGTATTTTTAAGGGAGGTGTGACGTTCGCGTTAGGAAGACGCCATTTAAATAGGAAGGTATGCGGCGCACGTCATCGAGAAGGAGCGGCGAAATACGAGAGCCTCTGGCAGAAGAGAACCGGGAGGGGGGGGGGAGGCGCGGAAGAGCGGCGCGCCGCGAGGCGAGCAGCGGCCGCTCAAAGGTCAGTGGGCGGCGGCGGCTGCGGACCAAGGTCGGGGGGCGGCCGCCGGCCTTGGCGCAACGGGAATACCGGCCGCGCATGCGCACTCGGCCCTGCCGCTGCTGCTGCTAGCGGTACGCCGCTCCACTCTCGCCGCCGCCGCCAAGACGCTGCTGATAAAACGCGATCTGAGCAATATCCATATTTACTTTTCCTTGACAATAATAATGTCAGGAGTCGCCAGAAACGACACGTGGTTCGGATTCCACGTTAACCTGTAGGTCCCCTACGTAAAGGGGAGGGAGGATACTTGCTGGAAGAGAGGAGATGATTAGGAGGAACTCGCAGTTCCTGCGCCGGTCCAGACCATCTCGGAGCAAACATCCTCAAGATGGCCCAACAACATTGGGTCGAAACTAGTTGGAATAATCAGCTTTGTGCTCTAGTCTGTTTCCCTAAAGAAACAAAAATTTTCCAAAAATATGTTTTACACTTCGCACTCTCATAGTATTTCTGCATGCACACACATTAAAGTCCAAAAAATAATAAAGTCGCTTCGCCTCTGTCACACCAGCGACCCTCTCGCAACAATTGACTCTCTCTCTCTCTCTCTCTCTCTCTCTCTCTCTCTCTCTCTACTCGATCACCAAACGACAGTCGACTATCGATATTTTACCGCGCTCTCTCTACCTCGTAGATAGAGTATTTTGTTTTATTTACATATTACAAGATTTACGTGAAAGTAACACGGTACAAAACTAGAGATTAAACATGTTACTAATAAGAAATACTAGAGGACCCGGGCGAGTACTTCGCAGAATTAGTGGAATGACACAAACTTACGAAAAATATGGAAGCGAAGTTGAATCAAGTTCTTCAGAATCAATCAATGCAAGTGTTTAAAAGCGCAAATGAAAGAGCTTGATCCGCTGAGTGTTGTTAGGTCAAAAAGAAATGCGTACCATAATTAGAACCGAAGATAACGTAAAACAAACCGACTGAAATATTCAATGCAAGGACAGAAGGATAAGGCGTGTGAATAAAAATAAAGGATGGAGAGACGTAAGTTAATTCTGATACTTGATGACAAATCTGCGGATGAGTACTTTTCGTTTAAACGAAAAATGAAGGAAATCGCCTGGGTAGTTTGGTCTGTCTGATTGACTTTAGTTTTCGTAGATTTTTTAAATATATCTCACCGTGTGTTCACAAACAGAACATATAACATGCTACGGAATTAGTTTTCTCAAAATTGATTCGACAGCGAGTTAACTGCACAATAATGAAACATGAAATGATTCCAGGATATAATGTTGTTTCCACTTCATTTCAGAGGACCCCCGTGCCACAATAGTAGGCTGTCGCTCGAAAGATTACATTATTTTATAATTGAACTTCGTGGTAACATAAGCGAAATAACCGGTGAACTTAAATATCGCGCAATGAAAACGCGGAAAATTATACTTTAATGTAGTGCGAAATAGAGAATAAAGGTGAATTTTGAAACGAATTGACGAAACGAACCGAAATGCCTTCTTCAGCTATCTTCCTGTCTCCAGTAGCGGATTACAGAAAAGTTCGAAGAGCGTCTGGTAGCATTACATAAGGAGAAACTCATTCTCTTTTTTCTTAGCCGCAATGGATTACGCGATGAGAATGCGCAGCAGAATTTCAAAATCATGGAATACGTAGGAACTGTGTGAAATCTCATTTATGTCAAATTCTTAAGTAGTTTCCGTAGCTACTCCCAGACATTCATTCAAACCGTTGGGACGCGGTTCTCGTTCTGCTTCATTGTCTTACAGTGTACCCAGCCCTGAGGAGATTGTTACTTTGGGATTATTAATTTGAACTCTTATTTTTGGGACTGTTACTTTCGGCACTACTAATTTGGAACTTATTAATTTCGGGGTTGTTACTTTAGGTACTTTCCGGGAAAGATTACACAAAATTGGACTAGATTTACTTATGGTTTTATGCGACTCATTATTCCCTTGTTTGCAGTTTTATTCAATTTGATCTGTAGGCCCTGCTTTACCTCCGATCAGAGATTGCATATAAGGGACGCTGGAAATATATGTTATCTTACGTTTTTCACACATATCTGAGATTCAGCCAAATGAATCAGATAAATAACAATAATAATAAATCTAAAAAGGCAAATAAACACTATTGAAACTGCGTTGGTACCACCTGAATACATGTCAGAAGAAACTGTATTGAATTGACGAAATCAAATTATTGTATGGCATTTTGGGCGGGAGATCCGATATGGGATTCCTTGGCCGCCTAGTGCAAGTCTTTTCACTTGACGCCCCTTAGGCGTGTCGATGATGATGAAACGATGAGGAGGGAAACACATAAACCCAGCCACTTACCGGAAATCGAACCCGGGCCACCTGCGTAGTAGTAAGCGTCGCTATCGACTGAGCTGCAGGGGCGGACATTGAATTGAAATAGATATTTTAAACAGAGATAAAGGAAAACCTGTGCTTCTTAAGTATGCGACATGTGGGGTGTCTCTGACCTTTGACAAACAAGAAAACTTTATAACCGCCGCTACATATCACATAGCCAATGTCTTTCCTAATCAAGCCACACGGCAGGTATTTACGTCACAGACATTTGAGAATCGAAAGGTAATTAGAATGACACCTATAATGAAACATACATCACAAAAAGCTGCAATGTGAGTTAGTCAACGTAGTAAAAAAATTATTTAACGCATTTGAATGACTTCTTTAATGGAACTAACACTACAAAGTTACATATGAATGAAACGTGTAGAATAGTTACGAGACTGAATCAAACACTGCAGCACTGAATTACATCTCAGGCTAATGCAACGTATGAGAAACGTACATTCGGAAAGGTATACCGTTATAGCTAAGAAACACTCAACATAAAAATGAATAATTCATTTGTCACATGCTTCAGATGGAAAGCACACACAAAATAAAAGCCCAAGGCGACACGCGCTTCCCATGTGATTACTGTTGCCTGTATCACCGACATCAACTCTGAAATAATAGCCAATTACACAATTTGTTTCCTAAATAGGTTCGGTGATCTTCACCGTAGGAAAGATTAATAGCATCATTATCTGTACGTCAGGCAAAGGTCGTCTTCTTTCGAGTAAGTTCATTACTACAGCTCTGACATTTCTTTCTTACTGGGAACACACACACACACGTGCGCGCGCGCGCTCGAGCGCGCGCGCGAGAGAGAGAGACAGAGAGAGACAGAGAGAGAAATGCTCGTGGAGATTTTTGACTCCCTGACAGTACTGTTACACAAATAATTACCAGATACTAATCCCAGCTCTATTAACATACGCCGATACACATTTTCTGCGAAGATGGATGCAGTCTATTCAGCAGTAAGCGCGTTAGTTATAGAAATTGTTTGAAAATGGAGCATTACAAAATGGGAAATTTACAACGCAAAACTGGTAATGTACTGGATCAAAAAATAAAATCACATGCTTTGTTAACATATGGAATACTGTTTTACTTTACCTGATATTATTCTCGTCTTGAATATGTTTGATGCTATCTGCGTATTGTTCTAACCCTTTCCCTTCGCCTTTCGTTTCTGTTGTACCTTGTCTGGTACTTCTTACTGAATATCTTAATACTGTGATTTGCTTCAGTTTCTCTTCGCATACTGTAGAATTTTTCCTTTTCTTCTTTTGCATTTATTCGTTTGTTCACTTATTTTTCTCGCTCTTTTGTAGTACTTCTAGTTACGTTTCGCCTCTACTAAATGAAGCAATTTTTGTAAGAAACTATACTTCCTCATTTGAATTAAATAAATTTCATACTGACGGCTTACGCTTTCTTACTTTCCACGTATGCCCCAGCCTTTTTTGCACTGTTCCTTTGCAACTTTTCATTTTCAAACGATAACTTGTTATTTCTGTTATTGCGATTCTTTCATAAGCCTCAGAAACCTAATGTCAATGTTCCGTCCATGTACCGGAAGCGGACCGCTTGTATCGAAAATATGAAGCAAACACTGTAACTAACAAAAATACAGAAAACTACAACCAGTCACTCATTGAAATACTTTGTTTGTACCATTAACAGGTTCTGGACCTTTTCCAAGTTCATCCTCAGGATGTTTGCATCATTAGTTCCTTATTGTCATGCGAGAGCTGGCTAGTGAATGTATATGTTGCTTAGCAATTAGCAATCATCTAACTTTCCTTTTCGATTGCCAGTTGTTTACACATTGCTCACTTTTCATTGTATAGCAGTATACGCACACTGACTATCACAAAAGTTTTGCCTGCATCCATCATTAGCTCACTGAAGCCACATAACTGTTAAGAAGCAAAAAGACTTCTAAAGCTGAAGGACGGAAGGACAGAATTAAAATTAAGTCTAAGTAAGAGTCCATTCACAGTTTCAATTCAGACATGTAATGGAGACACGCTTGGTGCAAGGATTATCTGTTAATCGCGGACCTAAGCAAACGGTAGACTTGGCGCACAAATAGGCAGAAAGACAATTATTGTATTATTACATGATTTCTCGATAAGCACGGAAATCAGTCTCATCCATTACTAATTAGGAGTATATGTGTGGGAGATTAACAAAGCACTGTTTCGATCACGGAATCTGTCGTTAGTCTGGGATCCGTAGTAGTTGACACTGACATGAGAGGGGAAGCAGAGCAAGTACAAAGAAGAGCAGAACATTTAGTTCTAGGTGTATTTAGTAAGTACGAAAATATAGAACTAGAGCATTGGCAGGGGCTTCAAAACAGCCCTTCTGCGTCACACTGTAGTTTACTATTATAATTCCGAGAGGATGGTGGTTCAAATCCACCTCCGGCTATCCAGAGTATGGTTTTCCGTGATTTCCCTAAATCACTCCAGGCAAATGCCGGGATGGTTCCTGTCCAAGGGCACGGCCGATTTCCTCCCACATTCTTCTCGGAAAATCCGAGCGTAAGCTCCGTCTCTATGACCATGCTGTCGATGGGACGTTCAACCCTAATCTTCCTTCCTCCTCCTTCCGAGAGCGCACGATCGTAGAAGAGACAACAATATATTGCTCGTGTTACGTGTATCTCACGAGCAGACATTAGAGATAGGCAACAGAAATTAGAGAAATCTGAGCTTACATGGAGTCTTTAGCAACAATCGTTTTTCCAGCCGACCATTTCCTGCCACTGGAGCAAAGAACACGAAATTCCTCAACAGCTCACGATAAGGCAGCTTATGGAGTACAGATGTATATGTAGATCGTCGAATGCATGTTTTAAGCTTTTTCAACAAAAACTGGATTTAGTAAGCTTCCACTCGACGTGGTTCGCTTAGAGCTATGGCTGTCCAACAACGACTGTCGTTGGACGCAGAAACAATTTTCATTTTCATTGGTGGTTCAAAAAATCGTTTATACAGTGACGTGTCACATCAGACACACAACTAGCCTCGCTAATCATTTAGGAATCGAGAGTTGCAAATTGTATCCGTGGCTAGTAAATAGCTTCGTAGTAGTTTAGTCTAATGATTTCCGCCCAATACAGGAGATGCTCGAAAATGAGTTCAGATGTATGGAGACACGAATGAAATGGACGCTCTCTCAAAAATATGTGGTTTGTCTCGAGGACATCCTGATGCCGCGACAATGCTTATCACTAGGCCCTCCAGCGATGTGGCAGGTGCCTCTTACAAAATGCCCTTCACATAGCTCCCCTCCCTCCCCCACGAAAAAGATCTACACGGGACAGATCGGATAATGGTGGTGGACGTGCTACTGCCATTACGACCAATTCTAGTGGCCAGGGAAGGTTCCTTGAAGCTATGTTCTTAATAATTCGGTCCGGGAGACGTACGGCCCAGTAACACAGTTTCCGACCATGCCAGTGACGGTAGCGCCCTCTCGATGCGATCCCCCTCCGTTCTTATGTGATTTTCGATCCTTGTAGCACACCTGATATGCCATGTCACTTTCTAATTTGGTTCTAGAGGCAAAGAACTTCCCTCACAGCATAAAATCAAACATAGGATTAGAACATTATTAAATTATGCTGTTAGACCAGCGACGCTGCTTTGTGAATAAATTATTTATTTCTACATCTACATCTACACAGATACTCTGCAAATCATATTTAAGTGCCTGGCAGAGGGTTCATTAACCCTCCATTAACCGTTCCATTCTCTAATAGCGCGCGGGAAGGAAGAACACCTAAATCTGATTTCTCTTATTTTATTGGGATGGTCATGTCTCCCTATGTAGGGAGGTACTAGCAAAATATTTTCACATTCAGAAGTAAAAGTCGGTGATTGAAATTTCGCAGATAGATCTCGCCGCAACGAATAACGTCGTTCTTTTAATGATTTCCAGCTCAAATCGTGCAACCTTTCCGTGACGCTTTCCCACCCGTAACGTGATAAAACAAAACGAGCTGCCCTCCTCTGAACCTTCTCAATGTCTTTCGTTAGTCCGACCTGGTGAGGCTCCCACACTGGGTAACAGTACTCCAGGAGAGGACGCACAAGTGTGATGTAGGCAATCTCTTTGCTGGAGCTGTTGCATCTTCGAAGCGTTCTGCCAATGAAAGGTAACCTTTGGTTCACCTTCCCCACAATCTTTACTATGTGTTCTCTCCAGTCTAAGTTGTTCGTAATTGTAACTCCTAGGTATTTGGTACAATTTACGACCTTAAACTTTGACTGATTTATCGTGTAATTGAATTTTGTCTAAATCGCTTTGCAGTTGCTTTTGATCCTCTGTTGACTTCACTAACCGATAAACGACAGCATCATCCGCGAACAGTCTGAGGGAGCTATTCAGATTGTCTCCTAAATCGTTTATAAACAAAAGGAACAGTAGGGGAACTATAACGCTTCCCTGGGGAACGGCAGATATCACTTCCGTTTTACTCGATGACTTACCGTCGATTACTACGAAGTGTGTAATGATATGAAATCTTGAATCTAATCGCACATTTGGGGTGATATTCCATAACCTCGCAATTTCATTAGAAGCCGATTGTGAGGTACAGTGTCAAAAACTATACCGGGCTATTTCAAAAAATGTTCAAATGTTTCTAGAACTTATGGGACTTAACTACGGGGTCATCAGTCCCTAAGCTTACAAACTACTCATGAACTAGCTAAGACTGAGGACGGCACAAATATCCATGCCCGAGGGGGGATTCGAACCCCCGACTGTAGTGGCCGTGCACACCGTGACTGGAGCGCCTCAGTCCTGGGCTATTGCGGCGCGATTGCCATCGTCATGTTATCTGTGAAAAGTACATAGTAACAGCAATACAGTTTCATCGCGTTCTTCTGGTGGTATTCATATTCTTGTAAGATCGTGCCTCATCGTGACTACAAAGTAGCATTAGAAGAGAGTATTTACAATTAGCGTGTGTTGGCGGACCGTTTGCTTGGCGCGGCTGCGGTGGCGCGCCGTTTACGCTTGCCGGTGTGCGGTAAGAAAGTTACCCAACGAGCGGCGGCGGGCATTACCTGGAATGGTGGGCGCTGGCAGCCCGCCGAGGCCGCGACACTCAGCAACAGCCAGCCGCCAGCCGGAACCCGACACTGCCAAGTGGCAAGACACGCCCTCGACGAGAACAGGGCAAGTCTTCAGCTGAAGATCCCAAAACACCAGTAGAGCACTACGTGAGCGATACTGCTGACCATTCGGAACGATAAGTTATTTACTAGTAGAGGACCACAAACGGGCCCTTTCGAGCAAGGAGTAAAGTGGACTATTAATGAGAAACAACGGCAAAATATTCTTCTCGAGTTTCCTGCCGGATCAAAACGTCATCTTGACACAATATTTCGGCCGTCCACCTGACCGCCATCCTCAGGTGACAGTGCTGGTACACCGACTCGCCGAGCCTTACACCGACTCGCCGAGACTCGGCGAGTCGGTGTACCAGCACTGTCACCTGAGGATGGCGGCCAGGTGGACCGCCGAAAGATTGTGTCAAGATGACGTTTTGATTCGGCAGGAAACCCGAGAAGTATATTATGAATCATTACGTCGGGAAAGCCTACGTAGTCACAACGGCAATCAACTTTCAACTCAAAGTCATACTTAATGTACGGTACATGCTGTGGAGACCCCGGGGCAACAATACAAAATGAGACCACCACTTCTCCCACCCTCTCCCATAACGCCTATTTGTCAACAACAGCAGTACCGAGTTTCCGACAATACTTCCCTTTGTTACTATCACTTCCAGCAACTTTCTGCAGAGGTTAAACTTACGATTCGTTTGTAAATTAAATGTCGAAGCGGTAACTGCTGACTATAGTCCAGAAAAAGAGGCGTATGTTATGCAGAAGACAGTCACCATACGACTGTGAACTGAAAGGCGCTGAACTTGTCTGGGCACACATTAAGAACTATACCGCAGCAAGATATAAAACCTTCCAATAGAATGAAGTACTTCTGGTTGAACTAGTCACTGGAGGAACGCCGAATGTGTGGCAGAGATACGTGTAACACATTCAAAAAATCTGAAAATTCAATGTGGGACGTAGATAAAATTGTAGAATATTGAGAGAAGAGTGTAGTTATTAGCGTCAAGCCGCGCGTGAATGGTCGAGCGCTCCAAGCGCCTTTTTGTGGTGTCCGCCGCTGCTTCCCGTCGGAGGTTGGAGTCCTCCCTCGAGTGTGTCTGCTGTCCTTAGGTTAGTTTAAGTATTGTGAGATAAGATCCGGTTTGACTGCAAGTAGCTCTCATTTAAAGAGTACAACCGTTTTCGCGTCCTATAGACGCATCATCAGGCGATTAAAATATTTTAAAAACATATCTGCCGTTTAGCCACTCCCCAGCGTTCACGTAGGATGTTTAAAACTTTTTGAACGGTACCTAACGTTCACGTTCTCATTAAACCAATAAAAAAAGTTAAGTACCGATCAAAAAATTTTAAATATCCGACGTGAACGCTGGTGTGTGGCTAAACGGCAGACATGTTAAAAAAAATTTTAAGCATCTAATGACGCAAAACCGGTTGGGCTGTTTTAATAAAAGCTACTTGAAGTCAAAGGGTATGTTACCTCATAATATCATTTCAAGATAAGATGATTTAATTTAAGTAGTTTGCACCCTATGGACTGATAACCACTAACAGTTTGGTCCCATACACTCACCAACATTTGAATTAGCATCAATAGTATTGGAACAACACATTGACCAACATAGGATGACTGCGTAATTGTGTCCATAACAGTACATGTATTATGATTAATGTTCCTCATTTGCGACGTTTTGCGCCTTGCTGTTGATTAACCTGACTTTCCATTGTTTCGAATTTGATTCAAAATGGTGTCCTCGGGAGCACCTCATGACGAAGCTCTCGAGATTGGGACTTGGACGAGCGGCCCGTGGCTGTCAGCGCCCCCCCTCCCCCCTCCACAGTCCGTCACTGCAGATAACATACACGAAAGTACTCGGCAAAACTTACAGAACATTATTTAATGTAGCCTTTCTGGAGTTACATCGTAGTTTTAGTATCTTATAACAAAAAGTTCCTTGAATATGGATCAGTCGTACATCTGCATATCAGTCTGTTAGTGCAACTTTCATTTGGTCGTATCATTCGATAGCTTAGCCATTTCGCAATGAAACTGCCGCCTTCCTACGTAAATGTACATTCCCGGACAGTGCTACAGGTTAGTTTGTCGCCACTTCCTAGAATTAGAGGTGAGCCACAATCACACTGGGACCCTAGAAATCTGGATAGGATGCGAATATTTCTGTCAAGCAGAGTTGTGGCGAAACAAGCAACTCGCAAAGGAATTGAAGACGTTACTTTATAGCGAGCATCCAATTGCATGCATGCATTTGTGCCATGCTGGTATTGCAATCAGGGTCTCCTGCCTGTCAGACAGTTGCCATCCAGTGCGCCATCCAGATGCAGCGACCGCCACGACTCCCAGGCTAGCGCAGCACTCCTGCCGTCTCCGCCAAATTATCCAAATCGTCACTCTAGCAACCCACAGTACTGCCTAATGCCGCAGCCCGTTACCCTCATTTGTCGCGGCATTTCGCTGATTCCCGTAACATTGCGAGCATGGTGTGAAACTGCACTAAAGCGATCATCATCGCTTTAATTAAAGCTTTTACAGTACTGGCCTACCCGGTGACGCTTGGCCATTGTTTAATATTCGTGGTAATTGGATTTACACCCTACACGCCTTCACTGAATCTCTCTGCTCATCACTTTCCCCAACACTGCGCCTATTTCTTACCTTCCTCAGTGTCCTCGTCAGCTTCTCATTGTATTAGCTAGCTACAAACCCGACGTTGTTGGGATATTTCTATGTACATATTCCGAAAGTTACTCCAAGTACTGTCCCTCTTCTCTCTGTCCATCTACTCTTTGTCCTTCCTCTCTCTGTGCCTCCATCGCAGCCTTCTCCTCCATCTCTTCCGTCACCTCCTCCTTGCATTCCATCACCTCTTACTCTTACTCCTCTTCCATCTGTTTCTCCTCCTCCTTATTCATCAAACCAATCGTCATCCACCAGCCTCTACCATTACCTCTACCCAACTCTGTTCATCTCCCCACTCCCCTATATAAATTAATATATCTGCCAAATTTAATGCGATCGGTCAAAAGCTGTCAAGTTTTGAGTAGGATACCCTCCACCAGACGAAATATTATGTCGACAGTGACCTTCTGGTGTTGAAGATCAGGTGTGTAAAATTTCAAGGAGATTGGAATAAAACTGTACACCGCTGTTTTTTTACGCTGTAAGGAATTCTCCGCCCTGTACCGTACAAATTACCATTCAGCAGTGCCGTTTGTCCTGTTTTGACGGACAAGAGTGCAAAATTTTATCGCAGTCGGATGAACTGATTTAGAATTAGCAATGCTCATACAGAATTAGCAATTTCGAATTTTCCGCTTTTTCAGCCATTCCTTTGGATTTTAAAGCGAACAACAACAAAATTATTGAAATCGATCAAGCAATATAATTATATAAGGTACGAATCGACATGCTGGGTATAACTGAAGACTTTATTCAAAAATAATCATCAGAGGCCTGAGCACAACTATCCCACTTTAACGAGCCGAAGAATTCCCTTTTCCCAGACTTCCTGTGGCTGTAACAAGAGGCAATCCTATACTGTGTCCTTCAGTTCGTCGTTCGACTAGAAGCACTCCCCGATGAGATGCTTTTTAGCGGACCAAACAGATGGAAGTCACAGGGTCATATGTCCGGACTGTGGGATGGTTCTTCAAGCTGCTCCCACCTGAGCTTGGCCAATACACCTTGTGTACCTCTGGCGACGCATGGACACGCGTTATTATGGAGCAGAACCACTCTCTCCGTGAGCATCCCAGGTCGATTACGCTTGATGAACTTTCGTAGGCTACGGAGTGTCTTACAGAATACGTCACTGTTAATGGTTTTCTCGTGCTCGAGGAATTCGATGAGTATCGCACCTCGGACGTGGAAAAAGACAGAGCATCACCTTGACTGATGAGGTCACAGCCTTGAATTCTTCAGAGTAGGTGACGACGCATGCTTCGCGTCCACACGTTGCCCCAAAGGGGTTGCTCAAATTTCAACCGGTTTGGTTGTTAAAACGTTTAGTACCTTTTCATCTGGACACCCCTCGAATCCCCATTATAAAAAATCCAGAGGCGTCAAGTCTGACTAACTAACCGACTACGAGACATCACGTACAATCCAACGATTTGGGAATCGTCTCTGCAACTCATTTCTAGCCATCAGCGAAAACTGTGCTGCAAAAGGAGCAAGGAAGGAAGCTTAGGGTTCAACGTCCCGGCGATAGCTTGGTCATTAGAGACGGAGCTAACGCTCGGAATTTTGGATAAGGATAGGGAAGGAAATCGGCCGCGCCCTTTTGAAAGGAACCATCCCGGCATTTGCCTGGAGTGATTTAGGGAAATGACGGAAAACCTAAATCTGGATGGCTGGAGGTAGATTTGAACCACCATCCTCTCGAATGCGAGTCCAGTGCGTTAGCCGGCCGCGGTGGCCGAGGAGACTGAGGCGCTTCAGTCACGGTCTGCACGGCCACTACGGTCGGGAGTTCGAATCCCCCCTCGGGCATGGATAATTGTGCCGTCCTAGTTCGTAAGTCATAATTAGTTTGTAAGTTTAGGGACTGATGACCCCGTAGTTAAGTCTCATAAGTTTAACAAACATTTTAGTTTTTAATTCCAGTCCGTTACCACTGCGCCACCTCGCTCGGTGTGCCGGAAAGCAAATGTTTGTAAACCTATAGGACCAAACTGCTACGATCATTACTCCCTAGACTTATAAACTACTTAAACTGACCCACAGAAACGACAACACATACACTATTGCCTCCGGCGGGAACGCCAACCCGGTCCGTAGCTTGACGCTTTAGACCACGCGACCGTTTCGCGCGGCTACTTATTCTCAAACTTGTAGGTTGTGGAGGCAATTAGAATGAACCCACAAACCACGTGCCCGTGCCTATGCGAGGTATAAGGCGCGCAGCCAAGTGGCGAGGCCAGGCAGGATCGCTGATCGCTGATAAGAGGTTGGCCGCCCTTGCCAAAAGCTCGGCCGCAGCGGCCGGTTCTGGTTGTAGCGCGACGTCAGCGCCAGGGCGAGGCAGGCCATGGGCCGGGGCCGGGTCTGGGGCGGTCACTTTCGCCTGCCGCGCACTTTCCCCGCCGGCCGCTGCGCCGCGCCACCGTACGTTACGCAATGCGGCCACAACGGCAGCGCCCGCGGGCTTTCGCTGGCCGCGCACGTGACGCGCGCCGTCCTGGCCGCGCACCAGCACAGCACAGCCCGGAAACCCCGGTGACCTCTGCACGCCGCGCCGCGCTGCACCCCAACACCGATTTCGGAAGGCTCCATTTCACGCTCGGTTGCTCAGTGCTAAAAGCTCAAAAGTCTCGGCAATTTAGCGGCGCAGCCACGGGGTAGGGAGTATGGGAGGGGGGGGGGGGGATTAATAGGGGCCGAGGGGACTGAGGCGCTTCAGTCACGGTCTGCACGGCCACTACGGTCGGGGGTTCGAATCCCCCCTCGGGCATGGATATTTGTGCCGTCCTTAGTGTTAGCTAGTTCAACTAGTTTGTAAGTTTAAGGACTGATGACCCCGTAGTTAAGTCCCATAAGCTATACAAACATTTGAACATTTTTGATTAATAAATTCAATAGGCTTTTTTTTTTTTAATATCCCCCCCCCCCAGAACCAAATCCTGATAATACCTTGTATTTTTATCTGTTCAAAAAATGTTTGTTAAGCATATGGGACTTAACTACGGGGTCATCAGTCCCTAAACTTACAAACTACTTATGAACTACTTACTAACTAGGACGGCACAAATATGCATGCCCGAGGGGGGGATTCGAACCCCCGACCGTAGTGGCCGTGCTGACCATGACTGGAGCGCCTCAGTTACCTCGGCCACCGCGGCCGGCTTTTATCTGTTACTTATCATTTCATTTACCTGTAGCAGTGATGTTAATGTGAAAAATGCCGAATGACAATATGGTTCGGAAACCACAATAAACTGTAGCATCCGTTATAATTGGCCGATAAGTCGATTCAGAGGTCGTATGAGTCGTATAAAATAACATCAAGTTTGTTAATAATCTAACAAATTCATGCCAGGTTGATACTATTGTGTTAAAACAGTTTTAATTAAACAGTTTTTATAAACTCGCTATTATTCAACTTATTATGAACAATCTTTATGTTTTTATACGACTTAAGCACAACATGCTCTAATTTTGCACGTCTCATGTCATAATTTTGTACTTCTGATGAGGACACCCTCAGATGGTATCGAAATCTGGATAAAGTGTATTTACAACCTCCGACAATACAGTTCAGTGAACAGTCCTGTGCCGCTGTAGAATGTCAGAGCGCTCTAAGGCGCCTTTCTGCGGAGCACGCTGTTGCTCTCCGTCGGAGTTTTGAGTCCTCCCTCGGGCATGGATGTCGGTGTGTTCTTAGATTAAGTTAGTTCAGGTAAATGATTTTGGAAAGCATTGTTTCCTATTAAGAAAGCAGCGAACTGGTATATAATTCGAAATGATAAAATTAATCAAGTTCGAAATAAGTTTTTTTTATAATTTATTTATAATAAAGTGACTGGTTTCGATCTACGCAGAGATGATCATCAGAGCGAATTCGTCTCAACGTTGGTGGCTTGGCGATGAGCGTGCGGCGACTGCAGTCGACGAATTCGGTCTTATGATTATCACTGAGTATATCGAAACCATTCACTTTATTATATATAAATTGTAAAATCTTTTTGCGAACTTGACTGATATTTTTAATTTCGTAGTTTAAGTAGTTTGTAAGTCTACGGACTGATAACCTCAGTAGCTAAGTTCCATAGATTTACAAACATTTCAACATTGGAATAGTCCTGTAACATTAACATAGATGAGCTATGAACTTACCTTACTGCCCTTCGAAATAGTCACCTTCCATAACTAAGCACCGCTGAGCTGCGCGATACGTGTCCTGAAAACTTTGAACGAAGTCTTCCTTTGGGATGGAGTCAAAAATTCTCATCATGTTTCTTTGGCTATCAGGAATATCTTCGAATCTCTTTCGTTTCAAAATCGAGTTTGAGCCAATAGGAAAAAGCCTGGACGATTGAGATTCGGTTAGATTGTATGTTCAAGTTGCACGAACAACGCTCGCCCACACACAGCCAATATCGTCAAACAGTCCATTGCAACAAAAGGGAGGGGGGGGTGTGATGCATCCACCATACTCGTGGTGAGGCTTTTGAACACCATCCCAAGGAGGACTATTTCGAAGAACATATGACTGTTAATCGAAATTTATTGTCAGCCGTTGTATTACGAAGCTACTTGCTGCGGTGCTTATTTCCATTTACAGTAAATAAAGCGTTATGGTTGTTTCTTTTAAGAGCAACCGTATTCTTTCACACTCGCATCCATATATTTGAAAGACAGAAACAGTCCAAAAGTAAAATTAGTTGCAAACCAATTTTTTTAAGGAACAGGAGGGTGTAAAAAAATAGGTTAGGTAAAGCAGTCAACAATCCTCAGATTGGTTTGAATACCACAGTGCTTTACTAGGCAAGGCCCTTTTTGGAGGTGGTACGCCGTTCCCTTCCTCCGACCTTCGAACTGACTTACCCAGCCAATTATAGGGGGACCTACAGTTTAACGTGGGTTCTGAACCACGATGCTACTCGTTATTTTTTCACATCATCAACATAGCCAGAGGTGAAAGAGGATCGAACCCGCGACCTTTGGATTCAGAGACTGACACTCTACAACTGTGCTACCGAGAAAGAGAATGCTGTAAAACACGTGGAAGAATTCATGAACGAATGATTAATGCAGCAATAAAACACGTTTCTTTATCGGCAGGAGACTGAAGTACGCTATAAGAGAATTTATTTTCAGTCATAAATGAACACTTTTACTACCAGTCGTCTTGTGGTTCCTAACCCGTCTTCGGACATTCTTGGGACATGTCTTCCCTACGGAACATGCAGTGCTGCTTGCTTCAGAACATCCTACAATAATTTGAAAATGAATCATTTAAGACACTTTCTTTAAACTGGAAGAAAGAAGAAAAGCGTCGGAACCATCGAAGACGAAATAAAATTCCAATGGGACAAAGATGGGGAAAGAAACTGGTCGCAGTCTCGATTGAGGACTGATTCCGGCATTTGTTTGAATATCGAGGAAATCATAAAAACTAAATTACGGTGGCCAAAATCTATTTTTGCACTACTTCTCCCGAATACGCGTCCCTTCAGTTAACCACTGCAGCATGTCGCTTGGAGTTATTTATGATAGGCGAAAGCAACTTTTATATTTTACAAGTTAAATTTGGTGGTATCTGCTCTTGAATAGTTTTATCTGAGTGTGGAATGCCACTCGAAATAGAACTGTTTATCTTATCAGATATGCGGCTGTCATACCAACCATCAAAATGAGTTCGCATAGCGACAGTATTGCCAGTCTCTCGAACAAAAGTGATTAAATCTGTTGTAAACACATTGATTCAAACATTTCTTCTGATAAGGATCATACCCTTAACTATCTAACGCAAATGTAATCGTGTCCTGTGGCATGCTATACTTCCACGGCGGAGTGACCGAGCGGATTGAGGCGCTATGCTCCGATTCGCGAGGCCGCTCCCCGTCGGGAGTTCGAATCCTCCCTCGAGCATGTATGTTTGTGCTGTCTTTAGTACAAGTTAGTTCATAAGTAGTTTGTAAGTTCAGGGACTGATGACCCCGCAGTTAAGTCCCATAAGCTTAACAAACATCTGAACACCTTCTAACGATGTTAATGAGTAGTGCATTCTTTTTAATGAATTTCTTACAACTCGACGTAGTCTGTAGTAGCAGATAGCTCTGATCGCCAAGTGAGTTTGTCCTCTAGAAAACGTTTTCCGCTGCCGTGTCCACAAGATACGACTTGGCAGCCGACTTGGAAGTTACGTAGCCACTTTACTGCCAGCCGTCTCAGGAGAACATGGCGAAAAGTCGCTTCCTCGAGAATGGTGACCAGCTCATCAGCATTCGCGTTTGCTAAAATACAGTCGATGACCACCGCAAAAAATAACATCTACGCAAACCGACAGTTACAACTTTTAGTCCCAAACGTCGAATGAGCACAGCATTTTTTGATAAAAATAGTACCCCATCATGCTGAAACAACAAACCAATCTGTAAACTTGATTAGTTGTTTGTTAATATACTGTCAGAACCAAAAATGTTCAGACCTTGTAGGAAGTAATGCTGAATTGAATGATTCTATCTTTTCCATTATAAACTGGGCATCCGACATCTATGCAGCGACTGAGAAATGGGAAAATTAAAGTCACTTATTTGGTTTCAGTGTTGTACAACTCATATTGTTGTTACAGTCTTCTGTCTGGTTTGACGCATCGCTACTCTAACCTGTGCAAACCTCTTTATCTCTGAGGAGTAATAATGGTAATTCCATTTGAACCTCATTAATTCTGAGACTTAGATTTCAAAGGATGGCAATCGTGCCCCGGTTGCTGCCGTAACAGTCGAAATATTGTTCACACTGTCTTGTAGCTTGTGTTAGACATACAATGGGCAGGAAATTTGCAGATTCATCTTACATTATTTCTTTAGGTATACTTCTAGAATAACATGTTAAAATATTTGCATATCTTCGTGAATCGCTCTGTATGTATGATATACAGGGTGGTCGTAAATTCCCGTTACAACCATCTAGGACTTGTAGAGGGTAGTGAGTACATTACATTTTGAACACGAACCCATGTCCGGAAACGTATCGTTTCCGTTCTACGACAGTTTCAATTCAGATGTGTAACTCGTCAACGTCTGCTTAGGGACAGACAAACGTTGCATAAAACATTGAAGAGACACCAGGTGGTACAATGTGTGTAACGACGTTGGTGGTCGCCACATCGAGCCGCTGTTGTAATGCATCAGTACGTTGCGGCTGGAGCCGTAGATGCTGGGTTCTTGTTGTTGTCGATTAATGTAAACCATAAGGTGTAAACTGTAATGGAAGTGCTTATGTAATAACGGAACGATTCAGTATTCTTTTCAAATTGACTGCAAGAATTGTACTGGGTCACGCCTAATTACATTCCTTAACGATACGTTTCTGGACATGGGTTCCTATTCAAAATGTTATGTACTCACTCACCACTACAACTCTACAAGTCCTAGAAGTTTGTAACGGGAATTTCCGACCACCCTGTATATATACAGCGCCATTCTCGAAGATATGGAATTATTTTAACATGTTATTCTAGAAGTAAACCTAAAGAGAAAAAATGTAAGATATGTCTGCCGTTGTTTAGTTACAGAGTTATGACTAATATAAGGTTTTGCCTGAAATTTAACAACATCGCTGACATGAAGCCATCGCAAAACTATACGAGGTTACAGGAAAGCACGATTTCTATTGATCTGGTGAATCTAATAAAACATGCCCCAGACGTGTATCTACAGTAGGTTTCCAGGAATTCCAGAGAAGCAAAGAAATAATTAGGGAAAATTTGCAATTTATTAACTACTTGGCCCAATTTATTTATTTATTTATTTATTTATTTATTTAATTTCAGACAATTGCACAAAGTTTTCAACAGAAGTTCTAGAAAATTTAATTTTGCAAAATGGTGGTATTAAAGTTAACTAAGACCGTATGAATGTGTCGTCCGATAGTCAGTCAAGAAAATGGACGACGCCTTTGCGGGACGTTCTTTGCACTGGATTCAATTATGTTCCCTCCTACTTGCCTAGTACGCAAGCCGTTGGCCGCTAGCTAGTTTAGTACGCCGAAACGTCCAGCGGGTGGTAGAGGAGAAAGCGGCGGCCGTATGGTGCGGTGCGCGTATTTAAACGAGAGCGGACCGGTTGCCTGGGCGGGCAGCGGCCGCGGCCCACGCCGACGCGCAACACATGGCTGATGAGCCGCGGGCCAGGGCGTACCGGAGAAAGCCAGAGCGCATTTCCGCGAAACGCCCGACGCACTTATTGCCGATTACACGGTTTCAGTTTGATTACAGCAACGCCGTTGTTACATACGTGTTAACTTGATACGCCATATCTCTGTACTTGCGCGGTTCTTTACTACTTCATGTAGATCTGAATAGAGCGGAAGTACTACTCTCTTGGCGGATTGTTGTCTTGCTGTCTACACGTTTGGAGGGGAGAAGTTTCTTGAAAGATTTATATTGAATAAGTATATACTTGGTCTGTGTGAAAGTTATAATTTTGTTTCATTATTTATCTAATATGATATAGAGTTCTCAACACTATTCGCGTGTCATGGCATAATTGTTCAGACTGTACACAAATATCAATATTCACATGAAGAAGTGCCATCAACAAGTATCTCAAATCGATTCCATATTTTTCGATTTCCGGAAGGCTTTTGACACTGCACCCTACAAGCGGCTTCTAATGAAATTGCGTGCTTATGGAATAACTCCCCAATTGTGCGATTGGATTCATGATTTCCTATCAGAAAGGACACATTTCGTTGTAATTGACGGTAATTGTAATTGTAATTGGAGTAAAACAAAAGTGATATCAGGCGTTCCACAGAGAAACGTTATAGGCCCTGTACTCTTCCTTGTGTTTATAAACGATTTAGGAGACAATCTGAATAGCTCCCTTAGACTGTTCGCGGATGATGCTGTCGTTTATCGGTCAGTGAAGTCAACAGAGGATCAAAAGCAGCTGCAAAGCAATTTAGACAAAATTTCTACGTGGTGCTAAAAATGGCAATTGACACTAAACAAACAAAAGTGTGAAGTAATACACATGACCACTAAAAGAAATCCGGTGAACGTCAATTACACGACAAATCAGTCAAACCTTAAGGTCGTAAATTCTACCAAATACCTAGGAGCTACAATTAGGATCAACTTAGACTCGAGATAACACATAGAAAATATTGTGGGGAAGGCGAACCAAAGGTTACGTTTCATTTGCAGAACGCTTCGAAGATGCACCAGCTCCACCAAAGAGACTGCCTACATCACACTTGTGCGTCCTCTCCTGGCGTACTGCTACCCTTTGTGGAACCCTTACCAGGTGGAACTGACGGAAGATATTGAGAAGGTTCAGAGAAGGGCAGCTCGTTTTGTTTTATCACGTTACGGGGAGGGGGGGGGGGGAGCGTCACGGAAATGTTGCACGAATTGGGGTGGAAATCATTAAAAAAAGACGTTATTCATTGCGGCGTGATATGTTTGCGAAGATTCACTCACCGACTTTTACTTCTGAATGTGAAAATATTTTGCTAGCACCCACCTATTTAGGGAGACATGACCATTACTACCAGTCGTCTTGTGGTTCTTAACCCGTCTTCGGACGTTCTTGGGACATGTCTTCCCTACGGAACATGCAGTGCTGCTTGCTTCAGAACATCCTATCATAATTTGAAAACGAATCTCCGGCCGCGGTGGCCGAGGGGACTGAGGCGCTCCAGTCACGGTCTGCACGAGCACTACGGTCGGGGATTCGAATCCCCCTCGAGTACGGATATTTGTGCCGTCCTTAGATAGTTCATACGTAGTGTGTAAGCTTAGGGACTGATGACCCCGTACTTAAGTCCCATAAGTTGTGCAAATATTTGATTTTTTGAAAACGAATCATTTAAGGCATTTTCCTCATACCACTTACTTTTTTAATATTTCATCAGCGACAGTACTGATCAGAGTGCTCCACAATTTTGGTGCTGATGTTTAAACGAAAATCACCACTCGAGGCAGAAGAGACTCAGTACGGTTTAAAACATTCCTTTTGTTCTTCATGGCAAATAGTCTCAAAGTGCCTAAAATAGAAGTATTACGCAAAAAGCACAAATATAGGATTAGCAGTCAGAATGGCTATATTTGAATAAAAAATATTACAATTCCAAAATTAAAAATATAAAGTAAGCTCAGTGTTAAAATAATAAGCTTAGACTTTTTTTACAGCATTTATCAACTTTTCAGAATACTTTCTTCTTCATTTTCTTTCCAGTAGCGACTGAAACGCAACCCATGCCACTATTTCGCGCTCATGTTTCGATGTTTCTTTCCCATTTGTTTGGGTCGCTTTTTCTTTTCTTCCCTCAACATTTAGGTATAAAACAATTATTCGCACTTATCGTATCAGAAACACCTAAATCACTTTCACATGATACAGAAGACACATAATCGGTAGAACTGCACACATGTTTAGATTCTAACGACCTTCTAGTAGACGCCATTTCTCCTTCTGTTCGTGTAGTGCAGTCTAGATATTTGCAGTAACAGCGTAGTGCACGCCGACAGTCTTTCACAGTTCCTGACCTGTAGGAGCATCTTACGGAGCTAAGACCCGGCTTGTTTTCGTGGAGAACGTTCAAGAATTTGATGTTTATGCAATAACAGCGTAAATAAATTATCGCTATTATTGCATCCAAGTCCTCAATTGTCATATGCCCGATGGAGGTATACATACAATGATAGGTATTGTCTGTTCTTTCGGATTGGAAGAGTTTTCAAGTTATTACGTTTTTACTACTTGGTCTATCCGAGACCCATTTTGCATATTTCATACATGTGTACCATTAAACATATTTTCGAAATTAGATCGTACGACGAACCGCAGTTCAGGAGATACGACGTCGTAAACAGTGAGATTCTTGAAATGACGCCCCATCGTGCATGAGGTTTTAATTTATTAGGTACTTCTGCTAATTCTAATCCCACATAGTTCGCAGACAGTTTCTCAATATACCCCTGTACGTATGTGGAATAGTATATTATTCAATTGAGGAGTGAGCTGCCTTGAATTCGAACTAAAATGTATAAAGTTTTGGGGGGGGGGGGGGGGATGGTGACGGGCAGACGGGGAAGAATGAGATGCACCTGTATAATAATATAATACTTTATCGCCGGGTACTAACGATAGTATCTTATAAAAGATTATTAGTACACTACCTGTCACGCTGAAGTTACGTTTTTGTACATAGTAGATACCACGACATACGTAAAAATGACACAGTTCACATTCAGGACGAAAAAACTGAAAATGCAACTTAAGGACAGCGCCTGCTTTGAACATTGGAAGGAAGAAGAAGGAAGGAAGGAAGGAAGCTTGGAGTTTAACGTCCCGCCGACAGCGTGGTCATTAGAGACGGAGCTTACGCTCTGAGTGTTTCGATAAAGATGTGGAAGGAAATCGGCCGTGCTCTTTCAAAGGAAGCATCCCGGCATTTTCCTGAAGTGATTTAGGGAAATCGCGGAAAACCTATATCTGGATGGTCGGAGGTGGATTTGAACCACCGTCCTTCCGAATGTGAGTCCAGTGTGTTACCACTGCGCCACCTCGCTCGGTTTGAACATTGGAACTAGCTGGCCAGAACTAACGATGGTTTAAACGTCAGTAGCATGTAAAATGTGATACACACTTAGAAACACTTTGTGAAGCTCTCTAAATTATAAAAGTTTATTATTAATGACAAACAAAGAAAGTCAGAGACAGAAATTCCGACCACTGCTTACGACATCATGTACGTCCCAGAATGTATAGTTCTGTTTCTGCTGCATTCTCCAGGCGTATTTGCTATAACCGAAACTGCTACTTCCTAATCCCCCTGTACAGATTGCTACGGCTGGATACCTTAAGTGGCGCAGAATATGCCCCCGTTTCGTTTCTCCGGAGTTGCCTGTAAACACAGAACCGATACTGCGAGAGGCTTATGTAACGCGCTCCCTCAGAACTGATCCCCGCGCCGATATGTGGGGCGGGCCGGTAAATCGGCCACCCACCGGTCTGGCGACTTTCCGTTGCGCCAGTCCTTTCCACGACACACAGCGCGGCCGACAATTAGGGCGCCTCACACCCAGCTACAAGCATTTACACACGTGCCCCACCAGATCGTAATCGCCGTCTCTGGCGCCTCAACTACTTCCTGCCATGTTGCAACTCCTACACAACGCATTTATACAGAATGTATATTCCAAGTCTGTCTCTTTATCCTTCCTCAATGACTGTGGTGGATGGTTACCGTTTTACATAAAGAACTGCGTATCGTATTTAAATGAAGATGAAGAAAGACCATTCTTACGACGTGCTCTTCCTCAACTTTCTCTGATCGCCGCCCGCGGTGGCCGAGGGGACTGAGGCGCGTCAGTCACTGTCTGCACGGCCACTACGGTCGGGGGTTCGAATCCCCCCTCGGGCATGGATCATTTGTGCCGTCCTTAGTATTAGGTAGTTCATAAGTAGTTTGTAAGTTTAGGAACTGATGACCCCGTAGTTAAGTCCCATAAGCTCTACAAACATTTGAACATTTGAACTTTCTCTGCTCTTTCTGAATCAGTTAATAGATACATCTCGACTATTTGTAGGATATATTCTAATCTCCGTGTTCCTCTACAGTTTTTCTCTTCCAGTACTATAGAAGATATTGCCTAGCACGTGCCCTAAACTCCTGTCCTTCTCTTCTAATCAGTATTCTCTACATAATCCTATTATAATGTTCCGGCCTGGCTATTAATGTTGAAGATTAACAAATTTACCGAAGGAACATATTTGAAGTTTGAGGCTATGCGAGATCGCGGTCATAAAGATACGGAAAAATTTAGGAAAATTATATATATATATATATATATATATATATATATATATATATATATATCATTTAAATGAAATGACAAGCTAATAAACGTCGGAGTGTTACCCAGGCAGAACATTACAAAAAGAATCGACCATCGGTTACTTTTAACTGGCGATCCATCGGTGGTTGAAATTTAGCTGTAATGAAATTTTCATAATTTGTTAACCACCCGACGAACAGAGGACGACAGTTCGTCAGTATCAAATTACGGCTCGTGTAGCAGACCGTGAAATGAGAAAAATTACATGATAAAATTCGGACATGAATATTACGTAAGTCAAGCACATCGGATTTTCAAAAATCTACAAAAATAGACCTCAGGTTCTATTGCCGGTAAATGATAAAGCTATGGAATAAATTTGGAAAAGGGGTTGCATGCTACACGTAATATTGCCATTCAATATTAACTAGAACGGTGCCATCCATTGTTACGGTGATGCAACAAGGCTGAAAAATGCAACACGGGCGGTGGGAGGAAATGGCAAAATTATTAATAAAAATTCATAAATGTAAATTTAAGTGAGAGGTGGGTTTTTATTGATAAATTTTTCCGCACATCACATATATTTGTTTGAGAAAATTCACATAACAGCGGCCACATAAAATAATAAAGAACAGTTCTCGTCTGAATGATGCTATCGCTACTGATTACAAGCCAAGAGTATTTACTATCTTCTCTTTTCTCGATCGAGAATTAAAAAATTGAAGGTGGAGCTCTTAAGCTTTTCTCTGACATTTATGATAAACGTTACGCGTACAGAAATTTAAAAAAATAATTAAAAAAAATTCTTTTGATAATAGCTGGGAATGGGAACCGTGGCATTATACTATTTTCGCCATTTCTGTGGAGGAGCTGGTCAAAAACGTTCAAACGTTTGTATAGTTTATGGGACTTAACTACGGGGTCATCAGTCCCTAAACTTACAAACTACTTATGAACTACTTACGAACTAGGACGTCACAAATATCCATGCCCGAGGGGGGATTCGAACCCCCGACCGTATTGGCCGTGCAGACCGTGACTGGAGCGCCTCAGTTTCCTCGGCCACCGCGGCCGGCGAGGAGCTGGTAGTTTCATATACTGCCTGTCCATTAATCATCAGCATCCTTCTAGCACATCTCGTAGATTGTCCTTTACGATTTCTCCAAAGTCTGTGATTCACTCACTTATACAAAGTGCTATACAAATTTTCAAAATATCCAGATGGCGATATGCGCAGATAAGATGGCAGTAGCATCGCCTACGTCATTGTACTCCGGTGATTCATGTGAAAAAGTTTCCGAAGACATGATGGCCGTACCACGGGAATTAACGGAGTTAGAACACGAAGTGGTTGTTGAAGCTAGACGCGTGGGACATTCCACTTGGGGAATGCAATAGTCTGAGATCTAAAGTGTCCAGAGTGTACCGAGAACACCAGATTTCTCCTCTGACCACAGACAACGCAGTGGAGAGAAGCGACGCTTCCCTAGAGTCGTCAGAGCTTTCAGATCAGCAGCACTGCGAAAACCAACTGCAGAAGCCAATGTTGGACATATGACGATCGTATGCGATAGGACAGTACGGCGCAACTTGGCTTTAAGGGGCCGTGGCAACACACGAATGGATCAAGTGCCTTTGCTAACAGCGCGCCATCGCTTGCAGCGCCTCTCTTGACCTCGTGACCATACAGCTGGAACCCTAGTCGACTGGGAAACCGTGGTTGGATCAGACGATTTCCTGTTGGTAAGAGCTGATGCTACAGTTAGAGTGTGGCGCCGACCCAAAGAACTGTGCAAGCTGGTGGTGCTTCCATAATTGTAAGGGCTGTTTTTGCGAGAAAGAGACTGGGTTCTCTGTGCGCCAGCTGAACTGATCAGTGACTGGAAATGATTATTGATACGAAGTCTTTCGCGACGGAGTGCCTGCATAAATAGTTATCGGTTTTCTTGCGCGTCGAATATGGATAAGATCTCGAGCTGTCGACTATATCCTTCTTAGTCGAAAGCTTGCGATCTTACCCATATTTGACGCGACAAGAAAATCAACAGCTTTTTATGCCTGGGAATGATTATGCTTGGAGGCCATTTTCAGCCATTCACGGACTACATGTCCCCAATCAGTAGTGGAATTTGTATGGATAACAAAGCGCCATGACCCCATGCCACAATTGTTCGCGATTAGTTTCAAAAAAGTTCTAGACAAGTCCAACGAAT
The DNA here is from genome assembly GCA_026315105.1 of Locusta migratoria. Lineage (NCBI taxonomy): Eukaryota > Metazoa > Arthropoda > Insecta > Orthoptera > Acrididae > Locusta > Locusta migratoria. Next base: position 729,389,064 of record CM048744.1, on the reverse strand, counting down.
TATTCAACTACTCCGGTCACCCCTATGAGTCCCATCGAACACTTAAGGACATAATCGAGATGTCGGTTACTGCAGAAAATCCAGCAGTTGCAACACTTTCGCAATGAAGAGACTGCAATGGAGACAGCGTGCCTCATCATTCCTGCAGAAGACTGCAACGACTTGCTGAGTCCGTGCCACGCCGAGTTGCAGCAGTTTGCCGACCAAAAGGTGGGCCGATCCGATATTAGGAGGTATCCTATGATTTTCGTGGCTTTAGTAGTATCAGCCTCATCAGCTGCGTCACGCAATATTCAATACATGTATCCAAGATACTGACAGGTACAATATACTGATGAATGGAATGAGATTCATGTAGATTGGCTTCAGTAGACGCAGAGACATTGTGGTTCATTATGCAGACAAGAGTCAGGAAAAATGTAAACACTTTCGCAGAAAATCATCCAAAAGCCCAATTTTGTGCAAGAAGTCTGTAATTATCAGAATTTGGGTTGGAGGTGATGCCTGCCTGGATAGCCTAATTTGTTAAGGCCACCGCTGTCCCGAAGCTAGAAATCCGTGTTCGAATCCCGGTCCAAAACAAATTTCAAACTTCGTCGTTGAATTTATCTCAACGCCCCGAAACGGTCGAAATATTTCAGTATTTCGAATTCATACAACTAAGTTATTTTCAATAGTCACAGTCAAGTGTTATTAATTGATTACGATACCTGAAATGAACCTACTGCAGTTAACTAACATTATTTCTTTCGCAAAGACAATGGTAATGAATGTAATCTTCATGGGAGAAAATAGAGATTCGGAATTAGTGCACATCGGCGATTTCTTTGTGGGACATGTAACAGACGCAAAATCGATTTCTGGAAAGAACGTTTGAATTGAAACATTTTGGATCAGAGCTCACACATGTATCCTTAAAAATTCGCCAACGAAATGTTTGTAAATCTTTTCATATCTGCTACGAAACTTCTGTTTTGGCTTCGATTACGTCTTTCCTTCGCGACACATGCTCCAAATGGACTATCATCAAGGGAATAACGCCGCGGCAGCGCCAGAATAAAATTAATGTTCTATCATAGTATTATTCTGACAGTTACGAGGAATCGTCATGGAATCTTACAGTGTCAAGAGAGGAAGCACTATTTTTATACCCATTAACGTGTGTCGTGCCGAGTTTGTCGTTCAACCGTGCTGCGACGGTTTCGGTTTGATTATTGAATCTTAAGACGACTGAATTGTGCAACTAATCTGGACAGCTGATATCTCCATTTGTGACTTTCATCGTTATACGTACCCAATTAATCGGACAACCGCGTCGCGAACGAACTGTGGAAAACCACATTCGGACGGTGACTTCATTGTTGGATTGGAACCTTGTGATCTACAGTTGCATCTACTGGCAAAAATATATTAGTTGTGGAGTGTTTATATTAATTATCGGATCCTATGAACATTATAAATGCAGGACATATAAAGACAGTGAGATAAAAATCATCACTCTGGTACTTGCATGTAGTTTTGGAAAACTTAAATAAAGATGGCCCCTCCCAATTGCAACTGCAATACAACTATCTACTGCAGTAACTTCGCAAAGTCTGCCCCTAAACAAGCAACTACTGATCATAACTTATTCGTCAGAGATCATTCGTCCATTTTCTTCGAGTACTTTGCATGGAAAAATACCGGTATAGTTTTTTTCTAAAAACATTGCGGGCTATAAGTTGTCTGCACGTGGTTTCCTGCGTCACCATACTGCTTGCTGCGTGTTCTTTGGCGGCGCCTTGCGGTTCCGCAGCAACCCGCAGACACCGCAGACCTGTCCTTCGGCGGAGGGCGTGTCAAGGATACGGCTGGCCGATCCTTGTACCTTTCCTTCCCGTTCCCGGCAGCAGCTGATATATATAATATGCTAAACGCTCGGCCTCCCGCATACATTTTCTCCTTCTCTGAGCAGGAAGCGGTCGGTTGAATGGACGATCCAAAACTGAGATGTTATCACGGTGATATACGGACTTCCTACGCCAGAGGCGCCAACAGGGCCTAGTTATAGCAACACTTTCTCATCCACTCGTGCTGCAATTATGTACTGTACGTCCGGAAAAAGCAGCTTGACGCATTACAAAAGTTATGCAGAAACTCGGTCTACTTCAACAGACTGCCGCAGTGCATTTGGTGCTTCGAGAAAATATGTCGTTTTCGATATTAACTGCGACAAGAGAGAAGGTACGTTGTACAAGGGAAAAAAAACAAAAAACTTTATGTTTAAATAACATTAAAAACAGTTGCGTCTCTTTGCAATCTTAATTCTTATTTAATTCTAATAAAAATAACATGCTCTCACATTTCATAATATCAATACTGAGCTTGGAAGTAAAAACTGTTGCGCATTATTTAGACTGATGTTTGTGGTATAATGATAGCAAGAAAGGTGTTTGCGACTCAGAGTACTTTTTCTATAGGTCAGAGAAATCACATAATACAAGTTGTATTCTAATTTCGTAACTGCGTGATCTCTGAGAATATGTCAACCTGTGAAATGTAAACATGCTACAAGCTGCACTAATGCTCTTAACATGGAATGAAATAATGCCTTGATGTAATCTGTAGCTGTTAGGCCACTGAACATCCACAGTGTATGTTCGTTAGCCACAAGTTACTGTTAAACTATATTCCAGGCCTTACGTTGGATGACGTAGTAGCCGAATGGGCAGAAAATGGAAGCTGGGGCGTCCATCATACCTCGAGAAAGACCTCATTTTCTCATCGTTTCTCGGAATTCTCCTGCTGTAGTGTAGGAAGTTGACTTGCCTGAATGAGGGAAGTGACAGTTAATCTGACTCAAGGAGAAGACATGTACGCCATTTTCATATCGCTGCTGCCGACGTGTGCTTTGTAGTGCTTCTTTATAATGTTAGTCTTAATAAAAACGCCGCCGCGTTTGAAACCAGATGTTTGATTCGTTTTCTAAATGGAAAGAAAGCTAAAGCAAAAGAAATTTATCGGCAAATCTGAGAGGCTTACGGACAAAATGCTATGAGTGATTCAATGCTTAGAAGATGAGTAGATGACTCAGACTGTTCACTGAAGGACATGATCAAGTGCACGATGTCCATGTTTACCGATGAACTGGTCCACACAATTGAAGAGAGTATTTAGCACAACTGTAAGTTTACACTTAGTGTCCTTGTTATGGATTTTTTTCTACGCTAATGCCCCACTTCACACGACGAATGCCGTCCGCGGTGGCCGAGGGGACTGAGGCGCTCCAGTCCCGGTCTACACGGCCACTACGGTCGGGGGTTCGAATCCCCCCTCCAGCATGGATATTTGTGCCGTCCTTAGGATTAGCTAGTTCATAAGTAGTTTGTAAGTTTAGGGACTGATGACCCCGTAGTTAAGTCCCATAAGCTATACAAACATTTGAATTTTTGAACACGGCGAATGTCACCAAACAACTCTTACGGGAATTTCACTGGGATGTGTTTGATATACTCCGTACAGCCCGAACCTCGCTGCTGGGGACTTTCATCTCTTCTTACACCTAAAATCTGTCCTTTGTGGTCAACACTTCAACGATGATGACGAGCTGGAACAACATGTTACTACATGGTTGAAATCACAGGCGGCAACCTTCTATGAAGAAGGCATACAAAAACTTGTGTCACGCTATGACAAGTGCCTACAAAATTTCGGAAACTATGTAAAAAAGTAGTTTAACAGTTGCACATTTTTCTACAGTAAATATTTTTTTCGTATTCTTCTTTTAATAGAATACGAAAGAAGAATACGAAAAATGGGGTCTTGTCATCAACTTAGGTAAAACAATATCTGAAGGTGGGAGAGAATATGGTTAATGATATAAAACTCGGTGCTGATATTGTTAAAGGATGTCGTAACTTCGAGTACTTGGGGGTGACATTGTCGTTCAATGGTAAAAGTATGGATGATATAAACAATAAAATTGACCAGTGCAAGCGAACCATAAAACAATTAAATGGTATTCTTTGGAATAATAACATAACGTGCAAAACAGATCATATCATCTAACATTGAATTATTGAAATTATCACCACATATGGAGCAGAGATGTGGGAACTAACTAAAAGGCAAAAAGAACGGCTACTGGCAGTTGAAATGGGTTTTCTGGAGACGAAGTTGTGGATATTCCAGGCTTGATCATGTTAGAAATGACAGGATCAGATATATCATGAGAGTGGAAAGCACGATCTGCATAGAGAGAAGGCGCCTGCTCTGGTATGGTCATTTACAACGTATGTCAGACACAAGATGACCAAAAAGAATTTGGCAAAGGACTCGTCGTCAAAGAAGAAGGCGTGGCAGACCTGCGAGATGCTGGAAAGGTGTCGCCAACGAAGCAATGACGGCGGGAGGTCTTAGTGAAGGAGTCTGGCACGACCGAAATCGATGGAATTTGGGATGCGAGAAGCGGCGGCAGGCGTTCAAACCTCGCCGATATATATATAGTATTTTTTCTGTTTCTGTGCACGTTTGTTTTATATAACCAAAAGGTTACTGGACATACTTCGTAGAAATTAAAACCAGCACAGCGGAATACCTGTAATCTTTCACTCTCAGGAACCACATGCGACTGTAACAGGGAGAAATCGAGCGAGGTGACGCATTGGTAACCTCTAGACTTGCATACGGTTAAAATTCGCCCCCGGTCAATCCTGTTTAGATTTACCATGATTTTAATAAATCACCCCAGACAAATGCCGGGATGGTTTCTTTTCATAGGGCACAACTGGTTTTCTTTCCCCATCCCTGGTAAAAACTGACCGAACATAAGCTCCATCCGTAATGACGGCACTGTCGTCAGGACGTTAAACCCTAATCTTCCTTTCCTTTCGCGACAGGAAAAGGAGGAAGTGGCGGTGGTACACAGATGGTCTGCAGATGCAGATAAGACGTGGCGACCGCAGGTGGTGGGCGGCTGCTGCGGCTGTGGTGTCTCAGAGCAGAGCAGGGCGCGGTTATGCAAGAGGCGGGCGGCGGCGGCGGCGGCAGCAGGCTGCAGCAGCGGAGCGCAGTCACGAACTGGGCCGCGCGCGCCGCGCCGCGCAGCTTGCGAAACCCGCCCCCGCCCCGCCCCCACATCCAGCAGCAGTCGCAGCCACCGCCGCTTTCATAAACGCTTCCGACAGGACCAGCCAAGTTCACCCCACTGCGGCCACACGCTCCACAAAACCGCATCCCTCGACCTCCGACTTCCATATTCGCCGTTCTCGCATCTCTCAGGTAGCTGACGTACGTGGGGACGGTTTAGTCCTTTGCGGACTATAATGCCATCAGTTGCTCTACTACACTTTTTGCCCTGATCTGATAATCGTGCAGCCACCTCACATGTTCAAATGTTCAAATGTTTGTAAAGCTTATGGGACTTAACTACGGAGCCATCAGTCCCTAAACTTACAAACTACTCATGAACTAGCTAATACTAAGGACGGCACAAATATCCATGCCCGAGGGGGGATTCGAACCCCCGACCGTAGTGTCCGTGCAGACCGTGCAGAGCGACTCAGTCACCTCGGCCATCGCGGCCGGCACCTCACATGATGGGCAGTTACCATTACTAGCTACACTCGGGCACGCTGGGCTCAGATGAATGGGAAAGAAATGAAACAATTATTGCGAACTTAGAATCACCAAGAAAATACATCAATATAATCAATACACTGATTTCCGTTCCTGTAGCTATCAGGACTGACTAGGAAGCTGCGACGTGTAATTGCCTTTGACAAAAGAGTTCTCCAGATTCTCTCCGTTTAATTCCCCCCCCCCCCCTCACGCTCTCCATACATTTCCTCCTCCCCCTCTACCTGATTCCCCTCTTCCACCTTGTCTTACTTCTATCTCTCTTTCCTCTTTTATTTTTTTCTTGTCGTAGTTATTAAAAATAAGAAATTAAAACCTGGGCACTTTCTTCAAATTTTGTGTTAACGGCAAAAACTGACGACCAAGTTGCTATCGCAGAAAAGTAAACGAAATAATGACAGCGTTAAACATAGTACCTTACTACGACTTTTCAATTTCCACTGCCTAGCTGTTTTGCCATTATAGCTGTCCAATAAGCGTGCGTCACTGAAACTTCAGATTGCTAGAATTGGATTCTGCGAAACATTGTTACTTCCGTATGATTTTTTTTTTTTTATTTTTTTTTTTTAATTTTTTTTATTTATTTATTTATTTATTTTTTTTTTTTTTATCATGGCCCCTTTTCAGTATCCTGGGCAGAAGTTGGTAGCACTCCACTTTTAGATGTTCACTCGTAATCACAGTTCCAGACTGTTAATGGTTGACAGGGAAAATAGCACTTTAAGATAACACCTACTATCCTACTACCCTATACCACTTTTAACAGTTACGTACAGAGGTCATATTTATTTTGTGGACATCTATTATCAAGCATCTTTTGAATTAAATAAGTTTTATTTGCCTCCTAGTATAAATGCTGTCAAAAATCTATACTTCAACTTTCGTGTTCACGTATTAATATAATGATCGTTTACGACATATAGGGTGTTTCAAAAATGATTATCAATAATTCACTAATGCAGAGTATACTTCAATAGTACCTAAAATAGTCCAATAAACGTGGGGAAGTAAATCAACCTTTGCCGAGTTATCGTATTTATTCGAGTTGAGAACCAACTGTCAATGGATACTGCAATATTTACATTGGTATCTCAAGGTTTGGAATTATCTGTTTGTTTACGTATGCGAGACTACTTGCCTATCCCTCTCCGTGTTCTGTGCCGTACAGCACTCACAATCAGTTACAAACGTGAAGTCATCATCATTACACCAATGAAGAGTACGCTGAAATGCACTGTATTTATGGCAAAGCGAATAGCAGTGCCCTCGAGGCTGCACGATTGTGCGAAGAAGCTTTTCCTCTTCACAGACAGCCCGACCGGGGTACATTTAGCCGGTTACATCAGTGTTTTAGAAAAACCAGGTTTATCGCACAATATATACGAGAAGGTCGACCTAGATCCATATCACCCAACGTTGAAGAAAGCATTACATAGTGTAAAGAAATGTCTCCGTACGTCAACAACGAGGATTACTCTATCCATATTATTCCCAGCGCGTGCAAGCCCTCATAAATTCATACTTTAGCATGTTATCTTGAAATGCAAGATCCGCAGACAAGTGTTGTCTTTGTGGAGATTCTGAAACACTCTGCTGCCACTAATTTTGCATTCCGCAACCACACTCTTTCCATTGCACACGCACACACACACACACACACACATGCATCATGTTGCTTATTTTGGAATAATTTATAGGCATGTATCACTTTTTTTTAATTGAGCCATCCTTTGTCACTAACGGGAGTGAAAACATTTCCCTTTGAACGCCGTTCAGAATCAGAACGCTAATCAGGAAAATACCGCCGTGAGCATTGAGTCAATCATCCCACCGACGCATCAGGTTAAAGTTAACCCGTTTGGGGAAACGCCGTGCCTTGCTGCACTATATTTTAATCTGACAGGAAGTTTCGTAGAGCACACACCGCTACATAGTGAAAATATCATTCCGCATTTATCGCACGCACGTTTGAAAGACACGAATACTGGCATAATGATTTGTCTACGTGTCGGCGCTCATGTTGCCAGATCAGAGCCTCGCTACGTTGCAATAGGCTACAGTAACGCTCTCAAATGGAAACTTTTACATCGCCCCTTATACAAGCAGGAAGAGAAATAGAAGGTAGTAGACATTAGTGGAAGCCAACAGGAGCAGAAATTACTTTATATCTCTGTATCATTCGGGAGCCATTATTATGAACAACAAGGACATGATAATACTCCTAGCCATTCACAAAATTATAAAATGTAGTTTATGTTTCAGACACGCAATTTATTTTACTGAGAATTAGACTGTTCGATTAGTTTTTTGTTTGACCGGGTTTCGTAACAAGTGTAATAAGCTAACGGTGTTAACTAAATGCACAGTAAATGAAAGTATAGAAACAACTAGTAAGAGAACACTGCAGATATCGAGAGTAACTGATTACTTGAGTTACATAAAAACACTCAAAGAGCTAGCTGTAAACTGGTGACCTATTTTTCTACTTAGCGCGTCTGCGCAGCTGCTAATTGCTTGATATTTGCTTTTGTACGTAAGCGGTGAGTTAACCATTTGTTTATTTGTGTGTTTCAGGTAAGTGCTCGAACCTACGCTGAATTCGTCGTCTGAAGTAAATGACATTTTACAGCGACGTCGGTTGCTGACACTTTGGTAAGCTGTCAATAAATGCCAATCTATGTCCCTTCTGTATTGGTACTTTCCAAAGATCGATGTCGATTCCATGCCTGTATCTTTAATGCATATTATCTATACCGTTCTATACACATAAATGTCATAGAAGTTAATATATTGTTTTAGCAGTTACGACGTCAGAGTACAACAGGTATTATTTATATTTGCTACTTAGAGACTTCAACTTTTTCTCAGTTTCAATGAATCTAAATTTACACATTACAACAAAGATAATCAGGTAAAATTTGGCGACGAAACCAGACGAGGACAAAGTGAAAAACAGCAGTATATGACCTTCAAATCAAGGGAGCATTCAATTCAGGCTCGAATCTCGTTATGATAAATTTAGAAAAAGGTGCAGTTCCCTTCGTTCTATTTGGGAGTAGAATAGGAAGGGAAATGCCTAGTAGTGTTACAGTGTACCCTCCGCCACGCGCCTTACGGTGCATTGCGGAATATGTATGTAAATGTAAAGCTAATTATGGATCACAGTCTAATGTCCAGTCAATAGCGTGGTCATTATAGACGGGGCTCACGCTCGGATTTTTTTATAAGGGTGGGGAAGGAAGCCATGCGTACCCTTTGAAAGGAACCATCCTTGCATTTGCCTTGAGTGATTTGAGGAAATCACAGAAAACCTTAATATGGATGGCAGCACAGGTGAACTCACCGTCCTCCGAATTCGAGTGCAGTGAGTTACCACTGCGCCAGCTCGCTCGGATTTTTGTGACAATAGAAGATGCTTTCGTCCCACCGATGCACCAGGTTGGAGGTACCCGTTTGGTAAAACACAATCTCGTGCTACGTGAAAAAGTCCGTAATTTTCGGACTGGAAACGTGATAATTGCATAGGGAGAATCAGTACCACAGTACCACAGGGCAGGTGGTCGATTGTCTCCAGAATAGGCTGGCTTTCCAGAACGATCGGTCACCAGTGTCCCGTCGCAATCAGCACTGTCCTAGGCGCACCATTCAAAACGGTGGTTTTCGAAAGACATACTTCATTATAAACTCCGTGTGTGCGGAAATTTGCACTTCGGCCACTAAGAAAAGGAAAACAGCGCACTGGTACAGTTTGAACGTATTTCCTATTAACGTTGTCGTAGGTTTCCGCGTTTAACGCATGCGTCTCTGAAATGCATCAGTGCTACAGTAATTTCTTCCCTGCACGATTGTGGTTATACACCGACGGAAAAAAACTAGTACTCACTCTTGGAGTTTTACAATTCACTCAAGATTTACCGTTGAAACAGTGCACATGGAGTACATGAAATGATTACATTTACAGTTCAGTAGTTGAGATAGCAGATTTAGATCCATGCTGAAACAAACATATTAGTACGTGGTGTAACGTCCACGGGCTGCAGAGCAGGAACTGACATTGCCGGCCGCGGTGTCCGAGGGGACTGAGGCGCTTCAATCACGGTCTGCACGGCCACTACGGTCGGGGGTTCGAATCACCCATCGGGCATGGATATTTGTGCCGCCCTTAGTCTTGGCTAGTTCATAAGTAGTTTGTAAGTTTAGGGACTGATGACCCCGTAGTTAAGTCCCATAAGCTTAACAAACATTTGAACATTTTTGAACTGACATCCATTCGATCATACATCCTGTCTTCGGATACATCGCTCCACGCCAGCTCGACATGTTCATACACAAGACTCGTGGGCTGACGAGTCGCGCGTGTCAGTTGTCGCCCCATGATATCCCACATATGTTCCACTGGATGCAGGTTGGGGGATTATGGTGGGCTGCGAAGTTGCTGCACGTCTTATAGCGGACATGGAGTTACACGCACTGTGTGTGTTTGTGTGTGTGTGTGTGTGTGTGTGTGTGTGTGTGAGTGAGTGAGCATTAACCGATTGGACTAACACATCACCTTCATGTTGCAAGAAAAGCAAAAGAACGGGTGTTACGACATTCTGCAGGTACCGAGCGTTGCTCAGCGTTCCACAAACGCCAGAGGTGAACGACAGTTGCAGCTTATCGCACTGCAGATCGTAAGGCCTGGTGAGGGCCCGTGTGTCTCGGACGATTACACTGCACGAGAGTGCGCTCCCCAGATTTGCGTCGCAGGTGCGTTCACGCACAATCTGCTTTTATTACTTCAGACATTCCATCTCCCAAGTTATCCTCTGCCAGTATCAATCGAGCCTTGCACGGCGGGCTAGAGGTGTCTTTAGACCTAGTAGCCGCTACCTTTCAATCAGCTAGCACCTCAGTTGGCATCAAGATGCTGAGTGAAGCCGAGTCCTGTCTTGCCACCACGGAAAAATCCTTGACAGTGCCGGGAATCGAACCCAAGTCTAAATACGCGATTAATGAATTACAGGAGTAGGGCCGTTAAATAAAATCTGCCCATGTACGGTTTGACGAGAATACCAGTGGGATGCCAGTTACCCGGAATAATCCGAAATTCAACGTCAAAATTTCGGAGCCTGTTTAGAGACTTCCTCTGAGTATTTATAAAATAAGGGCGTGTGGTCTCCTGTAACTCGTTAGAGAGTAATAATTTAGTTTGCTACACCAATTACCTACGTTCCTGAGAAAATACTTTCAGAGCAGTGAACTAACATGTAATACGCAACCACAAAAATCGTACATCAAGAAACGCACAATAGCGTAACAACCAACAGATACACCAGTAGCATTACTGGTACAAAGGCAAAAACGATATGTAAGTACTTTGTAACTAGTCACCGGAGACGACGCTACATTTGCAGCAGAATATTCAGGACATGTCTCTCGACAGCATCCGAGGTTTTGTCGATGGAGTTAAGGTACAGCATACAGATGGGTGCTCTTCAGTAGAATAACATCCTCTGGGAAGTTCTGCTTGTTTTTTAATAGACTTTGAATTGAATTTCGAAATTTCAGTACGGAAGCTTGTGCTTGTGATTATTCATGTTGCATGGTCCGGAAGGAAGAAAAGTCTAACGTTCTGTCTACATAGTGGTCAGGCTGGTTTTTTCTAAGGATGCGGAAGAAATTCAGCTGTTTCCTTTTTCAGGAACTATTCCGGCATTTACCTGGTCTCATTTAGGAAAATCATGGCAAACCTCATTCTGGATGGCCGGACGCGGGCTTGATCGCCGTCCTCCCGAATGCGAGTCCAGTGTGTGCATAATTCGTTCCCAGCCCATTGCTGAAACTCCCGAATTGTAAGAATCCGAAGAAATAGTTAATTTAAATGTCGGTACATGGATTTGCAATACTAGTTTGTTTGTTTGTTAAGCTTATGGGATTTAACTGCGGGGTCATCAGAGACCTTGCCTTACAAACTGCTTATAAACTAACTTATATTAAAGACAGCACAAACATTCATGCCCGAGGGAGGATTCGAACCCCCGACGAAGAACGGCCTCGCGCCTCAATGCGCTCGCCCACTCCGCCGCGGCGGGAATACTAGTGGTACAGGAACTTCCAAGGACAATTTTTGACAACTGGGAAAGATATTGTAGCGGCCTTTACATTCCTGGGCAAGGACGGGCTCTGCCGCTGGCGACGATGATCCGGCAGTAAACCTCGGAGGCCACTGCACAGAACCGGTCCAGTTAAGCCAAGGTGGACCCCCAGTAAAAAGCAAGCCGTGCTCTCGCCACTCTGGCGAATAAGTAGCACAACCGTTATAAGTATTTGCTCTTCTAAAACTTGCCAGTGGTTCTCATTCTACGACATTCTCTAGTACCTCCATACAGTTCCACCAGCAAGGAGAAATATCACAATACCTTTTATCTAAATAAGTTTTTTTTTCGGATACTTTTTAATATTAAATACTGAGAGTTGTGCCTCAGCTGTAAAAAAACTACAAGGAGCTGTCTGTCTATTGTAATTTATAATGCATAAAGGATGCGCTAAAAGTGTTTTCCATTGAGCACTTTTATTTAGATAAATTGTACACAATGTACTCAATTTTAAGAATTTTTATTATTTTGCAAACATGTAAGTATTAGCTGTGATAGATACTCGATCTGTGAACAGTTGCTTAGAAATCTGGAACAATTATGCGACATTTACCATTAGCGATGTCGCCTTTACAACGCTACATCATTCTCTCTTTGACGTACAAATTTTCATAATTGACGATTCCCTGGCCGATGAAGTAATCACAAGGGGGAAATTTCGAGGGAGGTTAAGTGTGTTTTCCCGTTTGACATCTCCGAAATTGCAAGTCGAATACTGATTGCAACTGAAAACTTGATATCAGACGCCTCACTTGACAATAAATCTTTGCTGTTCAATTTGGAAAAACTAATTTCTCACGTGAATAATTATATATTTTGCTTGGAAAAAACTTTTTTGCCGATAATGAGTGTGGTCATATTAATTACCCATATGCTCTGAAACATTGTTTCTCAAAACAAATGTAGCTCACTATTGAGGTATTCAAATTCGTCGTCTTTTCGCAATCATTATTTTCTCAGAGTGCCAATATAAGTGATATTGTATTGTACAAACACGTAACGTTTTCGCCGGGTGTTACATTAAAATCTCAGACATAAATTCTCCTGTTTCTTGATACTTATGCTAATTGCCAAGTACACTGCAAATTTAGTTTATCTTACAGCTTTTATTAGCACAAAGAGATTCGCAAGTACTATTACATACGTAATAGTACGGAAAGTCTACTGAACACGTAAAATGAAAATTTGTCCTTTCACTTTCTTCTGTGTGAAACCTTAAAACAAACACTTTTTTTCTTAACTGAACTTACTCCTGTTGTAAAAGGAACGAAGATGATGGTGGCGTGGCCACTAAAAAGAACTGCACGGAAGGAAAACGGTAATATTCTATTACAAGAACGACTCGGATTTGTCTTGCGTGATTTAGGAAAACTACAGAAAAGCCTATCTGGATGGTCGTGCATGGTATTTAATCTCCACTCAGTGACTCAACCATAGGGTCGCATCGCTTTACGCACAGCAATGACAGGACTAAACATGATTCACACTTTAATAATATGTCGATCTCGTCCGAAAGGATTGTGCCGCTCTTGGAGCGATATGACAACTGAAACCACCGCTCTGGCCTTAGTAACCGAGGGCGTGTTGTTGGAAACTGCAGCGTGGATTTCCCAATTAGGCAAGCGCTCTCTATAGGACACACTTTCTAATTGGAACTGGAAAAAAGTCCACATCACAAGGGTGACTAAAGCGTTTGTGCACCGAGGCGAGAAATGCTATTGAGTGCCTGTGCATTCTTACAAAAACACCGCAAGCTCTTGACGTCATGTGGCTGAAAGCAAGGCCATTTTATGCAAGTTCCTTATTGACCTGAGCAGTGTGACGACGACTTCGTGTGTACCTATTGCCTACATCGTGCCAATGCCATATAACGGCCAATTACGTTACAGCATTGGTTGAAAGGAAGTAAGCCACGTGTACACCCTTTCTTCGATGTTATTCAACCTGTACTTTGAAAAAGCTGTGAAAAAACGGAAGAGAAAATTTGAAAACATAATTAATTTCAGGGAGAAGAAATAAAAACCTTGCGGTTTGTCGATGACTTTGTAATTCTGTCGGAGTCAGCAATGGACGTGGAAGAGCATTTGAACGTAATAGACATTGTTCTGAAAGAAGGGTATAAAATGAACATTAACAAGAGCAAAATAAGGGCAATGGAATGTAGTCGAACAAAACCGGAAGACATTTAGCGAATCAGATTAGGAGACAATAAAGGTGGTAGCTGAGTTTTGTCATTTGAACAGCAAAATAACTTCTGGTAGCAGAGAAGATAGAAACTGCAAGAATGACAATAGGAAGAAAAGCACTTCCGAGGAAGAAAGATTAACAGATGAGTTTTGTCATTAAACAGTAAAATAACTTCTGGTAGCCAAAGCAGAGAAAATACAAAATGTATGACAATAGGAAGAAAAACTTTTCTAAGGAAGAAAGATTTGTTAACATCGAATATTGTTACAAATTCCTTCCTGAAGACATTTTTGTCTGGTGTGTAGCCATGTACAAGAGTGAAACGAGGGCTATAAACAATTCACACAAGCAGACAATAGATGCTTTTGAAATGTGATGCTACAGAAGAATGCTGAAGATTAGATAGGTAGCGTAACTAACGAGGAGGTACTGAACAGAATTGGAGAGCAAAGATATTTCTGACAAATCTTGACTGGAAGAAGGGATCGATTGCTAGGGTATAGTTCAACACATCATGAAATCGTCACTTTTGCTTAGAGGGAAATATGGTGGTAATAATAGCAGAGGGATGCGAAGAGATGAATACAGTAATCCGGTTCAAAAGGATGTGAGCTGCTGCTCGTATTCAGAGATGAACGGCCTTGCACAGGATACGGTAGGAGGGTGAGCGGCACGACACCAGTCGTCGAAATGCAGATAACATCAGTACATACGTCTACGGTAAGAAAAAATCCCATACTATCGCAGCATTATGATGTGGTTCTTGTTATACCAAAGTGTCAGGCGAGACACTGGTAGAGTTTCAGGGCCGATAAGAGAGATTTCCTTCTAAGCTTCGTATCCTATTGCCTTCGAAAAGATGGGAGTTATTCATCTGTCATGTAGTATCAGTATTTAACGTTGACTACAAATGACTACCACAATGAATCTATGTCGACCTGGCATCCTCTGGCAGCAAGTACGAAAGGATCCAGTAGCATGTGGTTAGTGGTGTGTATGAGAATGTATTTCGCTAACACCGTTGTCCATGTATTGTTTTTAGTATGGTTATCACAAGTGATAAAACACGAGACTAAAAGGGCAGAGTTATGAATCGGGATCGAAGCAAATCAAGAAAGCCAGCCAGATAAGGAAATGAAAGTAAATGGATCACTTGTTGTGTCAGTTTGGATCGGGCGTGACGCTGAGTGTTCTGATTGGAGGAAAGCAGCTCCAACGTGTGAACTGTCAACTAGCGAGTGATTGTAATCGGACAACTGCTGTAACGGAGAATACTCGTTTCTTTATTTAAAACAGCAGAGATCGGTAAATACCTTTACTAACAAGGCAAGTACTTGGGCTCGAACAAACATATCTGTATGAACGTTTGGTTACAGGATCTCTAAGTACACCTCAACGTGCTGGTGGGTGTCGTTTTTCTGCAAAGCTCTGCAACCATGCTCTAGATAGCACTGTAGATGTAATTGTAGACGCCACACGCAATGCAGATATCTTAACTATAACGTATGTAATAATCATCGTACATGTTGTCTAGCGAATTGTCATCAAAATACGGTCGGGCGTTCGAATCCCCCCTCGGGCATGGATATTTGTGCCGTCGTTAGTATTAGTTCATAAGTAGTTTGTAAGTTTAGGGACTGATGATCCCGTAGTTAAGTCCCATAAGCTACACAAAAATTTGAACATTTGACACATTTGCAATTAAAAGCCATGATGATAGTTGCAAATTTAACCTTCTTCCCGAAAGACTGTTGGTATTCACTGCCACTGCTTCCATCGCCTCTTCCCGCACTTACCATAGCACTACCGCTTGCAATGAGTTGTTCGTCATTATCATCCCTATTATCATTATTATGACTTTGTAACACCAGTATATAACTTATGCTCATATTTCTGTACCATAACAGGTACGAGAAAGCATGCAAATGATTCATCTTCTACACTAATACCACCTTCACGGAGAAGGGTTCTTCGTAACTTCATCCCAACTAATCGCAACACATTAGCAGGATTCATTAGCAATCGCCGCCCCATCTGTCGCTTCACGACACAAATAACATCACAAAACGCAACTTCGGAGCCACAGTGCACCGTCCCTACTGACGAACCGACAGGCCAAAGTGCAATGCGGCATGGCACACGCAGAGGCCTCTAATGGACGACTGCAGAGTTTTACAGATGCGGGAGTATCACTAGTGCAATAAGGGATCTTTAGATTATCTCTCACACGATTTTGGTGTATATGTGTTTGTTCGAGCCCAAGAACTTTCCTTGTAAGAAGACCGATTTCCGCAGATTAAACTGCCATCGGATCCGATTAACTGTATGACAAACTTTTACAGTATGTGTTTTGTAAACAATCTGAAAACATATCAGTTTAAAAGTAATTCCGGTTTTGGCGGGTTCCGGCTGGCATTGGAGGGTGTTCCTCCTGGACGGGAATGCGGCAGCCGTGTAGCGGCTTGTGCGAGCAGCGCAGTCAGCTGTTGTCCGGGTTGCGTCACGCGATATGTGTCAGGGGGGCGGCGCCGTTAATATTGTACTTGGTAATGAGCGCGCCGACGCGACGCCGCGGGCATGCGCACTGCAGCACAACAGACTGGCAGTGCCAGGCCCACCGGCTACAGCTCAATCAGTCATTGCGAAAACGCCCACCACACATTGTATTTCAAAATCCGTAAGCACTCGAAGCAACGCATATTCCGTCTGAAGCGGTCATATCCTACTCGACAATCTCAATATAACAGTACATTGTACACTTCGGTATTGCAATACTTACAGCTTTTTCCTTCTCCTAAAAAATTTACTTCGGTGGTTACATTGCGTCTTCAAAATGACTGATTCAATTGCATCAGTTTGGATTTAGGAGAAATGTAGGAACACGAGAGGCAATACTCACATTACGACTTGATTTGATTTGATTTTTCCAGGGAAGCCAAAACAGTCTTGCTCCAGCCCGCCACTGCCCGCACCGAAACTAAGTTCATTGTGCGGTATCGCTCTCTGTATGTCTAGTAAAGCCAACCAACGCCCTTGAACAGTGCAAGGAGTCCCTTTACCAGTTCTTTATTAGACACAATTTCTTCGGGTCTGGTTGTCCCAATTGTTCTGTGCCTTTTACTCTCCAATGCAATGCATTCGACGGTTAGATGTGATGCAGTTTCATCACCGTCATCACAGATCCTACATTTAGGTTCCTCTTCTGTTATTCCCATTGTACGTAGGTGTTTTTTGAAATTCCCATGGCCTGTCAGTAATCCAACTATGAATCTAATCTCTCTCCTGTTCAGGCCCAGGATTCCAGAGCTTCTTTTAAAACATGGCTTTGGCATCATTACCTTGCCATGTTTTTGTTGATAGACTTTGGTCCAATATTCTACGTGCTGTCTTCTGAGCCAGTTACGTAGCTCCAATTTGGTCATTGCCTTGGTGATTGTCAGGACAGGTTCCGGTCCAATAAATGGAGACTCTGCCCCCATCCTGGCTAATCTGTCGGCATGTTCGTTGCCACTGATCCCCGAGTGGCCAGGGACCCACAAAAGGTTTACTCTATTGCTTCCCCCTAGCTCCACCTGAACCCTGTGACATTCTGAAACAATTTTAGACCTTGTTGCAGGAGCTGCCAGTGATCTCAGGGCTGCCTGGCTGTCTGAATTGATATAGATGCTACGATCTTTGTAGCACATACGCAAATTCTCCTCCACACATGCCCTAATGGCAGTGATTTCGGCCTGAGTGATTCCCCTAGAGAGATGACGCCCTCCAGTCTTGGCTGCACCCCGTATACCCCGGCCCCAACGCCTTGGTCCGATTTTGACCCGTCAGTGAACCAGACAATATACCCCGTATGGTGTCGAACTATTTTCTCCCACTGCTCCCTACCTCCAATTGTTATACTGAAAGGCTTGTTGAAGCAGTATGGGGTTATAATATAGTCGGCTGGCATTTCCTCAACCTTTCCTATATTTACCTCACTCACCATTTTAGTGTGTGCACATTACGACTTACTTAGAAGATAGGCTAAGGAAAGGGAAACCTACGTTTTTAGCGTTTGTCGATTTGGAGAAAGCTTTTGACAATGTCGCCTGGAATACACTCTTCCAAATTCTGAAGATATCAGGGGTAAAATATAGGGAGCGAAGAGTTATATTCAACCTACACAAAAACCAGACATCGGTTATTAGAGTCGAAGAGTAATAAAGGGACGCAGAGGTTGGGTAGGGAGTAAGACCGGGTTGTACCCTTTCCCTACTGTTGTTCAATTTGTACATTGAGCAAGCTGTAACGAAATGCAAGGAGAAATTTGGAGAGGCCATTAAAGTGGAGGGAGAAGAAATAAAAACATTGCGGTTTGCCGATGACATAGTAATTCTGTCAGAGACCGCAAAAGATCTGGATGAGCAATTGAATGGGATGGACAGTGTCTTGAAAGGAGTATGGGAGTGAAACGTGGACGGTAAGGAGTTCAGATAAAAAGATGATAGAAGCTTTTGAAATGTGGTGCTACAGACGAATGATGAAAATTATATGGGTAGATCACGTAACTAATGAGGAGGTGCTTAACCGATTCGGGGAGAAAAGGAGTTTCTGGCATATCCTAAGAGAAGGGATAGATTGGTTGGACACACTCTGAGACATCAAGGAATTGTCAACTTAGCATTAGAAGGAAGCGTGTGGGGTAAAAATCGTAGAGGGAGACCGAGGGACCAGTATAGTAAGCAGATTCAAAAGGATGTAGGTTGCCGAACGTATTCTCAGATGGAGAGACTTGCACAGGACAGGGTAGCGTGGAGAGCTGCATCAAACCAGTCTGCGGAATGAAGACCACAACAACAACGTCTCTTTTACTATGTCTAAGCTGCAACTGAAACATGTACACGACTGTGAGTGTTTCATCATGCACACGTACCCTCACCTGTAGTGGACCACTATAAAAATACCAACAACTGAATTTCTGAACTTCAAAATACGCGGAAGTTCGTGCGTTATGTGTATTCCACTGTATAACTGAAATTTGTAGTTGTAATTATTGAATGATCAGTTTATTTAGTGCAACAGTTAGTACTTCAAAAATATTATTTTTGTCCATAAAAAGAAGTCACGTTTTTCAGTAAACACAACTGCGTAGTGTGAAAATGGGTACATATGTGTGTATAACTGTTGCTTCCTAAATCATTAGAAAATAACAGGATTAGAGCATAAAAATAATCTACTTCCTCAGAAAAATATTCTGGTCAGAAACAGTAAAGTACAGACTTCGCATCAAAAGATTTTGCATTCTTCCAAAACACTTATAAGGAACACCTTAGACCTCCAATCCTTACAAGCGCTTACGGCCTTTCGATATGAAAGTGCTCATGCGAATGACTTCACACTTTTCATTATTTAGAGACAACGCCATGTACCACTCAGCATGCATATGTGTTATTTAAATTGTTTTGTAGTTGCTTTTAGTCTTGGTGACTTTACAAACTGATAAACGAGACCATCATCCGCGAACAAACACAGCTGCTCAGGTTGTCTTCTAATTCGTTTATATAGACAATGAGTAGTAGGGGTCCTACAACACGTCCCTGTGAAAGACTAGATGTCACTTCCGTTTTACTTGATGTAAAACTGTGTCCTTTCTTATTAGAAATCATGAATCCAGGCACACAACTGAGACGATATTCCATAAGCCCGCAATTTGATTAAATATCATAATATTCTGACATAAAATATGTTCAAAAATTCTACAAAAGACCCTCGTCAGAGTTATATTGCCTATAGTAATTCCGGACCTGTTCGATGACCCTTTTTGAAAACAGAAATGACCTGGGATTTTTCCAATCATTCGGATTTCAATTGCTTTTCGATCCCTCTCTAATTTACTTAATATCTGCCATTTTTTGTCCTATCGACTATTTAAAGTATGAATTACTTTGCAATATTCCTCAGAGTTCGAATGTAATAAGATTTCGAAGAAGATAATATTTCGGCCTTGCGTGTGTCAATCTCTGTTTCAACGCCATTACGGTCTCAGAGTGTCTAGACATCTGGTTTCAATCGTTTCCTGATTTAACATAACATCATAATTTCTTAGGATTTTCTGCCAAGTCTGTAGATAGAACTTTACTTTGCAAGTCGTTGAGCGCATTGCACATGGCACTCCTTGCGCTAATTTTAGCATCGTGCGATCTTTTCTCGGCACGCCGCCCACGTTGATGTCTCCGACTATTTGATGCATTGTTATTGGTGTCTATGGAAACGCCTCCGTTCTCGGTCACTGAGTGCAGGCAGTCGGCCACAGCTATGTGCTTAGTGAGAGGCAAACCTGAAATGTAGTATGCTCGGGAACTCTTGCCACTGTGGACTTCGGTATATTGAATTTCTGAAAGATTTCCGGAATGAAATGTCCCATACGATCACGTACAACTACCTTCCCACTTACAAAGTCTGTTAATTTCCGTCTTGCAGCCATAATTATGTAGGAAACCTTTTCAAATAAATCGACGGAGTACGAATGTCACCACTGCCAAGGTATCGCACTTTTGTACCTTGTGTAAGTGACACTACGTCAGCTGCCTGCTGCATATGGCTATCCCATGCTTAAGAATTGCAGTGTCGCAATGTGATGCTGCTGCCGTTCTTGTTATAAATTTTATCTCGTTGATTTCTCTTTAGTCTCAGTAGGTTTGCAATCATACAATATGGGCCGATATCTTTCGGACGTTCCGAAAAAACGTAGTAGGAGGGTCACGCGGGAATGGCCGCTTCCGTCGGAGGTTTGGGTCCTCCCTCGGGCAATGGTTTGTGAGTTGCTCTTAGCGTAAGTTAGTTTAAATATTTTAAAAATGCATATTTACAACTTCACCGGTTTCGGTTATTACCCAAAATCAGAAAAGTAAATTAAACAGACTGATTACGTTGGTGCATTTTCTGCCAACAAATCCATGTCAAACAATAAAATACCTAAAATATCTAATGTCAAGTGACATTATAAGTATCTTGAGATGGATATGGTAACAGAAAACATACCAACGTAGCCGCGCGGGAGTAGCCGAGCGGTCTGCCGGGAGTCGTGGCTCAGCGCGCCCGGTCAGTGGGCTAAACGCCCTCTGTAATAAAAAATCTGAGCCAAATATTCAACGAACAAACAAGAACGAAGTGAACCACCGACCGCAAAGCATAAATCTACCCAAAGCCAAAAAAAAAAAAAAAAAAAAAAAAAAAAAAAAAAAAAAAAAACGGTCTGGAGCGCCATGTTACGCATCGCGCGGCCTCCCGCGTCGGAGGTTCAGCTCCTCCCTCGTGCATGGATGTGTGTTCGCCTTAGGTTATTTAACTTAGTTTAAGTAGTTTATAAGCTAGGGACTAATAACCAAGTAGTTAAGTCCGATAGATTTACAGATATTTGAACTTTTTTTTCTTTACTAACGTAATCAGTCTGTTTAATTTTACTTTTCTGATGATGGTTAATAATCGAAACCGCGAAGTTTGCAAACATAATAAACAGCTGATGGTTGGCAATATGCATTTTAAGTATATTACAGCTGTTACCACGCATCTCAGTAAAATTTTTAACATTAGTTTAAATAATTTGTAAGTCTACAGACCGAATACGTAAGCAGTTTAGTCGCTAAGGTATGCAAACATTTGGGAATTTTTGAAGTAGGAGGACATATGAAAGTTTGGGTAGTCCGTGCAGGTGTGTTAGCCCATGTTCCTGGGGTGGAGCCGGCCGCGGTGGCCGAGGTGACTGAGGCGCTCCAGTCACGGTCAGCACGGCCACTACGGTCGGGGATTCGAATCCCCCCTCGGGCATGGATATTTGTGCCGTCCTAGTTCGTAAGTAGTTCATAAGTAGTTTGTAAGTTTAGGGACTGATGACCCCGTAGTTAAGTCCCATAAGCTTAACAAACATTTGAATTTACCTGGGGTGGAGCTGGGGTTTAGCACAACAGCCTGGCGAGCAGGAGGTCTCGGACTCGAATCCCAGCCACGGCACTAATTTTCATGTGTCAATGTTGTCTGATTGCAATACCTTCCAACAGCAAGGAAAATAAATAAATAAAATGAAATAAAAATAGAATCAAGCTACCTCATGACTTTTGGCACATCAGGGTTGGTAGCAGTTCTTTGTACCAAATACCACAATCTCTATACCCCAAATGATTACAATTTTTTTTTCTATTACGTTGTAATCGCACAATTACAATTGTCTACAGTGTGTCCCATCTAGCTTGTCCACCAAAAATATCTCTGGAACAATAACAACTATTGGAAAACGACTTTCACCGGTATCAATGTACGGCTAGGGCCCATGAATGTACATATTTGGAAACATTCTAAAACGAAAGCAAATGTGTTTTTTAACACAAACTTATGTTTTTTTCTTCAGCAATCCATAGCATGACAAATCAAATAAATAATGGCGTTGATTGCATCGCAATATTCCAATTACATCCCGAGATATTGCGATGCGAAGTTGACGCTTGAAATACGCGAAACGCGCGGCTAGCGCAGGTCCTGAGGAGCACGGGGTACTCGCCTGAGTGTCAGGACGTGCGCTAGCAGCGTATTTCGGGTTTTTCAAGCCTCGACTTCGCGTCGCAATGTCTCGGGATGTAATTGGAATATTGCGATGCAATCAACGCCATTGTTTATGTGATTTCTCGTGCTATGGATTGCTGGAGAAAAAATACAGGGTCATCATCATCATCATCATTAGAGACTGATTATGCCTTTCAGCGTTCAGTCTGGAGCATATTACCTCTAATAAAATTCCTCCATGATCCCCTATTCAGTGCTAACATTGATGCCTCGTCTGATGTTATGCCTTTTACTTCAAAATCATTCTGCACCGAATCTAGGTACTTTCTTCTTGGTCTACCACGACTCCTCTTACCCTCTACTGACGAGCTCATGAGTCTCCTAGGTAACCTTGCTTCTCCCATGCGTGTAACATGACCCCACCATCTCAGTCTGTTCGCTCTAACTGCTTCATCTATGGTGCTCTTTCCCAGTTTTTCTTTGATTTCCTCATTATGGACACCCTCCTGCCATTGTTCCCATCTGTTAGTACCTGCAATCATTCTTGCTACTTTCATATCTGTAACCTCAACCTTATTCATAAAGTAAACTCTATCCCCCCAACTTTCACTCCCATACAACAAAGTTGAACGAAAATTGGAACGGCGGACTGCTAACTTAGACTTGATACTTACTTCCTTCTTGCAGGAGGGTGTCCATTTTAAAAAAATCATAAGTTTGTGTTAAAAAACACATTTGCTTTCGTTTTAGAATGTTTCCAAATATGTACATTCATGGGCCCCAGCCGTACATTGATGCCGGTGAAAGTCGTTTTCCAATAGCTGTTATTGTTCCAGAGATATTTTGGGTGGACAAGATAGCTGGGACACCCTGTATAGTGCAGTAACTATCGACAGTTTTAGTTTTACCGAAATGACCGTAGCCACGTGACAAAGGCTTGGCAGAGGGCAGTCGCATCAGGGACTGAGGTGTGGGCAGTGGGGCTGGGACGTCCTTGGTGGGCGCGGCGGGCCTTGAACCCGGGACTCCGGCTGGGCGGCGCGTGGGCCTTGGCCAGCCACGCCCTTCGCCGCCCCTCCTGGGCCCCTCAGCCGCGCCCCCGCGCCCACCCTGGCTCTGCGCCATCACATCAGACCGCCTTGCCTTCCCTATTCTGCAAACGAAGATGACCGCTATCTTCGTCGTCAATCAAAAAATCGTCGCTTTCAACATCTGATTTACTTTCCTAGTCCCACGTTAGAAAGCAATACGAGATACGGATTCAAATTATAACACCTCCTATTCCCTCACCCCCCCCCCTTTTTTTCCGGACTTGCTTCGAACATGTTTCTGACGTTTCTTTCAAAATACGTGCACACTCATTGCAGATGCGCGATAGAGATGGCAGCACTGTATGGCAAATAGAACTCCAGTGGCAGCAGAGGGAGTTAGGACCAGTGGCGTAACTATGGGGGAGGGGATGATGGGGATAGAACCCCCCTACAGAACCCGAAAAAAAAGAAAGAAAAAATATTGAAAACTTGGGGTGTTTTACCATAATCTTTCATTGGATGGGAGTGAATTAGTTTCTTCAACGGGAGTGGTAGATAGTAGTCTGTCTGGAAACTGACTAAAATTTTGCTAGTCAAGCAGATCTATACCCCCCCCCCCCCCCCCACAAAGCCAAGTCCTAGTTACGCCACTGTGTCACACTCAACTGGCGATGAATTTATATTGGCACACCATGCAAATGGAGAGCGAATGATTATACGCTGATCTTGTAATGAAAACGTCGGAATTTTAATTGTCGATAACAGTCCTGACTGTGACATGTGCCGATGTATTAATTGATAGTGCTGCAATAACCTGTCTAGGTCTCTAAAACTTGTACAGGTCACACTTCAATTACAGCATGACATTAATGATACATTTAGGAAATTTCCAATGTCAGATATAAACTACTAACGTCGACTCAGCAGCGGGAAATTTGTTAACACATTCTTCAGGATGTATACAGCACACAATCTCAAAGACGGAGCCACACGCACGTGAGTGCAGTCACCAGAGCGAGCGCAGTGGTCCCGTGTATAGTCTCATTTCGCAGCAATGCAAGCTGCAATTCTTCCATGGAGACGATCGCAAAAGTGCCGAATGTGGTCTTGTGAAACGGCCTGCCGTGAAATTTCCACCTGGTGTCTCAGCTGGGCCAGATTTCGTGCCGTTCGTGCAGACCGCGCAACATGACGTTTTACGTGGCCCCAAAAATGCTCAATGGGGCAGGGATCTAGGGGTCGTCCTGACCAGGGTGTTGATGTACACCTTGAAGAGCACGATGGGGGTACGGGATCCATGTGGACGTCCATTGTCCTGTTGGAAAAACATATCGCCTTGTTGGTGTATGGACACAAGCAAGACGGGTTGAACGATGGTTTCAATGTACCGTGCACTGTTCAGTGTTCCCTCGACGATCACCAGAGGACAACGGCCAGTGTGATATGTGACTCCCCCCTGCCATCATGCCAGGTGTCGGCCCTATATGCCTCTGCCACATAGACTCCAGCTTTTCGCGCTCCCCTGCATGACACCACACATGCGTACGACCATTATTTGCACGGAGGCAGCAGTGACTCTCACCACTAAAGACGACACGTCTCTATTCCTCCTTCCATAAGCACCTACCGTGTCACCACTGGAGGCGGACTGATCGATGTTGGGGTGTGAGCGGAAGACGCCCTAATGGCACGCATGGTGTGAGGAACCACATCATACACTGGCCGTACTCCTCTGGAGATCGTCGAGGGAACAATTAACAGTGGACAGTACACTAAACCCTTAAGCTTCACAACATTTGAACAATGAATTTGATAGAAAACGCAGACCCATTCAGGGACTAAAGAGGGCAGACTGTCATGGTGATGGTGGTAATGTCGATAACTGATATACTAGCCGTGGGTGTATTGGAAGTGGTTTGCGTTTGTCTTATTGAGATTTGAAAATCGGCTAACCCATCCACAAGTAGATTAATTTTCCTTTCAGTGTGGAATAAAATCTACTTCTCTTTAACATATTAAATGTGTTGTCAGAGGTGATATTGAGCCGGCCGCGGTGGCCGAGGAGACTGAGGCGCTCCAGTCACGGTCTGCACGGCCACTACTGTTGGGGGTTCGAATCCCCCCTCGGGCACGGATATTTGTGCCGTCCTTAGTCTTAGTTAGTTCATAAGTAGTTTGTAAGTTTAGGGACTGATGACCCCGTAGTTAAGTCCCATAGACTATACAAACATTTGAAACATCATTTGGTGATATTGACGTTAAGAGGGAGAAACGTCCCCGGACCTGTCCGATGACAGAACCTCGGACTTCTGTAGTTGTAATCTGACTTTCAACGATAGTCAGCCTTTAATATTATCTTTCCATTTTTTCCATTGAAAAAAAACTGCTCCTGAATAATTATTCTCATGGACACAGAAAAATTTGCTTCAAAATCACTCAGACCATTTAGTTGCTAAATGTAATGCCTCATTATGCAGATATTTTATCAAAGCCCTTTGCGTTTATGTTGCAGACGGAATTCGGCGTCCTACCTAGCACGCTTGTGATAATGCTACATGATTATATTTTCATCACTACTCTGATTCTACTTATATTTATGCCTTTCGTATCACGTCGTAAGTTGCCATTCAGTTCGCCGAAATACATTGAACAGAATCAGCAATCATTTCTCTTTTACCAATTACAGTTGTATTTCTGTAACTTCTTACACTTACACTACATTATTTACCCGTTAAAACTGCTGCAAATGACTCCCTGCATCATGTAATGTGACATAATGATAAATTCGCTGGTTTTCACGAAACCTTTTGCGGTGTCCGGCTGAATGAGAACGTGAATAAAGAGCTGCTAAATATCCGGAAAAATACGACCGACTAAATGCCTTACGTAGTATGACACATACGTTTTTCGATTCTATTAATCTTATTCAACCTTCTCAAAGAATAGATGCAGAAGTGTAGAGGAATGTGCCTAAACATAGATGAAAATTGCATTTTGTGTTTGTTATTTGCCGAGGATCATGTAATTTTGGCTGAAGATGAGTATGACGTACAGTAAAAGACTTGTATGGCAGTTCATTAAAAAATAAATAAATAAATAAATAAAACTTTGCGTAGGAAATGAACAACAAATATGCAAGGAAATACCATTAAAGCTTGTCAGAAATAAAAGGGAAATAAGACAGAGCACAACAGAAGATAGAAAAGCAATAAGATTGAATTCCATCCTTCAGTCAGATAAAATTAAGGAAAAGGACAAAAAATGTTAACCCTGCTGTTGTAGTTGGCATTTTAAAGTGGATTAAACAACTAGGTCATCAGTCCCTGTTAAACGAGTCAATAACACAAAGTTTATATGAAGCCAAAACATGGGAAATAACAAAAAGAGATAGGAAAAGACTGGAAGCCATTCAAATTGACTTTTTGAGAATGAACTGCAGAGTTACAAGGATTGATAGGATCCCAAACATAGGAATCAGAACGCGAATGTAAGCTCCTGAAAGTATTACTAAAGAAGTGGAGAAACGACGTTGAGATTGACGTGGGCATGTGATGAGGCTAGAAGATAAACGATGGTCAAACAAAATATCTATGTTGGAAGCCTCCTTATAAGAAGGAAGGAAGAAGGCACTGCCCAGAATGGAAGAAGCAAGTGAAGGAGGTCATGAAACGAAAAGATCTGAGATAAAGAGGCTTGGAAGAGAGATTACTAGAAACGGCCTAATGAGCTCCAATCAACTCTCTTGTATATATATTACGTAACACAGAATATAACAATGGCATTAACTACGGTTTATCTCGCGTGTTATGTGCAAGCTCTGCCGAAAGGCTTTGAGTCGATGTTTAAGAGAGATGAGATACACGGTGCTGCTATTGACAGAGGCAGTGCGGGAATTTAGTGCGGCGCTTTCCCTGTGACAGGCGTACCCCCTGGGTCAACTCGTCTCGCGTCGCTGGGCGAAAGCCAGGGCGCTGCCTTGTGCAACGGAGAATAATAGCGCCTTGTTTCGACACTCAACTCCATCCACAAGTTTCCGTCAATTGCTCCTGGAAGACACACTTGTAACAAGGCATAGCAACAATCATTTCAGCAACGTCCCAGAATAGCTGGACGAGGAACTTGGAAAAATAGGTTACACAAGTAAAAAATGCTGGTTTGCAGCAAGGATTTGGTAGAGAGTGAAAGCTACAGCTCAGAAAAGATGCTGTCATAGAATTTTAGTTTCAGAAATGAATTTTTTGCTGCATTAATATGGCACCTAGAGTTATCACTGCAGTGGGAAATAAACCTGCATCTGTCACCAACATGAGCGACTGTCAGGCATTTACACAAGAGGAGCGCTCAATCTAATTTTGGTTTTCTGTAAGTTTCCCGTGATCATCGTCGGGATTAGTCCTGAAAAACAAATGCTATTTCAATGTCTGTAATAAGGACGGATAAAAACAACTTCTCATAATGCCACAGCAGAGTAGGGGACGCCAATCGAGTATTTTCCCCACAAATTATCAGAGTTCGCAAACGCGCCATAGTAGAGTTACAACTGCAACGCGGTAGGTAAACAGCGGCGTGCTCCAGGAAATCAACCCCCCCGAAGAGTAGGGCGCAGAAAATTTTGATACCAAGACAGTTTTTCACAGTAGAGACGGAATTTTGAAGTGGGTGAGCCTATTATTTTTTTTTACGGTGCCAACAAGTACCAAAGTTAGAGGCAGGAATTTCTAGTAATTACTTTAAAAATATGTTTTGAGAGTAGATGAATATCGAAAATTTAATTTCTGTTTTCATTTTCACTGTGGTTAACACTCACTTAATGGAATACAAAGTCGTTCATGCTTTCTGTCCACTACCAAAAATGAAAAACGTATTTAGCTTTAATTGTTAACAACATTGGCCTCACAATACAATGTCTACTAACTTACTGTGAACCCACGACTATTGCAGAACTACGCGAGTAGGTCGAGCAGCCGCGAAATAATGAATCCCACGCAGTATTCGCCTTCTGAATGATCCAGTGGATGCCTGAATCAGGCCTGGAGGCTGCACCACGTACTAACATTAGTGTCTTAGCACGATTATACGCCTGGTACCTCAGTACCGATTGAATTACTGATGTGTAAATGTAATTGACCTCGGGGAAGGTCAGTTCAGATTCAGGAGAAATGTAGGAACACGGGAGGCAATACTCACCTAACGACTTATCTTAGAAGATAGATTAAGAAAAGACAAACTTCCATTTCTAGCTTTCGTACATCTCGAGAAAGCCTTCGACAATGTTGATTGAAGTACACTCTTTCAAATTCTGAGCAGGGCTTAAATACAGGGAAAAGAGGGTAATTCATAACTTGTACAAAAGCCAGACAGCAGTTACCATATTCGAAGGGCATGAAAGGGGAGCATTGGTACTAAGACAGGGTTGTAGCCTTTCTCCAATGTTATTCAATTTGTACATTGAGCAAGCTGTGAAAGAAACCAAAGAGAAATTTGAGTGAAAAAATAAAAACGTTGCGTTTTGTTGATGACATTGTAATTCTGTCAGAGACAACATAGGACCTTGAATAACGACTGAACGGAATAGACAGTGTGTTGAAAGGAGTGTATAAGATGAACATTAACAAGAACAAAATAAAGGTAATGGAATGCAGTCTTAGAAAATCAGGCGATGCTGAAGGAATTAGATTAGGTAACGAAACAATAAAAGTGGTAGATGAGTTTTGTTACTTGGGTAGTTAAATAACGTTTGATGGTCGCGGTACAGAGTATATAAAATGCAGAATGGTAATGGGAAGAAAAGCGGTTTTTGAAAAAGAGAAATGTTTTAACATAGAATATTTATTTAATGGTAAGGAAGTCCTTTGTGAAGGTCTTTGTGTAGAGTGTTGCCTTGTACGGGAGTGAAAGTTGGACGATAAATAGTTTAGACAGGAAGAGGACAGAGGCTTTTGAAATGTAATGCTACAGAATAATGCTAAAGATTAGGTGTGTAGATCGCGTAACTAGTGAAGAGGTACTGAACAGAATAGGAGCGAAAGCGAATTTTGGCAGGACATATTTTTAGTCATCAAGGAATGGTAAATTCAGCATTGGAGGGAAATGTGTGGGCTAAAAATCGCAGAGGGATATCAAGAGACGAATATAGTAAGTAGATTCAGATGGACGTGGGTTGCCGTTCCTATGAGGAGATGAAGAGGCTTGCTCAGGATAGAGAAGGGTGAGAGCTGCATCAAACCAGTCTCCGGACTGAAGACCACAACAACAACAAATGTAATTAGTTCATGTACTCCATATCCATCCTTTTTTTTCTAAATGGTGAATGAATTGGAAATCTCTTAGAGGGTGTACCGGTTTTTATTTCTGGCAGTGTAGATTAATAAACTAAATATGTCCTCGGAACAGAGAATGTGTGGCCAGACATAGGCAGCCATAACGATACGGCGCTGACGTTCCACGTCTGCCGCTAGCGGTTCCCGCTAGTCGGTCGCCGAAGGCCGCCGAGGTCATGGGTCAGCTTCGTAATGAGACCCAGCCCGGCAAGGACGCTATCGCGTTACGTTCTCCAGAGCGTGAGAACAAGTACTGCGGAGACGGAACTCTGGACGTTTAATGTGCTATTACTCTGCATCGTAGTGTGGCTCTAGCACCGACTTGCTTTGCCCCTTCAGGATTCCCATTTACGATTAATTTCACTGTCAAAGCTACCGCCCAACCTCAACATTTACCGTGTTTAGCAAACTGTTGACGTCGTATGGAGATCTGACAGGTTGCCCAAGTCTGGAGAAAAGTCTGGACTTCGTCAGTAAAATGATTGCAGCTTTCGCATGAAATAATTTATTGTGCAAAATTAGCATTTTTCAAGTGTTCAAATGATTGTAAACCTCTTCGGTCAAACTATCATGGTCGTCAGACCCTAGACTTACAAACTACATAAGCTAAATTACACTAAGGGCAATACACACACCCCGGCCCGAGGGAGGACTCGAACCTCCGGTGGGAAAGGCCGCCCTGTCCGTCGCATGACGCCTTAGACCATTCCGTGCGGCGCCAATTTCTCTGAAGGATAATCTGAAATCCCTGTTGGCAACTATTCTGCTTCGTTCTAATTCTGAAACTTCTCAAAAGACGCTCGCTGTCTTCTTGTAACCACTGCACGAAAGAACAATTCTAGTTAAAAAAAAAAGTTCAAATGTTTGTATAGTCTATGGGACTTAACTACGGGGTCATCAGTCCCTAAACTTACAAACTACTTACGAACTAGGACGGCACAAATATCCATGCCCGAGGGGGGATTCGAACCCCCGACCGTAGTGGCCGTGCAGACCGTGACTGGAGCGCCTCAGTCTCCTCGGCCATCGCGGCCGGCACAATTCTAGTCCCCTAGTCTATAACTGGCGGAGGAAGGCAACGGCATACCACCTCCAAACAGGACCATGCCTAGTAAAGCACTGTGGTGTTCACACCAATCTTCGGATTGTTGACTGCTTTACCTTATCGTTTCTGGGAGAGGCATAAGCCGGATCGTCAAACATTCGAGCGTCTTCATCGGTAGTTACGTTCGAGCGGATCGTTTTATGCTTCCAGGCTTGGAGCTGTCATTAGAAGATATCGCAGATATGGTTAAAAGAGTATTACACATGGTAGGGGATAATCCTTCTACGAGTTCGACAGCTTTACGACGTATGTTGAGTGTGAGTCATCAACCTGTTTTGACGACTTTGCATGAAAATGGAATGCATCCGTATCATTTACAGAGAGTGCAAGCACGAGCTCTTGACGATTATCTTCCCAGCAGACTGCAGCCGATTACACTATCCCTGCCGATTCACTGATAACGCTACCTTTACGCGATCGGGTGTGTTTAACATCCAAACATTTTTTGCCCTCGGCCGCTCAGCCACGGCTATCGAACTACACTTCACAAGTTGATGTCAGCAACATGCGCACCATTTTTGTTTCGTAGGTCGGAATTATCTCGCTAGAGCTACAAACTAAAACAAAATACCACCTGTAGCGTAAACTTCAAACTACATGGCTGCTAAATTTAAACATTCCAGTACCAGGGGACATAAAAATGTTGTGTATTACTTTTCCGGTGCTCCTTCATCTGATGCGAAACACAACTAGCTCTTTATTCACACGAAGTGATGTGTGCTATTGACAAAGGTTCGCAAATCGATTCCGTATTTCTTGATTTCCAGAAAGCTTTTGACACCGTACCTCACAAACGGCTTTTAATCAAATTGCGTGGTTATGGTATATCGTCCCAAATTTGCGATTGGATAGGGGATTTCTTGTCAGAGAGGACACAGTTCGTAGTAATCGATGGTAAGGCATCGACTAAAGCAGAGGTGATATCGGGCGTTCCACAGGGTAGTGTTATTGGTCCTCTGCTATTCCTTATTTACATAAACGATTTAGGGAAAAATCTAAGTAGCTCTCTTAGGTTGTTTGCAGATTACGCCGTCATTTATCGTCTAGTAAAATCATCTGAAGATCAAAACCATCTGCAGAACGATCTGAATAAGACATCAGTATGGTGTAAAAATTGGCAATTGACTCTAAATAATGAGAAGTGTGAAGTCGTCACCATGAGTAGGAAAAGCAATCCGTTAAACTTTGTTTACAACATAAATCAATCAAATGTGAAGGCCGTAAACTCCACAAAATACCTAGGAATTACTATTACTCCAGACCTAAACTGGAAAGAACACGTAGATAATATCGTGGGAAAGGCGAACCAGAGACTGCGTTTTATTGGCAGAACCCTTAAAAGATGCAACAGAACTACTAAAGAAACTGCATACACGGCGCTTGTCCGTCCATTTTTGGACTATTGCAGCCCAGTGTGGGATCCTTATCAGGTGGGTTTGACGGAGGACATCGAAAGAGTCCAAAGAAGGGCAGCTCGTTTCGTATTGTCACGATACAGGGGAGACAGCGTTACGGAAATGATACAGGATCTGGGATGGGAATCATTACAACAACGGCGCTTATCGCTGCGGCGTGGGCTACTTGCGAAACTCCAATCGCCAACATTCTCCTCCGAATGCGAAAATATATTGTTGACTCCCACTTACATAGGTAGAAATGATCATCAGAATAAAAATACGAGAAATCAGAGTTCGAACAAGAGATTCAGGAGTTCTTTCTTCCCGCGCGCTATTCGAGAATGGAATGGGAGATAAATAGTATAATTGTGGTTCGATGAACCCTCTGCCAGGCACTTAAATGTGATTTGCAGAGTATCCCTTGTAGATGTAGATGTAGATGGACCGCGCTGAGCAGCCGCCGTGGCTAATGTACTGCGTATATCATAAGTCAGTCACCTGGAGCAGCTGCCCCTGGACGTCGCGTGCGGACGGGGACCAGCTCCTTGTAAGGCGCGGCTGCATTTGCGTACCGCGGCGGAATGCCCGGCCGTTTACCCCGACCCAGGTCACCAGCCACTGACCACGCCGTCTCCTGTCGCCTGGGACGAGCAGATGTCTGCAAAAGCAAGGCATCCTAACTCCCGCTGGACCGCTTCTTTTGACACTTGACAGCGCTGTGTCTCTCATTCAGGAGGAATCTACATAGATAAAAATCAATATGTACGTTCCCTGTGGACTCCGAGATGGTGGAGCAATTTTGATGAAATCTTTAGGAAATCTTCGGATTGAGCCGGTACATGATCCTGTGAACTTTGGTACAGATCGGAACAATACATTTATTGATTTGAAGGATATAGCTCGAATTATGAAACGTCAGGCATTTGGAACGACATTTGCAACCCTGGTGCAGTGAAGCTCAAAAGTCCCACCTGGGGACCCAAAATGTTCCTTTTTAGCATAAAGTGTCCCGTGGTACACAAAAGCATGTGATGCAAAAGAAAAAAAGTATCATTTTACTTTTGGCAGAGACAGCGAAGTGTGCTGACGTTGGCAACGACCGTGGAATACTCTTTGAAAGGTCAATCCATAGACATATATTACTAGACTGGCAAACGTCCATCTGTGACTGAAGCCTGACTACGCCATCTTGCCTTACCTCACGTCAAAAAGTTTCCGTACGGTACTGCTATGATCTTCTGATACGATATGACGTTGAAAGCTTTACTGGTTGGTTTGATGGTGATTTGCATTTGAGCTAATAGTTTTGCAATAATTGAATTTAACTCAAACGTGTACATTGTCGACTCGTGTTATAAGAACGCGTTACGAACAATTAAGGTTTACTTAGCGTCCAGGTGGCCTCCCGTGATTATGTTGGTTATTATGTGACGTAGCCGGTCACGTGACAACGCAAATGTTTTGACAAAAAGTTTCGTTTATGAGGGCAATTACTTTTACTGGGTGAACGAGGGGCACATACAAGAATCTATAAACCGTGGAGAAGAAACAGCGTTATTTATTTAGTTCATTATCTGTACGAAACACTAATCAAGTCACTCCGGTGTGGATTTCTAAGAATATTAATATCCTGGCGAGGGCTTTCTACCGTTTTGTTGTTGTTGCCAACATAATCATGCGAGGCCGCCAAGATAGTAAGTAAAATTTTACCGTTACATACACTTAAAACAGACTGTAGTTAGCAAGAATAAAGATAGGTATTATCCACGACAAATAACACATTTATAACGGTCATACTATTAAAAGAAAAGCCGAAGTTGATCGGAACTGGTAACGGATTAATAAAAACAGAAAACACGACTCATTATTGTGTCAAAGCAGATTGTACATTTAGTAAGAACTATCAAATGAAGAAGAATACGTGTTATCCACGATAAACAACACTTTAATGATGACCCATACGACTGAAAAAAAGGTGAAGTTGATTGAAATATTAATAATAACAGCAAATCAGTGCTACTCATTATTGTGCGTGTCAAGGCTTATTCCAGCTGCAAAAATTACAACGATATACAACACGAATTTCCCAAATGTCAAAATTCTAAAGACAGCGTAGTTATGTCAGTTCATTGGTATTTTTACGACTGTTTTCTGTGATAACACAAACGACTACTTACATGTTTATAGTATAGAAATATGGCGGCGAGACTTCACTGACACCAATGATTCTATACATGGCATTGCCAGTCTAGTAATATATGTCTGTGTGTCAATCACATAGAATGAGAGGGAAATAATCTCTTGTGCTGACCATGAAATAAATAATTAATGCTGTTCATATTCTATGACTGTCATGTGCTTTATGGTTGTCATGTACTTCATTTCTGTGAAATGTTTATCTTTGCTGTTGTATGTACCATAACCTTAACTACACAGTGATAGAGGCGGCAATAAAATGTCCCAGATTCTTCTCACTTTTTTCAAAAAAATCCCTTTGTCGCTTTCTGAAAAATATTTGTCAAAAATGTCCCATAATATGGAAGAAATCCCACATGTTGGCAACACTGCCCTAGCAGAGGGATAGCCAACAGTTTGTATCATGCTATTCTTATGGCAGTAATACCGTTTGGAGAGCGCTAGCATCGCTTGTGTGCCCGTTTTTGATAGTCAATGTGAAAATTAAGTGTACTCTGGCTGCAAAACCGACTATCATCTAGGGACAGTATTGCATTAGACCCCTGTTACCCGTACCAACCGATAGATGTCTCTACAGTCGCAAGCTCTGTCCTGCAGAGACGCCATCTTCCCTTTCGTGTTTTCATGACTTCTCCTTATAACTCGCGTTTGTTATTTCAAAGTAATGACACACTTCAGAGATACCAAAAACATGTCGTTCTTGGTACAATTAGTTGTAAATTATAGTCAATAAATGCCATATTATCGAGTAACCGTTAATATTGGTGGTAATGCAATCCAGATACTCTACAGAAATATGCTTATTATAGCATAGTGGATTAACGCATAATTTTGAGGCGCTGATGAGTGTGGTCGGTGATTCGATTCCTCGTCCCCAAGCACTTTCTCTAAATAGTGTGTTTGTTCTCTTTAGCGAAAATATCGTGAAATATGGGCCAACGAATTGTAGACATTGTCTCGTGAACTACATACATATACTGAAGACACACTATAATAATTAATGCTCTAAATGTCATGCTGATTCAAATAATGTTATATTTAGATTATGTACTAGAGTTCTCTGGCAACTGTAGTTTCTTAATTAGACTGAAGTGCCTAGTTTCATTTTTGCAACAGCTGTTATACCCATTCTTGCGTTCTATATGGACTGTTTATGAGATAATTGTGCTAATACCGTAGCCATTTAACTGATCTCAAGAGCTTTACCTGTACTTTGTAGCATGTCATTTGCAACATTCACTATAACAATGTGTCCGCACTTTATGTGCAGGTACTGTAGCTCAGAACACAATGTTTACAATTTGTTAAACCATATTTCTCGGCATGTTCACTAAATGGAACAAACTCACTTTTAAGAAAAAGCTGTTGTAAATATGTCGGAATATCGCAAAACGTAAATTGTATTCAATAAATGTGTCAGAAAACTTTTGGAAGAGAAGGCGAAAAAAATAATATTGTCGGAAGCGAGAAACGAATCACCGCCCACAGACATGGTTTTTTTTTCACTTTTTTCTTTTTTTCCTTTTTTATATCTTTTTTTCCTATAAGCTCTGCCACTTCAAGCATTGGTTTCTATTACCACCAAAAATTTACTATCTAAACCCACAAAAAAATCATAGAGCTGTTTTTCTTATATCCAAATAACTCTTTTATTTTCCTGTAGGATGTATATATTTTTCCCGTATTTATACAATCTACAACATCCTTGCATTTACCTTCTAGCCACTCCTGCTTAGCCATTTTGCACTTCCTGTCAGTCTCATTTCTTAGTCGCCTGTACTCCATTTTGCCTGTTTCACTTACTGCATTTTTATATTTTCTCCTTTCATCGATTAAATTTAGTATCTCCTGTGATATCCAAGAATTTTTTGTAGACCTTGCCTTCCTACCTATTCTGTCCTCTGCTGCCTTCACTATTTCATCTCTCAATGCTACCTATTCTTCCTCTACTGTTTTATTTTCCCCTGTTTCTGTCAATTGTTGCCTAAAGCTCCCTCTGAAATTCTCAATAACTTCAGGTTCCTTCAGATTAACCAGATCCCATCTCCTTATGTTCCTACGTTTCTGCAGTTTTTTTCAGTTTCAGCCTACATTTCATAACCAATAAGTTATGGTCAGAGTTTATATCTGCCCCAGGGTATGTCTTACAGTTTAAAACCTGGTTCCGAAATCTATATGTCACCATTATATAATCTATCTGGTATCTCCTGGTCTCTTCCACATATACAACCTTCTTTCGTAATTCTAAAACCAGGTGTTATAACTAAATTATGTTCCGTGCCAAATTCTACCAGGCAGCTTCCTCTTTCATTCCTTTTGCCCAGGCCAAATTCATCTAGTATCTTTCCATCCCTTCCTTGTCCTATTACCGAATTACAGTTTCCCATAACAATTAAGTTTTCCTCTCTCTTAATTATCTCAATAATTTCTTTTAGCTGCTCATATATTTCTTCGATCTTCTCATCATCGGCAGAGCTAGTTGGCACATAAAGCTGTACTACTGTGGTCAGCATTGGCTTCGTATCTCTCTTGACTGCGATAATGCGATCATTGTGTCGCTCATAGTAGTTTACCCGCATTCCTATATTTTTATTCATTATCAGACCTACTCCTGTAATACCCCCAACTGATTTTGTATTTATAATCCTGTACTCATCTGACCAGAAATTCTGTTCCTCTTTCCACCAAACGTCACTAATTTCCACTATATCTAACTTCAACCTATCCACTTCACTTTTTAAATTTTATAGCTTCCCTACCCGGTTAAAGGATCTAACATTCCACGCTCTGATCCGTAGAATGCCAGTGTTGTCTTTCCTCATGATCACATCCTCTTGAGTAGTCCCCACCTGGATATCCGAATGGGGGACTATTTTACCTCAGGAATATTTTACGCGAGAAGATGCCATCATCATCTGTTCATACAGTAGAGCTGCATGTTCTCGGGAAAAGTAACGCTGTAGTTTCCCCTTTCTTTCACCCGTTCGCAGTAGCTGTGTGGCTAAGCGACATTAGCTGACGTTACAAGGCCAGCTCAGTCAATCATCCAGACTGTTGCCCCTGTAACTCTTGGAAAGGCTGCTGCCCTCTTCAGGAATTGTCTGGCCTCTCCACAGATACCTCTCCGCTGTGTTGCACCTGCGGTACGGCTATCTGCATCGTTGAGGCACGCAAGCCACCCCACCTCGGCAATGTCTGGTTAATGGGAGTGGGTTTTTACAGCACTACATGTGTTTCCAAGTGGACGGGGGACCTCATTTTGCTCAGCCGCCGCCCCGGGCCTTCGATAGCTTTAGTCCGCGACTGGTGACTCTCGGAGACCTTAGTGATCGGAGAGAAAATTCATAATTTTGTCCGAAACAAAATTAAAAATATTGACTTTAAATGAGATCTAAACACTGTTGTCTTGCGTCGCAGACCAATACTTTTATTTATTTATTTATTTATTTATTTTAATCAATTTACTGTTTTCTGATTTTTTTTCCATAGGCCCGTTTACTTTCTTCCTGTGTTCATGCTCGATCTGTGTTCACTGCGTCATTTTACCAGTTCAAAATGTTCAAATGTTTGTTAAGCTTAAGGGATTTAACTGCAGGGTCATCAAGTCCCTAAACTTACAAACTACTTATGAACTACCTATACTAAAGACGACACAAACATCCATGCCCGAGGGTGGATTCGAACCCCCGACCGTAGCGGCCGTACAGACTGTGACTGGCGCGCCGCAGACCGTTCGGCCGGTATCTTACCAGTTAATTATGTAATTATATAGGGAGTGCGATGGGGAATTCCCTAGCGATTATAAATATTAGGTAGAAATGTTATTCATCAGCAGTTATCGTATACTTCGTTTCCGGACGACCATTCGCCGCGGCGCAGTGGTCGAGCGCAATGAGGCGCTATGCTCCGATGTGCGAGGTCTTCCCCGTCGGCGGTTCGAATCCCCCATCGGACCTAGATGTTTGTGCTGTCTTTTATTGTTGTTGTTGTGGTCTTCAGTCCAGAGACTGGTTTGATGCCGCTCTCCACAATACACTATCCTGAGCAAGCCTCTTCAACTCCACATAAGAACAGCAACCTACATCTGTCTAAATCTGCTTACTCTTGGTCTTCCTCTGCGGTTTTTACCCCACATACTTCCCTCCAACGCTAAATTCACAATTCCTTGATGTCTAAGAATGTGCCCTATCAATCTATCCCTTCTTTTAGTCAAGGTATGCCAGAAATTCCTTTTCTCCCCAATTCCGTTCAGTACCTCCTCATTCGTTACGCGATCCACCTACCTAATCTTCAGCATTCTTCTGTAGCACCACATATCAAGAGCCACAATCCTCTTCCTGTCTGCACTGTTTATCGTCCATGTTTCACTCCCATACAAGGCAACACTCCATACAAATGCCTTCAGAAAGGACTTCCTTAGGCTTAAATCAATATTCGATGTTAACAAATTTCTCTTTTTCAAGAACGCTTTTCTGCCCATTGCCATTCTGCATTTTATATCCTCTGTACTGCGACCATCGCATGTTATTGTACTGTCCAAGTAACGAAACACATCTACCTCCTTTATTGCTTCGTTTCCCAATCTAATTCCTTCGGCATCACCTGATTTTCTTACACTGCACTCCATTCTAGTTTCGCTCTTGTTAATGTTCATCTTATATGCACCTTTCAGCACACTGTCCATTCCTTTCAATTGCTCTTCCAGGTCGTTTGCTGTATCTGACAGAATTACTATGTCGTCGGCAAAGCGCAATGTTTTTAATTCTTTCCCCCGAACTTTAATTCCTTCTCCAAATTTCTCCTTGCTTTCCTTTATAGCTTGCTCAATGTACAAATTGAATAACATCGGAGAAAGGCTACAACCCTGTCTTACTCCTTTTTCAACCACTGCATCCCTTTGATGCCCTTCAATTCTGACACTCGCTGTCTGGTTTTTGTACAAGTTGTAAATAACCTCACGTCCCCTATATTTTACTCCTGCTTGCTTCAGAACTTGAAGGACTTTATTCCAATCTGTCTTTTAATATGAGGTAGTTTATAAGTATTTTGTAAGTTTAGGGACTGATGAGCCCGCAGTTAAGTCCCATAAGCTTAGCAAACATTTGGACATTTTTATGACGCCCACTCGTTTTAGGCTGACTGACTTGTCGTTCCATAAACAACTGCTGTATGGCGTGCGTTGCAGGCGAGGTGTCGGCGCAGCGGCGCGGCAGCCGGCTGGCCAGCGGGGCGCCGTCGTCTTCTGCGTCGAATGCGGCTGCAGACTTCGACTGCCCCGAGGAGTTCGGATACTACCCCCACCCGACCGACTGCACGCAGTACTACGTCTGCGTGTTTGGCGGCGCGCTAGTCGAATCCTGCACGGGCGGCCTCATGTACAGGTAGGTAGTAGAGATGGGAAAAGTGAAACATCTGGCGGTTTCGAAACGAATGAAACCGTACCATCTGTGGTTTCGAAACCATGAAACCGTGAAGCAATGTATGTTTTGTCATGAAATCTTCGTTCTAGGAGGGCAATATTTTTCACTACGTGGACAAGGGTACATACAAGAACCCAGAAACCATAGAGTATATATTTAATTCTTGGTCTGTACGGAACATGTTGATAAAGATTTTCTCCCGTGTTGTTGATGTTGCCAACATAGTCACACGAGGCCGCGGGTATGACAGGTAAAAGTTTACTCCGTTAGGAACTCACAAACTGCAATACGGTACGCATATTACAGTGATGGATCATAAATGCTACTTTCCATACATGCTAAATAAGTTATAGAGAATAAAGGGCACACTAAATAATCACAAGTAATGCTATGGAATTACAAAAATAATAAAGTAAAAGGCAAGTTCACCACTTGTACGTCTTGACCGTTACACCACCGCCGCAATTATTTTAACATGAGTGTCGAAAAATTATAACGATAGCAGGTAACTTCGTTTTCGCTTATAAGAAACCAACTCTTTAACACGAGATTAAATATGCGATCTACCCTTGTTAGTATTAAAAAATGTCATTTCAGGCTTCATGTTGTATCTCATTTTAAAGATTGTAGTTTCACTTGTGTGTCCTTAATATGGTAGATAAACCTAGAATTTAACTGGTTTTTCAGTGCAAATAGTGAATGTTGTTTTATTGTTCTTTTACATTTATAAAGCAGACATTATGTCATTTCGGAATACAGCAGTCTCTTGCAAACGAATTTTGATATCAGTAATCAAAGCTGCAGACTCAAGAGTGTCAACTACTATTTGACACTGTCTAAATGGATTATATACTAGTAAGTTATATGTGTATCTGTGTGGAGCTTCAGTAAAATGAAACACCACATTTCGATACCATTAGTCTTTTCCGCGTTTCTGCATTAGTGGTTTGAAACCGACATGAAATCGTGAAACCGACACGAAACCGTGAAACCGACACGAAACCGTGAAACCGACACGATACCGCGAAACCGACAGGAAGAAACGGTTTCAGTGTATCGACAATCGACCGCGAATGTGATCCGATCATCCGAAACAGAACGGAATGAAACCGCATGGTTTCGAAACCGTGAAAGATGCCGGTTTTGAAGCACTGAAAACGTTGTGTGTATCGAAACCTGGTTTCGAAACCATGAAACCGTAGCCAATTCTAGTAGGTAGAGCTGTGAAACAACTTTAATACTGTACCCCTATTTGTTACTTCAAGTTTCGCTGGATCTGGGGAGAGCTCCAAATCTGACTCTTGGCGATCGCCGCATTAGTTCGGCACTGTTACTGTAGTTTTTTTGCTATACGAAAGGCACGTATTTACTTTCCGCAACTTTTCGAACAAATATACTAACCTTTAGTTTATTATTCTGTATTATTCCACAAAAGCTCACATACACAAGGCAACTCTTTCTCGAATACGTGTGCACAATCAAATATGAAACACATCGAGTAAGCATATTTCTGAAGCAGTTTGTACAAGCCTACAAAAGAATTCTACGAATCACACAAAACAACAGAAGCTAACAATGGTGGGAAACTAAGATTGGAATGTCAATAACGTAATGAGGATAGGTTGTCAACAGTGATCTCTAATCGGCAGGCGACTACTGAGTCAGAGTCACATAAAAAGACAACAAGACACCTAAACTTAATAAGATTTTTGGCCACGAGAGTGGCAGCTCGTGCTCACTTTCGTTGAAGCGCCCCAGATGAAAAGTTAGTAAACGTTATAATGGAATTTTTCAGAAGTGTTAACTATATAACATTCATCTATGTTATGTCGCCTAAACACGTGAAGCGCTACACTTCTCTGGTTAGGTTAATTTGTATCTATTGTATGTAACTTCCTTGCTAATTCATTAAATTCTTAAATTGAGGTTTTACAAGCTTAATTAATCTGAGCAACATCAAATTTTGTTTATAAGCATTTTCTAAATGTAGTCCACTTTCCTCCTGTTTGTTTACTCGTTCACAAAAAAGCTTTACTCCTCACAACCGATTCTTGTCCTCAATTCTTCACAACCAATTACATAACATACAATATAAATAAAATACTGTCTTTTTTTTCACTCACCAATAACCAAGACTTTTTACGGAACCGTGTATTGTAGAAAATAATTTCAATAGAGATGAGAGAGGAAGAATATATATTGCTTGATGTGTTCCTAACAGCTTGATTTCTAGCTTCCCTACTTTGTAGTACTCAAATCTCACAAAACCAACTTAATTTTCGAAAGTCTCATTAGCAATGGAGAGGGGAGGGTAATGGGTAGAAATTCGAGAAAGACCACAATTTGTTAATTGTTGTTGACTTATAATAACACCATAAATTTTGACCTTGTTTATGTGTAATTATGGCCTAGAACATTTAACAAATGCTTGGTGTCTCACGAAAGACGCATGCCAGGCGTCGGCCGCTACCGCATCCGCCGGCCACAGCAGCGCCCAATTCTCGGACTCTATTGTGCCACTGGTGCATACACTGAGTTAAAGTCTAAAAAACATTGCCAACTGAGTATCCTAAGCTTACCTTTATTTACAGTAGATGTTCAAAATGATGTCCCTTTATAGAAAGAGCGGCCTGACATCTCTTGCACACAAATGCGAACACTCGACGATTTTCGGCTACTGAAATCTGGGACTTAACTGCGTGGGCATCAGTCCCTAAACTTACAAACTACTTATGAACTAGCTTATCCTAAGGACGGCACAAATATCTATGCCCCAGGGGGGATTCGAACCTCCAACCATAGTGGCCGTGCGGACCGTGACTGGAGCGCCTCAGTCCCTTCGGCCACCGCGGCCGGCATGACTAGTCGAATCTTTTTTTCATAAAACAATAAATTCTGACAGGTATGTGAACAATATCCTGCATCCATTTTTTCAAGAACTTTCACCCAACGAAAAGCTGTACGGTTGTTTCATCCAGGACAATGCAAGACCAACACATTGCCAATGCTTCTATGGCAGCAATGTGAAGTGTTTTTGATGATAGGATAATTGACTGGCCTCCTCGTTCTCCAGATCTAAATCACTGTGACTTTTATCTTTGGGGAATGTTAAAAGACAAAGTGTATGCAAGCAATCCCCATACACTCGAATTGGAAGACAGCCAAAATTTGTTGAGTGTTCGCAGATGTGTTCAGGAGATGTCAGGCAGCTCTTTCCATAGAGAAACATCATTTTGAACATATACTGTAAATAAAGGTAAGCTTAGATTATTCAGATGGCAATGTTTTTTAGACTTTAACTCAGTGTATGCACCCGTGGCACAATAGAGTCCGAGAATCGGGTGCCGCTGTGGCCAGCGTATGCGGTGGTGGCGGACACCTGGCAGGCGTCTTTCATGAGATACCCTGTATTTTAGCACGTTTGTAGCAAAACTAACAAAGTTTCACTAACGTGTACAACGACCACGAAAAACAGACATTTTACAATTTTCTTAATCGTTGTTGACAAGTATTCACATTATACTTATTAAAGAGATAGTCATGTCTAATTATGGCCCTAAACCTAAAGATATTGAAAATGACATTCATTGTAAAGGCTGCATTTCTCACAAAACTTAAATTTTTGAGTATGATAATTTTAACTGAAAATTTCAAATGATATATGGATCTAGTAGACGACATTAGAAATAGTTTTATATGTAGATTACCATATTTTCATAAGTTAGTGATAAAGTATTCGCCAGCCGAGGGCGAACAGCCACTACGGTCGGGGGTTTGAATCCCCCCCTCGGGCATGGATATTAGTATTAGCTAGTTCATAAGTAGTTTGTAAGTTTAGGGACTGATGACCCCGTAGTTAAGTCCCATAAGCTATACAAACATTTGAACATTTGATAAAGTATTCCAAGGGTTAATAAATGAAAAGATGCTTTAAGCAAACAATCTACCATACTTTATTTGAAGTCACTGTATAAACACTAGAGTTTGAACCACACAGCTGCAACTACAAATATGGGATGCTACTGATAGGCGGTATCATTTGCTTTTTTCCGCATTTCCTGTAGATGAATGTCTGTTGAGGGGAAATAAACATGCAGCAAGGACTGTGATGGCATCTACAGGTAGGAGCTATGGGTCCAACATACCTGGTCATAAATATTGTGTATATGTGGGGACTGGTGTGCAAGAGGAGGGAAGTGGAACACAACACAGACAGACTGCTTTGTTGTGGTGCATAGAAAGAGGAGTGGAGGTGGAGTGGGCTATCTACTGGGCCCATTCATACTTCCCCAAATGCTGGGCTACAGAGAGGGACAAGGTGGGCAAAAGGAAGAAGTTGGGTGGCATCACTGTGACTGCAAGTTTGGATACCCAAGTTGCAAGAGGACAATGGATCATCCGTCACTGCCCCGCCCAATATCACACTGATGTGGAGAAAGACAGTAATACTCGATGTGGTCTGTGTTCTCCCTCACATACATACCTGACCACTGTCACCAACTGCTATTTCACAACAGCCAGAGACAGTCTTCACGTGTGCTTCAGCTGTGCATGTGTGTGGAAGGGGGGGGGGGGGGGGTGGAGGGGGAGAAAGAGAGGGAGATTTTTCTCTGATGAAGGCAAAAGACAAAAATTTAAAGTTATGTGAGTATGTTATTGTCTTTTATATGTACCTGCCTGTTGCCCAATGATTGTCAATACAATGACAGGTTTGCAGCAGTAGGGACAAATGAGACTCTACATTTCTTAAATCATGCTAGACTGCAAAAACAGGGTGCAAATTTAGTACAAATTGTGTGCTACAGTCACCAACTTTATCATAGGGGACCTGTATTAAGTTTTTAATGCTGGCTGCAGCACCACCCTGTAGCCACTGCTGTAACCTCGTAGCTTGAATGAAAATGTACTAACAGTGTCATCTGTCAGCCTGTACCAAAACGTTTAGCAGTTACAAATGGCAATCACCACACTTTC
Source organism: Locusta migratoria (assembly GCA_026315105.1). NCBI lineage: Eukaryota > Metazoa > Arthropoda > Insecta > Orthoptera > Acrididae > Locusta > Locusta migratoria. The sequence goes on along the minus strand of CM048744.1, from coordinate 729,344,149 downwards.
ACTAAAAATGGCAATTGTGTTGGACAGCATGTTGAAAGGATGACACAGATTGTGGTGTATTCTGGACATGCTAAGTAAAGAAGATCATATTTTGCCCCCCAAAAAAAAAAGATTTACAAAAGAAGCAAACAACTCATTACTCATAACTGGTGGAATTTTTCACAAATTTCAAAATGTGAAGTAATTGTGTTTGAGGTGTACTTCTATAAACATCAAAGAGTGATATCATTTTCCTATTGTGTTCTTCAAATTTAAGGAAAATATGTTGGACTTAATATGCTTTGAATCAATAATTTGTGAAATATACAAATAAAAGAAAGGAATGAGGTAAATATGTAACTAAGCATTTACTTTTGTTATAGAATAACATTAGGTTAACTGTTGAAAGACTACATTTTCAAAAATAATTAATAATAATCATCATCTATTGTACAGCATACTCATAATCTCCTTTTGCTGCCAATTGACTCTGGAAACCATTTTATTACACAGTAATATGAGTCACATTAATGGTTTTATACTGAATTCACATTGTCTTTCAGCTATAATATTTGAGTGGTATACTTTTAACAAGGGAAAAAATCCGATTGGAATGTCAATAATGGAGGATAGATAACAACTTACTGCAAGGAGACTCATCGAGCTGCTGACAGGCACAAAAAAATAGACAATCACATTCACACAACAATTTTGGCCAAGACGTTAATCAGAAAAAGAAACACATATGCCTACATTCACACAATCATTCACACAAATTGTCTTAACTGTCAATATTGATGATGTAGCCATTGCCTGCCAATCCAGATCAGTCAATCACACTGAGAGAAACCTAACAGATGCCCTAGAAGTTCTTACTGAATATTACAATGGGAACCAGCTTTGACCAAATCCAGCAAAGATGCAGACTTGTTTATTTCACCTGAACAATAAGAAAACAAACAGGGAATTACAATTGGAATGGAACTCAGTTCAACTTTAACAGTACCTAAAACCAGTTTATCTCAGAGTCATGTTAGCTTGAACATTGTCCTACAAGAAACATGTAGAAAAAACTAGAGCAAAAATTAACACACGGAATGGTATAATCCGCAAACTTACCAACTCAGACTGGGGAGAAAATCATGAAATTCTACGTTTATCATCACTGGCATTGTGTTTTGCTCCAGCTAAATATGCATACCCCATATGGAGAAGATCGGCCCATGCCCACAAGCTAGATGCAGCACTGAATGATTCATGTTGGTTAATTATGGGATGAATGAAGCCTACAATTCTTGATCTCCTTTGTATGTGTTCTGGAATAGTGCCCCCCCCCCCCCCCCCCCACCCTCCAGATTAGACAACAAACATTGGCGATGGCTGAAAGAAGCAGACAGTCTAAGGATAGAAGACATCCTCTTTTCAGACATCAGACAGTGATGGCAAGAAGAAAACCAAGAAAGATTTCATTAATTTCGAATGTCCATTAAATGAAAGTCAATCTACAACCACAGAATCAATGGAAACAGAAATTGGAAAAATGCAGCTTCCAATGCTGGAACTTTAAAGAAAAACTTCTGGCTGGACCAAAATTGGAATGGAGAGTCTGGAAAATCCTAAACAAACTTAAATGTCGAATGGGAAGATTGAAGGATAACCTGGGGACATGCAGAGGAAGAACCCTACCAATGTGGAGAAAAACAAATGATGTCACACCTACTGAGCTGTCCATCTTTGCCAGCCCCATGCAATTTCCAAGACCTGTGGTTGGCCAACTACACTACAGTGAAGTGTGTCAAAGACTGGAGAGAGATATGAGCCTGCTATAGACAATAATGACTTGTGATATGTGAAAATCATGACTGTATATATGAACTTACAATTACTACTTAGTTTTTATTTGTGGCCTAGTATATGTAGCCTATAAATTAATAACTTATGAAGCTTACACATGATTAAATAAATAAATAAACTTCCCATAGGAACTGCATTGAGGACGTCAGCATTCAAATTAAAATTTCCTATGCTGCTCCTATCATCCCCGAAATTTTTATATAGTAAATTATTCACATCAGTCTTCTTTGCCTCAGTCATTCTACTGTATGGTGCAATTACTGATAGTTGAGTAATTTCCATGTTTGCAATTGGACACAATATTATTTGAAACACACACTGCAGAGGACTGAATACAATTTGATACAAGCTAGCTTTTTTTTCATTTATTTTTAACAATAACTCCTTCCATAAATAACATGTAAAAAATTAGAACAGAGTAAAAAATTGCCTTGTCAGGTGAATTTTATTCACACGTGGAAAACATATTTTTGCAAATAGGCCTTCTGTCCGGTTCAGCTTTTATGCTCAGGAAAGAAATATTGGATGTACTTAAAACCTACCAGTTGTATAACTTTTGAAAAGTTTGTTATGGTGAGCTATTTAGCTAGTATTCCATTGTCATTTTCTTTTCAAGGGAATTGTATTTAAAGCTGAAAGGACTGGTTTACCAAGCTGTTGGAGGAAGCTAGAATAGAAGCCACTACATCTGAGCATCTATACAAGATTTTAGTGGCTACTGATATGAAAATTCTATGCTATGATGAAACTGTAGTAGCATTTATTTGTATGTATAATTTCTATTAAAAATAGCTGAATAGTATTCTATGAAAACAAGACCAGAGAAAACTGAATGAAAAGAAAAATTAATTTATATCAAGGGGCAGCAGCCTATTCAGTAGTTACAGGGGCAACAGTCTGGATGATTGGCTGAGCTGGCCTTGTAACATCACCTAATGTGGCTTTGCCATGCAGTTACTGCGAACGGCTGACAGCAAGTGGAAACTACAGCCATTACTTTTCCTGAGGACATGCAGCTCTACTGTATGAATATATGATCCTCTCGATTAAATATTCCGGAGGTAAAATAATCCCCCATTCGGATCTCTGGGCGGGGACTACTCAGGAGGATGTGATAAGCAGGAAAGACAATACTGGCATTCTACGGATTGGAGTGTGGAATGTTAGATCCCTTAACCGGGTAGGGAAGCTAGAAAATTTAAAAAGTGTAGTGGATAGGTTGAAGTTAGATATAGTGGGTATTAGTGAAGTTTGGTGGCAGGATAAACAGGATTTCTGGTCAGGTGAGTACAGGATTATAAATACAAAATCAGTTGGGGGTATCACAGGAGTAGGTCTGATAATGAATAAGATGATAGGAATGTGGGTAAACTACTATGAGCAGCACAGTGATCGCATTATCATTGTCAAGATAGATACAAAGCCAACACCGACAACAGTAGTACAGGTTTATATGCCAACTAGCTCTGCCGATGATGAGGTGATCGAAGAAATATGTGAGAAGCTAAAGGAAATTATTCAGACAGTTAAGGGAGAGGAAAACTTAATTGTGATGGGAGACTGGAATTTGGTAGTAGGAAAAGGAAGAGAAGGAACAATAGTAGGTGAATATGGACTGGGCAGAAGGAATGAAAGAGGAAGTCGCCTCGTAGAATTTTGCATGGAACATGATTTCATCGTAACAAACACGTGGTTTAAGAATCACAAAAGAAGGTTGTATACGTGGAAGAGACCAGGAGACACCGGAAGGTATCAGATAGATTTTATAATGGTAAAACATAGATTCCAGGACCAGGTGATAAACTGTAAGACATACCCTGGGGCAGATATAGACTCTGACCATAACTTGTTAGTCATGAACTGTAGGCTGAAACTGAAAAAAACTGCAGAAAAGTAGGAAAATAAGGAGGTGGCACTTAGATAAATTGAAGGAACGTGAAGTTCTGGAGAAATTCAGAGGGTGATTTAGGCATCAATTGACAGAAACAGGGGGAAATAAAACAGTAGAAGAGGAATGGGTAGCATTGAGAGTTGAAATAGTGATGGCAGCAGAGGACAAAATAGGTAGAAAGGCAAGATCTACAAAAAATCCTTGGATATCACAGGAAATACTAAATTTAATTGATGAAAGGAGAAAATATAAAAATGCAGTAAATGAAACAGACAAAATGGAGTAAAGACGACTAAGAAATGAGATTGACAGGAAGTGCAAAATGGCTAAGCAGGAGTGGCTAGAAGCCAAATGCAAATCTGTAGGAGAATGTATAAGAAGGGGAAAAGTAGATACTGCCTACAGAAAAATAAAAGAGACATTTGGGGACAAGAAAAGCAACTCTACGAATATCAAGAACTCAGATGGGAAACCAGTTCTCAGCAAAGAAGGGAAAGCTGAAAGGTGGAAAGAGTGCATAGAGCAGCTCTGCAAAGGAAATTAACTTAGAGACGATGTTGTAGGAAGGGAATAGGAAGTAGATCAAGATGAAATAGGAGATACTATACTGAGAGATGAATTTGACAGAGCCCTAAAAGCCCTACTAAAGTTTCTGGGAGAGACAAAACTATTTGAACTGGTGGGTAGGATGTATGAGACAGGAGAAAGACCCTCAGACTTTAAGAAAAATGTGATAATCCCCATTCCAAAGAAATCAGGTGCAGACAGGTGTGAAAATTACAGAACAATCAGTTTGATAAGTCATGGTTGCAAAATCTTAACATGAATTATCTACAGGAGAATGGAAAAGCGGGTAGAAGCTGACCTCGGGGAGATCAGTTTTGTATTCAGGAGGAACGTAGGAACCCGGAGGCAATACTCAGTTTATGACTTATCTTATAAGATAGGTTAAGGAACGGCAAACCTACATTTTTAGCTTTTGTAGATTTGGAGAAAGCTTTTGACAATGTTGACTGGAATACGCTCTTTCAAATTCTGAAGTCAACAGGGGTAAAATACAGGGAAAGGACAGTTATTTACAACTTGTACAAAAGCCAGACCGCCGGCCGCGGTGGCCGAGGTGACTGAGGCGCTCCAGTCACGGTCAGCACGGCCACTGTGGTTGGGGGTTCGAATCCCCCCTCGGGCATGGATATTTGTGCCATCCTAGTTCGTAGGTAGTTCATAAGTAGTTTGTAAGTTTAGGGACTGATGACCCCGTAGTTAAGTCCCGTAAGCTTAACAAACATTTGAACATTTTTAAAAGCCAGACCGCAGTTATTAGACTCGAAGGTCTTGAAAGGGAAGCATTAGTTGGGATGGGAGTAAGACAGGGTTGCTGTTCAATTTATACATCGAGCAGGTGATGAAGGAAAGCAAGGAAAAATTTGGAATAGGGATTAAAGTTCAGGGGGAAGAAATAAAAACATTGTGTTTTGCTGATGACATTGTAATGCTGTCAGAGACAGCAAAGGACCTGGAAGAGCAGTTGAAAGGAATGGACAGTGTGTTGAAAAGAGCTTATAAAATGAACACTAACAAGAGCAAAACAAAAATAATGGAATGCGGTCTTAGAAAATCAGATGATGCTGAAGGACTTAGATTAGGTAATGAAACAATGAAGGTTGTAGGTGAGTTTTGTTACTTGGGTAGTAAAATAACACGCGATGGTCGCAGTACAGAGGATATAAATTGCAGAATGGCAATGGGAAGAAAAGCATTTTTGAAAAACAGAAATTTGCCAACATCAAATATTAATTTAAGTGTAAGAAAGTCTTTTCTGAAGGCATTTGTGTGGAGTGTTGCCTTGTCCGGGAGTGAAACATGGACGATAAGCAGTGCAGACAGGAAGAGGATAGAGGCTTTTGAAATGTGGTGCTACAGAAGAATGCTGAATGCTGAAGATTAGGTGGGTAGATCGCGTAACTAATAAAGAGGTACTTAACAGAATTGGTGAGAAAAGGAATTTTTGCAATACCCTGACTAAAAGAAGGGATCGCTTGGTAGGACACATTCTTAGACATCAAGGAATCATAAATTTAGCATTGGAGAGAAGTGTGTGGGGTAAAAATCGCAGAGGGAGACCAAGAGACGCTTATAGTAAGCAGACTCAAGTGGATGTGGGTTGTTGTTCTTATAAGGAGATGAAAAGGCTTTCTCAGGATAGAGTAGGGTGGAGAGTTGCATCAAACCAGTCTCCGAACTGAAGACCATAACAACAACATATCAAGGAACCCACAAAGCATCCACTGATGATTAAATTGGTATCAGAGTATGATTCTAGAGTTAAAATGATTAATCCAAGATAAGAAAATATCAATGTAGTCAAATCAATTACCACTTTTATAAAATACAAGTAAAATTCTAAAAGTAAACAAAAAATATTTTACCCAGACAAACCATCTACTGCCTTGTTCCCAATACTAGATAATTATTTGCTGCTTCTCATCAACCAAAATTTCATAAAGTCATTACCACTTACCACAAATTAGTTTTAAATGTAATTTAGGTATTACTTGTTTATTTTACACTATTGTCATATAAAATATTTTTGTGAACAGTCACGAGCTGCAGACATGTGACTGGCCACGCAATGTCGGCTGTGGTGCTGGGGAGGGTGCCACTATCAGTACCGTACGAGTGACGGACCCACGAACACGACAGACCACTCCATCTGCACAGCCACCTTCCAGGTACCACTTATTTGCTGTTAAAATCTTTCTCTGTCAACTGCTGTTCATTCCTACTTGTTACTATTGAAATACATTTCATTCTTTCTTTTTTAAATTATATTTACTTTGTTGTCATAAAATAAGTCCTGCATTTTATAAATCAAGTAAAATTAACTCGTATCATCACAATACTGGGTGCTTTAGGTGTTGTAACTAAATTAATTAGTAATCATTCCACATTGTTGAAGGTACTCTGCAGAACAAAGTGAGTGAGTAAATGCACTGATAGGAAACATGGTAGGCAGTTTAAAATTCCATACATGCATACTTTTGTATTTGCCAATTGTTTGCCCACCATTTCTGTCTAAATTGTTAAGGAATTGCCATCACTCCTATGTCATAAGTAATATAAAATTAGTCACAGGGTTTTTCTTTAGAATTTAAAATGACAACATCAGTCTTTGGTAAAATGTAACTGTTCACAATTTTTTTGTGCAACGAATGATTGGTGAAAATAATACCTTTCTCTGCTACAGCTGATTTTTTTTACATGTGAAATTATCTTTTTTACATTATATAAATATACAAATGTGCTGCTAATTTTCATGTTTTTTACTATATTGTGATGGAGCCATTTTGGCTAAAGTGCCCTCTTAGACAATGTCCATATTACATGAGTGGGCAATGTCACACTGTCATTACTATGTCTTTTCCTCTGTATTGAATAATAATCCATGTTAGTGACTCGATATTTTAAATGTTGTATCAACTAAATTTGTCGCTGGTGTTTGGCAGAAGATAACAATAACAAAAAGAAATTTTCCTGTGCTGTGGGCCCTTTGGATCAAAAATCACTGTCTTATTTACATTTATAATCCCACTTTCTGTATCTTTTCCTCAGTATTGTTTAATAATCCATGTTAATGGCTAGATATTTTAAATGTTATTTTAACTAAATTTGCAGTTGGTTCTTGTCAGAACATGACAGCAACGAAAAAGGGAATATCAATCAACAGAAAGTTTAGGTTTTAATATCAACAACATAATGAGGGCTGATTCTAATTGATCATAAAGACATTCATTGTGCCACAGTCAGGCATGAAGAAATGACAATCACACAACTAAAGCTTTCAACCACAACCTTCATGACGAAAAAAAATTGTATGATTGTGTGTTTTCTTTTTTTATGTAGGCTGTGATTAAGACTTTAGTTGTAGGATTCTGATTGTCTTTCCTTCGTGCCTGTCTGTGGCTCAGCAATTGTCTTTATAGTGAATTGCAATCTAGCCCTGTAACATTGTCAAAAAATAAGTGCATTTTTGTTGCAGAATATCAAGAAAATGATTCAATTTAAATATTATTGGTTTGAAAAATCTTTATTGCTTTTTTGGAAGCTGTCTGTATTTAAATAAGCTATACTCATTCACTGTGAACTTTTAGCAGGGAACGTACCTAAATTTAATCTTCCCTAACACTATCTAAGATATTCCAAAATTAGCTAAGGCAAATTATCATGATAATAGTAAAATACCTATTACCAACCACTGCTAAGAGAAGTGAATAAAATGTAACATTTGACAATGAAATTATTTCACACATGGATTTTAAAATATCACTTTTCATTCATCCCTGTTACTTCAATGAAGAAAACTGAGCCAAAAACCACCTTTTAACTCTATTCACACTGGTTTCAACATGTCTCTGTTTCCGTCTTCAGCTCTTTGAATACTTCATTATTACGATGCAATAGCTTTTAATTCTTAAATATTACTATGTAATGTTGAGGTATTCAAATGAACAGATACTTGATGTAGCCGGACTGGATAAAGTTCAATAACAGAAAATATTTGTGTTTAAACATTTTTAAAACCAATATTAACTAATTGTAAGTACTTAGATCACTCCTCCAACTTGAATCAAGTCAAGCAGTTGCACTTCTTTAAATACTCACAGATTGTTAAATTGCTTTAAAAAAAGTCAGTAATAACTGACATTACAAAGACCAACAAAAATTCTTGTTGCCTAGATATTATTATAAATTTAACAGGCTTTTAGTGGTCCAAAGAAAGCAGTCATGTGATCTACAAACTGAGCTGCAACCACTGGCAGGGGCATGACCAGTAACAAGCTGTGTGCCCCATGAATGGCTATTGTCAAAATGTAGCCAGGAAACAGCTGGACCATCCTGTTGCAGAGTATGCATTCCTGCTTTCCTCTCCTTGATGTCTCCTTACCCCCACGACTGGTTACTTGCACCTGGGCCATCCTAGGTCCCTCACTCTGGCTACAGTGGCTGGAGATGGCAGTCATGTTTGTGTAAGAGAGTTTGTGTTTCTCTGACTGACAAAAGTTGTAATGGCTGAAAACTTTGTTGTAAGTTGTATCTGTTATGTCCGCCTTTCTGTGGCTCATCAGGAAGTCTCTGAGGTGAGTACCAACCTATCCTTCTCAAAAAATGTTGTTGAATCCTTCCTGGAATTGCTATGTGGATATAGTTTGCTAACACAATATCAGCATTATTAATACTAATTCTGTTTCACTATCTTTTTATGGAATTGTTTTTATTATTTATTTATTCTTTAATAGTCCTGCACATCTGCATAAACACCATTAATTTTCCAATAGGTTGCCTATCACTTTTAGTAGTTAACAATATCAGCATTTTGTAGCAGTTATATTGGGAGGGGAGGGGGACCAGAAAGGAGCCTCCTTGTAGACTGTGTTTCAGATTTTTTGAAATCAGTCAGGTGTTTCCCAGTAACAAATCAAAGGTTTTTCTGCTGATAAGGAATTATTTTTAAACTGTGTGTAATGCACATAATGTAGTAACTTTGGGGTTAGTATACAACCATATCTCACATCATTCTGAATGACTACTTCTCTTTCATGTTTTTGACTCTTACAACTACTGTCAGATTTTTCTCACAGCATCATATCTCCCATTGTATTAACAGCTACTTTTCTTCTCATTCTATAATACTCTCTGAATATATTCCACCTACCAGCCTTCCCTTCTTTGGTTATTACTGTCTTGCTATCTGAACTCCTAATACATACAGCCTTTATTCTTTTCTCCAAAGTAACTTTCATTTTCTGTAGGTGACATTTATAGGTCAGATTAGAGTTTTGAAACATTTGAGTGATAAACTGTTCCCTTATTGATAACCATATTAGTCCTGCACATGGTATTATGGTTTGCGGTGGTTTCGGATGCCATTCCCCTACCCTATAGTATGCATTGCCGGCATATTGACAAGCCAGCATTACACCTCTGAAGTGGTGGAGACTGTTCTCCTCCAATACTTTTGGAGCTTGCCAAAGGTCAAATTGCAATAGGAGAATGCACAACCACACTTAATATTCAATATTCAAGACTTCTTTACAGTCCATTCCACTGAATTGCTCCCTTGACCTCCTCCCTGTCACATGTCAAAAAACATCCGATGGATGATTGTGCATTCACTGGTCTAGAATACACCACCTTCTGCTGCACTAAATCAACTTTGGTGATATGTGGAAAAACCAGGGACTACTTTAACACATCCAGTGCCTCTTTGAGGTGCATAGCAGTGGTTATAGCCATCAGTGGCAGCAACAGTCAATACTGATTTCATCACCTTCCTCATTTCAGATAGGTCAGTATTTTCAGTTGTGGTCTTTGTACGTTGCGTTATCTCACAATAAAATTGGGTGTGATATCTCCAATTCTCCTTGGTGTTGCATATTGGATGGCTAGTAGTGTATTATGGAAAACAAGAGTAATGCCAACACATCTAATCATAATTACCCAAAATATAATGTGAATCTGCTACAGTTCCACACCCACAAAAATACTCTCCAAGCCACCATATGGTGCTTGGCAGAGGTATGCTGTACCACTACTAGTCATTTCTCTTCTTGTTATATAACCAAATGGTTCGAGGGAAAGACTGTCTATATACTTCTGTAAAAACTCCAATTTCTCATGTCTTTGTTATCCTCATGAAATGAAAGATGCAACAAAAGTACTGTCCTGCTGTCAGCTTCAAATACCAGCACTATAAATTTCCTCAAATAGTTATTCTTGAAAAGAATGTTGCCTTTCCTTCAAGGGTTCACATTTGAGTTCCCAAAGCATCTCTTTAACACCCACATGTTGATCAAGGCACATGTAACAGCCCTGCCTCTGAATTGCTTCTATATGTCTTCCTTTAAACTGACCTAGTGGAGATCCCTAACACAGAGGCAGTAGGCCTATTCAATCTATATGTGGTCTTCATTACAAATAAAACACATCTTTCCTAATTTTTTTTTTCAATAAACCAAAGAATCTGCATCTTGCATAATTGTCTTTACACACTGATTCCATTTTATAGTGCCTTTTAAACGTTAGCTATAGATATATAACCGATGTGACTGTGTCAAGCACAAGTTAGATTGTTTTCCTACTAATATATGTTAACTTTATTTTTTACACTTAACCCATCTGCTGTTCATCACACCGATTATAAAATCTATTATCTCCTACAGTCACTCAACAACAGCAGCTTCCTGTACATCACAGCATCATCAGCAATGTCTGGAGATTGATGCTCACCCTATCCGTCAAATTATTTATGTTGATTGAAAATAACAGCAGTCCTATCACACCTCCCAGGGGCATTCATGACAATGGCCTTGTCCCTGATAACACTCACGATTAAGGACAGTGCCTTGTGTTCTACTACTTAAGAAATCCTTTAGCCACTTGCATATCTGGCAATGTATTACATATGCTCATACCTTTGTTAGCTGGGGAAATATTGTTGCCCTTCATTCATGGCTTGCAAGATATACGTGAGAATAGGGCAAGCTGAGTTAAAGAAAGAGCAATGCTTTCTAAAAATGTACTGATGCATTTTATTTATTTATTTATTTTTTAACAAAACACATGAGATAAATGTGTAATATTTTGCAAATTTATTGCGGTGTTCAGCTGTTATGCCATCATCACCCTGATGATAGCACAACAGCCAAAAACCAGTTTGTTAAAACAATAAATTTGCAAAATATTACACATTTATCTTGTGTTTGATTCAAAATGAATAAAACATTCTGACAAGAACCAAGAGGGCAGTCAATGAATCCAATTAGCAACATTTTTTGTCTCTGAAACTGTCCAAAAGTATGAAGGTAGGCTTATGTGAATTATATAAGTGTAAAAACATATTTTCACACTAATTAAATTTAAAAAATTCCTTTTATAAATTATAGTTATGTGTTCATGCAGGGCTCCAGTTGCCATCTCTAGAGGACAACAGGAGCAACAGCGCCAACAGCAAGAGGAAATCGTTAAGGTACAAAAATAGTCTGAAATTAAACAAATATATTTTCAGTTCTCTGATTAGTCAATATCACTAGTCTGTATTGTAAAACAGTGTGTTAAAATCATTACACATTCAAATAAGTGTTTTTTCCATAAACAAATCCTTTAAAATACTCCTGATAGTCTTTTCAATAATGATGACTTACCAAAAGGATCGGCTTGTCGATAGAAACAAATAAAATAAATAAGATCACACACAAACACACATACAAGCTTTCGCAGCCTAGCTGCTTCATCAGGCAGAAGGGAAGGAGAGGGAAAAGGAAATGATGAGGGTTTTAAGGGAGTGGATAAGGAGTCATTCCAATCCCGGGACAGGAAAGACTTACCTTGGGGGGAAAAAAGGAGGGTAAACAAATACACACACACACACTCATATACACAGACGCAAGTACACACACACACACACACACATATATATATATATATATATATATATATATATATATATATATATATATATATAAATATTATAGAGGAAAAATTCCTAAAAGGAAAAATATACGTAAAAAATAGAAGAAGTCACTTACCAGGCGAAAGGGCACAGGCAGTAATAGCAACAAATAAACACACACACACACACACAAAAATGCTAGCTTTCACAGCCTAGCTGCTTCATCAGGCAGAAGGGAAGGAGAGGGAAAAGGAAATGATGAGGGTTTTGTCATTTCCTTTTCCCTCTCCTTCCCTTCTGCCTGATGAAGCAGCTAGGCTGCGAAAGCTAGCATTTTTGTGTGTGTGTGTGTGTCTGTGTGTTTATTTGTTGCTATTACTGCCTGTGCCCTTTCGCCTGGTAAGTGACTTCTTCTATTTTTTACATATATATATATATATATATATATATATGAAAAATTCCTAACAGGAAAAATATATGTAAAAAATAGATGAAGTCTACTTACCAGGCAAAGGAGCACAGGCAGTGATAGGACATACTGTAGAAAGCAAAGAAATTAAGAAGTTAGACAGAGATGCCACTTGAGGCAGAGGCTCTGTCCAGAGAACCGAGGCAAAGATGTTAAGATGGTGGGTGGGAATTCGAATTTAGCGGAAGTTGAGACCAGGTGGGCAACGGGAAGAGAGAATAAGCTGAAGGGCTAGTTCCCATCTCCGGAGTTCTGAAGGATTGGTGTCAGTGGGAAGTATCCAGATAACCCGAACTGTGTAACACTGTGCCAAGATGTGCTGGTCGTGCACCAAGGCGTGTTTAGCCACAGGGTGATCCTCATTACCAACAAACACTGTCTACCTGTGACCATTCATGTGAATGGACAGTTTGTTGCTGGTCATTCCCACATAGAACACCTCACAGTGCAGGCATGACAGTTGGTAAATCACATGGGTGCTGTCACAAGTGGCTCTGCCCTTGATTGTGTACACCCGCCGGTTACGGGACTGTAGTAAGTGGTGGTGGAAGGGTGCATAGGGCAGGATTTACAATGGGGGCAGTTACAAGGGTAGGAGCCAGAAGGTAAGGAAGGTGGTTTGGGGATTTCATAGGGATGGACTAGGAGGTTACAGAGGTTAGGTGGGTGGCGGAAAGACACTCTCGGAGGAATGGGGAGGATGTCAACCAAACAGCCCCTGTGGAAGATTTACTATCCTATACTTGCAGTCTTTGCTGGAGATATCACTTTGCCATGAAGAAAAATAATCCTCCTCCTAATCATCCAGCTCCCCAAGACATCATTCAAATCGAACCCTGCCTGGAACAGTTACATCCTCCATCACGGCGAAACCCACCTGTTCTTCCTCAAAATCACCCTCTTCAAACCTTCCAGGAATTCCTTACTTCCAACCTTGCCTACCAGTCTTTCCTGAGAAACCTTAATCCTACTCCCAACATTACCGCAGCTGAATCCCGAGCTATCCGTGATCTGAAGGCTGACCATTCCATCGTCATTTTCCCTGCCGACAAGGGCTCCACGACAGTGGTACTTGATCGGCGGGAGTATGTGGCAGAGGGAGTGTGTCAGCTTTCAGATAAGACCACATATAAAGTTTTTCAAGGCGATTCCATTCCCAATGTCCAGGCAGAGCTTCAAGGAATCCTCAAAACCTTAGGCCCCTACAAAACCTTTCACCTGACTCCATTAACCTCATGACTCCACTGACACCTCGCACCCCCACCTTCTACCTACTTCCGAAGATTCACAAACCCAATCATCCCGGCCGCCCCATTGTGGCTGGTTACCAAGCCCCAACAAACCGAATCTCTGCCTACATAGACCAACACCTTAAACCCATCATGTGCAGTCTCCCATCCTTCATCAAAGACACCAACCACTTCTTCGATCGCCTGAAATCCTTACCCAGCCTGTTACCTCCTCAAACCATCCTTGTAACCATCGATGCCAATTCCTTATACACAAATATCCCACATTCCCAGGGCCTCGCTGCGATGGAATATTTCCTTTCACACCGACCACCCACTTCCTTACCTAAAACCTCTTTCCTTAATACCCTAGCCAGCTTCATCCTAACCCACAACTTCTTCACTTTTGGGGGCCAGACATACCAACAACTAAAGGTAACAGCCATGGGGACCAGGATGGCCCCCTCGTACGCAAACTTATTTATGGGACGCTTAGAGGAAGCCTTTCTGGACACCCAAGCCTGTCAACCCAAAGTTTGGTATAGATTCATTGATGACATCTTCATGATCTGGACTCACAGTGAAGAAGAACTCCAGAATTTCCTCTCCAACCTCAACTCCTTTGGTCCCATCGAATTCACCTGGTCCTATTCCAAATCCCATGCCACGTTCCTCGATGTCGACCTCCATCTATCCAACGGCCAACTACACACATCCGTCCACATCAAACCTACCAATAAACAACAGTACCTGCATTATGACAGCTGCCATCCATTCCACATCAAATGTTCCCATCCCTACAGCTTAGGTCTTCATGGCAAACGAGTCTGCTCCAGTCCTGAATCCCTGAACCAATACACCAATAACCTGATAACAGCCTTCACATCCCACAGCTATCCTCCTGATCTGGTATAGAAGCAAATTGCCAGAGCCACTTCCTCATCCCCCCAAATTCAGAACTTCAACAGAACCTCAGAAGTGCCCCTCTTGTCACTCTTGATACTTTCTGGGACTGGAGCAGACTCTGAATGTGGCTCTTCAGCAAGGATATGACTTCCTTAAATCCTGCCCTGAAATGAGATCCATCCTTCATGACATCCTCCCCACTCCTCCGAGAGTGTCTCTCCGCCGCCCACCTAACTTCCGTAACCTCCTAGTCCATCCCTATGAAATCCCCAAACCACCTTCCCTACCTTCTGGCTCCTACCCTTGTAACCGCCCCCGTTGTAAAACCTGCCCTATGCACCCTTCCACAACCACTTACTCCAGTCCAGTAACCTGGAAGGTGTACACGATCAAGGGCAGAGCCACTTGCGATAGCACCCACGTGATTTACCAACTGACATGTATGCACTGTGAAGTGTTCTATGTAGGAATGACCAGCAACAAACTGTCCATTCGCATGAATGGTCACAGGCAGACAGTGTTTGTTGGTAATGAGGATCACCCTGTGGCTAAACATGACTTGGTACATGGCCAGCACCTCTTGGCACCGTCCAGGTTATCTGGATACTTCCCACCGACACCAACCTTTCAGAACTCCAGAGATGGGAACTTGCCCTTCAGCTTATTCTCTCCTCCCGTTGCCCACCTGGTCTCAATCTCCGCTAATTCAAATTCCTGTCCACCATCTTTAGCATCTTTGCCTCGGTTCTGTGGACAGAGCCTCTGCCTCAATTGGTATCTCTGTCCAACTTCTTTGCTTTTTACAAATGTCTGCCTAGGTGTGTTTGCGTTTCGATATGTCTGAGTGTGTGTGTATTAGTTTACCTTCCTTTTTTTTCCCCTAGGGTAAGTCCTTCCACTCCTGGGATTGGAATGACTCCTTTTCCACTTCCTTAAAACCCATACCCTTCCCTTTTTCCTCCCCTTTTTTCCTCTTTTTCCTGAAGAAGCTGCCAGTGGTGGCGAAAGCTTGTATGTGTGTTTGTGTGTGATTTTATTTGTTTCTATCGACGAGCCGGTCCTTTTGGTAAGTCATCTCTTTTCTATTTTTTATTTTTATACATATATTAAGACGAAAAATTCCTAGCAGGAAAAATTAAATATAAAAAATAGATGAAGATTACTCACCAGGCGAAGGAGCACAGGTGTGACAGCATCACAAATAAATAAATGAATACACACACACACACACACACACACACACACACACACACAAACGCACAAACGCACAAACGCAAACTTTCGCAGCCTAGCTCCTTCGTCAGGCAGAAGGGAAGGAGAGGGAAAAGGAAATGATGAGGGTTTTAAGGAAGGGGGTAAGGAGCCATTCCAATCCCGGGAGAGGGAAGTCTTACCTTGGGGGGCAAAATTGAGGGTAAACAAATGCGCACACACACACACACACACACACATTCACACAGACACAAGTACACCTAGGCAGACATACTGTAGAAAGCAAAGGTGTACTTGTGTCTGTGTGAATGTGTGGGTGTGTGTGCATTTGTTTACCCTCCATTTTTCCCCCCAAGGTAAGTCTTCCCTCTCCCGGGATTGGAATGGCTCCTTACCCCCTTCCTTAAAACCCTCATCATTTCCTTTTCCCTCTCCTTCCCTTCTGCCTGACGAAGCATCTACGCTGCGAAAGCTTGCGTTTGTGTGTGTGTATTCAAAATTCCTAACAGGAAAAATATATGTAAAAAATAGATAAAGTCTACTTACCAGGCGAAGGAGCACAGGCAGTGATAGTAACAAATAAACACACACACATACACACGCACACACACACACACACACACACACACACACACACACACACACACACACACACAACAAACGCTAGCTTTCACAGCCTCGCTGTTTCTTCAGGCAGAAGGGAAGGAGAGGGAAAAGGAAATGATGAGGGTTTTAAGGGTAAGGAGTCATTCCAATCCCGGGACAGGAAAGACTTACCTTGGGGGGGGGGGGGGAAAGGAGGGTAAACAAATATAGACACACCCACACATTTACACAGACGCAAGTACACTTAGGCAGACATACCGTAGAAAGCAAAGAAGTTAAGATATATATTGTTCAGCTTGTATGGGATTTCCCCCCCCCCCCTTTCTCATGCAGTCTATTAAAGAAGGGGAGGAAGCTATTGTTACTAATATTTAACTCAGAAGTACCAGAATAAACTTTGTTTTTCCTTCACTTTCATGTTTTACATTGTAGAGAAGAAAAACTTTCTAATAGCAAATTTGCTCATAAGTAATTTTAGATTCATTGCATCCTTTTTTGTAAAATCACACTAAGCTGGAGTCCCAACAATCAGTGGAAATACAATATTTAGTAATAGTGGATATTCTGTCATGGAGTAGACAATTATCCTGTTGATTCTTGAAAATAAGCTCTGGAGCTACACAGACTGCATTGTTGTGCAAAATTTGTGGACAAAAGTAACTTCCATATGATGTGTCACTGCTAAGAAACAGAGATTCATGAAACTTGGACCATTCATGCAAAGGACTCCTAGAGTATAATACAAATGGTAACTGCTAAAAAAAATGTGCAGTAAATAAACAGTAATGACTCTTTACTTCAAAGTCAGTAATTACCATTGAGTCACTAATTTTTAATGCTCCTGTGAACAATACAAATGGCAAGGCATGGTTCTCAATAGGGTGTGTTATCGCCAAAGATGGTAATGCTTGCTATGCAATGGCTCCCATTCTAGCCACATGGTTGTTAAGGAGTTCATGTGTTAGGGCATTCCATTACTTCACCAGTGCAGTTGGCAATTACTGGATAGTTGTGGTGTATGTGGACAAGCATTTCCCAAACCATTGCACACTTGAAACTTGCTGGCAGATTAAAACTGTGTGCCAGACTAGCACTTGAACCAAGGAATAGGCTTTATGTGGGCATGCTCTTCATAATTTCTGTGAAGTTCTGTGAAGAGTGGTAGGTATGAGTTGAGATACTGGTAGAAGTAAAGATGTGAGGACAAACCGTGAGTCGCACTCATGTTGCTCAGATGATAAAACACTTTCTCCCGGAAGATGAAGGTCTTGGGTCTTGGATTCAAGACTAAGTCTGGCACACAATTTGAATCTACCAGGAAGTTTCATATCAGTGCACTCTTAATTGAAGTGTGAAAATTTCTGCACCCAACTCTTTCTTGATGGGTTTTCAGTCAAGGGAATGAGCAGTCCAGTCAATTTGATGAATATTCTCTCATTCCAAGATCTTCTCAACGTGAGTGCTTAAGTGTGTTCACTCCATAAAAAATTGGAGAAGTATTAGTAGCACTGAAGTTCTGAGTGTTCTTATGAAATTAATTATGTATACAGCTATTAATAATTATTATAATTCATGTCAGTGAATGGTCATGTACAAGTCTTCCTATTAGACATCACTTCAGCAATAACATGTCCCTAAATGTTTTTATTGATTGTTACTGTAAGCAAGATTTTGACTATTATATGTTAGAGTAATCAAAAGTAGTGAAAAATAAGTGTTTAGTCTTATTCATAATGACAACAATTATATTTTTGCTCTTAAAAGATGCTCAGCTTGTTTATTAATTTGTATTGTGTCACTACCTGAGGAGAAATTTTAAATATGGAAACTTGTGCTCTTGAAAAGTACATCATATAATTAAAATATTATTAGTACAGCACTTACAGAAGATGTGTACGTACTTTTCACAGCACCAACTATATGCGGAAGATGTAGGCCCAGCTGAAGAAGTCGAGATTGATAGACAGCAGAGAGTGTACAGGGGTCAGCCATCTACCTTAGGACAAGTGCAGAGGGACAGAGATGGGTTACGCCATCAGCCAGTCAACAATGTCATACCAGTAAGTCGTGGTGTAAAGCCAATTTATCTTGCTACTGCTCTATCTAAACATGAGATTAGATGTACTTTTCATTCCAGTTTGTCCAAATTGAGGAGCTCCTCTTGATGTAGAACATGTCAGGAAACAAGATACACAATAAATAACTTACAAAATGAGATCAGACATGTTAATGTACCTTTCATTGATCCACAAATGTAATCACCTTGTGGACAAGATTAGTACTGAAGTCAGTCTGAACACTATGTTCACATTTGTGAATATTATCTACAATAACATACATAAATCACTTCTGCTAAGATATTCATCAATGGAGTAGGAGTTGGCCGCCAAAAAAGTCCTTTACACTCTCTTCAAACTGATCTTTATTTACAGATAAATTTCTATGGCTGCTGGCATGTTATTGAAAATGCATATTGCTGAATAGTGAACACCTTTCTGAGCCAAAGTAAGTGACTTCAAATCTTTTCTAGTATTGATCCCATGAACTGAGCTACTGATTTGAAAGTAAGATATATTTTTATTCGATTAATGATGGAAATTCTCCACAGAGATCATAAATTATTTTTTAAAAGAGATAGATTGGCTGGTCAGTATTTACCTTGTTGCTGTACCACCGATAGTTAAACACAGAAAGAAAAAAGGATGAAAATAAAACAATCTTTCAGAACTGTATTCCTTTTTCAAGTAAGAGAGAAGGAAAAAAAAGAAGAAGAAAAAAGGAATGGGAAAGAAAGGGGAAGGTAATTCATGACCTAGGTCATGAGGATGATGTTACAGGATTGTGGAAGTCAGAGATACAGACATGACAGATTTCATTAGTGAAAGATTTATTGGAAAGCAGTAGTTAGTATCCCTCATTTCCTAAATAGCCCTCTGCAGGATGGACTTGAGTTGACACTGCAAATGATTTGTATCACACATTTTTGGCTTTGAAACCTTTAGCTTGACTTGATGAGTTACCCCAGAAAATAATCCAGTATGACGTTATAGAATGAAAGTACACATAATACGCTAGCTTTTTTTATGTTTATATCTCCTGTGTCTGATGACATTCACATGGCAATTAGGAACTTGTTTAGGTGCTTCAGCAGTTCTGCAGTGTGCTTATCCCAGTTAAATTTATTACCATGCTGTAATCCCAAGACTTTGACTCTGTCAACTTCTTTATCTTGTTGTCATCATATTTCAGGCCTATACTGACAGGAAACCTCTTTTAAGCATCTAAACTGCTTACAGTGGCTAGGAACCATTTATGATGTCCATGAAAATTTCATTAGCTGTCTTTTCTAAGGGTGTACTTGATTTAGTATTTATTGTGATGTTTGTGTAATATGCAAATAAAATGAACTTGGCATCTGGTAATGTGGTTGATGAAAGATCATGCCACATGAGATGCAAATAATTGGACTACAAAATGAAATAATAAATATGAAACAGTAATATTTAAATATCAGCTTAACTTTGAAATAATAGTAGTGTTTTCATTTTTCAATATCTTCACTGGTGCATAATATTTGAAGTTTTATTGGGGGAGGGGGGGGGTGCTTTTTCTATTGGTAACTGACATATGACTAGATGCAGGAGCAATAGAGATGAATGAAAGTAGTGACCAAATTTCATGATAATGCCTTTATGATGTCTTCATTCATTAGTGGATGCCAAAGTGCTAATAATGATACCAATGATCAGATGGTGATGGTGAAGACTTTGTTTGGTTCATTAACTGTTACTGCTACTTCTTCTGCACTTGTATGTAATTGCTTTTGTTTTGTACCATGTAATGGCTCTGCTCTCCAGAGCAAATCAATGAAATTTATTTTTTAGGAAAACTTATTCTTAATATTAGCCCAATTTTGCTTGAGGTTAGTTTGCATTTGATGGGAAAATCTCATATTTTATGAACCATTCTCACCAGTTTCTGTTTCTTGCTACTATTTACTCTTTTTTGTGCCCCTTAGTAGTCTACTCTTCCCTTTAAGTGTATTTACAAATAAAACTTAAATACCAATAATATGAAGATGCAGACAATGCATAACATTAATTTTTCTATTTACACATTTGCCAAGTACTATGATTTTTTATGGTAAATATTTCTAAAGAAGCTGTGAAGTAACTATATACACAGTTGCAGGAATTCAAGAAACAAAAACTGTCAGCTTCAACAGCACAATGGATAAAATTAAAAAATGTTTTGGCTGTTTCCATTAAAATATAACAATCTTGTTAAATATGAAAAAGAAAAAAAATTGACATCATTTGGAAATGACAGATGGCTTCAGTTGTATATTTTAGTCTGACTTAAAAGTATTGTTGCCAAAAGGTTACTTCAACCATTGGGTTTTTACTGCAGTGGTTTTACCAAGCTCCAAACAAAACTGTGGTCAGCCATCATGTTACCGCCAACCTACAGAAATGCAGTATAAAAATATGCTCACTCCAACTAATCAAATCACTCAATGTGCACTAAGATGCCACAAAGATTCAAGAAGGTTGTATGTGTGACATTTGATGGTATTTTAATTCCTAGTAATCATCAGTACTGAAAATTCAATTTTTTTTCTCTCTTGGATATTACTTTGGAAAATCTGCTTTGGAAACAAAAATATTACGTTGATTCTCACAAAGAAGAAAACAGCAACCAGCCACTATTAATAATACTTTCTTTTTTAATAGCACCGTTGCCAGCAACTGCAGTGGCGGTTAAGATAATTTAAGGAATGGACTGTTCTTTTCTTTTACTGTATGTGTTATTCAATTTGCACAAGCAACTAACACAAATAGAATGTATAATCCTTGAAAATGAAATAAATAATTGAATCAAATAACCATCTGCTCCGTTTGCAGTTGACTTTTAATGGTCTTTAAGGTATTATGCCTTCAGCATTCCACATAAATATACATACATTCAAACAATAGCTCAGACTGTTTGCTTTATGCAGAAACATGTAAAAATAAATTAAAAACTGCACAACAAATACTTAAATATGAGGGGATAGCTGCAGTTTAGTTATGAATGCGGTATCCACTCTTAATATATTTATTACTCTATATCGGTACAGATGAGATTAACACTTCAGATACAAGAGACAGACTTCCGGAAGTCCCAGTCAGTCCCAAAAAACCTCCACCAAAGATAACATAATGCGGCTATCGATCATGGGATCGATGCCACATAGCCCCCCCCCCCCCCCCCTGCAGTATGGAGTATGTTCCTGAGGGGGCAGGGGTTGAGAATTTTCCAAAAACACCACACTAAGTTCTTCGGCAATGCCAGGCACAGGCGAACATGATGGTGACCATGGTGACCGGGGGGGGGGGGGGGGGGGAGCAACCCCAGTATGTCAATGACAATGACGAAGTCGGCGAGGGGCGAGGTGTGCCAGCTGATGAAGACACCGTCTGATGGCAGACTGCAGGCCAATGTTGTCGGGAACATGCAGGAACACTTTGCCATTAACATTACCACTCACAGCACTTTTTGACAGGCAAAACCTTTGCACCACACGCGGAGAAGCTCCTACCTCCCTGCTCATTGTCACGGCGGGCAACGGCCCTGGGCGATCAGCTGACGGCCGAGGTGGCGTGGCCCGGTGCTGGGTGGAGCGATGAGGGCTTGAAGCATGGGAGGGGTTACTGTCACAGGATGAAGGAATGCCTACAGTAGACCCTAGAGAGTGATCAGCTCGACTCTGGGATCTGCAAGGGGAAAAACCTGTAAATGATTGACTGCTCAAATTGGAGCTGAGGGGTGGAGAAGCAGTGCTTGAGGGTTGAGTACACTGAAAGGACTCGGTGCCCGAATATGTGACATGAGGGGGTGACTGGCTACTCGAAACTGGAGTGGCCGGAGAAGCAGTACTCGAATGGTGAGTACGCTGAGAACAGTCTGTGCCCGATTGTGTGGCACAATAAGGGGACTGGCCACTTGACAGTAATGACAGAGTTATTCATCCAAATGTCCATGGTGTTTTTAGAGCGGCTGATGCCGACGTAAGGTCCAGTATAAGGAAGTTTGAGAGGGGCCTTAACGGTGTCCTCGCAGAGTAAAACATGCTCACACTTGCGCTTCCGGAGGGGGCGGCCAAATGTTTTGGCAATGTGTGCTTACCTGATCTACCAGAGAAGGGAGCTCAGAGGGCGTGGTCAGTGGGGAGGGAGAAACTAGCTCACCAGGGAGCACAAGAGGTTGTCCGTAAACAAACTCTGCCACCAAGCCCTTAAGATCTTCTTTATAAGCTGAGCATAGGCCAAGAAGCACCCAAGGATGCCTCGGTCCACAAGGGGCCATGACATCGAAGGTGCGATGCCAGCACTCGACTAGCCCATTACTTTGGGGGTGATAAGCGGTATGTGTGTATTTTTGTGATACTGCAATGGGTGCATAATTCAGAAAATGTGGCCAGTTCAAATTGACGACCTTGGTCGGTAGTGAGGAACACAGGGGAGCCAAAGCGGGAGACCCAAGTGTCCATATAGGCGCGTGAAACGGTGTCTGAAGTAATGTTCGGTATGGGAAAAGCTTCTGCCCAGTGAGTAGTCCTGTCAATAGCTGTGAGCAGATAGCAGAACCCTTCAGACTGTGGGAGGGGACCAACCAAATTTACATGGATATGTTGGAATCGGTCCGAGGGTTGTGAAAATTTACCCAGAGCTCAGGGACTTTGTTTTGCTGGCAAGGAACACACACGCAGGCTCATGACTGGCAATCACAGCACATGTCTCTCCGCACAAAACGTTCAGACATAAGGCGTGTCAACGTGTCAATGCCTTAACACCCAGGAAGCCAAACCATGAAGTTTCTCAAACACAAGACATTGTAACCCTTTAGGGATGATGAGGTGAAGTGTGCCTGTAGAAATGTCACACCAGACTTCACCAGAAACTCCCAGAAGGGTTGTCTTCACGGGTCAAAGAGAAAAAGATTGGTCCGATAACACCTGTAAAGTGTCTGGGTCGGCTGATTGTAGCCTGGCTAATTCCAACAAGTCTATCAGGCTAGATACTGCATCGACATGGTATAGGAAATCAGCCACAACATTATCTGCCCCTTTTATGTACCAAATGTCATTCGTAAACTGCAGTATGTAATCAATGTGATGAAAATGACAAGGTGGGGGGGGGGGGGGTCAGACAGAGGGTTTTTAATAGCTGACACCAAGGGTTTATGGACCGTCAGAACATAGAAGTCCCTACCCTCCAAATCAGTTCTGAAATGCTTGAAGGCCTCGTAGACAGCAAGCAACTCCCTTTCGAAGGCCGAGTATTTTTTCTGGGCTGAGTTAAGTTTCTTAGAAAAGAACTGAAGCGGAGTGGTGACGTCATTATAGGTCTGACTGAGTACACCACCGACAGCTTTGTCACTTGCATTGGTCGTAATAAACAGTGTGGCATCATACCTTCTTTATGTTGAGCAGATTCTCCAAATGTTCAATACATTGAAGCGAGAGCTCAAGGCATTGGGCAAGAAGAGCACTTTCCATTTGTCACACTCTGCAGAAAGCTCCGATTGTGTGGTCACTAAATGAGCGCCAGTAGTAACCTGAGCAACACCAGCTGTAACACACGAAATGTACAATTGTTTCTTAGGGTAGTACACGGCATTGCGCACAATGTCAATATATAATTGAAAATGCCTGATGAATTCAATGCCAAGTGTAGGTTCATCAACTGATGAAATGAGAAATGTCCACTTTAAGGCACAGTTGGAGGAAGATATGTTTATAATAGCCCGAACACTTCAGGTCCATCAAATTAATGGCTTGCACAATTATTTCACATTGATGAATCTGTAGGTAAGTACGGCCTGAATGTTCACTGCCCGATTACACAGAATGTAATGTCACAATGTCCTGGCACCTATATTTATCGCAGGGGTCAGCGCCGGAGCCTACCTGCAAGATGCATTTGGGTGCTGGCAAGTAGATCTACAGCGTCTTGCTTCAGACCCGAAACGATAGTGAAAGTAGCACCACTGATGACACAAGGGTAAACCAGTAGTAGTTTCCTCAGAGAGAAGTGGTGGATCGCTGCTCAACGGACTAATGAAGGAGCCCGTTGGTGAAGGCGGTAGGCGAGGAGCAGGCAAGGCAGCAAAGCTGACGTTATTCTTCTTACCCGAAGCAGATGTGGTAGTATCATGTTTGTGGCCACAGCCGCGGCCACGCCCAACAGGTGTTTCCTTCTTGAAGGAGCCCAGGTCAAACGTTAGGAGACCTCTGATGCCACCATATGACTGATAAGCTGCGTAAACTTTGTCTACAGATTCCAGTGTTTGGTCATTCAGTGCAGAAGGGGCCTGCAACAAGCTCAAACTGACCTGGCTCGGTAATTTGTCCATCCAGATGGTCAGCAGTGCATCATCAGGGAACAAGGATGGAAGAGCAATTGATCATAAACGTCTCCACAGCTGTGAAGGCATCTTCTTGCCCATCAATTCTCCATGTAGAATCTTCCTGACAGCATCGGAGTTTGTGCGACCCAAGCGGTGTAGAATAGTAGTCTTAGCGTGGTCATACCAGTGTGGGTGAGAAGGCTAGCCGACAAGGTCGCAGATAAAATTATTGAATTCGAACAGATGTGACATAACACATAGAAACTTGGTCGCATCATTGAAACCACAATGCTCAAAAATGTCTTCAGCCACCTTATACCATATAACAGCTTGTTGGGGTTTGAATGGTGGCAGCTTGGGCAGGTGGGCAAGTAAGTTACTTGCTGCATCAACCGGGTTGATATCTTGCAGATGCAGCTGAAACTCCATTCTGCAAGCAGGAAGAGAGGAGTACACCGATAGAGCAACAGGCTGTGGCGTAGCAAGAGTATGTGAAGTGAATGGTTGCAAGGTGTGGAACCTGTTGTTGCAGCGGGAGCACATTTTGAACACCCAGCAGTGTGTTGGCAACAGGCCAAGGTGAGCTTTAGGAAATGTCCAAAACAACACTGTGAGCATAGTTCATGGAGTTATTGAAGGCATTATGCGAAGGAGCACTCGACAAAACATATAAGCCATGTGCATAGCCATCACTGGGCACGGAGGGATACATCCGCAGCATATTTGAAATTAAACCGCCGACTGGGGCATGTGAAAACTGATTATGAAGGTTAATGTTCACATGCTCCTGATTAAGGAAATGCAGGGCTGGAGTCGATGCACTTCTGGCAGGCACCAAATTTGACAGTTTGGACAAGTTGGAGCTTTCGAATCCAGAATCAGTGTGCAGGCCGTGCTGTGGTGGTAGGGTTGATGCAGAGCCGAATTCAGGCTGAATCAAGTACATCTGATGATTCTCAGCCGAGGTAAAGCTGTGCTGGTCCACTGCAGGAACTCCAGGTGGCGGTTAGAGCAAGGAAACAGCCGTTGGCAGCAGAAAGCACTAAATTTTCAAAACGAACTTGTGCACGACGAAATTGAAACGAACTTGGGGTCACCAATGAGGGGATAGGTGCAGTTCAGTTATGAATGCCGTATCCACTCTTAATACATAGGTACAGCTGAGGTTAAAAACTTCAGATACAAGAGAGGCCGACTACCGGAAGTTCTGGTCAGTCCCAAAAAACCCTCATCAAAGATAACATAACACAGCTATCGATCATAGGATCAACGCCACACATACTAAAGAGTATAAGATAATTTTTGTACTATTGTAGCAATGGATTTTCAAATCAAAAACACTTTGCAAGGTTAGTTTTTAATAGGCTATGGGTTCTGGTATTACTTACTATTAGTATTTATGTTTGTGCCATAGTTAATAAGTTCATGAACTGGTTCTGTTAAGAAGAACTTTGGGCCCATTAAATCCTTTAGCCTTGTCTTAAACATTACTAGTAGAATAACTTTTATGGGTGCTGGAAAGCTATTAAAATATGTATATGTGAATAAGGGGCACCTGTCATGACAATCTATAATGGAAAAATGTGCTATGAAGTATCTGCTTACCAAACTATTTAAACAAGACATATTAAATTCACACTACAGATAACCAATATTACTTTTCTTCCTCAACATATGATAGAGAACACACCAACTTTCTTCTTTTCACAGCACCTTTTCTTGCAAAATTTGCAATGGAACTATCTTAGTACCAATGTAACAAAGATAACTAATAACTGATGTGTTGTTCTGTTTACAATCCTTTTAGGCACCAACTGGGAGGGCATCCTCTGGTGATAAAATTGCAGTTATATCATTTGGAACACAACAACAGGCACAGCCAGTACAATATAGGTATGTTTTATGTGTTATTTAACTGTATGAAAGATGTATACTTGCAATAAGATGGATGAATTCAACTTCATATTGAGGCTTTCTAAAGTACAAAAAAGAAAAAAAAACTCACCAATGTTAGGGACCTCCTTATACAAATCAACAGAATTAACACTTTTTAAGTGTGACTTAATGCAAATATCAAAATCCCTTTCAACTTGGAGAACTATACTAGTACCAGTATTGACAATAAAAATTACAACAGGCACATTGGAAAAATGTTGGTAGGTCGAGAGATATAAGATCAAAGCCATCAGTTAAGTTCTCTAGACAATTGAAAAGAGTCATTATAGATCTATTTCCTATGTTATGAAACAGAAAAATCTGTCTCATGAGATATAGAAAGCCTTCTAGTAAGTGAAACAAGCTTGTGATTGTGAAATCACTGTTTGTTTCCCACTATCTTAGTTGACATTATAGACATTAAAACTACTTGCTAGTTGATGTTTGTCATGTGGGGCTACAGTGTTGTCATATATGCTGCCAACTATGGACAGCTATCACTCTTTTATGGGTGTCACACTAACAAGGTGAATAAATCCACAAATGCTGTTAATGTGTAATGTTAAGGCAACATTTAAAGCACTGCTTTCAGTTATTTTGGGGATGTGCCTCATGATTTTAGGTGACCAATAATTTAATTGTGGCTGAGTATGCATTTTGTAGTCATAATCTAACAACAACTTCATCATGTGCAAAGTATCCGAGAAAATGGGTTTCAGTGATCCACAGCAGAACTGAGATCACGATCGCTTCCTTCATGGCGATTCAAGCTAGCCTCTATGAGTAAACTTGGACAGAAACATTCAGCTTCAGCACTGAAAAAAAAATTTCCTGCTATCGTTAGTTACTTGAAAATATCTGCACACTAGCTAGTGCTACATGAGCTGTAACCTCACAAATCGATGAACAATGCTGCTTGCCACTCAATTACAGATTACAGATGACACAAGCAGATACCAATTGATAAAAGAATGATAGGATGAAAAGTAAGAGCAAATAAAAAAAGGCAATACCATTACGAAAATAACTTGGTGTAGTATTACAATTAAGAGAATTTAATTAAGCCCATAAATTGAATAAAATTAATATAAGTCATTTAGATTATATTTTAAAATAAAAATGCAGAATATTCAAGGAGATTCAAACAAATTTCCTCCCACATAAGAGTCTACAATTTTGCCGTTGCACTATGCCACAACACCACATTATGCTGGTATTAAGCTTTGGTTAGCTACTCACAATGATGCATTGTAGCTTTCAAAAAGTTTGCCCTCACTTAAGTCATACTAAGCTCTCATAATGTAAGTTGATCTCTGGGATTATAATAACTGTGTAAGTGACTCTGTAGCACACCTAGTGAAAAAGTGCTGTGTATGAAATGTACCATATGTACTTTGTCATCTGTGTTGTGTGTATATTGATTTTGATGTGTTTATCATGTGAAATAAAATGCGAAATAAAAGGAACAGATCTATGAACTGGGGTGGAAGACCCATCAAGAAAGAAACCCGGACAAGGAATTGGAAGTGAATTGACCATTTGCGGCAGTTTGGCAACAGCAAATGGTTTGGATGCGAAATTGAGCACTCCAATTGGAGGAAAGCTGCTCCAATGCATCAAGTGTCAACTATGAAATAATTTTAATCAAACTATTGTACTAAAATAACTAACACATGTATTACATTTGAGGTACTGCATGGAAACAGCTTTTCACATGGAGCTACAGTGGAGTATTAAAACAATGTAACTCCAGGATATACTGTAATACTACAGAGATTATGTTAAGAAAAAGTTAGTGCTCGACAGTCCCTCAACAAAAATGAAAAAGAATTAATATCTCAACTTCATTAGTAGAAATTAAAAAAATTAAATTAAATTAAAAAATAAATGAATGAATAAAATACCTATGAAGAATTAATATGCACTTTCAGTTGATCTGTGCATCATATATGTAGCTTGTAAAATAATATAAATCCATATGTAATTGCTTTGTACCTATTGTTCCCATTTCTGGTTCTTTGTGCAGTTCTGTTGTGTACTTCTGATTTTCAGAAATTTTTATTTTCTCATTAAATGTAAGTAGTATACATATTCATTGTAACATTTACAGTAAAACACATGGAAGATAGTAATAACTGAAGATATATAAACATCTATTAAGTTTGGCCATATTTTCTTCATATTTATTATGTTCTAAATATTACCATAAATTTTTTGTGTAGTTTGCGGATGTTTTGATGCACACAGGTGTAAATATTTCAACTTCAATTATTTTGCTCTGGAAAACCAAAATATTTATCGAGTGTATAGATCATTTATGTTTTCTTCATTAGTTATCTCAAAGTTTGTGATTCTTCCTCAGGAATATTTGGAGCAGTTATGATGACATATGAAATTAACAGTCACAAATATGAAACAGAAAGTATGTTTCACTGCCTTATAAAATAATGGGAAGTACAAAATTTTGCTTTAGGAAATTAGATTCAGAAACGGTAGGCTTTCTGTGCCAATTATTGAACCAAGCATAATCATACCCATGTTATTTATTGAAAGATTGTGTGCTTGATCATTTCTGATTCAGTTCAAAATCTTTTCTCTACAAAATAAATATATTCACTTACTTATACTATATTATCCAAGCAACGGCTGCTCCTACTTAATTATAATTATTACCTTTTTTTATATTTCTTTGAAGAAAATAATGCTATTTTAATCTCATCATTGGTACTAATGGGAGTGAAGTGACTTCACCTTTTTATACTAGTGATTAAAACACTCAGTTGTCCCATTTAGTTTCATTGTGTTATTCATGACAGTCTGACTGCATATTTTGATTTCTATTGTAACTTAAAGCTTCAGATGTAAGGTTTTAGTACAACTAATCTAATTCTGTTCATATATAATTATTCTCATGTAAATATATATGATAATGCTTTATTTATGTTTCTCTGAAGTTCACGTAAGTAATATTGATTGCTCATTTTCAACGAACTAGTTCTGACCTGCTGACTCAAGACAACTACCTGACCTTTGAGACGTCTCAAAGGAGGGTGAAGCGGCAAATACAACTCAGGTAAAAAAAGCACTCTCCTGACTGGACATATTTCTCCTGCCCTTCCCTCTATAGCATCAAGCCTCTATTTAAGCCTGTGCTGCCTCTATGGTTTCTATCATTCTCTGTCAAGTTCAATGTGGACCTTCAAATGTCCAGGGGTAATTTCATCCTTTGGCTAGCACAACACTGATTTTGCTTGTTAGATTTATCTTTAAAATGAAGTACATAAATAATTAAGTTCAATCTATGCATGGTTTTGTATTGGTTTTCTGGTGACTTAATTGCTGTATAACTTCCAGTAGGTCAGTGAGCTGCTTGTGTAGTAATTATTATGATTCCTCCAGTATAGAATCCAGACTTTCTACATAAATGTACATGTTCCTGCTTTGGGCAAAGGAGAAAACACAAACTTGGTGCCATCAAATCAATGACACATAAGTTTCTCTTATGGAATCATAATTAATGCCAGCACTTCCATTCTTTGTCATCTTTTAAAAGCTTGCATGATTTGTAAATAATGTACATACTTCATTTAAACAAATATATATTTTTCACAGATACCATATTCAGAATTTAAATCAATAATTTGAAATGGCACTTTATATAATGAAATTCACAAAAAATATTTATTTTGCACAAGCACTTAGGCAGTACATGGAAATATGGAAAACTGACTATTGATTTCTTATTGGTGACACAGGTTTCCACAGCAGATTGCACCCCAGAGCCAGCGTCTACCCTTCTGGTCAGCCCCACAACCCCCACCAGTTGGCAGGCTGCCCACAGCACAGTCATTTAGTAGCAGTCCATCAGAGTCACATTCTTCAGGATTCAGGCCAATTCCTAATCCTGAAGTTGTACGTAATTTTCATTCATCAGAGTTGAGACCAACCCAAGAATCTTTGCACCATACACGTAATGGAAAAACTTTTCATTCTCTCAGTCCACGCCCTGTGTTTTCAACCCCTGAAACAAGGATTAATGTCCCAAGTAGCAGCAGCACTTTCCAGAAAGCTTCACCTCCTTTGATCAGTACCACACTTACTCCTCATAAAAGTGCACCATCCAATTATTTTGTCTCCTTTGGAAACAGCAGCCAAGTGAAATATACTCATAACCTACCTGGTATAATATACTATACACCACTTGGTGATGAAAATTATTCATTTTTTAATCTTGGTGGTTCACATTTACAATCTGCACCAGCTGTTTCTCAGCAGTTTAATCCACAGAACCAAAATCATTTTCCAGTAAACCAACCTGTCCAGGTTAATGCTAATCCTGTGCATAGAAATGAGAAACAAAGCAATTTTAGGGAATTGAGACCACTGACATCTATGCATGAACTTCCCTATAATGAAAATGGGAAACCACTTTTCAGAGTGGTTCATGAACCTGATACTGCAAGAAATGCAGACCCATTAACAGATGGCACTTTAAAACTGACAAAACTGGGACAAGGAACTTCACAGTTCCAAATTACTTTCCCTACTGTTTCTGTGCAAGAGTCAATAAGGCATCAAGTAAAGGTGCCTGCTACTCTTGAACAACATGGTATCACATACTATAATGAACCCAGTTCTGCAGATGGTATTAGAAATTATTATGAGCCTAACATTTATTCCAATGTACCCTCTAAGTATCACTCACCAGAAGACAGTTATACAAGTGGTCAAAATCATGTAAGACATAAGGAAATTCCATCAAGAGAGCAATATTTGCAAAGGAAAGTACCAAATACTGGAAGCACATTGTCTGCTTATGACAGCCACACCCAAGACTCAAATGCAAAGCTTCTAAGAGCAACAGCAGCACAACAAAACAAAAATGATGCTATTGAACCAAGACCAGAAGCCAAACAAAGGCCTAATAAACCATCTTCTGGGAAGCTGTACCCTGATCAGAATGACAGTGACTATGATGAAGATTATAGCAACGAAAAGGATGATGATAATCACTTTTTTCAACCACCACCAGATTTCTTTGAAGAAGTTAATAAGTTTAGCCATATAGAAAATCCATTTGCTGACATTAATTTTGACTTTGACACATACATAGAGAAATTAAGAGGTGAGATACCAAATCAGAAAAAGTTAAATGATACTAACAAAAATGATCCAGAACTAGAAAATAATAAAGAACTTGAAACAAATGAAGAAGGAATATCAGTTGAAGAGGAAGATACAACAAAGACAAGTACAGACTCTGATTCTGGAATTCCAGGGCATTCTTTCAGTGAAGAAACTACAAAATATTCTCAACCTTATATTAATAAACCTAAAACTGAAACAGTACCAGTTGCTACCCAGAGAAACAATAGAAGCAGAGGGAGGCAGAGAGAGCAAGCTCAACAAGACACTTACCAAAAGTTACCTGTAGTACCAGTACAGCAACCGGTTAAACAGCGTGGAACTTCAAGAATAACAGGTAATCATGATTCAACAAGGAAAGCTCATGTGACTGAAGCAGCTACTTCAAGGGGTAGAGAACGGCACTACAAGTTATCAGAGCAACCAGCATCTTCTGTTTATGATAACGGAAAAGCAGTTGCAGCTCAGCAACATAATAATTATAAAGACAGTCAAACCTATGACCATGCAAGTCATAAAAATATTCAGAGAGTCCCTCAGACTGTCAAAGAATATGCACAAACCACTGAAGATGCTTATCATACATCTAGCTTTAGAACAAATTCTGCTTCTGATAAGGAAAGACCTTATGCTGATTATGCATCACAGGGGGAAAGGTTAGAAACAACTACAGCAAGCCAAGACAGTACAAGTAATCATGATATTGAAACCACAACCTTGAGAACAAAATCTAACAAAAGAAAATTACCAAATGAACAGAACTCTGACAGTCTGGAAGGACAGTATATCCAAGGTCACACTTCTTTAGAAAGCACTGAAGCAGAACAAAAGCAGTACTTTAAACCAGACAAGGAACTTCGAGAAGAGGGGCAGAATTTTCATACGCTTGATCCTGAGTGGCAAAATGCTAATGAAGGTAAAATAGCATCACAGCATTCACTACCATTTAACACCAAAATTCCAGATAATACCAACAAAACAATACCACAGAAAGATGTTGACACAACTGTACTGAATGTGGACTTTATTGAGAACAGTGCCAATGAAGGAACTGTTAAAGCAACATTTAAAGAAAATGCTGTTAATTATTTACCCAGTAATCCAAATCATACCCATCTTTCTGTTCCAAACATTTCACATAGTCAAGAAAATAATAAAATTAATGTTTTAGGTAGACAAAATAAAAGGCGTCCAGTCTCTTTGAATTTACAGTCTTCTTCTAATAGAACCTCATCTCCTGTCTACACTGGTTATCCTGTTGTACCCACTGATACCTCAGTTCCCAATGCTCAGTTGATACTGACAACTTCAAAGACTCATGCTGTTACTAGGAGACCTTCTGCAAACCAGGTAACAAGACTCAGAAACAGGAGACCTACAAGTACTTCACTCCCAGTTGACAATCTAAATTATACTGACTACTCACCTACCTTATCTCGACCATCAGTGACTGTAAACCCATACACCCAAAGACCATTACACAAAGAAACAACTAAACAGTCAAGAATGATTAAAAGGCCTAAAGACTCTGACAGTGACATCGGAGAAACTTATGACAGACCACTTCCAGCCAGAAATCAGCTGTTTAAGGATGAATATGGAAATGAAAACACTATAAGGTAAATATTTACTCTACTTAATGTTGTTGCAGTGCAGATTATTCAATTACATGAAAAGTGTTCAATACATTAGAAAAAGTTTGAGATCTGGTATAACAAACTGCAGTGTCTCTATCAGTAGATATTTTGTGATGCAATGACAAATACTGTTAAGTACCCAAAATTGCAAATAAGCTATAAAAATAATTTTTGTTTACCTGTTGTTGAATGGTATTCGTAAAGAGATAACTAAATTAATGCTCATAACTGCTAAATTTTGTTTGTAGGGTTACAGAAAATTCTGTAGAATTTATTTTATTCTTTCAAAGTTAAAGAAGATTGATAAAGTTATCAAAAGTAGGGTTACTATATACTCCAAACAGTAACTAGGTTAGTTACAGTAGAATAAAGTAGACATTGAGATGTAGCACTTCAGATTTATCTTGTAGGTCCACTATTAATAAAAGCCAGAGGCATGGGTGAATAATAACTTGGCAACTTTCAAGTAAGTAAAACAATGGTCAGTAAAGAGTTTTCAAACATTTGCGTTATTAAATACATTTTCTCCAAACCAGTAAATTAATATTTGCATGTGCGTGTGCATTGTCTTCTGTGTCCGGAACAAGAATTAAATGTGAAGAATATAGTGTTACCTTAGAGAACTTTCTGTGATTTCAATATTAGTCTCTGTTCTTTATGAAACTACTGAATAGTAGGCTACTACAGTACTACATGAGACCTTTTATGTGATCTTATTCCAGAATCAATTTAAATTTCTGTGCTTGTAGCAGTGAATTATCCGAATTGATAGTATTTTTCTCTACATCTAAACTCATACTTAATAGTATCATGTTTTTTGTGACAGGGTGGAACCCAGTAATAGTTACCAACCACAGCCACAGTCTGCAGCTCCTACAAATCCAACAGTCTATAATAGCTCTCAGCAGTATGACACTGCTGCCCAGTATGATCCTTATTATAACAACTATGATGAAGATGTTGAACTTTATCGTGACGTTGGTAAGTATGAAATAAGCATGCTATGCTCATGTTTGCTCTCTCTCTCTCTCTCTCTCTCTCTCTCTCTCTCTCTCTCTCTCTCTCTCTCTCTTGCTGGTTGGTTGAATTTTGAAATGGACTATACGACAACAGTTGTCATTCTAGTTTTCCACTCAAACAGATTACATTAAAAAGCTTGCATAAAACAATGTGTTAAAATACATTCAAGCTTGGAATGGGAGTAATATGTCAAAAATAAAAGAAACAAATAAAATGGAAGTTAGGAGAGAAGGATTTGTTTAATATCAAAATGTGTTGGCTGGGTCATCAAAAATAAAACTGGAACATCTAGCCACCCTGTAACACATTAAAATATCTGGCCTAAGAGTATTAGCAAGTGAAGAACATTTAGATAATGGGCACTCGCTAAATATCAAATTGATTGATACAATCCACTTCCACAAATAAAATTTAAAACAGAATCAGACATTGAGGCATTGTTAGCTGAAACCAGATTTAAACATCAGGAAGAGTAAAAATCCACCTCTGTGTGGCTAAATTGAGGCATTTCAATAAGATGTGAGTGACTGTCAAATGTGCACCACAGTGATACTGGAGAGAGTCCTCGCGACAAAGAAGGTCATAATATGTCAGTTGTGTATGGCTGATGTGGAGATGACAGAGGACAACAGAGTCCCTGCGAGGGCCCACATTGGAGGACCTCCACACATTTGTTGTCTCCTTTATTAGCTTCAATTTTGGCCTTTGATATGGCACGCCATTTAGTATTCCACGACCGGAGAACTCAACTGAGTAATATCAAACTGAAGTCAGTTGCCAGTATACTGATCTCCAGACTAGGTTTATGGATAGCATCTTTGGATAACCTGTCAGCTAGTTTGTTTCCTTCTTTTCCAACAAGTATTGGAGTCAAGAGAAATACTGTTGACCACCCACAATTTTTGACAGCTTAAATCAATCCTTGGATGACCATTATCAAAGCATGGCAAAAGAATCACTGATCATGGGATTTATACTGCTAAGAGAGTCACATCAGATTAGGAAGGACTCCCCAGTTCAGGAACAGGTATGATCGCATGCACAAAAGATGGCTATCAGCTCTGCAATGAAGACACTGCAGCCATCCAACATGGTGCACAATTCGCTATGTCCTGCATGTGTATAAGCACTGCAACAAGCAACAATTCCAATTTAAGCTGTGGTCGATGTATTCACCATGGTGGTGTACACCATTAGAACTAGAAAAGATATGGAAGGGGAAAAGACTCTCATTCTCTAAGAAGCGATTGAACACGGACACTAACTGCCATCCCTTATTTCGGTTACTATTGTGGAATATGAAGTATTATGTTCAGGGAAAAGCGTCCTGATACCCCAGCTAAATGGGCATCTACTCCTTGGCATGCATGAGGAGTTCCTGCATCAGCAGTGCAATCCCTGTGTTTTCAGTGGCTACCTGGATATCTTGTGCAAAGTCTGCCATTATGATAGTGGGTGCAGAAGGTGATAGTGCATAATGGATGTAACTGGAGCACCACAGGTGGTGTGTTTGCCCAGTGGATGGATTTAGAGTGCAGTTGCAAATCCATTCCATAATGGGTGCAAAGGAGCTTAATGCACAGTGAATGCAACACAAACAGTGTCCTTCCACAAATGGCCCATAATTCTGTAAAATTTGGAAATAGAGAGGACAAACCTATGTAGGGGATTGTATATATGTGGCCTAAAAGTTTGTAAACTGCTTTTAACCTCTTATGAGAGACAGGAATACCTCGGGCCTCCTGTAACACCGAAACCACAGAGGGATCTCTCTCTCTCTCTCTCTCTCTCTCTCTCTCTCTCTCTCTCTCTCTCTCTCTCTCTCTCTCTCTCACACACACACACACACACACACACACAAAAGCTGATGAGTAGGCCTGCAAACTTACATCACTAAATTAAAGGAGCTGCCATAGTTCCTATTGTCGTTGTGGTCTTCAGTCTGCAGACTGGTTTGACGCAGCTCTCCATGCTACCCTGCTCTGTGCAAGCCTCTTCATCTAAGAATACTAATGGCAACCTACATTCTTTTGAATCTGCTTACTGTATTCATTCCTCAGTCTCCCCTTGCACTTCCTTCTAATGCTAAGTTGATGATTCCTTGATGTCTCAGAATGTGTCCCACCAACTTACCCCTTCCCTTAGTCAGGATATGCCAGAAACTCCTTTTCTCCCAAATTCTGTTGAGCACCTCCTCATTAGTTACATTATTTAATCTAATTTTCGTCATTCATCTGTAGTATCACATTTCAAAAGCTTTTATCATCTTTTTGTCTGAACTCTTTATTGTTTGCGTTTCACTCCTATACAATGCTACACTCCAGACAA
Source organism: Locusta migratoria (assembly GCA_026315105.1). Lineage (NCBI taxonomy): Eukaryota > Metazoa > Arthropoda > Insecta > Orthoptera > Acrididae > Locusta > Locusta migratoria. The sequence continues at coordinate 729,307,098 of CM048744.1, read as the reverse complement.
ATGCTTTCGGAAATGATTTCCTAACATTTAAACTAATATTGGATGTCAACAAATTTTTCTTCTTCAGAAATGCTTTTCTTTCCATAGCCATTCTACATTTTATATCTTCTTCACTTCAGTCATCAGAAGTTATCTTGCTACCCAAATAACAATGGTTATTATCAAGCACTAATAGGATGTTACTTACTGTTAGAGAATCATATGTTGCTGCAGATAATTTTGCATATAGGGCAACCACAGCTGAATTATTGATACATTTTTTCTTGGAACTTAGAGTTCTAAGAAAAAATGAATCATATGTTGCCATTCTCTTGTATTATTGTACAGATTTTATGTTGAATTGCTATTGAAGGCATTTTAAAACAATGTTAAACGGTACTGCCATGAACTTATCCCCAAATTAAAAAGTAATTTTGGGACTATTTAATAATGCTCATTTTACAGCTTGTATAATTTGTGCATACACAAGATTTTTTACTAAAATCTAAAGCTCTTAATGAACCATACCTTTATTGCAGTTGTAAACATCACACTTTATGTAGTCTAAATTTTGTCATTGACATAAGATTTAATCAAAGAATATGTGGATACAATATTTACTTTGAAATTCAAAGAAAACACATTCAGTGTAAATCTGTCTTCTGAAGCATTTATACATAAATATCAAAACATAAAATTTTATCAGTATTACACAGACTTACAATCTCAAATATGTCAGAGTTACTGTAGCTGCTTGTTGTGTGTTTTGAATTGAACTCAAACACAATAGGTGACACACACACGCACACACACACACACACACACACACACACACACACACACACACACATATATATATATATATATATATATATATATATATATAAGATTTTTGACTTACCTAAAGTACAGGCTTGTCGACAGAAACACGAAACACACAAAAACACACAACCATTCGAGCTTTCGCCACCAGTGGTGGCTTCTTCGGGAAAAAGAGGGAGGAAGGAGAGGAGAAAGGGAAGGATACGGGTTTTAAGGAAGTGGAAAAGGAGCCATTCCAATCCCAGGAGTGGAAGGACTTACCTTAGGGGACAAAAAGGAAGGTAAACAAATACACACGCACTCACACATATCCACATCCAAACACACCTAGGCAGACATTTGTAGAAACCAAAGAAGTTGGACAGAGATGCCACTTCAGGCAGAGGCTCTGTCCACAGAACCAAGGCAAAGATGTTAAAGATGGCGGGCGGGAATTAGAATTTAGCGGAGGTTGAGACCAGGTGGGCAACGGGAAGAGAGAATGTGTTGAAGGGCAAGTTCCCATCTCCGGAGTTCTGAAAGATTGGTGTTGGTGGGAAGTATCCAGATAACCCGGACGGTGTAACACTGTGCCAAGATGTGCTGGCCGTGCACCAAGGCATGTTTAGCCACAGGGTGATCCTCATTACCAACAAACACTGCCTGCCTGTGACCGTTCATGCGAATGGACAGTTTGTTGCTGGTCATTCCCACATAGAACGCTTCACAGTGCAGGCATGTCAGTTGGTAAATCAAGTGGGTGCTATCGCAAGTGGCTCTGCCCTTGATCGTGTACACCTTCCGGGTTACGGGACTGGAGTAAGTGGTGGTGGAAGGGTGCATAGGGCAGGTTTTACAACGGGGGCGGTTACAAGGGTAGGAGCCAGAGGGTAGGGAAGGTGGTTTGGGGATTTCATATGGATGGACTAGGAGGTTACGGAGGTTAGGTGGGCGGCGGAAAGACACTCTCGGTGGAGTGGGAAGGATGTCATGAAGGATGGATCTCATTTCGGGGCAGGATTTAAGGAAGTCGTATCCTTGCTGGAGAGCCACATTCAGAGTCCGCTCCAGTCCCGGAAAGTATCCGGTGACAAGAGGGGCACTTCTTGGGTTCTTCTGTGGAAGGTTCTGAATTTGGGGGGATGAGGAAGTGGCTCTGGAAATTTGTTTCTTTACCAGATCAGGAGGATAGCCGCGGGATGTGAAAGCTGATATTAGGTTATTGGTGTACTGGTTCAGGGATTCGGGACTGGAGCAGACTCGTTTGGTGGCAAGAACTTGGAAAATTCCAACAGGACAGTGTGATGCTCCATACATCCAGAATTGCTACAGAGTGACTCCAGGAACGCTCTTCTGAATTTGAACACCTCCACTGGCCACCAGACTCCCCAGACATGAACATTATTGAGTATATTTGCGTTGCCTTAAAACATGCTGTTCAGAAGGCATTTCCACCCCTTGTACTCTTACAGGTTTTTGGACAGCCCTACAGGAAGGATGTTGTCAGTTCCCTAGAGCACTACATTAGACGAGTCCATATCATGTCATGTTGTGGCACTTCTGCATGCTAGTGGGAGCCTTACACAATATTAGGCAGGTGCAACAGTTCTTTTGTCTCTTCAGTGTATGAATGTGTAATTAATAGGACAATTTGATTTATTTTGGAAACAACTATTATACTATATTTAAGGCATACTCCACTTCATTCTCCCAGAAATAAGGGAACAGGGCAAACAGGAAAGACTGGTATTACCTGATCATATTTCTTTGTTAAATATGGTATGTCAAATATTTACATCAAAGAAACTTGCTACTGTAATAGGGAACTTTATCATAACTCATCTTTCATCCAAAAAAATACAATCAAATCCAGGGTCTTTCTGTAGATTTTATCATAAAAGTCATTTGTCTTCTGTTTACAGCAATGTGAAATATAACTGCTTTGAGAGCTGGCATTGCTGCAGTTATTTGACTACTGTGTGTTTGTAAACTTTGGTGCAAAGTTTTGTGAATGTATTCCACCTCAAAATTATAGACATATGAAGCAGACAAGGCATCTTGATCATAAAAATAGGTTAAGAATACCGGAGAGCTCTATGAAAATGGCAGAGATCATTAGCTATGAAATTCAGCCTGGTTGTACAAACATTCAATATAAAGAAGAAAATTAAGTTTTTAAATCAGACTGCCTCACATTAAAGGAGTGCCTAAGCTACTTCATGCATTGCTATAAACTCAGACTTAGAACACAAATTGTATTTATCTACATTGGAGCACAGTCAAATATTATACAATTATCCAGAATAGTTTCTAATCTCCTTGTAGTGCACTAAACATTTCCAGTATTTAGTTTCAGATATTCATCCTTCACTCAGTTATAAATTGATTCACATGTTTCAGGAGTTATTTTGCTTAACTCACACAGTGGTATTTGAGAACTGTACTGGAGGCTAGAATAGATCTCTCCAGTAACAAGAAATTGCAGTGTCACTGTAACCCTGTTGTCTGCATATATAGCATTTCTCATGCACATATTCTGCTTTATAATATGAGCAGCCACTTTACTGAGGAAATGGTGATATGGTGCAGCATACATGCTCAAGTTATTTGTATTTGACTTTATGTCCTCCACTTGCAGCTGCACAACTGTTTCTTTCTGAATGTTTTTGTTGTCATGATGTGAAATCCACATTTTTCTCCCAAGTACATTTTCTTTTCCCCCCTGCTTGTCTTTGTCCAAATTTACACAAAATGTAATTCTGGTAGAAGCAACTGCAGTGTATAACAAGGTTTTACTGCCTGCCACCTTGAAATATTAGGACAGTGTAAACTGCTTTTAGTGCCACATGAAAGATTTATGTCAAAGAAATTTTATGCATAAATTATTCTTCAAAAGAGATAGATTGGCTGGCCAATACTTCTCTTAGTGCTGTACTGCTGATAGTCACACAAAGAAGAAAAAATTTATGAATATTTGATTCTATTTATTTGTCATGGTCAAAAATATGATAGTGTAATACCAGCGTATAAATCCAGAACAGCTCCTGGAGTTATAAAAGTAGGAGAGAAATAATGACAGTTTGTAGATGCAAAGTGGACTGTGAAGTGTGTCTAGGTGGTTCAATTATTGGTGTGCAGTTTTAAATCAAAAGTATATTTCTTCCTTGTGTCTGTTGACTATTGTATCATGACTTGTATTCTGTGAAGAGTAATAATCAATATGAAAATTAAAATACACATTTTTTTGTTTATTCTATCTGTAGAGGAAAATTGTGTGTTTTAATTTTCATAATGAATTTGCCATCTACCCAGAAGCAATGGAAGAATCAAGTAATAATCAAGACTGTATCTATGTCAGTGTTAAATAATGAAGATTTTAGTGTTCAATGATAGCATGGGTGTGAATTTTTATTTAATTTATTAAAGTGTACTTATTTTGTGAATCAGTGTGCTACCTGAATGTGGAACAAGTCAGTAAACAGAACATATTTTTCTATGCATAGAATATGAAAAGAAGTAAGAACAATGACTTGGAGTGATAATAATAGATTTTACATAGCATGTTTATTACATGTTCTTTTCCGACCACCAGCTGATAGAATGTGTAAAATGTATGCAGTAATTGGTAAAATGAGTGTTTGACAGTTACTTCAATCCATATAAAAATTTTATAATAAAATAATTATGTAATTGTTCAGATATACAACAGCAAACATCATAGTAATTCTCTGTGAAGCTTACTTAATCATTTGCTGAAATTTCTATCAAACTTCAAATCCATCTTTGTCAACATGCATTGTTTTGTTATAATAGTGTAAATAATAACAGCATTACATCTTTCAATAGATTATGGACAGTACACTGGCAGCCAGAACAACCAGCAGCAACCTTACAGAGGCAACCAAAATACATATAAAACTGCACCTCAGCCAACAGCACCTCAGAGAACCAACAGCTATGTTCAGCCTAGTTACAGTTCACAAGATATTTATACTCAACAACAACAACAGCAGCCACAGCAACAACAACAACAAGATTATTCAGACTCTTACAATACACAGGTTTGTATAGGCATATATATTCTTAGATACTGAAATTAATGGTATCTTTAGAGTTTTGTTCTCAAAATAACTGGTTTACTTTTAACACATTATGATAAAACCAATGTTAAAATTTTCCAGTCTTTTTTTACACAATTTTCACAGATGCAAAACTCTAAGAATTTCTGTTTTCTTTTAGTGTGTGAATGAGATAACAATTTATTTCTAAATATAACAATGGAAAGTCCATGCTACAATGTCTATAATACGAGGATACATTGTAGTTCACATAAAGACAATTGCTGGGCCACAGACAGCCACATTCGCACAATGTAAATTTTCAGCCGCATCCTTCATCAGAAAAAGAGCATACATAAATCCACACAATCATTCAGAAGCCATGACACATTACTACCATCTCCAACTGCTGGAATCTGACTGGTACATTATAGAGTGAGGGAGAAGGGGTGGGAAGGGGAAAGGATGCAGGGTAAGGGTTGGGATAAAATGTTCTGTGCTACTTGGTAGAGTGTAAAGATGCTGTTAGTTGGGAATGTGATATGCAGGTTGGAATTCAGTAAAGGTAGGGGTGTGGGAAACTGAAAAGAGGAGGTGCATAAGGGGAAAAATTATAAATAAACACCATGTTTTCTCATCAATAGTGACGTCTTTTCTACTTTGATATTGGAGTGAGTACTATAGTGCAAACTCCACATAGTAAATTTAATAATGCATTTCTTTACTTTAGAATATGTTACATTTGTTAATCTTTTTATCAAACTTTATATGAAGTGCAATGAATATGATATAGGGAACCATTCCTGGCAGGAAAAATATGTACAAAAAACAGAGAATGCTTAACTTACCAAAAGCACAGGTTCATTGACACACACAAATAAAAGCAAACACAAACACAAAAATTCAAGCTTTCGCAACGTTAGTTGGTTCATCAGGAAAAGAGAAAGGAAGGAAGGGAAAAAAGGAAAGGATGCAGGTTTCAAGGGATTGGATGAGGAATAATTCCAATTTGGGGAGTGGTGTGTTTGTGTTACGATATGTCTGAGTGTGTGTGTATTTGTTTACCTTTCTTTTTTTCCCCTAAGGTAAGTCCTTCCACTCCTGGGATAGGAATGACTCCTTTTCCACTTCCTTAAAACCCATATCCTTTCCTTTCTCCTCTCCTTTCTTCCTCTTTTTCCTGAAGAAGCTGCCAGTGGTGGCGAAAGCTTGTATGTGTGTTTGTGTGTGATTTTATTCGTTTCTATCAATGAGCCGGTCCTTTTGGTAAGTCATCTCTTTTCTAACGAATATTAAGACGCAGGAAAAATTATATATAAAAAATAGACAAAGATTACTCAACAGGCGAAGGAGCACAGGTGTGACAGCATCACAAATAAATAAATGAATACACACACACACACACACACACACACACACACACACGCAAGCTTTCAACTTCTTTGCTTTCTACAGTATGTCTGCCTAGGTGTACTTGTGTCTGTGTGAATGTGTGGGTGTGTGTGCATTTGTTTACCCTCCTTTTTTTCCCCCAAGGTAAGTCTTTCCTCTCCCGGGGTTGGAATGGCTCCTTACCCCCTTCCTTAAAACCCTCATCATTTCGTTTTCCCTCTCCTTCCCTTCTGCCTGAAGAAGCAGCTAGGCTGCGAAAGTTTGCATTTGTGTGTGTGTGTGTGTGTGTGTGTGTGTGTGTGTGTGTGTGTGTGTGTGTATTCATTTATTTATTTGTGATGCTGTCACACCTGTGCTCCTTCGCCTGGTGAGTAATCTTCGTCTATTTTATATATATAAAAAATAGATGAAGTCCACTTACCAGGCGAAGGAGCACAGGCAGTGATAGCAACAAAAAAACAAATAAACACACACACACACACACACACACACACACACACACACACACACACACAAGCTTTCGCAGCCTAGCTGCTTCGTCAGGCAGAAGGGAAGGAGAGGGAAAAGGAAATGATGAGGGTTTTAAGGGTAAGGAGTCATTCCAATCCCGGGACAGGAAAGACTTACCTTGGGGGAAGAAAAGGAAGGTAAACAAATACACACACACTCACACATTTACACAGACGCAAACACACCTAGGCAGACATACTGTAGAAAGCAAAGAAGTTAAAGAGTTAGACAGAGATGCCACATGTGGCAGAGCCTCTGTCCAGAGAACCAAGGCAAAGATGTTAAGATGTTAAAAATGGTGGGAGGGAATTTAAATTTAGCAGAGGTTAACATCTTAACATCTTTGCCTTGGTTCTCTGGACAGAGGCTCTGCCACATGTGGCATCTCTGTCTAACTCTTTAACTTCTTTGATTTCTACAGTATGTCTGCCTGGGTGTGTTTGCGTATGTGTAAATGTGTGTGTGTATTTGTTTACCTTCCTTTTCTTCCCCCAAGGTAAGTTTTTCCTCTCCCGGGATTGGAATGGCTCCTTACCCCCTCCCTTAAAACCCTCATTATTTCCTTTCCCTCTCCTTCTCTTCTGCCTGAAGAAACAACTGGGTTGCGAAAGCTTGCGTTCGTATGTGTGTGTGTTTTATTTGTGCTACTGTCACCACCTGTGCTCCTTCACCTGGTGAGTAATCTTCATATATATATATATATATATATATATATATATATATATATATATATATATATATATTTCCAGCTAGAAATTTTTTGTCTATAATATTCATATCATATATTGAAATTTACCTAGAATTGTGTTTACAATTTACCCAACAGATATGAAATTTGCATAGAATTTATCAAATTTCAATTTCAATTGTTTTGTACCAATATTTGGTATTATTTTGTTACACTCCCAGTGATTGACTAGAAATTTAACAATAATCCCCTTTAATATGATGTTTCTAAGTTCACTGCTGAAATGAGGACGATGAGTTCATCGGCTCTGCTATAGCTGTGATATAGCTGTGTTGTGAAGACAGTTTTTATTTATTATTATTATTATTATGGACTCACTGACTTAGTCACAAATATTTTCTATTTCCTAATTTTTATTATAATGTTTTTATTATAATATGATGAGAAACAGAACAAACTACAAAGGTTTTTAGATAGTATAAAGGGTTGTTCCATATAAAGTTTCTGACTCCTTTGAAATGTTAAAAAATGGCATTAGTCACAAGTAGGTGCTTACTGGACATTTTGTATGAAGAATTTATCTTTCTAACATTGCATTGCATTGCATCAGAAGAACTCTTCTGAATTGCACAGATGGGAGTTGTCCTTTCAACCATCCTGGCCTCAACCTAAGATAACTTTCCATCCCTGCACCCTATGCCTAACATCTTCTCCCCTCCCCCCTCTTCCTTCCCCACCCATTACCCTGCATCCATGTCTTCCTTACAACTGTGTATCACCATTTACCTTTAATTTTGTCCTATTTTTCCTAACTTTATTTTTTCCTGACTTTATTCTTTCCTTCTTCCCTAACTTTATTTTTTTCCTATTTCCCAAACTTTATTTCTTCCTTTTTTCCCCAACTTTATTTTTTTCCTTTCTTTTCCTAACTTTATTTTTCCTTTTTTTCTATTTTTATTTTTCCTTATTATTCTTATCATTTCTAATCCCCCCTCTCCCTCCCCACACTCATCTAAACCTCCCTTTTATCTTTTCCCGCCCCTTCCCCTCACTGTATTTATTGCCACAATACATATTCCTGCCTATCAGAGCCTTTAAATTCCATCACGCACTGCGGAACTTTCCATCCCCACCTTTATCCAGCAACCTTCCCCCTCCATGCCCAACCTCACTCACATTCTAGCTTGTGTTGCTGGAGGGAGTGGCCGGGCATGATAGTTGTGTGTGTGTGTAATTGTCTGAGTAATTGTGTGAATGTATGTGTTTCATTTTCTGACGAATGCCATGGACAAAAATTTAAGATGGTGAATGTGATTATCTATTTTTGTGTCTGTCAGCAGCTCAGCAAGCCTCTTTACGGAGAGTTGTTACCTATCATTCATTATTGATATTCCTATTGGATTTTCCTTGTTAAAATTTATATTCATATTTATTGATTGAAACAATAAATTTTACAAAGATTTGTCTGCAAAGAAATTTGAGAAAAAACCTATGAAACAAGAATCCTTTTTTGTATTCTAAATACCCAATGAGCTACACTGCCATTTTTCTAATTTTAACATTGCATTGTTCATTCATTTTTAATTTTTTTTAATATTGAATATATGAAGCCATGATTTCTTTTGGCATCTGGAAAAAGACATCTCAAATAATACTTGTTTTCAGCTTTCTGATGAGCAGTATAGAGAGCCATCTAGGACACCATCAAGGTAAGTCATAAAGACTAACAGTATGGTTATGCTCAGAATACCTCTCAACAATCTTTTCATAAATTTGTAAATAACTGTTGAACATTTAATGTTGCAGTGTTTGTTTTATCATATATACAGCATTCATTTGCTCCTTCTTTTTATATAGTTTTATTACTTGTTGAATGACACTCAACATAATAATGCTTTGTGCTCTGTTTGAACTGGAAAAGAATGAAATACAATTTTTGTGACATCTGGTGATTTCAGGACTATTTACCTCAAATTATATGCAGTTACAGCAGTCGCATATTATGTCGTTAATACAATAAACTGATCGAAGATTCAAAACTATAGTTCTACGTGACATTTGCAATACATAAAGTGCATTTCTTTTGTAAATTAGTACATCTTTGTTGTTCACAATCTCCCAGTAATTCTCTCCAGTTTTTTAAAATTCTGATGGCTGTTTTCAGGTTGCTAACTGAAATTAGTTTTTGTTAGTCTCAATTTCAAACTATTAATTTATTTTTGTGAAAATGTTGGTTATATATTGATGAAAAAAAACCAAAGTAATACACTGCCTAACCAAAAAAGTGTAATCCAGAAAGGGAGGAAGAAACAATATTCAAATTCACAGGTTGAGAGGTTATGTGATTTTATTGTACTAATTTAAAAAACTATGTAAAGTTAAAGAAATTTTGGCAGTATGAGCCAATCTATCATTGTGACTGAAACTCCCTCTAGAATGGACAGACAGATTCTGTAGGGAAGGGTGGTCCCACATGTCTTCTGTCAGAGACAGATCTGGGAATATTGCTTGCCACAGAAGTACCTAACTGACACACAGACCATTTGTAGAAACACACTCCTTGTCTGAAAGAGCACATTTCTGTTGATAACTGGCCCCATGATACTGATACATGGGAGGTAACACATGAAGATGCCGAATATCCATGCAGTACTGTTATAATCACCTTTCATGTTTTGCGTGCTGGAGAGTGATTAAACAGTTATTTATTGTATACACCTCATTTTTAGTGTCTTTAAGCCAATATCACTTTTTTTTTCATTCATTTATTGACATTATTGGTTTCAAAAATATAAATCGTCATTTTCAGATTTACACTAATTCCTGCCTCTTTTAAAACTTGAGACACCTTGTTTCTACAAGGTCTCCAAAGTGTATACATGAAGCAGGAAATATTGTAAATTTGAAGAAATAACAATTTATATTATTGATACTGGAACAAGGTGTATATAGTTAAGTACTGTTGTGTCATCAGAATGATGTCAGACACTACCAGGTGTGACAGTGTAGGATTTAATGTCAGGAGGTGCAAAGAATTTTCCCCATACATGTAATTTAGAAATGTTTTAGACCATTTTATTAATGTTTTGCAGTTCCTTCTTTGGTAATTTTAAAGGTATTGCAAGTTACAAAATTCAGAGCACACTTTTGTGTTTGTAAATGAAGTTTCACTTGGGGCACTTTTCTCCCACTGGCATCCCTTTGTGGGTGATTCTACTGAATTCATACCTAATGGCCCTCCACACCATAACAGCAGGAATAATACCACACTGTGCTTCCAAAACTATGGATGAATGCAAACTCTTTGCAGGTTGCTGCCGTGCTTGGCAACAATGGTCATCCAAGATAGTGCAGAACAATAATTCATCAATGAACACAATGCAATGTGATTCATCAGCAGATTATTCTTTCCAGACCAGGCACCAATCCTATCACAGTTGTCTGTGTTGTATGCCAGCTTACACATTGGCTAGCAATTCCCTAGTCCAGCTGATGATAGTCTCCAACTAATGATGTGAAATGGCATATAATGTTGCTGGGAGTTCATTTTTTGTTCCTAGGTGGCCTGTACAGATGTGAAGGAGTTATGATATACTTGGTGCACAATAGTGTACAACATTATTCGACTGCTAGCTGTGAAGATGGTCCAGTTTGGGGGGGGGGATGAGGTTAGTGGTTGGGATTTTCTTACTGAAGGTTCAGTGTGGTAGAGGAGATGATGCTATACAGTGAATATCAACCAAATTTAAACACAAGTATCCTGAGAATAAATCAGTTAATTGTCAGTCGTTTTCTCCAAATACTTTTCTTAAAATTGAATAACAGTCACTAAGTCTGCATGGACAGAATCCGGCTATCAGTGTGGATATAAAGCACATTATCTCAAGAATGAAATCAGTTATCATCCTGCTCAAAGTTTTAAATAAAATTTCAGTACCTTAGCTACATTTCATTTGTAGCAGTGCACAGCCTATCTTTAACCATGTGCTTGCAGTTTTACTTTGGCAAATGCCATAAAATGCTTTGCTAAATTTATACAATACAGTATCTATGATGAATAATCAAAATAAATTCTGTCTTTCATTGAGTGGAGATATCAGCCTGTATAATGTGCAAAAATCAGTTTTTCTTAAAATTGGATCAGAAGTAGTAATAGGACTCCCAGTGTCAGTTACTGGGATACTGTGATGATATGTATGTGTGTAGCAGTATGATCTCTTGATGTGCACTGGGTGCTAGATGGCAGTGGTCTGAGGAGACCTCATCCTCCAAACAAACAAATGGTCTGAATCAGTGCTTTGGGTAAAAATTCATGTTTTTGCATCAGCCACGGTACCCTACGTGGACTTTACCTGTGAACTCCTCTTGTGGTGGTCAGTTGTGGACTCGGAACTGTGATGATGGGTATGTATGCCCTCATAAACTCAAGCAGTCCAACAATGGCTAAAAGACGGATCTGAAAGGCCCACAAATCTGGATACTGCATTGTTTTGCCAGCTGTCCAAAAATAGAGATCTACATTAAGGCCCCTTTCAAATTCTTGCTGTAAATGTAGTCTGGCATGAATATGTGGCATCACCGTAACCTACATAGTGCTCACAGGGCATCGGATACCTTTCACTCTCTTAATACACTACATCAGACCTGATAAAGGCACTAAACATTAACAACTCTTACGTACTCTTGTGGCTGCTCTACCTGTCACTTGGAACTGCAACATATCCACCCTTGGTTCGTATGTGTATCAAGTTACACTGACACATGACCATGTCTTTCTGGTACTTAACTTTTTTTGTCAGGCAGTGTGTATTTTTAGTACTTTTGAGTTGTTGAAAATATGTTTTCAGTTGAGTTTTCCAAGCAGAAAACTTGGCATTTTCATTTATGTTTACCTATGTAGAAATTCTTGTACTGGATTTGTAAAGATTTTGATTTGACAGTGATAGGCTGAAAGTGGAATTCGAGCATCAGTTAATAGCAACAGATGAAATGATTAAGTTCAGAAATTTGTTTGTTTGTAATCAATTTCAGAATACAAATGTTAAATAGTTCATGCTTAGAATGTCTCTCTTTTTTTTCCTTGTACAGACCTCAGAGCAGAGGTAGAGGAGAAAATGCTGCCACAGCTCGAGCAGGCCCCAGTCAGAATGACAAAACTGAGGAGCTCGATGGCTCACTGAAAATTTCACCACTAGCTTCTGACACACCCCGATCCTCTTCCCGTTCACCCACTACATCCACAAGACAGCAGCAGTTTCAGGCTAGGGGATCAAATACAGAATCTGAAGGAAGACGGGCACCCGTAAGAGCTACACCTAGACCCTCCACATCTCTTGAGGATTCCCTTTCTGAAGATCAAAAATTTCCAAGTCGTGGACAGGGAAGTTCTCGGCGTACCTCACCACCTTCTGAAACCCCAGTTGTAAAACCTAGAACTTCAGAGACAACAAGTCTACCAGCCTCAAGGGTAGTACCTCAGAAGCAACAAGCATCAGGTGGAAGACGAGCTCCAGTTAAATATTATGAATCATCTGATGCATCACAAGGCTCTCGCAGCTCTGCAAAGAATCCTGAATTAACAAGTATTGATGGTTTTCGGCAAGGGAGCTCAGATAATCGTCGGGGATCACAGTTAATATCAGAAACTAATCCTGATGTGGAGGCAGTCATTACACCCCGAAGCCAGAAGGTTGTTGCTGATTCCTTCCAGCCTGCCCGTTTGATTTCCAGTATGGATGACACACATAATGATGATGATGAAATTGCTGACCCAGATTTTCCATCCAAATCCCTCTCCCGTAACTCTATTGTTCAATCCGAACCTTCAACGACGAGTAGATCAAGGTCCAGAGGTAGCAGCCCAGCAAAACAGGCTCAGTGTTCTGATGATGTTGATTCCAATAAAAATACAGGATGCATCGAGAAACAGCAAGTGAGGTACGGACACCTCAAAATGTTTTAATTGAGAAAGTAGTAGGTTGTAATAGAACTATCTCAGTATCCATTATAATGCAACTCAAATCATATCTAAATAAACATTAGTTTCAAGTATTTTCACAAGACAATATATATTCAAGCTATCTTTGTTTGAAGCTTCTTGAATACAGAAACAATAAATAATTCCTTTGCTGGACAAAAGTATATATTCATAAAATGAAAAAAAAAAATTTTTTAGTTTGATCTTCAAAAGAATCACACAGTAAATCTTAACTGTAGTATATTGTAAACAGTGAGACATGATGTTAATAGTTTCTTTTTCTACTTGGTCAGCAGAGTTAGACCAACAACTGCTTCCCCAGAAAGTCAGACAACCCCTACACCTTCAAGGTAATACCCTAAAAAATAATGCATTGTATGGCTGCATTTGATGGGCTTTTGTACATCGTCCAGATGCTGGGCAAAGTAGACAAAAATACATGTGCTTGAGACTGCTGCAGGGGGTTTGTTCACACTGTGTAGCATGATGTGTCAGTTGTCAGGACACATAGGAGAATGCAAATTGTTTGAGGGGAAAACCATCTTCCACACTTCTGTCATGAACATTTTTATACTAAATGCTTTTTAATGAAATTATTGAGTTATTTGTTTGTTTCTTCTGTGTACTGTCTTTTTTACTTTTTGACATATCTTGTCTTTTACTTGCATTAACGTATGCTCATGGTGAGCAATACATACACTAATTTCCAACTTTATCAAGAATATCAGTGGCTTGATTGCTATATCACCTGTAGATGCTTCTATTCTCCATGCATGTGAAGTAACTGTGCTTTATCAGCTTTGCTAAATTTCTACTTGTGTATTTTGCAATATAAATCTTTGTTTCCTTCAATTATACCTTTACTTCACTGTTTAAAGTAAGCTACTGAAACACTGTACTGGAGCTCTCAGTTGTAATCTGTAATAGTAGAATCAGTCTGAACTGATATAACTGACTCTTACAGTAAATAGTTAACCTCAAACTCCTGTTTTTCTTCTCTGTGATAATATAACAGTGTAATTAAAATTTTACTCTCAGTGATCAACAGATGTGTAACACAGACTTCCTAGTGACAACAAATCCATTCATGGCTCACTGAATATCCATTAGTCTCTATGAGCAGCTATATAAATATGTGTTTCTTATATACTGTCTTATGAAGCAGTTACAAATTTTACAGCAGCCAAATATTTTGGCAAAACAAGTTGTGTAGAATCTACAGATAGGAAATTTAACTAAATGCGAAAGGAACACAAACGATGATTCTTTCATTGAGCATCAAGGAGAAAATAGTCTGAAGAAAAAAGTACAAAATGATGACAAATACTGCAAAGAAAATGTAAGGTCATCTACCTATCTGATTCTAAAATGAAACTTTCTGACCTCATAATAGTGTAAAAACATAATAGTGTGAAAGAAATGTGAGCTGTAACGAAATAATGTACACAGTTTTCAGAATACAGATAACATATCAGCAAAGAATAGTTTATTTATTTATTTGGTGGATTCCTTTGTCAAATTTATAGCATAAAGGAATTCCACGTGGACTGGTAAGCTGTAACAGACAACCAAATGATGTGAATGTGACAAAATTATGGAAGTAACATTTTGTTTCTGTTCAGATTATCCTATCTTGTAAGATGAAATGAGCACTGTAAAGAAAAAAAAAATTAAAAGAAAGAAAGAAAATCGTACCACATAAGGGGGAGGGGGGAATGGTTTAACGTATAGTTGTTGCCTGATACAGTGAAATTATTACACAGGTCTCTCCAACTGATAAATCTATTCTTCCTTCCTTCTCTTTCCAACCCCCCTTCCCCACTTCCAAAATTAAGTCATTGGTTGTCATATGCAGCTGCACTGTTGTACACTACTTCCATTCTTTTTACTGATACCCTTTAAAAAAATTATAATAACATAGGAACCAGTGGCTCAATAACAAGTAATGAGAAATATTATTTTTCTTCTAAATGACTTTATTGGCAGAGGGTTTGGTATTTACACGCTTTCAATGTAATTCCCCTTTTGTCAAATGCCAGAAGATGTCATATACTTCCTGCATGTCTATTTCTGTTGATGTCCTATATTGAGCACCCTATAGCATGGATCAAGTCATCCCTGGTGTTGTATAGGGACCCTCATAGAGGTTGTTTCACTTTGGTAAAGAGATCACAATTACATGGACTCATTTTGGCTGAGTACAGTGAATTTTTCAGAATCTCCCATTGCTAACAGTGCAAAAAGTCCTCAACAACAACAGCAGTGTGACTCAAGACCTCTTGCACCACTGACAGTGAGATTCTGGAACATCCACCATACTCACCTGACTTAGACTCTTGTGATTATGATCTCTTTACCAAAGTGAAAGAACCAGTATGATGGATCTGGTACAGGACTTCAACGAAAATAGATATATGGATGATAAACAATACCTTTCAGACAGTCATCAATAATGGGGCCATTTAGTATATTAACAGTGTGTAACTATGAATACATCTACCAATAAAGGCATTTCTGAGAAAAAATACTACTCCTCTTACTTGTATTTTGCATCTGGCTGTGATATCAAGTACAGCCTTTGAAGCAAGCTATGTGTAATCTTTGTAATGTTTCCATGTAATTTTTAGCTGGAAAAGGGTAAGAAATATCATCTTCAACAGGGCAAGGCATAGCAAAAGGTCTTCACTGATTGTTGTGTTTAGTGTGTGTGACATATGGAGTTAATGACTGCTGACAGTGTGTGAGGAACTGTGCTTGAAATTATGGATTGAAGTGCTAGATGAAATTGGTAGCAACCTGAATGCAATCATTAATTAACAATGACATTAAATTCCATTGATTCCTAAGGGGACTTAACAGCAAAGTAGATCAGTTAATATAATGAAGAAAAATTGTACAAACAGTGCTCCAATTTTACACTTTTCAGAACACCAGGTCAAAAATTGTATTGACTTATTACATTTAGATACTAACTACAGCATTGCAAGGGACTATTCAAGGGACCACAAGAACAGTGGTGGTGGCACTGTATTTGTTAAAAATAATGTCATATTTACATCTCCCGTGATAAAGAAATAGTTATTATTGCTGTTTACAGCTATTGTTCATTGTAAGCGGTGGTAACAGGAGTGACAAAAAACAACATTTATTTGATTAGCAGAATGGTGGTGCACTCAACAATAACTAATTTGTCAGCAAATGTTTGTATGTTTGATCACTGGTCCCAGAGGGTACACACACAGACACAAACACACCACAGTGAATGAGGTTGTTGATCAGTCACATGAGCTCAGGTAAAAAGTGATGGTCACGTGTCTGCTAGTAACATACATCTGTGAACAACACAAAGAATACCACGTGTCTTGACGATGAGACTGTGAAAAGATGACAAAGAAGTAATATTTGCATACTAGTATGTGTGGGGGCTTGAGTTTAGCTGGACCCACATGACCCATGGCAAATTATCAGAACACAGGAGGCCAGGAAATGTCTGTACAGTCCTGTCTTACAGCTCACACTGGTTTCCCATTCCGTGTCTTGGAAGAGTGCACATTTTCATATTGTTGCCAAAATCCTGCATAACGGGAATTTGCAGGTGTGCCGGGGAATTTCTAGAAACATTAGAACCGTAGAAGAGCGCAAAATTAAACATGAAGAAATCTAGTACATGATCCTGTAAACATAGCCAATATTTTCAGGATTCTTGTCAGTGTCAGAATGAATATGTTGCAAGGGCTCTGTTATTGAATTTCAAAGTCTAAATCAAAAGTACTGTTCCCAGACATATAGATAAAATTCATATGACTCCTGTCACAGCATCTGAAATTGAAAGAACTATCATCTCTCTAAAGAATAGATATTCCACTAGAGTAGATCATGTCTCTAATAATTTGCTAAAACATAGCTATGCTTCTGTAAGTGATATCCTTACCCACATTTTCAATGTATCTTTACAACATGGAACTGTGCCTGACAGACTCAAATATGCTGTTATAAAACGTCTTTTCAAGAAAGATGATAAAACTGAAGTCACCAATTACTGGCCAATTTCTCTTCTAACTGATTTCTCAAAGGTTCTAGAAAAACTTACATATATTAGAATTGTGTAACAATTTGATAAAAATAAAATTATCAGCAAAAGTTAGTTTAGTTTCCAAAATGGATTGTCAATTGAACAAATAATCTATGCTTTCACAAATAAAGTTCTTGAGTCTATTAATGACAAAATGATTACAATAGAATTATTTTGTGATTTGTCAAAAGCCTTTGACACTATGAACCAGCAGATATTTTACACAAAGCAAGTAAGTGGTTAGAGTCATGCTTCAAAAATAGGAAGCAGAAAGTAGTAGTAGATTGTACAGAGGAGTATTTTTGCAGAAGACACCAACATTATAATTGATGGCCATATATGTGTATTCAAGGATATGTTAATAATACTCCTATTGAGTCGATAAAGTGGTTAAACATCAATGGATTCTCATGAAACTTTAATTAGACTAAATATATTCAGTTCACTGCAACTGCTAAAGCTGAGGAATAGCTAACTGTAAAGAGTGGTACAAAGGCAAAAGAAAGAACTGAACAACAAAGTTTTAGGTGTTATAATTGACTGCAGAGCAAACTGGTCTCATCATATATGAAACCTTCAAATGAGACTCAGCTCATCGAATTTTACCCTATGTGTTATCCCTGAAAGTATTAATACAAACACAATGAAAACAGCATGCTATGGATACTTCTGTTGGTGAAACCAAACACTTGCAACGAAAATATTCTTGGCTTAAAAGCATGTTGTAAGAGTAATGAGTGGTGTAGGCTCAGAAACTAAAAACCCTTACTGCAATTTCCCAAAACCCTTATGTGTTTCATCAGCAAAAATAGTGTGTTTTACAAAAGAAATAGTGAATACCATGGATATGATACTACAAGAAAGCTTGACTTTCTCAGTGATTTTAAAAATCTGACTATGGTCTGATGCAAAAGTTTTGCTGTCCCTCCAGATATTAAAAGTAAGTACGAGAACTAGGTCATATTTAAAACCTTCAAGGACCGTCGTGGATTAGAAATTTTGATTGTGATATAATATAGTGTAAGTTGTGCAATTATGTAGATACTCATGTAACATTTGTAGTTGTTTTAACTGTTTTTTTTCTACTTGATTTTCAATTACTTTGTCTAATGTTTCGTTTATTTGTCTTTCCTACCACATAAGTGTAATGCGAACATGTTGTAGTATTTCTTTTGTATGATTGACTACTGCCTATGTAAGGATTGTTTATTGAAACACTCTATATTGTTGTGAGCATAACACAGTTGGATTGATTAAGAAATAAATAAATTGATTTAAACTTGCTAAAGTACAAGAATTTGTGAAGTTTAACTGCTCACAAAGTGTTTGTTTAATAGTATTTGTCCTAATTTTAGTGAGATACTATTTTCTTTCAGCTTTCTCTCATGATTTTCAAGGCTAACTATAAGGCTTTAGTCAGGCAACAGTTAGAGTAGTGCGATAATTTGGGATAACAATTTGAATGTTTGGAGACAGATCCAAATATTTTGGACAGACTGGTAACTGAAAAAACTTCAATTTATTAGTAAAATAAGCACATAAACAATTAAATAAGCTCACAACAAGTGCAATAAACATGTAAGCAGTGAAATAAGTGCATAAGCACTTCTACCTGGGCAAAGAAGTAAATGAATGGTGGAAGCATTCTTCTTTAGAGAGATTAGGAACAAACAGTAAAAAGTGAATTACATGTTGGAGTGCAAAAATTTTGAAGTTCTCATTATGATGTTCAAAAGGAGTGAATGACTACCATATATGCTGCTCCAAACTAATGGGACAAGTTGTGTGTAGTATAATTCAAGAAAAATGGTGACCACCAGCCACACTAGAATGTAGATTTGATAGTTTTTTTGTTTCCTTTGATCATAAGGGGGAATAAAAGGACATCATTTCAGGAAATGAGGCAGTGCAAGTGGCTTGGACATGATACCAAAAAAAAAAAAAAAAAAAAAAAAAAAAAAGTCTTTGACTTGCAGAAGCCAGTGATGGCTGGAAATTTGATGGAAGCATCCTAATAATCTAGGCAGCTCATATATTCAAGAATATTGAGCCAATATAACTTTGATAAATTTCTTCTTGTTACTTTACTTTTGATACTTAACAACCGCCTCTCTTGGCCGTGTGATCTAACGCACCGCTTTTCGAGACGGGGAGGCGTACTGACCCTGGTTTGAATCCGCCTAGCGGATTAACGAATTAATTATCAGTACTAAACAGGCATAAAGCTGAGAGTAGACAGGCAGCTATCAGTCACCATCCTGTGTAATTTTTGAGTGTGCTTACAACTCAAGTACATGGGGCTCATAGTGTGTTCAATGCTCATGCATAAAGAGTGAACTGATTCCATAAGAATGGATATACGGAACATCAAATTAAGAGAATTCTGCAACTGAATCCACAGAACTAAACAATAGAAGAGCAAGAAGAAAGAGATGTAAAATTTACTAATTTCTACCACATGTGGGATCAATTTATTCCAAAATTTCAAAAATAATTAAGAACTGTAGTCTGGATATGCAATTATTTTATTTATGTATTTAGTCCTTTTCATCCTACATACAGTAAAACCTCGTTTTTACATTCTTGGTTTTTACGTTCTCCTGCCATTTACACCATTTTTTGTCGGTCCCATCAAATTTCCTATGTTTACAATGTTAATTCGCCCTCGTTTTTGCACTAACATATTTACGCTTTTCCCGTGTTTTACACTTTTTGAAAGCATGTTTGTGAAGAAAAATGACGTAATGTACATAAATTCACACTAGCATGGCTTTCCCCTTAAAGTATAGTGCTTAAAACTTATTCGCATTCGAGTTTCTTGACACTTTGCGTTTATTCAAATATATATTTCGCGTTTTGTTGTTGACTTAAATACGCACCGATTTTTGGCAATGTAGTTCTTCTTTCTGCTAGCTTCTTTGCCAGAGCGGCTGGCGTGTACTCAAACAATCAGAACCAGTTGCTTTGTTGAAGTGAGAATAAAATAAAGAGTTGCATTGTTTTTGTGATACATATTTCTGATTAATAAAGAACGTTATCTGTCAAAATTGGGTATCGTAATGCCCACAACCTCAAAAAAGCGATAATAGTGAGATATGCCAATACTATGCAAACGTTACAAAAATAGGTATGCATATGTTTGTACTCGAGAACACGAATAAATTCTCTAATTTCGTCGTGTGAAACATCTAAAAATACAAAAAGAACGGAACTTTTTGAGTTTTACTATGTAAATGATTAATTCTGGTAAAAAGCAGTAATTTTGAAGATATTACATAGCCTGGCAGCGGCGTCCAAACGATACCTATCGAAGCGGTTCAGGTAATTTTGAAGATGTGTTATAGCCCAGCAGTGGTGTCCTCGATTATAATGAATGAAATTACGTCAAAAATTTCTATTTCCCATAAAATTACCAGTTCTGCCTGGCGCTTAAAATAGTGGCGTCCTCGATTATAATGACTGAAATTATGTCAAAAATTTCTACTTCCCATAAAATTACCAGTTTTGCCTGGCGATTAAAATAGTAAATAGTAAAAATTTTGATAACCTTTACTGTATAATCAACTCCCTGGCAAGTATTTATATGTCTATTATGTACATATATCACACATAAACTACAAAAATGCAAGGCTGATCAAATAAGCATATTTCACCATTTAAAACATTATTTCCTGCATTTTACATTTTCCTGCATTTTACACCATTTCACTGAAGTCCCCTGAAAAGCGTAAAAACGAGGTTCTATTGTATATAGAATGTAGACAAGAATATTGGTCATCGTTCAGTGTTTACAATAAAATATACAGTTTGTATTGCATTCCTAGGAACTAGATATTTAAGTAATTTAACAAAGAATTATATATACAATAAATATTAGAAGTAACATACAAAATAAAATATTCGCAATGCATATTTGTTTTTATTAGTTGGTTTGGAGAACTCTGTTAGACTGTAAAAGCAATGGTAATTAAATATGCCTTTAGTTCTGCCTTAAAACTGCTGAGGTTATATAATGATTTAGTATGGCAAGGCAGATTATTGTAAATTTCATCCCGATGTAGAGAGTGGCTTTTTGGTACAATGATGTTTTCATCTGCTTCATATGAAGATCAGATTTTTGTCTTGTATTGTATGCATGTATATCTTCATTTTTAATAAGCTGTTTTATGAAAACCAATGTTTCGTAGATGAAAATGCACATAAGAGGAAGAATTGACATTTTTATTAATATGGGTCTGCATGATTCCTATTGTTTACCCCTTCAATAATTCTCAATATTCTCTTTTGCATCCTGAAAATTTTAGTATTTGTTGTTGTATTGCCCCAGAAGATTATGCCATATATAATTACAGAATGCACATAGGAGTAATATGCATTTAACAGGCTGGCTTTGCTACAGCAGTTTTTTAAGATCCTCATCATGTAGCAGTTTTTTCAGAAATCAGTGTGTACCTTCCATTTTGTGTTATTCTGGAGCCATAGTCCCATAGACATTGGTATGTCTGGGTGGTGTCTTCCTTTTAGATTGTAGACGTTTGGTGCTACTGTCTTTTCTGTGTTTATAATTAGCTTGTTATAGGTGAACCACTGTTCTATGCTGTTCATTTTTTGGATAGCAGAGTCTTTTAGGTTTTCTTCTGTTTTACCACTAATAAGGAAACTTGTATTGTCTGCAAATTGGAGGGTAGTTAGGCAGTACTTCTTGTATCCATTGACATAGAGAAGAAACAGAATGGATTCTAATACTGATCCATGAGGGACAGCATATTTCACATTTTCAATTCCTAAATAGTATCAGCTGATGTTGTTACAGTCCATATGTTGCACTTCAACCACCTGTTTGTGCTCACATAGGTATTTCATGGGCCTCTTATTGGATACACTTCTAATTCCTAATTGGTCAAACATCTGCAGTAGGGAATTATGGTCAATGATGACAAAAGCTTTAAATAAATGAAGACAGACGCCTGTTACAAACTCACTCTAATCCAGTCTAACATAGATTTTATCAAGAAATTCCAATATTGCACTCTCAGATGAATAGGCTTTTCTGAAACCATGCTGTGAGGGGGAGAAAATTTTCTGTTTATTTAGAAAATCCAACAGTCTCTTATAAAATACTTTTTTCTGTCTTTTAAAAGGAAAGAAAACAGATAGTAGGGCTATTCGCCTCTAATTTGAAAAGTCTCCTGGGTTGCCTTTTTTGAGAAATAGTTTCAGTTTTGCTATTTTTAAGTATGAAGGGAAGGTTCCTGATGTCAATGAGCTGTTGCACAAGTGTTTTAAGGATTCAGGTAAGGGAAGACAGCGTTTTTTAATAGTTGCATCTGGTATTCCACAGGAGTACCCTGTTTTAAAGACTTTATAATTGATGAAATTTCTCTTCTGTATTATTGGGTGAAAGGAACAATGATGTAGACACATTTCTTATGCTATTGGATGATGCAGGTGATATTTTGTTGTGTTCTTCCAGTCCACACTCTAACTGTTCACTTCTTGTTGTTGTGGTCTTCAGTCCAGAGACTGGTTTGATGCAGCTCTCCACAATACTCTATCCTGAGCAAGCCTCTTCATCTCCACATAAGGACGGCAACCTACATCTGTCTGGATCTGCTTACTGTATCCATCTCTTGGTCTTCCTCTGTGGTTTTTACCCCACATACTTCCCTCCAATGCTAATTTCACAATTCGTTGATGTCTAAGAACGTGTCCAATCAATCTATCCCTTCTTTTAGTCAAGGTATGCCAGAAATTCCTTTTCTCCCCAATTCTGTTCAGTACCTCATCATTAGTTACGCAATCCAACCACCTAATCTTCAGCATTCTTCTGTAGCAACACATTTCAAAAGCCTCTATACTCTGCCTGTGCGCACTGTTTATCGTACATGTTTCACTCCCATACAAGGAAACACTCCACACAAATGCCTTCAGAAAGGACTTCCTTAGGCTTAAATCAATATTCAATGTTAACAAATTTCTCTTTTTCAAGAACGCTTTTCTACCCATTACCATTCTGCATTTTATATCCTCTGTACTGCGACCATCCTTTGTTATTTTACTGCCCAAGTAACAAAACTCATCTACCTCCTTTATTGCTTTGTTACCTAATCTAATTCCTTCAGTATCACCTGATTTTCTTAGACTGCACTCCATTACCCAAGTTTTGCTCTTGTTGATGTTCATCTTATATGCACCTTTCAGCACACTGTCCATTCCGTTCAATTGCTCTTCCAGGTCCTTTGCTGTATCTGACAGAATTACTATGTCATCGACAAAGTGCAATGTTTTTAATTCTTTCCCCCAAACTTTAATTCCTTCTCCAAATTTCTCCTTGCTTTCCTTTATAGCTTGCTCAATGTACAAATTGAATAACATTGGAGAAAGGCTACAACCTTGTCTTACTCCCTTCCCAACCACTGCATCCCTTTCATGCCCTTCATCTCTGACAACCGCTGTCTGGTTTTTGTACAAGTTGTAAATAACCTTACGCTCCCTATACTTTACTCCTGCTTGCTTCAGAACTTGAAAGAGTTTATTCCAATCAACTTTGCCATAGCTTTCTCCAAATCTACAAAAGCTAGAAATGTAGGTTTGCCTTTTCTTAATGTATCTTCTAGGATAAGCAATAAACTGAGTATTGCCTCCCGTGTTCCTACATTTCTCCTGAACCCAAACTGATCTTCCCCGAGGTCAGCTTCTACCAGCTTTTCCATCTTTCTGTAAATAATTCGTGTTAATATTTTGCAACTATGACTTATTAAACTGATGGTTCTGTAGTTTTCACACCTGTCTGCACCTGCTTTCTTTGGAATGGGGATTATAACATTTTTCTTAAACTCTGAGGGTACTTCACCTGTCTCATACATCTTACACACCAGGTGAAACAATTTTGTTATGGCTGGTTCTCCCAGAGACTTCAGTAGCTCTGAGGAAATATCATCTACTCCAGGGTTCTTGTTTTGACTTAGGTCTTTCAGTGCTCTGTCAAATTCATCTCTCAGTATAGTATCTCCTACTTCATCCTCATCTACTTCTTCTCCCCTTTCTACAATATTGTCGCTAAGTTCATTTCCTTCATAGAGCCTCTCTATCTACTCTTTCCACCTTTCAGCTTTCCCTTCTTTGCTGAAAACTGGTTTTCCATCAGTGTCCTTGATATTCATAGAGCTGTTTTTCTTATCTCCAAATGTTTCTTTTATTTTCCTGTAGGCTGTATCTATTTTCCCCTATTTATACATTCTTCTACATCCTTGCATTTCCCTTCTAGCCACTCCTGCTGAGTCATTTTGCACTTCCTGTCAATCTCATTTCTTAGCCGTCTGTACTCCATTTTGCCTGTTTCATTTACTGCATTTTTATATTTTCTCCTTTCATTGATTAAATTTAGTATGTCCTGTATATCCAAGGATTTTTTGTAGGTCTTGTCTTCCTACCTATTCTGTCCTCTGCTGCACTTTTTCATCTCTCAATGCTTCCAGTTCCTCTTCTACTGTTTTATTTCCCCCGTTTCTGTCAGTTGTTGCCTAAACCTCCCTCTGAAATTCATAAGAACTTCAGGTTCCTTCAATTTATCCAGGTCCCATCTCCTTATTTTCCTACCTTTTTGTAGTTTCTTCAGTTGGAGCCTACAGTTCATAACCAACAAGTTATGGTCAGAGTCTATATCTGCCCCTGGGTATGTCTTACAGTTTAAATCCTGGTCCCCAAATCTATGTCTTACCATTATAAAATCTATCTGGTATCTCCCGGAGTCTCCTGGTCTCTTCCACATATACAAACTTCTTTTGTTATTCTTAAACCAGGTGTTTGTTATAACTAAATTATGTTCTGTGCAAAATTCTACCAGGCAGCTTTCTCTTTCATTCCTTTTGCCCAGGCCATATTCACCTACTATTTCCCTTCCCTACCTGGTCCTACTACTGAATTCCAGTCTCCCATAACAATTAAGTTTTCCTCTCCCTTAATTGTCTGAATAATTTCCTTTAGCTCCTCATATATTTCTTCGATCTCCTCATCATCGGTAGAGCTAGTTGGCATATAAACCTGTACTACTGTGGTCGGTGTTGGCTTCATATCTATCTTGACTACGATAATGCGATCACTGTGTTGCTCATAATAGTTTACCCACATTCCTATTTTCTTGTTCATTAACTGTTCACTTATGATTTCAAAATACTTGTTGAAAGTCTCTGCAAATTTTGTTGGGCAAGAAATCATTTGTCCTTCATAACATAAGTTTATATTTGTATGTTATTTAGTTCCATTTCCTGTTTGATTTTTGATATATTCCCTTATAGCTTTAGATTTGTTTTTTGAATTTCCAATGTATTTGTCTCGTTTTAGGTTACCTTAAGGTATTTTTGAGCATTCTCTTGTAATTCTTGTACAAATGAAAATCATGAGGCATGTTCTGTAACTTTGCTATATTGTGTAATCTTCTCTTCACTGCACAAGAGTCTAATCCCTCTTGTCCTTTTTTAAGTTAGGTTGGAATTTTTGTTCTTTTAATGGAAATGCAGTGTCGAAGTAGGACCTGAAGATTTTCATGAATCTTTTGAAGTTATTGTTAGTATTTTCATAAGTACCTGTTTCTTCCTTTAATTTCTTTATAAAGACATTTGTCTGTGTGTTACTGAATTTTCTTGTTTCTTTTACAACTTCTGCTTTCTCATTTGTTTCAATTGGCTGTGCATAGTGATCACTGAAATCAGTATTAAGACTTCCATCACAGAATTTGTTGTTAACATTTGTGTTAATATGTGGTCAATTGTTGAGTTTGTTGTTGGTGTAGCTCTTGTAAGAGAATCTATGGTGGGTTTTATGTCATGCTAGCTGAAAACCCGGCATTGCCGAGGTATTTATTTATTTATTCCTGCCATTTTTCAGGTACATTCATTTGTATAAGGGCTGTATATCTGTAAAATCACTTGGGAATACAATTAGTAGTAAAGAAGTAATAGATTAAAAGTTGGTGTGTGACAGGGTGGTTTTCCATGAACTTTACTGTTTATGTCCTCATAACTCATGACCTTTGTGTCATACTGTGATACAATTTAGATGGTACACTCCACTATATGTATGTATGCTGTCTGTAAAATTTCCTGTGGCTAAAATTTGTAGTGTAAAAATAAGAAATTGTAACATCATACTGAATGCCATAGTTTTAGTCCATGAACATTGGAACATTAACTGTTTATGTGCTCATATCTCATGTACTAAGTGTCATACTGTGATACAATTTTGAAGGTACATTCAGCTATATGTGTGTATAATGCTGCCTGTAAAATTTTCTGTGGCTACAGTTTGTAGCGTAGAAATTATAAATTGTAACATCATATTGAATGCTGTAGTTTTTGTTCAAGAAACAGCAAAAAAGTAGTAAGCGAGAAACTTTGTTCCTTTCAGCATTTTACTGTCGTTCTCAGTGAGAGAAAATGTAATAAATGTCTGAAATTATCTTTAAAGTTTGTTGCAAATTGCTAAGTACTCTCATTGTTATACAATGTATGAATAAATTCTCATCGCATTATGTGGTAGTTCTTTGCAATTCCTATTGTTTATGATGTCATATTTTCTGAACCATGTATCATATGTGATTCTTCACCATACAGCAACTATTATGTCACGGTAAGAAGTATGTGTATCAAATTTGGTTGAAAGTGGTTCATTGGTTTAGGAGGAAATGTCCAACACTGTCATGTAATGGAGTAGCTTTTCTCGTATCTCATTGATTATGACGTCATATTTGTGAACTATGGATTGAAGCATATGTGTGGAAAATTTCTTAAAGATTGGAACAAAACTGTAGATTTGTATACAACACATACACGCAAACATACAGACACTCTGTTTTATTTATTAGATGTTTTCAATATGGCCATTAAGCTTAGCTGGACTTTTGAGATTTCCTGAAAATCATTATTAAAGTTGCCACATATGATCACTGTTTTGTTGAAGCTTTTTGTAGTATTTTAAGGTGTTCCTAGTACATAACAGAAATCATTTAAGTCCCCATCAGAGCTCCTATATACACAGACGATTATTATTTTTAACGTGGGTAGTTGAACTGCAGATAATTCAAAAACTTTCTCTTCAGCTAACATTTAAATGGGTTTTTGTGTTCCAATAATCAATACCAGTTTTAACACATATAAATGATCCTCCATGACTAGATGTAGTTCTAAAGAATGATGATGATAGATTTAAGTCTGTAAGTTTTGTGACTGACATTGCATCTTTTGGCAGTCAGTGTTCAGTTATATACATAATAGAGGCGTTTTTTAACTCATCAGTAAATAATATTTCAAGTTAATTTAATTTGTTTTGCAATGATTGTACATTTTGACAAATCAGTATGAAATTATAATTTTTTTTAGATGGTGGCATGTTTAATTGATTATTTACATTTATCTTCTCAATAAAAACTCATTCAGGTGTGCTGGAAGTACTACTTTTCTTGATTAAGATTTTCCTCTTGCTGCTTCAGTATTGTATGGAGTCATTGGAGCATTTAGTTCATTTGGAACTGGTGATTCCATTCCTGCTGTTGCAATTGTATAATTGAAGGTTGCACTGAGCCTACCTGGTTTCAATTCAACTGTTTCAGTGTTACATCACACACAGTACTGCTTTCCCTTTCTTGTTTCTGTGCATTCCATGGTTAGTGAAGTTTTTTTCTTTTCCAGCTGTCTCCATTAATATATGTCACATTGCTGGAGAGCTTGCATATTTCCCTGAGATTTTGGTTAGTTGCTTTTTTGCACATGATGATTTGATCACAATGCAAATTTTTGCCTAGTTTTTGTACATATCATTTAAGTCTGATAAAATAATGGAAGAGTTACAACTTCCTTCATTACCTTATGTGACAATGTGTTGAATAACTTCATGCAGCAGAGTGCATGGTTTCACAAATGTAACAACATTTTGATTTATTAGTTTCTTGTTCATAATCTCTCCCAATACTTTTCCAAGAGTAAAGTAAATAATGCCAACATATTGTTTTTCATGTTGACTGTTATAGCTTGTTGGTTTCAGTTTCAAAAGTTTCAGTTGCTTGTTTTTATCACTTTATCTGTTTGTTGTTTCTGATAGCCCATTGTATCTTTTTTTGTACACAATTAGATTCATCTAATAAGTTTCTTTGAGAATTTTATTTAGTTCTAGGTTTTCCTTCTACCACACTACAGCTGTTTGCACATGTTTTGGTTTCCAGAAAGTTTTTATCAGATGGCTTTTTCCACAATTTGCTTTGTTTGTTTTTGTACAGTGATTTGTTGCACTAAAGGTACACTATCTTTTTGAGATTATTTCTCCCACCATCAAAGTTTTCAGGTTTTCTGGGATCTTAGAAGGCTGCTCTGTTCTTACAAAATGCATGTATATATGAAATTCATTATGACTGTTGTAAAAGACACCCTGGACAAATCATATGGCCTGTACAAGAATGTTGCTTTGAATACAGGCAATGAACCTACCTTCTGTAGCTCAATAAATCTGCTGTAGCTGAAGAAAGTATTTACACTGGCCATTCCATGAATTATGGGAAAGGTAAGGTGCAGCTCACACCTTCATCCTACTGGGATTCAGTGGCCAAAGAAGCTGTGGAATTAACATTAGCTGATAACTTGATTAACTGAGATGATGGTTAGAGCTCTGAAAGGAAATTCTGTTTTGTTCTAAGCTTTCACTTACTGGCATTCCAGTTTATGCCAGTCATAAAAGTCAGTCACATACTTTGCAAGAATTTTAGATTCACCAGTTCTGGACTTCTTTCATTTTATTTTTCTATCATGAAGTTTTATGTATGAATGATGCTCTTGTTATTAGAAATATTAATTCTGACACATAGAGGTGTACTGCACAGTGTAGTGTAAAGTGATTTAAAAATCTTATCTCACCTTAGACATTGCTGAATGTTTGTCAGCCAAAATGTCAGAAAAAGAATTAATAACATTCCAGATGCAAACCTGATAAGTAATGGATTATGGAAGAGATGAAATCTTTTGGAATTTAGATGCAGGTGGTGGTCGAGACAGGTCCCCTTTTCAGGAAACAGCTGGTGGTTCATTCTGAAGCTATAAGGGAGGACCAGAATATGAGGCAAAGATTGAAGTTAACAATTTTCAGATTTGTGGGAGGTATAACCTGAGGATATTCTATTTAGTGTTTGCTTTGCATGTTGTAAATTGTTTAGTGGCAGTGATTCCACTATATAGCCTGAGTGAAGAACAACCAGTCTGTGATCAGTCTATGTTGCATCTGAATATTGGATTAAAGGAGAGGATCTAAATGTGAAGATTTATAACTAAATTACTGGTTTATATTTTCTCTTTACTTGTTGTTTAAAAGTTATATATTTTTTCTTTTAATTGAGCTCAGAATCATGTTTTTCATTTGAAGCTAAACAATTTTATATGTGGATGTACTTCCTGAGAGATTAAAAATGTGTATCAGACTTGATAATGAACAAAAAATTATGGGGCCATTAGCAGATAGAGATTTGGTTGCAGTTAGGTAAAAAGTTTTTATTTATCAATAAACTTCACGATGAAGTGAAAGCAAAATTCAGAGCAACATTATCAAAACATTTTGTTTATTCAAATTGTAGATGTTAATGATTGGTTGAATGTAATGATATTTCCCATATAACTTATAAAATTAAAAATAATCTATTTAAAAATGAAGATATTTAAGGCTTTCATGCATCCATTCATGTACTGTAGTTCCGCATTTGCATGTGCTACAAATCAATGCTTGTTGTCTTACTTTGAAAATAACACTATTTAAGCATGTTGCCTATAGTATTGTAGGCTACACTGATTTATCTTGTCCTTGTTTAAATGCTTGCCTTTGTTGGAACTAACAACCACTGTATGTTGAGAATTGATTGTTAAATATTATGTGGATGTATAAAAAATGTACCCATCAAATTACAGTAGGAGAAAACACACACAAAGATTAGGCTATATATGAGCTGTTGTAAATGACATTATAAATTGCAGGGTGCTACTGAATCTGTTTGACAGTTAGCTCCAATGAGTTACTCCTAACATCTGTGTTTGTTTACTTTAGCATTCCTCCTCTGCCAAGTAAAAGTAGTCAATCACATACTACTGTTGCATTATGAGTTACTTTCTGGAAAGATTCAAGGCATAATAGTGGCATTTACTGCATTGTGTTCATCATGAAAGCACTATATAGCTGACCATCTATGAACTTTTTGTTGCTAGTAGTGCATAATAATTTTAAGGATTTTAAAAAAAATATATATTTTCTCAGTATAGGCACACTATACATTAATCACGGTAGTTTTTATAGCTTGAAATAAAAAGTCATGCATTAAAGGGTTAAGAAGTGGGGAGATATATGGAAATGCCTTCACAAATCCCCAGTCATGGGGAAATTAAGGACAGAATGAGATGGATATAATACTTTGAGTCTTTCCTCCTCATACCATCCAGTAAATCTCTCTTTGATCCAGAGTTCTGGGAACTTTTACACAACTATCTCCATTTCTTAAACTGCACCAATTCTTCATCCCTCTTTCTTTTCCTTCAAACTTTCTGCCAGCAGTAGGGTCATCTGTGTTTGATTTTATATGTGTTTTCCCCTAGTGTCACTTGGTGAGTAGATTTTCAATCTATCCATATTATATTTTGAAAGATTGATTATTTTCATTTAATTTATTATTTAGTTACACAAGGAAGGTAATTATTAAGTAGCAATCCACTGTTCTATGGACTACAAGAATATAATGGATATTGATCAAATAAAGTTAATGGAATGTGTAGCCTCTTGCTTCTGTTTTTGTTTCTCACTTTGACATATGTTGAAGTGAATGTGTTTCATAGCATAAAAACATTCAATTTACCTTCCTTCTCATTTATGATAAATAACTGTCATAATTAAAAAATCTTAACTCTATACACTGGTTGTACATTTCTCATTCACAACATCAAATGGTGTGACAAATACTTTACAACTAGAAGAATTGAAACTCCACCCAATAGAGTAAGTTATGTATAACATTCTGATATGAGTATTAAAAAGACTGAAAAAATTCATGTGGCTCCCGCTTAAAATAAATCAAAAAATACTTGAAATCAACAATATACTTCTAAGTAGCAGAAGGAATGAACAACCACTGATCAGATTTGAAAAGCAATATGCCTGTATTTAATTTTTTTTTTAATTGTGGCTATTTCATCTTTCTTAAAACTCTGTCACAGTTGCCTTTATATGCATTTTCTGTGGTGACTGGTTTTTGATTATCTAGTCCAGTTTCAAACCCTGCCCTCAATCATAAATGTGTTCATACAGTTACACCATAGTCATGCAAGAAACAAACAAACAAAAACTAATTATTGATGAGTACATAATTACAAGTATTCATAGTTTACAAATCACTACAAGGACAAACAATGAGCTGTGACAGGCATGTAAAAAAAGACACTCACATATACAATACTTACGCTATGGGCCATTACTTTCTTCAGAAAAGAGGGCATTCACAAAATCACACAGACACATTTCACAGTCACACAACCATCATCTCTGGCCGCCACTCTTGGACTCATGCTCTGCAGTGAGGGAATAGCAAGAGGGAGATTTTGGGGGGGGGGGGGGGGGGCACAGGAAGGTTCCGTGGGTGTGGGTGTGGTATACTAAATGGGTGGAATGAGATGTGGCTTAAGAAAGGAGTGGGGAAGCAAGGGAGGGGAGGGAAGCAAAACAAACACAAATGGGAGAAGTGTAGGATAGAGGAGGTAGAAACTCCTGGGTATGGAGAAAAGTAGGTAATATACCGTAAGGGTAACTTCCATCTGTGTAGCTCAGAAAAGCTGGTGGTTGGTGGGCGGATCCAGGTGGGCCAGGCGAATTCCAACTTGGACTTTCCATTATACAAGTATTACAAGATGTTTTAGTATATAAGTATAGCCTCACTGTATGTATGGAGCCAACCATTGGCTGTGTTCAAATACAAAGGTTACTATACTAACATATGTTGTAATATTTGTAAATTTTTAGTCATCATGAATGAGTTAATTAGTTTTTAATTTTATTTATTTTGCATTGTTTTGCTGGAACACAGTTATGATTGAGACGAGGGTTTGAAAAGAGACTACATTGTTTTAAACTAATCATCACAGGAAATGTGTATAAAGGAAATCATGACAGAGTTTTTCAGTTTTTCTTATATTTTTGGAACCCAAGATTCTGATGATATCAAAAGTTTGCCACCCACTAATAGAAACAGGAAATGAGATAAAGAGAATAAGATAGTATGGTGGCAGAATCTGGATTGGACAATGAGATCAACATGACTGATTTCCTTAATACTCATGACATAATTACTCTTACTTTAGTTCTTAGTAGAATCATTTTATAGCTAATAGTGCAAATATTCATAAGATATAATATTCCTCTAAATAGGATTTAGAAATCTGTAGCTAACCAGAAAAATGTTTCTAAGATCAAATGTAATGAATTTTTTTGAGCAGATGATGTACTCCATAAAGTAGATGAAAAATGAATCAGGAGGTGTTAGGAATGGACATATTTATATTAACTGTAAGAAGTAATCAGAATGGATTTTGTTAATGTGTACTCATACACCCATGTATGCAATACACATGCATTATTTTGATTATCTGATACCTAGAAATGATTAGAAGTTGAAATATTTTGCTATGACTAACTGCTTGTATATGGACAATTTATTTCTATTTCTGATATAGGTACAATATTACATCTTTTACAATTAATTTCTATGTATAGTGTTAATTCT
The DNA here is from genome assembly GCA_026315105.1 of Locusta migratoria. Lineage (NCBI taxonomy): Eukaryota > Metazoa > Arthropoda > Insecta > Orthoptera > Acrididae > Locusta > Locusta migratoria. The sequence continues at coordinate 729,273,831 of CM048744.1, read as the reverse complement.
AGATATCAAGTTTTCATCAAAAGTGATGAATTTCTTTCGAAAGTTGTGTCCTTACATTGTTGACCCAACATAATATGTTGTCCTTACTCTTATGAATATATTCCATACTGTAAGACTTTGTAGGGAATGTGAAAATAATTTTGTAAATAGAATTATAGTACATGGAGGATCTCTGCGTTTATAGGAAGCATGGTGCTTTATAGTACCAACACATTTTATTAATGCAGGTTAAAATAAATCTGTAAACTTCTTATTAGACTCTTAAACAAGTGATTATGTTATGAAAAATGCTTGGCATTGACACAGACTCGCATGTATGATAGGACTCCAACTGTCAACAGGAATCGAGGTAGCAGTCCATATGTGTCCAGTTCTGGTTCAGATACTGTTAACCGAGGAACACCTGCTTCTGTCAGGTAATTTCTTCTAATATTTATTTTATATGCAATGATTTATAAATGAATTAATGGATTTAATCATTTTAATAATATGAAGAATCTATGAAAAACTGCCAAACTCTAGGCCCTATAGCACCACATTCCAGTTTTCACATCCACACAAACAAGCTTCCTGCTTCCAATGAAGCACAAAGTCCAATAATCCACTTATTCTCCTTTCAGACTACCACACGGACATTACCAAATTTAACTGCAAGAGTCAAGTTCTACATCTAAATATACATTTGTATTCTGATAGACAGCATATTTGGCCCTTCTCTTTTTCAGTTTACGCAAGTAATGTCTAAAAAACTGCTGCTTTTACCTATCTGAAAAAGGCCAACTCTCTCTCATTTTACTACCACAAACAATATGTAGTTTGGATTAATAATATAGTAAGGACAGTTTACAACTCACTGCAAAGACGTGGCGACAAGTTGCGACAGGCACATACAAAAGACACACACGTACAACATTTTCAGCTATCGGCCATGGCCTTCTTCAGAAAATAGAACACTCATGCAATCACACAGGCACACAACACAGTCATACAACCATCACCTCTGGCTGCCACACTTCGAACGTCTTTGCGGTGAGTTGTAAACTGTCCTTACTATATTATTAATTCCAACCTGTAGTTTGGATTAAGTAATAAATGATAATGTGCACAGTTGTTCTTTGACTTTTCAATCTTTTTGTTTGATCTTACATGGTAAATGTGTCAGGCCAACAACCAATGTTCAAGAAACAGTGAAACAAGGAATTATTAAATGGCCACATTTGAGTGTACATTATTCTTCACAATTATTAATACGGTGCCTTTATATAAATAATTTTTTTTAGACATTTCCTAAAGAACAGACACCATTGGTTGACATTAATGACTGTAATTTTATGAATTCAAAATATTGAAACATTTCGGTCATTTCAGGACATTGAAATAAATTCAATGGCAAAGTTGAAAATTAGTGCTGGACCGGCATTTGAAATGGAACATCCCGCTTCAGGCCAGCGGTCACATCAACCAATGAGGCACACTTCCCTTCCAATCCAAATTTTTAACTTATTAGCAAACTACAGTGGTATGCCCCCAGCCCATTAGTTCCTCTTGCTCACAGCCTATACAGGATTCCCACTAGCCACTACCATTACAGTGTGCTATAAGTTGAGAATTTGGATTGGAAGGGAAGCGTGCCTGGATAGCCCAATTAGTTTAGGTGACCACTGCCCTGAAGCAGGAATCCAGGTTCGAATTCTATTTCTGCACAAATTTTCAACTTCACTGTTGAATTTATTTCAATGCCTGAAATGGTCAAAATATTTCAATATTTTGAATTCATATTATAGGTTGGTTTGTTAAGCTTATGGGACTTAACTACGGGGTCATCAGTCCCTAAACTTACAAACTACTTATGGACTACTTATGAACTAAGGACGGCACAAATATCCACGCCCGAGGGGGGATTCGAACCCCCAACCGTAGTGGCCAGTCTCAGTCCCCTCGGCCACCGTGACCGGCAATTCATATTATACTTCAATCTGGTCTCTTCCTTCCCCTAGGAATGACTTGTGCGTGACAGTCATAGATTAATCTGAAAGAAACGCTACTACAGAGATGTATTTTTTTTAAATTTCTTTTTATTTTTTTATATATATTTAATTTCATTTATTTATTTTCTAAGTAAAAGAAGTTACTGGTCAGCACTTCTTTCAGCTCAGTGCGGCCGATAATAATACAAAAAGTCAAGTACTGTAGAGTCCTGAAAACTTGGCACTCGTTATCCTGGCAGTCTGGATAACTCAGCCACACCCCAGCATACTCCTTTGAATTATTCTGTGCTCACAAAATGCAGGTGTTCTCTGTATGTAGATCTACATGTATATTTTTAAAACATTATTAATTTGACTGAAAATCTAGAGAAACAAAATATTGAAGAAACATATGATGCCTTTATTACTCTAGTAACGTAGATCTGCGAAATTAAAAAGACAAGACAACTGACAGCTGAAAGGCAGTTGATTACCTATCAAATGTTAGAACACTGATTTGAAAAAGAAAGGTCTCCATTAGGTCAACCAGTATGGATGCTGAGAATGTCATTTTTGTGAGCCACGACTTGTGCTAATCTGATATTATATACTGAAAGCCACAGAAGGGGGCAGTCAGTGGATTTATTGTATCTTATCTTCCAAAATATTGTTTCATTTGCCTGCCAATGTTACTGGATTTAGGATTTCTTGGTAGGGTAGCACTTCAACTTGGCTGGAGATTGTGTATGTATGTACAAGTAACTTCAAGTATGCCTCTAGAGTGTAGGAGTATTGCTGTTCATTATGTATATTAATGACCAGTCAGGCAGTATTAATAGTAACCTCAGACTTTTTACAGATGATAAAGTCATTTGCATTAAATTTCTATAAAAATTAATGCACAAATATTCAGTCAGATGTTGATAAGTTTTAAAAGGTTATTTGCCTTCACTGTAAGAAATGTAACATTATGTGCATCACAATACAGAAACCATAGTATTCAAACAACGGACAGTTGGTTTGAAATAATCAATAATATTACTACTCACTGCAAAGATGAAACACTGAACCACATTATTTTATCTCTTTATTGTATTTTTTCAACCAACTATCGGTAGTACTGAGCTAAGTATTGACAGCCAATCTTTCTTTTGGCAAAGGGTTTTTGTTCCCCACATACTGAATCATGTAATACAGCTACTAAGTGAACTAATAATATTACACCATTATTTGACAAGTAAAGTTTTCTTCTTGAGTTACAAATTAAAACCAGCAAGGTAGTACAAGAAATGTGAAAAAAATGTTTCAACAATAGCTGACCAGTTTCACTATTATTAGGTTTCTCAAAAATTCCTGAAATGTTAATTATTAATAGGTTAGTTTATATTCCATTCCTGTATTTTCATCACAAACACAACATTATTCATTTACATTTTACTGTTAAAATCTCAGACTTCAGCCAGTGGTAATAGGGAACACTCTGTAGTACATTTACTTCCCTTCCCCAACTTTATTATTATTATTATTATTATTATTATTATTATTATTATTAATTATTATTATTTCACTGAAATGAATGCAATGTGCTCATTCTTTCAAATTTTAAATAAAGTTTTATATCACAAATTTTCTTTCCCTTCAGGACACGTCCAACCTTAAAGCCATCAACAGCATTTGTGTCTAAAGCTCAAGAATTTGTTGACATTTATAAATACCCTCCAAGCAGGTAAGTGTTAGTTTTAAAAATAAAATAATTTTATTTGTGTGTAGATGAATTAAAATATTGAGGTTTTTTTGTCTTGAGTAGTGAAACTAGACAGTTAAAAATGTAAGCTACACAACATATGGCAAACTTACAGAAGAGACCTTGTATTTCATTAAATGACCTTTACAAAATTACAGATCCTGAAAAACGGCCAGAAGGGGCACTAATTAGAAAATACCAGTTTTTTGCCCTCAAAGCAGAGGTGCTGATCTTGCAATGTTGAAGGGCTAAAAAGCACCATAGCTTTGACTGAAGGAGAGCTCCTAAGAAGCCATGACATCATCCCAATGGATACCTTGATGACAGACAACATTGAAATACCTGTTTTCTACTCAAAACACATACCTTAAAAAAGAAAGAAAGACTGAGAGGAAGACCTACAAAAGGAATACCCTGCTTCTACAAACAAATGATAGAAAGAATATCTTGTGTCTATTAACAAGAAGACACCATAATAATGGAGACCAAGAGAGTTACTTTCATAGGCCTATACATCAAACCTCTGACCCCAGTTGAGGACATCATAGCAATAGTGATGATTGCTCTAGAAAAGACAGCTCAGAGAAAAAATATTATTATAAAGGGCAACCTAAACTGTTCTAGATAACCATGACTGCAGAAGTAGGGAACTACAACAGATGATGGCTGAAGAGGGATTCACACTGGTTAGCAAGAAAGAAGACAACACATACTTCACAGACAATGGTAGCAGCACCATAGACATAATCCTGTACAAAGGCAACAAACTCAAAGTAATGGACCACAAGGTGTTATAATCTGACATGGTGACACCAATAAAGAAACACTGTCCAGTGACAACTTCCTTCGAAATGAAAGAGCCCAAATACACACAACAGTAAATAAAGCATATAAAAAGTACCTCCAGAATGAGAGATGAAAATAATAATAATAATAGGAGAAACTCACTGTAAAGACGAACTTTGAGCCACTGACAGGCACAAATAAAAGACTAACTTACACACACACATTTCTAAATTTTTGGTCGTGGCCTTCCTCAGAGAGAGAACACTCATCCACACAATCACTCGGGCACACTCATCCACACACATCAGCCATCTCTGGCTGCCCAACACAGTCTGTGGCTGATGTGTGTGGATGAGTGTGTCTGTCAGCATCTCAACATAGTCTTTACAGTGGGCTGTTCCCTATACATATTATTATTATTAACATTCCTTACTGGACCTTGCTTTGTTGTTATAGATGAAAATAAAATAAGCAGAAATGGAGCCAAGCTTACTGACTTTTAAAACAAAGTTCAGAAAAAGGACTTTGATGCTGCAACAACAGTTCTAGAGGACATAATCAAAGCAGCAACCACCACAACCAGTGGCAGAAAGGTGAAGAAATGGTTCAATCAACAATGGTGTAATGGTGGTTGAAGCAAAAGAAAAACTCTACATAGCTTTAAAGCTACAACAGTAACAAACAATGGGAAGAATAGAGATGCCAATCTGGGAGGCTCACTTCACAAACATCCTCAATCAAGAAAGTCTCAACGAAGCTCATGAAACAACAAGACAATATGAAGACATCAGGTCATTCATGGCAGAGGAAATTGAAACAGTATATCAACATTGAAGAACAAGAAGGCAGCAGGTCTGGATGGGATATTCAGCAAACACATTAAGACAGTCCTGGAAGTTTCAATCTCAACAATCATGGACATGATGAACTTAAGTCTGTGCACAGGACGAATCCTGGAGAGATGGAGAACCTTGACAATTAGAATGATGTACAAGGGAAAAGTAGTACCACATGATCCAAACTCATGCTGGGGAATTGCGCTAGAGAACAAACTCCTCAAAATACTGACCATCCTAATGAACTTAAAACTAACAGAAGAAATCAACAACAAGATCCCAGAGGAACTATTTGGATTCAGGTAAAGGGGAAGCACACTACATGCAGTCAAAAACCTCATAGATGACAGAGAGAAGAAAATATGACTCTCAAAAGGAAAATTCCACACAGTGTTCGTTGATTTTACAAAAGTGTTTGACAATCTCAGCTGGACCATAACATGTGCCAAACTAGAACAGATGGTGGAGCAAAACAAAGAACTAAGCATCTTGACACACAACACCGTCATAATATCAGACAACATAATGACCTCACATGAAATTATACTGACAAATGAAGTGTTACAAGGAGACCCCTCAGTCCCCTTCTGTTCAGTGTAGCCATATAATGTGGTACACGCAATAAGAACTTTGGTTCCCCAATACAATTTTCATAGTTGTAGCTTCAAAATTGTCTTAATAACAAACTTGCATCCCTATTTTATGTCATTTCGGGTGGAATTTAAACTGATAAAAATCGATCTCACAGTCTCGTTTCTCCCGTCACTGACTCCATCCAATACATACCTTCATCCTTGTCATCCTGCAGAACCATAGTCCAGCTGTATGCTGTTTAACTAGCACAATGTAGATATACAGTTTTTTTCTCTCTGTGTGTGTGTGTGTGTGTGTGTGTGTGTGTTTTCTAACTTCAAAAAAGTATTTACCCTAAAGCTCATGAATGTTTCAGTCTTATTTCTGTGCCTGTTGATAGCTCAATACTACTTCTGTTCACTGATTTGTTACCTTTACTCCTAAATTATTTACATTCTACCAGGACTTTCCATATCAATTACATTATTTATTCTCCCATGTCTATCAGACCATCTCGCAATTGTCTAGAAATAAATGTAAGACAATCATAGGTCATTAGATTCACACTTACCATTTTCTCTTTCAGTCTGATAACTGTTACATTAAGTAATTAACTAAATTTAAATGATGATATGTTATTCAGAATAGTTTATTATATTTTAAGTTATTATTTAAGTTAAGTACATAATAATTATGTTAAATTTGAAAGTAAGAAATGTATATAAAAGTATTTATCAGGATAAAATAATAAGTAAATTAGTCAGGAAATAGTTAAGGAGAGGAAGAGAGGCAAATGGAAGCTGTGAGATCTATAACTGATTTATACTTGTTTAATATTCAAATTAAATAAAGGGCAGAAGCCAGTTGTGAAAATTCTGTTTTAACAAAGCTCTATAGATTTCAACTGTTACACAGTCATCATCAGTGCATTACGTGCATTTATGTTGGTACAGGTAGTAAGGTGTATTCATTCTGAGCCTAACACTATGCTCTACATCTAACTTCACAGCTACTAAGTATAGTATAGTTATTTATACATATCCAATGTCTGCATCAATTATAAACTGTAAGTATATGATGTCCATTTCTACCCTACTGAATATTTTTGAGATATTATTGAAAATTAGTATGCCCTTGTGCAGTTTATGTGGGCTGTTCATTGACAAAATGAATACCATGTTATACTTCTTTCAGGCCTGCACCAGTCTATCCCCAGCCACAGGTTGATAAGACAGCTGCAAAATGCCGGAAGGATGTATGTTTATTGCCTGATTGCTTCTGTGGTGGTAAAGATATACCAGGTACGGTATGTTTAAATACTTGGTATTGAAATAATATGGTTTATGCATTTGTGTAGCTTTTAAATGAATTTAAAACTGTGTTTATTATATTATTCTTGTGATGGTTTGAGGTAGATTATACACTGTTCATGATATCCTTGAGATAGCTAAAACCCAACTGGAACAGGATTTACATACCTCTTATACAAAGACATGATTTTTAAGGAATATATATTTATCATTTTTCTTGAATATAGTTATTTTTCTTTTTCATTTTACTAAGTAAAGTAAAGCAGTCAACAATCCGAAGATTGGTTTAAACGTCACAGTGCTTTACTAGGCTTGGTCCCATTTCAAGGTGGTAAGCCGTTGCCCTTCTCTGATCTTCGAACTGGCTTACCTAGACAGTTATAGAAGGACCTACATTTTAACATGGATTCTGAACTATGGTGCTACTCAGTATTTCTAACATCACAACATTTCCAGAGGTGAAAGAAATGGAAAGTGACAGATAAAAAACCTAGGACCTGGCAGGGATTGAACTGGCGACCTTTGGATTCCTCGACTGGCACTCTGCCACTGTGGTACCAACCCACACTTAATTTTAATATTGCAGATAAACTACACAAAATTGGAAAAATCAATTGTTAGTGGAATAGTTTAATAAAAGTTCTCAGGTTTCTGTCCGCATCGAGTGGTTAAAGCTCCACAAGCTTTTGGCCAAGCACGCCTTGGCCAATGTTAGTTGGTATGACTTTAGTGGCTCCAGGTAGGAGCTTATATACACTAGCTACTGCTTGTGATATCACTGTTACCTCACAACACTGCTATATATGGGCATGCATATATTCAGTGTTTGAGGCACCCACTACATCTCCATGATTGCTGGATCCTAAGCCACACTGAGAAAGGCCACCATCTCTGTTGAGGGTTATATCAGTGGTTTTAATTTCAATGGTTTCTTTAATTATACAGTCCCAGATGCCATTAGTGTGAACCAAGATGGATGTTTCTTCAAATTTGATTTGATCACCATTTACTAAGACAGATTTCTCTGGGTATTGTAAACAATAAAATCTTTCATGTTCCTCCTGCATTTTTTGGCAGTCGGTACTGTTTGTCCAATATAAGACTGGCCACACTCGCAGGGTATCTTGTATTTTGTGTCCCGACTTCGTCGCCGCTTTTGTGTCCCAGCCTCGTCGTAGGTGTCGGTGGCCGAGTGGAATGAGACCAACACGCTGGTGCAGGTACGGAGGGGAGCAGCCAGAAACTATAAACACTCGAGTAAATTAGAAAGATATATATATTGAACAGAATGTAACAATACTTAACTTTTACATAGTACTGTAGAATGTTGATACATAGTTGTTAGAGGCCTGCCTAGTGCCTGTACAATAGCAAAGTCTTCACTGGTGCCTATCTGTTACGAAGGTCCTAACTCGTTGCTATCTCAGTCCGAAGTGTTTACTCGTTGCTCTCTCAGTCCGAAGTGGCCGTTGTCCTTCAGTGGTGGCCACGAGCGGCGTTCCAGCAGAGGGCGCTCGTGGCTGTCGTCGGAAGAACGCCGCGCCGTGCATGCATGGCGGCGCGCGGCGAAAGTAGGTGGCGCGCACTTTGTACTTGTGCGACACCACACCCCTCCCCCCCAAACCGCCGCGCCGTCGTGGCGTAGGGCTGAGGGCCACGGCGACGGCACTGGGAGGAGGGCCTGGGCGGGGGCGTTACTGGTGGGACGGGCGTCGTAGCTGAGGCCGGGATCGAGACGCCGTCCGCGCCCCGGCATCCGCCTTGCGATCCTCCAGGGAACCCGCCGAAACCTGGGGAAGGGCGCCCGCCCCCGCCCAGAGGGAGCAGGTCATCTTCTTCTGAGGTGCGTAGCCCAAGCTGGAGGGGCCCGCACAGTCCCGGAGTCCCTCTCGGTGACGCTTCCATCTGCGGCGGCGACAGCGGCGGCGGCGACTGCGTCGGAGGTGCGTCCACCTCCATGGGTACGATCTCGTAGTCCGGGGAAGCTGGGCCCGGCGGCGAGTGATGTGGCTGTGCTCCCTGGCGGTGAACTGGGTCTGGAATCAAGAAACCGGAGACAGGATCGCGTGGCCTGTGCAGGCGCAATTGGTTTGCGTGGCGCCGCAGCTCCGACCCTGTGGAAGAACGTACAACATACATATTGCTTCCGAGCACGCGCTGAATGGTGCCCGGCAACCATGTCTTCTTGTTTCCAGCAAACACCCTGTACAGCACCGGCGTAGAAACCTGAAAACGCGTAGCGCCATACGAACCGACTCGGTGCGTGGGAGGCTGCAGCAGGTGAAGGAGAGTGCGGTGACGGCGGCCGTGTAGCAGCTCGGCAGGAGACGGGCCGTCACGTGGCATGCACCGATACGTAGACAGGAAAATTTGAAGAGCTTGCTGCCTGGAGTGCTGACCTTTCATCTTCTCCATGTGAGACTTGAATGTTCGAACGAAACGTTCTGCTTCACCATTGGACTGAGGGTGAAAAGGTGCAGTGGTAATATGCTGAATGCCATTCACACGACAAAACTGTTGAAATTCCGCACTAACAAACTGAGGTCCATTGTCACTGACGATAGTTTCAGGCAAACCTTCGATGCAAAACACTGATGTTAAGGCACTGATTGTACTAGAAGCTGTCGTTGAGTTCATGGCAATCACAAAAGGAAACTTGCTGAAAGCGTCTACAACAATTAACCAGCGCGTATTCCAGAAAGGTCCGGCAAAGTCAATATGTAAACGTTGCCATGGTCCCTTGGGGCGTGGCCAGTCTGAAAAACGTTGCGGAGGAGCCGCCTGATGCTCCGCACAAACAGTACACTGTGACGTCATGTTCTCTATCTGAGCGTCCATACCAACCCAGGTACAATGACGTCTGGCCAGTTGCTTTGTCCTAACAATACCCCAATGTCCTTGATGCAGGAGGCGTAACACTTCTCGTTGCAGGGAACGAGGAACAATCACTCTTGCTTGGTCGTTGTCGGTATGCAACAACAGTACACCCTGACTTAAAGATAATGCATGACGTTGTGCAAAATAACGTCGAACCAGAGGCCGATCAATGTCTTTGGCTCTGGCAGGCCACCCTGAGCGAACAAAACAGGCTACCACACTTAGGTCTGCATCCGCAGCTGTTTCCTGTGCAACCCGACGAGAGTTCAAAGGAAAGTCTGCGACAGCGGAAGCATCTCTGGAGTCTATCTGACAACATGCCATTTCTGAAGAATCAAATGATACATCCTGGCCAACCGGAAGTCGGGAAAGTGTGTCCGCGTTAGCATGTTTAGTGGTAGGTCGGTACAAAATCTCATACTGATAATTTGACAATATCAAGGACCATCTCTGAAGCTTTTGTGCCGTACGTGGCGGAATTGGCTTTGTGGGTGAGAACAACGACGTGAGAGGCTTGTGGTCTGTCAACAAATAGAATTTTCTGCCATACAGATAATGATGAAACTTTGTGACACCGTAAATGATTGCTAAGGCCTCCTTTTCTATCTGACTGTAATTCTGTTGCGTCGGCGTCAGTAGCTTGGATGCAAAGGCAATAGGACGATCGTGACATCCAATACGATGTGACAGAACCGCGCCTACACCGTACGACGAGGCGTCAACTGCTAACACTACAGGCTTCTGGGGGTCAAAGGGAATCAAACAGGCATCACTGAGTAGTGCAGACTTTAGTTTGTCAAAGGCAACCTGACAATCTTTAGACCAAACAAAAGGAACATTCTTCCTACGTAAACGATGCAGTGGAGCTGCAATCTGAGAGGCATTGGGAATAAATCTGAAATAATAGTTCAGCTTTCCCATCACTGCTTGCAATTCGTGCACATTCTTAGGAGGAGGCAAGTCTTTGATTGCTCGAAGATGTGACTGTAAGGGATGGATTCCTTGGGCATTAATCACATGGCCTAGGTACTCTATTTCAGTTTGAAAAAACGAACACTTTGCTTTATTGCAACGTAGACCTGCTGCAGTCAAAACTTTGAAAAGGCACTCCAGGTTTGCTAAATGTTCTTCAACTGTACGTCCGGATACCACAATATCATCTAAATAGTTCGAGCAACACGGTACAGAAACTGTCAGCTGTTCCAAAAAACGCTGAAAAATAGCGGGAGCAGAAGAACTGCCAAAGGGTAGGCGTTGAAATTGAAAAAGGCCCATGTGAGTATTAATGACGAAAAATTTTTTTGACTCGTCATCAAGTGGAATCTGTAAGTACGCCTCTGCTAAATCAATCTTGGAAAAGAAGCGAGACTGTCCTAATTTGTCCATTAGTTCGTCAGGTCTGGGCAGGGGATAAGTGTCGACAATTGTTTGACTGTTCACTGTTGATTTGAAGTCCGCACAGAGACGAAGTTTTCCTGGCGGCTTGGGTATAATTACTATAGGCGAGGCCCACTGACTCGCAGAAACAGGAGAAATCACCCCACTATCTTGCCAACGTTTAAGTTCTTCGGCAACTGTATCACGCAAGGCGATAGGCACTGGTCTAGCTTTACGAAATTTTGGAACTGCAGATTCTTTTAAAGTCACATGTGCCACGAAGTCTTTTGCACAACCTAGTTCCGGCGAAAACAAGTCACTGTATTTGTCACACAATGCATTGATTTTATCCTGAGGCACTATTGACGAAATTTGAAGAACATCTCTTTGAATTGATAAGCCAAACAAATCAAATGCATCTAGTCCAAAAATGTTCTGCGTCGATTTGGCCTGAAGAACAACAAAAGCAACTGTTTTCGTGACACCTTGAAAGGAGGCAGGCAGGCTACACGTTCCTAGCACGGGAATATTTTCACCTGTATAAGCTGTTAACACTTGCTGTGACGGCGACAATTTTGGCGAACCCAGAAGTTCATAAGTATCTTTATTAATTAATGTAACAGCGGAACCAGTGTCGAGCTGAAATTGCACAGTCTTATTGTCAATGGAAAGATTCACAAAAAGTTTTTGCTTGCGGCGCTCGACAGGTGCGCGAATGTGGGCAACGTCTGCTACGGTTTGTTTACTGCGCTTGCGCGGGTTGCGTGCGGTAGGAAGTGGCGCATACTCGGCACACAGCGGATTAACCACACTGTCACTAGATGACACTACCGCCGGAACGGCGTCCGCGCAATGCGAGGCTACTACAGAGTCACTAACTACTGCACTACACTTTTGAGTAGCTACTTGATGTCTACTGTCACTAGCGACACAGTACTGGGCACTATTACACGGAGCAGTTGCAGAAGGCACTATTTTCACTACAGGAATGCACTGTTCATAGTCATTTTGCTTGTCCCGAACCCTTGTCCGTTGCACTGTTTTACGCGCTCGTCGGCGCTTGCTACGTGGTGCACTATATAGTTGTGCAATAGGTGCAGAAGAACTTTCTTGTAATTGAGAACCAACTAAAGCACTGTTCAATTCCACAGCCCGTATAACATTTACAGAATAAACTGTTCTCGCACTCTGCGAAGCACTGTTTCTAACGTTACTGTTCTTTGAGTTTTTAATTTGCATACACACAGACTGCACATGTCCCGATTTGCCACATTGATAACAGGTTGCGCTGCGACTAGGGCAATGAGCACGCTTGTGGCGAGACACACACTGGGGGCAAGATTTACGTACATTTTTCTGAAATGAGCGTTGACGCCCGTTATTCAAATTACTGTTTCTAACACGACGGGGCGACCTTTGCGTCGCACTTTTACACTGGCTACTGTTCACTGTCTGTTCAGCACGGCCGGTAGAAAAATAAGAATCACTAGTGCCATACTGAGAACTACGGCTAGGAAAGCGTCCGTTGCGGCGCACTGAATTTACACTGTGCCCTTGCATTTCTACATCTGCTAAGTCAAAAGTATCATGCGCTTCTATAAGCTGCAGTACACTGTCTAATGAAGGGTCAGACTGTTTCAGAATTGCTGCTCTAATTCTGGGGTCCTGAATATTCTGCGTAATCGCATCCCTCAACATCACGTCACTATACGAAAGTCCACAAGAGCAAGTAAATTTACATTGGCGGGTTAAGCCCTTCAATTCCGTAATCCACTCTTGGTGTGACTGCTGCGGTAATTTTTTAAGTCTGAAAAATCGGTATCGTGCAGCGGCTACAAGAACTTTTCTCTCATAATGAGCATTCAGTGCATCTACAATTTGTTCAAAGTCTACATCACGAGGAGATGCGAGAGGGAAAAGTTTTTGCAATAGTACGAACGTCTGGGGGCCCACAATCGATAAGAAAAGGTTCTTCACTCTCTGACCTGTAATTTGATGAGCCGCGACGAGTTCTTGAAACTGCGCGAAATAGTCACTCCATTCTTCCTCACGTTCGTTGTACTGGCGGAACGTCGGAAGCGGTGCGGCGGCAGGTGTGGGCTGCTGATGCGACGGCTGTTGTTGAGTTGCCGTCAACTGCGCCACTGCGTTGAGAAGTTGTGAGATTTGCGCCGTCTGTAACTGAATAATTTCCATTAAGTTTGGGTTCGGGGTAGTGGCCATGCTGACTGATTAGGCGCCGCGTATACAAGTAACTTATAACAAAACACAAATGCAATATGAAAGAGGACTCGCTCTGCAACAAAAAAGTCCACAAAACACGTAACAAAATATGTTCCCCCAAAAATCTTATAATAAGGGTGGGTGGGCGGGAGCAATTTTTGCGTGCTCCGACTGCTGCTGTCTGGCTGCTGCAAGCGGGCTGGTCCAAGGTTCTATCACTCCTCGTCGCCACTTTTGTGTCCCGACTTCGTCGCCGCTTTTGTGTCCCAGCCTCGTCGTAGGTGTCGGTGGCCGAGTGGAATGAGACCGACACGCTGGTGCAGGTACGGAGGGGAGCAGCCAGAAACTATAAACACTCGAGTAAATTAGAAAGATATATATATTGAACAGAATGTAACAATACTTAACTTTTACATAGTACTGTAGAATGTTGATACATAGTTGTTAGAGGCCTGCCTAGTGCCTGTACAATAGCAAAGTCTTCACTGGTGCCTATCTGTTACGAAGGTCCTAACTCGTTGCTATCTCAGTCCGAAGTGTTTACTCGTTGCTCTCTCAGTCCGAAGTGGCCGTTGTCCTTCAGTGGTGGCCACGAGCGGCGTTCCAGCAGAGGGCGCTCGTGGCTGTCGTCGGAAGAACGCCGCGCCGTGCATGCATGGCGGCGCGCGGCGAAAGTAGGTGGCGCGCACTTTGTACTTGTGCGACACCACATTGTAGATCCCAGGTGTCCTATTATGTCTTTAACTGGTCTCAATAATTGCCATATTTTTCTTGGAGGCTGAAATCATATCTTGTGTCTCCTTAGCAGGCAGCTTATTTTTCCAACACAAAACCACAGAACGTAAGGGGGAAAAATAAGTTTCTTGTCCTCTTTCTCATTAGTGGCCTTCTTGGGCTTCTTTCCTGAGATCACATTACTTATTTCATGACCATTGTAACCATTATTTCCGAAGATCTTGTGTAGGTGATTAAAATTGTGGGGCAGGTTATCAGCATCTGATATTATTTTTGCACAATATACCAATGTCTGTAATACAGTTCCGGTTGATGGTGGCTGATGACGTGCAATTACAAATTGGTGTCAGGTTTTCTATAGATGCTTTGGCCAAGGCATACATTCTGTTTTTGATGGATGAATGGATGAGGACATTGAAGAAGGGCAACACATTTTCTTTTTCTACCTCCATGGTGCACTGGATGTTACTGTTAATGCTGTTCAGAAGTTCCAAGAACTCGTCAAGTATCTCTCACCCATGGGCACCAAATGATGCATGTTCTGCCATTGTATTTGAAGAAACATCTAGGCTTTAATGGTGCTGTGTCTAAGGCAATATTTTTCAAAATTCTACGTGAAGAGGTTCACATCAGCTGGTGCTAATGGGCTTCTCATTGCAATGCCATCTGTCTGATCATATTTTTGCCATTGTTTAGAAAATAGAAAGACATAAGAGTGTGCCTAAATAGCTTGACCACTTTACTTGTAAAGAACTGGGACACCAAGTCCAAAGAATCTTTGATAGACACGTTCATAAACATTGCCACCACTCAAAACTGACTATGTCACCCTCACCAAGTAAAAGATGGTTAATTCAGTTGATAAATTTGACTTAGTAAAAAATTTGATGTTCACAGTGCCCCACATGTGGAGCGAGGATGTTGACCAAGTATTTTGCAGGGTTGTATGTCTGTGACCCAATGATGGCCACAATGAGGCGAAAGGGTGTCCCATCTTTGTGGGTCTTTGGTACAGGCTATGCTATAGGTGGTCTAGTTGCTTTTGGGAAAATATTCTTGACCATATTGTCTTCTACTGAAGAGTGCTTAAGAATTTCAGACGTCTTTCTCATTATTTTTTATGTTAGATAGCATGGGAGGTTCTGGTGGGCACCTTTGTCCAGTAATGTGCCGATCTATCTATCATAGTCTTCATATTCCATAATGATGGATGTGTTCCCCTTCTCAGAGGGAAGGAATTCAATGATCTTATCATTTTTAGTGCTTGTAGTCCATTGTGCTCAGCCCCGGTCATGTTGGTGCTGGTGGCTTTGGTTCCATTAGGACAAGACTTGTTTCACATCATATTTCATCTGTTGTTTCAGTGGGGATCTTGTGGACAACTTGTTCAATACTGCTTATCATGTCACAGATGGGAATGTTCCATGGCAAAGGTACAAAGTTACGTCCTTTCTTAAATGCTGATATTTCACCCGTGTCAATATTCTTTTCCTTCACCTTAATACAAAATGGGTGCTGTATTCATGTCATTCTGATTAAAGATAAATGTAGAAAACCAAGTTATTGAAGATCTTTGGACTATTTAGAAGGCTTTCATCTTATTTCATAATTGATTTTTTACTCTGGATGAAATGTTAGTTGATAATTTCATCCCAGAAACAAAACTGAAAACAAGATAGTGGTTCAAGTCCACTATCAACAACATATTTTTGGAAAAATTAAAACAGTCTAATAAACTTTTCTAATATGGAAATATCTAGCAAAATGGACGATTTAGGAGTACCTGATGAAGCAAGAAGAAATGAGGTAGTAGTATTCTGCTTGACTACTGACCTGTGTGAATTTGTGGGTGTGTGTGCATTTGTTTACCCTCCATTTTTTCCCCCAAGGTAAGTCTTTCCTCTCCCGGGATTGCAATGGCTCCTTACCCCCTTCCTTAAAACCCTCATCATTTCCTTTTCCTTCTCCTTCCCTTCTGCCTGAAGAAGCAACTGGGTTGCGAAAGCTTGCGTTTGTGTATGTGTGTGTGTGTGTATTCATTTATTTATTTGTGATGCTGTCACACTTGTGCTCCTTCGCCTGATGAGTAATCTTCGTCTATTATATATATATATATATATATAAGGAGACTTTCCAGGTGGGAAAAATGGGTATAAAATAAATATATTTGACTTACCTAAAGTACAGGCTCATCGACAGAAACATCAAACACACACAAAAACACACAAACATTCGAGCTTTCGCCACCACTGGTGGCTTCTTCGGGTAAAAGAGGAAGGATACGGGTTTTAAGGAAGTGGAAAAGGAGCCATTCCAATCCTAGGAGTGGTGGTGAAAGCTCGAATGTTTGTGTGTTTTTGTGTGTGTTTGATGTTTCTGTCGACGAGCCTGTACTTTAGGTAAGTCAAATATCTTTATTTTATATATATATATATATATATATATAACGAAAATTATAGAGGGAAACTTTCCCGGTGGGATAAACAAAAATAAAAATAGAAAACAGATGACTTACCAAAAGAACCGGCTCGTCGATAGAAACAAATAAAATAAATAAAATCACACACAAACACACATACAAGCTTTTGCAGCCTAGCTGCTTCGTCAGGCAGAAGGGAAGGAGAGGGAAAAGGAAATGATGAGGGTTTCAAGGGAGTGGATAAGGAGTCATTCCAATCCCGGGACAGGAAAGACTTACCTTGGGGGGAAAAGAAGAGGGTAAACAAAAACACACACACCCACACATTTACACAGACGCAAGTACACTTAGGCAAGTGGCTTTCTACAGTGTGTCTGCCTAAGTGTACTTGCGTCTGTGTAAATGTGTGGGTGTGTGTGTTTTTGTTTACCCTCTTCTTTTCCCCCCAAGGTAAGTCTTTCCTGTCCCGGGATTGGAATGACTCCTTATCCACTCCCTTGAAACCCTCATCATTTCCTTTTCCCTCTCCTTCCCTTCTGCCTGACGAAGCAGCTAGGCTGCAAAAGCTTGTATGTGTGTTTGTGTGTGATTTTATTTATTTTATTTGTTTCTATCGACGAGCCGGTTCTTTTGGTAAGTCATCTGTTTTCTATTTTTATTTATATATATATATATATATATATATATATATATATATATATATATAGACAAAAAATTCCTAGCAGGAAAAATTTAGATGAAGATTACTCACCAGGCGAAGGAGCACAGGTGTGATAGTAGCACAAATAAATAGAACACACACTCACACACAAAAACATAAGCTTTCGCAACCCAGTTGCTTCTTCAGGCAGAAGGGAAGGAGTGGGAAAAGGAAATGATGAGGGTCATTTCCTTTTCCCTATCCACTATGAATTTAACTAACCATGGATGCATTTGGATGTGTCTTACCAGTATATTGTTTATTTTAATCGTGTTGTGCCATAAATTTCTGCAAACAGAATGTTGTGTACTGTATTCACTGTCCACACAAGTAAATGAAAGGCAGACACAAATTACTAATTTATTTCATGCAGAATGTAATAAGAAGTCAATAACTTTTATAACTCCACATGTTAATGCTGTTTTGTGCTTGCATATTGTAAAATCAAAACAATTGCTAATCATGATATGTAATGTCTAAATGGAAAATGTATGGACTTAATCAGGCGATCTACGCCCCGAAGAAGTACCTCAACTTGTGCTGCTTACATTTGATGATGCTGTCAACGATCTGAACAAGAATTTATATAGAGACCTATTTGAGAAGGGACGCCAGAATCCAAATGGTTGTAATATTGCTGCAACATTTTATGTGTCTCATGAATGGACTGACTATGGTCAAGTCCAAGATCTGTATGCTGGTGGTCATGAAATAGCAACACATTCAGTATCGTAAGTCTGATGTTGTGAATATATTGCTTTTCTTTTTTGAGATACATTTGACTTCATACAACAGTGCATATTTTTAGGTTTTGTACAGTTTTACTTCAACTAGGTATATAAAATTAAATTTTCCGTAAACATGAAGTGGAACTGTAGATCCATCAATGAGAAATATATCATCTTTTTGAAATTGGAACATAATATTTACAAAAGTAAAGTTTGAATAACAACAATATGTATGAGCATACACAAATTTTTATCCATACTTAAGTTACACTTGAATGCATAAACAACCCCTTATTGAAATTGTTAACAAACAAATTAATCAGAGTTTCAAAATACAATATGATGTGCATCTGCATGGGCGAACGCGCGTGCGCGCACTCACGCACATATTCATGCTCTATTATCCTCTCTTGGCTGATATATTAAAAAGTAGATAAGGAAATGCACTTTAGTTAGACTTATCCTTAAGTTCACACTCATACACACACACATTTCCCATGTACTTTATCCCACGTGGGTTGGGTGAAATAAACTTTGTATCTGTGGCTAGAAGGCTTAGAAAACTGACTATAAGTGGGTCATACCAACCTTGACATTACTTCCACATTATGTTGCATACAACTTAGTGGGAATCAGTATAGTCAGTATAGTCTCTGCATATCTTTTTATGCTTTGATGCATCATTAATCAGAGTTTAATATTAATGTCTTGATAGTGCTAAACATTTTCTTTTGTTTCTGGTACATATTTATTACTTTTGATAGAATTTCCATCTCCTAAAATATGGTAACACAAAAGTCACAACATAGTGAGAATTTTCATAAATGATTAGATTAAATAAGTTCATGAAACACTTTAAACACTACTTCCACTAGTTAACAAGTTTCTTGCTAGGTAAGAGTATTTGCTTGATGCAGTGCATTATTTGCATGTTTATTTCTACTTCTACACACACACACACACACACACACACACACACACAACAACACACACACACACACACACACACACACACACACACACACACGCTCAAGGGAAGACTCGAACCTCCAATGGCGAACAGCCATGCGCACCGCAGCTCAGCGGCTATTCCACCACAGAAATAAAGTTGGAATGTTTTCACAGTTAATGTGTTATATGAAATTGCCAGAAACACATATTTGGGGACATATTTTAAGAGGATGAGAAATTTCATAGGGCTTTCCATTAATTTCTCTACTCTTCTGGCAGATAATTTCAATTTCATTTTTGCATGGTTAGCTGGAGTGTACCTAGACAATCAATGATCCCTTACTAGTTCAGTATGGTATTTGATTTACTGATATGTATTAACAAGGACAATGAAGCATGAAGAATAACCAGCAGTCCAGCAGCAACCTGCATGTGAGACTGACTTGCACTGACTATTACCACCATACAGCAAGCCTACTCAGTCGTTGCTCGAATGCTGGTTATTCTTTGTGTCATAGTGTCATTGTTAATAGATATCAATTAAATGAATCTCACACTAGAAAAAACTTGACCATTCTATCAAATGGGAATGTAAAATTTCACTGAAAATATCATTATGCTTGTAAGAGGAACCACTGTGATGCTTCCATTAGCATTGGATTGCATGAAATGTGATGATCATTGTCACTGCCCATTCTATCTACATATTACAAATATCTGCCAAAACACCTGAGAAAATGTCCCTAATGGTTGTTAGGAAGAAATCGTTGTTATTGTACTCAAAGGCACATTTGCAGAAATGAAAATACTCAGCTGCTGTTGTTTATTTCAGTAAAGTCAGATAATCACACTCATATTCACATGACTTCATTTTCTGTCACAGCGTTCATTAGAAAAAGAGAGCACATTCAAATTTACACAATCACACAGCCACATTTCACACACACATGATTGTCATCTGCAAATGCCAGATTTTGACTACTGCTTCAACAGTGCATTCAGTGCAGAGCTGGATGTGAGAAAAAGGTGGGAAGAAAAAAAGAAAAGATGTAGGGAAATGTTGAGGGTAGAAATATCCCCAGAACAAGATGTTGCATACAGGTTCTCAGGTACTAGATAGGTGGAATTTTAGACTGCAGTGTGAAGAGAAAGAGGGAAAGGGGGGGGGGGGGGTGGAAGGCAGGAAATAGCAGGCAGTTGAGTGAGAGACATGAACTGGGAGGAACTGTTGTGTGAAAGAGGAGTAGGAGGGGGAACAGTTGGGTGAGGGGGGAATGGCAATAGTTAACTGTAGGTTGAGGTCAGGATAATTTTGATATCATAGCATATGTTGTAAGGATAACTTCCACTGTGCAATTTAGAAAAGCTGGTGGTGAAAAGGGGTGGGGGAGAGGGGGTCCAGATGACCTGCTATGCTGAGCTGCATGTTGTGCCACAATGTGTCCATGCTGGTTGTGGCTCATTGTGGTAGTGACCATACATTCTGATTGGTAGTGGAAGTGGCTCCCTTTGTAGCTGGCTCAGTGTCTGACAGAAATGTAATAGGAAGTGTGGGATGGTGGGAGGATTGGGCAGGTCTTCCATTGGTGTCTATATTCCCTGTGTCAAGGGGATATAATTGGGGAATGGCACAGGGATAGACTAGGATATTGTGGAGGTTGGGTGGATGATGGAACACCACCTTAGGAGTCAGGAAGATCTTGGATAGGTTGTATCATATTCCAGGGCAAATCAAAGCTCTAATCATAACATGTAGGCTTTCAAGACCAGCATCTTCATTAATTAAGACTTCTGAGCTAAGATGCCAGAGTCCATGGCAGATGGACCATGGCATCTTTGCCCAGAAGTTTTTGTTAGCGGATAATCAAAGTTCTGTCATTCTGTTGATCCAGTCTGGGGTGGCACTGGGTGATGAGGAGGGGGGTGGGGGCTCCTTTGTTGGGGGTAGAGGGAGAAATAAGGATGTGTGGGGCTATGGCATGGGGAATCTGTTTGTGGACTGTGTCTGGGAAATAGTCCCTACTTGTGGACACCTATATGACAGTGTCAGCTTATAAGACAATTCTCATCACTGCAAATATATCATCCATGGACGATAGGCTGTATGCATGCGATATTTTTATTTGGAAATAATGTTGGTGAGTTTAATGTTGACATAGGTGCTGATGGAGCCTATAGTGAGGTGAAATGGAGGTTAACATACTGGATTGGGGCATGCCAGGATGAGGAGGACCAAGAAACATGGAGGGGATAAGATAATTTAAGGTGTGAAGTAATGAGGATAGAGTGTCATGACCCTGCAAAATATATAATGTGTTTGAACATCATGTAATGGAATCAGCAGTTATGACTGAGTCAAATAGTCATATAGATACACACATTAAAACAATTCAAAATTATTAGACTTGTTTGGTAAATGTATCAGTACATTCACAAACAGAGTAAATGGATTTATTGTTCTGATTCACCTTCCAGTCTTAAATATAAATTCTTATAGCATTATGCAATCTTAAAAATTTAAATTTAGCAGTACAAGAAAAAGATATCTTAGATGTTTTTCGTGATTGCTATACAACAAAAAATTTCATGGTTTCTGATTATGCACATTGATATGAAGTCAAATAGTATCTGATAAATGCAGGTGCTGTCAGGCTGTTGCTGCTACAGATGGAGCATTGTGTGTCTGCTTCAGTCTTCATTCTTTTCTTCAGTTTCTGCTATTATGTAACTAACAGTGGTCTTTTTCTTTTCTTTTTTTTTTTTAATCCCTTTTCCCATTCTTTTGTTCCTTCCACTGTCCAACCTTCAACTTTATCAAAATATCAACTTCTGATGTGGCGCATAATTATTAACACCCAAAATGTGAAATCTGTTGCTTGCATCTTCCTTATTTTGCTTAATTACAAATATTGTATTCCAATGTGAAATCTAAAAAAATCAAAACTAAATTTTGAAATTTCTTTAAAATTCTCTGAACTTAAAATGGGTGCTTTTCTTTTACAAAAAATGAAAATGAAACACTCCAATAAACTTTCTCTTCCTCTGGTACCCACATTTCATCACCTCAAAACCTTTGACCTGAACCAATCTCTGAAAATCCCATCCACAAAACAAAAACAGGAGATCTTCCAGTGGAACAAGTCCCACAAATTGTGCTTCTAACATTCGACGACTCAGCAAATGATTTGAACAAGGGACTGTACAGTGACCTGTTTGAAAAGGGCAGGAAGAATCCAAATGGTTGCCCTATAGCAGCTACCTTTTATGTTTCCCATGAATGGACTGATTATAGCCACGTGCAGAACTTGTATGCCTCAGGTCATGAAATTGCGTCACATTCCATCTCGTAAGTCAAAGATGACTAATAAAGTTCATTCTTGAGCTGTACATAGCATGGTTGTGGGCTTTATTTGTACAAATAATACTGTTGGGTTTTTAATGTAGCTTGTTTCTTTTTCCTACAGTGGAATGTTTGGGTTGGAAATCAATAATATATTGATGATAGTTTGCAAGTCACCACAAAGATGTTTGTCAAGCTGCGACAGGCACATAAAAAAGACAATCATGCATACACAACTTAGCTTTTGGCCACAGCTTTCACCAGAAAAAGCACACATAATCTCATTCATAAAATCATGCAGGCACACATCACAGACCCACAACCATCATCTCTGGGTACTTTGTCATAGTAACACTTTGTTTTGTGGTGATAGGATGTGAGGGGGTGTGGGGTATGGGAAATAGCAAAGATGCAAGGTGACAATGGGCATGGGTACAGTACTGCCTTATGAAGCACGTAGGTACTAGATGGATAGAAAGAAATGCAGCTTAGGAATGCAGTGGGGGAGGGGGGAGGGAGCAAAATGGTGATACATATATATCCCCATTTTGCTCCCTACCCCCCACTCCATCCCTAAGCTGCATGGCTTTTCACCAATCTAGATCCTACATGGTCCATAGGGCACTGCTTTATCATTCCCCACCACCACCTTGCTTCGTTCCTGCCCCCCTCCCCTTTTCTCATCTAATCACCACAGTGTGTTACGTGGAACACAGCAACCAGATGTGACATTAGTGTGTCTTTGAGATGGGCCTGTGTGAATGTATATATAAGACTGTACATAATTATGTATGTACTTTTCTTGATGAAGGCTGTGTCCGAAAGCTAAGATGTTTGTGCATGAGTTCTTTTTTTGTGTGCCTGTCATGTCTTGATGAAAGCCTTTGTAGTGTGTTGCAAACTATCCTCAGTATATTATTTCTTTTCCTTTACATACTCAGTTTACTCAAGGTAAAACTGGTACAGAAAATATTTAAAATAAGACTGGTATGAGATTGACTCTTGTTAATGAATATCACACAGGGTGGAAATTGTAGGAGTTTTTATTGACTGTAGAGCCTATTCCATGCCAATTTGTCACTTAATGTCACATTTAATGTTTTGTATGACAATAATGAACACAATCTTTTTTTGATTTTTATTTTTTCTGTGAGCATCATTTTGTGTTGCATTCAGTTTGTCACTAAAAGTATCCTCACTCATTCAATGTGATAATGTTTAAGTGCTCTGGGCAGAACTTGAAGGTTGCATAGCCAGGTGACAGCAACTGACTTGTGCATTTTTTTTAACAAGGGTCATTTCTGCATCAGTCTTATAAATATTTTATATCAATTTTTCTACAGGAATGAACAACCTGTAGCATTACCAAAATAAGGAAATTTGAAACTCAATAGTAATAGTGAAATTCAAATAAACATATCTAACACATTATTAGTCTCTATTGTGAAGGAAGTGAGCAAAGATATACAATTTGCTCTTAGATGATTTAAAATGTCCCAAACGTATTATCAATTGATTCTGAAGTGGGCCAAATTATATCTAAACTTCAAGCATTCTATTTGGAGATAGGTCTACTGCCTCATATTTTTCAGTGTGAATTCATTATCTTTTTGTGATTTTCATATGCATATTTTATATACTGAACAAATAATATATTTCCTACCTTTTATTAACAACTTTGTAACATTCTAACTTTGTACTACAAATTAAAACTACTACTCCAATTTACAATGCCCTTTAGAAGATGTTCTTCATTCATGAGATAACAACCTTACTTGAAAATATAATTATATATTTCCATCTAACTAACCAAATCTTAAGTGCAGCTGATATGTTTATAAGTAATAAAATATGTTGTGTAGAGTGTAGCTTGTATTTGTAAAGTTATAGCATTAAGCAAGACAGTAAAATAATCTAATAATGGAAAGTCCAGGTTGGAATTAATAATATAGTAAGGACGCCACAAAGACGTGGCGATGAGCTGTGTCAGGCACATACAAGAGACACACACATACAACACTTTCAGCTATCGGCCATGGCCTTATTCAGAAAATAGAACACTCGTGCAATCAAACAGGCACACAACCATCACCTCTGGCTGCCTTTAGCCGATAACTGAAAGTGTTGTATGTGTGTGTCTTTTGTATGTGCCTGTTGTCACAGCTCATCGTCACGTCTTTGCAGTGAGTTATAAACTGTCCTTACTATATTATTAACAGTAAAATAATCATATATATTACCCAAAATTATACCTGTTACAAAAACTGCACATTAACTCTCTTCAAATACATTTTCCCTTCATTTCAGAATCAAGGAAATCAATAATCTGTGATACACTTTAGACATGTAATAGGGAAGAAAAAAACAAAAGCTTTTGGATCTACCTGAGAAAGAAGAATGGTGAAGAATAAATGAATCTTTCAGATATATATGGTCTGAACTGTAGAATAAATTATCATGTTGTTGTTGTTGTTGGAATTTTGAGGGGGACTAAACTACGAGGTCATCAGTCACCTGTTCTGAGCATAGACATTATTACAAAGGTTGTACAAAGAGAAAACTAGCATCCAACACCTACAGGTGTAACCTGCTAGGTACAGAGAGTGACAGTGGCCACTACAGAAACAAAACAAGCAAGAAACACAAAGAAAGAAAATGCAAAACACTGCAACCTAGAGAGTAACTGAATTAAAACATTACAACAAAATACCATGACTGGCTGATCACAATGTTAAGAAAGGGTGATCCAGACACTTTGCACATATTAAAACTTTCAGTCAAAATCAGGACAGACAACACAAAAGTAACGACAGATTAAAATTTTTAGATGGGTGGTTGCCAGAGAATTCAGGATAAGGTACCCATCATTAAATCAAATGATAAAAACCAGCTGTACATGTAAAAAGTAAAACACAATCAGCCATAGCAACATTATTCCCGAGTATTAAATGGAGCACTGCGGGCAGACAGAAGGACTGCCACAAAGTGGCTAAAAGGGGGCAGTGAAGCAGAATGTTCGCTACTGTCAGGAGAGCGCCACAGGTACGCTTTGGAGGGTCTTTATGATGGAGATGTTGGTCATGAGTGAGCCACATATGGCCTGAGGGACGACTTCCAGGCAGTCACAGGAGGATTGATTGCACAGAGCTTGTTTGGTATGCTCAAAGTAGACCATTCTCAATTCCAAGCCACAAAGATCTTGTAGTGCAACCCCAATCCCTATCTGGGACACCAATATCCAGGGGCTGGGAGGTGGTGGCCTGCTTGGCCAGCTGATCAACATGCTCATTCCTGGGATGCCAACACGGCCCAGGATCCAAACAAAGGCTACCGGAAGGCCAGATGTACCCAGTATACAGATGAAGTTATGAATAGATTACTCCAAAGGATGGGAAGAAAAACACTCGTCGACAGCTTGTAGGCCACTCAGGGAGCTGCTACAGGTGACCCCCTGGGGCATGATCTGAGGTGATCTAGAGCATGAGTTATTGTGATCAGCTCAGCAGTGAAAACTTTACAGCCAGGAGGCAGGGAGCTTTGCTCAAGGTGTTCACCATGAACATACATGTACCCAACTCCGTCATTTACCAAGGAGCCATGTTGAGGATGGCCAGAAACTGGCGATAGAATGTTGATGGTGAGACTGACGCCTTTGTATCACTGGACAATTCCAAGTGGAGTTGCAAGTGGGGGATAGACCAAGGAGAGGTAAGGGATTGGCAGGTGAAAGCAGGAGGGAGAGGTAGGGACTCAAGTGAGGAAAGAAGAATATGAACCCAGACTGTGATCAGAAGATCTGATCTGGCCCGACATTGTGGGGAGGAAAGGGCACCAACCAGAAACAGAAGCCTTCAATTTGGGTGGTGAGGCATGACATGAACACAGGTAACATACAAGGTGAAAAGCTGTTGCCAATAAAACCGCAAGGGAAGGATCCTATCTTCAGCAAGAAGACTTGGCACAGGGTTTGTGTGAGAGATCCCAGCTTCAGCAAGGAGGCTTGGCACAGCACTTGTGCAGAAAGTCCCCGTCGATAGACGAACACCACTATGAAGGATGGGATCCAGGCTCTGCAATGATGAAGGTGTTTCAGAGTCATAAACTGGGCTTCTGTAGTCAAGCTGTGATTGAATTAGAGCCTTATAAAGCTGCAAGGAGTATAACAGGCAGCTCTCCAATCAGTGTGGCTGAGGCAGTGAAGAATGTTCAGATGTCCCAAGCATTTTTGCCTCAGCTGACGAAAATGTAGCACCCAAGTGAGCTGGGCATCATAAAGCATGCCTAAAAAGCAATGTGTCTCCTCTATGTGTAGTTATTCACCACCCAGCTATAGCTCTGGGTCCAAGTGAACTACCCGGTGGTGACAGAAGTGCATTATGTGGGTTTTCTGTGCTGAAAACTAGAAACCATGGGCTACCTGCAGCCACCATTCTGTGACATCAATATTAACTGAGCTAAAATAGGGACAAAAAGTCTTCAGCAAACAGTGAAGAAGAAACTGATGACCCCCAATGCTGCAGCAAGACTGTTAATCACAAATAAAAATAGAGGTACACTAAGGATGGATCCCTGTGGACCACCCTTATTCGTAACACTGTCTCCCCTGTATCATGACTATACAAAATGAGCTGCTCTTCTTTGGACTCTTCCATCAAACCCATCTGATAATGATCCCACGCTGGACAACAATACTCCAAAAAAAGGACAGCCAAGTGATTTACTTAACAGCCCCATCAATGTCGGCTGGTAGTGGCACATGAACCACAGCAGCTGAGGCATAACCCTGCCAATCAGCCCTATGGAGAGGCCAAAGGAGTGGGCGGTCTGCATGTTGAAACTGCAGGAGCAACTAAAAGATGGAAAAATTAGTCACTACCACAAAGGTCATTATGGACCCTCCAACTAAGATGTGGGATTAGGCATGGACTATAAAGGGACCGGTCTATGGCTGAGTAAGTGCCATGTGCCACACTAAAAAGTGTGGGGGCACCAGTAGTCATGAGGCAAACATCCTGTTTTGTCAAAAGGCTCTTAATGTCCCTACCATGACCTGTGGTGTGGGTTCCCCTTTCCCCACCCCACAAACTGTGAATGTGTGGTGGGCATTAAAGTCCCCCAAAAGGAGGAATGGTGAGGGATGTTAGGTGGCCAAGGCAATGTTGTCAGTAAGAGAGACAGCCTCATCCAAGGGAAGGTAAAGAGAACAGATGGTGAATCCCTACATTACCTAGATTCTAACAGCCAGTACCTCAAGTGTCTTGTGGAACTACACACTAGAACTGGGGATGGTGACGATGATGTAGACACAGAAAACTCCAGATACCCTGTCATATTCAGCAAGGATTTTCTAGTAGCCCTGATAGCCAGGTCTGCTGGGCAGGAAACAGTGTTTCCTTAAGGGCCAAACAGAGCACAGGGATTTGGTACATTTGTTGCAACTCAGCTAGAAGGTGGAAAAAAACCACTGCAATTCCACTGGAGAATTCCATTGTTACTATGCTGTAAAGCCATAATAGAAAAAAAAGGCAGCCAGATAAAATTATCACCTGCTGCCAAAGATTGAGGTACTACATTGTCTAAAACCATTGGTTCTAGGGATCCAGTAAGGGCGAGAACCTTGGGGGAAGCGAGGATCTCCACCTCGTCTCCAGAGACAGGTGACGTAAAACAGGATGTGACTCTGGAACCAGTGAGAGTTCTTTTGTCTTCTTTATCTTTGTCTTTTTTGCCTCTCGCTACCCTTTGGGTTTCAAGGGCTGGAGGGCTTCCCAGAAGTGGTTTCAGGGCCTGATGCAGATCAAGAAGCCTTTCGACCAGGAGCTTGTGGATCCTGCAGCCTCAGGCTGGAATGCTCGAGTCGACTCATGGAAGCTTAAGAAAGGATCCCTTCCTAGTGAGAGTAGTTGGAGAGGACTGGTGTCCCTGAGGGTGTGGGAGGGAGGGGTTGGATTACTGCTCCCACTGTTGGTGTTTGGGGAGCAATGGATGAGCAACTCCCACATCTATCAAGGGGATACTCACAGGAACATCATCCAGCTTGTCACAGGCAAGTAATGACTTCAGCTGGACAGGGGATGCCGTTTGTATCAAAACAGCCCAGCTTTTCATCTTGGAGAATGCTGCTACCTTATCAAACTTATCTTCAAGGTGGTCTACAAAGAACTGTGGCTTGGTTGACATAAAAGATTCGCAATTAAATGTGCACAAACAAGGTATTGTGGCAAATATGATTCAGATCAGTGGAGAGCCCTACATTCCTCCCATGGTGTAGCCAGCAAAGGTAACAACTTAGGGTTGTATGTCATTACATTAAACTGTCACTTACCTATCTTAGAGATGGCGGTTGTACTTCCACCAACATAACCCAATTTAGATCTCTTCATTGTGGGTCATTTGCCCCAATACCACACACTCCGACCAGGGGCTCTCCTCACCCAGTCACAGCAAAGGGCACCTGGTGGGATGACCATTGCTGGAAGTCCTGATGCCCCTGGGAGATAAGCATATACTCCTTGGCATGTGTGAGGAGTTCTCAGCTCTGGCATCGGTAGTGCAATCCCTTTGTTGTCAGGAGGCTACTACAAAATGGGTACATGATGACCCCACCACAACAGAATGGCTACTGTGCTGGATTTCAGGTGCTGTATGGACCATTATGATGAAGGGTGCTTGGAGTGACACTGCACAATGGACATAACTCGTGCATCTCAACAAGTGTCCTTGCCTGATGGCTGGATAGAGGCTGTGGTTACAAGTCCATTCCATAATGGGTGCCCAAGATGGTTTTGCAGAGTAAGTACTTGGTGCACCACATAAGGGATCCTTCTCCAAATGGCTCACACTTCGGATGAATTTTGGAAATATACTGGTCAAATCCACATAAGGGTCGAATCGTGTGAAGCATCCTTTTAGTCACCTCTAATGACAGACAGGAATACCTCGGGCCTATTGTTACCTTTGAACCCACAGGGGTAAATAAATTCTTACCTGTATATTTTGTGCATTAGCTTCATTTTAGTGAGTTGTTGTATTTTTAAAAGATTTGGGAACTTCCAAATGAAACTGAAATGATTATACCAGCTATGAGTGAGGGATTGGCTGCCAATTTTTAATTTTGATTTATAGACTTAATGTCAAATGTATCTGCTTGTGGTTTAATTGTGACTCAAGAAAATGTGAACAGGGAAATAATAAAGGCTGAACTGTACTGATGAAATAGAGAGGAAAGCAGTTCTTGCCCAAGATATAGTCTACAGAAAGTATTTTCTACATTTCTGTTGCTTATTCTTAGTTTGTGAATCTTTTGGATTAGTGGACTAGTGTAAAATTGAAGAGACATTTGATATTTTCAAACAACTTACATTTATGCTGCCAGGTGACATCGTCAACAGCCGACAATATTTCGACAGACAATCAGAACAGTGGAAGACCAGTGTATTGAATACAAATGTTACACTTGCTAACAACAGCCAAACAAATCTAATGTTGCAGAACACTGTCTTGGCACCGGTCATCGTATGGAATACAACAACAAGGAGATTCTGGCATGCACTTCCACCTAATAGGATAGTGTTATTAAGGAAGCTGTTGAAATTAAACTAGCAAGTTACCTTATAAATAGAGATGGTGGTTTTTGTTTAAATTCTGCATGGAACCTGGCACTGCCTCTCGTCATAAAACAGAGGGACAGAATTAATGCTGCCTCACCTGTTGATTAATAGTCATTAGTCTTGCATGTTTCGCAGGGGAGCTTCTGTGAAGTTTGGAAAGTAGGAGGCAAGGTACTGGCGGAAGAAAAGTTCTGAGGCAGCATCATGAGTCGTGTCGGGATAGCTCAGTTGGTAGAGAGCTTGCCTACGAAAGGCAAAGGTACCAGGTTTGAGTCCCAGTTCATGCACACAGTTTTAATCTGCCAGGAAGTTTCATATCAGCGCACACTCCGCTGCAGAGTGAAAGTTTCTATCTGGAAACATCCCTTAGGCTGTGGCTAGGCCATGTCTCCACCATATCCTTTCTTCCAGGAGCGCTAGTCTTGCATGTTTCGCAGGATAGCTTCTGTGATGTTTGGAAATTAGGAGGTGAGGTACTGGCAGAAGTAAAGATGTGATGCAGCATCATGAGTCGTGTCGGGATAGCTCAGTCGGTAGAGCGCTTGCCCACGAAAGGCAAAGGTCCCAGGTTCGAGTCCTGGTTCCGGCACACAATTTTAATCTCCCAGGAAGTTTGATATTTTTGATGTTTGGTCATCTTTGGTTGTGGTGACTCTGTAGTGACTTGTACTGTGTGTATTATCTTCCTTGCTTATCCTTTGTGAACCGAGGTATTAAATACTCTTGCACATTGCCTCCTTGAATGTAGTTGTGCCTTGAGAATGGCAGGGTGTCCTGTTGTCAAAATATTGACAGTTGTTGATGATGTCACCCAGCAGCATACTCTTAAGTTGTTTGAAAATTCATTACACCATGAAAATTTAAGGTTTCGACATTTGTTATGTTTCTGTGACAGAAAATCTGTTTCAGACAAAATCCTCACTTAATCGGTATTAATTCTGGAAGACTGTTGGTCTGTTTTATGATTTTAGCTATATGAGAATGATTCAAATAGAAATTTCCATTACTGGTTATTCTGCAAATGAGCTAGAACAAAACAATAACAGACACACAAAGTTTTGGTGCATGCATTCCACCACTTCTGAAGTGCATGGAAGTCGCATGAAAAGAATAATTTTGCTTGTGAATGCAACCCCTTCTGCAACATGATATTTTCCTCTTCATCACTATTCCTTGCAGTGCTACTCTGAACACATAAGAAATCACTTGGAGTGGAATCTGGAGATTAAGTTTGTGCTGCAGCAAAACACATGCACTTCAAAATCTCATTATTTACTTGTGATTGCAGGGAAAAAGTGATTTCACAACTGTTTAGAGTATTAGTTACTGACTATTGTTACTCCCTGCCCCATGAAATACTCCAAAATTACTTTTTTGCATCCCAAATGGGAGTAAGCATGATGATGCAGAATTGTTTGGAGTTTTGGTGAAGAGTTAATTATTGTTCATTCAGGAATGTATTCATGCTCCTAGGTTTCATCTCTTGGAACAATTTTGTCCCTAAATCTACTACTTTTTACCTAAAAATGAGACAAGAAGTCCTCACAGTATCACTGTTACAGTCTCTCAATTTAGTAGTCAACTGATGCCCATTAATGATAAAAAAGTAACCCTTTTGATTATCATATTGACAAGTTGTGTAATGAAATTTAATCAAAATCAAATGTTTGTATAGTCTACGGGACTTACCTACAGGGTCATCAGTCAATGAAATTTAAAACTTCCCTGTTGTACTGCTAGTTTTGGGAGAATTTTTGGATGTCTGTAACTTCCTGCCATGATATTTCTGTGCAGAGTCCTGTGGCCAAATTCAGGTGAGTACTGCTAAAGTAGTGACAAAGACGTACTGAGCTCTGCTATTTGAAACCGTACTGGCACATGCACTGTGTATTCAGGCAATGTTGCACATGCGTTACTTGAACACATGCACTTTCAATGCAACTGCAGCACGCAGATATTTAGTGAAAGTGCATGAAATGTCACCTGCATACACAGAGCATGACTGATACAGTTCAAAATAGCGGAGCTCAGTACATCTTCACCAGAACTTCAGCAGTAGCCAGAAGATTCTGCACTGAAATATTGTGACAGGAAGTTACAGACATCTAGCAGTTCTCCTGAAATTTGATGGAACAAGCTAAGTAGTACAGGTTTATATGTCAACTAGCTCTGCCAATGATGAGGAGATCAAAGAAATATATGAGGAGCTAAAGGGAATTCTCCAGACAATTAAGGGAGAGGAAAACTTAATTGTTGTGGGAGACTGGAATTCGGTAGTAAGACAAGGAAGGGAAGGGAAGAAAGTAGGTTAATATGGTCTGGGCAAAAAGAATGAAAGATAAAGCTGCCTGGTAGAATTTTGCATGGAACATAATTTTGTTGTCACAAACAACTAGTTTAAGAATCACGAAAGAAGGCTGTATACATGGAAGAGACCAGGAGACTCCGGGAGATACCAGATAGATTTTATAATGGTAAGACATAGATTTGGGGACCAGGGTGTAAACTGTAAGACATACCCAGGGGCAGATATAGACTCTGACCATAACTTGTTGATTATGAATTGAAGGCTGAAACTGAAAAAACTGCAGAAAGGTAGGAAAATAAGGAGATTGGACCTGGATAAACTGAAGGAACCTGATGTTCTTAAGAATTTCAGAGGGAGCTTTAGGCAACAATTGACAGAAAGGGGGGGGGGGGGGAATAAAACAGTAGAGGAGGAATGGGTAGCATTGAGAGATGAAATAGTGAAGGCAACAGAGGACAAAATAGGTAGGCAGGCAAGACCTACAAAAAATCCTTGGATATCACAGGACATACTAAATTTAATCGATGAAAGGAGAATATATAAAAATACAGTGAATTAAACAGGCAAAATGGAGTACAGACGACTAAGAAATGAGATTGACAGAGCAAAATGACTAAGCAGGAGTGGCTAGAAGGGAAATGTAAGGATGTAGAAGAATGTATAAATAGGGGAAAATAGATACAGCCTAAAGGAAAATAAAAGAAACATTTGGAGATAAGAAAAACAGCTCTATGAATATCAAGGACACTGATGGAAAACCAGTCCTCAGCAAAGAAGGGAAAGTTTTAAGGTGGAAAGAGTATATAGAGAGGCTCTATGAAGAAAATGAACTTAGAAGCAATATTGTAGGAAGGGGAGAAGAAGTAGATGAGGAAGAAATAGGAGATACTATACCGAGAGATGAATTTGACAGAGCACTGAAAGACCTAAGTCGAAACAAGGTCCCTGGAGTAGATGACATTTCCTCAGAGCTACTGAAGTCTCTGGGAGAACCAGCCATGACAAAACTGTTTCACCTGGTGTGTACGATGTATGAGACAGGCAAAGTATTATCAGACTTTAAGAAAAATTTTATAATCGCCATTCCAAAAAAAGCAGGCACAGACAGGTGTGAAAACTACAGAACCATCCGTTTAATAAGTCATGGTTGCAAGATATTAATGTGATTTATTTACAGAAGGATGGAAGAGCTGGTAGAAGCTGACCTCGGGGAAGATCAGTTTGGGTTCAGGAGAAATGTAGGAACACGGGAGGCAATACTCAGTTTATGGCTTATCCTAGAAGATACATTAAGAAAAGACAAACCTACATATCTAGCTTTTGTAGATTTGGTGAAGGCTTTTGACAATGTTGATTGGAATAAACTCTTTCAAGTTCTGAAGCAAGCAGGAGTAAAATATAGGGAGTGCAAGGTTATTTACAACTTGTACAAAAACCAGACAGTGGTTGTCAGAGTTGAAGGGCATGAAAGGGATGCAGTGGTTGGGAAGGGAGTAAGACAGGGTTGTAGCCTTTGTCCAACGTTATTCAATTTGTACATTGAGCCAGCTATAAAGGAAAGCAAGGAGAAATTTGGAGAAGGAATTAAAGTTCAGGGTGAAGAATTAAAAACGTTGTGTTTTGCCAATGGCATTGTAATTCTGTCAGAGACAGTAAAGGACCTGGAAGAGCAGTTGAACAGAATGGACAGTGTGCTGAAAGGTGCATATAAGATGAACATTAACAAGAGCAAAACTAGGATAATGGAGTGCAGTCTAAGAAAATCAGGTGATGCTGAAGGAATTAGATTACATAACAAAACAATAAAGGAGGTGATGAGTTTTGTTACTTGGGCAGTAAAATAACAAATGATGGTCACAGTATAGAGGATATAAAATGCAGAATGACAATGGGTAGAAATGCATTCTTGAAAAAGAGAAATTTGTTAACATTGAATATTGATTTAAGCCTAAGGAAGTCCTTTCTGAAGGCATTTGTGTGGAGTGTTTCCTTGTATGGGAGTGAAACATGTACGATAAACAGTGCGCACAGGCAGAGTATAGAGGCTTTTGAAATGTGTTGCTACAGAAGAATGCTGAAGATTAGGTGGTTGGATTGCGTAACTAATGATGAGATACTGAACAGAATTGGGGAGAAAAGGAATTTCTGGCATACCTTGACTAAAAGATAGGATAGATTGGTAGGACACAATCTTAGACATCACAGAACTGTGAATTTAGCATTGGAAGGAAGTGTGTGGGGTAAAAACCGCAGAGAAAGACCAAGAGATGGATACAGTAAGCAAATTCAGACAGATGTAGGTTGCCAGTCTCCGACCTGGAGACCACAACAACAGCAACAACATGGAATAATTGCAGCAGAAGCTGTTTTATGGTGTGAGTGCTTTCATGGGTGGTTCAGTCTCTGATGGGGTAGGATAATTTTGACATTCTGTGATTTTGAGGAGTGCCACATAAGTAGGACAAGTATTCTGAAATTTGTGTTTCCCATATGTTAAGAAGCTGTAGGAATAGGAATAAAATATCTCTAGGTCATAAAAACATCAGTAAAATTGAACTTGCATCAAAAATTATCTGTGATTTCTTCAAAATGTATCTGTGACCTTGTAAATATAATTAGTTTTGCTTGTTTTACTGTCTTGCTTCCTGTCATAAATACAATAATGAGATGAAAGCATGCAAATAGAAGATTAATCAATATCTACCATACTGCAGTTGCTAAACTGTTTGGTGTTGCCTCCATAAAAGAAAATATCCATAGAAAATGGCTTCATAATAAATACAGAAAACTTGACGGGTAATCATTAAATACATTCACAACTGTGGATCTGGAGTGCCCACCAAACATAGGGGAACTAAAAAACTTTGATGTATACTAGTGTTTGGTTCAATATAAGATCCTTGTTGAAGGTTATTATCATTTTCTGGTAACTCCAGTATGACTTATCTTTGATTTGTAGGGGACTAATGAAAATTAAACGTAATCAAAATGAACAATGACTTTCAAATTGTTGGGTAATTAGAAAATGTAGTTTAACTGAAACTAAACATATACACAGAATATTAATCTTCATTTGTAAATGCTTTGACTGCATATCCTAGAAATACATGAGATTTCCATAGAACTACATTCTCAGTTTATCATCTTACTATTTGCATACTTCTGATTTTGTATCATTAAATTTACTTTCATTGTGACAGATCTGAGAAACAGTTGAGATAGCGCCAGAAAACTGTTATTTATAAACTGAATTTATTATTTTTTAAACTTGGGGTGTAACTGCAGTTTTATTATTCCATCAGGCACAGTTTTGGTGAACAGTTCTCTCAGAAAAAATGGTCAAAGGAAATTGGTGGACAACGTGAGATTCTTGCACAGTATGGAGGTGTGAGACTGGAGGACATCCGAGGCATGCGTGCACCATTCCTTGCAGTAAGTGAATAAATAAACTGTAGTTGAGTGACAAATCTACTCATGGTTGTAAAAACATACACTTTACAGAAAGATAGATTGAAAGAATTGACATAAAAAATTGTGAAATAAGGTAAAATAAAAGTGGAGTGGCCTGCCGTTCCTTCATGTCTGTGACTATTGGATAACATCAGATATGAAAAGGATATTGCAGGGGTATTCCAACATTGCATACTAACACAGAAATGAATGGAGGATCTATTGTAGTTGAAGATACTGCTGAAATTTAATACCAACATATTAATTCTCTTTGGACATAAATATTAAGCAGCCACTCCTCTGTCTCATAAACACCTTGACAACACTTTGAACCCAACACTATAGTCGAGCCGAAATATGATGATTTCTGGTGCTTACACCAATTGGCTTTGAGCGTTAACTGAGGCAGTAGACCATTGGAGTAAGTCAAACACGAGCTTTGCTCTGCGCATGCGCATGTCCGGTTGCGCTGAGCACTGTTGCCAGTTCTGTCAGACAACAGCGACCAGTAGCTATACTACCCAGCAGCGAACTAACTACTTGGCAACACCGTTGCATTCAGCGGCTGGGGCGGTCTCCCAGCCCAGTAGGCGGAGTCAGGGATCATCATATTTCGGCCCGACTATAGGTGCCAGTGCATATCCATGACCCATGTAAATAAACAAGCCATTACACTAATTAATGGATTACCCATTCTTTACAAGTATCAGAAAGGAAATTAAATCAATAGGAAACAAGTTTAGGTAAGATATTTTTATGTAGTGGAATGTAGTGTGGAAAGAAAAATAAACTGTAAGTGCATGAAAATAAAAACTTTGGCTTTGACATAATCTTAAAAGAAAATCATATTTCTGTCTTAAATAACCCTACATCTTCTACTGAGCTTACCTCACAATGTGAAGGAAAGATGAGTCCAGTTTGCAATACAACAATACAATGAGGATAGCTTGCAACTTACCACAAATATGATCATATAGCCAAAGTCAGACACACAAAAAAGACAACTACACACACACCTTACTACACATGTCTGTCATCTCTGACTGCTGCATTCCCAAGTGGGTTCAATTCGGGAGGGGGGGGTGAGAAGGAGAGGGAAAAGGGATACTTTTCTAAACTGATGCAGAAAGGGCTAGAACACCCTATCCTCCTTCCTCCACAATTTTAACACCTTCTCTCCCAGCTCATTCATCTGGTCATCCTCAACACAGCATGTCACCTCTGCTTCACTGATAGCTCAATCCCTAGCTCCACCCACATTAAACCCACCAACCACTAAAAGTACCTAGAATTTGAAAGTTGCCATCCCTTCTACATCAAAAAGTCCCTCCCATGTAGCCTGGCCACCTGTTGACAGTGTATTTCCTGTAACAAGAACGCCATCGTTCAATATGCTGAAGATCTCACAAAGATATTCACTGCCAGACACTTTTCTGCACACCTAGTCTGCATACAGATTTCCCCATGCCATATCCCCATACATCTCCAATTCTCCATCCATCCAACCAGCTACAAAAGAGTGCCTCATTCATCATTCTATACCACCTTTGACTGGAACCACTAAAGCAGATTCTCTGAGGCTTTGATTTTATTTAATCATGCCATGAAATGAGAGTCATCCAGCCCAAGAGTCTTCCTACCCTTCCTGAAGTGGTGTTCAGTTTCCAACTCAACATCCACAATATCCTAACCCATCCCTATGACACTCCCACCCACAGCCCCTTATCATAGGGATCATACCCCGTAGGAGACCCCATTGCAAAACCTGCCCAGTGCACCACTCAGCACTCCTCATTTCACCCTGTCACAGGCTTATCCTTTTCCTTCAAAGGCGAGGCCATAAATGAAAACAGCCTTGTGATTTACAACTCTGCTGCATCATTGCACAGCTTTTTATATTGCGATGACTAGCAACTAGTTGTCCATCATAATGAATGGCCATCACATTACTGAGGTCTAAAGGAAGCAAAACATGATTGATTTCAATGGCTGCTTCACAAATGGTGATCTGGATCATACCATCCATTACTGTCTTTTCTGAAGAGCACAAGTGGGAGTTATTGTTACAGTACATTCTCCAGTTCCAAATTTATCCATGCTTCAAGCTACAGTCACCTATTGGCCCCACAGATCACAGATACAACAATTCCTATGCTCTCATTCTACATCTCTCCCAATTCTTGTTTCCTTAACCACTGTCTGTGATATATGTTTTTTCCCTTCTCTCCTCCTCCCCACTGGCTCTGCTTTTGTCACTCCTTACCCTCAACCCTCTTTTCAATTATCAGTACCTACAAGCTCTGTAAAGCAGCACTATAGCTATTCCCACCCTCACCTTACATCCTTTCCCTCTTACCACTCCCCCTTCCACATTCTGAGTAGCACTCTCTGCAGAGCTTTACTTGGAATGCAGCAGCCAGAAATGACAGTTCTGTGTTGGTGCATTGTGTCTATGATTTCATGAATGAGAATGTGTATTCTGTGCTGATGAATGCTGTTGCCAAAAGCTATAAGTGTGTGTGTGTGTGTGTGTGTGTGTGTGTGTGTGTGTGTGTGAAGTGTCCTATTACTGTATTGTTAATGTAGGTTTATCTTAATTCACTTATCTTAAGTTGTAGGAAGTGGGGCTGTGAACACACTGGTGCCTGGGCATGGCAGTTTCATGGTGCTGCCCTCTAACCCCCCTTGGCACTCAGTGTATGTTCCCCCTTTGAACCTGGTGAATGTCATTTTGTTGGTATTCCCCCCTTCCTATTTTGTGTCCAGAAGACAACACTTTATTGGAACCACCTTCCTAGATACACATATACTAATACATTGTAAAGAATTTACTCTTAGTAATAATATAATAAAAATAATAATAAATGTATTACTCACATTGTCTTTAAATTTGGAAACCAAAAAATCTAGTTCAAAAAGTCAAAACTAGGATTGGATTCAGTGGAAAAATTGCACATGGTAATAATGTAAGATATTTTTCCCAAATATCATTGAAAATTACAACTGGTGTTTTCCAAAAAAACCTTAACTTGTTTCTTCTGGAACCCATTTGTTGCCTGGAACATGTCAGACTTTCTTCCCCTCTCCCCCCCCCCTCTTCGCCATGCACAAATCCTCCTTACCCCCTCACAGCACCACTGGTTGTAAGATGAGTATTGTCTCGTGTGTGCCTACATTTTTGCAGAAGCCAAGCTGATGTTCCCTGCATTCAGATTATACAAGTTTTTCCATTCTTCTGTAATTAATAAATCTATGTCAATATTTTGAAACTATGACAAATGAAACTATTGTTCTGAAGTCACCTGCCTTCTTCAGATTTGGGATCATCAAATTCTTCTTGATGATATTTTGCTTGTCTTATGCTGGGTGTTTAAAGAAAATGGCAAATATTTTGAGAGGTGGCAGTACTCATCAAAATAAGGAAAATAAAATTGCTAAATACTGATCTATAAATTCCTACTTTCTGAGATAACACCTTTTTATATGTGGTTTTCCACATGGCATCCATTATGACACTGAATACTTCTGCACTTCAGCTTAAGGAATGATGCACCCTATTGAGTATAACTGGTTGTTGTTGGAGTACTTCCTGGTAAACATTGTAGGCACAACCCTGAAGTGTCTGCACATCATTGACTGGTGTTGTGTGAACCACTTTCTTCATGTGTCCCTGTAACCTAAAGTCTAGGGGGCTGAAGTCTGGAGAATGAGCAGGCTAAGGTGTAGGGCTCCCCTGACCAATCCAGTGGTCCTGAAATGTCTGTATCAGATGTTCATGCACATTGTATTGAAAGTGTGCTGCTTTGCCATCAAGGAAGACAATGCATTAATGAGCATATCCAGGTGATGTGTTTGATTTAATCTTTGTGGCAGCATGTATGGTCATATTAATATATCGTCAAGTAGGCCTGCTCATATGTTGATTTAAAATTGGTGTTTGATGCCCTATTTACTGTATTACTTGTGAATTTACATCTACCTATACAAGTCAGATAGGGAAATTCACAGCAGAATATTTTGTGAACCTTGCATCATTGATAATGCACCAGTGCAATAACTGTGCTAATATCTACAACTAAAGAATGTGCAGACTTTCCAATAAACATATTTACTGCAGAAAGTATGCATTTTCAGGCCCATTTTAATTGGACTTATTTTCCTTGTTTCAATGAGTACGGTCACCTCTCAAAATATTCAACACCTTTTTTAACACCCTGTATATCTTGCACACCAGGTGTAATAGTGCTACCATGGTTGGCTCTCACAAGGGTGTCAATAATTCAGTAGGATAGTTGCCTATCTCAAGGGTCTTGTGATGACTTAAGTAATTCGGTGATTTGTCAAATTCTTCTCACAGTATCATATCTCTCATTTCCATTGACTTCCTCTTCATTTTCTTTAAGATTGCCTACAAGTTTCATATCCTGTGTATAGCCCTTCTACATATTCCTTCCACCTCAGACCACATGGTATTGGTTTATTATCTGAGCTCTTGATATTCATATAGCTGCTTCTCTTTTCTCCAAAGGTATTGTTAATTGCCTCTGCACAGCATTTATCCTTCCCCTAGTTATGCATTCTTCTACATCTTAGCATTTTTCATTATTCCATTCCTGCATTGTCATTTTGCAATTCCTGTTAGTCTCACTTTTAGTATTTCCATTTCCTTTTTTTCATTTGTTGTTAAGATGTTGACCAGATATACTTTTAAAAAGTAGCTTGAACAGCGGATAATTCATAAGTTTCTGTATAACTTAAATTTAGTAGGAACAATAATGTAAGCAACAATTCTGTTTTAGAAATAATTTTATTACTAAATTTAATACAAAACAAAATATTTACTGTGGATTAAATTATTGCAGTACAGCATGAATTAATTTATTGTAGGATAATGTAAAAAGTCTTCTCTGTGCACATAAAAAATGCTGTAATTCTATTTTATTTAATGACATTTACATATTATGAGTAGAAAATACATTTGAAATTGTTCCTGTTTATTATTTTTCCCTTTATTCTGAAGAAGAGACCCTCTAAAGCCAAAAAACCTGTCAGCATTTTTAAATTTGGGTCCTTCAGCTATTCTCAACTTTTTGTGATTCGGTAGTTAATGAATTTGTACTCCTATGTTATCAAAATGACAAGATCAGGATCTAACAGACATTTATACAGATTTCGTAGATTGATTGGGAGGTAATACATAGTACTGTCACCCCCTTATTTGCAGTGGAGCAAATATTTGTACATCAAAGCAACTTCACATGTGCTATTTGAACTACATAATTACAGACACATCATCACATTAATTATTGTAAAGTAATGGTAAAGTTTATTATCCTTTGCTTTGCTTGTGTAAAGGTATTTGACTTGTTTGCAGATTGGTGGTAACAAAATGTTCAAGATGCTCTATGACTTGAACTTCACGTATGATTCTTCAATGCCTGTGTATGAAAATCGTCCACCCAGTTGGCCTTACACACTGGATTACAAGATATTCCATGACTGTATGATTCCTCCTTGCCCAACACGTTCTTATCCTGGTAAGTGATAACACAGTTCATCTTGTGATATTATTATTTTTGTAAATGTTTGATAGAATGTGACTACAGTAAAACAGTGGTTATTACCTTGAAAGCTGAGTAATGGTGTTTGTGGGGAGAAAGCTAACTGTAAAAATGAAACCATTTTTTCCCCAATTTTTCCAAGTAGAATATGGAATTAGGTAAAAATATAATGTTATGAGGCAAAGAGACATTTTAGATTTCTTGTTATACTTCATTCTACTCGATAGCACTCTTGCCCTCCTCATTCCCTTTTCTCTCTTCCTCTTCATAGTGCAATATAGCTCTCAAAAATAGATGTGAATAAACAAATATTTTATATTCCACAGGTGTCTGGGAAGTTCCCATGGTGATGTGGCAGGATTTGAATGGGGGGCGATGTTCTATGGGTGATGCATGTAGCAACCCTCCAACAGCAGATGGTGTCTATAAAATGCTGATAAAAAATTTTGAGAGACATTATACAACTAACAGGTATTGTGCTCCTAATTTTCATCTAATCTTTTGTGCTCTTGGAAATATTTGTACATTGAAAAATCATTACCTAATGTGTGCTGTATTGTTTACAAATATGCTTGTGGAATGACATTTTCTAGTGATATGAATTTATTCCCTGCAAGTGTTTGAGTGTGTTTAGATTTTAAACTGGAATTATGGTAATAAATTAAAGTCTTTTAATTTTGCCAGAAACATTTCTACTTGACTCTTAAGGCTTAACTCAACTGATATTGTGTAATATTCTGTAAATAATGCATTACAGAGAAAGTGTAAACGTCTCAGGCAAAGAGGAAAAGTAGATAGAGGGCACAAGGAAAGATTTCATTCAGTGCCATATGAAAAGTTAGGCTGAGTGTGAAAAATTGGCCAGTGATAAGAAGAGAAAGCTTAAATAAAATTTAAGAACAGGCAGAGGATAAGGTTGGAGCATGAAAGTGATGAAACTTTGCTTGGTTTACTGACCAGCAATTGTCCATTTTGGACACAAGCTCTCAGAAATATTTTCCTTCATCCGGTACGAGTGGAGGGTAGAGAAAGGGAACAAAGGAAAAGGTTATTCACTAGTTGATAAGGGGTGATGTGTAGAAGTCAGAGATCTTTGACTTCCACAAATCACACATCACCACCTCATGGCCTAGGTCATGAATAACCTTTCCCTTATGTTCCCTCCTTTTGTACCTGATGAAGGAAACTATTTCCAAAAGGTTG
Source organism: Locusta migratoria (assembly GCA_026315105.1). Taxonomy (NCBI): domain Eukaryota; kingdom Metazoa; phylum Arthropoda; class Insecta; order Orthoptera; family Acrididae; genus Locusta; species Locusta migratoria. The sequence continues at coordinate 729,231,133 of CM048744.1, read as the reverse complement.
TGTCCTAGTTTTTGTTTCCATTTTTGTGTTTTTGTGTGACTGGTAGCAGTACAGAACTAATGTAAGTACTGGCCAGCCAATCTCTCTTTTGAAGGATATTTAAAAATTAGTCTTTGTGAGATAGTCTAATCCCTACTGAATGAGTAGTAACATGGCTTTCCAGTAATGACGATGACACAAAATACCTGTAAACATAGAAAGAATATTGTGATTGCATATTTAGAAATTGAAAAATCCTAAGATAGTGTAACTCAAGATAACTGTGGACGTGAGTAAGATCTCAAGGTGCCAAAAAAATATGTGCACAGAGGAAATGGTTTATAGCCAATCTTGTTCATAATTGCAATTAGGAAAAGTATAGAGTCTTTCAAGGAATTGGACAAAGGTGACAGAATGGAACAATATGTTTTAGTCCTAAGATAAACAATTCCATCAACAGGAAAGAAACAAGCTGTAACATACGTTTGTGTTTCTTTTTCTGATGAAGCCCATGGCCAAACATTTAAGTTGCGTGAATGTGATTATCAGCAGCTCAGCAAGCCTCTTTATGGTGAGTTGTTATCTATCCTTCATTACTGACAGTGTAACCCCTGTACAAGTTGCAATAATAATTGTTCTTCATGCAATCATGTTTCACTGTGGACCTGTGGTACAGAGCCGAGTGGAAGGTCTGAATCAGAAGCTCAGGTGGTTCTGCGACCGTGTAGGCTGCAGATTCCTTGACTTGCACCATTGGGTGGTGGGTTTCCGGGTTCCGCTGAACAGGTCAGGAGTCCACTATACGCAGGAAGTGGCTACACGGCTAGCGGGGGCTCTGTGGCAACAAAATGGGCTGTCTCAGAGGGTGCAGGTGGATCACAGGAGAAATGTAGATCTAGGAACTATCGGTATAACAGTTGTAAACTGTCGCAGCTGTGTCGGGAAAGTACCAGAACTCCAAGCGTTAATAGAAAGCATCAAAACACACATCATTGTAGGCGGTGAAAGTTGGCTCAAGCCGGAAATAAGTTCAGCAGAAGTATTTGCAAAAGATCTATCGGTTTTCAGAAAGGATAGATCAAACAAAATAGGTGGAGGCCTGTTTGTCGCATGCAGTTGTGTAGGGAAGTTGAAATTTGTAGTTCCTGTGAGCTATTATGGGTATAGATTGTACCTGGAAGTCATAAGAAGTTAATAATTGGTCCCTTTTAGTGGCCTCCCGACTCTGATAATACAATAGCAGATAGGTTCAAAGAAAACCTGAGTCTAATTACAAAAAGTACCCAACTCACACGGTAATAATAGGCAGTGATTTTATTTTACCCTCAATTTGTTGGCGAAATTATATTTTCAAATCAGGAGGTACGCATAAAACATCATGTGAAATTGTACTCTACGCATTCTCTGAGAATTACTTCGAACAATTAGTTCATGAGCCAACTAGAATAGTAAATGGATGTGAAAACACATTTGATCTCTTAGCGACAAATAATCCTGAGCTCATAACGAGCATCAAAACGGATACAGGTATTAATGAACACAGAGCTGTCTTAGCGAGGTTGAATATTAAAAGTCCCAAAGTTACTAAAATAGATGAAAAGTATATTTGTTCAGGAAAGGAGATAGAAATAAAATAAAGACAGCTTCCACTCCTTATAACAATAAACATAGGTGTAGACCGGATCTGGCTCAAATTCAAAGAAGTGGTATCAACAGCAATTGACAGTTTTATATCAAATAAATTAATAAAAGAAAGTGGTGATCCACTTTGGTACACAAAACAGGCCAGGACACTGTTGCAAAAGCAATGGAAAAGGCATGCTAAATTTAAACAAACACAAAATCTCCGGAATTGGTGGTCCTACACAGAAGCATGACATTTAGCAAGGACTTCAATGTGAGATGCCTATAATACTTATCACAACGAAACTCTTTCTAGAAATTTGACTGAAAACCCAAAGAGATTTTGGTCATATGTTAAATATACTAGGGGCAAAACACAAACAATACCCTCACCACATGATAGTAATGGCGATCCTGTCGATGATAGTGCTACTAAAGCAGAGTTACTAAACATAGCTTTTAGAAACTCATTCACCAAAGAAGACAAAACCAAGATTCCAGATTTCTAATTACAAACAGAGGCCAGATTGAGTAACATAGAAGTAAATATCATCGGAGTAGTGAAGCAACTAAAATCACTTAACAAGAACAAGTCTTCTGGGCCAAAGTGCATACCCATTAGATTTCCATCTGATTATGCTGAAGCGATAGCTGCTTACTTAACAGCCATATATAACCGCTTTCTTGAAAAAGGATCTGTACCAAAAGATTGGAAAGTTGCACACGTCACACCTGTATTCAAGAAAGGTACTAGGAGTAATCCACTAAACTGGACAACCAGACCCGAAGAAATTGTGTCTAATAAAGATCTGGTTAAGGGACTCCTTGCACTGTTCAAGGGCGTTGGTTGGCTTTACTAGTTATACAGGGAGCCATACCACACAATAAACTTAGTTTCGGAACAGGCAGTGGTGGGTTAGACCAAAACTGTTTTGGCTTCTCTGACAAAATCAATCAACCCATTAAACTACAGGCCTATTTATGCGAAACACATCTAGCTCTTTACTCACACAAAGTGATGAATGCTATTGACAAGGGTTCACAAATCGATTCTGTTTTTCTTGATTTCCAGAAGGCTTTTGACACCGTACATCACAAACGGCTTTTAATCAAATTACGTGGTTATGGTATATCACCCCAAATTTGCGACTGGATAGGGGATTTCCTGTCAGATAGGACACAGTTTGTAGTAATCGATGGTAAAGCATAAACTAAAACAGAGGTGATATCGGGTATTTCCACAGGGTAGTGTTATTGGTCCTCTGCTGTTCCTTATCTACATGAATGATTTGGGAGAAAATCTAAGTAGCTCTCTTAGGTTGTTTGTAGATGATGCCGTCATTTACCATCTAGTAAAATCATCTGAAGATCAAAACCAACTGCAAAATGATCTGAATAAGATATCACTAAGGTGTAAAAATTGGAAATTGACTCTAAATAAGGAGAAGTGTGAAGTCGTCCACATGAGTAAGAAAAGAAATCTGTTAAACTTTGTATACAAGATAAATCTATCAAAAGTGAAGGCCATAAACTCCACAAAATACCTAGGTATTACAATTACTTCAGACTTAAACTGATAAGAACACATAGATAATGTTGTAGGAAAGGTGAACCAAAGACTTCATTTTATTGGTAGAACCGTTAAATGATGCAACAGTACTACCAAAGAAACTGGATACACCACGCTTGCCCGCCCCCCCCCCCTTTTTTTTTTTTCCCTGGAGTATTGCTGCCCAGTGTGGGATCCTTATCAGGTGGGTTTGACGGAGGACATCGAAAGAGTCCAAAGTAGGTCAGCTCATTTTGTATTGTCATGATACAGGGGAGACAGCATTACAGAAATGATACAGGATCTGGGATGGGAATCATTACAACAACAGCGTTTATCGCTGCATCATGGGCTACTTACGAAATTACAATCGCCAAGATTCTCCTCCGAATGTGAAAATATGTTGTTGACTCCCACTTACATAGGTAGGAAAGATCATCAGAATAAAATATTAGAGATCAAAGCTCGAATGGAGAGATTCAGGTGTTCTTTCTTCCTGTGCGCTATAGATAGTATAAAGGTGGTTTGATGAACCCTTTGCTAGGCACTTAAATGTGATTTGTAGAGTATCCCAAGTAGATGTAGACTGACATCAAGGAATGTCCTGCATATTCCCGAATCAATTCTGACATCTTAATAAGATCTTTCCCTCCTTGATACTGTTATAGTTCTTAAGAATCTAATTACTGTTGCCTGAATTCTGCTGTACTAAAGTATATGCCCTTAAACCACAGGTGGAAATTGGCACAAAGTATTTATGATACAGGGTTCAATTTATTTTTATAGTATTTTGCAATCCCACAGTATCAGGATGCTGTCTGTATCATGTCAAGTACTTTTGTTAATCATGTTCCATTGGACATTGTCCTCCTTAGTTATTTGAAACTGAAAACTGATTGTAATTTTACACAATCATTCACACAACTACACACACACACACACACACACACACACACACACACACACACACACACAACCACCTTGTCTGGCTACTCCAGCACCACAAGCATCTAGACTGTACAGTGGTTAGCTACAGAGGTTCTCCTCCTATTGATATTTCAATGAATGTGTATCTTACATTTGGTTTTGCTCCGTAATGTTGCATATCTTTGACTTCTTGTATGTCAACTGTTCATCCATCATGCAATGCCTCTGATATTGCTGAAGGGAGTGGCAGGAAAAGTTAAGAGAATTTGAATATATCCATCATTACTATTCTTTTGTGTAACAGAACAATGCACTAATAATGGGGAGTCCAGGTTGGGATTCAATAATATAATGAGCATTAAACTTCATCGGAAGAAAATGGTGCATTCACACAATCACACAGACACATTTCACAGACACACAACCATCATCTCTGGCCACCATACTCAGAATCAGTGGCCAGAGATGACAGTTGTGTGTTTGTGAAGTGTGCTTGTGTCAATGCTCTCTTTTTTGATGAAGGCTAATGTCCCAATAGCTTAAGCATTGTATGTGAGAGTGTTTTTTATGTCCCTGTTACAGCTTATCATACATCTTTGTGGTGAGTTGTAAACTAACCTCATTGTACGTTAGAACTATGAACTAAATTCCAGAAAAGAAAAGATAAAAATTAATTGATGTAGCTCCAGGAATTGGGACTGCAACTGGTCAAGTTTCAATTCAAAGTATGAAGTAACACATGTTTATTCAGGAGTTGGGGACTTTTTATTCAGTAACTGGCATATATGACTGTTTCTACAGTTAACTTAGATGGATGTTATGCCATGGCCTGAAGATATAAAACAACATAAACTTTATGGCTGTTGGTGGATAAGTTAATGATTTGGAATTAAAAGATAAAAATCAGGTGAACAGTATTATAACTGGTTTTTTTTTTCAACCATCATGCTGTATCACATTGATGTGTCATGAGATTTTATAATGTCTTCCAATCTTCTGCTGATAAAATGTATTCTGGATAGATACAGTGAAATCAGATGTGAATGTGAGGTACTTCTATTGGGAGGATATCCAGGAATCTAAAAAGACAGAAGGAGATCGTGGATGCTTTTACAGCACATCAGGGGAACTATATCTGGGAAATGTTGACTAATAATTATATTATCATTGGAATAACTCTTGTTTAACAGTCCCTCTTCCCAAACAATTCAGTGGAGTGTTACCTGGAATTCATTGATATCTTCTGACTTCAATTCACTGGTGGATTCAGGATTTTTGTTTGAAGGGGCTTTACTCAGTTGAGTTAGAAAACAATGGACTTTTGTATGAGGCTAGGGTGAGTCAAGGATGGGCTTGATCCCTTTAAACCCTGCATCCCCTCACTCATACCTCCCCCACTATTGCTTGTATTGAAAGTTATCCTTTTCAGTTTGTTTATTGTCTGTACAATATATAAAAAACAAAAGATCACTACTTTATTCCAATACTTTTTCAGTATCAAGCACTGTATTGCCTCCATTTGCTACAATTATAAAATGAAATCAGTAAGAAAATAACAGTGCTCACTGACAAAAAGATGCATAGGAGAAGTACAAAAGAATTATTGCAAAACACTGCTGCTGAATTTGATGTTGGGAGATTGGAAGAATAATCTATGTTGGGCCATTTTTCACTATACTGCCATAGTGGTCTATTGAATAAAGAAACTGATGACAATGACAGCCAATTGCAGTTTGTTGGAGCACTTGCAAACATTCCAGGATGTTCAGACATTGTTGTTTCAGACAAATGGCAGCTGCAAAATGACAACAAAGATGACTAAGCTATGACTTTGAATGATGTAATTATTTATGTTTGCTGATTTTTAGACAGGGGTGATAGACCAAAGTGATGATAGATTAGTTGAATAATTTTGTATTTAATATGAATACATTAAAGTACATACAATGGCACAACACAGATGTATAAAATAATAGTTTATTTAACAACTCACTGAGCTGCTGACACACGAAAAACAGACTATCATCTTCACACAATTTAAATTTTTGGCCATGGCCTTCATCAGAAAAAGAAACACAATCACTCAGACAACTATTCATTCACAACCACCATCTGAAGCCACCCTAGAGCCACAGACATCTTGATTGTGTGTGAGGAGGGGAGTGGAGGAAGAATGATGCCAGGTAAGGGTGGGGATCTAAAGTTCTGTGTTGTATGATGGATTGTATAGGCTCTGATTGGTGGGAATGTGATATGTGGCATTGAATACAGTGAAGGGGTGGGAGAGTATAAAAGGGAGGTGTAGAGGACTGGGGAGGACTGAAATAATAAGGAAAAAATAAAATAAATTAATTAAGTGAATATTGTAAGGGATGACACACAGTTGCAAGGAAGACTAGAATTATAGGGATACAGGATAATGAGGGGAGTAGGAGGGGGGGATGGGATGTTATCTCAGGCTGAGGCCATGATGTCTATGGGACCACAGAATGTGTTGCAGCGACAACTCCCATCTGCGTAATTCACAAGAGCTGGTGGTGAAGGGAAGGATCCAGATGGATCAGATAGTAAAGCAGCCATTGAAATACAGAGTGCTGTGTATAGCCACATGCTCTTCGACAGGGTGGTCCATCTTGCTTTTTCTACAGTTTGATGGTGGCCATTCATCATTATGGACAGCTCGTTCTCAATCAAACCAATATAAAGCACTCTGCACTGATTGCAACAGAGTTGGTAAATCACATGTCTGCTTTCACAGGTGGCCCCAAACACTGATTTGGTAGGATAAGCTTGTGACAAGACTTGAATAGGAAGTGCTGGATGGGTGAATTGGGGCTGTCTTTCTGTGGAGTTTTCCATAGGGATATGATCACCATGACAGGGGTCTCGGTTTTGGTTTGGCATAGGGATCATCAAGGATATTATGGAGGTTGGGAGGGTGAGAAAACACCATTTTAAGAGGGATCAGAAGGATCTTGGGTAGGATATCTGTCATTTCTGGACAGAATGATAGATAATCAAATGTGATACCACCACAGACTGGAACAATTTATAACACCAGGCAGAAAGAATATTGGTCAAATTAATGCTAGTTATTGTACTTTAATCTCATCTTCTTACAAATAAAGAAGAGTGTCCCTTTGCGTGTTTGTTCACAATTCATACAAATCTAGTTTTACACTAATATTGATGAAATTTTTCATGCTTGCCCATCAAAACAAGAGGATTTCATATGGTGGATGGTGGAGGGTACTTTACTTATTGACTTTGATACATACCTACAGTTTTATTCATATCCTGAAGAAATTTTGCACACTTGGCAATCAAAACAATGGACTTTTACACAGTTGTACTAATTATTAGAAAGTTTTCTCATGTATAATGTTTTCATGGAGAGGTTTTTTTTATAAACCACAAGACAGCATATGGTGCATGGCAAAGAGTAGCTTGCAATAAACTTTTGCAATACTGATCATCACAAAAGTTGACCAGATATATGTGAGTTTGTATAGATAGGGGGAGGTGGATATGAACTGAAGAGATGGAATGGCAGAGAAAGAACAAGGAGATGGAGGGAATGTCAGGGCCAAAGTGGTGGGCCAAGAAGGAAGGAGCAGATGACCAGAGGAAGAGGGGGGAGAGAGAGAGAGAGAGAGAGAGAGAGAGAGAGAGAGAGAGAGAGAGAGAGAGAGAGAGAGAGAATTGGAGGGGCAGTGGACTGCAAGAGTATGTAATATGGAAATACCCAAGCTTTCAGTGTGTGTTTTTTTTTTTTTTTTTTTTTTTTTTTTTTTTTTTTTTTTTTTTTTTTTTTTTTTTTTTTTTTTTTTTACAAATAAATGCCCTAATAATTTTGTTAGGGATCAGTTGTAACAGTCTGCTCATATTAAAATGATATTTTGTAGGGCACCTTTTGGATTATTCTATCATGCAGCGTGGTTCACGCAGCCTCATCACAAGGAGGGATTTGAAGCATTCCTTGACACCATAGTTGCAATGGATGATGTCTGGCTGGTGACAAACTGGCAAGCTATACAGTGGGTACGACAACCTACACCGCTTTCAGAGATCAAGAATTTTCCTCCATTCCAGTGTAACTACGCGGTAAGTACAACTGCAACTGACAGTCTCAAAGTTAACAAATAGACAAATCATAAATATTCAGCACTGTGGCAAAGAGATAAGTATTGTCAGTATTAATATAGGTGGAAATTTTACATAGCAGTATAACATTTTCAAATGTCATAGTTAGATATTAATAAAATTATTTTGAGGAATGAAGGATTGACCCACATGACTTAATATCATTATCTGTCCACATTTCATAATACTGGATTCAACATAACACCATACCATCATGTTTTCCTGATTATTTTAAGTTTTAATTTTCAGATTAATATCCTTGTTTCCAAAAATACTAGGTTTACCTCATTGGGATAATCAAATTGTCCCTCAGATTGCTAATTAGGTACAGACAGGTAATGTTTCAGACATAAAATTATAGACAAATTTTATTTAACACTGTATCCAGAAAGAATAAGTAGACTTAAGACTTGTTTCCCCAGATGGAAGGCCATCTGCAAAGAATGGACAGAACTGAAAATTAAACAGTGGACAGCGAGCCAAAAGTATTGAATTTTTCTTACATAAATCAAACCCTGCTAGGGTAAGAGAAATGTATTTTATACCAATCTGTTGAAAGTGGGGATGATATATATAGAGTAGAACACCGTTTTTACACTTTTCAAGAGACTTCATTGAAACAATGTAAAATGTGGTAAATAATGTTTTGAACAATGAAATATGCTTACTTGATCACTCTTGCTTTTTCGTAGTTTGTTTGTGATATATGTACATAATAGGCATCAAAATACTCGCCAAGAAGTTTATTACATAATAAAGGTTATCCAAATTTTTACCATTTTAAGTGCTAGAGAACTGATAATTTTAAATGTTCAAATGTTTGTAGAGTCTATGGGACTTAATTACGGGATCATCAGTCCCTACTGGTAATTTTATGGGAAGTAGATATTTTTGACGTAATTTCATTCAGCATAATCGATTAGTCAGTAAGCCTTTAATCGACATTAATTATTTACATAATAAAACTGCACAAGTTCCTTTCTTTTTGTATTTTTCGATGTTTTGCATGATGATACTCGAGAATTTATTTGCGTTCTTGAGTGCAAATATATGCGTAAGTATTTTTGTGACATTTGCATAGGGTCGTCATATCACAATATTATCGCTTTTTGAGGTTATAATGTACCGTGTCCCCTTCCATGTGCAGGAAAACATCACACAAGCAATTCATCAGTCTCGCCGTTTATAAAATGTCACAAAAAATACTTAGATAAATATTTGCATGTCACAAGATTAAATTCTGGAAACGCATCATGCAAAGCATGAAAAACTACCAGACGCAAAAAAAAAAAAAAAAAAAAAAAAAAAAAAAAAAAAAAAAAAAAAAAAAAAAAAAAAAAAAAAAAAAACCAAGCTGACAATTGGTGCAGTGGCTGTAGGTCCCTACACATGTTCCGATTTATCGTCCAACCAACCAAATTTGTAGCAGCCTACACACGTTCCAACCAACTGTACGCAGCAATTGCAGCACCTCACTGTTCTCTGGTGTCCGTTTGTTGAACTGTTTTTGTTTCCGCGTGTTCGAAGTGCAGACAGCAGACGATTGCAGGCAGAAAGTTGGTCGGGTAGTGCTACACACACACAGTTTGTTGGACAGAATGGTGGGGGGAATACTATACTCTGATCAGCCACCGCGTCGTAAGTCAACTAGGCGTATACTGCAAACAACGACATGCAAAATAAATGTTTGAATAAATGCAAAGTGTCAAAAAACTTGATTGTATAACGTTTAACACTATACTTTAAGGCAAAAGCCATGTCAGTGTCAATTTATGACAATTACTTCATGGTTTCAAAAAGCGTAAAATGTGAATAACATTGTGACCATAAGAAATTTGACAGGACTGACAAAAAATGGTGTAAATGGTGGGAGAATGTAAAATCCAGGAATGTAAAAATGGGGTATACAGAAAAATAAAAGCCATAACTGCATAAGTGAAAGGAATATAACAAAGACACCTACCTAGGAAATAATATGTAGCTTCCCATTCTGACACCTTGTGGATTTATTTATTATTTGTGTTTGATAGCTGTTGAATGTGAGATAGATATGGTAATATTAAATATACAGCAATTAAATTTACTGAACTATGCTCCATTGCTTTAAGGATCTTCTGTGGATGTGAAATTGACCAGACGTTATTGCCTTATGGTTTCAATACATATGAATTTGATCAAAGGTGAGCACTGTTAGCTGCATAGTCACTAGATGGTAGTATCCCATCAAGTGATCTCTCCTCGTGGTGCATACAGGATTTATTGAAAAATACATCACTCTTGGTAGGGTTTCTTATGTTTAAAAAAAAAAAAAAAAAAAAAAATCGTCTTTGCATTCGTCAAGATTCTGGAACCAACAGTGAGAGTTATATTCTTGGCACAACTGTTTGCATATTTTCTCTGGATATTTCACAATTTTAAAGGGTGTGGTTAGGCAGGAACCTAAAAAGTACAGCTTAAATAATATTTAGAATATTCGTCACTTATCATAAATATCTGCTGTTTATTTCTGAATAGATTGCCATTTCCAAGGTTACTATTAGATGGCAAACCTAACAGTATAGCTTAGATTGCTGTAAGTGAAATGAGCAGCAAAGATATATCCTTTTTCATTGTTATAAATATGTACTTGATGGAGTATAGAGTATGGAGTATATGGTGAGAAGGTTCTGCATATGCATAAGATAAGGTGCAGTTGCTGGCTATAGTCTTGTGTTCACCACTGACTCATCTCATCTATGTAACTGCTCTCTTCAGTCTGGAACTTATTAAGGATGAATTAAGGAATGAATGAATAAATAAATAAACTTTTACAGAAATATTAACGTGTACTTAAGTCATACATGTGATCAGCTATATGGAGAAACAAAATATTTCATCAGAAGAAATTATGCCATTTGAAATTATGCAATTTTCTTCCTTTAGAAAAAGAGACCCAGTGTGTGATAATACTTTGCTAATATTAATATAATACTGATGAAATGAAGAGTAGCAAAAATTACACATTATTTCCTACTTTCCATAAATTGTAGAGAGAATTATGAACAAAATTCAATAAAACATTTCTTTCTTTCTTTAGACAACCTAAGTGTATTACTATTACTATTGGCAATACTTAACAGTGACAATGTTTTCATAATCATAACTATTATAAAGCAGATGTTATTTCACCTTTCATGTTTATCAGAATCTAAAACTTTATGAAAACCTGAAATATATCTCATGAACTTCTATTGACTATTCACGATGTCAAAAGTGTTGGCAAGTCATCCTAATCCAAGTCAAATTGACTGAACCCTTACCAAGACTGATTAAGTTGTATCCAAAGAGTAAAAATTTTTCATAGTATTCTAGTCTTTCTAGTACAAATTGGATTAGTAATAATAGTATAAACACACACATAAAAAGCATAAATGTATGTACAAATGTAGTACCATCCATCATGTCAGCTGCAGTATCCACTGTGAACTTCTAGTTCAATGATCAGTCACTGATGTATAATCAGCCATTAGTCCAGTGGCGTATCCAGGATCATGGTCTGGTGGGGGCTGAGGTCAATCTGAGCTTTTCTTAAAAAAAGTCACTGTGCAGTATTGCGCCTTTCTATTTGCTTTCCACTCTCCCTCTCTCTAAGCATGGTCTGGAGGCTTTGAGGCTGCAGCATGATCTGTGGGGTTTCAAGGACAGTCTGAAGGGGGCTACAGCCTGACAGCCCCCCCCCCCTCTGGATTTGCCACTGGTATATCATTGTAACAGGCTCTTTTGGTGCAGGCAGGGCGGCCAGCATTTCTTTGCTGTGTCCCCATATGTTACATAGTACCAGCAATAAGGATATGCTGGATGCACGAATGGCAGAACAGAAGGAAGTGCTGCCTGGCATTTGTTGTCATCCTGTGCATATCTGCATATGCAGGCAATGTGGTGGAGCTGCAGGAAGCATTGGAAATGGGTGAAAGTGAGTGCTGGCTCTCGAGAGGCACTGGCATGGGTGATATCGTGTGTGGATTTCCTCGTACATTAGGTGAAGGATAGATTCGTGACTAGAGCTAGTGAGGCACTATATAATTGTGTTTTTTTTTGTGATCTTGTACTTTAGAGCTGGTGGGAGTGAGTAGTAGGTCACAGATGAGTTCATTGTGCTCGTGCAGGTAAGTCATGAGACACAGAAACTTTAAATTAGCATCTGTCACATAGTTCACTTCAAACATATATTCCACCAGGGTAAACCAAATAGTGGAATATCCTTTGAGAGTGCTGTTAGTTTTGGTAGGTGTTCCAGTGACAGAGAAGGAAAACTAGTAGGTGAGTATAATTTCCGATTATGCTTCGCTAGCTGAGTATGCAGCTGCTGAAGGTGGATAGGGACCACCTAATGTGATGGTAGGCCTTGTGCATAAGTGGAAGCTATAGCAGCAAAAGCTAAACTTTTTGTGTCCCATGAACTGTGGACCCAGTGCTGTGTCGAGAAATTGGCTAACGCTGGGAACACATAAGGCCAACACAGAAGACATAGCTGGTGTTATGTGGTGAGTGGGTAGATGAACAGCAGGAACTGAAAGCTGTGTGGTTGTGGATCCAGAAACTGATATGGTTGTGGCCCATAGTGTCAGAGTTTTTGTGGCGAACTGAGGGGCACAGAAGGCATATCTGGTGCTGTGAACTGAGCAGATAGCTGGGTGGTAGGAAAGTCACAAAAAATACATTGGAATCAGTTATTGGTGAGCCACTTCTAACACTCATAGGAGTCACTTGAGAAAAGTTGGAGCATAGGCTAAAAAAAGTCAGAAATGTTAGAGTTGTTGCTTGAGCACAACTGTATTGGTAAGGTAGCCAATTGCCAAACATAACTGCAGAGTGTTCTTGAGATGTGGGTGGTGGGAAGATGGTGACTGTGCAAATGGCACTACATTAACAATCATATGGCTAGGAGAAATGAAATTTACAGTTTGTAAAGTAGCAGAGTCATTAGCACTGTAAAACACATATTGTTCATTTCATTTACACATTTGAAAGTCACTCAGCAATGAGCACTCACAGGAGATGTGAAACCCAAGTATATCGTGAGGTTAGGTGTTGTTACCTGTACAACTTCTTACGCAGGCAGTAGATCATCAAAGCTTAGCATAACAGCTGCAGCAGACAGATGGGTGGAAATCCTAGTGGCGTGGAGGTGATGAAACTAAAATGCTACTGAATTTAGGTATTCACATCCACATTGTCGATGTTGTTAAGCATTGTAGAGTAATAGTAGTGCAGTAATCACAATAAAGCACTTGAAAGCTAGGAATGAAAGAGTTGGGGGTCACCACTGTGGGAATTTGACTTGTAATAATAGTACAAATACCATTTATCCACTTAAATTCATATATTTCACTTTTAACTATTACAGAGCTGTCAAACAAATGGTAGAATGAACTAGACTAACTTGATGCAATGTCATCAAAGATCTTCTGCAAAAGAAACAACGTCTTTGTAGTACTGATATCTTAGATAATCTCGACAGATGCCCAAAAGATTTCAGATGAGTTTATATGATGAGCTGCATGAGCACCATTATGATCAAGATGTGTTTCTCAGACCACAGAATTTGGGGAAGATAAGTGGAAGTGTATTGTCTTCCAGAAGGTATGGGTTACTTGCAAAGGGGAGGGGTAAAATAAGAGTAGCTCTGTTTAAAATCACTTTCTTCAAAATTCTCCAAGAAGAAAATAGCTGTGGTTTCTGTGAAAGGGCATGCCAAATTTATTTCCAAAATACAAGTTTGAGGACATCTAAATAAGAGACCAATACTAAGAATTTCAGGTGGCCTCCACTTAATGGAACTGCTGTCAGTTATTATTGCAGTGAGTTTAGATGGCCTTCATGTGTGGCACAGCAGTCAGTTGTGATCTTACTCTTCAACTTTGATCTCTGGGCCCCCAAGATATTATAACAATAGTTTAACAATATTATGACAATGAGCCTGAGCGAAAGGGCTGTAGCACCAGAGATGAAAGTCGTGTGTGTGTGTGTGTGTGTGTGTGTGTGTGTGTTTGTTCAAAGGCATTGGCCAAAAGTTAAGTGATTGTAATCCTCATTTTATTGTTCTTGTATGTTTGTCACCTTTATGATGAGTTATACTATCTTGGCCAAAAGTTAAGTGATTGTAATCCTCATTTTATTGTTCTTGTACGTTTGTCACCTTTATGATGAGTTATACTATCTTTATCACAATATTGTTGTAATTCAAACCTAGAGTTTCCATTTCTTGTTACAACAGTAATTAGTTCTTCATAACTGCCTCCTCCATCCTACCATCCTACCACCACCTTGTGGCATCAAAATGGCAAAAGCTTAGTCTCTGACCCCTCTGCTATCTTATTCCATGTCTCCTCTTTTCTTTAATGAAGGTAGATAAATAGAAAAGCCAGAGCAAGTTTTTATATGTTTTTGAAATATGATGGTTTGAAGGCAAGTTAAATTTATCGCCTAGCATTCTTTCTTAGATGAACTGAATACCTTGAAACAGTTTAAAGTGATTAAAATATTTGAAAACTATCTTTTAAAACTTTCGGCTTTTTTATTTAATTTTAATTTTATTTATTTATTCATGTAATTATTTATTTATATTAATCATGTTCCATTCCTATATATCAAACTTGTTTGATATACTTCAAATTTGGTGAGAACATAAATAACATTCCAGTCAGTATTTGATCAGCCGTTATGTATTCTTACCTTTTGCATAACTGTATAATTAATTTGCTTATATGTCTTCTACCATTCATTTTTCAGAATGAAATATTTTATGGTTTCTTAACTTGATGACTGTATTTAGAAACAGAAAACTGTTAGAACTATACACAAAACTATGAATGGTTGCACAGCAGAGTAAAAGTAATGTTCCAATAATGAAGACATGAATAATATGTTATGAATAAAAGTTACACAAGGCATGATGGCACAGTAGCATATCTCATATCTTTGTCTCTGCAATGGATATTCACATTTATTGTAACTACTACCCCCCCCCCCCCCCCCCCCCGCCCAGTGATGCTTACATCTGATTAGGCAGTATTATGGATGTTGGTATCCTCATGGAGACACCTCACTCTTCAGCTGTAATGCAGAGCACTGGAGGAATCTGTGGGTGGTAGTCGTCATTTGTCTAAATTGGATGACACAACTATGCTGTGGCCAGCTACAAAGCAAAAGAAAACTTTGCCACTTCTTTGTGCAGATTTTCCTGTAGCGCTGCTGCTACATAGGTGCTAAGGTAGAAGTGGTGTGGGGAGCTATCCGTGTTGACCATACTGATATTAGAACTGGGTGGACAGGGTGATGAAAAATAAACATATCCTGTAAGAATTTAAAACTTGTTGTATACTGTCTTTGAGTGAATATTGAACCCAATTTTTAACTGTTATTTATTAAATCTGACTATAAGTTTTTATTATTGGCTGGTTTATTTTTTGACAACTGCTTGCATATATAAAGACTAATACACACAAATTTGTTATAGGAAAGACCCAAGAAATGCAACAACCCGAAAGTGTGCAACCTCTGGCACAAATCTGGAGTTAGATACATGCGTACCTGCCAGGCATGCCCTGAGATTTATCCATGGACTGGGAAGACAGGAGTGAAGAACAGCCGTATTGATAATGAAATCTATGAAGAAACGTAAGAGTGAAATGCCTGTTTTGTCAGTAAGATGTTATGGCCACAGCTTGACAACATTGTTGTGCAGAATAAGCTCATTCGACGTCATTTATAGACAGAAGTAATCTGGTTCAATAAGTGCCTGTATTGAGTAATTGGCAATGTTTTTATAAGGAACTAAAAAATAGTCCTTTTGAACTGCAATGTTCCTTTAGAGAAAAATTCGAATCAACATTAAATTTTTATAGAAAAAGTGTTAAAGCCTTTTCTCCATTGATTTATGTTTTTACGGTAAAGATTTGTTGGTTATAGTAATTGCAGATCTTATGTTAATTATTCTGAACTTGTGACAAGACCTGCTGCATTGTGAATACTTATTCACAGGAACTACATTATTGAAATTTGTACATATTCTATTTAGTCAGTTGAAAGTAAAAGACTTTGTATAGTATAATACAGACGTTTTATATATGTATATGCCACACTGCAAAATAAGAAAAAATAAACAAATGTAATGTTTTGCAGTAATTGAGAAGTCTTGTGTACAAAAATGTGTGTTTGTGAAGTTTCTGAAAAATTCTCCTAATTAAGTGCCATTTAACAATTGACACAGCTCATTAACTGTTTATAATTTCAGAAGTACAAAATAGTTTCCTCAGTTATTCTACTTTGAGAGAAAAAATCCTGTTTAATGAGGCCTTATTCTGTTTTCACCCATTACTGGCATTTCGTCATAGACATTTAGCCTTATGACAGGACGAGTAGATCTTAAATTTGAGGAAATAAACTAAGAGATATAAATGGCACATCTTGAATTACATGAATATTATTGAAAATTCATTGAGCTATGTACACTGTAATGGGCAATGCCCTGTACTAAATGGTTTGTTCTAAGAACATACCAGTTTTATATTATTGAGTGGAAGTACAAACTTGGATGTCTTTAATAAATTTAAGACACTGGGTTAGTAACTGTTATTTATTGTTTTAATGAAAATGTAATAAGTTAATCAGTTTGAACTAAGTCTCCAAGAATGATATATTGGAAAGACTATACACCACGAACTTCAGTAACCATATACATAAAATTTTTATTTTTTTCTTCTTGAACCATTTGCTGAGTAATAAAGTTGTAGAAAATTTTTATAATTTTGGCCTTCAAACACAGATTTTTAAAATGTAAATTAATATTTATTCCAAAAATGTTAACCGATAGTAATTATGTTTACATCTGATAACTATCCTCAATCTAGTATATGCTAAGGGTTTCTTGTCATTTGAGTACATCATGCCAGGCATGACATTAGGTTACATGTGTTGAGGTACACAGTTCCTGGACAAGAGTATATTAGACAGTTTGTCAGTTTAACCTTGTTTTGAATTTACCTCTTGTGAAGATAATTCCAAACAAAATAGTAATGATTGTGTCTTTTTTTAAATTTTATAACATGTTGAACAGTGTAATATTAC
The DNA here is from genome assembly GCA_026315105.1 of Locusta migratoria. NCBI lineage: Eukaryota > Metazoa > Arthropoda > Insecta > Orthoptera > Acrididae > Locusta > Locusta migratoria. Next base: position 729,213,804 of record CM048744.1, on the reverse strand, counting down.
ACCTGTCCATGAAATTGTACATTTTTTCTGCCACCTATTAGCAGATAGTGTGTTTCGGATTACAATCAGAATTAAAGTTTTAAAGAAATTGTTGTCTTAAATTCAAATTTTTTAATTGACCTTATTTGTTGATTAATTATTGCAGAAGAACACATTGTAACTTCATGGAGAAGTTCTTTACCTTTTCATCAATATTGGTGGAATTATTTGTCATCTTTTTTAGTTTCAGACCTCTTGTTGCTAAACTGTAGCATTATTACATTTTCTTATGTATGTGATGAAATTGTATTATAATAGAGCAGTCCAATTAGGTTTTTTAATAATAAATACCATTTCAAATGAAATATGTTTTTTATGACTTCATTTATTCATAAAACAGAGATTAACCCCAAAAATGCACCATATATATTTATGAGAAGGATAGGTTGCTACTCACTACGGAGATGCCTCGAAGAGCCACAGAAAGGCACATGTAAAAAATTACAGCTTTAAAAAGCCTTCAGCCATTATAGCCTTCATTAGCCAGAGAAACAAACAAACACACACACACACACACACACACACACAAACAAACATGATCGCCGTCTCCGGTATCTAGGTCTCTGGTCTCCATGAAAATACCTGTCTTATTCACTATCCCACCACCGCCTACTCCAGTCCCATCACATGCATTTATTATCTCGTAAAAGGCAGGGAAATGTGAAAGCAGTCATGTTATCTATAAACTAAGCTGCAACCACCTTGCATCCTTCTATATGGGCATGACCAGCAACATGCTGTCTACCAGATGAATGTCCATCTTCAAACTGTGACCAGAAGACAGCTGGACCATCATGTTGCAGAGCATGCAGCACTGCATGATGTGGCTCACTTCAATGACTGCTACACTGCCTGTGCCAATGAATCCTCCCCACAGACATCACCTTGCATGAACTACACAGGTGGGAACTCTCCCTACAATATATCCTCCACTCCTGCAATCCCCCAGGCCTAAACCTTCACTAGTTCCTATGCCCACCACCCTCCCTTTCCCTCTCTTTCTTTGCCCACAGACTAGCATCATGTACATCTTCCATTCTGCTACACACTCCAGTCCCTCTTCTGCTCTTCCTGTCCATCAGACAGCACTGACATATCCCCCCACCCCCACCATGCATCCCTCCTCTCCCTTACTGCTTGCCTCTCCATGCCGTTTCCTCACCCGTACCACAGGTTGCTGTAGCCTCGCCCATTCTGAGTCCTGCAGACTGGCCACAGTGGCTGGAAATGGCAGACGTGTTTGTGAGAGTTTGTTTCTCAGACTGAGGAAGGCCATAATGGCCGAGAGATTCTTTTATGTGTGCCTTTCTGTGGCTCATGAGGCATCTCTGTGGTGAGTAGCAACCTATCCTTCTCATAAATATTGTTTAATCCTTCCAGGAATTTCCTTTTTTTTAAATATCAAATTCACATAAATATTCTACTAAATAACTGATTACTCATGCAGACCAATTAGTTCCAGTAGGAGATAACCAAATAAATATTTAACAATGGAGACATCCAATGAACCATAGAAAGGCACAAATAATAGAACATAATGTTAGAGCTTTTGACCGTTAAGGCCTTCGACTGTTACAGAGACCCAACATACACATACTGACACAGACACGACCGCCGTCTACAGCCACTATGGACAGTCTACAGTACCCAGCATATATGAGGTGAGAGCAACCAGCGGTGGGGGGGAGGAAGTGGCAAGGAGAGGGAAGAAGAAGGGGAGAGAGAGATAAATGGCATGGGTGAGGGAATACACCAATGCTATCAGACAAATAGTACAAAATTAAGGAAAGGGACTGAAATGTGTGGCGGGATGGGAGACAAATGTAAGTATAGTGTATCAGTAGGAAAGGTGTGGGGACGGAAGGATGGTGGTGGCAGGAACTATTGAAGTTTAGACCTGGGGGGATTGTTTGAGCGTAGGATATATTGTAGGGGGTGTTCCCAACTGCGCAATTCAGAAAAGCTGGTGTTTGTGGGGAGGATCCATATGGCACAGGCTGTGTAGCAGTCATTCAAGTGAGCCACATTATGCAGCGCTGCATGCTTTGCAACAGGATGGTCTAGCTGTCTTCTGGCCACAGTTTCACGATGCCCATTCATTCGGATAGAGATCTTGGTGCTGGTCATGCCCACATAGAAAGCTGCACAGTGGTTGCAGCTCAGATTTTACATAATTTCTTTCACAGGTTACCCTGCCTTTCATATGGTAGGAAATGTCTGTGACAGGACTGGAGTAAGTAGTGGTGGATGGTGGGATTGTTGAATCCGTCCTGGAATTTCCAATGTCCAAATTAATATTTATAATATCAGAATAGGTCCGAGCATAGGAAGAGAAAGATGAATTTTGGAAAAGCCTAGATGGAGTAACAATGGAAATACCAGACAATGATAGGGTGATAATCAGGGGAGATTTAAATGGACATATTGGTGAGGGGAGGAGTGGGGAAGATAGAATTCATGGTGGATGGAGTTATAGAGAAACAAATGCAGCAGGGCACAAAATTGCAGAATATGCTGTTTCTTTTGACCTAATGATCGCCAATACCTACTTCAATCATAGAAGAGAACAATGTACAGAAGTGGAGACCATAAAAGTCAGTTAGACTACTTGTTATACAGAAGGAAACATATAAAGGAAATAAAGAATATCAAGGTTATGTACAGTGAAAGTGTGGCTCTGCAACACAAGACTGAGATAAGTTTCAGAACATAAATGCTTATCCTGCTGAGAATGGCCTTTCAGACCATGGTGCTCAGCTTGTTACAGTACATGACATAACTCCATGCAGTAAATCAATCAGACTTTCAAAGTAGTCCATTCAATTAACAATATAAATATTTCAAACTTTAGGGAAAGCCTACCAGAAACACTATTGAACAATGGAGATGGAGTTGAAATAATTGATAACAAAAAAGTGATAGATCTTTTACTACAGCTTAGTAATAACATGAGTGTACTGATATGAGTCAGGGACTCTGTGAGGTGAAATCAGATGAGAAAAAGGATCTCAGTGAGATGAAATCAGATGAGAAAAAGGAACTTAGTGCAGTGAAATCTGATTTGAAAGAGGATATTGGTGTTATTAATGCTAATCTTACTCATTTGAATCAGAAGATTGAATCTGTAAAATTATATTTTGAAGACAAATTGGGAAAAGTAGTGCAGAGTATGACTGTAAAGGTAACATAGCTTAACTGTATAGGTAATACTGATAAGATTGGAGTTTGTGAAAGGACAGTGGAAAATGTTGAAAGGAAATGTCATAAACACTTGGAATTAGCAAAACAGTTTTACTCAGATACTAGAGATGTACTTGAAAGTCAAATTAAACAGGTTAAACTTGAAGTTGAGGATAAGATAGAAGCTGTAGAATCAAAGGTGGAAAGTAAATGTGTAGCTTTCATTGAATATAAATTTGAAGAAGTCAATGAACAAGTAGATTCTAAATTTGTGGAAATAGAAAGGAAAGTTAATAGGGTCCAGAACATAATCATGATGTATGCTCTGTATCTAGCACAGCTGTTTTGGTTAGTTGAGAGAAATTTAATGATTTTGAACTGTATGGACCTGTCCTTCCCCTTGATTTTATTCGAGAATTTGAAGATTTGCCTGTCATGTGGAGTAATAAGGAGAAGATGCCTTTTGTTAGGGGTTTTTTAAAAGGTGATGCCTATAGTTGGGCAGCAGAGGTGACTGTCTTTTGTAAATCTTGGGAAGAATTTAAAGATTTGTTTCTCAATGAGTACTGGCCCAGAGATGAGCAGCAAAAGAGAGTGTCAGAGTTTCATAATGGGGATAGGTATGACTCAAGAAGATGGACATTCAAAGGGTTTTGTCAGTATTGGATTAATAAGTTGTATTATTTAGACAAGAAATTGGGAGTAGAAGAGATAGTTAGAGGGTTGTAAGATAAATGTCCCCAGAAAGTTAGAGGATTACTAGTACCTGCCCCCAGAGACAGCATTAAGAATTTTCTGGATTATGTGACTAGGGGAGAGCAGGTGAAGCTTTCTATAGAAGATAGGAGGAGGGTCTTTGACAACAGGAATCAAGTAGACTTGTTCACTGCCGTCTACTTTGAGCCAGTTAACAGGTAATTGATTTTATTGCTTTATTACTATTATTTTCACATTGTAGTGGCTTGCAGAATTATAAGCACATTAGAAATATGTGGTATGGAATTATCTCATTAATTTTGACTAACATTTAGGAGAGTTTTTCCTTATATGAAAAACTTTTTAAAAACTGAATTTTTTTATTCATATCACAGAATTAATAGTAAGAGAAGAAAAAATAAATATATTTTCATAAGTTTAATTGCTGGGGACAAGGCCCCCCCCAAAAAAAAGGGGGAAAAAAGTCACACAAGCTTCTCATTTTTTACTGACCTGTGCTGCAGTGTCTGAGGCTAAACTATTTAAGCATATTTTTCTTTCAGTTAACATAGAAAATTCAGGGTACCATTTTGCAGACAAAGAAAATTGTCTTCAAATGATTCAGCAAAATGTTCATAGAAATGTTTTTCCTCTCAGGTTCCTAAAAAAGAACTTAGTTCATTCTTACTTTAATCACAGATGTGAGGGTAGCATTGTAATTGGTCGCCACCTAAGAAAAACTAGTTCATAATTATTTTCTTGTTATAGATCATTAACACATCATGAGTGACCAACACACATGACCATCAATCCAAATTATTTGGCACTGCCGTGCTTCTCGCTATGCTCAACACACACAAGAGTTTGCAGGCTTGAAGTCGTGGCATGACAGTCAAAATTACTTGTGAAAGGATGTAAATATCAGTAGACTACCATTTCAAAAACTTTTCTGTAATTTTAGCTCCATTTCACTAACTTTAACATATGGTCTAAAATGCATAGAACAATAAGCTGCCAGCAATCTAACATTTTCAATACACTATTTGTAAATCAAGTGCACATACTTGACAAATAACGTCATTTGAAAATGACTGTTATGAATTATGAAAAGTTGAATGTTTTATTCGAAAGCTAATTTATTTTACTACAATGTATCAAAAAATCAGATTTTTTAACCGTATACTTTGATCAAAATCGAGTGAGGAGCTTTACAAAACTAAAAGCTTGTGTGGAATTAAAAGTAAACTTTTTATTTTATCACAGGCAAGGGAAAGCTTGGAAGGAAAAAAATAAGTTCATGAAATGATGTAGTGTGGTCTTGTATACTGTCAAAAATTTTTACAATGTGAAAATCGAAAGAGTGGATTTTACCCTTTTTTTCGTCTTGGCTCAGCCTGGCTCGCAGTGTGAACACGCAGGTCAGCGGCATGCACCGACTAGACTGAGGTGATGGGTGATGGAGGGTCCATCCAGTGTGGGAGATTGGAACAGGGAATGGAAGGAGGGGCATTGAGAGGTGTAGGACACCAGATGCACTTAAAGATGCCATGATCTTTGAAGAGTTGGTAGAAGAAGCTAAGGCAAGGTGTTTGATTAAGATGATCTTTACAGGAGCACATGGGTCGTCGGAACAGGGCTGGAGGTATAGGACAATCAACGTTTTGTCCCGCAGCTGGATGGACTCATCGTCCTCTGGATAGGCGGAGATGTCCATGGCATATGTGATGTACGTACTGCATTGGGGGCATGGGAATCGGTGAGGAGCTTTGTCATCAGTGTAGCACAGGATTGGGAGGCGCTGGAGATGGGGGCGGAGAAAAACCTGCATACGCTGGCATGTTGTCCGGCACGATATGCGGCGTGACGTGCATTGCACTGGGAGGTGGCTGCAGGTGGGGCAGAGTCTGCCTGATCACTGCCTAAAACTTGGTCATCACATGCATGATCGGCACTCGGTAGGCCGTCGTCACACACAGGAACACTGTGTGTAGGTGAAACATTGTCACAAGCTGTAAAATCACTTGTTGGGTGGTTGTCTGTATCACCATTTCCTTACCGTTGGGGTGTCACATGCAAGGGAAAGTGTCCGCACAGGTTTCAGCCAGTTGATGGAGACCGTAACCACGTGTCTGTTAAGAGAAATGTCAACTGTGTTCTTGGATCGGCATAGGATGTGGTGTGGGCCAGAGTAAGGTGACTGTAGTCAGGGTGCACAGTGTCATCATGCAGCATTACAAACTCGCAGTTGTCCAGTGCTTTGTGTACACACACACACACACACACACACACACACACACGGTGTACAATGGGCATATGGTGGGGGTACCTGCGTGCCTGCAATATGTCCGTGTACACCTTCAACAAGCGTTGTGAGGGGTGGTCAGTGTCACCAATGAAATCCGCAGGAGATACAAGTGGTTCACCGTAAACTACCACAACCAGAGAGGTGCATAGGTTTTCCTTGTGTGCAGCGCAGATGCCAAGAAGAACCCACAGAAGGGTGTCATGTGAGGGCCGTTTTGATGGTGTGATGGCACCTCTCAACAAGCACGTTGCTATGTGGATGGTAGGTAGGCTGTCGTAAGGAATCTATTGGTGCCACACAGATCGCACAAGTTATTGAAAAGTGTCTACTCGAACAGTCACCTCAGATCCGTAGTAAGTGAGGACGGACAGCCAAACCGCAATATCCAAGTGTCAATGAAAGTACACATGACAGTTGCTGCAGAAATATCTTTGAGCAGATCGGCTTCAACGCATCGAGTAGTACAGTCAAACATTGATACTATGTAGTGAAACCCTTCCAAAATGCAAAGGGAGCCAACTGCCTAGTGGAGGCTGCGAGTGCCTATTGACTTTACTGCATTGGCATGATAAGCACACCCGAGTCCACGTCTGGCAGTCGCGTCACATATTCGGCCAAACGAATCATTCTGAAATCAACTTGAATTCAGCATAAACCCAGGGTGTAAGTGCCGTGAAGAGAACGGAAAATGCCTGTGCACATCACTGAAGGATCTAGGTGGCGCGCCATGGCAGTGGCAATGTCACAAAAGACTGGGATGCCCAAGCCATGTATTGAGTGTGGTTCAATGCGCAGTGAGGTGTCTGCAGAGCGAAGTAACTCTTGTATTTTGTTGTCAGTCTGTTGAAGGTGCATGAGTCTGTCAAAATTCACAGTTGCCACTATAGCGATGATGCGCAACATATAATCTGTTATGACATTGTCTGCACCGTGGACGTATCTTACATCGGTTGGAAATTGTGAAAAAAGTCTAAATGCTGCCAGCACCGAGGAAGGGGATCATCTGATGGATTACGTATATAATGTTGGTGAGTGGGTGGTGATCAGTATAGACAGTCAGAAGGCGGCTCTCAATGTTCTCTCTAAAGTATTTGATGACAGCATAAACAGTGTAGAGTTCCCTGTCAAACACAGACCATTTACACTGAGAGGGCATTAATTTTTTTGAAAAGAAACGTAACAGCTCAGAATGGTTGCCAACATGTTGTTGTGGCACAGCACCCACTGAAGAGTCACTAGCATCCATGGTAAATGAAATTTTAGCATCCGGAATGGGGTGTGCGAAAGTGACTGAACGCGGCAGTCATACCATCCGTCGAAGGGACCTTGCACTCGCCTGACGTGTTGTTGCCTGCTAGTGCATCAGTTAAAAAATGCTTGTAGTGAAACTGCATGAGGAATGTGATGCCTTAAAAAATTAATCATTCCCAGGAAGCGGCGCAGCTCTTTATATGTATCTGGAAGTGGGAGTTACAATATGAGTGAAACGCGGTTTGAAGTGGGGTGCGTGCCTTCGTCTGAAATCTTGTGTCCAAGGAAAGTGAGAGTTTCTTTGCTCAATTGAGACTTCTCATCATTAATACAGATGCCATTTTCTTGGATTGCCTTAAGTATGCATGTTAGATTTTCCTTGTGCTCATGCTGGGATGACGAAAAAATTAAAATATCATGGAGTTAAGCACAGCAAAAAGGGAACTGGAAGAGGACGGAATCAATGAATCACTGCCAAGTCTGTTCTACATTCTTTCAGCCAAAAGGCATGAAACAGTATTCAAAAAGTCCAAAAGGAGTAATGATAGCCATTTTTTGTATGTTGTCTGGTGCCATCGAAGTCTGATGGTATGCGTTGTCACAGTCAACCACTAAGAAAACTTTAGCGTCATGAAGCTGCTGTGCGAAATCTTGAATGTGGGGTATCTGGTAATTGTCAGTTATTGTTCTGGTGTTAAGTTTGTGGTAGTCACCACAAATCGGTAAGTGCTGTCTTTCTTTTTGCCAAATGAATGGGGGGCAACCAGTTGCTGTCGGAAGGATGCAATACCCCGCTGTCTAGAAGCTCCTGCACTATAAGTTTCACGGCCTGCAGTTTATGTGCTGATAACTGTCTTGCTTTGTGGCACACTGGAGGGCCCTCGGTCATATTAAGTCTGTGGAGAGTACCTTTTGTCACACTTGATACTATGGTTGTGTTGCAGTAAGCGAATCACTAACCTGTGTGGTCTCGGAAGTGTCGGTGGCAGAGGAGGGCAGTGTGGCGGTACACTCTGAGGCTGCTGCAGGTGTGGATGCCCTTGTGCGATAGCTCACCAGTGCACTGGAGATGACGTTGAGTCAGCAGTGCATGACTCATGACATCACTGTAGCGTCGCACTTGATGCGGACGCAAGTGATGTCCATAATAACAGTAGCCAGTATCGCAGAGAGGTGAGTGCACTCATACACAGTTGATGAAAGATCATCTTGTACACTATACCATCACTTTGCAGGTGCAAATTGTCAGCAGAAACATCATTGAGAAGGCGTGATGAATGGACGCCATTTGAAAGTCCAACAAAAATTTGTAATGCTTCAGGAAGTCAATTCCTAGCACAGGCATGTCAATCTCAGCGACGTAGAAAGTCCAAGGAAATATAGCATCCTGTGCAAATTGTAGTTGAAGTTGAGTAGTGCTGTAAACTCATATGGATGAGTTGTTGACAGCTTGCAACATACCCAGGCTGGGTTTGATGTTTGGCAACACAAGGTTGTGAGGAATACTGCTGACCTCAGCACCAGTATCCATCAGGAAATGGGTTTGTGATGACACATCGGTAATGTAAAGTCCACCTGAAGTAGTGTCTGGACAGGACGAAGGTGGAGCAGTGGCGCCTGTGAGAAATTGCATGGAGGAGAGGGGTGGGGCGGGTGGGGAGAAACATGGTGGCCTGCAGTTGAATGCTTTGTCGCCATGCTTTACGTGGAACCAACATAGTGGGTAGGTGGGAGTAGTTGTGACATACGTGGCAGATGGCGCACCCGGATGTGAAGGCATGGAGGTGGGGTTGGCCGAGGATGGCGACAGTAATAGCCTGTTGCCGACAGGTTGCTCTACTGTCTGTTGAGTAGCGTGCCACTTGTAAGTTCGTTCGCTGAAAGAGGTGTCTCCAGTTGTTTAACTCTGTGCGTCGGTGAATCAGAAATCAACTGGCAGTGACACATCACTTGGTATGCTCTGTCAGCATACACCAGACGAGTGTTGAGTGACTGTGTCGACAGTGCTAAGAGCTGGAGTTGTAGCTCGGCTGGCAGTTTGAGTAACCAGATAGCCCACAGTGCTGGGTCCAGAAGAAAGGAGTGATCCACCTGAGTCTGCAGGTGGCGCCAGATCTGGCCAGGGGTAGAGTCGTCAATGTTTAGTCCCTCAATAATGTGAGTCAATGCCCTGTCCGGTGAGCATCACAAGTGTCATATAAGAATCTCCTTCACACTGCAGAACTTTGGTGTGGGTGGAGGCGATACATTGATATCACTGGCCAAGTCCATCTGGTCATAGAGGTGTGTGACTAAACACAAGAATTAAGCATCCTTGCTTGTGATGTTGTATAACTCAAAGATAGATTCCACCAACACGAATCATTTGTCCAGTGGTGGAAGCTTTGGGAAATGTGAGTGGTGCGGATGTGCGTTCAATTGAGGTCCCACCAAGGTATGCAGATCATGAAGACCAGGCGTCATTATCAGATCATATGGTAGCATGAACGCAGTGTCACATAATGCGGCAGACGTGGTAGGAGGTGATGCAGCATCGACACCAAGCGTTGATGTCCACAATGCATCTTGCAGCGCGGCAGTGATGCCGGTTGTTGAGTGCGGGTTGTACGGTGGCACTCGTGTTGAACTGAAGAGTGGAACGTATGCAGATAAGTGCAATGTGGGTACCGCAGCAGACTGTGTCGCAACGAAGATGCCGGGTGTTGTGTGCGGATCAGAAAATGGGCATGCGAACAACTGTGGCGGTGCAGCAGGCAGTGTCAGGACACCAGGTACAACATGCACACTGATATGTGTGGCATAGGCACAAGCAGACCAATATGGCATCACATTTGTAGGAATCAAAGTACTTGTGTTAAAACACTGTGTGAAACACTTGTGTCCTTGGGCACACATTGGTTTCCTGTCAGAATGAGGCAACATGGTGGCAGAAGCATATGGAGCCAAACTCCATGCTACTTGTTGGAAAACACTGCACGGTGCAGTTGAAAGAGGTGAGTGCTCAGAATCATTCATTAAATTGTCCTTGAATTTAATGAGTGGTTCATCCTGTGCCGAAAATTGCGAAGGCTAATGGGGATCTGGAGCAATTTGTTCACTGTTGAAAGACATTGTTAGGCCATAATGGTATTGTTGTCTGATGCAGTTCCACAGGAAAAAAGCACAAAAAGTGAAGTTGTTTTTTACGCGTGACACAGTTGATGAATGATTTTGAGGTCACCACCATGGTGTTTACCAACACTACCATATAATAATGCACAGAAATGCTGGAAGAAAATCAATTTATTTGCATACTACTACCAACAGACACGTTTACACTTTAGCTTACAGAGAAGCACTGACTGTTTTGCTGCTGAGGCAGTGATCGTGTACCTCGACCAAAGAGGTTACTTTTGGCTCCTGTGTGTAATATCGATTCACGGGATGCCACAAGTACCTCACATTCCTTCATTTTATCTAGGTCGCATCTTCTAATTTTCTTATCTTTCTGCAGTTCCTTCAATTTCAGTCTGCAGTTCATAACCAATAAGATATGGTAATTTGAATTTAGAGGGAAGTTTGTTGTTGTTACGGTCTTTAGTCCGGAGACTGCTTTGATGCAGCTCTCCACCCTAGTCTATCCTGAGCAAGCCTTTTCATCTCCTCATAAGAACGGCAACCCACATCCATTTGAATCTGCTTGGTCTCCCTCTGCAATTTTTGCCCCACACACTTCCCTCCAATGCTAAATTTACGATTCCATTATGTCTAAGATTGTATCCTACCAGTCTATCCCCTCTTTTAGTCAAGATATGCCAGAAATTCCTTTTCTCCCCAATTCTGTTCAGTACCTCATCATTAGTTACACAATCCAACCACCTAATCTTCAGCATTCTTCTGTAGCACCACATTTCAAAAGCCTCTATTCTCTTCCTGTCTGCACTGTTTATCATACAATGTTTCACTCCCGTACAAGGCAACACTTCATACAAATGGCTTCAGAAAAGACTTCCTTACACTTAAATTAATATTCAATGTTAGCAAATTTCTCTTTTTCAAAAATGGTTTTCTTCCCACTGCCGTTCTGCATTTTATATACTCTGTACTGCAACCATCATATATCTACCAAATAACAAAACTCATCTACCACCTTCATTGTTTTGTTACCTAATCTAATTCCTTCAGCATCACCTGATTTTCTAAGACTGCATTCCATCATCTTTGTTTTGCTCTTGTTAATATTAATTTTATATGCTCTCTTCAACACACCGTCCATTCCATTCAACTGCTCTTCCAGGTCCTTTGCTGTCTCTGATAGAATTACAATGTCATCAGCAATACACATTGTTTTTATTTCTTCACTCTGAACTTTAATTCCTATTCCAAATTTTTCCTTGCTTTCCTTCACTGCCTGTTCGATGTACAAATTGAATAATATTGGAGAAAGGCTACAACCCTGTCTTACTCTCTTCACAACTAATGCTTCTCTTTCATGCCTTTGGAGTCTAATAACTGCAATCTGGCTTTTGTACAAGTTGTAAATATCTCTCCTTTCCCCATATTTTACCCCTGGTGACTTCAGAATTTGAAAGAGTGTATTCCAGTCAACATTGTCAAAAACTTTCTCCAGATCTACAAACGCTAAAAATGTAGGTTTGCCTTTCCTTAATCAATCTTCTAAGATAAGTCATAAAGTGAGTACTGCCTCCTGGGTTCCTACGTTCCTCCTGAATCCAAACTTATCTTCCCTGAGGTCAGCTTCTACCAGCTTTTCCATTATCCTGTCCATAATTCATGCTAAAATTTTGCAACCATGCACTTATCAAACTGATGGTTCTGTAATTTTCACACCTGTCTGCGCCTGATTTCTTTGGAATGGGGATTATTAAATTTTTCTTAAAATCTGAGGGTATTTCCCCTGTCTCATACATCTTACAAAACAGTTTTGTCATGGCTGGCTCTCCCAGAGACTTTAGTAGCTCTGAGGCAATGTCATCTACTCCCAGGGCCTTGTTCCAACCAAGGTCTTTCAGGGCTCTGTCAAATTCATCTCTCAGTATAGTATCTTCTATTTCGTCTTGATCTTCTTCCTCCTCCCTTCCTACAACATTGTCTCTAAGTTCAATTCCTTTGTAGAGTTCCTCTATGTACTTTTTCCACCTTTCAGCTTTCCCTTCTTTGCTGAGAACTGGTTTTCCATCTGAGTTCTTGATATTTGTAGAGCTGTTTTTCTTGTCCACAATGTCTCTTTTATTTTCCTGTAGGCAGTATCTACTTTTCCCCTTCTTATACATTCTTCTACAGATTTGCATTTGGCTTCAAGCCACTCCTGCTTAGCCATTTTGCACTTCCTGTCAATCTCATTTCTTAGTTGTCTGTACTCCATTTTGCCTGTTTCATTTACTGCATTCTTATCTTTTCTCCTTTCATCCATTAAATTTAGTATTTCCTGTGATACCCAAGGATTTTTTGTTTGTCTCTCCTTTCTACCTATTTTGTCCTCTGTTGCCTTCACTATTTCATCTCTCAATGCTACCCATTCCTCTTCTACTGTTTACCCCCCCCCCCCCCCCCCCCCACCCCAACCGTTTCTGTCAATTATTGCCTAAAGCTCCCTCTGAAATTCTTAAGAATTTCAGGTTCCCTCAATTTATCCAAGTACCATCTCCTTATTTTCCTACCTTTTTGCAATTTTTTCAGTTTCAGCCTACAGTTCATGACCAATAAGTTATGGTCAGAGTCCATACCTACCCCTGGGTATGTCTTATGTCTTACTGTTTAAAACCTGGCTCCGGAATCTATGTTTTACCATTATAAATTCTATCTGATACCTTCCGGTGTCTCCTGGTCTCTTCCATGTATACAACCACCTTTGATATTCTTAAACCAGAGGGAAGTTTATTTATTTATTTATCTCATTTGATCTGAATTTACACAATGTGTACAGATATCAGACATTGTGTATTATACATAGCACCTTGAGGATAGCTGTACATAGTATATATAAATTAGGATTTTCATGGTCATTTTGTATTAAATATAATAGCTTAAGGGTAACTATACATAGCATGCTTAATAAGGTATTTTCTAAATAGATGACAATAATGTATTGACACAGTCTGTAGTGTTATTGTTCCATGCACTGTTTTACAGAATAAAAGCAGTGGGACAGTAAGTAAGACCTCAATGTTTTTGCAAATTTTTGGTTGTCATCAATTTCTATTATGTTTATGGGTAGCTTTATTAAAAAGTTGTAGGCCCATGTGGAGTGGTCCCTTTCTACATAGCAGGGTGGTAGTTTGTAAAACATGCAAGTTTGATTTTGATGTGGTGTCATGATAATGTATTTCAGCATTTTTCGTGAGTCTGTGCTCACTTGGCATTATGTGGCTTTTTAGGAATCTTATTGTCTCAAGTGTACAGACATGGCAGTTGTAGGATCTCCAGCTTCCTGAATATAGGTTTACATGAGTCTCTAGCTTTGTTGCCATTTATTATCTTCACAGCTCTCTTCTGTATTCGGAAGGTGTTAAGGGAAGTTGGAGAATTTTCTTAGAATATCACACCGTATCTTAAGTGAGCCTGAATGTATGCATAGTATTCACGTATTACTTTCTTCTGGCCTGTACATGATTTCAATATGCTCAGCACATAGCATCCAGTACTTATTTTGGCATTAACTTTTTCAATATGGCTGTCCCATTTTAGATTATCTTGCACCCATAAACCCATAAATTTGAAGTCAGAACTGGTATCTACTTGTTGGTCATAAACTATAACAAGTGGTTAAGAGGAGTTGTCATTCTGTCAGGTATGGAGACTGTCTTTTTTGTGTTAATAGGTAACTTGTTGCTTGTGGTCCAATTGCTGAGTTGTTCGGTAGCTTTATTCACTGCTTTCTGAACTGCCACTGTGTTATCTCCTTTGAGCAGTACAGTTGTATCATCAGCAAATATAATGATTTTGTGGGCGTCTACATTCATATTTAAATTATTAATGTACAGGAGGAACAGTAGGGGCTCAATACGGAGCCCTGTGCCACACCTTGTTTCATGGGCTGACTACTAGAAAGGATTTCTGTTACTGAATATAGTTGTTAATAATATAGTAAGGACAGTTTACAAACTCACCGCAAAGACATGGCGATGAGCTGCGACAGGCACATACAAAAGACACACACATACAATACTTTCAGCTATCGGACATGGCCTTCTTCAGAAAATGGAACACTCATGCAAACACTCAGGCACACAACACAGTCATACAACCATCACCTCCGGCTGCCACACTTCGAATGACACAGATTTCCAACTGTATATATTTTCAAGTTTGTCATCTGAATCTTTTATTTCCTCAGTTTGCATGTGGGGACTGTGTACAGGAATATCACTTACACATGAATGGAAGCAACTTGGTAGAAAACTCAGCACTTAATATTTCTAAAACAAAAAATCTGAATTCATTGAGGTCCTCTGGTATGAGTTATTTCATTATATGCATGCAGTACACATCTCATTCATTGTCTCTTCCTCCCAACCAAGGACACATCCAACTTATATTTCTTCTTCACTGTAGTGTTCTAACAAACATTGCCACAGTTCCTGCAACTGCCGACAGTGCTGCTACTTAAGTTGTATATTATCAGCTATGACATACACCCAAACGTGAACACTCCACATATAAAAAAAGTAATAAGTCCCTATTCTCGCACAGGCACTGCTGTTAGTTGTAATCAGACTTGTAGATGGAAGTTTATCGTATTAACACAACCAAGCCTGTATGATCACACGTTATTAGTACCGAGTTAGTATGCTTGGAGCGCTGCAGCAAACAGTTATCTTTCTTGTGAACTTTCGATCGTCATGTAAACTAGGCATAAGACATGCCATGGATATGTCCCTGAGCTTGTTAGTTAGTAGACTGTTTAATTCATCAATTTTATTTCATAGAGACTGGTATTGTGGTAATAGATCTGTAGATTTGAATTGTATTTACATGTGGGTCTTGAGATTTTGACTACTGTGTCACTGTCATTCATAGATATTTTACTAAGTCCATATTCTAAGATTGAATGATTAATTACAGATACTTTGCATTTAGAGTTTTGTTTAGTTACAATTTTAATTTCACTTTGAATTTTCTTAAATGTTTTATCATTTTGACTACTGTGTCACTGTCATTCATAGATATTTTACTAAGTCCATATTCTAAGATTGAATGATTAATTACAGATACTTTGCATTTAGAGTTTTGTTTAGTTACAATTTTAATTTCACTTTGAATTTTCTTAAATGTTTTATCATTTGTGTCACTTTTGAATCTTTTAATTCCACAAGACCATCCCTTTCGGTATACTTTAGTTTCCCTGTTTTTTATTATTTTACACATATCAAAAAGCACTTTGCTAAGGGTCATTGGGCCCAGTCTACTTAAGTGCAGACCATCTCTACCTAAGCATATGTCACTCACAAATATGTTAGGATCGATGAATACTGCACCCAGTTCATCGCACTGTTGTCTAATGCCACTTTTTATGTAGTTAATTTATGCACTACTCACCAATCTATGATGTAATATTCCACTTCCACAACTGAAGCACTTCTGTACAGACTTTTGACCAAGTGAATTACATTCCTTGTTTCATTCATGAGATCTTCCTGGCTGCTGCTTTGGAGAGAATTAGTCCCTACATGAATTACAACACCTTTGAAATATGTTTTAGGATCACTATAAACAGACTGTTTTTCATTTGAGTGTTTTGAGTTTATAAGGTTTTTAAAATTCTTATCAATTTGCGGAGGGTGAATGCCAGATCAGACATCGATGTCATTTTTATCAACTTGTTTTGTAGACTCACTCTTACGTTTGCCTTTAGTTTCGTATGACACAGATTTCCAACTGTATTTATTTTCAGGTTTGTGATCTGAATCTTTTATTTCCTCAATTTTACATGTGAGGATTGCATATGGGAATATTGTAGTTGTATGTATGTATGCATGTATGTTGAGTTTGTAATAAACGTGCTTTGAGTATAAGTGCTGTGTTCAGTTGCCTTCGAAGTCAAGCCTGCTCCCATTTCAACGCGACATTGTTTGGTGGAGGCGCTGGGTACCCTGTGCAACAACTGCATCACCGTGGCTCCGATTAGGCAACGTAGGAGCCGTCACTTACACGGACTAGAACCGGAATACAAGGGATATACCGAGTACATCTTTCTGAAAGTCTGTATCATAAGAAGAACCATGGACACGAAATCAATGGTAGGCCAGCTGCCCATCAGACAACCGTCAGTGTTCTCTGGAGACACTGGACAGGATCCAAATAAATGGCTAAAAGGATTCGACTGAGTCGCCAAGTACAACAGGTGGGATCATACAATGTGCTTGGCCAACATTTATTTCTACCTGGACAGAACAGCCCAGCAATGGTTCGAGACCAACGAAGACAAACTGAATGACTGGGAAACTTTCCAGGCGGAACTTAAGAAGACGTTTGGAGACCAACAGTGAAAAATCCGCTCGGTGGAAGAACAACTGAAGAACCAGACCCAACGACCTGGTGAGCCGACACAGTCTTACATACGGATTGTTTTGGCCCTGTGTAACACTGACAATCCGAACATGACTGAGGCCGACAAAATCACGTACCTGATGAAGGGTATAGCAGAAGACATGTACCAAGCCCTTCTGATGAAAGACGTCGCTACGACAGAAGAGTTCATCAAGTAGTGCCAACGTATTGAAGAGATGCAACAAAGGAGAGTTGGATGCAAGAAGTATGACCGAGTCCCCAATGTAGTCCCTATGGCCATTGTGGAAGACCAGCATGACTTTGCTTCTCTCATATGACAAATTGTTAGAATAGAATTACAACGGTGCATGGCAGACCGAGCGACCATCAGATTATGGCCATGGATGTAAGCCATGTAAGTCACGAGGGAGCCGATGCCACTGAGGAAGAGGTATTTCAGACTTTAGCTCCTGCCTGCCCCGCTAATCGCACCTGATGTGAAGAATGGCGTCACCCTGCTATGACATATGCTGCAGCCGCCAAACAGCAGCCTATGAACCGGCCGAAGTGGCCAAAACCAACTCCCCCAGCAACAATCACGCCCCACAGAACAACAAACGTCTGGAGGACAGAAGACAACACACCACTGTGTTTCCACTTTGTGCGCCCAGGACATGTCATACGATCTTGCAGAGAGAGAAGGCGAGTATTCGTCAATTACTTTGCTGCAAGACGTCAGCCATCAGAGCAGTTCTATCCCAGGCAATCACTTGCTGATGAGTTCAGTCTACCTATGGGAAGAAGCCCATCACAGTACCCTAGACGAGGTCGCTCACCGACACGCTGCAGCCGTTCACCATTGCAGATGAAAATCCTCCATGGATGACAATCGCTAAGATGTCAGGAAATCTCATCAACATCATAATCGACGGCGAACCAGTCCGGGGTATGAACGCAACCTCCAACATGGAGGTCAAGATGTTTTAAGTACTTTAATTGGTTTTAAGCATTGATATTGATAATGACCACACAGTGGTCGATATCTAGATTTGCAAACAAATAAATATATATTTTGTACCACTGATTGCTGAAAGAATTAGCACAAATCAAATACAGTCGTGGAGCACCAATTCCAACATGGAATCAAGCCTGATAAAGTTATTTGTCATTGACAATGTGATGATACTGCCATTGACAATGAGAAGAGTTGCAATCACAAACACAGATGACTGGTTAAACTGTGAAGTTCTTGTTGATAGTAAAAAGTTTATCAGGCTCACAAAAGAAATTTACATATCAGCGGCTATCATAAGCATTACCGGTGGTCAAGGAGAGATTTTGATCACAAATTGTCAAGAGCAGTCGCAACTTATCCCCAAGAGAATGTGTATCGGGACAGCTGAACCAATCCAGGATGGTGAGCTCAACATTTTAACAAGACGTTAGCCGACATGCTGTCGATATACGTCGATGTTGAGCAGAAGGATTGGGATAAAATTCTGCAAGTTGTGACATTCGCTTACAATACCGCAAGACAAGACACCACAGGCTTCACTCCGTTTTTCCTTCTCCATGGCCGTGAAGCTGAGATGACAATGGATACGCTGTTCCCTTTCCAACCGGACGACACTCAGGATGACTATGTTAAACAGCTCATCACCAGGGTCAAAGAAGCAAGACAGCTGGCTCGCATACGGAAACTGGACGCCCAGGAGAAGGACCATCAGCGGTATAACGACAAGCACCGACCTGTTGGGTACAGCGCAGGAGATCTGGTATGGATTTCTACCCCTGTATGGTAGGTTGGACTGTCAGAAAAGTTATTGAAGCAATACTTTGGTCCGTATCGTGTCATACGCCGCCTGTCAGACGTCACATATGAAGTTGAGGATTATGAGCCGTCGTCGAAATGTCAAAAACGAAAAGACATTATTCATGTCTTGCGCATGAAGTCTTACTACGATTCTGAAGAGCAGGTAGACGACAGTGGCTTCTTGTTCAAGCACTCCAAGGACGGTAATCTTCCTGATGAAGCCACGACAGGAACGTCTGTCGTCGATAATCGTGGAGAAGGGAAGGATTCTCTTGAACTGTCATACAGAGGACCCATGACACGGCACGATACTGTGGTCCATATTGTGTCATACGCCACCTGTCAGACGTCACATACGAAGTTGAGGATTATGAGCCGTCGTCGAAATGTCAAAAACGAAAAGACATTATTCACGTCCTGCGCATGAAGTCTTACTACGATTCTGAAGAGCAGGTAGACGACAGTGGCTTCTTGTTCAAGCACTCCAAGGACGGTAATCTTCCTGATTAAGCCACGACAGGAACGTCTGTCGTCGATAATCGTGGAGAAGGGAAGGATTCTTTTGATCTGTCATACAGACGACCCATGACATGGTCAAGATCCAGGACATTGCAGCTGGTTCCACAGGGATCATAACAGCGGGTCGCTGTATCTCCAGGAGAGGGAGCAATGCTGCAATAGTCCACCAACACCGACTGCCGGCATGGCGCAGGGGATAGCGTCATGGACTGCAGTGCTGAACATCGCCGGTTCAATCCCGCCCACCAGCAAAAATTTATTTCTTTGTAATTAACAATTTCAGAAGGTTCTACATCTTTCTTATGTTCACTTGTAAATTCTACTTGTTTCTTATGTTAACTGTTCTTCTAATGTCTGGTAAATTCTGTCTGTGTATAAATAGCAGAGCACTCTGCCTGAGAGGCAGTCAGCGCTGCGTGTATGTTGAGTTCGTAATGCAGTGGTTTAACAATGGCATATTTCAGTCTATCAGAAAAAACACCCTACTCCAAAGAGCTATTAAATATGTGGCTGAGAATCCTACTTATATGTGGGGAACAAGCTTTAAGTACACTGCTGAAAATGCCATCAATTCCATAAGAGCTTTTACTTATTGGTGAGTTTATTATTTTACTGATTTCAGTGGGAGAGGTTGATGGAATTACAATTATATCAAAGTGTATAAGTATGGCCCTTTCTATTAGTAGCCTTGTCTCTTCTAAGGAACATTTAGATCTATTTTCTTCACAACATTTAGGAAATGATTATTGAAAATATTTTCAATTTCTGACCTTTTTTAGTTCACTTTTCATTCAGTTGTACAGATATAAAAACTTCCTGTGCTCTTGGTAGCCCTGTTTCCTTTTCAATAAAATTCAAAATTGTTTTAATTTTACCATCAGAGCTACTGATCTCAGACATGATACACATGCTTTTAGACTTTTTAATAACTTTTCTTGTTATTGCACAATTTATTTTATAATGTTGAACAATTTCTGGGTCAGTACTTACTCTTGCTGTTAGATACAGTTCCCTTTTATGGTTACAAGATACTCTTATTCCTTTAGTTAGCCATGTTTTCTTAGAATTATGTTTAACTATTTTCTTAGGAAAACAGTTTTGAAATACCCTAATAATGTATCATGAAATAAGTTATATTTCAAGTTTGCATCAGCTTCCTTACACACCTCATCCCAGTCAAGCTGCTGTGGGCTTTCCATAGAGTTTGCAATGTATATATTGTTAACTGAATGCACTACTTTGAAAGTCTGATTTGATCTACTGCATGGAGCTATGCCATATGCTGTCATGAGATGTGCACCATGGCCTGAAAGACCATTTTCACCAGGATTAGTATTTATGTTCTTAAACTTATCACAGTCTATAAAAAATTTGTTTATCAATGTGCTGCTGTTCTTTGTTATCTGAGTATGAAAATCCATAATGTAGCTCAAATTGAAAGAACTGAGTAATACTACAAGGTCATAATTCTTGTTACTCTCATTCAGAGAATCAAGTTCAATGGCACATGCTTCTATATGTTGCTCCACACACAACTTTTTTTTTTTTTTTTTTCTAAATTTTTCACATTACAAAAACTTTTGACACGTATGGAAACTCCTCCTCTCACAATATTAGGTCTACTTACATGTGCAGCTAATTTGTACCCATTGATATTTACCTTTTGCATATCAATGACAATGTGATGGTCAGACAGGCATAGTACATCTATTACATTCTCAGTTTCTATAATTTATAAAGAATACATTATTCTTTAATCTCCCAATATTTTGATAAAATATACTACCACTATTTTTTATTTACTTTTGTGAGTATATTGGATTTTTTTAACATCTTTAGTACCTGCCTGACTGAGTTTATCACTGGACATTGATCTTAACCTAAAAATGAGTTAAATTTCCTGCTATTAGCCCAGCCAGTTTGCCTGAAAGAAGAGCTCAGACGAGATCAGTTGTGGCATTCCAGAACCGACACAAACCCAACACTGGTATGACTAGATGCTGATGCAATCTTTGCCAGGTCACACTATGCTGTACCCCCAAACTCTGTCAGTACTATTGTCCGGCCCAGCCACAGTAACAAAGTGTCTTCCTTATAGTCCAAGCATTCTGTGATGGCATAATGCTAAATTTGCAGTAATTATTACCTGAAACAAAAAATCTGAGCATATAGGAGAGTAAATTTCAAAAAGAATTTCTGTTTTATGAAACTCAAGCTTAGATGGCAAAAATTCACAAAGTTACAAGAAACAGTTTTTATTAAATAAATAGAAAACAATAACTCCAATGGGTCAATGTTAAATTATAAAGTTGTAGGCCTTAACATTATTTATTGATTGATTTTTTGTATATATCAATTTATTTGATACATAAAAAAACCTTGTCATCACTCTTTCACAGGCCGGCAACTAACATACAGTGGCAATGCTAGAAGAAAATTGGGTGTCGGCGAACTCGTCTTTGCGAGGTCCCTTTCATTTTTTCAGTAACGAAGAAAATGTTAAATAAAACGACCTGAATTATACACCAATAATCATTAGACTAAAATTTTATTAGTATAATATACAAGTATTATTGCAATGAAAAAAATTACAATAACAAACACAAATTAAAATAGAGAAACTTTTCGGCTTTTCGCCTCACTGAATTTTTTTAGATCACATCATAATTAATACTAGGTGCTATTTTGCCTTTAATTGATAGTACTGACAGCGCAGATAGTCTTTCTTGGGTCATTGTGCTTCTCAAGTAAGTCTTAAACAATTTTAACTTTGAGAAGCTTCTCATAGCCACAGCTGTACTGACTGGAACTGTGATCATGATTCTGATTGAAACTTCCTGGCAGAAGTGCACACTCCGCTGCAGAGTGAAAGTTTCATTCATGATTCTGATTGATATATAAACATTTTGATATACTCCTTCCAAATTGTTTTCTAAAGTGTACTGAAGAAGTTGTTTTGCATCTTGGATTGAGTCTAGTGGATTGGATTTTAGAAGCTGGAGTTCCTCATAAAGTATCCTACTTTCACTAACAGTGATATGTAAACTTTTATTACAATGACATAGTGCACCAATGCACTTTAAATAACTTTATACAACAACTATTGACATTACAAGATGAGGACCATGTAAAACAATTTTTGGACCAGATGATGATGGCAGAGACCATTGAAACCGGTCGTCCAAATAAAATTATTTACCAGCTATCTTGGCTTTACCATGTTTGAAACATATCATAATATTGGGTTGCCTCCTCACAAGATAAACAAAGTCTAAATCATTACAATACTTCAGAAGATCCTCCTTTGATAGAGCTATCAAATAATTGATGTTACAAATAAAACCAAATTGTTCAAAATATTCTTCGAGTTCTATGAATTGACATTCATTGTCGACTATTACAGCATCTATCATCTGCATTTCAGCAGATTGTACTTGTTCATCAATTTGTTCATAATCAAACATTCGTTTATTCTGTGCTATTCTGTTCTTTTTAAAATCAGACTCAATTTCATAACTCCTTTTTCTACAAAAAAATCCAGCTTCTGCAACGCATTTTTCAAATACTGTAATACGGAATTCTCATATTCAGTAATGAAATGAAAGTAAAGAGTCAACAGGTACTTTCAGATTCACTTGAACCAAGTGACATTGTTTATTGGTATTGTTTACATGTAGTAAAATATTGTACCACATGTGTATTGCAACAATAAACTCAAAAGTTAACATTTCGATCAATGAGTTTCAGAAACATCAGTTTCTCTCTTTAAGGTCATTCACACTTTTGATGACATCATCAAATTGGAATATTACAGGTTTTAGTGCTCCAGTTCTGCTTTTACCATTTCGTTTCAGACAGAGAGTTCAATGTCAATTTTAATTAAGTTCTTATAAGTTCCCAATGCTTGCTAGACCTTGTAAATAGTACATAAATTTTATAATGAAGCCAAAAAAATGTCATAGATGAGTTAGCTGCATTTATGAGAAGCAAATTCCAAGAATGGCATCCGAATGTCGTGAAGAATGCTCATGGATTAATATTGAGTATTCTTGTTCAAACACCTTTATTACTGCCAAACATACTGGCCCCATTATCGTATCCCTGTCCTCGACAGTTTTTTTATATCTAGTTCATTATTTTCTAGTTCCTTTAAAACTTCATTTGTTAGATACTCTCCTGATGTTTCTGCAAAGGCAATAAACCCAACAAAGTGTTTCTCTATCTCTCCAGAGATCTATATATCAAGTGGTATCTCTGTCCAACTTCTTTGCTTGGACAGAGATACCACTTGAGGCAGAGGCTCTGTCCCGAGAACCGAGGCAAAGATGTTAAAGATGGTGAGCAGGAATTTGAATTTAGCGGAGGTTAAACCAGGTGGGCAATGGGAAGAGAGAATATGCTGAAGGGCAAGTTCCCATCTCCGGAGTTCTGAAAGATTGGTGTCGGTGGGAAGTATCCAGATAACCCGGATGGTGTAACACTGTGCCAAGATGTGCTGGCCGTGCACCAAGGCCTGTTTAACCACAGGGTGATCCTCATTACCAACATACACTGTCTGCCTGTGACTATTCATGCAAATGGACAGTTTGTTGCTGCTCATTCCCACATAGAACGCTTCACAGTGCAGGCATGTCAGTTGGTAAATCACGTGGGTGCTATCGCAAGTGGCTCTGCCATTCATTGTGTATGGCTTCTGGGTTACGGGACTGGAGTAAGCGGTGGTGGAAGGGGGCAGTTACAAGGGTAGGAGCCAGAGTGTAGGAAATTTGGGTTGGGGATTTAATTGAGATGGACTACGAGGTTACGGAGGTTAGGTGGGTGGCGGAAAGACACTCTCGGTGGAGTGGGAATGATGTCATGAAGGATGAATCTCATTTCGGGACACAATTTAAGGAAGTCGTATCCTTGCTGGAGAGCCACATTCAGAGTCCACTCCAGTCTCAGAAAGTATCTGGTGACAAGAGGGGCACTTGTGGGATTCTTCTGTGGAAGGTTCTTAATTTGGGTGAATGAGGATGTGGCTCTGGCAATTTGCTTCTGTACCAGATCAGGAGGATAGCTGCGAGATGTGAAAGCTGTTATTAGGTTATTGGTGTACTGGTTCAGAGATTCGGGACTGGAGCAGACTCGTTTGCCACAAACACCTAAGCTGTAGGGAAAGGAACGTTTGATGTGGAATGGATGGCAGCTGTCATAATGGGAGTACTGTGGTTTCTTGGTACGTTTGATGTGGACGGATGTGTGAAGTTGGCTGTTGGACAGATGGAGGTCGACATCGAGGAAAGTGGCATGGGATTTGGAATAGGACCAGGTGAATTTGATGGGACCAAAGAAGTTGAGGTTGAACAGGGAATTCTAGAGTTCTTCTTCACTGTGAGTCCAGATCACGAAGATGTCATCAATGAATCTATACCAAACTTTGGTTTTACAGGCTTGGGTATCCAGGGGGCTTCCTCTAAGCATCCTATAAATAACTTAGCATTAGAGGTGGGCCATCCTGGTTCCCATGGCTGTTCCCTTTAGTTGTTGGTTAGTCTGGCCCTCAAAAGTGTAGAAGTTGTGAGTTATGATGAAGCTGGCTAGGGTATTAAGGAAAGAGGTTTTAGGTAGGGTTGCAGGTGCTTGGCATGAAAGGAAGTACTTCATCACAGCGAGGCCCTAGGTGTGCGGGATGTTCACGTATAAGAAAGTGGCATTAATGGTTACAAGAATGTTTTCAGGAGGTAACAGGCTGGGTAAGGATTTAAGGTGATTGGGGAAGTGGTTGGTGTCTTTGATGAAGGATGGGAGACTGCAAATTATGGGTTGAAGGTGTTGGTCTATGTAGGCAGGATTCGTTCTGTAGGGGTTTGTTAACCAGCCACAATGGGGCAGCCAGGATGATTGGGTTTGTGAATCTCGGGAAGTAGGTAGAAGGTGCGGGTGCGGGTTGTCGGTGGGGTCATGAGTTTAATGGAGTCAGGTGAAAGGTTTTGTATGGGGCCTAAGGTTTTGAGGATTCCTTGAAGCTCTGTCTGGACATCAGGAATGGGATTGCCTTGACAAACTTTATATGTGGTACTATCTGAAAGCTGACGCAGTCCCTCAGCCCCATACTCCCACCGATCAAGTATCACGGACGTGGAACCCTTGTCAGTTGGGATGATGATGCAATGGTCAGCCTTCAGATCATGGATAGCTCGGGATTCAGCTGCAGTAATATTGGGAGTAGGAGTAAGGTTTTTCAGTAAGGACTAAGAGGCAAGGTTGGAAGTAAGGAATTCCTGGAAGGTTTGAAGATGGTGATTTTAAGGAAGAATAGGCGGGTCTTGCTGTGATGGAGGACGGAACTGTTACAGGCAAGGTTCAATTTGAATGATGTCTTGGGGAGCTGGATCATTAGGGGTAGGATTATTTTTCTTCTTGGCAAAGTGATATCTCCAGCAAAGACTACAAGTATAGGATAGTAAATCTTTGACAAGAGCTGTTTGGTTGAATTTGGGAGTGGTGCTAAAAATGAGGCGTTTGGATAGGACAGAGGTTTCAGACTGGGAGAGAGATTTAGAGGAGAGGTTGACTACTGAATTGGGATGTTGTGGTTCTGGATTTTGTGGATTGGAATTTTGAGGTTTGGGGGGGGGGGGGGAGAGGAGATGGGAGTGGGAGATTGAGTAGATGGGAGAGACTGGGTTTGTGTGCAATAAGAGGAGGTTGAGGTCTATTGGAAAGGTTATTGAGGGAGAGAGTATTGCCTTTCCAGAGGTGGGTGAGCAGGAGACTGGATAGTTTTTTGAGGTGTTGGGTGGCATGCTGTTCTAATTTGCCGTTGGCCTGAAGGAGGATGTTCTGAACTGCATGTGTGGATGTGGGAGAGGAAAGGTTGAGAATTTTGATTAGGGATAGGAGTTGACAGGTGTGTTCATTGGCAGAGTTGATGTGTAGGTTAAGGAGTAGGCAGGTGAGGGCTATGGATTATTCAATTTGGAATTGGTATTGGGTGGGATGAAAGGATAGATTACAGCCAGAGATGAAAACTTTTAGTGTTAGGCCCTTGGAAGTGATGCCAAATGTCAGACAAGCCTGAGTAAAAAGAATGTGGGAGTGTAATCCCCCAAGGTAAGTCTTTCCTCTCCCAGGATTGGAATGGCTCCTTACACACTCCCTTAAAACCCTCATCATTTCCTTTTCCTTCTCATTCCCTTTTGCCTGAAGAAGCAACTACGTTGCGAAAGCTTGAGTTTATGTGTGTGTGTGTGTTTTATTTATGTTACTATCACTACCTGTGCTCCTTCGCCTGGTAAGTAAACTTCATATATCAAATTTTCAAAACGAGGTACATTTTCAGAAACAACAACAACAACAAAAACCCTCTCTATTATATTATTGAAGCAATTATTGCACTAAATTATGTTTTATAAGTTACATGCATCAAAACTACTTAAGACTGTCATTACAATAGTATGATTTTGTACTTCCTCCAAGTTCAAATTTTAGTTTGCAGAAGAAGGCCTTTTACCACAACTATTCTCATCTATTCTGCAGAAAAGCATAAAAATTGAAACACTGAAAGATACATTTTTATTTCTAGGAACGTCCTTAACAGATGTCTCTACAGAATTGGCATTTTGTTTTTAATAATGTTGCCACCAGTTGTTGTAATCATAAACATCCTCACTTTCGACGATTGTTATTGTAAAATTTCCTTTAGTGCTAGAGCTTACTGTGAGTCCACACATGTCCTTCAATGTGTATAGTCTGTTCACCCGCCTCTGTCGCCTTTTCACTACTGTGAAGTCCCTATTATTTGGCAGAATGGGGTGTCCTCTGATAGGGAAAAGAAGTCTGATGTTCAATAATGCCTCCAAGCATTTATAGCCATTAAAAATCTGAGTGTGTTGTTCTTATTCTGGCCTGGACAATCGTCACAAAACAACCAGAGTTCTTTAACATTAGGTGAGACACAGGTTTTGAAATGATGGAGGAGAAATCTGCTTACCTCACTTGAACTTTTCTTAGCTTGCCCCTCATGGTAGATGTGGAAAGATACTGAATTAGATTTCATTATAAAACTGGAATTGTCAGTTAATGATGAAAATATATAGATAATATATGTCCTGAAATGCTTTCTTAGGCAAGCATACATTTTGCATGTAGTCAAATGTTAAGCAAGAAAATCCTCTCTCTCAGTGGCGGATTGTTGATCGCCATTTTCTGGTACATGGAACATCACCAGGTTGCCATTAGGCTGCGACAAGAGTTTAAATTGAAGGATACAAAATCCGTTGTCTGTCACAGTTCAGTCACTGGCCACTTAAAATGATTTACTAATAGAGCATAACCTGGGTGACTGCTTTGTTAATATTCTGTGTAACACATAACAGCATTTTTGAAGTGGTCTGCTGTGTTTGTGTGTCGTCTATAAGCAATGGCAGTGGCGGCCCATGTCATTACATGACAAAAGCCATTGCAGAGGGTGCGGGTGGAGTGTGTGGCCGCTCATCGTATAATAGGAGCCTCGTGTTATGGAGGCCTCTAGGACCAGACCATTCGGCATCTGATCCTAACCAGTGCCAAAATATATTCATTCAATAATACGCTGTCAGGAGTTAGAGGTCCCCTACATATGCAAGACATAAACTTAGGTATCTACTTACCAATTAACAATGCATGGTAATTGTTTTCTTTTTTTATGGGTGTGTTCAAAAGTTTTACAAGTTTCCTAAACAGATACAAGGAACAGTGTAGAATAAGTACCAATTCTACATCAAGAATTTAATGAAATGTTTTTTGAAGCCTGTGCTATGACACAGGTGTACTGTAAGTACAATATAAAAATATGCACATATGTAGGTACAATGGAGAGCTTGCCACAGATTTATTACATTCTCAAAGTTTACGCATAGAGACATTTACATTTAATCAATGACGTTTACCAAATGTAGACATCATGATCAGCAATATTTTCTGCTGAACACACCCAGTGCATATGAACCCGCTCGGATAGCCATGTGGTCTAACAGACCGCTTTCCGAGACAGGGATCTGTACTGGCCCCAGTTCGAATTCGCCCGGCGGATTAATGAACGGGGTCAGAGTGTCGGCCAGCCTGGATATGGTTTTTAGGCCGTTTTCCACATCCGCCTATGTGAATACCGGGCTGGTCCCAATTGCTGCCTCAGTTACATGATTCGCAAACATTTTGTAACACTTTACACTTTCATACTCATATAACACTATACACAGATATTTGGTGTACACGTTTTCTCCTGGGGTGCTACCCTGTAAATATTAACACATGCCATATCCGCATTTAACACAGTGCTGACCCTGTATGAGCGGGAAAGTGCCAAAGAGAGAGACAGACAGACACCCAGTTTATATGAATCTTTGTCTAGTAATAGCCAGTGCCTATGCTCGCTCTATGATGGCTTCATCGCAAGACATAAATAATACATCTCAACTACAGAGAAAAAATAATGATTTCCTTCTTAACAACTTAGCTATTTTATAAAAGTAACGAGGGAAGTTAGTTTGAACCATATTGTCATACAACTACATACTTTGTCGAGACACCAAATGTACACTCCTGGCCATTAAAATTGCTACACCACAGAGATGACATGCTACAGACGCGAAATTTAATCGACAGGAAGAAGATGCTGTCATACGCAAATGATTAGCTTTCCGGACCATTCACACAAGGTTGACACTGGTGGTGACACCTACAACGTGCTGGCATGAGGAAAGTTTCCAACCGTTTTCTCATACACAAACAGCAGTTGACCGGCATTGCCTGATGAAATGTCATTGTGGTGCCTCGTGTAAGAAGGAGAAATGCGTACCATCATGTTTCCAACTTTGATAAAGGTCGAATTGTAGCCTATCACAATTACAGTTTATCATATCGCGACATTGCTGCTCACATTGGTCACGATCCAACGACTGTTAGCAGAATATGGAATCTGTGGATTCAGGAGGGCAATATGAAATGCCGTGCTGGGTACCAACAGCCTCGTATCACTAGCAGTCGAGATGACAGGCATCTTATCAGCATGGCTGTAACGGATCATGCAGCCACGTCTTGATTCCCGAGTCAACAAATGGGGACGTTTGCAAGACAACAACCATCTGCACGAACAGTTCGATGACATCTGCAGCAGCATGGACTATCAGCTCAGACTATGCCTGCGATTACCCTTGACACTGCATCACAGACAGGAGCGCCTGCAATGGTGTACGCAACAACGAATCTTGCTGCACGAATGTCAAAACGTCATCGTTTCAGATGAATCCAGGTTCTGTTTACAGCATCAAGATCGTCGCATCCATGTTTGGCGACATCGCGGTGACCACACATTGGAAGCTGTAATGTCCCTAGCTAGTTGCTTAGCGAGTGTACACTGAGGATACGAACAGAACTCGCCGGTCTGATGGGACATCACATTAACTCGAGTCATAAATAATTTCCTTTTGAGCATTTACCTTCTCTCTTCCGTTAACTTACGGTCACCTTTGTATTTCCTTGATGAGCAGTCCCGCAAAGCGGTGCTGCCAATCTGTGCAAAATCGGTCTTCTTCACCTGATTGCTTCTGGGAAACACTATCTTGACAAATATTTTAAGAAATAAGTTAAATGTTCCCTTTAAATCAATAGGTGTATATTTAACATTCATTACATGAGAACCGAACA
This sequence comes from Locusta migratoria, assembly GCA_026315105.1. Taxonomy (NCBI): domain Eukaryota; kingdom Metazoa; phylum Arthropoda; class Insecta; order Orthoptera; family Acrididae; genus Locusta; species Locusta migratoria. The sequence goes on along the minus strand of CM048744.1, from coordinate 729,183,844 downwards.
ATACCATGTCTTTTAAGCATTACTTAATACCATACATCTCGTAACTAAATACATAATTCATTTGTTTTTCCTCCTGCCTTCTCGCTGCTGCGGGCCGTCTTCTCCATGATGATCAAGAAAGGTACTCCTTGATCTTGGCCACCACTGTGCACGCCCGTGAATAGCATCTACGCGCGGCCCCTCTTGTTTCATGGTTTGGGCGCCCCATCTGAAAATGGGACCCCAACGACCCGCCAGCTTTACGGCCCTTTAAAACCTTAACCTACTCCTTAATAAAAATTGTTGTTGTGCGCATCTTCCATTCGTTGGAAGACCCGAAATGTAGCATTATTTTAGATGAAAATATCACGTTACATTTCAAAGTGTGTATTGTCATTGCTATACTGGCATATCACCCGGAGTGATGGTATGGGGTGACAATGGTTACACGTCTTTGTCACCTCTTGTTCGCATCGACGGCACTTTGAACAGTGGCTGTTACACTTCAAATGTGTTACGACACGTGACTCTACCCTTTATTCGATCCCTGCAAAACCCTACACTTCAGCAGGTTAATGCACGACCGCATGTTTCAGGTCCTGTATGGGGCTTTCTGGATACGGAAAATGTTCGGCTGCAGCCCTGGCCAGCACATTGTCCAGATCTCTCACCAATTGAAAAAGTCTGGTCAATGGTGGCTGAGCAAGTGGCTCGTCACAATATGCCAGTCACTAGTCTTGATGATCTGTGGTATCGTGTTGAAGCTGCATGGGCATCTGTACCTGTACATGCCATCCAAGCTCTGTTTGACTCAATGCCCAGGCATATCAAGGCCATTATTATGGCCAGAGGTGGTTGTTCTGGGTACTGATTTCTCAGTATCTAAGCACCCAAATAGCGTGAAAATGTAATCACCTGTTAGTTCTAGTATAATATGTTTGTCCAATGAATACATGTTTATCACCTGCATTTCTTCTCGGTGTAGCAATTTTAGTGGCCAGTAGTGAAGGTAGTACTGGGTAGCTGATGTGGAATTTAATGGCTCAGAGGCCTCAGTTTGTTACCTACACCATCCCAAGCCTCCAATAGGCAAAGTCCACCACGGATACAACTATCAAGTAATTTTAATCAGACCATAGCACTTACATAAAATTTACGACAGTAAAACAGATTAGGTTATGCTTTATAGACAAATAAATGTGTTAAGAAATGTATCTGAATACTGACTTACCTTACAAATGTGAAATCAATCTCTACAATGTGATAAATTTATCTAAATACACGCAATAACATATTTACAATAAACAAATAACCAATTTTTCACTCAGTAACGTAGACGGAAGTGTTCTATGTACGAGTCTCTGGACACACCGAGCTTTGTGTGTCATTTCATCACTGCTGTTTAGTGCGCATGTGCAGATTCATGAAAGCTGTTCTGTTGGATTTCCCTTAACTGATCGGTAACAGTCGGCAGCACTCGTGAGGTGGTGATGCTCGTCAACTGCACAGCGTGTGCTAAAAGCCTGGTGACAATGCATTGTTGTCTACCTTTTGTCTTATTTGCAACTGAGCTGGGCTGTCATTGTTGTGTTTTGTTGCATTATTTTCATTATTTAATGTGTCAAACAGTAAACGCAGTTGCGGTAACACAAAATATTTAACGGAAAATGTTATCAATGCTGCACTAATAGGGAAATAAATAAGGACAACTAAATGGCTGCCAGCTGGAAATGGCCGAGTGCATTAAGATGACATACCACGGTGTGCAAGGTCAGTCCCTTGGATACGGATGTTGAGTTCGACCTTTGGTTAAGCTAGTGTAAGTTAGACATAGGTCGTCTCTACATAACCTAGCAGTTGAAAAGCACCGTTAAACATAAAATAAATAAATAAATAAATAAATTTAACAATGTTTTGAGAGGCAACCGCAGGCACGAGGCCATCAGCAGTTGCTGATGCCTAGTGCCACCACTGCCTTATTACACAAATCTTTGTTGTTCCCATATGTGAACTATACATACCATAGGTACAGATCTGTACGAGGTAGGCACATCAGTGGGATGCCAGCCAGCATCAGTCGGGCCGACAAATCCTCCCCACATTCCCATGAGCTAAGTCACTTTACTCCTGGTCCTTTTCATTATAATGTTGATACTCATTTTAGTTACATTGCATAAATTCTTTTATGGAACAAATACATTTTCAGCCTCACAAACTATTATCTTTGTTGCTGCTTTCCAAAGCCTGGTTTGATGCAGCTCTCCACACAACCCTAACCTGGTCAAGCCTCGTTATTGCCCATCAAAAACAGCAAACTAAATTCCTCTGCAATTTCTATCTCCCCCCCCCCCCCTCCACGCCCAATCACCAATCACACACACTTCACTCCAATGCGAAATTGAAGTTCCCTTGATGTTCCCGAATGTGTCCTTTCAATTGATCACTTCTTTTAGTCAAAACATGGCAGAAATTTCTTTTCTCCCCAATTCTGTTTGGAACCTTCTCATTGGTTATGCACTCTACCCCTCTGATCTTAAGCATTCTCTTGTAGTGCCAATTATTTTTGCCTGAACTCCTTATTGTCCATACTGCACTCCATAAAAGGCTACTCTCCATAAAAATGCCTTATGAAATAAAAAACATTGTAAAAGTTTCATTAATATTCGATGTCAACAAAATTCTTTTCTTCAGAAATGTTTCTCTTCCAATAGGCATTTTGCATTTTCTATCTTCTCTACTTTGGTCAACATAAGTCAATTTATAGACATGTGGCGTCTGTTCGGAAAGAATAGACGACACTTCTGATCCTGCAGTTGTTATTATTTAATATTCACAGAATATATGACATCAACTGTGATTGGGGAAAGCTGAAAATGTGTACCCAGCCGGGACTACCTAAGCACGCCTCCCGTCAGATACAAATTCCCAGCTTCGCCCTGCCTACAGTACTCAAACTCGTAGTTATGAAACTAATTCCCGTAAGAGTAAGGGCTTCAAACTTAATTTGCTATCAAAATAACAAAACTGATCTACTACTTTAATAAACTATCCTCTCATATAACCTACTACTTTTATTGTCTGGTTACCTAATCTAATTTCTTTAGCATTACCTGCTTTTCTTATTCTTAGACTACATTTCATTACCCTTCTTTTGCTATTGTAAATGCCAATCTTGTATCCTCCTTTCAAGAAAATGTCCATATCAGTCAAGTGCTGTTCCAGGTCCTTTGCTGCCTTTGACAGAATTACAATGTCATCAGCAAACCACAAAGTTTCTATTTCTTCTCCTTGAACTGTAATTCCTTCTCCAAATTTCTCCTTGCTTTCCATCACAGCTTGCTGAATGTGCAGATTGAATAATGTTGAGGAATGGCAACACCCTGTATTACTCCCTTCCCATCCACTGCATCACTTTCATGCCCTGATGTTTGGTTTGTGTGCAAGTTTTATATATAATGTGCTAAAAAATGTTCAAATGTTCGTAATTCTATGGGACTCAACTACTTGGTTATTAGTTCCTAGCTTACAAACTACTTACACTAACTTAAAGTAACCAAAGGACAACACACACATCCACACCCGAGGGGGGATTCGTATCCCTGACGTGAGAGACTTCGCAATCTGTAACCTGGAGCTCCAGACCGCTCAGCTACTCCCACATGGTTATAATGTGCAATTAGCTATATTTTACCCTTGCTACCTCCAGAAATTGAGTGTATCAAAAAGCTTTCTCCAGATCCACAAAAGCTATATCGAAACTGATCTTCTCAGTGGATGCATTCTACCAGTTTTTTCATTTTCCTGTAAATGAGTCTTGATAGTATTTTCAATCATGATTTATTAGACTGAGAGCTCTGAGATTTTCACACCTGTCAGCACTTGGTTTCTTTGGAATTATATTACTATATAATATTATAAAATGTTATACCCTGGAGGGACAAAGAGATTGGTACACCTGTCTAATATTGTTTAGGGCCCTTGTTGTCATTGGACCCATTCTTGAAGGAACTTTTCCCATCCGAACGGAAGTATGAGATTTCATGTTTCACTGATGTCCCATATTCACAGTGCACTCATGAAATGGCCATACAGGAAAAAACCCACCTAATAGCTACCTTGTAGATGCTGTGTCCCATCATTCATGCACAGTCTATAACACTAAGTTCAAACTCACTTAAATTGTAATAACTTGCCATTGTAGCAGCAGTAACTGATCTAATGCCTGTGTCAGACCCCTGATCTCTTATCTTGGTTTGCTGACTGCAACACCATTCTCTGGGTGTTTACATACCTCTCTACCAGTTTCTTTTGCTCTTCAGTGTAAAACAATAAAGGTTCTCCAAATGTAGTCTGTCAAATTGAATGCAATTTACAACAGAACAAAATGCATTAAAATGATCATGCAAATTATACTGCATGAGATAATATATGAGTAATGACAATATTTTAGCATTAACACACAAAACAAAACTGAATAGACTACAAAAATGAGCTGTATATATTTTCACTTTTAATATTTTTACATATAATAATGCACTGGGCGGTAACTCATTCTTCCAAAGCCACTCAACTCACACAGTAGCAAACAAGAGATGGCCATACACGAATAATACTACTACTGCTTTTCTGACTATGTTGATAAATTATAATAATTTGGACTGAATGGAAACTGTCCACATACAGTGTACATCAAAAATTATGTAAATTTCTATTTTCATACAATCATAGGCCACAGAAAGGTCATACATATGAAGCAAAAAGGTATTAAAATTATGGTACGCTAGTAAAACAATTTTCTGATTTAAGTGACTGTTCAATAGCTGCCTCTCAGTATACCATAAAAAATGACACTAGAATCTTTTATAGTGTCGCATTTCATATCACTAATTTCAATGCAATATTAAATGTTTATCTAACATGAAAATTCTGTACATATTTAAATATAAAAAATACAGAAAATATTAATATTGCCATGTTACTATGTATAAAACTACACTTTTGTACACAAAGATATCACAATTAAGTTAATCACAACTCTTTCCACATTTGTACAGTAGGCAGTAATAAATAAAACAGTCATAATACTGGCAGTACACAACTCATCTGCAGTTTATAAATCACTTAAAAATAGCACAGAAATGCACATGAGGAGACATGATTTAATACAATTAAAAGAAAGAAGAAACATTGCAATGCAGTAATACAATGTATCCCCACTGTAAACTAGTAGGTTCACTTAAATACAATGTGATAAGTAAACTGCAATTTGTGTATCACAGCCATTATAGAGTAACACAGAAAGTATCAACTTTGTAATATTGTACAGCTGAACAAACTGGAAGCAATAAATACATAAAATCAAGTAAGCCAGGAATAATTCCTACTTACTTCTACAATAAATATTTGGTGACAAAGGGGACCTCACTGAATAGTAACATGCGATAATATGCATGAATCATATCTGATCATGTGGCATAAATGTAAGGTATAGGCTTGAGAAGCATATAATTTTAAAAAAGTTTCATAATAAACACATACAAAAATAGGTTATTGGAAAAAAACTTTCATGGTGAGTCACAGTATATTTAAAATCGATCTTATAATAAAAAAAAAATCATAGCGATTTAACCCTCTGTTTTGTTTAAATTACAATCTTATTTGTAATAGAACTGGTACTTATTATGGTTAGTTTGCAATTTCTCTTTAATGCACATTTAGACATTTCTAATTTATACTCACAACAAATCTTATGGTCATTAGAAATGTGTCCCAAATTTCTTCAGACAATAATAATTTATGAAAGTTACAAACATATATTATAAGATCTGCTAATATGTTAACAAAATCTTTGCAATAAAACACTGTAGCAAATAACAGTGAGTAAATTAGACATTAAAATGTTACCATAAACCAACTGAATATTTCAAATCTAAGTACAAATAAAATTGCTACAGGTGACAATTTTTTGTACCCAGATTGTTACTGGTACTCTGAAATTATATATGTATAAAAATGCACACCCATTCAAAATAAGAACCAGGTATTTTAAACCAAAAATATATGCAGTCAAAACAAGGATAGTTTTGCTGGGACTGCAATCATATAACATTATACATGTACATTCTTCTTTTCTATCAGCATATTTTTTGGAACACTAATTCCCCTGTTGCCCACATTTTCTGAGAAGTATGTGTTCCTACTTCAGTTTGAAAACTATTTTTTTCTGGATTAAATGAAATAATAATATTAATAACAAATTAGGCATGTATTTACACAACACATAATGTAGCAACAAGCTTGTCATGTTCTTGCTAATATGAACTATTTCATGTCATTTTTACATTAAGCTTTTAATCATCATCAATCTCAACAAAGCGCCCTTGCACAGTTGACGTCTGGTGATATCTTCTCCTATTGGCAAAATCTTCATTATCTTCATTAATTTGTGACGAGAGAGTCTCCATTCCTGGGTGCACTGGTGTAACAATTATCTGCTCGTATTCTTGCACTCTTCGCCTGATGAGGGATAAAAACACAATTAAACAAGTAATGTATTCATGCTCTATTATCTTCTCTTCTCATCCTATCTATATCTTGGCTGATATATTAAAAATAGATAATAAAATGCACATTTGTTATACTTATCCTTAAGTTCAACAAATAGACACACACACACACACACACACACACACACACACACACACACACACACACACACAAAGTTGGGTTTACAAATCAATATAGCACAAAGAATCCCATATGCATCATTAATAAATTTATAGACTGGAGAGTGAGCTATAGTTGCCATTTCCCCTATGATTCCAGATTTTTAGACACATTTTGAACCAATTTAATTCAAATAAGTAAAATGAGATCTCAAGAGACAATTAAGTGATTCAATGTAAGTTATGCATATGTTATCAGACTTCATTATGATGATGGGAAACTCAGAACTGAAAGAATACCCAGACAATATTTGTTCTTAGACATAGAGGAAATGTTGAAACTCTTAATCTGGCAAAATGGGGATGGGTATGTCTCAAGGAACATATCTGAACTAACTGTAGTTTACTTATAACAGTAAACTATTTGCATGTTGTACAGACATATTACATTAGATTAAGAATGAAACTGATAGACTAAATTTGGAAGAAGTCCCTATGATGAGTTTCAGTGAGATTAACATAATGTATAATCAACACATCTAAAACTGAAATTGTACAAATTATAAAGAAGGCATTGAAACAATTGGGAGATTTGTGTAAATAGAACTGATGAAGAAAGTACAAGGTTTGGCATACTTTGATTCCATAGTTTCATACAGGATTGTTTTTCAGGGAAATACAAGCAATGTTTCCAAGTTCAAAAGCATTTAATACAAGGACCTGGGGATACCAGCATCAGGTTTCCACCATACTCATTTCTTAATCAAATTTGCCATAAATAATTTATCTTTTTCTGAAACAAGCAATTATGTCCACACTTCTAGAAATAATAATAATCTTCAAAAAGATCATTTATTTTGGTCCAGAAAGGTGTCCATTATTTCCAGAGCCAAAGGGTCTAATGTACAATAAAGTTCCATTGACGACACATGTAAACAATTAACTGGTGACCAGATTCTAACCCAGTGAAGAATTTCTCAGTGTAACCAACAATGTGTATATTAACAATATCATATAATGGGAGTGTTAAATAAAATCTGACTTCTGCACATCTTCAGTAAAGAGAATAATGTAAAAAAGTGTTGTTTTCTTTTTGGTTATCTTGTATACAACAGAGTATAAATCATCACATATAAATTACCACGGAAACAAGAGGTAAAATTTTTCGGGGACAGCCACGTATGTTACATTGCAACACCTATGTTGTTCCTGGAAAATACATGGCAGGAACAACATAGGTGTTTACAGTGAAGTGAAACCGGGGGCAAATTTCGACACCATTGCTGTTGGAATAAACAATGAATGCTCAAAACTCAAAAAAGGTGACTGTGTAGTGATGAATGGAGGTACAAATGATGTTTACAATAACGAGGCCAACAACTTCATTAAGAAATTGATCACAATACTTCAGTAGTTACATTTCACCAATGATATTGTAGCAAATATACCACTCAGACTTGATCTGCCTGATTGGTCATGCATAGAAAAAAAAAATAATAATTAGGCATACAAACAATAAACTACGATACTTTTGTGCTAAATTTACAAATGTAAAATTACTAGATCTTAGTAAATATGAAAGGCACTGTTTCACTGGACATGGAATGCACCTCAATCCACGTGGCAAAAGAGAACTTTCCACAAATATAAATCAGGCTATAGAAACAATATTTCACGACGAAAACACCATAATCAAGCCTTAATTGAGCTGGGTTCTCCATTTTAGGGAAACTGCTAATCTGACAGGAATTGGTCCGACAACAATGAGCTTACTGACAAGAAAATTAAAACGGGGTGTAAATTCTACTGAAAAAGTGGCCATACATTCAGAACAAATGAGTTAGAAACAATCTTTTCCAAGTACGTTATGGATAACAGCAATCTTACACACAATTATTAATTCAAGTAACAAGGCAGTCTAGATCGCAATTTCTTTTATTTAAATGATAACCAGTTTCAATCACTTACATGACCAACATCAGACCACAACTGTAATGATACATAATATATTATTAGAGGGATAAATTGATACTTACAATTTCCATCACAACTACTGCACTTGCCATAGTTTAAATTTCCAACACACTGCCTAAAACCATATGCCCAAACACCAGAGTACATGGGATTAAAAATTTACAATAAAATATAGGGCAGTAGTATGTTTAACATGGAGGGCTCGTACGGAGGCATATAGGCATTTTTTTTTCCTCGTTCAATTTGGGAGTGGAATAGGAAAGGAAATGCCTAGTAGTGGTACAGTGTATTCTCCGCCACGCACCTTACGGTGAATTGCGGAGTATGTATGTAGATGTAGATGTAGAGTTCGGTTCACTCTCCTGGTCAAAAAGTGCTACTATTCTGTTGATGAATTTTTTTAAGTCAATTTCACTGTTTGAAGAATGGAATTGGTTATTTTCATTGCAATAACAACCATAATAAATATTTTGGAATTGCAACTGATGTATGTATATAAAAATGTGTGTTATAAAAGGTTTGCATTGTTTAACTTGACATGTCTACTGTACACAAATCAAATGATTTGAAAATTTATGTAATGAGATGAATAAATCACATTTCATTTAACTCATCAAACTACTCAATTTATGATGTCGAAAACAGAGCTTCCCCTCCAATATAACAGATATTTGAAAACCAACTTCTCAGGAGACTATATGCAGTAAACACAAAATAAGTACATTTCAGAAATGACTGTGGTTCAGTATTAAATATGCAACATTGCTGTAACTAGTACTCAAATAAATGCATTAATAGTTGCACTTGAACTTACCCAATGCATCTGAAAAAGACATTCTTCAGCCAACGGAAAAACTTAAATTCTGAAGATATTCCAGGTTTAACAGCAGGATTTGCATGCCCAATGTAGAACCATACAAGGAAAACAGCAATAATATTTGCTAATGCATAGCCCCAATGCACAAGAAACATAATCAAAATTTTTATAGCAACCTGTAAAAAGGACAAAAGGGAGAATTTAATAACAATAACTTAAAAAAAGAAGACATTATTCAGTGACACACACAATCACACACACACACACACACACAACAAAATAATGAAATGTACATGTTATTTATGCAGCAGTAACAAATTTCTAATGAACACATGAAAAAATAGAAAATTAGTATAATAGAGGGGAGAGGGGGAGGGGCGAAGCACTATGAATATAAGTGGTCTGTCTAGAAAGTACCCGCCCTTTGATTTTCCCACGCAAAACAAAGCTGATAGTGTGGTACCACAGTAAAAGAATAGACCTTTATGCATATGTGTGAATTTTGTCCCAGCCTTCCAGCGCAGTGTATCAGTCGCTGCCTGTCAGTCACTGAGTGAGGTTCCACACAACTTGTTTGCTAGATTACTGATTCTCTCAAGATGACTGGACACGTTGAGTAAAGATACTGCTTCAAATTTTGTCAAAAGCTTGTTTATTCTCAAAGCGAAACAATTTTCAAGATTAAGCAAGTGTTTGGAGAAGATGCAATGGATGTCACACAAATTATGGTGTGGTTCAAACAATTCAAAAATTGCCACACATCAGTAGAGAGTGACCAGGCCCCAAAACTGCACTGAATGCAGCTGTTGCGAGGGTGCAAAATTTAGTGAGGGCAGATCATCATTTGACTGCAGGAGATAGCCCAAGAGGTTGGAGTGAGTAAAGATTCTGCACATGAAATGTTGTGTGATGATTTGAACATGCACCAAGTGGCTGCGAAATTCGTGTCCAAGTTGTTGTCACCAGAACAAAAAGCCCTCCATTTTGACATTGCACAGGATCTTTTGGACATCACCAACACTGATCCTGAGTTTCTGAACACTGTGATAAATATAGATGAGTCATGGGCATAAGGGTACAACATAAAAACAAAAAGACAGTTGTCACAATGGAAGCATCCCTTAGTCTCCAAAGCCGAAGAAAGTGTAGCAGCACGTGCGAAGCAATATCAGGGTGATGCTGACATCTTCTTTGATGTCCATAGAATTGTGCATCACAAATACACACCAGAAGGACAAACAGCGAGAAAGGAGCACTATCAAGATGTAGCCGGACACTCCGTGACACAGTATGGTGCAAAAGACCAGACATGTGAATGGGAAAAACTGGCAACTGCATCAAGACATTGCCCCCACACATTCATCCCAATTGATACAATATTTCTTGGCCAAACATGGAATTACAGCCGTTCGCCAATTTCCTTGTGACTTCTGGTTGTTTCCAAAATTGAAGATGCTACTGAAAGGATCCTGTTTTGAGAGTAGAGAAGAGATCTTGCGGAAAGTGACAATGGAGCTGAACAACATTCCAAAAGAAAACTTCCTGAAGTGAATCCAGTAGTGGAAGGATTGGTGGGCTAAGTGTGTGCAAGCACAAGGGGCCTACTTTGAAGGGGATTAGCGTCCCAACTCCGTCCATATTGAAAATATTTTTTCTGGCAAAAAGTCAGATACTTTTTAGACAGGACTGGTACTCTAAATTTTGAAAAAAAAAAAGCAAAACTTTTAAATTTCTATGTAGGTTCACCATTCAGAAAAATTGGTGTAAGTGAGAAATAGTACCAGATAACAATAGACAATCTAATTAGAATATCAATAATAGAGGATAGATAACAACTCACTGTAAAGGCATTCACTGAGCCACTGACAGGCAAGTAAAATAGACAATTATATTCCCACAACTTACATTTTTGGCCATAGCCTTCATCAGAAAATGAAACACACAGATTTAGGCAGTCACGTAGACATAACTGTACACACACAATCATTATCTCGGGCCACTCTACTACAAGCAACATGTCGGTGAATGAGAGGTGAGCAGAGGGAGAAAGAAGATGGTTAAGGTTGGAGATGGAAAGTTTCATGTTGTATGACAGACAGTAAAGGCTCCGGTAGGTAGGAATGTCATATGCAGTACTGAACACAGCGAAGGGACGGGGTGGGAGAGGATAAGAGGAAGGTGTAGAAGTGTGTGATGAGGGGGAGGGGGTGATTTCAAATGATAAAAAGAATGAGGAAAAACATAAAAATAAAAAAAATAATTAAGGGAATATTGTAAGGAGTGACACACAGTTGGAAGGAAGACGTGAATTTGAGTGATACAGGATTATGATTAGGGAAATGGAGTGGGTGGAAAGTTTGGCTTAGGATGTAAGGTTGCCAATAAATCTTAGCTTGAGGCCAGGGGGGCTGCAGAACCATAGAATGTTTTGAAGGGACAACTTCCATCTGCGGAGTTCACATGAGCTCGTGGTGGAGGGGAGGATCTAGATGGCCCAGGTAGTAAAGCAGCCATTGAAATCAAAGAGTGTTGTGTTCAAACCCATGCTGTGCCACAGTGTGGGGCATCTTTCTTTTTGCCACAGTTTGACAGTGGCTATTCATCTTGATGGAAAGCTGGTTTGTTCTGATGCCAATGTAAAATGCAGTGAATTGGTAAACCACATGGCTGCTTTTACAGGTGGCCCAAACTTTGATGGGGTACGATAAGCCTTGGGACAGCAATGGAATAAGAAATGCTGAGTGGTTGGAATGGACAGGTTTTGCCAATGTTTTCCACAGGGATATGATCCCTGTGGTAATATGTTTGGATTGGGAGTGGCATAGGGATAGATTAGGATGTTGTGGAGGTTGGTTGGGTGACGTAACACCATTTTGGAGAGGTGGGAAGGATCTTGGATAGGATGTCTCTCATTCAGGACATAATGACAGATAAAGGCCTGAAAAAGAATGTGATTAAATTGTTCCAGTCTGGGGTGGTATTGGGTGGTGTGTGGGGATATGGCACAGGAAATCTTTTTGTGCACTATGTCTGGAGGATAATCATTGTCTCTGTAGGCCTACATGAGGTCTTCAGCATATTTGGTAAGGGGCTTCTCATCAATGCAAATTCGACATCCATGGGTGGCAAGGCTGTGTGGGAGGGATATTTTTGATGTGGAAGGGTGGCATCTGTCACAGTGCAGGTACTGTTGGTAATCAGGTTTAACATGGACAGAGGTGTGCCAAGTTGAGAAGGACCAAGTGAGAGGAGGAGGGCTTGTGAAGGAACGAGGATAGGGTGTCCTAGTCCCGAGTCCAAATCATGAAAATATCATCAATGAATCTGAACCAGACCAGGGATTTGGGAATTTTGGAGGCTAGGAAGGTTTCCTACAGACAGCCCATAAATAGGGTGGCATAGGAGGGTGCCATATGGGTGCTCATTGCTGTGCCGCAAATTTGCAGGAAAAGTAATTTGTACAATTTAGTTGGTAATGGTTATAAGGAATGAGGTATTTTGCTGGCAGTCTGAAGAATGCTGAGAAAGGTAGTGTTTGAGAGCAGCAAGACCATGGGCATCTAGGATATTGGTATATAGGGAGCTGGCATCAACAGTGACAAATTAAGGATTCAGGATGTAAAGGGGTGTTGATGGTGAGAGTCGGTATCCGAGTTTAAAACAAAAAGTTAGAGGTTGGAGGGAGGATGATTAGGTTGCCATTCGTTTTGAGGTTGTGAAGGGTTTTCCTTTCTTCTGCTGAAAAGATGGTATTCTTAGAAAGGGACTTGGGGAAGGATGGTGATGCCAAGTTGGAGGTGAAATCTAATAATGGAAAGTGCAGGTTGGAATTAGCAGTATAGAAGTACGAGCAGTTTACAAGTCACTGCAAAGACATGACAACAAGCTGCAACAGGCACATTAAAAAAAGAAATAAATAAATAAATAAAAAATACACAAACATACAACACTTCAGCTATCAATTAGGCCTTCTTCAGAAAATAGAATATTCACGCAATCACATAGGCACACAACACAGTCACACAAACATCAGTTCCAGCTGCTCTGACTGCCACATTATGATTCATACTGCAGCAGCCAGAGCTGATGGTTGTGTGACTGTATTGTGTGCCTGTGTGATTGCATGAATGTTCTATTTTCTGAAGAAGGCCATGGCCGATAGTTGAAGTTTTGTATGTCTGTGTGTTTTTATTATGTGCCTGTTGCAGCTCATCATCACACATTTGCAGTGAGTAGTAAACTCTCCTTATTACAAGTTCAATGTTGGAATTGGCTTTGAATGGTGGAAAAGTACTTTTTCCACTGTAAGGACCAGCAGGAAGAGGTGAGGCCTTCGACAAGTTCAACATAGTTAAATTTGTGTATGGGACTGAATGTGAGACCTTTGGATAGGAATGAAACTTTTGTGGTGCTCAGGTTTTTGTCAGTAACAACAGTATTCTGAGGTTGTTTTGGCATTGGGTATTGTGGATTGTTCGTGGGGAGTTTTCGGGGATACGGCAAGTGGAAAACTCTGGGTGCTATGTGGGGGTTCACAAGGAGGAATGTTTTGGGTGGGATAGGGGTTGGTTGGTGGTGCACCAAGGCAGGAGTACGTGTCAGCAGGCTGGATAATGTATAGAGGTGGTGTCTGGAATGCTCCTCCAGCTGCTGCAGTGCAAGGAATTCAATTTGGGATGTGAGACTTATGTTGTGGGGATTGCACGTTAACAATATCTTGTGAAGGAAGCTGACATGGTTAATGGATGCCATAGAGATACATATTTGTATCACTAGGCTTGTGAGGGACAAGGACTGGTAGAAACTGAAAAGATGAAAGTCATTGTGAAAGGAGGGATGGGATTCAGAGACAGAAATTTTAATGATTAGGCAATTGGGAGGGATTCCATGGTTTAGGCAGCACTTGAAAAGTAGAATGTGGGACTGTTTTTAGGTCAAGAACAGGTAAACTTTTCTGAACTGGGGAGAGCGTATGATGAAGGAGGTGGTAAATGGCATATACGGTGGATATGTGGTAAGAATTGGGAGATGTGTAGTAAAGAGGGGGCAGAGACAGTAGAATGTTTTTTAACTACCATTTTAGAATTTTCTTCCAAGCTTTATTCAGATTCTTCCTTTAAATCAAATGACACACACCTACAATCATGTAATAACTACCTATTAAATTCAACAGCTTCAAAAATCACTTCTACATTATCTTCATTAACTGACAAAAGTCTACATAACAGTTATTGTCTATCAGGTCATTTTAATGTTTTAATGACACAGAGAGGCATCAAGACAACCAGCAATAGAATGGAGAGGCATTAGACTATGCCACTGTGCCAAGCCTAAATATTTGGGAGTTAGTTTAGACCGAACACTGTCATTTAAAAAGCACTGCACTAATCTAAAAGGAAAAATATGTGTAAGGAACAACATTATTCGTAAACTGACTGGATCCACATGGGGATCGCAACCTGAAGTTCTGTGATCATCAGCAATGGGACTCAGTTTTGCAGTAGGGGAATTAAGCACCAGTGTGCAAAGCATCATGCCACTCCAAACAAGTAGACATTGCTCTAAATGAGACCTTCAGGACTGTCACTGGATGTTTGAGGCCAACACCTGTCCACAAAATTTACCCACTTGTGGCCATAGCACCACCAAATATCTGACATAGAGTAGCCAGTGAAGTAGAAAGGAGGAAACAGCAAACCAACCCACGGCACCTAATGTATAACCACCAAGCAGTTCCAGCCCGTCTTAAGTTTAGGAAGAGCTTTATCCAATGGACCATACCACTAGAAGGCCGACCTGAGACTCATCGCCTATGTTTATGGACAGATTCTTTACAAAATACAAATCTACAACCAAGGTGGAAATTGCACAAGGGCAGCAATTACAGTGTAGTACATGGAGAACACTGAATAGATTAAGAACAGGAGTCACAAAATGCAAAGAAAATATGGTTAAGTGGGGATATTCTGAAGATGACCAATGCGGATGAGGAAACATACAGACTAATGGACATTTACTCACGTGCTAAGGTTGGAAGTTGTTTGCACAACAGAAGATCTGCTTTTATGCAATGACAAGGACATTAAAGCTGCAGAGTTCTGGAAGAAGACAGTTAAGATGTTCTCACCAAGGCACAGAAAGTAAGTAAGTAGTGACATTTTGATCAACTGGTTGCAACAAAGGTTGCACAGTAAGAGGCAAACTTTTTACTGTATACAATCCATTTTCTTTCTCTAATAGTTAAAAAAAAAAAAAAAGGATGAGATGGTGCATTGTCCAGTAAAAGTAGGACATTTTCTTGTTTACCAATTTAATTTTGATTTTTTTTTTAATTCATGGATAAAAGTGTTGTCATACTTTTCAATGATATTTTGGTGTTCATCCCTTTTTTGTTTTGTTTTGTAAATTAAGGGAACCTTATTAAGGATCTGGCATGTTTCGATTTGCTAATAAGGAGCAAAGGCATTCATGGGTTCTGGTAGTGTTTATGCAATATAATATTGTTACTCGCTTCTTATTAGTATTAGTGAATGCTTTCACCAAGAAGTTAATGAATTTGATGCTAATTATTTCCTATTTAATCTAGTCTTGTCAGTATTTTTCATTCAATTATTGTTTTTCAAAGGTCTTTGCAATGTTTCCTCCTGTCTTCAAGTTTGCAGGTCTGCTTCAAAACTGAATCATTATTCCTCTTAATACACTACACTACACAGGATGATCTGTGTAGGGTTCCAAGCAAAATTACCAACACATTACTTGACAGCTAGCTTATGAGCAGTTACTTTACATGTTCCACACAAATGCAATGTGGCACAGAAGTGTAGCAATTGGCAAATGTGTATGTCAAGCGATAATGAAACAAATGCTGTATCAAGAAAAAAAAATTTAACTTGTGGGCCAGAGACCATGCAGGGCATGGGTAAGTAGTACTAGTGTAACTACAAAGATATTTACCTGTGATTGACAATCCAGTTAATCATAAGTCTGTATGAGTGAAGTTTGGGTAGTAAAGTCTTCACTTTATTTAAAATTAGAAGGTACTCTAACAGTCACCGTTAAGGAAAAAAAGAAAAATAAAATTAAAAAAAGCACAATAATAATAATTATTATAAAACTGATAAATGTGTGGGGTTGGAAAGGAGTCAAAGTGGTAAAGTAGAATGGGCCATGTGACAGTAGTTCATCACTAAGAAACAGTCTACCCATACTGCTGCTTATGTATCAGTAATTACTGCAAGAGTACACCCCAGTTTTGTAGCACAAAGCAGATGTACTGCATCTGTAGATCGAGGGCAATTTGTCATCAACATGCAGCTACTACAAAGGATGATCTGTATAGGGTTCCAAGCAAAATGCACTTATGTATCAATACTAATATTATAAATAAGAAAGAAGCTCTGTCTGTTACACATTCACAAATAAACCACTATCCAATTTTGATTATTTAGGTATGAAGATAGCTTGAACAGTGAAAACGAACATAGGCTACTTTAGAAAGTGTGTAATTAAAGAAATTTGTTGATTTTAAGTATAAACTCAAAATACAGAACAGCTAAGTATCAACTTCTATTAAAACTTCTGTGAAGCTTGAAGACTCCTTGAAAAAAACTATTTACTCTTTGACTTTTGAAATTTTTAACATGTATTAAAAACACTTTTCAATATTTTAATACTTTAAAGCACTTTTAATGGTTGATATGTTGTATGTAATATGATTCAGCATAATAAATGCAATGCTCATACAAGATGTGGTAACGCGCGGCGCGTGTGTTTAGACGGCGCGCCGCCCGTTACCAGAACTGGCCACTGTGCGGCGCTGGCGGCACTACCGTGCTGCACCCTGCCGGCCGCGCGGCATTTGAGAGAGGCACGGGGACAGCCGAGACCTCGCCTCAGTTGCGTACTGTGTGTGCTAGTGAACATATCTATTGTGACTTTGATGGGACTGCTCAGGCCCCTGGTAACAGTGCTAGCCGGGATATATTGTATAATAGTGTTAGTAGTCATAACACAAGACGTCAATGTCTTCAAACCACCAAATAGATTTCATTGACATTTGAATCCTGCATAATTTATGCATATGATGTATAGCTTCTTCAGTCAGTGGTTTAGTCATGATGTAGTAAACAGAGTTCCTTTTTGTATTTAATAATATATTTATATCATATCGATAAAGGAGGACAGTATTTACCATCATTCTACACACAGTTTATATTTAAAGTGGAAAATAAGAAACTTTTCTTTTATCCTGAAAATCATGGTCATATCTTAAGAACAAAGTTGTGAAATTATTGTACTTTGGATGGCCTTTGACAAATATGCTATATGTCTGCCTTTGTGTGTGTGCGCTTTTTCCCCAAAGGTAAGTCTTTCCTCTCCCGGGATTGGAATGTCTCCTCACCCGCTCTTTTAAACCCAAATCCTTTACTTTTCCCTCTCCTTCCCTACTCTGCCTAAAGAAGCAACAAGGTTGTGAAAGCTTGTGTGTGGTGCCTGGTAAGTAAACTTCATCTACTTTTTATATATATTTTTCCTGCTAGGTATTTTTCCCCAAAACCTTGTAAAGAGTATTTTATTAATGAGATTGATGTTGATCAAAAATTTTGGGATTATATTATTGAAGAGAATCATAGTGGGAAAGTATGTGTAAATGATATTTCCAATTTAGATATGGTGTTGATGAATATATATCAAAATAAGGCCAATATAAGAGTAGATGAGTGTGATTTGCAGAATTTCTTCACAGTAACTCAGTGTGGGTCAGAGCTTGGTGTTAATAATTGAACGATGGACAGTGACAATCCAGAACTTATCAGTTTTAATAAGAAAGATGATGATACAGTATCTATGTTTGTTGAGAATATAATGACTAATAAAATTATTCAAACTACCCTAAACAGAAATAGTAGTAACATTAAAATCAATAAAGCCATTAAAGATATCAGCTCTTTAGATAAGTAAAATGAAATAAGTAAATCCATAGATTTTGAGGAGATAGAAAAAGATTTACTAACCGAATCGGATAAGGAAGTAAGTAGAACTGTTGAATGTAGGTTTGATAGGTACCGGGAGTCCAATAAGTCCAGCCCAATGGCTGAGAGACAAATTGTGTGTGAGTAAAAATTTAGTAGAGTTACCAATTGTAGGAGTCGAAATTAAGGGAGCAACAGGAAAGTGTTGTCAACAAATAAAGAAACAAGCCTTGTTATTCTTTGAAATTAGTGGTGTCTTTTATTCGGGGGTATTTAATTGTTCCTGGGTTGGGTGAGGATTTTTTACTAGGGATGGATTGCATTATGAAAACTGATGTATAATTTAATTGGGAGAAAAAGAAATTGAGACTTACTGAAACTAAAAGTACATCAATTTTGAAAACTGAATGTCTCTTATTGAGAGACAATAATTGTAACCAAATTAAAAAAATAAGAAAGTGTTAGTGATATCGATTCTGAATATGAGATACGTGATGAGTCACTGGGTAGCTTATTAGAACAAAAAGTAGAAGACAAATATTAGAAGAAATTGAAAAAGATGAATTGTGTAACTATTTTTGAGAATATAGAGATGTGTTTAACCCAAAACCAGGTAGAGTAAAATATTACAGATGCAGATTAAGATTGAAACCTCATCATCCATTTTTGTTTTTTGTTTTTTAAACCTTACATAATGCTGATTGCCAAGAGAAATGTAGTAGAAAAAGAATTACAACAAATGGAAAATTGGGGAATCATAGAAAGAAGTAGAATCCAGTACAATAATCAGATTTTTGCAGTTAACAAGAAGGAAGGAGGAGTTAGACTTGTCCTTGATTCTAGACATCTAAACAAAATTTTGGAAAGGAAAACTGACCATTCTGAAAATGTGAATTAATTATTATTCAAGCTTGAAAATGTAAAATAAACTGCTTTTCTCTACAATGGTAAATCATATCAATATTGTTGTGCCTTTTGGGTTAAATATTTCCATAGCCGAATTTTGTAGAGCACTTGATTTCATTTTGGGAAAAGAATTAGTGTCAAACCTTATAATTTATGTAGATGATATTCTAGTAACTAGTAAAACATGGTCTGAACATACAGAATTATTGAAGAAAATTGGTGATAAACTCACAGAAGGAGGGATGATGCTAAAATTAGAAAAATGTAAATTTAGGATGAAAAAACTAAACTTTTTGGGTCATATAATATCTGAAGATGGTATAGAAGCAGATAAAGAAAAGTTAGCAGCTATTGCTGAATTCCCAATTC
Source organism: Locusta migratoria (assembly GCA_026315105.1). Taxonomy (NCBI): domain Eukaryota; kingdom Metazoa; phylum Arthropoda; class Insecta; order Orthoptera; family Acrididae; genus Locusta; species Locusta migratoria. The sequence goes on along the minus strand of CM048744.1, from coordinate 729,164,162 downwards.
CTAAAAATAAAAAGCAATTAAAATCCTTTTTTTGGATTGGCAAACTTTTATAGAAAATATGTTATAACACAGGCATTAAATGCACCCGCCCTTTTAAATTTATTAAAAAAGAATACTATTTGGGAGTCGAATGAAAATTGTAGCACAAGGCCTTTGAGGAAATTAAACAAAAACTCGTAAATAGTGAAATACCATATAGACCAAACTTGTCTTTACCATTCAGTTTAATGACGGACAGCAGTAATACTGGACTTGGAGCTCATTTATTTCAAATGGTAAAGGTAGATGGAAAAGTTGAACATAGATCAATTGCTTTTGCTAGTAGAACATTAAATGTGCATGAAAAAATTATACTATTACTAAAAAGTGCTTTTGCCAATACAATGGAGATTTAAGAAATTTAGAAATTACTTATTAGGACATAAAACCATAGTATACAGTGATCATAAAGGATTAACTTGCCAACAGGAATGGAAATTGTACCATACTAGATTGACTAGATGGGCTTTATACCTACAGCAGTTTGACAATTCAGTAGAATATATTAAAGGGAGAGAAAATGTAATAGCTGATGCTTTATCAAGATTTGCAGTGGTGGGTGAAAATTAGTATAATGATAAAAATAATGTATTTAAAATTATGTATATTTCAAGTATTAAAGAGGAAACTCTGAGAAGAAAGCAAAATGATGATGAACATTAGAGATTAGTAAAAAGTTATTTAAGAAAAAAAAGGTTTTGAAAAAGTAGCAAGGTATTACCAAATATATAAAGGTAGATTATTTTTTAGGAAAAATCCTAATACAGATATGTGGAAAGTTTGTTGGCCAGAACAATATGTTGAAAAACTTATTCATTACATACAACTAAGCTATGGCCATTGCAGTTCCTTAAAATGCATCCAAAAATTACAGGAAAATGTTTACTTCTATAATATTTATAAAAGAGTTAGGAAATGTCTTGAAACGTGTGGCATATGTCAAAAATTTGATAATCAAGCCAGAAAAGGATTTTTTAAAAGTATAATGCCAAATAAGCCATTAGAAATTACAGTAGTAGACTTATATGGACCACTTCCAAAAAGTAAAAGGGGGGGGGGGTGTCTGTTATATTTTAGTAATAGTACATTTATTTTCGAAATTCGTGAAATTCTATCCTTTAACCCTTTCGCGGCTGAAGGGGCGAGCGCTCTGGCTGCCCCCCTGGCTGACGGCGGGAGACCAGTTGTGGGCCTGAGCGGCGGCGGCTGACCCGGCTCCACGGCCGCTGTGGGCAGCTGCATGCTAGTCGCGCGCTGCGGTGACCACACAACTGTCCCCAATAACACTGTTTATAAAATCAGTCTCTCACTGCTCTGCCACAGCGGTTGTAGTTTGTGATACAAAGCAGCCTTTCAAATCTAATCGACACTGTTATAAGATTATCCTCGGCTGAGAACAAAAAGATTTAAGTAAATTCTAATACATTTTTATTTGTTATTGAAAAAAACTATAACTTGCAATGTATGTAACCAAAATATGTTACTACAATGTATTAAAATTTAATTAACATCGGTCGAGTATGTTTCGCAACATTTAGTTTTAAAGTGAGTTGTTCGTAGGGAAGACCTGCAAAACTCCAACAGTTCTAGTAATAATTGTAAATAAAACATATTTATTGAAATTTATTTTGTGCCATGTAGCATAATGGAGAATTAAACAAGAAAAATAATGATGTAATAATGAAATGGAAATAATAAATAAAAATATTGATAGGCCGACTGCTTAGTTTGAAATTAAAGCCTAATTTCGATTCGCTATCCTAAATAATCCGATAATAAGCATCTACATGCTTTCTGCTATAGGATTTATTTTTCAGATAATCACGGAGCAGTAGAGTCTGACTTAGTGGTTTCCCATCCTCATTTCTGACTGTCCTTCTGGCTGTCCTTTTTGGTGTCCGTAGCATCTAGTTGTTTTTGTTATTTATGAATTAAACTTCTCCAGTAACTGACGGATTACTTCCAAGTAGAATTTTGCTAGTGGCTTCTTCTGTTTATTTTGCATTTCAAAAATAGTTTTTGCCTTAAGGATACTCGAGGCAGCTAAATGAAAGAAAACTTTCTTGTACCAATTCAATGTTTTTCGTATGCACTGTACGGACAGTGTACTCCGAACAAACTCTGGTCCATTTACAGTGGAAGGCATCCAGACTTATTTACTGTCCATCCCAGACTTCAGTTGTATTTCGCTTTCTTCAGTTTATCAGGTACAGGTGGTAAATGTTTCTTGTTTTTACGCACTGTGCCAATAGTATTAGTGCACTTCACATGGTGCCATAACAAAAATTCGGGACTTGAATACCAATTGTCTAAAAAAATGCTATGATCCTTGTTGAGGTACGGTAACAAACTGACAACGACCTCACCTGATTTGCCCCAGTCAGCATTTCTACTTCAGTAGCGGCACCAGTGTAGACAATATAATCCAGAATATAGATGGTCTGTATGCCACAATGCATGAAAATTTTAATCCCTAAACGGCTACGTTTGTTTGGAATACACTGTTTGAACCGTAGCCTTCCTCTGAAAAGTAGCAAATTTCGTCACTTACTAAGTTCTCAAATGGGACTACAGCACCTCGGAATCTTTTTTTGGCGTGTTCCACAGTCATGCGCATTTTCACAAGAATATCTTGCGATGAGGATGAATTGTCACTCAAGCTTAATAAACGCAGTATTGAGTGGCTGAGTGCGTTGAGGCGCTACGCTTCGGTGGGCGAGGCCGTTCCCCGTCGGGGGTTCAAATCGTCCCTGTGGCATGGATGTTTGTGCTGTCTTTTGTATAAGTTAGTTTATAAGTAATTTGTAAGTTTAGGGACTGATGATCGCGCAGTTAAGTCCCATAAGCTTAACAAACATTTTAACAAACGCAGTATCACCTTGTACTTCTCTCTGGCCATTATGTCAGAAAATACTGCTGTATGGAGCAAGGAATCTTTTGACCAATATTCATTCACTGCTGTTTGGACCTTGGCGTAAGGAGGGAACAAGCCAAAAAGCAATAAAATTCGGGAGGGTCTATAGGTTTCCATCTTATTAATCTGCTGGGCTCTGTAGTCATTTTTTCGGTACCAAAATTTTACGTAACACATCATCATCTTTTTCCTCTTAAGAAGAGGAATCTTTTGCGGAAGTTCTTCGTTGTGTTGAATAAATACTGTTAGTTCCATACACATCCAGCCCTGTAGTAGCACTATCGTCATCATCACTACTATTCATCATGATGTCCACTATTTCCTTGTTTGATAAACTACGTTCCGACAGTACAGTGAAACGCTGTTCTCTTGCCAAACAAAAAATACAGGACGGGCCCGATGGAGAGCTTGTGAGCAGGAAGGCCCAGGAAGTGAAAACTGTAGTGCTTACCGACATATCAAAGATTGCCTGTTAATGGCAGTGACACCAGGAGTGTTGAGCCACGGGTAAAACCGAGTTGCCGCCGCTCCATTGTGCGCCCGGACTCCGGGCATACATGAATGCCCTAAGCCTTCAGGCCACTCTACCTGCTGGGCATATATGAATGCTGGTAGCCGTCTGGGCCTCCTGCCTGCCGGGCGTACATATACGCCCATAGCCGTCTGGGCCTTCGAACTGCCAGGCATACATGTATGCCCGTAGCTGCGAAAGGGTTAAGAAAAGCTACAAGTATATCAATTATTTCAAAATTTTCAAAAGAATATTTCCATTCTGTCGGCAAGCCCAAGAGTATCCTTTCTGATAATGGACTTTGGTGTGGGTTCCTGCAGTCATGTCCTGTTCATGAACCACGGGCAACATATGAGTGGCCAAGTAAGTGGTCCTGACAGTTGGGATACCAGTTACTTTGGAATAAGGTTGGGAATCTCTGACATATTCTGAATCATGGCCACCTTTGTGCTCGGACGGCAAAGACTACCAAATCCACCAGTTAGTCCCTCAACCGTTACAGGTAAAACCCAGTGGGGCCCTGGGCAAGTAAGGCTAGCAACCTGCTTCCCAGGTACTTCAATATCATGCTGGCAACAATCAGAGCAAAATGCCTCAGACCTTTGGAGGTGATGGAGTCCCACCTCTAATTGACAGACCAGCGACTCCTCCGATACGAATTGGCAAATGATCTGGAATGAGATGGGGAGCTATTGATATCAATGGGGATTACACTGGGAAGAAGGTAGAGCTGGCGGAGGCTTCAAGTAAGATGGGGTTAGATGTTTTAGCTGTTAGTGATGTTAGAGTAAGGGGAGAGAAAGAGGATGAAGTCAGAGAATACAAGGTCTACCTGTCAGGAGTCAAAGTAGGAAGAGCACAGTGGGGTGTAGGGTTTTACATCACGAAAGCAATCGAACCCAGAATAATTGCAATAAGGTATGTAAATGAATGACTGATGTGGATAGATTTGGCCATCTCCAGCAAGAAAATTAGGATTGTGACAGTGTATTCACCCTGTGAAGGGACAGGTCAAGATGAGATGGGCAGATTTTACAGCGCACTTAGTGATGTAGTTGTTAGAGTAAAGGATAAGTATAGTGTTTACTCATAGGTGATTTCAACGCCAGGATAGGAAATCGAACAGACGGTTATGAAAAGGTTATGGGTAAGTTTGGAGAGGATATGGAAGCCAACAGGAATGGAAAACAGCTCTTGGATTTCTGTTCTAGTATGGGCTTAGTTATCACAAACTCCCTCTTTAAGCATAAGGACATCCACCGCTATACTTGGGAAGGAAGGGGAACCAGATCTGTCATTGACTATATAACAACATACCAGGAATTCAGGAAGACAGTCAAGGACACTCGTGTTTTCAGGGGGTTCTTTGATGATACTGATCATTATCTAATCTGCAGTGAGATTGGTTTTGTGAGGCCGAAAGAGCAGAAAGTCAGGTCCATGTGTATAAGGATACGAGCAGAGAAGCTTCAAGACAAGGAAATTAGGCAAAAATACATAACAATGATCTCAGAAAGGTACCAGTTAGTTGGATATAATGAATTACACTCACTGGAAGAGGTATGGACAAGGTACAGGGACACACTACTGGAAGCAGCTAGAGAATGTCTTGGAACAGTAATGTGTAAAGGTAGGAAGAAGCAGACAGCTTGGTGGAATGACACAGTCAAGGAAGCCTGTAAAAAGAAAAAGAAGGCATTTCAAAAATGGCTCCATACTAGAAATCAAGCAGACAGAGAAAGTTATGTTGAAGAAAGAAACAAAGCCAAATGAATAATTACAGACTCAAGCAGAAATCATGGGAAGACTTTGGAAATAAGCTAGAAACTCTGGGTCAAGCCACGGGAAAACCATTTTGGAGCGTAATTAGCAATCTTCGAAAGGGAGGGAAGAAGGAATTAACAAGTGTTTTGGACAGGTCAGGAAAGTTGCTAGTCAAGCCAGTGGATGCCTTGAGCCGATGGAGGGAATATTTTGAAGAATTGCTCAATGTATGTGAAACGTTCAATGATGTCTCAGATTTTCAGGTAGAATGGGATAGGAACGATGATGGAAAGAGGATCTCATTTGAAGAAATGAAGAAAATGGTAAGTAGATTACAGTGCAATAAAGCGGCTGGTGTGGATGAAATTAAGCCGGAACTCGTCAAATACAGGTCTCAAATGGTTACACAGGATAATTGAGAAGGCGTGGGAATCGGGACAGGTTCCGTCTGACTGGACGAAAGTGGTAATCACGCAAATTTTCAAACATGGAAACAGAAAAGATTGCAACAACTTTTGAGGTACCTCTTTAATTAGCGCTGTAGGCAAAATATTCTCAGGTATTGTGGAAAGGAGAGTGCGAGTATTAATTGAGGACAAGTTAGATGAAAATCAGTGTGGGTTTAGGACTCTTAGAGGCTGTCAGGACCAGATCTTTAGCTTACAGCAGGTAACGGAAAAGTGCTATGAGTGGAACAAGGAATTGTATCTATGTTTCATAGATCTAGAAAAGGCTTATGACCATGTCCCTAGGAGGAAGCTACTGTCAGTGCTACAAGATTATGGTATAGGAGGCAAACTTTTGCAGTCAATTAAAGGGCTTTACGTAGACTGTCAGGCAGCAGTTAGAGTAGATGGCAAATTAAGCTCATGGTTCAGGGTAGTTTCAGGGGTAAGACAAGGCTGTAACCTGTCACCACTGTTGATCATACTATTCATGGATCATATGCTGGAAACAGTAGACTGGCAGAGTGGATTAAAATAGGTGAAAAGAAAATAAGCAGTCTCGCATATGCGGATGACTTAGTTGTAATGGCCGATTCAATTGAAAGGTTGCAAACTACTATTTCAGAGCTCAATCAGAGGTGCAAGGATTATGATATGAAGATCAGCATCTCCAAAACGAAAGTAATGTCTGTGGGAAAGAGATTCAAACAGATTGAGTGCCAAATAGGAAGAACAAAGTTAGAACAGGTAGACAGTTTAAAGTACCTAGGATGTATTTTATCACAGGATGGCAACATAGTGAAAGAACTGGAAACGAAGAGCAGTAAAGCTAATGCAGTGAGTGCTCACATAAGATCTACTCTCTTCTGCAAGAAGGAAGTAAGTACCAAGACTAAGATAGCAGTGCACCGCTCTATTTTTCGATGAGTATGGGAGTGAAAGTTGGGTGGATACAGGTTACGTTATTCACAAGGTAGAGGTTACAGATATGAAAGTAGCAAGAATGATTGCAGGTACTAATAGATGGGAACAATGGCAGGAGGGTGTCCATAATGAGGAAATCAAAGAAAAACTGGGAATGAACACCATAGATGAAGCAGTTAGAATGAACAGACTGAGATTGTGAGGTCATGTTACACGCATGGGAGAAGCGAGGTTACCTAAGAGACTCATGAGCTAGGCAGCGGAGGGTAATAGGAGTCGAGGTAGACCAAGAAGAAAGTACTTAGATTCGGTGCAGAATGATTTTGAAGTAAAAGGCATAACATCAGACGAGGCATCAATGTTAGCATTGAATAGGGAATCATGGAGGAATTTTATCAGAGATACTATGCTCCAGACTAAACGCTGAAAGGCATAAACAGTCTCTAATGATGATGATGATGACGATGATGATGATGATAACATACGCCAAATATAGATTTCAGCATATCACTCACAGAGCAATCCTACTGAACGATACAATAGAGAACTAGAAAGAATGGTCCGAAACTATTGCCATAGTAATCATGTGAGTTAGATAAATTATTTAAAAGATTTTGTAAATGTTTTGAACACCTTGCAACACAGTGTGACAGGATTTTCTCCATTTGAAGTACAGTATAATAAAAAAGCTAACCATTTCCTATTTGAAAATTTAGATGTCCCAAAATGTGAACCATTAAGTGCAAAAGAACGAAATATAACAATTAGAAAGTGAATGAAACTGATGGTTGAAAAAAGAAAGAATAAATATAATAAAATCACAAAAATTAATGAGTATAGAATTGGTCACTCAGTCCTTGTAAAGGACTATAAGAGGTCTATCTCACTAGACAAAGAAATAATTTTTTAATTTATATAGGACCATTTGAGGTTATATTTGAGATATATAATCATTTGTATATTTCAAATTTTAAATATTTTTAATTGCTATTTTCTGGTGGGCACTCCATTTCCCTTTCTATCCTTTTTTTAAATACAAATGTTTGTCTAGAATAAATTTTAATCTCAAAATTTCTATTCAAACCCTGAAATAATAATATTAAAGAAATAGAAGGCCGTAAATTTCGTGTGTGTGTGTGTGTGTGTGTGTGTTTTAACATTTTTGATCTCCCATAACTCAATTCCAGATTATACAGGTCTGGTGTCAAGTACCCGTTACATGAAGAATGATTTTTATCTTCATTTAAGTGTAGAAATAGAATGTTTATATATGTTGCATTGTCCATATGACCGTTCATGGACGGTCTATTTGTTTACTCTTCTTGAGCACTAATACAAAGACTGAGACCTCTTTTATTAGCACAGAAGTATCTTTACACAAAAATGCAGACCTAAGAATGAGAAATTTTAATAACAAGCACACACTCATCAAACAGATGAGTTAGTCCTGGTTTATGACCACCAAAAAATAGTTTTTACCCCCTAAAATATTGTGTACAATATAAAATAATAATTGGTACCCCACAACCAAAGGTTATTTGTCCTGAGGATTCTACAACAAGTCAATAGAAAGGTCTACTCATTGTTGATATGATAAAGTGATTCAGACCCTCAGGTGAACTTGCATTCTGAACAGGTTAGATAAATTAATGCCCACAGGGCACCGAGTTGACTGTTTCATTTTTCGCATTTCATTTTCTGTGAAATGGCATCATACCTCTTTTCTTATCATATCATATTCAAAATATAGTCTCTTATTATTATACCTTAAAGCAGTACTTTTCAACCTGTGGGTCGTGACCCCAAGGAGGTTGCAAACTCTTGCTCGCAGCGTAGCCGTTACTGTAGGAAGTAGTAGCACCATAAAATACCCAGACCAGCACAAGTCTGAACACTATCAGAGCAATAAATATAAAACATGGATCTAATAAAAGTGAATAATAATAGTTGAATTCAAATATATGAAACGATCATATGCTCCTTCCCTACTGCCTGAAGACGCAACTGGGTTGCGAAAGCTTGCGATTGTGTGTGTGTGTGTATTCATTTATTTATTTGTGATGCTGTCACACCTGTGCTCCTTCGCCTGGTGAGTAATCTTCGTCTATTTTTTATATTGAATAATAATAGTGAATGACGTAATTCCTTCTTAATATTAATTCTAGTTTGAATGGAATATAGTAGATTGTTTTATAATAGATACAGTGTTAAGGATGAATAAACACAAAGCATGAAGACCATTTTCAGAAATCAGTTGATAATTAACTGGACAAGTTGCAGTAATTGTTGATAAATTCGAACAAAAAAAACCTGCATACTTCTTTACAAATTGACCACACATATATTGCTTAAAGAGTATAATTCATTTGTACCTTACCGAGACATACATCATGCAAAATGTATTTCTCTGTCATAAATCATGTAGAGGTGGAATGTGTCCCAGAGATATTGAGTAACTTACCCAAAGCACAAGCTCATTGATAGACACAAAAACACACACAAACAAACAATCAAGCTTTCGCAACCGTTAGTCGCTTCTCAGGGAAAGGAGGAAAGGAAGGAGGGGGAAAAGGAAAGGATGCGGGAGTGGAAAACGAGTCATTCCAATTTCGGGAGTGGTAGGACTTACATTAGGGGAAAAAAGGAAAGATAAACAAGCACACACACACCACACATATACACACACAAGCACACCTAGGCAGACATTTGTAGAAAGCAAAGAAGTTGGACAGAGTTGAGGAAGAGGCTCTGTCCAGAGAACCGAGGAAAAGATGTTATTAATGGCGAGCGGGAATTTGAATTTAGTGGAGGATGAGACCAGGTGGGCAATGGGAGGAGAGAATAAGCTGAAGGGCAAGTTCCCATCTCCGGAGTTCTGAAAGGTTGGTGTCGGTGGGAAGTATCCAGATAACCCAGACGGTGTAACACTGTGCCAAGATGTGCTGGCCATGCAACAAGGCATGTTTAGCCACAGGGTGATCCTCATTGCCAACAAACACTATCTGCCTGTGACCGTTCATGCAAATGGACAGTTTGTTGATGGTCATTCCAACATAGAACGCTTCACAGTACAGGTTTGTCAGTTGGTAAATCACGTGGGTGCTATCGCAAGTGGCTCTGCCCTTGATCGTGTACACCTTCCAGGTTAATGGATTGTTGTAAGTGGTGGTGGAAGGGTGCATAGAGCAGGTTTTACAACGAGGGCAGTTACATGGGTAGGAGCCGGAGGGTAGGGAAGGTGATTTGGGGATTTCATTGGGATGGACTAGGAGGTTACGGAGGTTAGGTGGGTGGTGGAAAGACACTCTTGGTGGAGTGGGAAGGATGTCATGAAGGATGGATCTCATTTCGGGGTAGGATTTGAGAAAGTTCTATCCTTGCTGGAGAGCCACATTCAGAGTCCGCTCCAGTCCAGGATAGTATCTTGAGACAAGAGGGGTACTTCTGGGGTTCTTCTGTGGAAGGTTCTGTATTTGGGGGGGGATGAGGAAGTGGCCCTGGCACTGTGCTTCTGTACCAGATCAGGAGGATAGCTGCGGGATGTGAAAGCTGTTAATAGGTTATTGGTGTACTGGTTTGGGGATTTGGGACTGGAGCAGACTTGTTTTCCACGAAGACCTAAGCTGTAGAAAAGGGAATGTTTGATGTGGAATGGATGGCAGCTGTCATAATGGAGGTACTGTTGTTTGTTGGTTGGTTTGATGTGGACGGATGTGTGAAGTTGGCCGTTGGACAGATGGAGGTTGACATCGAGGAAAGTGGCATGGAATTTGGAATAGGACCATGTGAATTTGATGGGACCAAAGGAGTTGATGTTGGAGAGGAAATTCTGGAGTTGTTCTTCACTGTGAGTCCAGATCATGAAGATGTCATCAATGAATCTGTACCAAACTTTGGGTTGACAGACTCTGGTATCCAGGAAGGCTTCCTCTAAGCGTCCCATAAATAAGTTTGCGTACGAGGGGGCCATCCTGGTTCCCATGGCTGTTCCCTTTAGTTGTTGGTATGTCTGGCTCTCAAAGGTGAAGCTGGCTAGGGTATTAAGGAAAGAGGGTTTAGGTAGGGTTGCAGGTGCTCGGCGTGAAAGGAAGTACTCCATTGCAGCGAGGCCCTGGGAGTGCAGGATGTTTTTTGTTTAAGGAAGTAGCATCAATAGTTACAAGGATGGTTTCTGGAGGTAACAGGTTAGGTAAGGATTTCAGGCGGTGGAGAAAGTGGTTGGTGTCTTTGATGAAGAATGGGAGACTACACATAATGGGTTGAAGGTGTTGGTCTATGTAGGCAGAGAATCGTTCTGTGGGGGCTTGGTAACCGGCCACAATGGGCAGGTCTGGATGATTAGATTTGTGAATCTTAGGAAGTAGGTAGAAGGTAGGGGTGCAGGGTGTCAGTGAGGTCATGAGTTTGATGGACTCAGGTGAAAGGTTTATTAGGGGGCCCAAGGATCTGACGATTACTTGAAGCTCTGCCTGGACATCAGGAATGTGGTTGTCTTGACAAACTTTTTAGGTAGTGTTGTCTGAAAGCTGACGCAGTCCCTCAGCCACATACTCCTGCCGATCGAGTACCACGGTCGTGGATCCCTTGTCAGCAGGGAGAATGACAATGGAATGGTCAGTCTTCAGATCACGAATAGCTCGGGATTCAGCTGCGGTAATGTTGGGAGTAGGATTAAGGTTTTTCAGGTAAGACTGAGAGGCAAGGTTGGAAGTAAGGAATTCCTGGAAAATATGAAGAGGGTGGTTTTGAAGAAGAGCAGGTGGGACTCGCTCTGACAGAGAACGAAACTGTTCCAGGCAGGGTTCAATTTGAATGATGTCTTGGGGAACTTGGTCATTAGGAGTAGTATTATTTTTCTTCGTTGCAAAGTGATATCTCCAGCTAAGACTACGAGTATAGGATAATAAATCCATGACAAGGGCTGTTTGGTTGAATTTGGGAGTGGGGCTAAAGGTGGGGTGTTGCTTATTTGAATGGGAAATACTGTCTTACAGTAATACAGAAAACCTCATTATTTTTACCTAACTGGCAAATGTAACAATCCTAGGACAGAAAAATACGTTCAGACTTAAGGCAATTGATATAATCTGAGAGCCATTAATATCATGACTCAAAAATGTCAAATTTTTAATATTTCATGGAAGGATGAGAGCTGTGAATAGCACTCTCAATTGTTACAGATGAGTAAATTGAATTAGCAGTATAAAAGAATAGTACTGGTGTTGTATTGGTTACAGAAAACTACAACAGCGAAGTTTTTATTTTTATTTTCTATTTCTTTCTCACAAAATAAGAGGGTTTACAATCACTTTCTAGGGGAGCTTATTCGTGACTACAGATGGACAAAGTTAAAAAGACAACAAATTACAATATAATAATTTATTTCTATTTGTTTATTTATTTGCCAAAGGCAAATAGCATAGAATCTCAGAGATACTTACAAATATGGGCACAATGAAATGTAGAGAATGAGAGACGTAGTAATAGAGGTCAGTAAGACATTACAGGGTGTCCAGCGATTCTTAAAAATAATATTCCCTGAGTTTTCCAGATTTTCCAGGTCAATTTCTGTTTTTTTCCCCAAGGGTCATATTTTCAATAGTTGTACACCATCACTTTAGTTCATGTTGATACATTGAAGCTTAATCATAACTGGGTGACAATAATTCTGTGATTTAAATACTGTACCTGAAATATTGCAGTCAATGGCTTGTAATATTTCAGGTGTCTTTGTCAAAGAATTATCTTCGCCCAGTTATGTTTAGGCCTCATTATATCAACATTAGTTAAACCAACACTATTGAAATAAGGCGTCCATACAAACAAACCACTGTGGCAGAGTGCATCATTGAGGCACTATGCTCTGATGCGCGAGGCCGTTTCCTGTCGAGGCTTCGAATTCCCCCCCACCCCCCTTGTGCATGGATGTTCGTGTCAGCTTTAGTATAAGGTAGTTCATAAGTAGTTTGTAAGTTTTGGGACTTATGACCCAACAGTTAAGTCCCTTAAACTTTACAAACATTTGAACATTTTTACAGACATACCAGAATCCGATATCAGTATTATAGGTCAAAAGTAGTAGGAACAAAACACTACAAGAGAATTGGAATGCAACTAGGTTACAAATGAGATGAAACAGTATTGAAAAAACATTTTGATACTCACTGAAATAAAGATGCAATTACCTGCTTCAGTAAAACATTGCACTTTTTTAGAAATAGAACTAATAACAGACTATTTGGAACTGCTGCCAACAGTAGTGAGTCAATAAGAATATAGTCAAGTTATTTACTGCAAATAATCACCTTGTAAATAAAAACAAGGCAGTGACAATTCACTTCCTGCTTAGCTGTAATCTACATATAAATGTTACTTCATTTACATCTCCACTGGCCCGTAGATAACCAAACACAAATTTTTGGTACTATATTATTGTGAGTGAACACTTGTTTTGGAAAGCAAGTGTGGAACATATTTGTAAGAAATTCAGCAAAAACATGTCTTTAGTGAAACATGTCTCAATCTCCTCAGACTATAAAACCTTAAAGCAAATATAATTCACATTCATACTTCTGCATATTCGGTATGGTATAGTATTGAGAGTGGGTGTGGAGCATCAGCAGACTATACAAATAGACCATTTACACAAGAAAAAGCAATAAGAGAGGTAACTAGGGTGAACAGAACATCATCTGATTTCAATATGACTACTTTAAATACCTTACAAAATAAACTGATGTATGTATTGACAGATAAATACTGTAATTCAACAGATGATTTCAAATTGTAAATCTTCCTGGAGAACCGTTATGCTATATAGCTGTAAGTTTGGGTTTATTTTCTCTCTCTCTCTCTCTCTCTCTCTCTCTCTCTCTCTCTCTCTCTCTCTCTCTCTCTTTATTTTGTTACAAATAACAAGTAATTTTGGGAAAGTCCCAGCTGTCTGCCCATAGCATTAGACTGAGGGAAAGAAGATGGTAGGGAATTCCAGAAACGGTGAGCTGTCACACTTCACAAAGAGCTAAGGGTGAACTATTAGCTTCGTTTGAGTTGTGGTTGCAACGACACTCAAGGCCCTATTCTCACGGGGATATGTAAATTGCGTTTTCAGCTACTTGTCGACTAGGAAACTGTATGACTCGAGTAGCTGATCACATTCACACAGGCACGACTCGAGTCTCCCGTACTGCCGAGTCACTTGCGGTGCGAAAGAAAAATCAGGTTTCATTGCCTGAGCGTGACGTAAGCACAATATTTAGAAACTCTAGCAGTGACGGCGATATTATAATTTAGTTTTATTATTACCACCAGTATATGCAGACAGGCCTGAAATTTGTGCCTGTCAGGTTTTAACAGCTAGCTCAATATTTGTAATAGCAGTATTTAAAATGAAAAATATGAGGCACAAGCATTATAGCATTATATAACTGAGATATGAATAGTTCACCAAAGTCACTATGTTTATAGCCAACGTGTGACAACTTTCATGTTAATTTCAGTTTTCTTCTGTGAGTCAATCAATATACAGCCTTTTCCTATGTATATCTTGTGAAAAGACCATGAAGGTAAAAACTAGAGAGAGATTCGAGCACACATGGAGTTTACCATCAACTGTTCTTACCGTGAAACATTAGTGACGGGAATAGGGAAAGAAAGAATTAGGCCGTGTTCACACTGCCAGTGGGGCCGGGCCGGGCCGATCTGAGACATTAAACACATTGTTTTCGACTGCACTGTTTACACTGCTGGCTGGACAGAGACGACTCCGCTTCAGCTGGCTACACCGAGCTGACGACATTCAGAATGTTTAATATTTTCAGTGCGCCGATTGGGCTACGGTGTTGCTTCTGCAGCACAAGTATCTCACGTCTCCAGTCTGTTTACAATACAAATCTCTTCTTAATAATAGCTTTTTTTTTAAATAATACTTGTGAAAATATGATCTTTTTATTTTTTCTTGTATTACTATTAATTCCATAAAATGAATACAAAATTCGATATGTTTTTGTAGCTATTCTCATAAGGAAAAACTCTCCTAAATGTCAGTCGAAATTCATGGGATGAGTCTATTACCACTTGTTTCTTATGTGCTTAAAATCCGATGAATCACTACAGTGAGAGAACAATAGGAATAAAAAAACAAAATCAAAGAACTTTTAGCTAGCTCTAAGTAGACCGCAGTGAATAAGTTTTGGTCACCGACGTGTTTTCTTCAATCTTCGGTTGGCAATGGGTGAAGGTACCTCGTTGCTGGGGACAAGCCCACCAAGAAGCAAAAAGCAAAACAACAGGAAATAAAGTGGCACACGCTTCTCATCTTTTACTGACCTGGCCTGTAGTGTCTGAGGCTAAACCAATTTATTTTCTAAGATCTACAAAACCGAAAATAAAAAAAATGACTATAGATGACTTAGCCATAGATATACCCATAAATTTCAGTATAATTTCAGGCTTCTTCATTTTATCATTTTCAACTAGAAAGCCAATATGTATGTTGTCAGAAAATTCTATTTCAGTCCATCAACACCAAAGTCGCAGTTAACATTAATTTATTCTTGTCTTCTAATTCTAAAAAGGATATATATATATATATATATATATATATATATATATATATATATATATATATCCTTTTTAGAATTAGAAGACAAGAATAAATTAATGTTAACTGTGACTTTGGTGTTGATGGACTGAAATAGAATTTTCTGACAACATACATATTGGCTTTCTAGTTGAAAATGATAAAATGAAGAATACAATATATATATATATATATATATATATATATATATATATATATATATATATATATTGTATAATGTGGATAAGAAATCAGTTGTATGCCTCTTACAAAGTATGACCTCGTGTAAAACCATAGCAGATCATTGTCAATTGTAATTGGTCGCCACCCAAGAAAAAATAGTTTATACTTGTTTTCTGGTTATGGATCATTAACACATCATGAGAGAACGACACAAGTGGTCAGCAATTCAAACTTTTTGGCACTGCAGAGCTTCACACTACACCCAAAATCTGCCGAGATCAAAGGCTTGTGGTCGAAGCATAACAACGCTCAGATAACTGGCAGTTACTTGTGAAAGGTGGTAGATATCAGTGCAACCACCATTTCAAAATGTTTTCTGTTCTTTTAGCTCCATTTCACTCACTGTAATATATGGTCTAAAATGCACAGCTATCCAACTTTTTCAATACACTATTTGTATATCTAGCGCACATACTTGACGAACAGCATCATTTGAAAATTACTGTTAGAAATTATGAAACGGTGAATGTTTTATTTCAAACCTGAGATGTTTTACTACCAAGCATCCAACAATCAGATTTTTTAACCGCAAACTTTCATAAAAATCGAATGAGAAGCTTTAAAAAACTAAAAACTTGCACGAAATGAAAATTAGACATTTTATCACAGGCAAACCAAAGATTGTAAGATAAAAATAGTTGATAAAAAGATGTGGGGTGGTCTTATATACCATCAAGATTTTTTACAATGTGAAAATCTGAAAAGTGCATTTTCTCCCTTTTTCGGCTCGGCCCGTCCCGGCACGCAGTGTGAACACCCAGGTCAGCAGGCTCCGCACACCTCGGCTCGGCTTAGCCATCCAGCAATGTGATCATACATATAGGATAATCTTGAATGGACTGTATCAGTGGTACAGAAAGTGAACTCCACTACACATCTCATAAAAAAGATTCATCATGTTCTGAGCTATTGAATGTTTTAAGTCTGTAACTCAATGGGAAGCTAACAAACATTTTCTACCTTGAATTTCAAATTAAACAATTTTTTCATATGTTGCACAACCAAATGTTGTGATTGCAACCAAGAGACTGGGAGAGGCTGCAACCAGCTGCAAGGGAATATCTGAGTGGTCTGGAGTGCCATGTTGCAGATCACAAGGCCTCCCACGTTGGGGGTTCGAACACCCCCCTCGGGCACTGATGTTTGTGCCGTCTTCAGCACAAGTTAGTTCATACATTGTTTGTAAGTTTAGGAACTGATGACCACACAGTTATGTCCCATATGCTTTACAAACATTTGAATTTGACAGACAGCGACCAGCATGTCGGGTTGCCTAGTATCCAAGTTGTGGCGACTCCCCATGCTGCTACTCCAGTATCTCCATGTGAATGGCCCCCTTTAACTACACATGCAGCATCTCATGGTCGCACAGTATCTCAGTCGCTTGGATACTTGGGTATCCCCGTGTGAATAGGGGCGTTCGAGTTTCGGTCACCACCATTTCATGACAGTGAGGCATTCCAGTTGCGATGTGGAATGAGTTGCAACCGTTTGTGACAGGATTTTCTTCAGATATCTGTCATTTACAGGGATTGGATGACAACATCCAATAACTGTGGGTCACATACTACACTCATCCCTATAAGTGATATGTGCTCATTAACACCCCCTATTTTAGAGGGAAGTTGGTATATGTACCAAAATGCATGCATTATATTTAAATGAACGAAATTAACATGGATACAGATTCACAACCGCTATTGCAGTGGAGTCTCAGTATGCAAAAATACGTATCTATGTTCTTTTAATGCCTACTTGCGAAGAAACAGAAGTGCTAAATGTTTTGATCAAAATTACAGTACTACTCATTGACCTACTATAAAAAGCTTACCCTGTGTGAAGGCCACATTTTGAAAGCACCAATGTACCCCTGAAAATCATTCTGACCACTGTTTCTTTTTAAATATGAATAGCTTTCATACTGAAAGCCCCTAGCATGTGAACAACTTCATCAATATACCTAATATCTCTAGCACCAGCTGTACGTTTGCACACTGGATACCTTGCAGTCTCTTCCTTGAACCTTAATGAGTTATAATTCTTAATCTTTCTTGGAAAGAGACAATTTACAGCACTGGTTATGTTTGAGCAAGAACAACCTTTTTTGTTTATCAACATTGACAATAAATAGCAGAAAATTAGTACCAATCAATGGTGAAATTTCTGATAAAATAAATGCCATAATTTAATTAAATTTGTCCCATTCCTTTAATCAAAAAATGTAAAGTAAAACAGAACAATCATGGGGAAACTAGTGTCTGGATTTATTTATTAAGAGCTATGTTTTAACAATTTTATATAATTTCATTAAATACAATAGATGTTTTATAAAGCTTGAGACGTTGTGTGGCCTGTGTGAATAGGGCTTAGGTCATCGCTGGGGTTACTTGTTACTAAAGCACTCCAAACCACACAACGAATCAAACTGCAAAAGGAAAAAGTTCTTGGTCAAGTTCATTGCAGAACATTCTCCACGGTTCTTCTAGCAAAATAAAGTTGTCGTTAGATGAAAACGGATGTTTATTGAGTCTTCCATCACTACAGCACTGTATACATTTTGTGTAAAGCTTACAACTACCATTAATGACATCAACTGCCCTCAACTGCCGCTTGCCGTCAGCCGTCAGCATATTTAAATATTTAGATTTTATCGCCAAATACACGAATATGTCATGTTACGTTTACAAATTCTGTATCAAACAAATTGACTACAAATTTTAAAGAAATTTTTAAGTTTGATTTAGTAATTAACAAATAATATAACTGGTTACAAAAGTTGGTAAGAAGGTTACAATTCATGCAATAAATTAATTATTCAAAGGTAAGTGGTGCGTAATTCGCTACATGGCCTCTAGGTGATACAATAACCTTTGAGCTGTCAGTTTATGTAAACAAACGAGTCCGCACCTGACGTCTTATGATTGACCTTCAAATTCAAGATTTTACCAAAATTTTAAGGTTACTATAATTTACAAGTGAAAAAATGTTCATAAAGGTGTATGATTTACCAAAACTTAATAAAAGACAATTCTAGTTTTTCATAAAAAGTTTGAAACTGATATAATCATTGGACAAACTGTTAGATTCATAAAATTTACAATATTCTCATTTAAAAAAGATCTTAGTAGTGACTTTTATCGTGAGGTTTTTAACTCAGGATCTTTAATATTTCCTAGAAACATCACAAGCTATTACTTGATTAATGAAACACTGAAAGAGTTATGTATGTTATGCTTTACATGATAACGTATTGAGAACTTCTCGAAATGAAGATCAAACAAAATGTTCAAATGTTTGTAGAGCTTATGGGACTTAACCATGGGGTCATCAGTCCCTAAACCTACAAACTGCTTATGAACTATCTTATACTGAAGACGGCACAAACATCCATACCCGTGGGGGGATTCGAATCCCCCGACAGGGAACGGCCTAGCGCATCATAGCATAGCATAATCATGAATAGGGACTGTGACTGCTGTATGTGGATGCAGTCTGAGCTGGTGACACTTTGCTCCCAGCTTCAAGCTTTGTTAACCTCGGTTGCACAGCTGGAGGCTGTGATTGAGGGGCGCCATTGTTGTTGGCTGGTAGTGGGGACCGAATGGACACCCGTCGTCTCCACCAATCGGCCTGTGCCATCGACATGCCCTGATACTTCTAGCAGTGAGGCAGACACCCCACCTGTGGTTGCATGGGAGGGTGCTCCAATGCGTGGCAGGAGGCGCAAGACATTCCGGGGGAATGATCATGAGGCCTTCCCAGTTTGTATTGCGAACAGGTTTGTGGCGCAATCTGTTCAGGATAACGTCCTGAGTTGGATGGGGTCTCTCATCCTGAGGTCACCACCCAGCCTGCAAGATCTGAGCTTTCACAGAGGGTGGGCTTGCTTGTAGTTGGCACCTCCAACGTTAGGTGGGTGATGGAGCCCCTTAGAGAGATGGCTGCCAAAGAGGGGCCAACGTGCGCTCTGTGTGCATACTGGGTGGAGTCATTCCCGATGTGGAACGATTCCTTCCAAATGCCATGAAGGGTACAGAGTGCAGCCAACGCAGGTGGTGCCTCACGTCGGTACCAATGATGTTTGTTGCTTTGGATCTGAAGAGATTCTCTCAGATTTTGAGCAGCTATCTGAAGTGGTAAAGACTGGCAGTCTTGCTTGCAAGATGAAAGCAGAGCTCACCATCTGCAGCATAATTGACAGGACCGACTGTGGACCTCTGGTACAGAGCTGAGTGGAGGGTCTGAATCAGAGGCTTGGACAGTTCTGCGACTGTGTAGGTTGCAGATTCCTTGACTTGCGCCATCGGGTGGTGGGTTTTTGGGTTCCGCCAAATAGATCAGGAGTCCACTATATGCAGGAAGTGCCTACACGGGTAACAGGGGCTGTGTGGCATGGATTGGGTGGTTTTTTATGATAAAGGAATTAAGGGAAAAACAAAATGGGCAATTTCAAAAGGTGTAGGTGGTTCACAGGAGATATACCGATAGTTCCCAGTACTACATAATAGTTGTAAATAGTCATAGCTGTGTCAGGAAAGTAACTGAACTCCAAGCATTAATAGAAAGCACTGAAACACACATCATTGTAGGCAGTGAAAGTTGGCTCAATCCAGAAATAAGTTCAGCAGAAGTATTTGCAAAAGATCTAACTGTGTTCAGAAAGGATAGATTAAAGAAAATAGGTGGAGGCATGTTTGTCGCACGCAGTGAAAAGTAGTCTTTCAAGTAGCGAAGTTGAAGTTGATAGTTCCTGTGAGCTATTATGGGTAGAGGTTGTACCTGAAAATCTTAAGAAGTTAATAATTGGTTCCTTTTACCAGCCTACCGACTCTGACGATACAATAGCAGAAAGTTCAAAGAAAACCTGAGTCTAATTACATAAACGTACCCAACTCATACAATAATAGTAGGCGGTGATTTTAATTTACGCTTAATCTGTTGGTGAAATTATATTTTCAAATCAGGAGATATGCATAAAACGTTGTGTAAAATTGTACTCAACACATTCTCTGAGAATTACTTCCAACAATTAGTTCATGAGCCAACTAGAATTGTAAATGGATGTGAAAACACACTTGATCTCTTAGCAACAAATAACCCTGAGCTCATAACGAGCAACAAAATGAATACAGGTATTAGTGAACACAGAACTGTTGTAGCGAGATTGCATATCGAATGTCCCCAAAAATAAACGAATAGTATATTTGTTCTGGAAAGCAGATAGAAATAAAATACATTGCTTCTTGAAAGATAGCTTCCACTCGTTTCTAACACTAAACGTAGGTGTAGACCAGATGTGGCTCAAATTCAAAGAAGTGGTATCAGCAGCAATTGACAGTTTTATACCAAATAAATTAATAAAAGAAGGAGGTGATCCCCCTTGGTACACAAAACAGGTCAGGACACTGATGCAAAAGCAACAGAACAGGCATGCTAAATTTAAACGAACACAAAATCCCCAGGATTGGCGATCCTACACAGAAGCTCAAAATTTAGCGAGGACTTCAATGCGAGATGCCTACAATACTTATCACAGCAAAACTCTTTCTCGAAATTTGACTGAAAACCCAAAGAGATTTTGGTCATATGTTAAGTATACCAGGGGCAAAACACAAACAATACCCTCACTATGTGATAGTAATGGCGATCCTGTCAATGTCAGCGCTACTAAAGCAGAGTTATTAAAGGTAGCTTTTAGAATCTCATTCACCAAAGAAGATGAAACCAATATTCCAGATTTTAAATTACGAACAGAGACTGTAATGAGTAACGTAGAAGTAGATATCATCGGAGTAGTGCATCAACTAAAATCACTTAACAAGAACAAGTCTTCTAGTCCGGACTGTATACCCATTAGATTTCTATCCGATTATGCTGAAGCGATAGCTCTGTACTTAACAGCCATATACAACCACTCTCTCAAATAAGAATCTGTACCAAAAGATTGGAAAGTTGCACAGGTCACACCTGTATTCAAAAAAGGCAGTAGGAGTATTCCACCAAACTACAGGCCTATTTCATTGGCATCAATTTGCAGCAGGCTTTTTTGGAACATATCCTTTATTCAAATATTATGAATTATCTCTAACAGAATGGTCTTTTGACTCAAGGTCATCACGGATTTAGAAAATATCGTTCATGCGAAACACAACTAGCTCTTTATTAACATGAAGTGATGGCTGCTAAATGACAAGGCTTCACAAATCAATTCCACATTTCTTGATTTCAGAAGGCATTTGACACCGTACCTCACAAACGGCTTTTAATCAAATTGCGTGGTTGTGGTATATCACACCAAATTTGCGATTGGATAGGGGATTTCCTGTCATAGAGGACACAGTTCATAGTAATCGATGGTATCGGGCATTCCACAGGGTTGTGTTATTAGTCCTCTGCTGTTCCTTATTTACATAAACGATTTAGGAGAAAATCTAAGTAGCTCTCTTAGGTTGTTTGCAGATGATGCCGTCATTTTCTGTCTAGTAAAAACATCTGAAGAGCAAAACCAACTGTAGAACTATCTGAATAAGATATTATTATGGTGTAAAAATTGCCAATTGACACTAAATAATGAGAAGTGTGAAGTCATCCACATGAGGACGAAAAGAAATCTGTTAAACTTTGTTTACAACATAAATCAATCAAATGTGAAGGCCGTAAACTCCACAAATTACCTAGGAATTACTATTACTTCAGACTTAAACTGGAAAGAACACGTAGATAATATCGTGAGAAAGGCGAACCAGAGACTGCGTTTTATTGGCAGAACCCTTAAAAGATGCAACAGAACTACTAAAGAAACTGCATACACTCCGCTTGTCCGTCCATTTTTGGAGTATTGCAGCCCAGTGTGGGATCCTTATCAGGTGGGTTTGACGGAGGACATCGAAAGAGTCCAAAGAAGGGCAGCTCGTTTCGTATTGTCACGATACGGGGGAGACAGCGTTACGGAAATGATCTAGGATGGGAATCATTACTACAACGGCGCCTATCGCTGTGGTGTGGTCTATTTACTAAACTCCAATCGCCAACATTCTCCTCCTCTGAATGCAAATGCACTTACATAGGTAGAAATGATCATCAGAATAAAATACCAGAAATCAGAGCTCCTCTGAATGTGAATGCACTTACATAGGTAGAAATGATCATCAGAATAAAATACCAGAAATCAGAGCTTGAACGGAGATATTCAGGTGTTCTTCCTTCCTGCGCGCTATTCAAGAATGGAATGGGAGACAAATAGTATAACGGTGGTTTGATAAACCCTCTGCCAGGCACTTAAATGTGATTTGCAGATCAGATGTAGATGTAGATGTAGCACTTCAATGCGCTCGGCCGCTCCGCCACGGCAAAGATCAAATATTTACTTACGTAATGAAGGCTATTTCTGGGATTTAATTGCCCCTCTCACACTGTAATCGGATTAAGATTGTGAAGTACAGCATGTTCCATTAAACTCACACACATCACCACCACTGTTTTCTATATGGAAGTTTTCAGTGGTTTTGTATCTTATAACCTCTAAAATATGACACAGCACAGATCAAAATACGCAGAATGCCACATGTGTGAACGTCACATAAATATTTGTACTTAACCATCCAGTAAAATCTCAAAAGGCATAATGCTAAGTATTGTTGCAGTGTTTCATTATTTAAGTTGTAAACCTTAAGTCCCTGTATTCGTAGAAACATTTTCGACTGGTACTGCGGATCTTGTCTCAGGTGTATCGTATAATAAGGCCCAACATCAGATATTTGTAGAAAAGGGCAAAGTACTTTTGACAAGCTGGACTGTAGATGTCATCGCTGCTTGTTCACTCGCAATAATTTAAGCTGTCCTCTTAGGTTCCTGCCTAACAACATCCTTTATATTCGTAAAAAATAGTACTTTTGTCAGTCAGAGTAGACATCTACAGTGTACCTTGTCAAAAGTGCTTTGCCATTTTCTACGAATATGTGATATTAGGACACATTACACGATACACCTGAGGTGAGAGCCACAGTACAACTTGAAAATGGTTCTACAAATAATGGCTTGAGTAAACCTTTTATCAACGCAGGTTAAAGAGTAAATGAGTCAACTAGCACTACAGGTGGCCAAAACACAAAGTGCGAGAAACAGGCATTCAAGTTGGCATGTGTAGTTGCAACTGGCAGAGGCCGTACATGCAGCAGGCAGCTTTGGCATGCTTCTGATGTCATCGCAGCAGCCAACGTGTTAAAGGTAGTAAGAAACTGGTGACGTAAATTTCTCGCAACTCAAACGAACCTATTTTTGAGGAAATGCATCAAGCCAAGCGGAAGGCAAACAAATATTTATGCCCAAAAGCATATTGTGTACCATGACTTTTCCAGGGTTTTTGTGAAAAATACAAAAATTCCCCGAGTTTTACCCGAGATTTCCAGAACGAAAAAATTCCCTGAGATTTCCCAGTTTTCCAGGACCCTGGACACCTTGCATTAACAATTAATTGAAAAAGGGGCATTGGTTGAAGGTATGACAGAAAGCAGAGAGTAAATAATGTGTCAGATCAGTAAGGTATGAAAACAATATAAGACCCGAAACAGGCAAAAACATTTCAATTAATTAGAGCTAGAGAGAGAGTCTGGGATAAAGGTGACACCTTCTAAGAAAAATACTATGAATAGGGCAAGGTACTTCAGGAAGTGAAAAACTAATGCTGTAGTGTACCAAATACAACAGAGTGAGTTAGAAAGTATGGTCCCCCCCCTCCCCCCCCCCCCCCTCAAAGAGCAAAATTCTCAATTTGACGAAGTTCAAAATTTCCTTAAGACAATGTATGACTTTAGTAAAAGATTATAATTTGTTACACTGATACACAATCTTCTCTGAATTAACTGGCATCTGTTATATTAATAGTTATTAAGTTTGAGATTACTAACCCCTCCAAGTGACAGCCACCTATTGCAGAATGGTGAGTACCAATTCTTCAGTTTTGAATGAATGTGTGCATTCTGGAGAGACTGGTGATGTGTACCTGCTTGGGAATTAGTCTGTTCTTCTGGAGATGAAACCAGACTTGAAGATCTTTGTAAAATCTGAAACAGATTAATTTTCAAGTGTATAAACATTCAGAATGTTATAATAAATAAAAGCTATAGCTGGGTACAAATTGTAACATCACATATTCTGATGCCATACAATAATGATCCACCAGACACCAGAGCAAATTTATAGGGCCTAAACATGCTTTGTCAGGAACAATCATTTGATGCACAATACTTCATATAAATATGTATCCTATACTGAATAGTTTCTGAGAGAAAACACATTTAATACTTTTTTTAAAATTATTGTTCAATACATTAATAAAAAGTAAGGAAAGTTTGACTTATCAGGTGAAAAGACACCGGTTCATTGACACACACACACACACACACACACACACACACACACACACACACAAAACACTACTGAGCTTTTGCAACCTTAGGTTGCTGCTTCAGAAACAGAGCAGGGAAGGAAGGAAGAGGAAAGGATGCAGGTTTTAAGGGAGTGGGTAAGGAGTCATTCCAATCCCAGGAGAGGGAAGACTTACCTTGGGGGAAAAAGGATAGGTAAACAAACACATTCTGAACAGGAATGTTTCCCTCTATATTATTCAATACATTGGTAGGTTTACACATGTACAATAGTTAACTAGCATTACAACACACCTCTTGTAGAATGAATAGATCCCTTATTTGAAGCCAACTCAGTGTGTATCTAAAAATAAAAGGGAAATATTTGCTAAGAAACTATTTATTCCCCCTAATCACTAGTAACGGTTATAATACATAAATCCTCAATTGGATAGTGTTATATGAAAATTAATTATGGGAATGGATAGAACACACGACATTCATTATCCAAGTAACAGTAATCCACCAAAAGCCCCAGTTAAATTGTAAACAGGCTGTGTGGTGCCTTCAATTTCTCCTGAATATCAAGCCAGAAGCTAAAATAATAGATAATTACCACTAGATACAATAACACACTATTAACTTACAAGGAGTTTCTGAAAAACATAAGAAATAATACAGTAAATGTTATGTCATCATTTATTCAAAAGAAGCCACCCTCACTTGCAATCAGCAAGTTAAAATACATAAGTGATAAGTGGCAGTGTATTTAACTCAGTACATAGAAACAATTAATTGGCAATAATAGAGAATAGGCAACAACTCACCATAAAGATGATCAAGGAACTGAAGACAGAAATGTAGAATATACAATCAGAGTCACACAACTTTAATTTTCTGCCACAGATTTCACCAGAAAAGACACAAATATTCATACAGTCACTCTGACATAACTCATGTACACGACAGCCGTCTCTGGCCATTCCAACGCAATAAGAATCTTGACAGAGAGTGAGGAGGAAAGATATTTACTGTGCTGGTTGATAGTCATGAAATAAACATATGACCTGTGTTGTATATACTGTAGTAGGCTACTTACTGGTGATTTGATAATGGACTCTACGTCCGAAACCAGTCACCCACAATAAAAATTATAACTACTCTTGTGCAACTTTGACTGCCTTCATATGGCAATCATATTTACAATGAGTTATTAAACATTTCATTCCATTCCATGATGATCGTGGTGGTTGAAATTAATGAAATTAATTACAGTGGTTGAAGTTAAATTGATCTGAATACCAAGGCCCAATACACTGATCAAACAACCGTTAACAATCTCTTAAAATGAATTGGAACTTCATTGGGGCATAAAAAGCAAAGAATAAAGAGAAAATTTAAATGTAAAAGTGAAATTCCACTAATGAGTTGACAGCAGCAGAAAATAATGCTCCGAAAGAGGTAGAAGCCAATCACTGCTAAAACCAAAGTAGCACTACTATACACACATTTTAATAGTTATGTGGATCTAGCAAGAATTGTTAAAGTAATCAAAAATAGATATTTTGATTTCTCAATTCTATATGTTTACTGAGAGTATGTTGGGAGAGATGCTATGTGGTTTGGAAGTAAGTTAGTAAGGAAGGAAAGAAGATTAGTGTTTAACACCCCGTTGACAGCGTGGTCATTAGATGCGGATATTAAACCACTATTCAAGAAGGGGGATAAAGAGATACCATCAAACTACAGACAGATTTCACTTTTGCCAGCATTCTCAAAAATTCTAGAAAAGGTAATGTACAAGCAGTTTCTCAACCACCTGACCACGAATGACATATTGTCCAAAACACAGTTTGGATTTCTGAAAGGTTCCGATATTAAGAAGGCTATTTACACTTACAGTGAGAATGTACTTAATTTATTAGATAATAAATTGCAAGTAGCAGGTATGTTCTGTGATTTGTCAAAGGCATTTGATTGTGTGAACTATAACATCCTTTTAAGTAAATTAGAGTTCTATGGGGTCACGGGAAATACTGCAAAATGGTTCAAGTCGTACCTCACTAACAGGAAACAAACGGTGTCAATGCACATGACTAGTGAATTAAGCCAACAGTCATCATCGGAATGGGAAGAAATTCCATGTGGTGCCCCACAAGGATCCATCTTAGGGCCATTTCTTTTTCTTGTGTACATTAATGACCTCTCATCAGTTACACTATCAGAAACAGAATTCGTTTTGTTTGCAGATGATACAAGTATTGCAATAAAAAGTACATCAGGCATAGTTATAGAAAGGTCTGCTAATGATATTTTCATGAACATTAATAAATAGTTTAAAGCCAACTCATTGTCATTAAACTTTGAAAAGACTCACTACATGCAGTTCAGAACATGTAAGAGATTTCCCGCCAGTATATGAATTAAGTATGAAGAAGAGCAGATAGAAGAGGTTGACAGTATTAAATTCCTGGGATTACAGCTTGATAATAAATTTAGATGGGAGGCACACACCACAGAACTGCAGAAACGACTCAATAAATCTGTATTTTCAATACGAGTGTTTTCAGACATAGGAGACATAAAAATAACTAAGCTTGCATTCTTTGATTACTTTCATTTCATGATGTCATATGGTATAATATTTTGGGGTAACTCTTCAAGTCAGTCAAAAGTCTTCAGAGTCCAAAAGTGTGTAATATGTATTATTTGTGGAGTAAATTCATGGACATCCTGTAGGAACCTCTTCAAAGAACTGGGTATATTAACTACTGCCTCTCAGTATATTTATTACTTAATGAAATTTGTCATAAATAATATATCCCTTTTCCCAACAAACAGCTCAGTTCATATATATACAATACTAGGAATAAAAATGATCTACACAAGGACTTAAAAGTACTTACTTTAGTTCAAAAAGGGGTCCATTACTCAGGAACACACATTTTTAATAATTTACCGGCAAGTACAAAAAATGTAGCTATAAATAATAATCAGTTTAAGAGGAACCTAAAAGACTTTCTAGTGGCCAACTCCTCCAACTCCATTAGTGAATTTCTAAATTGAACCCAATTGATACATGTATCGGCACTCATACTATATTAGTATTATTATATTATCAGATAAAAAAACCTTAAAATGTATGTATCTGTATTTATATTATTAGTATTATCTATTATTCAGCTTGTAAATTTTGTTTCTTGACATGTTCCACATCCATGAGGATCACCTCAACATGGATCTTTGGAACAAAAAACTAATCTAATCTAATATAGAGGCAAAGCTTACATTCGGATTGTCTGGGTAAGGAAATCAGCCGTGCCCTTTGAAACGAACCATCCTGGCATTTGCCTGGAGTTATTTAGGGAAATCATGGAAAACCGAAATCTGGATGGCCAGAGTTGGATATGAACCACCTTCCTCCCGAATGTGAGTCAAATGTTTTACCACTGTGCCACCTCACTTCATATATGTGGTTTCGGTATGTCCTTTGTTCTCACTGAGCATTATCGTCAAGCTGTTAGACATGATAGTGATGGAATGGTCATGATCTCATAGGTGGATGCTCACAATAGACTAAGAATCAGCCAATCAAAAGCTCACTTAACCTAATATCAATCCCCTACCAGTCTGCCCTCAATCACTACAAGCAATCATCACATCTCATATAATGTACCACCTCCATGGCAATTTATGTTTGATAGAATGCACCCTTTTTCTGTCTGCACCTTTTGCTGACTTTGGAAAAAATAAAGGCCAGTTTTAATGGTTTTGGTCTTAGTTGTGTTCCTACTTTTTCAGAAACTTTACCTGTGCTCTCAGTTATTTGGAGATCTGCCTTCCCTAATGTTATGCTCTTACCCTCTATCCCTGAATAGGTCACTGCCCAGCTATTTTTGTTTATAATCCATCCTGAAGGATCTCATGTGATGTAATGACGGAATTACTTAATTGTTGTTGCTGTTATTAATGACTGAGGGAACATACTAGTTTTTGCAACTATTTTATTCCTTCATTTAGATTCTGAAATGGCAATATGGAGTTAAGAAGTTATGAAACTTATTATGGTTCCAAATAAACGGACTACCTTGGCAAAGCTTACACCCTGGATTAACACATAGGCACCTATCGAAAGACACTAGACACTGTGTGGTGGTGAATACCTGACAATAGACTTCAACACCATTGGACAAATATATGTAACTTTTCATAGATGGGCATAAGAAGACAATGTAGTGAGAGAGGAGAGGGAAGGGAATTAAAAGTGAGAGAGAGAGAGAGAGAGAGAGAGAGAGAGAGAGAGAGAGAGAGAGAGAGAGAGGGGGGGGGGATAGAATGGA
Organism: Locusta migratoria; assembly: GCA_026315105.1. NCBI lineage: Eukaryota > Metazoa > Arthropoda > Insecta > Orthoptera > Acrididae > Locusta > Locusta migratoria. Next base: position 729,135,035 of record CM048744.1, on the reverse strand, counting down.
GGTTGGATGGGATAATCCAAGGGAGAACAAGGAAGAGATGCACAGACAGAGAAGGGAGATAGGTTGATAAAGGGTGAGGATGAGATGGACAGATGAGGAGAAGATGGACAAAGAGCGAGAATCATGAAATTACAAAATGTTCAAATATTTGTACATCTATGGAACTTAGCTACTGTGATTATCTGTTCCCAGGCTTACAAACTACTTAAACTAAAATAAGGAAAACTCCCACACCCATGCTCCAGGTAGGACTCGAACCTCCGACGTGGAACATCCGGGTGCTCACCTGCAATGATGAAATTATTTACTGCCTTTTCTGGCACATTTCATTATTAGTTAATACCTAAGGCAGGAGTAGAGGAGGAATGGGTAGCATTGAGAGATGAAATAGTGAAGGCAGCAGAGGAAAAAATAGGCAGGAAGGCAAGACCTACAAAAAATCCTTGGATATCACAGGAGATACTGAATTTAATCGATAAAAGGAGAAAATATAGAAATGCAGTAAATGAAACAAGCAAAATGGAGTACAGATGACTAAGAAATGAGATGGACAGGAAGTGCAAAATGGCTAAGCAGGAGTGGCTAGAAGGCAAATGCAATGATGTAAAAGAATGTATAAATTGGGGAAAAATAGATATAGCCTACAGGAAAATAAAAGAAACATTTGGAGATAAGAAAAACAGCTCTGTGAATATCAAGGAGTCTGATGGAAAACCAGTTCTCAGCAAAGAAGGGAAAACTGAAAGGTGGAAAGAGTATATAGAGAGGCTCTATGAAGGAAATGAACTTAGCGGCAATATTGTAGAAAGGGAGAAGAAGTAGATGAGGATGAAATAGGAGATACTATACTGAGATATGAAATTCACAGAGCACTGAAAGACCTAAGTCGAAACAAGGCCCCTGGAGTAGATGATATTCCCTCAGAGCTACTGTTGTTTCACCTGGTGTGTAAGATGTATGAGACAGGTAAAATATCCTCAGACTTTAAGAAAAATGTTATAATACCCATTCCAAAGAAACCAGGTGCAGTCAGGTGTGAAAACGACAGAACCATCAGTTTAATATTAACACGAATTATTTACAGAAGGATGAAAAAGCTGGTAGAAGCCGATCTTGGGGAAGAACAGTTTGGGATCAGGAGAAATGTAGGAACTCGGGAGGCAATACTCACTTTACGGCTTATCCTAGAAGATAGATTAAGAAAAGGCAAACCTACATTTCTAGCTTTTGTAGATTTGGAGAAGGCTTTTGACAATGTTGATTGGAATAAACTCTTTCAAGTTCTGAAGCAAGCAGGAGTAAAATATAGGGAGCGTAAGGTTATTGACAACTTGTACAAAAACCAGACAGCAGTTGTCAGAGTTGATAGGCATGAAAGGGATGCAGTGGTTGGGAAGGGAGTAAGACAGGGTTGTAGCCTTTCTCCAATGTTGTTCAATTTGTACATTGAGCAAGCTCTAAAGGAAGGCAAGGAGAAATTTGGTGAAGGAATTAAAGTTCAGGGGGAAGAATTAAAATCATTGTTTTTTTGCCGATGACCTAGTAATTCTGTCAGATACAGCAAAGGATCTGGAAGAGCAATTGAACGGAATGGACAGTGTGCTGAACGGTGCATATAAGATGAACGCTAACAAGAGCAAAAGTAGGGTAATGGAGTGCAGTCTAAGAAAATCAGGCAATGCTGAAGGAATTAGATTAGGTAACGAAGAAATAAAGGAGTTAGATGAGTTTTGTTACGTGGGCAGTAAAATAACAAATGATGGTCGCAGTACAGAGGATATAAAATGCAGAATGGCAATGGATAGAAAAGCGTTCTTGAAAAAGAGAAATTTGTTAACATCAAATTTTGATTTAAGCCTAAGGAAGTACTTTCTGAAGGCATTTGTATGGAGTGTTGCCTTGTATGGGAGTGAAACATGGACAATAAACAGTGCAGACAGGAAGAGGATTGAGGCTTTTGAAATATGGTGCTACAGAAGAATGCTGAAGATTAGGTGGGTGGACCGCGTAACTAATGAGGAGGTAGAACAGAATTGGGGAGAAAAGAAATTTCTGGCATACCTTGACTAAAAAAAGGGATAGATTGGTAGGGCAAATTCTTAGACATCAAGGAATTGTGAATTTAGCATTGGAGGGGAGTGTGTGGGGGTAAAAACTGCAGAGGAGAACCAAGTGACGGATACAGTTAGCAGATTCAGACAGATGTAGGTTGCCGTTCTTATGTGGAGATGAAGAGGCTTGTTCAGGATAGAGAAGGGTGGAGAGCTGCATCAAACCAGTCTTTGGACTGAAGACCACAACAACAACAACCTAAGAGACATCCTGCAAAGGAATATGGCACTGTGTTTATCATGTTCTGTGCAGACCTCTTTAGCAGCTCAATCAGCTTCTTCATATTCCCAAATTCCCACATGTCCTGGTACTAATCATGCTTCCTCCGACATCATCATCATCATCATCATCAGAGACTGTTTATGCCTTTCAGCATTAAGTCTGGAGTATAGTACCTCTAATAAAATTTCTCCACGATTCCCTATTCAATGCTACCATTGATGCCTCATCTGATGTTATGCCTTTTACTTTAAAATCATTCTGCACCGAATCTAAGTACTTTCTTCTTGGTCTATCTCGGCTCCTCTTACCCTCCGCTACCGAGCTCATGAGTCTCTTAGGTAACCTTGCTTCTCGCATGCGTGTAACATGACCCCACCATCTCAGTCTGTTCGCTCTAACTGCTTCATCTATGCTGTTAATTCCCAGTTTTTCCTTGATTTCCTCATTATGGACACCCTCCTGCCATTTTTCCCATCTATTAGTGCCTGCAATCATTCTTGCCACTTTCATATCTGTAACCTCTACCTTATGGATAAGGTAACCTGTATCCACCCAACTTTCACTCCCATACAACAAAGTTGGTCGAAAAGTAGAGCAGTGCACTACTAACTTAGTCTTGGTACTTACTTCCTTCTTGCAGAAGAGAGTAGATCTTAGCTGAGTACTCACTGCATTGCACCTCGATTCCAGTTCTTTCACTATGTTGCCATCCTGTGAGAAAATACATCCCAGATACTTTAAACTGTCTACCTGTTCTAACTTTGTTCCTCCTATTTGGCACTGAATCTTCTTTCCCACAGACATTACTTTTGTTTTAGAGATGCTGATCTCCATATCATAATCCTTGCACCTCTGATCGAGGTCTGAAATATCAGTTTGCAATCTTTCAATTGAATCATCCGCATATGTGAGACTGCTTATTTTGTTTTCACCTATTTTAATCCCGCCCTACCAGTCTACTGTTTCCAGCATATGATCCATGAATAGTATGATCAACAGTGGTGACAGGTTACAGCCTTGTCTTACCCCTGAAACTACCCTGAACCATGAGCTTAATTTGCCATCTACTCTAACTGCTGCCTGACAGTCAACATAAAGCCCTTTAATTGCCTGCAGAAGTTTACCTCCTATACCATAATCTTGAAGAACTGACAGTAGCTTCCTCCTAGGGACACGGTCGTAAGCCTTTTCTAGATCTATGAAACATAGATACAATTCCCTGTTCCACTCATAGCACTTTTCCATTACCTGCCGTAGGCTAAAGATCTGGTCCTGACAGCCTCTGAGAGGCCTAAACCCACACTGATTTTCATCTAACTTGTCCTCAATTAATACTCGCACTCTCCTTTCCACAATACATGAGAATATTTTGCCTACAACGCTAATTAAAGAGATACCTCGAAAGTTGTTGAAATCTTTTCTGTTTCCATGTTTGAAAATTTGCGTGATTACCACTTTCGTCCAGTCAGACGGAACCTGTCACGATTCCCATGCCTTCTCAATTATCCTGTGTAACCATTTGAGACCTAATACTCCAGTGTATTTGACGAATTCCGGCATAATTTCATCCACCCCATTTGCTTTATTCCACTGTAATCTATTGACCATTTTCTCCACTTCCTCAAATGAGATCCTGTTTTCATCGTCGTTCCTATCCCATTCTACCTGAAAATCTGAGACATCATTGAACGTTTCACCTACATTGAGCAATTCTTCAAAATATTCCCTCCATCTGCTCAAGGCATCCACAGGATTGACTAGCAACCTTCCTTACCTGTCCAAAAACAGTTGTTAATTCCTTCTTCCCTCCCTTTCGAAGATTGCTAATTACGCTCCAAAATGGTTTTCCCGTGGCTTGACCCAGAGTTTCTAGCTTATTTCCAAAGTCTTCCCATGATTTCTGCTTGGAGTCTGTAATTATCCATTTGGCTTTGTTTCTTTCTTCAACATAACTTTCTCTGTCTGCTTGATTTCTAGTATGGAGCCATTTTTGAAATGCCTTCTTTTTCTTTTTACAGGCTTCCTTGACTGTGTCATTCCACCAAGCTGTCTGCTTCTTCCTACCTTTACACATTACTGTTCCAAGACATTCTCTAGCTGCTTCCAGTAGTGTGTCCCTGTACCTTGTCCATACCTCTTCCAGTGAGTGTAATTCATTATATCCAACTAACTGGTACCTTTCTGAGATCATTGTTATGTATTTTTGCCTAATTTCCTTGTCTTGAAGCTTCTCTGCTCGTATCCTTATACACATGGACCTGACTTTCTGCTCTTTCGGCCTCACAAAACCAATTACACTGCAGGTTAAATAATGATCAGTATCATCAAAGAACCCCCTGAAAACACGAGTATCCTTGACTGTCTTCCTGAATTCCTGGTATGTTGTTATATAGTCAATGACAGATCTGGTTCCCCTTACTTCCCAAGTATAGCGGTGGATGTCCTTATGCTTAAAGGAGGAGTTTGTGATAAATAAGCCCATACTAGAACAGAAATCCAAGAGCTAGTTTTCCGTTCCTGTTGGCTTCCATATCCTCTCCAAACTTACCCATAACCTTTTCATAACCGTCTGTTCGATTTCCTATTCTGGCATTGAAATCACCCATAAGTCAAACACTATCCTTATCCTTCACTGTAACAACTACATCACTAAATGTGTTGTAAAATCTGTCCATCTCATCTTGATCTGTCCCTTCACAGGGTGAATACACTGCCACAATCCTAATTTTCTTGCTGGAGATGGCCAAATCTATCCACATCAGTCGTTCATTTACATACCTTATTGCAATTATTCTGGGTTCGATTGCTTTCGTGATGTAAAACCCTACACCCCACTGTGCTCTTCCTACTTTGACTCCTGACAGGTAGACCTTGTATTCTCTGACTTCATCCTCTGTCTCTCCCCTTACTCTAACGTCACTAACAGCTAAGATATCTAACCCCATCTTAATTGAAGCCTCCACCAGTTTTACCTTCTTCCCAGTGTAATCCCTATTGATATTAATAGCTCCCCATCTCATTCCAGATCGTTTGCCAATTCGTATCGGAGGAGTCCCTGGTCTGTCAATTAGAGGCGGGACTCCATCACCTCCAAAGGTCCGAGGCATTTTGTTCTGATTGTTGCCAGCATGATATTGAAGTACCTGGGAAGCAGGTTGCTAGCCTTACTTGCCCAGGGCCCCACTGGGTTTTACCCCTAACAGTTGAGGGACTAACCGGTGGATTTGGTAGTCTTTGACATCTGAGCACAAAGGTGGCCACGACTCAGAATATGTCCGAGATGCCCAACCTTATTTCAAAGTAACTGGAATCCCAACTGTCAGGCCACTCATACATAGCCCATGATTCATGAACTAGGACATGACTACAGGAACCCACACCATGAACCACAAAAACGAACATCTACTGAAAAAAATGGTATATTTGTTGGGAAGGTGAACCATTAGAACATGGTTGGGGAACACCACAAAACAACTGATGTAGTCCCATTGTTTGGAACCATCACTGTACACTACTGTAAAACCATTATGCTCATCTAAAATTGCAAGAAACACAGACTGGAAGGTAAAATCTGGAGTTTCATCTTTCTTAAAAGTAGTCACATCTAAAACATGTCTGAGGCCCTGGATAATACAAGCTGTAAATCTGCTCCAAACTTCATGTAAAACATTAAAATAAGCCATTCCCATATCTAAAAGGCAATCGATTGCATGGATCCCATTAAGCATCATTGCCTGTTACTGATTAAGAAAATCCAGTCACTGGCCGGAGGGCCATGGACACTACAGTTACTGGAGTCACAACTCTTAACACATTTTCTAGTGGGGATACTATAAAAGTGAAATGAAACATAAGTGTACTCACAAACAATGGAACAATAAAGGTTATGTCCTGTAGGAAACTGAAATTCATATTTGCAGCTCCTCATACCAAGCCGGGATGGTACTGAGTGACTAAGGGGATACTACTGGGTGGTTTGGGGTTAGGAACATTGTTGCTGGAAGGAGAGGAATGGACTGCTCGGGAATGCCTAATCAAATTGCTCTGTCATGGCTATGACTTTCTCAAGTCATGCCCTGAGATCAGATCATCACTCCAAAGTGTTCTTCCCACACCACACCACCCAGAGTAGCCTTCCACCATCCTCCTCCACAACATCCTCATCCACCCCTACAACATCCTAAAACCACCCTGCCTATCTAATGGTTCCTACCCATGTAACCGATCCTGCTGCAGAATCTATCTAATGCATCCTCCTACAGCAACATACTACAGCCCCACCACAGGAAAAATCCACCCCAGCCTTTTATGTTGGTATGACAAACATCAAATTGGCTGAGCGGATGAATGGTCACCGATGGACTGTTCGCCTGGGGGACATAAAGTATACTGTGGCAGAGCATGCCCTCCAGCATGAGTCCAGGGACCTGGGCTCATGTTACACCACACATGCCATTTGGATACTGCCACCTAACACCGATCCGTCAGCGCTACAGAGATGGGAACTTGGCCTCCAACATACCCTCTCCTCCCCCCACCCTCCTGGCCTAAATCTATGCTAACCTCTCCGTCCCCCATCCATCCACAACTCACCTATCCATTACTCATTTCTCACCACCCTCCCCCTTCTCTCTCTCTCTCTCTCTCTCTCTCTCTCTCTCTCTCTCTCTCTCTCTCTCTCTATAAAGTTGAACTTACCAGGCGAGAAGGCACCGGTTTGTTGATACACAAGTAAAAATAATAACACACACACACACACACACACACACACACACACACACACACACATATATATATATATATATACACACACACACACAAAACTGAGGTTTTGCAACCTATGGTTGTTTCATCGGAAAGAGCAAGGAAGGAGAGGGAAAAGGAAAGGATAAGGGTTTTAGGAAGTGGGTAAGAAGTCATTCCAATCCCGGGAGGGGAAAGACTTACCTTGGGGGGGAAAAAGGATAGGTAAAACACACACACACACACACACACACACACACACACACACACCACCAAGGCAGACATATGCAAAGAAAAAACCTCATACTTCCCTTTTCCCTCTCCCTCCCTGCTCTTTCGGATGAAGCAACCTTAGGTTACAAAAGCTCAGTTTTGTGTGTATGTTTTTATTTGTGTATCAATGAAATGGTGCCTTCTCGCCTGGTAAGTCCAGCTTTCTTTACGTTTTATAAATGTTTTTCGAAACAGGATTGTTTTCCTGGAAACTTTCCTGGCTTTCCTGGTGGGATAAATGTGTGTAAAAAATAGATATAGGATAACTTACCCAAAGTACAGGCTCGTCGACAGATACAAATAAAAACATACATACACGTGTTCGCAACCGTCGGTCGCTTCTTCAGGAAAAGAGAAAGGAAGGGGAGGAGAAAGGAAAGCATACGGGTCTTAAGGAAGTGGAAAAGGAGTCCTTCTAATCCCAGGAGTGGAAGGACTTACCTTAAGGGGAAAAAAGGAAAGGTAAACAAACGCGCACACACACCACACACATACACATGCAAAAACAACAAGGTAGACATTTGTAGAATTTGGCTTTCTACAAATGTCTACCTTGTTCTGTTTGCATGTGTGCATGTGTGGGTGGGTGTGCACTTGTTTACATTTCTTTTTTCACCTTAAGCTAAGTCCTTCCACTCCTGGGATTGAAATTACTCCTTTTCCACTTCCATAAAACCCAAATCCTTTCCTTTCTCCCCTCCTTCCTTCGTCTTTTTATATGCAGAAATCGGATAACTTACCCAAAGCACAGCCTCGTCGACAGATAAATATAAAAACACACACAAACACACATACAAGCTTTTGCCACCACTGGTAGCTTATTCAGGAAAAGAGGAAGGAAGGAGGGGAGAAAAAGAAGCATACGGGATTTAACGGAGTGGAAGAGGAGTCATTCCAATCCCGGGAGAGGAAGGGCTTATCTTAAGGGGAAAAAAAGAAAGTTAAACAAGCACGCGTACACACACACACACACACACACACACACACACACACACACACAAACACACACACACCAAGGTAGACATTTGTAGAAAGCAAAGAAGTTGGTCAGAGGTAACAGTTGAGGTAAATGCTCTATCCAGAGAACCAAGGCAAAGATGTTAAAGATGGTGGGTGGGAATTTGAATTTAGCGGAGGTTGAGACCAGGTGGGCAATGGGAAGAGAGAATATGCTGAAGGGCATGTTCCCATCTCTGGAGTTCTGAAAGATGGTGTCAGTAGGAAGTGTCCAGATAACCCGGATGGTGTAAAACTGTGCCAAGATGTGCAGGCCGTGCACCAAGGCATGTTTAGCCACAGGGTGGCTCTGACCTTGATCATATACACCTTCCGGGTGTAAGTAAGTGGTGGTGAAAGGGTGCATAGGGCAGGTTTTACAATGGGGGCAGTTACATGGCTAGGAGCCGGAAGGTAGGGAAGGTGATTTGGGGATTTCATTGGGATGGACTAGGAGGTTACGGAGGTTAGATGGGTGGTGGAAAGACACTCTTGGTGGAGTGGGATGGATGTCATGAAGGATGGATCTCATTGCAGGGCAGGATTTCAGAAAGTTGTATCCTTGCTGGAGAGCCACATTCAGAGTCCTCTCCAGTCCCAGATAGTATCTGGTGACAAGAGAGGCACTTCTGGGGTTCTTCTGTGGAAGGTTCTGAATTTGGGGGAATGAGGAAGTGGCTCTGGCAATTTGCTTCTGTACCAGATCAGGAGGACAGCTGCAGGATGTGAAAGCTGTTATTAGGTTATTGGTGTACTGGTTTAGGGATTTGGGACTTGAGCAGATTCGTCTGTTACGAAGATCTAAGCTGTAGGAAAGGGAATGTTTTATGTGGAATGGATGGCAGCTGTCATAATGGAGGTACTGTTATTTATTCGTTGGTTTGACATGGACAGATGTGTGAAGTTGGCCGTTGGACAGATGAAGGTCGACATCGAGCAAAGTGGCATGAGTATTGGAATAAGAGCAGGTGAATTTGATGGGACCAAAGGAGTTGTTGGAGAGGAAATTCTGGAGTTGTTCTTCACTGTGAGTCCAGATCATGAAGATGTCTTCAATGAATCTATACCAAACTTTGGGTTGACTGGCTTCGGTATCCAGGAAGGCTTCCTCTAAGCATCCAATAAATAAGTTTGTGTATGAGGGAGCCATCCTGGTTCCCATGGCTGTTCCCTTTAGTTGTTGGTATGTCTGGCCCTCAAAGGTGAAGAAGTTGTGGGTTAGGATGAAGCTGGCTAGGGTAATAAGGAAAGTGGTTTTAGGTAGGGTTGCAGGTGGTTGGTATGAGGCAGCGATGCCCTTGGTTTGCGGGAAGTAGCATCAATAGTTACAAGGATGGTTTCCGGAGGTAACAGGTTGGGTAAGGATTTCAGGTGGTGGAGAAAGTGGTTGGTGTCTTTGATGAAGGATGGGAGACTGCACATAATGGGTTGAAGATGTTGGTCCACGTAGGCTGTGGGGGCTTGGTAACCGGCCACAATGGGCCAGCCTGGATGATTAGATTTGTGAATCTTAAGAAGTAGGTAGAAGGTAGGGGTGCGGGGTGTCAGTGGGGTCATGAGTTGTTGGACTCAGGTGAAAGGTTTTTTAGCATGCCTAAGGATCTAACGATTCCTTGAAGCTCTGCCTAGACATCAGGAATGGGATTGTCTTGATAAACTTTGTAGGTAGTGTTGTCTGAAAGCTGACGCAGTCCCTCAGCCACAAACTCCCGCCGATCAAGTACCACAGTCATGGATCCCTTGTCGGCTGTGAGAATAACGATGGAATGGTCAGCCTTCAGATCATGGATCACGGATAGCTTGGGATTCAGCTGTGGTAATGTTGGGAGTTGGATTGGGGTTTCTCAGGAAAGACAGAGAGGCAAGGTTGGAAGTAAGGAATTCCTGGAAGGTTTGAAAAGGATGATTTTGCAGAAGAGGAGGTGGGTCTCGCTCTGACATGATGGAACTGTTCCAGGCAGGGTTCAATTTGAATCATGCCTTGGGGAACTGGATCATTAGGAGTATTATTATTTTTCCTCATGGCAAAGTGATATCTCCAGCAGAGACTACGAGTATAGGATAGTAAATCTTTGACAAGGGCTGTTTGGTTGAATTTCGAAGTAGAGCTAAAGGTGAGGCCTTTGCATAGGACAGAGGTTTCAGATTGGGAGAGTGGTTTAGAAGAGAGGTTGACTACTGAATTGGGATGTTGTGGTTCCACACAGTGTGGATTAGGATTTAATGGTTTGGGGAGGAGTGGAGCTGAAAGTGGGAGATTGAGTAGATGGGACAGACTGGGTTTCTGTGCAATAAGATGAGCTTGAGGTTTATTGGAGAGGTTGTTGGGGGAGGGAATTGAGTATATGGGAGAGACTGGGTTTCTGTGCAATAAGATGAGCTTGAGGTTTATTGGAGAGGTTGTTGGGGGAGGGAATTGAGTATATGGGAGAGACTGGGTTTCTGTGCAATAAGGTGAGCTTGAGGTTTATTGGAGAGGTTGTTGCGGGAGAGTTATTGCCTTTCCGGAGGTGGGTGACAAGGAGTTGGGATAGTTTTTTGAGGTGGACGGTGGCATGCTGTTCCAATTTGCGGTTGGCCTGTAAGAGGATGTTCTGAAGTGTGGGTGTGGATGTGGGAGTGGAAAGGTTGAGGATTTTGATTAGTGATAGGAGTTGACAGGTGTGTTCATTGTTAAGGATTAGGCGGGTGAGGGCTGTAGATTGTTCTGTTTGGAATTGCTGTAAGGCATGATGAAAGGATGGGTTACAGCTGGAGATGGGAACTTTTAGTGCGAGGCCCTTGGGCGTAATGTCAAATGTCAGACAAGCCTGAGTAAACAAAATGTGGGAGCATAATCTGGCTAGGGTGAAAGCATGCTTGCGGAGGGAATGTAGATAAAACTTGATGGGGTCATAGTAGGGTGACATAATGTATGGATTGGAAAAGTGAGATATACATGTCTTGAAAAACAAACTGCAAAGTGATAAGAAATAAATTAAAAATATAAAAATAAAATGAAAAGGTGGACAGATAGCAAAGGGAATTCAGCTAATAATATAGAAATCTATAAAGTTGTTCAAGAGAGTTGTTGAAGTTAAACCTTGTAGAAACTGTTGTCAACTACAGTTGGTTAACAACGTAATGCACAATGGTTTGATAGTTGTATTGGCGTCCAAGACAGTTTATAGGGTGGAGAAAATATGGAAAAGTTTGAGCAAACAGCATAAGAATAAAAGGAAAGAGTATTATAAGAGCTGATTATATCGTGGATCCCTTGTTGGCTGGGAGAATGACGATGGAATTGTCAGCCTTCAGATCATGGGTAGTTCAGGATTCAGATGCAGTAATGTTGGGAGTAGGATTAAGGTTTCTCAGGAAAGACTGAAAGGCAAGGTTGGAAGTGAGGAATTCCTGGAAGGTTTGAAGAAGATGATTGAGGAAGAGGGGGTGGGTCTCACTGTAACGGAGGATGGAACCGTTCCAGGCAAGGTTCAATTTGAATGATGTCTTGGGGAGCTGGATCATTAGGAGTAGGGTTATTTTCCTCATGGCAAAGTGATATCTACAGCAGAGACTACAAGTATAGGATGGTAAATCTTTGACAAGTTTGGTTGAATTTTGGTTGAATTTGGGAGTAGGGCTAAAGGTGAGGCCTTTGAATAGCACAGTGGTTTCAAATTGGAAGGGAGGTTTACAAGAGAGGTTGACTACTGAATTGGGATGTTGTGGTTCCAGATTGTGTGGATTAGGTTTTAAAGGTTTGGGGGGGGGGGGAGTTGGAAGTGGGAGATTGAGCAGATGGGAGACACTGGGTTTCTGTGCAATAAGAGGAGCATGAGGTTTATTGTAGAGGTTGTTGAGGTAGAGTGTATTGCCTTTCCCAAGGGACATAGATAACAGTTGAGGCAGAGGCTCTATCCAGAGACCCCGAGGCAAAAATGTTAAGATGGTGGGCAGGAATTAGAATTTAGCGGACGTTGAGACCAGGTGGGCAATGAGAAGAGAGACTATGCTGAAGGGCAAGTTCCCGGCACCGGAGTTCTGAAAGGTTGGTGTCAGTGGGAAGTATCCAGACAACCCGGACGGTGTAACACTGTGCCAAGATGTGCTGGCTGTGCACCAAGGCATGTTTAGCCACAGGGTAATCTTCATTGCCAACAAACACTGTCTACCTGTGACCGTTCATGCGAATGGACAGTTTGATGCTGGTCATTCCCACATAGAACGCTTCAGAGTGCAAGTATGTCAGTAAATAACGTAGGTGCTATCGCAAGTGGCTCTGCCCTTGATCGTGTACATCTTCCGGGTTACTGGACTGTTGTAAGTGGTGGTGGTGGAAGGGTGCATAGGGCAGGTTTTACAACGGGCGCGGTTACATGGATAGGAGCCAGAGGGTAGGGAAGGTGGTTTGGTGATATGGTAGGAATGGACTAGGAGATAACGAAGGTTAGGTGGGCAGTGGAAAGACACTCTCGGTGGAGTGGGACGGATGTCATGAAGGATGGATCTCATTTCAGGGCAGGATTTAAGGAAGTCATATCCTTGCTGGAGAGCCACATCAGATCAGGAGGATAGCTGCGGGATGTGAAAGCTGTTATTAGGTTATTGGTGTACTGGTTCAGGGATTCGGAACTGGAGCAGACTTGTTTGCCATAAAGACCTAAGCTGTAGGGAAGGGAACGTTTGATGTGGAATCGATGGCAGCTATCACAATGGAGGTACTGTTGATTTTGGTTGGTTTGATGTGGATGGATGTGTGAAGTTGGCCATTGTACAGATGGAGGTTGACATTGAGGAAAGTGGCATTGGATTTGGAATAGGATCAGATGAATTTGATGGGACCAAAGGAGTTGAGGTTGGAGAGGAAATTCTGGAGTTGTTCTTCACTGTGAGTCCAGATCATGAAGATATCATCAATAAATCTGTACCGAACTTTGGGTTGACAGACTTGGGTATCCAGAAACACTTCCTCCAAGTGTCCCATAAATAAGTTTGCCTACGAGGGGGACATCCTGGTTCCCATGGATGTTCCCTTTAGTGTTTGGTATGTCTGGCTTCAAAGGTGAAGTAGTTGTCGGTTAGGATGAAGCTGGCTAGGGTAATAAAGAAAGAGGTTTTTAGGTAGGATTGCAGTTGGTCGGAGTGAAAGGGAGTACTCCATCACAGCGAGGCCCTGGGCGTGCGGGATGTTTGTGTATAAGGAAGTAGCATCAATAGTTACAAGGATGGTTTCCGAAGGTAACAGGTTGGGTAAGGATTTCAGGCAGTGGAGAAAGTGATTGGTGTCATTGATGAAGGATGGGAGACTGCACATGATGTGTTGAAGGTTTTGGTCAATGTAGGCAGAGATTTGTTCTGTGGGGGCTTGGTAACCGGCCACAATGGCCGGCCTGGATGATTTGGTTTATGAATGTTAGGAAGTAGGTAGAAGGTAGGGGTGTGGGGTGTCAGTGAGGTCAGGAAGGTTTAATATTATAGATGGAGACTTTCCAGGTGGGAAAATAGGTATAAAATAAAGATTTTTGACTTACCTAAAGTACAGGCTCGTCGACAGAAACACCAAACACAGACAAAAACACACAAACATTCGAGCTTTCGCCACCAGTGGTGGCTTCTTCGGGAAAAAGAGGGAGGAAGGAGAGGAGAAAGGGAAGGATTCCTACAAATGTCTGCCTAGGTGTGTTTGGATGTGGATATGTGTGAGTATGTGTGTATTTGTTTACCTTCCTTTTTGTCCCCTAAGGTAAGTCCTTCCAGTCCTGGGATTGGAATGGCTCCTTTTCCACTTCCTTAAAACCCGTATCCTTCCCTTTCTCCTCTCCTTCCTCCCTCTTCTTCCCGAAGAAGCCACCACTGGTGGCGAAAGCTCGAATGTTTGTGTGTTTTTGTGTGTGTTTGGTGTTTCTGTCGACGAGCCTGTACTTTAGATAAGTCAAAAATCTTGGAAGGAAACTTTCCTGGTGGGATAAATTAGTATAAAGAGTGAAAATCGGATGACTTACCTGGGGCACCGGCCTGTCGATGGACACAAGTGGAGCGGCACACAGACACACATGCGGAGGTGGAGGGGAAGTCGTTCCGGTCCCGGGAGTGGAGAGGCTTGCCTTGGGGGGAAGGGACAAACATGCGCACATGCGTCCGCATGTATGCATGCACGCACTAACACAACTAGAATGTGTATTGTAATGTAGCAAGTGACACTACATTTCTGCTTAACGACGCAAGACATCCATATTTATTAATTTAAGAGATTTAGAATAGCAGGGGACAAAATTCTGCCTAGGGTTTTCCGTCTTCCTAGGTGAGAGTACCTGGTGACACCTACTATGGTAAGAAGAGTGATTACGCAGGTTTATAACCTGTGATGAATAAGTGGCACAGAGAAGAGAGCATGGATTCCTTGGCTTAATAAGTGATCCGTGCTAAAAAGTCAGAGAGAGACAGAACACTGTGCTAATTCGGTTTTTGACATTGTTGTAATCTGAGAGAGACACTAATAGAGACTGGATCTGAATATATTTTGCAATATGAGTCCCTCTATAATTATAAGTCATTGATTATGGGATTGTATTCTGCAGTACAATAAATTTGTATTGTCATTTGTCAATTACTTATGACTTTAATTCATTAGAAGAAGATTAATATCGAATTGAAAAAACATTTTCTGCTACCCTCTCGTCCTGGGAAACTTTTGATACGAGTGTCTGATGCCTGTAATAATAAGAAAAAGCTTCTCGGTTGAGGAACAGACTAGCTGGGCCTCATTCTCCTAGGAGTAAACAGACATATGCCAAGCAAGATATAAGGACATAAGTAATATATATTTTGTAGTGTCCTCAGAAGAAGAGATACACGGTCGTAACACTACAAAATTTGGCGACGCATGTGCAGAACACAAAAAGTGAGAGTGCATAAGAATATTATTTTAGGCCAAAGTGATGGAATTGGATTTTCTCCTTGACAACCAATAACAACAAATGAATATAATGACTTGCATGGATGGAGAAATTGGTATCCTCGATACATTATAAAAAAGAAGAAGCAACTGCATACAAAAAACTATTCAACAAGAGGCAATTAAGAAGACAGTGTGATTGGTGACGGCGAGATTCACTCAGAGTTGCTGAGAGTAAAATTTTACTTACGGCGCTATGTGAGCTGCGATGGAGTCTGCGCGGGTGTTCCAGTCTATGCATCGCAGCCAGCTTTCACATAATCACGGCGTGCGAAAACCCCGGGTGATAGTGTCTAATAACAGTCATTTTGTTGTATGGTAGATATTGAACGAGAAACAAATTGTAGTGATTATTGTGTTTAGTTATCTGTGTAAATTTATAAATAAATAATATTATAGAGGAAAAATTCCTAACAGGAAAAATATACGTAAAAAATAGATGAAGTACACTTACCAGGCGAAGGGGCACAGGCAGTAATAGCAACAAATAAACACACAGACACACACACACACACACACACACACACACACACACACACACACACACACACAAAAATGCTAGCTTTCGCAGCCTAGCTGCTTCATCAGGCAGAAGGGAGGAGAGGGAAAAGGAAATGATGAGGGTTTTAAGGGAGGGGGTAAGGAGACATTCCAATCCCGGGACAGGAAAGACTTACCTTGGGGGAAAAAATGGAGGGTAAATAAATGCACACACACCCACACATTTACACAGACACAAGTACACTTAGGCAGACATACTGTAGAACTGTAGAAAGCAAAGAAGTGAGAAGTTAACTTCTAACTTCTTTGCTTTCTACAGTTCTACAGTATGTCTGCCTAAGTGTACTTGTGTCTGTGTAAATGTGTGGGTGTGTGTGCATTTATTTACCCTCCATTTTTTCCCCCAAGGTAAGTCTTTCCTGTCCCGGGATTGGAATGGCTCCTTACCCCCTTCCTTAAAACCCTCATCATTTCCTTTTCCCTCTCCTCCCTTCTGCCTGATGAAGCAGCTAGGCTGCGAAAGCTAGCATTTTTGTGTGTGTGTGTGTCTGTGTGTTTATTTGTTGCTATTACTGCCTGTGCCCCTTCGCCTGGTAAGTGTACTTCATCTATTTTTTACGTATATTTATAAATAAATATTTATTTATGCTAAATAATATAGTGAGGACAGTTTACTACTCACTGCAAAGACGTGGCGACGAGCTGCGACAGGCACATACAAAAGACACACACATACAACACATTCAGCTATCGGCCATGGCCTTCTTCAGAAAATAGAGCACTCACGCAATCACACAGGCACACAACACAGTCATACAACCATCACCTCCGACTGCCACACTTCGAATCACGCTCTGCAGCGAATCGGGGAGGGGAGGGGAGGGCAGGGGGAGGGGATAGAAAGGTGACGTCACGGTGGTGGGGATGGGTTAGATGGGAATAACGAGATGCAGCTTAGGAATGGAGTGGGGAGGCGGGTGAGCGGAGAAAATAAAATAAAATCACTGCAAGTACAAAAGACCGCATACACATACACACACACACACACACACACACACACACACACACACACATATATATATACATATATACACACATACACACACACATACACACACACACACACATATATATATATATATATATATATATATATATATATATATATATATATATATATATATATATATAAAACGATTATTAAGACGAAAAATTCCTAGCAGGAAAAATAAAATATAAAAAATAGACGAAGATTACTCACCAGGCGAAGGAGCACAGGTGTGACAGCACCACAAATAAATAAATGAATACACACACACACACAATCGCAAGCTTTCGCAACCCAGTTGCGTCTTCAGGCAGTAGGGAAGGAGAGGGAAAAGGAAATGATGAGGGTTTTAAGGAAGGGGGTAAGGAGCCATTCCAATCCCGGGAGAGGAAAGACTTACCTTGGGGGAAAAAAAGGAGGGTAAACAAATGCACACATGCCCACACATTCACACAGACACAAGTACACCTAGGCAGACATACTGTAGAAAGCTTTGCTTTCTACAGTATGTCTGCCTAGGTGTACTTGTGTCTGTGTGAATGTGTGGGCATGTGTGCATTTGTTTACCCTCCTTTTTTTCCCCCAAGGTAAGTCTTTCCTCTCCCGGGATTGGAATGGCTCCTTACCCCCTTCCTTAAAACCCTCATCATTTCCTTTTCCCTCTCCTTCCCTACTGCCTGAAGACGCAACTGGGTTGCGAAAGCTTGCGATTGTGTGTGTGTGTGTGTGTATTCATTTATTTATTTGTGGTGCTGTCACACCTGTGCTCCTTCGCCTGGTGAGTAATCTTCGTCTATTTTTTATATTTTATATATATATATATATATATATATATATATATATATATATACACATACACACACACATTCACACACCACTCAAAATAGGTGAGGTTTGGGATAGAGAGGTAGGAACTGTAAGGTATGGAAAAATATATATATATAGGGAAGTTATCGTAGGTTGAGGCCTGGTTGATTTCGGGATCGGAGAATGTATTGTAGGGATAACTCCCATCTGTGCAGTTCAGAAAAGCTGGTGGTGGATGGGAGGATCCAGATGGCCCGGGTTGTGAAGCAGCCATTGAAATCAAGCATGTGCTCTGCTGCATGCTGTGCCACAGGGTGGTCCACCTTGTTTTTGGCCACAGTTTGGCGGTGGCCATTCATCCTAATGGACAGCTGGTTGGTGGTCATGCCAATATAGAAAGCTGTACAGTGCTTGCAGCACAGTTGGTAAATTACGTGGCTGCTTTCACAAGTGGCCCGGCCTGTGATAGGGTAGGATAAGCCTGTGACAGGACTGGAATAGGAAGTGCTGGGTGGGTGGATTGGACAGGTCTTGCAGCGGGGTCTTCCACAAGGATATGATCCCTGTGGCAGCGAGCTGGGTTTCGGGGTGGCATAAGGATGAACTAGGATGTTGTGAAGGTTGGGAGGGCGACGGAACACCACTTTAGGAGGGGTGGGAAGGATCTTTGGCAGGATGTCTCTCATTTCAGGGCACGAGGATAGAAAATCAAAACCTTGGCGAAGGATGGAATTTAGTTGTTCGAGACCAGGGTAGTACTGGGTGACAAGGGGAGCGCTCTTTTGTGGATGGTTACTGGTGTTAGTAAGAGGATTTGGGGTGTGTGAGGATATGGCACGGGAGATTTGTTTGCGGACTAGGTCTGTGGGGTAGTTTCTGTTTGTGAAGGCCTTTGTGAGACCTTCAGCATATTCAGAAAGGGAATTCTTGTCACTGCAGATATGCCGTCCACGGGTGGCTAGGCTGTAAGGGAGGGATTTTTTGACGTGGAAGGGATGGCAACTGTCAAAATGTAGGTACTGTTGGTGGTTGGTAGGTTTAATATGGACGGAAGTGTGAATGGAGCCATCAGTGAGGTGGAGGTTGACATCCAGGAATGTGGCATGGTTGGTTGAGGAAGACCAGGTGAAGTGGATGGGAGAGAAGGAATTGATGTTCTGAAGAAAGGAGGATAGGGTGTCCTGGCCCTGAGTCCAGATCATGAAAATATCATCAATGAACCGGAACCAGGCCAGAGGCTTGAGGTTTTGGGATGCTAGGAAGGATTCCTCCAGACGGCCCATGAACAGGTTGGCATAGGAGGGTGCCATGCGGGTGCCCATGGCTGTGCCTTGGATTTGATGGTAAACTTTCCCCTCAAAGGAAAAGTAGTTGTTAAGTAGGATGAAATTGGTAAGGGTTATGAGGAATGAGGTATCAGGCTTGTGTTCAGAGGGACGTTGGGAGAGGTAGTGTTCCAGAGCGTCAAGGCCATGGGCATGTGGGATGTTGGTGTATAGGGAGGTGGCATCCACTGTGACAAGTAAAGATCCAGGAGGCAAAGGGGTGGGAATGGTGGAGAGTCGGTGAAGGAAGTGGTTGGTATCCTTGATGTGGGAAGGTAGATTTTGAACAATAGGTTGGAGGTGTTGGTCAACTAGGGCTGAAATTCGTTCGGTAGGAGCACAGTAACCAGCCACAATAGGGCGTCCAGGATTATTAGGTTTGTGAATTTTGGGGAGCATGTAAAAGGTGGGTGTGCGGGGTGTTGCTGGGGTGAGGAGGGAGATGGATTCAGGGGAGAGTTTCTGGAAGGGGCCATAGGATTTTAGTAGGGATTGGAGATCTTGTTGGACTTTGGGGATGGGGTCAATCTGGCACAACTTGTAGGTTGAGGAGTCAGAGAGTTGGCGGAGCCCTTCTGCCAGGTAGTCACTGTGATCCATAATTACAGTGGTGGAACCTTTATCAGCAGGGAGGATGATGATGTCAGGACTAGTTTTAAGGTTTTGGATGGCTCTTCTTTCTTCTGCTGAAAGGTTTGAGTTCTTGGGAAGGGACTTGGGAAAGGATGGTGAGGACAAGTTGGAGGTGAGAAACTCTTGGAGGGTAACCAGAGGGTGGTTAGGTGGGAGTGCAGGGGGATCTTTGTTGGATGGTGGTATGAATTGGGAACGGCAGGGTTCAATATTGGGATTAGGTAGATTGCGGTCAGAGGGATTGGTGGCAAAGTAGTGTTTCCATCGTAGGGATCGGGAAAAGGAGCCATCTGGATCCTCCCATCCACCACCAGCTTTTCTGAACTGCACAGATGGGAGTTATCCCTACAATACATTCTCCGATCCCGAAATCAACCAGGCCTCAACCTACGACAACTTCCCTATATATATATATATTTCCATGCCTTACAGTTCCTACCTCTCTATCCCAAACCTCACCTATTTTGAGTGGTGTGTGAATGTGTGATCGTGTGTTTGTATATATATATATATATATATATATATATATATATATATATATATATGTGTGTGTGTGTGTGTGTGTGTGTGTGTGTATGTATGTGTGTATATATATATATATATATATATATATATAAAATAAAGATTTTTGACTTACCTAAAGTACAGGCTGGTCGATAGGAACACTAAACACACACAAAAACACACAACCATTCGAGCTTTCGCCACCAGTGGTGGCTTCTTCGGGAAAAAGAGGGAGGAAGGAGAGGAGAAAGGGAAGGATACGGGTTTTAAGGAAGTGGAAAAGGAGCCATTCCAATCCCAGGAGTGGAAGGACTTACCTTAGGGGACAAAAAGGAAGGTAAACAAATACACACACACTCACACATATCAACATCCAAACACACTTAGGCAGACATTTGGGTTTCTACAAATGTCTGCCTAAGTGTGTTTGGATGTTGATATGTGTGAGTGTGTGTGTATTTGTTTACCTTCCTTTTTGTCCCCTAAGGTAAGTCCTTCCACTCCTGGGATTGGAATGGCTCCTTTTCCACTTCCTTAAAACCCGTATCCTTCCCTTTCTCCTCTCCTTCCTCCCTCTTTTTCCCGAAGAAGCCACCACTGGTGGCGAAAGCTCGAATGGTTGTGTGTTTTTGTGTGTGTTTAGTGTTCCTATCGACCAGCCTGTACTTTAGGTAAGTCAAAAATCTTTATTTTATACCATTTTCCTACCTGGAAGGTCTCCTATAATATTAGTTTCATCCTTTTGAACCTAACAATTACTTACGTTCATTATTGCTCTGTTGCCTTTCGATATCTTTTCTGTCCTCTTACTTTCTCCTTCTGTTTTTAATTTTACATTATATTCTCACCCCATATTCCGTCTCATTTAAGTTCATTTCGCTCTCATTAAAGTTCATTTTTCTCCTGGCCAAATTAGCCACATACAACAATCAGTATTGACTTCTGAACCTTCACTAATAATACGACTAACGACTTTTCGTGTACGCTTTTCATCATTATTATTTTATTTATTATTTTTTATTTTTTGTTATTTACCGCTTTCATCACTGCATCTCCTGTATAATATCTACCCGTTATCCACATTTACTGTCGTAATACTATTTCACAACTCCATTTTACAATAACCTATAATAACCATTTTCGGCTTTTCCTAGAAACTTCGCGATTATTTCCGATTCTCGTTTTTCCACATTTCCATTCATTCTTCCGACATTCGCGATCATTTTTCTAAACTTTCTATACGTTTTAACCCAATTATTCTTTCGTCAGCTTATTATTACTATTACTTCCGATTTCCGTTTTTCCACATTTCCGTTCATTCTTCCGACATTCCCGTTCATTTTTCAATAACTTTCTATCCGTTTTAATCCCATTATTCCTTCGTCAGATTATTATTATTATTTCCGATTCCCGTTCTTTCACATTTCCGTTCATTTTTCCGACATTCCCGTTCATGTTTCAATAACGTTTTAACCCTATTATTCCTTCGTCAGCTTATTATTATTGCTGAACCCCATTTTTCCACATTTCCGTTCATTCTTCCGACATTCCCGTTCATTTTTCAGTAACTTTCATACGTTTTTAACCCTATTATTCCTTCCTCAGATTATTGTCTACCTCATAGTCGTAATCTGCCACTACTAATCAGTCATTATAATACGCTTTCCTTTGATTTTCTCCTCCCTGTAACTTGTTTTGGACGCCAATACAACCACCAAACTATTGTGCATTACGTTGTTAACCAACTGTAGTTGACCTCAGTTTCCACCAGGTTCAACTTCAACAACTCTCTTGAACAACTTTATAGATTTCTATTTTCTTTGCTGAATCCTTTCATATCTATCCACCTTCAAAAAAAAAAAAAAAAAAAAAAAAAAATTTCTTTCCTTTCTAAATACTTTGAAGTCATTTATTCAACGCATAGTTCTCACTTTTCCATTCCACACATTATGTTACCCTACCTGGACCCCATCAAGTTTTACATACATTCCCTCCGCAAGCATGCTTTCATCCTTGCCAGATTACGGTCCCACATTTTGTTTATTCAGGCATGTCTAACATTTGGCATAACCCCCAAGGGCCTCACAATAAAAGTTCCCATCTCCGGCTGTAACCCATCCTTTCATCAAGCCCTACACCAATTCCAAACAGAACAATCCACAGCCCTCACCCGCCTCATCCTTAACCTATACAAAATGGGTTTCTACAAATGTCTGCCTAAGTGTGTTTGGATGTTGATATGTGTGAGTGTGTGTGTATTTGTTTACCTTCCTTTTTGTCCCCTAAGGTAAGTCCTTCCACTCCTGGGATTGGAATGGCTCCTTTTCCACTTCCTTAAAACCCGTATCCTTCCCTTTCTCCTCTCCTTCCTCCCTCTTTTTCCCGAAGAAGCCACCACTGGTGGCGAAAGCTCGAATGGTTGTGTGTTTTTGTGTGTGTTTAGTGTTCCTATCGACCAGCCTGTACTTTAGGTAAGTCAAAAATCTTTATTTTATACCATTTTCCTACCTGGAAGGTCTACTATAATATATATATATATATATAAAATATAAAAAATAGACGAAGATTACTCACCAGGCGAAGGAGCACAGGTGTGACAGCATCACAAATAAATAAATGAATACACACACACACACACACACAATCGCAAGCTTTCGCAACCCAGTTGCGTCTTCAGGCAGTAGGGAAGGAGAGGGAAAAGGAAATGATGGGGGTTTTAAGGAAGGGGGTAAGGAGCCATTCCAATCCCGGGAGAGGAAAGACTTACCTTGGGGGAAAAAATGGAGGGTAAACAAATGCACACATGCCCACACATTCACACAGACACAAGTACACCTAGGCAGACATACTGTAGAAAGCAAAGAATATATATATATATATATATATATATATATATATATATATATATATATATATGTGTGTGTGTGTATGTGTGTATATATGTATATATATGTGTGTGTGTGTGTGTGTGTGTGTGTGTGTGTGTGTGTGTGTGTATGCGGTCTTTTGTACTTGCAGTGTGCATGCATATATATGTTATTTTACTTTATTTTATTTTATTTTATTTTCTCTGCTCACCCGCCTCCCCACTCCATTCCTAAGCTGCATCTCGTTCTTCCCATCTAACCCATCCCCACCACCGTGACGTCACCTTTCTATCCCCTCCCCCTGCCCTCCCCTCCCCTCCCCGATTCGCTGCAGAGCGTGATTCGAAGTGTGGCAGTCGGAGGTGATGGTTGTATGACTGTGTTGTGTGCCTGTGTGATTGCGTGAGTGCTCTATTTTCTGAAGAAGGCAATGGCCGATAGCTGAATGTGTTGTATGTGTGTGTCTTTTGTATGTGCCTGTCGCAGCTCGTCGCCACGTCTTTGCGGTGAGTTGTAAACTGTCCTCACTATATTATTTATTCCAACCTGGACTTTCCATTATTATATTTATTTATGCTGACGCGAAACATGACAAAGTCTGTGAATCAAGAGGCGTTCGCACAATTATTGAGGGAATTTAAAATCCTTTCAGAGAAGCTCGAAAATCAAAGCAAAGCATTAGAGTCACAAAAAAGGTCTGTCGAAATGATCAAGAAAGATGTAAAAAATTCTTATGCTCATTTAGAGTTGAATTTATTAAATTCAAATAGGAAATTAAAATCAAAGCTTGAAGATAAATTGAAGACTTTATCTTCACAGACTCTAAAGAATTTACAAAAATGGAGAATAATATAGAATCAAGTATAGAAATAAAATTATCAGAATTATCTAAAGAGACCAATGAAAAACCTGATCATTTCGATAACTGTTTGGAAGCTCATGTTAAAGAATGTAAGGAGAAATATAATTGGTTTTAGGAAAAGGTAAGAGAACTAAGTCAAGGTTTTTTGTCCCATGATCAAGCTGAAAATTTAGCAAAAAAGGAGATGGTAGAAAATTTTGGCTTAGAGAAGACACAAATAGTAGAAGAATTAGCATCTAGATTTGCAGATAACGATAAAACCATGTTATCTAAAATACAAGAGTTAGGCAGTGAGCTAGCTACAACTAATTTGAGACTTTAAGTTCTTGCAGTTGGCTCTAAATCTGAAATACAAAATGTTACCAAAACATTAAATGAAACTGTTAGTAAAGTGAACAGATTGGAAAAGTGTAATAGTTGTGAGAATTTTACCTTGCTGGTGAGTGAGGCTAATAAGTGGGAAATGAAATTAGAGGTATTGGCAGCCATTGGATAAAACATGGCCAAATACAGAAAGGCGATTTTACCATTCAAATAGTAGCAAATGGGGAAGATGTATTTATTTCTTTGGGAGTTAATATTTCAAAGCATTTCCCAAAATTCAAAACCTGATGGAGAAGTTCACCCAAACTATTTTCTGAGAGTGTTCTCTAGATATTTGCTAAGTAAGTGGGATGATTCAAGAAAGATTGATTTTACTTTAGATTACTTGGAAGGTGAGGCATTGTCCTGGGGTAACACGCATTCTAATGAATTTAATTCTTGGGAAGATTTCAGAATAAAATTTAAAGGAAGATTTTGGTCTGAAAATGCTCAAGAAAAATTAAAAGTAGAGTTGTCAGATCCACCTTTGTATTCTAAGCAATGTGGAAGCATTAAACAGTATTTAAAGTCTCATTTAATAAAGGCAAAATTTTTAGAAGACCTAATTGATGAAAAATACTTAGCTAACGTTTTAGTTAGACGTCTTCCATTTTACACCCAAAGGGAAATTTGGTGCAAGGGTTGGAAAACCATTCCAGAATTATTAATAGCTGCTGAGGGTTTTAGTTAGACGTCTTCCATTTTACACCCAAAGGGAAATTTGGTGCAAGGGTTGGAAAACCATTCCAGAATTATTAATAGCTGCTGAGGGTGTAGATGTCTTAAACAAAGCAAGGAATGAAAATAATAAAGGTTCTACATCTTTAAATAAAGAAACATCTAAGGGAGTGTATGTATGTCAAGTACATAAGCAGAATGTCCAAAAGAATAATAAGAATCATTATCGGAAGAATAAGCAATTCTTCAATAAACAACATCAAAGGAATAGTATGCAAAACTCTAGTGGGTTAGTACAAATATCCACTCACACAGATGCACATAATGTACATCAATCTGAGGTTAATATGGTTGAGTTGCAGGGAAACTAAGAACATCTTGGAATCAGGATCCATTTCCAGGATGTATCAACCGTATTAAGGATCCACTATCATATTCAGAAATAAATTTTGTGCATATTATACTTACGAAAGATTGGTTACTGGAAGAATCAGTTCGAAAAGAATGTCAAAATCTGAAACCTCTAATACATGGCTATATTTATGAAACACCTGTCAGTGATCTTGTAGATAGTGGTAGCGATGTATCTGTAATATCTCAAGATTTGTTTGACAAAATATACAAAAAACATTTAATACCTGTTCTGCAGTTTCTGGAGTGAACATTGTTGGTATCTCAGGAACAAAAATCCAGCCGATAAAGAAAGAAACGAGATTACCTATTAAGTTAAATAATATACTATTTATGCAAGTATTGTTAATTGTGCCTAAGACTACGACTGATCTTCTCTTAGGTATAGACTGGTTGAATGTTTATGAAGTTAATAAAAAACTTTAGACTTCATAATATTATTGGTAAACACAAAGATACTATGTTTTCTATACCTTTCGACATAAACAACAAAGATAATACGGCTATAAGTTCGAACGAAAAGATAAAACGCAAGGTTTTCGAGTCAGATTTAATAAGTGAAGATCAGAAAGGTCATTTATACAATATCCTTATGAAGTATAAGCAAGGTTTTCTGATAAACCTGGCACATTGGGTGGATATGTGTATTCATTTAAGATGAAGGATGATCGAGTTGTAAGCTATCCGATTACCTTGAATATAAGGAAGGAGGTACAGGAGGAAATATATAAAATGTTAGATAACGACATCACTGAAAGAAGCGATAGCGTTTACAACAATCCATTAGTTCTTATTAGAAAATCTACGAGAGCATTAAGATTAGTGCTACATTCTTGCACACTGAACAAGCACATTGAGACGGAAAGAGATCAACCTGTAAACATTGATGATCTTTTGACTAAGTTTGAAAATGCTCAATATTTCAGCTCTATGGATTTGTCTTCAGGTTATAACCAGGTAAAGATTCATCCTGACTCATGAAAATTTACAGCATTTTTGTTTGATGGAAAGGCGTATCGATATAAAGTTTTACTATTCGGTTTGAATATTTCTGTTTCAGCGTTTATTAGAGCCCTTGATCAAGACCTTGGTAGAGAATTAATAAATCAGCTAATTATATATGTAGATGATATTTTAGTCATCTATAATTCTTCGAAAGAACATTGTATTATTTTGGAAAAAACATTAACTAAATTTGTACAGAAGGGTATAACAGTAAAGCTGACAAGTCACATTTTGGCTGGAGAGAGAGAAAATTTTTAGGACATTATGTGGGTACTGAAGGAATAAGACCAGATCCTGAAAGAATTTCAGCTATTGAAAATTGCCCTGAACCAAAGAATGTGAAACAACTAAAATTTTTTCTCAGTTTAGTGGGATTCTATAGGCATTATGTCAATGGTCCGGTATGAAATAATCCTCATTTACTTGGGTTATTAAGAAAGAATGTGATTTGGAAATGGAAGGAAGACGAAGCAAAGGCTTTCCAGGATATTAAGACCACATTAGTAAATTCATCCATACTGCAACATCCTAAGTTTGATCTACCTTTTAAATTAGTTACTGATGTATCAGCGTAAGGGATTGCTGCGGAACTCTTCCAGAGATTAATGGATCCTGAGGAAGGGGACCGATGAACAATTGCTTTTGCAAGTAGGTGTCTGAATCAACATGAGATGAATTATACGACCACAGAAAAGGAATTATTGGCAATAGTATGGAGCTGTAAAAAATTCCAGAACTTAATTTGGAATTTTAAGCTTTTGGTGTATACAGACCATCAAGCTTCGTCTTTTTTTTATGGAAAGTCATTTGTTGCACAGTCATCTAATGATATGGATGTTGTACTTGCAAAATTTCCATCCTGAAATAGAATATATAAAAGGATCGAAAAATATTGTATTGAACACTTTGTTGCATCTTCCAGTAGGTTTAAACAACTTACCTACAAGGGAAGAAAAAGGTTTTCTTTTCGGAATAAATTTTTTAAAGGTAAAGCTATCAGGATAATAGAGTCCGAAAGTTGGCTAGAGACATAAGGGTTATGGTTAAGGATGACAAATTGTTCAAAGACAAATTTATGGAGTCTGCCAGTGGTAATGAAATGAATTTTAAAATTATAGATGGGACATTGTTCTGGCATAAAGATCCTAACAAAAATAATTGGAAGTTATGTATATCTGAAAAAGTACAGGAAGATTTGATATTATTTATATATGAAGGGTATGGCCACTTCGGAATTCGAAATTGCATTAAGCATATGACCAGGTTCTATTACTTTAAGAACATAAGTAGGAAATACTGTAGTACCAACATATAGAATTGGTGACTTAGTTTGGGTAAGAAATTTCCAACCAAGTTCAGGGGTAAAGAAGTGAATTAGTAATTTCTTTCATAGATGGTGTGGTCCATATATTATTTCTGAAATATCACATACAAAAGCGGTGTACTTAGAAGATCCTAATACAAATGTAAGTATTAGTTTATATAATGTGGACACATTAAAACCATACAAAACCCCTAAGACTGATTAGCGTTCTTTGCTAATTAGGTGCAGTGAAGACCACCAGGAGTCAGTTATTTGTCTTTTTTCTTCTGTTTTCGTTTTCTGTAAAGGACAAATCCTTCCCTCTTTTCCTATTCTTTCAAACTTCACTCTTACTTATTCTTTATTTGATTTAAATAAACATGAATGAGCAGTTGAAATAGGAGCAAGATTCACTTACATGAAATGCGCGACTTTAAGAAATAGTGTTGCCAACTTAAACCTACCAATCAATAAGTGAAATTTAATGCTTGAAAAATAGGTCTGGAATTACATGTCTAAAACATCTTAGACAGAATATTTATATGTTTTGGACTACTTAGTTAACATTGTAATGTAATTATGCTATATTTATATGTTAAAAAAATATTTGTAATACCAACTGTTGCAAATATGCACGTAAGTAAAATGTAACCTAGTGGTACTTAAATAGTCGGCTTTGACAATTATGCAAATAATGATAAATTGTCAATTTTGGCATTATGTAATCTAGAAGGTTACATAAGTGGACAATAATCTTATTTAATTAAATGGTAAATAATAAGTGAAAATGTGTCTAATCAAATGATTGGCTATGACTTACTTTTAATCACAGCCTACGATGGTGAAAAGATCTGTATCCTTGTCATACAGATGACAGTGAATTTTATATATTTTGTAAGGGAAGTGGTATGATTCCCCCCCCCCCCCCCCCAAAAGGATATAAGCCATGGGTGGGTTTTGTATCCTTTGTTACGGGCAGAAAGTTAGGTACAATTACACACACATACAGATACACTTTCACAATTACAGACACATTTACACTGCACAAACACATGTTGCTAAGAGTAGACAGGTGATGGATTTGCAATAGGGGATATTTGGAGCTACCTTTCAGGGGAGTTCTGAATCTGAAAGCCATAGATTGCTGTTGGTGCAGGAGGTCAGCGAACATCAGCTCACCAAAATCCTCCAGCGACATATTTCCCTTTGTCCTCTCCTTCCTTCCTCTATTTCCTATAGAAGCTGCCAGTGGTGGCGAATGCTTGAATGTTTGTGTGTTTTTATTTACATATATTATAGACGAAGGAGCACAGGTGGTGATATTAGCAAAAATAACACACACACACACAAACACAAGCTTTTGCTACCCAGTTGCTTCTTCAGGCAGAAGGGAAGGAGTGGGAAAGGAAATGATGACGGTTTTAACGGAGGGGGTAGGGAGCCATTCCAATCCCAGGAGAGGAAGGACTTACCTTGGGGGAAGAAAAAGGAAAGTAAACAAATACACACACACCCCCACACATTTACACAGACAAGTGTGTGTGTGTGTGTGTGTGTGTGTGTGTGTGTGTGTGTGTGTTTGTGTGGGTTTTTTTTTTGTGTGCTACTATCACCACCTGTGCTCCTTTGCCTGGTGAGTAATATATTAGACGAAAAAATTCCTAACAGGAAAAATATATGTAAAAAAAAAACAGATGAAGTCTACTTACTAGGCGAAGGAGCACAGGCAGTGATAGTAACAAATAAACACACACACAATATATGTAATAATGCTAGCTTTCGCAGCCTAGCTGCTTCGACAGGCAGAAGGGAAGGAGAGGGAAAAGGAAATGATGAAGGTTTTAAGGGAGTGGATAAGGAGTCATTCCAATCCTGGGACAGGAAAGACTTACCTTGGGGGAGAAAAAGGAGGGTAAACAAATACACACACACCCACACATTTACACAGACGCAAGTACACCTAGGCAGACATACTGGAGAAAGCAAAGACATTAAGAAGTTAGACAGAGATACCACTTGAGGCAGAGGCTCTGTCCAGAGAACCGGGGCAAAGATGTTAAGATGGTGGCTGGTAATTCGAATTTAGCGGAGGTTGAGACCAGGTGGACAACAGGAAGAGAGAATATGCTGAAGGGCTAGTTCCCATCTCCGGAGTTCTGAAGGATTGGTGTCGGTGGGAAGTATCCAGATAACCCGGACGGTGTAACACTGTGCCAAGATGTGCTGCCCCAAGGCGTGTTTAGCCATAGGGTGATCCTCATTACCAACAAACACTGTCTGCCTGTGACCATTCATGTGAATGGACAGTTTGTTGCTGGTCATTTGCACATAGGAAGCTTCACAGTGCAGGGACTTCAGTTGGTGAATCACGTGGATGCTGTCGCAAGTGGCTCTGCCCTTGATCGTGTACACCCTCCGGGTTACGGGACTGGAGTAAGTGGTGGTGGAAGGGTGCATAGTGCAGGTTTTACAACAGGGGCGGTTACAATGGTAGGAGCCAGAAGGTAGGGAAGGTGGTTTGGGGATTTCATAGGGATGGACTAGGAGGTTACAGAGGTTAGGTGGGCAACGGAAAGACACACTCGGAGTGGTGGGGAGGATGTCATGAAGGATGGATCTCATTTCAGGGCAGGATTTAAGCAAGTTGTATCCTTGCAGGAGAGCCACATTCAGAGTCCGCTCCAGTCCCGGAAAGTATCCGGTGATAAGAGGGACACTTCTGGGGTTCTGTTGAAGGTTCTGAATTTGGGGGGATGAGGAAGTGGCTCTGACAATTTGCTTCTGCACCAGATCAGGAGGATAGCTGTGGGATGTGAAAGCTGTTATCAGGTTATTGGTGTATTGGTTCAGGGATTCAGGACTGGAGCAGACTGGTTGCCACGAAGACCTGAGCTGTAGGGAATGGAACGTTTGATGTGCAATGGATGGCAGCTGTCATAATGCAGGTACTGTTGTTTATTGGTAGGTTTGATGTGGACGGATGTGTGTAGTTGGCCGTTGGATAGATGGAGGTCGACATTGAGGAAAGTGGCATGGGATTTGGAATAGGACCAGGTGAATTTGATGGGACCAAAGGAGTTGAGGTTGGAGAGGAAATTCATGAGTTCTTCTTCACTGTGAGTCCAGATCATGAAGATTTCATCAATGATTCTATACCAAATTTTGGGTTGGCAGGCTTGGGTGTCCAGGAAGGCTTCCTCTGAGTGTCCCATAAATAAGTTTGCGTATGAGGGAGCCATCCTGGTTCCCATGGCTGTTCCCTTTAGTTGTTGGTATGTCTGGCCCTCAAAAGTGAAGAAGTTGTGGGTTAGAATGAAGCTGGCTAGGGTATTAAGGAAAGAGGAAGTGGGTGGTCAGTGTGAAAGGAAATATTCCATCACAGCGAGGCACTGGGCATGTGGAATATTTGTGTATAAGGAAGTGTCATCAATTGTTACAAGGATGCCCAGGGCCTTGCTGCGATGGAATATTTCCTATCACGCCAACCACCCACTTCCCCACCTAAAACCTCTTTCCTTAATACCCTAGCCAGCTTCATCCTAACCCACAACTTCCTTCACTTTTGAGGGCCAGACATACCAACAACTAAAGGGAACAGCCAGGGGGACCAGGATGGCCCCCTCATACGCAAACTTATTTATGGGACACTTAGATTATGTAACCAATAGGATATGGTCTTAGTCTATATATGCCCCTCGGTATGATTTACAGTTTAATACCTTGTTCCAAAATATGTCTTACCATAATACAATAAAATATGATAATATTGTATAAAAATAACACTTCATTTCTTTACTGTAAAATATTCACTACTGTTCCAAGGCCCCCATTCAATTTAATCCTGTGTAAAGTGATTGTAACTTAAAATGTTAATTGTTTAAGACAACAAAAGAATTGTTAAGATGTTATACTAAGTGCACATGTGAAGCACTCGGGAAATCAGTAACAGTATAAGTAACAGAGGAAAAGATTAGCAGTTGTAGGTCGATTCTTTGGTAGAAGCAGTTAGTACAGTTGGCAAAAGAGATTGGTGTACAGAGTTTTGTACCAGTTTGATATTCCAAAGTGGGTGCTGTAAAACCAGAATGCAATATAAAATATTGTGTTTTTTTCCTCATGAAGGATGCTGAGTACAGCTCAGTACCTTCTGCTGCAAATATTTTAAAACACCTCATCTTGACGAACTAAGTAACACATATGAAGAAATGAGGAACATTGTAACTCTCATTTGGGAGGCCGGAGGTTCAAATCTATCTCTGGCCGTCCAGATTTAGGTATTTGTTGATTTCCCTACATCACTTCAGGCAAATGGTGAGATGGTTCATTTGAAAGAGCACAGATTATTTCCCTCTCCATTCTTTGCCCAAAAGTCCAAGCTTATTCTCTGCCTCTAATGACCACACTGTCAATACAGCCTAAGTTTCTGGGACTACACATATGTTTTTAGTAATTAAGAACCTGTCTTCTTTTCCACCATGAAATAAATTAGCAGTAAATATTTAATAATTAGGCCTATATAATACCATTTGCTTTCTATGTTGCAGTCTTTCAGGAAACAAGGTGTCCAAATCACCAGATGAAAACTGATCTTCAGACCGTTCTGCAGTACCTCCATAGTGTCTTACACCATCAGATGAACCAGTAATAAATTCTTGTGCTCTGTGAAGAACCAAACAAAACGTGTTGTAAGATATTGAATATAAATACATTGTAGCTTCAACAGTCTAAGTACAATTACAAACTAACATATACAAAAAAGTATAATTGTTATAAGTCTTTTTTCAATATACTAATATCGCTGAGTATAGTTCCTTGTAAAGTAATGCAGGGAAAATATGCTATCAACATGTGTGTATATGCTAAATAAATAAATTTGTGCACATTTGTAAAGTTGTTACAACTGTTGGTAGAAAGCTAGGAACCAAATGTTGAGTACAGCTATTTGCAACACAATTGATACTTTTTTCCTTCTTTTTTGTATGTAGCCTCATGCTATGTTCTGTGGCAATCATTTGTATGCATTATAACAAAAAAAGATTCAGAAGTAATATCTCCAAAACAACAGGCATTGGTAAGAGAACTACACCATATTACATAATAAAATGTTTGAGTTTAAAACTACCTGATGAACAATGTGTACCTGATATTGTAAATTATTTACTCTATTTCCATTTTGTTCTTGTTCCTACACATAGTATCTACAATGATCAGCCGGATCATTATCATCACCTACCAAATAGCTCACATATCTATGGCACAGATAACGGTGGTATTATGTCATGGCATTGAAGAAATGAGACTGTGATAGGTTGTTGAAGGAGTTGGCATCACTCACACACACACACACACACACGTACGTCATCTAATTCCTATACATTTCAAGTAGGGGGGATGATGAGTTCTGATGCCATGTTCAATTACGTCCAAGATGTGGTTGATCAGGTTCAGGTGTGGTAAGTTTTGGGTCCAGCAAATCAATTGCAACTTGCACTGTGTTCCTTGAACCACTCCATCACACTCCTGCAGTTTTGACTAATGCATTATCTTGTTGAGAAATGTCGATGCCACTGGTAAACATGATCACCATGAAGGAGTGCTTGTGTTTGGTGAACCAGTGTATGATACTTCTTGGCTGCCCTGCACAAACTTCACCGGACCCATGGATGCTCACTTTAATGTTCCCCAGAGCATAACTAAGCCACTGCTGGCTTGTCTCCACACCGCAGTACAGGTGCCCCTAAATGATGACAGATGTGTGCACTTCCATTGGTATGATGAATAAGGTATTGAGATTATTTGGACCATGCAACACTCTGCCACTGTACCAACATCCAGTGATGATGTACACATGCCCATTTAAGTCATAGTTGCCAACATCATGGAGCTAACATTGGTACGTGCATGGGTTATTGGCTGCAGATATTCATCGTCAGGAGTGTGCACTGCTCTGTGAGTTCATACAAGCTTGTAATTTTCCCCAGCTTTAGTGTCTGATGTTAGTTCCTCCACAGTTTTACTAGTCTGCCCAGATTACAACATCTAACACCTTTAATGCCTGACTGGTGCCTATATGACTGTATAAAAGTATGGGTATTCTTTTTATGACAAAGGCTGCACTCAAAAGCTTTCAGTTGTGCGATTTCAATTGACTTCCCTACGTGCCTGTTTCAGATACAGCCATTGTAACAGATGACACATGAAATCAGGAACATTTCCTCAATCCAATAAAACTAGAAGTGATGAAGGAGAGAAATTTAATTCATAGTAATTAAAATCTTACAACTTCGTCACTTATGAAACACTGATGTGAATTATTATTATTATTATTAATTACATCCTTTAGGTGGTGTCCTCCTATACAAATACATTCGTGAAATCTGCTGTGGAGATTCCTCTTTGACCACTGAACATCTCAGCTGGGATACTGTGAATTTCATCCCTAATTCTCTATTATAACTCATCCAGGGTTCTTGGTCGAATTATGTAGACTTTGCTCTTGAGATAGCCCCACAAAAAAATCATGAACAGATAAATCTGGCAATCTTGGGGGCCAGGGAATGTTACCAAATTGTGACCTCGCGCAATTACCAAACAATTCTCGCACAAGTCATTGATTGTCGTGTAGCGTGTGATGTCACTCCATCCTGTTGAAACAAGGCTTCTTGAACATTTGTAAAATTGTTCAATGTAGGTGTAATGAAAGTTCGTAACATCTTCATGTAATGATCAGCACCGACAGTTGTGTTTCCCTATTCATTGGTGAAAAAATACAGTCTGATAATGCCATGTGACGAAACACCACATCATGTAGCCACTTTACTAGCATGTAAAGGATGCCCATGAATGTAAAAAAAAAGTTCAAATGTTTGTAAATCTATCGGACCAAACTTTGTGGTCATCAATCCGTAGCTTACAAACTACTTAAACCTAGGTAAACTAACCTGAGGACAACACACACACCCTTGCCCCAGGGAGGACTCTAACCTCCACGGTGAGCAACTGCGAGCTCCGCAGCGAGACGCTTTAGACCGCTCGGCTACTCCACCATGGCCCCATGAATGTCATTAGGATTTGTGTTTCCCAGAAACAGTAGTTCTGTTTATTCACATAACCTGAGATATGAAAATGTGCCTCATCTGACACCTACAACTTGTTTAGAAACTCAACATCATTGTTTATTTTTGTTATCTTTTATTGACAGAATAATTGTCTTTCAATTTTTGCACAGTTTGTACTGATGAAGTTTTAAATCAAGATGAAAAATTTTGTCAAAACTCTCCCAGACCATTCCAACCACTGCTGCTTGCTTATGAATTGTACACTGTGGGCTCTGCAAGACAGACTCGTGTACAAAGAAGCGACCAGGTTTATAAAGAAACTGATCACAGTGGTACAGTACCTGCATTTTACAAATGTTATCGTAACAACTCTACCACTCAGGTATGACCTGCCTGAATGGCCATGCATGAACTCAGAAATAAGGAAGACAAATAATAAACTGAAATCCTTCTGCGCCAAATTTGTGAACGCAAAGTTACTCGACATAAGTAGCTATGATCGAAACTGTTTCACTTGGCATGGTATGCACTTAAATCAGCGTGGAAAAAGGATAATTTCAACAAATGTACACCATGCTGTAGATGAAATATTCTTCGAAAGAAACACCAAAATTGATTCTTCAATTGTGTTGTGTTGGGTGCTTATTTATAGGAAAACTAGTAAAATGGGCCAATTCCTGTCGGATTTGGTCCAAAACAAAAAAGGATTCAAATCTCGCACAAATCATTGTAAACAATGAAATTTGCGAAATAAGCAATCAAACACTGGGAAATACATCTGCTAATAAGTTTTCAAATGTGTTAAAAACTACTGCACCAACATGTTCAATCTCTAGAAAATAAGTCACTTCAGTTTGAATTAGTAAATCTTGAACTAAAAATTGATATTCTGTGTATAACTGAACAATGGTTAGACAAAGCCAAAATTATGTCAACTGTAATTCCTGGTTACAAACTCGTCAGTTATCATTGTAGAAGCAGTACTAAATGTGGTGGAACAGCTATTTTTGTAAAAGATTATTTAAAATTTACTAAAGTTCACAAGTATCACAACTTGGCATGAAACCAAGACTTTGAGCTGTGTGCAGTTGATTTGACAGATGTTAATATCTTGATTGTGACATCATATAGATTTGGGGACTGGGAAATTATCCTTAAAAAGTTTGAAAGGCTACTAAATAACATAAAATGTGATAGGAAAAAAGTGGTTATCTGTGGAGACATAAATGTAGACTTTTTAAAAGATTTGAATCAGAGAAATGAGATGTTAAATATAGTTAATAGTTTTGGTTTTGTGCACACAGTCAATTCTCCATCTAGAATTACTGCCAATAGTAAAACGGCAGTTGACCAAGTTTTTGTAAGATTATATGGCCTAAAACATAGCACTAGTGTTGTTAATATAGGCTACAGTGATCATGAAGCTCAACTCCTGTCTATTGAACAGGAACTCAGACAAAAAGTGTGGACCAAAAACTAAAGTAATTGAACAGAGAGACTTCAGTGATGATAACATTAGAGTGTTTAATTCTACGCTGTCAAGGGAAAGCTGGGAGGATGTCTTTAGTTAAACTGATGTAAATAGCATGTTTGACAGCTTCCACAATGTTTACCAGCATTACTTTCACATAGCATTTCCAATGAGAAAAAAGAGAATTCAGATAGAAAAAAATAAATCTTGGGTAACAAAAGGCATCATAATATCCAGTAGAAAGAAAAGAATTCTTCATTCTATCAAAGCAAAAAAATACCACTCCAGAATTCAGAAATTATGTGAAAAAATATAACCAAATATTCAACAAGGTAATAAAAGAAGCCAAAAAGTGAAAAAACCATGACTACATTTGAAATGCAGTAAATAAAATGAAAGCTGTCTGGAAGGTTATTAGAGCAGAAACTAGTACAGAACAGTCAGCATCAAAGAATATTTATCTGAAAACTGGAAATAACATACTTTCATATCCAAATGAAATAGCTGATAACTTCAACATTTACTTTACAAATATAGCAAATAAGTTAATTAAAAGTCAGTATGAAAATGGACCTATGCGGCAACCAAATTATTTAAATTCTAGTGTTAAGTCAATGTTCCTTCAAACAGTCACAGAGACAGAGATTAAGCAAATAATAAGGTCACTGAAAAACAAATATTCAGGCGGACTGGACGGTGTTCCGGAGTATGTTTTTAAAAAGTCCTCTGATCATGTAATAAAACCATTAATACATATAGTAAACATATCCTTATCAACTGGAATTTTCCCTAATTGCTTAAAAACAGCTACAGTAACTCCACTTTTCAAAAAAGGGGATACTGAAAATATAAATAACTATCGTCCCGTATCCCAACTCAGTATTTTCTCTAAAATATTTGAGAGAGCTTTCTACAATAAGCTACTAAATTATATCACAAAAAATTCATTACTGTCATCAAATCAGCATGGATTCAGCAAATCCAAGTCTATAACAACAGCAATGTATGAATATTTAGAAGCTGTTCTAAAAGCACTGGATGACAGAGAACATGCCACTGGCATCTTTATATACCTCTCCAAAGCATTTGATATAACTGACCATGACATCCTTATTCAAAAATTAGCTCAAAAGGGTGTAAGAGGGATCCCAAATCAGTGTATAAGATCTTACCTAGAAGACAGGCAGCAAGTGGTGGTTCTAAGGCATGATGATATTACGAGAAATACCATCACTGCAACCACACATATCTCAAATAAGTCACAAATAAGGTATGGAGTGCCACAGGGTTCTGTCCTAGGACCTCTACTGTTCCTCCTTTACATTGATGATTTAAATGACTTTATTAATTTGGGGAAACTAATCTTATTTGCTGATGACACAAGCATATTAATATCAGCTGCTAACACAATCTCTTTGGAAGTAGCAATAGATACCTTAATGTCCCAAATTACTAGCTGGTTTCAAAAAAATTGAATAATAATAAAGAAAGAAAAATTTGTCTGTATGAATTTCCATTCTTCTCCACTTGTTCAAACAACTGAAACCACACCATACCTCGACAACACGTTACTAAACTCTGTTACCGAAACTAAAGTTCTAAGGATATGTATTAAAGATAACTTAAAATGGGACTGTCATGTGAAAGAACTCGAGAAAAAGCTTTCAAAAGCTTGTTATGCTCTTCGTGTGTTAAGAAAAAGTGCAAGGGAGTCAACAGTTATTCAGGCATATTATGCATACTTCCATGCACTGCTCCGATATGGCCTGATCTGGGGAAACTCACCCACCAGCATAAAAATCTTTAGGGTGCAGAAAAGAGCAATCAGGGCTATCTGCAACCTAAAAAAAACTGGAAACATGTAGACCACACTTCATCCAGCTGAAAATAATGAATTTACCAAGCCTCTACATATATGAGTCCACCCTGTTTGCAAATAATTATCTCTTAAATCAAACTGGACATCTTTGTCAAAATAAGCATATTCACACACACAACACCAGAAACATGAACGATATCCACATGTCTCAATGCAGAACAGCTTTCTATCAAAAAAGTGTATCAAACATAACAGTTCAGCTATACAACAGCCTACCTCCTCACTTAAAGTTACAGCAACATACAAATATGTTTAAACATAAACTTAAGTCATTCTTGGTGGAAAAGTGTTTTTACTATATAAAAGAATTTTTGAACTATAAAAAATAGCATTGTAAATAATAAATATGTAATCTTGGTTGTTAGTTGAAACTTATCATTGTTATCTGTAATTCTGTAATTAATGTTCTCTCTCTCTCTCTCTCTCTTTCTCTCTCTCTCTCTTTCTCTCTCTCTCTCTGATCTTTCCAAATTTTGACTTGTCCTATATTCAATGTACTCCATGTATGTAATGAATCTATTGGACCAATAAAAATGAAATGAAATGAAACGTCAATGATCACTGAAAAACACCCAGTTCTTTGTTGTCCTGTTGGGTTCTTCTTGAGGGTCTCTTCAAAGTTATTAATCCAACATTTTATCACATGATTTGACAGAACGGCATCATACTGCCCTAAATTATAAAAATATCGAAACTCCCTCTGCACTGCTTCCGAACTATAATTGTTTTCTGTAAAATGTTTTTATGGCTAACACATGCTGTTGTCTATTCCACTGATAAATGATTACTGAATTGGTAGATGGTTTACTTGCTAACTGTCATGAACCAGCAGTGCTGCCACTACTCATTTCAAACATCCCCGTTATTCTGAGTCACCCTCTATTTACAATGAGTTGCAGTCCATCTTCTTATCAATGGAAAGTCCAAGTTAGAATTCAACAACAATCACACACACACACACACACACACACACACACACCTTAGCTTTTGGCCCACAGCCATTGTCAGAACAGAACACACATTCATATAATCACACAGGTACAGCTCACTAAAATACAATCATCATCTCTGGCTGCTGTCTTCCAAGTCAAGGAATGCAACAGCTGGAAATGTTAGTTGGTTGTGCCTGTGTGATTTTATGAATGATGATTCTGTGCGGCATTTATAGCTGTTAGAACCCAACCCAGGACATTTTCAGCCTGCCAGATACACGTCTTTAGAGCGACACTACTTCAGTGATTTTGTGTATGAATGATGATGAGAACGACATAACACGCAATTCCCAAGGTAAGAAAATCTCTGACCTGACCAAGAATCAAACCTGCCCCCCCCCCCCTCCTCCGCATGGCAACCCAGCACACTGTCCACTAGACTATAGAGGCGGACGTTTTATTTGTTTCAGTGTGATTATCTTTCCTATGGGCTTGTTTGTGGCATGAAGATTGTCTTGTAATATTCTTGATATTTCAATCTAAAATTTCCATTGTTGGATCAAGTGATTTCATCTCTGTTTGATGTAACTTAAGGAACTTATGGACATTTGTCCACTCCAAATTAATGACATCATGATTATAGGGAATGTTATGTAATATTGGAAAGTCACTCCTGGATCTGACAAATATTTGTTCACTGTGATTACTATAATGGTACAACAGTTTATAGGCAAAATTTTGACAGAAAAATGTTATTTATTGTGTTAAAATATCTAGAAAATGCGTTCAGTAATATGAGATGGCATAAATTAAAGAAGATAAAGATTCTAAATTTCTTTTCGGGAAAATATTTATGAATTCTACAGAATGCTAAAAGGCAAAAGGCTTGGCATTCAGACATAAAGGACTTCAAGGTCATAACTTAGAAGCAATATTTTCAATGCGTATTTTTAAAAAAGCACTGAGGAACAGATAAGGATAAGGAAGATGAAAAGTTTAATGGTATGGAAATTGAAATAATTAGAATTGCTAACACTGCACCTCCAAAAAGAGAAAGAAAGGGGGGAGGGGGGAGGTGAATGAGAGGAAAGGGAATGAGATGGGGTGGAGAGAGAGAAGGGGGGAGGAGGGAGGGGGCGGGTCTGGAAAGAAAAGTAAAGCTGAAGTTAATAAAAATAAGACCAAAATTAAGGTATGCCATCATACCACACACTAAAGTGCACGATTTTAATATATTCAAAAGTGCCACAAGTGAAAATGTGATTTTTCATAGGTCCATCTATCAGATTCAATTGATTGGAAACATAAGGGAAATTTTCTGGCTGGTCCTTTGCCTGATGTTCAATTGTATACTTATCAAAAGAAAGGGCATCCTGTAGCTACCATACAGTGAACAGTCAAAAACTAAACATTACACATGTCATACGGCTGAGCCAAACTAAGCAAATCAGTTGATTTTAGTGCATTACTTGTGGTCTTTATACAGCTCATAAAAGCACAATTAATTCATATTTGGTTCCTGGGAAAACCATGATTTTTCAGTAAAAAAAGAACTACAAATTGTGGGGATTGCAACTTCTATATTTTCTAATTTTTTACCATAAGTACATAAGATGATATTCTCAAATGACAATAAAAAAGGGGAAAAAAAAAGAAATTATAATTATGACCATTAATGAGATTGAAAGGTTAAAGTTACCATATTCAAGCACAATATTTTAAAAAGGAGAGGTTGCTATTCATCACAGACATGTCGCGATGATTCTCAGAAAAGCACACTTAAAAGATTACAAGTATATGAGCTACAGATGTATAAAACCATAATTTCCATATAGACGGTGCTAGCTGTCAGTGTAGGGAACATGAGACCACTTCTGCAGTGCCCTCTACTTCCTGTAACGGCTGACACAGTAACCCAAGTTCAATACAACAGTACTTGTTTCAAACAAAAAAACATGTTGAGCTGTATGCCTATGAACAATGATTTGCAGACAGGGCTGGTTTTCTGTTATCATTTGAAGAAAACTGCTGCAGAATACTTGTTGAAACTTTGGAAAAACACAGCTCATGGGGAAAACACAGTTTTTCAAGCAGTTCAAAAAATTGAATTGTGATGATTTTGAAGAGTGAATCAAGTGCGGAAACCACCAAGAAAGTAAAATGCTGCATGCCAGAAACATAATAAAGTTGTTTCTCCATTAGAAAGTGGCAGGCGATGAAAAATGGATATTTTTGAGAAGCTTAAGTATCGTAAATCATGGGTGAATCCAAGTAAACCACTGACATCCACTGCAAGACCAAATCAATTTGTAAAGAAAACAATGCTCTGTGTATGGTGGACTCAGAAGGGCATCATATATTATGAGCTACTAAAACCTGATGAAACTATTAACACTGATCGCACTACAAACAGGAAATGATTGATTTAAATAGAGCATTACAGAAAAATTAACAGACTATAGCAAAAGGCAAGAAAAAGTCATATTGCTCCACGATAATGTCCCATCACACACTGCTAAATGGTTCAGGGTTTTGTATCCCATCCTCGTCGCCACTTTTGTGTCTTAGCCTCATCGCTGGTTGTCGTAGGTGTTGGTGGTCGAGTAGAAAGAGACTGACAGAGGAATAAAGGATGCACACATGTGTAGGTACGGAGGTGACCCGCCAGTGGGACAGCAGAAACTAGAAACACTAGGCTAAATTAGAACACGTTGTATATTTCATAGAAATAAGATAATACTTATCTTTTACAAAGTTCAAAACTGCAGAATGCTGATACATAGTTTAGATAGAGGCCTGCCTACTGATGATTCCTAGCGCCTATCCAATAGCCAAGTCTTAACTGGTGCCTATCTGATTCCCAAGTGGCTGATGCAGCAGTCATGGCCATGAGTGGAATTGCAGCAGAGGGCTTCATAAGAAAGCCGCGCTATGCGTGCATGGCGGCGCGCGGCGAAAGTATATGGCACGCACTTTAGACTTGTGCGACACCACACCCCTCCCCCCCCAAAGTGCTGCGCCGTCATAGCGTAGGGCTGAGGGCCACGGTGGCGGCACTGAGAGGACGGCCTGGGCGGTGGCATTACTGGTGGAATGGGCGTCGTAGCAGAGGCTGGGATCGAGATGCCATCC
Organism: Locusta migratoria; assembly: GCA_026315105.1. NCBI lineage: Eukaryota > Metazoa > Arthropoda > Insecta > Orthoptera > Acrididae > Locusta > Locusta migratoria. The sequence continues at coordinate 729,092,973 of CM048744.1, read as the reverse complement.
TAGCCCCGGTATCCACCTTGCGATTCCTCAGAAAACCCACCAAAACGTGGGGAAGGGCACATGCCTCCGCCCAGAGGGAGCAGGTCATCTTCTGAGGTGCGTGGCCCGGTCCCGGAGTCCCTCTCTGTGACACAGTCAGCTGCGGTGGCGGCTGCATCGGAGGCGTGTCAACGTCCATGGGGACGATCTCATAGTCCGAGGACGCTGGACCCGTCGGCAAACGATGTGGCTGTGCTCCCTGATGGTGAACTGTGTCTGGAATCAAGAAACCAGATACAGGATAGCGTGGCCTCTGCAGACGCAATTGGTTTGCATGGCGCCACAGCTCCGACCCTGTGGAAGAATGTACAACATGCATATTGTGACCGAGCACACGCTGAATGATGCCCGGCATCCATCTCGTACGTCCAGCAAACACCTTGTACAGCACCGACGTCGAAACCTGAAAACGCAAAGCACCATACGAACCGACTCGGTGCATGGGAGGCTGCAGCAGGTGAAGGTGAGTGCGGTGACGGCAGCCATGTAGCAGCTCAGCAGGAGACGGGCCGTCACGTGGCATGCACCGATACGTAGACAGGAAAATTGGAAGAGCTTGCTGCCTGGAGTGCTGACCTTTCATCTTTTCCATGTGAGCCTTGAATGTTCGAACAAAACATTCTGCTTCACCATTGGACTGAGTGTGAAAATGTGCGGTGGAGATATGTTGAATGCCATTCACACGACAAAACTGTTTAAATTCCCCACTAACAAACTGAGGTCCATTGTTACTGACAATAGTTTCAGGCAAACCTTCGATGCAAAACACTGATGTTAAGGCACTGATTGTACTAGACGCTGTCATTGAGTTCATGGCAATCACGAAAGGAAACCTGCTGAAAGTGTCCACAACAATTAACCAGCACGTATTTCAGGAAGGCCCAGCAAAGTCAATGTGTAAATGTTGTCATGGTCCCTTGGGGCATGGCCAATTTGAGAAATGTTGCGGAGGAGCCACCTGATGCTCTGCACAAACCATACACTGTGACGTCATGCTCTCTATCTGAGCATCCATAGCAGCCCAATTACAATGATGTCTGGCCAGTTGCTTCTTCCTAACAATACCCCAATGTCCTTGATGCAGAAGGCGTAAGACTTCTCATTGCAGGGAACGAGGAACAATCACTCGTTTTTGGTCGTTGTCGGGTATGTAACAACAGAACATCCTGACTTAAAGACAATGCATGACGTTGTGCAAAATAACGTCGAACCAGAGGCCGCTCAATGTCTTTGCTCTGAGCGAACAAAACGTGCTACCATACTTAAGTCTGCATCTGCAGCTGTTTCCTGTGCAACCCGACGAGAGTTCAAAGGAAAGTCTGCGACAGCGGAAGCATCTCTGGAGTCTATCTGACAACATGCCATTTCTGAAGAATCAAACGACACATCCTGGCCAACCGGAAGTCGGGAAAGTGTGTACGCGTTGGCATGTTGAGTGGTAGGTCGGTACAAAATCTCATACTGATAATTATACAATATCGAGGACCATCTCTAAAGCTTTTGTGCCATTTGCGGCAGAATTGGGTTTGTGGGTGAGAACGACGTGAGAGGCTTGTGGTCTGTCAACAAATAGAATTTTCTGCCATAGAGATAATGATGAAACTTTGTGATGCCGTAAATGATTGCTAAGGCCTCCTTTTCTATCTGACTGTAATTCTGTTGCGTTGGCGTCAGTAGCTTGGATGCAAAGGCAATAGGACAATTGTGAGATCCAATACGATATGACAATATTGCACCCAGACCGTACGACAAGGCATCTACTGCTAGCACTACAGGCACTACAGGCTACAGAATCAAACATGCATCACTGAGTAGTGCAGACTTTAATTTGTCAAATGCAACTTTGCAATCTTTAGACCATACAAAAGGAACATTCTTCCTATGTAAGCGATGCAGTGGAGCTGCAATCTGAGAGGCATTGGGAATAAACTGGAAACAATAGTTAAGCTTTCCCATTACTGCTTGCAATTCGTGCACATTCTTAGGAGGAGGCAAGTCTTTTATTGCTCGAAGATGTGACTGTAAGGGATGGATTCCTTGGGCATTTATCACATAGCCTAGGTACTCTATTTCAGTCTGGAAAAACAAACACTTTGCTTTATTGCAATGTAGACCTGCTGCAGTCAACACTTTGAAAAGACACTCCAGGTTTGATGAATGTTCTTCAACTGTGCATCCTGAGACCACAATATCATCTAAATAGTTCGAGCAATACAGTACAGAAACTGTCAGCTGTTCCAAAAAATGTTTAAAATAGCGGGAGCGGAAAAAATGCCAAAAGGGTAGGCGTTGAAATTGAAAAAGGCCCATGTGAGTATTAAGGATGAAAACCTTTTTTGACTCATCAGCAAGCGGAATCTGCAAGTATGCCTCTGCTAAATCAATCTTAGAAAAGAAACGCGACTGTCCTAATTTGTCCGTAAGTTCCTCAGGTCCTCAGTGTCTGCAATTATTTGACTGTTCACTGTTGATTTGAAATCCGCACAGAGACAAAGTAAGTTTTACTGACGGCTTGGTTATAATTACAAAAGGCGAGGCCCACTGACTCGCAGAAACAGGAGAAATCACCCCACTATCCTGCCAATGTTTGAGTTCATCAGCAACTTTATCACGAATTGTGATAGGCACTGGTCTATCTTTACGAAATTTTGGCACTGCAGATTCTTTTAAAGTTACATGTGCCACGAAGTCTTTTGCACAACCTAGTTCCGGCGAAAACAAGTCACTATATTGTTCACACAATGCATTGATTTTGTCCTGAGGCACTACTGACGAAATTTGAAGCACATGTATTTGAATTGATAACCCAAACAAGTCGAATGCATCTAGTCCAAAAAAGTTCTGTGTAGATTTGGCCTGAAGAACTACAAAAGCAACTGTTTTTGTTACACCTTGAAAAGAGGCGGGCAGGCTACACGTACCTAGCACGGGAATATTTTCTCCTGCATACGCTGTGAGCACTTGTTGAGATGGCGACAATTTTGGCAAACCCTGAAGTTCATAAGTGTCTTTATTAATTAATGTGCCAGTGGAACCAGTATCGAGCTGAAATTGCACACTCTTATTTTCTATAGAAAGAGTCACAAAAAGTTTTTGCTTGTGGCGCTTGACAGGTGCGCGAATGTGGGCAACATCTGCTACGCTTGCCGCACTTGCGCATGCGCATGCTGCGTAATGAAGGAAGTGGCGTAGAACCGGCACACAGATTAATATCACTGTCCCTAGATGGCACTACCGCCGGATCGGCGTCCGTGCAATGCGAGGCTACTATCGATTCACTAACTACTGCACATCAAGTCTACTGTCACTAGCTACACAGCACTGGGCACTATTACAATGAGAAGCTGCAGAAGGCACTAGGTTCACTACAGGATTGCACTGTACATAGGTATTTTGCTTGTCCCAAACCCTTTTCCGTTGCACAGTTTTACGCGCTCGATGACGCTTGCTACGTGGCACACTACATAGTTTTGCAATAAGTACAGAAAAACTTTCTTGCATTTGAGAATAAATAATAAAAAAAAAACACTGTCCACGTTCACCATGTGTATTACATATACAGTATGAACTGTTCTTGCACTCTGCGAAGCACTATTCCTAACGGCACCGTTCTTTGAATTTACATTCTGCATACACACTGACTGTACATGTCCTGATTTGCCACATTGACAACAGATCACGCTACGACTAGGGCATTGCGCACGCGAGATACACACTGGGGGCAATACTTACGAACATTTTCCTGAAAAGAACTTCAGCGCCCGTTTGTCAAATTACTGTGTCTAACAGGATAGGGCGACCTTTGTGTCGCACTTTTACACTGGCTACTGTTCACTGTCTGTCCAGCATGGCTGGTAGAATTATAAGAATCACTAGGGATAGAATAAGAACTGTGACTAGGACAGTGTCCGATGCGGCGCACTGAGTTAACACTGTGGTTTTGCATTTCTACATCTGCTAACTCAAAGGTATCATGCGCTTCAATCAGCTGCAGTACACTGTCTAATGAAGGGTCAGACTGTTTTAGAATCGCTGCCCTAATTCTGGGGTCCTGAATGTTCTGCGTAATTGCATCTCTCAATATCACGCCACTATAAGAAAGTCCACAAGGTTAAGTAAATTTACATTTGCGGGTTAAGCCCTTCAATTCCGTAATCCATTCTTTGTGTGACTGCTGCGGTAATTTTTTAAGTCTGAAAAATTGGTACCGCGCCGCAGCTACAGGAACTTTTCCCTCATAATGAGCATTTAGTGCTTCTACAATTTGATCGAATTCTAGATCATGAGGAGGTGCGTGGGGGAAAAGTTTCTGCAGTAATACGAAGGTCTGAGTGCCCACAACTGCTAAGAACATATGCTTAACCGTCTGATCTATAATTTGATGAGCCACGACGAGTTCTTGAAATTGTGCCAAGTAATCGCTCCATTCTTCCTCACGTTCGTTGTACTGGTGAAACGTAGGGAGCAGTGCAGCGGCAGGTGTGGGCGGCTGATGCGATGGCTGTTGTTGAGTTGCCGTCAACTGGGACACTGCTTGGAGTAGTTGCATGATTTGCACCGTCTTTAACTGAATAATTTCCATTAAGTGTGGGTTCGGGATAGTGACCATGCTGACCGATTAGGCGCCGCGCATACAAGAAAATTAGAACAAAACACAAATGCAATGTGAAAAAAAACTCTCTGCAACAAAAAGTCCACAAAATACGTAACTGAATATGTTCCCCCAAAAATCTTATAACAAGGATGGGCGGGAGCAAATTCTGTGTGCTCTGAATGCTGCTGTTCGGCTGCTGCAAGCGGGCTGGTCCAAGGTTCTTCTATCGCTCCTCGTCGCCAGTTTTGTATCCCATCCTCATCGCTACTTTTGTATCCCATCCTCATCACCATGTTTGTGTCTCAGCCTCGTCGTTGGTTGTCGTAGGTGTTGGTGGCCGAGTAGAAAGAGACCGACACAGGAATAAAGGATGCACATGTAGCAGGTACGGAGGTGACCAGCCAGTGGGACAGCAGAAACTAGAAACTCTAGGCTAAATTAGAACAAGTTGTATATTTCGTAGAAATAAGATAATACTTATCTTTTGCAAAGTTCAAGACTGCAGAATGCTGATACATAGTTTAGATAGAGGCCTGCCTACTGATGATTCCTAGTGCCTATCCGATAGCCAAGTCTTAACTGGTGCCTATCTGATTCCCAAGTGGCTGATGCAGCAGTCATGGCCATGAGTGGAGTTGCAGCAGAGGGTGCTCGTGGCTGACGTCGTAGGAACGCCGCACTGTGTGTGCATGGCGGCGCGCAGCGAAAGTACGTGGTGCGCACTTTAGACTTGTGCGACACCACACAGGGAAACAATGTAGTCATTCAGTTGAAAAATACCAGGGCATGTGAGTTATTTTACAAACTTGGCTCTGTCCAATAATCATCTATTTGCATCACTGGGACACGCTCTCACTGAACACCACTTAAAATCTGTATTAAAAAAAAAATGTACTTAGGTTCACTTTCATGCAATTTTTTTTTTCTTTTTTTAAGTTGCATTCACAGCCTGTCGGGATGGTGGGGGAAACGTATAATTAGCTATGAAGAGTATTTGTATAAAATATTGTTCATCATTTTCAAACAGCAGATGTGTAAATACTGCAACCAAAGTCCGGTTTCATACTACTACTCCTGGTACCTAGTTTTTTTGCTTTCTTCAGAAATAGAAACACATTCTCTCTCACATACACATGAACACACTCACACAAACATCATTGCTGTCTCCAGTTACTGTCCCCAGAGGTATGCCAGAGTCTGGTCACAGTGGCTGGAGACAGCAGTCACGTTTGTGCGAGAAAGAGAATGAAGAAGGCCATAATGGCTGAAAGTTGTGTATTCCTGTAATATTTTATGCAAATCATTGATACATTTCTGTAGTGATCAACAACTATCTTTTGAAAATATTGTTTAGTCCTTGCTGGAATTTCCATTGTTTCACATTCCTGCACAATATCACAAAAACTGATTTCAGCTGTTTTTACACACTGAGCTATGAATATCAACATAATTAACTAAAGCAAATGTGTCAAATTTTAACTATATATGAGGCACAGTTGTTAGGAAAGGTCTGTTTTGTTGTTAACACTAGTAGTTTGTGCGCATATAGCAACATGTGCAAGCATCGTGTACTGGCATGCCTCAAGAACAACTATGCTCAGTTTCAGCTCTGTAGCTAACCTTCTATTACAGACGATTTGGTGGCTTCAGTTGAATCGAGGCTTCGTTAGAACAGGCACTCTCAAACAAATTTCCTGATATGTCGTTACAATGATGATGACATGAACATGGCAGTGAACGTTGGTTATTGGAGCATGCAGCAAATTTTTATGAAGAGGGTATTTTAAACTTGTTTGAGAGGTATGATAAGTGTTTGAAAAAACTTTGCAACTATGTCGAAAAATAATGTATATACTTTCTAAAAATAAATTTACTTTTTTGAAAGAACCTTTTGTTGTGTACTTATGTTCAAATGGACCTTACTTAAAAAACACGTCTCGTATGATTTAGACATTTCTCTAGTAATTACATTTTCTACACACACACACACACACACACACACACAACCACCATGTCCGGCCACTCCAGCACCACAAGCAGATGGCTCGGGTAGTAAACCAGCCATTTAAATCCAGAATGCTGTGTTCAGCCACATGCTGTGGTCCATCTTACCTGCTTCCCCAGGTGGTGTGACTTCTGATTGCGTAGGATAAGTCTGTGACAGGACTGGAAAAGGAAGTGATAGGTGGGTGGATTGGGCAGGTTTTGCATTGTTGTCTTCCACAGAGATATGATCACTGTGGTAAGGGGTTGGGATTGGGTGTGGCATATGGATGGACTACGATGTTGTGGAGGTTGGGTATGTGACGGAATACCACACATTCGAATCAGATTTTCCACTGTTAAAATTTTTAGTGAGGAAGCTGGAATGAACACTGATGAGGCAGCTGGTTCCCCACTTGACTTTCAAAGTCTTTTAAACAGGAACATATTCACCTATTCTGTGCTCTGATAGCAGCAATTTCCTGCTGGTTACTAAAATATCACAGAATAATTCAACTAACTAAACTCAGGCAGACTTCCCAGTGGCTCTATCTGATATGATAGGAATAGGACAGTAAGTGAAATAATTCTTGCAATTATACACACAATGAGAAAATACACCAACCAAAAGAATCCTCTGCTTTTCACTTTTGTGGCTACATGGAATGGAAGGAAAGATATAAAAAAGATGTTTTCTCAAAAATCATTTATTGTAAAGCCAGTGGATTTACTGAATTTTATGTTTCTGATATAGACAACACAGCCTTGCTTGTGTAACTTTATCTTCATAAAATTTTAATGGCACATTTTGCCTCTATCATGTATAATCAGATAATGTACAATAGAGAAAATTACATACAGTGTGGGAAAACATAGTGCTTGGATCACAGGTGCAAATAGTTTGGAGAAACATGGTAGATGGCTTTGCCTATTCCACAGGTTAGCCGTTAAATGTATTGTTTTTACAACAATAAAACTTAATTGTAAGATCTATATTACACACAATTTAAACACTGTGATAAATTTACTGAAGGTCAAGATATACTAATAAGAGCCATAAGAATAACTGTAGCCTGGATTGGCATCTTCCTCAACAAACAGTTGTGGTTTAGATAAAAATCAGTCATAACTTTAAAACTAGACGTGGCTACACCTTACGCTTAAAAACAAGAAGCAATGGCAGGATAACATCATGCTACAGATTATTTAGCAGCGAGAAAAGCAATCCCAGCGACTTGTATTGAGTTGGCTAGTGTACTCTAGTCAAAAATACAAAAACACTTAAGGAAACATCATATAGTCAAACAAATATTGGCATGAATTTAAAATACCATACAACAGAATCAAATATAAGTTCAGATAACACACCATTAGAAAGGGGCATCACAGAATCAAAAATTGCTTGGTTTTTACTGATCAGCTGATTATTTAGCAGGCACTCAACCCCAATCCAGGTTACCCTTATTTTGTGGCTGTTTTAGTATAACTGGTTTGTTTGTCTTTTATTATTATTATTTTTTTTAGTAAATTTACAATTTTTATAATTGGCTAGGCTTTAAAATTGTTAATTTTCATTGTAGCAACAATTCTAAATTTAACAGCTAACCTGCAGAATACCCAATGCCATCTATAGTGTTTCCCTAAACAATCTGCAGTTATGATCCATGCACTATGTTTTCCCATACTCTATATTTGGCAGAGGTAGCCCTCACCACATATGCTCCTAGCTAGTGTAGTGTCTCCTGTGCCTGCAGAAGGGGGAAGGGAAAAGCTTTTATCATTACTTCTCCAATCCTCTACTCTTTTAGATTCAGTCACTTCAGCTTTTAATCCCACGAGTTTTAGTGTTACATTTTATTTTCTTCAGTTTAGAAGACCATAAAATAATATGCCAAAGGTTTAATTTCTAATAGACAAACCATCCATTGATGCTTTTGCAACCATGTATTATTCAGTTTCCTAAGAATGGTTTATGCCTGTAAGTTCTTAGTAATAAATTCTCTACAGTCAATGTCCACATTAGTTAGTATCAGAACATCTTTCCAGCTTTTTGAAATTTTCTCTATTGTAGACAATCTGATGATGCCTGAAATGAGTGAAACATGTCATTTGATGAGATAGAGTTCCAAAATGAAGGCTGTGTTTTCTACTTCATGCTTAAAACTAGTTGCTGCATCAGCTGCTAATATGGAATGGAAGAATTTTTTAGTGCATACTTTATTTATTTATTTTTTAAATAAACCTAAAGGTTAAATAGTTTTAAATACTATGGAGCATACAAAGTATGTTGCCCTTGAGAAAATCACTTGTTTTCTGCATTCTGCCCAATTTAAGTTTTGTGAATGTAATTGTCTATTCTACATGCCGTCTATGACTCAGTTATCCTCTTTACAGTGAGTTGCTACCTATTATCCATTGTGATATAATATAAAAACACTACTATCAAGCCTAAGTAGGAGAAAACACATAGAGAAAGTAAGAAAATGTTTGGATTCAGTAGCTCCTTTCTCTGGTAGAAGGGTGGGAAGGAAATGAAAAAGAATGTAGGAACTTATTGTCAAGGAAATGGGGTTGGTTAGATAGAAGTCACACAGAAACTCAGGCCAGGGAAATCTTTTCAGACTGGATGATAAGAAAAGTGGATTGAACACTCACACAAAACAGTAGATTTGTCTGAGATGGTCTACCTTCAACCTACATAAAGAGCAGAACAACACAGATGAAGTCAGCATATTGGGAGAAAATTACAGATTACAATAAGACACCTGAAACAATTTGAAATATGATGAAAGCATGTGCAAAATATCTCATAGATATGGGACAAAAATCTCTACTACAGGCTCGTATGAGGAAACAAAGATAAGAAGACTGCTGGCAACTATCTTTCACATTGAGAAATAGGGGAGAGGGAGATAACTATTTTTTCAAGTGTTTGCAATCTCATTTCCTCCTTAATAGTGGTGAACCACACCATGTGATCTTTGACCTTTATAACCCTATTTATGAAGATCTGCTTCAAGTCGAAAATTTGAGAAATACTTGATATTTCTCCAGCAAACAACCTCTCCTCCTCAATGATGTTACAAAATATAATACTGGTGATTCTTTAAACCTTTGCATACAAATGGTTTCACCGTGAGACCACCTTTAATTTAACATCTCAAAAGTGGCTCAGTGGCTGATCTGTAAAACCCTGTCACTAGAGTGTGCAACCCTCTGTTTTCAACAAAATCATCTCACTGTCAGTTTGGGCACTAAGTTTGCTCGGGAAAGAAACAAAAACATTCAGTTGCACAGTGTGTGCCAGTGTTAGTTGTTGCTAAGGATAATGAGGTTACATTTCACAAAATTAGATCATCAGAATAAGTAAGATATAACAATTTAAACATTTTTCTGAAAGCAATCGCATGTAACTAATTGTAAAGAGTAATCTCCAAAAGTATTACACGAACATTCGTGGAGCTTCACATGTAATTTTAGAATAGCTTGAAGCATATCGTAGGCTTCTTTTCATCAAGACTGAATCAAGGACAGAAAAGATATCATACTTCGAAGTTTTATGTACTCACTATGCTTATAAGCACTGTGTAGTATGGTAAATATCTAAAAGTACTAAACAAACACTCATAGGATAAAACAGATAAATTGAGAATAGCCTGGGGTACCATATCGGCTTCATTTCATCAAAATTAGATCAGGAAAATAAAAGATATTGTAATTTGAAGTTTTAGGTGTATTTCATTATTTCATGCTTGGAAAGGATGGCATAATGCAACAAAGAACCAACAGAGGTGCTGTTAGTTTCGTAGTGCACCAGAAAACTAATAGAGAGCACTGCAGGTGTTTGTGTGAAGTTTGGTAGTGATCAGATTATTACCCTTTGAAAACGCTATTTACTATTTTACTTTTCAAATTTACCAAATTTCTGAAAATTGTTTCCTTGCTTGCAATGTTCTACGAAACATGATTCAACACACTGAATATAAAACTGATACAATCCTCGCCGTATTTAATCCATATTTACATACTGATGTCACAGTCTAACACATACGTACAACTGCTATGGAAGTATAAGTCTCACGCTTGGAACGACACTAGCGCCTGTAGCGGAAAGAGAGCCAACCGTAAGAATAATGATTGTTTTCAATGATATTTCTACTTCATTAAGGAAATGTTATATTTCATCTTTCAATGCCTCAGTGTTGTGAATGATCATGAAATAAATGTCTATAATGGCCAATATTGTCGCGTTGAAATGGAAGAAGGCTTGACTTTGAAGGCAACTGAACACATCACTTATACTGAAAGAAGGTTTATTATGAACTTAATATACATGCAGCACTAACTGCCTCTCGGCAGATTGCTCTGCTATTTTTACACAGACAGAATGTACCAGAAATTAGAAGAACAGTTAACATAAGAAACAAGTAGAATTTACAAATGAACATAAGAAAGATGTAGAACATTCTGGAATTGTTAATTTCAAATAAATAAATTTTTGCTGGTGGACAGGATTGAACCGGCAACCTTGCGACCTTCAGCACTGCAGTCGGTGACGCTATACCCTCCACCATGCCAGCAGTCAGTTTACGTGGTGTCTCCTGGCATTGCTCCCTCTCCTGGAAAAACAGTGACATGCTGTTATGTTCCCTGTGGAGCTAGCTGCAATGTCCTGGATCTTGACTTTGTCATGGGTCCTCTGTATGGCAGTTCTAGAGAATCCTTCCCTTCACCACGATTATCGACGACAGACGTTCCTGTACTGGCTTCATCAGTATCATTACCGTCCTTACAGTCCTTGAACAAGAAGCCATTGTCACCTACTTACTCTTCAGGATCATAGTAAGGCTTCATGTGCAGGACGTGAACAATGTCTCTTCGTTTTTTGTCATTTCGATGATGGATCATAATCCTCAACTTCGTATGTGACATCAGACAGGCGGCGTATGACACGATATGGACCAAAGTATCGCTTCAATAACTTTTCTGACTGTCCAATCTTCCGTACAGGGTTTAAAAATCCATACCAGATCTCCTGGGCTGTTCACAAGAGGTCGGTGCTTGTTGTTATACCAGTGACGGTCCTTCTCCTGGGTATCCAGTGTCTTGTAGGCGAGCCAGCTGTCTTGCTTCTTCGACCATGGTGATGAGCTGTTTCACAAAGTCATCCTGTCATCCAGCTGGAAAGGGAACAGTATATCCATTGTCGTCTCAGCTTCACGGACATAGAGCAGAAAAAACGGCATGAAGCCTGTGGTGTCTTGTCTTGCGGTATTGTAAGCAAATGTCATGACTGGCAGAATTGTATCCCAATCCTTCTGCTCAACATCAACGTACATTGACAGCATATCAGCTAATGTCTTGTTAAAACATTCCGTAAGACCATTTGTCTGAGGATGGTATGCAGTTGTCATTCTGTGGACAATGTCGCAGCGTGACATTACCTCTGATACTAGTTTTGACTGGAACAGTTTTCCACAATCAGGTATCATGACACGTGGTGCTCCATGCTTCAAAATAATGTCTTCTACAAAGAATTTTGCAATCTCTGGAGCTTTTGCAGTCGGCACAGGTTTGGTGACAGCGTAGCGTGTGAGGTAGTCAGTGTAGACTATTATCCATCGGTTACTGGTTGTTGACTTCGGGAACCTCCCTAAAAAAACGATCCCAACTCGGTGGAATGGAGCTGCTGCCGGCAGAATCGGTATGAAGTTAATTGCGGCACATGCTTCTGTCGCTGGCACTCTTTACAGTGACTCACATAGTTCTTGACAGATCGGTAGAGACCCTTCCAGTAATACCTGCATCTGATTCTGTCTTCATGAATCCCAGATGACCGGATATTGGGGCATCATGGAAATATTTGAGAATAGCTGGCTGGAGAGGAGCTGGAATGACCAGTAGCCATTTGGGACCCAGTGGATCATCATTGCTCTTGTACAATGTCTCGTTTATAAGTTGGAACTTTCCATTGGCCGGTTCTCCTTTCTCCAAGGACTCTATGGTTTTTAATAGTGCTGGATCTTCCCTCTGTTCAGCTGTAATGTCACCTAATTCAGTGAGGGCCGAAATTTCATTCATGCTTTTGTGTTCCAGTAATGGATTCCTCAAAAGGCAGTCGACATCCTTGTGTTTGCGCCCGTTCTTGAATACCAGTGTGACATCGTACTCTCGGAGTGTTAGTGCCCATCTTGCTAGTTGACCTGATGGATCCTTCAAGCTAGTCAGCCAACACAAAGAATGGCAGTCTGTCATGACGGTGAATGGTTTGCCGAATAAATACGGCTGGAACTTGTTTATAGCCCAGATAACTGTGAGACATTCTTTATCTGTAGTACAGTAGTTTATCTTGGACTTTGAGAGTACTCTTAATGCATAGGCTATCATTTTTTCAGCACCTTCCTGAACTAGTACAAGCACTGCACCAATCCCATAACCACTGGTGTCTGTGTGAAGTTCTGTTTCCGCATTCTCATCGTACAAGGCTAGCACTGGTGTGGAAGTTAGAGCCTCCTTAAGTGCCAGGAAAGCTCTTTCTTCTCTCTTAACCCAGTAAAACTTGGCGTCTCCCAGCAGAAGTTATTGTAATGGACGTGCCTTGTTACAAAATCCTTTTATGAAACGTCAGTAGTGTGAGCACAGCCCGAGAAAACTTCTCACATTACAAATGTTCTGAGGAGCTGGAAATTCTGTGACTCCCCCTACTTTATCTGGATCAGGATGGACACCATCTCCATTGACTAGGTGCCCCAGGATTAGTATCTCTTTAGCAACAAAGAGGCACTTCTTTGGATTGAGGCGGAGTCCTGCAGTCTGAACACACTTTAACACAGTTGACAGGTGACTCAGATGTTCTACAAATGTTTTCAAGAAAACTACAATGTCATCTAAATAGCAGAGACATGTCGTCCACTTAAGGTGTTGGAGCAACTTGTCCATCATGCGTTTGGATGTGGCTGGAGCATTACATAATCCAAATGGCATTACTTTAAATTCATAGAGGCCGTCAGGTGTAATAAAAGCCGTCTTCTCCCTGCCAGCTTCGTCAACCTCAATTTGCCAGTAACCTGTCTGCATGTCGATAGTTGAGAAGTATGTAGCTCCTTCAAGCAGTCTAAGGTGTCGTCAAAGCGCGGCAGTGTATAGACATCTTTCTTTGTGATTCTGTTCAGCCGCCGATAGTCAACACAGTTCTTCTTTAAAAGGACAACCGGAGACGAAAAAGGACTCAAAAGGTTGAATAATGTCATCGCGCAACATCTTCTCCACTTCCTCCCGAATTACCATCTTTCAGCTGGCGACACTCCATATGAACGCTGGCTAATTAGTGGATGATCCCCAGTATTGATACAATGTTTTATTGTGGGCCATTTTGTCTGACTTTTCCCCTGCTGAGGTGTGAATGCACTCGAAAATTGACATAGTATAGTTAACACCCACTGGCATTGTTCCTTGGTCAGTCCGGGCCCTATTGGAAGTTCCATATTTGTTTCCTCCAACGTGTTGTCTGTACTAACAGCAGAGCATAGAACTTCGTTGATGACGATGAGCTCACCATCCTGGATTGGTTCAGCTGTCCCAATACACATTCCTTTGGGAATAAGTTGCAACTGCTCGTGACAATTAGTGATCCAAATCTCTCCTCGATCTCCGGTAATGCTTATGATAGCCACTGGTATTTAATTTTGTTTGGTGAGCCTGATAAACTTTTTACTATCAACAAGCGCTTCACAGTTTAATCGCTCATCTGTGTTTGTGACTGCAACTCTTCTCATCGGCAACGGCGGGATCGTTACACTGTCAACAGCAAATAATTTCCCAGAGAATTCTGTATTATGTGTATCTGGCAGAACAACTTCTTCAATTTGCATCTCAGATCTTCCACAGTCAATGATAGCTTGGGATAGCTGAAGGAAGTCCCATCCGAGGATGACATTGAGACAACATTCTGTTAACACGACAAATTCAAATGGCTGGGTCCTGTTGATGGTTATTCTTGCGACACAAGTTCTTGCTGACTGAACATAATTTCGATTTGCGACCTTCAGCACAGTTGCACCCGTTTCACAGAACATTGTATTCTTTAGTGTGCGGCAGTAATTATCCGACAATACAGAAAAAGATTCTCCTGAATCAACAAGTGCCCGGACAGGTTGGCCGTCGATTATGACGTTGATCAGATTTCCTGACATATTAGCAACTGTCATCCATGGAGGATTTTTATCTGCGGTGGCCTCACCTCTGTAGATGGTCACCTCGCTTAGTTTTCCTGGGCACGGCGGCTAGGGAAGCGGCTGGTACCTCTGTACGGCAACGGTGAACAGCAGCAGCGTGTCAGGGAGCGACCTCATCTATTTATTTTATTTATTGTTTTTTTCTGTTCCGTAGGATCCATTTGAGGAGTGAGACTCCATGGTCATGGAACAAGTCAATACATGAATTGTTACACAAGAATGGTAATAGAAAATTTTTAAATAGTTCTTTGCACACAACAATCTTAAGACATAGTGAAAAGAATCAATAAAGAAAAAAATGAATTAGCTTAATTGTTTAACTTTTCTGGGAGTTCCTCGACAGAATTACCCTAGGCGGGTAATGGAGCCCCTTAGGAAAATGGCTACTAGGGAGGGGAAGAATTCCAATGTGCACTCCGTGTGCATACCGGGGGGAGTCATTCCGGATGTGGAACGGCTCCTTCCGGATGCCATGAAGAGCACAGGGTGCAGCCAACTGCAGGTGGTGGCTCATGTTGGGACCAATGATGTGTGTCGCTTTGGATTGGAAGAGATCCTCTCTGGTTTTGAGCGGCTATCAGAAGTAGTTGAGACTGCCAGTCTTGCTTGCAAGATGAAAGCGGAGCTCACCATCTGCAGCATTGTCGACAGGACTGACTGCGGACCTTTGGTTCAGAGCCGAGTGGAGGGTCTGAATCAGAGGCTCAGACGGTTCTGCGACCGTGTCGGCTGCAGATTCCTCGACTTGCGCCAAAGGGTGGTGGGTTTTCGGGTTCCGCTAAATAGGTCAGGAGTCCACTACACACAGGAAGCGGCTACACGGGTAGCGGGGGCTGTGTGGCGTGGACTGGGCGTTTTTTTAGGTTAGATGGCCTCGGGAATACACAAAATGGGTTTCAGTCTCAAAGGGGGCAGGTCAGACACGGGAAGAAAGTAGACATAAAAACCATTGGTGTAACAGTTGTAAATTGTCGTAGCTGTGTTGCGAAAATTCCAGAGCTCCAAGCGCTGATAGAAAGTACTGAGGCACAAATCGTTATAGGTTCTGACGCCTGAGATAAATTCGGCCGAAATTTTTTCAAAGGGCCACATGGTCTTCAGAAAGGATAGAATAAATAAAACAGGGGGTGGCGTGTTTATTGCTGTTACAAACGGTTTATCCTGCAACGAAATTGAGGCAGATACTTCCTGTGAATTGGTTTGGGTAGAGGTTATACCTGACCACCGAAATAAATTAATAATTGGATCTTTTTATCGGCCCCCTGACTCAGACGATGCGGTTGCAGAAATGTTCAAAGAAAGCTTGAATCATATTTCAAATAGGTATCCGAAGCATACTGTTATAATCGGTGGCGACTTTAATTTACCCTCGATATGTTGGCATAATTACGTATTCAAAACCGGGGGTAAATATAAAACATCGTCCGAACTAGTTCTGAATGCTTTTTCTGAGAACTACTTCGAACAGTTAGTTCATGAACCCACTAGAATAGTACGTGGTTGCGAAAATACTCTTGATCTCCTAGCAACAAATAATCCCGAGATAGTAAAGAGCATCAAAACAGATACAGGGATTAGCGAACATCGAGTTGTAGTAGCGAGACTGAATATCGAAATTCCCAAATGCACCAAAAATAAACGAAAAATATATTTATTCAATAAAGCAGATAAAAATTCGCTTCACGCTTTCCTGAGTGGTAGTCTCCAGTCCTTCAAAACTAAAAATGCGATTGTAGATCAGTTGTGGCTTACATTCAAAGACATAATATCAGTAGCAATCGAGAGATTTATACCAAATAAATTAATAAAATAGGGGGCTGACCCCCCGTGGTACACAAAACAGGTCAGATCACTGTTGCAGAAACAAAGAAAAACGCATGCAAAATTTAAAAAGACACAGAATCCGCAAGACTGGCAATCTTTTACTGAAACTCGCAACCTAGCGCGGACTTCAATGCGAGAATCTTATAGTTGTTTCCACAACGAAATCCTGTCTCGTAATCTTGCAGAAAATCCAAAGAAATTCTGGTCATATGTGAAGTACACTAGCGGCAAAACACAAACAATACCTTCACTACGCGATAGCAATGGTAATACTACCGACGACAGTACTGCTAAGGCAGAATTACTAAACACAGCTTTCCGAAATTCTTTCACCAAAGAAGACGAAGTGAACACTCCAGTATTCAATCCAAGAACAGCTGCCAGCATGCGAAACTTAGAAGTAGATGTTCCTGGAGTAGTAAAACAACTTAAGTCACTAAACAAAAATAAATCTTCCGGGCCAGATTGTATACCAACTAGATTCCTCTCAGAGTATGCTGATGAAATAGCTCCGTACTTAGCTATAATTTACAACCGATCACTCAGTGAAAGATCCGTACCCAAAGACTGGAAAGTTGCCCAAATTACTCCAATATTCAAGAAAGGCAATAGGAGTGATCCCCAAAATTACAGGCCTATCTCATTGACGTCGATTTGCAGTAGGATTTTGGAACATATACTTTGTTCACATGAAGTGTTAAGTGCCATCGACAAGGGATCTCAAATCGATTCCATATTTCTGGATTTCCGGAAGGCTTTTGATACTGTACCCCACAAGCGGCTTCTAATGAAATTGCGTGCTTATGGAATATCTCCCCAATTGTGCGATTGGATTCACGATTTCCTATCAGAAAGGACACAGTTCGTTGTAATTGACGGTAAGTCATCGAGTAAAACAGAAGTGATATCTGGCGTTCCACAGGGAAGCGTTATTGGTCCCCTACTCTTCCTCGTGTTTATAAACGATTTAGGAGATAATCTGAATAGCTCCCTTAGACTGTTCGCGGATAATGCTGTCGTTTATCGGTTAGTGAAGTCAACAGAGGATCAAAAGCAACTGCAAAGCGATTTAGACAAAATTTCTACTTGGTGCGAAAATTGGCAATTGACACTAAATAAAGAAAAGTGTGAAGTAATACACATGACCACTAAAAGAAATCCGCTGAACTTCAATTACGCGATAAATCAGTCAAACCTTAAGGTCGTAAATTCTACCAAATACCTAGGAGTTACAATTACGAACAACTTTGACTGGAGAGAACACATAGAAAATATTGTGGGGAAGGCGAACCAAAGGTTATGTTTCATTGGCAGAACGCTTAGACGATGCACCAGCTCCACCAAAGAGACTGCCTACATCACACTTGTGCGTCCTCTCTTGGAGTACTGTTGCCCCTTGTGGGACCCTCACCAGGTGGGACTGACGGAAGATATTGAGAAGGTTCAGAGAAGGGCAGCTCGTTTTGTTTTATCACGTTACGGGGGGGAAAGCGTCACGGAAATGTTGCACGAATTGGGGTGACAATCATTAAAAGAAAGACGTTATTCATTGCCGCGTGATCTGTTTGCGAAATTTCAATCACCGACTTTTAGTTCTGAATGTGAAAATATTTTGCTAGCACCCACCTACTTAGGGAGACATGACCATCCCAATAAAATAAGAGAAATCAGATCGAAAACGGAACAATTTAGGTGTTATTTGTTCCCACGCGCTATTAGAGAATGGAACGGTAGAGAAAAGTTATGAAGGTGGTTAATGAACCCTCTGCCAGGCACTTAAATGTGATTTGCAGAGTATCGATGTAGATGTAGATGTAGCCATGAGGTAACTCTCCAATTTAGATTTGAAAGCATGTGGATTAGTGCTAAGATTCTTTAGATCTTGTGGCAGCTTATTGAAAATGGATGCCGCAGAATACTGTACATCTTTCTGCACAAGTGTCAAGGTGGTGCAATGCGAATGTAGATTCGACTGTCTAGTTTTCACCAAGTGAAAGCTACTAAAGCGTGGGAATAAGCTGATATTATTAACAACAAACGACATTAAAGAAAAAACGTATTGTGACGCCAGTGTCAAAATTCCCAGACTACTGAAAAGGGGTCGACATGATGTTCATGAACTTACACCAGATATTGCTCAAACTGCCCGTTTTTGAGCCAGAAATATCCTTTTTGCATCAGGCAAGTTACCCCAAAAAACAATGCCGTACATCATAAGTGATTGAAAGTAAGCATAATAGAGTACTTTTCATGTTGAAAAATCACTTATTTCAGATATTGTTCTAATGGTAAATATAGGAGAATTTAGTTTTGGAACAAGATCCTGAACAAGGGTACAAGGGTATGGCAATGGGCGTCTTCCAATAGGTTGACTGAACACAGCAGCAGGTGATTGCCTGCGATAGAGCTGCTCTGATGGCTGATGTCTTGAGGCAAAATAATCACCGAATAATCACCTTCTCTTTCTGCAGTAGTGTACGACATGTCAAGGGCGCCCAAAGTGGAAACACAGTGGTGTGTTGTCTTCTGCCCTCCAGATGTCTGTTCATCTGCGGGGCATCATAGTTGCCAGGGAAGTTAGTTGTGGCCGTGTCGTCCGGTTCATGGGCTGCCGTTTGGTGGCTCCAGCGTAAGTCATAGCCGAGCGACGCCATTCTTCACGTCGGGTGTGATTGACAAGCCAGACAGGAGCTATTGTCTGAAATACCTCTTCCTCAGTGGCATCGGCTCCCTCGTCACTTACAGGGCTTACATCCATCGCCATGATCTGATGGTCACTCGGTCTAATAGTCATGGCTGCCATAATCTGTTGTAATTCTTCTCTCACAATTTGTCATATGAGGGAAGTGAATTTATGTTGGTCTTCCACAACAGCCATAGGGACTACATTGGGGAGTCTGACATACTTCTTTCATCCAACCCTCCTTTGTTGCATCTCTTCAATACGTTGGCACCACTTAATGAACTCTTCCGTCGTAGTGACGTCTTTTATCAGAAGGGATTGGTACATGTCTTCTGCTATACCCTCCATCGGCCTCAGTCATATTAGGATTGACTATGTTACACATGGTCAAAACATTCTCTATGTATGACTGTGTCGGCTCACCATGTTCTTGGGCCCGGTTCTTGAGTTGTTCTTCCGCCGAGGTCACCAAATGTCTGCTTGAGTTTCATCTGGAACATTTCCCAGTCATTTACCTTCTCTTCATTGTTTTCGAACCATTGCTGGGCTGTTCCATCCAGGTGAAAATAAATGTTGGTCAAGCACATTGTATGATCCCACCTGTTATGCTTGGCGACTCAGTTGAACCCTTTTAGCCATTTGTTGGGGCCCTGTCCAGCATCTCCTGATAACACCGATTGGTGTCTGATGTGTAGCTGGCTTCCACTGGTTTTGTGTCCATCGTTATTCTGATAATATGGACTTTCAGAAGGATGTACTCGGTATATCCCTTGTATTCTGACTCTACTCCAAGTAAGCGCCGGCTTTTACGTTGCCTAATTGGAGCCACAGTGATGCAGGTGTTGCACAGGATACCCGGCGCCTCCACCAAACAATGTCACGTTGAAATGGAAGCAGGCTTGACTTTGAAGGCAACTGAACATAGCACTTATACTGAAAGCAGGTTTATTATGAACTTAATATACACGCAGCACAAACTGCCTCTCGGGCAGAGTGCTGTGCTATATATACACAGACAGAATGTACCAGAAATTGAAAGAAAAGTTAACATAAGAAACACTTAGAATTTACAAGTGAACATAAGAAAGATGTAGAGCATTCTGGAATTGGTAATTTCAAATAAATAAATAAACTTTGGTGGTGGACAGGATTGAACCGGCCACCTTCAGCACCGCAGTCGGAGACGCTGTCCCCTGTGCCACACCAGCAGTTGGTTTACGTGGTGTCTTGCGTCAACATCACCAATGTCTGATGTAAGATACACCATATTCAAAAAGATATGCCTATTTCTAACACGTTCCACAAACATTGACACATTTTCATGCCATTTTCATAGGAAACTTGAGCTAAGATTGGGGCAACATATAGGCAAAATTTCATCAAAATCAGATCACGGGCAAAAATATATCATAATCTTAAGTGTTTTCAGTACCTATCTGTTCATCTATTATAAATCTCTAATCTCCTAAACTACTTCACGGGTTTACATGGAGGAACTTCGTTTCATAAAAGTGGGATCACGGAAAACTTTTTAGACATAGGCTACGCTTGAAGTATGGATGGCGTAATACAGCAAACAAGCGACAGATGCACCGTAGTGCACCGAAGAACTAATAGACGCTGCTGCTGCATAATAAGTATGGCGTAGTACAGCGAGAATGCATACGTCTGTGACAGAATGAAGCAACGCCATCTTATCTCTAAGAATAGCAGTAAACATTGAACATAGTGTTACTGATTTCGTATTGTGTATTACATATTAACATTTCTTTGCTTCTTTTGGCACATTTATTTATGTTTAAAACTTACAGTTCCGGAACCCAAAAAGCTATCATACGCGCAGGCCCTTCTTTAACAACCATTGCGAAGCACAGGCATATAAGCTAGTTTGAGATATATAGTGGCAAGGTGGGAAATATTGTAGAAAAAAATTAGGTGCTAGAGTTGTCAAAACTATGACTGAAAGTCTCCATAATTTTGGTCACAATGTATTTTTCAATAATTATGTGATACCTAAAGATTTCACCAATCATAAAACAATGGGTAGGGGAAACTTCCCATTCAGGTTTTCTGATACAGGAATTGTTGCTATGATGTGGAAATATAAAAAAAGAATCTTGTTTCTCTCTGATTATCACAGCTTAGAGATCGTGTCAACAGCCACAAGGAAAAATAATGATAGTACAGTCACTGCAATTCCGTGTCCACAATTGGTCTAGGATTACAACATCCATATGGGTTATGTGGATAAAGCAGATATGTTGAAATCTATGTATAAAATTGAAGGAAAAAGTAAAAAGTGGTAGCATCGTATACTGTGTATAGATGTAACTGTAGTCAACTGATATCTGGTGTACTGATATCTGGTCTTCAAAGACAGCAAATGCATGCTACTCAAAGAGTTTCCCCTTGTAGTCATCGCATATCTGATATGAGCTACGAAGTCGTCATCCCCATTGGTGGAAAAAGAATGTTAAAAAGCAGATTTCTTCAAGCCCTGTGTAGCACCAGAGAAATGTTTCAATATTGCAAAACCCTTACCTGGAAGAGGCACATCCTGTAGATGTGAACTTTGAAGCACTGTAGCTAAGCCTCATTGCAAAAATGGAGTTGTGAAATATGTGGAGTGGGTCTCTGTGTCAACTGTTTTGCTTTATACCACTAACCATATGGCAGAACTTTATGTACTGGACCAGTAGTTTCACAATGTAGCCATGTAGTCTAAAAAAATGTGTAAACTCTTGAGTACTTTTCTTGCTTTATATATTAGTTTTATATATAATTTGTAATGTAATTATACAAAAAAATTGTTTCATAATTCAATTCGGTTCCTTGGGCCACAAGGGGTTAAAGAATTTGCATTATGCCTATAATATTAAAATGTTTATTTTATTTTTTTATTTATTTATTTTTAAAGAATTTTAATAAACCTTATAAAGTTAATATTTAGTGTGATATGTTCCATTACATATTTAATAACTAGGAATTTGGTTAATGACCGTGCAATTGAACTATCTACCAATAAATTGTGTTCACATGTTTTTATCAACTTGGTCTTCTTCCACCACCTTGCTGTGACAACCAAATACAAAAAGCACATAGCCACCCTATGTTTTGTTCTTATCACAACTGCCGGCAACCTCAAAGATATCCCACCACAGACTGTCCACATCAACTACATCCACATCACCACAACCAAAGTGAGTGAGAACTTTATCATAATAGCATGCTAGCTAGCTGTTATGTTTCAAATGGTTTCCAGTATTATTATATTTTCCACTTTCAACATTATTCCAGTGTAACATACATTATTTAGAATTCTTGTTTGGGTTTGATACACCTAATAGTCCATTGTGTACACACATTATCATCCATGTCACAAAGGTATTTCTTAAATTGCTGAAGACTGTTCATTATATGTTGGAAAGGCTATGAGAGTGAGAAAATTAATGTTCAATAGTAATTTTTAGTCATAAAAAAAATTATGCAAGTTACTCACCTAAACCTGTCTTCACGTCTCTGATGAATATCATGTGTCTGTGCCAATGCAAAGTATGCATAATCAATAGATGCATATGTAATCAGAAAAGGCATGGTGACAACAGGTGCAAGTGTATTTATCTGTCCAACTAGTATGAATGTCAGTGTAACAACTGCAACCACAGTCAATGAATACAGCGGCACTTTATTGGGACCCCTCTGCAAAAAGTAAAATACACTTAACAAATATCAGATAGTATTAGCAAATAAAGAGATTACAGTTCGTAATGCTACCTTGAACAAGCTGATAACGCACAACAAGCAAAACGGATCTCAAAGAAGTTGACATGGTTACACATAAAAACAAGGTTGACGATGTGTACAGATCTAAAGAGATCCAAAGGAATGTTATGAAAGAGAAGGTGAACACTTCCTCAACAAAATTTTAACCTGTGATTAAACTTGGGTTCACTATTATGTGCAGGAATCAAAAAGGCAAAGCATGGAGTGGAAGTGAACCAACTCACCTGTCAAGAAAAATTCAAACAGCAGGAAAAATCATGTTCATGATGTTTTGAGGTGCTGCAGGTCTAAATTTTTGCAATTATCTTGAAGAGCAGCATACAATAAACATCCAATACTACTCAGATTTGGTTTTAAGCAAGGCGAAGCCAGGCACAAGACAGACACGTATCTCAGACGAGAGGTGTGATTCTCTAGCATGACAATGCATGTACTCATAATACTCAACTAAAAAAAAAAGGTAAAGCAGTCAACAATCCGAAGATTGGTTTGAACACCACAGTGCTTTACTAGGCATGGTCCTGTTTGGAGGTGGTATGCCGTTGCCTTCCTCCGACCTTCGAACTGGCTTACCCAGCCAGTTATAGGGGGACCTACAGTTTAACGTGGGTTCCGAACCACGGTGCTACTCGGTATTTTTCACATGAGCAATACTGCTAGAGTTGAAAGAAGTGGAAAGTGACAGATAAAAATCCTAGGACCTGGCGGGGATCGAACCCGCGACCTTTGGATTTGTAGTCTGGCACTCTACCACTGTGCAACCGAGGGGCACAATACTCAACTAACCATTAAAAATTGACAAAATGGGCTGTGAAGTACTACCTCATCCACCTTAAAGTCCTGTTTTAGCAATTAGTGCTTTCCATTTGTTTGCGGCACTGAAGGAGGCATTACATGTGAAGAGGTTCCAGGACAACAAGAACATAAAAACGTTTGTGGGAAATTGGAAATTAGTTCAAACATAAAGATAAATCGTTCTCTGCAGCCATAATAAAAAAAAAAAAAAAAAGCCTGCATCCTGTTGGAACAAGTGCACACGTGCATGCCGCCCCCCCCCCCCCCCCCGCCACACACACGCACACGCACACGCACACACACACACACACACACACACACACACACACACACACACAGGTGTGTGCTCTGTCCCCGCACAGTGTCAATTCAATGTCTCACTGGCACATTGTAGGAACAAAGGTAGGGGTGTGTGTGTGTGTGTGTGTGTGTGTGTGTGTGTGTGTGTGTGTGTGTTCATATATGTACTTTAGTTTAAAAAAGAATTAATCCAAAAGCAAGAAAGACTTTTATCCTATTTGTGTACACCTGTTGATTATTACTTATTTCCTTGCTACTCACTTCATGGTACCTTAGAATCACAGATCGCTAATACTGACCAACTTCTCTAAGGCCTAGGTGCCAGCAAGGTGAGATAATACTAGGTACAGAGTTTTCATTTGTTTCAAAATTCTCATATATTTCCAAAAGTAATTAGACAAGGTCAATATTTCTTCCACATTTCCCAGTTGTGTGTGTCATTAACCATTTGTAGTTTTCATCTCTGGTACTCTATAGCACAGCCAACTTATCCTCCTTTAGGGCCTTCTCTCTTTTCTTAGAGCTTTCCGCTGCCATTTCCACTTTCTTCCTTGCAACTTTATTTTGGTCTGTTCTCATGCTACATCCATACCAATGGTGTCTTGTCCCCTGCACTTTCTTAGACTCTTAAACAACTTTTATGGTTATTTGATTATTCTTATTTGGAATTTGATCTATTTTGTAGAGACTGCACACATTCACCTCAACATCTACATCCATCATACTGCACAAGCCACCTTATAGTGTGTGACAGAGAGTAATTTGCATATCATTGCCACTTCCTCCTATTCCAGACACATATGACTCATGGAAAAAATAATGCTTCATTGTGGATCCTAATCTCTCTGATTTTATCCTTGTGTCACTTTGCCAGATATATGTAGGAGGAAGTAATATATTGGTTGATTCTTCATGAAACATACACTCTTGGAACTTTCACAGAAGCCTGTAATGCAATACAGAATGTCTCTCTTCCTTCATCTGCCACTGGAATTTCCTAATCATCTAAGTGACACTTTTGTGCTTACTAAATGAGCCCATAATGAAGCATGCTGCTCTCTGTTGGATCTTCTCTCTGTCTTCTATTAACCCTACCTGGCATGGACCTTGCATTGATGAGCACTATTGAAGCACTGGACAAATGACACTTTTGTATCGTACTCTTTTGTTGACAGACTACACTTCCTGAGGATTCTATCAGTGAATCTGTCTGACATTTGCCTTATGCATAATTGATCATATATGGCCATTCCATTCCAAATCACCCCTTATGTCTGTTCCCAAGTATTTTATGGCAATAACTGCTTCCAGTGTTTGTCCTGCTATTGTGCCTTCTACACTTGTTTGTGTTGAGGCTCAGTTGCCATTCTCTACACCATGTGCCAATAAGCTGCAGATCTTCCTGCATTTTGCTACTGTTTTCCAGTGTTGTGACTTCTTCATAAACTACAGCATAAACTACAGTATAAGCAATTTTGAGTATTAATGCATTTAGTGTTGGCTGGGAGCAAAGGGTAAGCACATGGAATGCTAATCTTGCAGCCATATTTGATTCTTGCTGCTTACAATTAATTGTATTTCCTCCCCTGCCATATTAAAATTTATTTACACAACTTTAAGATTTCAATATGCAAAATGCATATATCCGAAGGTGAACAAGAGCTGTAGCTTATCACGCCCCAAACAATAAGGCCTTGGGTAGGGGCACTGTGTCTTAGACCAATGTATTTGACAAGACAATGGTTGCTAGTTCTACATTGTATGCACAAATGACCATCACATACATGCAGACAGAATCTGATTTCATCCCTGAAGGCCATGGACCACCATTCCATTCCTTTATGGCATCAGTTCAGCTGTATACCTCAATACTATTGCATGAGTGGAAGACAGGATAGACGTGTGCATCTATAGTCTCACTGATAGTAGCTGGTTGGCAACAGTTGATGTTAACACGTCTGGGCTGCCAAACCATCATATATGATGTGGTAGCTGTACAACCCCCCACTAATCCCCTTACAATATGGTAATCTTGGCAGACACCTGTGCTGCACGGGCATCCACAACCTCAGCTACAGATGTAAGAATCTTCATGTAACCAGTGGGACCAGTATTGCTGCACAACCAACACAGAAAATCAAACTTGTGTGACAATTCTCCAAAAAGACCACCCCGCCACTTGGATAGCCACAATGTGATTTCTTTCAAACTTTGTCAGTAGGCTGTAGGAAGCACAAGTGTGTTTGTGTCGAATGGTGACTGTTTACTTCACACGTTGATATCATACTAACTCTTTATGGCTGTAAACATTCCCTATTAAAGGGTACACACAGATGGTACTTTGTCATGTATGTCACTACACTATCTGTTGGTAGATGACATTTAAACCATTATCAGTACATCTACTATCCCCCAGATGCATCAGATGTCATTAGATCAAAATTGACATCATCATCTTCCCCCCTCCCCCATGCTGTGTATATCGATAATTACATCTCAATATTCATTTGTTTGAAATAAGCATGAGCAATAATTACATATACTCATTACCTGAGTGTCCAATCTGGTTAAAATTATAATAAGAGATAATAAAAGGTTAATTACTAATTTTAGAAGCATTACAGAAGAGGAATAAACTGTGTCCCAGAAAACTAAAATGAAATAAGAATAAAATTTAGGTGTAACGGCAGTGGTTGTCACTCCATTGAATTTGCAAAGAGTGAAAATAATCCTGTGGCTTCAACTCTTGGTCATTCGGTATACTGACAGTGTATAGTCAGCAGTCATAGTATATTATTAGTAGTTACATCACCAAGAGATATTTGCTGGTATCAATCTTCATTGTTCAGCAGAGAACAAATCACTGCATCATCTCCATCAAAAACAAGTGACTGAAAATATAATAACGTAGTAATAAGGACAGTTTACAACTCACCACAAAGAAGTGATGACGAGCTGTGAAAGGCACATAAAAAAAGAGACACGCATACAACACTAATCTATCGGCCATGTCCTTCTTCAGAAAATAGAACATTCACACAGACACACAACATAGTCACACAACAGTCATTTCCAGCTGCCACACTCCGAATCACGATGTGCAGTGTGGAAATGGGGGAGGGGGGGGGGATAGGAAGCTTGTACACGGTGGGGGGATGAATACAGCACGGCGTTACAGAGCATGTATGTATTAGATGAGAGGAACAAGGTGCAGGTTAGGAATGGAGTGGGTAGGTGGGTGATGGGAGGAAAGTAAAATAAAATTAAATTAAAATAAACACGATTGCACGCACACACAACACACAAACCACTTGGAATAGGAGAAGTTTACAATAGAGAGGTATGAACTATTGAGTGTGGAAAAAAGAGGAGTTATCATAGGTTTAGGCCTGTATAATTTTGGGATCAGAGAATGTACTGTAGGGATAACTCACATCTGTGCAGTTCAGAAAAGCTAGAAAAGCTGGTGGTAAGTGGGAGGATCCATACAGCATGGGTTGTGAAGCAGCTATTGAAATCAAGTATATGCTTGACTGCATCCTGTGCCACAGGGTGGTCCACCTTGTTTTTGATCACAGTTTGGAAGTGTCCATTCATCCTCATGGACAGCTGGTTAGTGGTCATGCCAATATAGAAAGCTGCGCAGTGATTGAAGCACAGTTGGTAAGTTATATGGCTGCTTTCACAGGTGGCCCAGCCTATGATAGGGTAGGATAAGCCTGTGACAGGACTGGAATAGGAATTGCTGGGTGGGTGGATTGGAAAGGTCTTGCAGTGGGATATTCCATGTGGATATGATGCCTGTGGCAAGAGGATGGGTCTCAGGGTGGCATAGGGATGGTCTAGGATATTATTAAGGTTGGAAGGGTGACAGAACATCACTTTAGGAGAGGTGGGAAGGATCTTGGGCAAGATGTCTCTCATTTCAGGGCATGAGGACAGAAACTCAAAACCTTGGCGAATTATGGAATTTAGTTGTTTGAGTCCAAGTTAGTACTGGGTGACAAGGGGAGTGCTATTTTGTGGATGGTTACTGGTGGTAGAGGAATAATTTCAGATTTGTGGGGATATGGTACATGAGATGTGTTTGGGGGACTAGGTCTATGCGGTAGTCTCTGCCTGTGAAGGTATTTGAGAGACCCTCAACATATTGAGAAAGGGAATTCTTGTCACT
The DNA here is from genome assembly GCA_026315105.1 of Locusta migratoria. NCBI lineage: Eukaryota > Metazoa > Arthropoda > Insecta > Orthoptera > Acrididae > Locusta > Locusta migratoria. Next base: position 729,064,564 of record CM048744.1, on the reverse strand, counting down.
GCAGATATGCCGTCCATGGGTGGCAAGGCTGTAAGAAAGTGAGTTTTTGATGTGGAAGGGATGGCAACTGACAAAATGTAGATAATGTTGGTGTTTGGTAGGTTTAACATGGACGGAAGCATGGATGGAGTTGAAGGTTGCCATCCAGGAATGTGGCATGGTGGGTTGAGGAAGACAGGTAAAGTGGATGGGGGGAGGGGGGGGGAGGAGTTGAAGTTTTGAAGGAAGGAGGATAGAGTGTTCTGGCCCTGAGTCAAGACACTTTTGTCCTATTCTGTTTTATTTTATTTTCCTAACTTCACCCACCTCCCCACTCCATTCCTAAGCTATATTCATCCTCACCACTGTGACACAAAATGCCTATCTCCCCTCCCCTATTACCACACCTCAGAGTGTGATTCAGAGTGCGACAGCCTGAGATTACTGTTGTGTGACTGTGTTGTGTGCCTGTGTGATTGTGTGAATGTTCTATGTTTTGAAGGACGCAATGGCCGATAGCTGAAGTGTTATATGTGTGTGCCGTTTTTATGTGTTGTGCCGCAGCTGTCTTTGTGTTTAGTTGTAAATTACTATATTGTTAATTCCAATCTGGACTGTACATTATTGAAAATATAACAAACCGTTATAGCATGAATAAGGAAGTAGTTCTCCAAGGATATGTGAAAAAATTATTCAAAAGGGGTAGAGTGGCTGTCCAGTACTCTATCCTATGCAAGCCTCTATATATCTGAATAAGAATGGCCTTTAGTCCCTTTAATAATCAAACCAGCCATCCTAAGAAATGCCAACCCTCATCTATTTGATTCGCTTTGTATTCATCTCCCCCACCCCACCCTACCCCATTTGCACACATCCCACAATACTGAACTGACAATTCATTAATGTTTCAGAAAGTATTCTGGTCCCTTTGTTTTCAAGATAGGCCCAAATATTCTTTTCTTCCCAATTTGGTTCAGTATGTAAATTAGTTATACAAAGTAACCATCTAATTCTTCAGTGGCATCAAATTTCAAAAGCTCCTACCCTCTTCTTATATGTTTCTTACAGTTGCTGTCTGTTTTCTGTACAAGCTGAATGTAACTTTTTATTCCCTATATTTTACCCCTGTAAGCTTCAGAATTTTTCACAGTAGGTTCATTCAAAGAGCTGCAGGGCTGCAGCTTCCTGCAGCAGCAAAGCAGGCACTACCGTGTATGCGCTGTACCGATGACATCAGTCAGGCTGCAGGAGGAAATTTTCCCTGCAGCTCTTACAGCCAGGAAGCTGCAGCCAGGAGCTTCCTTAAATAGCCAGTAGGCTGCACCATGCTGCAGGATTCGGTACCAGGTACTCTTTGAACACGACTTTCCGTACTACGCATGTGTGGTAGCAGCTCTCCAGCTCTTTGAACAAACCTAGTGTGTTTCAATATTGTTAAAACTCCCCCCCCCCCCTCTCAAATACGCACAAGCAATAAACATAGGTTTGCTTTTCTTTCATCTACTTTCCAAGATACGTACTTCATCAATTATATAAAGCCACTTTTTCTTCAATTCAGCCAAGAAAAATTCAATGAAAAGTAATGACCTAGTTTGTGGATTACATCCTATTATGATTCCCAATATAAAAATAGAATATTATAGACGAAAAATTCCTAGCAGGAAAATATATATATATATACGAATATTAAGACGAAAAATTCCTAGCAGGAAAAATAAAATATAAAAAATAGATGAAGATTACTCACCAGGCGAAGGAGGACAGGTGTGACAGCATTACAAATAAATAAATGAATACACACACACACACACACACACACACACACAAACACACACAAACAATCGCAAGCTGTCGCAACCCAGTTGCGTCTTCAGGCAGTAGGGAAGGAGAGGGAAAAGGAAATGATGAGGGTTTTAAGGAAGTGGGTAAGGAGCCATTCCAATCCCGGGACAGGAAAGACTTACCTTGGGGGAAAAAATGGAGGGTAAACAAATGCACACATGCCCACACATTCACACAGACACAAGTACACCTAGGCAGACATACTGTACACCTTATCTACAGTATGTCTGCCTAGGTGTAATTGTGTCTGTGTGAATGTGTGGGCATGTGTGCATTTGTTTACCCTCCATTTTTCCCCCAAGGTAAGTCTTTCCTCTCCCGGGATTGGAATGGCTCCTTACCCCCTTCCTTAAAACCCTCATCATTTCCTTTTCCCTCTCCTTCCCTACTGCCTGAAGACGCAACTGGGTTGCGAAAGCTTGCGATTGTTTGTGTGTGTGTGTGTGTGTGTGTGTGTGTGTGTGTGTGTGTGTGTGTATTCATTTATTTATTTGTGAAGCTGTCACACCTGTCCTCCTTCGCCTGGTGAGTAATCTTCATCAGAAAAGAGATGACTTACCAAAAGGACCGGCTCGTCGAGAGAAACAAATAAAATCACACACAAACACACATACAAGCTTTCGCCACCACTGGCAGCTTCTTCAGGAAAAAGAGGAAAAAAGCGGAGGAAAAGGGAAGGATATGGGTTTTAAGGAAGTGGAAAAGGAGTCATTTCAATCCCAGGAGTGGAAGGACTTACCTTAGGGGAAAAACAGGAAGGTAAACAAATACACACACACTCAGACATATCGAAACGCAAACACACCGAGACAGACATTTGTGAAAAGCAAAGAAGTTGGACAGAGATACCAATTGAGGCAGAGGCTCTGTCCACAGAACCAAGGCAAAGGTGCTAAAGATAGTGGGCGGGAATTTGAGTTAACGGAGATTGAGACCAGGTGGGCAACGGGAGGAGAGAATAAGCTGAAGGGCAAGTTCCCATCTCCGGAGTTCTGAAAGGTTGGTGTCGGTGGGAAGTATCCAGATAACCTGGACGGTGTAACACTGCGCCAAGATGTGCTGGCCGTGCACCAAGGCATGTTTAGCCACAGGGTGATCCTCATTACCAACAAACACTGTCTGCCTGTGACCGTTCATGCGAATGGACAGTTTGTTGCTGGTCATTCCCACATAGAACGCTTCACAGTGCAGGCATGTTAGTGGGTAAATCATGTGGGTGCTATCGCAAGTGGCTCTGCCCTTGATCGTGTACGCCTTCCGGGTTACTGGACTGGAGTAAGTGGTGGTGGAAGGGTGCATAGGGCAGGTTTTACAACGGGGGCGGTTGCATGGGTAGGAGCCAGAGGGTAGGGAAGGTGGTTTGGGGGTTTCATAGGGATGGACTAGGAGGTTACGAAGGTTAGGTGGGTGGCGGAAAGACACTCTCGGAGGAGTGGGGAGGATGTCATTAAGGACGAATCTCATTTCGGGGCAGGATTTAAGGAAGTCGTATCCCTGCTGGAGAGCCACATTCAGAGTCCGCTCCAGTCCCGGAAAGTATCCGGTGACAAAAGGGGCACTTCTGGGATTCTTCTGTGGAAGGTTCTGGATTTGGGGTCATGAGGAGGTGGCTCTGGTAATTTGCTTCTGAACCAGATCAGGAGGATAGCTGCGGGATGTGAAAGCTGTTATTAGGTTATTGGTGTACTGGTTCAGGGATTCGGGACTGGAGCAGAATCTTTTGCCACGAAGACCTAAGATGTAGGGAAGGGAACGTTTGATATGGAATGGATGACAGCTGTCTAATGGAGGTACTGTTGTTTGTTGGTAGGTTTGATGTGGACGGATGTGTGAAGTTGGCCGTTGGACAGATGGAGGTCGACATCAAGGAAAGTGGCATGGGATTTGGAGTAGGACCAGGTGAATTTGATGGGACCAAAGGAGTTGAGGTTGGAGAGGAAATTCTGGAGTTCTTCTTCACTGTTGGTCCAGATCATGAAGATGTCGTCAATGAATCTGTACCAAACTTTGGGTTGACAGGCTTGGGTTTCCAGGAAGGCTTCCTCTAAGCGTCCCATAAATAAGTTTGCATACGAGTGGGCCATCCTGGTTCCCATGGCTGTTCCCTTTAGTTGTTGGTACGTCCGGCCCTCAAAGGTGAAGAAGTTGTGGGTTAGGATGAAGCTGGCTAGGGTATTAAGGAAAGAGGTTTTAGGTAGGGAAGTGGGTGGTCGGCGTGAAAGGAAATACTCCATCGCAGCGAGGCCCTGGGCATGTGGGATATTTGTGTATAAGGAGGTGGCATTAGACGAAGATTACTCATCAGGCGAAGGAGCACAGGCGGTGATAGTAGCACAAATAAAACACACACACACACACACATTCAAATGCAAGCTTTCACAACCCAGTTGCTTCTGCAGGCAGAAGGGAAGGAGAGGGAAAGGAAATGATGAGGGTTTTAAGGGAGGGGGTAAGGAGCCATTCCAATCCCGGGAGAGGAATGACTTACCTTGGGGGAAGAAAAGGAAGGTTAACAAATACACACACACCCACACATTTACACAGACACAAACACACCTAGGCAGACATGCTGTAGAAAGCAAAGAAGTTAAGGAGTTAGACAGAGATGCCACTTGAGGCACAGGTTCTGTCCAGAGAACCAAGGCAAAGATGTTAACATGTTAAAGATTGTGGGACGGAATTTAAATTTAGCAGAGGTTGAGACCAGGTGGGCAACGGAAAGAGAGAATATGCTGAAGGGCTACTTCCCATCTCCGTAGTTTTAAAGGATTGGTGTCAGTGGGAAGTATCCAGATAACCTGGACAGTGTAAACACTGTGCCAAGATGTGCTGACAATGCACCAAGGCGTGTTTAGCCACAGGGTAATCCTCATTACTAACAAACACTGTCTGGCTGTGACCATTCATGCGAATGGACAGTTTGTTGCTGGTCATTCCCACATAGAACGCTTCACAGTGCAGGCATGTCAGTTGGTAAATCACGTGGGGACTATCGCAAGTGGCTCTGCCTTTGACTGTGTACACCTTCTGGGTGTCCCGTAACCTGGAAGGTGTACACGATCAAAGGCAGAGCCACTTGTGATAGTACCCACGTGAATTACCAACTGACATGCCTGCACTGTGAAGCGTTCTATGTGGGAATTACCAGCAATAAACTGTCCATTCGCATGAACGGTCACAGGCAGACAGTGTTTGTTGGTAATGAGGATTACCCTGTGGCTAAACACGCCTAGGTGCATTGTCAGCACATCTTGGCACAGTGTTACACCATCCGGGTTATCTGGATACTTTCCACCAACACCAATGCTTCAGAACTCCGGAGATGGGAACTAGCCCTTTTGCATATTCTCTCTTCCCGTTGCCCACCTGGTCTCAACCTCCGCTAAATTTAAATTCCCTCCCACCATCTTTAACATCTTAACATCTTTGCCTTGGTTCTCTGGACAGAACCTGTGCCTCAAGTGGTATCTCTAACTCCTTAACTTCTTTGCTTTCTACAGCATGTCTGCCTAGGTGTGTTTGTGTCTGTGTAAATGTGTGGGTGTGTGTGCATTTGTTTACCCTCCATTTTTTCCCCCAAGGTAAGTCTTTCCTGTCCCGGGATTGGAATGGCTCCTTACCCACTTCCTTAAAACCCTCATCATTTCCTTTTCCCTCTCCTTCCCTTCTGCCTGAAGAAGCAACTGGGTTGCGAAAGCTTGCGTGCGTGCGTGTGTGTGTGTGTGTGTGTGTGTGTGTGTGTGTGTGTGTGTGTGTGTGCGCGCGTTTGTGTGTGTGTGTGTGTGTGTGTGTGTGTGTGTGTGTGTTTTATTTGTGCTACTATCACCACCTGTGCTCCTTCACCTGGTGAGTAATCTTCATCTATTTTTTATATATAAAAATAGAAGACGTGCACATGAAAATTGTTGAATTCACAAGTAGGGCCAAAAGTCACAAATGGATTATAATATTGAATAACTTGTTTATTTATTCTTATCTCCTTTCTTTTGTTTCATAGAGTGACATGTAAATATTGGTCATCCTTGATCTGTCATTCTATTAAATATATGTGGAAAGCAATGGTACATAAAAAGTTATTCACATACCGGTACAAAACTACTTTGTAACTTTTGCCTAACACTGTAGGAGTCACTGATATAATAAAATCTCTGTGTCTATTTCTACTTACACCTCTCCCCAATATTTGTATGACAGGTATAACATTTTCATTGGCGATTGACTGCAGAACACGTGGAGTTCCATACATTGCTCCCAGGCAGCTGGACATTGAAGACACATACAAACCAGCTAGCAGTAAAACACCTGGAACAATTTCAATCATTAACAAAAATACAAATGGTTATTCCCTTATACTAGCAAATAAACATCAAGGTTGACCAAGACCACTTAACATAAATAAAAAACTAAATAAATATAGCAATTTGCTGAATGTAACTTATGCATTAATGAACACTGCACATCAAAAACAATGTGCCAATTGTAGATATGCAGCCTCCCTGTACACCAACTTCCCTCATGCTCATGGTCTTGCTGCTCTTAATTGCTATCTGTCCCAATATCCCTCAGAATCCAAACAGATACCTCATTTCATTTAACCCTTGCTAACTTTATACAGGTATACAATTAAATCTGATGCAAAGCCATGGGCAGCCACATGGTACTCTGCTATGCAAACTTGTTCTAGGCCATCTGGAGAAAATCTTCCTTGCTTCCCAAAACCCTACACCTCTGGTCAGGTTCACAGTCACTGACAATATTTTCATGATTTGGACTCAGAGCTTGGACATCCTATCCACCTTCCTCCACAACCTCAACTCCTTTTTTACCACCCACTGAAACCTGATTTTCTTCAACCCATAGTGCCACATTCCTGAATGTTAGCCTCCACCTCACTGGTTATTCTATCAACACTTCTGTCCACATTAAACCTGCCAAATGAGACACATTCTGCCCAAGACCTTGACCAAAGCTCCTAATGTGATTTTCCGTCATCCCAAACTGCAGAACGTCCTAGTCCATTCCTACGTCATCCCCAAATATAGACAGACACGTGAGAGATCCTGTTGCAAGACCTGCCAAATCAAAACACCCAGCACTTCCTATTCTAGGCTGTCACAGGCTTATCCAACTTCACCAAAGGCTGGGCCACCTGTAAAAGTAGCCACGCGATTTACGAACTGTGCCACAATCACTGCACAACTTTCTATATTGGTTTGACTACCAACCAACTGTTCATTAGAGTAAATGGCTAAATTGTGGTCAAGAGCAAGGTAGACCACTAGGTGGCACAAAATGCTGTTACCATAACTTGCTTGATTCCAATTACTAATTCACACCATAGTACATTTGTATTCCCCCTCTCTTCCCAAGCTTTTCGGATCTAAAAACAAGGAAGCTATCCATACAGTACATTTTATGACCCTAAAATTATCCAAGCCTCAGCCTAAGGTAATTTTATATACCCACATTCCTCACAACCAACATTTTCTGACCTCTGTATTCTACATCTCTCAATTCTTTTCTCATTAACCAGTGACTGTGCTATATATTTTTCCCTGTCTGTACTCTTCGCTATTTTGGTTTCTTTCCCTTCTCCCTCGGCATTATTGAGCTGCACCTCTTCCCATTCATCCAGAAATAATGTGATTTATACAGCATTCCTTTATCCATCCCTACCCTTGCATTGCATCTTTCGCATCTCCCCTCCCTTCCCATCCCACTCTGATTCAGTCTTACCATGGAGTATTACTTGGAATGCAGCAGTAGATGACGGTTGTGTGTTTGTGAGTTGTGCCTGTGTGACTGTATGAATGAGAGAGTGTGAGTTCTTTTTCTGATGAAGGCTGTGGCCAATTGCTAACTTGCATGTGTATGAGTATCTTTCCTACATGTCTGTCTATGGATTAATGATTGCCTTTGTGAAGAATTGTCAGCTAGCCTAATTATATTGTTATATAGAGGAGTTAGTTTGCACGGCTGACACTTTGCAAATATTTTTCTTTTATATATGCAGAAATAAATGGCATGGGAAGCACTAAAGATAATCAACCTACCATGATGGACGTTGTACATGTTGGCAGAGCAGCACGCTATGTCCGCCGACTGCCCATGATTGTAAATTGTAAACATGGGCTTATCTTGTGTTTACAGGTACCACTGCTCCTTTTAAGGGTTACAAAATACACAGAAATGGAAAAAACATTTAGATACCATAAACCAATGTATGGTGTCACACCATGAAAAATGGCTTCTAGTCTGATGAAGCCCTGCCAAAGGACAAAATGTATCACTTAAGAGTAATAAAATACTGTGCAATCAAGATAGCTTTTATTTCTAAATATAATTTCACTGGTTGCTGTATCACAACATGAATTGGAAATCATTTTATCTGAATGAGAAGTTGTGTTGCATAGTTTGGGATAAGCTCTTCACTGTTGAAAACCCAGAGTTTACATTTCTCTTTCCTGGCCTTAGAATTTTGAGGTTAGTTCCAGGATTGGTTGTAGTAGCCATAGGACGAGATGTTCGGTGCCATTGCCTACTATTGCTGATGCCACATTTTTGTTGGCATTATGAATAGCAGCCTTTATCACCAGAATAACGATGTCCCGAGGAGCTTGAATTAACTTGATACCAGCAAGTGTCAAGTGTCTTGATAATTGAGAAATGAAGTGTACTTTCTTTTGAAGATTAAAAAAAATATCCTTGTGGCAGTACTGATGTTGTAATACCTCCAATTACAGCCTCTACTATTGCCCCCTCATGTTTCTGTGATGTCCTGATCAAAATGATTAGTGGTACACTGGAGATCACAGTTGGCTGAAATTTGCTGGATGCGACCACATGACCTGATGTAGTAAGAAGTCAACCATAGTTTTAAAAATTTTGTTTAATGGATAGTCATTTCTGAGCAGTGCCATCTCTTCAATAATGTCAATTAGTGCAGACTTCCTACCTCGCACCAATGTTTCATTAAACTACACAGGAACTTAATGCTAGTTCGTATTTCAGGTATTCTTCAAGGTTACCATCATTGTGAATCACATACTGCAGTCAATTAAAAAGTTGTTTTAGATTTACTTCAACAATAGTGTCTTTGCTCTTGATCATTTTAGATGTAGAGACAAAAACAGAATTTCTTCCCCTTTTCTTCTTTACCTGGACATCACTAAAAATGCTGAACCTCAATTGATTTAATTGCACAAAGGCCGAGCATTTTCACAAGAAAAGACTGTCATTGGCTACTATGCTGGTAGACACAAACAGAAGAAGGTTGCTACGGCAGACCATCTAGTATGCCATAGATACCTGCACATTCCAGGACCTTCACTCAATCTTGGGAGGGCTGTATGGGTGTCACCCAGATGCAGCATTGAATGAAAATAATTGCTTATTCTTTGACTGTGGACATGTAGCATTTATTTATTTATTTAATTTTGCATATTCTGTTTCTCACATTGTCAAGTAGATTACCTAGGAAATCAAAAACATTACTCAGGTTTGAGCAAAAGGGAGCTTTTGAATCATGACAGTAGATTTATCCGAAATACTTAAATGCTGTTACAGAAGAAATACTGACTTATAAAACAAACATGATATGACAGTGTCACAACTAATCTGTGAGTCCATCAGTGTTAACCTATATACAAAGCGGATCTGAAAAGTTTGGTGAATGGTCTCAGGAAATATAAGAAACAAGAGTTAAAGCAAAATACCTTTACTGCCCTTCAAAGTAATCACCATTGGCTACAATACACTTCTGACGTTGATTGTACAGCTGTTGTTAACTGTCAGCAAATGCTTCTTGTGGATCACATATTGGTGGTTCTCCACAAACATTGTGAAGCGGAAGCCTTTCAGGGCTAATTTAAATTGGGGAAACAGAGAGAAGTCCACCAATCATCTGCAAGCATCCATTGAACTTGTTCAATGTTTTCTGGGTCTGTGATTGTTGATGGTCAGCCCAGATGTGGCTCATCCTCAGCACCTTCCTTTCCATCTCTAAAGTGTTTAAAACACTAAAACACAAACTTTTTACTCACTGCATCACCATCATACACTTGCACTAACATTCCATAAGTTTCCATCACCATTTTGCCTAATTTTAAATAAAACTTTAAGTTAATGCATTGCTCCATTTTCCAATAACATGAGTTCTCACACTGACGCAGTTAGGTGGGTTGCAGTGTGTACCACCACTTCACTGCAGTGCTTTGTATGATAGGGAGCACTTGCTGACATGCCCCTCAATTTGTATCATCATCAGAAGCACAGTTTGTAAATATGGGTCCACTCACCAAACATTTCAGATGCACCTTGTAACTATCACTTGACCTTGAGTTTCACTGGACAAAATAGATGAACTGCCGAAGAAGAATCTAATAATTCCAATTCCAAAAAAGAAATGTGGCTGCAGGTTTTCATATTCCAAATGTAATCCTTCCTCACTCCCCCTTGTCACCTTCTGGGAATTCCTTCAGGTACTAACACAGTTGTGATGAATGGCCGACTCTCTGATTCCTACACCTACAAGTTGCCCCACAATGACACATCAAAAAAGTACAATATAACCTACAATCACTACTGAAATCCTATAGCCATTCACAGATCCTCCTCCTCTAAATCAATCACCCTCATCTCCACAACAACTCACTGCACACCTACATTCTACATGCTCCCAAAAATCCACAAAGCAAAAAATCCCAGCCGCAGAGTTGTAGTTGGTTACTGTGCCCCCCTAAAAGAATTCCAGTCTTCATAGCCCAGCACTTCCAACCAATAGTCTGAAATCTGAACTCCCACATTAAACATACTAGCCTAAAACCACTTCCTACATCCACCCTCAACACCTTTACCTTCTGCGTCCTTTCTTGTCACTGTTAGTGGCACTTCCCAGTATGAGGTGTGTTCAAAAAGTAAGGTGACTTTACATTTTTTATGAAAAATATTTATTTTTTCATCAATAATCATGTTATTTCCTTAAAAGTAATGCCCCCTAGATACATTACATTTGTGCCTATGCTTCACCCAACCCTTGAAGCACTTCTCATAAGTAGTTTTTGGTACAGCCTTGAGTACTTACCAATATGGTATTTGTTTCTTAGATCATTGGAAATCTTCATCCTTTCATAGGTCTCTTCAGCATGGGAACGGGAAAAAGTAGCAGGGGGCAAAACTCAGTGAATATGGTGGCGGAGGCATGATAGTCGTGTTGTTTTTGGCCAAAAAATCTCTCATTCACAATGATGATTGAGCAGGTGGATTGTTGTGATTCTGGATTTTTTATTTATTTATTTATTTGAATATTGCTTCTCACAAATGGCACACACCATTAAGTTATCACTTATTATTGACCAAACAACAAGGAAAAAAGAAAAAAACGATGAGAAAATTTTTGAGACTTGATCAGATTTGGAGTGCTTATTTCAGTTTTGGCCCTCTGGGATGTGGTTTTGATGTCATAATCATAAATCCACATTTGGTCACCAGTAGTGAGCTTTTTGAGCAAATCAGGATCATCATTGAATAATTTGATGACTTTACAAAACAATTAATTTTCTTCACAAATATGATGTTATCATCTGTTGCACAGCTCTGATGTTATCATCTGTTGTTGATATATTTGGGCACCCAGAGCAAGGTTCATCAATGGCATCATCTTGGCCATTTTGAAAGAGCTTGTAATATATATTAGACCCACCATATACCATAGTCTCCATTTCAGGTATTTTAATGCACCTGAATCAATTTTCACACAGAATTTGATGCAATTCTTTTTTTTATATAATAATAGAATATTGCTGAGCACACTAAAACTTGTCTAACCTTTCTATCTGTCAAAATCAATGGACTTTACAATGAAATTGAATATATGTTCAGGAGATATGCACCAATATTAAAAATAAATAAATATAAAATAAAACTAAAAAAGGAATGATAATCTAAAGTCTATTGCCCAGGTAATTTGAAAAGTCACCTTCCTTTATGAACAGCCCTCGTATATCAGTATCACACATATCCATGGTTCTTAGCAGTCTCAAACACTAACTCTCCCAACACCTTTCATCAGACTCCAAGCCCAATACATCATTTCTCATAATGCTTACCAACCACACCTAATTTCACTTTGAAGGGAAATTATATAATCAAATTTACAGAACTGTCATGGGCATCCATAAAGCACCATCCTATACCAAGCTATTTATGGGCCATCTACAGGAAACCCCCATGAACCACAGACATAGCCGAGGTGGGGTGGCTTGCGTGCCTCAATGATGCAGATAGCTGTACCATAGGTGCAACCACAGTGGAGGGGTATCTATGGAGAGGCCAGACAAACGTGTGGTTATTGAAGAGGGGAAGCAGCCTTTTCAGTAGTTACAGGGGAACAGCCTGGATGATTGACTGAGCCGGCCTTGTAACAGCTAACATGGCTTTGCAATGCAGTTACTGCGAACGGCTGAAAGCAAGGGGAAACGACAGTTGTTACTTCTCCCGAAGACATGCAGCTTTACTGTATGACTAAACGATGATGGCATCTTCTTGGGTAAAATATTCCGGAGGTAAAATAGTCTCCCATTCGGATCTCCGGGTGAGGACTACTCAGGAGGATGTCATCATCAAGAAAAACAAAACAGGCATTCTACGGGTCGAAGCATGGAATGTTCTAACCCTTAATCACATAGGTAAGCTACAAAATTTGAAAAGAGAAATGGTTAGGTTAAAGTTAGATATGGTAGGGATTAGTGAAGTTTGGTGGCAGGATGAACAGGATTTGTGGTCAGGTGAGTACAGGGTTATCAATACAAAATCAGTTGGTGGTAACGCAGGAGTAAGTTTGATAATGAATAAGAAAATAGGAATGTGGGTAAGTTACTATGAACAGCATAGTAAACACATTATCGTAGTACAGATAGACATAAAGCCAACACCGACCACAGTAGTGCAAGTTTATATGCCAACTAGCACGGCTGATGATGATAATATCGAAAAAATGTATGAGGAGGTAAAAGAAATCATTCAGAAAGTTAAGGGCGACGAAAACTTGACTGTGATGGGGGAACTGGAAATCGGTAGTACTAAAGGGAAGAGAAGGAAATGTAGTAGGAGAATATGGACTGGGGAAAAGGAATGAAAGAGGAGATCGCTTGGAAGAATTTTGTGCACAGCACAATTTAATGATCACCAATACTTGGTTTAATCATCATGAAAGAAGGCTGTATAGGTGGAAGAGACCAGGAGACACTGGAAGCTACCAGACTGACTTTATGATGGTAAGGTATAGATTTAGAAACCAGGTTCTTAACTGTAAGACATATCCAGGAGCAGATATAGACTCTGACCATAACTTATTAGTTATTGGTTATGAACTGCAGATTAAAACTTAAGAGACTGCAGAAAGGTAGAAAGTTTAGGAGATGGAACCTGGACAAAATGAATGAACCAGAGGTGGTTGAGAGTTTCAGAGAGAGCATTAGGCAAGGATTGGCTGAAACGGGGGAAAGTAATACAGTAGAAGAAGAATGGGTAGCTCTGAGAGATAGGGTAGTGAAGGCTGCAGAGGACCATATAGGCAGAAGAACAAGGCCTAATAGAAACCCCTGGATAACACAGGATATACTGAAATTAATTGATGAGAGGAGAAAATATAAAAAATTTAGCAAGTGAAACAGGAAGAAGTGAGTACAAATGTCTAAAAAATGAGACTGTCAGGAAGTGCAAATTGGCTAAGCAGGAGTGGCTAGACAACTAATGCAGAACTGTAGAAGAATGCATAACTAGGGGAAAGATAGATACTGCCTAGAGGAAAATAAAAGATATTTGGAGATAAGAAAAGCAGCTGTATGAATATCAAGAACTCACACGGAAAACCAGTACTACGCAAATAGTGGAAGGCTGAACTGTGGAAGGAATATATAGAGGGCACATTTATATATATATATATATATATACGTAAAAAATAGATGAAGAACACTTACCAGGCGAAGGGGCACAGGCAGTAATAGCAACAAATAAACACACAGACACACACACACACACTCAAAAATGCTAGCTTTCGCAGCCTAGCTGCTTCATCAGGCAGAAGGGAAGGAGAGGGAAAAGGAAATGATGAGGGATTTAAGGAAGGGGGTAAGGAGCCATTCCAATCCCGGGACAGGAAAGACTTACCTTGGGGGAAAAAATGGAAGGTAAATAAATGCACATACACCCACACATTTACACAGACACAAGTACACTTAGGCAGACATACTGTAGAACTGTAGAAAGCAAAGAAGTTAGAAGTTAGACAGAGATGCCACTTGAGGCAGAGGCTCTGTCCAGAGAACCAAGGCAAAGATGTTAAGATGGTGGGTGGGAATTCGAATTTAGCGGAGGTTGAGACCAGGTGGGCAACGGGAAGAGAGAATATGCTGAAGGGCTAGTTCCCATCTCCGGAGTTCTGAAGGATTGGTGTCAGTGGGAAGTATCCAGATAACCCGGACGGTGTAGCACTGTGCCAAGATGTGCTGGCCATGCACCAAGGCATGTTTAGCCACAGGGTGATCCTCGTTACCAACAAACACTGTCTGCCTGTGTCCATTCATGCGAATGGACAGTTTGTTGCTGGTCATTCCCACATAGAACGCTTCACAGTGCAGGCATGTCAGTTGGTAGATCACGTGGGTGGCTCTGCCTTTGATCGTGTACACCTTCCGGGTTACGGGACTGGAGTAAGTGGTGGTGGAAGGGTGTATAACCCGGAACCCGGAAGGTGTACACGATCAAAGGCAGAGCCACTTGCGATAGTACCCACGTGATCTACCAACTGACATGCCTGCACTGTGAAGCGTTCTATGTGGGAATGACCAGCAACAAACTGTCCATTCGCATGAATGGACACAGGCAGACAGTGTTTGTTGGTAACGAGGATCACCCTGTGGCTAAACATGCCTTGGTGCATGGCCAGCACATCTTGGCACAGTGCTACACCGTCCGGGTTATCTGGATACTTCCCACTGACACCAATCCTTCAGAACTCCGGAGATGGGAACTAGCCCCTCAGCATATTCTCTCTTCCCGTTGCCCACCTGGTCTCAACCTCCGCTAAATTCGAATTCCCACCCACCATCTTAACATCTTTGCCTTGGTTCTCTGGACAGAGCCTCTGCCTCAAGTGGCATCTCTGTCTAACTTCTAACTTCTTTGCTTTCTACAGTTCTACAGTATGTCTGCCTAAGTGTACTTGTGTCTGTGTAAATGTGTGGGTGTATGTGCATTTATTTACCTTCCATTTTTTCCCCCAAGGTAAGTCTTTCCTGTCCCGGGATTGGAATGGCTCCTTACCCCCTTCCTTAAATCCCTCATCATTTCCTTTTCCCTCTCCTTCCCTTCTGCCTGATGAAGCAGCTAGGCTGCGAAAGCTAGCATTTTTGAGTGTGTGTGTGTGTCTGTGTGTTTATTTGTTGCTATTACTGCCTGTGCCCCTTCGCCTGGTAAGTGTTCTTCATCTATTTTTTACGTATATTTTTTTCCTGTTAGGAATTTTTCCTCTATTATATATATATATATATATATATATATATATATATATATATATATATATATATATATATATATATATATATATAAAACTTGAAAGCAGTATTCTAGAAATGGAAGACAAAGTGGAGGAAGATGAGAGACGAGATATGATACTGCGACAAGAATTTGACAGAGCGCTGAAGGACTTAATTTGAAACAAGGCTGAATTCCGTGTAAACTGCTGATGTCGTCAAGAGAGCCAGTCATGAAAAAATTGTATCACCTGGTATGCAAGTGTATGACACAGGGGAAATACCCTCTGACTTCAAGAACAATATTGTAATTCCAATTCCAAAAAAAGCAAGTGCAGACAAGTGTGAAAATTACAGAACTATCAGTTTAATAAGTCATGGGTGCAAAATACTAATACGAATTATTTACAGACGAATGGAAAAACTTGTGCAATCCAACCTCGGGAAGATCAGTTCCGTTTTAGGAGAAATGTAGGAACATGATTGGCAATACTCACATTACGACTTATCTTCGGAGATAGGTTAAGGAAAGGGAAAATCACGTTTTTAGCATTAGTCAATTTGGAGAAAGCTGATGACAATGTCGACTGGAATACACTCTTCCAAATTCTGAAAGTATCAGGGGTAAAATATAGGGAGCGAAGAGTTATATTCAACCTATACAAAAACCAGATGGCAGTTATTAGAGTCGAAGGGCAAGAAAGGGATGCAGAGGTTGGGAAGGGAGTAAGACAGGATTGTAGCCTTTCCCCAATGTTGTTCAATCTATACATTGAGTAGGTAGTGAAGGAATGGAAGGAGAAATTTTGAGAGGGCATTAAAGTGCAGGGAGAAGAAATAAAAACATTGTGGTTTGCTAATGAGATAGTAATTCTGTCAGAGACCGCAAAAGATCTGGAAGAGCAGTTGAATGGGATGGACAGTGTCTTGAAAGGAAGATATAAGATGAACATTAACAAGAATAAAGGGAAGGTAATGGAATGTAATGTCAGAAAATCAGGTGATGCTAAAGGAATTAGATTAGGTAATGAGACAATAAAAGTAGTAGATGAATTTTGTTATTTGGGTAGCAAGATAACTTCTGATGGCCGAAGTAAAGAAGATATAAAATGCAGAATGGCAATGGGGAGAAAAGCGTTTCTAAAGAAGCGAAACTTGTTAAAATCCAATATTAATTTAAACGTTAGGAAGTCCTTTCTGAAAGCATTAGTCTGGAGTGTAGCATTGTACGGGACTGAAACGTGGACGATAAGGAGTTCAGATAAAATGATGATAGAAGCTTTTGAAATGTGGTGCTACAGACAAATGATGAAAATTAGATGGGTAGATCACGTAACTAATGAGGAGGTGCTTAACCGAATCGAGGAGAAGAGGAGTTTCTGGCATATACTGACTAAGATAAGGGATAGATTGGTTGGACACATTCTGAGACATCAAGGAATTATCAACTTAGCATTAGAAGGACATGTGTGGGGTAAAAATCATAGAGGGAGACCGAGGGATGAATATAGGAAGCAGATTCAAAAGGATGTAGGTTGCCGAACGTATTCTCAGATGAAGAGACTTCCACAGGACAGGGTAGTGTGGAGAGCTGCATCAAACCAGTCTGCGGACTGAAGACCACAACAACAACAACAACAATTACAGGAAACCTTCCTAAACACCTAAAATCCTGAACTCCTGCTCTGGTTCAGGTTCACTGATGATATTCTCATGATTTAGACTGAGGGCCAGAACACCCTATCATTATTCCTTAACAACCTCAACTCCTCCTCTCCTACCCATTTCACTTTGTCCTCCTTGATCTGGCTTGCCACCTTCAAGGAATCTGCAGCCTACATGGTCGCAGAACCATCTGAGCCTCTCATTCAGACCCTCCACTCGGCTCTGTATCAGAGGTCCACAGTCGGTCCTGTCAATTATGCTGCAGATGGTGAGCTCTGCTTTCATCTTGCAAGCAAGACTGGCAGTCTTTACCACTTCAGATAGCCGCTTGAAACCTGAGAGAATCTCTTCAGATCCGAAACTACACACATCATTGGTACAGATGTGAGCCACCACCTGCAGTTGGCTGCACCCAGTACCCGTCATAGCATCTGGAAGGACTTGTTCCACATCTGGAATGAGTCCACCCGGTATGTAAATAGAGTGCACATTGGCACTTTAACGTAATATCTGTATTCTCCCACATTCGCTGTTGTCTTTCAGGTTCATTAGGCAGATGGAATTTAGGCCTAAATGTGGTAACAGCTAACACGGAAGATTACATGGCGTAATGTTTACATTTGTACTATTTTTATGGTGAAGAGAGTGTGGAATTTACGAATCACGATTCATAGGAACTATTCCTTGCCCCTTGCTACCTTGTAGCACGAAGGTAGTGGCAACACAAGCTTACCAGTCGGCTTTACATAGTAGCTTTTAGATGAGACTTCAAATATACGGCAAACTAAATGAGGAAATATAAAACAATTTTATTACACTTATAATACAAATTTTATGAAATGTTTATAATAGCAATTACATACAGGTACGGTAATTCTGAAGCACTACCACTTGATTCCTTGTTAATCAGTTCCTTTGTAGTACAGAGCATCATCCCTCATACAATGTAGTGCAATCAATATCAAACATTTTTTAAATGCCTGCTACGCAATCTGATTTGGAACCCTTATCCATGTATCATCATTCTATTGGCACACTTGCACGCTTTACACGACCTGTCGGTGTCAGTTGTCTGTCACTTTTGGAAAGGCAGTTGGTGCATATGTGTTTAAGCTTGATCTTAAACAATTTATTGAAACAGAAGTCAAGTGGTTGATGAATTGATGTCATCCTGCATGGATGGCGCAAAATTAGAACTTTTTTCCCCACTTAATAAATAACTTTCTTTTTGAAATCCTAGGGCTTCATTAAAGTCCACATATCCCAGCACTTTACAAAATTCAACAAAACAATACGTGAAATCAGAATGAGGCAACTCATAAATTTCTTTACATGAATACCAACAATACATAAGGCTTTAGGATTCTTGTATGTTTGTTGCTACTAATATTTCAGAGGCTGCTACATTTTATATTTGCACCTGCAAAGCAAGCCTTTGTAGCACTGCTTATATCAGGTAGGAAAAGTTACTTGTGGTGGCTCCTAGCGCCATTTTCAGAACTTTGTTCGCTTTGTACTTGCTTTAAATCACAGGCAATTTTCGGACCCAAAAAACTGGAAAAAAATGGGGCTCAGATTCAGGTAAATACACTAGATTGTTTTCACAATAGCCACACAACTGCGTAAATTTTATAGTGGTTTCACTGGAATAAATTCAAAGTAAGATCGTTTTGTTTTACGACGTCATGTCTTTCAGTGGATCTATGGAAAATAAACTAAATAACCTTGTAAATAATGCAGATGAAAGTGCAGTGTCATGCAAAGTAAAGTACAACATTCGTAACTGAATGTTTCCATATAACACTTTGGATTTGGGATTCGGTAGTATTCGTCCGTTATGCATTGGATCTCGAATCCGAAGCCAGTGTGCTGGATTTGGTGAATAATGGATTGGCTGAATCACTTGGACACAACCCTAGTTTTTATTCCTTTTTGACACCTTGTTTTGTGATTTATTTCTCTTTCTATCTTTGGTGTTCTGTGTGAAATATGTATGTATGTGAATAAATAATATCTTGTACATATGTGTTCCTGAAAAACGATGTGATTTTATTCCATAAAAATCAACATAAAATCTCTCAAAAAGGACTAATTGGGGTCAATATCCAACAGTTTCTGCTCTATATTGAGCTAATTGGTATTCTCTGTTATTATCTTTGATCATTAACAAAAAGAATAGAAAAAAAACTGTTCTTCTCTCGTCGTCGTGATTATGCTTCCCTGGTGTATGGTGTGCAAGATAAAAGTAAATAAAAATATAGAAATATAAATCTTAAATTTAGTATTTAATGAACAGTGTACTGCAAAGCTATTGTTAGTTCTACAAGATTATGGAATAGGAGGCAAACTTCTGCAAGCAATCAAAATTATCAGGCAGCAGTAAGAGTTGATGGTAAATTGAGTTCTTGGTTCACAGGAGTTTCAGAGGTAAGGCAAGGATGTAACTTGTCTCCACTGTCATTCATACTATTTATGGATCAAATACTGGCACTGCACAAGATTAAAATATGTGAAAACAAAATAAGCAATGTCTCATATGCAGACAATTTAGTTGTGATGGCAGATTTGATTGAAAGGTTGCAATGTAATACTGTATTTCAGACCTAGATCAGAGGTGTACGGGTTATGGTATGAAGATAAACATCTCCAAATTGAAAGTAATGTCTTTGGGAAAGAGATTTAAACAGATTGAGTACCAAATAGGAGGAACAAAGTTAGAACAAGTAGATGCATTTTCTCACAGGATGGCAACATACTGAAAGAACTGTAATCAAGGTGTGGCAAAGCTAATGCAATGACTGCTCAGCTACAATCTACTCTTTTCTGCAACATGGAAGTCAGTACCAAGACTAAGTTAGCAGTGAACCGCAATACCTTTTGATCAAATCTGTTGCATGTGAGTGAAAGCTGGGTAGATACATATTTCCATATTAATAATGTTGATATGAAAGTAGCTAGGATGGTTGCAGGTACTAACACATGTGAATAATGGCAGGAGGATGTCTATGATGAGGAAATCAAGGAAAAACTGGGAAAGAACACCACAGATGAAGCAGTTCAAGTGAACATGCTGAGATGGTGGGGTCAGGTTATATGCATGGGAGAAACAAGGTTACCTAAAGAGACTCATGGATTCAAAGTAGAGGGTAAGAGCAGTCAAGGTAGACCAAGAAGAAAGTGCTTGGATTCATTTAAGAATGATTTTGAAGTTACAGGCTTAACATCAGATAAGGCATCCATGTTATCATTGACTAAGGAATCACAGAGGCATTTTATTATGGGGACTATGGTCCAGTCTAAACACTGAAAGGTATAATCAGTCTCTAAATGGAACCTTAGCTCCTGCAGCTAATATAACTCTCTTAAACAACACATTTATAGAGAATGTCAATACAGATATTTGCTACACATATTTACAAATAAAATTTAAGAAATGGTTGGAATGTTACTTACTAACAACAGAAACTTTAGAGGCAATCATGAAATCTGTGAGCAAAACATTACGTTGGCATGTTGATCCCAGGAATAGCACAAAAATCAGATAGAGAAGTGTCCTGTAGACAAACCAAAAATACTTGTTAATTGTGGACTTACTATTATACAAGAAAGTAAATAAATAATACTGTTCATGTTGTTATGCTTATTGGAAGAGTTTCTATAAAAGTCAGGTACCATAAGTAGAATTCTTTGTAATAACATCCTATGGAATTAAATCCTGGAATGTAGTATTTAAAAAAAAAAAAAAACCCTTTCATCATACAAAAAGGAGCTATGAGAACAATACACAGTGATTATTTATAATTACCTTGTAAATGATTGTTAACTTAAGTGTAATTTACTGTTGGTTGGTTTACTGGTTAAAGGGACTAAAGTACTTGCTCTTCAGTCCCTTCTACCTGGAATAGTTAAGTCAGTAGGGCTGTATACCAAAGGAGGACCTAACACACTAAATCCACGAGATTTAAGACCTTCAGTTCATTCAGGTCAGTATTGAAAATATTTTCAAAACTTTATGAAAGTTGTTGATTTCTGCCATTCTGATATTTCATGTAAACAAACACAGGTCAACAGTGGAATATGATTTGATCATGTTACATTCATTCATCAAGGAGTTCTTGATGTGGACATTCTGAATTTGTAAACAACTATTGTGGTAAGAGATTCAATTGGTCAGACGCTGGGCTGCTGATGTTACTCTGTTAAATGTTTAGAATTATGGATATCTAGTGATTTTTTTTTATTTATTTATTTATTTTTTTTTTTTTTTTTTTTTTTTTTGGGCACTATGTATCGTGATGAAAACAAATTTAAACATATAATATAATTTAATATCACTCATTCTTCCCAGTGCTTTAATTCACAAAAAGACATGCAAACATATTTCAAATATCAGAACACATCAGTTACACTAGGAAAAATAAAATTTGCATGTAACATAGCCATGATCAAAGTTTGCACCAGGACCTGCAGCTTGGTCATCTATCACCCTGACCACTCAATCAGTGACAGTGTTTGAACAGCTATTTACATTTATGGATACCCTAGCTACAGCATTAAAACACAAAAACATTAATAACTCAAGCATTATTAATTTTGGAATCCATATTATACTGATAAAACCAGTTTGTTTTTAGAAGCTCTTTCAATGTATAGCACTGAACATCTGATTGTCTATCAACTCTGAACTTGACTTTTTCTAATACTAAGGACTGTCTAGCAAAAATCCAAAACACTTGTCTCTTTATTCCAATATAGAATATCGCTGCAATGTTTGGTCAAAATCTGTGACCCAAATGTCAGACCCTCTCATCAACTAATCTGCATGAGGGAGGAAGGGATCGCAACAAATATTATGTATCCTTTTCCCACAAGGAAGAGTGTAACATTGTAAGAAAACTGTGTTAAATTGAGTTAAACATGGTTCTTCTATAACATACGAATAGTTCCTACATGATAACATTAATTGCAGTTATGTAAATGCCACATCACAACACAATAGAATTTCAGTTTTTTAGCTTCCGCCAGTCGGCCAAACTTGGTACACTTATGAATGCTGCGGCATATGAGTCACATGGCAGGAACTCAGGAACAGGTTGTAATAGATTTAGCCCTAGGGAACCCATTTGTTTTGGTCAATGAAAATTTGGATACCATTTATATTTTGTATGTAACAGTAAGACTATCTATGTACAGCAATTGATATATTTACAGGCCACTGCAATGTAAATTATGTTACAAAAATACTTTGTCATGCCATTAACTTTGCAGTTTGGACCATTCTGTTAAATTACTTCTGTTTGTAAAAGTTTCATAATAGCAATGACTAGCACCATTGTGCAGTTGTTCATGTTATTACTGTATATGGATTTACTTACTAACATTTCCTGAGGTTGTTCAAAATATAACAAACAGTTTGACATAGCATGTTTGTGGTAGATCTTTGCTGTTGTCTTTATATCAACAAATTTCAATTACAAACCAACACTGCTCTAATCGTAATTTGCATACATATGTAATTTCTGCTTTCATTTGTTATATAAATATTATTAAAAATAATTTTTATTTATAAAGAATAATCTGTTATATCTTATTTGTGAAAATGGTACATTAATGTTATGGAAACTGAATTCAATAATTATACTGTATTAACTTTGTTCTGAATATTCTAGAAACAAACATTGTCAATATATGCGTGCTTGAGGACATAGTGCCCCAGTGGATACTCAATGCATTTTCAAGGCTAACATATCTTCTGTGATCCAAAATACACTAAATTAATGTTTTCACATATACGAGGTACATCCACAAACTAGGTTCCATTGGTTATATAAAACAAAAGTGTACAGATACAGAAAAAATATTTTTTGTAGAAAGATCTCCTTCTGTTAAACTACTTTTCTAAGCAGCTTCCAAAATTTTGTAGGCACTTGTCATAGTGTGGCACAAGTTTTTGTATGTCTTCTTCATACAAGGTTGCCACCTGTGTATTCAACTATGTTGTAACATGTTCTTTCAGCTCATTATCATCGCTGAAGTGTTGACCACCAAGGACAGATTTTAGGTGTAACAAGAGATAAAAGTCACTAGGAGCAAGGTCCAGGCTGTACAGAGGATGATCAATCATACCCCAGTGAAATTCCCGTAAGAGTTGCTTGAACACATTCGCCGTGTGAGGTCAGGCAATTATCATG
The DNA here is from genome assembly GCA_026315105.1 of Locusta migratoria. Classification (NCBI taxonomy): domain Eukaryota; kingdom Metazoa; phylum Arthropoda; class Insecta; order Orthoptera; family Acrididae; genus Locusta; species Locusta migratoria. The sequence continues at coordinate 729,041,355 of CM048744.1, read as the reverse complement.
GGAAAAAAACACCTTTTGACAGTAATCCTTGGTGCTTGCCCTGTATTGTGCTGCGCACTTTCTTAACGGTCTCCCTGTAACCATGTGCATTGATTGTTTGGCCTCACGATAAGATATCAATCAGCAAAATGCCTTTTCTGTCCCAAAAAACAGTGCACGTGACTTTTCAAGGAGTCAAGATTTGCTTAGGCTTAACCTTCATTGGGAATGAAGTGTGCCTCCGTTCCACTGATTGGCGTTTTGTTTCAGGGGTGTAGTACAATACCCCAGTTTCACCCATGTGACTATCCGAGAAAGAAAACCATTGCCTTCTTCATTGTAGTGTGTCAAAAACTGAAGTGCATTGACCATCCATTGTTTTCTTGTGTTGTTCAGTAAAAATTTTGGATACCCAACGAGAGCAAAGTTTTAGAATTTTTTGTTTTTTCAGTTATAATTTCATGAATTCCTGAGATTTGCTGAACTACCACAGCAAGGGCACTAAGAGTAAACATACAGTTGTGCTTAATCTTCTCTTCAATTATGTAAACCAGCTCATCAGAAACCACAGACCAGAATTCACTTCAATCTTCATTGTGCATTTGAACACGACCTTCATTGTACAGTCTGATCCATATTCTAACCATTGAATCACTCACAGCATTTTGTTCATGAACCTCGCAGATTTGCATATGAATTTCCTTATGTTTAATTTTCTTTGCATTTAGAAAATGAATCTCCGATCCGATTTCACACGCGGGACCATTTTCAATTATGGCTGACATTATAAAGAAGCACTACAACGCAGCAGCAGCAACCTGAAAATGGCATACACGTCTTCTCCTTGAGTAAGAGTAACTGCAGCGCACACACTAAACTGTGATCATAGTACTGCAGCAGATAGAAATAAAAATGGAACTCACTTTGTGAACAACCCTCGTATACATATAATTTTGTAAAATCATATTTTTATGAAAAATACAATTACATAGGAGAACTGCAAAAGAAAACAAAAAAAAGAAAAAAAAGAAAAAAAACTGAGTAAATACAAAAGTTTGTCGAAATTGTTTAAAAGATATAAGACACATCCCCTATGTACTGAGATTAACTAACAAATCAGACGTCCATCCACACATATATACAGGGTGTCCCACTCAACTGTTTCACCCCAGATATCTCTGAAACTACAAGAGATACTGAGAAACCACTTTCAAGGTCATGAGCGTAATAAGTTAGTGTTGAAAATAATATTTCTTCACGTTTTAGAGTGTCTCGTAGTACCTACTTTCATAAGCCCTTGCCATACATTCATGACCGTAAAAGTTGTTTTTTAATATCTCTTGTAGTTTCAGAGATATCTGGAGTGAAACAGTTGAGTGGGATACACTGTATACTATACTTACCCAGTACCCATTGCAGCAAGAGTCCCATTTGGTATATCCCGTGAAGGATAGCGTAAATCTCCACTCATATTGATGCCTGCCATTACCCCAGTCACAGTGGGAAAGAAGACACCAAATACCGTGAACCAACTGTAGCCATCATGGTAATCAGGAAAGGTATTCTCTGTTAGTCGTCCTGTCATCCAGCCAGTAAAGCCATTTGCTATGAGAAAAATTAAAGACAAACTTATTAACAAAATGAGACTGTTTTATGCCTTTCTCTATTATCATGTACACATATTTCATATTCTGCTGCCACAAGTGTTCCAATACCTAAAAATTCAAATAATAATATTAAATTTTCTCATTTGATCATTTAAAGTCTACAGGGTCTTTTCAAAAGAGTGTTTAAGAGGACATAGAGAATGCTCCACTGAACAATTTGAGGTATGTAACAAAGGGTTGGAGAAGCCATCTTCGGGAGATATGAAAGTAACCTTATCAACCGCTTTAATTACTCTTTTCCACCTTATTTACAACTAATATAAGTTTACATGTATGTGCTGTTTATTTACATGTACATTCTTTATTTTCTGCAAGGAAATGAGGAAGATGAGTTGGATTACTAGGAAGTCATGTTGCAGATATCAATGGCTTCGTATACTTGAGGTTCTTGCAAAGAGTCCTAAATGAGCTGTAGGAAAACGTACCCTTTGTTGTTCATGAGAGGATGTGAGTACAACATGATGGTGTGCTGCCTCACTTCAGAACAGATGTCTGCAATCATCTCAATACCATGAATTCTGGTTGTTGGATTGGAAGGGGAAGAGCTATTCCAATGCCTGTGAGATCACATGACTTGAATACCCTTGTTATTTCCTTTGGGAATATCTTAAAGTCATTTGTATATAACACCCCAGAGGATATGGAGATGGAATAAACTGCTTGTGATGTGATTCAAACCACAGCAGTGATATCTCTCAGTTATAGCACATTTTGTAAGATACAGCACAAATGGTACATTCATTGTGTCAGTGATGATATTTGCAGTTAAATGTAATAAATTTAAATAAAAAGGTATACAGAATGTGACTGTATTCCTATTTCCTACTTAAGGTAACAGGTTCAAAGGTTTGGAATCATAAAGGACCAAACTTCTGTGATCATCAGTCCCTAGGCTTACAAATTACTTAAACTAACTTACACTAAGGACAACAAACACACAACCATGCCCAAGGAAGGACTTGAACCTCCAACGTGAGTGGCCATGCGATCTGTAATGTGGCAATCCAGACCACACTGCATTCTTGCGCGATGAACTGGCTTCTCTGTCCCCAGTTTTCCTACTTCAAATTGTTGAGTGAGCATCCTCAAGCCTGTTATATTTTTCCACTCTCTTAGAGAAACACTGTGCATAGCATCCAATAGAATGATACAAAAGGGATAGAATGGATCAGTTATGTAGTAGAGGACACACAAAAGACAAAAGTGCAATGTAATTTCAACAGCAACAATTTCATAATACCATAAAAGTTAAATAACTGATTTTATTCACCAAAACAAAAAATAATAGTCTGCATTATCCTTTGTCTTTATTAATATGCATTACATGTTGTATATAGGTGTGACAAGAATCAAACATCAACAGCAATGAGACAATTAACAAAGTCTTCGTAACAAGCTATAAGCATATTCATATTAAATTGAAAGGAACACAAAACAATATTTTAACAATCCTAGAACATGCCAGAAAAATAAAATCCAGGCTGAAAAGCTTACAAACATCATAAATATAATTAAAATTCATTCAAAGAGACAAAATGCACTTTAAAAGCAAAAAAATAAACTGACAAACCCTGGTGGGATGGAAAACTGTCTGAATACATTTACTCCACAAGCAATGTAATAAGCAGGATGTAAACTACTACAGAGGCATCTCTTTACCGCTAACAGCATACAAAACACTTTCCGATATTTTATTAAACAGAATAAAAACAACACTAGACAATCATTTAGGTTGTGGCAACACACACAGATAAACAATGCTATCGACCTGCACAAGGAGTATTTATACCTGTATGACTCTCATTGTTTGGTGGCACACGACATGTTCAAATGTTGCCACCATTTTTTTTTTTTTTTTTTCCTTTAGTCTTGATATGAACTTTGTACTAGCTGATTGAATAAATTGAAGACTGATTTATGGTGTTGATTATTGGGGGTTCCAACCATGCCCACACCCCATAACATAGTTTTAGGAAAAGGAGGTCACGCTCAGAACTAATATTTAATCACAAGTCAGTAATTTGCCACAGATTAATTATTTTAAATCACATTGTAGTTATGTTTGTACATTTCAAAAAGGTTGTTTCTGTTGACACAGAAACTATAGATGAAATAATTCAACATTTTACATAAAGTATATGCTGGCAAACATAATCTATGGAACACTTACAGCTACAGTTTATGAAGTACAAACTGAAAACTTAGCACTGCCGGGACATTTTTACAAATGTCTACCTTGGTGTGTGTGTGTGTGTGTGTGTGTGTGTGTGTGTGTGTGTGTGTGTGTGTGTGTGTTTGTTTGTTTGTTTGTTTGTTTACCTTTCCTTTTTCCCCAAAGGTAAGTCCTTCCACCCCTGGGATTGGAATGACTCCTCATACACTCCCTTAAAACCCGCATCCTTCCCTTTTCCCTCTACTTCCTCCTCTTTTCCTGATGAAGTGGCCAATGGTTGTGAAAGCTTGAATCTTTGTGTTTGTGTGTGTTTTTATTTGTATCTGTCAACGAGCCTGTGCTTTGGGTAAGTTATCCGATTTCTATTTTTTATACATATTTATTTATTTATTTATTCAAGCCTTCAGTTAGTACTTCTTCTATCCCTTCTCTCTTTGTCCATCTCCTTTTTTTTCTAATAACATGTTTATATTTACCAGAGAGTATATAACAAATAAGGCTGTCCTGCATAATATACAAAATTTTTAGTGCAGTATTCAAACAAAGAAAGATAGTAATCAAAATACAAATGATATGTCATTCATACATTCATTTAATTCACAATTTTACTATAAACAATATTTATTGTGATTTGTCTAGGATCTAATATTAATAATTTCTTTGGTCAATCCACCCCTGAGAAAGTGACAAAGTTGTACATTTGAAAAACATGGACATGTCAAATCCACTCCACAGTATTGAATAGATTGCCTTGTGATTTATGAATCATAATAGAAAAGCAAGTCTCACTGAAAACTGCAATCTCTGCAATCTGTCGGAAGTAAAGGGTATTCGTTGGATGTACACTATTCTCTACCTTTCCTTGTATCTCTATAAAAGTCTACTGCTTTCATCTGCAGCAGTGTGCACTTCACAGTTCAAAGTTGTCAATAGCAGTCAGCTTTCAGGAATTTCCGTAAGCTGGCTGGAATATAGGAGTGTTTAGTGGTAAATACGTAAATGTATTAACATGTGGTGCACGATGTGACAGGTTTTCACCCATCATGGTATATATGTGATCTCATATTTATTGAATTATATGTTCTAAAATTGTATAATTTTGCTGTTATATATTCATTTGTATAAGTGCTGTATGTCAGTAAAATCCACTGCTAACATAGTTAGTTGTAAAGAAATTATACATTAAAATCTGATGTGTGATGGGGTGATTTTCCATGAACGGTAATGTTTATGTCCTACGACTAAAATTTCTAGTGTAGGAATTATAAACTGTATCGTAATGTAGAATGCCATAGTTTTGCTCCATGAAGAGTAGAAAAGTAGTAAGCGAGAAACTGTCTTCCTTTCATTATTTTGATGTGGTTGTCAGCGAGACAAAATTTAATAATGCTTTGAAATTATGTTTAAAGTTGGTTGCAAATAGCTAAGTACTGTCATTTTCATACAGTGTGTGAATAAAGTCTTGTTGTAATATGTGGCAGTTTCTTGCAACCCCTATTGTTTATGATGTCATATTTCCTGAACCATGTGTCGTATGTGGTTCTTATCCCGACAGCATAATTACCTCATGGTAAGGAATGTGTGTACCAAACTTGGTTGAAATCGTTCCAGTGGTTTAGGAGGAAATGTGAAACATTGTAGTTTGATGCAACAGTTTTTTGCGAATCTCATTGTCATACTTGTGAACAATGTGTTAAACATGATCCTTACATTTACAGTGACCGTTCTCATGGATTGAAGCTTAAGGGTGTAAAATTTCATAAAGATTGGAACAAAACTGTAGATTTGTATGCAATATGTACACAAAAACACATGGACACACTGATTTATACATCATAAAGAAAATTTATGGGAGAAATTTCACATCCTTTAAAATTGAAAATAAAAATAAAATAGGTGTGCAACAAGCTGATGGCCTGTCACCGAATCTTTGTAATTGTGTTCAAGAAAACATTGAGAATTTGGAACAAATTGGAGAACCTTTAAAGAGGAAGACCATAGTATTCTGTGTGAGTCATAGGAGACAATGGGGGCTGGATTGTGGCATATGTAGCAGTGGCTGAGCCGTATCATCTCTAAGCATTATAAAATTGCAAGAGTGGAGAATGCGCAGAACATGTAGACGTGGCAGAGTATGATTCACCGGGTGGGTGGCTGAATCCTTGAGCAACGAAGTCGCACACGGATGAGGACGTACAGTTGCTCAGCAATAGCAGGTCATGGGACAGAGTTGACAAACTCATCTGGCAGGATCACAGATTGTCCATAGATGAACTCCACAACTGTGTTTTGGAGTTCCTCTTTGTAAGTAGTGGTGTGGAGTCCGAGAAGCATTAAAGGTAAAGCCTTGGTCCAGAGGGTACTGTGACAGAGGAGGGCTTGCTTTAATGTCCCATGTCACCACTTGACCAGGCAAATACTCTGAGGGTGCTAAGCAGTGGTATGGATACACTGGATGCCACAAAGTGCACAGATGCCATTTTACAATCCAAGAATGAACAGAAGCACAAGTCACTGTCTAAACTGTGATGTTTGGTAATGGGGCGGCTTTCATCCACTGAGTTGTCCAGACAATAATGGAGTGCCATCAGTGTGGTGAAAGATGGTGGTGGTGGGGTGGGGGTGAGGGGCGGTTCTACCAAAGCTCATGCCCAAGCTTGGCAGTCATGTTTCACATTGCACCATATGAAACATTCTGTCACTAAACGGGTATGGTCGATGTGAAGCCAGCAAAGGATGACAGAATCACTGTGACAGACCTGGATGAAGAAACTCCATACATTTATATTCCACAAGCAACCAAACAGTATGGTGGATGTGAGCTCATATCACTTATAGCAATTTTCTTTTCTGTTCAAGGAAGTAGTACTCAAGGGGAATTCACACTAGTATTCTATAAGTATTCTCCTTTACAGGTGAACAACATCTCAAAAAAATCCTCCCAAGAAACTAATGTCAAAAATCTGCCATCACCATAACTTAAATGCTCATTCTATTTCAAATCACTCTGCAACATCAGACCTAGATATTTAATCATTGTGCCTGCGTCAAGCAGCCCACAACTAACAGTGTATTCAAACATTATGGGAATTATTTTCCTACTCATCTGCATGACTATGCATTTTCCAACATTTAAAGCCAACTGCCATACATCATACTAACTAGTAATTTTGTCCAAATCATCTTGTGTCATACCCTTCTCTATAATGAACACTCACTTCTGAGGACAACATACTGGTTTCTATTACTTTATTACTTAAGACATCTTCAAGCCACTCATGTATCTGGCTTGCAAAATATCATATGACAAAGGGAAAGCTGAGTTTTACATGAGCATCTTTTCTACTACTGTGCTACAGCATGAATACATGCTTTTCCATCTCAAAGAAATTTATTATATTTGAAACAATAATATGTTCAAGAATGCTGCAGTAAAATTATGTTAAATATTATTGGTGTTTTAAACATATCTGTGCTTTTTTTATTTGTCACTTGAGACTTTGCAGTAGACCACAGATTCACAACATATGCAAGCTAAGTGAAGGACCAACAATGGAGAACACAGTTTGTAAAACTCAATTTGAAGTCCGTCCAGATCTGCAACTTATGTGTTTTCAGTTCTCTCTGCTGCATCTTTACACCAGAGATGCCTAGTATTATGTCCTCTAGTCAAGGGTCTGTGCAATGGTTAAATGATGGTATGTTTGTTGGATCCTCCAGTGTGAAATATTTCTTAAATACAAAATTTTAAACTTCAGTTTTCTTTTCCTGTCTTCTATTGCCATCCCAGACTGATCAAAGAGTGACTGAATAGAGACCTTTGACCAGCTTAGTTATTTTACATGGACCAAACTTTTCTCGGATTCTCGACAAGACTTTTGCAAAGATATAATGGTCGTAGTTATTGCTTTCTTCACACATTAAACTTCTGCTAGGTGTGTGAATCACTACTACATTCTACCTTTCTTCAGTTGTGTGTTCTTTTTTTGGACTGAGTGTGCAACTGTCTTGACTTCCTCAGAATTTTCTAAAACATTATTATTAAACTACAGTGAGTCTTTTATGTCCTTAATCCACTTAGTTGGCACATACTTCTCCAGTGTTTCATATACAACACATGTAAATTTTGCCCATAATGTCAAATGCACTGGAATTGAATGAAGTCCATCCATTGTCTAAATGGATTGCTAAAAACTGCTTATCAGCTCTTTTGAGGAAAAACACTCTTATAGCCTTTTGGCCAATTTATTAATGTTGATATCCATTGTCGCATGATGACATCAATATCACTACACCGGCATTTTTGATAAGGTCAGGAGTATATATAGCTGTAAGGTCCAAAATATTTCCACAGTTTGTGGGCTGTAGATTAAGCTTCTCAAGACAGTATTCAGAAAATTTGTTCAACAGTGATTAACAAAACTGCTTGTCTGTATTATCTGCAATGAAACCATAGACTTCACAATCTTTACCTAGTAGGTTAAAGTGACCTCCACCTGATATTGCACGGTCCAGGTAACTTCTGCTACTGAGTGTAGACATTCCTTCACTGTCTCTATGTTAATAGAATATATTAGTGCTTTTTTCCATTCAGTTAAAAAAAATCAGTTAAATATTTCCTCTCAAGCTTAAAAGGACCCACTTAGAATCCTAGTTCTAAAATTTTTTATAATGATAGTACTGACCTACAGGGAATTTCATAGGAGAGAACACAGATGGATGCAAATGGCACAAGCTGTTATGTGTGAAACATTTTCAATGACCCCAGCCCCTTCCCGATCAATCATTCCTGCCTAAAAATGACATTCAAGACTATTTGCAGATAAGAGCGGAAACTTTTTCTGTTGTAATACATACTTCATGCCTTGCTGTTAATCACGTCAGTCCTAAAATGATACTGGTAATACCTGTAGCAGCAAAGACTCATAATTAAAATATAATCTGTAATCTTTAAGTTTATTAGTTTATTTTTCTGAAAAATTTGCCCAGGCACAATACAGCTTGTGCATGCTGTTCTCTGTTTATAAGCAACTTCAAATTGCCTAATCTACTATCAAGATACTGTAAGCTGCTTGAGAGGTATGAGATATACCCAAGATACCTTAAGTACTATCCTTTATTGTGGATACTATCCCTTCTGCAGGAAGTACAGAGTCTACAACTAGTCACCCACTTGACTAAAATAGTGTGTCAATTGTAGGTCTGGAGCATCCTGTACAATGGAGATAGGGGTCAGGAAGAACTTAGCGGGAAACTAAGTGAGTGAGACTAACTTCACCTTTTTGGAAATCTGCTGAGTCATGTGTGAAGGGGTGGCAAACACAAAAGGTAGGGTATGTATTAATCATCAGCAGTTCAAACATACACCAAATAATGGTTCCCCATAGGGAAATCGAAGCAAGTGATAGGAAGGGAAACCAGGTGTACTTAGTGTGTATTCCTATAGGACTCAATATGTTGAAATCCTATTATGGCAGCCAAGGACAGAATATGGTGCAACCAATCATCAAATGTGGCGCACTTTGGGACGAATGATTCCTCTTGTATGTATTCTAAGGTCATACATTCATCATACTGGTGACAGGCAGAGGAAAAGCTTAAAAACAAAACTAGAAAACCTGCAATTTTTTCCCCAGAAAGACTGCAGATCTCTAATTTTGAGTGGAAAGGAAGGAACCAAAAACTATGATGGTTTTGGAAAAAGCTAGACTGTGAATTCCTTGAATTGTGGCATAAATTTGAGAACTATAAGGTTCTTAAGTACAGTATACATGCAGAGGCTGCAACCCAAGCGGATGTCTTCATGTGGGGTGCAAACATTTAGATCAGAGCACTCTCCATTCAGTCCACTCCAGTTCATGATAACTGTAGGAAACCCAGAAGTATCAGCATAAGATTCAAATAAATTCCCCTCTCCTACAGGGAACAGTGTCAAAATCCCAGCTGTTAATTGCAAGAGCAAGCATAGTGTCAGAATTTGAAGCACCCCTGAAAAATGTGTAGCACACACAATACTAGGTGCAGAAAGGTAATTAAAAACCTGAGAATGACTAAGAAGAATTTGTGATAAAGTTAAGAGTATATCAAAATAATAGATTAACAGGAAACTGAGGTGTATTTGGAAGTATATTTGTTGCAGTGGACAAGAAATGCAAATCTACTAAGATGGTAATTGAACCTGCAAGTGAGGTGGTTTGGGCAAGAGACAATATTAGGGGTGGGTGTAAAATTATAACTGGATCCTTCTACCAACCATTTGCCTCACCTTCTCACATACTCAAAAACTTGGGAGAAAACTTTTGTTCACTAGAATGTAAGTAACCTACCTATAAAGTTATCATTGTAGGAGACAAAAATCATCTTTTAAATCTCTGGAATAATTAGTTTCATAAGCAACATACATGACAAGACATTCTGTGAAACAATACTCTTCTCTGAAAACTACCTAGAACAAATGTTTTAGAAACACACTCCTGGTGGAAATATACTATAATATTAAATGTCATTGAAGACAGTTAATGGCTACGAAAATGTCCACATCAAAACTGGTACCAGTGACCATGAGGCAGTTGTATCAACAATGATTACCAACTTAAAATGAGTAACTAAAATAAGATTAATGTGTTAGTGAATTAGATAATGAAGCAGTAGTGCCATACTAAATGAGGAATTTGACTTTGTTAACTTAGGACAGACACATCTAGAGGAAGTAGAGCTCAAGCTTAAAATAATAGTCAAACATGTAATGGAAGATATGTACCCAGTAGATCGTTCATGAAGGTTAGATAATGAAGCAGTAGTGCTGTAGTAGATTCTTAAAGGTCAAGGATTCCTACTGCATATCAATTCAGTAGTATCAATCACGGTACAATCACTACAACGGAACTTCTTAAGAAACAGAGTATACTGCATAATAGGTATAAAGCAAACATAGGGCCATAGGAAAATGCTGAATACTACACAACTGGAAGCAAAAGAACACTGTGAGAAGCCATTAGTGATTACCATAGCAGAATTTCTTTTTTAATGATCTTTCACACAACCCAAAGAAATTGTCATTGTATATAGAGGCTGTTAATGGCACCAATGTTAAGAGTCATATCACTAACTTATGAAACAGGAATTCAAACTGAGAGTAGCTAATAAAAAGCAGAAATGTTAAACTCAGTTTTCAAATGTCCCTTAACAAAAGTAAACACAGGAATATTGCCGCCTTAATTGATTCATTGTACCACTTAATGATGAGGGAAATAAATATTTGTTTTAGTCTGTATGACTTTGAATATTTACAGTTCAAAAATGGAGTTTACAATAGAGTACAAAATTGATTCTTTAAGGTCTAGGATTCCTACTGCACATCAACTCAATAGTATTAGTCTTACAGAACTTGCTAATTGCAAAGACTTACAACAGTTATAACATGTGGTTCCTGATAAGGATTAGCAGCCTTTTCAGTAGTTACAGAGGCAACAGTTTGGATGACTGACTGAGCTGGCCTTGTAACATCAGTTAATGTGGCTTTGCCACACAGTTACTGTGAATGGCTGAAAGTAACGGGAAACTACAGCCATTACTTTTCCTGAGGACATGGGACACTACTGTATAAATATATTATGTGGTATCCTCTCGGGTATAATATTCTGGAGGTAAAATAGTCCCCCATTCAGATCTCCAGGTGGGGACTACTCAGGAGGATGTCGTCATAAGGGAAGACAACACTGGCATTCTACAGATTGGAGCGTGGAATGTTAGAGCCCTTAATCAGGTAGGGAGATTAGAAAATTTGAAAAGAAAAATGGACAGGTTGAAGTTAGACATAGTCGGGGTTAGTGAAGTTCGGTGAAAAGAGGAACAGGATTTCTGGTCTGGTGAATACAGGATTATAAATACAAAATCAGTTGGAGGTGTTACAGGAGTAGGACTGATAATGAATATGAAAATAGGAATGCATGTAAACTACTTTGAGCAGATCAGTGATAGCATTATTGTAGTCAAGTTAGATACGATGCCAACACCTACAACAGTAGTGCAGGTTTATATGTCAACTAGCCCTGCAGATGATGAGGAAATCAAATAAATGTTGAGGAGGTAATGGAAATTATTCAGACAGTTATGGGAGAGGAAAACTTAATTGTTATGGGAGACTGGAATTCGGTAGTAGGAAAAGGAAAGGGAGGGAAGATAGTAGGTGAAAATAGTCTGGGCTAAAGGAATGAAAGAGGAAGCTGCATGGTAGGATTTTGCACAGAACATAATTTAGTTATAACAAAATACCTAGTAAGAATCACGAAAGAATGTTCTATATGTGGAAGAGACCAGGAGACACCGCGCGGTACCAGATAGATTTTATAATGGTAAGACGTAAATTTCATAACCAGGTTTTAAACTGTAAGACATATCCAGGGGCAGATATAGACTCTGACGATATCTTATTGGTCATGAATTGTAGGCTGAAACTGACAAACTACAGAAAGGTAGGCAAATAAGGAGATCAGGCCTGGATAAATTGAACGAACCAAAAGTTCTATAGAATTTCAGAGGGAGATTTAGGCAACAGTTGATAGAAATGGGGAGGAAATAAAACAGTAGAAGAGGAATGGGTAGCAGTGAGAGATGAAATAGTGAAGGCAGCAGAGGAAGCAACTTAATTGATGAAAGGAGAAAATATAAAAATGCAGTAAATGAAACAGGCAAAATGGAGTACAAACAACTACAAAATGAGATTGACAGGAAGTGCAAAATAGCTAAGCAGAAGTGGCAAGAAGGCAAATGAAATCTGCAAAGGATTTATAAAGAGGGGGAAAATAAAAAACATATGGAGACAAGAAAAACAGCTATATGAAATCAAGAACTCAGATGGAAAACCAGTTCTTAGCAAAGAAGGCAAAGTTGAAAGGTGGAAAGAATATATAGAGGGGCTCTATAAAGGAAATGAACTTAGAGACAATATTTTAGGAAGGGAAGAAGAAGTAGATGAAGATGAAATAGGAGATGAATAGGAGATGAATTTGACAAAGCACTGAAAGCTCTAAATCGAAACAAGGCCCCTGGAGTAGATGACATTCCCTCAGAGCTACTGAAGTCTCTGGGAGAACCAGCCATGACAAAATTATTTCACCTGGTGTGTAAGCTGTATGAGACAGGCGAAATGCCCTCAGACTTTAAGAAAAATGTAATAATCCCCATTCCGAAGAAGGCGGGTGCAGACAGATGTGAAAATAACAGAACCATCAGTTTAATAAGTCATGGTTGCAAACAATAACACGAATTATTTACAGAAGGATGTAAAAGTTGGTAGAAGCCGATGTCAGATAAGAGCTGTTTGGATTCAGAAGAAATGTAGGAACACGGAAGGCAATACTCACTTTACGGCTTATTTTGGAAGACAGGTTAAGGAAAGACAAACCTATATTTCTAGCTTTCATAGATTTGGAGAAAGCTTATGACAATGTTGATTGTAAGACACTCTTTCAAATTCTGAAGCAAGCAGGAGTAAAATATAAGGAAATTTATTTACAACTTGTACAAAAACCAGACAGCAGTTGTTAGAGCTGGAGGGGATGAAAGTGATGCAGTGGTTAGGAGGGGAGTAAGACAGAGTTGTAGCCTTTATCCAATGTTATTCAATTTGTACACTGAGCAAGCTATAAAGGAAAGCAAGGAGAAATTTGGAGAAAGATTTGAAGTTCAGGGTGAAGAAATAAAAACATTGAATTTTGCAGATGACATTGTAATTCTCTCAAAGACAGCATAGGACCTGGAAGAGTAGTTGAACGGAATAGACCGTGTGTTGAAAGATGAATATAAGATGAACATTAACAAGGGCAAAATGAGAGTAATGGAGTGCAGTCTAAGAAAATCAGACGATGCGGAAGGAATTAGATTAGGTAACAAAACAATAAAGGTGGTAGACGAATTTTGTTACTTGGGCAGTAAAATTATATGCAATGGTCACAGTACAGAGGATATAAAATTTAGAATGGAACTGGGAAGAAAAGTATTTTTGAAAAAGAGAAATTTGTTAACATTGATTATTAATTTATGCATAAGGAAGTCCTTTCTGAAGGCATTTTTGTAGAGTTTTGCATTGTATGGGAGTGAAATTTGGATGATAAACAGTGTGGACAGGAAGAAGATAGAGGCTTTTGAAATGTGGTGCTACAGAAGAATAATGAAGATTAGGTGGGCTGATCGCATAACTAATGAGGAGGTACTGAACAGAATTGGGCAGAAAGGAATTTCTGGCATACCTTGATTAAAAGAAGGGATTGATTGGTAGGAAACATACTTGGACATCAAGAAATCGTGAATTTAGCATTGGAGGAAAGTGTTTGGGGTAAAAACTGCAGAGGAAGAGCAAGAGATGAATACAGTAAGCAGATTCAAATGGATGTAGATTGCCGTTCTTATGAGGAGATGAAGAGGCTTGCTCAGGATAGAGTAGGGTGGAGAGCTGCATTAAACCAAGTCTCCGCACTGAAGACCGCAACAACAACAGTTATCATTCAATATTTCAGAAGAAATTAATGATCTGAAAGATGATGACAGCAAAAGAAAAATTAAGCTTTTGTAATAACTTCACAATTCAAAAATATAAAATTTTTGCCAATACTTTTGAGAAGGATAGGTTGCTAACCACCACAGATACACCTCAATGAGCCGTAGAAAGGCACACATCACAGATTACAACTTTAAGCTTTTGGCTGATATAGCCTTTGTTGGGCAGAAACACACACACACACACACACACACACAACCACCACCACCACCACCACCACCACCACCATCTACAGCCTGAGGAAGGCCGTAACAGCCAAAAGCTTTAAAGTTGTAATCTGTGATGCGTGCCTTTCTGGAGCTCTTCGAGATGTCTCTGTCGTGTATAACAACCTATCCTTCTCAAAAATATTGCTAAATCCTTCTGGGATTTTCTATTGTTTTAAATTATTGCCACATATTTATGAGCTGCAACTGTTGCGATGCATTTATTGATAAAGAGATAGGGAAACAAAATCAGTTATTTCACATTTTTTTCATTATAAAGACTATTGTAATGTTAGAAAATATTTGATCCATAGAGAAAACATGATTGCAAAAAAGAAAGTAAATCAACAATAGAGTTCCACATCCTTTCGACCATGAGGTCATTATAGACAAAGCATAAGTTCAAGTGATGCAGGATGGGAATTAAGATCATGTATATTCTTCTCAAATAAACAACCCACTTTAAGAAAACCATGGAAAACTTAAATAAGGATGTGATTCTTCAGTTTCTCCCGGCGTAATTGACAATCAAAATATCCACGGGTGTACTGCCGGTCTATAGTGTCCAACGGGTCCATTGGACACTATAGACAGGCAGTACACCCGTGGATATTTTGATTGTTAAATAAGGATGTCTGGATGGGGATCTGAATCCCACTCTTTGAATACAAATTCTGCAGGTAAAGGATTGTACTATTTCACACTGTCTATTGGTTTCAAGACTGAATAATAAATCAATTTGTTTTGTACCAGCACAATTAAACATATTTTGTTAGATATTAAAATTTTATTTGTGGTTAGTACATTTTATCAGTGTCCCAGAAATGTGGCAACAAATTTTGAGTTAATCTATAGAGTGCCTTAAGTGAAAACCTGAGGATAGGAAGCCATGACCAGAAACTTCATTCAAGAGCACTATAGAGGGTTGAATTAAGAATGCTGCGCCTGACAATAAGGCCACCATTTCAGAAGCCAATGTGACTTCTCACACTAATGGACTACAATCAAAACTTCTTGAAGTGTACCTGTCAGCATTCTAGACAGATTCTGCACCATCCAACACCAAATGGTTTGCTTAGTGGTAGACATTGGCACCTATAACTTCAACGGATCTGATTTGTTAACAAATCTGAAGATGAGCAGCTGTCCTGAAACCAGTCATGTTACAGAAAATAAAAGCAATATGCAGGTAGATATTCAAGAATTTTATTCTTATGACAATCACAGAAAATCCCTCAAGACTCGTAAGTCGAGTTTTGATAAAGAAGCACTATGTTCAGAAGGTAAATATCACTGTTTTCTTTGTGAATGGACAAACATGAAACCATGAAAACGCTATGGGTAATAAGTACTGACATTACCTGCATTACAACTAATCAATGCATCAGTGAGTCAAAACAATAAATCTGCAATTGTTGAGCTTGGCTTAGTGGAAAAGCACATGTTTGATTCTGAAAGGAAGTATGTCACCTGTTCAATATTTGCTTTCTGGGACAAATTTTAAGAAGACAATCAAAATACAAATGTTGGTGAATCTTTGTTACTTGAGGAAAGGGTTACACCCTCAGCATAGCTTGGCAACCAAATTTTGAATCAAGAACAAAAGAAGCAGCAGCCTGCATACATAAGGCAATACCGATCATGAGGGGCGAGCTATTTAAATGATTGACTTGTGAGCTGTTAAACTGGTCTGAAGAGGCCAATGTAATATTTAAATGATTGCCGTCATTACTTTTGCAGAGAGACTGTTTTACATTTGCACTACACCAGAAGATGAAATAAGATGACAACTTTCCTGAAATGTCATGCACACACTGCAATCTTATACGATAGGAAACATATCAAGATTTTATTGCATAAGCCATAATTTTTTTTTATTTCTTCCCCCCCCCCCCCCCCCTCTCCACCCTCTAGAGAAATTGCAGCCTCATTAACATTCATCTATTTCACCAATGAAAGATTTTAGTGTACATTTTATTTACTCCACTTTCAGGCAAAGTACTTGAATTCTGCTCCATTTGGTGCCATGGTGGTCCTTCTGTAATTTGCATGCTACTGACTACCTAAATTTTGTTAATTAACAACTGCTTGCTACTCGGCTCACCCCCCCGCCCCCCCCCCTTTTTTTTTTTTTTTTTTTTTTTTTTTTTTTTTGGCACTATCACTCACCGACAATAATATGATTGATATTATTGCAAGTTGTCAACGCTTCTTGGTAAATTATTTGAAGTGAATACTTTTCATGCTTGCACTGGGAAGAAACAACAAGCACTGCTTTGAACTGGGATACCTAGTCATGTGACCAAGTTAGTTGCTACTGCAGGTGGGCATTACAAAATTAACTAAAAGCCATGTCCACATAAAGGAATAAACATTATGAGATAAAAAAAAAATGTACTAGACTACTGGAAAAATTTGAGTTCTATTTATCGGTATTTAATCAAAAATCCACTTTTGGAAATGTATGGTACTAATAAGTCATTCAGTGACTAAGGAAACTATCCAAAGCCAAACATCAACAAAATAAATGTACATATTATTTTATAGCTTGAGCAGTTCAATGATTCACAAGATCAGTTGCAGGGCCCTTCATGTCAAATATAAAAGCACAGTGTAAATTGTAGATAGGTGAATTTAGACTGATCATAAAATTTCAGCAATAAAATTACAGCAAAAAATGATAAAAATCATATGTAAATCAAAATAAGAAAAGAAAGAGAAAACGTGATGAATAAAAGTGATAGACTCATTTAACCATATTTAAATATATCAAGTAGATATTTAATATTGATATTCTGTCACCAGTGTGGTAGTTCAGATTTTTGTAGATTAAAGACGCAGTTAATAAAAGACTAACATAATAACAAGGAAGAAACCTAAATAAATACCTGATCTCCTGATTGCAATAAGAGAATGCATGAAAGAAAAAGAAAGTGAAAGAAAACAGTTTATTATTACTAATTTTGTCATTGATTCCAATAAAGAATGCAACACCTTTCCCTCTCTCTCTCTCTTCTTCTTTTTTTTTTTTTTTTTTTTTTTTTTTTTTTTTTTTTTTTTTTTTTTTTTTTTTTTTTTTGCATCACTGAATAGAATCAATAAACAATTTGGTCCAAACATGTATTCATATTGTACAGCATGTTGAGTGGAACTGAATAACTTTTATTACTGGAATATCATAAGTCAATAATTTAGGATAGATAATAACTCACCATAGACGATCACTGAGCTGCAGACAGTCACATAGAATAGCCAGTCACATTCACACAACTTTAGATTTTCAGTCACAGCCACAGATGGTGGTCATGCATGCTTGAGTTATGTCTGGGTGATTGTGTGAACGTATGTGTTACCTTTTTCTGATGAAGGCTGTGGCCAAAATTTAAAGTTGTGTGACTGTGATAGTCTATTCTATGTGGCTGCCTGTGGTTCAGTGATCGACTTTACAGTGGACTGCTATCTATCCTCTATTACTGACATTCTAACCTGGACTTTCCCTTGTTTGAAAATCATTAAAATAATGACTGGAACATGAAGTGGGCCAACCCACTGAATATTCCAAATGAAAACTCACAGTATGCCATGGTAAAGAAGGACAGAGACTGTATTTATATTAGCTCTATGTCTACATTAATTACTATGTTTCTCCAATTTATAGCAACATAAAAACTGTGTAATTTGTTTACTGTCATATTATGACAAAAAGGTAATAAGTTCAACTCTTAAAAGCAATGATATTTCAGTTATAATACACAGGCAGAGTAATCATACAGCATTATAGTACTACAGGAAACAAAGCAAAAATTAGAGACAAATCATATTATAGTACACAAATCTTAAACAATTAAGTTATTAATTGTATAAGATGTTTTCATTAGTTTTTGTAAAGGAAATTATTAAATGTATTTCACAAAATGTATAATGGTTTTGATCACTTATAATAAGACAACTTACTCATATTTGAGTGTTGTACAAACAGAAAAAAATTATATAATTATACTGGTTTACAGTGATTATCACTATTTGTTTAGATAGATGACCCAGTTTCGATTCATCTGGGCATCATCTTCTGATCTATATCATGATCTTAAAAGAAATTGCTGATAGTGTCTATCATAAAGTACAGCATTACATTTGTCTTCCGATGACAACCAAGTATAGATTCATAGTACCAAATTGGTTGTTACTGGAAGACAAATGTAATGCTGCACTTTAAACCACTATCAACAATTTCTTTTATGATCATGAAAGAGATCAGAAGATGATGCCCAGATGCATCTAAACCAGTCATTTATCAAAATAAATAGCAATCTTGGCTGTAAACTAATGTAAACATATTCCAGACTACCCCCTCCCCCACCCAACAAACCCATGTGATCCATATTTTACTACACTTTATTAAAATCCAGATATCATATCCAACATATTAATCAAGATTCCATTAATATGTACTATTATTTACCTAATGAATATCCAAGAATGATTTAAAAAGAATGTGTACTGCATTTATGTCATTGACACCTAAAGGAAGTTCTGATAAATTATCACAATTAACTATCACTGCAGAACACATTTTGAATAAATGAACTGCAAGATAAAACTGGGAATAGAATGTAGTCTACAATGTGCAAAATGTAAAATGACTCAAAACTTCAAGCGCAGATACCCAACAAACGACTAAAACATATTACAGTACAGACATTTAAACAAAGAAGAATGTTCTTTCTTCTAATTTGTTAATTTGAAGAAAAAAAAATAGAATGTAACATGTTGCAAAAGTATTCCCGAAATGGTTGATATATGAGCACACAGTTTTCATCTGCAAAGCAGTTCCAGCTGCAATGTATTGTTCACATACATGTTAGAAGTTATGGTCTAGTAGAAAACTACTGTCCAATGATCTGTGCTGCACTAATAACACTCCATTCTCCTGATCTCACATCACACAGAGATTCCTATTGTAACTGGTAGCATAATACAGTAGATGCAAACAGGCTTCATCAGAAAAAGGGAGACTTCAGGATCACACACAAACATTAATAACCATTAACAGTACTGATAATGAGCTAGAACACCTGAATTTGTCAGTTTATGCACATTACTGCATTATATGACGTCTGTTCAAAAAATTCTGGAACTTTGTCCACAATATTTTTCTACACTTACCTTTTACTTATTCTGCATAGTCTTCTTCAACATAGCCTTCTCCAAAACTGATACACAGTTCCCAATGTTGCTTCCTTTTCTGGAAGCAGTCTTGGTACAGATGTTGATTGTGCAAAGTGCTGTGTGTGAATTTTCTTTAATCTCATCTATCACTGCAAATCTTTGTCCTTTCAAAATGGTTATTATCTTTGGAAATAATAAAGTTCACAGAGATCAGTTATGATTCTCTTCACACATTGGTGGTCTTTCTAATCTTGACTCATGAGCCATGACATGAACTTGGTGAGAACACAACGCATTCCCAAGGTTCTGTATCAGGACTTTATAACAGGATGCAACTGAAATATTTCATTATTCTTCAATCTCTCAGGCAGACATCAACATTAGTAGACATTGAAGAGTGATCTGAATGAGAGACATCTTTAAGTTCCGTTTGGCAAGTTCTGAAATGCATGAACCATTTGTCACACTGATTATGGCAGTCATCACCATGGGCTTCCTTCACAATTTGGTGTGTTTCTGTAAACGTTTTCTGAAGATTCGCACAAACTTTAATCCAGACACATTACTCCTCTAGCTCTGCCATTTGAAAATTTGCAAACTGTGCAATACAATGTTCCACTCGATACAACAATGAACAATAACTAACAGACAAACAATAATAAAACTTCCGAGAGTTACACATTCAATGTAGGTGCATACAGGGATGCCAACTGCATTTCACTCCAACAGTTGATTGGCATGAAATTACAAATGTCCCAGAATTTTTTGAACATATCTCATTTCCATTTTGAGTTTCTGTACAGATGTTTAATCAGATGCTACTGACACACTAGTGTGCAAAATGGCACAATAATTTTCACAAATATCTTTCAATCACTGCTTCCAAACAATTTCGCTAGTCGATAACTGAACACTAGGAATCAAAGCCTTAGGGATGAACCAGGTGTATTTAAGGATTGGAGCTTGTCTCCTCGGTATTGTAAATAAATGCTGGGTCATTTATGAAACACTGTGTTCCTTTAGAAAGTGTCACAAGGATTCACAAAATAAGACTGAGTGTAGTAGACCTACAGATCTGTAAAATGTGTGAATGATGTAAGTGATGATGGAATTAATAAAGAGCTATATGTAACAACACTAAATGATGCAATGCAGTTCAGGAGAGTGCCTCATTGACCGGCTCATCCATTGTCGTGACTGTTTCCTGTGATTACTACTTGTTTCAATGTGAGTAGTGGATTGAGAGTAGTTTTTAATTGTTTTGTAGAAGCGTAATTGACCTGAAAAATATAAGTCGTGGTTAGTTGTTGATAACACAAACCTTTGTTTCTGTTAGAAATGACACCTTATTCCACAGATTTGGTAGAATATATTGAAATCAGTAAACAGTTTGTACTAAGAATAGATATTTTGTCTGCTCTTATTACTAACAGTACTCTCCTACTGAGCAAATATAAAGCTTTTCTACTTTTGTTTATTGTTCATGGGATATTTCCATTCTTTGTTATAAAATTAGTTTTTGACTTCTCAATGTATACAATTTTAGGTTTTAAAATTGCTGTTAACTATAAGTGACTTGAAACAATCAAACAATTTTCATATAGTACACTTTTCTCATGCACTGCATGGAATGAAATTCATGTTTCAAGAAACTGCACTACATTTCTTAACAATGGTAGGAGCAAAGAGTACACAACATTCGATTCTACTTGCATGTCATTATAATTGCATAACTGTATAGTATTATTAACAGTTAGAAATTAAAACAGCAATGCTTCAATTGTTGACTGTGAATTATCTAATAGTGGAAATTCCAGGTTGGAATTCAACAATATAATGACGATAGTTTACAACTGACCACAAAGGCATACATCAAGCCATTACAGGCATAAAAGACTCTCGTACACATAGAATTCTAGCTTTTGGTCATTAGCTTTTGTCAGAAAATAAAAGTGTGGGTACCTAATAAATAAATAATGAATGGTACAGTACAGACACTTAAACCAAGAAGATTGTTCTTTCTTCTAATTTGTTAATTTGAAAGAAACATGGAAGGTAACACTAAAGTTGCAAAAGTATTCCTGAAATGGTTGATGTATGAGCACACAGTTTTAACCATGCAATGAAGTTCCAGTTGGAATACATTGTTCACATACATAAGTTATGGTCTAGTAGAAAACTAATGGTGTGAGGATTTGTGTTGCACTCATTACACTTCATTCTCCTGCTCTCACATCACAAAGAGATTCTTATTATAACTGATAACATAACCCATTAGGTGCAACCAGGCTTCATCAGAAATGGTAGACTTCAGGATCACACACAAACAACAATAAACATTAACAGTACAGATGATGAACTAGAGTACCTGAACTTGACAGCTGATGTACTATATGAAGTAATTATATATGAAGTCTGTTATATATAAAGTCTGTTCAAAAAATTATGGAACTTTGTTACACTTCACAGACACACAACTGTCATATTCGACCACCACACTCGGAATCACGCTCTATGGTGAGGGGATAAGATGACAGATGAGGAGAGGTGGTACAGAGCATGTAAGTATTATCATCATCATCATCATCATCATCATCATCATCATCATCATCAACAACAACAACAACAACAACAACAACAACAACAACAACATTAGAGACTGATTATGCGTTTAGCGTTCAGTCTGGAGCATAGTACCTCTAATAAAATTCCTCCATGATCCCCTATTCAATGCTAACATTGATGCCTCGTCTTTTACTTCAAAATCATTCTTCACCGAATCTAAGTACTTTCTTCTTGGTCTACCTCGACTCCTCTTACCCTCCGCTGACGAGCTCATGAGTCTCTTAGGTAACCTTGCTTCTCCCATGTATGTAACATGATCCCACCATCTCAGTCTGTTCGCTCTAACTACTTAATCTATGGTGTTCATTCCCAGCTTTTCTTTGATTTCCTCATTATGGACACCCTCCTGCCATTGTTCCCATCTATTGGTACCTGCAATCATTCTTGCTACTTTTATATCTGTAACCTCTATCTTATGAATAAGGTAACCTGTATCCACCCAACTTTCACTCCCATACAACGAAGTTGTGTGCGCCTCGGTTGCACAGTGGTAGAGTGCCAGAGTACAAATCCGAAGGTCGCGGGTTCGATCCCCGCCAGGTCCTAGGATTTTTATGTGTCATTTTCCACTTCTTTCACCTATGGCAGTATTGCTCATGTGAAAAATACCGAGTGGCACCGTGGTTCGGAACCCACGTTAAACTGTAGGTCTCCCTATAACTGGCTGGGTAAGTCAGTTTGAAGGTCGGAGGAAGGCAACGGCATACCACCTCTAAACAGGACCATGCCTAGTAAAGCACTGTGGTGTTCAAACCAATCTTCGGATTGTTGACTGCTTTACCTTTTACAACAAAGTTGGTCGAAAGATAGAGCTGTGCACCGCTAACTTAGTCTTGGTAATTACTTCCTTCTTGCAGAAGAGAGTAGATCTTAGCTGAGCACTCACTGCATTACCTTTGCTGCACCTCGATTCCAGTTCTTTCGCTATGTTGCCATCATGTGAGAAAATAAATCCCAGGTACTTGAAACTGTCTACTTGTTCTAACTTTGTTCCTCCTATTTGGCACTCAATCTGTTTGAATCTATTTCCCACAGACATTACTTTCGTTTTGGAGATGCTGATCTTCACATCATAATCCTTGCACCTCTGATTGAGCTCTGAAATTTTAGTTTGCAACCTTTCAATTGAATCGGCCATTACAACTAAGTCATCCGCATATGCGAGCCTGCTTATTTTGTTTTCGCCTATTTTAATCCCGTCCTGCCAGTCTACTGTTTTCAGCATATGATCCATGAATAGTATGATCAACAGTGGTGACAGGTTACAGCCTTGTCTTACCCCTGAAACTACCCTGAACCATGAGCTTAATTTGCCATCTACTCTAACTGCTGCTTGACAGTCTTTAATTGCCTGCAAAAGTTTGCCTCCTATACCATAATCTTGTAGCACTGACAGTAGCTTCCTCCTAGGGACACGGTCATAAGCCTTTTCCAGATCTATGAAACATAGATACAATTCCCTGTTCCACTCACAGCACTTCTCCATTACCTGCCGTAAGCTAAAGATCTGGTCCTGACAGCCTCTAAGAGGCCTAAACCCACACTGATTTTCATCTAACTTGTCCTCAATTAATACTCGCACTCTCCTTTCAACAATACCTGAGAATATTTTGCCTACAATGCTAATTAAACAGATACCTTGATAGTTGCTGCAATCTTTTCTGTTTCCATGTTTAAAAATTGGCATGATTACCGCTTTCGTCCAGTCAGACGGAACCTGTCCCAATTCCCACGCCTTCTCAATTATCCTGTGTAACCATTTGAGACCTGATATTCCACTGTATTTGATGAGTTCCGGCTTAATTTCATCCACCACAGCCGCTTTATTGCACTGTAATCTACTTACCATTTTCTCCACTTCCTCAAATGAGATCCTGTTTCCATCGTCGTTCCTATCCCATTCTACCTGAAAATCTGATACATCATTGAACGTTTCACCTACATTGAGCAATTCTTCAAAATATTCTCTCCATCTGCCCAAGGCATCTACAGGATTGACTAGCAGCTTTCCAGGCATGTGCAAAACACTTGTTAATTCCTTCTGCCCTCCCTTTCAAAGATTGCTAATTATGCTCCAAAATGGTTTTTCCACAGCTTGGCCCAGAGATTATAGCTTGTTCCAAAAGTCTTCCCATGATTTCTGCTTGGATTCTGCAATTATCCGTTTGGCTTTGTTTCTTTCTTCAACATAACTTTCTCTGTCTGCCTGATTTCTGAGGTCCGAGGCATTTTGCTCTGATTGTTGCCAGCATGATATTGAAGTACCTGGGAAGCAGGTTGCTAGCCTTACTTGCCCAAGGCCCCACTGGGTTTTACCCCTAATGGATGAGAGACTAACGGGTGGATTTGGTAGTCTTTGCCATCTGAGCACAAAGGTGGCCACGACTCAGAATATGTCCGAGATGCCCAACCTTTTTCCAAAGTAGCTGGTATCCCAACTGTCAGGACCACTTACTTGGCCACTCATACATTGCCCGTGGTTCATGAACTAGGACATGAATACAGGAACCCACACCATGAAGTAAGTATTAAATCGGTGAAAAAAATGCAGCTTAGGAATGGAGTGGAGAGACATGCAATGGGTAGTAAAACAAACACACACACCTCCTAATGGACAGCTGGTTAGTGATGTGCCAGTATAAAAAGCTGGGGAGTGATTTCAGCACAGTTGGAAGATTACATGGCTGCTTTCACAGGTGTCCAGGCCTTTAATTGGATAGCATAAGCCTGTGACAGGATTGGAATAGGAAGTGCTCTCCTCACTCCACTCCTAAGCTGCATCTTTTTCCACCCATTTAGTACTTACAAGCTCCATAATGCCATGATGAATTCATCTCCATCACCAACTTGAAACCTCCCTGCCCCCCACCCTCTCCTCTTATCCCCTCATCACAGAGCATGATTCAGAGTGTGGCTATGATAGATGAAGGTTGGGTGTCTGTGAAATGTGCCTGTGAGAGTCATGTCTTTCTGATGAAGACTAAGGGAGGAAAAATTGAGTTCTATATGTGTCTCTTTATGTGCCTTTTGCAGCTCTATGTGTGGCTTTGCTGTGAGTTGTAAACTATCATCTTTATCCTCTTAATGCTCAGTGTGTCATATTTGTCACACACCCAATTTATACGTGTAATGTAATGTTGATTTTAAAAGTGACAACTTAAAGGCCCACTGTGCCATATGCGGAACAGTTTTCAATCATCTACCACATTGTACTGAGGCCTGGTAGCAGTTTTGTCAACTACAGCTAGTGAGAAATTGCATCTTGTAAAAAAACATGCTGCTTATAGTCTCCAAGTTTGTAGATCTGTACTATGCAAAATCAAGGTAAGCCATTTTTTGTAAAATATTCTTTTGTTTACATAGTCTATTCAAAGTTAAATGAAGAATCTGTTTGTGGAACATGTTTATTTAATATTTTATGAGGTTTCTTTGGTTTGTGCCAGATTTGTCACAGTGGGCCTATACTACAAAACTGCCATTTTTTGGTATGTGCCATAAGTAGCACATCAAACACTGAAAAGTTACTACATTCAGTGCATACAATGCAGTTTACATTTATCAGATGTCACATTGTCGTCTAAGAAGACACCACAAAACAAATTCAGTTTCACCTCCTGATGAGAACGAAGATAGTTTCATGGATGACTCAGATGAGGACCCAGGTTACACACCTGACTGTGAAAGAAGGAAGAAGATAGCCTTATTTGGTGGTAGCTGAATTCTACTTTTTATTTCTAAATGTAACTTACCTAAATTAAAATGCAATAGTCGGCCATTATCAATATGTACTGTTACCAAAGACAAAATATAAGTTAGTGTAAATCTGTAATATTTGAATAACACAAAGTAACAATGGGTTTATTTTGTTTCAGAGTACTATGATGACACAGATGAAGATGAAAAGAGTGGCCCTACAACATCTATGGTTAAAGCCACAAGAAAGATAACCAGAAAAAAGCACTAATTTCGAGTGAAGTGAGCCATCTCGAACTGACTACTTCTAAGAATTTTTTGGTAAGGACCTTATAACTTCAATTGATAATCGAGAATCCCAACAAGCCTCTGAATACCTCAAAGAAGGAAGTTTATTGGCATATGTATTTATATGAGCTTTTATGATCTACCTAAGAGTAAGATGTGCTGGAATGGAAATGTAATGCCACGTACCAGATAGGAGGAACTGAAGTCAAATTTACACTTCAATAACAATGATCACATGCCTTCACAGAATAACCCCAATAGAGATAGGTTTTAAACAATCCAACCATTTATTTGACACTCTTCAAAATAAATTAAAATACCTTCCTATTGAGAAATCAGTGCTTTTTTGTTGATGAACAGATTGTGTCTTCCAAAGTTGCATTCACTAAAGCAATACAATCCAATGAAACACATAAGTAGGGATACAAATTGTTTGTCTTTGTGATGAAAAGGGCCTAATTTACAATTTTAAGGTCTACGTAGGTCGCCCTTCCTGACATTGTATCTAGCTCTATAGTTCCCCCCCCCCCCCCCCCCCGACTGATTGAACACCTACCTTACAATGATAACAAATTCTTAATTTGAGTACGTCTGCCTAGGTGTGTTTGCAACTGTGTTAATGTGTGGGTGTTGGTGTATTTGTTTACCTTCCTTTTCTTCCCCCAAGGTAAGTCTTTCCTCTCCCGGGATTGGAATGACTCCTTACCCCCTCCCTTAAAATCCTCATCATTTCCTTTTCCCTCTCCTTCCCTTCTGCCTGAAGAAGCAACTGGGTTGTGAAAGCTTACGTTTGTGTGTGTGTGTGTGTGTGTGTGTGTGTTTTATTTATTTGTGCTACTATAACCACCTGTGCTCCTTCGCCTGGTGAGTAATCTTCATCTATTTTTCATATAAATTCTTAATTTATTTTGACAATAGGTACACAGCATCAACTTTGTTATTGACTCTGTCAAATATTGGTTTCCAATCCCTAGGAATCATTTGATTACGATTCCCAGGTTTACAGTTTTCATCTGATAAAGAGATGAAAAACCAAGTGTGTGGTTCCAATGAGGAAAAAGAAACAAAAATTGAAGGGGTTAATATTAAGGCTGTAAAATTGATGGATAGTAGAGGGGTACGTCTTGCATCAACTTTTGAATCTGCTCTTCCTTTCAAGACTGTATAATGTTTTGACCAAACAAGTCATCATCAGATTGAGATCACTTGCCCTAGAATAGTTACATCATATAAACAATTCATGGCGGGGTGGACTTACTAGATGGTCTCATCAGCTATTACAGAATATCTCTAAGATCAAGAAAGTTTTATTTGAAATTTTTCTTTCGCTTCATTGACTTAGTTATTTTCAATGATTGGTTTCTCTTCCAATGAGACTGAAAAAGCAACAGTATTCATACTGAGGGAGTAATGGATCTGCTAAATTTGTGATGTGAAGTCACCGAGTCTCTTTACAACTTAGCAGCTGACCCAGCAAAAAGAGGAAGGCTATTAACAGACGAAGTAGACAAAGAAATTTCAAATAAAAGGAAGAAGGGCCCATGTGTTCAATATCCCTCTTCAGATTATTAGGAGACTTAGTGATGGACACTGGACACTTTGAAGCTAGACACAAGAACCCCTTCTGGAAGTAGAAATCATTTGTTATGTTCTAGAAATGCAAAATTCACTTGTGTCTCAATAAAGGAAAGAATTGCTTTGTGGATTTCCATTAGGAAAATATAACTACTGTATATCTGTTTTTAATTTTGGCCCACTTTAGGTTACAGTAGTAACACTAAAAGTGAGCCTTTGCTATTGCCTTTTGACAGATCGAAATTCAAATGAAAATAACAGCTTAACAGTTGATCTGACACGAAAAGTGAATAACCGAATTCGTAGAGGAAAAAATTTTCTACAACTTTACTCTCTTATGTTTCTTTTTTTTCCTAACTCTCAATGTTACAAAAATATTTGCAAAAATATTGGTAATTTGACACCGTCACTTGATGTTACATAAACCAGGCATTCGGAAATGTCATGTGACATTCCTTGCCCAGACCTCTCTCTGGCATATGCCATCTCGCTGCCTGCATTTCATGATTTCCTTATTATAACTTACGAACTGTCATTTCAAATCAATGGCACACTGAAGAATTAACAAAAACACATAGAATGATAAATTATAATCTAAGAGTCTAAAATGCCATATTAGCAGTTAACAACTGCCGTCAATAGTACGAGAATTAAGAAACAGTTATGTAATAGTCTGCCATAGTGTAGTGTGCAGTGCGTTAGGTTGTGATGCACATGGTCGGTAGTTCACAGCCCACTAATACCAAGTGTTCTGGGTACCATTATTAATTAAATAGTGCTATGTTCTGCAAATGTTTAGACTTGTGCATATGTAAGAGTGCTCCCTCTAAAATGTGTGTTTGTTCTATTTTGTGAACATGCCGTGAAATATGTAACAATGATTTTAACAATGCTCCCCTGAAACATATGTACGTAAAGTGGGTGGATACTGTAATAATGAATATTCTAAACAAAGTGCCGATACTGGTAGTTTCATATATCAACGAAGTCCTCGATTTCTATGGCAAGTGTCATTCCTTAATGAAACAGAAGGGAAGTGTATACATCACAATGAATTAAATTTGGGAGTGTGCAGATTACTCGAGTATATATGGTGTTTATATTTTATTATTTTTATTCAAAATGTTTGTAAAAACTAATAAAACTACAGGAAAATCTAAAGAGGGTCGTAAAACATGATTTTTTATGACATACAATTTTAAATAAATTGTCAGTATAAGAAGTGTACTATCAATTTACTTAAAACTAGTTCAATTACAATTATTTCCTGATGTGCCAAATTTGGCAGGTACCTAAAAAGCATTTAAAACATAAAATTAAAAATCTGAAAAAGTTACATGGCATCTAAACACCATTCTGAGTAACTTCCACAAAAAAAGAATACATTAAGAAGTTATATTGTTGATTAGGAATTAACTAATGATAGAATTTTCTGATTGGAATTCAAGAATATAATGAGGATAGTTATCAATTCACCACAAAGATGTTTGTCAAACTGCAACAGGCATATAAAAGAAGACATTTATTCAGTCATATCTTTTAGCCTTCGTCAGAAAAAAAAGTAAAGACACCATTCATGAAATCACACAGCCACACTTCACAGACACAATTGAATGGTTCTCTGTCTGTGAAGTGCACCTGTGTGTTTGTAAGAATGATGTTCTTTTATGATGAAGCCTAAGAGTGAAAGCTACAGTTGTGTGTGAATGAGTGTCTTTTCTTTTATGTGCCTGTCGCAGCTTGATCAACATCATGACTATGAATTACATGTTACAAGTAAATGAATAGACCTATGTAGTGACTCCCTTACATCCTTTTGATTATCATCTTCCTACATTTCTCTGAAAGGGCTACTTAAACAACTCATTGTGTCAATAAACCAGTTAAACTCAAAGTACATTTCCAACCAAAACACTACTGTTGCTATACAGACTGCACATGTACGTAAATAAATAAAAATATAAAATCCCACATGGAAAGTCTTACAATGGAAAGTATATGTCAGGATTCAATAACATAATGAGGACAGGTTACAACTCACCGCAAAGATGATCACTGAGCTCTAGATAGGTGCACAGAAAAGACAGTCCACAATCACACAACTTGGCTATCGCCCACAGCCTTTTCTCAGAAAAGAATAAGCACACATTCATACAATCACAAAAGTACACCTCACTCACATACAAATTCCCTCTCCAGTTGCTGTGTCTCAAGTTTCTCCCCCACTGTGAGAGCAACTTGGAGTAGAGTGGGGTGGGGTATGGGAGGGGGAGAGGAGGGGAGAACGGGAAGAACACACAGGGAAGGTGCATATAGAGACATCATCATTGCCTGATGTAGTGTGCAGGAACTAGAAAGGTGGAAAGAGATGCAGCTTTAGAATTCAGTGAGGGGAAACAAAACAGGGAGGTGAAGAGAAGAGGAAAATAGTGGAGACAGTGGGAAACAAGGCCAGATTGGAAATGATTTGGCCACCCTATCCTCATTCCTTCACAACATCCATATTTCACCTCTCCCGTCCATTTCACCTGATGTTTCTCAACTTGACTTGGCACCTTCCTGAATATTAATCTCGACATCACTGATGGCCGGCTAGAGCTCTGCATTTCGATGAAAACAACCGCTCGAGCGTTTCCCGTTTCGTACTGCTCCTCGACGGCTGGGGTAGGCCCACGCTGCGACACGGCTGCGGCCATCTAATGTAGCATTTGTGGCCGGTCGCCCTCCAGCTCTCAGTTATCGGCGCAACCGTTGAGCACTGCCGGGCGCTCGAGCGCTCTTGCAGTCTCGGCCGGTGACAGCGCAACCACCGAGCGCTCATCACTGCGGAATCACATTAGAAACCTACCTGGCTTTGAGCAACGCAATCAATATTAGTACAATGTATACGTGGCCGAGTTTACAGATACTCTGCACATAACGCACGATTAGACTACTGTATTACCGTTTGTCTACCGAACGGAACAAAATACTATATACAGAAATTACAGTTTTTAACGTTACAATTACTGGAAGACATGATCACATCAATGGTCGAAACTCCAGTAGTTTGCAAAATAGTTAAAAATGTTTAAATGTTTGTAAAGCTCATAGGACGTAACTTGCGGGGTCATGATTCCCTAAACTTACAACATCAAATGTAACATAAACAATTGTAGTATTTGGGTTATAGAACTGATAGTAAACAACGAAAGACATTTGTAAAAGAAATAAGTAAGTTGTTAATATGAAGCGGTGGTCTCTCATCACTGATATACATTAATGACTTTCCATTCTACGTTGATGAAGGTTAGTTCAAATGTTCAAATGTTTGTATAGCTTATGGGACTTAACTACGGGGTCATCAGTCCCTAAACTTACAAATTACTTATGAACTAGCTAACACTAAGGATGGCACAAACATCCATGCCCGAGTGGGGATTCGAACCCCCAACAGTAGTGGCCGTGCAGACCGTGACTGGAGCGCCTCAGTCCCCTTGGCCACCGCGGCCGGTGGTTAGTTCTTTTTTGCTGATGATACAAGTATCATTCAAATATCGAGAACTAACTGATGTAATCGTAAATAACGTCTTTCACAAAATTATTAAGTTGTTCTAACCAAACGGACTCTCATTAACTTTTGATAAAACACAGCATATACCGTTCCGTACAGTAAATGGAACAACTCCAGTGATAAATATAGACTTTGAACTGAAGTCTGTAGCTAAGGTAGACTTTTCGTTCATTTAGAAGGGAAACCAGAGTTTTTCAAAAATTTTAGATGTGTGAATTGATGAGAGATTAAACTTGAAGCAACACATTGATCGTCTGCTAAAATGTTTGGGTTCAGCTACATATCCTATTAGGGTTTTTGCAAAGTTTTGCGATAAGAATCTCAGTAAATTACTTTACTCCACCTATTTTCATTTACTGCTTTCGTATGGCATCATATTCTGAGGTAATTCACCATTGAGTAAAAAAGTATTCATTGCACAAAATCGTGTAATCAGAATAATTGCTGGAGCGGACCCAAGATCATCCTGGAGACACCTATTTAACGATTTAGATATCCTAACAGTTGCTTCAGAGTATATATATATTTCACTGATGAAATTTGTTGTTAATAATCCAATCCAGTTCAGGTTTGTAAATCTGTTGGACTCAACTGCTTGGTTATTAGTCCGTAGCTTGGAAACAGTTTAAACCAAGATAAACTAACCTAACGAGAACACAGACACCCATGCCTGAGAGGGGACCCGAACCCCAGATGGCGAACGGCCGTGCGCATCACACATGGCTAATCCGCCGCGGCAAACCCAGTTCAAAACTAATAGCAGTGTGCATAGGTATAACACCAGGAGAAAGGATGATATTACTATGCAGGGTTAAATCTCACTTTGGCACAGAAAGGGGTGAATTATGCTGCCACAAAAGTCTTCGGTCACCTATCAAACAGCATAAAAACCTGACAGATAGCTAACTAGCATTTAAAAATTTATTGAAAGAATAACTGAATGACAACTTCTTCTACTCAATGGATGAGTTTTTAGATATAAATTAGTAAAACTTAAAAAAAATAATAAAAAGAAAAAGAAAAATAATACAAAATATATTTGTGTCATATAACATTTTGTGTAATGTAATATCTTGTACAGACACCTTTTATTACACTGACAAGTTACACATTATTACGAAGTGTCGTATTCATGATCTACGGAACAAGTATTAATCTAAGAACTGTGACGAAGTGCAGCCCGCTGGCGCTGAGTCCGCCGGTTACTGGCGACCGGCCGAGCGTTCGGCGCGCTCGACCGAGCGCTGGCGATCGGTTGCCCGCGACCGGTAGAAGAGGACGCTCGGCCGCACACTCCCGAGAGCCAGAGGGGCGAGCGGGACTCGCCGGTAAAAATTGGACATAATGCAGACCTCTAGGCTCGGCCCACAACTCTGCTCACATTAAACAACTAACCACAACAGTACCATTTCTTCCACAGAAGAAAAAAATAATAAGCACACATACAGCCTAGAAACGATAGATGGGATACATTCAGTGATGAGAACTCCCTTGTTGAAGGTCCAGCAAACACCTTGACAGACCAGCTTTATTCCCCAGTGCTCGTCTGCATATGACCTCTTGTCGTGCCACATTCCCCCCTCCCCTCCCCCGGCCATCATATCTTCCCTTCACCCCCAATAACCAACTACAGAAGAATGACTTGCTTATCACCCAGTGCCAGCCCTGACAGGAATAAAGGAAGCACATCATTCATCAAGGCTTTGATTACTTTTCACTGCACCCTGAAATATGAGACATCTTCCTGAATACCTTCCCACCACTCCTAAAGTGGTGTTCTGTCATCCACTCAATATCCATAACTTCCTATTCCATTTCTACACCACCTCTGATCCAAACTCCTCACCACAGGGATCATATCCCTGAGAAGGACCCCACTGCAAGACTTAACCAACCGAACTATACACCAATTCCTACTCCAGTCCCATCACTTGCTTATACTACTCCATCGTGGCCAGGCTGCCTGTGAAAAAAGCCATGTGATTTACCAATTCTGCAACTGCACAGGGTAGATCACCCTGTGACGCAATATGCAGCTGAGCATAACAAGCTTGATTTCATCTGCTGTTTCACAACATGGAGCATCTGTACCCTCTTCTCCGACAGCAACTTTTGTGAACTGCACAGATGGGAGTAGTCCTTGCAGTACACTCACTGAACTTTAAATTAGCTAGGCCTCAATCTAAGGGAACCTACTGAATCCACACACCCTCAACAGTTTCCACTCCCTGTATCCTACACCCCAATGTTCTTCTCTCATTTCCTGTTGTCTACTACACTATTTCCCCCTTCTTTACACCCCCCCACCCCACTACATTCCAAGCAGTCATCAGTCCCCTGTTCCTAGCTAAAATATCAGGACAGGTAAGAAAATAAAATCTTGCACTCAACACCCAGAAGGAAAACCCAAAAGGGGTACATATTGACAATGAACATGATACTGACAACACAAAAGAAGATGTTTTTGTTGTTGCTGGTTGACTGTTTTAGGAGTACAAAACTGTGAAGGTCATCAGTCCCCCATTCTATCACTGGGCAGCACAAGAAAAGGCATAAATGTGGGAAAACAAACCACAGTTTAAAATAACAAAGGGGAGGAAACTCCCACTCAGTCAGTAAAATGACAATCTACAAGAGAGAGCACATAATGAGATTATCACACAGGAACACCAAACAAGGAAAGGAAATAAAACAACAAAGCCCATGTCTGTAGTTAACTGCCCATGAGATTAAAAAGAGGAAGCGTCAACCACGTGGCAATACAAGGAAACCTCCAATTGAAGGACACAAGACAAGAGTAACAGAGATCATGGACTGAAGTGAAGCTTCACACAGATCTGTGTATTCCAAAGCTTATAAACCCAAAGCCGCAACACCGACCGGAGATCAGAAGACAGGACGGCTGATCTCCAAAATTGGCTGATCAACAGCCTGTCTTGCAAGCCTGTCAGCACATTCATTGCCGAGGATACCAACATGACCCAGAGGCCAGTGGAACACCACTGATCGAATGGATCGGTCAAGGGCAGATAGGGTCTCTTGTATTCCTAACATCAGGGGAGAATGCAGGTGTCGCTAATCCAGAGCTCAAAGACTACTCAGGGAGTCACTGCAGATAAGGAAAGACTCACCTGAGCAGGACTGGACATGCTCAAGAGCTCAGAAAATGACCACCAGGTCCACAGTATGAACACTGCAACCATACCTCAGAGAGTGCTGTTCAACATGGTTGCTATGAACATATGCAAAACTAACATGGCTCTCAACCAGTGAACCATCCTTGTAGACCAGACGATATCCAGGGAATACAACTATGACAGCGAAGAATGGACAACTTTGAACCTCAGGGGAAAATGAGTATTTGAGTCGATGGGACAAATTCAGACGAGTATGTGGCTTTGGCAGACACCACAGAGGTGTATGTGCACGGGATTATGCTGGCTCTCTGCTGAGATGTGTTCAGCATTTCACTATGGATATTATCAGGCCCAAGAGCCATGTTGGGACATTGTGTAAGAGCACAGAGGAACTCTCACTCACTAAAAGGAGTGTTATTTGTCTCAGAACGGCAGGTGGTAAAGGAGAGGGGTCGGCATTCTACCTACTCCTTTAATGTATGGAAGGCCGATGGGTAATTCTGAGAGGCAGAGGCACAAGGGTAATGTTCAGAAAACATCTTGGCAAGTGTGGCTGTGCCTGAACATATAGCTTCATTCATCCCAGGGATACTTACTGGCGACTGGTATCCCTTTAATCACCTGATTTTGCTCCAGACCTGTGAGGGGAAGGAACCTGACCCAATAATGGAGACTTCCCTCTCCCAACACTCCTGTTTACGTCTTTTAATTAATTACACAGGTCGACAAATTTTGACTTTTTGTCTGGGGTTTGCATGAAAATATGAATTTCTGACTAAATTGACCCTGCTGGTCACAAATCTGCAGCCTGTTTCTCTGTAGCACGTCAGGTTTTTGCACCACCAGTATCATCATCATATTCACCATTGTCTAACTCTGCGCCCAATGAAATTGGAAAGCAATTACAGGACAATGGAAACGAAATGGAACAGTAAAGTGGTTAAAAAAGAATTGGCAGAAAAGCATATGAATTATAAATGTTCATTCACTATGTTCTTTCATCCCACTGTCAGATTTTGCCTCTTAGGCCACTCTCTCCTACTCCAATGCTCATGATAAGCTCTACTGTCCCAGTCACACATATAGCAAGACATCTTAGTGTACCCTGCTTGCTGACGAAGAAGAATGCCAATCACTTTAAAGTCACCACACACAAGCCACTGGTGTTCTTCGTACTTCACATTTTGTAGAAGTATTTTCATGGTATTGTATGTCTCTTTTAAATGTACTGAATACGCAGTTGGATCCTAGGTCATTTCCAGTATGTAGTAACACTGCTTTCAAACTTTGCTTTGAAGAATCTCTAAACAATCTTCATTCCTTACTCTGATACTTCTAAGCTCCTATTTTCATCACTAATCTGGCGATGTCTTTGCAGAACACCATTAAACCATCTTCAACAAAAAATTCCCTGAAATCTTTATCACGATTTCTGTACAATGAATATGATATACCATGTGCAAGTAAGTTATTTTCACTGAGACGTCATCCAAGTAGTTGTGCTGCATCTTTTGAGAGTCCTACGTCTTTCACCAAATTGTCAAGTTCTGTTTGCGTAAGAGTTTTTGGGCTACTATCGGTACCACACTCAGAATAGTCGGATTCACTGCTTTCTTGACTTACATCTGGTTCAGAGAAATTCAAGAGAATCCACTGATGTTGGTGGAGAGGGGATTGGTAGCCCTGGGCCATGAGGAACAGGTCTAATTGCCGAATCTAAGTTTGGATACGATATGTTTTTCATGTTTCTTCTGTTGTATCCCGTTACATTCGTCATACAGAAGTAACAGTCATCAACATGATTCTTTTGTTCACGCCATACCATAGGAATTGCGAAATTCAAGTACTTGATTTTACCTTCATTCCATTTCCTTAACTGCTCCACACATGTATGGCACACAATGTGTGGAGCAAATGACTTGTCCTGATCGCCGAGCTTCATGCCGAAATATGCAAAATATGACTTCTGCACAAATTTTGTTATTTGTCAACGTCTTGCACGTATCATATAATTTCCACAGATATAACAAAATGTATTTGGGCTATTCACACACTGCCTTCCTGACATTTTAACACGCCTTCAGTGAAATACCACCCCTCACAACAAAGCGCGAAAGCACCTTCTTGTAGCTGTAGCACTCACTCACTGATTTCTGTGGCGATAATGGAACGTCAGCTCCAAGCTCATTAGCCCCCTCTGCCTCACCCTCACACAAAAAATGCAGCGTTGCCACATTTCTGTAGTTGTGGACACTGCATAACTTAGATTTCGCAGCCAATGGTAGGTCTGGAGGGGGGTAGCTTTGCAGAAAAAACTGAGGGT
Source organism: Locusta migratoria (assembly GCA_026315105.1). Lineage (NCBI taxonomy): Eukaryota > Metazoa > Arthropoda > Insecta > Orthoptera > Acrididae > Locusta > Locusta migratoria. The sequence goes on along the minus strand of CM048744.1, from coordinate 729,004,409 downwards.
GATGGAAAGAAACTGATATGATTTTCATATTCAGGGGTGCAAATTTAGTAAAGAACACCACTTACTTTCCAAACCCCAGAATGCATGTCGACCTGTGTTAGCGGACACAAGCTCAGAACCATTTAAAACTGATGAGATGCTCCAGAGAGGGATGCCACTTGCATTGCTGTAGGGCCTGCCTGTGGTCTTTAATGGCCTCAGCAACATCGGTTGACCACCATGGCACTGTCTTCCACCTGGGAACGAGGAATTGAGCTTTTGTAGCAGAAACAATGGATTGGGTTACACTCTCAACCACCACTTCATCGTGTCAAGCGGGGGAAGACCAACAATCGTGCACATGGGCAGATACCTGGGCACTGACACTGTGGGAGTGACAGAAAAATTGGAAAGTGGTCATTGCCACACAAGTCATTGTGTGCTCTCCAGTGGACAAATTGTGGAAGGCTGTGGCTGCAGAATTAAATCAATGGCTGAGAATGTGCCATGCATCACAGTAAAATGTGTGGGGGCACCAGTATTTAAGAGATAGAGGTCAAGTTGAGAGAGTAAGTTCTCAACAACTCTGCCATGGCCAGAAATCATGGCACCACCTCACAAGGGACTATGGGCATTAAAGTCACCCAATAGTAAGAAAGGTGGTGGGAGTTGAGATATAAGTGCAGCCACAACTTTCAGGGATACATCATTCATCTGGAGTCAGATAGAGACTACAGACAGTAATCTCCTGTATTGTCCTTCCCTGACAGCCCTGCTTCTAATGGTGTTTGAAGGAGTACAGGTTCACCATGAACAGAAGTAAGGACATTGACACACACTCCACCTGAGACCCTGTTATATGTGCTATGATTACAATAATATCCCCCACAGGCAAAGGTCTGCATTGTTGGAAACCAGATTTCCTGAAGGACAATGCAGAGAGCAGGTGTAATGCTTAAAATTTGTCGTAGCTCAGCAAAGTGGTGAAAAACTGCCACAATTCCACTGGAGGATGACTCTTTCAAATAGCTGGAAAGAAATGAATGAATTGAGGAGGCTGATTATGCCTCAGCATCACGTGCGTCCACCCATTGAGGTGTTTCTGCTTTGAGATCCATTGTTTCTAAAGCAACCCAAAGAGCTAAGTCCTCAGCAGATGCAAGGCTCTACACCTCGTCCTCAGAAGCTGAGGTGGATGGTGGTAGAGGTGGTGTGGAAGCCATCAGGGTGTCTTTTATCTTGTTTTTCTTGTCTGTCTTCTTCCTATCCCTCTTGTCCCTCTGACACTTCGCCAATGAGGACTTCTCGCACTCAGTCAAAGGGACTGAGGAAGTGCGAGACGCCCTGCATCCAGCAGCTTGCTGCTTTGCCTGCCGCTGGCTAGTGTCAATATCAACATTGGCAAAACCCTGTGAAGGGAGTGTCCCCATTGGCCCCTTCCGAATGAGGGAAACTGAAGAAAGTGGACGTTTCTGCAACAGAGGGATGGGAGCTGTTTCCGAAGCAATTGCCTTGGTAGCAGAAGGACTAAGGGGGCCCCCAAACGCTGTGGGATCAGGCGTAGGTTAGTGGTCCTGGGGACCCACAGAAAATAATATAGTGGGGAACACAGCCACCACCAGAGAGGGTGGTGATGACGTGACTGTTGCGAAAGAGGTGGTCATTTTTACCATGTTTAGTCGCTCAAATTTCTTCCTTGCCTCAGTGTATGTCAACAGGTCCAGGGTCTTATATTCAATAATTTTCTGTTCCTGATGAAGAATGGTGCATTTCGACAAGCAGGGAGGATGGTCCTGGCCACAATTCACACAGATGGGAGGCAGTGTACTACAAGGAGTGTCTGGATGTGCTGGACATCCACAGTCCCTACTTGTAGCTCCGGAATTACAACAAGAGGACGTGGTTGAATTTCCAGCCTATGAAGAATCTCATAGAGGGAGGAATATAAGGTTTCACATCACAGCAGTAAACCATCATCTTGATCTTTTCAGGCAACGTCTTACCCTCAAAGGCAAAAGTGAAGGCCCTGGTGGCAACCCCATTATCATTTGGACCCCTATAGACACGCCAGATGAAAGTGGCCGTGGTACAGACGAGATATTGTGGGACATATGGTTCAGCCTGGTTTGTGGCCCTATGTTCCCCCCCATGGCATGGCCAGGGAGGGGAATGATTGGGGGTGGGGGGTTATATTCTGTAGTGTTGAACTTTCCTCACTTTGAGACAGTGGTTGTACATCCGCCAATGTAACCCGACTTAGGTCTCTTCATTGCAGGTCATCCACCCCAATGCCACCTACTCTGATCAAGGGCTCTCCTCACCAGCACCACCCACCTGCTGCAAGAGTCACCTGGTGGGATGACCATTGCCAGGAGTCCAGATACCCCACAGAGATGAGCAGCTACTCCTTGGCTTTCATGAAGAGGTAACCAGCTCTGGCATCAGTAGTGTGATCCCTATGTTATCATGGGGCTACATACAAAAGGGTACATGACATCCCCACCAAAACGGTCTTGCTACTGTGCAGGATTTCGGGTTCTAATTGAACCATTATATTAAGGGTGCATGTGGTGACATTGAAAAATGGCTGCAACTCACGCATCTCAGCCTGTGATCTCACCCTTGCTCCTGCCAAAGGGCTAGAGAGGCTGTGGTTACAAGCCCATTCCATTATGGGTACCTAAATTGGAATTGCACAGGAAATATATGGTGCACCATATAAGGAGTCCCTCCACAAATGACTCACACTGCAGAAGAATTTGGAGATTTTGGAGGTCAAACCCACAGGGGGGGGGGGGGGCAATTTTTAATGACTAAAACAAGTGGAGACTCCTTTTAGTTGCCTCTTATGACAGGCAGGAATACCATGTACCTATTCTTACCCATGAAACTGCAGGAAGGCAAAGAAACAAATGGAAGAGATTGAGTATTGAACTGAACTAAAACTTTCCAGCAGAATACAGTGGCTGGCTGACAACAAACTTAATAGGGGATGAGTCAGCCACTTCTGCACAGACTAAAAAGTGACCGTTGAAAACAAAGACATAAGTCGTAAAAGTGACAATATATGAAAATTCTTGAGGGATGGAGATCTGAAAGCTCAGGCAAAGGTACCCAGCACTAACAGAATAATAAAAGCCAACTGCATGAATAACACCTAAAACACAGTCAGCCTTGCAGCCATTGTCAGCTAAAATTACAGGAAGCATAGTAGGCAGATTGAAGGACTGCCGTAAGGTGGCTAGAAGCGGACAGTTCAACAGGATGTGGACCACAGTCAAGAAAGTGCCACAGCAACACTGTGGTGGGTCCTCTCGATAAAGAAGATGGCCATGTGTCAACCAGGTGTGTCCAATACGCAGGCGAAAAAAGACAACTTTCTCCCTATGTGACACCCTCAATGACACCCTCATGTGGCAGTAGAGAGCTTGACCATGTGGAGCTTATTTGGTTCAGTCGAGACATCCCATGCAAAGCTACAAAGCCCAAGGACCTTTGATTCAACTGTGATCCGAGATCCCTTTCTGGAAGGCCAAACTCCTAGAGCTAAATATTGGTGGCCTACTTGGCCAACTGGTCGATGCATTAATGGCCTGGTACACCAATGTGTCCAAATGAAGGCAACAGAATGTCCTGACTTGCCAAAGGTTAAGACAGCATCTTGAATAGACCGCACCACAAGATGTTTGGAAAATACTGGTCAAGGGCTTGCAAGCCACTCTGGGAGCCACTACAGATGACAAACAATCCCCCGGGCAATATCAGAGATGTTCGAGAGCTTGGAGATTAGAAACAAGCTCAATGGTAAAGACGCTACTACCACAAGGTAAGGGTCGCTGTAAGATATGGAAACCTTGGACAAAGGCATACACAGCATGGCCATATACCAGAGGACCAACTGTGTAAATAATGTCCACACCATGGTATGATTCAAGGAGTGCCTGGAGCTGGTGACAGAGATTCAGCAGTGTTACTGAAATTTGGGGGGTTCACACGACAAGTCCAACTTTGGTGTGACGTCACGAGTGCTGGACTGCTGTGCAAATCGCTATCAACTTTTTTATATAGTTTTAGGATTAATATAATTATTTTAACTGTTATTTGTGATAATATTTAATCTAGAGGTGTTATAGTAGAGGATCGTCAGTCACTTTAGCGTTTGTTGTGCTGTATTTGCTTTGAGTGGTGTTATTTGTGTCTGCGTGTGTGCCGGCATTGACGTCTTAGTGCTTTGTTTATATCTGGTGGCTAGTGGTTCCAGCTGTAGCAGTCTCCAAAAGATAAGTTCCAATAAGTGTTTGTGTATTGTAGTTAAATTATTAACATTAGTAGATTTCAGGGGGTTTTATCATGCTAGTTATTTATTAAATTTAGTACTTTTCAACCGGTATCTTCTTGCTGTTTTTAACATAATTGTGGTTTGGAAACTTTCCACTACAGTATTTGATAACTCTTGTGCTCTCCCTGTGTTTAGTTAGTTTATTAGTGATAGTTGAACGTTTACTTGTTTATACAAGCAATAGTGTAAAGTTTTTGTGGTGGTGTTATTTTCTCTTTTTTGATACTAGTAGTTGTAGTATTAGTTGTTGTTGTTACTTGATTTGTAGAGTCTGAGATTTGTTGCTGGCTGTAGTTAAGGTACTTCCTCGTTCTTTTGTAGAAACATAACTTACATAACGTAGACATGTAGTTTTTCTTAACAAATAATTGTAAAAATTTACCATGTGTGAAAAGTGTGGGCTCTGTCGTAGGGTCGTGCATAGTGGGCTGCAGTGTGGGATTTGTAGTAAGTATTTTCATGGGGGGAAATGCATTGGGGAAGCAAGTGAGCATTGTGGTGAGGTTCTCTCCTGGAATTGTAGGATCTGCAGCAGGAATAAGATGATAGATGAGGAGCAGGAGCATTTGATCTGCACCCTTCAGATACAGCTGAAAAACTGCTGAAAAGGAACTAGGTAGGCTGAGGAAGGGAAAGGGGAGGCTGGGGAATGGGAACTGACAGTTGGCAAGAAGGTAGCTAGGAGAAGGTATTCATATAGCTTCGTGTTGCAAGTTGCAAATAGGTCACAGTTGAGTGGAGATGAACCTCCTGTAGCTGTAGGAAGTATGCAGCAAACCTCAGCTGTTAGGAAGCCGAAATTTGTAGAGAGGTCTCTTAGGAAGAAGGAGATTCTGCTGATAGGCAGTTCTCATGGCAGAGGTGTTGGCCAACAGTTGCAGGAAGTACTTGGGAGTGAGTACCAGGTCACCAGCATAGTGAAGCCTAGTGCAGGGTTAGTTCAGGTTACTTGTAACATAGGAGACTTTTGTAGTAATTCCTCAAAAGAGGACCTAGTATTTACAGTGGGTGGGACCAAGAATAGTCTTGATAGGTACGGGGAGTATGATATAGGTGGTGATCTGGAAAGGATAGCAGCTCAAACTGGTGGCACGAATGTGCATTTCGTGCAGCTGTTTCAGCATCATGATAGCCCTTGTCTTAATACAGCTGTCAGGCATATTAACATGGGGCTTGAGGAGGCGCTGATGACGGAGGGCATGGATCACATTGCAGTGATGCTAGTTGAGAATAGCCAAAGATTGGATTTCACTAGGCACGGTCTACACCTCAATAGGTATGGGAAGGGGAGGGGAGGTTGGCAAAGTTCATCGGTGACAGTGTAGTAGGGGATGGTGGTGTCACTCATGGAAAAATTCCTGTAGTAGTTGGTGTTATGGCTGCACTTTTTTTAGACTGAGGACAGCTGATAGGTATTCCTGCTTAAAAGAAGTCCCTCTAAGAAAGAAACCACTTTTGACAAAGTCTAAGAATCTAAGTAATAAGGAAATTACTAATTTTCATCAAAATATACAGGGTATCAGAGATAAAGTTAATCCTCGATCGGGCATGCCCAATTTTTTAACGCCAGCAGGCGCACGGGGTTCTCCATACCACACTTGAATTTCGTGCTATTACGATTGAATTTTTGTATCTTTTAATTGCTATCACTTGTAATATAATTGTGTGAAATGTTAGCTGTGGATTATATAATTTTATTAAGTGAATATACACTCATGTTAATGTATTATATTTATTGAAATTAAAATTCATTATCTGCCAGCATTCTCAGCCAGTACTATTCATATGTGCTACATAACACGTCAACAAAACATTGAAATTCGAAACACATCCCAAATCAACACATCTATGTCATTTCACTGTCACTACCACTACCACAAGCTTCACAGGTGTAGGTAACTTGCAGGCAAACCTGTTGCATGAAGAACAAGTTATAGTAGTTGGGACATCTTTGGCTCAGCCGCACAAAAAACATCGCCCACATTTCTTGCTCTGGGATTTATTTCGAGATTTGTCTTTTATTTCACACGAGTTGTGGTACTTGGAAAAAAAGACCTTGATTGCAGATAGAAGTGACTTCATTTTAGCTCTTTCGGAAAGCTGAGGCCTCATCATTGAATCAACCAATTTTTTCAGAAATATACATCTGTGTTGTTTCAGATTACCTTCCTTTGAAAAATATAGCACTTGAGCATCGATGCCTGCTGTATTCAACAGTGCATAGCATGCAGCCATTGGCCACCATCTTGTATGACGAGCAACGCCGTATGCATTACATAACTGATCCACAGTATCAACTCCTCCTTTAGTCTTATTGTAATCTTTTATTATCTGAGGTTTTTTGGTTTCATTATCCAAAGCTGAGGTGCCATGCATTGTTGATAAGAGTATTACTGATTTATTTTTCTTTGGAACATAAGATATTAGAGTAATGTTTTTCTGGAATACAAATAGTGAGGATCCCACTTGCCATCTTTTGTTAGCCTAGAATTCACTAGGTATTTCTCTCTCTCTCTCTCTCTCTCTCTCTCTCTCTCCCTCCCCTTTTTTTCCCCTAAAGTATCTATGCAGGTGAAATACCTCTCAAGGAGATCCACTGCTAGAGGATAACTAGTGTACCAGTTATCAAATGTGATATTTCTGTTTGAACCTTCAGTATCCCAAATCAGACATTTCACAATGTCACTTGGTTTATTAGACACCAGGTAAGGCCCATCCTCCTGTTTGCCACAATAAATTTCAAAATTGGTTGTGTAATAAGTCTGAGCATCGCACAGGGCAAAATTTTTTATCCCATACTTTGCTGGCTTGTTTGGTATATACTGTATGAAGCTACATCTTCCACAGAAAGGCTCTAATTTTTCGTCAACTGTCACGAAACTACCTAGGTTACACATATCTCTACAGTTGACTACATTTTTTTTATAAATGGGAGCACAGCTAATTTATCAGTCTTTCTTCTTCGGCTTTTGATTCTTTGTTATCAAAGCATAGTGCTCGAAGCAGAAACAGAAAACGCCGGTGACTCATACATGCTCTCAAAATTTCTATACCTGTGCCATCTGAGTTCCATAGTTCGATTACATTGGTATGGCTACCTTTCTTCGTACCTATGAGATACAAACAACCAAGTAAGGCCATTATTTCAAATCTCCATGTACCTTTGGCATCCCTGTCATGCGAATATTGCACAGCGTCACCTTGTTTTCGAATGTACCTGTTAGTATGTGCAACAATGTCATCCACCATGTCATTATCTATTATTTTATTGAAAGCAGAAATTTCATCACTGACATCACTGGCAGCACATTTCAGACCAGGCTGTACATGCACAATGTTTTTACTGGAAACCTTGCTTTTTTTTTTTTTTTAAGTCACTTTTCCTCCAATTACAGACACCATCCCTACCGACAAAATAATCACGTTTCTAGATCTGTTCATAAATCGCTTACATCGCTAACACAGTCTTGATCAGAATCACTGTCATGCAGATTATCCTCTACAACTTCTCTCTCTTCATCAGTTTCCCCACTTTCTATGGCTTCTTAACTGGATAATTCATCCAAAATTTTCATCACATCTTCAGGAGTCATGGTCCTAAATGGGTAAACCAAATCTATGGTTACACTTACGTGACCAGAGGTGTGGGGGTACAGTATACCCCGGCAGTGACTTCTTCACAACAACAAAGAATAACTAGTTGTATTTCACACGACACAGAACGTCGTTCCCTCCATTTAATAAACAACACAACAATAAGAGAAAAGCTAGCGGGGGAAGTCGTGTTTTGTCAGACAGCGCTACCACACCTAGAAAACAAAAAGTGGTGTACTTTATACCCCAGCGCACCCGCTCGAGGGTTAATGAACTGCTTATTGATGTTGATTCTGACATTATTGGTATTTCAGAGCACTTTTTAAGTAATGTGACAATTCAGAAACTTCCTTTGCCAGGATACAGATTAGCTGCCTTCTTCTCTAGGAGTTCCTTGCAGTGTGGGGGAGAGGCCATGTATGCTAAAAACGATTTTTCATCAGAGTCAATCGATTTTTCTAAACACTGCACAGAAAAGATATTTGAATGTTGTGCAGGAGTTGTTAATGTTAATGAAACTAAACTAGTAATTGTTGTTATTTATAAGTTCCCTGACTCTGACGCTAAAATCTTTCTGTCCAAGCTGGAATTGGTTCTGGGTTCACTTTATAGGAAGTATAAAAATTTAGTTGAGTGTGGAGATTTCAACATTAATTGTGTAGGTGATAGCTCAAGGAAAAGTCAGCTGTTAGATCTATTTAATTCCTATAACATGATGGAAACAGTATTTTTTCCAACAAGAGTGCAAGGAAATAGCAGTTCTACCACTGACAATATTTTTGTTCATTCTTCATTATTAGAGGAGCACTTTGTCAGCAGATTAGTAAATAGCCTATCAGACCACGATGCCCACATTTTAATTCTAAAAAGTATTTGTTCTCAAACAAATGTTAAACATAATTATCAACTACTCAGAAAAGTTAATCCAGTTGCAATTGAGACCTTTTAAAGCCTAATTAAGGAACAAGAATGGCAGGATGTTTATAGTGCTGATAATGCAGATGATAAATATAATGCTTTCCTGAACACATTTCTTATGCTGTTTGAAAGATGCTTTCTGCTAGAACGCTCAAAACAGGGTACTTCCAGTAAAAGGCAGCCAGGATGGCTGACAAGGGGGATAAGAGTATCATGTAGAATAAAGTGGGAATTGTATTAAAATATTAGAAGCAGTCAGAATGAAGATGCAGTAGCTCATAACAAACAGTACTGTAAGGTTCTGAAAAATGTCATTAAGAATGCAAAAAGTGTGTGGTGTGCAAAAAGAATAGCAAACTCTTGGGATAATATAGGGATAATGTAGACAACTAGAGACCTATTTTTATGCTATCTGTTTTTTCTAAGGTTATTGAAAAGGCTGTATATTCAAGATTAATTGATCATTTCAGTTCAGATAATTTGTTGTCAAACATGCAGTTTAGTTTTAGAAGTGGTTTAACGACTGAAAATGCTATATTTTCGTTTGTCTGTGAGGCACTTGATGGGTTAAATAAAATGCTATGGACATTAGGCATCTTCTTTGATTTAACAAAAGCGTTTGATTGTGTTGATCACAAAATATTGTTGCACAAGTTGGAACATTATGGAATAAAAGGAGTAGCTCACAACTGGTTCACCTCTTACTTTAATAACATATAACAAAAGGTAATTCTCCACAGTGTTGAAAATGGCAATGACGTACAATTGCAATGGGGCACAATTAAGTGTGAGGTGCCCCAGGGTTCAATTTTGGGACCGTTACTGTTTCTTATTTATATAAATGATCTGATTTCGAGTATAACAAGTGATTGTAAAATATTTTTGTTTGCTTATGATACCAGCTTGGTAGTGAAGGATGTTGTTTGTAATATTGATGCAGTATCAAATAATGCAGTTCAAGAGATAAGTTCATGGCCTGTAGAAAATAAGTTTATCTTAAATCACAGTAAAACTCAGTTTTTACAATTTCTAACACATAATTTGACAAAAGCTGACATTTTGATTCCACATAATGGGCATATGATAAGTGAGACTGAACAGTTAAAATTTCTAGGTGTTCAGATAGACAGTAAGCTGTCGTGGAAAGCCCAAGTTCAAGATCTTGTTCCAAAACTAAATTCTGCTATATTTACCATTAGAACAATATCTGAATTAAGTGATTTTTCAACACAAAAAGTAGTTTACTGTGCTTACTTTCACTCACTCATGACATATGGTGTTATATTTTGGAGAACTCGACTGAAACAAAAAGGATATTTTTGGCTCAGAAATGGGCAGTTCGAGCAACATGTGGTGTAAGTTCAAGAACGTCATGTCAACCCCTTTTCAGTAGTCTGGGAATTTTGACACTGGCATCATAATATGTTTTTTTTCTTTAATGGCGTTTGTTGTTAATAATATCAGTTTATTCCCATGAGTTAGTAGCTTTCACTCCGTGAATACTAGACAGAAGTTGAATCTAAATTTGCATCACACCATCTTGACACTAGTGCAGAAAGGTGTGCAGTATTCTGCACCATCCATTTTCAATAAGCTGCCACAAGAACTAAAGAATCTTAGCTCTAACCCACACACTTTCAAATCTAAACTGAAGAGTTACCTCAAGGCTCACTCCTTTTATTCTGCCGAGGAACGCCTATAAAAGGTAAACAATTAAGCTAATTATTTTTTTTATTGATTCCTTTCACTTTGTCTTTTCTATTACCATTCTTGTCTTAAACTTCATGTATTGACCTGTTCCATGACCATGGAATCTTACTCCTCAATTAGGTCCTGCGGAACATAAAACCTCATTATTATTATTATTATTAAGCTTCAAGGGAGAAATGCATTACAGAGGGGTATGGAAAGGGTAGTAAAAAATGGGATAGCAAGGAAGGGATTCAAGTGATGAGAGAAGGGAACGGGCATGAACCACGATCGGGAGACGAGACCTGGACCACTGCGTGGGGACTGGAGTGCAGCAGTTTGAAATATAAGTGGGATGAAGCATGGACACGGGTAACATACGACACTAACAGCTGTTGCCAGCGGAACCACAGGTGGCTGGGGGAGGGGGGTGGTACCCCATCTTCAGCAAGGATGCTTGTCTTTGGACTTGAGCAAAAAGCCCCCATTGATAAACGTGCACTACTATGTAGAACTGGGTCCAAGACTCACAACACAGATGGAGCTGCTAAATCATACACCAGGCTCCCATAGTCAAGGTGTGATTGAATGAGGGATTTATAGAGCTGCAAGGGTGTTGGACGGGCAGCTCCCCAGACAGTGTGCCTAAGTCAGCGCAGTATATTTAGGGATCGCCAGTACCTTTGCTTGAGCTGACAAAGGTGTGGCTTGAGATGGCACCCAAGTGAGCTGGTTGTCAAAGAGCATGCCGAGAAAGTGATGCAGCTCTTCGACATGAAGCAGTTCTTCAGCCAAGTAGAGCTCTGGGTCGAAGTGAACAGCCTGACAATGGCAGAAGTGTATAACCCATGTTTTTGGTGCAGAGAAATGGAAACCATGGGCTAAGGCCATGACTGCGCCTTTTGAATGGCTCCCTAGAGATGCCTTTCACTGACACCAATGCCAGCAGAACTAAAATATAAAACAAAGTCATCAGCAAACAAAGAAGAAATTGATGAATCCACTGCCACATCAAGACCATTAATTGCAATTAAAAATAGAGGTACACTATGGACAGAAACCTGTGGGACATGTTCTCCTTAACTTGGGATGAACTCGGGGAGGTACCAGCCCTAACACGAAAAGAATGATGGGAAGAAAAATTCTGAATAAAGATCAACAGTTGACCCCATAAGCCCTCATCGTACAACACAGCGAGTATATGGTGGCTCCAGGTGGTATCATTATGCCTTCTGAAGGTCGAAAAAGACTGCAACATGGTGGTCATTCCTATAAAAAGCTGTACGGATGACAGATTCCAGTGACAGTTTGTCAATAGCGGAGCAACCCTCATGAAAGACCCATTGTTGTGGGGCCAGGAGAGCTTTATCTTCAAACATACACATGAGCCACTGACTCACCATACATTCAAAGAGATAGCAGAGAAGGTTGGTGAGGTTGATTGGGTGGTAATTGTCAGACACCAGCAGATCTGATCCAGGTTTCAACTCCGGGATGATGATGATGCTTTGCTGTCATTGTGATGGGAAAACCCTCTTTGCCCATGGACGGTTAAACAAGGTGAGAAGCTGGTGTTGAAACTCTTGAAATGTGACAGAGGAACTGGCTGTGAATTCTATCTGACCCTAGAGAGACAATGTAGCAGGGGCAATCTGGAACACACACTCACTGAACTGGTCACTGTAGAGTCCAGACGGTGTGTGTGAAATGATAACTGCTGCTACTCGACTTGAAAGTCGAGGGAGTGGAAGTCCTGACTTAAGGTTGCAGTCGCAGAGCAATGTGCATAGTGCTCTGCCATGTGCTCGGTGATAGCAGCTGGATCAGTTCAGAGAATACCCTGGATGTTGAGAGATGGGATTCTTGTCGGTGGGCGGTATCTGAAAAGGCACCGTACTTGTGACCATGCCCAAGAAGGGGAGGTGCAAGAGCTGATAGTGGCTACATACCTCTCCCAGAAATACTACTTACTCTGCGGGATCAAACACTGAGCAGGTGCATGGATATGTTTGAAAGCTTTCAGGTTCTCTATGAAGGGTGGTACCAGTGGTGCAGTAGCGCTCACTAACGTTCCCAGATGACCTCAGCGATCTCCGGTGTCCACCAATACAATGACTTGTGTTGAGGGGAAGCAGTGGCGTTTAGAACAGTTGCCTCGGTGGTGGAAACAATAGTGTGAATCACTTGTTGCACTGCAATAACAATATTGGGTTCTAGTGGAGCACCAAATATATCAGCTGAGGTGTAAGATGGCCAATCAGCCCTATGGAGAGACAATCATGGCAAACACTGTGTAGGTTGATACTAGAGGAGTGACAGAAAGATCGGGAAACAGTAGCTGCCACATAGGTCGTCATGGTCCCTCCAATTAAGATGTGGCTGAAGGCTTGGGCTACAAACAGACAGGTCTATGGATGAGTATGTGCCTCGTGCCATGCAAAAATGCTTAGGAGCACTAGTGTTCGAAAGGTCAAACATCTTCCTGTGACGGGTATCAACGTCCCTACCGCATCCTGTGGTCTGCGTTGCTCTCCTACAATGGGAGGTGGGCATTTAAGTCCTCCAATACGAGAAACAGTGGGGGAAGTTGGGAGACCAAAACAACAAAGTCAGAGATATGACCTCATCTGGGGAAAGGTAAAGGCAACAAATGGTGAATTCCAACATTGCCCGGATTCTGACAGCCACTGCCTCGAGAGCCGTGTTGAGATGTACAGGGGCACTGGGGACAGTGGCGAGGACACACAGACAGACACCGCCATATACCCTGTCATAGATGGATCGATTTTAAGGTAGCCCCAACAGTTGTGATCCATTGGGCAGAAAACCATGGCTAAACACAGTGTGGGGTAGAGACACAGTAATTGTTACAGCTCAGCTAGATGGCAAAGAAAACAGTGGCAATTTCACTGAACAATTACATTTTCTCTAAGCTGAAAGGCCATGACAAATAAAAAAAAACAGGTTATTCCATGGGAACACCTGCTGCCAATTGCTCAGAATCTGCAGAATCGAGAACTGTAAGTTTTGGAGGTTCAGTTATGGTGAGAGCCTCAGAAGATGCGAGGATCTCCACCTAATCTTCAGAAACAGAAGATGTAAGAGGGTGTGGTGGAGCAATTGAAGATTTTTTTCCCTCGGTTTCTTCTTCTTTCCTTCTCACTGGCCTTTTGGTTTTAACTGCTGGGAGGGCTTCTTTGGAGTGGCATCAAGAACTGACGAAGAGCCGGAAGCCCTTTGACCAGCAGTTGTGGATCCTTCAGGCATTGGCTGGGATCCTCTGGTGCACTCTGAGAAACCTCGCAAGGGAGTGACCCAAAGGACCCATTCTGATAGAGAGGAGCCAAAGGAGGCAGTTGCTTCTCCAGAGCTTGGGGGGGGGGGGGGGGGGGGGGGCACCCCAACAGTTGGGAGGACGTTGCCCCCACAGCACGAGTTGGTGCAGTGGATAAAGGAACGCCCCCACCCATCGAGGGGGCAGTGGACATTGATGGTCCCTAGGACCCACAGGAGGAGTCAATACTTTGGTAGTAGTCATACCCAAAGAGAGTGGGTATGGTCCCAAATCAGCAAAAGATGTATTACTGCATACCGGGTGTAGCCGCTCATACTTCTTTCTTGCCTCAGTATATGTTAGTTGGTCCAGTGTCTTGATCTCCATTATTTTATGCTCGTCATGTAAAATAGTACAGTCCGGCAAGCAAGGATGATGGTACTGCCAAATGCACTGGTGGTGACCCTGTGGTCTTTCGGTTCCCTATGGATTCACCAAACAAAGATCACAGATGAGAGGTGGGGTGCATAAAGGGTATGGGTGCAATGGCTGCCCACATGCCCTTCTTGTGGGACTGGAAGTGCATCAGAATGACATATGACCAAATTGCCAGCAATTGAAGCATTTCTTATGGGAAGTGACATATGGTCTTACATCACACTAGTATATCGTATCCGTAACCTTCTCCGGCAGTGTATCACCTTTGAAGGCCAGGATGAAGGCAATGGTGGCAACCCTGTGGTCTTTCAGTCCCCTATGGATTCACCAAACAAAGATCACAGAGATCACGGTGGTAAGTAAGACCCTGGACCATGTTGAATATCTTGTGGAGTGTGACACTGATGGGAATATCACCCATCTAGTCAGAGACAAGTAATGCCTTTGACAGGGCTGGTGATGCCTTTGATCGGGCTGGAGAAAGACATCAGCTCGCCTTACTTGTCATCAAGGTGGTTTACAAAGAATTGTGGCTTGTTGGACAAGAAAGAATCCCCATCAGTAGGTGAACAAACCATGAATTGGGGTGGGTGCATCAGAGATCTATGGAGTGCCCTGTGTTCCTCACAAGGCATAGCCAGGGAAAGGAATGACTATGGGTCATATGCTGTCTTATCATAAACTGTTCTCCACACTTAAAAACAGCAGTTTAACATCTGCCTACATAATTACCTCATTTCATCTCATTCCTAAAAGCAGCCAGGGAAATAAAAGTCCACCCATGCAGTGCCCCACTTGCCACAGTAAGCCGAACAACTGAGGTGTGTCAGGTTCTCCAGAGGTTGGTCATTAGTGACTGTCTCACCTCAAGAGCCATGCATCTCCTCGACATATAGCACACCTTGAGATTGAAAGGTTTCTTATAGAGGTTTCTACCATTGTAGTGAACTGGGCGATTAAGCCAAGATCCCTGGGCTCTATAACACACAATGTTCCACCCTCCAGCATATGGTGGTCTCTGAGGCACACAACAGCTTGCAGTATGGAGGACTGTTGGTATGACACAGCCCCAGCTCAGGGACCTGGGTTCACCAAACCCATACTCAGCAAATTAATGCTGAGATCCCTGAGGGGATTTCCATCACCCTAGTACCTGCTTGCACCATCAGGCAGCATTGATCTCTCTAACCCCATCCTTGCCTTGCATTGTTCTCCTTCCAACTCCAATTTGAGTCTGTGTTATTATACAAATGTGTGTATGTTCATTTCTAATGAAGGCTGAGGCCAAAAGCTAAGTGATCAACTTTGCAGTAATTTGTAACATATTAACAATATGAAAGGATAGGTTGCTACCACAGACATTGCTGAGGTGTGGTTGCTTGTGTGCCTCAACAATACGGGTAGGTGCAACCACAGTGGAGGGGTATCTGTGATGAAGCCAGACAAACGTGATTCCTGAAGAGGGGCAGCAGCATTTTCAGTAGCTGAAGGGGTAACAGTCTGCATGATGGACTGAGTTGGCCTTGAAACATCAGCTAACTTGGCTTTGCCATACAGTTACTGAGAGTGACTGAAGGCAAGGAGAATCTACAGTCATTGCTTTTCCCAAGCTCTATTGTAAGGATATATTGTGGCAGCATCCTCTCAGGTGAAATATTCTGGAGGGAAAATAGACCTCCATTCAGATCTCCGGGTGGAGTCTACTCAGGAGAATGTCATTATCAGAAAAAACAATATTGGCATTCCATGGATTGGAGCATGAAATGTTAGATCCCTTAATTGGGTAGAGAAGTTAGAAACTTTAAAAAGGGAATGGATAGGTTGAAGTTAGATAAAAAAAATAAAAGGAAGGAAGCTTAGGATTTAATTCCCCGGTGACAGTGTGGTTATTAGAGACGGAGCTCACACTTGGATTTTGGGGCATGGCTGGAGAAAAAAATTTGCCGTGCCTTTTAAAATGAATTATCCTGGAATTTGCCTTGGGTTGATTTAGGGAAATCATGGAAAAACAAAATCTGGATGATCAATGGGTTTGAAGCACTGTCCTCTCGAATGTGAGTCCATTGTGTTACCACTGCACCACCTCGCTTGGCGAAGTTACATATTATACATATTAGTGAAGTTTGATGGAAAGGTGAAATGATTTACTGGTCAGATGAGTAGAGGGTTATAAATACAAAATCAATTGGTGATATCACAGGAGTAGGTCTAACAATGAATAAGAAAATAGGAATGTAGGTAAACTACCAATAACAGCAGAGTGATCGCATTATCACAATAAAGTTAGATATGAAGTGAACGCAGACCAGGCTAGTAACGTTTATGTGCCAACTAGCTCTGCCAATGATGAGGAGATCGAAGAAATGTATAAGGAGGTTAAGGAAATTATTCAAATAGTTATGGTAGATGAAAACTTGACTGTGATGGGGGACTGTAATTTGACAGTAGGAAATGGAAGGGAAGAAAAAACAGAAGGTGAAAATGGACTAGGGAAGAGCAATGGAAGAGGAGGCCACTGGGTAGAATTTCACATGGAACATAATATAATCATAACAAACACTTGCTCTAAGAATCACAAAAGACAGTTGTATACCTGGAAGGGACCAGGAGCAGGAGACACCAGACGGTGCCAGACTTGTTAATGGTAAGACATAGATTTTGGAACCAGATTTTAAACTGTAAGACATACAAATGGGCAGATGTAGACTGACCATCTTTTATTGCTTATGAATTGCAGACTGAAATTGAGGAAACTGCAAAAATTTAGGAAAATAGGATGGATCTCAATAACCTGAAGGAACCAGAGGTACGTGAGGAGTTTCAGAGGGAGCTTTAGGTAACAATTGACATAAACAGGGGAAAATAACACAGTAGAAGATGAAGGAGTAGCTTTGAGAAATGGAATAGTGAAGGCAGCAGAGGAATGAATGGTAGAAAGACAAGACCTACAAAAATCCTTGAATATCACAAGAAATACTGAATTTATTATTAAGACGAAAAATTCCTAGCAGGAAAAATAAAATATAAAAAATAGACGAAGATTACTCACCAGGCGAAGGAGCACAGGTGTGACAGCATCACAAATAAATAAATGAATACACACACACACACAATCGCAAGCTTTCGCAACCCAGTTGCGTCTTCAGGCAGTAGGGAAGGAGAGGGAAAAGGAAATGATGAGGGTTTTAAGGAAGGGGGTAAGGAGCCATTCCAATCCCGGGAGAGGAAAGACTTACCTTGGGGGAAAAAATGGAGGGTAAACAAATGCACACATGCCCACACATTCACACAGACACAAGTACACCTAGGCAGACATACTGTAGCTGCCTAGGTGTACTTGTGTCTGTGTGAATGTGTGGGCATGTGTGCATTTGTTTACCCTCCATTTTTTCCCCCAAGGTAAGTCTTTCCTCTCCCGGGATTGGAATGGCTCCTTACCCCCTTCCTTAAAACCCTCATCATTTCCTTTTCCCTCTCCTTCCCTACTGCCTGAAGACGCAACTGGGTTGCGAAAGCTTGCGATTGTGTGTGTGTGTGTGTGTATTCATTTATTTATTTGTGATGCTGTCACACCTGTGCTCCTTCGCCTGGTGAGTAATCTTCGTCTATTTTTTATATGAAATACTGAATTTCATTGACAAAAGGACAAGATATAAAAATACAGTAAAAAATGCAGAGAAAATAGAGTACAGACACCTGAAAAATGACACTGACAGGAATGCAAAATGGCTAAGAACGAGTGGTTAGAGGATAAATGCAAATCTGTATAAGAACGTATCACTAGGAGAAAGATAGATACTGCCTACAGGTAAATTAGCTGTATGAATATCAAGGGCTCAGATGGAAAAAACAGCAAAGAGGGGGAAACTGAAAAGTAGAAAGAATATATAGAGGGGCTCTACAAATGACATGAACCTCGAGACAAAATCGTAAGAAGGGAAGATGAAGTAGATGAAGATGAAATAGGACACACAATACTAAGAGATGAATTTGACAGTGCACTTCAAGACCTAAGTCAAAACAAGGCACCTGGAGGAGATGACAGTTCCTCAGAGCTTTTGAAGGCTCTGAGAGAGCCAGACATGACAAAACTATTTCACCTTGTGTCTAAAAGGTATGAGAAAGGTGAAATGCCCTCAGACTTCAGAAAAATGTAATAATCCCTATTCCAAAGAAAGATGGCACAGGCAGATCTGAAAATTACAAACCATCAGTTTAATAAGTCATGCTTACAAAATGTTAACATGAATTAAGATGAATGGAAAAGCTAGTAGAATATGACACTGGGGAAGATAAGTTTGGATTTACGAGAAATGTAGGAAGACGGGAGGCAATACACGCCTTACAACTCATCTTGGAAGATAGCTCAAGAAATAGCAAACCTACATGTCTAGATTTTATAGATTGGGAGAAAGCTTTTGACAGTGTTGATCTGAATAACTCTTTCAGATTCTGAAATCAGCAGGTGTAAAATACAGGGATCTAAAGTTTATTTACAACTTGTACAAAAGCCAGACAGCTATTATAAAGAGTTGTCAGGCATGAAAGGGAAGCATTGGTTGGTAGGGAGTACAACAGAGCTGTAGTGTTTCCTCATTGTTACTCAATCTGTACAATGAGGAAGCTGTAAAGGAAAGCAAGGAGATATTTGAAGAGGAAATAAAAGTTCAAAGTGAAGAAATAAAAACTTTGTGTTATGCAGATGCCATTGTAATTCTATTAGAGACTGGAAAGGACCAGGAAGAGCAATTGAATGGAATGGATAGTGTGTTGAAAGGTGCATATAAGTTGAACATTAAGAAGGGTAATATAGTGCAGTATAAGAAAATCAGGCGATGCTAAAGGAATTAGATTAGGTAATGAAACAATAAAGGTGGTAGATGAGTTTTGTTATTTCAGCAGTTCAATAACATATGATGGTTGTAGTAACAGGATATAAAATGTAAAATGAATGAAAGTTTTTAGAACTGAAAAAGAGAAATGTTCATCAAATATTAATTTATGTGTTAGAAAGTCTTTTCTGAAGGCATTTCTGTGGAGTGTTGCTTTGCATGGTAGCATGGTAGTGAAACTAGGACAATAAACAGTTTAGACAGGAATAGGACAGAAGAATTTCAAATGCACCACTACAGAAGATTGCAGAGATTAGTTGGGTAGACTGTGTAACTAATAAGGCGGTATTGAACAGAATTAGATAAAAAAGGAATTTCTGACATACCTTGACTAAAAGAATGGCTCGATTGGTAGGGCGTATTCTTAGAACTCAAGGAATTGGCAATTTATCATTGGAGGGATGTTTGTGGGATACAAATCACAGAGAGAGACCAAGAGATGAATATAGTAAGCAAGTTCAAATAGATGTGGGTTGCTGTTCTTATGAAGATGTGAAAAGACTTGCTCAGGATAGAGTAGGGTGAAGAGCTGCATTGTGTGACATGAACAGCAAATCAGAGAAGGAAGAGTGCAAAGCATTTCCTTTCTCAGCATGTTGAATGTCTTGTGAAGCTCATCACAGGTAAGAAGTATCCCTAAAACCTGATTCAGAAATATCTCTCACATGCAATATTATCTCAAACTCAAAATACTGGAGACATACAAATACAATCACGTATTAGCCACAAACGAACACTGCCTTCAGTACACATTATTACCCAAAGCTAAATCAATTCTCTTACAAGAAATATCTCTTGTGTCATAATGTCCAGAAATCAGAACTATCCTCCCAAAATCAATCTGAAATCTCTAAATGAGATTTTCCATGAGCATGAGCTGATCTATCCATCTAACACATCCTATTCTAGTCTTATTATTGGGTCTCCAACCACATTTAAGTACCAAGACCAATCATGACAGTAGTTATAGGACATATCAAATTTACTGCATCTATCAACAGCGGAGGACTGTTTATGTGTACACATAGTCCCATTTGGATTGTTCATGCAGGTGGATTGTTTCAAGTAGTGAATTTTTTCTGATGTTACTCTCCTCATAGACCATAATATTCGATTAATGCACATAACTATAACTGCATAATCAAAAACCTTCACATGTTTTACAGTTCAGGTACTAGTAAATCAGGTTTACTGCTGGCTTCAGATAGTTTTTTGTGGTTAAAATCTGACTATGGCTAAAATAAGCTTATTTAAAAGGCTATTAAGTCTGAGGAATAAAGGAAAGAAGAAAACAGAGGCATGGTAAAGAAGCGCAAGAAAGGGAGGAACTAAATTCACTCAACAAGTTTCAAAAACTTTTTGTGTAAAATTGTAGTATTCTTCAGAATACATTCTCTGAATTCTGTAATTGGAGAAAAATAGGTGAACTAGAAAAAGGTTGAGATGGCAAAACTATTATTAATCTTCAATATATCTTAACTTTGGGAGAGTCAATCTCTGAACTCCATAGGCTGCTTGGGATAGATCTATCTGTCAAGAATTCATCAATATGTAAGATTTGCACTCACCAGCATCTGTATGAACAAAGCTGCCCACAGCAAAGTCCAGGCCAGCAAGGAGAAGAATAATGAGTAGTAGGAATTGCAGCTTGACAACCCACTTGACTCCTGCTACATTTATGACTCCTAAGAGAAGCACGGCAGCACTGGCGAAACCTCGAGTTGCCCAAGGTGTATCTGTCAGACCAAACAGTCCAGCTATGGATTCACCAAATCCCAACACATTTAAGGCACAACCCACTGCCTACAAAAAAAGTAAAGATCAGTCAGTGCTTTTTATTAACAACATTTTGTTGACCTTCATGTACAAAAAGAAACACATGCTCCCACTTCTCTCTCTCGGCAAGTAAAGTAACTGTTTATTATTATTTTGTAGTATTCTTTCCTACCGAGTTGTTTAATTTCTACATGTTGTTATCAAATACATCTGTGGTTATTGCTTACAGCAGTAGTTTTCTTAACAATCTTCATCTTACTATTCATGTCCAAATCATTTTTATATGATAGAAAGATACAAACCTGGCCGAAGACATATAGGAGACCAAGAGCTCCGCCATACTGTGAACCAAGGACATATGCAACCAGAAAATACACTCCACCACTTTCCATGCGGCAGCGTTCACAAATTCCAACAGCTGAGAGAACTGACACAAGTGCAACAGCCACTGGAATACACATAAAAAAAATAAATAGCACTGCTGCCTGTAAAATTGTTTTACACAGCATCCAGTATCGGAGATAAGGCAGATATGTTGCAGAGAAGATATAATTCTTGAGTTGTTTTAAATGATAGACTCATAAACAAATATGTAACACATTCTTTATTCTGTAGATACCTACCTTTCCCATATCTCACACTGCAAAGTACCAAAAAAACAATCAAAAATTTTCATTGTAAAAGGAGGAGATAGAGAAAGAAAAAATGTTTCCAGAATGAAACTTCCACTCTGCGGAAGAGTGTGTGCTGTTATGAAACTTTCTGGCAGATTAAAATTGCGTGCTGCAACCAGGACTCAAACTTGGGATCTTTGCCTTTCGTGAAAGGTATAGGTCCCAGTTTCGAGTCCCAGTTCTGGCACACTATTTGAAACTGGCAGGAAGTTTCAGAAAAAAAGTTATTCAATGAGTACAATTTTGTTGTCTACTCCATGTGAAATGTCAAGAGTGACATAAAAAAATGAAATATAGCTAGGAGGTAGGATAAACTGCCAGTCAGGCGATCAAAAAAAGCATAGACAGGTGACAAGACCCGTAACTTCTACTTCACCCCCCCTTACACACACACACACACACACACACACACACACACACACACAAAATCCATACTTGTAAATCCATGTTTAGGTAGCCTATCATCCTCCATCCCCCACCCCCCAAATGTTTTTAACTGCGACTCTTGACAATCATGAGAGTGCAAGCTTCCCATGCAAATACCAGTACACCTCCTTGATGCCAAGGTTGAAGAAATTGTTGGGTTGATCTTCAGTCCCTTAGTTGAAAAAATTATTTCAATAAGCTTCCAGTTCATTGATCATTATGTATTTTCCATAATTAACTTATGAGACCAGCATTGTTTCATCTCAGTTACAAGAACAAATTTAACCTTTTTGAGATGCAACAACATGTGGTTAAATAACCTTGGGTTGTATAAAAAAGATTGCAGTTTATTCTTATTATTAGTGAATGTCCCCATGGGAGAACGATAAGCAGCAAATAAATTCAGTCTTCTCAAAGGAGGTTTGCAGGCCAACCTTCTCTGCACATTCTTTGAGGATCTCAGTTTGTTTTATTGTGGTTTATTCACTGTCAGTTATAATTGCTAGGTCACCTGCAAATTCTAAATAAGGGATGTTCAATTTTCCTTTACCTCTTCCTAGTTCGAATGGCTTCCAAATGTTTTGTTTCCTTAGTTCGATTTCCCATTCTTTCATTACTTTGTCTAAAACTATGTTGAATAATAGTGGCAAGATCCCATCTCTTTGTCTTACTCCTGTTTTAATTAAAAATGGTTCCGAAATTTCATCTATGAATTTAATTTTTGGTTTGTCAATGTCTGTCAATGTCTGTTTAACTAGTTTTTTGGTTTTGGTGTCTAGTCCACGTTCTTCGAGAATGTTAAAGAGAGACTGTCTGTCTATAAAGTCATATGCTTTCTTAAAATCAACAAATGAGCACACTATTAGTATAGACCGGATTGCTTTAATTTTTAAAATAGCTTTAAGGTTAAAGATCTGTTCAGGGCATGATCTATTAGACCGAAAGCCTGCTGGTAGTCTGAAATTGTATGTTCTAGTTGTTCTTGTGCCCTCTTTAGTAGGCACGCAGTTAAAATTTTATAGGTCACAGGTAAAAGTGAAATGCCTCTGTAGTTGCTTATGTCTCCCCCTTTTTGTGCAATGGATGAATTAGTGCACACTTCCAATTCTCTGGAATATTTTCTGTCTGCCAAATTTCTTTGATGATTTGGGTGATCTCTTTTAGGGAGATTGGGCCAAGGTTCTTCAGTAGTTCAGCTACAATTCCATCCTCTCCTGATGACTTATTATTTTTGAGCTTCTTAATGTGGCTATATATTTCTTCCTGAGTTGGCACTAGTGAAGTTTCATTTGCGTATTCTGGTTGTAATCTGGAGAATTTTGTATTCAGTTGTGGGCAATTTAGAAGTTGCGAGAAATATTTAGCTAGTTCTTGGCAATTTTCTTTGTTAGTTAGTGCCAATTTTCCATTCTCTTTCCTGAAAAAGAGGTTTCGTGGAGTGTATCCTTTGATTTGAAATGCGAACATTTTGTAAAAATCTTGCGTGTTGTGGTTCCTGAAGTCTTCTTCAATTGAGTTTAGCTGTTCGTTAAGATATTTTCTTTTAGTTTGTCTAAATATTTTAGCTGTTTGTTTTCTCACTTCGAAAAATGTCTGTTGCATGGTTTCTGATTTGTCACAATTTTTTATTTTTATTTTATTTATTTTTTTTTTTTTTCCACGTGTTCTACCTCCAAGAGGATCCCCTCAGTTTGGATCAACTGGAATGAAACACAAAAAATGCACAAAAATGCAAGTCTCACAACACATTCCTTTCACCACAAAAAGTTGTGAGATCTCATTTAAGCCAAAGTCAGTTATTTTAGTTAGTATGTACTTCAGCTCATATTTAACAATTTTCTCACAAACTGTACTCTAATTACCTTTATTTATCTAACAATATTTATGATGACTGTATCACACACCTTTATTTCTGTAATACATGTAACGGTTTGGCAATCACACCTCAACGTAATAATTGATCAGATTAATACTTGTTCACAGACGATGAATACATTGCGTAATGATGTAGAACACATTAGTTTAATAAAAGGTGCCTTTACATGATTTACAATAAATACCTTTATTTTTTATTTCTTTTGCAAGCGTACTAATTTATATAAAAAATTCATCTACTAAGTAGAAGGAGTTGTAATTCAAAAGTTCTTTAACATCTTTTTAAGTTGTTGTCGACTATCTGCCAAACCTTTAATGTTATTTGATAAGTGATCAAAGACTTTTGTGTCAGAATAATTTACATCTTCCTGTGCCAAGCTCGATTTAACCTTGATCAGTAAAGGTCATCCTTCGTCTTACTGATATAATTATGCACACCACTTCTATTGTTGAACTGTGTTGGGTTATTAATAACTTATTCTGATTACACACTGAATTAATACACTTTTATTTAGTTATGAACTACCCCTAAATATGATGTCATATGAAAGAAGTGAATAAAAATAGGTGTAGTAAGCCAATTTACTGAGATTTTTATCACCAAAATTTGGAATGACCCTAAATAGCATAAGCAGCTGAACAGAAAATGTATCAGCAGCTCATCAATGTATTTCTTGAGAATAAATATAATAATGACTTTGCAATTCATAGCAACTAAATGACATAATCATAATCTAAATTTGATCATATAACTAAATATGATCACATTAGAATAAAGGCTACTCACATAAGCATAAAGTAGTCTATTTTTAGTAGAAGATTATTTTGCAATCTGATTGCCAAATTATGATATTTATTACACACATAAAGATGTCTAGCATTCATATTGTCATCGCTGTAATTGTTAGCTAACTAATTAGATAATGATTTGTGAAAAAGTGCTGTATAGGTACATTTTATGTTTTAACGGTGTTTGATTTCTTTTTGTAGGTTGTCCTTCATATTTCCTTCTCAGGTAAAATTTCTTGTATATCAGTTTTGAATTTTCTTAAATCCCAAACCCTGCCTCTCTAGATTTTCTCAGGGGCTTTGATGTACATATTTTTGGTAAGCATTTTGAAGTCACTTGTGTCCAGCAACTGCAGACTACAGCTTTGATAATACTTGAAGCTGGCATGAATTAGATGTAATTTACTCTCAAAAGTGCCATAAACACTTAACCACATATGAACACTGAACAACCGATGTACATCTGAACTGTTCAGACTTAGACCCCGACATTTGTGTGTGGTAACTACGGGTGGGTCGAACCCCAATTTTTCCTCCTTCAATTATGGTATATGGTGTAAATTAACCAAAATAATTGCAGAAGTGTGTGAAGCAATTTATAAAGCATTGCACAGCAACATAATCTAGTATTAAAATGCTACATTATTATGTGAATAAACTTTATTCATTTTTGATTATGTTTAATTAGAAAAGTGATTTTATATATTCACTGTGAAAGGTGATATTCTTTCAATTTTGTTGGCTTTGTATGAAGAAATTATTTCTCAGAGACACTGATGTAAAAATTTTGACAAGTCTGGACAGTAAGCAACTCTTGCAGAATCTTGACAATTGATATTACTGAAGTCAACATTAATAAAGATCCAATCAGCTCAACATGTATGCTTGACCACAAATGAACACTGAAGAATAGGTTTCTATCAGTGCACTATTTACACCAACAATTTAATGTGCAATTCCAAATATGTGTCATTTCTGCTGATTCCCAACCAGTGGCGGATACAGAACTTTTTTCTGGGGGAGGGGGAGATATATAGGTGGAAAGACACCGGTTCATTGATACAGAAATAAAAATAAAAACATGCACATACACACAAAACTGAGCTTTCGCAACCTTAGGTTGCTTCTTCAGAAAGAGCAGGGAAGTAGAAGGACAAGGAAAGGATAAGGGGTTTTAAGGGAGTGGGTAGGGAGTCATTCCAATCCCAGGAGAGGAAAGACTTACCTTGGGGGGAAAAGGATAGATAAACAAATGCACACACCCACACACATATACCCGCACACACACCAAGGCAGACACTCAGAACTGTATCCGGCATAGCTGTTTCATTATCAAACAATGCACTGAACAACAATCAAACAGCAAGTAAATATGTCACACTAAGTTTGATATTCCCTCAAAACCTAAAATCAGATTTCCTGTGTCGCATTGTACTGAATCAATTTCTTATTCGTGCTTTGTAAAGTTACTAAGCAAAACAAGATGACTTTTCTAGAAAGCTTTTCCGATCAACAAAATTATACATGAATGTGTTTCTAGAAGAATTTCTACTAACATGAAAATCCTTTGTATCTGATGTGAGGAAAAATGCCATTGAAATTTTTAATTTACTCCAATAAATGGAAAATCAAAATGTGTAGCTTCAAATAAAACTGTTTATAAAATGTGGCAATATTATTTCTTAGTGTCTAGAAAAACAATCCAGAGTGATAAACTGATTACCAAAACACCTTAATGCACCAGCCTGAACGCAGTCACAGAAATTCATGATTTTTTTTTTTTTCACATAGTTCCTTTAACTTTATGTATGTGTGAATAAAATAAAAGTCAATTTACATTATGTTATAATAATGGAAAGTCCAGGTTGGAATAAATAATATAGTGAGGACAGTTTACTACTCACCGCAAAGACGTGGCGACGAGCTGCGACAGGCACATACAAAAGACACACACATACAACACATTCAGCTATCGGCCATGGCCTTCTTCAGAAATAGAGCACTCACGCAATCACACAGGCACACAACACAGTCATACAACCATCACCTCCGACTGCCACACTTCGAAGTGTGGCAGTCGGAGGTGATGGTTGTATGACTGTGTTGTGTGCCTGTGTGATTGCGTGAGTGCTCTATTTCTGAAGAAGGCCATGGCCGATAGCTGAATGTGTTGTATGTGTGTGTCTTTTGTATGTGCCTGTCGCAGCTCGTCGCCACGTCTTTGCAGTGAGTAGTAAACTGTCCTCACTATATTATTTACGTTATGTTAGTTACAGGAATTTTACCTTGTCAAACTCACAGTTACACGCTGTCTGTAAGTAAAAGTTAATTATTCTTATGCTGAAATTCTCTCCCTCCCTCACCCCCACCCTTCTCTCTCTCTCTCTCTCTCTCTCTCTCTCTCTCTCTCTCTCTCTCTCTCTCTCTCTCCCCCCCCCCCCCCCCCCCCACTCACTCTCATTTCTTTTTGTCAGGCTGTCAAGGGGGGAGAGGGAGCAGTGCCCCTGTCCCACCTCCTGAATCCGCTCATGCTCCTAACATCATACATGAAAGCTAGATTAAAATGAAGCCTGAAAAAGAAAAAGTGTATGACTAGGAATTGAATCCAAGACCTCTCAAATAGGAGTCCAATGCTTTACTGTGAGACTACCACAATTGCATTAAATACAGCCTTGATATACAAAATGTTATTTTACCAACCAAAGAGAAAAAAGTTCTGAATTTTTAACAATGGAACTGAAGTTTAGTAACTAATCATAAAATCTGAAGTTTCTGTGTCTGCTAGAAGTACCTTAGATGTTGATGACCGGTGAGTGAATAACAAAATTAATGATATTTTGTTAACTATAAGGTATGAAATAGTACCTTGACCTTGATCACTGAAAATTCAGGCTTCTACTATTACCTGCAGAAAAGTTATGGGGGAAAGGGGGGGGGGGGGGGAAGGGCAGTGAATGGTTTCAAGAAAAGGATAGGAAGGTTGTGCCCTTGACTTGACTGGGCACTGTGGATATTACACTTTTGCCATTTATGAAGTACCTATTTTTTTCAATATGAGATAATTTATTAGAATACATACCTGTGGCTAAGACAATAAGAACTGCATTCAGAACACCAGCTTGGGCTACAATCCATCCTGACCGCAAAAACACAATAACACCAAATATATTTATTAAGCATGAAGTGAAAACTCCATCCCACTGACCAAACAGCACTGGTTCAGATATGAAAAAGTTTGATTTCCACCATGGTTTATCACCCTGAAACACAAAGAATGTAAGAATTATTTAAGATACTAGGCAAAATTTATCACATCTATCCTATAATATCAGCTTACACAGTTTATTTAGATTAATTTTGGCAATGATATGAAGAAAATATACTTTGTTTATTGTTTTATTTTTAGTATGATCATCAATTACTGGATCACCTTCTCAGTATTGTGAGTAAGAGAGAAAATTGCACTGGTATTTAGAGTTTTCTTTAAATTTCTGTACATGGCAACACAAGAGTTAGAAACACAATGAGTTAATAGTGGTGTCAAGAATACTATAAGCAGGTTCAAATAGATGTGGGTTGCTGTTTTTATGAGGAGACAAAGAAGTTTGCTCAGGATAGAGTAGGATGGAGGGCTGCATCAAACCAGTCTCCAAAATGAAGAACACAACTACACAGCGGTGTCAGAAGGCAATTTCGCTTCTTAAAACCATATAAAAAGTACAAAATGCCTTCACAGATCTCATACCTATTAATTCCTTCCTAAAACGGAGAAGGGAAGGAAACACAGTAGTCTGTGGGTTTGGTTCAGACAAACACTTGTAGAACAAGCACTTCTTAATAAAATGAGACACCTACAACATAACCAATGTGCTTTGTCATCTCACACAACAGTACTACATACCAAACCTATTGTTTTTGCTTTATTAGGTAAATGAAGAACATGATATTGATACACTGTTTTGAAGATAATCACTAATTTACTTACAAACTGCATCTGCTGAATATGGGGGTGTGTTTCAACTATTTCTACCGGCAGTATTTACCAGAAATGTTACAGGCTGCCTGAGCTACTTCAGATGTCTCAAACTGTGAAAAGAAACAGGTTACTGAGTTTCAAATTTTACTTCTTCATTTCCCAAACTGAGCAATATCATTTTGGACCAATAAACGTACATAGAACCATTCGCATTCCTGGTTTACACACATCTTTTTAACTTTTTACTACACTCTTGTTAATCAGTATTCCCAACGATTAAGGTAGTGAGGTATTAGGTTGACTAATAGCATTCCTTATGGGCAATACTCGTGGAACTATGCCCCTCGGATATATTATTAGCAAGTTGATGTTACTTCAATAACTAATTGAAAATATGTGGCAGTATCACATTTTACGAGACAGGAAGAAGGAGTAGGAGAGAGGGTGAGAGAGAGAGAGAGAGGGGGGGGGGGGGAGGAGGGAGGAAAGAGAGAGAAAAGTAGTCTCCACTACAGGTTGTCAGACTGCTTGCGGAGCAGAATGAGAAAGGGGAGGCGGGAGGGGATTGAGGGATCAGTAGTTGTGTCCCTCTTTCACATATAGCCATTTTGTTGCAGTCTTCAGTCCAAAGACTGATTTGATGCAACACTCCACACTAGCCTGACCAGAGAAAGCCTCTTAAGGTACGATTCTGAACCCGGCGTCAAGCGTCAGTCGTCGCTTAGCCGCGACAGGCGGCACCACTGGTTCCCATTGTCTGCAATGCGAGCGATGCGGAGCGCGGCGGCGGCGGCACTGGTCGCCGTATACCAGCTCCGGCGACCGGCGGCCGTCCGGTCCCGAACCAGTGGTGTCGCTGTCGCCGACTCGACCCCCTGCCAAAGACCAGTTTTATGACAAAACCCATGGGAAATGAGCTCTTCAGACTCTGACGAGCCGCGGCGGAGTGGCCGAGTGCATTGAGGCGCTATCCTACGATACGCGAGGCTGTTCCCCGACGGGCATGGCAGTTTGTGCCGTCTTTATTATAAGCTAGTTCATAAGTAGTTTGTAAGTCTAGGGACTGATGACCCTGTAGTTAAGTCCCATAAGCACTACAAACATTTGAAAGTTTGAACTCTGACGAAAAGAAGTCCATAAACACAGTAGCAACATATCCTGTAATATTTAATGCAGGAAATAACGAGTACAGAAATTTTTTAGTAAAAGATATCTGGAAATCTACAGCACAGGAGTTGAACAGGACGAGTAAGTGCACGAAACTTATTTATCAAGGAATGGATTCATATGTGCATTGTTTGTAACTATGTATTTTCACTGTAGTGTTTTTAAAGAAAACGCCTTTTACTACTTGCAGTAGCAAAAGGCGTTTTCTTTAAAAACACTACAGTGAAAATACGTAGTATTCAGCTGCTGCTCAAATGGCCACCACAAGCAAGATTGTTTATAACCACTGAAGCACTTGGGGATATGTCCTCAAGTAACTGTAAATTGAGATTTTGCTCGTTTTAATTTATTGAGACATCATTGATTGGCTTTAACTAAAAGCAGAAGACATCATTGCCTTGTCTCGTCTACAGATCGGATTGAAACTTGCATTTGTTGTTTGTAACAGGGGAGAAGAGTTGTCAAGTTCACGAATAAATATATAATAGTCCTGGAATTGTGCTTAATCACCCGCGATTTTTTTTCTTTTTTTTTTTTTCTTTTTTTGGAAATTCTGATAAACTCTTTAATTATGAGTACAGATGTATGCCTGTAAATGTTTGAAGTGGCTTATCAATGAAGACTCAGAGGAAGCTGCACTGATTAATATTTTGTAACACGTTTTGCTTCATTTTTGTAGCAACTTAGTGCAGTTTCCTCAATACTTAACTATTAAAGTAAAAACTAATCACAAAAGGTGGTTTATGTTTAAAAGAATTAAGAAATTAACTGTCGGTAATTACATAAATGATATTTTTTAAAATGATTATGTAGAGTAATAAAGCGTTTTGTGTAAAATACTGTCAGGACAGGTTTATTTACTTCAAGTTCACGAGAGGTGACAATAGATTAATGTTACGTACCAACAAAGAAAATAAAACGAAATAAAACTAACGATGGTACAATATTAAAAGTGTGAAAGGAAAGGAAAGAAAAGAGGCAAAAGTTACTAAGGGCTTTTATGCGACGCAAATATCATGTTGAATTATTTTCTGGACATATCAGAGCAGTTTCACGGAGTTTATTTCCAATATATAATGCAGTACCGAAAGAAAAATAATAGTCGCATTGCTTTTGATTACGAAATGATGGGCCCACAGTGCAACACAAATCAGCAATCAAGAGTTGATAACACACCTTCAACATTCACATCGCTGGAACTGTTCCGTACCAGTTGTTGAGCAGATAGTAAATAATGCACGAGTTTTTGCGTACTTCTCACTGTAAAATGTAATTTTTCTTCTTCAGTTATTGCATTTCTTAGGCACTGTGGTTTTATGTCATCCAAAATAGAACTCTGTACGAAGTTGAACTGTCTTTTATTTAAACGTCAACAGCTCCTGAATAAATTCGTCACTAAACTTTTTTTTTTTTTATCAGCGGCCTGTAACTTCTCTCCGCAGCTGTACGTTTACATAAAGGCATTACCAGCTATCGTGTTTTCCAACTACAGCGCAACAACCCCGTGGCAGTCGGCAGACACCCCAACCCGCCTCGCCTCTCACCGGCGACTGCGCTGCTCGCCTGCCGCTGCGTTCGGCGACGGGTCGGCAGCAGGGGGCTGTGTCTCGGTCGTTGTCGGCAGCTGCAGTGGGTCGCTGTCACCGTGTTTGGACTTGCACCTTTAATCTCAGTAGCAACCTATATCCTTTTAAACCTGCTTACTTTATTCATCTCTCAGTTTTCCTCTATGATTTTTATCCCACACACTTCCCTCCAATGCTAAACTGACTCCATCATGTATCACGTTGTGTCCCACCGATCGATCCCTTCTCTTAGTCAAGACATACCAGAAATTTCTTCCCAATTATGTTCAGCAGTCCCTCATAAGTTACGCAAACTACCCAGTATTCGTCTGTAGCATCACATTTAAAAAGCTTCTATCATCATTCTATCTGAACTCCTAATAATCCACATTTCACTCCCACATAATGCCACACTCAGACAAATGCTTTCAGAAAGTAATTCTTAACATTCAAATTAATATTGAATGTCAAAAAATTTCTCTTTTTCAGAAATTGTTTTCTTTGCATGGTCATTCTACATTTCATATCTCCTTCACTTCAGCCATAAGGAGTTATTTTGCTACCCAAATAACAATGTTCGTGATAATATTCAATCTAGAGGTGTTATAGTAGAGGATCATCAGTCATTTTAGCGTTTTTTGTGCTTTATTTGCGTTCATGTGTGCGTCGGCATCCACGTCTTAGTGCTTTGTTTACATCTGGTGGAGAGTGGTTCCAACCGTAGCGGTCTCTGAAAGTTAAGTTCCAATAAGTGTCTGTGTATTGTAGTTAAATTATTAACGTTAGTAGATTTCAAGAGGTGTTATCATGCTAGTTATTTATTAAATTTAATCAATTGATTTTTCTAAAGAAAAGATATTTGAATGTTGTGCAGGTGTCGTTAATGTTAATTGACCTAAACTAGTAATTGTTATTTATAGGTCCCTTAACTCATATTTTAAAATGTTTCTGCCCAAGCTGGAATTGGTTCTGGGTTCACTTTATAGGAAGTATAAAAATTTAATTGTGTGTGGAGATTTCAACATTAATTCTGTAGGTGATAGCTCAAGAAAAAGTCAGCTGTTAGATCTATTTAACTCCTATAACATGATGCAAACATTATTTTTTTCAACGAGAGTGCAAAGAAATAGCAGTTCTACCATTGACAATATTTTTGTTCATTCTTCATTATTAGAGGGCACTCTGTCAGCAGACCATGATGCCCAAATTTTAATTCTAAAAAGTATTTGTTCTCAAACAAATGTTAAACACAATTATCAACTACTCAGAAAAGTTAATCCAGTTGCAATTGAGACCTTTTTAAGCCTAATTAAGGAACCAGAATGGCAGGATGTTTATAGTGCTGATAAAGCAGATGATAAATATAATGCTTTCCTGAACACATTTCTTATGGTGTTAGAAAGTTTCTTTCCGCTAGAACGCTCAAAACCGGGTACTTCCAGTAACAGGCAGCCAGGATGGCTGACAAAGGGGATAGAGTATCATGTAGAACAAAGCAGGAATTGTATCAAAATGTTAGAAGCAGTCAGAATGAAGATGCAGTAGCTCATAACAAACAGTACTGTAAGGTTCTGAAAAATGTCATTAAGAATGCAAAAATTATGTGGTATGCAAAAAGTATAGCAAACTCTTGGGATAAAATTAAAACTATCTGGTCAGTCGTGAAGGAAGTGTCTGGTCAGCAGCAGCTAGTTGAAGATATAACGTCAGTGCGCAGTAGAAATGTTTCTGTTACTGACAAGTTAGATGTTGTTGTTGTTGTTGTTGTTGTTGTTGTTGCGGTATTCAGTCCGCAGACTGGTTTGATGCAGCTCTTCACGCTATCCTGTCCTGTGCAACTCTCTTCATCTGAGAATACGTTTGGCAACCTACATCAGGTTAAGCACCTCCTCATTAGTTACGTGATCTACCCATCTAATTTTCATCATTCGTCCGTAGCACCACATTTCAAAAGCTTCTATCATCTTTTTATCTGAACTCCTTATTGTCCACGTTTCACTCCCATGAATTGCTACACTTCATACAAATGCTTTCAGAAAGGATTTCAAAACATATAAATTTATATTGAATGTTAACAAGTTACGCTTGATTAGAAACACTTTTCTTCCCATAGCCATTCTGCATTTTATATCTTCCTTAATTTGGCCATCAGAAGTTATCTTGCTACCCAAATAATAAAATTTATCTACTACTTTTATTGTCTCATTACCTAATCTAATTCCTTCAGCATCACCTGATTTTCTGACATTGCATTCCATTACCTTTCCTTTACTTTTGTTAATGTTTATCTTATATCTTCCTTTCAAGACCCTGTCCATTCCATTCAATTGCTCTTCCGGATCTTTTGCGGTCTCTGACAGAATGACTATCTCATTAGCAAACCACAATGTTTTTATTTCTTCTCCCTGCACTTTAATGCCCTCTCCAAATTTCTCCTTCCATTCACTGCCTGCTCAATGTACAGATTGAACAACATTGGGGAAAGGCTACAATCCTGTCTTACTCCCTTCCCAACCTCTGTGTCCCTTTCTTGCCCTTCAAGTCTAATAATCGCTGTCTGGTTTTTGTATAGGTTGAATACAACTCTTTGCTCCCTATATTTTACCCCTGCTACCTTCAGAATTTGGAAGGGTGTATTCCAATTGACATTGTCGAAAGCTTTCTCCAAATCGACAAATGCTAAAAATGTAGGTTTCCCTTTCCTTAGCCTAATCTTCTAAGATATGTTGTAAAGTGAGTATTGCCTCCCGTGTTCCTACAATTATCCTGAATCCAAACTGATCTTCCCTGCGGTTGAATTCCACAAGTTTTTCCATTTGTCTGTAAATTATTCGTGTTAGTATTTTGCAACCATGACTTATTAAACTGATAGTTCTGTAATTTTCACACTTTTACACACTTGCTTTCTTTGGAATTGGAATTATGATATTCTTCTTGAAGTCGGAGGGGATTTCCCCTGTCTCATACATCTTGCATACAAAGTGATACAATTTTTTCACGACTGGCTCTCCTAATGATACCAGCAGTTTAGACAGAATATCATCTACTCCAGGGGCCTTGTTTCTATTCAAGTCCTTCAGCGCTCTGTCAAATTCTTCTCACAGTATCATATCTCCTATCTCATCTCCCTCCACTTCGTCTTCCATTTCTGCTGCTTTCAAGTTTATTTCCTTTGTATAGGCCCTCCATATATTCCTTCCACAATTCAGCTTTCCCGTCTTTGCTTAGTACTGGTTTTCCGTCTGAGTTCTTGATATTCATACAGCTGCTTTTCTTGTCTCCAAATATATTTTTTATTTCCCTGTAGGCTGTATCTATCTTTCCCCTAGTTATGCATTCTTCTACAGTTCTGCATTTGTTGTCTAGCCACTCCTGCTTAGCCAGTCTGCAAGTCCTGTCAATCTCATTTTTCAGATGTTCGTACTCCCTTTTTTCCTGCTTCACTTGCTGAATTTTTATATTTTCTCCTCTCATCAACTAAGTTAAGTATATCCTGTGTTATCCAGGGATTTCTATTAGGCCTTGTCCTTCTGCCTATATGGTCCTCAGCTGCCTTCACTACCTTATCTCTCAGAGCTACCCATTCTTCTTCTACTGTATTACTTTCCCCCGTTTCAGCCCATCCTTGCCTAATGCTCCCTCTGAAACACTCGGCCACCTCTGGTTCATTCAATTTGTCCAGGTTTCACCTCCTAACTTTTCTACTTTTCTGCTGTCTCTTAAGTTTTAATCTGTAGTTCATAACCAATAAGTTATGGTCAAAGTCTCTATCTGCCCCTGGATATGTCTTACAGTTTAGAATCTGATTGCCGAGGTGGGGTGGGTTGCGTGCCTCAACGATGCAGATAACCGTACCATAGGTGTAACCACAGTGGAGGCGTATCTGTGGAGAGACCAGACAAACGTGTGGTTCCTAAAGAGGGGCAGCAGCCTTTTCAGTAGTTACAGGGGCAACAGTCTGGATGATTGACTGAGCTGGCCTTGTAACATCAGCTAACATGGCTTTGCCATGCAGTTACTGAGAACAGCTGAAAGCAAGGGGAAACTACAGTCGTTACTTCTCCCGAGGACATGCAGCTCTACTGTATAATTATATGATGATGGCGTCTTCTTGGGTAAAATATTCCGGAGGTAAAATAGTCCTCCATTCGGATCTCCAGGGGGGACTACTCAGGAGGGTGTCATCATCAAGATAAACAAAACAGGCATTCTACGGGTCAGAGCGCGGAATGTTCTAACTCTTAATCGCATAGGTAAGCTAGAAAATTTGAAAAGAGAAATAGATAGGTTAAAGTTAGATATGGTAGGAATTAGTGAAGTTCGGTGGCAGGACAAACAGGATTTCTGGCCAGGTGAATACAGGGTTATCAATACAAAATCAGTTGGTGGTAACGCAGGAAATACGTCTTATAATGAGTAAGAAAATAGGAATGCGGGTAAGTTACTATGAAGAGCATAGTGAATGCATTGTAATAGTAAAGATAGACACGCAGCCAACACCGACCACAGTAGTGCAAGTTTATATGCCAACTAGCAAGGCCGATGATGAGGATAATGAAAAAATGTATGAGGAGATAAAAGAAATCATTCAGAAAGTTAAGGGAGACAAAAATTTGATTGTGATGGGGGACTGGAACTCGGTAGTAGGAAAGGGAAGAGAAGGAAACCTAGTAGGAGAATATGGACTGGGAAAAAGGAATGAAAGAGGAGATCGCTTGGTAGAATTTTGCGCAGAGCACAATTTAATGATCACCAACACTTGGTTTAATCATCATGAAAGACAGCTGTATACGTGGAAGATACTAGGAGACACTGGAAGGTATCAGATTGACTTTATAATGGTAAGGAATAGATTTAGAAACCAGCTTCTAAACTGTAAGACATATCCAGGGGCAGATATAGATAAGTTAGATATATATGCAATATTCAATAATCACTTTCTGAATATAATAGGTGAACTAAACAAAACCCTACTGTCTACAGGTAATCATACAACATTTTTAGAAAATGCCTTTCCGAGGCTGTTACCTGAAATGGTCCTTCATGATACATCCATAGGGGAGATTGAGTCAATAATTAAATCACTAAAGACTAAGGACTTTTGTGGGTATAATGGGGTATCTAGCAGAATTTTAAAGACTGTTATCCATATGTTAGCCCAGTACAAAGCCATATTTGTAATTTTTCCTTTCAGAATGGTCAGTTTTCTGACAGATTAAAGTACTCAGTAGTGAAACCACTATATAAGAAAGGGAAAATGTAGACAACTATAGACATATTTCTATGCCATTGGTTTTTTTCTAAAGTTATTGAAAAGGCTGTATATTCAAGATTAATTGATCATTTCAGTTCACATAATTTGTTGTCAAATGTACAGTTTGGTTTTAGAAGTGGTTTAACGACTGAAAATGCTATATTTTCGATTCTCTGTGAGGCACTTGATGAGTTAAATAAAAGGCTATGGACATTAGGCATCTTCTTTGATTTAACAAAAGCGTTTGATTGTGTTGATCACAAAATATTGTTGCACAGTAAAACTCAGTTTTTACAATTTCTAACACATAATTTGGCAAAAGTTGACATTTTGATTACACATAATGGGCATATGATAAGTGGATAAGTGAGTCTGATAGGTTCAAATTTCTATGTGTTCAGATAGACAGTAAGCTGTTGTGGAAAGCCGGTGTTTAGGATCTTGTTCCAAAACTAAATTCTGCTATATTTACCACTAGCTGAACCCCCGCTGCTTCGCATGCGTAGGCTGGTTGGTCTGCACCAGTTGTTTCTTTTTAATCCTGATGAAGAATTCATATCTTAAGTTTCGTAGTTATAGCTTGAAATTTGACTTAACAGCACCATATCTTTGAAAATCAATTTTTGCATCCCGTATTTCACCCCCTTATTAGTCTAATTTCCAAAAATTCCGAAACACGTGTCTTTTAAATTCGAACCCCGATTCCGAATCCGAAAATTTGTAGTTTTAACTTCAAAATTGCCTAAATAGCAACATATTTTCCAAAAACACCCCCTCTCCAATTTAACTTCGTTGATGGTTGAATTTCCAAATATACCGAAACACTTATTTTTTAACTTCTAACCAACTATACAAATATCAATTTTTGCAGCTCTAGCTTCAAAATTGTATCAATGGCAACGAGTTTTCAGAATTTTTGATCCTCTATTTAACCCTCTAACTTGATGAATTTCCAAAAATACTAAAAATCATGGATTTTTAATCCTGACCAAGATTCCATATCCGAAGTTTTGTAGTTGTAGCTTAAAATTTGAGTTAACAGGCTGGCTGGCCACTGGGGCACGCCCACCGCCGCGCAGCGGTCGGCCAGTCAGATGGCGGCTGCGGCCTCTAAGTGTGACGTAGGCACTGCCTTTTGTAAGGCCTTGTCTTCTAGGAGGTGTTGGTCGGTCAGTCAGTCAGTCAGTCAGTCAGTCAATTGGGACACTTCCTTTTATATATAGAGATTAGAACAATATCTGAAACAGGTAGTCAGGGAATTTTGACACTAGTGTCACAATATATTTTTTTCTTAACTGCCGCTTGTTGTTAATAATATCGCTTAATTCCATGAGTTAGTAGTTTTCACTCAGTGAATACTAGACAGAAGTCGAATCTCCATTTGCATCAGACCACCTTGACACTTGTGCAGAAATGTTTACAGTATTCTGCAGCATCCATTTCCAATAAGCTGCCACAAGATCTAAAGAATCTTAGCACTAACCCACACGCTTCCAAATCTAAACTGAAGAGCTACCTCATGGCTCACTCCTTTTATTCTGTCGAGGAACTCCTAGAGAAGGTAAACAATTAAGCTAATTCATTTTTTCTTTATTGATTCTTTTCACTTTGTCTTAAGATTGTTGTGTGCATAGGACTACTTAAAATTTTTCTATCACCATTCTTGTGTTAAACTTCATGCACTGACTTGTTCCATGACCATGGAGTCTCACTCCTCAATTAGGTCCTGTGGAACAGAAAACGATATTATTATTATAATAATACTCACCTAGTACTTTTATTGCTTCAGTGCCTAATTTAATTCCTTTAGCATCACCTGAATTTCTTAGACTACATTCAATTATCCTCGTTTTGCTCTTGTTAATGTTCATCAATCTGCTTTCATGGCACTGCCCATTCTGTACAACTACTCTTGCAGGTGCTTTTCTGCCTATGACAGAATTACAATGTCATTGGCAAACTGCTCAGTTTTTATTTCTCCTCCCTGAACTTTAATTCCTTCTCAGCTTGCTCAATGCACAGACTGAATAACAGTGTGGCACGGCTACAAGACTGTCTTACTCCCTCCCCAATCACTGTGTCGGTTTCATGCACTTCAACTCTTATAACTGCTATCTGGTCTTTGTACAAGATATGTATAAATGTTATACCCTATATTTTACCCGTGCCACCTTCAGAATTTCTTCTAAGATATATCCTAATGTATTGCCTCACGTATTCCAACATTTTTCCTAAATCCAAACTGATCTTCCCCAAGATCAGATTAAACCAATTTTCCATTCATCTGTAAATAATTCATGTTAACAATGGAGGATAGGTAACAAATCACCGTAAAGAGACTCAATGAGCTGCTGACATACACGAAAATAGATAATCACATACACATAGCTTAAATTTTCGGCCATGGCCTTCGTCAGAAAAAGAAAATCATACATTCACACAATCACTCTGACACACACACAACCACCACGTCCGGCCACCCAGTGCCACGAGCATCAAGACTGTGAGTTAGGTGGGAAGTGGAGGGGAAAGGATGCTGGGTATAGGTGGGAATGGGAAGTTTCACGGTGCATAATGGATTGTAAATACTCTGATGGGTGGAAATTTGAATTGCGACAATGAATACAGTGAAGGGATAGGGTTGGAAAGGATAAAAGGGAGGTGCATAGGCGTTTAGGGAGGGAGTGGGGAGATTTGAACAATAAAAATAGGGAAAAAAAGGAAAAAGGTAGGAAAAATGAAATAAAAAATAAATATAAAGTAATTAATCAATGGGATAGTGTAAGGAGCAGTGCACAGTTGGAAGGAAATTTATTGGTGAGATGCAGGAATAGTGGGGAAGGAAGAGTGGGGGGGGGGGGGGGGGGAGATGTTAGACATGGGTGTAGGGATGGGAAGTTATCTTAGGTTGAGACCAGGATGGTTAAGAACAATGTGTTAATGTGTTGAAGGGACAACTCCCATCTGCACAGTTCAGAAGAGCTGGTGGTAGAGGGGAAGATCCAGATGGCTCAGTTCGTGAAGTAGACATTGAAATCCAGAGTGCTGAGTGCTGTATTCAGCTGCATGCTGTGCCACAGGGCAGTCCATCTTGCTTTTTGCCAGTTTGGGGTGGCCATTCAGCCTGACAGACAGTTGGTTTGGCGTCATACCAATATAAAATTATGTGCAGTGATTGCAGCAGGGTTGGTAAATCACATGGCTACTTCACAGGTGGCCAGAGCTCTGATGAGGTAGGATAAGCCTGTGACAGGACTGGGATAGGAAGTATGTAAGACATTACCCTCCTGACCTAGTCTGTAAACATATTTCCCATGCCATATCCCCATACACTACCAATCCTCCCTCCAACCCCAGAACCAGGCACAAAGGAGTGTCCTTCTTGTCACCCAGAACCACCATGGACTGGAACAACTAAATCACATCCTATGACAGGGCTTTGATTATCTGTCATCATGCCCTGAAATGAGAGACATCCTACCCAACATCCTTCCGACCCCTTCTAAAGTGCTGTTCTGTCACCCACCCAACCTCCACAACATTCTAGTCCATCCCAATGCCACTCCCAACCCCTTCCCACATGCATCATAACCTTATGGAAGAACCTGATGCAAAACCTGGCCAATCCACCCACCTAGCACTTCCAGTCCTGTCACAGGTTTATCCCACCCCATCAGAGTTCAGGCCACCTGTGAAAGCAGCCACATGAACTCTGCTGCAATCATTGTACAGTGTTTTATATCAGTATGATGACAAACCAGCTGTCTATCAGGATGAATGGCTGCCACCAAACTGCGGCAAAAAGCAATAGTCTGAGAATAGCTGTCCATCTAGAGAGACAGCTTGCCTGACTTCAAAACTTGGATAATGATGCTTCCTTGCCAATAGTTAATGAATTCCCCTTTGCTCCAGAAACAGAAGACAGTATATGACAGTGGCTAGTCAGTGATACATGTTTAAGCATTTGATTGTAAATATTATCTGGTCCAGGAGCTATATCAGTGCAGGGATATAGGGCACTGGCAAAATCCCACGTTCTAAAGGGGCACTGGGGAACAAAATATAAAGAGAGTTGTCTCAAATAGTGAAAGAGAAAGGAAAATCCAAGAGAGAATCCTTGTGGACCAACGTACAGACACCACCTGATGAGGGTCAACCCACTTCCTGCAGTAAACTCGGACACCATGAAGTGTCAGCAAGTGAGCATCCACAAAGTGAGACTCATGTAACACAACAGTCAGCGAGTAGAAAGATAAGAGGTGATGATAGTAGCCACTACAGTTCCACTGGAAGAATGTCATGCAACAATGTAAATGGATATCAAAGAACGAGAGTAAACCATTTTGCCACTTGGATGGTGGTATGAGCTCAGGGAGGCACATTTCAATGTTGAGATAAAGTTGGCTTTATGCTTTGCTCAGAAAAATTGGTGGCAAAGTAATGTTTCCAATGTAGGGATTAGAAGAAGGAGAGCCTAAAGTCCAATGACTAGGGTGTAGGGCTAAACTTCTATGGTTTGAAGTTTTTGGTGCAGAGGTTATCCACAGGGTTTTGGTTGTAGATGTGTAGTTTGGTAGGGAGTTTTTAGGGATGGCAAGTTCAAGGTCCGGGTGCTAAGAGGGGTTCATGGGAAGGAACACTGTGGGTAGGTTTGGGGTTTGATAGTAGGGATCAAAGGTGAAAGTAGGATTTCAGCAGGTTCAATAACTTGTTGAGTGAGGACTGCCTCACCATGTGCTGGAGGACAAAGTATTCAATTTTAAACCATGTGATGTTTCTAGTAAGGATCTTGCACAGTGATCATAGATAGTTCAGGGATGTAGGTGCCTTGAAGATGTGTTTTTGTAATACAAGGATTTGTAAGGAACAAGGACCAGAAGAATTTAAAAACACGAAAGTCATTGGGAAAGGAGAGTTGGGCACCAGAGAAAGTATTTTTTATGGTTAGTTTTATTTGGGGGCGGGGGGAGGGGTGTTCTTAGTTTAGGCATTTAGTTGGTTGCTTGTTTGTTTGGAATAGGGGTAGGTTGTCGGTCCCCTGGTGGGGAGGGAAAGGAGTCAGGATAGGAAAGGAGGGGAAGGGAAAGGAAATGCAGTTCAGGGAGGAAAGAAGGAAGAAAGACTGCATTAGCTCGGGGCCCCTTGCTTGCCATGCACATACTCACAAAATAATCTTGGGGGGGGGGGGGGGGGGGGGGGTTAGGCAGTATTTAAGAAATACGACATAAGACTCAGTTACAACCCAGTAACGGGATACTTCTCTAAACTGGTGCTTAGAGATTGGAACAGGTGAGATGTTAGGGAAATTGAAAATGATGGTTGAATCATTAAATAGTTATGAGTAGTGAACCAGGTGTAGACCTGAAAAGAACGTCCTGTTGTTGTTGTTGTTGTGGTGGTGGTGGTGGTGGTGGGCTTCAGTTAGGAGACTGGTTTGATGCAGCTCTCCACCCTACTCTAGCCTGAGCAAGCCTCTTCATCGCCTCATAAAAATAGCAACCCATCTCTATTTGAACCTGCTTTCAGTATTCGTCTCTCTCTGCGATTTGTACCCCACATACTTCCATCCAGTGCTAAAGTCACGATTCCTTGATGTCTCAGATTGTGTCCTACTAACCGATCCCTTCTTTTAGTCAAGCTATGCCAGAAAAAATCCTTTCTGCCCAATTCTGTTCAGTACCTCCCCATTCATTACATGATCTACCCAATTAATTTTTGTATTCTTCCATAGCACCACTTTTCAGAAGCCTCTATCCTCTTCCTGTCTGAACTATTTACCAACCATGTTTCACTCTCGTACAAGTAACAGTCCACACAAATGCCTTCAGAAAAGACTTTCTTACACTTAAATTAAGATCGATGGTGCAGCATGCATAAATGTGTGTAGACACAAAAAACAGACACAGGAAATGTAAAAATAAGCACCATTATGCACAACTATAAATGAGTATGCAAAACTAGAGTAAGTACCAGCAAATTTTGCAAAAGTATGCAAAATTACGCACTTGCTGACAAAATCACAAACGAGCACACAAAAATTATGCAAGGAGGGGGGGTTTTCTTTTTGTAAATCCCTTTCCGTAACTTGTCTTGCTACATACATTTTGTATTTAAACACAATTGTGCATATTTTTTAATAATTTAAACCATAATACCTAAACTAATATAAAATATCTTACCTAAAAACCTAACACAATAACTAACTACAATAACAACAACACAATAATTCAAAACAAATGCCAAGTAAAGGACTGAAATAAAGCACAAACATAAAGCAGGAACAAACTGTCGAGGTCCCACAATGCCAAACAAACAAAAAAAGATACAACAACAGAAAAAGTCGATGCCCTAAGAGATGCTAAAATCAATTGAAATCACCAAGGAAACTATGATTCACTGATAACCAACGAGAATACAATATTTACAAATGCTGAAAATATCACAATATTCAACCATCTATGGTCCAATGATAAAACATTGTTCAAGAATAATCACATTATAGTACACATTTTACTTTCTACAAAATATTATCACGAGCATATGGTACACTGTTACAGAGTTTAGTGATCATTTTATCCTAAAGTAATATTTCTGCTTTTGTAAATTCATGTAGATATTTCCTTCATTTGTTAAATTGAAATGAGACTGTGTATGTGCTCATTTCCAGATTTGTTGTAATGAAATAACAGTGTAAGCAATATTGGCATTAATAGCCATCAAGAAACTCCCAAACATCTTTTACAGACGTGAAAATAAAAAACAAATATAGTTAACTGTAACAGGAAGCCAACCACATTACTACACAATTCAGTTTGCCAATGTGACGCCTATAACTGCACTGCTACGTAAAACACTTTAACCTCCCTTTTCATCTTATGTATTAGCACATCATTAATGCAGTTATATGTGTTTTTACATGTTTCAAGTAAATAAATAACTTGTACAACCCACTTTTAAACATAGTGTATGTATTAGTCTGGGGCACAAGCTATCACCACGTCAATTTTCATTAAAATCTATTCATTCATTTCAATGTGATGCAGCAACCAACAAACACACAAAGTTTCACATTTGCAATATATATGGGTTGACTACCTACAAGCTGCTCATCAGAATGGATGGCCAGTGCTTAACTGTGACCAAAATGCAGCTGAGGATAACATGCTTTATTTCAATGGCTA
Organism: Locusta migratoria; assembly: GCA_026315105.1. NCBI lineage: Eukaryota > Metazoa > Arthropoda > Insecta > Orthoptera > Acrididae > Locusta > Locusta migratoria. The sequence goes on along the minus strand of CM048744.1, from coordinate 728,960,603 downwards.
CTTACAACTCAAACCATTCTTAACATCACAGTTGGGAGTTTTCCTTACATTGCATTTTCATTTTGCTTCTCACCCTTCACTGTCTTCCTAAGCTACATCTCTTTCCACCTATCTAGTACCTAATGCTCCCTAAAAAAATGATAGTGTATCTATTCCCACCCTTGCATTCATCCTCCCACCTCCATCAACATAACGTATGCAAGTTGCTCTCATTTCAGGGTTTCACTCAGAATGCAGCAGCCCGAATGACATTTATGTATTACTAGAGGTACCTGTTTTTCGCAAGGCGTGAAATTTTTGCGGAAAATCACGAAATCATATGAATTTACGAAAAATCAAGAAATAATCCACAAAATTTTGAGAAATATCATCAGTCATTTAAATTTACTGGCGATAATTGGAAATATAAATGACAATTGATTGTACACAACTTCGATATATATCGTTTCGAGTCTTGCCAACCTTATTTCCTGTACAGTGAAGAAGTCTGTTTCGGTACTATATTTCATCAGATGACTGCTAGTGTACTGCATCGTCGTAATCATTTCTGATCGCTGATTCATTCAGTGATTTGTTTTAGATCTGCAGGTCATTAACATGGTCGTAACAGTTTTTGATCGTGAAAGAGAATTCGCGTCAGATGGATTTTATGATTTTGATAAAACAAGGAAAATACTTATGTGCAAATATTGCAATGTACATAGTGAATAGCAAAGAAAGGGCAAATATAAATAGCAGTCCTTCACATTAAGATTCAGAGGCAAAGCTTCAGCAAATTCTATAAAATGCAGCTAGAAGCCACCATAAGTAGGTTTTGTGAATGGTAGTTCCGAAAAATACCCCTAGATGCTGCCATCAATAGTTTTCATGAACGGTATACATTCAGCATTTCACCCTTTGTTGCAGTGTTTGCATAGTGGAAAAAAAGAAAAGAAAAACATGTTTCTTTACGATCGGATACAAGGAAGCATCACCGCGTACTTTAAGAGAAAAGTAATTTCTTTTGCGGAGAAGACACATGATATTGCCCTAGAATAGAAGATAAAGGATTACAAAAGAAGCTGCAATGGGATTGTTGTGCGTAGCTCTGAAATATTTTTACCCTTTCACTGCTCCGTACTTAAATGTAAGCTAATCGTTTCAGTACTCAAAACGTAGCCTATAATAGGCCTCTATTCAATTTTCTCTCCAAAGATTAAAAAGGAAACATGTTTCACTTAACAAAACTAGATTTTGCATCTTATTTTTGTCTCAATAATGATGGACCGCTAGTCTTGTGTGTACACACACAGACACCATGTGATAGCGTCGTCATCTGCAGTATTCGATAATAATTACGTGCACAGTGCAGGCACCGCAAAAGCAAATGAGGAACAATTGAATGATACTTCATGTCTGAGTTTAAACTAAAATTCGAAGAAACATTCCTCAAAATATTAGTCCCTATAGGAACATTTACCAAAAATAAATGGATTACTAAAGGAATTAAAAAATCTGCTCAAAACTTAAAATACCTAAATTCCATTAAAAAGGACAACAGTGATCCTGATTTCTTGAACTACTATAATAATTACAAAAGGATCTACAAAAAAGTACTCAAGACAGCAAAAATTTCAGCTAATGATAAGTTCATAAAATTAGCAAATAATAAAAGTAAAGCTATTCGGACTGTAATGAAACAAGAAACAGGAAATATGAAACAGTCGTGTGCAAACACAAAAATCAAGAACAAGGAAAACTTAGCAAGTAACCCGAAAGAATTACCAAATTATGTGAATACCTACTTCAGCAGCATTGCAACAAAATTGCAAAACAAATTTCCAAAACACGTAAATCAACCAAGACAGCTGCATGTAACTAACTCAATGGTAGTGTTTCCAACTACCGAGGAGGAGGTATGGAATGTTGTAAAACAATTAAAGAACAAAAACTCAGCAGGTATGGACGAAATTCCAATGTGTGTGCGAAAAAAATGCATAAACAACATCAATGCTCCACTGGCAGAAATCATTAATGAATCCTTTAAAACTGGTTGCTTTCCAGACTACATGAAGCATGCAAAAATTTTACCAGCTTACAAGAAAGGTGATGTAGAAAACATTGAGAACCACAGACCAATAGCCCTACTGTCATCCTTATCTAAAGTGATAGAGACAATAATGAAGAATAGACTAATGGGCTACCTAAATAAATTCAACCTCCTCTGCAATGACCAATATGGTTTCAGGCCCAGCAGAGGCACAGAATCTGCAATAGCACAGTTCACAAAAACAGTCTTAGAAGCACTAGATGAGAACAGTTATGTAACCGGTCTTTTTCTAGACCTTCCTAAGGCATTTAACACTGTTGATCACCAGATATTGTTATATAAGTTAGAGGCACTAGAAATAAGGGGAGCGGCAAACAAATGGTTTGGTTCATATCTAAAAAACAGAGTACAGTCAGTAGAGATCACTCATGTCCACAGTGGATCAAAGTACATTGAGAAACACATATCAGATCCACAGCATATCAATATTGGGGTCCCCCAAGGAAGCGTACTAGGCCCGATATTGTTTCTTGTGTATATAAACGACTTCCCACAACATATCACCCAATAAAAGAAGATATTGTTCGCTGATGATAGCAATATATTAATCACCAAAAGACACAAGCACAAATGCTGGAAAAATGTACTGAAGTGCTGAGTGAAGTTTACAAATGGTCACAGAAAAATAAAGTAACCCTCAACATTAAGAAAACAAATACAATTTGCCTTAGAATAAATAGAAAAATAAGCCCATTAAATTTAGCTCTAGATAACATCTCCATAGAGGATGTACATTAGACAAAATTCTTAGGGTTGTTCATTGATAGCCAAATGAAGTGGAACGAGCATGCCATAAAACTCTCAAATAAGTTATCCACAACTTGTTATGCTCTTAGAGTCCTTGCATCCACATGCAGTGATAAATGCCTGAGAACTGTCTATTTTAGTTATGTCCATTCAGCTATCAGTTATGGAATAATTTTCTGGGGTACCAGTGCTCAGAACTTGCAAACTGTATTTAAAATTCAAAAGAGAACAATTAGAATCATAACAAAAAGCAGTAAGTGGGCCCACTGCAGAGAGCTTTTCAAAATCTTAGAAATTTCTAACTGTTCCTTGTGAATTTATATTCCAAACCATAATGTATATAAAGAAAAATATAGAAAATTATGGTACAAATAGCAAATACATAACTATATCACAAAAAAAAGTCACCACCTTCACCTAGACAGAAGAAATAAACAGAAGACTCGAAACAGTTTCATGTATGAAGGTCTAAAACTGTATAATAAACTGCCACAAAAATAAAAGAAATTGATAAAATGTATTGCTTTAGGAAACAGCTTAAACTGTATTTGCAGGAACATTGTTTTTACACCGTAAGTGAATATCTTAGTAATAAAAGTTTGTAAATAGTTTGTCTTAAAATGTTGAGTATATGTAATATTTAATAAGAAGAAAAATGATTGTTAACAACATATGTGTCACAATGTTAAACTAGATGTAACAAAAAAGCCTGTTGTGAATGTAAATGAACTGAGATAAGAAAAATTGTATAAATATCTAAATGTAAATGAACGGACAACATCCATACATTTTAAAACGTCTGTGGATGGCTAAAAATAAATAAATAAATAAAAATAAAAGTAAATGAGCACAGAAAGGGTTAAGGCGCGTTCACACGAGTCAAATTTAGTTGAACGGTTTTACTTGATCAACAAAAGCTGAATGAAAAACGTCGTCTGAACCTTCATTTCAATAGAGTTGATCAACTTTTTAGTGGATCAAGAAAAGATTGACCGAGTCAAACTTTTCCATTCAAGTGGTGATTCAATTTTGAGTTAAACCACGTAGTTACACGTGTAAACCCGCTATATGTTTTAAAACTAAACATTGCAGATTGTGTGTCGGTGTTTTCTGCATTGTATAAGTTTTGCGTTTTCAGATATCTCAGAAAATAAGTGTCGAGTGGTCAGAAAGCGTGATGATAAACGTTTTAGAACTGTACCATAAGCACAAATGCCTGTGAAATCATCGTATGGATACTTACAAAAATAATGATGTGCGGGAAAATGTTTTGCAAGGTATTGTGAAAGAAATGGACAGTACCGGTTTAACCACTGCCGACGTACAAAAACAAAATAGAAACAATCAGAACAATGTACAAAAAGGAACATGCGTTAGTGTCCAAATAAAAAAATAAATAAATGAATAAAAACAAAAGTGGAATGGGGACAACACTTTCGCCCTTTGCTTAATAAACTTTACTTGTAGCATAACTGTTGCTTAATAAACTTTACTTGTAGCATAACTGTTAGAGTAGGCATCACGTAGCGCACCTTTAATTTTAAAGCCATTTTTACTGAATTGATCAATTTCAGTTGAAATATGTGAACGAAAACTAGTTCAAGTCGCTTTCAGTTTTTGTTGGTCAAGTAAACTCGTTCAACTAAACTTGATTCATGTGAACGCGCCTTTAGTAGATATAGTTATTTCTCACATCTGCCGTTGTTTGCGATGTAATAGTAATTGAAGTGTGCAAATCGCGAAGAAATGGCCACGCTATCCATTTTGATGATCCATATTTTTCAGTTTTAAGTGCAGCTTGAAATTGGATTTACTTTCCCCCCTCCCGAGGAATCAATATGAGTTGAACAAAGTGCCAACTGTATTTGTGGGGCTTCTGAGAAGCAATTTTCTTGGAATTGTTCAAATGTTTGTTAAGCTTATGGGACTTAACTACGGGGTCATCAGTCCCTAAACTTACAAACTACTTATCAAGTACCTTATACTAAGGACGGCACAAATATCCATGCCCGAGGGGGGGATTCGAACCCCCGACCATAGTGGCCGTGCAGACCGTGACTGGAGTGCCTCAGTCCCCTCGGCCACAGCGGCCGGCTGGAATTATTAGAAACACAACTGAGTTTTCATAAAACATACACACTAATGTATTTAGACTACCAGCACGTAAAACTTTAATAAAGTAACAGGATAAATGTTTCTCAAACATTCGTTTTAATATGAGTCTTCAACAGATGTAAAATTTTCATATTTTCTGAATAAAATAAAAGATGTTACACTGCAAATGTAAATGATTTTTGCTTTAGTTTTTATTCAGTAAAAAGTGAAAATAAAATTAGTGAAATTATTGACAAAATAAAATAAAAGTAGCAAAAAATATACCAAAATAACTTTTTAAAAATGACAAAGTCGAGCAGAAATTTTCACCACAATGTATTGCCAGTTTGTATGTATGTGATTATATGAATAAGTGTGTGTGTGTGTGTGCGCGTGTGTTCTGTTCTGATAAAAGCTGTGGCAAAAAGTTATATAAGTATGTGACTGTCTTTTTTACATTCTGTTTGCGGTTTTGTCTTTGTAGTGAGTTGCAACATGTCCTCATTGAATTCCAACCGGGACTATTCATTGTTAATCATTAACATGAATTACTTGTTCTTCAGCAAACAGCTCATTTGCATCAGATGCTTGATGCCCTCCAGGACCAAACTGATATTCAGTATCATATGTTCTTTGACTAGTCCCTTGACTTCTGCTTCTTTCAGTTGCACTACTTCTCTGTGCATTATCTCCCAAACCAAATCTTTCCCAGTCAACATTTGTAGTGTTCTGGTCAGTGTTTACTTCAGTTGAAACCATGTTTCATGGATGTGGTATTGCTTGAGTTATGTCATCTTCCTGAAACAAGAATAATTTCAATTTTAAAAGAGTGAATTTGTAAGTTGTAGACAATACACTTACATACATGAATGATATGTATAAGTTCAGAACTATGAAATAAGTATGATTCAAATATGGACGGTAATTAAAAGAGTACACTGTGCAAGCAGTTCCCGGTAGAATGGTGCAGTTGCAGAGGGGGAGGGGTTTGATGATCAGTAGGGTAAACTAGTACGGCTTGCTGCTTCACTCTGTTCTGGTGTCAGTACAGCCATGACTGACCATGAAGTACCTTTGTCTCATGTGCAACATATTATCATAAAATTAATAATCAATGAAGGGGTTAAGCTAATGGAGATTTTATCTTCTTTGAAGCCACAGTTTGAGATCATTACAGTGTCCAACAACCCAGTGTTTATTTGGACCAAAAACTTTAAGTAGCACAAAAGTGTAGAAAATTAAGGTGTGGTCAATGCCCAAGATCAAATTTAGATTAGATTAGTACTTGTTCCATAGATCATGAACACGACACTTAGTAATGATGTGGAACATGTCAGGTTAATGAAAGGTGTCTTTAGAAATTATTCTGTTGTACTAAATTTTACATGACACATTTTTATATATTTTTTTATTTACTTATTTACTTTTTTTAGTTTTATTTATTTGTTTATTTTCTTTTTATTTTTTTTATTTTTTTTTTCAAATTTACTAATTTATATCTAAAAATTCATCTATATTGTAGAAGGAGTTGCCATGCAGAAATTCTTTTAATTTATTTTTAAATGCTTGTTGGCTATCTATCAGGCTTTTGATGCTGTTTGGTAGGTGACCAAAGACTTTTGTGACAGCATAATTCACCCTTTTCTGTGCCAAGGCTAGATTTAACCTTGAATAGTGAAGATCAATGTACACTGCTATTGCTTTTGAATTCGGTGGGACTGGTAATAACAAATTTCATAAGTGAATCTATATACTGAAAAGCTACTGTGAAGATTCCCAGCTCTTTAAATAAGTGTGTGCAGGATGATCTTGGATGGGCTCCGGCAATTATTCTGATCACACGCTTTTGTGCAATGAATACATTTTTACTCAATGATGAATTACCCAAGAAAATGATGCCATACAAAAGCAGAGAATGAAAATAGGCATAGTAAGATAATTTACTGAGATATATGTCACCAAAATTTGCAATTACCCTAATAGCATAAGTTGTTGAACTCAAACGTTTCAACAGATCTTTAACGTGTTTTTTCCAGTTCAACCCCTCATCAATGCTTACACCTAAAAATTTTGAGTATTCTACCTTTGCTACAGATTTCTGATCAAAGTCTATATTTATTGATGGTGTCGCTCCATTTACTGTATGGAACTGTATGTACTGTGTTTTATCAAAATTTAATGACAGTCCATTTGCTGAGAACCACTTAATGACTTTCTGAAATATGTCATTTACAATTTCATCAGTTAGTTCTTGTGTGTCAGGTGTGATAACTATACTTATATCATTAGCAAAAAGAACCAGCTTTGCATTTTCATGAATATAGAATGGCAATTCATTAATATATATTAAGAACAGCAAAGGGCCCAAGACCGAACCTTGTGACATCCTATTTTTGATTGCTCCCCAGTTTGAGGAGTCAGCTGTTTCTTGCATATTATGAAAACTATTAATGTCAACTTTCTGCACTCTTCCTGTTAGGTATGATTTAAACAATTTGTACACTGTCCCATTCATACCACAATACTTTTAGTTTATCTAGACTAATTCCATGATTTACACAATCAAAAGCCTTGGAGAGATCACAAAAAATCCCAACAGGTGATGCCCGGTTATTCGGAGCATTTAATATTTCATTGGTGAAAGTATATATAACATTTTCTGTTGAAAAGCCTTTCTGAAAACCAAACTGACATTTGTTAGAACTTTATTTTTACCTATGTGTGAAACTACTCTAGAATACATTACTTTTTCAAGAATTTTCGGTAAGGCTGTCAGAAGTGAGATTGGGTGGTAGTTGTTGACATCAGATGTATCCCCTTTTTGTGTAGTGGTTTAGCTATAGCATATTTCAGTCTATCAGGAAAAATACCCTGCTTCAGAGAACTATTGAATATGTGGCTAAGAATCCTACTTATTTCTTGAGAACAAGCTTTTATTACCCATCAATTCCATGTGAGATTTTGCTCTTGAGAGAGTTTATTATTTTCTTAATTTCAGAAGGAGAGGTGGATGGAATTTCAATTGTATCAAATTGTGTGGGTATGGCCTGTTCCATTAACTGCCTAGCTTCTTCTAATGAACATTTAGATCCTATTTTCTCCACATCATTTAAAAAATAATTATTAAAAATGTTTTCAACTTATGGCTTGTTAGTTGTAAATTTTTCATTCACTTTGATGGTTATGCTGTCTCCCTGTGCTTTTGGTTGCCCTGTCTCCCTGGTAATAATATTCCAAATTATTTTAATTTTGTTATCAGAGGTACTAATCTCAGACATGATGCACATGCTTCTGGACTTTTTAATAACTTTTCTTAATGTAGCACAGTAGTTTTTGTAATGTTTGACTGTTTCTGGGTCATTACTCTTTCTTGCTGTTACATAGAGTTCCCTTTTTCGGTTACAAGATATTCTTACTCCTTTAGTAAGCCATGGTTTCTTGCAAGGTTTCCTATCATTATATTTAACTATTTTCTTGGGAAAACAATTTTCAAATACTCTTACAAATGTATCATGAAATAAGTTATACCGGTATTTTATATTAGCAGCTTCCTTGTACACCTCATCCCTGTCTAACTGCTGAAGATTTTCCCTGAAATTTCTATCTGTTGAATCGTTAACTGAATGTACAACTTTGGAGGCCTGTTTTGAATTACTGAGAGGAACTATGTCATTTATTGTAACTAGCTGTGCACCATGATCAGAAAGACCCAAATAACAACATTAGTGCTGTTTGAGAGGTTATTACCACTGATATGAAGTAATTGCAGCAGAAGTGAGAATCCACATTTGGAGTGCTCACATCATCATCAATGAACAACTCTGGTTTATAAAAATTATGTGGGTTACAAATCTATTAGGAGAAGAGCAAATTTCTGAATGAATTCTTGCAAGAATGGGAGGAGTTTTGATACGGATTTTTACATGTAATGTGTATGTGCCTATCATTACATTCCAGAATACAAAACAATGAGTTAAACGATAGTTAAAAAATAATGAATTTCTTCACAATCACATTGCAGTGAATGCAGCTTACTAATGCAGGTTGTTATCATCAGCAAAAGTTGTCTACCAAAACAAAATATGTGAAATTTGCATTTGAGATGTCATCCTTTTCCAAGACAATGCTAAGACCCATGCCACAATTTGATGTGGCAAAACTGCAGAACACACACTGGGAAACCAAACTTTTGTTTTCTTCAAACAGAGCTTTCAGGAGGCTATGCAGAGAAAAAGTGATGGTTTCAGATGTATGAATGGTTAATTAATAAATATGAAAAAAATAGCTGTTTATATTTGGATCACTCTTCTAAACCAAACACAGCCAAACCATCTGTTATTTCAATATACTCATGAAATAAAATAGTAAAAAAAATACATTATGTACATAAAACAGACCCTGTATATGTCTGTATGTACACTACTTGCTGCCTAATTGCAGCACTCTGAAGGAAGCATATGAATTTTGTGAAATTTGCAGCGACAAGAGATGAATGTGATTGGCATTTCAATGCAGGTACACATCATGGAAACCAGTAGAGCCGTATAAAGGGGCAACAGACAGCAATGTGGACATACTGGAATGGTTCTTTCATGCATTTGTTATGAGTAGACAGATTCAGTATGCATTGTAGCTGACAGTGAGCATCTTTCAAGCATGTTTTGGATTTCAACAAGGAAGAATAGTTGGGATTTTGGATAACCCTTCACTGGAATTAGTGATCATTTCAAATATAATCAAACAACTGTGATGTGAATCAGTAATTGCTGGATGCAGGAGGAAACAAAATACCAGTGAGACTAACTGTACCTGCCTTGTTACACCAATACACACAATGATAGGCATATTGTGCACATGGCAGTGACGCATCATTCTGCCATATCACACACTATATCACAACAAATTATGTCTGTTAACCGGCAGTGTCTGTGTGTACAATTCAATGTTGTCCGCAGCAGAGCGGGCTGTCCACAAGATAACTAGAGCTGAATTTACCACTGAGTTAACACCTTAGGGTTTGTGCTGACAATGATGTGATGACCAACAGACACTGACAAATTAATGGAATAAAACTGTCTTCACCGACAAATCCCAATTCTGTTTGCACCACCACAATGGTCACATTAGGGTCTGGAGACACTGTGGTAAGAGAATATTGTTCAGCAGTTGCCTTATGCTTCATCATACAGATCCTGTATCCAGTATTACGGTCTGGATTGGTATTGGACTCCACTCCTGCACCTCGCTAGTACGCACTCCCAATAAACTAGCCAGCCTTACATATATGAAATATAGTGAGCCTGTTGCTCTCCCATACCCTCAGTGATTGCCACATTGCAACAAGATAATGTGTGACAACACATATCACGTAATTTTAAAAAGACTTCTTATATCACCAGTGGACTGCACTGCTGCTTTGGCCCTTCACTGTCCCAATCTCTCGTCTATAGAAAACATCTTGTCGATGATTGTGCAACAACTGGGCCAAGATACATCCTCCCTACTACACCAGATCAATAGGTGAACATTTTGAACTGCTACACCCAAACAACAAATCAGGCTCTTTTATTCAATGATGAGATGTGTTGTAGCAGTTTCAGCCAGCAATGGTGCTAAAATTCAATACTTATTTTATCATCTTTGTCACTTCAGATGTGGCTGTATTTTGAATCCTGTTATCTTTGTACAACATGTTCTCATGAGGACAGCACCTACAAATTTTTCCCTAAGGGAAAGAGGTGTTGCATATTTGGAAAATGTAACATCTGAATGGCAATGATCTAAAGCCAAAACGAATAAACTATCTACAATGTGATTAGTGTACAACCCACACTTCATGTAGGGTGTTGGCTTAGGCATGGCAGGAAGCACCAGTGTAGAATCAGAAGGCATCACACAGCCTCATATGAGAAACTGCTGAGAGCAGCAGAGGCTTTCCAAGTAAGCAAACCTGATGGTATATCGACACAGGGAGTGGCAGAAAGGAAAAGGGGCAGTGCCAGTGCAAGAGTATTTCACCACCTGCACTGGCAGTCTTTGAGGATTTAGGCAGTCAACAGTGGTCCACAAGGGACCTCCTTGAAGTGTAGGCCAGAGACCTGGACTTTCAGTTGTAGCTCTGGTTTCTGCTCTTACCTAGCCCCATGTCTAACCTCTAACAGGGCTTGAGCCCACTTTAATTAAGTTATTTAACACATTCTGCTTAGAGTATGATTAAAGTTGACTGTTCAAGATCAATTATTTTACAATGTTTACATGGCACTTTTAGCCATTCAATGTTGCCATCTTCAAATCTCTAAATATTAATAATATTTCATCACTTTCTAATGACAGTCTGGGCTTGTGACAAATATGTAACAGTCAAATAAATTTTAAGAGATTTGTAGAATGCAACATAGACTTGCTGAAATATGCAACCTTGGCTTGTCTGCTTACTCAGATTTGCTTTACAGACTAACATATAGTGCTTCCAGCTTGTAGGATGTCAAGCATATATAGCTAATCAAGTATTGCCTTCAAACACACATTTTTGAACAAATTCCATAACTGCTTCAAATATTCAGTTCATTTTCTCTGTGTTAGCTAGCTGGAACGACTTTGCAGATCCTAAGTAACTAAATGTTGAGACCACTATTTATGTTGAAAAACTGTCTTGATTGCAGAATGTTATTTTATTTAACTGGTTTTGACCTCATCTTCCGAACATATATACATACCATGTGGCTGGTGCTGACATCTCCAAGGCTGCTGTGGCTCACATTGATAACTGAGCAGTTACTAACGTGCAGCCACAGAGTGCAGCTTCAACGGCCCCGGAGATTTCACTACCAGCCACATGTTCTGTTTTTCACACAAATGCTTGTAAAGATCACTGTTCCTCCTTTGATAATATTGCCTAAAGTCTAGACCACTGGCTGGACGTAACAGTAAGACAATCGTAAAACATACCAAAATATTTTTGCTCAGGGACATAAATTTCATAGAATTTTAATATTTTTTTATCAAAGAAGTTTTGACACTGCCAATATATACTTAGCTGACATTAGTTTTTTGAAGTATTAGAAAAAAATAGCAGTTGGTAGGCAATGAAAACTTCATTACTCCCGTTTGTTGGTAACAACCTTTTAATTACATTAAAATATTATGTTTGTAGCTGATGAAGCATTTGGGCTCTCTGAACAGTTACTCATTTAGTTGCACATGCAACAACTTAATTTCTTACCACTTTAATTTGTTTTTGAGGTACAACTTTTGAGTCTCTTGCAAACTTTAAGAAAATGGAGTTACAAGGTTGTCATTGCCCACCATCAATATATTAAGTACAAAGTTAAAGTTTAGCATTTTGTACCTAGAAGGGACAATCAGGCCCAACTGACTACTGGGTCATCCTTGGCCAATGGCATTGGATGCGATATGGAGGGGCATGAGGTTAGCACATTGCTCTCCTGGTCATTGCTGGATTTCGTGACCTTGGAATCACTACTAATCAGTCAAGAAGCTCCTCAGTTGGCCTCAACAGACTGAGTGTACCCTGTGACAGTCCTATCAATGAAGAAAAATTCTTGGCAGTACTAGTATTAAAACTCGCATCTTCTGCATGACAGTCAGCAATGGTGACTAAGGAGACAGAAATACTTATATTAACTAGCGAACAAAAGGTTGACAAGGTTATGAATTCTGTTTTAATGTTGCTACTCATAATTTGCATCTATCTCGGGAACTATTGGAGTTACAGAGCTGCGATTGGGCTTAAATTATAGAATATTTTATGTACATTAATAGAGGCGTGAGTGACTTTTCGTCAAAAAACCACCCTTCACGAGTTATAAGCCAAAACCAGAAAAAAGTCCAAAAATTTTGAGGTTTTTTGGCTCTCAAAAGTTAAGCTAAAGGATTTAGAAGCTGCAAACATGGTTTAATGCTACTCTAATGTGTCCTAACAACATACCAAAAATTCAGCTTCCTGCAATTTTTTTGGACCTAAGGCCATTTTTTGTCTACAAAATCAGAACAGAGAGGGAATCGATTGCCCTCAACACACCGCAATTCCTTGAGTGCTTTCAAGATGGCTTGAAGCTCTGCTGTAAAAACAGAAAAGGCTGTGGGGAGGCGAATCCTATTAACATGGTCAGGATACACTATCAAACAGCTGAGGGAATCCCGTTGTTTGCAGCCATCGGTGTAAACAACCGTAATGTAGTGATTCCTATCGAAATTGTTATGAAACAGACTGTTTTATAAAATCAGTAGTGCAACCTTTCTTAAAATTTGACATGTCTAAAATAATTCTGGGCCTCTGAAGGAGCCAAGGAGGGAATCCTTGCAATGTAATACAGTAAAATTGGGTAAATCCATTCATGAAAGACAATCTTTCAAGTGAATCCCAAAAGGCCTGGTTACTCGCTGCTGAGTTTGAAACACCCTTTTCATAGAAGGCTGTGCTACACTATGATATGCTGGTGTGTATGGCATTGACAGCATTTTGTACCCTTGGCGCTCCATGAGCAACTGTCGCCTGATGGATAGAGCTGGTTCAGCAGTCTTGGCACAGAGGCCAGGAATGGGGCTAGTCCTAAATGCCCCAGTAGCCAGCCGAATCCCTTTGTGGTGCACCACATCTAGCATGTTCAAAAAAGAGAGTCTGGCAGAGCCATACACCATGCATCCATAATCAAGGTGAGATCACATGAAGGCCCAATAAAATTGACTCAGGCAGGTTCTATCTGCACCCCACAAATTGTGGCTAAGGAATTTTAAAATACTCCGTGCTTTGAGGCACCGTTTCTTCAGGTCCTTGAAGTGTGGCAACCACGTCAGTTTTGAGTCAAAGATCAGGCCCAGTAACCTCACTGTTTCTATAGAATAAAGAACAGTGTCCCTCATCCTCAGTTGAGGTAAGTTTACAATAAGAGTGGGAATGGTTAAAAACAACACATACAGTCTTCTCAGTTGTAAATTTAAAACCAGTCTTCTTCACCCAGTCAATCATTGAAGAGTGAGTTGCAACTGACGAGTTGTTGTTGCAAGGCTAGAAAAAGAGCAAAAGATCAAGAAGTCATCAACAAATAGAGAACACTGGACAGGGCGTTTAACAACGGACGTGAGACTGTTAATTACTATGGCAAAAAAAGTCACACTTAAAACACTGCCCTGAGGAACACCGTTCTCTTTTTCAAAACGATCTGAGAGGACGTCACCAACTCGATAATTACAATATTGTGAAGAAATAAAGGACATAATAAAAAGGGGAAGACAACCATGGAGTCCCCAATCGTGGGGCTACCTGAGGATTAGCTGCCTCCAAGTAGTATCATAGGCTCATTTGATGTCCAAAAAGATACCCCAAAGGTGCTGCCAGCACAGGAAAGCCTGTTGTACAGCTGCTTCCAAGAAGGCCAGGTTATCAAAGGTGGATCAATATTTCCTGAACCCACAATGAAAACGACTAAGGAGTTGCCTGGATTCTAACATCCAAACAAGGCGGTGGTTGACAATCTGTTCTAATGTTTTTCCCACACAGCTAGTGAGGGCTATGCTATGATAACTAGTCGGGTTTGTACGGTCCTTTCCTGGTTTTAAAATAGGAACTAAAACTGCTTCACACCACGAGTCGTTAAATGACCTGAAGCCCAACCAACATTAAACAGAGGAGAACTTCTCTGTTCAGTTCTGTAAGGTGCTTTGGAATACTGTAATGTATCCTATCTTGTCCAGGGCACCTATCAGGAGCTGCAATCAACACAGAATCCAGCTCCCACATGGAGAAAGGGCAGTTATATTCTGCTGCAATGGTGGACCAGAAGCCCAAACTGCCCTTCTCAGCACCCATTCTGTGGTGCTGGAAAGCAGGATCCTGCTTGGCAGTGGAAGTTACAGTGGCAACGTACGCCACCATAGTCAGTGCTATGTCTCGTGGATCAGTGCGGAGAGTGCCATTCAATCGTCTGTAATGCTACATTTCAAAAGCTTCTATCATCTTTTTGCCTGAACTCCTTATTGTCCATGTTTCACTCCCATACAAGGTAATACTCCACACAAAGAATTTCCTAAAATTTAAATTAATGTGGATGTCATCAAATTTTACTTCTTCAGAAACACTTTTCTTCCCACATATATTCCACATTTTGTATCTTCTTTACTTCAACCACCAGAAATTATTTTGCAACTCATCACTACTTTTATTGTCCCATTAGCTAATATAATTCCTTCAGCAATGCTTGATTTTCTGACACTACATTCCATTAACCTTGTTTTACTCTTGTTAATGTTCATCTTACACCCTCCTTTTAAGACATTGTCCACTCCATTCAATTGCTCTTCCAGAGCCTTTGCTGTCTCCGGTAGAATTACTGTGTCATCAGCAAACCAAAAACGGTTTAATTCCTTCTCCTTGAACTTTAATTCCTTCTCAAAATTTCTCCTTGCAATCCTTCACAGCTTGTTCAATGTACAGATTGAAAAAACATTGGCAAAAAAACTACACACCTGTCTTACTCCTTTTCCAACCACTGCATCCCATTCATGCCCTCTGACTATTACAACTGCTGTCTGGTTTTTGTACAAGTTGAATATTACTCTTCACTTCCTATATTTTATCCCTGCTACCGTCAGAATTTGAAAGAGTGTATTCCAGTCAACATTGTCAAAAGCTTTCTACAGATCTAAAATGCTAAAAACATAGGTTTCCCTTCCCTTAACCTATCTTCTAAGATAAGTTGTAATGAGAGTATTGCCTCGCATGTTCCTACAATTCTCCTAAATCCAAACTGGTCTTCCCCGAGGTTGGATTCCACCATTCATCATCATCATCATCATCATCATCATCAAAGACTGATTATGCCTTTCAGCGTTCAGCCTGGAGCATAGTACCTCTAATAAAATTCCTCCATGATCCCCTATTCAATGCTAACATTGATGCCTCGTCTGATGTTATGCCTTTAACTTCAAAATCATTCTGCACCAAATCTAAGTACTTTCCTTTTGGTCTACTTCGACTCCCCTTACCCTCCGCTGCAGAGCTCGTGAGTCTCTTAGGTAACCTTGCTTCTCCCATGTATGTAACATGACCCCACCATCTCAGTATGTTTGCTCTAACTACTTCATCTATTGTGTTCATTCCCAGTTTTTCTTTGATTTCCTCATTATGGACACCCTCCTGCCATTGTTCCCATCTATTAGTACCTGCAATCATTCTTGCTACTTTCATTATCTGTAACCTCTACCTTATGAATAAGGTAACCTGTATCCACCCAACTTTTACTCCCATACAACAAAGTTGATCGAAAGGTAGAGCAATGCACCGCTAACTTAGTCTTGGTACTTACTTCCTTCTTGCAGAAGAGAGTAGATCTTAGCTGAGCACTCACTGCATTAGCTTTGCAGCACCTCAATTCCAGTTCTTTCACTATGTTGCCATCCTGTGAGAAAATACATCCAAGGTACTTGAAACTGTCCACCTGTTCTAACTTTGTTCCTCCTATTTGGCACTCAATCTGTTTGAATCTCTTTCCCACAGACATTACTTTCGTTTTGGAGATGCTGATCTTCATATCATAATCCTTGCACCTCTGATTGAGCTCTGAAATATTAGTTTGCAACCTTTCAATTGAATCGGCCATTACAACTAAGTCATCCGCATATGCGAGCCTGCTTATTTTGTTTTCGCCTATTTTAATCCCGCCCTGCCAGTCTACTGTTTACAGCATATGATCCATGAATAGTATGAACAACAGTGGTGACAGGTTACAGCCTTGTCTTACCCCTGAAACTACCCTGAACCATGAGCTTAATTTGCCATCTACTCTAACTGCTGCCTGACAGTCTACGTAAAGCCCTTTAATTGCCTGCAAAAGTTTGCCTCCTATACCATAATCTTGTAGCACTGACAGTAGCTTCCTCCTAGGGACACGGTCACAAGCCTTTTCTAGATCTATGAAACATAGATACAGTTCCCTGTTCCACTCATAGCACTTTTCCATTGCCTGCCGTAAGCTAAAGATCTGGTCCTGACAGCCTCTAAGAGGCCTAAACCCACACTGATTTTCATCTAACTTGTCCTCAATTAATACTCGCACTCTCCTTTCAACAATACCTGAGAATATTTTGCCTACAACGCTAATTAAAGAGATACCTCGATAGTTGTTACAATCTTTCCTGTTTCCATGTTTGAAAATTGGCGTGATTACCATTTTTTAAATTATTTTAATTTGTTTTGAAAATAATTTGTATTAGATTAATGATGGAAAATTATTATTCAAAAGAGATAGATTGGCTGGCCAGTACTTACCTTTGTGCTGTACAGCCGATAGTCTCACACACACAAAAAAAAGAAGAAGACCAAGCTTTTCGAACAGGGTTCCTTCATCAGGTAGGCAAAAAGGGCAGAAAAAATGAATGTTAACAGAAGGGAAGGTAATTCATGACCTAGGTCATGAGGATGATGATTAAGGATTGTGGAAGTCATAGATACTGTATATTAGTACTGAGCCATGCCAAAGAGTATATATATAACCAAAGAGCAGTAAAGAGAAGTAAATATGAGCGAACCAAATGATGGGGGATGAAGAAGAGGAATAAAAATGAAAATTCATTTCATTATCTACAACTTTCTCGCTGACAAAACTTTCCTGACCACAAAACAAAAAAAGTGGCAGGCGACTAACTTTTTCATGTCACAATTTTTATTTCACATAAAATTAATAGTTTCAATTATTATTTTTATACAAACAAAGTACCTATTGTACTTGCCAAGAACACTGTTGCATTCCTTCAGTATTCACCTGTCTACATGAAAAATTTCGTAATTTTTTTTCCGATCATAAGGGGTTCAAATGACAATGTAACTGAGGCGATGCCACTTGAAGAACTACACATTTATCGGCCCAACTCCATTTCTACACCCATCCAAGATGGCTGCCGGGCTTCACTGCCTGTACACTGATGTAGGCGGTAGAGCCTCTATGTTATTCTGTGCTCACAGGTGACGGCATTGTGTTCAGCTTGTCTACGTACTCATAATCAGAAACTGACACAATATGTGGAATTAGAGATCCCAAAATGTTTTTATAACTGAATTTTAAATAGTGTAAATATGTATCTGTCCTGCACAAAGTTATTCCTAGCACGCAAGTTCGATTGGTTGGCTGGGTCTCTTTTTATTATTATTATTATTATTATTATTATTATTATTATTATTATATTTAATTATCATTATTGACAACCATTTATAAAATATAGAAAATTATGAATTATCAAAATTGTGTAAGTATTCAAACACAACGAGAAAGAAAAAAAACTTTCACATCGGGATTTGAACCAGTGACACTATGGTTGCAAATCCAGAATGCTATCACCTGAGCTACTCTGAGAGATGCAGCAACTTCTTTAATTATCGGTACTTATATGTACTTGCAAAACTTCAAAGTCAATTTTCTCAATAATTTTTGAGAGTTGTGTCGAATGCTTTGCCTGGTTGTTATTTAAGTTCTGAACTTTAGGCCCATAAATATAAAAAAAATTTCTAAAATCAAATACCCATGTGGTCTCCATGTGAGTATGCTCCACCATGCACCTTTCGGGGGGGGGGGGGGGGGGGGGGGATTGTCGAGTTTGTACACAGATGTAGCCTACTTAGGCAAAAGTTTGAGTTGCACTACTAAACCTTCATATAGTGACTGGTTCTCAATGTACTTCTTATCACAATCTGATAACAATTTATATTCCCAAATAAATTCTATGAACTTTACTGTGTGTGATGGCAAAACACTAAAAGTTTATCAAGGGGAAAGATATAAGATGATTTGTTATTGAGTTCACTTCACTTTCATGTATCTCTGTCCAAAAGTCAGAAGAAGGCCCTGGAAACAGTGCAATTTTACAATGAAATAAAATTGGGAGGGTCAACATTGTTGATAAAATGGTTTGAATGCATTCAAATGCATGTTTTCTACAACTTTCTTGACTTGGCCACCATAAATATGTGACTGGTAAGCATCTTAGCAAGTAGAAGTATTCTTTTGATCTCTTTGAAGAGCTTCAAGCACAGTATGTGTCAGTAAGAAATAAGATAATGCAGATACTAAAGACAGGCCACAGAGGGCAGCAAAGTGAGGAAAATGTAAAATTTATATCTCATACAAAGAAAGTTATAATGCTGCAGTTTGGTCAGGTTCTGAAAAATCAGTATGTGCCAAATGTGTTAGAACATTAGTATGGTGAGAAAAGTGTACCAGTAAACAGTAGCCAGTGAAAAAGGAAGGAAGATTGGTGTTTAATGCCTCATCGACAAGGGCAGTCATTAGAGGTGGAGGCCATGCTCAGATTGTTTGGATAAGAATGGGATAGGGAGTCACCTGGCTCGTTTCATAGGAACCGTCCCAGTACTTGCCATGAGTAAGTTAGAGAACTCACAGGAAACCTAAGTAATCTGGATGGCCCGAGGTAAATTTGAACCACTGTCTACCCAAATGCCAAATGTGAGTACAGTGTGTTAGCACTCAGCAACATCATTTGGTACCACTGGTGAAGAGTGCATGTGTGTAATTAGTAAACAGAAAGTTTTAAAGAGATAAATATTAGCTAAAGTATATGCAGATAAGGTAGGAGATATGATACTGCATGAAGAATTCGACAGAGCTCTGAAAGACTTAAGTCAATAAAAGGCCCATGGAGTAGATGACATTCCCTCAAAGCTACTTAAGTCTCTGGGGAAATCAGCCATAACAAAACTAATCCACCCTCAGACTTCAAGAAGAATTTAATAATCCCAATCCCAAAAAAGCAAGTGCGAACTTGTGTGGAAGTTACAGAACCATCAGTTTAGTATGTAAAATTCTAACACGGATCATTTACAGATGTAATTAGTTGTAAAATAGATATGCCAAATCGATGTTCAATATTTTATTACAGATTATTGGTTTTGACACAGGGGTCATTCCACGTCAATTCAACCATTTTGAGAAACTGTTCCAGCCCATAGTCGCAGATTTGCCTGAAATTTAGCACACCAATGGCATCATATGTGGAAGACCAAGTACTAAGTATTATGTTCTCCTGACAATTAGTTCCAGAATAATAGCTTGTGAAAGAAGGTGGTGTGACCAGGAAATTGCAATGCATCTTTGGCAACTTATCTTCAGAGACAATTTCAGGGTTTAATAACTTCAGAATTATTCCGCCAATCCCAGTGAAATTTTTACCACCTAGTAACATCCTCTTAGGGAACACACTCCACTAGGCAAAATACAAACAACATGTTTCTGAGGGACAATAAAGAAATCAAAATGTGATTAAAAACTTGTAATGTGTTAAAAGATACATATTGTGGGTGCTCATCATTCCAAATATATTTCACTCAGGGAGGGGATAAAAATTTTTGTAGTAAGCCTCATGTAGGAAAACACACACACACAACACATCATGGTCACATATATCACACATACTGAGTTACATGCACAGGAAAATACAAAAATTGAAAAATCGCCTGAAGAACGTGGAGTTTCAAAGTATGGTAGCACAAAAGAGACAAGTGATACCCAAGCGAAACTTTATACACTACAAAAGAAGTCCACAATCTAACAGGCCTCAAAATTTCAACACATTATTACAAGTCATTTGTGTACAATAAGAGTTGATATAGATGTATTTGGTTACATTAGTTTTAACATGATTTAACAAGTAATACTAATGATGAAATAGCTTGCTTCTAATACAGCTGTAGCAATTGTTGGGAAGCATTTAGCAACTAAAATTTAGACAATGGAAGTTTTCAGGGACATTATGAGTCATTGTTAGGCAGGAACAACAAAGGAAACAAGCTTGCAACAAACACAACACATGCTTTTAAGATTCTGGTTCAAACAGGTCAATGATGTGGAAAGGCAGTATGGAAGAATGGATGCAGAAGAGTATGCTGATGCTGTTTTTATTCAAACAATCTGCAGTATTGGGAGAGCACTAGAATCTGAATGTCATAAAACAACATATGGAACTAAATGTGACATTCGCTTTGTACACTATCTGGATGAATTCGACCAAGATTTGTTGCTGTGGAGATTTGTGATGCACCTAATGGGCATGGGAAGTATAGTTCAACAAAACATTAGTGTTTGTTGTCATCGTATGAAAGTGTTTCTAGGGAAGTATTCTTTCCCGGAAAGTTCCATAACAAGACAGTGAGATGTAGCCTCCGAGAAGTTGATATAATAATAGTATTGAAAGTGAATCAGTGCATGGGACTTAACATAAAACCAAAACAAAAATTATGTTCAAGGTGTGTGACACTGCTGAAAAATGAATCATTTACATGACACTGTACCATCCACCTTCAACCACAGCAGATGAGCAATTAAATACTTCAGTGACAGCTCATGATTTGTCACCAGTGAAGACACACAGAGTGTTGGGAAAACAGAAATGCCCAGCTATGGTAGAAGGAAACTACAAGAAGCTCAAACAGAATTAAAACACAAAATGGCAAAGACACTAATGATAGAACTGGAAGAACTATCTGCTCCTAAGGAACAGAAATCATGCCAGAAATGCTCCGATTTGGACAACATTGTGCATGATTTGAAAGAAAAATGTGTCCTATCCACATACCCGAAAAAAGTAGCTATTCTTATACTTGTACCTTGCAGTTGGTCTACTGAGGGAATTCAGTGTTTCTACATATATGATAAAGCAAGCTAGGAAAATAAAAGCAACCCAAGAAGTGCTCCCAAAACAATGACAGGCTCAGGGTAAGCAATTGTGTTCAGAAATAAAGGTGCTAGTGTCGGAGTTTTATGAAAGTAAATAATACAGCAGAATAATGTCTGGAAAAAATATGTTTCAGTAAAAATATGAATTTACATTTACAGATGCAAAAAGAAGCTCTTGATTCATAACATATCAGAACTATATGAAAAATTCCAGAAAAAGTATCCAAATGCCAAAGAGGGCTTATCATCATCTTTTCAATCTTCGACCAAAATGGGTTACGCCTGTAAGTGCAAGAGGCAAATACACTGCGTGTGTATGTGAAACTCATCAAAATGCTAAGCTGATGTTTGCTGCTATAAAGGATTCTAGTCTGTATTACAAAGATGCAACAAAACTGCTAGTGTTTGACATCAGCTGATACCAGCGCATGATGCAGAGGTGTGAAAAATGTCCTGGTAAGGGGAAACTAGTAGAATACATTAATAATAAACTGTATGGTGAGCACCTTACAGATGGCAATGAAATTATTTCTTATAAACAGTGGACACAAACAGATTGCATGACTCTTGAAATGAATTAAAGCACAGTGGAAGATGTTGAATTGTGTTGCGAAAAAAATGGACAAACTGACCACACACCGCTTTACAGCAATAGCATAATCTGCATATCTCCAGTTTTACAAGGATCAATTGAAATAAGATGAAATCATAGTAATAATAGACTTTTCTGAAAATTATGCATTTATAGTTCAAGATGTTATTCAATATCATTGGGACAACAGCCAAGCAACTCTCCAACCATTTGCAATTTACCATAGTGATGAACCAGGTACTGAGTCTGTCTGTCTGTCTAATTCATAATGCTATTGCAGTTCACACCCACATACACACAGTCATGGCATATGTCAAGAACAAGTTCCCTCATGCACATTCTGCAAAATATCTCAAGTGATAGAGCAGCTACCAAGTACAAAAACTGTAAAAATGTCAAAATTTATGCATGCATTACCATGATTTTCAGATTCATGCAGAGTGGGCGTTTTTCACAAGTCATGGTAAAAATGTATGTGATGGTATTGGTGCTACCATTATGCACATGGCATCACAAGCTAATTTAAGAACCCTACAGAAAGCCACATTCTAACACCTCTTCAATTATTTATCTGGACACTGACAAACAATAATTTTATCTTTCGAAAAAGAGATGAAATCTGTTGAACAGTTACCAAAAAGTATACTGGAACATGCTAAAACTATTGCAGGCACATGGGGCCTACATCACTTTTCTCCAGTGGACTCTGACAACATGCAGATGAGCATACTGTCTGGTTATAATTATAGGTTCATATAAATGTGTCTTCACAGTGTTACTAACCCTGGATTCATAAGAAAGAGTGGCAACATACAACCAGGTATATTATTGCTGTTTGTGATGATAAATGGTACTTAGGATGAGTTGCAGAGTGCTGCGAAGCAGAAGGTGAAGTATTAGTGAACTTCACGGCACCAGCAGGACCAGCAAGATCATTCCATTGGGCACATTTGACAGACATGTGTTGGATTCCTTTTGAACATACTCTTATGACAGTTCCAGTTCCAACTACAGTGTCAAGAAAACAGTGCAATTTGCCACTCGATGCACAGTACTGTCAGTAAAGCATGGGAAAACGTGAGCTCCAAGCACAATCAACTGGTTTTTGGCAGTTAAGGTGCATTAAACATCAATTACAGGCCGTATTTATCTATATGTTGTTGCTTAGTGATTAAACAACAGGGGTAACAAGAAGAGGCAGAAGAGTGTAAGATATATTGTGAGTCTTTTTATTATTATTATTTTAAAAAACTGTGGAGCTATTGTCACATCACCAAATATGTCTATCAACTCTCATTGTACACTAATGTCTTGCAATGACATGTTGAAATTCTGAGACACATAACACTATGGTCTACTTATGCAGTGTATGAAATCTGGCTTGGATACCACATGACCCTTTCGTGCTACCACACTTGGAAAATACATGTTTTTCAGGTGATTTTTCAGTTTTTTGTATTTTCCTGTGCATGTAACTCAGTATGTATGACACATATGGTCACATTGTATGTGTGTGTTTAGCCCAGATGAGGATTACTACAAACAAATTTATCCCCTTCCTGAGTGAATTATATTTGGAATGATGGGCATCTACAGCTAAATCCATACTCCGCAAGCCACCAAATGGTGTGTGGCAGAGGGTACCTTGAGTACCACTATTGGTTCTCCCTCCTATTTCAGTCACGTATTGTTTGCGGAAAAAAAGATTGTTGTTATGCCTCTGTGTGGGCACTAATCCCTCTGATTTTATCCTCATGATCTCTCCGCAAGATGTACATAGGAGGGAGCAATATACTGCTAGACTCCTCGATAAAGGTATGTTCTCGAAACTTTGACAAAAGCCTGTACCAAGCAACAGAGCATCTCTCCTGCAGAGTCTTCCACTGGAGTTTATCGATCATCTCCTTAACGCTTTCACAATCACTAAATTATCCTGTAACGAAGTGTGTTGCTCTCCGTTGGATCTTCTCTACTTCCTCTGTCAACCCCACCTGGTACAGATCCATCACTGGTGAGCAGTATTCAAGCAGTGGGCGAACAAGTGTACTGTAACCCACTTCCTATGTTTTTGGACTTCATTTCCTTAGGATACTTCCAATGAATCTCAGTCTGGCATTTGCTTTACCTATGATTAATTTTATATAGCCATTCTATTTTAAATCGCTCCCAATCCTTACTCCCAGATAATTTATGGAATTAATTGCTTACAGTTGTTGACCTGCTTTAGTGTAGCTAAATGATAAAGGATCTTTCTTTCTACATATTCGCAGTGCATTACATTTGTCTACAGTGGGATTCAATTGCCATTCCCTGCACCATATGTTAATATGATGCACATCCTCCTGCATTTCAATACAATTTTCCATTGTTACAACCTCCTATATACTACAGCATCATCCGCAAAAAGCCGCAATAAACTTTCCAATGTTATCCACAAGGTCATATAGATATATATATATATAGTTCGTGGACAAATAGCGCAAGCTGGGTTTCACACACCCCTGCTGATTCCTACAGAGTAGATTTCTAGTCTCCAGAAATGTCATTATATATATGCCCTATGCCCTATGCACCCTTCCACCACCACTTACTCCAGTCCCGTAACCCGGAAGGTATACACGATCAAAGGCAGAGCCACTTGCGATAGTACCCACGTGATCTACCAACTGACATGCCTGCACTGTGAAGCGTTCTATGTGGGAATGACCAGCAACAAACTGTCCATTCGCATGAATGGACACAGGCAGACAGTGTTTGTTGGTAACGAGGATCACCCTGTGGCTAAACATGCCTTGGTGCATGGCCAGCACATCTTGGCACAGTGCTACACCGTCCGGGTTATCTGGATACTTCCCACTGACACCAATCCTTCAGAACTCCGGAGATGGGAACTAGCCCTTCAGCATATTCTCTCTTCCCGTTGCCCACCTGGTCTCAACCTCCGCTAAATTCGAATTCCCACCCACCATCTTAACATCTTTGCCTTGGTTCTCTGGACAGAGCCTCTGCCTCAAGTGGCATCTCTGTCTAACTTCTAACTTCTTTGCTTTCTACAGTTCTACAGTATGTCTGCCTAAGTGTACTTGTGTCTGTGTAAATGTGTGGGTGTATGTGCATTTATTTACCTTCCATTTTTTCCCCCAAGGTAAGTCTTTCCTGTCCCGGGATTGGAATGGCTCCTTACCCCCTTCCTTAAATCCCTCATCATTTCCTTTTCCCTCTCCTTCCCTTCTGCCTGATGAAGCAGCTAGGCTGCGAAAGCCAGCATTTTTGAGTGTGTGTGTGTCTGTGTGTTTATTTGTTGCTATTACTGCCTGTGCCCCTTCGCCTGGTAAGTGTTCTTCATCTATTTTTTACGTATATATATATATGATACGAATATTAAGACGAAAAATTCCTAGCAGGAAAAATAAAATATAAAAAATAGACGAAGATTACTCACCAGGCGAAGGAGCACAGGTGTGACAGCATCACAAATAAATAAATGAATACACACAGACACACACACACAATCGCAAGCTTTCGCAACCCAGTTGCGTCTTCAGGCAGTAGGGAAGGAGAGGGAAAAGGAAAAGATGAGGGTTTTAAGGAAGGGGGTAAGGAGCCATTCCAATCCCGGGAGAGGAAAGACTTACCTTGGGGGAAAAAATGGAGGGTAAACAAATGCACACATGCCCACACATTCACACAGACACAAGTACACCTAGGCAGACATATACACACACACTCACACATATCCACATCCAAACACACTTAGGCAGACATTTGTCTGTCTGCCTAAGTGTGTTTGGATGTGGATATGTGTGAGTGTGTGTGTATTTGTTTACCTTCCTTTTTGTCCCCTAAGGTAAGTCCTTCCACTCCTGGGATTGGAATGGCTCCTTTTCCACTTCCTTAAAACCCGTATCCTTCCCTTTCTCCTCTCCTTCCTCCCTCTTTTTCCCGAAGAAGCCACCACTGGTGGCGAAAGCTCGAATGGTTGTGTGTTTTTGTGTGTGTTTAGTGTTCCTATCGACCAGCCTGTACTTTAGGTAAGTCAAAAATCTTTATTTTATACCATTTTCGTACCTGGAAGGTCTCCTTCTATATATATATATATATATATATATATATATATATATATATATATATATATATATGGTGAATATCAACAGACCCATGACACTTCCCTGTGGTCTTACTTCGGAAGAATTCTCTCCACTGAGAATGACATACTGCATTCTGTTATCTAGGGACTCCTCAATCCAATCACACAATTGGTCTGGTAGACCATATCGACTGTGTCACGGCAATGCCACATATCTGCAAATAATAGGGATTTTACTTTCTTACATGTAATTATGTGATGGGACATTGTAAACTAGCACCATCAGTACTGGGTGTTACTATTCCCGTTTTCATTTTTCTCGTACTATATAAAAAGATATCATGCCGTTATTATGACAAATAGACTGTTGCTTGTCTCTCCTGTAAAATTTTGGTTTAGCAGATACGTGGTATTGCCGTGACACAGTCGATATGCTCTTACTTTGTTCATTAAACGACTGCGGGAACTGTATCAAAAGCCTTGCAAAGTCAAGAAACAAGGCATCTACCTGAGAACCCATGTCTATAGCCCTCTGAATATCGTGGACAAATAGCGCAAGCTGGGTTTCACACACCCCTGCTGATTCCTACAGAGCAGATTTCTAGTCTCCAGAAATGTCATTATACTCGAACATAAGGCATATTCCCAAATTCTACAACTGACCGACATTAGATATATAGGCCTATAGTTCTGCACATCTGTTTGATGCCCCTTCTTGAAAACGGGGATGACCTGCACCATTTTCCAATCTTTTGGAACGCTACGCTCTTCTAGAGACCTTTGGTACACCACTGAAAGAAGGAGGGGGGAGGGGGGCAAGTTCCTTCGCATAATACTCTGTGTAAAATCGAACTGGTATCCCATCAGGTCCTGCAGGCTTTCCTCTTTTGAGCGATTTTAATTGTTTTTCTATCCCTCTGTCAATTATTTCGATATCTGCTATTTTGAATCTATGCGACAATCTAGAGAAGGAACTACAGTGCAATTTTCCTATACGATACAGCTTTGGAAAAAGACATTTACTAATTCGGCCTTTAGAGTGTTATCCTCTGTTTCAATACCAATTTCATCACAGTGTGTCTGGACATTTTGTTTTGAACCACCAACTGCTTTGACATAAGACCAAAATGTCTTAGAATTTTCAGCCAACTCAGTACATAGAATTTTACTTTTGAATTCGTTGAATGATACAATATGTATCTTATTCTTCAAAAGAGATAGGTAGGCTGGCCAGTACTTACCTTTTTGGTGTACTGCTGATAGTTACACACAGAAAGAAAAAAAGGACGAAAATAACAAGCTTTCGGAACTGTGTTCCTTCTACAGGTAAGAGAGAAGGGAAAAAAAGAAGAAAAAAGGAAAGGGAAAGGAAGGGAAAGGTAATTCATGACCTAGGTCATGAGGATGGTGTTAGAGGATTGTGAAAGTCAGAGATACTGTGTAGTAGTACTGAGCCATACCAAAGAGGACATACATACAAGCACAGAGGAAAGATCATGTAGCAAAGAGAAGAAAAGATGAGTGAACTGAATGATGCTGTGAGGTGTAGGAGGGGGGGTCGGGGGATGTCTAAAACATTTTTGATTAACAGGAAAGATGGAAACACGCGCGTGCGCGCGCGCGCGCGCACACACACACGCGCACACACGCGCACGCACACACACACACACACGCGCACACGCGCACACACACACACACACACACACACACACACACACACACACAGAGAGAGAGAGAGAGAGAGAGAGAGAGAGAGAGAGAGAGAGAGAGAGAGAGAGAGAGAGAGAGAGAGAGAGAGAGAGGTAAGGAAAGGATAATGGATAGGTGAGTTGAGGATAGAGGAGGGGTTATCACAGATTTAGGCCAGGAGGGTGGCGGGAGGAGAGGGTATGTCAAAGGGCATTTTCACACCTCCGTAGATCTGAGGGATTGGTGTTAGTTGGTAGTATCCAAATGGCATGTGTGGTGTAACACCTGCCAAGGTCCCTGGAGTCATGCTGGAAGGCATGCTCTACCACAGGATGTTGGGTGTTCTAACGTAATGATTAAAATAAATTAATAATTAGAGAAAAAATAATAATAATTTGTGATCAAAGAAAGGACAATGTTCATCATAGTTTCTATAACTGGTAATATCACGTCTAGCTGGAGTAATTAACAATATTCTTTGTCATTACCCGTACCTTTTCTCAAGGTCAAGAGCACTTATTACTTTAAGGCCTTGACATAGTTAAAATAAAAATAACACTGAAATGCACTACTTTACAAATGAAAAAACGAAACTTCCACTTTAAAATTTAATTAACCATCAAATACACAGTCACATTTTTGTTACCAAACAGCATCAGCTCTACTTAACCACTAACTAACTTAAAAGAAAGACAAGAGAGTAGCCACAGACATTCAGTTTTTTAATCAGAGATCTTCCTCAGTGATAATGAGCTGCTTAATTAATGAAATCTATAATCTATGGCAACAAATCTAAAAATGTATTGCCAATGAAATTGTTATATTTATATGAAATAGGAAATAAGAAAAATATCTCTCAATGAGAAAATAAATTAAAAATAAAATAGCAACAAAAAAAAGTCTCATTATATATAGCTTATCATTTTGTACTATACTGCTATATGTATCTTTACAGTGTCCCCCAGGCGAACACTCCATCTGTGACCATTCATCCGCTGAGCCAATTTGTTTGTAGTCATACCAACATAAAAGGCTGTACAGTGGACATGTGGCCCTGCCTTGAATAGGGTAAGTTTCTCCTGTGGTGGGGCTCCAATATGTGGTAGTGGGAGGATGCATTGGACAGATTTTGCAGTGGATCGGTTGCAAGGATAGGAACCATTAGGTAGGGAGCATGGTTTTGGGATATGATAAGGTTGGACAAGGACACAGTATGTATCTTTTAACATGTTAAAGTTTTTAATCAGATTGGATTTTTTTTATTTTACCTCAGAAACTTGTTGTTGGTGTCTTGACCCATGGAGTGTGTTCCCTAAGAGGATGTTACTAGGTGGTAAAAATTTCACTGCAGATTAGTTCCAAAGATATTAAGCCCTGAATTTAGCTCTGAAGATAGACCATCAAAGGCACATTGCAATTTTCAGGTTGCACCACCTTCTTTCACAAGATATTATTCTGTTAGTAATTTCAGGAGCTTTCATGCTTGGCAGCACTAATATGCTAAATTTCAGGAAAATCTGAGACTATGAGCTGGAGCCCCTGGTTGAATTGACAAAGAATGACCCCACACTTAGTTTTCATCTTCAGATCTGCTCTACATTTTAAAACAACTGCACCTCTCCAAACATCATGGAGAGGTGTAATTTTTTAAACTGTAGAGTTGCAGATTTGAACATGACACCTAAGTGCATAGAAACTGGTAGCCTGTAATAAAATATTGAACAGCAATCTTGGCATATATATTTCATAACAAATGACAATTTAGATTGTATCCTTGCTTTGAATAATTTCAAGCATCAATAATATTTACAAGCGAATGGAAAAATTAGTAAAATCTGAACCCAGCAAAGATCAGTTTGGATAAAGGAGATATGTTTTTTAACTTTTGTAGATTTGTAGAAAGCTTTTTGACAATGTTGAATGGAAATTTATATGAAGGAAGGAAGGAAGGAGGGAGGGAGGGAAGCTTGGATTGGTTGGTTGGTTTGATGTTTTAGGGGGACAAAACTGCGGAGGTCATCAGTCCCCCATTCCATCAAAGAGCGAGATACGTTTTTGAACACTGAAAAATTCACCCAGAATTAAAACTGCTACGGGAGGAGAACCCCACTCAGTCAGTAAAATATCAATGAATTCAACAAGGGACAACATGGCAGTAGACAACACGAAAGGAGACAATCACATGGAAACAGCAAACAAGTGTGGAAATGAAATGACAAAGCCAAAGTTCGTGGTTGACTGACCATGAAATTAAAATAGGAAGGGTCAGCCACGGGGCAACAAGCTTTATATAGAGTTGTAAAAACCGCTGTCACAAATAAAACCTAAAACAGAATCAGCTATGATGGCAGCGTTACGTAAAACTTCAGATAAAATTACAGGAAAATTAAAATCCCACCGCAGGGCGGCTAAAAGACGGCAATCCATCAAAATGTGGGCCACCGTCAATGGAGAGCCACAACCGCAACGAGGTGGGTCCTCACCGCGGAGGAGATGGCCATGGGTCAGCCAAGTGTGGCCAATGCGGAGCCGGCACAGGACTACCGAGTCCCGGCGAGAAGCCCGCATGGACGAGTGCCACACAGCTGTGGTCTCCTTTATTGCCCTGAGTTTGTTGGGATGGCTCAGGCTACGCCACTCAGCGGCCCAAAGCTCACGTACTCTATGGCGCAACACAGACTGGTAATCTGAGGCCGGGAGGCCAATGTCATACACGGACGCATGGACAGCCTGTTTGGTGAGCTTATCGGCTCGTTCGTTGTTTGGGATGCCGATGTGACCAGGAGACCAAAAGAAGACAACAGAGCCTCCTGATTGGTCGAGAGCAAAAAGTATCTCATGGATAGCCTGCACCATGGAGGAACGTGAGTAACATTGATCGAGAGCACGAAGACTGCTCAGGGAGTCACTGCAGAGCAGAAAAGACCCACCTGAGCAGGAGCGCGCATATGCTCAAGAGCACGGAGAATGGCCACCAACTCGGCAGTGTACACACTGCAGCCATCCGGCAGAGACCGCTGCTCAGCGTGATCGTCATGGACATAGGCGAAGCCAACAGGGCCACAAACCAAGGAACCGCCCGTATAGACGATGTCATATACAGTGTACTCTGCAACAACAGCAAAGAACTGACGGTGGAGTGCCTCTGGAGCAACGGAGTCTTTAGGTCTATCGGCCAAGTCCAGCCTAGAGCATGGCCTCGGTACACACCATGGGGGCGTACGCATATGGGCCCGATACGGAGAGGGGGCAGGGAAAGACTCTAGTTCCAACAGAAGGGACTGGACACAGTAGGCGATCGTGTGACCAGAACGGGGTCGCCTTTGTTGAGGACAGACGACCATGCGGGAGAAAAGCAAACGTTGGTTCGGATGACCTGGCGAGCTATGGACGTGAGCAGCATAGGCCGCGAGAAGTTGCTGGCGGCGGATCCGCAGAGGTGGGACCCCGGCCTCTGCAAGTAAACTGTCCACGGGACTGGTGCGGAAGGCACCCGCCGCAATGCGAACCCCACAGTGGTGAATGGGGTCCAGCAAACACAATGCAGAGGGGGATGCGGAGCCATAAGCAAGGCATCCAAAGTCCAGATGGGACTGCACCAAAGCTTGGTACATCCGCAACAGTGTGGACCGATCGGCACCCCAGGTCTTATGACCCAGATGGCGGAGAACATTCAGTTGGCGCCAGCACTTCTGTTTCAGCTGACGAAAGTGGGGGAGCCATGTCAGCCGTGAGTCAAACACGAGCCCTAAAAACCTGTGAGTGTCAACAACCTCTAAGAGGTGGTGTTAAGATAAAGTTCGGGCTATGGATGAACCGTCCGACGCCGACAGAAGTGCATAACTCTCTTCTTGGCAGGAGAGAACTGGAAGCCATGGGCTAGAGCCCAGGACTGTGCCTTCCGAATGGCTCCTTGTAACCTACGTTCAGCAACTTGGGTGCTGGAAGAGCTAAAAGAGATGCAAAAAGTCGTCAGCATAAAGAGAGGGGGACACTGACGACCCAACTGCTGTCGCTAAGCCGTTTATGGCTACTAAAAATAAGGGGACACTCAAAACAGAGCCCTGAGGAACCCCATTTTCCTGCACATGAGGGCTGCTATGAGAAGCACCAACTTGGACACAAAACATACGGACAGCTAAAAAGTTTTGGATAAAAATAGGGAGCTGGCCTCGAAGACCCCATTCATGTAACGTCTGAAGGATGTGATGTCTCTATGTTGTATCGTATGCCTTTCTCAAATCAAAAAACACCGCAACAAGATCTTGACGATGAGCAAAGGCTATACGAATACAGAATACAACGAGGTTGTCTGTAGTGGAGCAGCCTTGATGGAAACCACCCTGACATGGAGCCAGCAGGCCTCTAGACTCTAGTACCCAGCACAGCCGCCGGCTCACTATACGTTCCAGCAGTTTACAAAGAACGTTGGTGAGGCTGATGGGTCGGTAGCTGTCCAAATCGCGGGTTTTTTTTACCCGGCTTAAGCACCGGAACAATGATACTTTCTCGCCACTGTGACAGGAAGACACCATCGTTCCAGATGCGATTGAACATGGATAAAATGTTGCGTGTAGACTGCACTGACAGGTGTTTCAGCATCTGCTTATGAATGCGATCGTATCGGGACTATGTGCAAGGACACCAAGGAACTCCCATTCACTGAATGGAGCATTGTAGGATTCCATTCGACGTGTTGAAAAGGACAGTCGCTTCTGTTCTTTCTGCTCTTTCACAGTATGGAAAGATGGTGTGTAAGTCACAGATGCGGAACTACGAGCATAGTGCTCAGCTAGATGTTCAGCAATTGCATCTGGGTCCGTACAAACTACTCCATTCATAGAAATCCCTGGCACGCCTGTGGCACTGTGGTATCCATGGAGGCATCTAATTTTTTCCCAGACCTGGGATGGAGAGGTACCTGTACCGATAGTGGACACATACCGTTCCCAACACTCCTGCTTACGACTCTTGATTAAAAGACGTGCTCGTGTACGGAGTCTCTTGAATGCAATAAGGTTCTCCAAGGACGGGTGTCTCTTATGGTGCTGGAGTGCATGCCTGTGATCCCTAATAGCCTCAGCGATCTCTGGTGACCACCAGGGCACCGACCTCCGCCGAGGGATCCATAGGAGCTAGGGATCGTACGTTCAGCAGCAGAAATAATGGCTAAGGTGAGACTGTCAGTCACCTCATCTATGGCGGCATCCGTTGGAGGGCCAATTTTTGCAGCGGTAGTAAACTCGAGCCAATCAGCCTTATTAAGGGCCCATCTGGGCAAACGGCCAGGGGACTGAGGCCGTGGTAGTGAAAGGAATATCGGGAAATGGTCACTACCACACAAGTCATCATACACTCTCCAGTGGACAGACGGTAAAAGGCCAGGACTACATACCGACAGATCAATTGCAGAGTAAGTGCCGTGAGCCACACTGAAGTGTGTGGCAACACCGGTATTTAAAATGCAGAGGTCAAGCTGAGATAATAAACTCTCAACGTCTCTGCCACGGCCAGTAATCGTAGTACCCCCCCCCCCCACAGGGGGTTGTGGGCTTTAAAATCCCCCAAAAGTAAGAAAGGTGAGGGGAGCTGAGAAATCAGCGCCGCCAAAACATGTTGGCATACTACGTCGTCTGGGGGCAGGTATACACTGCAAATGGTGAGGTCGATTGTAGTCCTCACCCTGACTGCCACAGCTTCTAAAGGCGTTTGGAGAACAACTGATTCACTGTACGTAGTCGAAAGGACAAATAGACATACTCCACCTGAAAGCCTTTCATAACCTGTACGATTCCGGTAATATCCCCGATAGCCTCGTAGGGCAGGGCATCGCATCGGGGGAAACCAGGTTTCCAGCAGGGCAATGCACAGTGTAGGTGAAGTGGTGAGGAGCTGCCGTAACTCTGCCAAATGGGAGAAAAAACCACCATAATTCCACTGGAGAATTAGGTTAGTGCTGACTGGATACACCATGATACGATGAGGATGATTAGCTCATAGGTTCACTACCTGCTGTTGTCGATTGTGTACTGACTGGATCCAGAACCAATGGTTCTGGAGAGTCCAGGAGAGCGAGATCCTTGGGGGATGCAAGGATCTCCAACTCGTCATCAGAAGCGGAAGAGGTGACAAGGCATGGCTTTGAAGCCACAGAAGATTCTTTTTTCTTCAGCTTCTTCTTCTTTTCCTCTCGCTGTCCTTTCGGTCTTAAGAACTGAGAGGGCTTTTCAGAGACGGAGTCAGGACCTGACGTAGCGTGCGGAGCCCTTTGACCAAGGGTGTGAGAGTCCGACAGCCGTGGGCTACGACCCTCCATGGTACTCTGAGATGCATCGGAAGGGAGCGTCCCAAGGGACCCCTTCCGAGCGAGAGGAGCCGGAGGAAGTTGATGTTTCTCCGGCTGAGTGACGGGGACCGTTGTCCCCGTCAGTGTGGGGGGATGTGCTCCCCCAGGAGTTGTAATGGGGGCAGCACATGGTTGAGAGCCCCCGACCGTCGAGGGGGCTGATGCAGTTTTACAGCCCTGAGGGCCGACAGAATTTGGCACAAACAATGGTGCCGCTGTCACCGAAGGGAAAGGGGACAACGTGACACTCGCAAATGATGTCTTCAATGCTACTGGGTGCAGTCTCTCAAATTTCTTTTTGGCCTCGTTATATGACAATTTGTCCATGGTTTTGTACTCCATAATTTTTCTTTATTTATTTATTTATTTATTTGTTTTTTTCTGTTCCATAGGACCCACTTGAGGAGTAAGACTCCATGGTCATGGAACAAGTCAATACATTGTTACACAAGAATGATAATAGAAAAATTTTAAGTAGTCCTTTGCACACGACAATCTTAAGACAAAGTGAAAAGAATCAATAAAGAAAAAATGAATTAGCTTAATGGTTTAACTTTTCTAGGAGTTCCTCGACAGAATAAAAGGAGTGAGCCACGAGGTAACTCTTCAGTTTAGATTTGAAAGCATGTGGATTAGTGCTAAGATTCTTAAGTTCTTGTGGCAGCTTATTGAAAATGGATGCCGCAGAATACTGCACCCCTTTCTGCACAAGTGTTAAGGCGGTGTGGTGCAAATGTAGATTAGACATCTGTCTAGTATTCACCGAGTGAAAGCTACTAACTCGTGGGAATAAGCTGATATTATTAACAACAAAAGACAATAAAGAAAAAACGTATTGTGACGCCAGAGTCAAAATTCCCAGACTACTGAAAAGGGGTCGACATGACGTTCGCGAACTTACACCAGATATTGCTCGAACCGCCCGTTTTTGAGCCAGAAATATCCTTTTTGCATCAGGCGAGTTACCCCAAAAAACAATGCCGTACGTCATAAGTGAGTGAAAGTAAGCGAAATAGACTACTTTTCGTGTTGAAAAATCACTTATCTCAGATATTGTTCTAATGGTAAATATAGCAGAATTTAGTTTTGGAACAAGATCCTGAACATGGGCTTTCCATGACAGCTTACTGTCTATATGAACACCTAGAAATTTGAACTGTTCAGTCTCACTTATCACATGCCCCTTATGTGTAATCATAATGTCAGATTTCGTCAAATTATGGGTTAGAAATTGTAAAAACTGAGTTTTACTGTGATTTAACATCAACTTGTTTTCTATCAGCCATGAACTTATCTCTTGAACTGCATTATTTGATACTGTGTCAATATTACGAGCAACATCCTTCACTACCAAGCTGGTATCATCAGCAAACAAAAATATTTTACAATCACCTGTTACACTCGAAGGCATATCATTTATATAAATAAGAAACAGCAATGGTCCCAAAACAGACCCCTGGGGCACCCCATACTTAATTGTGCCCCATTGAGATTGCACGTCATAGCCATTTTCTACACTGCGGAGAATTACCTTCTGTTGTCTATTATTAAAGTAAGAGGTGAACCAGTTGTGGGCTACTCCCCGTATTCCATAATGTTCCAACTTCTGCAACAATATTTTGTGATCAACACAATCAAACGCTTTTGTTAAATCAAAGAAGACGCCTAATGTCCGTAGCCTCTTATTTAAACCATCAAGTGCCTCACAGAGAAACGAAAATATAGCGTTTTCAGTCGTTAAACCACTTCTAAAACCAAACTGTACGTTTGACAGGAAATTATGTGAACTGAAATGATCAATTAATCTTGAATATACAGCCTTTTCAATAACTTTGGAAAAAACCGATGGCATAGAAATAGGTCTATAGTTGTCTACATTATCCCTTTCTCCTTTTTTATAAAGCGGTTTCACTACTGAGTACTTTAATCTGTTAGGAAACTGACCATTCTGAAAGGAAAAATTACAAATATGGCTTAGTACTGGGCTAACATATGGAGAACAGTACTTTAGAATTCTGCTAGATACCCCATCATATCCACAAGAGTCCTTAGTCTTTAGTGATTTAATTATTGATTCAATCTCACCTATGGAAGTATCATGAAGGATCATTTCAGGTAACAGCCTCGGAAACGCATTTTCTAAAAACGTTATATGATTACCTGTAGAAACTAGAGTTTTGTTTAGTTCCTCTACTATATTCAGAAAGTGATTATTGAATATTGCACATGTATCTAACTTGTCAGTAACAGAAACATTCCTACTACGCACTGACGTTATATCTTCTACCTGCTGCTCCTGACCAGACACTTCCTTCACGACTGACCAGATAGTTTTAATTTTATCCCGAGAGTTTGCTATTCTTTTTGCATACCATATACTTTTTGCATTCTTAATGACTTTTTTCAGAACCTTACAGTACTGTTTGTAATGAGCTACTGCATCTTCATTCTGACTGCTTCTAACATTTTGATACAACTCCCGCTTAGTTCTACATGATACTCTTATCCCCTTTGTCAGCCACCCTGGCTGTCTGTTACTGAAAGTACCCTGTTTTGAGCGTTCTAGCGGAAAGCAACTTTCAAACAGCATAATAAATGTGTTCAGAAAAGCATTATATTTATCATCTGCATTATCAGCACTATAAACATCCTGCCATTCTTGTTCCTTAATTAGGCTTAAAAAGGTCTCAATTGCAACTGGATTAACTTTTCTGAGTAGTTTATATTTATGTTTAACATTTGTTTGAGAACAAATACTTTTTAGAATTAAAAGTTGGGCATCGTGGTCTGATAGGCCATTTACTATTCTGCTGACAGAGTGCCCCTCTAACAATGAAGAATGAACAAAAATATTGTCAATGGTAGAACTGCTATTTCCTTGCACTCTCGTTGGAAAAAATACTGTTTGCATCATGTTATAGGAATTAAATAGATCTAACAGCTGACTTTTCCTTGAGCTATCACCTACACAATTAATGTTGAAATCTCCACACACAATTAAATTTTTATACTTCCTATACAGTGAACCCAGAACCAATTCCAGCTTGGGCAGAAACATTTTAAAATCTGAGTCAGGGGATCTATAAATAACAAGTATTACTAGTTTAGTTCCATTAACATTATGGAGCATCGTGCAGTTTGGCGAGCAAGGGGGATGGTGCTGTACGCAGTTTACACAAATGGGAGGAGGAGCACAAGGAGTGTCCGGATGGGATGGACGCCCGCATTCTCTACAGGTGGAGCTGGAATTGCACCTGGAGGACATGTGCCCAAATTTCCAGCATTTGAAACACAGCATCGGAGGAGGAATATAAGGTTTTACGTCGCACCGGTATACCTTTTCGGGCAAAGAATCGCCCTCAAAGGCCAGGATGAAGGCACCGGTGGCTACCTTGTTGTCCTTAGGCCCCCTATACATGTGCCTGACGAAGTGGACACCCCATCGTTCAAGTTTGGTGCATAATTCGTCGTCTGACTGCAGAAGGAGATCACGATGGTAAACTATCCCCTGAACCATGTTGAGACTCTTGTGAAGGGTGATGGTCACAGGCACATCACCCAGCTTTTCACAGGCCAGAAGTGCCCGTGACTGTGCTGGGGATGCTGTTTCTATGAGGACTGCATCGCTTCTCATCTTGGACAACCCTGAAACTTTGCCAAACTTATCTTCTAAGTGTTCAACAAAGAAGAGTGGCTTAGTGCTACTGAACGTATCCCCATCAGTTCTAGCACAAACAAGAAATTTAGGGGAGTATGGCTCAACCATTTCTTTCGCCCGTCGTTCCTCCCATGGGGTAGCCAGGGAAGGGAACGATTGGGGCATTATATGTATTTCTACCTCTCTTAGAGACGCCGTTTTCGCGGCTGGCCATGCTTTTATTTGCTCGTTTCATGTTCGTCCCATGAGCAGCTAGGGAACTAAAGGACCACCCAGGCAGAGCCCCGCTTGCCTGTGTAAGCCTTATTCAACTGAGGTGCGGCAGGTTCCTCAGAGGTTGCTTGCTAGCGGCTGTTCAACCTCAACAGCCATGCATCTCCTCGGCACGTAGCACACCTTGAGATTGAGGGTTTTTTTTATAGAGGTTTGTACCGTCCTCGCGACCCAGGCGATTAAGCCAAGATCCCCGGGCTCTGAAACATACAACGTTCCACCGTCGCGCCGAACGAGGTTGTAGCCTTTTCCTGAGAATGTTCAATCTGTACATTTAGCAAGCTGTGAATGAAACAAAGGAGAAATTTGGAGAAGAAATTAAAGTTCAGAGAGAAGAAATAAAGACTTTGTGGTTTGCCAATGACATTGTAGTTCTCTCAGAGACAGATGTTCTAAGACTATCAGAGACCACAAAGTATCTGGAAGAGCAACTGAACAGAATGGACGATGTCTTGAAAGGAGGGCACACAATGAACATTAACAAAGGTAATAAAATGTAGTCTAAGAAAATCAGGCAATGCTCAAGGAACTGGATTATGTAATGAGAAGATAAAAGCAGTAGACAAGTTTTGGTATTTGAGTAGGCCTATCAAAATAACTAATGATAGCTGAAGCAAAGATATAAAATGCAGAATGGCTATGGGAAGAAAGGCATTTCTGAAGAAGAGAAATTTGTACACATCTAATATTCATTTAAATGTTAGGAAGTCCTTTCTGAAAGCATTTTTCTGGAGTTTAGCACATTGTATGGGAGTGAAACATGGACAAAAAGCAGTACAGACAAAAAAGATGAGAGAAGCTTTTTAAGTTTGATGCTATATGAGAATGCTAAGTATTAGATGGACAGTTTGCATAATTAACAAGGAGGGAATATATTTCTGGCATACTTGACTAAAAAAATGAGGATCAATTGGTGGGACATGTTCTGAGATACCAAGAAATCATCAATTCAGTATTGGAAGTTTGTGGAGGGTAAAAATCACGAAGTTGACCCAGAGGTGAATACAGTAAGCAGGTTCAAAAGAATAGATTGTGGTTCTTATCCAGAGATGAAAAGGCTTGCACAGGATAGGGCAGCATGGAGAGCTGCGACAAACCAAACTTTGAACTAAAGACAACAACAATAACAACAACAAATATTAACTAAAAGGTAATTGAAAGACAAGTAATTTATGTACATGTAATCCATAATCAACTTGAATACAAGTAAATAAAAATTACAGAACAAGCTATGTGTGTTATATTCCATTACCTATCACAGACTGCCCATAGAAACAAAAACAAGCAGGGGGGCATTTGGCCAAGGTGGTGCTTGTAAGTAGTAGACAGTCATTTATTTATTTATTTATAAGACACGATTCCACCCACTGGCTTTGACCCTTGGCATTGACGTGTGGTGTAGTAGGCAAAGTACTTTTGACAAGCTAGACTGTAGATGTCTATTCTGATTGACAAAAATACTTCAATAGTTTTTTACAAATATATGATAATTTTAAAGGATGTGGTTAGGCAGGAACCTAAGAGTACAGCTTAAATTGTTTTGAGTGAACAAGCAATGATGTCACTGCGATGCTCGCGTGTTTGAAATGTATCGGTAGTGGGCTGCAACTGTGATATGCAATGCTTCTTTCCAAAACCAGTTACATTTTAACAAGCCCCATGATTTAATTAAAAACACTAATCAAATGAAACATTGATTATTTGTAGTAGGCTATGGCTGAAATACTGGTTTTCTGACATGTTGATTACGTCATGGGTCAAAGAAGACGGGTGGAATCTAATTGTAAGACTATGCCATAATAAACTGCATATGGTCCACCAAGTGTTAAAAACTTCATTTTTGTCTTATCACTAGACACTATATTGTGAAAAAGTAAAACTACTAATCAACAATACAGAGGATACACAGACTCATCATACAGAAATGATAAGAAGATAAGCATAAGTTAACGGCAAAAGCTTTCTTCCGAAAAGATATGAAAAAAAAATCACATGATAGTAGTCTCCAGCTGCTCTGGCTATAATGGCATTCTGTGAATAAGTTGTTTGTGTAAACCTGAATGAAAAAATGTGTGTGTGTGTGTGTGTGTGTGTGTGTGTGTGTGTGTGTGTGTGTGTGTGTTTCCTACCTTCTCTCTTCTCTGAAGAAGGCTTTGGCTGAAACCTCATGTGGGAGCAGTGTTTTTATTGTGCCTGTTTGCTGTTTGGCATCTGATTTTTGTCGTGAGCAGAAAACTATCTTTTACACAATAGCATTGATATACCAAGCTGGAATTTCCAATGTGCTGCAGAAGACCCAAAAGATGGATTGATGTCACATCAACTGGTTGACTCAGTGCTACTGTGATTTTTTACCTCTTAAGTGTATGGTTGCAATACTAACCTGGTCAAAGCTTATTATTCATCAAACACAAGTCACTCTTCATGACCGTACAGTCTAGTCCCCTCTAAACAATAACAACAATAACATATTGCTAATATGTGATCCCTTGAGATCGTTCCGATGTGGGAGAACCACAGTGATTTTGTGGAGGACCCGCATGTCACTTACTTAGCACATTAGCACACAATTCAGCCGTAGTGATCAGTGGTACACCGTTCCTGCCACGTCGAGTTGAAAAATAGAGGCACTCATTTTTGTCAGTCAGTGAGAGCTCACCTGTGATGGCTCCTGCAGTGCTGTACTATCTTTACCCTGCAGAAAATGTGAAGAAATGTAAAACAGGGTGATGGAACATGCACCCTAGCAACAGCTCCAGATACAGTGATGGTGCGCTTCAAAATTTGCATGAAAAGCTGAGAGAGGATAATCATAAATTCTTTAATTCCTATCAAATATAGACCAAATCCCAAGACAAGATGTAACTGAAAGTTCAAAGTTGTATACTGGTATAGTTGAATCCAAATCTATTTCAGG
This sequence comes from Locusta migratoria, assembly GCA_026315105.1. NCBI lineage: Eukaryota > Metazoa > Arthropoda > Insecta > Orthoptera > Acrididae > Locusta > Locusta migratoria. The sequence continues at coordinate 728,919,411 of CM048744.1, read as the reverse complement.
GCCTATGCTTTGCTACAGGAGAGATGATATTTTTAATCCTCAGACTGTAAGACAGGATTGTTAAGACTATGGGTCTGTATCTTGCACCCACGAAGGCATTGCATGCATTCTGCAGGGCGTGGACTGTTTTCCTTTCGTTATTTAGAATATATTATCAAGGATTTTACATGTATCATCACAATGGACAGTGGTGTACCTACACTCAGTTCATGCCGGCACGCAACTCCAGGGACACATTCTGACGAAGAGCTTAATTGATCAAAACCGGTCGAAATAAATACCATTTCTGTGTGGTGTGCACCAGTATGCCAGACGGAACCAAATAGTAATACGAAAACTGTAAAAACCATAACAACTGCAAGGCCAAGTTGAAAATTTGTTGAGTGGATCGATAAAACTGCCTGTAGCCCGGATTTTACAGAAATGATGTGCGACCTAAGCTACATAATTTCGAGAATATTAGTTTGGAGAATCAAACTTTACAATTTTTTCATAACGAACTTTAAACGAAAGCATAAATTGCAAAACTTTATATATAGCCACTAAATAGCGTATAGTTAATGTAGCTACAACATATGTCAGTGGATCTAACGCAAGTAGGACTTCTCATTCTACAGACTTCGCTAATACAATTTTTAACGCAAACTTACTCGACACGCTTATGTATTTAATAATTGTCCACAAAGATTCCAAACAAACAACAGATTGCCTTTCAGGAACATTTACTATGTAATTGAATAGTGATTTTCTGAGTTCTCATTAATTATTATCTTACTTACATTAACAGATTTCTGTCATAATATTGTGATGTTACCCCAACACGTAATCACACCCACCCACGCAACAACACATGTGTCATGCCATTGACATTTATCGAAAGATCATGTACGTAACTCAGATGCAGGTGCAAAAATAATCGCCTCCTTACAAAAAAAATACTAATCTCGTGGACAATTACCGCAATTTTTCATTTTGTAACGAGAAGTGGAATTTATCGTACAACTTATGCATGATTTATTATTTCGTTCATTTCCTAAATTTATTTTCTTTGCGAATTTCAGAATTTATTACTACTACGGCAGAAATAATATTTTTGTCTTTTGATTTGTACATCAGATCTGAGAAAAGTGTCGCTGAAATACAGTCATTATTGTGGGTCTTCTGTCAAATGACATTTATAGTTCGATTCCAATTTAAATCGATTATTTAGACTGTTTGTATACATACAGTTCCAGTTCAGTCTCCCGCTTACCAGAGACCTGAGGCAGAGAGTCAACGTTGCTTGGAGGAGTAAGAGCGCGATAGCGTTCGTTATAAATATCTATTTATACTGCACGAAAGTTACAGTGCTAAGTATTTTGTTGTAATTAACATTGCTTTATTGAAAGGAACATGGGTCGACGAAAAAGCAAGAGGAAACCTCCACCAAAGAGAAAGGCCATTGAGCCTTTGGATCTACAATTCAATTGCCCTTTCTGTAATCATGAAAAATCATGCGATGTTAAAATGTAAGTAGATGAATTATTTTTTATCGGCCTTAAGTTCTTATTAGAATAAGTCATGTCTCATATTGGCTAAATGAAAGCCACCAATTTTGATGCTTTATCACCAAAACACGATGTTCCACTACCGCCTCGTAATGACATTTATTTGCTTGTTTTGCTCTAATACACATGATTGTGAAATTATGTTTATACTAAGATGTAGCTGACTTGCTCGCAGGGACAAAGGAAGAAATACGGCGCGAATAACGTGTCGTGTATGTCTCGAGGATTTTCAGACGTCGATAAATTGTTTATCAGAACCCATAGACGTTTATAATGACTGGATTGATGCATGTGAAACTGCCAACTGAAAAAAGAACAATTTTAAGTGTTAAAAGCAAATAAATTTTATACAATTAGATCAGTCTGTAAATGTATTTTCTTGCGTTTGCTTTCAAGAGTGGACGGTTTTAAGCAGTTGTGCTTAGTACAGTAGAAACATAAACCTGAAACTGTGTGATCTATTTTTTTCTATTTACTTATGTTAGTAAAAAAATTTTGTAGTCTATTTAACCGTGCATCCTGTTGTAATGTATATTAGCTGAATTTCCCACTGTTATGTACAAGGAGCAAGAAACTTCAATCAAATACAAATCTCTGGACAGAGTATTTTAAGAACCAGTACCTGATAAACTTGTTACTTCTTAAGTTTGCATTCTGTTCATGTATTATCTTGTTGGATGTTAAAAAATAAACACTTGTTGTTGAAAAGTCCAAAACACTCACTCCAAAATTTTCATTTGTAATTAACAGTTGTCATGTTTATACATAATAGATTAGGCCTACTTTTCATTAGTCCACAACCATTCCATTACATATTGTTACTTGATATCCTTTTAATGTACGGTATAACAGAGTTGATTCAGAATTAACTTGTGTATAATTGATTGTGCAATAAAGTAAAAAGGGGAAAATCTCGGAACGGTTCCATGTGTGAAAATTTGATCATCTTTTGTGTTCATTCTATTGTTTCAAAATAGCCCAATAAAAACCTATTAAGACTTTATGCATTCACTTTCTGATGTAAATAAAATGCACGAGGCTATCTTATAAGCATAATAGAATTTGCTATCTTATTGCATAGGCATACAGTCAAATTGTGGCTTATGGGGAGATTGTTATATTTATCATCAAGACCAAATGTCACCGTATGTTTTATTGTTTGATGTACCTAGATATGGCGACAGAAAATGTACCAGCGTAATGTCTGTTTAATTTACATTTGTGTTGATGGTTAATAACTGAAACCAATAAAGTTGTAAATACAATAAACAGCTGATGGTTGGTAATATGCATTTTTTAAAGTGTTCCATTAGAAATTTTCAGTACATGGAAATATATACAAAATAAGGGGGGGGGGGGGGCAATTGACATACAAAGTTTTGTTAATTTCATGTGACAGGTTTTGATCCGAAGCTAATGATTGGCCTATAAACTCATTTTCTGCTGACAACTGATGTTCTCAATGCATTATGAGTCTACTGGTAATATACAACTAATATTTATTATGTAATAAATATTCATTTGTTGTTATGCTACCGAATAAATACTAAAATAAAATTCTATTTTTTAATGCTTTTTAGCATACGTGTAACTGTGTGAGACAGATATACTTATTTTACCACTCTTTGCACCCCAATTACAATAGTGACACATTGTGGCATGCAATCCATAGGATGACATAAGCACTGTGAAGCAATATTGATGTGTGACAATTGCAACCATTATAATACATGGAAATGGAGCTGACATAAAAACACACAAAAACTCTTGATCACATGCCAGATTATGTTTATAGGAGCAAGATCAGTTGATCTGGGTAACCAAACAAGAATAGTCATGTTGATTGAATGTTCTTCACTTAATTCTGGCACAAGTTGGGAGCAGCTACAATCTACAGTCGGGCCAAAATAAGATGATCCCTGGCTCCGCCTATTGGGCTGGGAGACCGTCCTGGCTGCAGAAACTGAATGCAACCATGCTGCCAAGTATTTAGTTTCGCTGCCGGACAGTGTAGGTAACGATCACCGTTGTCTGGCAAAAGTGCACAGCACAGCCGAATGCACACATGCGCAGAGCAGAGCTTGCCTTTTGACTTACTCCAATGGTGTGCTGCCACAGCCAGCGCTGAAAGCCGATTGGTGCAATCACGAGGGATTGTATTTCGGCTCGACTATAGAATAGTGACTGTCATCATTGTTTCCATATTGCTTATAGGTTGGAAACATACCAATGTTTTGTGCAGCCAGTGGCATGCCATATTTACATAAACAATGAGGAAAAATGGAATGAATTTTAGTATCGTAATAAATTCTTAATTGCAATTCAACGTGTAAGGGGGGGGGGGATTATGCTTATTGCAGTGAGGTCCAGACTACTGGTGGGAATGCAGGACCAGCAGCTAGCCATGGAGTACATTGGCCAAAGTATTAGTTGAATTCCAATCTGTACTTTTCATTGTTAGATTGGTCAAAGTAGGTCTTATGAGAATTTGTGTAGGTAGGGGTATGTGTTTGTGTAGTCCGTGCAGGGGTGTAAAGCCTGGGTGGTGCAAGGGTCATCACAACTGCTTAGCAAGCAGAATACCTGTGTTCAAGTCTCAGCCATGACACAAATTTCCATAAGCCGGTGTTTGATTACTTCAGCTCAGGCAAAAATATGCCAATTAAATAAATATTTTAAGTCTAAAACGTCAAGTACAATTCTTCTTGTCACTATTCTTGAACTTCTCTCTTTTTTTTACAAACTTCCACAATATGCACTTAGTTCTGTCACTTTCACAGCCTTGTCATTGAACTGTTGCTCAATGTCATTAATAATAGTTGTCATAAAGTTTTTCAAACTGGCTAAAATTATTACTATAATTTCCCCCCCTCCAGTTGTCTCACTTGCAATTGTTGATTACAACTAGAACTTCATGATTGTTGATCAGGGTAGCTACAGCAGACAGTACTGTGCTTGAACACTACATTTTTTCATATGTTAATAGAGGGAGGAAAGGCAATATCTTGCTCCAAAGACATTACCAAATCAAGCACCCCTTTTCCTTAGATATAGGTGGTGAAGGGTTTATTTAATTCCTTTCCTCAAATGTGCAGCCTTGGAAGACCCAATATTGTAATAAATTACCACCTAATGCAATTTTAAATACATAAGGTAAGTATGAGTACTGATTGTCTGCATATAGAACAAGAGCTCTATATGAAACCTTAACTTTTCATGGAGTGTTGAGTTTTCAAACAACTTATGGGTATTTGCCGGATTATGTCTTCGACCACCGCCAATATTTCAGTAGGAGCAGGGTATGATCCTGCCGAAATATCAGCAGTGGTCAGCAACATCATCCGGCAGCGTACCCTTGATTTACAGTTCTGAATTGGCAATAGTCGGTACTTAGGTTTGCTCAGTTTTGTATCCGGCCACTGATGATCTCAGTGATCTAACACAGAATATTGAATTGTTGTCATTGGAAAGTGATTTTTGTGCCATTTATTTTTAATTTTCATATTGACCGTGAGAACTGAGTGGGATTGATGCAAGCAAAGCATTATCATTCAAAACCACTGGAAGCATAAATTAATGCCATAATGAAAATACAAGAATAGTGCTATAAATGTGTGACATAATTGGCTTTTCCTCCAATCACTGCACGTCAACCCTAGAGGTCCAATGTTCTGGGATTTGTTGGGCCTAATTTTTTTCCTCCATTGCCACTTTCAAAATACTTCTTGTCAACAAATTGTAGTTCTACTTACTCTCTGCAAGAAAGAATTTCTTATATATTTTGTTAATATCTAGAAATTAGGTATTTGTATCATGTTAAATTGTCCACATTTGTGCAGGCATATTACAGTATACAGCATAATGCACAAATGTAATTTACTGTCTTTTCTGTATTTTGCTTAACATTTACTCTTCATGTAGTAATACAAAATATACCAGCATACATTTGTTTGTTTTTGTGGGAAAGAAATTAACTCTTCAGATAAAGAACTTCTATTTTAGTGGTTTTTCTTGCAGTATAAGGGAAGTGTTGGTGTTAGCAAACCTGACTACTACTGCTTGTTTACCCCATGCAACTGCTATGGTCAGACAAGGATACTACAGTGTTAGCCTCAAAGATGAGTTTTATGAATGTTTTTTGTGTGTATATAAGACTTTTTTTAATTTATATTACGGTATGATCATAAACTTGGTTTATTCTAATGATGTGTTCAAGAAAAATAAGTAAAAAACAAAACTGTAATTGTTTTGTCCAAAGCCCATTTATTCTTTACTCTTGTAAAAGAAGTTTGTTTATTATGCTCTGCAAGTATATCAATTAGTAAGAAATGCAACATTGAATATGATTTCCGAATTGTTCCTTCAGGGATTGAAAAGGATTTAATTTACCACTTGATTCACTCAAAGGAAATAAAAGCTACGGCAGCAGACATCCAAACTTAACGCTCAACAATAACTAAACAAAACAAAAAAAAGCTGAGATAATTTCTGCTATTAAATCTATATAAATACTATAGTGAGGAGGATTGGGGTTATGTTCCTTGGTGTAGCCTACTGGTAACTTAAAACCAACTTTAATTGATGCAGTTACTTTACACTATAGCTTGATGAATAGACTGATGTAATTGATACAGCACACTTGGCCCATTTTTGCATGATGGATTTTTACAGTTTAGAAATAAGAGAGTAGCCGGTAAACATTATAAAACTACAGGACAGGACAAACTTTTAGATGTTTAAGATTTATCAACTATGAAAATATTCATGTTAACAAACTTAAATGCTTTGCAACTACATCTTATGCTGTGGTAGGTAGAAAGGAAGGTTTGTAACTTTTTTTCATACCATTTACATTTCAATCTTACTATAATGCATTATAACAACAGTCCCCATTATACTAATATTTATAGAATTTTTCAGAAAAGAGAAAAATTTGTTTGACTTTTCAAATTATCATTATTTTATTGCCATTGATTTATTCAATATGAGTACCAAATATGTAAATTCAAGTTTAAGGTAAGTTTACATAGATGCTATGGCTGAAAGTTGTAGAGCTTAGATTGATAACTAATAATGTTTTGTCATTTTTGAGCTCTGGCCAATGTAAGATGAATAATTCTGTAACAATAAACACAGTTGTAATAATAATAAAAATGTGTTCTCTCCTTTACTCAAGTGAAAAAGTGTTTCTGTTTTGTGAAGTGATTCCCCCACAATCAATTTTCACAAGGTCAGTGTCAGAAAATTTATCATCACCTTTAAAAGGATCCATTCCACCATCTGGAAAATGTGTGTCAACCACGGCCAAAAGAGTGGGGCGAGGGCGGGCGGGGTGAGTTAGGAGGGTTAAAGTTACACACTTTTAATGAATGTGAGATTAAATTTTGCCTGTTGCACCCTTACAATTATTGCTGGTCTGCAGTTTCACAGCAGCAAGGATTTGCATGTTAAATATAGCTTATCAATGCTAATACTCCAAGCATTCTGTCACGGCGTAGTGTTAAATTTGCAAAAATTATTACCTGAAAACAAAATACGAGAGTGTAGGAAATTAAATTTCAAATAGAGTTTCTATTTTATGAAACTCGAGCCTAGATGGTGAAATTTGCCGAAAATATTCACAAAATTTCAAAACACAGGTTTTTTAAATAAATAAAAAACGATAACTCCGATGGGAAAATGTTAAATTAGAAAGTTGCAGCCCTTAAGATAACCTATTGATTGCTTTTTTGTATATATCAATTGATTTGATACATTTCAAGTTATATCGAAAAATCACTTAAAATGTACTAAAAACTAGATTCCTTATTACTCGACAACATCCACGTTTACAAACTTACTATTTACCACATGTATGTCACCAAATAAGTCAAAGAAGACCATTTTCGAAAAAATTAAAAATATCCAACTTATTGTTTGAGATATATCGATTTTTTTTTTTTAAAAAAAAGAGGCTCCTAGAAAATTGGCTAGAGTTGGCCATGGGATCGACCTAGAGTAAAAGTTCTCCATCTGTTTTCTCCATGAAGAGTTGTAATATCATACTATTAAATAAGTTTTTAGATTTTATTAATTATAAGTATCAATGATTAACTTTAAAAAACTTGCACTTTTTTGGGGCCTGCTTTCTTCCACTGAGTATTTCTGTTTATATGTTTTGAAAAGAACTGTTAAAGAAATATGTTACTGATATTTTTACTCAGATTTAGAAACCAATAATGTTGCTCTATGATCTTCTGGAGTCGAGATAAATATTTTTCTTTAAAAAAATCTAGCGGACGTAATATACATTTTACATCGATGTGCTTCATGGAGCTTAATATTGAATACTTTTACTAGTAAGTAATAATACCTGGATACATTGCATTGTTTTCTAGTGTTACTAATCGATTGGTAAAGTGAAGCGTGCAAGCGCACAGCACCTTGGGCCAGAGCGTGAAAGTGGGTGAGCGGGCGGGCGACCATTGGGAAATGGCGATGGGGAGGGGGCAGGAGAGAGTGGCACATGTTCTCTCTGACAACACTCAAAACGGCCAGCACTCGCAAATGTCAAAATTGGTACAATCATTCGACCGCAATCAGTTTTCAAAGTTGTCATTTTTACCAAATTGCCTAAAAAGTTGGCTCCAGCATCTGAATCTTGAAAACGACTGTTCAAAATGAAAATTGTTAAATTATGGAAATTGTAAAGCTTTTATATTTTTCATTTGTACAAATTTTGTACAATACTATGTACTTGGTTTGCTTTTAGGAAGCGAATCTTAACATTTAAGGCATAGATAAAAATGAAGAATGAATGAATAATTATACATAAAAAAAGCAGTATTCCCACAAGAAATTTCATTTCACCGAATATGACCGATACATTAAAAAAGGCAATGACATGGAATTCTTTTGATTTTGAAGTGGATGAACGTTTAATATTATTTGAAAATAATGAAAAATTGTTACTTTTCCAACATGAAATTTCATTCCTTACAATTTCCATAATTTTTCAGTTTTCAATTAGCGCAGTCGTTTTTGAGATCGAGACATTGGTGCCGACTTCTTAGGCAAGTTGGTAAAAATGACAACTTTGAAAACTGAATGCGGTCAGATGACTGTACCGATTTTGACATTTGCAAGTGCAGGCCATTTTGAGTGTTCTCAGAGAGAACATGCGCCAGTCTCTCCTGCCCCCCCCCCCCCTTACCCTCCCATCTCCCGCACCATTTCCCAACGGCTGCTCGCCTGCTAACTCGCTTTCGCGCTCTGGCCCAAGGTGCTGTGCACTTGCACTACTTTGCCATTCGATTAGTAACACTAGAAAATAATGCAACATATTCAAGTATTTTTACTTACTAGTAAAAGTATTCAATATTAAGCTCCATGAAGCATTTAGCTGTAAAATGTAAATTACGTCCACTAGATTTTTTTAAAGAAAATATGCATCTCGGCTTCAGAAGGTCATAGAGCAACATTATTGGTTTTAAAATCTGTGTAAAAATGTCAGGAACATAGTTCTTTAACAGTTCCTTTCATAACAGAGAAACATAAATAGTCGGTAGAAGAAAGTGGGCCCCAAAAAATTGCAAGTTTTTGAAAGTTATTCTTTGATACTTATAATTAACAAAATCTAAAAAAGTTATTTAATAGTATGATATTACAACAGATAGAGAACCATTACTCTAGGTCGATTCCTGACCAATTCTAACCAATTTTCTAGGAGCCTCTTTTTTCACAAAAATCGATATATGTCAAATAATACTGAATATTTTTAATTTTTTCAAAAAAGGTCTTTTTTCTTTTGTTTTACTTATTTCATGCCATACTTGTGGTAAATAGTAAGTTGGTAAACGTGGATGTTGTCGAGTTATAAGGAATCTAGTTTTTAATGAATATTAACTGTTTTTTTTTTTTTTTTTTTTTTTTTTTTTTTTTTTATATATATAACTCAAAACGTATGAAATCCAACGATACATACAAAAAAGCAATCAATAGGTTATCTTAAGGGCTATAACTTTCTAATTTAACATTTTCCCATCAGAGTTATCATTTTTTATTTAGTTATTAAAAACTTTTTTTTGGAACTTTGCAAAATTTTTTTACAAGTTTTGCCTTCTAGGCTCGAGTTTCATAAAATAGAAACTCTATTTGAAATTTAATCTCCTACATGCTTATATTTTATGTTTCCAGATAATAATTTTTGCAACCACTTCTCCCTAATACTTGGACTATAAGGTGACTTTCAGCTCCCTATTCATTATCACTACATTTTGGTACATTTCATGTTGGCTGTCTTTCTTATGGACTACTGCCAACTCTACTGATCTAATAGCTTAGCACTATGCTAAGTGTGACAAACTCGTGTTCATAATAAAATAAGTGAATCTGAATATGAAACCTGTTGGATACACTCTCACATAGCCTTATTATTTCCACGTTTAATTTATACTATTCTTACTGATTATAGGCCTGCATGCGTACATGGAGTGGCGCCATCGTATAGCAAAAAGGTAACATTCTCCTCATATATCTCTCATCACTGGGTTGACCAAATTCTTCATCCTGTTTTCCCCACACCTCAATTTTCACTTAAGTGAAAAGTTTACTTATCACTGACAAATTAGATCTACTTCTGTCCAAGGTGCCTGAGATCACTAAAACATTATATAAAATTAACATGGCCTAAACAGCATATTGATTATTGAAATACTGAATGCTTTATAGAAATTCATTTATAGTAATATAACAACAGTGTACCCATAGGTGTTGGCAAAAGAGGAGGGGACCTTACCCTCCCCACACTCTTGGAATCTGGAGTACACAGTTTTTATCCAAATATTCTATATGATGTAATACGGTTTTGTGTCACTCATTGAACTTGATCTTACGTGTTGCTTTGTTCAAAACTGACCAACTAGTTTACATAAAAATAGGAATTGGAACATACAATGTACTATAATGAGGTTCAGTGAATAGTCCTGTAATATTAACATAAATAACTATAGTTACCTCACTGTCCTTCAATATAAGTCACCTCTGATAACTATGAACCACTGAGCTCTGCAATACATGTCCTGGAAACTTTGCATAAAGTCTATATTTGCAGAGATTCCAACCATTACGATTTACTCGTAATTGTTACGAAAATTATTTAAAATTACGAGTTTACAATTGGAGTGGTTCGAATTCCGATTTTCGGGCTTAAATAATAAATCAGTATCATTTGTTATCCATCGCAAAAACTCTGTTCCTTTAAATTTCGTTAGTGTGATGTTATCGACAAAAAAAAAAATTGGTTGTGAGCAACACCTTGTAGCATGTTCTTGTGGAAATCAGTATTTACAGTAACTTCTATGAACTCGGAAACTGCGTAATACAGCATACGGGATGAATCCACAACTGCGTGCCATTGTGGAATCTAGCAGCAGCCAATTGTTAGATTGGATTAATACTCGTTCTATAGATCATAAATACGACATATCACAAAGATGTGGAAGATGTGGCACTCAGTATTTTCAGAATTTCTTTTTTTCTTTTTTAAAATGTGGCATGTCACTTGACTCGTAGCTGCGCGCCTACAGGAAAAATCTTCAAGTGTGTGGACAATAATAAACAACGTTCATAATATATCCTAGTTCGGAAATCTATGTTCAGAAGTTGTAATAGTTTTGTTTTTTATTGCATCGTATCTACTAACACAGCGATGTGCTATGCTGAAGATGAGCATGTATATTAAGTTTTGATCACCCCCTCCCCAACCATCAGAATGATGTAGTAATATGCTGCCCTATCTCATCTGCAAACTTACAGAAACTGTTTTCACAATTTCAAGGATTCTAATGCACCCTTTTCTACTAGCCCCCTCCCTGGTCATACATTTTAGGTGACATTACTATTTGTCACATTCAAAGTTGGAACCTCTGCATTTGGGATGGTGTTCGAAAGCTTCATCACATTTCAATATATGTCAGGAATATCCGATCTCTTTCCTCTCAAAACAAGTTTGAGTCAAAGGAATAGGAAGAAGTCTGGAGGATTGAGATCCAGGGAACATGGTGGATGTTCAAGTTGTACCACCCCTTTTTTCCAGCAACTGTTTGACAATATTTGCTGTGTGTGGACGAGCAGTGTAGTGCAACTTGAACATCCACCAAACTCGTTGAGTCTCAGTCCTTCAGACTTCTTCCTATTCCCTCAACTTGAATCAAAACTCACTTTGAAAGGAAATAGATTTGATAATTACTGACATCCAACAAAACGTAATTAGACCTCTGAATGTATCACAGAGCTCAGTTTTGTGAGTAGTTAAGGGAGGTGACTGTTTTTAGAAGGACAGTAAGGTAATGGTAACTGTAGTTTATAGTTTATCTATGTTAATGTTACAGGCCTATTTGTCGAACTCTGTCAGATGTTGTATTGCAGGCATCTGTACTTATGCATAGTACATAAACTGGATCTATTTACATTGGTGTTACAACGCCAGTGTTGCTGTCTTAGCGTCACTGACCAATCAACATGTTTGTTTACAAAAAAAAATGTAACATCTCTATCATTCATTTAACACTGAAGTTCGGGGGGGGGGGGGGGGTGATGTACTGCTGCAGAAGACAGAACTGTGTTATTTTGAAGTACAGGACAATGTTTTTTGATGGATGTTTGATTACTTAGTTAATTGAAGTGACATAATTACCATGTCCACAGCACCTATTGTGTGGGGTAAGGTGGAGTCCACAAAGCCATCCTACCATACCGTATGTACTTAAATACACTTTATTTATTTATATTTATTTATTTCAGTTCATATATTGTTCTGGAAATAGCTGTGAGGAGTTGTCAATATGCAACACCTACAAATTACGGCTTAAACACACAGTTTTAGAGTATTTTCAAATTATGTTTATATCAGAAACTGCTAAAGTTGAAGATATGATATAGAAAACTGTTGAATACAGCAAAATCTTGTAAATCCAGTAGATAACATCTGTGCAGCTCAGACACAAATTTGACTACTTGCTGTAATGAAAATTATGCGAGGAAGTAACACTGTTTCAGCAACATTAATGTTCACATGTAGCACTTACTTGTAGTTATGAATATGAAATTATGGGCATGTTTCATCAAGCACTTTACTATGTTAAGGCTAGTACACTGCTGTTAAGTTTCAGCTTCTGTAGAGTGGCAAGCTCCATTAAAACTTTTGTACTCCATCAATTATTTATGAGTAGTACTAGAGTGTCATTTCAAGGAAAAATGGACAAGCTAAGTAGTATGATCATTTTACACAAATGCAATTGTTCCTACTGTACAAAGAAAGAAACTTCACTATTATGGGATACAAATATTTATATTTGACCCTGGTTGATTGCTGCCATTTGTATGTCAAAGAAAAGGAAATGATAATTTATGTGGCCAAAATATTGAAGGTTTATGATACACACATCTTTTAGAAATGACTGTGTATTCAACATCTCACAAAGCCCTAGATTGAATTCACCCATATTTGGCACAGAAACTACAGGCCTCACGAGTATCAGCACTAGTAAGTTTACAACCTCATAGCTCCAAAAGGAGAGAAGATACAGCAAAAACACTCACCCCAGCCAGGTGTAGGCTGTCCTGCACAAGGGGATTTTTTGGTAATATTATCAACATGCACTGCCAGTCTGCTTTGCAGTCTACAATGTCATGAGCATGACAAGGTTCATCATACGTTTATATATAGACTCTCCAGCATGACAAGTATATTGTGTCTGCAATATTGGCACATGTTGCAGAGACTACTGTTGCAGATGGGAATAATTTAACATAGAAGGGGGAGGAAGAGATTGATGTTGAGAGTGTGGAGGATGAGACAAAATAGAGCAAGGAGAAGTGGATGAGTCTATAGAGAAGAATATGGAGTTGAGAAGAGAATGGCGAAGCAAACTGACTGAAAGGAGCTGGGCTCAGAAAGGGACAGGAGGGCATTGTCAAAGTAGCAGGAGGATATGAGTTGAGAGGGGGTGGAAAAAATGAACACAAAAAAAAGGTGGAGGGGGTAAGGATATGTGGTGTGGGTTTGGATGAGTTAAAGAGGGACATGGATACTGAGAACAGGGAGGAAGAGAAGGAAAGAGATAGTAGGGATGGGAGAACTTTGATAGGGAGGAGGAGTTGGACAGACATGTTGGAAGACAAAGATGGACATAGACAGAATGAGGGGGTGATCAGACAGTTTGGGAATGGTGAATTCATCAGAAAGAGATAAGAAGCAGAACTGGGCTTTTGGATCTGCATTTTCCAGTTATACTGGTAAAGTAGTGGTGAAGCCAGCCACTGCTGTATACATTGCCCATCAAGTCAGAAGGGAAGTTCTGGATTAATAATAATTTTAAGTCATCATCCATCAACAACAGGCCATACTGATGGATGCATTCGATAAATAATTACATCATCTTTGTATATGTATCATGTACAGTTGTGCTGTGCTGCAGGTTCAGTCACTCCAGATTGATCCAATGCCTCCATAGAGCAAAATTACAATAAAAGTAAGAAAAATCAATTTATTTAACATTATTATTTCTGCCAATAGAGAACTTGCAAATTTTTTCAACGTGTGGTATCTTATTTACATCATTTTGCAGTTGTTTTTGATCTTCTGGTAACATTACTAATTGATAGACAACAGCACATCATCATCTAAGAGAACAGCTTATATTGTCTCCTAAAACATTTATAAGACAAGCAACAGTACAAGCTCTATAACACTTTCCTGTGGAATGTCAGATATCATTTCTGTTTTACTCGAATGACTTTCTGTCAATTACTACACACTGTGTCCTTTCTGTGAGGAAATTGCAAATCCAATCGCACAACTGTGGTGATATTCTTTTAAGTACTCAATTTTATTAAAAGCCACTTATGAGCTCCAGTGTCAAAAGCCTTCCAGAAATCTAGCAATATGGAATCTATCTGAGATCCCTTGTGAATAGCACTCATCATGTCATGTGAGTAATGAGAGAAAAACAATTTCCTGTTAACAGGTGATTCTATGCTTAAACAAACTGTTACTGTGCCAGGCTGTAAGACCAATGTTTGACCAGAAATTTGATCCCATCAGCTAAAGAAACATTTTAAAAATGTATTGGAGGTAAAAAGAAACAGCCAAAAATGCAAACAAAGCTGAAAGTGCCGATAGCTGCAAAGGTGTTTTAATGCACATGGGGACAAATTCTATCCGCAGCTGTAACGAGGAAGAAATTGCATTCAAAAGAAGAAACTTGATCAGATCAGCAAAATCTGCGTACACTACCTTAAAACTGGTAATTAGTAGCATTATCTGCAGAAGATTAGTGAAGGATAGATTAAATAATGGCATTAGCGAACTGTTTTGATAGTAATAGGGCAATATTCATTGATCCAAATGATTTCTTGAGTGATAAATGTCTGGAATCAATAACAGAAATGCATTATTGATGCACTGGAATTTGAAAACTTAACAGCAGATTAACCAAACCTTAAATGTTATAAAATATATTCACGTAAAATTCTACTTTTAGAATGTATAACTATCAAAATAATCTACATCTTGTAGATGTCATCTTTCCTACAGCGATCCCCAATTGAGTTCCCTGAGCATTTTCGTGGCACTCGCGCATCGGTCGAACCTACCAATAACAAACCTAGCTGCTCGCCTCTGGACAGCTCCTATGTCTTCCTTTAAACGATACTGCTTGAGCAATACTCTAGACATGGTCATACAAGTGTTTTATATGCGGTGTCTTTTATAGATGAAGTACATCTTCCCAAAATTCTCCCAATAAACTGAAGCCGGCTGTCCATCTTACTCACAACTGTTCTTACATGTTCGTTCCATTTCGTATCGCTCTGCAATGTTATTCCTAGATATTTGAACAATGTGACTGCATCAAAAAGCTCACTACTAATCCTGTGTTCAAACATTATGAGATTGATTTTTCCTACTCATGCACATCACCCTACATTTTTCTACATTGAGAGCTAGCTCCCATTTTTCGCACCAAATAGAAATTTTGTCTGAGTCATCCTGTATGCTGTTACAGTCAATTAAAGATGACACCCTCCCATACACCACAGCATCATCAGCAAACAGCCGCAAATTACAAGTTACTCTGTCCATCAGATCATTTGTATGTTGTTGTCGTGGTCTTCAGTCTGCAGACTGGTTTGATGTAGCTCTCCACGCTACCCTGTCCTGTGCAAGTCTCTTCATCTGAGAGTAAATTCAGCAACCCACATCCTTTTGAATCTGCTTCTCTATTCATTCCTCCATCTCCCTCTACAATTTTTACCCCACAAACTTCCCTCTAATGCTAAGTTGAAGACTCATTGATGTCTCAGAATGTGTCCCACCTATCTATCCCTTTCCTTAGTCAGGATATGCCAGAAACTCCTTTTCTCCCCAATTCGGTTAATCTCCTACTCTTTAGTTACATGATCTACCCATCTAATTTACATCATTCATCTGTAGCACCACATTTCAACAGCTTCTAACATCTGTTTGTCTGAACCCCCAATCGTCCATGGTTCACTCCCATACAATGCTACACTCTAGACAAATGTTTTCAGAAAGGACTTCGAACATTTAAATTAATATTGGGTGTCAACAAATTTCGCTTCTTCAGAAACACTTTTCTTACCATAGCCATACTGCTTTTTATATCTTCTTTACTTCGGCCATCAGAAGTTATCTTGCTACCCAAATAACAAAATTCATCTACTACTTTTATTGTCTCATTACCTAATCAATTCCTTCAGCAATGCCTAACTTCCTGACGCTACATTCCATTATTCCTGTTTTACTCTTGTTGATGTTCATCCTATATTCTCTTTTCAAGATGCTGTCCATTCCATTCAGTTGCTCTTCCAGATCCTTTGCAGTCTCTGACAGAATTACAAAGTCATCAGCAAACCGCAAAGTTTTTATTTATTCTCCCTGAACTTTAATTCCCTCTCCAAATTACTACTTGCATTCCTTCACTAATTGCTCAATGTACAGATTGAACAACATTGGGGAAAGGCTACAACCCTGTCTTACTCCCTTACTTGCCCTTCAACTCTAATAACCGCTGTCTGGTTTTTGTATGAGTTAGGATATAACTCTTTGCTCTCTAAATTTTACCCCGTTACCTTCAGAATTTGAAAGAGTTTATTCCAGTTTACATTGTCAAAAGCCTTCTCCAAATCTACAAATGTTAAAAATCTAGGTTTGCCTTTCCTTAGCCTAGTTAGTATTTTGCAACTATTACTTATTAAACTGATAGTTGTGTAACTTTCACATTTGTCTGCACTTGCTTTTTTTTTTTTTTTTTTTTTTTGGGAATGGAATTATTATATTCTTATTGAAATCGGAGGGTATTTCCCCTGCCTCATACATCTTGCATACCAGGTGGAACAATTTCTTCATGACTGGCTCTCCTAACGATATCAGCAGTTCAGACAGAATATCATCTCTTCCAGGGGTTTCATTTCAACTCAAATCTTTCAGCGCTCTATCATTTGTATAGGTAGAAAATAATAGCGGTCGTATCACACTCTCCTGGGGCACACCTGATGCACTCATCTCTGATGAACACTCGCCATCGAGAACAATGTACTGCAAAATCGGTGAACCTATTCCACATGCTCGTATCTTTGTCAGCAGTCTGCAGTATGGCACCACACCATATGTCTTTTTGAAATCCATAGAGAGGGAAAAAAAAAAACCAATCTGCCTGTTGCCCTTCATCCATGGCTCGCAAGGCGTCATGTAAGAAAAGGGCACGCTGAGTTTCACTTGAACGGTGTTTCATAAACCCGAGCAGATTCATAGAAAGGAGTTTTTCTGTCTCAAGGAATTTTACTATATTCAAACTGAGAATATGCTCCAAAATTGTACATGAAACTGATGTCAACGATATTGGCCTGTAATTGTGTGGGTCAGTTCTCTTTCCTTTCTTATAAACGGGAGTCACCTGTGCTTTTTCCAATCACTAGGAACTTTGTGCTGAATTTAAGATTTGTGATAAATGCAAGCTAGGTAAGGGGCCAATGCTGCAGAATACTCTTTGTAAAACCAAACTGGTATTCCATCTGGACCAGAAGTCTTTTTTGTATTTAAGTCTCTCAGCTGCTTCTCTACACTGAGAATACCTATTACTATGTCCTCCATTTTGGAGTTAGTACATTGATCAAATGGTGGTACATTTGTGTGATCCTCCTGTGTGAAAGATTTCTTAATGGTTAACTTCAGCTTTCCGTATGCTTTCTTCTATTACTGCCCCAGAATGATCAACGAGTGACTGGATTTGACCCGCTTAATGATTTTACATAGGACCAGACTTTTTTGGGTTCTTGGAAAGATCTGATGCTAAGGTATGGCTGTGGAAATTATTGTATGCTTCGCTCATCAATCTTTTTATAGATGCACGAATCTCTACTAACTTTTGCCTGATATCATTTGTGTGTTATTTTTTGAACCAAAAGTGCAACAGTCTTTGCTTGCTCAGTAGCTTTATAACATTATTATTATTATACTACAGAGGACCTTTTCCATCCTTAATCAACTTTACAGGCACATATTTCTCTAACCCTTTATTTACATTGCATTTAAATTTAGTGCACAATTCCTTTACATCCATTGTACTGGAACTAAATGATGCCCATTGATTTTCTAGGTGCGATCCTTCCTAACAAAAACTGGTTTATGAACTTTGGTCACCATTGACGCTCTGATGATATCATGATCACTAACTGCTGTCTCTACACAGACATTGTTAATAAGGTCAGGCCTGTTCAAAGGCAGTTTGCCGAAGGTCTAACTGCCTGTGCTCGGACACCAATGCTGACTTGTGGGCAGCAGCTGGGCGCAACAATGTTTGTGTCACTAGTGCACAGTGAACTACTGACCAAGGTCAGTGGCGAATGGTTAGAAGAGGTCAATAAATGACATGCACATTAATAGTTCGCACGCAAACTGTTGTGTGGATGCAGTGCATGGGAACGCTGGTCCTTGGGCCGCCCTGTGTAGGCAGACAGTTTTTCCCCATCCATCTCAGCACCACGCCTGAGTATTGGACGGAAGTTGCCACCTACGAGGCGATTGGCTATTCCTTTTTACTGGGGGGAAGGGGGGGTGTTTTGCAGGCAGAGTGGAAGCCGCTCTCCAGTATCTTTTCGGGAAGTAGTCACCCATAATGACAACTGAACTCTACTTTACAAAATGTTAGTTGAAACCAGTGAAGCCACAAACCTTCAGGACTTGATTCAGAAAACTATTCCTCACTGAATGAAATAAGTTAGACATTGAAAATTTAATATTTATGTGCTGGTATCAAACTAACTATGATGCATTGATATCAGACTCTACATATATCTGTTATCCAATAGTGAAATAAAAATACATGCATTTGTAAAAATTACCTAATTTACCACTGTTGAGATACAATGAACTATACTAGAGTTACATAAAAGTGAGTGTCCCTTCTAGGGTTAGTCTTGAAAGGACATTGAGAAATCAATATCAGAATTCGTTAAGAGTTGTTAGTTTAAGAAAAATAAATGTTAAGTAAGATTCAATAAATTTACAGAAAAAAATAACTAACTAGTGGTTATTATTCATTTATTTATTTAAAAACTGCATAAATAACCTGGAGGAATTAATACATTTTGAGTAGGGGAAAGTAACTTAAGTTTTCTATATTTAGTAACATAACATATTTAGTAATCAACATGTAGGTTCCATCTTAGGGCCTCTGCTTTTTGTTGTCTGTATCAATGACCTTTCATCATCAATGTCTGATGACAACTACTTCCCAATCTCACTTCTGACAGCCTTATCCAAAATTCTTGAAAAAGTAATGTATTCTAGAGTAGTTTCACACATAGGTAAAAATAAAGTTCTAACAAAATGTCAGTTTTGTTTTCAGAAAGGCTTTTCAACAGAAAATGCTATATATACTTTCACCAATGAAATATTAAATGCTCTGAATAACCGGACATCACCCATTGGAATTTTTGTAATCTCTCCAAGGCTTTTGATTGTGTAAATTATGGAATTCTTCTAGATAAACTATTGTGGTATGAATGGGACAATGTACAAATGGTTTAAATCATACCTAACAGGAAAAGTGCAGAAAGTTGACATAAGAAATTCACATAATATGCAAAACACAGCTGATTCCTCAAACTGGGAAACAATCAAAAATGGGGTGCCACAATGTTCAGTCTTGGGCCCTTTGCTGTTCTTAATATATATTAATGACTTGCCATTCTATATTCATTAAGATGCAGAGCTGGTTCTTTTTGATGATGATACAAGTATAGTTATCACACCTGACAGACAAGAAATTTACTCATCAATAATAAAACGACTAAATCCATCTCACTATGTTGCAAATGTTTTCAATGTTTATGACTTACGCCACAGCCGCCAGACGACAGCCTATGAACTGGACGATTCAGCCACAACAACTCCCCCGGTAACTATGACGCCCCTCAGAAGAACAGATGTCTGGAGGACAGAAGACAACACATCACTGTGTTTCCAGTGAGAGAGAAGGCGAGTATTCGATGATTATTTTGCCACAAGACATCAGCCATCAGAGCAGTTCTATCCCAGGCAGTCACCTGCTGATGAATTCAGTTGACCTATCGGAAGAAGCCCATCGCCGTACCCTGGAAGAGGATGCTCCCCGGTGCGCCGCTGCTGTTCACCATAGCCATACAAAGGTACCAGCCGCTCCCCAACTGCCGCACCCAAGAAAACTAAGCGAGGCGACCATTGCGGAGGCGAGGTCGCCGCAGATGAAAGTCCTCCATGCACAACACTCGCTAAGATGTCGGGAAATCTCATTGACGTCATAATTGATGGCCAACCTGTTCGGGCACTTATTGATTCAGGAGCTTCTTTCTCAGTATTGTTGGATAACTACCGCCACACACTAAAGAAGACAATGTACTGTGATATGGGGGCAACTGTCCTGAAGGTTGCAAATAGAAAGTAAGTCCAGCCAGCAGGAACTTGTGTCGCAAGAATAACCATCAATAACAGGACCCAGCCGTTTGAATTTGTCATTATAACAGAATGTAGTCATAATGTCATCCTCAGATGGGACTTCCTTCAAGCATCCCAAGCTATCATTGACTGTGGAAGATCTGAGCTGCAAATTGAGGAAGTCGTTCCAACGGATACACGTAATGCAGAATTTTCTGGGAAGTTATTTGCCGTTGACAATGTGACGATACCACCGTTGACAATGAGAGAGTTGAAGTCACAAACAAAGATGACCGGTTAAACTGTGCAGTTCTTGTTGATAGTACAAAGTTTATTAGGCTCACAAAACAAATTTACATACCAGCAGCTATCATAAGCATTACCAGTGGTCAAGGAAAGATTTGGAGCACTAATTGTCACAATCAGTCACAACTTATCCCCAAGAGAATTTGTATCGGAACAGCTGAACCAATCCAGGACGGTGAGCTCAACGTCATCAATGAAGACCCATGCTCTGCTGTTACTACAGATAGCATGCTGGAGGAAACAACCATGGAACTGCCCAGAGGGCTCGGACTGACCAAGGGATAACGGCAGTGGGTGTTAACTATACTACGCCAATTTTTGGGTGCATTCACACCTCAGCAGGGGAAAATTCACACGAAAGGACCCACAATAAGGCACCGTATCAATACCCGGCGCCTCCACCAAACAATGTCGCATTGAAATGGAAGCAGGCTTGACTTCGAAGACAAGTTTGTCGAATGAACACAGCACTTATACTGAAAGCAGGTTTATTGCGAACTGAAAGATACACGCAGCACTGAATACCTCTCGGGCAGAGTGCTCTGCTATTTATACACAGACAGAATGTACCAGAAATTAGAATAGTTAACATAAGAAACAAGTAGAAATTACAAGTGAACATAAGAAGCATGTAGAAAATTCTGGAAATGTTAATTACAAAGAAATAAATTTTTGCCGGTGGACAGGATTGACCCGGCAACCTTCAGCACAGCAGTTTGTGACGCTACCCCTTGTGCCATGCCGGTAGCTGCTAAACATGGGGTCTCGCGGCAATATAATTTCTCAGATTTGTAGAATATAATGTTAGGAAACAGTCTATGATGAATACATAGTGGATTAATGAAGTCTTGTAAATCATGTGTTGCTTGATGGGAAAGTTGTTGTCACTTATTGTTTACAATGTCATATATCTTGAACTATGTGTCATAGGTAGTTTTTAACCGCACAGCGATTGTTGTCTCATAGTAAGCAATATGTGTACCAAGTTTAGTTGAAATTGGTCAATTATTTTAGGAAGAGATGTGGAAAAATAGTGCATGATGTAGCAGTTATTTGGAAATTTCATTGTTTATGATGACATATCTCCTGAAATATGTGTCGTACTATCATGTAAATTTGAAGGTACATTCAGTGGTATATATGCCTAATGTCTGCAAAATAGGTCATGAATGATGTTAGTAGTAAAGACGTAATAAATCAAACCCTCATGCATGATGATGTGATATGGTATTGAAGGAACATTTAGTGGTATATATGTGTGCTGTCTGTGAATTGTCTCATGAATACAATTTACAGTGTAGAAGTAATAACTTGTAACATCATGCCAAATGCCATAGATATCATGAATATCAGAAAAGTAGTATGTGATAAACTTTTTTACCTTTCATCATTTTGTTGGGGTTTTCAGCAAGAAAAGGTTTCATAAAGATTTGAAATTATTTTCAAAGTTTATTGTAAGTCGCTAAGTGCTCTCATTGTCAAATAGTTGATGAATAAAATCACATGCCACAAGATGGAGCAGTTTTCATTGTTTATGACATGATATCATATGAACTATGTATTGTAGGTGGTTTTTGCAAGTACAGCAAATGATTCCTGACCTTAAAAAATATTTGTACAAAATTTGGTTGAAATTGGTCCATTAATTTAGGTGCAGATGTAGAATATTATCACGTGATGTAGCCGTTTTTGACGACTGTCATTGTTTATGACATCATATCTCCTTACGTATGTGTCACAGGTGGTTCTTACTCCAACAATGATTGTTGTCTGATAATACGGAACATTGGAACATGTATACCCAAGTTTGGTTGAAATCAGTCCAGTAGTTTGGGAGGAGATGTGGAACATACACACATACCCACTTTTATAACATTTATAGATAATATTCACAAATGTGAATATTGTGTCCAGTCTGACTTCAGTACTAATTTTGTGCTGTAAATAAGTGTTATAAAAATTCCTAAGAATTATAAAATTCAACATTTACCAATTCCACATCCACAAGGGCAATTACATTCACAAGGAGACGATGATGTCATTGGAGCGGTGGGGTGCTAGAGAGGCGGTAGTATCGCACATTTCACTACGTTCACTTGGGTCACTGAGAGAACAAGCACCTCAATATTAGTGGGGTGTCTACTTCAGATGAAGTGTCATAATTGAGGTTTCAGGCTGACTTGAGGCTATTAACAGAAACTGTCTCCCAACGGCCAGTGGGAGGGGGGCGGGAGGGGGGAGCACACAGTCAATGCATCCAAATCCTTATGAATAAAGACATGTAGAGTGGTGTGCACACCAAGAGGAGGGCAGTGTATGTGGGAACAGACACATTCAATGAATGTTGGAAAGTCTGATTTTGGGCAAAAAGGCTGTTGTTCAACAAACTGAGTAGGTAGAATGAGGTGTACATTGAGATCATTAACTGCTGTATGTAATCCGAGGAGCACCCATGGTAGAACTTCGGTCCAGTTGTGCTTGTGGCATGACAAACACATCTTCAGGATGTGATGCACTATGAGACCATTACTTTGTGGGTGATAAGCTATCGTGGAATTTGGCCATACTGCAAAATTAACCAAGGCTGGCAAAAAAGGTAGATTCAAACTGTCTACGTTGGACAGTAGTAATGGATAAGGGACAGCCAAACCACACAATCCACCTACTGATAAACGTGCGAGTGAACATGTCAGCGGAAATGGTCAGAAGGGATATGGCTTCTACCCAGAGGGGTGTTCAGTCAATGACTGAAAGTATATACTTCAGACTATCAGACAGAGAATGTGGCCCTACAAGATCAATATGGACGGGGCTATTGTGTTCCGCATGAAGCTGCATTGGCTGCTGTTTGTCATGGGGCGGTGGGCATGGTGGCTATATGCGCGTCATATAGCTGGCATGTGTGTGATTTGGAATGCTTTTTTTTTTGTCATTGCTGCATGGTGGTGCTGGCTGGCATTGTTGTGGAGTGGTGGTGGACATGGTGCCTGCACATTCATCAATCAGCTGGAGGGCACATGTCAGGATGTGTATTGTGTTGGCAAGCGGGTGATGCAGGGCTTTGGACTAAATGTGGAGAGAGTCAGATTCACAATGAACACGACTAATGTTGGTAATAGTTTTGTTAAGGTCATCGGTGAGTCTTGTACAATTGGCAGAGATTGTGGTGAGTTCGTTAACAGGTCTTGATGGAGTAGATGAGGGTGCATAGGAACCAGTGATTAGTAGGCCCAAAGTGTGATGTAAGAGAGTGGTGAATGAAATATCTGGTGAGAAGCCATATTGCTTGAGAAGGTTGAAGCCTAAGACAATTGAATCCATGTCCACCACATGAAAATTTCAGTACTGAACTGAAGTGCCTCTGACTTACACCTTGAGTAAGATGGATTCAGTCATTTTATTACTGACATGTAAATTTTATTTGGATGACACATCAATGTGGATGGATACCAATTTGCTATGTTAAAAATTGTTGCAATAGCAGTGATGTAAAAAATTATGATAGGTCTGAAGATGGCGTCTAGCACGCCGAAACTGGTCATGTAATTAAAAGAAGAAAGCAATCTTGTCTGAAAACCTCATATGTATATACGGTGCTCAACATGCGCCATGTCTGTACAAACTTTCCATAGCACTGCTACTCACCTCGACATCCATGGCAATGCAACACCACATTCACGTTGTTTCTGCATGAAAAATCTACAATTGCCACACCAGTGCCTTCCACGATGCTCCCGTAGTTCGCTGGGACACTGCTGACACCTGTGCCTTCCACACTGTCACTGTCATGATGTACATGCTCGTGTAGTCTGCATTGTCGAGCAATCATTTCACCACTGCCATCGTTCCTGCATCCATGTCACGACACCTCCCCAAGGTCCCAGACCTCGACCATGATCACCCTTTGACCAGGGCTGGGTTGCATTGTTCGACTTCACAAATGATGACACCCTTTTTGTGTCTTATCAGGCCACCTCTGTGCTGATCCAGAACTCTTCAGCACTTAATTACGTTATCAACTTCAGAAAAGAGATTGTTAATCAATTGATTATTACATTAATCTGTATTGATGTTAGCCCATATCATTGAGGGGAACACATGCAAAATGCAATGTTGTCATAGCTGTGGCAATGCCTTCAATCTCTGGCCGACCCCACACGCTTTTCAGATTCGGTGGTGTAGAGCATCTTGGTATCCAAGCTACCCCCCCCCCCCCCGCCCCTCAAAGTCCAGCTATAGCTGTTATCTATGTCAACAACCCCACTCAGCAAGTGGCTTAGTCATACAAACCATGTGTTTGAAATACTGCACCACTCAGTGGCAGTCGTGAATGCAATGAGTGTCTGTCAGCTGTTTCTATGCAAGCCAGCGTAGCAACGACCACCTGTTAGGAACCAAGCAGCACTACTGACACGGCCGACTCCCCCTTACACACCTTCTGCTTCGCACATCACAAAGAGCAGTAAATTGCCAGAATGTAGAACTGCAATCCCCCCGTCTGCCTATACTGCTGGTACCACTTGACCATCATTACCTCTGCTCTGCTCACAAATGCCACTTGCCCTGCAAGTTGTAAAAAACCAACATGTATTTGACAATATTTGTTTCCACCTCGACTACAGCACTCACCACAGAGATAATTTTAAATTTCCAAGATACCGCCTAAAACTCTGTCTCCAAACACCAGAGTACATGGGACTAAAAATATACAATCAAATACAGGGCAGTAACATATTTAATATGGAGCTCGGTTCACTGAAATGACTACTGTTCACTCTCCTGGACAGAATATGCTACTACACTGTAAATTAATTTTTTGAAGACAATTTCACTGCTTCAAATAGTCAATTTTATGTTTTCATTTTTTGTATTAAGAATCATAATGAATATTTTGAAACTGCAACTCAGATATGTATATAAAATGTATTACATATTAGTCTTAAACCTCTTGCATAGTATAACTCAAGAAATCTCTTGTATGCAAATCAAATGATTCAAAAGTTGTATGTAATGAAATGAAAAAATAACTTTCACATTTCAGAGCTATCTGTGTTTCACAATAATGATACTTCCTGAATCTGTGTTGACCATGAGTCAGTAGGTCATTCTCTTTGAGGTAGCTCATAATGTTTGAGAAATGTATGTTCTAAATTACTGCTGCAAACCAACATCAATGATTTTGCAAATTACTCCTATTACTTTTTTGAATACTGGAGTAACCTGCACAACTTTCCATTCTTTGGGTACGGATCTTTCGATGAATGATATAGCTAGGTATGGTACTACAGCATCAGCATACTCGGAAAGGAACCTAATTGGTATACAGTCTGGACTGGGAGACTTACTTTTGATAAGTGCTGTAAGTTTCTTTAATACTCCAGGGATATCTATTTCTAAATTATGCATGCTGGCAGCTGTTCTTGCTTCTAATTCTGATGTATTTGCTTTGTCTTCTTTGGTAAAGGAATTTTGGAAAGCTGTGTTTAGCAATTGTGCTTTACCATCACTGTCATCATTAACATTACCATTGCTACTGAATGTATTGATTGTGTTTTACTGCTAGTGTACTTTACATATGACCAGAATTTCTTTGGATTTTCTAACAAATTATGAGAGAGGGTTACATTGTGGAAACTGTTGTAAGGTTCCTGCTCCTAAGTTAGAGATAAATTTTGAGTTTCTGTAAAAGATTGCCATTGTTGGGGATTTTGTGCCTGTATACATTTGGCATGCTTTTTTCTTTGCTTTTCGAAGAATGATCTAACCTGTTCTATGTACCATAAGAGATGAGCTCCCTCTTTTATTAATTTATTTGGTATAAATCTTTCAATAGCTATTGATATTATTTCTTTGAATGTAATGTACATTGAATCTACACTCACTTTATTAGTTTAGAAAGACTGGAGATTCTCAATCAGGAAAGTGTTGAGCAAATTTTTATCTGCTTTTTTGAATAGATATATTTTTTGTTTAAATTTGGTGGATTTAGGGAATTTCTATATTTAGTCTCACTGTATCTTTATCAGCTCTTCTACTCATATAAATGCTCCAGAAAAAGCTTATTGTTCACCTAGGATGCACCACATCAGTACTGATATCGCAGCATCAGCACAGACAGTACAGCACATGGGTCCTCACCTCACTATTCTTGTCATGAAAAAAAGCAACTCCCAAAGGCAGGAATGCAATACATAAACAATGATTCATGAGAACACTTCTACACCTAGAGCTTCAGAGACAAATCAACAGAATAAGGGTAGCTTATTGGATCCAAAAGATCATGCTTCTACATCTCGAGACTTACAGAAAGAACACCAGCATGAAGCCCAATTACAGAATAAGAGAGAGCTTCAGAAACAGAATAACAGCATGAGGCCCAATTACACGAGATGAGAAAATGTATTTCTACACTCTTGAAAAACGAAAAAGAACACCATTAATTCATCAAACCAGCAGAGGGAAATTTTATTGAGACATTCTTCAGGATGTATACAACACATGCTCAAAAAAGGAGAGCCATAGCATGTGAGTACAGCACCATAGCATGCACAATGTCGGCATTAGTACCATGTTTACCCTCCTTTTGCAGCACTGCAATCTGTAATTCTTCCATGGAGACAATCATAGAGGTGCCGAATGTGGTCTTGTGGAATGGCCTGCCATACAATTTCCACCTGGTGCCTCAGTGGCGCTCGTGCAGTCTGCCCAACATGACATTACATGTGATCCCAAGCATGGTCAATGGCGGACAGATCTGGGGGTTGTGCTGGCCAAGGTAGTTGACGTACATCTTTAGGAGCATATTACTTGGTACAGGATACATGTGAATGAGCACTGTCCTCTTGGAAAAGCATATTGACTTGTTGCAGCATGGGTGATAGCAAGATGGGTTGAATGTTTCAATGTACCGGGCACTGCTCATTGTTCTCTAAACAATCACTAGAGGAGAATGGCCAGTGTAGAATATGTCTCCCCACACAATGAGACATGATTATGTGTGTCGTTAGGGCATCCTCCGTTCACACCCCAACTTTGTTCAGCCCACCGCCAGTGGTGTCACGGAAAGCGCTTATGAAGGGTCCCAATGATGGTCGTACGCGTGTTCAGTGTCGTGCAGGGGAGCATGAAAATCCAGAGTATACATGACAGAGGCAAATCCTACAGTAGCCATTCTCCTCTGGTTATCATTGAGGGAAAATTGAACAGTGTATGTTACATTGAAACTGTTCTTCAACCCATCTTGCCACCGTTCATGCACCATCAAGCTTATATGATTTTCCATCAGGACAATGCACATCCACACAAATCTCATACAATCCAACATGCTCTTATAAGTGGATGTCAACTACCCTGCCTATTATTTACCCCATATCTGTCTTCCATTGAGTGTGTTAGGGACTGGATGAAATGTCATGTTGTGCAGTCTGCATGAGCAGCATGAAATCTGGCGCAACTGAGGCACCAGATGGAAACTGCATGGCAGCCATTCTACAAGACTACATTCCACAGCTCTATGATTATCTCCATGGGAGACTTACAGCTTGTATTACAGCAAAAGGCGGACATACAAGGTGCTAGCATCAACACTTCTCACGCTCTGGTGACTGTACTCACATTTGTGTCACTCTGTCTGATCACGTGTTGTGTACATCATGAAGAATGTGTCAATAAAGTTTCACTCTGCTGGGTCGACAAAATGATGGTGATCTTTTATATTTTCCACTAGAGTTTCTCATACAGAACATCAGTATGAGGCCTAATTACAGGAGATGAGACAGCAGTGAAACAGAAAAACAATGGGAGTTAAATAAATATCAAACTGAATTGTGTACTTTACTTATTTTTCTTAATCTGGATTCTAATCTTATTGATTTGTACATATACATGTGTATTACTTTATTTGGATGTTTTGTAATTTCTATTTTGTTTTCAGGAGCATGTGGACATGACATTTCTTTAATATTACAACACAAACACAGCTTCTAAAAGTATGATAATCTCGCTTATTAATTTAGACTGTAACATTCTTCAAAATTAGTCCAAAGAGATAGAACAAATGGCTGGCCAGTACTTACTTCAGTTCAGTACCATCGAGGGCAACAACAAAAAGATAAAAAGAAACATTGAAACAAGCTTTTGGAAATTAAATTTTCTTTGTTAGGTAGGAGAGAGGAGAAAGAGGATAGAAGGGAAGGGTTATTCACAACCTAGGCTGTGAGATAAAGATGTAGTAAAGGGTGATAGTCAAAGATATTACGTGATAAGTACTGAGCCATGGCAGCACACTATCACACCAAAGTGGATAGCTCAAGAAGTAAAGAGAAGGAAACAGCACAATATTGAGTGGAGGAGGCAAGAATTATGAATATAACTACATCCTCCTCGCCCCCCCCCCCCCACCCCCCACCAACAGGCCACTCTGAATTATTCGTCACCCCATCCAAAAACACTTTCCCTTCTATACTGTGATCCTAAAAGGCTGAGGCAGGAAATAGGGAAACAGACCTATAGTACTGAAGTCTCAGTCTTTAGAATGGTGGTTGTCCAAGAAGGATACCCAAGGGTGAGCATCACCTCGCAGCAGGAGGAGCTCGTGCAGATGGCCCTCTTTGAAGAGATTGGGGGGGACGCTGGTCCAGGACCCAAATTCAGGAGGGCCTATCTAGATCACGGTGCCCTCATTTTTGTCTGCGAGGGGGAGCACTCAGCAGAATGGCTTAAGGACAAGGTGCCCATGATATCCCCGTGGGAGGATGCGAAGCTGCTGGTCAAGACAGCAACCGAACTCCTGAAGACCGCAAACGTATCAATATGGGTACCAAAGATCCTTAAGGATGTCCCTCCAAAGACTCTGTTTGAGTAAATAAGGGTCCAGAACCCAAATGTCTCGACATAGGATTGGAGGGTAATTAACCAAAAGGTCGTTCCGGAAGGATGAACCCTGGTGGTGGAGATTGGAGAGAAGTCCCTGAAGGCAATGCGAGAGCAAGGCCTGAAACTGTTTTTAGGGTTCTCGAAGGTCGCCGTCAGGGTAATCAAAGACCTTAAAGGCAATAATGGCAGCAAGATGGGGACTGGAAGTGCTGCAGATAAACCTGCAGCACAGTAAAGGGGCCACTGCTGCCCTGAGCCATCACCTGGGGAGACAGGAGGTGGACGTGGCCCTGATACAAGAACCCTATTTATACAAAGGGGGTGTATTGGGCCTTGGTGGTACTGGAGGTAAGCTGATTTATGCTAGAAATCTAAAAAACTCCAGAACATGCATTTATGTTAGAAATGGAATACCTTTCATACCAATGATGGATTTTTGTTCCAGGGACTTGGTGACCATCAGGATGCAGCAACGCGAGGAAATTGTTTTGGCATACCTTCCTTACGAAGACAGCTCTCCTCCTCCTTTGGAAGTGAGGAAACTGACGGAAGCCTGCCATCGGCAAGGTGACGAACTGTTGGTGGGATGTGATGCCAATGCCCACAATCTATCGTGGGGCAGCAAGGACACCAACAGTAGAGGTGAGCACCTTCTTGAATTTCTCCTATCTAACAACTTGGAGATCCTGAATAGGGTGATGAACCCACATTCAGGAATAGTAGAAGGGAAGAAGTAATTGGCATAACTTTTGGTTCCATGAAGATGGGAAGTTACGTCAAACAGTGGCATGTGATCCTGGAGCCATCCTCATCAGATCACATGTATAATAAATTGAAGGTTGAAATGGGAACCAGACAGACCATGGCCTATAGGAACCCCAGGAAAATGGACTGGCAGACATAGAGGAGAGACCTTGACTTCAGCCTATCGGAAATTAAAACTGCGATAAGGAATCCAGCAGAGTTTGAGGAAGTAGCAGAGGCTGTAACCTCTGTTATAGTGACCTCATACCAGGACAACTGGTCAATCACCAAGAAGTGCACAAATAGGAGTGTGCCTTGGTGGATTTAATAACCTGGCAATGCAAAGGAAACAGGTACGAAGACTGTTTAACCTTGCGAGGCGCAAGGGACAATGGGCAAAGTATCATGAGGCCCTTGTCAATTACAACCTTGCCATCAGACAGGCAAAGGAGGCATCCTGGAAGGTATTCTGTGAGGAAGTGCAGGGCACGGCTGCTCAAGCGAGACTTCATAAAATCCTCACTAGGGTACCAACTAATCCAGGAGGAACATTGAGGAAGGAGGATGGGGAGTATACAAAGACAGCACATGAAATGCTGGAACTGCTCCTCAAGGCTCACTTTACTCAATATACTCTGGGGGATAACTCAGACCAGAATGCGATTCCTGAGAAAAAAAGGTTCTCAGGTACTCGCAAAGAGGACTGGGATTTGGCCAAGGAGTGTGTCAATTTCAGTAAGGTCCGATGGGCGGTGGGAACATTTCAACCATTCAAGTCACCTGGCCATGATGGAATCTTCCTAGCTCTCCTGCAACAAGCGGGAGAAAATCTTATTAGATTCCTATGCAGGTTATTCAGGGTTAGCCTAGCAGCAGGAATCATTCCCAATGTCTGGAGGGCCGTGAATGTTGTCTTCATTCCTAAACCAGGGAGAATTGATCATACCAAGGCCAAGGATATGAGACCAATCAGCCTGTCCTCCTTCATTCTTAAGACATTGGAAAAGCTGGTTAATGTGCATGTTGGAGAAAGGAGGTTAAGTAGGGCTCCTCTACATTCAAACCAACATGCATATCAGCCAGGTAAATCATGTGAGACAGCTCTCCACCAACTCGTTGGGAAGGTGGAGAAAGCACTACACTTTCAGGAAATAGCCCTCTGTATCTTCCTGGACATCAAGGGGGCTTTTAGCAACACGACCTTCGATTCCATGGTTAGGGCAGCAGAGGTGCGTGACCTAGGGACCACTATATGTAGGTGGACTAGGGCCATGCTCAGTGGAAGAAAGGTAGAAGCTACCATGATGAATGAAAAAATGGTAATCAACACCACTAGAGGTTGCCCACAAGGAGGAGTTCTTTCCCCTTTATTGTGGAATCTAGTGGTGAATGATCTCATTGGAGAATTAAACTCTAGGCAGTACTTTTGCCAAGGATACGCAGATGATCTTGTCATAGTAATACTTGTCAAATTTGCTGACACAGTAAAGAATATGGCACAAGGTGCTTTGGACATTGTCCAAGAATGGTGCAGAAAACAGGATCTGGGGGTTAGTCCTAAGAAGACTGTTGTTGTACCATTCACAAAGAAGCATATACAACATTTAAGTTGGAATGTAAAGCTTTTCAATGAAGCGCTACCTGTGAAGGGGACAGTGAAATATCTAGGGGTTACCCTATATGAGAAACTGACATGGACCCCTCACATCAGGAATATTTGCTCCAAGGCAAAAGGTACTCTTGTGAGTACCAGGAGAGCTTGTGGCAAAATTGGGGCCTGAGCCCCAAGGGTATGCACTGGATATACACCACAGTGATTAGACCCAGGATCACCTATGGTGCGGTTGTGTGGTGGAAGAAGGTAGAACAGCAGGTTGCTCCTAAGGAGCTTGATAAGGTGCGGGGAGATTAGCCTGCTTAGCCATAACAGGCGGAATTAGCAGCACACCAACTGCTGGGATGGAAACCATGCTGAAAAAGCCCCCATTACACCTTTGGGTCAAGATGGAGGCAGCGGCTGGTGCATACAGACTCAAATCTGGCAACAACTGGAGCTCTTTGGGATATCCAGAATAGCACACTAAAAAAGTGAGTGAGGTAAATATAGGAAAGGTTGGGGAAATGCCAGCCGACTACATTATTACCCCATACTGCTTCAACAAGCCTTTCAATATAACAATTGGAAGTAGGGAGCAATGGGAGAAAATATTTCGACACCGTACGGGGGATATTGTCTGGTTCACTGACGGGTCAAAATCAGACCAAGGTGTTGGGGCCGGGGTATATGGGGTGCAGCCAAGACTGGAGGGCGTCATCTCTCTAGGAAAACTGGCCTCAGTATTCCAGGCCGAAATCACTGCCATCAGGGCGTGTGTGGAGGAGAATTTGCGTAGGTGCTACAAAGATCGTAGCATCTATATCTATTCAGACAGCCAGGCAGCCCTGAGATCACTGGCAGCTCCTGCAACAAGGTCTAAAATTGTTGCAGAATGTCACAGGGTTCTGGTGGAGCTATAGAGTAAACCTATTGTGGTCACTCGGTGATCAGTGGCAACGAACATGCCGACAGATTAGCCAGGATGGGGGCAGAGACTCCATTTATTGGACCGGAACCTGTCCTGACAATCACCAAGGCAATGATCAAATTGGAGCTATGTAACTGGCTCAGAAGACAGCACGTAGAATATTGGACCAAAGTCTACCAACAAAAACATGGCAAGGCAATGATGCCAAAGCCATGTTTTAAAAGAAGCTCTGCAATCCTGGGCCTGAACAGGAGAGAGATTAGACTCATGGTTGGATTGCTGACAGGCCATGGGAATTTCAAAAAACACCTACATACAATGGGAATAACAGAAGAGGACCCTAAATGTAGGATCTGTGATGGCAGTGATGAAACTGCATCACATCTAATCTTCGAATGCATTGCATTGGAGAGTAAAAGGCACAGAACATTTGGGACAACTAAACCTGAAGAAATTGTGTCTAATAAAGAACTGGTAAAGGGACTCCTTGCTCTGCTCAAGGGCATTGGTTGGCTTTACTAGATAAACAGGGAGCAATACCGCACAATAAACTTAGTTTCGGTGCGGGCAGTGGCGGGTTAGATCAAGACTGTTTTGGCTTCCCTGGAAAAATCAAATTACATTTATTTACATCTTTTTGGTGTTACTATCAGCAAATACTCAAATTAAAATTAATTTTTAACTGAAAGATTGCTGAGGGAGGGGGCATGCAACCGGCTACATTTCTGAGATGCTACTAGCATTTACAAAGCAGGCAACACAGCAAGCAAGTGGCTCTTGGGAAACAATTATGATTGGAAGAAAACTGGCCCTATTACTCAACTCACTCATATTTCATTCACAAAAGAAATTTTAATTCGAGGATAGATATCCTGCAGTGGTTAGGGAAGGCAACGAACTGTGGTGATGTGCTTTTTGTTTGAAGGAATCTGTCTTTTGGAGCATCACCACAGTTAGTCCAAACTTCAGAGTACATGGGACTAAAAGTATACAATAAAACAAAGGGCAGTAATATATTTAATATGGAGTTTGGTTCACTGAAACAATTATTGTTGTCTCTCGTGGTCAGAAACACAGTATTTATGATTATTTTAGCCAAACATTGTCATAACAATGAAAATTTTACAAATTTATTGCACCTTTTTAGAAACTACCATGGAATCAGCAGCTCAGAACTGTGTTTTCTAATAATAATTAAAATCATTTCTAAAGTAAAGTAACAAAACAGGAAATACCAAATTAAGATTTTAAATGGTGATGATATTCTAGAAATGAAGCAGTACAAGTCTACTTCTCAGTCTGATGTAGTCAGTTCAGAAGATAACTACAACTGTGATGAAGTTTCTCCATTTCCAACTCAATCTGTAAAAAAAAGAGAGAAAAAAAAAAGAAAAAAAAAAGTAAATTAACAAGAGTAATTCCTGAATAAATTTAAAATATTATGCAACATGTGGATAAATAAGATGATAAAAATAATAAAATAAAAACTGTTGCAATGTTTGAAGTTTGTAGACACTAAATGCTTTAAATTTGGAGAGCAATTTAAATTGTCATAAATAAGGATTTAAATTTCTGTGTTACAGTGCTTTAATTTCTTTTCATTTGCATCAGAATTTTAAATAGATGCAACATGGATTCAAATTCTAAATGTTGGAATAGTTTATGAAGTTCAGTTG
Source organism: Locusta migratoria (assembly GCA_026315105.1). Lineage (NCBI taxonomy): Eukaryota > Metazoa > Arthropoda > Insecta > Orthoptera > Acrididae > Locusta > Locusta migratoria. Next base: position 728,884,763 of record CM048744.1, on the reverse strand, counting down.
TGGATGTAGGGTATATGAATGGAAATGAACATCTTGTACTTGAATAGAACTGAATCCATTATAATATACCCCTGTGACACGTGAAGCGTACAACAACTACCACTGTCACAACTTAGCAAAAGATCTTGCCGAGAACCCAAAGAAATTCTGGTCCTATGTAAAATCAGTAAACAGATTAAAGGCCTCGGTCCAGTCACTCGTTCATCATTCTTGGGGGGGGGGGAAGGGGGGGGCGGGAGGATGTCATAGAAGACAGCAAAATGAAGGCCGAGTACCATGCAGACACACCTTCATTTGATGATCGCACCAACTTCTAAATGGAGGACATAGTAATAGGCATAGCTGTTGTAGAGAAGCAGCTGAGAGAGTTGAAAACAATCAAGTCACCAGGTTCAGATGGGATACTAATCCAGTTTTACAAAGACTACTCAGCAGCATAGGCTCCTTACTTAGCTTGAATTTATTACAAATCTGATGCAATGCAAAGTTCCAAGTTACTGGAAAAAGGCACAGGTAACTCCCGTTTATAAGAAAGGCAAAAGAATGGACCCACAAAATCAGTTTGCTGTAGAATTCTTGAAAATATTTCACACACAGTTCTAATATAGTAAATTTCCTTGAGTTTCCTGTAGAATTCTTGAACATATCTCCCACACAGTGCTAATATAGAAAATTCCCTTGAGACGGGAAAGCTTCTGTCCATGCATCAACACGGCTTTAGGAAGCATTGATTGGGTGAAACTCAGCTTACTCTTTTATCTCATGACACCTTGACAGCTATGGATGAAGGGCAAAAGGCAGCCTGCATATTTTTCTATTTTCAAAAGGCAATAGACACAGTACTGCATTACATATTGCTAACGAAGGTATGAGCATGTGGATTGTCATTGTTTTAGTCTTCAGTCCAGAGACTGATTTGATGTATCTCTCCACCCCACTCTAGTCTGAGTATGCCTCTTCATCTCTTGCATGCATATGAAATAGGTACCCAAACATGCAAGTGGCTGGAAGACTACTTAAGAAATAGAACCCAGTACACTGTCCTCGATGGTGATTGGTTACCAGAGACTAGGGCATTGTCAGGAGTGCCCCAGTAAAGTGTGATAGAACTACTGTTATATTCTATCTACATAAATGATCTGTTGGACAAGTGAGTTGCAATTTGTGGCTGTTTGCTGATGATGCTGTCGCGTACAGGAAGGTGTCATCACTGAATGACTGTAGTTGAATGAGAATGACTTGGATCAAATTTCTATGTGGTGTGAGGAATAGCAACTAGCACTAAATGTAGAAAAATTTAATGTGATGTATCGCTCGAAGACTACCAATACTCAAGGAATAGAACCCAGTATGTTGTCCTTGATGGTGAGTGTTCATCAGAGACTAACCTGTCATCAGAAGTGCTCCAGGGAAGTGTGATAGGACCACTATTATCTTATATCTATACAAATTCACTATCATATTGTATCTACATAAATGCACTATATTCCATCTATATAAATGATCCGATGGACAGAATAAGTTGCAATCTGTGGCTGTTCACTGATGATGCTGTGGTGTACAAGAAGGTGTTGTCATTGAATGACTGTATTTCAATGTAGGATGACTTGGATCAATTTTCTAGGTGGTGTGAGGAAGGGCAACTTGCACTAAATGTAGAAAAATGTAAAGTTCAAATGAGCAGTAGAAAGAATCCTGTAATGTTGGAATACAACTTGAGTAGTGTGATGCTTGAGAGAGTTTCATTAAATGTCTAGGAGTAACGCTGCACAGTGATATGAAATGGAACAAGCGTGTAAGGGCAGTCATGGGGAAGGTGAATGTTCTTTAGTTTATTGGGAGAATTTTGGGAAGGTGTGATTTGCCTGTAAAGGAGACTGAATATAAAACACTTGTATGACCCCCATCTTTAGTATTGCTCAAGTGTTTGGAATCCCCACATGAACAGTTCAAAAGAGGACATAGAAGCATTTCAGAGGCAGATGGCTAGGTTTGTTTTATAACTGGTAGATTCAATCACTGCACAAGTGTTACTGAAATGCTTCAAAATGGGAGTCGCTGGAGGGAAGGCAATGTGCTTTCCGAGAAACACTGTAGATGAAATTTAGAGGGCTGGAATTTGAGGCTGACTGCAGAATGATTCTATTGCCGCCAATTTACATTTCACCTGTAGACCACAAAGATAAGATCAGAGAGGTTAGGGCTCATACAGATGCATACAAGCATTAATGTTTCCCTCATTTTATATGGGAGTGGAACAGGAAAGCAAGTAACTAGTAGTGATACTGAGTAGCCTCTGCCATGCACCTTTGGATAGATTGTGGAGTATGTATGTAGATAAAACAATGTGCTGAAAACAGTTATAAAGGTTGTGAACATGCTATTGAGATGCATTTTCAGGCACTGACTGGTGCAATAAATTGCACGAGTGGTAATATACAGCTTGATATGGGAAGACATTGGCTTAATAGAAGCAAAGTATTACAGCATTTTAGGGGTTCTCTTTCTGTGTCAATAGAATGTTTGAAAGACTAGACAAATCCTTCCATGAACTAGGAGATCTGGTTAGGCTGCAGAATTTTCCTTCTCAGTCATTACAAAAAAGTCAAGGATATTTAACATACAGCTGCAAGGTAAGAGTAAGGCAGTGGAATAGTGTCGAGTGTTGCTTCATTATCAAAAATTTTAGAACTGTCAGTTCACAAATGCTTTCAATATTTCAAAAGTTTTTCAGTTGTGGCACAGTTTATCAAACACCTTATTTTGCTGATGCTTTTGTTGTGATTCATTCTGATTTTTAAGAAGATAATTCTGCATTAAAGATGAATCTGGCTGATTTTTAAGAGAATTATCTTTGAAATCATGTTCTTCAAGCTCATAAAATATATTACTTCTAATTCCTAAGGAAAATACACAGTTTTGGTCCAGGTCTGTCTCAAAGTGAAGGCAAGACTCAACTAAAAAATCTGTGTGAGTTTTCATTTTCATGTAATTTAGGCAACCAACTGAAAAATGCTCCTGTCAGAGCACAAAAAAATCAAATACATCTATGTTTAAAATGCTGACAGAAAAGTGGGTAACCAGTTACATAAATCCTAATTCCACTTTCCTCACAAAAAAATTGGCACATTAACATATTTGTGCTCTTTTAACACAGAACATGTTTAATAGTTCCACCCTTTCTCTCATCTTGTTGAATTTCGTATCCACAGCATCTCCCTTTTGCTGCAGCTCACTATATATGTCTCTCTTCCTTTTCTCTTATTGGCATTTTCTCCTGTTATCCCTGCCTTCATCCCTTTCTCTCAGTCTAACCATTGTCTTCTCCTCTCCTCTCCCACTGTCTCCCTGCTGTTGTCTTCATCCCATTCTCTCTCACCCCCTCACCCCTTTCCATATTGCTGCTCTCTCTTTATTTACTTCTTACAGTCTGCTGCATGTCACTTTAGTCACTATTGTCTTCTCTCTACAATGGACTACTAAACCCAAATCAAGAAACTCGGATACTGGGAATGAGGGAAAGTAACAAAATATTATTGTACAAATTCACAGGTCTGAGGGATCCAGACCTTCAATGCTTATGTACTGTCTCCTAACTCATCTCTCAGTTCCACTACCTCCTCTCTCATTTGTTCCCTCTGCTACTAGCTCCATCCATTTATCTTTTTTGCTAACACCGTCTCTCTCCTACCATGGCTGTATGTTCTGTATTTCTCTCCCACTGACACACTGTCTTCTCTCTTCCTCTTCCATTTCATTTCAGCACAAAAAAAGAAAGAATTTTTCTGCATGCCATTAATTTGGGTGAAGAAGGTGGAATGAGGACTGAGACAGCTGATTTCCCACTTCTTCGTCAGAGTCATTTAAATAGAAACATATTTCCTTACTTGTGCCCCCACAGGAGTATTTCCCTTTTTTTCCTTATTACAGCAGGGTGTGCTGCTTATGTTAGAAAAGTTTTGTAGATCTTTAAACGCTTGCAACATATTTATATGCTGTTGGCAGTGGGTATTACATGTTGGATCATTGTTGCAAGTCAAGATGTGTATGAGCAGGCAGCAGGTTCCCATAATCTGTGATGTCTGTTATGGCAAGGACCCTTATTTTTATGTAAATATCATTTACTTGAGAATGTATCCATTTGCCAAAGGGTGACATGCTGCCATTCTAATTGTATCAGTTTTTCAGTTACCCTGTCCATCAGTGTGTATTAACATTTACTGCAACTCACACCATATGATTTCTTCCTAAACTTGAGGTGTCATTATTGATAGGGTGTCTGTTCTTTTCAGACATGTCCAAAAGAACAGACACCATTAGTTGACACTAACGGCCATAAAATTATGAAATCGAAATATTGAAACATTTTGACTGTTTCAGAGCGTTGAACTAAATTCAATGACAAAGTTGAAAATTTGTCCTGGATCAGGATTCGAACCCTGATTTCCCGCTTTGGGCCGGAAGTTGCCTTAACCCACCAGGCTATCAGGCACGCTTCCCTTCCAATCCAAATTCTCAACTTCTAGCCCCCTGCCCATTGATTCCTCTTGCTCGCAGCCTATACTGGTTTCCCATAAGGGAACAAGCGGTTTGAATGTGTCCACATTGAAATTGTCATTGCCTGTTGTGGGCATATTTACAATTACTGATATGGTGTCTGTTCTTTTCAGACATGTCCTCATGTACTCAGTGACTTGTTGCCATGTGTCAATACCACTCACAGATATGTTGTGAAGGTATGAGGTTTTCCAGCTGTTGGGAACTGAAATATTTTCAGAAATAAATAATATTATTGGTTCTTGGTGAAACCTCATACTGATTTTAATATAAATGAATAAGCTAAATTGGCAAAACATGCGGTCTTGTGTAAAGGGAAAAAGTTTTCAAAAATTAAGTTTTTTGATCATCAGATGAGACCAATTATTAAGGAGCATGTCCTATTTTGTATATTCCATTGTTCTAATTGAGGTATTCTTCACAGGTTCCAAACCACAGAATCTTCAGCACAAATATTGAAGTCAAGAAGAATTATATTAATGAGAATGTGTGCTGACAAATGTAAATGAAACATTACATATTGATCTCCACAGCATGTACTATGTTTTGACAACCAATGTTTTTGAAGGCAAATTCCAATTTGAAGAGTTGCCGTCATTACTTTAGTTTGAACTGGAACTTTCTTCCATTAACATGAATAAAGTTCATTCTCTTGTATATGTGGCTGGTTATTAGGGATTGGGTTGCCCTTGACCTCCCCATAAATGTATATATGTGGGCAAAAGCTCTTGTTGATATATTCAAAATATTGAAAGTTGTATTAAATATCTGATCTGATTATGTATAATTTACCTTGCAGCAATAATGTCTCAATGAGGACAATAAAAAGTATCACTAATAATATGAGTTGTGTTCTTGATTTCCTGGTAGTTGAAATATTCACCAGACAGAAGAAGAAGTAATAAAAAAATGAGTTCGAGGGTTGAACACATTTTGGAGATGACGGCCAACAAAAAAGTAATTTAAGAAATAATGGAACCTTTACAATATAGTGAATAGGTGTACACATATAGGATGATGGCTTCTGCATTTCACAGGGAGGAGGTAGTTAAGGATTATATAGATGCTCACAATGTGTTGTATAAAATTAAGTAGTTGCTGATTTAATACCCTGTAATCCTTCTGTCCACTGCCAATAATCAACAGTTTGTAATGTTAGTTGGTGCCTGTCATTGCATGTACCTCTTCATTAAAGTCCTAAAAGTATCCACTTGATTGTAATGCAAGTTAAAAGTTCATTGCCTGAAATCCTTGAGATACTTAGCATGGAAATATCAAATTTACTGACACTTTCTGTACTCTTACAGCAACAGATAATACAAGATCTGGCAAAATCTTGTTTAAATGGCACAATTACTACTTCAATTCCTTGTGGCAAGATGACCTATATATCATGTGAGTCACTTTTAGTAAAATTGGCTTACAGGTATGGTTTTTGGGAAGAATTCTTCAAATTTAGTGGCCGTCACACACTTGCTTGAGAGATTATTAGTAATTTGTTTTGTTGGGGATCCAAAGCCACTATATACAGTATTTCACAAATGAAAATATGGACCTTAGTAGGCCTTCTTAGTAATATTTTATTTTGCAGTTACCTAATTTTATCACAAAGTTATTTTCAAGCTCATGTAGTAGCAACAGTGTTTCATAAATATTTCTGAGTAACAGTGTTTAAATCTAAACATCTTCCACGTTACATGAAATTGTGAGATGTCCAGATATTGGTGAACTGTGTTAGGAGGAAAACAATTTCAGTTAACATTGAAGGTGCCCTATAGATTTAAACATTGTAACACAGAAACATCTATGAAACTCTATCGATAATACACGAGGTTAAGGAAGACTTAATGTTGAAGTTAGCTAATTGCAAAATAAAATATTGTATTCATAATACAGCTTATTATGGATCTTGTTCCCAGTTGTGATAGATATTAGTTTGGCAGAGTTAAGAAACTGTAAAAATTATTGTAAATGAACAAGGCTACATGATTTTATTAAATCTCTGTTAGACTCTGTATAGAATTTTGTTCTAAATCTACATAAATATTCCACTAATCACATTTAAGTGCATGGTGGAGAGTTCATCGCACCACTTTTATGGTATTTCTTTACTGTTCCATTGTCTAATAATGTGCGGGAAAGAGCAACACCTAAATCTTTCAGTTTTCAATCTGATTTCTTGTATTTTATTATGATGACCATGTATCCCTATGTAGGTGGGTGCCAACAAAATAGGTTCAAATTCGGAATAGAAACTTAGTGCCAGAACTTTTTTCCAATAAATCTCACCGCAATGAATAACGCCTTTCTTTCAATGATTTCCACACCAACTCATGTATTATTTCCCTGACATTCTCTCCCCTAGATTGGGATAATGGAAAATGAGCTGCCCTTCTCTGAACTTTCTCTATATCCTCCATCAGTCCCACTTGGTGGGCATCCCACATTGGGCAGCAATAGTTCACCAGTGTAGTGTAGTGTAGGCAGTTTCTTTAGTAGATCTATTGCATTTTCTAAGTGTCCTGCCAATGAAATGTTGCCTTTGGTTCTTCTTCCCTACAATATTTTTCATGCGTTCTTTCCAATTTAAGTTGTTCGTAATTGTAATTCCTAGGTATTTAGTTGAATTTATAGCCTTTACATTTGACTGATTAATCATGTAAGTGAAGTTTAACTGATTTCTTTTAGTGCTCATATGGATGACTTCACACTTTCTAATGTTTAGGGTCAACTGACAATTTTTGCATCCTGCAGATATCTTTTCTAAATCATTTTACAGCTGCTTTTGATCTTCCCGTGACATTACTAATAGATAAACAGAATCATCTGCAAATAATTTAAGACAGCTGCTCAGATTGTCTCCTAATTTGTTTATAAAGATTAGGAACAGGAGGAGCCCTATAACACTTCCCTTTGGAATGTGACATATCACTTCTGTTTTACTCGATGACTTTCCATCAGTTACTATGTACTGTGACCTTTCTGACAGGAAATTGCGAATCCAATCACACAACTGTGGCAATATTCCATAAGTACACAGTTTGATTAGAATATACTTGTAAGGTGCAGTGTCAAAAGCCTTCTGGAGAAACCTGTAGCTGAGCAGGCCATTACAGAACAGCTAGAAGCTGGAATAATACAATCCTCATGCAGTCCTTGGTGTAGCCCCATCGTCATAGTCCCAGAACATAAACATGATGGAGAAAAAGCATGCATGTCTTAAGCGAAGTAACAACTCCGGACTCATAGCATCATCAAATTCCTCTTGCACTAGCAGGTCATGCAAAGACAGCATTTGTAGTATTGTAGTGTGAAATAGCAATGCTTAAATTAAAATAAATTTCAACGCAATCACTGTTTTGGCATACCCTGATTTTGAGAAACCTTTCATACTTTCCTGAGATGCCAGTGATTTTGTAATGTGTTCTTAGCCAACTACATGGGGAATTAGAATGCACAATTGGTTATGCATCTAGACAATTAAATCAAGCTGAGCCCAACTACAATACAACAGAAAAGGAGCTGTTAGTACCAGTGTGGTATTTTAAGTATTAATTATGTAGGAGAAAATTTACTGTTGTGACTGATCATGCTGCCTTAATGTGCTTGTTGAGCCTCAAGGGCCCCAGCAGTAGAATGAATAGGTGGATCCTTAAGTTAAGCAAGTATGATTATTCGGTGAGGCACAAATGAGGAAAGCTCCATCAGAATGCAGATGTTTTAAGTCACGAAGTCCAGTATGTGCAGGCCAATGAGATTCTGATTGCTGAACTAAAAAGAAGGATGGCAAAATGATGAAGAATTCAAACAATTTACAAGATCCCCAAACTTCTTGGTTATTCACAAAACTCGGTGTCGTAAGACACCCCTGGGCAATCGCCTGGTTGTTCCAAAATCTCTTAGAGAAAGGATTTTATAGCAATCACATGATAGTATAGAAGCATGTCACTGTGGTAAGAAGGCAACCAATGCATGAATAGCTTCACAGTTCTGGTGGCCCACTTGTAAAAAGGATATTGAGAGTTATGTACAGTCTTGCTTATCATGTCCATAATATATAACACCAAAACCACCCCTTCAAACTCTTCCCGAGGCCATGAAACTTTTCAGTTTGGTTTCCCTCGACATCAGCTGCCAAGAAGTGCCGTCCCCCGTGCTCATACCCAAATGCAACTTGCAAGTGGGCGTAGGCAACGTCCCCTGCTCAAATGACAATGGGTGCCTACTGACGTTCCATTCTGTTCACCATACTTCCACTCAGGGCGGTCGCCTATACCTGCGCGACTGTATTTCCGGCACCAGATTCCTCATTGGCACTGGCGCGGATGTTTCCCTGCTACTCACTGCTATGGCAACCAGCCCTCTCTGCCCGCATCACCAGCTGCTGCTAGCGGCCAATGCCACACAACTTTAATGCGCGGGTTCAACCTCTTACCCTGTGCATTCCTCTCCTGATTGCATTCTCAAGTGGAACTTTTTAGTGGCAGACATTCTGGAACCTAGTGTGGGTATAGATTTTTTAACTCATCATAAACTACCACCCGATGTTGTGCACCACTCTGTTTTCCACTATCCCTCAAACAAACATTTTTCATGTGATTCGTCAAGCTCTGGCTCAGCTTCTGCGAGTGCTACTGTTATTAGTGAATATACCAAATTGTTTGATGACTTTGACAAGCTGCTGAATAAGTTGTTTGATGAATGTAAACACGTGCTTGACCTCAAGAGTGAACAAAAAGCATTGTGCGTCAACCTGCCCATGCTGAATCGCAGCTGTCTGCAGCGAAACAATGTCTTTCTGCTCTGTGGGTGGATTGCAAGATTAGTGCCAGTGTTTCCTCTGTTATTAATGTTTCGGCACCCACGCGTCAGCATGATTGTGCTTCAGAGAGTTCGCCTAACCTTGTCCCTGCTGTGTGCAAACAAAATTTGGTTGCTGGGCCAACCACACAGCTGTCAAAACTGTATGTGCACTCTGCCCTCTGGCACCTACTCTGCATGCTATTCAGATCTCTCAGCCTACCGACCTAAGAACTGAAACTTTTTAACTTCCCCTGTCTCTAAACAACCTTTCAGACACCACCCCATGGGCAAACATAACTCTCAGTTTACAATTGTGCTTCTGTTTGAGCTAAAAACTCAAACACAAGTGTTTTACCACAGTTGTTCAGCATTTCAAATGTTAGTGCACTTGCTGCCAAGCCTGCTGCGGTTCAGCCACCTTCATTTTCTGCAACAGTGGTGCATCCTCTTGCTTCAATGGTCACTGCCGTAACATTCCTCTCAACTGACCTCCCGGCTGCTTTGGTTCAACTACCATCTTGCGCTATGCTATGGGTGGCGCTGCCACCTACCATGGTGTATGACACAACACAGTGACCAACGCTGCTTTCCATTCACGTGTGTGTTACAGTATGTAATGTAAAATGATGGTTTATGTATTTTTCCTTATTATTTGTATTTTTTTGTAGTTTATTATGTATTTGTATATTTTATTTCCGTAACATATTAGCATTGTCCTGTTAATCTCTGTATGTGGCAAAACTAAAATGTGATACCAAAGAAGACACGCTGGTTTAGCAAGGGCATTGCTATTGTATAGAATCATCTTTGAGTAGAGAGTAGTATCGCTGGTAGTGCAGAGGCACACAACGAGAGAGAGTCATTGTTCTGACCTAGTAGCAGACAGATGTAATAGTGATGACGGTGCACGCAATGGTGTGCAGCAAACGTACGTGAAGAAGAATGCATGTTTGTTAGGCACCTGTGGAGGATATGGCAAACAGGAAATATTATTTATTCAAACGGGCACAGCTCAAATAATTAATAAATGCATCAAGAGGAATGCTGTGGGCCCAAAACTGTAATTAACATTTGTCGCCAAGAAGAGCCTGTGCTTGCCAATTGTTACGTGCCAACAGTCTCCAATCAGCAGCACATCGCACATCAAAATCTGTAAGATCTGTCCAGTTTTTCTCAGCATGTACAACTAACCAGCGTATTAGTGATAATTGTTCAATAGTGAACACTGTTAATTGTGAACCTGTGTTGAAATCATTACCCATAATCGTTGTCCAGGCAGGTTTCTTCCTCATCCATTGTTTTACCGAGAATATACACAAAGTTATAGAAAACTGAAAACAAAGTCATTAAAGACAGTGTGACAATAATTAATAATAATTTGTTCAGAAAAGTGTTACTAAATTTAGCTTATGCCAGTGTTGCTGATCAATAGGCTTGCTAAGTTGAATGAAACTGCTAGACTAACTTTCACTGGCAAGAGATATTTCAATATTCGTTGAAAAGATTAATTATTTTTCATTGCATATTAATTTGAGGTACAGTTTTTCATTGCCAGTACTGATTATTGAGAATAGTGATTATTTGCAAATGTTTGAAATGCTAATAATTCCTGGGTTAAGAGAAGGCAAAAGTTAATCAGACAATTAAATATTTCATTTCAAAATATTCAGTGTTATCATGTCAATTAATTTTTGAGTATGCTATTAGTACAATTAATAGTGCAGTTGCAACTTGATTATTGCTAAACAACACTGCATATTTGCTGTTGAATAACTTCTGGCACTTACGTAAACAATTAATTACTTAAGCTGTAAATAGTAAGCATTAACACTCCAGTGGCAGGGCTGGTGCAAATATGCTACCACTTTTCTTTAAATGCTCACTGTTGTCACAATAATGGAGATGCCGTATTTCCGCTTTAGCTATTCCTTAATTAAGACTTAACAATGATGTTACTGAAGATTCTGAGTTTCTAAAGCACGGCTGTAACCACCCAAAACGAGTTTTGTCAGGGAGTGCATCAGATTTTCACCGTGCTACCTGTCATATAAGTAGATTTGAATTGTTTCCTTTTACATCTAGTATTCCTTGCAAATGGATTTGTGGCAGCTTCTAGTAAATATTTATTGTATAAATTTTACCCTACATATTAGAATGCTTAAAAATTTAAATTTATTTCATAAATAGAAGTTTAACTCTCGATAAATTGTCCTTTAGGTTCTCCTGATTAGCCATGCTGCAGTTTCCATCAATCTCATTTTTAACTCCTTTTTAAGCCGTACACAACGTGATAATGAGTGGTTTTCTACTATGTAATTTAATCTCTAAGTCTTGTAGACGTTGTATGGGTCTAACAGATCAGAAAATAGTACTTACCTTTGTGCTGTACCGCCGATAGTACCACAAATGAAGAAACAGAAAAGAGGGGACAAAAAGGACTAGCTTTCGGAACAAAGTTCCTTCATCAGGTGGGAGAGAAGGGAAGAAGAAAGGATGGGACCTAGGTCGTGGAACACCTTTACCTTCTGTTCCCATCCTTTCTTCTTCCCTTCTCTCCCACCTGATGAAGGAACTTTGTTCCGAAAGCTAGTCCTTTTTGTCCCCTCTTTTCTGTTTCTTCATTTGTGTTACTATCGGTAGTACAGCACAAAGGTAAGTACTGGCCAGCCATTCTGTCTCATTTCAACAATATTTATCATCTCTGAGGAGAATTTTCATAATTAATCAGATCAGAAAATAGACTTCTATCGACAAGTAATGACGATGTTAGTGATTTTTGTCAAGATTCCTCATCAGATCATGATCAGGATACTATTATTCAAATGTAAAACCTAGTTCCCATCCAGAACAAGATTTCAGACACAATGAATCTGATACTGAAGACAGTACCATTCTATGGAGTAAAATGCCATACAAGCAGCACACCAAAACACTGAAAAAGAACATAAAAATCTTCCCTGGTTCAAAAGGGAACGCGAGGGGCATGAGGTCAGAGACACAAGCTCTCTAATTCATAATAGATGATAATGATTGATGAGGTAATTATGTGTACTAAGTTCCACATAACAAAGAGAAAAACAAACGCTAAATTACTCAGGAGACAGGAACTACAGGGAAGTAACAAAAGATGAAATGATGGTACCGCTGGGTCTATTATACATGATTATTGTCCACTTTTGGAATAATGTTACGTTTGTTATAGTTATACACCAAAGGTAATAGACATACTAATTCCGATATTAACAAATATGATATTTCTACCTGTACGCTGAACTATTTTTGACATTACGATCACTTAGTAGCTATATACAGTAAAACCTCATTTTTACATTCCTGCTTTTTACGGTTTCCTGCCATTTACACCATTTTTTGTCTATCCTGTCAAATTTCCTATGTTCACAATGTTAATTCGCCCTCGTTTTTGTGTTAACATATTTAAACTTTTCCTGCATTTTACACTTTTCCAAAGCATGTTCGTGAAAAAAAAAAATGATGTAATCTACATAAATTGAGGCTAGCATGGCTTTCCCCTTAAAGTATAGCGCTTAAAAATTATTCGCTGTTCAGTTTCTTGAAACTTTGCATTTATTCAAACGTATATTTCGCATATCATCGATGGCAGAACACAGCTAGTTGACTTACGACGTGCCGATTTGTGGTGATTTAGTTGTTCTTTCCACCAGCTTCTTTGCCAGAGCACCTGGCATGTACTCAGACAAACAGAACAGTTTGTTAACGTGAGAATAACACCGATTTGTGGCTGTGTAGTTCCTCTTTCCACTAGCTTCTTTGCCATGTACTCCATCAGAACCAGTTGCTTTGTTGATGTGAGAATAAAGAGTTGCGTTGTTTTTGTGACACATATTTCTGATTAATAAAGAATGTTATCTGTCAAAGTTGGTTATCATAATACCCACAACCTCAAAAAATTGATAATAGTGTGAGATGCCGATCCTATGCAAATGTCACAAAAATACTTGTGCATATGTTTGCACTCGAGAACACAAATTCTCTAATATTGACATGTGAAACATCAAAAAATACAAAAAGAAAAGAACTTTACGAGTTTTACTACATTTAATGCTGGTAAAAGGCAGTAATTTGAAGATTTGTTACATAGCCTGGCAGCAGCGTCCAAACGATATCTATCGAAGCGGTTCAGGTAGTTTACATAGTCCAGCAGCGGCGTCCAAACAATATCTATCGAAGCAGTTCAGGTAATTTTGAAGATGTTTTACATATCCCAGCAGCAGCGTCCTCGATTATAATGAATGAAATTACATCAAAAATTTCTACTTCCCATAAAATTACTATTTCTGCCCTGCGCTTAAAATAGTAAAAATTTGGATAACCTTTATTGTGTAATAAACTTCCTGGAGAGTATTTAGATGCCTATTATGTACATATATCACAAATAAACTACGAAAATGCAAGGTTGATCCTGTAAGTATATTTTACTATTTGAAACATTATTTCCTGCATATTATGTTTTCCTGCATTTTACACCATTATACGGAAGTCCCTCGAAAAGCGTAAAAATGAGGTTCTACTGTAGTAGGTTTGTAACTCCGAATACACAGTGGTAGCAAATCTGCACCACACCGCTGCTCAAGTTATAATAATTGGCGCTGCCACCCATCGCCCAAGGGTTAAGGTGAGAGTTTTGCATGATCTGCTGCATGTTGCATTTGCGTGGCTATTGCTTGCATTTCATTGTCTTACATTCAGCCTCTGTGTTAACAAACTATTTCTCAGTAATTAGTGTATTGTCAGTGTCTTTTGAACCAGATTTGACGTGCATACTCTGATTTCCTGCCCACCCAAATTTTATGTAATTTTTCACTTTGCTGATTAACTTTGCTATTATTAACATCCCACTAAATTATTTGCTCGTACAACGAGCTGGTGACCATAAATCAATAAATTATTCACTTTTTCCAAATTAATTCCCGTGTTCCGTTTGTTCCGCATTTTTCATTTAAACATTAATTATTTTATTCCAAATTTTACTTTCAACTATTTTTACTACTGTCGATCCTTTGTGTCTACCAAAAAGGTACAGCAACGTTCCGGCTATAACCTCCACTATATCATCAGGTTCAATACTCATAGCCTTTCCACCTAATTAAGATAATTAGGCACACGGGTCAATTTTTCTAATTATCATATACCGCTATACTTGGGAAGGAAGGGGAACCAGATCTGTCATTCACTATATAACAGACCAGGAATTCAGGAAGGCAGTTGAGGATACACATGTTTTCAGGGAGTTCTTTGATGATACTGATCATTATTTAATCTGCAGTGAAACTGGTTTTGTGAGGCCAAAAGACCAGAAAGTCAGGTCCATGTGTAGAAGGGTAAGAGTGGAGAAGCTTCAAGACCAGGAAATTAGGCACAAATACATAACAATGATCTCAGGAAGGTACCAGTTAGGTGAATGTAATGATTTACAGTCACTGGAAGAAGAATGGTCAAGGTACAGGGACACACAACTGGAAACAGCTAGAGAATGTCTTGGAACTGTAGTGTGTAAAGGCAGGAAGAAGCAGACAGCTTGGTGGAATGACACAGTCAAGGCAGCCTGTAAAAAGAAAAAGAAGGCATTTCAAAAATGGCTCCATACTAGAAATCAGGCAGACAGAGAAGAAAAAAACAAAGCCAAATGGATAATTGCAGACTCCAAGCAGAAATCATGGGATGACTTTTGAAATAAGCTAGATACTCTGGGTCAAGCTGTGGGAAAACCATTTTGGAGCGTAATTAGCAATCTTCGAAAGGGAAGGAAGAAGGAATTAACAAGTGTTTTGGACAGGTAAGGAAAGCTGCTAATCAAACCTGTGGATGCCTTGAGCAGATGGAGGGAATATTTTAAAGAATTGCTCAATGTAGGAGAAACGTTCAATGATGTGTCAGATTTTCAGGTAGAGTGGAAATAGGATCTCATTTGAGGAAGTGGAGAAAATGGTCAGTAGATTACAGTGCAATAAAGCAGCTGGGGTGGATGAAAATAAGCCGGAACTCATCGAATACAGTGGAATATCAGGTCTCAAATGGTTACACAGGATAATTGAGAAGGCATGGGAATTGGGACAGGTCCCGTCTTGACTGGAAGAAAGCGGTAATCACACCAATTTTCAAACATGGAAACAAAACAGATTGTAACAACTATCGAGGTATCTCTTTAATTGGGGTTGAAGGCAAAATATTCTCAGGTATTGTTGGAAGGAGAGTGCGAGTATTAATTGAGGACAAGTTAGATGAAAATCAGTGTGGCTTTAGACCCCTTAGAGGCTGTCAGGACCAGATCTTTAGCTTACGGCAGGTAATGGAAAAGTGCTATGAGTGGAACAGGGAATTGTATCTATGTTTCATAGATCTAGAAAAGGCTTACGACCTTGTTCCTAGGAGGAAGCTACTGTCAGTTATTCAAGATTATGGTATAGGAGGCAAACTTCTGCAGGCAATTAAAGGGCTTTATGTAGACTGTCAGAGTTAGAGTAGGTGGCAAATTAAGCTCATGGTTCAGGGTAGTTTCAGGGGTAAGACGAGGCTGTAACCTGTCACCACTGTTGTTCATACTATTCATGGATCATATGTTGAAAACAGTAGACTGGCAGGGCGGGATTAAAATAGGTCAAAACAAAATAAGCAGTCTCGCATATGCATATGACTTAGTTGTCAATTTAAAGGTTCCAAATTAATACATCAGAGCTCGATCAGAGGTGCAAGGATTATGATATGAAGATTAGCATCTACAAAACGAAAGTAATGTTTGTGGGAAAGAGATTTAAACAGATTGAGTGCCAAATTGGAGGAACAAAGTTAGAACAGGTAGACAGTTTCAAGTACCTGGGATGTATTTTCTCACAGGATGGCAACATAGTGAAAGAACTGGAATTGAGGTGCTGCAGGCGTCCATCAGTCTCCTCACTTCCAAAGAAGGAGGAGAGCTGTCTTCGTAAGGAAGGTATGCTGAGGCCAAAACAATTTCACTCGTGATACCTTCCTCACGTTGCTGCATCCTGATGGTCACCAGGTCCCTGGATCAAAACTCCATCATTGGTATGAAAGGTATCCATTTCTAACATAAATGCATGTTCTGGAGTTTTTTAGATTTCTAGCATAAATCAGCTTACCTCCAGTACCACCAAGGCCCGATACACCCCCTTTGTTTAAATAGGGTTCTTGTATCAGGGTCACGTCCACTTCCTGTCTCCCCAGGCGACGGCTCAAGGCAGCAGTGGCCCCTTTACTGTGCTGCAGGTTTATCTGCAGCACTTCCAGTCCCCATCTTGCTGCCATTATTGCCTTTAAGGTCTTTGATTACCCTGACGGAACCTGCGAGAATGCTAAAAACAGTTTCAGGCCCTGCTCTCGCATTGCCTTCAGGGACTTCTCTCTGACCTCCACCACCAGGGTTCGTCCTTCCAGAACGACCTTTTGGTTAATTACCCTCCAATCCTCTGTCGAGCCTTTTGGGTTCTCGACCCTTATTTTCTCAAACAGAGTCTTTGGAGGGACATCCTTAAGGATTTTTGGTACCAATATTGATACCTTTGCGGTCTTCAGGAGTTCGGTTGCTGTCTTGACCAGCAGTTTTGCATCCTCCCACGGAGCTATCATGGGCACCATGTTCTTAAGCCATTCTGCTGAGTGCTCCCCCTCCCAGACAAAAATAAGGGCACCGCGATCTAGATAGACCCTCCTGAATTTGGGTCCTGGACCAGCGTCCCCCCCAATCTCTTCAAAGAGGGCCATCTGCACGAGCTCCTCCTGCTGCGAGGTGATGCTCACCAGTGGATATCCTTCTCGGACAACTGCCATTCTAAAGACCGAGACTGCAGTACTACAGGTTTGTTTTCCTATTTCCTGCCTCAGCCTTTTAGGATCACGCTTGTCCAGAGAGGAGGGAGTCTTAGATTCCTCCCTAACCCTCTTGCCACCTGTCTTTGACGTTGAGGGGGTCTGTGTATCCCCTTTGACCTGAGGCAGTTTCTTTTTGGGGGTCATCGGCTGAAGCGCTTTTGATTCCTTCCACTTATGCTTAGGAAGCCTTTTTTTTCCTTTCTTTTGCTTCTGTTCCTTGATAAGTTTCCTCCTCTGAGCCCCAGACAAGGCCTTAATCCTAATCTGGTCCAACTTCTCTGTTACAGTTCCCACTTCTTGCTCAGGTCTAGACCCTGATTCAGAAATAGGAGTGCACTCCATCGGTCCTGATCCCAATGTCTGAGTATCTGAGGTATCAGATTGCCCCTCAGATTCTTTTAAAATACTTTCTTTCTCTGTGTTCATCTCAGTCCCACGAGATTTGGGGATTTATATGGTCCACACCACAATAACCCCGCTACTTACTCAGGGAGGTCGCCTGGTATCCCTGAGGCTCCGTTCGAGACACATCCACCCATCTGCCACGCACCCCTTGGCATGGATCACATCACACCTTGGGTTGGGAAATGAATTGGGAAAGGACTGGGAGTGGATAAGGAGGACCGGACGTTGTGGGACATGCTTAGTCTGATCCATCAGCTGAGGCCTTTCCGGTAGTAGGTTCTCTACCTTCGGTATAGCCCTAAGCTTCACACAGATACGCAAGCCTCTCCACCCGCACGGACAGTGCTTCATCAAGGTGGTGTCCCCCAGTGAGATCTCTGAGGGTTTCTCTTCACTTAAAGGCCTTTTATCGAAAGCTATTACTATAGCTAACCCTCATCCTGAGGCGGACATATTTATCACAATTGATGCCAGGGAAACTGCCATCGTTGCCTTCTTAGCCCATCTCTAGACGGCAATATCTCTCCTGTCCAGTTCTTCTCTAAAAGATGAAATCATGTTCAGAGGAAGTATTTGGCCTTTGACCAACAACTCCTTGTCATTTACGAAGCCATTAAGCATTTCTGCTCTGAATCGAGGGCCGTCCCTTCTGTGTCCTCACCGACACAAACCTTTGGCCACTGCAATACAAAACCCACCAGCTGATCCTCCTCTTAGATGCTTCCGATATCTAGATTTCATCTTCCAGTTCGCCGCTGATGTCAGGTACATCAAGGGTGCTGACAACATTGTGTCATACTTCCTCTCCCGAGTCGCCTCAGTGTCCTCCTGATCGACCTCTCTAACCTTGCCATTCTCCAATCAGCTGATGACAAGCTCATGCAACTAGTTTCCGGTGATTCCTCTCTCTCCACCCCATCCGCACCTCTTTTCCTGGGGTGATGGGCGAAATTTTGTGTGACAATTCCACGGGCAACCTTCGCCCCTTACACCACGAGTTCTTTAAAAAATTGCAATAGCTTTCACACCCTGGCATCCGCATCTCGACCAGACTTGTCACTGAAAGTTTCGTCTAGTGAGCTGTCAAGCGAGATTGTCAAGCTTGGACTCAAGCCTGCCTTCCCTGCCAATGCAACAAAATCACCTCCCACACCTCCCCACCTTTGAGCTCTTTCCCCAATCCCACGGGCAGATTTCAACATGTTGACATTGACATCATCAGCCCTCTTCCTCTGGCTAATTGATTTCCACTAAGTTTTGTCGACTATCAATCAGATGACCCTGGGCTGAGCCCACCCGTCTGACCAAAATTGCGCCACAGACAATGGCTAAAGCTTTTCTTCATTCTTGGGTTTCTCAGTTCGGGTCACCCCTTGGTCATTACCACAGACCAAGGCTGCCAGTTCGAATCCACTCTCTTTTCTGACCTTTGCTACCCCTGTGGCATCAAACGCATCGACACCACTGGCTACAACCTCAAAGCAACAGGCTGGTTGAGTGGTGGCACAGGACCCTAAAAACTTCTCTCCAGTGCCATGACTCTCTATGGACGGAGGCGCTTCCCCTCGTTTTGCTCTGCTTATGACCAATCTACAAAAAAGACCTCCGTGATACTGTAGCTGAATTTGTCTACAAACCATCATTACTTTTACCTGGTGAACTCATCTTCCTCTCTCCCATTCCTCACTCCTCTGATCTCCCCACCCTGATAGACTGGATGCGTCAGCACTGCACGAGAATCTGCCCTCCACCTCCCTTCAGTCACTCTCATCTGCAGGTCATTGTTCTCATGAGCTTGGAATCTTGTGAGATTGTCATGCTATGGGACGACACTGTCCATCCTTCATTCAGACGTCCTTACTCGTGCCTCATCGGGTGCTCTTGCGCTGCCCTAACACCTTCTCCTTACTCATCAATAACTCTCCCTCCACTGTGTCGGTAAATCACATTAAACCCGCTCATGTTGAGCCCTCCTCCTCACCTTCAGTCAAGGGCACTCCCCCGTCTCTCATAATGTTCGAGGCAGATACCTCTCTTCCGGCCTCTTCGGCCTCTTCATAGTCTCCTGCCGTTACGCCTCTGCCTTCCCCACCTCCTGCTCAAGTTGCCTCTCCAATTCCTCCTTCTCCATCCCATTCCTCTCCGTTCACAGTCTCTCCACACTCACAAATGGTAAAATACCAGTGGTTACAAGTGTCAGAGGGAGGATGCCTTTTTTAGGATGGGGGAAAGAAAACCAGTTATGAGAGATCTTGGAAACACTCTCAGTTTGAGAAAATAGGTGAACAGGAGATAGATTTTAGCAAAAAATGTTTAACAGAAAGTACTCAGAATCTGCCAGCAAATCTTTGTTCAACCATTAGTATGCAATAACAGTTATCTTTATTACATCAGAACATCCCAGGACTCAGAAATAAACTTGATGAACTACTCATCTGTAATGATGAAATAGATTCCTCTAACCCTATTGACATGATTTGCCTCTCTGAACATCATGTGATCACTGGTATAGATATGTTAAATATTCCAGGATTTAACTCCATACTTCAGTAGAACAGATATTGAGGGAGGAGGAATTGCCACATTTATTAAAAACTGCTATAAATTCAAGAATATTGGTATAAATAAATTCTGTCCAGAGCAGCATTTCGAAGCTAGCACAACAGAAGTAGAGTTCCATAACAGATGCTATATAATAGTAACGATTTACTGAGCACCTGCAGGAAATTATAATCTATTCCTAAATCATCTAGAAGCTCTATTGGATTATTTAACAGTAAGAAACACAGATATCTCGGTTGCTGGTGAAAAATATAACATATTCATTAATAATGTCAGTATTTTGTTTGAAAACTGTTTTCTTCTAAAAGTAACTCTAACTATAAGTCTTTAATAAAACCATGGAATAAAGATTTAAAAACTGTATCTGTCAGCAAAGAGTAGTTCCAATGATGATGACTTAGATAAAGATAAGGAATACTGTAAAACATTTAAAAAAGTAATTCAGACATCTAAACAAATGCACTATGAAAAAAGGTAACAAAATCAGAAAACAAAACAAAAGCAATATGGAGTATAGTGAAAGAGGAGATCATTAAAAATAGATGATACATTAGTAACTGATGGGCATAGTGTGGCAAATCTATTTAACAAGTACTTTATATCTGTTACTGATAATATGGGATTGTCAGGGTCAGTAACTAATGCCCTTGAATATTTGAAACTAGCATTTAGAAATGACTTCAGGAACATGAATAAGTCACTCACTTCATCACAAGAAGTAACTTCCATAATAAAATCTTTAAAAACAAAGCATTCTAGTGGTTATGAGAAAATATCAACAAATTTAATTAAAGCATGCTCTTGTGACTTGAGCACAATTTTAAATTATTTGTGTAACCAGTCTATTAAAACTGAAACATTTCCTGATTGGTTAAAATATGCAAAAATTAAACCTCTATTCAAGAAATGGGATAAAGAAATACCATCAAACTACAGACCGATTTCACTTTTACTAGCAGTCTCAAAAATTCTAGAATTCTAGGTTCTCAATCACCTAACCTCAAATGACATATTGTCTAGAACACAGTTTGAATTTCTAAAAAGTTCTGATATCGAGAAGGCTATTTACACCTACAGTGAGAATACACTTAATTAATTAGATAAGAAGTTAAAAGCAGCAGGTATTTTCTGTAATTTATCAAAGGCACTTGATTGTGTGAAGCACAACATCCTTTTAAGTAAATTAGAATTCTATGGTGTCACGGGAATTGCTGCAAAATGGCTCAAGTTTTACCTTGTTAACAGAAAACAAAGGATGTCATTGAAAGGGACTAGTGAATTAAGCCAACTGTCATCATCAGATTGGGAAGAAATGACACGTGGTGTTCCACAAGTATTCATCCTAGGGCCATTGCTCTTTCTTGTGTACATTAATGACCTCTCATCAGTTACACTGCCAGAAGCAGAGTTCGTTTTGTTTGCAGATGATACAAGTATTGCAATAAATAGCATGTCGAGCCTAATTTTAAAAAGGTCTGCTAATGATATTTTCATTAACATTAATAAATGGTTTAAAGCCAACTCATTGACATTAAACTTTGAAAAGACTCACTGCATGCAGTTCAGAACATGTAAGAGATTCCCATCCAGTATATGCATAAACTATGAAGAAGAGCAGAAAGAAGAGGTTGACAGTATGAAATTTCTGGGATTACAGCTTGATAATAAATTAAATTGGAGGAGCACACAACAGAACTGCAGAAACGACTTAACAAATTTGTATTTGCAATAAGAGTGGTATCAGACATAGGAGACATAAAAATGAAAGAAGCTAGCATACTTGCTTACTTTCATTCAATAATGTCATTTGGTATAATATTTTTGGGTAACTCTTCAAGTCAAGCAAAAGTTTTCATAGTCCAAAAGTGTGTAATATGTATTATTTGTTGTGTAAATTCACGGACATCCTGCAGAAGCCTCTTCAAAGAACTGGGTATATTAACTACTGCCACTCAGTATATTTATTCCTTAATGAAATTTGTTATAAATAATATATCCCTTTTCCCAACAAATAGCTCAGTTAATACCTACAATACAAGGAACAATAATGATCTACACAAGGACTTAAAATCACTTACTTTAGTTTAAAAAGGGGTCCACTACTCAGGAACACATATTTTCAGTAATTTACCAACAACCATAAAAAATTTAGCTACAAATAAAGATCAGTTTAAGAGGAGCCTAAAAGACTTTCTAGTGGCCAACTCCTCCTACTCCACTGACAAATTCTTAAATAGAACCTAATGATGCATGTATCTGTATTCATACTATTAGTATTATTATATTATCAGCTTGTAAAAAGTGTATGTACCTGTATTAGTAACCTGTACCTGTATTATCAACTTCTAAAAAAAATAATAATAAATAAAAAAATATCCACATCCATGAGGATCATTTCAACACGGATCTATGGAATGAACCAACTAATCTAATCAGACTCCACGCACACAACCATTGCTGGCTGCCGCTTCCATGCCCCGCCCCTCGCTATCACTTCAACACGAGTATTTCGTACTGTGAGGGGAGACTGGGAGTGGCGATAACCATAATCAACTCTTTCCAAACAATTTTATCTTTATTATTGTCTTTGGGCAACCCGTAACCCGCTTCTCAGTTGTCACCAACCATTACATTCAGTCTGTGTCGATGCTTCTTGAACTTAAGGTGTTGTTACGCAAAGAAGTGTGTTTTCTGGGGCTCACAGCCCATGAAAAACCTACAAACCCAATAGTGTTGTCCTTACAAGTGTGTAAATTGGTTATACAGAAGTAGTACATGTTATATATGTTGTTGTAGAGTAATCAACAAGTGTAAAGTGTGGTATCACATTTCAGTTTATTGCTGCATAGGAAATATTTATTTTATCAAATTCTTTGATCTGTACGCTTTAAACAACATACATGCTATGGTGTAAGTCTAGGTAGCATTATATTAAATACTTCTGCCATCTTCTCTCATTAACAAGAATTATTATGTTATCTGAAATATTATTTCTACTTCTTGATAAGTTGAATGTATTAATGTTGACCTACATGCACCTAGAAATAATCTAGTTTCTTATTCCAATGGACTAGCTAAAGACTTTTATGGCTC
The DNA here is from genome assembly GCA_026315105.1 of Locusta migratoria. NCBI lineage: Eukaryota > Metazoa > Arthropoda > Insecta > Orthoptera > Acrididae > Locusta > Locusta migratoria. Next base: position 728,861,474 of record CM048744.1, on the reverse strand, counting down.
CATCTGTGTATGTTATTGTTATAATACCTATTGTAAAACCTCACCCTCTTTTTATCAGATAAGTTATGGATATAAGACATTATCAATGATTATATTTAATTTACTCTTAGATGTTCAGAAAAAAATCACTTTGAATCTCACTTGTTTCTTAGCTTATTTTGCCGTAGTTATTTTATATTTTGATAAAGCAGGTGGAATGTATAGCCATTACTTGACTTAGTGTACTGCAGTCAGACAATTCAAGCAGAAATAAATATAAACAGTTAAAGTTTTGCTTTTATAATTGAAGGAGACTTTTCTGGTGGGAAAAATATGTATAAAAATAAAGATTGTTTGACTTTCCCAAAGTACAGGCTCACCGATAGACACAAAAAACACACAATTAAAAACACACACACACACAAACATTCAAGCTTTCGCCACTGCTGGTAGCTTCTTCAGGAAAAGCAGAAGGAAGGATAGTTGAAAGGGAAGGATACAGGTTTTAAGGAAGTGGAAAAGGAGTCATTCCAATACCAGGAGTGAAAGGACTTACCTTAAGGGGATAAAAGGGATTGGAATGACTCCTTTTCCACTTCCTTAAAACCCATACCCTTCCCTTTCCCCCCTCCTTCCTTCCTCTTTTCCTGAAGAAGCTACCAGTGGTGGCGAAAGCTTGAATGTTTGTGGTTTTTTGTGTGTGTGTGTGTGTGTGTGTGTGTGTGTGTGTGTTTGTCTATCAGCGAGCCTGTACTTTGGGTAAGTCAAACAATCTTTATTTTTATACAAAGTTTTGCTTTTGCTATTCCTAGCAACTATATATAACTTCAGTCAAAAAATGAACAAAAATTAATTAATGTTGACTGTTAGATTCCCTATATTCAACTGAGTGTCACAGTATCATTAGCACAACCCCCCCCCCCTCACCTCTAAGAAGATGATGATGATACTCCCCAACCACTATGCTCACACTAGTTGTACAAGTTTCAGCTAACCCTCACTACTTGCTAGTGCCAGTCTAGCAGCTTCTCTGTCCTGCCTGCTACCTCCACCACACTGCCAAACTCAGATGCTGTTGATTGAAAGACCAGTCACTTAATTATTATTTTTAATATTGTGTTTATTGCCTTCAAAAATAGCACAATGTGAATGTGATTGTAATGATTGTATTATACTCAATATCTCTATTTAGTTATAAGGCCCTATCTGAGCAAAATTATTACATCATGAAGTCCATAGTAAAAGACGAGGAGTGTATGATGAATATTTAATTTTATTATTTCCGTAATAGCCGTGAGAATTTCGAGCCATTTTAAATGGCCCAAGCAGTGGGGCAAGGGCCCATGTGTGGTAACATCGAAGCTGATGCTGCAAAGTCTGTGCTGATGTTGTTGCATGGCTCAGGTGAACAATAATCTTTTTTCAGATCTGTTATACTGGTAGTGGAGCCACGAGCCGCACAACTCTGATTAGTTTTGAAGACATGCAAGATTACCGCATTTCCTCTCCCTATGTAGGCCCCTGTATTCCTTTTCCTAATTAAATCATTGTGTCAATCATGACTTTAATTTATCACCCTGACATTCAACACCTGCCCTATAGTGCACAATCCTAGTTTAGCCATTCTGACAGATTTAAGTTGAAACTTCCTGGCATATTAAAATTGTGTGCCGGAACCAGGACTCGCCTTTCGCGGGCAAGCACTCTACTAACTGAGCTATCCCAACAAGACTCACGATGCTGTAATCTTGCATGTCTTCAAGACCGATCTGAGTCGTGTGACACGTGGCTCCACTACCAGTATAAATCGGGTTAGCCAAGGGGGTGATACTGTGAAGTTTGGTAGTGATTGAATAAAGATATTTATTAACATATACATAAAAGTTTATTTCTGGCACTTGGAATGACAGTATCTCCCCTAGCAGAGAAAGAGCCAACTGTTTGTATCATTACATTCTTCTGCAATGACAGTGCTGCCTCTTTGAGTGCTTTGATCACTCCAATGACAGTTCATGTTTATAATGCTTCGACGACTGACCCTTTCTCCACTTAAACTTTTAAATATATGTTAGATTATGATTTTTGTTTGTAAATATGGATTAAACACACTGAGTATTGTACGTTTTGTGTTTAATGGTATCACATAGCAACCAATAATATATGTACACATATCAATTTTTATAAATAAAGAATATACATTCCACCCATGCAAAGCCAGGGTAGGTCTCCAGCCACTGATAAACCAAAATCTCAAGACACAAGGCTTTGCCCACTACTCAGATGTGTCTCAGTTTTTAACATCCACGGCTGAAAATGTGTACCTGCAGATACTGATACTGTGACATGGCTCCTTAGACAACACAGCCATCTCTGCACAGCTCAAATTATTTAAAATATCATTTTTTTCCATATTGGATACTTACTTTTTAAATTTCTGCTGCCCATTAGGAAATAATTAACAATCTGTAATTTGTCTACTGAACAGCTGTGGAGTGGTGCCCTTCTCTTTGTGCATCTTTTTCTGAGTTTCTTGAAACAGCTTCTGTTTGTGTGTTTGTAATGATAGGTGGCAGTGAAACTGGATGAACAACTGCTTCAGAATGTGTTTGATAAGGTTTGTCCGTTTTCTGCTTGTTCTTAGTAATACAGCATATTTGCAACAATTTCTGAAAACAACCTTTCTTTCGATGACCCTTTTCACTCACTTCTTTTGTATTTGTTCCCTCATCTTGTTGTATCTGAAAACAGCAGTAAAAGAGTGATACATTTCAGAATAAGTTACTAAAAGCTTAGTAAATCATTGGAAGTAAGCAATATATTTCATATACTTTCATTTGGAAAGTATTTTAGTAATTTACAGCATAGTAAATGTGTCCAAGTCCAATCTCCCAACACATTTTGAATACAGAAAACAGCATGGACATAAGGATTTCCAGTGAAATATTGTGATGGCAGTATGGGCCTCATGACTGGTAAAGTAACTATAAAGGTCCTACTGGAACTCTGAAAACTGATAGGCAATGGTGCTCCGAGAAACTATTATATGGCCAACAATTCAGTGGTGGTGGATAATCTATCTGCTTTCAAAAATGGGCTGCATTTCACAAAGGATAAATATAATAGATGATGAGCCAGCTTGTTAACATCCAATATTAATTTATTAATTTAAATGTTATGAAATTCTTTCTAAAAGCATTTGTCTGGAGTGTAGCACTGTATGGGACTGAAAAGTGGACGATAAGGAGTTCAGACAAAAAGATAATAGAAGCTTTTGAAATGTAGTGTTACAGACGAATGATGAAAATTAGATGGGTAGATCACATAACTAATGAGGAAGTGCTTAACCAAATTGGGGAGAATAAGAGTTTCTGGCATATCATAACTAAAAGAAGGGATAGATTGGCGGGAAACATTCTGAGACATCAAGGAATTTTCAACTTACCATTAGAAGGAAGGGTGTAGGCTAAAAATCTTAGAGGAACACCGAGGGATGAATACAGTAAGCAGATTCAAAAGGATGTAGGTTTCCGAATGTATTCTCAGATGAAGAGACTTGCACAGGACAGACACTTGAAAGACAACTACCATACAATGTATAATGAGAATTAATGTGTCATGGTGGTGTAACAAAGAAGAAGTGTTTGTTTGTGCAGAAGGTATAAATGCCTTTAAATAAAACTTTAAGTGATTTTTAAAGGAGAATATAAGCAATAATACAACATTCATTAAATCGCATCAATGGGTTCAGTGATCAGTGCACGAATTATAAATCGCATGGGCTGGCACAAAACAAAGCAGAATGTCACTGAGTGTTGGTAGGTGTTCTATGTGTACATGCGCATCTCCATAAAAAATTGAGAACAAGAAACACAGGTAGTTAGTCATTGTAAAAAGGCTTACCCTGTGTGAAGTCCATTGAAATCAGCAATTTAAAAGAAATATGTTTAGTAGTAACAACTGTCATAAGCATGGTTATTCAAAAGTTTTGACAAAAACGCACCTCACTAAATATGAAACATTATTATTATTATTATTTTAAAAAAATATTAAAACCTATCAACAAAAGGGGTGCAATGCCTGATATTACCTGCCACAGGAGTGAATGTTATGGGAATCATGGGTGTTAAAATCCAAGCAATAAAACAATAAACTTGTCTATCTATATATATTGAATATACGTAAAAAATAGATGAAGTACACTTACCAGGCGAAGGGGCACAGGCAGTAATAGCAACAAATAAACACACAGACACACACACACACAAAAATGCTAGCTTTCGCAGCCTAGCTGCTTCATCAGGCAGAAGGGAAGGAGAGGGAAAAGGAAATGATGAGGGTTTTAAGGAAGGGGGTAAGGAGCCATTCCAATCCCGGGACAGGAAAGACTTACCTTGGGGGAAAAAATGGAAGGTAAATAAATGCACATACACCCACACATTTACACAGACACAAGGACACTTAGGCAGACATACTGTAGAACTGTAGAAAGCAAAGAAGTTAGAAGTTAGACAATATATATATTGAATATTTCACTTTTATGCAAACTATTAGTCATTCCTAAAATAAATGTGATTTGTTATTAGGAATTGATCAGCTTTTAAAATATACTGTAGATATAGATTTTCGAAAGAAACAATTCTTTGGGGCATGAGATAATAAGACATTTTGTGTACCTCTTAAGGCTGATGAAAACAGAATCAAAGAGGTAAGTGAAATCTGATTACTAACAACAGCAAATATGGAAATATTACAGAGTCAAGTGGTGTATGAACTCAAGTATCTACTGTAGACAAAAGCTTATGAATCTTGAATTTTCTCAAGCATCCAAAAAGATGTTTTATATAAAATTTTATGTCAATGTGTGAAAGTATTTTCTGACAGGCAGTTAAATTTATGAATTTAAAGATTTCCTAATTTTGGGGAAAGGTTAGGCATATAGCTATAACAAAGTACCAATCTCAATTGAACCCCTTGACTAAAATATACATCATGGGCCATGTGTATACCTGAATGACAAACAATATTGAACAAATCATCGCATTTATCTACTGGGTTAGCAACTGCGGAAGTTCTGACTATGAAGTTTATTAGTGAACCGCCATTAAGATCTTTTACATGGCCACCAATCACAAGAAGCTGCATGGAAAATACCAGTAAATTGTTAGAGAGTAAGTTACATAAAAATGCACAACGAAGGGTAACCATTAAACCTTAATATAAAGTTGGCTGTTTTCTTTTAGTTCAAGACTTTAGTTAGAATATAAAAAGGCAAACCAGTAAGTTATTTTCTAGATATAGCAGTTCTTTTAGAATAGAATTTCTTGTCAAGCCTTCTACAGGGGTTGAAAAAGTAATATACAATGTAGATATGGTAAAATAATTCACACCTCCTCCAGGCAAAATGTTAAAATTTGACGCTTAAGTGTATTTGCACACACTCGCCTCCAGCATATGTCTCATTTCTTCTGATTTCAAGCAAAATGAAACGTACCTTTCTTCTTTTACTATCCTTTACTTGTTTTTTCATACTACTACACTGTTGTTGTGGTTTTCCGTCCAGAGACTGGTTTGATGCAGCTCTCAATACAACTGCATTCTGATCAAGCCTCTTCATCTTCTCATCTGCTTACTATATTCGTCTCTTGGTGTCCCTCTGTAATATTCTCCTCATATTTCCCTATAATGCCAAAGTTCATTATTCCTTGATGTCTAACAATGTGTTCTATCAATCTATCCCTTCTTTTTGTCAAGGTATGCCAAAAATCCCTTTCTCCCCAATTCTGTTCAGTACATCTTCATTAGTTACACAATCTATCCTCTTAATCTTCAGCATTTTTCTGTAGCATCACGTCAGAGGCCTCTATCCTCTTCCTTTCTGAACCATATATCATCCAAGTTTCACTCCTGTACAAGGCAACAAGCCACACAAATGCCTTCATAAAAGACTTCCTCACACTAAAATTAATATTTTATGTTAGCAAATTCCTCTTTTTCAAAAACCCGTTTCTACTCATTGCCATTCTGCATTTTATATCCTCAGAACTGCAACTATCATGTGTTATTTTACTGCCCAAGTAACAAAACTCACCTACCACCTTTACTGTTTCATTACCTAATCTAATACCTTCAGCATTGCCTGATTTTCTAAGACTGTGTTCCATTACCCTTGTTTTTCTCTTGTTAATGTTCATGTTATGCACCTTTCAAAACACTGTCCATTCCATTCAACTGCTCTTCCAATTCCTTTGCTGTCTCTGACGGAATTACAATGACATCGGCAAAACACAATGTTTTTATTTCTTCACCCTTCTCCAAATTTCTTGTTGCTTTCCTTTATAGCTTGGTCACTGTACAGATTGAATAACATTGGAGAAAGGCTACAACCCTGTCTTACTCCCTTCCCAACCACTGTGTCCCTTTCATGCCCTTCAACTCTAATAACAGCTGTTCGGTTAATGTACAAGTTGTAAATAACCTTCTGTTCCCTATATTTTACTCCTGCTGACTTCAAAATTTTAAAGAGCGTATTCCTGTCAACATTGTCAAATGCTTTCTCCAAATCTGCAAAAGCAAGAAATGTAGGTTTGCCATTCCTTAATCTGTCTTCTAAGATAAGCCGTGAGTATTGCCTCCCGTGTTCCTACATTTCTCTTGAAACCAAACTGATCTTCTCCAAGGTCGACTTTTACCAACTTTTTCATCCTTCTGTAAATAATTAGTGTTAGTATTTTGCAACCATCACTTATGAAACTGATGCTTCTGTAATTTCCACATCTGTCTGCACCTACTTTCTTTGGAACGGTGATTATTACACTTTCTTAAAGTATGAGGGTATTTCACCTGCCTCATACATCTTACGAACCAGGTGAAATAATTTTGTCATGGCTGGTTCTCCCAGAGACTTCAGTAGCTGTGAGGGAATGTCATCTACTCCAGAGGCCTTTTTGACTTAGGTCTTTCAGTGCCCTGTCATATTCATCTCTCACTATAGTATATCCTATTTCATCTTCATATACTTCCTCTTCCCTTCCTACAATATTGTCTCAACATTAATTTCCTTTGTACAGCCTCTCTATGTACTCTTTCCACCTTACAGCTTTCCCTTCTTTACTCAAAACTGGATTTCGATGTGAGTTCTTGAAATTCATACAGCTATTTTTCTTGTCTCCAAATATCTCTTTTATTTTCCTGTTGGCAGTATCTAATTTTCCGCTTGTTTTATATTCTTTTACAGATATGCATTTAGACAAAATACACACAACATAGGGCAATCACCACCCACAAGCTTTGTGTTTTTAAACAAAGGAAATGTTTTATTGGTGTACAGCTCTGTTTCAATGGCATTTCTTGTTTTCAATTTTTTATGGAGGTGTGAATGTACAAATAGCACACCTACCAACACTCGGTGACATTCTGCTCTGTTTTGCGCCAGCCCATGCGATTCTCATTTGGGCCCATTGACACAATTTAATGCAGCATGCACAGGGATAGTAGGCCAGGAAAACTTAGGTTAAAGTGTAGAGAGAAGTAGCAACATTCAATATCCCCTCACTGTCCTAGGGACAGAACATTTCAGTTACAAAGCAGTTAACAATTTACAGATAAATAGTGTTCCATTGTTATTAATGATGTCTGATTACATAATCTAAAAAAGTTATCATTGGACATTATAGCAGATATATTCTCTGTAAATGGAATAAAAAGTCAGTTTATATGATAAGTTGTAATAACTGATGTACTAAGTGACTTAGTAAATATAGTGATTATGTAGGATTTAGATGAGACCATCAGATTTCATGATTATAACCAATACGTCATTAACAGCAATGCCACTATAAACATTTTCAACTGTGTATATGTTTCTTATTGAATGGTGTCAGAAAAATTTCGTCAACTACTTAAGGAAATTGAACAGACTTTTAAAATTACTTGAATGGTGAAATAAACATAGTTGTGCCTAAATATCACCAAATTTGAAGGGTACGAGAATGTCAGGGGTATGTTTTGGGGCTCATGGAAGGTGAAGCCATGGCATCTACATTCTGTAGGGGGTCCTGATCAACCAAGAGACATTTAGGCTGCCTTTTGGTGCCCTAGTGAAGTATTCTAAAGGATAAGGCTCCCTGGGGTGTGGGGAGGTATGGGTTTCTTGTCTTTGAGTGTTTATCTCTTTCATTTCTTCACCCCTGACGCCCTCATTTCTTTATTTTCTTTTCTTCTTGTATTAGAATCTAAGTCTATCTTCCCTCTTTCCACATTCATATACGTATAATATGCTGGTGACGGTCAATGATCTTTTCGCAAGTGGGGAGGGGTGGGCAAGTTTGTGGCCCTTACTCTTACGGGAATTAGTGTCTAAACTACGAGGTTGAGTACTGTGGTCAGGGTGACGCTGAGAATTCCACATGTATATATCATATGCCGGTGACGGGCAATGATACTTTCATTAGTGGGGAGGGGTGGGCAAGTTTGTGGCCCTTAATCTTAGGAGAATTAGTTTCTAAACTATGAGTTTGAGTACTGTGGGCAGGATGAAGCTGGGAATTTGTATCTGATGGGAGGCATGTTTAGGTAGTCCTTGCAGGTGCGGTGATCACTGTGTCCCCAATGGTGTAGTGGTCAGCGCAAATGCCTAGAAAGCAGGAGACCCAGGTTCGAATCCCGGCTGGGTAAACATTTTCAGCTTTGGCCATATATTCTGTGAATATGAAAGAGTAACAACTGCAGGATCAGAAGTGACCTCTGTTCTTCAGAACAGATTCCACATGTATACTCTCCTTCTGAAATCAAGAAAATTATAAACTCTCTCAAGAGTAAAAACTCACATGGAATTGACGGTATTTCCAGCAGGATAATAAAAGCTTGTTCTCAATAAATAAGTAGGATTCTTAGCCACACATTCAATAGTTATCTGAAGCAGGGTATTTTTCCTGATAGACTGAAATATGCTATAGTTAAACCACTGCACAAAATGGGGATACATCTGATGTCAACACCTACTGCCCAATCTCACTCCTGAGAGATGCAAAGCTGGTTCTTTGTGCTGATGATACAAGTACAGTTATCACACATGACAGACAAGAATTAACTGAAGAAATTGTAAACAACGTCTTTCAGAAAATTATTAAGTGGTTCTCAGCAAATGACTGTCATTAAATTTTGATAAAACACAGTACATACAGTTCCATACAGTAAATGGAATGACACCATCAATAAATATAGACTTTGAGCAGAAATCTGTAGCAAAGGTAGAATATTAAAAAAATTTAGGTGTAAGCATTGATGAGGGGTTGAATTGGAAAAAAAAACACATTGAAGATCTGTTGAAACATTTGAGTTCAGCAACATATGCCATTAGGGTAATTGCAAATTTTGGTGATATACATCTCAGTAAATTAGCTTACTATGCCTATTTTCATTCTCTGCTTTTGTATTGCATCATTTTCTGGGGTAATTCATCATTGAGTAAAAATGTATTCATTGCACAAAAGCGTGTGATCAGAATAATTGCCAGAGCCCATCCAAGATCATCCTGCAGACACTTATTTAAAGAACTGGGGATCTTCACAGTAGCTTCTCAGTATATATATATATTCACTTATGAAATTTGTTATTACCAATCCCACTGAATTCAAAACCAATAGCAGTGTACATAACAACCACACTAGGACAAAGAATGATCTTCACAATTCAAAGTTAAATCTAGCTTTGGCACAAAAGTCTTTGGTCACCTACCAAACAGCATCAAAAGCCTGACAGATTGCCAACAAGCATTTAAAAATAAATTAAAAGAATTTCTGCAAGGCAACTCCTACAATATAGATGTATTTTTATATATAAATTAGTAAATTTGGGAAAACAAAAACAAAACAAAAAAATTAAATAAAAATAAATGTGTCATGTAATATTTAGTACAAAGTAAGACACATTCCACATCATTACAAAGTGTCGTATTTATGATCTATGGAACAAGTACTAATCTAATCTAATCATATGTGTTTAATGCTAACACCCTTCTTATGTCTGTCAACACTGTGATTCTCCACAATGATAAGAGACAGAAATAAATTGGTTTTCACGTGTGCCAAGGAAAGATTAATAATACAGGACTAAATGATGAAAACACATGGATTTGCGCCATTTTCACAGCATAAAGAGTTAAAACAAATACATAAATAAATTCTGTAGTGTAACAGCATATACATCATTACATGTGTGTCATTACTTCACAGTTTTTAAATTTTGACAGATCATTTTTAACATTTTATATTGTAACTGTTGAGATGGAATAAAAGCTGTGCTTGTCTAAAACATTTGGCTCTATTTAAGTTTTCTGAAAACTGGTCAAAGTTTTAATAATAATAGTAATAAAAAAATATTAAAAGTTAATGCAACTGGCTGGCTGTTATTCATTTATAAACTGATACTATTTTGCTGTTGCTGAATTGCAGCCACATTTAAGATTTTGTTATCAACATGAACTAATTATCTTGTATATTATGGATTGATTTGATTAGATTTTGACAGGCTAGCCCAAACAGTTTTGGTCCAACCCACCACTGCCTGCACAAATACTGCGTTTATTGTGGGGTGTCTCTCCCTGTACATCTAGTAAAGCCAACAAATGCCTTTAAACAGTGCTAGGAGTCTTTATAAGACACAATTTTTCAGGTCTGGTTGTCCCATATATTCTATGACTCTTTTTCTCCAATGAAATGCATTCGAAGATTAGTTGTGATACAGTTTCTTCGCCCTCATCACAGATCCTAAGTTTACGGTTCTCTTACGTTATGCCCATTGTATGTTGTTTTCTGAAGTTCCCACGGTCAGTCATAGGTCCAACCATGAGTTTAATCTCTTTCCTGTCAAAGTCCAGGATTACAGAGCTTCTTTTAAAACACAGCTTTGACATCATTACCATGCCATGTTTTTGTCTACAGACCTTGGTCCAATATTCCACATGCTGTCTTCTGAGCCAGTTATGTAGCTCTAGATTGATCATTACCTTGCTGATTGTCAGGGCAGGTTCTGCTCCAACGAATAGAGTCTTTGCTCCCATCCTGGTAGGATGGGGGTGGAGATAGAAAAGAAAATTAAATCTATAAGCCAATTCAATGTTACGGTTAAAGTTTATGTTATCAAGTCCACTTGTGACAGTTTCCTTGACACTTTCGTATCTTCCCTTTACCTCACTGACGTTACCGCGAGCAATGTGCTAACTCATCTAGTTGTAATAGACCGAACGTTACACGTGAGGCCCGTAGGAGGTTGTCACTTAATATTTGACTAATCTGGTGGCTTCTCTCTTGTACATGTCCACAGCGCAGAAGCAGCACATAGGTCCTAGACTCAAAGTTTTCTGAGGTGAGGCTGAAATTGAAAGTGGTGGTTACTGTGGCTGTCTAACTACCATTAACAAAGTCGATGAATTCCTTCAGAGATGCCAGTGGCTCTTTTATTTTTACCAATCACACGAATACAGAAGACACATACTGCATGTTGATGTCAAAATTAAAAAACATTATTACAGCCATAATACACTCTGACATACATTGCACAAATTTTATAAATATTTTTAGCTCCATTATTGACTGATTCATACAAGACTGGTTATCGCAAGCGCCTCAAGATATTTACCATGTCGGGGCTCACACTGAACTGACTAGCTGTGGAGCTAAACTCCACGCTAGCACCTAGAGTTTTGGCGCTAACCGAGACTTCTAGAATGCCACATTCATTCTTTACTTAAAGTACTTAATCAAATAATCTACAAAACAATAGTGTAATCACAAACAATTAATTACCACACATTGTGGAAATGCAATTGATAACTCAATTTTTATTTATTAAATAATTAATCAAATAGCTGGCAAGTTGTGGCACGTAAAGATATAGCAACAGCCAATCAGATAACTCTTAGAGAAAGGGACGGAGTTTTCCCATGGAGCCATACTTACAGTACCATCTGGCTACTATCTGGCACAGCCACTTCCAACTGTCCCATGTCTATTTCCTTATAAGTAAATGAAATTATGAAATAAATAAAGCAATGGCTGCTGGCTTGCAAGCCAGTAGTGCCACACATCCCCTCCCTTGTGAATATTTTCAAATTAGAATGTTCTTGAAGTCAACAGATAATTTGAAACCATTTTCCAACAAAATAATCCCAAAGTCAAAAAATAATAACTGTAACATAAACATTAAATCCAAAATATATCCCCAAACATAAATTAGAATTGCCATCAATACCTATATACAGTAGTACACTTTGATAAATACAGAAACAGTACTGTCATTCAACCTCACTCATACCTATTAAAAATTCATATACATGAACCATTAAATATGCACCAAAACTGAGAGATTTTTCTCATGAGCAAAAATAGCAAGTCTTAATTAAGCATAAATTGCCAAAAAGTTTACCTAATTATCAAGGACAAGAAATAATAATAAACAGTAGCACAATGTTTCATATGAACCAATGAGATCACCTAATCTCACAAAAACTGACATTCATCTAGCAAAACTCTACGAATACACAAACAACAATATGGACATACGAGAATTTAGCAATCAGAAATGACAGTAGTATTTGTCATGAAAGGAAATGAAATAATTCTCTGTCAAATATGATCAATCAAATTAGTATATGAGTAATTATCATAAGAATAGTGAAAACAGATTAGTGACAAAATATACAATATCACTTTTCAAAAGAAAATCATATTCGTCACATTGACATCCTAAAATCAACTACATCAATAATCAGCACATTGCCGTCCTAAAATCACACTTTAGCACATTGCCATCCTACGTCACACGCTTCAGTTCTTACTATTGTGACGTCATCATCACCTTTCACTTTTCATTTAACATATTGTCACTTTAGTATTATATATGAAGCACATAAGCGTTTCACTTTGGGAGTGCTGGGTAATCGTTGGACAGACGAATGCGGCAGCAGGTGTGCATAGGGCAGAGGCGAGCAAGCGACCTTAGAACAGGCCCACAAATCCATTTTACTCTCCAGTGTCCTGATGATATTATTATTTTGCATTTATTCCAGCTTTCTTCATCCCTCATCTCATCATACCTATCAGCAGAGGTAGCTCATATGGATATATGAAAATTCAGAAATAACACTAATTAGACAATCAATTTACAAATCATTAAACCTAAAAGAACAAAATTTTAGTTACAGAGAATAGCAATTGTTCTTAACTTATTATTAAATCCATAACAATTTTTTATTCTTATGTTTGTTCAACTGATTTCAGAAATAATCTTCACTATTTACAAATAAATGTCCCGTTTTATATGTATTCAGAAGCCTACAGCTTCGGTCTCAAGTCAGTGTGATCTCATGCCAGCTGACGCTGTAGCGCTGGCTGCACTTCACCTGCTACAACATCTTTTGTTGTGGCACGCGCACTACCTGCCTAAGGTCATTGCTTTGTATGTTTACATTCTGTTACTAAAGAATGTTAGGTATAATTCATCCATAAACATACAAAAGTGATTCATATTTCGTAGTCAACTCAGTTCATTCTGTTATGGGATATTTCTCACGTCAAACAAGCAAACTTACGCCTCATTGCCTTCATTCTCTTTTCATCAGTATTTCAAATATTATATACCATCAATATGTAATCTCCTGTGGCTTCCGACTCATCAGCACTTATCTCATCGTATCAAAATCATATAATGCCAAACAAATATTCACTCTACCAGGTACTTATCATGTAATTTTTATATGTTTCGAGGTGTAGGTAATGTTTTGTTAGATACTTAACAGAGTTTGTTAGACAAAACACTCTTGTTTTATAGAAAGGTGTTAAAATGTTTACTTCGCAGACTTCATTCAACGAGGCAGGTTTTATCACAAGATAAGTGTATGCAAATTTCATGTGACAGTAATCTATTTATAAATTGGTATTGTTTCACTTGGTGCACAAAGTTATATTTACCTCTTAAGAGCTACTGGGTATGCATGTTTCTAACATGTGTGGGCAGAAATTGCATCGCCTATTTTCTCTTACACAAATGACAATAATGATGGCCACCACCTCTCGCCGTACCACCTAAAACAAATCTCTTACTCTGCATACATGTGGCCGGACCTTCCCGTGCCAAACACAGAATACTATTCTGCAACATCAAGCAACTGTCACACATTCACTTCTTCACAAATAGTGGCAGAATTTCATGTCACCTACAAAATCATCTACAACATCTGTGGCGGATTAACACATCGCCTATAACTTTACTCTTGCATACTCCAGCTCAAGTTTCATACATAATAACCAGTCCCACATTGCAAAACAAAATATCTTGTCATGTGTACTGTCAATGAGATATGAAGAGTACAACATTGTAAGCACTTACCTGGAATAGCTCCTCTTCTTTATCCGCGATCTATATGTTCATTAGCTACATTGTGTTTGCTTCTTCATAACTTATAATGTTGTCATTCTCTCATATTCTATATATATGTATTTGTCCAATAACTTCAATTTTCTGTCTGATCAAGGGTACCATATTGTTGCCTATATTGTCGTGTTTGTTCAATACAAGAAAGTTGTCAGTATCTGTATCCTGTTTGTTGTCATAATCCAGTATGAATGTGTCTAAATTGCATATTCTTGGTGCAAGACTACGCCCTAACCAGATACATAAGAATACATAGAAGATAGGTACAGTTTAGATAGAAGAAGAGGGTTGGCAATACGGAAAAGAAAAGGAAGTAATATCGCCAACGACTAGAGTGCCTCACCTAACATTGCAAAGAATGTAACGCCCTCTGAGGCAATTGTTTTAGTTTTCTGAATCTTCACAGTGTCTATCCCTATCAGGTGTATGATTTCTGTTCTGATTACTATGACATTCCCTGTTGTCTCCATGATAACTTCCTCTATTCATGCCACACTGATGTGAGCCCCTCCCTGTTCTAGACGGATTCCAGCTACGGCGCGGCTGCACACTTTCTCGCCAGCTGTTACTGTTTTCGTCTCCCCCACAACTTCTGATCCTGTCACTTATCGTTCGCCACCTGTTTCTTCTCCAGCCTTCCCGAGCCTGCCTGTTACCTTACAAGGCATCTAACTGTTCCAATACTTGCAACAAATTATTTATATCATTTTTGTTGACGCCAATTAATTTTTCTTGTACCGAAATTGGAAGTAACTTTCTCTTAATGGGTCTGTTAAATACTCATTTTTCTCCCAATAATATTGAAATATTTCTTTGTAACTATTACACCCACTGTTTACAAAACTTTTTGCCTCAAATATTTCATTGCGGATATCATTTTGTGTGCTAGTCGACCAATACTGACTCAAAAATGCCTGCACAAATACCTCGTATGTCTTACATTTGTTAATTACACTGGCACACCATGATATTATATCACCGTCAAACCTACTGGCTACCATATGCATTTTCTGCTGTTCTGTGTAGTATGGAGGTATATTGTTTTTCAAACCGCCAAATGAAGACAACGGGATGCAAGTTTCCTTTGTTGGAAAAGCTATGATATTTACATACATATGAAGCATCTCCTACAGTGACAACTTGACAGCAAGTCCTACTCACTTGTTTCATCTCCTCCTTTAATTTATCAACGTGAGAATTTACTGTTTCAATTTCCGGGATTAATTTGCCGTGAATCACATTTGCATTATCTGTACATTTATGTTCAATAGCAGTTACTTTTCTATTGATTACCTTTTGTTCAGTTACTACCTGATGTATCTGTGTAATCTGTTGTTGATGCCTATATGTATATGTACTTGCCATTTTCATATTTAAGTCATGTAAATTATCTACGTGTTGTTTGATAGTACAAACTTCCCTGTTCTGATTATAAATTTTAATATTTAACTCCTTAATTTTTCCATCAACATTTTGATTTATTTCAAATTTACATACCTCAAATTTCTTCCCTAGTTCTACATTTTCTTGACTGAGCTTATTGATATGTTCACCTGTTTTAGCCTTAAGTTTGTCAACCCTTTGATCTACCTCGCCATATCGTTTATACAACTGATTCATCCCTGTTTTTAATTTTCTCTGAATATCCTCAAATTTTCGATTTAATTACACTTTAACCTCTATCATTTCATTTTTTAATTCTATGTTTGCATTCCAAAACTCATCCTTCATTTTTTTTTTTTATTTATTTATTTATTTATTTTTTTTATTTTTTTTATTTATTTATTTTTTTTTTCCTTTCTTTTTTTGCCCCTCATATATTTTCCTTTCTAATTCCGCTTTAGTTTCTTTTATACTTGCTTTAATTTCTGTCATTAATGATTGCATCATTGACATAAACTAACTTTGATCAAAACTGGCAAATTTATTCCAATGTGGATTACTATTTTTACTTTGAGCATTTTCTTGAGTTAGCAATGTGTCAGCTGAACCCATGCCATGACTGACCTTGCTCGTTTGTTTCGCTAATTCAGTTAAACTACCAATGTCAGCTTCATCATTTCTGGCATCTTGATTCAAATATACTAGTTCATCTTTGGTTTGAAAATCAGACACCACATTCTCAATGCAATCATTTATCACAGGATGTACATCATCACTAACATTTACCAAACCTTCATTATCTACTATTCAGATTGATTTGACAATTCAACATCAGAATTAATATAATCTATATTTACATGCTCATCAAAATGATCATTACTACTATTGTCTACCTGTTCTCTCTCTCTGCTTCTCAAAAGGTACCTCTTCTATCCATTACTCGCCATTTTGCAATTTAACCTCATTATCAATTTAACACAATTATGTTTTTCAAAACTCTAACTTGGCTAATATGCTATTATACTACCCACCAGCCTTTTACATTCCTCTACTTAACACTAACTACGCAGTGCCGACGTAATACTTACACTTTGTTTCACTGTGTGCTGCAGGTGAGAAGTATTGCTGCTGTGGCGATGTGGTGGACGTACCCGCATTGTCGTTGTAGCGGCACCTGGACCGGCTCCTTGGTTGTTCATCGCCCACTGTTCCCGTCTGCACCTGTTGTCAATCGTAACTCCGCGCGGGTATGCTGTTGCAGATCACGCTACACTTGCAGTAGCATGATAAAATTTTCTCCGTCACCAAAGAAACGTAATCCAATAGCCACGAAAATGACTACAGCAAAATTCGACATAACGTGCATCGACAGAAGGTAGCCACAAGTCACCACTTCAATACTCAGAAATATTTCAGCCACGCACGGCAGGGTTGGAGATAGGAAAAAAAAATTAAATCTATAAACCAATTCAATGTTATGGTACTACCATTAACGAAGTCAATGAATTCCTTCAGAGATGCCAGTGGCTATTTGATTTTTATCAATCACATGAATACAGAAGCCACAAACTGCATGTTGAAGTCAAAATTTTAAAAAAAAAATCGCACTGACATGTTTTACTGCCCACCTTAGATTTGTAGTTTTATAAGTTTTTGCAAACATTTTGGACCAAAATAATAATCTAAATAATAAAACATTATGGTGATAAGATTACGAATCTACTTATGTGGTAATATCTATGCACCCAACATGTAATATTCTTTCTAACCATATCTTAACAAACAGCCAAAATTATATGATGTTTGAGTTTAGCTTCTTCAAACATACGCTTTTTTGAACTTTTACCTCTTTGAACTATCATTTTAATATCTCTCCCACATTTTAATCATATTTTTCTGCTAAAATATTATCACCAGTCTTGCCTTGGTAGCTCTAAGTTTATTTTCTTTGCCTGTACTGGTTACGAATGACTAGCAGCTGGAACGAGAGTAGCATACATTTGGCATTCGGACGAGTGACTGTAGCCTGGATGGAACACAGCGTACATTTGGCATTATTAAGTCAGTCACGTGATACCCCTCGCCCCAAAATCTCTTTTATGTATGCCATCTTGCTTTCTCTACTTGATGATTTTCTTATTATAACTCAAGCGTTGTCATTTCAAATCAATGGTGCACTGAAAATTATCAAAAACGTCGTTCTTAGGATGATGAATTATAATCTAACGTTGGTTAGTTAGTTAACACCTGCCATTGATAGTTTGAGAATCACGGATTACTCTCGCAGCTGTTCGCCATAGCGTAATAGAAGAGAAATTAGTTTGTGATGTACAAACATGTTAGACGGTGGTTCGAAACTTGAAAGAGCGCGGTTGCTCAGCACACTCGGTCAAAGGGTTGAGGGCATGGTAGCTCGACGCCCTCTGTAATGAGAGAACTGAGTTATCCGAAATGATCAAAATAGGACAAAACAAATCAACATTCACAGAGTACTCGTTCAAACTGACGAACCAATCAAAAGAGAGAAAACGAAAGATGGTTCAACTAACACCATCTGAAGAGAAGGCCTGTGTACTGTCATGCCACATCACATCAGACAGAGTAGGCCACGATCGCGTAGCTCACTGGCTGACCGCAGTGAGGCGGTGGGCCAGCCAGTAAGCTACGCGATCGTGAGCTACTCTGTGTGACGTGACGTGGCACGGCAGTGCACAGGCCTTCTCTTCAGACGGTGTTGGTTCAATGCCATCTGTAATAAAAAACTGAGTAAAATTCTCAATGAACAACCCAGAACAAATATGAACAGACAACCGCAAAGTATCGATTTCACTGAAGAAAAAAATCTATAACACCCCTGTCAATTTTTTTTGTCACACTTTATTTTTGCTCTTGCTCTTGCTCTGATAAAAGGGTTTCGCACACTCTTGTTAACTGAACGCAACTGTATTCTGCAAGATTCTGAGTTGTTCAAAGGTAACAGCACCTTCTCTGAAAAGCGCGTTTGTTCTGCCATGAAAAACAAAGCAACGAATTGGAAAAACATAGACTTCTTTAACACATGTACATAAACTGCGGAGATACTCTTACAATGACTGTTGTAAATGACGTATTGATAGTACTATTTTTGTACAAATATTGAGTACTAGAGTTATGTGGAATTCAGTATTACCACACTTATTCCGTTTGTGATTTTAGCTGTAAGAAAACGTAATCACGGTTTGAAATAGAATATTTGCTCTTTATTTTAGCACAGAACAGTGTAACATGAACGAATTCATATCTGAACTATAGGAAAGGTAATATCATCTATGTTAAAAGCATCCATACCAACCATGTCAAAGACAAACATTTTAATAGATGCATTGATTGTAATTAATGACATCCAATATATTCCACAAATAGTGAATAAACACTTAGAGCCGGCCGCGTTGGCCGAGAGGACTGAGACGCTACAGTCACGGTCTGCACGGCCACTACAGTCGAGGGTTCGAATCCCCCCATGGGCATGGATATTTGTGCCGTCCTTAGTCTTAGCTAGTTCATAAGTAGTTTGTAAGCTTAGGGACTGACGACCCCGTAGTTAAGTCCCATAAGTTCTACAAACATATGAACATTTGAAACACTTAGAAAAAAAAAAATAAACACGGTAATTTGTTGCAATGTATACACTTCCCTTCTGTTTGATTAAGGAACTACACTTTCCACATAAATCTGGGACTTCCTTTATATACGAAACTACCTGTATCAGCAATTTGTGCAAGCTTCAGAAGACCATCGTTCAATTCGCTGTTACATATTTCACGGCATGGTCATGAAATAGAACAAACACGTATTTTAGAGGGAGCATTCTTACATATGCACAATTCTAAACATTGAAGAACATAGCTCTATTTAATTAATAAGAGTGTCTGAAACCCGTTTAGGAAAAACGAAAATTTTGGTAGTGGCGGGGTTATGAACCACTGACCTTCAGCATCACAGTCCAACGCATTGCCCACTACGCTATGGCAAACAATCAGAAGTAGCATTCTTTAATCTCATACTATTAATAGCAGTTGTTAACTGATGCTAATATGGTATTTTTAGACACTAGGTTATCATTTATCTTAGGAAGAACAACGAGTTTCTGTTAATTCTACAATGTGCCATTGCTATGAAACGACATTGTGTAAGTTACAATAAGAAATTAATCAAATATGCAACACAAGATGGTGTATGCCAGAGAGAGAGAGTTCTGGACGAGAAATGTCATGTGACATCTGCGAACAGCTGGTTTGTGTTAATTCAATGGAGGTTGTCATATGTTCGTTATTTTTGCAAATATCTCTCAAACTATACGAGATATGAAAAAAAAAAACATAAGGGTGCAAAGATGTAGAGAATTTTCTCCTCTACTAATCCGGTAATTCACTTTTCGTGCCAGATGAATGGGGTTTATTTGCAATTAAAATTACATTACATAGTTAGTTTTTTTTTTTTTTTACACGATTAATGTATTTTTTGTCCGAAATATTTGAAAAAGCTAGGTTCTGGTCTCTGGTAGCCAACAATTATGCCTGTACAATTTGGTGACGATCGGTTAAACGGTTCAACCTAAAATGTGGGAACAAGTTACAGACAGACATAGTCAAATTGCTGTTATTTTTGCAAATATGCAAGATATGTTAAAAAAATAATAATAATTAGAAGAGGCTTCCTAATGATCCAGCTCCCCAAGACATCATTCAAATCGAACCCTGCCTAGAACAGTTCCGTCCTCCGTCACAGCGAGACCCACCTGCTCTTCCTCAAAATCACCCTCTTCAAACCTTCCAGGAATTCCTTACTTCCAACCTTGCCTCCCAGTCCTTCCTGAGAAACCTTAATCCTACTCCCAACATTACCGCAGCTGAATCCCGAGCTATCCGTGATCTGAAGGCTGACCATTCCATTGTCATTCTCCCTGCCGACAAGGGCTCCACGACAGTGGTACTTGATCGGCGGGAGTATGTGGCAGAGGGAGTGCGTCAGCTTTCAGATAATACCACATATAAAGTTTTTCAAGGCGATCCCATTCCTGATGTCCAGGCAGAGCTTCAAGGAATCCTCAAAACCTTAGGCCCCCTACAAAACCTTTCACCTGACTCCATTAACCTCATGACTCCACCGACACCCCGCACCCCCACCTTCTACCTACTTCCCAAGATTCACAAACCCAATCATCCCGGCCTCCCCATTGTGGCCGGTTACCAAGCCCCAACAGAACGAATCTCTGCCTACATAGACCAACACCTTCAACCCATCATGTGCAGTCTCCCATCCTTCATCAAAGACACCAACCACTTCCTTGATCGCCTGAAATCCTTACCCAGCCTGTTACCTCCTGAAACCATCCTTGTAACCATCGATGTCACTTCCTTATACACTAATATCCCACATGCCCAGGGCCTCGCTGCGATGGAATATTTCCTTTCACGCCGACCACCCACTTCCTTACCTAAAACCTCTTTCCTTAATACCCTAGCCAGCATCATCCTAACCCACAACTTCTTCACTTTTGAGGGCCGGACATACCAACAACTAAAGGGAACAGCCATGGGGACCAGGATGGCTCCCTCGTACGCGAACTTATTTATGGGACGCTTAGAGGAAGCCTTCCTGGACACCCAAGCCTGTCAACCCAAAGTTTGGTATAGATTCATTGACGACATCTTCATGATCTGGACTCACAGTGAAGAAGAACTCCAGAATTTCCTCTCCAACCTCAACTCCTTTGGTCCCATCAAATTCACCTGGTCCTATTCCAAATCCCATGCCACTTTCCTCGATGTCGACCTCCATCTATCCAACGGCCAACTACACACATCCGTCCACATCAAACCTACCAATAAACAACAGTACCTGCATTATGACAGCTGCCATCCTTTCCACATCAAACGTTCCCTTCCCTACAGCTTAGGTGTTCGTGGCAAACGAGTCTGCTCCAGTCCTGAATCCCTGAACCAATACACCAATAACCTGATAACAGCCTTCACATCCCGCAGCTATCCTCCTGGTCTGGTACAGAAGCAAATTGCCAGAGCCACTTCCTCATCTCCCCAATTTAAGAACCTTCCACAAAACCCCAGAAGTGCCCCTCTTGTCACCGGATACTTTCCGGGACTGGAGCGGACTCTGAATGTGGCTCTCCAGCAAGGATACGACTTCCTAAAATCCTGCCCCGAAATGAGATCCATCCTTCATGACATCCTTCCTACTCCACCGAGAGTGTCTTTCCGCCGCCTACCTAACCTCCGTAACCTCCTAGTCCACCCCTATGAAATCCCCAAACCACCTTCCCTACCTTCTGGCTCCTACCCTTGTAACCGCCCCCGTTGTAAAACCTGCCCTATGCACCCTTCCACCACCACTTACTCCAGTCCCGTAACCCGGAAGGTGTACACGATCAAAGGCAGAGCCACTTGCGATAGTACCCACGTGATCTACCAACTGACATGCCTGCACTGTGAAGCGTTCTATGTGGGAATGACCAGCAACAAACTGTCCATTCGCATGAATGGACAAAGGCAGACAGTGTTTGTTGGTAACGAGGATCACCCTGTGGCTAAACATGCCTTGGTGCATGGCCAGCACATCTTGGCACAGTGCTACACCGTCCGGGTTATCTGGATACTTCCCACTGACACCAATCCTTCCGAACTCCGGAGATGGGAACTAGCCCTTCAGCATATTCTCTCTTCCCGTTGCCCACCTGGTCTTAACCTCCGCTAAATTCGAATTCCCACCCACCATCTTAACATCTTTGCCTTGGTTCTCTGGACAGAGCCTCTGCCTCAAGTGGCATCTCTGTCTGACTCCTAACTTCTTTGCTTTCTACAGTTCTACAGTATGTCTGCCTAAGTGTACTTGTGTCTGTGTAAATGTGTGGGTGTATGTGCATTTATTTACCTTCCATTTTTCCCCCAAGGTAAGTCTTTCCTGTCCCGGGATTGGAATGGCTCCTTACCCCCTTCCTTAAAACCCTCATCATTTCCTTTTCCCTCTCCTTCCCTTCTGCCTGATGAAGCAGCTAGGCTGCGAAAGCTAGCATTTTTGTGTGTGTGTGTGTCTGTGTGTTTATTTGTTGCTATTACTGCCTGTGCCCTTTCGCCTGGTAAGTGTACTTAATCTATTTTTTACATATATTTTTCCTTTTAGGAATTTTTCCTCTATAATATTCGTAAAATATATATATATATATATATATATATATATATACACACACTTAATAAATTGTTAGTTTGTGATCTTGGCTTATCATTTGGAAACTATAAAACGAATTGATCGCCTCCAGACCAGACAATGTCACGTAATCTAAAAATTTTTAGCCCCATTATTGACTGATTAATAGAAGACTGGTTATCGCAAGTGCCGCTAGATATTTACCGTGTCGGGGCTCGCAGTGAACTGACTAGCTGTGGAGTTGTCTCCACACTAGCATCTAGAGTTTTGGCACCAACCTAGTATTGCTTTCCCGAAGTTCCAGCAGACCTGTGATATTCTACAACAATCTTAGATCTCAGCACTGCCTGGCTGTCTGAATAAATGTAGACACTACAGTCCTTGTAGCACCTACGCAAATTCTCCTCCACACATGCCATGACAGCAGAGATTTCAGTCTGGAAAACTGAGGCCAGTTTCCCTAGAGAGATGATGCCCTCCAGTCTTGGCTGCACCCTACATAACCTGGTCCCAATGCCTTGGTGTGATTTCAACCTATCAGTTGTAGTGGTACAAGCCACTTTTTCCCACTTCTTCAATACCTTGAGATACCCAAATATTTACCAATTAATTTCAGTGAATTGATTAGGCATGATAGGAACAGCAGTTGCCGCCAGAATCTGTTTGTTTCAGATTCTTGAGGTGGTGGCAGCAGCAAGTGGCCTCAGATATTATGTCTACCCAGTCAAAGGGATATGGAAATACCATGGAAGAGTTTTTGTTGATGGTTGCTAAGCTAGTTGTTGATTTTGGTTTGATATTCCATGTCTGTTATCTGTCATGATATGTGCATCAACTAACTATGTACTTATGGAGATAATAACTTCTTGAATAGTAATAAATATGAAGTTTAAAGTATAAATGATTAATTTAATCTATAAAGTGCATAGGTAAAAAAATGACAGATTATCTGGAAATCAATTGATGGATAATATTATTTGGAGGCACAGCTATTGCTGGACCTCATTATTTCAAGATTTTGATTCATTGAAATAGAAAGGAAAACTTACAAGTTAAGAAGTCATCATTCATAAAGAAGAGGTGTCAGCTTGGTTTTCATTGACTGGTGAATTGCCAAATATGTACAAAATAGAACTATTACTCTGCCTATGTGGAAGTCATTCAACTCAGGGTCAGGCAGCAGCCAGTAATCATTCAAGTGGCGACCCTATAATCAGAAGAACGTAACTACAAGAAGATCCTACTAATTGTATAATTGCCACTACTATCAAGACATCATCAAGGAATTACATTTTATATGGCCTTTGCCATAGTCTATATAATAACTTGTGGCAAGTACACAATATCTTCAAGAAGACAAAGAAGAATAATTTATGCGCATCTAGCACAACAGGAACGGAAGATTTGGTGAGCAGCTGATGAGGACCGGCCACACCACACCTACAACGTCCAGTACAACTCTACTCAGTTTCACCTCTGGTCTCCAGGGCAGCAGCAAACAGCTTCTTCTATGCCACTGAGAGCGGTGCCAGCCATGTCTCCGTGGTGAGAGTGCCTTTTTCTTTTTTCATTTTGGTTTTCAGTGATACAGGGTTAGTGTTGTATGTAGTGTGATTATTCCAACCTATCGTATGCCCATCACACTACAACAATTTGCACAGAACGAAATGGAGGAAGAAATGAATACTACTTTACATACCGGTACTATAACCAAATTTTTCCAAGAATTTACAGAACAAGAACTTTAACATTTTACAGAAGAAGACAGTAAGGATTTTAAAGAACTTAAAGCTGAGCTTCAAGCAGACATTACACAACAGAGTAAGGATTTTATAGAGTTTAAAGAAAGTACAGAAAAACAAAATAAGGAACTTAGAGCTAATCTTAAATCACATATTACACAACTTACAACTGATTTCACAAGACAGATAAATAATCTTTCTGCTTCATTTAATACACAAAAAAATCAAAGTGCATAATACTTTAGTAGATATGAAAAATCACATTACAGAACAGGACAAAAACTTTGATGCATTTCAGATTTTGTTGCAACAATATACTGATAAATATCAAGAAAACTATGACAATTTAAAAGAGGAATTAATGTCTGTGAAACAAACTTTCATATCTGAAAACGATTTACCAGATATGATTGATAAAGTTGTCTCAACCAAATTTTCTGTACATAAACAACATCTATTAGATGAAATTGTGAACATAGTCACTATTAAACACTAAGAACGTACTACAGTTCCACAAGAGTTATCTGATAGGCTACTTTCAGTAGATGCAACTTAAATAACTGTCAAGAGAGGTTGCAAACTCTTGAAGAAAAATCTAACAATGATCTCTCAGAAATTAGGGAGAGAATTATAGCCACAGAAAACCAATTAAAATCTTTAAGAAAGGTACACAGGTGCAAAGGTAAAGAAAAATGACAGATTATCTGGAAATCAATTGATGGATAATATTGTTTGGAGGCACAGCTATTGCTGGTCCTCATTATCTCAAGATTTTGATACATTGAAATAGAAAGGAAAACTTGCAAGTTAAGAAGTCATCACTTATAAAGACGAGCTGTCAGCTTGGTTTTCAATGACTGGTGAATTGCCAAGCATATACAAAATAGAACTATTACACTGCCTATGTTGTAAGTCATTCATTTCAGGGTCAGGCAGCAACCAGTAACAGTTCACAGTGTACCAGACAATGCCCCCGTACAGTGTCAAATTGTTTTCTCCCACTGCTCCCTGCTTCCAACTTTTATATCGTAAGGATTGTTGAAGCAATTGGGAGTTATAGTCGGTCAGCATTTCTGCAACAATTCCTATATTTACCTCACTCATTATTTTAGTGCGTGATTCTGGATATCCCAATAAGATCCAGTTTCTGCTAGATTTGAGCCTGTATGCACCGGCCTCTGGTTCCACCTTGACCCAAAGGTGTAATGGGGGCAGATCCAGCTTGACTTCCGTCCCAGCAGTTGGTGTGCTGCTAATTCTGCCTGTTATGGAAAAGCAGGACAATCTCTGCATCTTACCAAGCTCCTTAGCAGCAACCTGCTGTTCTACTTTCTTCCGCCACACAACTGGCCCATGAGTGATCCTGGGTCTAACCACCAGTGTATTTGCAGTGCATACCTTTGGACTCAGGTACCAGTTTTTGCCACAAACTCTCCTTTTACTTACTAGAGTACCTTTCACCTTGGAGCAAATACTCTTAATGTAAGGATCCCATGACAATTACTCATCTAATGTCACTCCTAGATATATTTCACTGTCCCCTTCACAGGCAGTTTCACTAAAAAGCTTTAGATTCCAATTTGAATGTTGGACATGCTTCTTTGTAAATAGTACAACAGCCTTCTTGGAACTAACGCCCAGATCCTGTTTTCTGCACCAATCTTTCACAATGTCCACTGCACCTTGAACCATACTCCTGACTGTTTCAGCAAATTTGCCAAGTATTACTATGACAACATCATCTGTGTATCCTTGGCAAAAGTACTGTTTAGAGTTTAGTTCTTCAATAGTTTGTTCGCCACTAGATCCCACAATAAAGGGGACAGAACTCCTCCATGTAGACAGCCTCTAGTGATGTTGATTACCATTTTTCCATTCATCATGTTAGACTCTACCTTCCTTCCACTGAGCATGACCCTAGTCCACCTACATACAGTGGTCCCTAGGTCATGCACCTCTGCTGTCCAAACCATGGAATCGAAGGTATGTAGCTAAAAGCCCCCTTGATGTCCATGAAGATGCAGACGACTATTTCCTGAAAATGTAGTGCTGTCTCCACCTTGCCAATAAGTTGCTGGAGAGCTGTCTCACATGATTTACCAGACTGATATGCATGTTGGTTTGAATGTAGAGGATCCCTATGAACCTCCTCTCTCCGACATGTACATTAACCAGTTTTCCAATGTTTTAAGAATGAAGGAGATCTGTTGTTATTTAGAGGGGACTAAACTACTTGGTCATCAGTCCCCTGTTCCTAACAAAGAATGTCCATGTAATTGGAAACAATAGCCGTATGGACCTCGACACATAGTATGAATACTCAAGAGGAGTACATGTCAACGATGAACTTTCACCAATAGCACAAATACAGAAACCAACAGCACAGATATAGAAATTAAAACAATGTGGTCAATCATGCTAAAATTTGGCAAGGAGACTCCGTGGCTGGCTGGTCACTGAGATAATAATGGACGAGCC
The DNA here is from genome assembly GCA_026315105.1 of Locusta migratoria. NCBI lineage: Eukaryota > Metazoa > Arthropoda > Insecta > Orthoptera > Acrididae > Locusta > Locusta migratoria. The sequence continues at coordinate 728,834,262 of CM048744.1, read as the reverse complement.
AGTCACAAACGTCACAGCACACACGAGTGTCTGCTAGTCAGAAAACATGAAACATTAAAATACGGTTAAAAGTCAGGAGAAACCACCCTACATTAAATGGAATTGTAAAAACCGGCTGCACGGATAAAACGTAGCACAGACTCAGCAGTGGAGGCATCGTCCCCTAGCACTAAGGATAGGGTAGTTAGAAGATTAAAAGACTGCCGCAAGGGGGCTAAAACAGTACAGTCCATCAGGAGATGAACTACTGTCAAGGCACCACCACAGCAACACATGGGCGGTGGCTCACGGCGAAGTAAATAGCGTGATTCAACCAAGTGTGCCCGATACGGAGGTGGCATAGCACAATGGAGTCTCGACGATTGGGCCTCAGTGAGGTTTTCCATGTGGCTGTGGATGGTTGATCGTGCAAAGCTTGTTTGGCACACTCAGTGCAGACCATTCCAAGCCCCAAGCATCTCGCACCTTCTGGTGTAGCATCCACCTAAGGTCCATTCCCACGAGACCAATTTCAAGAGGGCGTGAGGAGGTGGCCTGCTTGGCCAACTGGTCCACACGTTCATTACCAGGTATGCCGATGTGCCCTGGGGTCCATACAAAGACCACTGAGAGACTAGACCTATTGAGAGCGGCAACAGTGTCTTGGATACTCTGCACCAGAGGGAGTTTTCTGAAACACTTGTCGAGCGCTCGCATACCACTCAGGAAGTCGCTACAGATGACAAACGACACCCCGGGGCAGGTTCGGAGATGTTCCAGAGCTCTAGAGATAGCGACCAGCTGTGCAGTGAAGATACCACTCCCACTTGGCAAAGACCGCTGTTCAAAAAGGTCACCATGGAGATAGATGTACCCAGCATGGCCATCTACCAGGGAACTGTTGGTATAGATGACCTCCGCGCCGTGGAATGAGTCAAGGAGTTCCTGGAACTGGCGACGAAGAATCAATGGTGAAATGGAGGCTTTCGAGTCCCAGGAGAAGTCCAACCGTAGCTGCAGATGAGGAATACACCAAGGAGGAGTATGGGAAGAGTAGTGGAAAGTAGGAGGGAAGGAAAGGGATTCAAGGGATGAGAGAAGGGAATGGACACAGAGTGCAATCGGGAGACACGACCGAGGCCGTCTTTGAGGGGATGGGAGTGCAGCAGTTGGGATGAGAAGCCTGCGATGCGGATGATGGTCTGAGGTGTGGATATGAGCAACATACGAGGCCAACAATTGTTGCCGACGGAACCGCAGTGGGGGAACCCCAGCCTCAACGAGGAGGCTCATTACCGGGCTCATACGAGTTGCCAAGCGAACACCAGCATTTAAGATGCGGTCTAAGACCCGAAGTGCAGAAGGGGCTACCAAGTCGTACACCTGGCTCCCATTGTCCAGGCGGGACTGTATGAGAGCCTTATAAAGTTGTAAGAGAGTTGGACGGGCGGCTCCCCAAGCAGTGTGGCTGAGGCAGCGCAGTATGTATAAGTACCGCTAGCACTTTTGTCGAAGCTGTTGTAGGTGGGGGACCTATGTGAGCCGGGTATCGAACAAATTGCCCAAGAAGCGATGCATTATCTTCAACACGCAGAAGGTCGTCACGTAAGTACAGTTCGGGCTCTGGGTGCATCGCCCGACGGCGGCAAAAGTGCATAACCCGAGTTTTGGAGGCAGAGAACCGGAACCCATGGGCTAAAGCCCAGGAATGCACCTTTTGAATGGCTCCCTGCAGTCACCTTTCAGCGACACCAATACTAGCCGAACTGTAATACATACAAAAGTCATCGGCATACAGTGAGGAGGACACCGATGACCCTACTGCTGCAGCAAGTCCGTTGATGGCAATTAGAAACAGCGGAACACTAAGAACGGAGCCCTGTGGGACTCCATTCTCCTGGTTGCGTGGGGAGCTGAGATGGGTACCAACCCTAACCCGAAAAGTGCGAAGTGAGAGGAAGTTCTGGATGAACAGTGGAAGCGGTCCTCTAAAGCCTCAGCCATGCAGCGTAGCTAGAATATGGTAGCGCCAGGTGGTGTCATAAGCCTTTCGGAGATCGAAAAAGACTGCAACCAGGTGCTCACGCCTGGCAAAAGCAGTGCGGATGGCCGACTCCTGCAGAACTAGATTGTCCAATGCAGAATGGCCCTGGTGGAATCCCTCTTGTTGAGGGGCAAGGAGTCTACGGTCTTCAAGAAACCACATGAGCCACCGACTCACCATACGGTCCAGGAGCTTGCAAGGAACATTGGTGAGGCTAATCGGGTGGTAACTGTCTGCCAGCTGTGGATCAGCGCCAGGTTTTTTATCACTGGGATGACGATCCTGTCCTGCCATTGAGATGGGAAAACACCTTCAACCCAGAGGCAATTGAACAGGGTGAGAAGTTGGTCTTGAAACTCCTGTGACAGGTGGAGCAGGAACTGTTTGTGGATTCGATCTGGCCCTGGGGTGGTATCAGGGCAAGCAGTGAGAGCACTGTGGAACTCCCACTCAGTGTATGGGGCATTATATGGTTCTCGCCGCGGTCTGTGGAAAGACAGCTGCCTCCGCTCAAACTGTTCTTTGCGAGTGCAGAAGCTTGCAATATACGCAGAAGTCGCAGAGTTACTGGCATAATGGTCCGCCACATGTTCAGAGATAGCAGCTAGATCCATGCATATAGTACCCCGAATGTTCAAGCTGGGGATTTCCGCCTGTGGTCAGTACCCAAAAAGGAGCCGAACCTGTGACCACACCCCAGATGGGGCAGTGCAAGAGCCGATGGTAGCTACATATCTCTCCCAACAGTCCTGCTTACTCTGGCATATCAGCCTCCGAGCCTGTGCCCGGAGTCACTTGAAAGCGATCAGGTACTCTGTACAAGGGTGGTGCTGGTGGCGCTGGAGTGCCCGATGACGTTCCCTGATGGCCTCAGCAATCTCTGCGAACCACCACGGAACCGACTTGCGCCGAACGAGCCAGTGGCAGTCGGAACACTGGCTTCAGCAGTGAAAATGATGGCTCTAGTCATGTGATGAGCAGCCTGATCAACATCGTCCGGGATTGGTGGTATCATCCTAGTAGCTGAGGTGTAAGCAGGCCATTCAGCCCTAGCAGAGACCAATGGAGCAAGCGATCTGGAGGTTAATACTGGAGAAGAGAGATATGGATGGGGAAGTGGTCGCTACCACATAGGTCATGGTGGACCCCTCCCCCCCCCCCCCCCCCAATGAAGCTGTGGTAGAAGGCTTGGGCTGCAGAGAGAAAGGTCTATAGCTGAGTATGTGCCGTGCGCCACACTGAAATGTGTGGGAGCACCGATATTGACAAGACAGCTGTCCAGCTGTGCTATTAGAGCTTCAATGTCCCTACTGTGACCTGAGACCTGAGAGCCACCCCACAAGGGGCCTCCAATAGGAGGAATGGCGGGGGAAGTTGTGCGATCAAGTTCGCAAGGTCTGCAGGAGACACTGCCTCATCCGGAGGAAGGTAGAGTGAGCAGATGGTAATGTCCTGACGTGCCTGAATTCTCACAGCCACTGCCTCGAGCACTGTGGTAAGTGGCACTGGTGAACTGGGGACATTGGCAAGAACGTAAAGACAGACTCCGGATACCCTGTTGTGTGTTGCGCGGTTTTTATAGTAACCCCTGTAGCCACGAAGGGCAGGAGTCCGTTCGGCAGGAAATCAGGTTTCCTGTAGTGCAGCACAGAGGGAAGGGTAGTGACAGAGCAACTGCTGCAACTCGGCCAAGTGGCGGAAGAAACTGCCACAGTTCCACTGTAGCACCACACTATCTGCTGACTTACTGGGCATATTTATGCAGATGGTAGAGTAGGGCCCACAGGTTTCTCTGCAGTCACTGGCTCAGGAGACAGAGCCTCGATGTCCATTGCTTCCAAAGTCTTGGCAATTGCCAAGTCCTCAGGGGACGCGAGGATCTCCACCACGTCCTCAGAAGCGGACAATTTTTGTGGTGACATGGTAGCCACCTGTGACTCGCCACCTGTGACTCTTTAGTTTTAGTTTTCTTTTGCTTTTCTCATTGATCCTTCGGCCTCTTGCGCTGGGAGGGCTTGGCTGACTCAGTCTCAGGGACTGAGTTTGCCCTTGAGGCCCTACAACCAGCTTTGGAAGGCACTTGTTGCCACTCACTGGCATCCACTGTACCAGTGGGAGAAACTGAGGGAGGAAAAGATTCAAGCGATCCCTTCCTCGCGAGAGAAGCCAGAGCAGGCTGTTGAGGCTCTGGCTCACTTGTGGGGACTAATGTCCCCATCGGTTGGGGCGATTGTGCTCCCAAAGCAGGGGCTTTGGGTGCAACGGAAAGAGTGATGCCCCCAACCACTAAGGGGGCAGAGATTGACGGTTAGGCTTGAGGGCCCACTAGGACTGGCTGAACAGATGGAAACTTTGGCTGATGGAGTACAGAGGGCGTCATGACAGCTGCGTAAGACGACTTGCTGCTGACCGGGTGGAGTTTGTCATATTTCACTGAGCCTCTGAATAAAACAACCGGTCCACGGTTTTATACTGCATTATCTTCCGCTCCTTCTGCAGAACTGAGTAGGTAGGCGAGCAAGGTGGATGATGTTCTCCACAGTTTACACAGATGGGAGGAGGTGTGCAAGGGAGGTCTGGGTGTGACTCACGGCCACAGTCTCAGCAGGTGGAGTTGGCAGCACACCTGGAAGACATGTGCCCAAACCTCCAGCACTTAAAACAGTCCATAGGGGGAGGTCTTTATGTCTCACCGGTAGATCATCACCTTGACCTTCTCTGGCAATGACTCGCCTTCAAAGGCCAAGATGAAGGCACCGGTGGCAACCCTGTTGTCCTTTGGACCCCTATAAACACGCCGGATAAAATTGACTCCTCGCCGCTCCAAGTTCTTATGGAGTTCTTCATCTGACTGCAAGAGCAGATCTCTATGGAAGATAATTACCTGGACCATGTTGAGGCTCTTGTGGGAGGTAATCACAACAGGAACATCACCCAGCTTGTCACAGGCGAGTAGTGCCCGTGACTGAGCCAGGGATGACGTCGTTATTAGTACCAACCCCGATCGCATTTTGGACATGCCATCATCTTCCCCGAACTTATCTTCTAAATTTTCTACGAAAAACAGAGGCTTTGTGTTTATAAAAGATTCTCCATCAGTCCTAGAACAAACAAAATACCATGGTGCATATTGTTGTCCTTGATTTCTAGCCCTGTGTTCCTCCCATGGCGTAGCCAAGGAAGGGAACGATTGGGGGTCATATCTCTCTGCGTTGTAATCGACCTTTCCCTTCTTAGAGACAGTGGTTAAATGCCCACCAATGTAACTCTGGGTTATTTTCATTGTGTTCCCACGAGCAGAGGGAAATAAGAGCTCCACTTACCTGGGTAAGCCTTATACAACTGAGGTTCGGTGGGTTCCTCAGAGGTTGCTCGCTCGCGACTGTTCAACCTCAACAGCCATGCATCTCCCTCGGCACGTAGCACACCTTGAGATTGAGGTGTTGTTTTTTTTTTTTTTTTTTTTTTTTTTTTTTAATAGAGGTTTGTACCGTCCTCGCAACCCAGGCGATTAAGCCAAGATCCCCAGGCTCTGAAACGTACAACATTCCACCGTCGCGCAGGAAACACGCACAGAGCTTACGGTGTAGCAGACTGTTGGCGCGACACAGCCCTTGGCTCAGGACTCCGTGTTCGTCAAGCCCATACTCAGCAAATTAATGCTGAGGCCCTGAGGGGTAGGAGATCAGACATTGGTCTCATTGTACACTCCACTTGAGGTATAATCAGGAATGGAAAGCAGTGTGGGATTGAAATTTAAAGATGGTGTTCTGATTTTGAACACGAAACCATATAGGTTTATTTCCTGAAGGCGAATACATAGTGAGAATTGCCAGGGGGGCAAGAGAAGGTAGCTCAAGTGACCCCAGACCCAGCTCAAAAGAGAAAGGGAAATGAATAGGTAAGAGAATGAAGCCATGAAAGTGTTTGTTCTGGTAGGTGTCTCTGAACAGAAGAGAGAGATGTGCTTTCAGCCGTGACTCCAACAGCCTGAATTCACATACATCAGGTAATACAGTGCCATGATTTGATTGGCAGGACAGCTTTAATAATAACGATTCCACCTATTCTGGTGAGAATTGGTTGACTTTTGGCACATCAGCAGAACAGCGACAGACAAAATGGCGGTCTCTTTATAATATTTTTTGCACTCAAGTCTGAGATGCCTTGTACATCATATTTTTGGCCTTGGTATAATCAAATCTCGCTGGATTTGGAAAGAAGACAACCTTCACTGCCCTCCAGGCAGGCTACTGCTAGGCTAACTCCGAATAATATGCAAACGCTCTTATAAGATTCTCTCCTGATTGTTGCAGGAATGCTGAAAACATTCATTCAGGATCAAGGGACTTGAATGGTTGAAATGGTCCCACCGCTCAATGGACTTTACTGAAACTGACACATTTCTTGGCCAATTCCCAGTCCTCCCTTTGAATGCCTGAGAACCATTGTCTCTCAGGGATGACATTCTGATCTGTGTTATCAGCCACAGTGCATTGGGGGAAGTGAATCTTGAGGAAAAATTGCAGCGTCTTTGTATATTTGTGTATTTAGTTGGTACTCTAGTGAGAAATTTGTGAAGTTGGGCTTCAGCAGCCGTGCCCTCCACTTCATCACAGTATGCCTTCCAGGGTGCCTACTTTGCTTGTCTGAATGCAAGGTTGTAATTGATAAGGGCCTCATAATATTTTGCCCCTTGTCCTTTGCGTCTTGCAAGGTTAAACAGCCTTCTTTGCATTTCCAAATTGTTATTCCACCAAAGCACACTTCTATTTGTGCACTTCTTCGTGATTGAGCAGTTGTCCTTGTATGAGGTCACTATGGCAGAGGTTACAGTCCCTGCTACTTCCCCAACACTGCTGCATTCCTTATCAATGTTTTAATTTCTGATAGCTTAAGTCAAAGTCTCTCTTATTACGTCTCCCACTCTGTTTTCCTACGATTTCTATAGGCCATATTCTGCCTGGTACCCATTTCAATCTTGAATTTAATATACATGTAGTCTGAAGGTGATGGCTCTTTATGACATGCCATTGTTTGACACAGCTGCACATCATCCTGGAACTAAAGGTTATGTCAATTACCTCTTCGCTTCTACTATACCTGAATGTAGGTTCATTACCCCTATTCCAGACCTCCAAGTTGTTAGACAGGATAAATTCAAGAAGCTGTTCAGTTTCTACTGTTGGTATCCTTGCTGCCCAACAGTAGATTGTGGGTGTTGGAATCACATCCAACCAACAGTTGGTACTCTGACTTCTGTCAGACTCCTCACTTTCAAAGAAGAAGGAGAACTTTTCTTCGTAAGGAAGCTATGCTCAGACGAAAACAATTTCCCTCGTGATACCTTCCTCATGTTTCATCTTTACATATTATGGCTCTGTGTGTTTTATATAGTTCAAATGTAGGCTGAAGATTGTAAAGCACAAAATATGAATTGTTACCTAATGTAATTGGTACTTTACTTATTATTTTATTTATTTAGTGTATAGCTTACAGAATTGTATACTGAGTGCGTACAATAATATATATAAACATGATATGTGTAATTACAGCAGCTATGAATAAGTTCACAAGTATGTAAAATAAATAAAGAGAGTTGTAGAGCGCCAGCAAATGAAGCTCCTTTTCTCAACAAAGTTGGATATCGAGAGATTCCAATGAGTTAATTGCTGCACGTGTTGTGTCTACAAAGTCTTTCAAGGTACCCATGAATTTTGTTTTTGGGCTGTCGCGTAGAATGTGCTCTAGCGTTTGTGCCGATTTTCTGCAATTGCATTGGTCATCATTGGTAATTCTCCACTTGTGTAGTGTTGCTTTGGTCACGGTATGGCAGGTCTGATCCGGTTGTTGGATGGTAGACTCTATATTGGCTAAATTCTTGTGGCTGTGGAAGGATGCCCACTAGTTTCTCCATTCGTCTTTTATATTGTAGCAGTCTGGGGTGAGTTGTCCAGTGCTTACTCATACTCTAGATTTTAGTTGGGTGTGTAGTGCATTGTACAATGTTTCACGAATAGGTACTGTCTGGATTGTTTGAGTTTCATCCATTCATGTGTTACTGCTTGCTGTTGTCGAAGATTTTGAGGAGCAATACTGGTGAATACTGAGAGACAAGGAGTTGGGGTGGATTTAAGAGTTAATGACATTACCCTCATAGCATCATTCAGATGGACATATATTTTGTTGACATGGCTACTTCTGTTCGAAACAGGAGAACAGTATCCCATCAAAAGCATAAAATGTACAAACATGCAAGTCTCACAACGAATTCCTTCCACCATAAAAAGTCATGAGATCTCATGAGAAACCAAGTCGGTTAATTTTTTTTTTTTTTTTTTTTTTTTTTTTCCAAATATTAGTTTATGTTGCTATGGGAAACCAAGGAGGTTATTTTAGTTTGTGTTCATAGAACCACTTATTGTTATCTAATTAGGAATCTACTAACATTTATAGCAACTATATTAGTATTGTACATCTTTACTTCTATAATACATATAATGATACATATAATAGAATACATACAATAGAATGACATATCAGGATACATATAATGATCAGACAATTTATATTCCACTATCTAACCAAACATAATCACGTAGGAATGAAATATCTCACATATGCATAAAGTATTTTAAATATTAGTTTACATTGCCATGTGATTGCCAGTTCATTATATTTTTTATAGAAATAAAGATGTACAATTTTGATATAGTCATTACAGATATTTGAAGATAACTAATTAGATAAAAAATTATGACAAGGTGTCGAATAGTTGGTTCCATGAACACACTAAATTAACAGACTTGGTTTCCCATGAGATGCCACGACTTTTTATGGTGGTTGCGTTTTGTACATGTTATGTTTTTGATAGGATATCACTTCTTTTTGTAGGTAGACTTTCCAGTAAAACTTTTTGTACATCAGTCATGGATTTTCTTAAAACCCATGTCCTGTCTCTTTGGTTTGGTGTTTCATTTGATTTGATGTAACAGTATTTGGGAAGTCTGAAAAGTCGATTATATTGTTATTGTTCAATCCTTTCATCATGTATAGTACTGCAACCTTGGTGGAAACCTATAGAAATATCAACAAGTTAGTGTTGTATTTTGCATCAGTTTGTGAACTTCATAATATACAAAAGTTGCCGTTAAGGCACATTTTCCTCTAGAAGTGAAAGTAGTCGTTATTATTTTGCTCATATTTATTGAATGATTGGTTTATTTCAAACAACAGTAATTCAAAATTACTTATTTTAGTGAATAAAAAGAAGCCTTGCTTTTTAGTGCACCCAATTGTACAGTATAAAAATTATTATATATAATTGCATAAATCTTTCTCCTAAAATCAGTACTATTAAAATTTATGAGCATTACAGAATAAAAGTAATTTCTTTCTTGAGAAAAAAATCAAGCCTGAGAGCTTTAATAATGACTATGATATTGAAGAGGAATTTCTGTAATTTTTGTCATTGTGGGTTCCAGCCGGAAGTGCTTTTGGACATGATGATGATAATTTTGTGTGACATTTTTGGACGTTAGACCCCTTCTGGGATTGTGTTTGGCGTGCCTGGTAGAAGTCTTTTGGTGACACCACTTAAGTGACTTGCACGTTGATGGTGAAATGATGATGAGGATGACACAACACCCATCCCCGAGTGGAGAATATCTGCGAACAGCCTGGGTATCAAACATGGGCATCCTACATGGCAATCTACTATGCTGTCCACTGGACTGCGGAGGTGGATGCTTTTTGAAAACAAGAGCAGTTTGGCATAATTATTTAGTGAACTTGCAGTATAATGCATGCTGCATTAGTTCCGATTTCAATCTCCACATTGTTCTGAGATACAACTTAATAACTCTTTTTTCACAAAGGTCTATTTATTTTTGGAGATAATCCTCCTCCTTTTCTAGTAACATTTGTTGTACATCAGTAACAGATTTTCTAGACCACTCTCTATCCTTATTTAAAAATTTTCTCAGAAGCTTTGATGCAACAGTTTTCAGCATGCGTATTGACAGTGCGTTAGCACTCACACTAACACTGATATTACACTAATTTTCTTCATTGATAAAGACTCTCCACACATTCGTCCAATATTTTTTGATAAAGAATCTTTAACACGGTACCAAGGCCGATCCACAGACATACAACTCATAGACCAGCAGACTTATAGTTAATATATGTCTGTGCACATCGATGGTATCAAAACGTCGGACTATTGGTATTTCCTGTTTTGTATACTGTATCTTTGTCTAGTACATGATAGAATTTTACTTATGGCAATGGTGGCATAGTGTGCTGAAGTTGCCAGCGGCGACAAATTAGGCACTTCGGAAAATCAGTCAAGTAGAATAAGAGACATAGTCTTTCGTGTTGACCATGAAGTAAATAATTAATTTTGTTTCTGCTCTGCAATTGACAGGTTGTTCTATGTACTCATAAAGTGAACATTTCATGGCCAACATTTACACACTACGCCAACACTGTAAGTAAAATTTAGCTTTTATGTCAAAACTCTAAGTGTGGCATAATTATATCAATTTATCCCTATTTCTTATGACTGTTATATCAATACACAAATAATTGTTGATACGTTGCTTGAAATTACAGGGAGACCAATTATACTGTATTCGGTAGTACCAGTTTAGTAGTGGGTGTCCTTGGTTCTGCCGAAGGTTGTTTGTTTTGGCATCCGAAACATTGATATTCTCAGATGTCGATGTTTTCCTTTCAATGTTCATCGTACATCAATATCTTTGAATTTATGTTAACATTTATTTATGTTACCATCGATGTTTTTCTAATATCAATCATCCCTAGGGCAGAAGTTGGTAACACTTGTTTTTGACGTTCACATCTATTTCATTTCACCACTCTTATTGGCTATGTACATATATTATTATTGTATTGTGTACATCCATAGAAACCATCTTTTGAATTATGTTAGTTCATTGGCCTCCTGATAAAATTGTAGTAGAAAATCAGTAATTCAATTTTGAAGTACGTGTACAATGGCGTTTTCACATCTCTGCCGTGTTGTGGTTTGAAACCAGCATCTAACGTTTTTCCTCCTGGTCTAATGTTTTTGCCTCGCATAATGTGACGGAATTTTCAATATTACGAGCAACAGTTTTCTCATTTATAGCTGAAATCAAGCTAGATTGTAGGTTTCATTGGTACTGTTTCCATTTGCAGCAATTTAAGCTATATTGTACCAGTTATTCTTCATTCTCTAATCAGGTGCCACATATCATTTCTGACGACTCTTCATTTACAGTTAGTAGAAAGGTGACACTTATGTTAAAATGAGAAGAAAAAAAAAAAAAAAAAAAAAGAAGAAGAAGAAGATACTCCACTAAGATTCGAACACGCGACCTCCCAGACGTGAACCCAACGCTTTACCACAAGACCATTACCAATCCAATCCTCACAACCCCAACACAGCTGATACTCTTCCATCAAGCTAAAAAGTGTTGGTGAACGGAATTAATATTTACAGATGTTTCAATTTTTTCTTCCATTGCAGGCTAAACACTATCTAAATATAAAATTTGACATTTGTATGCCTGCTAGAAGTACCTTAGAATTTTGATGATCAGTGAGTCAGCGATTTTCAACTGCTAACATTTCATAAACTTTTAAGTTGTATAACAGCATAATTTGAAAATATAGCTAGTTATAGTAGATACTCTTCGTAACCGAAAATTCAGGCTTCTAGCTCTATCCACACCTGAGATACAGAGGGGTCAAAAGTTTCATCTACTGCTTCGAGAAAAGGCTGGTATGGCCGTGCGCTCGACTTGGCGGGGGCACTGCCATGCCCGCAGATTCAGCGACAGGATACACAAGTGCTTGCGCTGTGGTTCTTAAGATGTTTGTGTTATATCCCCAGCTAACACCAGGCAGTTTCCTAAGTCTATTATTTCTTGACTTTACCTTCTGTCCTGTTAGTCCAAGTGTTTCCTAAATGTCAGGGATCTGTCTAGAGTCATACACAAATAATGTTGTAATTTTTTGTTGCGCAAGATTACATTTAATTCACTATTTGCCATAATAAAACAGAAGTCAGTTCATTCAACCCATCCAACAGAATGTGATTGGCACTGTACATAAACATTTACCTTACAATTACAAAAAATAGAGGTTGAATTAAAGATAAATGGTGCATTCCAGTTCTTTTAAACACTACTGTGTTGTGTACTCCTGCGCACATTAACACCGCAGTCATATAAATGATATGCCTTCATGAAGAACAGGCTGAAGTTACAGCTTGGTAATGAAGGATCTTGTTGGCAATATTGATACAGTGTCAAATAATGCAGTTAAAGAAATAAGTTCATAGCTTGTAGAAAATAAACTGATGCTAAATCACAGAAAGATTCAGTTCTTATAGTTTCTAATACACAAAACTACAAAAACTGAGATTTTAATTAAACAGAATGCGCACATGATAAGTGAGGCTGAACAGAAGTTTCTAGGTGTTCAAATAGGTAGTAAGCAGTTGTGGAAAGCCCATGTTCAGAATCTTGTTCAAAAACTAAATACTACATTGTTTACGATTTGAACAGTTTCTGAAATAAGTGATAGTTCAACATGACAAGAAATCTACTGTAATACGAGGGTAAGTCAATTATTATCCACAAAGTAGTTATAAAATACGAAACTTACAAGAACATCATTTTTGACATAAGTCTCCTTGATTTTCAATGCACTTTGTCCATCGCTCTACAAGCTTCCTTATGCCCTCATAAAAGAAGGTTTTGGTTGAGCTGCGAGCCAGCAATGCACCGCTTCCTTCACTGCTTCGTCCGAGTCAAATCGACAGCCCCTTAATGCCTTCTTGAGTGGACCAAACAAGTGATAGTGAGAAGGGGCAAGATCGGGACTATATGGAGGATGATCCAGTACTTCAAATTTGATTTTGTGGAGTGTTTCAGCAGTGGACAGCAGTATGCGGACAGGAATTGTCGTGCAACAACACACCTTCTGACAGTAATCCTCGGCGTTTGCTTTGAATTGCAGGCTTTAGCCAGTCAGTAAGCATCTCACTGTAACGTACACTGTTTATTGTTGTGCCCCTTTCACCATAATGTTCCAGTACAGGACCTCGTGCATCCCAAAAAACCGTAAGCATCAGTTTTCCTGCGGATGGTTGGGTCTTGAACTTTTTCTTGCATGGCGAATTTGGATGTTTCCATTCCATACTCTGCCGTTTACTCTCCGGCTCATAATGATGGATCCATGTTTCGTCACCAGTAATGATTCTGTCTATGAAGTTGTCCCCTTCGTTACCATAGCGATCCAAATGTTTTTTGCAGATGTCAAGACGTGTTTGCTTATGCAACTGTGTGAGTTGTTTTGGGACCCATCTTGGACGAACTTTACGAAACCCAAGTCTGTTGTGAATAATTTCGTAGGCAGAATCATGACTAATTTGAAGATGATGAGCCACTTCATCAATAGTTAATCGTCTGTCTAAGAGAATCATTTCACGTGATTGCTCAATGGTTTCTTCATTTGCAGTGGTAAACGGTCGTCCGGCTCCGTCATCGTGCTTAACACTTGTGCGACCATTTAGGAATTTTTCAATCCACTCGTACACACTTTGTCGTGGCAAAACACTGCTTCCGTACTGTACTGAAAGTCTTCTATGAATTTCGGCCCGATACACCTTCCGCCCACAAAAAACGTATCACTAAACGTTGCTCTTCTTTGGTGCAAATAGACAGCGGAGCAGCCATGATTAACAGCACGGGAGCAACAATGAAACTAATGTAACAGCTTGAAAATTGTAAGGATATAACAACAAATAAACAAAACATGCGTCACCAATGTAAAACGACAGTACTACCAACATAAACAAAAATATAACTAAATTGCAGATAAGAATTGACTTACCCTCATATTTGGGCCAGGGACGCTTTTGTTATGGGTAATGAAAAAAAAAAAACTGTCAGTCTTAGGAACAAAATGCATGGGGGAAGAAGGTGATACTCAGCTAACGGATGTATTGTTGTTGAATCCTGTCCTATCTTATCCTCTCCATCTTGTCCTGAGGTGGTTATGATCAAACAATATCTAAATTGCAAATTATTTTTGTGTGTTTTTGGAATGATATAAATTTTGTCTAACATACATTTTATTAAAATAAAAATAATTAAACATGAATCTAAATTCCTCACAAGGAAGTCACAAATAGAACATCATTAACTTGGAGCAGAGTGCTGGTACTCGAAATAAGAAAAAGATCATTTATGTAATTTCTACACTCCAATTCAAATGCTTTGTGCAAAATTAAGACATATGTACGACAGTCAAACTAGGCTTAAAGTTCCTGCAAGCTAATTAATCAACCAGTTAGACCATACTCACAGCCAATGATCTTTCCTTACAAGCTGTCAAATACTGTGCTGGTAGTAGCTTGGATTCTTGTGATAGACCATCTACTTCCTGATCACCACATGGTATCTTAAAACTACTCTGCTGACACCTGTACAAAGTTTAACATAACAATGAATTTACTGTTAAAACAGTAATTTAATGAGTCCATTAATTATACTGCAATTGACTGATATTCTGAGACAACAAACTACCATAAAATAATTACAACTAATATGCTTATCTGTAGGTTGGTTCACTGCAAATGGACAAAAAAATGATTTCATCCAATTTCAAACAGCAAACAATAACTTGGAAAATATTGAGATCACTATCCACATTCCTTCAAAACCTCAACAACTTCTCCTCCATTCACTTCACCTGGTCCTACTCAATTCAATGAACCACCTTCCTCAATGTTGGCCTGTTCCTCAAAGATGGCCTTATCAGTACCTCCATCCACACCAAACTTATCAACCATAAACAATACATCCATTTTGACAGCTGCCATCCATTCCAGATCAAAAAGTCCCTTTGATACAGCCTAGCCACCCATGGTTGTCGCATCTGCAGTGACAAACAGCCCCTCTTCAAATATGCCAAATGCCTCACTAAGGTCTTCAATGACTGCAATTACCCTCCAGACCTTGTCCAGAAACATATCCATGGGCCATGTCTGTCCAGTCACCAACCAAATCCACCACACCCACCGTACGGCCACATAGGAGCGCCCTCTTGTAACCCAGTATCACCCAGGACTGGAGCTGTTAAACTATATTCTTCTCCAGGGTTTCGACTACCTTTCATCCAGCCCTGAAATGAGAAATACCCAACGCAATATCCTCCACCCTCCATACAGTGGTATTCCGCCACCCGCCAAACCTATATAATATCATTGTCCATCCCTGCTCCCAATCCCTTACCCCATGGCTCATATCCCTGCAATAGACCTAGATGCAAAACCTGTCATATCCACCATCCGACCACCACCTACTCCAGTACTGTCACATTTCCTATCTCATAAAAGGCAGGACAACCTGTGAAAGCAGTCATGTTGAAACACTACCACCTTTTTCTCCGGTACGCAATATGGTTACCATCACAGCTAATCCGGAATCAATGCTGACCGTGCCTACGGTATGAAACTATCGGTTATGATTTTACAGAAGCTGTTCCTACCGTATAGATAATGACTGAGGCTACACAATAATTGTACATACAGTTCACAGTTCAAGGTTGTTGAGTAAATAACACAATTCGCACTGATAGAATTGTTATATATTGTTTTAAGTTGCATAACTGTGTGTTGTTCACGGCTTTTGTCTTACAGTTCTAATTGTGGTTACTGTTCTTGTTACAAACATTGAAGATGATTGACATGGTCGTCGTACTAATAACACACTGTTGCACCTTGAATAAACCTTCCACTGTAAAAAACCTGTACTGGGGGGTCCTCCACGACGATTGGGAAGACACACTCCAGTCAGTAGTAATATTATTTTCTCCGCCATTGCAGGCAGTACACCTGTACTCCACGACCGCTTCTTCACATGCCAACCACCATACACACACACACACACACACACTCAACTACACTTTAGTCAAATTCAAGTTGTGCGCTCGGTGCCTAAACAGTCAATACACTACTCCCGCACACCAAAGTGAAGGGCGCTGTCCCCTTACATCCCCGCCCAAAAAGACTTTCTTTTGAAAGCAGTGAAAAAGAAAGGTATTGAAAAACACTGAATTTACACAAAAATAACAAATAAATTAATATAATACAAAAATTATCAACCCCTAATGACACCAGCCATGAACAAACTCTACAGAACAACATCTTACAAAAATACTAAAACCCAGACAAAAAAAACAGCTCACAAAAGGACATCCTAAGTACCAGACATTTTAGACATAAGGAAACATATGTTTCGCATTAATGGTATAGAAAATCATTTGAAAATTGCCATTATTTTTCAATTACTCTCAGATTGGCTGTCCCTGCAGCTAGGGTATCGCCGTCCATTACACCATCACATTACTTTGTAACACTTGTTACAAAACACACCTACATGTATATTGACAGTCCACATTATACAATAGGTCATACATACGTAAAATAGTAAATTCAACTCATGAAAATTAATCATGATTACGTTCACTTAGTTTTCACCCTATAGGTCCTTCACATCTCCCAGAAGTACTTAACAGCAACACATTTTCTGATATAATATAGTTACACAGCTTCGACCATATGAGCCTATTGCCTTTTACTGTTAAATAACTATGGAATAGATTATTTCATTACTAGTAAACATATATCTTCAGGATAACAACAATAACTCCTGTAGATCAAGGCAACAAAATGACAATGCTACACACTTTCGATAACATACCATCTGACACAATTGTCAACCCACTGTTGAGTCCACAACTGCTACAGTACTTGCATCACCCTTTTCCTCACGCTGATAATACCTTATAATATTCTCAACATGCTCTTTACCATGATTTCTTTTTGTCTGCACATACTCTAATTCCACTGTATTTGGGTGTTCAATCTTTATAATTCTATATGGTCCAGTGCACACGTGACCAGCAACAGCTCTAGATTGTATGGTAACAGGCTTCTTATTAGACGCGACTTATTTTCATTTCGTGTGTGCTTTGTTTTGCAGCTCTTTATACTTTAGTGTGCTAGCGTGTTTATTTATTAAGAATCGCGTTTAGTTGTCAGTTCAGTTGTTGATTTTTTGATTTATTAGCTCACGTATATATTTTTCAGATTCGCCGTAAATAAACAGTTCAGCATTAGGTTTATATTTTTCAAAGCTCACTGTTTATCAAACTTTTCTTGCTGCTGTGTATATTTACTTAGATTCACGTTCAACTAGTCAGTTCAGTGTATTCATCCGCAGTGTAAATCTGCCATTCACTGCCTCTGTTTTGTTTTGATCGTACTCGCGGTTGGTAGTCATTCACTTCAGTTGCTCAGTTACCGGCGGCCAGTGCACACGTGACCAGCAGCAGCTCTAGATTGTACGGTAACAGGCTTGTTATTAGAAGCGTCTTATTTTCATTTCGTGTGTGCTTTCTTTTGCAGCTCTTTATACTTTAGTGTGCTCGCGTGTTTATTTATTAAGAATCGCGTTTAGTTGTCAGTTCAGTTTTTTATTTTTTTTATTTATTAGCTCGCGTATATATTTTTCAGATTCGCTCGCGGGGGTACAGCAGATGCACTGTGCATCAGTTGTGCCCTCCGATCGGCCTGCGGCTGTGGCCATCCCGCTCACTGCTCGCGAGGAGGTCGCCCCCCCAATACGTGGTGGATTGGGAGGTCTCCTCAGTGCGTGTCAGGTGGCGAAAGACTTCCCGGGGGACCGAAGTGGAGGCCTCCCCGGTTAGTCTTGACAACAGATTCGAGGCACTGTCTGTGGCAGGGGATGTTCCTGACGCAGAGGGTGTCACTTGTCCTGTACTCGCCCCTTTGCCTTCAAGATCCGGGCACTCACAGAGGGTAGGTTTGTTGGTAGTTGGGAGCTCCAACGTTAGGCGGGTAATGGAGCCCCTTAGGAAAATGGCTACTAGGGAGGGGAAGAATTCCAATGTGCACTCCGTGTGCATACCGGGGGGAGTCATTCCAGATGTGTAACGGGTCCTTCCAGATGCCATGAAGAGCACAGGGTGCAGCCAGCTGCAGGTGGTGGCTCATGTCGGGACCAATGATGTGTGTCGCTTTGGATCAGAAGAGATCCTCTCTGGTTTTGAGCAGCTATCAGAACTGGTAAAGACTGCCAGTCTTGCTTGCAAGATGAAAGCGAAGTTCACCATCTGCAGCATTGTTGACAGGACTGACTGTGGACCTTTGGTTCAGAGCCGAGTGGAGGGTCTGAATCAGAGGCTCAGAGAGTTCTGCGACCATGTGGGCTGCAGATTCCTCGACTTGCGCCAAAGGGTGGTGGGTTTTCGGGTTCCGCTAAATAGGTCAGGAGTCCACTATACTCAGGAAGCGGCTACACGGGTAGCGGGGGCTGTGTGGCGTGGACTGGGCGGTTTTTTTTAGGTTAGAGGGCCTCGGGAATACACAAAATGGGTTTCAGTCTCAAAGGGGGCAGGTCAGACACAGGAAGAAAGCAGATCTAGAAACCATTGGTATAACAGTTGTAAATTGCCGTAGCTGTATTGGGAAAGTTCCTGAGCTCCAAGCGCTGATAGAAAGTACTGAAGCACAAATCGTTATAGGTTCTGATAGCTGGCTGACGCCTGAGATAAATTTGGCCAAAATTTTTTCAAAGGGCTAAATGGTCTTTAGAAAGGATAGAATAAATAAAAAAGGGGGTGGCGTGTTTATTGCTGTTACAAATGGTTTATCCTGCAGCGAAATTGAGGCAGATACTTCCTGTGAGTTGGTCTGGGTAGAGGTTATACCTGACAACCAGAATAAATTAATAATTGGATCTTTTTATCGGCCCCCTGACTCAGACGATGCGGTTGCAGAAATGTTCAAAGAAAGCTTGAATCATATTTCAAATAGGTATCTGAAGCATACTGTTATAATCGGTGGCGACTTTAATTTACCCTCGATATGTTGGCATAATTACGTATTCAAAACCGGCGGCAAATATAAAACATCGTCCAAACTAGTTCTGAATGCTTTTTCTGAAAACTACTTCGAACAGTTAGTTCATGAACCCATTAGAATAGTAAGTGGTTGCGAAAATACCCTTGATCTCCTAGCAACAAATAATCCGGAGATAGTAAAGAGCATCAAAACAAATACAGGGATTAGCGAACATCGAGTTGTAGTAGCGAGACTAAATGTCGAAATTCCCAAATGCACAAAAAATAAACGAAAAATATATCTATTCAATAAAGCAGATAAAAATTCGATTCACGCTTTCCTGAGTGATAATCTCCAGTCTTTCAAAACTAAAAATGCGAGTGTAGATCAGTTGTGGCTTACTTTCAAAGACATAATATCAGTAGCAATAGAGAGATTTATACCAAATAAATTAATAAAAGAGGGGGCTGACCCCCCGTGGAACACAAAACAGGTCAGATCACTGTTGCAGAAACAAAGAAAAATGCATGCAAAATTTAAAAAGACAGAGAATCCACAAGACTGGCAATCTTTTACTGAAACTCGCAACCTAGCGCGGACATCAATGTAAGAAGCCTGTAGAAGTTACCACAACGAAATCCTGTCTCGTAATCTTGCAGAAAATCCAAAGAAATTCTGGTCATATGTGAAGTACACTAGCGGCAAAACACAAGCAATACCTTAACTACGCAATAGCAATGGTAATACTACCAACGACAGTACTGCTAAGGCAGAATAACTAAACACAGCTTTCCGAAATTCGTTCACCAAAGAAGACGAAGTGAACACTCCAGTATTCAATCCAAGAACAGATGCCAGCATGCGAAACTTGGAAGTAGATGTTCCTGGAGTAGTAAAACAACTTAAGTCAATAAACAAAAACAAATCTTCCGGGCCAGATTGTATACCAACTAGATTCCTCTCAGAGTATGCTGATGCAATAGCTCCGTACTTAGCTATAATTTACAACCGATCACTCAGCGAAAGATCTGTACCCAAAGACTGGAAAGTTGCCCAAGTTACTCCAATATTCAAGAAAGGCAATAGGAGTGATCCCCAAAATTACAGGCCTATCTCATTGACGTCGATTTGCAGTATGATTTTGGAACATATACTTTGTTCGAATATTATGAACTACCTCGAAGAGAACGACCTATTAACCAATAGTCAACACGGATTCAGAAAGTACCGCTCTTGCGAAACACAGCTTGCCCTTTATTCACATGAAGTGTTAAGTGCCATCGACAAGGGATCTCAAATCGATTCCGTATTTCTGGATTTCCGAAAGGCGTTTGATACTGTAACCCACAAGCGGCTTCTAATGAAATTGCGTGTTTATGGAATATCTTCCCAATTGTGCGATTGGATTCATGATTTCCTATCCGAAAGGACACAGTTCGTTGTAATTGACGGTAAGCCATCGAGTAAAACAGAAGTGATATCTGGCGTTCCACAGGGAAGCGTTATAGGTCCATTACTCTTCCTCGTGTTTATAAACGATTTAGTAGACAATCTGAATAGCTCCCTTAGACTGTTCGCGGATGATGCTTTCGTTTATCGGTTAGTGAAGTCAACAGAGGATCAAAATCAACTGCAAAGCGATTTAGACAAAATTTCTACTTGGTGCGAAGATTGGCAATTAACACTAAATAAAGAAAAGTGTGAAGTAATACACATGACCACTAAAAGAAATCCGATGAACTTCAATTACGCGATAAATCAGTCAAACCTTAAGGTCGTAAATTCTACCAAATACCTAGGAGTTACAATTACGAACAACTTTGACTGGAGAAAACACATAGAAAATATTGTGGGGAAGGCGAACCAAAGGTTACGTTTCATTGGCAGAACGCTTCGAAGATGCACCAGCTCCACCAAAGAGACTGCCTACATCACACTTGTGCGTCCTCTCCTGGAGTACTGTTGCCCCTTGTGGGATCCTCACCAGGTGGGACTGACGGAAGATATTGAGAAGGTTCAGAGAAGGGCAGCTCGTCTTGTTTTATCACGTTACGGGGGGGAAAGCGTCACGGAAATGTTGCACGAATTGGGGTGGAAATCATTAAAAGAAAGACGTTATTTATTGCGGCGTGATCTGTTTGCGAAGTTTCAATCACCGACTTTTACTTCTGAATGTGAAAATATTTTGCTAGCACCCACCTACTTAGGGAGACATGACCATCCCAATAAAGTAAGATAAATCAGATCTAAAACGGAACGATTTAGGTGTTCTTTCTTCCCGCGCGCTATTAGAGAATGGAACGGTAGAGAAAAGTTATGAAAGTGGTTAATGAACCCTCTGCCAGGCACTTGAATGTGATTTGCAGAGTATCTATGTAGATGTAGATGTAGATGTACGGACATGGTTAATCTTGTAGGAGACTTTCCTGGTGGGAAAAATATGTATAAAATAAAGATTTTTGACTTACCTAAAGTACAGGCTTGTCGACAGAAACATAAAACATACAAACGTTCAAGCTTTCACCACCACTGGCATCTTCTTCCCTTTCTCCTCTCCTTCCTTCTTCTTTTTCCTGAAGATGCTGCCAGTGGTGGCGAAAGCTTGAATGTTTGTGTGTTTTTGTGTGTGTTTTATGTTTCTGTCAACGAGCCTGTACTTTAGGTAAGTCAAAAATCTTTATATATATAATACGAACATTATAGAGGAAAAATTCCTAACAGGAAAAATATACGTAAAAAATAAATGAAGTCCACTTACCAGGCGAAGGAGCACAGGGAGTGATAGCAACAAATAAACACACAGACACACACACACACACACACACACACACACAATCACTGCCTGTGCTCCTTTGCCTGGTAAGTGGACTTCATATATATATATAGTCTGCACATACTCCAATTCCACTGTATTTGGGTGTTCAATCTTTATAATTCTATATGGTCCCTTACGGACATGGTTAAACTTGCGTATCTCAGAGTTTATTTTCTTTGACTTTGCATGCACTTTCACCAGCACTAGATCTCTCACTCTGTATGTAATCAGCTTCAGCAATTTGTCATGTCTTTCCCGTCCCCTTTTTGCCTTCTCTTTTAAACTCCGGTCTACCAAGTCCAACTTCTCCTCCCAAGTCATTTCACCCCCAGGTGGGTACTCCAACAATTCGTGAAAAATACTATCATGTGTCTTTATTTGCGTATTATTTCACACGATGCAAATCCGGTGGTGTCATGAGGCAAATGATACCTAACATGCTCAAATTCTCCCAAATACTCTTTCCACGAGCCATGCCTCTTGCTACAATACGTTCAGCACAAGCGATTAAGTTCCTTCATTGTTCTTTCAGCGGAGTTCGATGTAGGCCACTCTTTAGATCGAAATTGCGAACCATTGTCACTCAGAATTTGTTTTGGTGTGTACACATTATTGAAATAATCTTCTTCAAACTTAGTAACGATGGCTTTGCTTGTAGCTTTTTTCAGGGGTAAAATTTTACTTATTTAGATACCAGTTCCACAACAACTAAGATTTGCGTGAAATTTCCTTTTGCCGCAGGCAGTGGTTCAAACAAGTCCTCAGCCACAATATCCTTAATTGAGCTCGGTATGATTGGATGTAAATAGCCTTTGTGGTGAACTGTTGTCATCTTAGTTTTCTGACATGTATCACATGTACTTAACAGTGAATGCACAATCTAACTTCAATTTCTCAAGGCACTTTTTGGGCCCATGATGAGCATTACTGTAATGGGTGTACCAAATCAATTCATCCACCACATGCTCCGGCACACATAATTTCCAGTTCTCCTAATCTTTCCTGTTTCTCTTGTAGAGTATCCCGTGGTGGATATAATAATATGTTCGAATATTCTCTTCTCCTGCACTCCGGTACTTATTCTTGATAATTTTGAGTTTATCATCTTCATTCTCCTCCATACGTACATTCTTCAAAAATCTTTTAATGTACTGAACACCTTTAATCGAGTTAATTTCGACCCCTGCATCCTGTGGTTCGCTTACAGTGGCCTCACGTATATCCATCGTTAACCTTGATAATGCATCAGGTATTATATTGGTACTTCCTGGTTGGTATATTATTTCAAAGTCGTAATCTTGCAAAGTTAAGGCCCATCTTATTAATCTATTGTGTCTCAGTTTGCTCATTGTTAGGAAAGTCAAGGGTTTGAGATCGGTGACCACTTTTACATGCCTGCCCACTAAATAATAGCGAAATCTCTTGAAGCCCCATACAATGGCAAGTGCTTCTTTCTCTGTAATATAGTACTTCCTCTCCCAAGAGTTTAAATTCCTGCTACCAAAGGCAATAGATTTTATAATCTCGTCATCACCATCTTTTTCTACATGGTAAAGATGAAGTTGCTTTCTTCAAATCTGTATGATTCTAACTGCTCTAACACTTCCATCAAGGTATCCTTATCTGTTATCACCTTACTGATAACCTCTTCTGCAGTTTTGAACTTAATCTCCTCTTGACTGCTGATATTATAATATTATCACTCACTGGTTGCTCCAACATTTCATTTAGTTCCCAAAGGTGTTTAGCAAACTCTCTTAAAGAGCCTTTCCATTTACCAAGAGATTCACAATACAGTAAATCATCAAGTGCAGCCCCTTGATGACTCTCTGACCAATCACCTTTTCCTTTTCAAACTGGTTATAATTACTAACTTCTTCTTTTCTCTTAACTGCCCAGGTGAAGGCTTCACCCTCCATCCTGTCTACCGCAAATTGTATCTTGTCTGCTTCCTTAAAGAGGGTTGGAAGAATTCTTCCCAACCACTTCGTGAAAATCATCGGCTGTAATCTCCCCTTATCTTATTTTTGATCTGTGTTAGCCTAAGTTCATCTGCTATCATCATTATCCAACACAATAACCTTACTGACTCCTATGGCTAAGGTCGCGCTTCCTACTCTTTTGTCAATCTCCTCAGCTTTATTCTCTAACTGCTGCAAACCCTCTTGCAAACTCTCCACTTCTCAAGCAATTCTCTGATTGACTTCCTGCTTCTGTACGGCCTAAGCTTCTCCCTACATTCATGGTTAATTCGTTTTGTTTGCCACTTAATTCATGGATTTGTTGATTAACTTCTCATCGTACGTTTTCGATTTGTTGGCTACACTCTTGCTGTCCCATCCACCATTTCAATTTGTGTTCCAATCTGTCGAATTTTTCCTACTAACTCGGTTTTAACTCCTTTGACTTCCTGTTCTACCTCCTGTGTTACCTTTTCTTCCATTCTTCCCATATCTTCACGTATTTGATCCACATTCTGTTGCAGTTTATCGTCCCTTTTATTAAAATCTTCTTATATTTGTTCCTTAAATTCTCGTAATTTCTGAGATATCCCCTCGTTCCTTACCCCAGTTTCCAGTGATACTTTCGCAATTTCTTCCCATAACTCTTCTTTATTAGAGAGTAACCTGTTCGAGGCTATTTTTATTGTCTCGAGATATCCTCGCAATCCTTTCCTCCAGTTCCTTCTTATTCGACTGCATAGCCTGCTCTAAGCTATCTTTGGTTTCTTGATTTGCTCGCTCTAACCTCTCACTAAATTCTGAAATCCTTTCTCCTAATGTTTCTCTATTTCGTGTTAAGAGCCTTTCAAACATGGCCTGCAGCTGACCCATACTGATCTCCGGCTTTACTGGGTTTCATTGGTGTTTCAGAATACCCGGTTGAGTGAGCTAATAGGCTGTCAACTGATAACCCACTACCACTGAACCCCGAATCATCTTTTTCTTCCTTTACCTTTTCTTTCTTCTTAATTGCTTCCCTCTCAACCTCTTGTTTTAACTCTGAAGCCATGCTAAATGTTCAGAAAGTAATGACAAAATGAAAAAATTCCTGCCTAACAGTCACTAAACTGACTAATTTCTCACTATATTGATGCAATTCCTCAAAATCATCAAACAATTGTTACTAAATAGCACAATAATATTCAGCACTATCGTAAACATACATAAAATACACAGTACATAGTCAGAAATCATGAATATTTACATACTAATAAAACTGTATAGAAAAATCACAGTTAGCAATTAAAAATGTCCTAAAATAATTAGATAATTAATTAATATTTTTGCCATATTCTCTCAAATTAACTTCCGATGCTATGCTTGTTACTTATAAATTGCAGTAGACTTCAGCAAATTAACAGAACCAGTCATGGAACTGTGTTCAAATATTCATAAATTGAGTCTAATTTAACAAAATCATGAATGTAATTACATCTACAATTAGCTGTTATTGTCAATGAACACGAGTATAATAGTTATTAGGCAGCTAAATTTGATGCCTGAATGCATATACTATCATACTGTTTCAGAACACAAAATTTAAAAAAAATTCCAGACTCAGCATTACTGCAATTTACATTGAAGCAGAATACCATCAAGAGTCATTGATGTGCTTTAGAAGTAACATAATACTGCCTGCCGTTGCACCAGTGGTCGTTCGCACTCTCCACTACACGATAATTCCGGTCGTGACGATTTGACGTTTGACACGGCGTCTGTTTACCTACCAGCAGCTGGTTCCGCAGACTATTACGCACATCAGTGAAATTTGATTGTTGAAAGTTGTGTGACAAGCAACAAGCAAGTGCACATTTTTTTCAGCAATTTGGAAGGAATTTCTTCGTTTTTCTCCCAGTCACCTAAACGGACAGTAGTTCTTGACGATATAGTGAAAAACCGCATTCCTACATGTCCTCAGTCCATCAGATGGAATTTTAAATCGAGGAGTGTGACAACTGTACACAAATACCTGAACAAAATTGTTGAGTGTATGGAAAAAATTAGTGACGATGATAGCAATGATTACAAGACAGTAAACAAAGCTATGGGACTGAAGGGTTTTCTCCAAGATGAAGACTTCCTCTTCTGGTTACCTTTTTTTAATAAGGTCATGCCTCATTGTGACATTCTGTTCCACCAGTTACAACAAAAGAACATTGACACAGAGAAAACTATTGAATATGTAAGTAACTTTGGAGCTTGTATCCGTCAAATTAGGGCCTCACTTGACACAGTCACTGTCGAGGAACAAGAAGAACCAACTGCGAAACGGGGACACTTCACTGACTCAAGAATAGCGTGTGCACGAGACGTCTGCGACCACATCATAGTACAGATCAGAGACCGATTTAGTTTTAGTAATCACTTGTCAATCGCACAGCTTTTTGAACCATCATTGTTTTCCAATGAAAATAGCTGTTAATTTGTTTAAGTTGCAGTCTTCCGAATTACGCCACAAACTGAATGTTCTGTACAGCTGAACGGACTTCATGAAAACGCCTTTGACCTTGCTGAACTTTCTTTATGAAAACAATTTAGCAAAAGCTTTTCCTGAGAGTGTTAAACTCCTCCAAATTATAGTAACGTTTCCAATGACGTCTGAAGAACCAGAACGCTGCTTTTCTACATTAAAGTGTGTGAAAAAATTTATGAGAAACACCATGAATGAGGACAGCCTTTGTGCACTTGCGATGTGTTCTCTTGAAAAAGAACTGCTGAATCGGCCTAATTTCAATGAAATGGTCTTAGACCATTTTGCCGCACAGAAGGAGAGATGAGCTGATTTCATCTATAAACAAATGAATTAAGGTGACCAAAATTTCATTAATAGTTGATAAGAAGAGTTGCTTTGTAGTAAATACCTACGTAGTTTACTAAATGAAGTGCATAAAAAAGGTCATTTAAGGGTGACACGTTTTGCCACCGTTGTCATATTTCCTAAATTATGTGTAATTTTTAGGACCGGTACAGCTTGTTGTGCTCAAGTGTCACATTTACGGCACTTTAGCACACCAACCATACCAAAAATTTCATATTACGGAGAGATCTTTAGTGCACTGTATCAGCTGAAATGAATATTTTAGTGACGTAAAAGTATAAAATAAGAAATGAATTATGTTTTCTTCACAAACATGTAAATTAATTTTGTGCCTTTGCGGTTGCTAGCGTATTTCATCTCAACCAATCACAACAAAAGACCCGTGACGTTACATGAACTTAAACGCCGCTGTTTGAAAACACAATACAATTACATATTACACCTCATGTTTACAATTGAAATTATCATAACATTAAGCAAGCAACGTAGTTTATCCACAGCACTTTAAAGATTCCTGCATACTGTGTCATTTAGTACTGTTTATTGCGATAAAGTCTTAAGACGTAATATCAGTAGACAAAAACTATCAGAAGGCTTTATGTTGGTTTTAGCCTTTGATGATATTTTTAATTGCTTCTGAAACAGGAAGAAGGTGTAGTACGCAAAGTTTCAGGTAAAATATGACATTGCCCCCCCCCCCCCCCTTCTGGAAATCGTCATGGTTACAGACTGATACGTAGCTCAAGGTCTAGGTTTGTTCTGATTGGTAAATATCAGAGCCTTCCCTAGTATGAAAACCACGAGCTGCGCCTGCATAGACTCCTATACCATCCGACTGATTACTGTGAAATTTGACACATGTAAGTATAGGCAGGACACCTTGCAAAAACCCCTGACATTGTTTTATCCATCAGCAGAAATGGCTGGAGATACATGACTTTTCATATACGGGTGAGGGAGCAGATGGACCAAGACAGGTGGACTCAGAGAGTAACAAAGAAGGGGAAAGAGGAGTTGGTCAGAGGTAGGAGGGAAAAGGACTTACAGATGGACTTACAAAAGACTGGAAAAGTAACTACCCATGCAACACCTCATAGTAAAGCTATGTAAACATTAAATGGAATCAGGCTGAATATAACATAATACAATACATAATAGCTATGTCTCCAATCAAAAAAAATGCCTGTAACATTCTGAACACAAATCTGATATTATTATTATTATCATTACATTTATGTAAATGGAGACTATTTAGACAGATTATGTCTTTTTCACCTGGTATAAAATTAGTCTATTCTTAAAAATAATAATTTACTTCTCTCTCTCTTATTGTTATGCATTGACAATAGAAAGTCCAGGTTGGAATTGAACAATATGATGAGAATAGTTTGCAGCTCACTGCAAAGATATGCACTGAGCCGTGACAGGTGCACAAAAAACACTCATATACATGAAACTTAGGATCAGCCATTAGCCATCACAGGAACAAAGACAATATCATTCATACAATCACACAAGATCACTTCACTGACACACAACCACCATCTCCGGCTGTTCATTAATCAGTTTCTCATTTAGGAAAATTTCTACACAGTCTCATCAACTGAATTACTATATTTTTCAAGTAAATGAAATTTCCATGGCATTACAAAAGGCAGGATCATCTCTGTTTCACCCTACAGGTCATCTGTTGCCTCTTTACAAGTTTAAAATAAACTGATTATACTTTTTCATTACACCAGTCTGATATGAAGATAAAATTTTCTACTTTTTTATCAATAAATTCTTGTTTTATTTATTTATTCATTTCCTTTTTTCTGAGGATGAACTGAATCCAACATGATATGGATACTATTTAATCTAGTTTCATCATCTTGAAGTAGTGTTTTTTCTAATCTTGGCTGTCACACTGGAGTGGTTTCCTATACCAAAGTTCTGTGCAGAACCTGGATGGATTTATAAAATTTATCTAATATCAGGCAGTTCTTCCTAAGATATTATTATTATAATTTTCAAGATGTAGCTTATGACATGGAACAATCTTGGGAGAGTGTTGGAGTAAATACAACTAGAAAATCCTGGAAAATATTGCTACAGGAAAATCAAGAAAATTCTCCAGACAGAATCAGAAAATACTACCCTACTTTCATTGTTATGAAAAATTCAAATAAATTTTTCAAATTCTCCCCCCCCCCCCCTTCATTTAACCCAACCTTCTCGCTTATCCGACCTTGCCGCAGCCGTTTTAGGTCAGATAATCAAGACTCTACTGTATTTAGTATATTAAAGAAATAGGTATCCTAAAACCTTCCTGTATTAGAAAGCAATGTTGTGTCAAACTTTTGAGATCAATAGACACACAACTTTTTGAGAATTGCAAATGATGGTCTTAAGCCAGCCATGATACAAGCAGCACGGATGAAAGAAGAGCATGTAATTATTCTCTTCTGTTTCTTTTGTTGTATAATAAATGATGAACAAAAATACCAACAAAGGTTCACAGATTCATGTTTTCTATTAGGATTAAGGGCTACAACTAATTCATTAGGCAAAAAAAGATAACTTTTCAAGAAAATAAATGCTATGTTAAAAGAGCCTACATTGAACAAGATACTTCAATTAATATAGGAAGACATACTCTTTATGAATGCCCCCATAAGCTAATATATTTATACATAAGGTAATCTTATTTCCATAATCTTTCAATGTATATCTTCTACAGAGTATATATCTTCATTTCAGCTTTATGTACTCACATCAAATCCGCTGCATCACTTGACATGAAATGTTGCTTTGAATGCAGCAATGGGTCCCCCATTGTGTCTCCACAAGAAGACCCATGTGATAACTCCTACAAGCAAAAGTTAAAATATATTTTAATTTTTTTTTACTATACAAGCATTTTACATTATTAGTCGTCAGTAAAATCTTTTGTTAATCTATTGTGAAAAGTTCATTTCTTATTTTTATTAATTTGTTTTGTCAAGTTTTCATCTTGATTATTGACTTTTTATGATGAAAAGGAAGATAAAAATTATAGCAATCACAGTCTGCACTTCCCTCCATCATTGATTGTGATCTTGAATGTGCCAGATATGTTAGCATGTTCTGCTACTATTTCTAGCTGTTCTATGAGTGTTTAAGTATCCTGTTACCCCTTCCATCAGTCTTGATCATACCTCTGTGACATTAATTTGTAAGATACTCTGAAAGTGGAAGTTCAATTCATCTCTTACAGACACTTAAAATAGCTTTAGTTGTGTTCATTTGAGTTGGTTTAAGTGTCTAATAAAGCAGAGGTTTCTATTGTATGGCTGGAGAAAGGTAGTACACAGTTATCTGAACAGACATACAACTAGTATTTGACAGATGAGGAACTTACTGGTGGGGGTGAACTGAAAGCATGAGGATCGTTGAGCCTAACATTCTTGTAACTTCTTCTCACACGAGGATGTCGATCATTTGGGCTGTACTTAAATATGGTTAACGACTTGCAGTTGTTTTTTACATTATGGCTGTTTTGTATTTTTACAGGTGCCTTTAGTGTCCCTGTTGAGACAAATTGTACATTACACTACAAACTAATCATTTAATTATGTATAATAATAATAAAAGATGTCATTCAATGATATCAGTATCTTAACACAAGTCCACAAAATAAAACATGTCAGTAATGTTATGCACAAAATAAATATACTCTATAATACAATCATTGCCAATCACCAAGTAACAACATTTATATGCAGTTTATTGGAAGAACACTGCCAAGAGATTCAAAAAGTATACTGTGTAGTTGACAATTTTCTGTTAGTGCTCTCTTAAATGTTCATACATTTTGGACCTCTGGATCTAGTTTATATCTTAAACAGAAGAGTGTCAAATTGAACAGCAGTCTGAATAATGAGTAGCTAATATACACCATAAAAATTTTTGTGTACATGTACTGCACTAACTACATTATGTTGTATGTACAAATCTAGAAGACAGCTTTGTGGAAATGCAGGTGTTAAGCTTTGTGAAATATAACATAGCTGTTGCAAGGTGTGCCAACCTTGTGAGGGTGTAAATAGTTAACACAGCAGAAGGCAAACACCTATATGTTAGAAATCTTTAGTAACATTTCCATATGTGCACAGCCACACGCCATTTCTTTATGATTCAGTCCTAAAAAGTTATACATCAGTATAAAGTACTGTAACACTATAGCATACTCCTTTTCCTTGATAATCCATTGTTTATTATTGTTTCATGCAACTGTTACTAAATTATTTATTTTAATAATTTGATATATATTGATGTCAATTGTATTGTAATGACTTATGTTTGTATTCATACTCCTTGACTTAGCAGAAGTAAGTGTTCTGCTAGAAACTGTAAAACTTAATTATTTTTCTGTGACAATGTTTCTATTTAAACATAATGCAGTTGTTTTATACAAATTGTTCTGCATGAAATATGAAATAATGTGTGCTGGTTCATGTTAGGGCAAATTTAGTAATTGTAGTTAAAAGATGGAGTGCAGTACCTAGGAACGGAAAGGTGGCCAGAGCAAGGTAAAATGGGGTTGGTTGGTGGGAGACGCTTCTGGAAAGGTGGTAAGAGGCATTTTTGGCAGAGTCGTAGTGCAGTGAGAGCCGTAGTTCAGTGGTAGCCGTGAGCAGTCGAGTATGAAGTACAGAAGCAGCCAACTACCAAATTAAGCGGAAATACTGGCTTTTGTGGTAAACGTGTTAGAGACTAAGAAGAAGCTGTGGAATTGGAGGCTAAATCAATTTGTTGCAAGTTTCCAATACCCTCGGCTGCAAGTACATAGTCTCCGAAGTATTATGGTTTTATCATGTTGGCTTGTTGTGCAGTACTAACTTCGCCACAAAGAGGAAATGAGTTCACACAGCCACACCAGCTACTGACATGTTTCTGGAAGCATATTGTGGTCACTAAATCACCTAATCAGCCACCTACAGTACAACAAGTAATGTATCTTTAGTTTTGTATTCATGCATGAACATGCAGTTTGTTTAAAGTTGCACAATAGATTGATCAATCAGAAAACATTGTACCAAACCGTGATTTTCCCATGTCATACTACCAAGTAGGTTCCTTTCCTGGTGATGCAAATTCCGAGAATAAATATTATTGTTTGCAAGAACATTTAATGCAGAGTGTGTGTGTGTTTTAAGCAGAACAGTACTAGTATTAAATATTATCAGTAAAGTAACCAAGAACCAATTATTTGAATAGTGTGACAAAATTAACTGAAAGTTTAATATTACTATTTTGTTGCAAGTTAGATTTTCTAAAGTTTTAGTCAGCAAACAAATCTAATTGCATTATCAAAAGTGTAGCTAGCATCAGGTCTTTCATGAGATTTCAAGAATCAATAGTTGTCTATAAAATCCAGAATCAAACTAGTTGTCAAATATCTTTTAGAAATACCAAACCATGGAAAAGTACTGTTCTCCGTTTAACAAAGAAACTGCAAGGTAAGGTAAAGTAATGAAAGTGCAGTTAATTTCAATATTATTCTTGAACCCACTTCTTAAAACAATCATAAGATTACCAAATATTCAAAGTGTCAGATTTTCTATTGGCGTTTGTATGTCAGTTTGTTTTTGTATTAGATTTGAACATACTGTAGAAGTGTTGAACAGGGCAGCACATTAGCTTGTTTGTTTTATTAACTGGTGACATTCATATAGGTCTATCTTGATAATGATTCCAAATTTAAACAGATTACTGACTGCGGGCCCGGTGGTCTTGGGGTAAAGCGCTTGACTGGAAATTGAAGGGTAGCAGGTTCGTATCCCCTCGGGCCTCGGATGTTTTCAGTCTGCACTTTAACCCATCCTTCACCTGTCAACGATGTGAGGAGTCGCCAGAAACGACACGTGGTTCGGATTCCACATTAAGCTGTAGGTCCCCTTTCCGCGGTTGGATAACTGGGGTAGGCTAGGGACACGCAAGTCGCTGAAGTGGCGTCCAATTGAAAGACTTGCACCAGACCAACGAGGCACACGAAATTATTTTTACTGCACCACAGTGTTACATACATTAGTAATTGTTCAAGTTTTACTGCTATAAATGTTTCCTTTCTTTTTGCCTTGAAGTTTTTCAAAAGCTATGATAACTAATTAGGTCTAAATTCACTTGATCTGAAATTCCATTTTTGTTAACAATTTATTTATTTTCCTAAACAAGGGTGGCGACCATTTTGTTAAATATTACAGTTCACTTAATTTGCAGTTTATACTGAACCTAACAGCATTATTTGAAAGGCATTACCTCTCGAAATGAAAAAATCTTTAGAGACAAAGTTGAAAAACGATTCCTTGTCTGTTAGACACAAAAAATGTTATAAACTGAAATACTGGCACAGGTGTCTTAACATAACAGTGGTGTTTCAAAGTGCATGACACTCACATAACTTGGTGTTGCATAAGTGTGAGTGTACTGTAAGGAATACCACTGAGGAGTTACAGTACTACAACATTAATCTATACTAATAATAAATCTGTAAATGTAGGCCTGTCACTGTTCACTTCAATCTTCAAAACTAGTGGATCAATCTCTATTTGGTTTTCACAGGAAACATGGGAAACATTTGGGTCAATGTATAGGCATAATTTCTTTGGAATTGGATCAGGAGAAAACAAAGAATATGTAATTTTAAGTGTTTACAGAAACTTTCATGTCTGTTTGTTCAACTATTAAAACCTCTTATCTACAAAACTACATCACAAATTTGCATGGGGTTTTCACAGGTAACTTCAGTGTAACTCTGGACAACATAAAGACTTTGTTTATTAAAAATTGGATCACAGAAAAAGAGAATATTGTAATTTGAAATTCTTTATCTATGACTGTCATGTCTTGTCTGTCTCTTTGAACATGTATATCTCCAAAACTACTGGACGAATTTTCCTGGGGTTTTAACACATAACTTTAGAACATTGTGCGGTAACATAGGGGCTTCAATAATTAAAATCATATCAGAGAGAATAAAGATATCATAATTCAATCATTTGCTTAAAAGCCATTGTGTATGTCTACTTGTTGAGGATTATCTCCAAAAGTACTACACAAACTTTCATGGGTTTCCACAGGTAAATGGACAATAGTTTGTAGAGTAACATATGCTTAATGTCATAAAAATTGGATCATGTGTATAATATGCTTATAAGTATGGTGTGGAACAACAAATCACCAAGAGTACTATACGAACTTTCATGGGGTTTCATAAGTCAACAGAGAGGATCTTGGGGCAACATATAAGCTTCATTTCATCAAAATTGGATTAGGGGAAGAAAAGATATCGTACTTTGTAGTTTCTGGTGTATTCTATGCTTGAATTGCAGCACTATGACCATCACAGTGATCGCATTATCATTGTCAGGATAGATACGAAGCCAACACCGACAACAGTAGTACAGGTTTATATGCCAACTAGCTCTGCCGATGATGAGGAAATCGAAGAAATGTATGAGGAGCTAAAGGAAATTTTTCAGTCATTTAAGGGAGAGGAAAACTTAATTGTTATGGGAGACTGGAATTCGGTAGTAGGACAAGGAAGGGAAGGGAAGATAGTAGGTGAATATGGTCTGGGCAAAAGGAATGAAAGAGGAAGCCGCCTGGTAGAATTTCGCATAGAACATAATTTAGTTATAACAAACACTTGGTTTAAGAATCACAAAAGAAGGTTGTATACATGGAAGAGACCAGGAGACACCGGGAGATACCAGATAGGTGTTATAATGGTAAGACATAGATTTCGGAACCAGGTTTTAAACTGTAAGACATACCCAGGGGCAGATATAAACTCCAACCATAACTTATTGGTCATGAAGTGTAGGCTGAAACTTAAAAAAAAAATACTTACATTTGGATCTTTCAAGTACGCTGCTTTTGGATGTGGTATATCAGAAATAATATACGGACCAGACCACCTATGAAAGAATTTACTAGTTTGTTTCTTTACACCTGAACTTAGTTCGAAATTTCTAACCCATACTAAGTCATTTATCTTATAGGTAGGTACTACAGTGTTTTTGTTCAAACAATTAAGTCTCTCTTGGGCTGCTTTATGTACAGCGGTTTTCACTTTCTCATGAATTAAAGTTGGTTCCTGTTTATCTCTAGGAGGCCATGCATAAATAGCGTAACAAAGGTTCTCCTCTAAACTTTCTGTTTAAAATTTCTACGGGAGTTAAGCCCATAGACATATGTGGAAGCTCATTAATAATAGTTTGAAATTCTGGAATTAATGTAGCCCAAGTTCTACACAGTCTAGAGAGTTACTTCATAATTCTCTCCGACAGATTGGATCGTGGACGATATTTGGAAATTGCCACGTGCTTAATATTATTCCAAGCTAAAAAATCAACAACTCTAGCACTACTACATTGTGGACCATTATTCGTACTTTGTACTTTCTATTTGGCACTCAATCTGTTTAAATCACATTCCCACAGACATGATTTTCATCTTACACCTCTGATCGAGCAATGAAATACTGCAACCTTTCAACCACATCTGCCATCACAATTAAATTGTCTGCATATGCAAGACTGCTTCTTCTGTTTTCAGATATTTTAATGCTACCCTACCAGTCAATTGTTTTCAACATATGATCCATAAATAGTAAGAACAACAGTGGTGACAGGTAACAACTTTGTCTTACCCCAAAAACTACCCTGAATCATGCACTCAATTTACCGCCAACTCTAAATGCTGCCTAACAGTCTACATAAATACCTTTAATTGTCTGCAGAAGTTTGTCTTCTATTCCATAACCTTATAGAACTGACAATAGCTTCCTCCTAAGAACACAGTCATAAGCCTTTTCTAGATTTATAAAATATAGATACAATTCCCTCTTCCACTCATAGCACTTCTCCGTTCTCCATTTGACATGTTCCACATCCACAATGATCTCTTCAACATGGATCTATGGAACAAACAATTAATCTAATCTACCATAAGCTATAGACCTGTCCCTGACAACCTCTAAGTGACCTACACCCACACTGATTGTCATCCAACTTGTCTTCAGGTATTACTCGCAATCTCTTTTCAACAATACGGGAGAATATTTTGCCCACAATGCAAATTAAAGAGATACTTCTGTAGTAGTTACAATCCATTTTGCTTCCATGATTGAAAATTGGTGTGATTACTGCTTTTGTCCAGTCACACAGAACCTGCCCAAACTCCCACGTCATTTCAATTATCCCGTGTAACCATTTGAGATCTGTCATTTCACTGTATTTAATGAGTTCCAACTAAATATCAACTATCCAGCCACTTTACTGCACTGCAATCTATTGACCACTCAATCCACTTCCACAAATGTGATCCTATCCCATTCTACCTCAAAATCTGGCAAATTGTTGACCATATCACATAGATTGAGCAGCTCTTCAAAATATTCCCTCCATCTGCCCAAGGCATCCACAGAGTTTACTAGCAGCTTTCCTGACCTGTCCAGAACACTGGTTACTTTCTTCTTCCCTTCCTAAGACTGCTAATTATGCTCCAGGATGTTTTTCCTGCAGTTTGACCCAAAGTTTCTAACTTACTTCCAAAGTCTTTCCATGATTTCTGCTTAGATTCTGCGATTATCTGTTTGGCTTTGTTTCTTTCTTCAACATAACTTTGTCTCTCTGCCAGATTTCTGGTATGGAGCCATTTTTGAAACACCTTCTTTTTCTTTTTACAGGTTCCCTTGACTGTGTCATTCCATCAAGCTGTCTGCTTCTTCCTGCCTTTACATTCTACTGTTCCAAGACATTCTCTAGTCACTTCTAGTAGTGTGCCTGTGCACCTTGTCCATTACTCTTCCAGTGACTATAATGACTACCTTCAGCTGACTGGTACCTTTCTAAGATCATTGTTATATATTTGTGCCTGATTTCCTTGTCCTGAAGCTTCTCCACTGTTGTTGTGGTCTTCAGTCTGGAGACTGGTTTGATGCAGCTCTCCACCCTACACTATCCTGAGCAAGCCTCTTCATCTCCTCATAAGAACGGCAATCTACATCCCTTTGAATCTGCTTACTGTCTTCATCTCTTGGTCTCCCTCTACGGTTTTTACACCAAACACTTCCCTCCAATGCTAAATTCACGATTCCTTTATGTCTAAGAATGTGTCCTAATAATCGGTCCCTTCTTTCAGTCAAGGTATGCCAGAAATTCCTTTCTGCCCAATTCTGTTCAGTACCTCATTACTCAAGTGATCAACCCACCTAATCTTCAGCATTCCTTTGTAGCACCACATTTCAAAAGCCTCTATCTTCTTCCTATCGTCCAAGTTTCACTCCCATACAAGGCAACACTCAACACAGATGCCTTCAGAAAGGACTTCCTTACACGTAAATTAATTTTTGATGTTAACAAATTTCTCTTTTTCAAAAACACTTTTCTTCCCAATGCCATTCTGCATTTTATATCCCCTGTACTACAGCCGTCATGTGTTATTTTACTGCCCAAGTGCAAGAATCATGTACCACCTTTATTGTTTCGTTACCTAATCTAATTTCTTCAGCATCGCCTGATTTTCTTAGACTGCACTCCATTACCCTTGTTTTGCTCTTGTTAATGTTCATCTTATACACACCTTTCAAGACACTGTCCATTCCGTTTAACTGCTCTTCCAGGTCCTTTGCTGACAGAATTACAATGTCATCGACAAAACACAATGTTTTTATTTCTTCACCCTGTACTTTAATTCCTTCTCCAAATTTCTCCTTGCTTTCTTTATAGCTTGCTCAATGTACAAATTGAACAACATTGGATAAAGGCTACAACCCTGCCTTATTCCTTTCTCAACCTCTGCATCCCTTTCATGCCCTTCAACTGTGATAACTGCTGTCTGGCTTTTGTACAAGTTGTAAAAAACCTTCCATTCCCTATATTTTACTCCTGCTTGCTCCACTCTTATCCTTCTACAATTTTGGTCTCACAAAATAATGATCAGTATCGTCAACGAACTCTCTGAAAACACGTGTGTCCTTAACTACTTTCCTGAAATCCTGAACTGATATTATAAAGTCAAAGACAGATCTGGTTCCCCTGCCTTCCCAAGTATACTGGTGAATGTTCTTATGCTTAAAAAAGGAGTTTGTGATAACTAAGCCCACATTGGCACATAAATCCAAGCATTGCATTCCATTTCTATTAGCCTACATATTCTCTCCAGAGTTACCCATAACCTTTTCATACCCTTCTGTTTGATTTCCTATTCTGGGATTGAAGTCACCCATGAGCAAAACACTGTACTTGTCCTCAACTCCAACAACTACATAACTGAGTGTGTCATAAAATCTGTCATTTCATCTTGGTATGACCCTTTACAGGGTGAATACATGGCACAATCCTGATTTTCTTGCTGAAAATGGACAAATCTATCCACATCAGTCATTCATTAAAATATCTTATTGCATTATGCTGGGTTCGATTACTTTCTGGATGTAAATCACTACACTCCCTGTGCTCTTCCTCCTTTGTCTCCTGACAGGTAGACCTTCTATCCTCCCACTTCATCCCATTTCTCTCCCCTTAACCTAATGTTATAACAGGTAAAACATCTAACCCATTCTTACTTGCAACCTCTGCCAGTTCCTCCTCCTTTCCATTGTAGTCACCATTGATATTACTAGCTCCCCATCTCATTTCAGATTGTTTGTCAAGTTGTATCTGAAGAGACCCTGGTCTGTCAATTAGAGGTGCAACTTCGTCACCACCAAAGGTCCGAGGCACTTTGCTCCAATTATTGCCAGCATAATACTGAAGTACCTGGAGAGCAAGCTGCTAGCCTTACTTGCCCAGGGTCCCATAGGGTTTTACCCCTAACAATTGAGGGACTGACAGTGGTTTTTGCTTGTCTTTGCCACCTGAGCACAAAGCTGGACATGACTCTCAATGTGTCTGAGATGCCCAACCTTATGCCAAAGTAACTGGTACCCCAGCTTTCAGGACCACTCATACATTGCCTGTGGTTTATGGACTAGAACATAACTACAGGAATCCACACCATGAAACATGTTTTACATAAAACATTGTTTGGACTAGCGCTGGGTCTTTTCTCTTGAAGAAGACGCGGCCATGTTGAGATACTTTAATCTGGAGTTGTCCTAGAAGTCACTGTTTGTGATCGCTCATGTGTATTGGTTTAAAAGTAATTTGTGACTGTTCAAATATGTTTAATAAATGAGTAATGAAATATAAAGGAATATTTGACTCATCATATAATTCATTTAACACTTGAAACTGATATTAATAGATTTGCTGAAAAACTGCAACAACACAGCGTTCTACAGAGAAATCTTCACAACTGAGGTACCCGATGAAATGCTTAGTTGGCTAGCAAGAGGTGGTGGCATTACATGTGGTGCCATACCTAAGATGTTACAGTGCATCCATTGATGACTTCTATTTTTCAGGCAAAGTAAATAGCATTACCTGAAATTTGAACATAAATTGTTTGTGTAAAATTGAATTCTTGGAAGATCAAGTACTAAGATGAGTTACTGAAATTCAGGATACAATAAAATTCAAAATGGGGGACATGTTAAATGGACAAGATGGATCTTGACGAACTGAAGAACCCCACACCAACATCACCACATCCCTGCATCAAGTTAAGTACTTTTCTGTTTTTTCAGTGACCAGTGTAGTGGCAAACTGTTTAGTGTAGGCTTTTTATGTATACTGTGTAGAGGAATCTGAAATAGGTGTGTAAACTTAACTATGGAAATAGACAAAAATGGTAAGGAAGTAAAGACAGAGGGAGATTACTTCTGACTTTGATAGTGGTTTAGGGTGTCTGGTTTTACAAGCTATGCACCAATGTCCTGAACAGAAGATTCAGTTCCTCAGGATTTTTCTCAACAGTGCAGATAGTAAAATGGCAGCAAATATTAAAGCAAGTGACAGACCTGTGATTACAAAAGATGGAGCAGTTAAGCTTAAAAATTGATTCACAAACAACTGCCACTGCAGATTTAAACCAGAACATTAGTCAGACTAACACTGAAATTTCAAATACAACAGTGGAATTAAATCAGAACCTTAGTCAGACTAACACTGCAATCTCAAACAAGAAAGGTGAACCAAATCACGGCACAACTAAATGTGCAAACCATTCGAGTTCTGCCATTTCAAAGTTAAAATGTAAAATATCTATCAGTGTCTGAATTTAATCAGTGTATTCTACAGTTAGACACAATGGTTAGTGCTTAACTTGAAGAAGTGAAAGGTGATGTGACAGTGGATTTTGCACAAATTTCACAGGTAAATGACTGTGTTAAGAAAGTAGAAGGCAGTGTTAGTATAATGAATTAGCAGATCCAGGATACTAAATCAGTACTTCAGAAAATATCCGGGATGTTGAGAAGAAATGTAGTAGCAACCTTCGATATCATGTGAAGGAACAGAGTACCGTATATTTCCACAGATAAGACAGTGGCTGAATCAATAAAAAATAAATAAATAAATAAAATAAAATAAAAAAAGAGGCGCC
Source organism: Locusta migratoria (assembly GCA_026315105.1). Lineage (NCBI taxonomy): Eukaryota > Metazoa > Arthropoda > Insecta > Orthoptera > Acrididae > Locusta > Locusta migratoria. The sequence continues at coordinate 728,794,146 of CM048744.1, read as the reverse complement.
AAAATCTGAGGACGTCTTATACAACAGTACAAAAAATCAGACTAAAATTTATATTGTGAGGAAAGATTCACAATAACAAGAGTTTGCATAATCTTATAAAAAATATTCGCTTTACAACCTTTATTAATTTACTGAGCAGACAATGGAACATACAATAACCTATATGCCATAAAACAGGAATAGAATTACAGTAGAACCTCATTTTTACGCTTTTCAAGGAACTTCAGTAAAATGGTGTAAAATGCAGGAAAATGTAAAATGCTTACTGGATCAGCCTTGCATTTTCGTAGTTTATTTCTTATAAACGTATATAATAGGCATCTAAATACTCGCCAGGAAGTTTATTACACAATAAAAGTTATCAAACTTCTTACTATAGCACAGAGCAGAACTGATAATTTTATGGGAAGTAGAAATTTTTTACATAATTTCATTCATTATAATCGAGGATGCCTGAACCACTTTGATTGATATCGTTCGGACACCGCTACCAGGCTATGTAACACATCTTCAAAATTACTGCCTTTTACTGGCATTAATTATTGACGTAGTAAAACACCTAAAGATTCGTTCTTTTTGTATTTTTCGATGTTTCACACAACACTATTAGAGAATTTATTCACGTTCTTGAATGCAAACATATGCATAGGTATTTTTGTGACATTTGCATAGGGTCGGCATCTCACACTATTATCGCTTTTTTTAAAATTGTGGGTATCATGATATCCAACTTTGACAGATAACGTTCTTTATGAATCAGAAATATGTATCACAAAACAATGCAACTCTTTATTCTCACATAAACAAAGCAACTGATTCTGATTGTTTGAGTACATGCCAGCCGCACTGACAAAGAAGCTAGTGAAAACAGGAACTACACTGCCACAAATTGGCATTATTCTCACATCAACAAATCGTTCTGTTTGTCTGAGTACACACCAGGCGCTCTGACAAAGAAGCAGGTGCAAAGAGGAACTACATCGTCACAAATCGGCACATCGTAAATCAACTAGCTGCGTACTGCAGACAACAATACGCGAAATATACATTTGAATAAATGCAAAGTGTCAAGAAACTGGACTGCGAATAATTTTTAAGCATTATACTTTAAGGGGAAAGCCATGCTAGCATCAATTTATAATGATTACGTCATTTTTTCTTTACAAACATGCTTTCAAAAAGTGTAAAATGCAGGATAAGTGTAAATATGTTAACGCAAAAACGAGGGCAAATTAACATTGTGAACATAGGAAATTTGACGGAACCGACAAAAAATTGTGTAAATGGCAGGAAAACGTAAAAACCGGGAACTTAAAAACGAGGTTTTACTGTAATTATTTACAATGCAGCTTGATTTTACAATGCTGCTTGTCAAAAAGAATTTCTCAGTCACACTGAAGCGATTAGAATATATTTATGTACAGGGCAGTGAAATGATTAAAATATTTTGGAGCTATACGCAACAATTGTGGTTTCCTTCGAAATCTTCTGTTCTCGGGCAATTTTGTGTGTTTTCACCTGCATAATAAAAGGAAAGAGAGTTTACTATTATGTACATAAATGCAGTAAAAGAAGAGAAAGATATTAAAGAGATATGCAATGACATCAGATGGATAGAGAATTATGATGAAAACTGGAGGTCAGTTAAGAGTGTATTAGTTAAATTAAAAGAGGACAAAGTAGGTAAGTACTATAAGGCATTTAAAGGTATACTCTTCACAAGGATGAGTGAGGAAAAGACATGTGGAAATTGTGCTGGCCAAAAGATCACACTGATAAGCTAGTAAAACTACACACATGAAAGTTATGGACACTTTGGTGCACAAAAATTTTTGCAAAAAATCCAATAAAATATGTACTTTTATAATATGTCCACACGTGTAAAGAAAATAATTTCAAAATGTGATAAATCTCAATGAGTCATGGTGAGTAATTGAACAGTCAAAGCTAAATGCAGATTATTGGACCAGATAACCATTAAACTTGGTAGTAACACATTTATACGGTCCATTACCAAGTGCAAATGATGGATATAATTACATCATAAAATTTGTTGATCTATTTTCTAAGTACATCAGTCTGTATCCTTTACCACAAGGAGGACTGTATGCAGGATACTACTTATAAGGACCACTGGGGCCAAATTGGCCCCATGCAGTTTTATTGCTTATGTGGCAAGATGTGAAAGATAATGCAATGTAACAATCACATATATGTTTACTGAATTTATTTACATGACTGTGCAATACATTAATGACACTTAATTAAACTGCACATCTTTTAATTAACTTTTGCTAACATTTTAATTTGAAAACTTTTTATCTACTACAACTCAAATTTTAGAACTGTTTTCTACACAAATGCCCAAATAGTACAAAGGATTTCACATACATTCACTATCAATAAAATAAGTTCTTTAAATGTGTATCCCATGAACAATAGATTTTAGACATACAAAGCTCACTGCTGTTCATTGCTAACACTTGTCACACCACACTCGTCTTCTCTTCTCACATTTCCCACATACAGCTTTCTTTCTTACAACCTAAACAAACATTAGCAGTGTGATTTCCTTTATATGAGGTAAGAATTTTACACTCTCTTTGTTGCCCTCTGTGGCAATCTTTATTGTCTGCATTATTTTGTTCTGTCTTTTTACTTCTTGCTGTTACATATGGCACTCGAAGCTCTTCATACAATTCCAAAATATACTTCTGTTTACTAAGTCACTCACCAGTAACTTCTTTATACAACACCAATAAATTTATGGCAGCAAAATCAAGAATATTGTAAAATACATGCACTGGCCAACATCTTGTCCTGGCCTTTTTGGAGTACATTGTTCTCATTTCATCCGCAATGTCAACTGCAAATTTTGTTTAATTATAAAATTGTACTGTTTCAGGAGTTTTCTTCTGACTTTCAGACACAGATACATGAGACTGAATTGAATTCAATAATGAAACATTTTTGTTTTCCCTTGGTAGGGTTGTGTCATCATCATTTTTATACAAAACAGTCAAGTGGAGTGGATGTTTTTAAGTCTTTGCTGTAGGAGGCAACATCCTTCGATTACAGTTCAGCTTACCTACTAAAGTTATGGATGCTGCCCTCAAACACTTTGCAAGGTTTAGCCAAGTACGGTAGTTATCAGTAGTGATAACTACAGACATTGCCGAGGAGGGGTAGCTTGCGTGCCTTAATGGTGCAGATAGCTGTACCGTAGGCGCAACCACAGTGGAGGGGTATCTGTGATTGAGATACCTGAAATACTACATTTAATCGCCTGTAATATTTCAGCCATCTTAATCGCAGAATTATCTTCACCCATTTATGTTTAAGCCTCATTATAGAATCATTAGTTAAAGTATTGGTGCAACACTATTGAAATAAGGCAGTCATACAAACATACTAGAATCTGACATCAGAATTACATGTCAAAAGTAGTATGGACAAAATACTACAAGAAAACTGTAATGAGACTAGGTTGCAAATGAGGTGAAACAGTATTAGAAAAAAATCATTAGGAGCAATCAGTTGTTGAGAGCATACTCACTGACATGAAGATACCATTACCTACTTCAGTAAAAAATTGCACTTTTTAGAAATAGAACAAATAATGAATTTAAATTTTAACTTGATCAAAAGACTTACGGAAAGAACAGTAACAGACTATTTGGAACTGCTGCCAAACAATAGTGAAATCAATTGCAATATTGTGTCAAGTTATTTACTGCAAATAATCACCTTGTAAATAAAAACAAGGCAGTGACAACACACTTCCTGCTTAGCTGTAATCTACATATAAATGTTACTCCATTTACATCTCCACTGGCCCTTAGATAACCAAACACAAACTTTTAGGCACAGTATTGATGTGAGTGAACACCTGTTATGGAAAGCATGTGTGGAACATATTTGTAAAAAATTCAGCATAAACTTGTATTTAGTTAAACATGTCTCAATCTCCTCAGACTATAAAACCTTAAAGCAAATATATTTCACATTGATACTTCTGCATATTCGGTATGGTATAGTATTGAGAGTGGGTGTGGAACACCAGCAGTCTATACAGACAGACAATTTACACAACAAAAATCAATAAGAGGGGTAACTAAGGTGACCAGACCACCATTTGATTTTAATATAACTACTTTAAATACCTTACAAAATAAACAGATGTTTTTATTGACAGATAAATACTGTAATTCAACAGATGATTTCAAATTGTAAGTCTTCTTGTATGTAGCTGTAAGTTTGTGTTTGTTTTCTCTCTCTCTTTATTTATTTATTTATTTTTTTTTTTTTTAAGTACAAAAACAAGTAATCCTGCTGTCTGCCCATAGCATTAGACTAAGGTAGGGAAGGAAGTAAGGAATCATGAACGGTGGGCTGTCACAGTTCACAAAGAGATAAGGGTGAACTATTAACTTTGTTAGAGTTGTGGTTGCAATGATGCTTAGGCCCCATTTACACGGGGATATGCAAATTGCTTCTCCAGCTACCTGACGACTAGGAGATTAGGAAACCGTACGACTCGAGTAGCCTATCCCATTCAAAAAGGCACGACTCTAGTCTCCCATACAGCCGAGTCGCTTACGGTGTGAAAGAAAATTAAATCAGTTTTATTGCCTGAGCATGACGTAAGCACACTTTTTTTTTACTCTGCAGCCTATAGTACAATATCTAGTAACTCTAGCAGTGATGGCAATATTATAATAGTTTTATTATTACCACCAGTATATCCAGACAGGCCTGAAATTTCTGCCTGACATTTTTTTAATAGCCAGCTCAATATTTGTAATACCGGTATTTAAAACGAAAAATGTGAGACACATGCATTATATAACTCAGATACGAATAGTTTACCAAAGTCACTTATGATTTTGCTGCACTACATATGCTATGAACTGTCATATGATTTCTCTAAGCAACCTCTACTTCCTACTATTGCCTATTCCATGTACCCCCCCCCCCCCCATTTTTTTCATTTTCAATTGTACAATTATTGTCGTAGTTATTTAAAATTCACAAGCACAATTTTTTAGGTCTAGGCTATGTGCATTGGTGTTACGAATTTGTATGAATATAGGAGAAATTATATTATACTTTTTAATTGGTTTTAAAAACAGGTTTCATTTTTTCATATTTAAAGAAGTATTTTCTGTTTTTTTTTTATGTAGTGCACGTAAAAATTTTAAACTGATTCCAGACATTCTGACGTGATTAACTTACAGCAAACATGTGATAACTTTCATGTTAATTTCAGTTTTCATCTGTGAGTCAATGAATATATAGCCTTCTCCTATGTATATCTTGCGAAAGGACCATGAAGGTAAAAACTCACATGGAGTTTAGCATCAATTGTTCTTACCACAAAACAGTAGTGACAGGAATAGGCAAAGAAAGAATTAGGCCGTGTTCACACTGCCGGCCGGGCCAGGCCGAGCCGACAGATTAAACACATTGTTTTCAATGGCACTGTTCACACTGCCAGCCGGGCCGAGATGAATCTGCTGCAGCAGGCGCACGCCAAGCCAAGGACATTTGAAATGTTTTAATATTTCCAGCATGAGGCAGCACCGGCGGTAGCCAATTGGGCTATGGTATTGCATCTGCAGCACAAGTATCTCACGTCTCCAATACAAATCTCTCAGCAAATTATTATTAGGAAAAATTCCTAACAGGAAAAATATACGTAAAAAATAGATGGAGTACACTTACCAGGCGAAGGGGAACAGGCAGTAATAGCAACAAATAAACACACAGACACACACACACACAAAAATGCTAGCTTTCGCAGCCTAGCTGCTTCATCAGGCAGAAGGGAGGAGAGGGAAAAGGAAATGATGAGGGTTTTAAGGAAGGGGGTAAGGAGCCATTCCAATCCCGGGACAGGAAAGACTTACCTTGGGGGAAAAAATGGAAGGTAAATAAATGCACATACACCCACACATTTACACAGACACAAGTACACTTAGGCAGACATACTGTAGAACTGTAGAAAGCAAAGAAGTTAGACAGAGATGCCACATGAGGCAGAGACTCTGTCCAGAGAACCAAGGTAAAGATGTTAAGATGGTGGGTGGGAATTCGAATTTAGCGGAGGTTGAGACCAGGTGGGCAACGGGAAGAGAGAATATGCTGAAGGGCTAGTTCCCATCTCCGGAGTTCTGAAGGATTGGTGTCAGTGGGAAGTATCCAGATAACCCGGACGGTGTAGCACTGTGCCAAGATGTGCTGGCCATGCACCAAGGCATGTTTAGCCACAGGGTAATCCTCGTTACCAACAAACACTGTCTGCCTGTGTCCATTCATGCGAATGGACAGTTTGTTGCTGGTCATTCCCACATAGAACGCTTCACAGTGCAGGCATGTCAGTTGGTAGATCACGTGGGTACTATCGCAAGTGGCTCTGCCTTTGATCGTGTACACCTTCCGGGTTACGGGACTGGAGTAAGTGGTGGTGGAAGGGTGCATAGGGCAGGTTTTACAATGGGGGCGGTTACAAGGGTAGGAGCCAGAAGGTAGGGAAGGTGGTTTGGGGATTTCATAGGGGTGGACTAGGAGGTTACGGAGGTTAGGTGGGCGGCGGAAAGACACTCTCGGTGGAGTAGGAAGGATGTCATGAAGGATGGATCTCATTTCGGGGCAGGATTTTAGGAAGTCGTATCCTTGCTGGAGAGCCACATACAGAGTCCGCTCCAGTCCCGGAAAGTATCCGGTGACAAGAGGGGCACTTCTGGGGTTTTGTTGAAGGTTCTTAAATTGGGGGGATGAGGAAGTGGCTCTGGCAATTTGCTTCTGTACCAGGCCAGGAGGATAGCTGCGGGATGTGAAGGCTGTTATCAGGTTATTGGTGTATTGGTTCAGGGATTCAGGACTGGAGCAGACTCGTTTGCCACGAAGACCTAAGCTGTAGGGAAGGGAACGTTTGATGTGGAAAGGATGGCAGCTGTCATAATGCAGGTACTGTTGTATATTGGTAGGTTTGATGTGGACAGATGTGTGTAGTTGGCCGTTGGATAGATGGAGGTCGACATCGAGGAAAGTTGCATGGGATTTGGAATAGGACCAGGTGAATTTGATGGGACCAAAGGAGTTGAGGTTGGAGAGGAAATTCTGGAGTTCTTCTTCACTGTGAGTCCAGATCATGAAGATGTCGTCAATGAATCTATACCAAACTTTGGGTTGACAGGCTTGGGTGTCCAGGAAGGCTTCCTCTAAGCGTCCCATAAATAAGTTCACGTACGAGGGGGCCATCCTGGTCCCCATGGTTGTTCCCTTTAGTTGTTGGTATGTCCGGCCCTCAAAAGTGAAGAAGTTGTGGGTTAGGATTCATTTTTTAAAAATTTATATATATATATATATATATATATATATATATATATATATATATATATATATATATATATATATATATATATTTTTTTTATTCGTTCATTGCAACCTGTTACATAGCCCATATTTCTCACTTTTCCTTCATCCATATATTATGCCTTCCTTACAACATCCCTACAACAACCCCATCTAGTTTTATTTACATTCCCTCCGTAAACATGCTTTTTCCCTAGTCAGATTACGCTCCCACATTCTTTTTATGCAGGCTTGTCTGACATTTGGAAACACTCCCAAGGGCCTCACACTGAAATTTCCCATCTCTGGCTGTAATCCATCCTTTCATCCCGCCCTATACCAATTCCAAACTGAACAATCCATATCCCTCACCCGCCTAATCCTTAACCTACACATCAACTCCGCCAATGAACACACCAGTCAACTCCTATCCCTAATCAAAATCCTTAACCTTTCCTCTCCTACATCTACACCTGCAGTTCAGAATATCCTCCTTCAGGCCAACCACAAATTAGAACAGCATGCCACCCAGCACCTCAAAAAACTATCCAATCTCCTGGTCACCCACCTCCGGAAAGGCAATACTCTCTCCCTCAACAACCTCTCCAGTAAACCTCAACCTCCTCTGATTGCACACAAACCCAGTCTCTCCCATCTACTCAATCTCCCACTCCCAACTCCTCTCCCTCCCAAACTTCAAAATTCAAATCCACACAATCCGGAACCACAACATCCCAATTCAGTGGTCAACCTCTCCTCTAAACCTCTCTCCCAATCTGAAACCTCTGTCCTATCCAAAGGGCTAACCTTTAGCCCTACTCCCAAATTCAACCAAACAGCCCTTGTGAAAGATTTACTATCCTATACTCGCAGTCTTTGCTGGAGATATCACTTTGCCACGAAGAAAAATAATCCTCTTCCCAATGCTCCAGCTCCCCAAGACATCATTCAAATCGAACCCTGCCTAGAACAGTTCCGTCCTCCGTCACAGCGAGACCTACCTGCTCTTCCTCAAAATCACCCTCTTCAAACCTTCCAGGAATTCCTTACCTCCAACCTTGCCTCCCAGTCCTTCCAGAGAAACCTTAATCCTACTCCCAACATTACCGCAGCTGAATCCCGAGCTATCCGTGATCTGAAGGCTGACCATTCCATTGTCATTCTCCCTGCCGACAAGGGCTCCACGACAGTGGTACTTGATCGGCGGGAGTATGTGGCAGAGGGAGTGCGTCAGCTTTCAGATAATACCACATATAAAGTTTTTCAAGGCGATCCCATTCCTGATGTCCAGGCAGAGCTTCAAGGAATCCTCAAAACCTTAGGCCCCCTACAAAACCTTTCACCTGACTCCATTAACCTCATGACTCCACCGACACCCCGCACCCCCACCTTCTACCTACTTCCCAAGATTCACAAACCCAATCATCCCGGCCGCCCCATTGTGGCCGGTTACCAAGCCCCAACAGAACGAATCTCTGCCTACATAGACCAACACCTTCAACCCATCATGTGCAGTCTCCCATCCTTCATCAAAGACACCAACCACTTCCTTGATCGCCTGAAATCCTTACCCAGCCTGTTACCTCCTGAAACCATCCTTGTAACCATCGATGCCACTTCCTTAAACACTAATATCCCACATGCCCAGGGCCTCGCTGCGATGGAATATTTCCTTTCACGCCGACCACCCACTTCCTTACCTAAAACCTCTTTCCTTAATACCCTAGCCAGCTTCATCCTAACCCACAACTTCTTCACTTTTGAGGGCCGGACATACCAACAACTAAAGGGAACAGCCATGGGGACCAGGATGGCCCCCTTGTACGCGAACTTATTTATGGGACGCTTAGAGGAAGCCTTCCTGGACACCCAAGCCTGTCAACCCAAAGTTTGGTATAGATTCATTGACGACATCTTCATGATCTGGACTCAAAGTGAAGAAGAACTCCAGAATTTCCTCTCCAACCTCAACTCCTTTGGTCCCATCAAATTCACCTGGTCCTATTCCAAATCCCATGCAACTTTCCTCGATGTTGACCTCCATCTCTCCAACGGCCAACTACACACATCTGTCCACATCAAACCTACCAATAAACAACAGTACCTGCATTATGACAGCTGCCATCCTTTCCACATCAAACGTTCCCTTCCCTACAGCTTAGGTCTTCGTGGCAAACGAGTCTGCTCCAGTCCTGAATCCCTGAACCAATACACCAATAACCTGATAACAGCCTTCACATCCCGCAGCTATCCTCCTGGCCTGGTACAGAATCAAATTGCCAGAGCCACTTCCTCATCCCCCCAATTTAAGAACCTTCAACAAAACCCCAGAAGTGCCCCTCTTGTCACCGGATACTTTCCGGGACTGGAGCGGACTCTGAATGTGGCTCTCCAGCAAGGATACGACTTCCTAAAATCCTGCCCCGAAATGAGATCCATCCTTCATGACATCCTACCTACTCCACCGAGAGTGTCTTTCCGCCGCCCACCTAACCTCCGTAACCTCCTAGTCCACCCCTATGAAATCCCCAAACCACCTTCCCTACCTTCTGGCTCCTACCCTTGTAACCGCCCCCATTGTAAAACCTGCCCTATGCACCCTTCCACCACCACTTACTCCAGTCCCGTAACCCGGAAGGTGTACACGATCAAAGGCAGAGCCACTTGCGATAGTACCCACGTGATCTACCAACTGACATGCCTGCACTGTGAAGCGTTCTATGTGGGAATGACCAGCAACAAACTGTCCATTCGCATGAATGGACACAGGCAGACAGTGTTTGTTGGTAACAAGGATCACCCTGTGGCTAAACATGCCTTGGTGCATGGCCAGCACATCTTGGCACAGTGCTACACCGTCCGGGTTATCTGGATACTTCCCACTGACACCAATCCTTCAGAACTCCGGAGATGGGAACTAGCCCTTCAGCATATTCTCTCTTCCCATTGCCCACCTGGTCTCAACCTCCGCTAAATTCGAATTCCCACCCACCATCTTAACATCTTTACCTTGGTTCTCTGGACAGAGTCTCTGCCTCATGTGGCATCTCTGTCTAACGTCTTTGCTTTCTACAGTTCTACAGTATGTCTGCCTAAGTGTACTTGTGTCTGTGTAAATGTGTGGGTGTGTGTGCATTTATTTACCCTCCATTTTTTCCCCCAAGGTAAGTCTTTCCTGTCCCGGGATTGGAATGGCTCCTTACCCCCTTCCTTAAAACCCTCATCATTTCCTTTTCCCTCTCCTCCCTTCTGCCTGATGAAGCAGCTAGGCTGCGAAAGCTAGCATTTTTGGGTGTGTGTGTGTCTGTGTGTTTATTTGTTGCTATTACTGCCTGTGTCCCTTCGCCTGGTAAGTGTACTCCATCTATTTTTTACGTATATATATATATATATATATATATATATATATATATATATATATATATATATATATATATATATATGAAACGATTATTAAGACGAAAAATTCCTAGCAGGAAAAATAAAATATAAAAAATAGACGAAGATTACTCACCAGGCGAAGGAGCACAGGTGTGACAGCATCACAAATAAATAAATGAATACACACACACACACACAATCGCAAGCTTTCGCAACCCAGTTGCGTCTTCAGGCAGTAGGGAAGGAGAGGGAAAAGGAAATGATGAGGGTTTTAAGGAAGGGGGTAAGGAGCCATTCCAATCCCGGGAGAGGAAAGACTTACCTTGGGGGAAAAAATGGAGGGTAAACAAATGCACACATGCCCACACATTCACACAGACACAAGTGTACTTGTGTCTGTGTGAATGTGTGGGCATGTGTGCATTTGTTTACCCTCCATTTTTTCCCCCAAGGTAAGTCTTTCCTCTCCCGGGATTGGAATGGCTCCTTACCCCCTTCCTTAAAACCCTCATCATTTCCTTTTCCCTCTCCTTCCCTACTGCCTGAAGACGCAACTGGGTTGCGAAAGCTTGCGATTGTGTGTGTGTGTGTGTGTATTCATTTATTTATTTGTGATGCTGTCACACCTGTGCTCCTTCGCCTGGTGAGTAATCTTCGTCTATTTTTTATATTTTATATATATATATATGTTAAGATATGTTCTGTTTATTTTTCTTGTATTACTATTAATTCCATAAAATAAATGGCTAAATAAAATTTGTAGCTGTTCTCATAAGAAAAAACTTTCCTATATGTCAGTCGAAATTCGTGGGATGAGTCCATTACCACTTACTTGTTTCTTATGTGCTTAAAATCCGATGAATCGCTACAGTGAGAGAACAATAGGAATAAAAAAAACAAAATCAATGAACTGTTAGCTAGCTCTATGGTCACCACGATGTTTTCTTTGATCTTCAGCTGACAGTGGGTGAAGGTACCTTGTTGCTGAGGACAAGCCCAGCAAGAATCAAAAAGCAAAACAATAAGAAATAAAGTGGCACACGCTTCTCATCTTTTACTGAACTGGCCTGTAGTGTCTGAGGCTAAACCAATTTATTTTCCCAGATCTACAAAATCGAAAATAAAAAAATGACTATAGATGACTTAGGCGTAGATATACCCATAAATTTCAGTATAATTTTGAGCTTCTTCCTTTTATTATTTCCAACCAGAAAGACAATAAGTATAATGTCAGAAAATGTTATTTCAGTACAACACCAAAGTTGCAGTTAACATTAATTTATTCTTGTCCTCTAGTTCCAAACACAATATCAGATGTATGCCTCTTACATTACAAAGTATGACCTCATGTAAAACCATAGCAGACCATTGTCAATTGTAATCGGTCGCCACCCCTCTTCCTTCTAATGCTAAGTTGACAATTCCTTGATATCTCAGAATGTGTCCCACCAACCTATCCCTCCTCTACGTTAGGATATGCCAGAAACTCCTTTTCCACCCAATTCTTTGAGCACGTCCTCATTAGTTATATTATCTACCCATCTAATCTTCATAATTTGTCTGTAACACAAGATTTCAAAAGCTTTTATCATCTTTATGTCTGAATTCCTTATCGTCCATGTTTCACATCCATACAATGCTACACTCCAGACAAATGCTTTCAGAAAGGAGTTCCTAACATTTAAACTAATATTGAATGTCAAGAAATTTCGCTTCTTCAGATACATTGTTCTTCGCATAACTATTCTGAATTTTATATCCCCTTTACTTCAGCCAACAGAAGTTATCTTGCTATTCAAATAACAAAACTCATCTACTACTTTTATTGTCTCATTACCTACTCTAGTTCCTTCAGCATCACCTGATTTTCTGACACTACATTCATTTACCTTTGTTTTATTCTTGTTAATGTTCATCTTATATTTCCATTCAAGACACTTTCCATTCCATGTAATTGTTCTTCCAGGTCCTTTCCGTCTCTGACAGAATTCCTATGTCATCAGTAAACCACAACATTTTTATTCCCTCTTCCTGGACTTTAAATCTGTCTCCAAAATTCTCCTTGCATTCCTTAACAGCTTGCTCAATGTACAAATTGAACAACATCAGAGAAAGGCTGTCTTACTCCTTTCCCAAGCACTACGCCCTCCCTTTCATGCCTTCAACTATAATAATTGCTGTCTGGTATTTGTACAAGTTGAATGTAACTCTTTGCTCCCTATATTTTACCCCAGCTACATACAGAATTTGAAATAGTGTATTCCAGTCAACATTGTCAAAAGCTTTCTCCAGATCCACAAAAATGCAGGTTTCCCTTTCCTTAACCCATCTTCTAAGGTAAGTCGTAATGTGAGTATTGCCTCATGTGTTCCTACATTTCTCCTAAATCCAAACTGAACTTTCCTAAGGCAGGATTCCACCAATTTTTCCATTCTTCTGTAAATAATTCATGTTAGTATTTCGCAAGCATGACTTATTAAATTGATAGTTCTGAAATTTTCACACAAGTGTGCACTTGCTTTCTTAGGACACTTTAATAAATCTTTAGTGCCCAATTGTCCCCATTTATGGCCAATGTACAGGTCTATTAATAACAGTTACTACAACCCAGTATGCACATTCCACGTGTCAATAATATAAATTTACACAGTTTGTGTGTGGAATACAAAAGGGCGAGGTGTACATTTTAGTGAGGCACAAATATTAATAATCAATTCATAATATCTGTAGATACACTTTCTACATTAATAACACTGAAGAATGTTTACATAGTTGTTCAAATTAGAGTTCAAAGTGATGTGGATTGTGCACGTGAGTAAACAAGAAACAAGACTCCCTACTGGTGTGGACTGTGCTTCCAATCAAAGATGAAACCAGACTCATTTACATGGCATGAAAGCAAGCTATTTATATCATTGGAACAAAGACACTGCATATAGTGTAGTATTGTTAATAGAGTCCATTAAATTAATTATAATGGAAAAGTAAACAATTTCATGCAACTGGCTATAGTAAAAGGTAGTGTAAACAATACTGAGTAAATAGATTAAAATCTTAGTTATAAAATTAATATTTCTTCACTTTCAAATATATTTAAATAGATCTTTAAACAATTACTTTGAAATTATCAGTAATTATACAGAAACTAATGAGGGCAAAACTTTCCTAAGAGTAATTGCAAAACATAATAATACCTACTTTAATATTAAGACAAAAGAATTTAATGAGTCTTATCAGAAATACTAATTATCATAATATGTGAATTATAACAATATGTCTCTTGCATGAGCTAATTAATATTTGATAATTAAGCAAACCTCTGGATGATAATAATTAAAAAAATCGGTCAGTAATGTTATAAAAAAGAATAACAAAAATTTTGGAAAAGAAAATGAGATGATAATAGACTAATTACATTCGTACCAATTACTATGAACACTGACATCGGGAGGTTTATCATTCTTATTAATCATGAAATTTTATCAATTACAAGTAAGGAGGTTGGTTATTGTACAATAATATGGGGAAAAAATTACATACAGTCGTAAATTCAAACACCTACTTCATGTTACATGAATGACAATTATTGTCACTACAATGTTAGTCTCTAACGTAGACCTTAAGCTACTAATTCTGCTGTGTATGTAGTGCTACATTTGTCAATTGTTTGATCAGACATGAGCCTATACATTAACTTCTGTTATATTATATTCTGGTACCATCATTTGTAAAATTTCTCATGTAATGTAACATAGATAGTAACCACCGCAATTGTTCATAAAATTGTTCTTCTAGACCTTAACATACTCATATTATAGTGGATGTAAGATTTGTATGTGTACTGTAACTTTCATGTTTTTACTTAATTAAACTGTGGAAAACTTTATATATCAGGTTTCAATATAGTTCTTTAGACTAATTACTAGACACTGAGCTGCCCTTTTTACAAAGTACATGGTCACAGAAATGATCAAGAACCTTAAATGCAACTGTGGTTGTTCTTTGACAATAATGATTTTTTTAAATAAATTTAACTAATTATAAATTACATAACAGATAAAATGACAATCTTGTAAAATTATACCAGTTAGTTGATTGTCACAAATCAAGCAATACCAATAGAAACGAGTTCACTTATAGTAGCTCACTCTAGTGGCATTCATAGGAACCTTTGTTGGTATTTGAGATGCCACTTATCAGTTTTATGGAGGTGCTCAACCAGACATGTGCATTATGGTGTTTCCTATTTTATGTATATTTTACTGTTTTAATTTTGAGCAGCCATCAATTTTATATCTAACTATCCACCAGCACAAGATTTTATATCTGACTATCAACCATATCACCTGTCTAATTTTATGTGGAGCACTTTAATACCGTAAGCAGTTTAGTGCCAATTGTAGAAGGTATGTAACCAGTTTTTTGGAAATTATCAGATTACTTTTTATTTGTTTGACTTCTACACAAATTGTCGTAATTATTGCATGTAACGACACTTCTTGTACATGTTTCCCACAGACCATAAGATGGCATCAGTGTGTGTAGAAACCAGTCATCTTAAATAAATAAAAGATAAAAATTCTGATATCTCTTTATATTAAGGATTCACATCATACGAGTTTTTATTCCACAGAAGGCCAGAAAACTTTGAAGTTAAAACACTGAACATCCCGCATGTACACCTATTACAGCACAAGAAAGAAAGGAAATAGACAAAGCAAGCATGACAAAACAAGCCAACACTAAGAAAGCTAGACATGACAATAGAATTAAAGCCTGCAAACTGAGAGTAGGAGAGCTATGTCTAATAAAGACACACAAGAAATCTAAATTACTCACCTATAAATTGAAGAAGCCACTTAGTGTAAGGAATATCACTGCACTTAAATACAGAAATCTAATTAATGTCTTATACTTTCCACTAGCCTTTTCTATAAACCCTTTGAGGAACTGTAACTACTGTCAGCATAGGCTGATAGCCTCTATATCATCAGTACTGATAGCTGTTGCATTCCTGACAGCATGCTACTCAAAAACTACAATCACTGTCATCATCAAGACTTCAATGAACATCAACTATCCATCAGAGAGGGCAGAAGAAATGTCTTAACTTTCAGAAGAATTGATACAAATGTCTATAGATAATACTCTCTGCATAAAAGGTATGCTACCATAAACAACATGCAACATTCCTTACATGGCTTACATTTCATTTATACTACATGTACAAAATGTAAGGGTTGTGTAATGATATTGTATGTTGATGACCATCTCGTGATAACAATAGTGTCAACATTACACGAAAAATAATGCGACACTTATACTAAAATTTACCAGTCACTTCAATATTACAAGGAACAGAAACAAACCAATACCATACAAATGTATAGTGTGTCTTTGTTAATATTAACTAAAACCCGAAGAAAATATAGGTGTACCATATCAACTAATATTCAAAACAGCAATATACATTCATTATTTGTCTTACACCTTAATATCTTCCAAAATAGTAATGTACCAGAACTGAGAGATATAATATGCATTATATCATACTACACAACATTTACACAGAGATACAAACTTTTTTTTAAAATTATTATGAATAACATAACTTTTTAGCTCATCACAAACAGTCAGGTCCACTGAATATGCACACAACTCATTGTACATTAAACAATGTTATAAACAAATATAAGATAAAATAGTTAATTTAACCTACTTGACTAAGTCAATTTATATTGTATCAAGTATTAACATATGTGTAAATATTTTTGAGAAGGGCAGGTTGCTACTCATCACAGAGACATCTAATGAGCTATGGGAAGGCAAAAGTAATAGAATACAACTTAATTGCTTTCAGCCATTACGGCCTTCGTCAGTTATACACACATACACACACACACACACACACACACACACACAATTTGTGCCTTTTCGTGGCTATCAGACATCTCTGAGGTGATTAGCAACCTATCATTCTCAAAAATATTGTTGAATCCTTCCTGGAATTTCCATATGCACAACACGCATTTTAAAAAAAGTCTGATATATTAAAATAGAGGTGATATAGTGTGCTGAGATAATATCACTGAGTTTAAAAAATATAAATGAAAATAGATAGTTTGACACATCCTACGCCAAAGTCAAATAAAATATTGAGTAACAAGCTGTATTTGAAAATAAATAATGTCAGAAATAGTTATGATTATCCTGAAACTATAAAATATCAATTGCTCACCCAATCTCCACAACATCCTAGTCTGTCCCTACCAATCCTATCCCTATGCCACTACCAATCCCATCCCTATGCCACTACCAATCCCATGTCCTTACCCTGATGCAAAACCTGCCCAATCCACCACCTTGGCACTTATTCTTCCAGTCCTGTCACAGGATTCACCTACCTAATCAGATGTTGGACCACCTGTTAAAAGTAGCCATGTGATTTACCAATTCTGCTGAACTCTTTGCATAGCATTTTACTTTCGCATGACAACAAACCAGCTGTTTGTCAGGGCGAATGCCACTGTCCAACTGTTGCAAAAATCAAGCTGGTCCACCCTGTGAAACAGCATGGGGCTGAACACAACACACTTGATTTCAGTAGCTGCTTTCTGACCAGTCCATCTGAATTTTCCTCTCCACCACCAGCTGTTCTGAACTATGCAGATGGGAGTTGTTCTTTCAACACATTCTACAGTCCTGCAACTACCCTGACCTCAACCTAAAATATCATCACTACACAACATGCTTACCATTCCCTTCACTTCCCTCATCAATTATCCTATATACAGTCAATTCATGTCTCTTTTTATTTTATTTGTCTATCTTAAATATTGCAATAAACCTAATTAATTACTTTTTTTATTTTTTTATTTTTCTACTTATTGTTTTAAATCCTCCCTCCCTCCCCATACACACCTCCCTTTTATCCTCTTCCTCCTCTTCCCTTTACTGCATTCCATGCTGCTTCTCACATTCCTACCTATCAAAGCCTTTACAATCCATCATGCAACACGCATCATTCCAGCCAGACCCTTACCCAACATCCTTCCCCTATAGAGTTATGACTCAATGGTCGTTACCTATGTAATAGTTATCTGACAGAAGATAATTGCTAATAACATTTTATTAAAGAAATGGAAAACTGTGCACCTGTAATGTTGTTTACAGGGCGCAAGAGACTTTTAGACTGGCGCATCTGAATGGGAATTTTGGCATGCAGTGGTGCAAAGTGGCAAAGAGTGCACAGTCTAAGTGAGATTATGACGCTTCAAAGAAGTTATAAATATTCGTAATATAAACTCTTGGTGTTGTGCTTTTGTTTTTTATTGTTTTAAGAGAAAGGACGACATATGTGTTTCTGGGGAGAGAGAGAGGCTTGAACTCGTGTCTGAAATGTATAATCAGTATGTAACCTATGAATTAACACTTAGGCGACGACGCCCATAAAAATAGGGCCGTGCGCGACCTGCCCGTAAGTCCGGCGCCCGTAATTTTACAGGCGCGAGTCCCCTTCTTCCCCTGCCCTCCTTTGTGTGTTTCTACAGCTCCCGCTTGTATGGGAGGCGCTGCATGGACTGTAGTTCGAGTATTGGTCACTAGATGGTGCAAGCATGCTGGGGAAGTGTGCTTCCCTTGTTTTTGTCGGGTTTTGTGAGCGGCGAGATTTTTCGCCGCGAGGTCTCAGTTGTGTCGACATGGCAAAGCGTGGCTTGATGGACGATGAAATTGCTCACGAGTTATATCGTGATTTAGAAGAAAGTGACGATTTGTCAGAGGAAGATACTGTTGATGACCCTGATGATGATGTGGACTATGTTCAAGAAGAGGTTTCTGGCAGTTCAGGTAAAGAATTCTGACAACAAAATATGTATAATTTTTATTCAGATTTTCACTGAAAGACTTTCAGTGTGTAATTATGAATTTATTTGCAAATACTGCTCTTCTGATAGATTCAGAAGAAGAGAGCAGCTGTCCAAACTCTTCAGCAGCAAGTAATCTCGTCGATACTGTGCCTGAAGAACGAGCAAGACCGACGGCGTCACACCGATTCTGAGGAAGGTTGGACGACTACTGATCGTGCACCAGATATCAGTCTATTCTCAGGACAATCCGGATGATGCAATGTTGTCAGTTTAGACCAGAACAGTGCACCTGTAGAATTTTTTTCATATTTACTGACAGACAGTATGATGAAACATATAAAGGAACAAACTAATCTGTATGCTCAACAATGCATAAGAAAATTACGAAGCACAAATTCCCTTTCACCCACTTCCTCGTTATAAAAGTGGAAAGGTGTTACACTTATGGAAATAAGAAAGTTTCTGGCAATTGTAGTCCATATGTGTGTAAGTGTGAGGCCATGTATTCGAGAGCACTAGTCAAAGAACCCTGTTGCATCGTGTAATTTTTGTCCAAATATCTTGAGTCATGACAGGTTTCTTTCTATTTTGAGAAACTTTCACATTAGTGATAATTCCTTAGCTAAGAGGAAAGGAGAAACTGGCTATGAGCCACTGCAAGAGGTGAGACCCCCCTCCTAGATAACGTGTGTGCTAATTTCCATTGTGCGTATACACCATCTCAATACATTACAATAGATGAAGGCATGTGCAAAATTTCGAGTTCGTGTGTATTTCAAACAGAACATGTTGCAAGAACCAAATAAATATGGTATGAAACTGTATATGTTATTTGAATCTGACACAAGATACATCTGGAATTTCTCCATTTATGCAGGTGAATGGCCTGACACAGTGAGACTGGTAAAGACATTGCTTGCAAATCTATCAGAAAAAGGCTACACTTTGTTTATGGACAGATTCTACACAGGTCCAGTACTTGTTTCAGAACTGGAAGCTGTAAAAACTGCTCTTGTGGGAAAAACAAGAAAATCACAGCAGGGATTGCTTCGTGCTATAAAAGATCCGAACCTTCAGCGAGGTGAACTTATTTTCAGGTGTAAAGGAAATATGTTAGCACTGTCTTGGAAGGACAAAAGAAATGTGCATATGATAAGTACAAGGCACACTGCTGAGATGGCCACTTTCACTGATAAGAGAGGAAGAGAGAAGTTAAAGCCAGCCTGTGTAGTGGACTACAGTAAAAACAAGTTTGGTGTTGACTTATCAGACCAGCGATTATCATACAGCGCATTTGAACCTCGAACTGTGAAGTGGTGGAGAAAATTGGCATTCCACGTAATAATAATGGTGATTGTGAAATCCTGCATATTATTCAATAAGGTTACTGGAAAACGCCTCACAACATCTCAATTCATGACAGTTATCTGTGCAGTGCTTGTACAAATGAAAGATCTTGAACCCTGACCTGGTCCGTCTGGACTCTCAAGACTATCAACTGGAAATCATTTCCTGGAAAAGATTGAGACAGAAGTAGTAAGAAACGGAAACAGTGTGTTCTCTGGGAGAAATAAACTGACCTGAAAAGTGTGGCAAAAAGACCCAAGCTACCAGTGTAGTGACTGTAAAGTAGCATTGTGCGAAATGCTGTGCTTCAAAGTTTACCTCACAAAGAGCAAATTTGCATCCTAAAACAGTTATAAGAGGTTACTGTAGATAAGACATACTGTATGCATCATAATTACAATTTCTGCATAAAATAAAAAAAAATTTCTTCTAGAAAATTCACTGAATATATCTTTGACCAATTTTTTCCTTTTTTCAAAAACTATGTTCTAATAATAACACTTGTCAAAAGTATGTATTAATTAAAGATAAATGTATTATACATGGTTTTAAACAAGAAAGTCTAGGTTTTTCAATAAAAGTAATTTTATTGCTATAACCGAAACCTTTCAGGAGATGTAGTAGTTTAAAATATGTTAAAATCAGCCAGGTTTTATGGTAGATACCCACGCGCAATGGTTCAGTTCCCGAAGTGTTAAGAATTTTCAATATACATTTTAAAACCGACTAGCGGGTACCTCAAAACTCATACTTATAAGCAAATTCTAGGTGACCATCTGTGCAATTCTGCAGTAAATTTAGGAGGATACAAAATAATGGAGTCTTCTATGGTGTGGCATTTGTGAAAGATCTGGAAGCTGCAGCCTGGCTGGCTTAGTATAAAACAGATACTCACAGAACAATAATTTCGTTACACCGCACCCCTTGCACCCCTACCCCTTTTGCTGCCCCCTCCTCACTCACTGTTAAAGATGCTTGTTGTGCTGGAGCAGGCAGAGATGGTGTCATATGTGCAGAGTTATGTTTGAGTGATTGTGAAATGGGCATATATCTTCCTCTGGTTAAATTCAAGTTGTGTGAATGTGATTGTCAATTCTACGTACTTGTCAGCAGCCCAGTGATCGTCTTTAAAGTAAGAAAAAAAGCTGTCTAATATTAATATGGTTGCTGTAAATATTGGCAGGTATACAATTAGATAAGAATTTGTGACAAAGTTGTTTAATAGATGGTTTGATTACTGATGGAAGTTCTCCACTGAGATGCTAAAATGTTCTTGAAAAGATTGGCTGGCCAAAACTTACCTTAGTTCTGTACCACAGACAGTCACACAAAAACACGAAAATAGAAACGAAAAATAGGACACAAACTTTCAGATATATTTTCCTTCATCAGGAACGAGAGGAGGGAAGAGAAAGGGAACAGAAGGTGTTGGTTATTCACAACCTAGGCCATGAAGAGATGTGGAAATCAGAGATACAGTATGTCAATACTGAGCCAAGTCAATTGCAAACCAAAGAGGGTAGATAAAGGAGATCGATAAAGCATTAAAGAGAAGTGGACTAAATAATGCTGAGGGGGAGATGGTAAAGGGGGGCTAGGTAATAGGTTTTTAAGACGAAACGATTTAGAAAAAACCACACACACACATCCAAACACAGTGATGTACGAGAGGAAGGCAAGGAAGGGGGTTACAAATGAGTAGTGAATCAGTGAGTTGAGGATGGAAGGAGGAGAGGGGTAAGCATAGATTTAGACCAGGAGGATGGTGGGAGGAGACTCTATGTTAGAAGAAAAGTTCCCATCTCCATAGCTCTGGGGGACTGGTGTTGAGTGGTAGTATCCAGATGGCAAGTGTGGTGTAACACATGCCAAGGTCCCTAGAGTTATGTTGTAAAACATGCTCTGCAACAGGATATTGGGTGTCCTCCAGGCGAACAGTTTGTCTGTGCACATTCATGCATTCAGCCAATTTGTGGTGGTCATACCAACATAAAAGGCTGCACAGTGAACACAAGTCAGTTGTAGATTACATGTGTTGTTCCACTTGTGGCCCTGCTTTGAATGGGGTAGGTTTTTCCTGTGGTGGTGCTGGATTATGTTGTTGTGGGAGGATGCATGGGGCAGGTTTTGCAGCAGGATTAATTACATGGGTACATTTGGGATGTTGTAAGGTTTGACAAGAATGCGGAAGGCTACTCTGAGTAGTGTGGGAAGGGTACTTTTAAGCACTGATCTCATTTCAGGGCAATTTGGCAGAGCAATTTGTTGAGGCATTCCAAGCCAGGTTGGTACTGGGTGACTAAGGGGATGCTTCTGGGTGGTCTGGAGTTAGGAACATTGTTGCCAGAAGAGGAGTAATGAACTGCTGGGGAGATCTGTTCGTGAACAAGGTCTGTAGGGTAGTTGCAGGAGAGGAAAGCACTAAACAGGTTGTTGTCATACATTGGACATCATGTTTTTGTTGTTGTAGGTTGAGAGATCCAGCAGTGAACAAGGTCTGTAGGGTAGTTGCAGGAGAGGAAAGCACTAAACAGGTTGTTGTCATACATTGGACAAGTTGTTGTTGTTGTTGTTGTTGTTGTTGTAGGTTGAAAGATCCAGCACTGGAGCAGATATGTTTCCTATGGCTGCCTAGACTGTAGGAAAAGCATCTTTGATACGAAAGGGATGGCAGCTATCAAAGTGGAGGTACTGTTGTTTTTTGTGGGTTTAATATGGACTGAAGTGTGGATGTGGGACTCAGGAAGGTGAAGGACAACATCAAGGAAGGTGGATGGAGTTCTAGAGTAGGACCAATTAATTTTCAGGTTAGAGAAGGAGTTGAGGTCTTGGAGGAAATTCAGAAGAGTTTCTTCACCTTGAGTCCAGTCCACAAAGATGTCATCTGTACCGAGCCTGGGTTGCAACTGATGTGTCTTAAGGATTGCCTCTTCCATACAGCCCATGAAGTGGTTGGCATAGGAAGAAGTCATCCTGATTTCCATAGCTGTTTGTAGGTCTGGCCCTTAAAGGTGAAGTAATTGTGGGTGAGGATGAAATTAGGAAATGTGACAAGGAATGATGTTTTTGGGAGACTTTTGGGTGAACAATGGAAAAGGTACTGTTCTAGGGCTGATATACCATTGGTGTGAGGGATGGTATAGAGAGATGTGGCATCTATGGTAACAAGGAAGCTTTCATGTGGGAGGCACATAGGGATGGATTTGAGGTGTTCCACAAAATGCCCTTGCAGACATTCCAGGAATTCTTCACATCCAGCACTGCCTCCCAATCCTTCCTCAACAACATATCAACTACTCTCAACATCAGTCCAGCTGAATCCCATGCCATCCGAGAGCTGAAAGCAGACCTCTCCATTGTAATTCTCCCAGTGGACAAGAGCTCCACAACTATGGTACTTGATCAAGGGGAGTATGTGCCAGAGTGGCTGTGTCAACTCTTGGACGCCTCTACCTACAAACCTGTTCTTCATGACCCCATTTCTTCAATCCAGGCTGAACTATAAAAAATGCTAAAAACCCTAGGTTCCTAACAAGGTCTCACTACTGCCTCCATACGACTTGTCACTCCATCAGGCCTTCTATCTACTCCATAAAATCCATAAAGAGAACTATTTTCCGACCATCCCATTGTAGTAGGCTTCAAAGCCCAAACATAATATATCTCCAATCTCATAGACCAACACATCCAACCTATACCTGCACGCCCCCATCGTACATCAAATGCCTCGAATCCATCCCTATGCCCCTCCCACCTGGAAGTTTCCTTGTCACCATAGATGCCACATCCCTCTACACCAGCCCTAGAACACAACCTTTCCCCTTCCTATGCCAACTTCCTCATGGGCTGCATAGAAGAGGGATTCCGTAAGACACATCAGTTGCACCCCCAGGCTTGGTATAGATTCATAGATGACATATTTGTGGTCTGGACTCATGGTTGAGAAACTTCTGAATTTCCTCCAAGACCTCAACTCCTTCTCTAACCTAATGCTACTCTAGAAGTCAAGCCACCTTCCTTAATGTTGACCTTCACCTTACAGAGTCCCACATCCACACACCGCAGTCCATATTAAACCAACAAATAAACAATAGAACCTCCATTTTGACAGCTGCCTTACTTACTTACTTACTTACTCCTTGGCACTACAGCCCATGTCAGGGTGACCACCAAATCTTCATTTTAAAATTCGAGGTTTTTTCCAGGTTTTCCAGGTTAAAAATAATTATTTTCCAGGTTTTCACTAAACTTAATTCTGCTCAAAGGGGTTAGCAAACAACTATAGCGTAAAGAAACTAGTTACATATTTTTAAAACACGTCATCCAAGTTGAACCATGTCACGTTGTAAATATACACCAAGCAGTGGCGAATCCAGGATTTGTGTTGGGAAAGGGAGGGGGGGGGGGGGGGGTGGAAGAGCTCATAAAAATTGTTGCATTGTACCTCAAACTGACCTAAAAAGAACCAGCTCACATTACAAGGTTTTCCTCATGGTTTTGGGGGATCTGCAGCCCCACCCCAGATTCGACACTGACACAATGTATAGTAGAGGGTGTACATTTTAAGTTGACAAACCAGAATAACTAACAAAAAAACAGTATATATTCAACAACGGTTCACACCATTATGAACGGACGGCAGAGGCTTAGGAAATGATACTAAACTTGAACTGTCTACTGTTTGGGAGCGGTGTGGGTGGCTAGTGTAAAATTTTAAATGGAAACTCCCATTTTTATTACAGATTCAGATTCTACAGACCAAATCATGTATAGTTTGGTTGATTTTTTTCTTTCAATTCGCAACATATTGCACTGTAATGGTAAGAATTATTTGCCATACTGCTGAAGAAATGTACCATCCAGGAAAGAAAATAAAGGTTAATCATATAGATGATGCTTCAGAACCCAACCAAATGATACCAGATGTACATTTCTTACCGGATAGCTCAATTAAGTGTTTTATCGGCAATTCATAACTGGTATTCAGACAAGGGCAATCTGGACTAAGGTATCACTTTGGAGGACTGCCCTGTCTACTGCGGGGAGAGGGAGAGATCACTTTGGGAATCATTTTATAGCGTTCTGAAAAATCATGAACATGGTTTTCATTTCTTTAATTTCCTTTTTAGTACATTTCTTCACCAGTATGGCAAGTATTTCTTACTATTACAACGCCACCTATCGTAACAAAAAAAAAAAAAAAAAAAAAAAAAAAAAAAAAAAAAAAAAAAAAAAACCAATCAACCAGACCATACATGATGTAGGGCCTTAGAATCCGAATCTGCAATAAAAAAAATAAAAAATGGGGGTTCCCATTTAAAATTTTACACTTGAAACTTCCCCCCCCCCCCTCCCCACACACACACATACATACATACAGTTCAGGTTGAGTATTATTTCCTAAGCCTCTACCATCCGCACATGTTGGTGAAAACCATTTTTTAATATCTCCTGTTTTGCCGAGTTATTCCGGTTCATCAACTTAAAATTTACACCCTGTAAAAGGGACTAAGTTGAGTATGTTTTAATGAGAATTGCATTCGTTTATGCAACATAGCCCGTTCATTTATACTAGACTTCCTGATACATTAAAATACAGTCACATCTCTTGAACTAGTGATTGAGAACTCAATACATATGATTCACTTTACCTTCAGGATATGAACAACCTTTTCACCTCTTTCAAATTTTTATTTAGATTTTTTCCAATGATTGTTTTCAGTTTCCAGAGCCCATACAGTCAAATACGTTTCGTCCAGGAAAACTCTAGCTAAAAGATCATTGAATGTTAATGACCCAGCATGCGTAATAATGCACAATGTTGTGGGCAAGTTCTTGAACTTCGAGAAGATGAAATGGGAAATGCAAAAACATATCTGGAGCAACAGCTGTGTGGTATTTGCATTCAAGTGTCATCTGGTAAAATAACACTCAACAGCAGATTTTAATCAAAACATTAGTTTGTTCTAATGAATTTGTTTCATTTTTTAAATTCTTGTAGTACTAAACAGACAGTGAAATATATATTGTGGGAAGCAACAGACTTCTGTTTGCTTATGGAAAGTGTATGTTCCTTGCTTCTTGCATGGCTGTTCAAAGCTCTCTTCCCCAGTGTAGAAATATTTATCTTTGTGTTGCACCAACAGCATAATGCATTCGTTTGTGATTTGGGATCACACGTAACCCACAGATACACTGTCTAGTATGAGCTCTGATATCGAGGTTATACTCTGTTTTGACATGATGGACAAACACTTCACTCTAAAGGGTATATTTCACGGAGCGTATTTGGTCGCTAGTCGCTGGTGTCTGTTGTCGCTTGGCATATTGGTGAATAGCGAAAGAAACGCTGATGCAATGACACGCAGCGACTTGAGATGCTAGCGTCTTCATAAAAACCATTGAAACGTGTCATAGCTTATGACACATTGTTCTGGAGGTTAGATGATACCAAACAGTTCTGTTTCCCGCCAAACAAAATAGGAAGTGGAATTGTAATCAAATTTCTGGAAATTTATCAAAGTTTTCCAGTCTTATAGGACATTAAAATGATTATTTAAATGCTAAACTTAAAGATACTCAATTTGACCAACTGTTTGACGAATGGCGAATTGAAGACTGAAGATCTCTTGGGGGATATGGATACCAAACACCTGAAAACAAAAATCAAAACAATAAAATATCTTCATTATATTTCTGCAGGCAGAAGGATCTCCACACAATAATTCTCTCAAAAGATTTGCAGAAGCACTATATTTATCCCTCCTCCCAACTCACCTTCTTATCCATTTTCTTTTATTTTTTCCTACTTTTCCGTTTTGATTTTGGTACATTGTTCTTTTAAGACTCTTGGAGAAACAGAATGCCAGCATTTATTACTTCCTTCAACATTTTGATTCGACTGGTGACGCAGGGCGACCAACATTTGTGAGCGACCCGCGTCTAAAGTAGCCCACCCTTCAACTTTAAACGCTCGCCTTTCGGAGCAGCAACTTTGTTCGCTGTCCCTGTTCACAAGGAGCAATTTTAGCAGCTGCATCCAAATTCGCCAGCACCTAGCGACCAAATACGCTCTGTGTAATATACCCTTAAAACACGTTGAATTACTTCATCTGTGCGGGCACAAGTAACGTCGATTCACACTTGGATTCACTCTATTGTTCTCTGCAATGATTGTTTCACTCTGCTCCATCTCAGAAAGATGTGGAATGTATTGTTATAAGACAGCTGTTAAAGCAATAAATTACAACTGAAAGAAATTGCATTTTTGCAAAAGTCGCGTACCGTATTGCAGAGTTATACTTACGTCAATTATCAGGTCAAAAAGTCGCAATCAACAATGTTAGAACTGTATTTCATACTGGTGCGGCTAGCGCTCACTAGGTGGTGTTGAGTGTACGTATGCTTTTTGAAAACCCATTAACATATAACGAGGGAAATAATCTTTTGTGTTGACCATAAAATAAACAATTAATGCTGTTCCTGCTCTATGGTTGGCAGGTTCTCGATGTAACCTTGTCTGCTAAATAAATTAATTATCCTCATAATTGTTACCGCGACTCCTCATTGGCACTAGCCGGGCCCGCATGAAAAACAGTTCAACCATCAACATTATGTACATGATGACTTGTGTTTACTATTTCTATATTACCAATGTTACGTCAGTCACACGAATCACCTATAATTATTACTAACAAACACAGGCGCCGACTTTTGAAAATCTTGGGGTATGCTCAGTGGCGTACCCAGGTATTTCTAAAGAAAAATAAATAAATAAATACAAAGCACAGCCAAAAACTTATACAAAACATACACGCTATCGATTCCATATCACCGTCCCCATCATGATTATAAGTCGAAGTCCTTTTGTATTTCACTATATACTTATCCATTTTAACGATTTTCACACGCAACACATTAACCCATTTAACCCCAAATTTTATTGATTTATGAACAAAAATATTTCTTTGCATATATCTATAAATAATGATTGGATTAATGTATATTTGACAGAATTTTTGATTATTTTTAGTTTTTTGAAGGAAATTTGGGATGACTACAGATGGCATCAGTGTACAGGATATGTTTCCTTTATCGTAACTAATAACATTTTCAAACTGTTGACTACTAATTTAGACATTGGACAATTATATAGTAATAAAGTTTTTAATTATTTTGTTTCCTTTACCTTGATACAATTACTTGAAAGTATTGTTGCATTTATTCTTAGACATCAAGCAACGTTATATATTTTGACAATGCATTGTAGCCTAATGCTTTTTGTTTCCTCGAGGTAATGGTAGACAATCTAGTCACAATGAATTATTGTAAGCCTTCAATGAGGGGAGGGAAAAGGTTAAGACATAATTCCATGCACAGGTGACAGGTCAAAAAGAGCAAACCCAAGGTCAGACTACTACGTTCAATTGTTGACAAATTGCCTGAAAATTCAAATTCAGAAAAAAATCTATCACTAGCTGTTTCGTTTCAAGAATTTTGTGGAGCTGCAAATTAAAACACAAAGACCTCCGCAAGCTGTTATGAGGACTGTCTGTTTGCAGAATGTTTTAGCTAGAAGGGATAGGGCAGTTTTCACAGAAAGTATGTCGGCTCACTGATAACGTATGTGGTTGTCAAAAGGTTATCTCAAAAGATACCGGGAATTAAATTTGTAGGGTAAACATTTTCAATGTATTGTACCAAACCCACTTCATTTCTAGTTACTTAATACAGTTAAAGGTTGGCGCCTTCAGTTTACAATATTGACTTAACAAGCGGAATTCCATTAATATTCAGACTCTTTAGAACACTGTCACTTCACTCACATGTGAACGTGGATTTTAATGCCTACAAATTTAATTACCTGTTTAAAATAATCTTTTTTAGAGTGGTGTCTTACAAAAGCCAGCCGGACATCAATGGGATGAGAAAGTCAATTTTAATTACAGTCAAGAAATATAAGGTAAAGAAAAAATGATACCAAAATTTTCAGTAGGTATGCCTAGCATACCCACTCAGATTTTGGGGTATGCTTGAGCGACCAAGCATACCCGTACTCGGCGCATATGCTAACGGATCATCACAATACCAACTTTTATGGAGTTTATAGTTAAAATCAACAAAATGCTTCCGTGAAGATATTTTTCAACACTGAATCAGACAAACGAGATTTGTGTTGATGAGTATGACTGACGGGGGAGGGGGGGGTCTCAATTATGAAAATTGCTAAAATTTAGAACATATAAATATTGCATTTCATTCTAGGTGCGATTTCGAGTCGCGCCTTATGATAACATCACATGTCTACGAAGTACATCGCGTGGTTGAACAACACTTCGAGATAAATACAGAAACAGATAACGGAATACGTAACCTATAATTATAAAACTTTTTAT
This sequence comes from Locusta migratoria, assembly GCA_026315105.1. Taxonomy (NCBI): domain Eukaryota; kingdom Metazoa; phylum Arthropoda; class Insecta; order Orthoptera; family Acrididae; genus Locusta; species Locusta migratoria. The sequence goes on along the minus strand of CM048744.1, from coordinate 728,764,799 downwards.
ACTGCCCAGAAATATATTTGAAAATGTTTTTGTACACAAAAATGAAGTGATGAATATTATTTATTTAACCCGCGGGCACTAGCGATCTGAGCATTTCGCTCACTGTAATTTTGAAATGACTGGCATTTTGTTACTTTCAAATATTAAACTTTGAGGTTTTTCTCTTACTAAAAATACAGGGATTACTATTTACACTTATTAAGTACATTTCAAACTGGTCGTGTAATCTGAGCAATAGGCTATACACGCAAACGATCGTTTAACTTTTAAAAGCCGCGAGATCTCAGGGGTTAAAAATCTCGGTTTCTGCCTGAAATTCAAGGTTTTTTTCCTGGTTTTCCCCAGTTTTTTCAAATTCAAGGCTTTTTCCCGGTTTTCCCGGTTTCAAGGTTCGGTGGCTGCCCTGCATGTACAACCTTGGCCTCTTTGACAATCTTCTCCCACTCTTCTCTCTTGGCTGCCTTGTCTCTCCATCTTCTAATTCCCATCCTTCTCAGATTCTCTTCCACATTGTCTAGCAATCTGATCCTTGCTCTACCTCTCATATGGCGTCCACCTGGCTTTCCTTTGAAATCTTTGACTGTTCTATTCTCTGCCATTATTTCTATGTGTCCCAACCAACAGAGTCTATTACTCTTTATTTCTGCCACAATGTCTGGTTTGTTATACAACTCTCTGATCTCATTGTTGATAGCTGCCATCCCTTCCATATCAATCGATTCCTTCCCTACAGTCTAGTCATCTGTGGGAAACATTCTGCTCCAGTGATGGATGCTTCACAACCTACAACAACAACCTGTCCGATGCTTTCCTCTCCCACAAATACCCTACAGACCTTGTCAGCAAGCAGATCTCCTGAGCAGTCCATTCCTCCCCTTCCAGCAAAAAGTATCACTCCAATGACACTCTCTACTCACCCTACCCAACAAGCCCTCCCAAACACTACTCTATCTGATGAACTGCAGTCTTCCAGTCTGCATTATACAGGGCACAGGTGTAGTGTGTGTGTGTGTGTGTGTGTGTGTGTGTGTGTGTGTGTGCGCACGCATGCATGTATGTATGTGTGTGTGCGTGCGTGAATTGTTTATTTATACTTCTGGATTAAAACAAATTTATTCTGAAACTTATTTATTTATTGTGTGTGCCTGTCGATGTCTCACTCAACACTTTCAATTTTCAGTGAATGTGTCTCCTTTAGTCTTAATGCTTTTTTTCCCTATTACAGAGTGTACTTTTGTTAGTGCGAGAGTGATAGCCAAAGACCTAGTACTATCTCTGTACATAAAGTGTATGAAGTCGCGTCCAAAATGGAGGGATAGCCCCACTGAGTGGGTATATTTTTACTCATCAGAGATGGTCCACTGGTAAGCAAAATCACAATATGCAAATTAATTTTAAATATAATCCTCAATGTTGTTAACAAGGGTCACCACCATATTTTTATTGAAAACATGGAAAAAGATCCAATACCCTAAATCTACAAGCACAGTGGCGAGATAATTGATCACAGTGCACCAAATAATAAGTACACAAACCTCTACCTATCTATCTAATTACCCTATCAAAATAGTGAGTTAGGAATTTGTAAAGGAAAGTAAATTTATGACTTAAATTAATACATTTATTCATTAAAGCACACAGAAATTTGGGGGATAGTTAACAATTAGCATAAAGGATTTTGTAAATGAAATCACAGTTAAAAGTGTAGTCAAGCAATGGGTTACAAATGAAAACAAATATTTATGAAAAGGACATCAAATGCAGTAAAATCGTTTAACACCACGGAATAGATATGTGACCAGCAAATTGTCTGAGTTTTAACAAATAAGTTTACAAATCAATACACGAAGTCTAATAGGAATGAAACAAATGGAGCCGTAACACAGTGAAATATCTGGCTATACATGTGGCGTTGTCCTATCGTGAAAAATAGAAAGGTGGACAGAGGCGCTAAGAAATTAGTTATAGGAAACAGAAATCAACATCGATCATACACACGCACATACACACTGATGGGTGATCACCGCTACTATATAAACAACCCTAGCAAATAGCGAGCATCACTTTACCAAGAACCTTGAGTTGGCTTGATCTGTCAACACTGGATCTCACTGGCGACTGGACGATGTTGAAGGAGTGGAGCTGAAAAAGAATAAATTATTCCGTCCGGGAATCTCACTACGATCTGTGAAACAGTATCGACATTTAACTATAATATCCCCACTATCATGGCAGATAGCAGTTGTCAGTTAAATGCTTCCAGTGGCGGCTAGGACATAAACTAACAAACTCAAGTGCAAAACTCGAGTATTGAGCGCAAGTGTCCCCAGAATAGAATTGCATAAACCACTAGCACATCGGTATGGCCAGTATGACGGTGGCTGTCTAATCTCAAGTCTCGACTGAAGAAGAATATAAAACACAGCTGTTCTGCAAAGCGAACAACTGCAACCGAGTTCCTGTCCACGTAGACACGTAAAATTTTCTAAGTCTGCGACCCGCTGCAGGTGGATACCTCATAAAACTAAAGTCCCACAAATGCTCAGGACTCAGCCCAGAAGAGCGAATAAACTCTTCAGGTCCCATCTGAAAGAAGACGTCCAAACTAGCCAGAGCCTACACGAGAAGTGACTCGCCACTCTACGTCCGACACCAAAAACTGGGCGTCACCATCCCCCTAAACTCGATATACCTATCACTGGAGAGCTCTAATACTCTGACCAATTAGATGGACAGGCAGCTATGACAGATAGCTAGACCTACAAAAATGGAGCCAATCGAATTGCCTCCAGAGGACGCCACCCAACCGTCCTTTCGAAAATTCCATATTCCCATCATTTCCCGGCCTTTTGCTCTAAAAGGAATTTAAAGCCTAATCTAGCGAGCTTGTAGCCCAAATAGCCGCAGATGAAAGAGCAAGGTGGAAAGGGGACATGTAATACCAGAGAATAGAAGACTCCATTGGACGCCGAAATTCCACAGGAAGCCAGGCAGTATATCACGCTGAAAAAACATGGCCCGAGTCAGCCTCCGGCTGTAATTCTGCAGACAAGGAAGGCTAACGGATACTTAGAAGATAACCTCCCAAAAGTCGTACACTAAGAGGCTCCGTGATGATAGGAACCCCATGGAATGCGGCCCACACTGCCCGCTATCTAAAAGGGATGCAATAAATTGTCGAGTGTTTTCTAGAGAGTTCAGCCATCTCAGGTAGTGAGCCTACCAACAGATAGGTCCTGCCTCGCAAACTGCCCCCATAAATGTGTCACCAGTGACCAGCCTCCCTCAACAACGTCAGCCCAGCTCTGCCTTCTGCAGGCAGGGACAGCGCCTAACAGCTAACGAATACAGTTCCTAAGAACAACGAGAAAATTGTCATCCAACACACATACTGCAAATTCAACAAACAATACATTCTGAGGCACACCCTTATGACATGCAATAATAAATAAAAATAAAAGGAATTACAGTCACTACACACAGCACACATAAAGGCACTAAAAAGAGAGAAAATAATTGAACAAATTATGACCACCCTGAAAAAGTAAAAGTGTTATTATCAAACAGAAGAAATATGTTACTTTTTGATGAGATTTTATAGCAGTTTTTCTACTATGTACCAGTTTTTGCTCTTTTATTTGAGTCTGTCACTTTGGTTTCCACTTCCTCTGCATGAAAGAGATCACCACTCATCTTCCCAGTTAATATGGTATTCAATGGCTGATGCAGCTCCTGGTTCATTGAGTGGCACTGGATACCATAATATAAATAACCATTTTTCTGTTCTGTAATATCTAGCACACACTCACTGCTATCATGTTCTAGATCAACCACAGAGAGCACACTTTCTGGGGTCTGTGGATCGACTGATGTATCTGAAAAAAAAAGCAAGAATAGAATATTTAATTATTTTCATCATAAATGGGTTATTTGTAATATGAAGCAGAGATTCCAAACTCTTTCTAGCCTTCTGATGCCTTATAGAATTGTCATATTTATCTGTTCATCTAGGCTGAACCATCTGCCCAAAGATTATTAACAGCACTGCAGGACTTTTCAAAATTCAATGTGATTATGTTGTCTACAATTACTTGGAGGAAACTGAGAGTTTCAGACTACAAAACATTGACAGATGTATTGCTTCATGGTGTTACAGCACACACAGCAGGACTTTCAATATATTATATCAAGGTTCCAGTAAAGAAAACAGAATAACTTTAAAATTTCATTAATAAATTATTGTCAAAAGTGTAAATTAGTGGTAAAAAGTTTGAAAACAATTTTAGACACAGTAACTTGTTGCTTGGAAGTCACAAATGTATGTTATTCCATTTGGCATAATTGGAAATTCATTATATTACTGAAAGCAATGCATGTAATCCTTGACTATCATTTACTATACAATATACCTCAAAATAGGTAGACTGACTGTTGTAGAGTAACCACCAATTTGTGGTTGCACTATGAATAACTTTTCCCACCATGGCATGTTTTATTATCAATAAAATAGGATTTAAGGGTGGTCAAAGGATGTATATTGTGTGCCTGTCGCATGTTTGTGCAGGGCCTCAGTTGCAGAGTGTTGAGAGTGGGCTGTGAGGCTACTACTTGCTATGGCAGTTGGCAAAGTGTGGGCAGCCTTGGAGTAATTTATACTACCCTTCACCAGATGTGAAAAGGAACATTAATGTGCATTTAAATATCTTTGTATTTTTATAATAATTGATCTTGTTTTGTTATAAACAACATCATTCATTATCTGTCATTCTAAAATGTACTATGTAGCAAACAGAGTATGTTGTAAATAATTATGTACATTGGACATTTGTAATACTGCCGCAAGACCCCGAGTTGACCGACTGACGGCGTGGTGCAATGGATAGTGTCACCCTTGCTCAAGGTCGCCGATTCAATCCCATTCACCGGCAAAAATTTATTTCTTTGTAACTATCATTTAGTATGTTCTACTGTGTTTCTTATGTTCACTTGTAATTTCTACATGTTAACTATTCTTATAATTTCTGGTACATTCTGTTTGTGTATAAATAGCAGAGCACTCTGCCCGAGAGTCAGTGCTGCATATGTTTCAGTTCGCAATAAACCTGCTTTCAGTATAAGTGCTGTGTCTTGTTGACAAACTTGCCTTCAAGGTCAAGCCTGCTTCCATTTCAATGTGACATTGTGGAGGCACCAGGTATCCTGTGCAACAGCTGCCTCACTGTAGCTCCGATTAGGCAACGCAAAAGAAGTCGCTTACACGAACTAGAGCCGGAATACAAGGGATATACCAAGTACATACTTCCGAAAGTCTGTATCATCAGAAGACCCATGGACACAAAACCAGCGGAAAGTCAGCTGCACATCAGACACCCGTTGATGTTCTCTGGAGACACTGGACAAGACCCCAACAAATGGCTAAAAGTGTTCGAACGAGTCACCAAGTATAACAGGTGGGATCATACACTGTGCTTGGCCAATGTCTATTTCTGCCTGGATCTAACAGCCCGGCAATGGTTTGAAAACAACGAAGAGGAGCTGAATGACTGGGAAACGGTTCCAGGTGGAACTTAGGAAGACATTTGGGGGTCCGCCAATGACAAAACCGTTCGGTGGAAGAACAACTGAAATACCGGGCCCAACGACATGGTGAGCTGACACAGTTGTACATACAAAATGTTTTGACCCTATGTAACATAGTTAACCCAAATATGACTGAGGCTGACAAAATCACGCAACTGATGAAGGGTATTGCAGACGACATGTACCAAGCTCTTCTGATAAAAGACGTCACTACGACAGAAGAGTCATCAACTGGTGCCAGCGGATTGAAGAGATGCAACAAAGGAGGGTTGGACAAAAGAAATATGACAGACTCCCCAATGTATCCTTATGGCCGTTGTGGAAGACCGGCATGACTTTGCTTCTCTCATATGCCATATTGTGAGACAATAATTACAACAGTTTATGGCAGCCGGGTCTATTAGACCGAGGGGGGCTCACAATATGGCCATGGATGTAAGCCCTGTAAGTCATGAGGGAGCCAACACCGCTGAGGAAGAAGTGTTTCAGACATTAGTTCCTGTCTGCCCTGCCAGTCACACCTGACATGAAGAATGGCGTTGTCCTGCTATGACTTATGCTGCACCTGCCAAATGGCAGCCTATGAAGCGGCCAACACAAGCCACAACCAACTCCCCCGGCAACTATGACGGCTCGCAGAAGAACAGATGTCTGGAGCACAGAAGACAACACACCATTCTGTTTCCACTGTGGGCGCCCTGGACAGGTCGTACACTACTGCAGAGAGACGAGGCGAGTATTTGAGAATTATTTTGCCGCAAGACGTCAGCCGTTGGAGCAGTTCTATCCTATCCTGGCCAGTCACTGGCTGATGAGTTCAGTTGATCTATGGGAAGAAGCCCATCACCGTACCTTGGACAGGTCGCTTTCCCGACGTACTGCTGCCGTCGCCGCACAGAGGTACCAGCCACTCCCCTAGCTGCCGCGCCGAAGAAAACTAAGCGAGGCGACCATCTACGGAGGTGAGGCCAATGCAGATGAAAATCTCCATGAACGACAGTCGCTAAGATGTCATAATCACTGGCAAACCTGCCTGGGCACTGGTTGATTCAGGAGCTTCTTTCTCTGTATTGTCAGATAATTACTGCCACACATTAAAGAAGACAATGTTCTGTGATATGGAGGCACCTGTGCTGAAGGTCAAAAATGGAAAGTACGTCCAGCAAGCAGGAACTTGTGTCGCAAGAATAACATTCAACAACAGGACCCAGCCGTTTGAATTTATCATTTTAACAAAATGTGGTCATAATGTCATCCTCAGATGGAACTTTCTTCAGACATCCCAAGCTACCATTGATTGTGGAAGATCTGAGCTGCAAATTGAGGAAGTCATTCCGCTGGGTACACGTAATACAGAATTTTCTGGGAAGGCATTTGCTGTTGACAATGTGATGATCCCGCCATTGACAATGAGAAGAGTTCCAGTCGCAAACAGAGATGACTGGTTAAACTGTGAATTGCTTGTCAATAGTAAAAAGTTTATTAGGTTCACAAAAGAAATTTACATACCAGCAGCTATCATAAGCACTACCGGTGGTCGAGGACAGATTTGGATCACTAATTGTCAAAAGCAGTCACAACTTATTCCCAAAGGAATGTGTATTGGGACAACTGAACAAATCCAGGACAGTGAGTTCAACGTCATCAATGAAGACCCATGCTCTGCTGTTAGTACAGACAACAAGCTGGAGGAAACAACCGTGGAACTGCCAAGAGGGCCAAGACTGACCAAGTAACAATGCCTGCGGGTGTTAGCTGTACTACGCCAATTTTCGGGTGCATTCACAACCCAGCAGGAGAAAAGTCAGAAGAAACACTGAAAGATAAGGCACCATATGAATACTGGGGATCATCCACCAACTAGTCAGCATTCGTATAGAGTCGCCAGCTGAAAGACGGATAATTCGGGAAGAAGTGGAAAAGATGTTGCACAATGCCATTATTTAACCATCGGAGAGTCCTTGGTCATCTCCAGTGGACCTCGTACAGAAGAAGGACGACACATGGCAGTTCTGTGTCGACTATCGGCCGCTGAACAAAACCACAAGATGTCTACCCACTGCCATGAAATGACGACACCTTAGACTGCTCGAAAGGAGCCACATACTTCTCAACTATGGACATGTAGACAGGTTTCTGGCAAATCGAGGTTGTCGAAGCTCACAGGGAAAACATGGCCTTTATTACACCTGATGACCTCTATGAATTCAAAGTAATGCCATTTGAATTATGTAATGCTCTGGCCACCTTCGAAACTATGATGAACAACTTGCTTCGACACCTTAACTGAACGACGTGTCTTTGCTATTTAGATGATATTGTCGTTTTCTCAAAAACATTTGAAGGACATTTAAATCACCTGTCAACTGTGTTGAAGTGTGTTCAGACTGCAGGACTCTGGCTCAATGCAAAGAAGTACATCTTCCTTGCCAAAGAGATAAAAATCCTGGAGCACCTAGTCACCTGGTGTCCGTTCTGGTCCAGATAAAGTAATGGCAGTCACAGAATTTCCAACACCTCAGCACATTCGTATGTAAGAAGTTTTCTTGGGCTATGCTCATACTACCGATGTTTCATAAAAGGATTTTGTAACAAGGCAAGTCCATTGCAAGAACTTCTGCAGGGAGACACAAGGTTTTACTGGGATGAGACAAAACAAAGAGCTTTCCGGGCACTTAAGGAGCCTCTAACTTCCACACTAGTTCTATCCTTGTACGACAAGAATGTGGAAACTGAACTTCACACAGATTCCAGTGGTTATGTGAGCTAATGAAGTCTCTGGGAGAACCAGCCATGACAAAATTGTTTCACCTGGTGTGTAAGATGTATGAGACAGGTGAAGTACCCTCAGACTTTAAGAAAAATGTTATAATCCCCATTCCAAAGAAAGCAGGTGCAGACAGGTGTGAAAACTACAGAACCATCAGTTTAATAAGTCATGGTTGCAAAATATTAACACGAATTATTTACAGAAGGATGAAAAAGCTGGTAGAAGCCGACCTCGAGGAAGATCAGTTTGAGTTCAGGAGAAATGTAGGAACAGGGGAGGCAATACTCACTTTACGGCTTATCCTAGAAGATAGATTAGGAAAAGGCAAGCCTACATTTCTAGATTTTGTAGATTTGGAGAAGGCTTTTGACAATGTTGATTGGAATAAACTCTTTAAAGTTCTGAAGCAAGCAGGAGTAAAATATAGGGAGTGTAAGGTTATTTACAACTTGTACAAAAACCAGACAGCGGTTGTCAGAGTTGAATGGCATGAAAGGGATGCAGTAGTTGGAAAAGGAGTAACACAGGGTTGTAGCCTTTCTCCAATGTTATTCAATTTGTACATTGAGCAAGCTATAAAGGAAAGCAAGGAGAAATTTGGAGAAGGAATTAAAGTTCAGGGTGAAGAATTAAAAACATTGTGTTTTGCCGACGACATAGTAATTCTGTCAGATACAGCAAAGGATCTGGAAGAGCAGTTGAACGGAATAGACAGTGTGCTGAAAGGTGCATATAAGATGAACATTAACAAGAGCAAAACTAAGATAATGGAGTGCAGTCTTAGAAAACTAGGTGATGCTGAAGGAATTAGATTAGGTAACAAAACAATAAAGGAGGTAGATAAATTTTGTTACTTGGGCAGTAAAATAATAAATGATGGTCGCAGTACAGAGGACATAAAATGCAGAATGGCAATGGGTAGAAAAGCATTCTTGAAAAAGAGAAACTTGTTAACATCGAATATTGATTTAAGCCTAAGGAAGTCCTTTCTGAAGAAATTTGTATGGAGTGTTGCCTTGTATGGGAGTGAAACATGGACGATAAACAGTGCGGACAGGAAGAGGATAGAGGCTTTGGAAATGTGGTGCTACAGAAGAATGCTTAAGATTAGGTGGGTGTATCGCGTAACTAATGAGGAGGTACTGAACAGAATTGGGGAGAAAAGAAATTTCTGGCATACCTTGACTAAAAGAAGGGATAGATTTGTAGGACACATTCTTAGACATCAAGGAATTGTGAATTTAGCATTGGAGGGAAGTGTGTGGGGTAAAAACCGCAGGGGAAGACCAAGAGATGGATACAGTAAGCAGATTCAAACAGATGTAGGTTGCCGTTCTTATGTAGAGATGAAAAGGCTTGCTCAGGATAGGGTATTGTGGAGAGCTGCATCAAACCAGTCTCCGAACTGAAGACCACAACAACAACATGTGATTGGTGCAGTGCTTGTACAAGTTCAGGGAGCAGCTGAGAAGGTGATGTCCTATGGATGAAGAGTACTCTTAAAGTCCGAGATAAACTACTCTACATCTGAGAAAGAATGTCTCACAGTTATCTAGGCTATCAACGAGTTCCAGCTGTATTTATTCGGCAAACCATTCACTATCGTGATGGACCACTATTCTTTGTGTTGGCTGACTAGCTTGAAGGATCCATCAGGTCAACTAGCAAGATGGGCATTAAGACTCCAAGAGTAAGATGTCACAGTAATATTCAAGAACGGGCGCAAACACAAGAGTGCTGACTGCCTTTCGAGGAATCCATTAGTGGAACACAACAGCATGAATGAAATTTCAGCCCTTACTGAATTAGGTGATGTTACAGCTGAAGAGAGGGAAGATCTACCACTATTAAAAATCATAGAGACCTTGAAGAGACAGGAGAACAGACCAATGGAGAGTTCGAACCGATAAATGGAACATTGTATAAGAGCAACTACGATCCACTGGGCCCCAAATGGCTTCTGGTCGTTCCAGCTCATCTCCAGTCAGCTATTCTCAAGTATTTCCACGATGCTCCAATATCTGGTCATCTGTGATTCACGAAGACCCTAGACAGAATCAGATGCAGGTATTACTGGAAAGGTCTCTACCTATCTGTCAAGCACTATGTGAGTCGCTATAAAGAATGCCAGTGACTTAAGCATGTGCCACAATTACCTCCAGGGCATCTCATACCAATTCCATCTGCAGCAGCTCCATTCCACCGAATTGGTATCGACCTTTTAGGGAGGTATCCGAAGTCGACCACCGGTAACCGATGGATAACAGTCTGAACTGACTACCTCACACATTACGCTGTCACCAAACCTGTGCCGACTGTAGAAGCTCCAGAGATCGCAAAATTTGATGTATGTTGTAAGGATACAGACATATTTTGAATTTTTTTTGTATTTCACAAAATGGAACCTTACAGTTAAACCACTAAACAAACAAGTACGAGTCAAATAGGAGTCAGGTGGGAGGAATTTTTAACATATTCTTGTTTCTTTTTAATTTTAGTGTAAGTAATTTTATTGTTATTTTCTGTTCTTTTTTTCTTTTGTATTTTCCTTCTCTGAGGTGTTCCTTTGGCTTAGTGCGACCACGCGGTTATGTGACCTCACACAGAGTGGCAAGGAAACTCCAATGCCGTACGGAATTTTAGGGGCACTGAGGATTCGAAGAAAAAGAATAAATAAGTGAAAAAAGAACAGAAAAGGAACGGATTTTGTTTTAGTTGATAGGAGGTCACAGAACCGATAACATATATAACAGATTGTAAAATAAATTATAATAAATACAGGTCTGAAGATTTAAATTGGCATTTAAAATCAGTGTGCCTATTTAGATGGAACTTGGAAAAACTTGTTAAATTTCCATCTGTTGCGAGGCTGTGCGACAAGCACGGGGCCTACAAGAGCAAGCTTTTAAAATAATTGTCGTGCAGACACCTCGCACGTGACGACCCTGCAATTAACAACCGGAACCAGCAACGAGCAACTTGAAGATTGGAGAATGAATCTGCGCAATATAAATCATGCAGTTCCTCAGACTGGCCAACTATCGAAAATGAAATTTGAAACTAAAGTTATAACTTATAAAAATAAAACAAAGAAATAAGTGAAAACCAAGAAGATTTAAGTGAAAGGACAATTTAAGAATCATTAATTGCTTTTAAATCATATTTTATGGAGTAATTACACTTAGAAACCAGTTAAACAAGACATTGCTAAGAAAGTAAACGACACATTTAAGAACCCGCACAAGATTCAGAAACGAGTGAATAAGTGTAAAATAATACATTTAGAACTACAGCGACACTTCAAGATTGATGCCGACTGTTTTATTTGGAATAAAGGCCAGTCACCTTAATCACGAGTTGCCATACCATCTACTTGGGCATAATAGATATTTTGCTCATAACTAGACTGTGCCATAACCAAAAGCAGCGAAGAATCAGTAGTGGCAGCACTATGTGCGACCAGCGCCGAGTGAATAGTTCCAGACTTCGCTACAAGAAGGGGACTGCAGCGCGTTGCTACGGATGGGAAACAGTTGTGGCAGCGCAACACTCAAACAACGAATTTGACATCACTTCAACATATGTTAATGGTGCAGTGATAAAAGTGTGTGTACCAGTAAAATTACGACGAAAGAAAGTCTTCATAAGCAAACAAGAATAATATTTAAATATAAAGTAATAATACTTTATGTTCTTAAGTACTAGTGCGTAATTAAAACTTTTATATATTTATTCATTAAATGGATTCGGACGAAAGTACTTTAACCATGGAAGGGATAATGCAGTCAGTACTGGAGCAATTAGCCGATATTAACAATAAGTTTGCGAACTTGGATAAAAGCCTAGAAGATCGATTTTCGTCACTAGATAACAGATTAACATCTAAATTAAATGATCTGCGACGACAAATTGAAAGACTAATAATAAATGATATGAATGAAAATGCTAACTGGAAATTACATAAAGGGATCTTATTTCATAAAAGTAATATTTCTGACAACTGGATATTGTGTATACCACAAGATAAGGTCAAGCTGTTAACTTGGTACATTTATACAGGGTTTGCTCATTTCGGACCAAAAAAGTGTGTCATGCACATGAAAAACTTTTACTACTTTAAAAATATGATAAACAAGTATGAGTCAAATAGGTGTTAGGTGGGAGGAATTTTTAATATATTCTTGTTTATTTTTAATTTTAGTGTAAGTAATTTTATTGTATACTTTCTGTTCTTTGTTTCTTTTGTATTTTCCTTCTCTGAGGTGTTCCTTTGGCTTCGTGCGACCGCGCGGTTATGTGACGTCACACAGAGTGGCAAGGAAACTGCAATGCCGTACGGCGTTTTAGGGGCACTGAGGATTCGAAGAAAAAGAATAAATAAGGGAAAAAGAACAGAAAAGGAACGGATTTTGTTTTAGTTGATAGGAGGTCACAGAACCGATAACATATAGCCTACATATATAACAGATTGTAAAATAAATTATAATAAATACAGTTCTGAAGATTTAAATTGGCATTTAAAATCAGTATGCCTATTTAGATGGAATTTGGAAAAACTTGTTAAATTTCCATCTGTTGCGAGGCTGTGCGACAAGCACGGGGCCTACAAGAGCAAGCTTTTAAAACAATTGTTGTGCGGACACCTCGCAATGTCGATGTTGAGCAGAAGGATTGAGATAGAATACTACCAGTCGTGACATTTGCTTATAATACCGCAACAAGACACCACAGGCTTTACACCATTTTTCCTGCTCCATGGCCGTCAAGCTGAGACGACAACGGATACACTGTTCCCGTCCAGCCTGGCGACACTCAGGATGACTATGTGAAACAGCTCATCACCAGGGTCGAAGAAGCAAGACAGCCAGCTTGCTTACGGACACTGGACGTCCAGGAGAAGGACCATCACCAGTATAACGACAAGCACCGACCTGTTGTGTACAGCCCAGGAGATCTGGTATGGATTTGTACCCATGTCCGGAAAGTTGGACTATCAGAAAAGTTATTGAAGTTATACTTTGGTCCGTATCATGTCATACACCACCTGTCAGACATCACATAAGAAGTTGAGGATTATGAGCAGTAGTCGAAAAGACAGAAACGAAGGGACATTGTTCACATCCTCCGCATGAAGTCTTACTACGCTCCTGAAGAGCAGATAGGAGGAAATGGCTTCTTGTTCAAGGACTCGGTAATGATACCGATGAAGCCACAAGAGGAATGTCTGTCATCGCTAATCATGCAGAAGGGAAGGATTCTTCAGAACTGCCATACAGAGGACCCATGACAAGATCAAGATCCTGGACATTGCAGTTGGCTCCAAAGGGAAACTAACAGTGGGTCGCTGTTTTTTTAAGAGAGGGAGCAATGCCGCAATACCCAGCGTTAACCGACTGACGGCGTGGCACAATGCATAGTGTCACCGATTGGGGAGCTGAAGGTCTCCAGTTCAATCCCGACCAACGGCAAAAATTTATTTCTTTGTAATTATTATTTCCAGTATGTTCTACATGTTTCTTATGTTCACTTGTAATTTCTACCTGTTTCTTATGTTAACTACTCTTCTAATTTCTGATAAACTCTGTCTCTCTATAAATAGCAGAGCACTCTGTACGAGAGTCAGTCAGTGCTGCATGTATGTTTCAGTTCGCAATAAACCTGCTTTTAGTATAAGTGCTATGTTTTGTTGACAACCTTGCCTTTGAAGTCAAGCCTGCTTCCATTTCAATGTGACAATACAGGCCTACCAGTTAATTAAAGAAGTGAATTTGAATAATTACAGGCTGCAAGAAATGAAATTCAAATATTTCCCAAAAAGAAGACAATTTTCTAGAAATTTTACGGAAAAATATGAAATGAAGAATTGTCAGGGTAATGAATAAACCACCCATGGCAATAAAGAAATATCCATTACAAAACAACATTGACAGCTTAAGAAGATGCAAATATAATACAAATAAAATACATAGATTTTGAAGAAGTAACAGCAAAAAAAGTTCTCAGAAGATGTACTCCAAAGAGATCCAGTCGGCAGCTAAGATATTGTAAATGTGCTGGTTGCGGACAAACTAGTGCAGTATGAGACGACACGGGCCTTGCGTACACTGAAATTCACTTTCCTGACGGGCGATGCGGCTAGCATTTCCAGAGTTCCTGTGATCGTCTACACTGCTGTCAACATCCAAGACAACGCCATAAACATCACGCAGTGCATCTCATCAAAAAACTGGGTGAGCATAAAACAGTTATTTTTTCCTCTCTCTTTTTCTTCCTTTCCATGTAAAAGTGACAGATTTGTGTTTACTAAAAAGTTAGTGTCATATGTATACAAATAATTAAGTCGAAAAAAAGTACCTAAAGTGTTCATGCCAGTAGTCACAAGAAGTATGGCTTCAGAATCAGGTATGCAAGAACACACAGACACCTTATTCAGAAAATTAGAACAAATATTGGACATAAAGCTAGCAAATCAAGAACAAGTATTGGATATCAAACTTACAGACTTAGACACTAAGTTAGACAGTCAGAAAACAAAAACACGATCCATGATTACAGCATTATAATCAGATATCACAACAGAATAGGTAGATACTGTTAAATCACACACCGAAGAAATAGTGAAAGACCATCTACCACCTGTAATAGAAAACACAATGAATAATGTTACAAATCATCATACTCATAAGTGGCTTAAGTGTGTGTCAAGTTTGTCGCCATAAGCAGCTATGTGCATGCGCAGTTTTTGCAGCTTACATGTGTACCAGTTTGTCACCGATAGCTATCATAAACATTTTTCCGTGAAGTTAAGAGTTTATCGATATTCATCAGTATTAGCTAGACATTGGTGTTAGAATCAATTTTTAAAAATATTTTTAGACTGATGGTATTACCATGAGTGATGGAAATACCGGCTGATAAAAAAATTGAAAACTTAAGGGAATAATGTAGATAGACAGATAAAAATTGACACACATGCTTGGAATGACATGGGGTTTTATTAGAACAAAAAAAGAGGAAGAGAGAAAAGAAAACAAAGATCAAGAAATCTCCGACAGACGGCACTGGATAGCAAAACATCAGTGACTGCGCATGAAAATCGTGTGTAAAAGGAGCTGTAATGAGAGAATCAGATGCACCAGCAGTCGCAGCATGTTGACGTTACCTGAAAAGGTGCTGTTAGTGAAGCTGTATTATCAGAATGGGAAATGTGCTAGTTCAGCTTTATGATCATATCACCATAGGAAGGGGATTCGAAAGGGTAAAGGTCCATCGACAAATGCAGCTGTGGCAAGAATGATTTCGAAGTATAATGGTTTTAGTACCCGAGAATATTAATATGAAGTGTATGATACCAATTGCAACTAAGCCTTTCCTTATGCATAACCACGAATCTATTCATAAAACATTACAATATGATACAAGACTGTTTAATTGCATCAATAGCAAGGTATTTTATTGGGCTTTGATAAAATGCTTTTGTTTATAAAAAATGTAAGATTAATATTGTGCAATAATATTTTTGCTAATTATATTTCCAACTAACATTATCTGATATCTTTTGCAATGTACCGATTTGTATCCAATGCTTTGTTGAACTCAAATCTGCATAATTACTTTAACTATATTAACAATTATTGTCAACAAATGCAATTACTGCTCTAATTGTAAATTACTTTCGATCTTAATTTCAGTTTTGTTGTGATACAAAAATCCTATCATTACATTTGTCATAATTTTGTGTATATCTTCTATACACAACATTCATTAATGTTCTACAGATAAACTAATTAATATGTCATGTTGCAACTTCCAGATTCTAGGATGATCTCGAAAATCGGATTGTATTAATACGCGCAAATTGGCGAGAACAGTCAGTCTTATGAGAATCTTACTTGAAGTCTTATAATAATCAGTCAAAAGTCAGTCTTACTTTGGCATTCAGTCAGTCAACTATTCTGAAGATGTATATGTATTTGTGTGTGTGTCAATTATTTGAGAATGAATAAGAAGAAACTATTATCAACAAGATGTATGCATTTCGTGATTCCAAGACCATTAAGAACCCGATGCTTTCATAATTATATACAGGCAGGTGAGGTATTGAAATTATTGGAGCTGTTCAAACTACTGAAGCTACCACTGAACATCGACTGCACGGTCATGTATGACTTTTATTTATGAAACACATGTAAAATGTGGTTCTAATGGTGTGTAACATTGTTATAGAAGCCACGGGTAGTTTAGATGATAGACCCCGTAGTGGCCAACCGAGCACAAAGTGTAATGTTGCAGAGACAGTTCAGGAAGAAATGGAGACTGTAGCAGGTTCGTCTATGTACATGGAAGTCATTGCTCGTGCAGTCGCACATCGCACCGGCATTCCATACACTGTTTGTTTGGCACTTAGGCGTACCCTCTGATTCATCATGAACTGTTACCTGGCGATTTAGTGAAGCAGAGGGCATTTGCAGTGTGGGCATTTCAAAAGATGGCGGAAGATGACAATTGGTTGAGTAACGTGTTGTGGACCGACGAAGCCCATTTCACACTCCGAGGGTCTGTCAACGCCCACAACTGCAGAATTTGGACTACCTAAAATCCTAGAACTGTTGTGGAAACTCCATTGCACAACGAAAAAGTCACGATATGGGTTGGATTTACCACATCTACCATTATCGGGCCTTTTTTCTTCTTCGAGGAACTTCATGATTCTGGTTTTGTAACTGCTACCGTGACGGGTAAGAGGTAGGCCGATATATTACAGCCTGGCTGATAAACGCCTGCTGGAATGTACGATTTTTATACAGGATGGCGCTCCACCCCATATTGCTAGATGCGTGAAAGATCTCTTGCGCACGTCTTTTGGTGATGATCATGTGCTCAGCCGCCTCTTTCATCATGCTTGGCCTTCCAGGTCTACAGAACTCAAGTCTGTGCAATTACTGGCTTTGGGGACATCTCTAAGGATGCTGAAACACAACATCCAACGCCAATGCCTCACCATAACTCCGGACATGCTTTACAGTGCTGTTCACAACATTATTCCTCGACTACAGCTGTTGTTGAGGAATGATGGTGAACATATTGAGCATTTCCATAAAACCTCTTGTCATTCCAAGCATGTGTGTCAATTTTTACCACTCTATCTACATTATTCCATGATTTATTAAGGTTTCAAATTTATGCTGACTTTTTGATCACCCGGTATGTTACAACTGGACAAAGACATTGAGTACAATACCAAATACAGATTTATATATACCAATTTTGTTTGTGGCTTGGTGTCCTGGACCATATCAAAATTTTATTAGAGAATCCAGTTGAATCTTCAGGATGGAGATACTGTTAGTCCTATATTGTATTCATACCACCGATGAGTTGATTGTTTAGAGAACTTAACACCGATGTAAGAACATCAATGTTTCCCACTAAACTCCAATATCTTTCTAACAGCAATGAATATTGATCAACTCTAGCACATAGCATTACTCTCTGGCAGTTACTTCACGCAAAAACATAACAGCTATTGGCGACAAACTGACACCTATAAGATTGAAATTATTGAAGACTGAAGGCAAATTAGCTGACACTTTTGCACAGATATTCTTAATAACAATTCATATTATCTAGAGCAGTGGTCAATTTTGTTGACTGTCAAGCTTTTACTAGTCATTTGGTATCAGTGATAAAGTAGATCAACACTGTCTGCATTTTCCGTTCCTTATTGCTTGTCCTGATGGCAACTGCTTGGCAACAGTGTTACAGCTGAGTTTCTTGCTCGATGACATAAATATCCTGACAAATTCATTTGGTTTCTCCATGACAGATTCCTTAAGAAAACTGCATTATTTTATTTAAAGGTATGACACTAGGAAATCCTTTTGCTTTTTAACTCCACAGAGATCATAATATGTGGAAGCTGTAACTAATCTCATCTTTTACATTGCAGTACAGCTCTAGCAAGCACTGGAACAATAGCAGCATTGCTTCAGTGGTTATGATGTAATGTGTTTGCTTCTGTAGCTAGGGAATTTCGCCCAGGGCTACAGACTCAAAGTAGGCATTTTCTTTTTTTTAAGCTGTTTCCTGACAGAGACACAGGCAATAAGTTCCAAAAACCAATAAATAAATTATAATTCTGAAATACCAATTTCGCTTTTTTTGCGACGGATTTTTGAAAAACATCCCCTATCCAATTTAACCCCCTTTATGGTTGAATTTCCAAAAATACCGAAGCACATATTTTTTAAATTCTAACGAACAATACAAATACTAATTTTTGCAACTCTACCTTCAAAATTGTCTTGCCAACAATGTGTTTTCGAGCAGAATTTTTTGATCCCCTATTTAACCCCCTTAGTTGTTGAATTTTCAAAAATACCGAAGCTCATGTCTTTTTAACCCTGATCAAGAGTCCATATCCTAAGTTTTGTAGTTATAAGTTGAAATTTGAGTTAACAGCAACATATTTTTGAAAATCAATTTTTGCATGCCATATTTCACCCCCTTATTGTCCAAATTTCCAAATTTACCCAAAACACATGTCTTTTAAATTTGAACTCCAAATCCAAATCTGAAAATTTGTGGTTCTAACTTCAAAATTGCCTAAATAGCAACAGATTTTCAAAAAACATTCCCTCTCCAATTTAACCCCCTATGTGGTTGAATTTCCAAAAATACCAAAACACCTGGTTTTAAATTCTAACCAACAATACAAATATCAATTTTTGCAGCCCTAGCTTCAAAATTGTGTTTATAGCAACGTGTTTTCATGAAGAATTTTTCATCCCCTATTTAACCCAACCCAACCCAACCCAAATTTCCAAAAATACTGAAACTCATGTTTTTTTAAATCCTGACCAAGATTCCATATCTGAAGTTTCGTTACTGCATGACTTGGTTAGGTTTAGGTTTAGAGTTAGGGTTAGGATAGGTTAGGTTAGGTTAGCACAGGGTGACATAAGGATATTAATTCCTGTTTTTCGGTCAAAAAAGTCATTACGTTCATAACTTTCATCTAATCTTGTCTCTTTAAGTTATGATTTATCTATGCTTGCAAATAATGAGGTTCTATGGAAGAGGGAAGCTACATAGTTCTCCACTAGCTGTGAGCATGTCGTTGCCTCCTGAGCTGAGGTGTTTTTGGTGCATAGTTCAACGTCTCGCAGGATTTGAACCTTTTTAGCTACAAGATACGAGTTCGAAATATAAAAAAGTCTTTTAGTCATTTCCAATATTCTCTGAAAGTCAGAAAAACTCATTTAATTTACGGATTCCATGTCTGTAGAAATAAACTGGTATGTGGTTATATTTATTTATTATTTTTTTTCCAGAAAATAAATTTTCTTCACGGTTGTTCGACTAGAAGAAGGAAATCTGAAGATTTTATGGCATATGATCGAAAAAATGCGTGAGAGAGGTAGGATTTACAAAACAGACCGTGGGATGTTTCGTTTGTGAAATCAGAAGAAACCGATATACTGCAGCAACAGCAGGGGAAGCAGTTTTGTAGGTCTGTTACAGTGCAACTAAACTGTGTCTCATTTATTTGCCACACATAGCAATTGTTATGGCCATATTCCTGGCATCATGTTCACAGTGCACAGCGCATAGTCTGAGGCACCATATGCAAAATATATTCTCCTATGCTTTACTAGAGTATAAAAATTTTGTTAAAGCTCAGTCAGTAAATTCTTCTTAATAAGTCAGCATGAAGGCATTGTAACTCGTCACTAGTAAAATCAGTGGATAGGAATGTTCAATGAGCAAAGTGGTGACGTTTAATAAAAATACAATAACTTTGTCTCATGAATGCAAATGTCTCACGACAGACAGATGGTCGCAGTTCATTGCATATGTAAGTTATCATGATGTTTTAAATGTGGAAAATCTTGCATGCCAGATCTATCTTTCTTGAAACAAGAGAACTATTTTCTGTATTTTCTGTATTTTCCGTCACGCAGCACACCATACAAAGGTTGAAAGTATTATTTGCATTTATTTGTTACTTAATTGAGCACTGAGCATTCACGAACTGAAGACACATGAAAAAACACACACAGAAGATATATTCCAAAGATAACATAACAATAATCGATAAACTGATACCTATAACACTCCCCCTCAATTGATAGGTTATCATCATCATCATTAGAGACTTATTACGCCTTTCAGCGTTCAGTCTGGAGCATAGTACCTCTTATAAAACTCCTCCATGTTCCTCTATTCAATGCTAACATTGATGCCTCGTCTGATGTTATGCCTTTTACTTCAAAATCATTCCGCACCGAATCTAAGTACTTTCTTCTTGGTCTACCTCGACTCCTCTTACCCTCCGCTGACGAGCGCATGAGTCTCTTAGATAACCTTGCTTCTCTCATGCGTGTAACATGACCCCACCATCTCAGACTGTTCGCTCAAACTGCTTCATCTCTGGTGTTCATTCCCAGTTTTTCTTTGATTTCCTCATTATGGACACCGTCCTGCCATTGTTCCTATCTATTAGTACCTGCAATCATTCTTGCTACTTTCATATCTGTAACCTCTACCTTATGAATAAGGTAACCTGTATCCACCCAACTTTCACTCCCATACAACAAAGTTGGTCGAAAGATAGAACGGTGCACTGCCAACTTAGTCTTGGTACTTACTTCCTTCTTGCAGAAGAGAGTAGATCTTAGCTGAGCGCTCACTGCATTAGCTTTGCTGCATCTCGATTCCAGATCTTTCACTATGTTGCCATCTTGTGAGAAAATACATCCCAGGTACTTGAAACTGACCACCTGTTCTAAATTTGTTCCTCCAATTTGGCACTCGATCTGTTTAAATCTCTTTCCCATAGACATTACTTTTGTTTTGGAGATGCCGATCTTCATATCATAATCCTTGCACCTCGGATCGAGCTCTGAAATATTAGTTTGTAACCTTTCAATCGAATCAGCCATTACAACTAAGTCATTCCCATATGCGAGACTGCTTATTTTGTTTTCTCCTATTTTAATCCCGTCCTGCCAGTCTACTGTTTTCAACATATGATCCATGAAGAGTATGAACAACAGTGGTGATAGGTTACAGCCTTGTCTTACCCCTGAAACTACCCTGAACCATGAGCTTAATTTGCCATCTACTCTAACTGCTGCCTGACAGTCTACGTAAAGCCCTTTAATTGCCTGCATAAGTTTGCCTCCTATACCATAATCTTGTAGAACTGACAGTAGTTTCCTCCTAGGAACACGGTCATAAGCCTTTTCTAGATCAGAGTGGCCACCAAATATTCATTTTCAAATTCAAGATTTTTTCCAGGTTTTCCAGGTTAAAAATAATTATTTTCCAGGTTGTCACGAAATTTAATTTTGCTCAAAAGGGTCAGCAAACAACTATACTACAAAGAAACTGCTTACATATTTTTAAAACACATGCCATCCAAGTTGAACCATGTCACGTTGTAATATACACAAAGCAGTGGCGAATCCAGAATTTGTGTTGGAGAGAGGGGGGGGGGGGGGGGAGCAGAGCTCATAAAAATTGTGGCATTGTACCTCAAACTGATCTATGAGGTTTTCCTCGTGGTTTTGGGTGGTCTGCGGCCCCTTAGACCCCCTCCCCCCCCCCCCCCCCCCCCCGCCCCAGATTCGACACTGAGAAACCAGAATAACTAGGGAAAAAAAAAAAAAAAAAAAAAAAAAAGTACATATTCAACAACGGTTTTCACAATTATGAACGGAAGGCAGAGGCTTAGGAAATGATACTAAACTTGAACTGTCTCCACCGTTTGGGAGCGGTGTGGGTGGCTAGTGTAAAATTGGCAAAATATTGCACTGTAATGGTAAGAATTATTTGCTACAGACAAGGGCAATCTAGAATAAGGTATCACTTTGGAAGACTACTCTGTCCACTGCAGGGAGAGGGAGGGATCAATTTGGCATCATTTGGTAGCGTTCTGAAGTATCACGAATATGGTTTTCATTTATTTTATTTCCTATTTAGTACATTTCTTCACCAGTATGGCAAGTATTTCTTATTATTACAGCGCCATAATACGAATATTAAGACGAAAAATTCCTAGCAGGAAAAATTAAATATAAAAAATAGACGAAGATTACTCACCAGGCGAAGGAGCACAGGTGTAACAGCATCACAAATAAATAAATGAATACACACAAAAACGCTAGCTTTCGCAGCCTAGCTGCTTCATCAGGCAGAAGGAAAGGAGAGGGAAAAGGAAATGATGAGGGTTTTAAGGAAGGAGGGTAAGGAGTCATTCCAATCCCGAGACAGGAAAGACTTACCTTGGGGGAAAAAATGGAGGGTAAACAAATGCACACACACCCACACTCTGTTTTGGTGTCTGTGTGAATGTGTGGGTGTGTTTACCCTCCATTTTTCCGCCAAGGTAAGTCTTTCCTGTCCCGGGATTGGAATGGCTCCTTACCCCCTTCCTTAAAACCCTCATCATTTCCTTTTCCCTCTCCTTCCCTTCTGCCTGATGAAGCAACTGAGTTGCGAAAGCTTGTGTTTATGTGTGTGTGTGTGTGTGTGTGTGTGTGTGTGTGTATTCATTTATTTATTTGTGATGCTGTTACACCTGTGCTCCTTCGCCTGGTGAGTAATCTTCGTCTATATATATTAAGACAAAAAATTCCTAGCAGGAAAAATTAAATATAAAAAATAGACGAAGATTACTCACCAGGCGAAGGAGCACAGGTGTGACAGCATCACAAATAAATAAATGAATACACACACACACAAACGCTAGCTGCTTCATCAGGCAGAAGGGAAGGAGAGAGAAAAGGAAATGATGAGGGTTTTAAGGAACGGGGTAAGGAGCCATTCCAATCCTGGGACAGGAGAGACTTACCTTGGGGGAAAAATGGAGGGTAAACAAATGCACACACACCCACACATTCACACAGACACAAGTACACCTAGGCAGACATACTGTAGAAAGCAAAGAAGTTAAGAAGTTAGACAGAGATACCACTTGAGGCAGAGGCTCTGTCCAGAGAACCGATGCAACGATGTTAAGATGGTGGGTGGGGATTCGAATTTAGCGGAGGTTGAGACCAGGTGAGCAACGGGAAGAGAGAATATGCTGAAGGGCTAGTTCCCATCTCCGGAGTTCTGAAGGATTGGTGTCAGTGGGAAGTATCCAGATAACCCAGACGGTGTAGCACTGTGCCAAGATGTGCTGGCCGTGCCCCAAGGCATGTTTAGCCATAGGGTGATCCTCGTTACCAACAAACACTGTCTGCCTGTGTCCATTCATGCGAATGGACAGTTTGTTGCTGGTCATTACCACATAGAACGCTTCACAGTGCAGGCATGTCAGTTGGTAGATCACGTGGGTACTATCGCAAGTGGCTCTGCCTTTGATCGTGTACACCTTCCGGGTTACAGGACTGGAGTAAGTAGTGGTGGAAGGGTGCATAGGGCAGGTTTTACAACGGGGGCAGTTACAAGGGTAGGACCCAGAAGGTAGGGAAGGTGGTTTGGGGATTTCATAGGGGTGGACTAGGAGGTTACGGAGGTTAGGTGGGCGGCGGAAAAGACACTTTCGGTGGAGTAGGAAGGATGTCATGAAGGACGATCTCATTTCGGGGCAGGATTTAAGGACGTCGTATCCTTGCTGGAGAGCCACATTCAGAGTCCGCTCCAGTCCCAGAAAGTATCTGGTGACAAGAGGGGCACTTCTGGGATTCTTCTGTTGAAGGTTCTGAATTTGGGGGGATGAAGAAGTGGCTCTGGCAATTTGTTTCTCTACTAGATTAGGAGGATAGGTGCGGGATGTGAAAGCTGTTATTAGGTTATTGGTGTACTGGTTCAGAGCTTCAGGACTGGAGCAGACCCGTTTGCCACGAAGACCTAAGCTGTAAGGAAGGGAACGTTTGATATGGAATGGATGGCAGCTGTCATAATGCAGGTACTGTTGTTTATTGGTAGGTTTGATGTGGACGGATGTGTGGAGTTGACCGTTGGACAGATGGAGGTCGACATCGAGGAATGTGGCATGGGATTTGGAATAGGACCAGGTGAATTTGATGGGACCAAAGGAGTTGAGGTTGAAGAGGAAATTCTGGAGTTCTTCTTCACTGTGTGTCCAGATCGTGAAGATATCATCAATGAATCTGTACCACACTTTGGGTTGACAGGCTTGGGTATCCAGGAAGGTTTCCTCTAAGCATCCCATGAATAAGTTTGCGTATGAGGGGGCCATCCTGGTTCCCATGGCTGTTCCCTTTAGTTGTTGGTATGTCTGGCCCTCAAAAGTGAAGTAGTTGTGGGTTAGGATGAAGCTGGCTAGGGTATTAAGGAAAGAGGTTTTAGGTACGGAAGTGGGTGGTCGGCGTGAAAGGAAATACTCCATCGCAGCAAGGCCCTGGGTAAGTGGGATATATGTGTATAAGGAAGTGGCATCAATGGTTACAAGGATGGTTTCTGGAGGTAGCAGGCTGGGTAAGGATTTCAGGCGATCGAGGATGTGGTTGGTGTCTTTGATGAAGGATGGGAGACTGCACATGATGGGTTGAAGGTGTTGGTCTATGTAGGCAGAGATTCGTTCTGTAGGGGCTTGGTAATCGGCCACAATGGGGTGGCCGGGATGATTGGGTTTGTGAATCTTGGGAAGTAGGTAGAGGGTGAGGGTGCGGGGTGTCGGCGGGGTCATGAGGTTAATGGAGTTGGGTGAAAGGTTTTGTAGGGGGCCTAAGGTTTTGAGGATTCCTTGAAGCTCTGCCTGGACATCAGGGATGGGATTGCCATGAAAGACTTTATATGTGGTACTGTCTGAAAGCTGACGCAGTCCCTCAGCTACATACTCCCGCCGATCAAGTACCACGGTCGTGGATCCCTTGTCGGCTGGGAGAATGATGATGGAATGGTCAGCCTTCAGATCACGGATAGCTCGGGATTCAGCTGCGGTAATATTGGGAGTAGGATTAAGGTTTCTCAGGAACGACTGGGAGGCAAGGTGGGAAGTAAGGAAATCCTGGAAGGTTTGGAGAGGATGGTTTTGAGGAAGAGCAGGTGGGTCTCGCTGTGATGGAGGACGGAACTGTTCTAGGCAAGGTTCAATAGGAATGATGTCTTGGGGAGCTGGGTCATTGGGAGTAGGATTATTTCTCTTCGTGGCAAAGTGGTATCTCCAGCAAAGACTACGAGTATAGGAAAGTAGATCTTTGACGAGAGCTGTGTGGTTGAATTTGGGAGTAGGACTAAAGGTGGGGTCTTTGGATAGGACAGAGGTTTCAGATTGGGAGAGAGGTTTGGAGGAGAGGTTGACTACTGAATTAGGATGTTGTGGTTCCGGATTGTGTGGATTGGAGTTTTGAGGTTTAGGGGGAGAGGAGTTGGGAGTGGGAGATTGAGTAGATGGGAGAGACTGGGTTTGTGTGCAATAAGAGGAGGTTGAGGTTTATTGGAGAGGTTGTTGAGGGAGAGAGTATTGCCTTTCCGGAGGTGGGTGACCAGGAGATTGGATAGTTTTTTGAGGTGGTGGGTGGCATGTTGTTCTAATTTGCAGTTGGCCTGAAGGAGGATGTTCTGAACAGTAGGTGCGGATGTGGGAGAGGAAAGGTTGAGGATTTTGATTAGGGATAGGAGTTGACAGGTGTGTTCATTAGCGGAGTTGATGTGTAGGTTAAGGATTAGGCGGGTAAGGGCTATGGATTGTTCGGTTTGAAATTGGTATAGGGCGGGATGAAAGGATGGATTACAGCCAGAGATGGGAACCTTCCTTAAAACCCTCATCATTTCCTTTTCCCTCTCCTTGCCTTCTGCCTGATGAAGCAGCTATGCTGCGAAAGCTAGCGTTTGTGTGTGTGTGTGTGTGTGTGTGTGTGTGTGTGTGTGTGTGTTCATTTATTTATTTGTGATGCTGTCACACCTGTGCTCCTTCGCCTGGTGAGTAATCTTCGTCTATTTTTATATATAAAACCAGGCCATACATGATGTGGGCCTTAAAATCCGAAACTGCAATAAAAAATCTGAGTTTTCATTTAAAATTTTACACTTGAGACCCCCCCCCCCTCCCCCCTACCACAAACGATGGAAACGGTTCAGGTTGAGTATTATTTCCTAAGCCTCTGCCATCTGCACATGCTGGTGAAATCCATTTTTGAATATCTACTGTTTTTCAGAGTTATTCCGTTTTGTCAACTTAAAATTTACACCCTGTATAATGGAATAAGTTGAGTTCAAGTAGTTGGAGGATACTGTACGCTTTAATGTGAGTTGCATTCGTTTATGCAACATAGCCCGTTCATTTATACTAGACTTCCTGATACATTAAAATACAGTCTCATGAACTAGTGATCGAGAACTCAATATTATGATTTACTTTACCTTCAGGATATGAACAAGCTTTTCACCTCTTTCAAGTTTTCATTTAGATAGTTCCCAATGATGATTTTCAGTTTCCAGAGCCCATACAGTCAAATAAGTTTTGCCCTGGAAAACTCTAGCTAAAAGATCAATGAATGTTAATGACCCAGCATGCGTAATAATGCACAATGTTGTGGGCGAGTTCTTGAACTTCGAGGAGATGAAATGGAGAATGCAAAAACATATCTAGAGCAACAGCTGTGTGGTATTTGCAATCAAGGGTCATCAGGTAAAATAACACTCAACAGCAGATTTTAATGAAAACATTATTTTGTTTTAATGAATGTTTCATTTTTTAAATTCTTGTAGTACTAAAAAGACAGTGAAATATATATTGTGAAAAGCAACAGACTTCTGTTTGCTTATAAAAAGTTTATGTTTCTTGCTTCTTACGTGGCTGTTCAAAGCATTCTTACCCATTGTAGAAATATTTATCTTTGTTGCATAAAGAGCATAATGCATTCGTTTGTGATTTGGGATCACATGTAACCCACGGATAAACTGTCTCGTATGAGCTCTGAAATCGAGTTATACTCTGTTTTGACATGACGGACAAACACTTCACTCTAAAACACGTTGAACTAGTTCATCTGTGCGGGCACAGTAAGGTCAATTCACATTTGGATTCACTCTATTGTTCTCTGCAACAATTGTTTCACTCTGTTATATTTAACGATATTTTTGAATGTATTGTTGTAAGACAGCTATTAAAGCAATAAATTACAACTAAAAAAAATTACCTTCTCGCAAAAGTCGCGTACCGTATTACAGAGTTATACTTACATCTTTTAGTAGGACAATTAACATTCAGCGCAATCAACAATGTTAGAACTGTATGTCATACGCGCCCGGCTAGCGCTCACTAGGTGACGTTGCATGTACGTATGCTTTTTGAAAACCCATTAACATATAACGAGGGAAATAATCTTTTGTGTTGACCATAAAATGAATAATTAATGCTGTTCCTGCTCTATGGTTGACAGGTTCTCGATGTACCCTTGTCCTCTAAGTAAAGTAATTATCCTCGTAATTGTTACCGCGACTCCTCATTGGCGCTAGCCGGGCCCGCATGAAAAACAGTTCAGCCATCTACAATACGTCCATGATGACCGTGTTTACTATTTATATATTACCAATGTTACATCAGTCACATGAATCGTCTATAATTATTTCTAAGGAAGATAGGCGCCGACTTTTGAAAATCTTGGGGCATGCTCAACGGCCTACCCAGGTATTTCTAAAGAAAAAAATAAATAAATACAAAGCAAAGCCAAAAACTTATACAAAACATACACGCTATCAATTCCATGTCACCGTCACCATTACTATTATATGTCTAAGTCCTTTTGTATTTCACTATATACTTATATTATAGAGGAAAAATTCCTAACAGGAAAAAAATATACGTAAAAAATAGATGAAGAACACTTACCAGGCGAAGGGGCACAGGCAGTAATAGCAACAAATAAACACACAGACACACACACACACTCAAAAATGCTAGCTTTCGCAGCCTAGCTGCTTCATCAGGCAGAAGGGAAGGAGAGGGAAAAGGAAATGATGAGGGATTTAAGGAAGGGGGTAAGGAGCCATTCCAATCCCGGGACAGGAAAGACTTACCTTGGGGGAAAAAATGGAAGGTAAATAAATGCACATACACCCACACATTTACACAGACACAAGTACACTTTGGCAGACATACTGTAGAACTGTAGAAAGCAAAGAAGATTTGCTTTCTACAGTTCTACAGTATGTCTGCCTAAGTGTAACATCGCATCTCTTCGACGTACATCGCGAGGAACTGAGTCGCGTGGTTGAACAACACTTCGAGATAAATACAGAAATAGGTAACGGAATACGTAACCTATAATTATAAAACTTTTTAAACTGCCCAGAAATATATTTGAAAATGTTTTTGTACACAAAAATGAAGCGATGAATATTACTTAATCCGCGGGCACTAGCGATCTGAGCATTTTGCTCACCGTAATTTTAAAACGACTGGCATTTTGTTACTTTTAAATATTAAACTTTGAAGTTTTTTCCTCACTAAAACTACAGTCATTACTTATCTACACTTACTACATTCCAAACTGGTCATGTAATCTGAGTAATAGACTATACACGCAAACGATCGTTTAACTCAAAGCCGCGAGAGATCTCATGGGTTTCAAGGTTCGGTGGCCACCCTGTAGATCTACGAAACATAGATACAATGCCCTGTTCCACTCATAGCACTTTTATCAATACATTGTAAATCAAAATAACATAAAACACACATTTTATAAAAGTGAAACTTTCAATTGAATTCTTAATACAAAAATTCAAAGTTTCAATAAATGTAATAAAAGAACACAATAATGACATTTAACTCAAAAAATCATTGTTTACAGCTGTCTATGTTTAATGAACTTTTATTTACTCAAAGGTTTAGTCAAAATATCAGTTGCATTGCAGTAAGACTCAATATACACAACATCAAGAATTTCTTTAGCGAACAAGTCATTAATAAAGTGCATTTTTATATCAATGTGTTTTGCTCTTTTTGAATTTTCAAATGTTTTAATCAATGATATGGCACTACAATTATCAATTTTAATTTTAAATTTCTTACTATAAGATTTGTTAAACTGACATAGTATACCTTTCATATTGATATATTCTTGTTTGACTGCTAATGCTGCACAATATTCGGCTTCCAAAGTTGAAATAGCAACACAAGTTTGTTTTTTAGAAACCAAGCAACTGCTACAAAACCACTAACTCTTTTCCTTGATACTGTATCACCTACCCAATCTGCATCTGAATAGCTAATTATTTTTCCTTTACTCTTTTCAAATTTCAACTCGATCTCTTTAGTAGTGTTTAAATAGCTGAAAACTCTCTTAGCAGCCTGCCAAGTTTGGTGACGTTCAATAAAAATACAATAACTTTGTCTCATGAATGCAAATGTCTCACGACAGACAGATGGTCGCAGTTCATTGCATATGTAAGTTATCACGATGTTTTAAATGTGGAAAATCTTTCATGCCAGATCTATCTTTCTTGAAACAAGAGAACTATTTTCTGTATTTTTCCGTCATGCATCACACCATACAAAGGTTGCGAGTATTATTTGCATTCATTTGTTACTTGATTGAGCACTGAGCATTCACCAATTTCACTCATGAAAAAACACACACAGAAGATATATTCCAGAGATATATGCATAACAATAATCGATAAACTTATACCTATAACACTCCCCATCGATTGATAATTTATCAATACACTGTAAATCAAAATAACATAAAACTCACATTTTATAAAAGTGAAACTTTCAATCGAATTCTTGATACAAAAATTCAAAGTTTCAATAAATGTAATAAAAGAACACAATAATGACATTTAACTAAAAAAATCATTGTTTACAACTGTCTATGTTTAATGAACTTTTATTTACTCCAAGGTTTAGTCAAAATATCAGCTGCATTGCAGTAAGACTCCATATACACAACATCAAGAATTTCTTTAGCAAACAAGTCCTTAATAAAGTGCATTTTTATATCATTATGTTTTGCTCTTATTGAGTTTTCAAATGTTTTAATCAATGATGTAGCACTACAATTTTCAATTTTAATTCTGAATTTCTCACTATAAGATTTTTTAAACTGACATAGTATACCTTTCAAATTGATATATTCTTGTGCCACTGCTGATGCTGCACAATATTCTGCTTCCAAAGTTGAAATAGCAAAACAATTTTGTTTTTTAGAGAACCAAGCAACTGCTACAAAACCACTAACACTTTTCCTTGATACTGTATCACCTGCCCAATCTGCATCTGAATAGCTAATTATTTTTCCTTTACTCTTTTCAAATTTCAACTCAATCTCTTTAGTAGTGTTTAAATAGCTGAGAACTCTTTTCGCAGCTTGCCAAGTTTGGCTAGTAGGTCTATCCAAAACTCTACTCAACATTGTAACTGCATGTAACAAATCTGGTCTAGTTATTACTGTGATATACATCAAACTACATACCAACTGTCTATAAGGAACATCAATAATCATTTCAGAATCTTCTATTTCAAATCCAACCTCCAATGGTGTGGCTACACTACAACAATTTTCCATATTAAATTCTTTCAACAACTTATTTATGATTTTATTTTGCATGATAAACTGTCATCTGTTCTGCTAAACTGCATTCCTAGGAATGCATTTGCCTCACCCATTTCCTGACTTTGAAATTTTTATACAAAATGTTACCAGATTCTCTTCTTTTTCTCTTTTACCTGTAATCAAAGCATCATCTACAAATAACAAAAGATAAACATCATTTGCATAATACAAACAATAATCATGTTGTGATCTCTTGAAACCATTAGTTTCCATTATTTCATTAAATTTATCATTCCATCATTTTGGGAAAATTTTAAGTCCATACAAGGCACGATTTAATTTAAGGATTTTATCAGAATGATTGAGTCCCTTTGGTTTTCTAATGTAAACTTCTTCTTTGATTGTACTATTCAAAAATGTTGTTGGAACGTCTACTTGGCACATTGTCCAGTCATTTCTTACCGATTGTGAAATAAGAATCCTTAATGTAGTCATTCTGCATACCGGAGCGTAAGAGTATTTACTGGATTTGTCTTCTCTCAGCTGGAAACCCCTAGAAACAAGTCTTGCCTTCTTGGTGCTGTCTTCTTTTAATCTGAATACCCATTTCGTGTCGACTGCGACCTAGATCATTGTGTGAGTCTGGCTCCTTTTCTATTGCAGTCTTCCAACTCTGGAATGTTCACAGCTTCCTCATAATTAGTAGGTTCAATCTGTTTGTGTCAGCAGACAGAAAGCTGAGTATAGTTCATAGTCTTGTAGATAACTTGGAGTGTTAATCTTTCTTCTTGATCTTTTGAAGTTTTCTTCTTCTTGAGAGTCTTGGTCTTGAATAATTCTTCTTCTGAGCATTCTAATGAATTTCTTCTTATGTCATCAATTTCAATTTTCTCTTCCTTTAATTCACAGTCCTGTTGTTTTATGCAATCTTCAAATTCACAAATCTGGTTTAAATTAAGCTCGTATTTAAAAAAGAAAGAAAGTCTTATCAAATCTAACATCCCTTGAACATATCACCTTGTATTCTTCTGATAACCAAAGCATATAGCCACCTCCACAACATCCTATCATTAAAGCAGATTTTGCCCTACAGTCCAATTTATTATACTTTGGCAGTACAGTATACCAAGCTCTGCATCTGAAACTTTTTAATTTTGATATATCTTGTTTTTCATTCCAAAGAAGTGATGGTGTTTCACCCTTTCCTAGTGTTGAAGATGGGCTTCTATTAAGTTCATAAGCACTGCATCTTATTGCTTCACCCCACAGAAATTTTGGCACACCTGAGTCAATCAATTTTATTCTTACCATGTTTGTCAATGTCCAGTTCATTCGTTCAGATTTACCATTACTTTGAGGACTGTAGCTGGGTCAATCCATATGAAGTGGTACAGGGATGATTGCTTCACCATTTTATAAAAACTATCATGTCAATTGCAATGTTTTAACTTAACTCAGTGCACAGATATTCAAATTTTCGCTAATGTCTCCAGACTGAAAAATTGGCGCGTGCCGACAAATAAACATGGCCGCCATTCAGTAAAGGTGCGAGATAAATTACTTTAAAAAACTGTTTTGAACTTCTCAAATATAGGGCAATCACATATAAAAAAATTAAAATATTTAAAAATGGTCAAGCAACCAACTTAATTTTTCTTGTACTACTTCATTTGGATTGACCCAGCTCATAGTATATTCCAATTTTATACCATTTGATCTTGCATAATGTTTGAATTAAGATGAAGTAAATTCCCCACCATTATTCAATCTAATTCGTATCACATAAATCCCAATTGCCACTCCAGTTCATTTATATACTCAAATTATTTTCAGCTTCATTTTTTGTTTTTAAAAGATAAAACAACTACAAAGTTTGAAAAATCATCAATAATTACCTGAAAATATTTTTCACCATCTTGAGTCATAGGATTTACTGGTCCGCAAATATCTGAATTGATTAATTCCCCAATCCTCTTGGTTGATTTTTGCTGCTTGTTGAAAGGCAATCGAGTTACTTTACCTTCAATGCACACTTCACATGGTTCATTGGAAGTCCTAAAAGGCGTAAACTTTCATTATTCAAATGTCCTAATTGCCGGTGCCACATATTTTCCACACCAGTAGATTGAACAGTCAAACATATTTCATCTTCCTTCAAAATACTAGCTTTCAGTGCATAAAGTCCTCTCACATAATCACAAAATATTTTACAGGCAGTTCCATTCATAGTCATACACATCTTATCAAAAGTCACTTTCAAATTTCTAGAAACTATTTTGCTTAATGCTAACAAATTATGCCTTAATCCAGGTACAATCAATGCTTCTAAAACAATAGTTTTATTCTGATATGAAATTCTCACTTTACCTTTCTCAGTTGCTTCCATAATTTCACCATTTGCA
The DNA here is from genome assembly GCA_026315105.1 of Locusta migratoria. Classification (NCBI taxonomy): domain Eukaryota; kingdom Metazoa; phylum Arthropoda; class Insecta; order Orthoptera; family Acrididae; genus Locusta; species Locusta migratoria. Next base: position 728,731,569 of record CM048744.1, on the reverse strand, counting down.
ATGGTCACCTTCTTGTCAATTGTCTTAATATCAAACACACTGTCTCTCAGTTCCTCTTTCAACATATTATCACTTGCACCAGAATCAATAATAAACTCCTCATTACACAAAACTCCAACACTGTCTGTACAGGCTACAAATGAAATTTCATCATTTTGTGCATAATTAGAAAAAACATTACCTCTCCTATTACTATTGTAATTTCCATAACCATGGAATGATGTTTTGTTACCTCGTCTTCCATGAAAGACAGTCTTCTTAGGACACTGAACTATGAAATGATTTTTATCACCACAGTTGAAGCAACCACTGTCATTTCTTGTTCCACTGGTTGATGCTGTAAGGCTCACTTCATTTTCACTTTCCGTTGTTAGCCTTTATTTCAATTTAATTTCTTCATCCAAAAGTCTTGCTTTCACAAAATCGAACTTCACATCAGGCTGGGCTTCTAGAGCTGCTATCACAGTTGCATATTCTTTGCCTAAAGTAAAAGATGACACACCTTGTCTGATTCATCAATTTTTGTATCTAGATCTTCCAATTCTCATGTGATTGTGTCAAATTTTATAAAATGATCCTCTAAGTTGTCTCTACTATTACATTTTAAATTCATTAGTTTTCTCCAAAGGGAAAGTTTTCCAAAAGCACTTGATCAAACAAAAATTGATTGGAGGGCTGCTAACATTTCTCTTGCTGTCTTTGCACCTTTAATAATGTCTAAACAATTGTCACTTATACCTTGAATTATTAAACTTGGCGTCCTCCTTCTTCTTAGACTCGTCATCTGGCGGGTTACAGTCCAGGACACTGTCTGGCTGCTCCTTCTCCAAAAGTGAATGAATTCTAAATTTCCAATTATTGAAACTTGTTCCTGTTAATACACATCCATTCCATACAAAAAAAGGACATCTATAGTGAATGAGTATTTTGCCTCAATGCACACTTATAATATATCAAATGAAAGATAAAACATTGAAGAACATGAAAATGATAATAAAATTATAGTTCATTTTGTTTTTTGTACAGTAGTACCTATTGAAAATGCATGATGCTTACAATGATGCGAAGTCACGATTTTGATAGTTGGCTACTCTGTTGTTATAACCACTAAATACAGTTGTTTCCGGCTTTCTTTTGTTTTGGAGGGAAAATAACATTCTATTTGTTGCACGAAATGGGGTGGAAATCATTAAAAGAAAGACGTTATTCATTGTGGCGTGATCTGTTTGCGAAGTTTCAATCACCGACTTTTAGTTCTGAATGTGAAAATATTTTGCGAGCACCCACCTACTTAGGGAGACATGACCATCCCAATAAAATAAGAGAAATCAGATTGAAAACTGAACGATTTAGGTGTTCTTTCTTCCCGCGCACTGTTAGAGAAAAGTTATGAAAGTGGTTAATGAACCCTCTGCCAGGCACTTAAATGTGATTTGCAGAGTATCTGTAGATGTAGATGTAGACTGAAGACCTTGTTAGCATAAAACCTGCATTCAAGGTAAGCACCAATGGATTTACCACAATAACCATTTTAAAGGCACTATGGTCACACCCATCACAAAAAAGTGAATTTATTTCATTTATAAGGAATATATTTGGTGAATAAGATGAAAGTTTGTGAAAGTTGGGTTATGTTGATACTGAACATATGCCTATAATATCACTTTGAAATTATAATGTATTTGTGTGAATTTTCATGTGACGGGTGTGACAGTTGTGTGACAGGTGTGACACTTATTAAAAGTTGCATTTTGTGAGTGTATTTGTGGTCCTCTTAGCATGAATGACTGAAATAAGTAATTTTTAAAGCATATCTCACAAAATTACAAGCACCTATTGAATTTTCCCTTTTAAACAATGACAGCAGAAATATTTATAGACACTGTTACATTTATTCTCCATATACTTCAGGTAATGGCTAAATCACCTGCGGAGAGGAAGCGATTGTCCCGTGAAAAGCTGAAGAAAGATGAAGAGAAATGGAAAGAATATCTACAGCAATAACGTCAGTGAGATAAAATAAAACGTGAAAATAATAATAAAGAACTAAGTAGAAACAAACAGAAACTTAAGTTGAAAAGACTAAATGATGGGGAAAGACAGAAAGCGATGTCGATTAAAGAAACATTTATTAGTCACTGAATCTGTTGAACAGTCAACAACATTATCACCAATTGGATCCTACAAGTGTGCACAATCGCTCGGAAAAGCTGTGTCACGATGTAAAAAATCGCTGACTAAAAGTCCAAGCAAGAAAACTGCTGTCGTTAAAAAACTGGTAATGGATGTACTGCCAGAAATAAGTAGAAAAATAATGAAAAAACAAAGATTGTCAGCAAATAATGAGATAACACAGGAGATAAAGGATAAAGGTATAGATTGCCACTGTAGGGATGACATTAGCATTCAAGCCCCAGGAAAAAGGGATTTCAAATCAGTGAAGGACAGAGAGACTGGGAAGCGTGACAGGATCCAAAAGAGACATATGTGTATGACTATTAGGGAAGCGTATGAGCTGTTTAAAAAGGAACATAAGGAGACCATGAATTCAAATAGTTCCTTCAGCATACAAAAATCACAATTTTATGATCTTCGCCCTCAGTTTGTTATTCCTGTCAGTGAGACTCCTCACAATGTTTGATTTGCAAGTATCATGCTGATTTCGATTTCCTTATAAAAGCAGTGAGATCCATAGATCCCCAGTTTCCAGAAACGTTTAAGAAGGTTTTAAGTAAGTTATGTTGTAACACTAATGATGAAAAGTGTATGACTGGTTTTTGTCTTGAATGTAAAACTTCTGCCCAAAATTTATTACAGGATGGAGTGGACTTTGACTGTTTTTTAACTTGGAAAAAATGGGATGACGTGTAAGGGTTTCCTAGGCTTGTAGTTGTTGATGGCTCATTATTAGATGCCATAAATGAAATCAACAGTAAACTCCCATACATGAAAATTCACTGCTATGTTAAGTGTCCAATCTGAATATTTTGAGGACAAAAAGCATGTCATAGAGGAAAATGAATGTGTGCTTCAAATTGACTTTGCCGAGAACTATGAAGCTTGTTATCAGGATGAAATATCTAGTGCACATTGGTCTCATTTACAATCAACAGTATTTACAGGCTACGCTTGGCTTAAAGGTGCAAAGCAACCTATTGTAGTAATAAGTGACAATCTTTCTCATGATAAAGTAGCTGTTTCGGTTTTTCTGAAATCTGTACTCAATGAACTGAAAACAGAGTTCCCTCACTTACAAAAAGTATTCGTGTTTTCTGATGGATGTGCTTTGCAATTCAAAAACATATATACACTATTGAATCTGTGCTTCTTGAAAAAAGATTTTGGCGTGACAGGAGAGTGGAATTTTTTTGCCACCTCACATGGCAAAGGGGCTGTGGATAGTATAGGTGGTACTATTAAGCGTAAAGCTTTGATTCAAGTAAAAGCAAGAAACACAATTATCAGTTCTGCACTTGACTTCCATAATTGTATTTCACAACATGAATCTGAGATACAAGCCCTGTACGTCCCAACAGAGAAAATAGATGCACACAGAACCGCGTTGGAAGAGAGGTGGAAAGACAAAACAATGTTCAAATGTTTGTATAGCTTATGGGACTTAACTACGGGGTCATCAGTCCCTAAACTTACAAACGAGCTAATACTAAGGACGGCACAAATATCCATGCCCGAGGGGGGATTCGAATCCCCAACCGTAGTGGCCGTGCAGACCGTGACTGGAGCGCCTCAGCCCCCCCCCCCTTTTTTTTTTTTTTGCTTTATGGGTGGTTCTGTTCATTGCGGACGCTGATCATATTTGTTCGTTGATGTTCGAAGTGTACCTGAATCTCAAGATTATCTGTTATGCTCTGAGGGAAATATCTCCATCCAGGACATTGCACTGCATGATTTTGTACAAGTTGCTCTAAAAATTGAAACGAAAAAACGGAGCAAAGATGAAGCAAATAAAAAATTCTTTATTATGCAGAGGTAATTGGTATTGATGCAGAAAGAAGTCAAGTGCAACTGAATTAGATGCGTCGCAGTGTTAGTAAATTCTGGATTTGGCCAGAGAAAGAAGAAATTGAAATTTCAACGGAAAATATTTCTGTTGTTTTACGAAAAGTTTCTCCTCCAGTTCCAGTGAACAAAAAGGGATAGTTTCAATTCAAATAGCTTTTTAAAACTAATGTTATAAGACAGTGCATTATCACTTCTGTAGACAGTAAAAATACTGCCTGATGTGCACCAATTCTGGTGATTATTATAATGAAAGAATTGTGGTAGTTTTAGTTACTAATAGCATTTTTTAAACATTTGTCATCAAAATGTATTATTTTATTTGTTTAAAGCATTTTAAATTCTTTACGTGTAATTCTTTAGAAGGAACCTTATCTTAATTTCAGATAAGTTCAGATAGTTGGATGTTGTCACACCCGTCACATTTAATGTCACACCCGTCACAGGATGAAATTGTGTTTAAAAAAATCAAAAATATGCACATTTTTAAAATATTGGTGTATTTTCTTGTGTATTGATTTCTTACTTAACTTTTAAAAATAAAAGTGAATTAGTTACTTTAATAGATTCACAGGTTTTTTGTGGAAACAGAAACTACATGATATAAGATGTCAAACCCAGGTCACACCCGTCACAAACATTTAATCATTATTTTTCTCTTGATTTGTAAATTCCAGGAAAAAAATAACTGCACAAATAAAGATTGTAAACCTTGTCAGTTAATAGGCAATAATTTAAATTAGCAAATTACTAAAGGAAAATACATAATAATTCATTAAAATCTGCCAAATGTCACACCCGTCACTATGGAATGGATGTACAGGCACCGAGATGCTTACTCCCAACATTTTGGACACGTTGAAGATTTTGTTTAGGCTGACCACGTTTTCACAACTTTTGAATTTCGCATGTTTCAACACTATTCAAATCTACTTTGGCACAGTAAACTGGGCCCATTTGCATTTATTTGTTCCTCGATTGAGCACTGAACATTCAGAAACTGAAGACACATGAAAAAACACACCACAGAAGATATATTCCAAAGATATATACATAACAATAATCGATACCTATAACAGCGAGATGCCTTCACCCTTCTATCAAACCAATGGTGAACACTATTCTGTAAATATTATATGTTTTTCCTTTTGTGTGTCTACTTTACGATGCTAAGGCAATGTTAATATGTTTGAAGTAAACAAATTCAATATGTAACAAGTGCTAGAAATTAAGTTAAGTTGCGTGGGACATGCAGCAGGTGGTGGCATGTGGCCCTGTGCCAGATGTAGGAGAAGAGGATGCCCAACAGCCTAAGGCACCTAGGTGCGGAGCATGCCGCTGCTCGCCTTCAGTGGTTCGAGTCCTCCCACAAGCATAGATGTATTTGTTGTCATTAGCATATGTTAGTTTAAGTAGTTTGTAATCCTAGGGACTGATAACCAAAGTAGTCAAGTCCCATACATTTAGTTGCTGTGTTAGAGTAGCCAAGCGGTCTAAGGCGTCTCGCTGCGGAGCATGCGGTTGATCACCGTCGGAGGTTCGAGTGCTCCCTGGGACATGGGTGTGTGTTGTCCTCAGGTTAGTTACCTTAGTTTAAGTTTTAAACTGGGCCATTCCGTGCCAAGTGGTCTAATATCGAGAAAAGTTCCCACATGACCCTCATGGATTTTGATTAAAAAAAGTATGATCAATCACACATGTTCTCAATGAACACTGGTAAAGTTTCAGTTTCAGAAATTCAATACTTCCGGAGATACAGTCACTTGTTTAAGACCATAGCATAGCTTCCAATAGTGTGTCCTTGTATTTTCAGCAACTTTGAGATGATATATCTCTGGGAGTATTTGCATGAAAGAAACAAAACTTGGCCATCTTATACAACTTTTAGAGCTCTTTAAAGTAAAACATTAAGAACAGGATTTCTGAGTCATTTTCATATAGATAATTTGGGGCAAAGTTGGGTGAAAAAATAGCTGGTTAAAAAAAGTGTGAAATTTAGTTTTCTATATCTCCGGAAGTAATTGTGGGATGTACATGAAACTTTGCACACCATAACATCTTACTCCCCTAGATCTGTTTCATTTCCGCTCTGAAAACATTAATGGAATTAAATTTGTTTTCGTCAGTAAAGATGAAATTGGGGGGGGGGGGGGGGAATGTCACAAGAAGAGAGGTTTAAACTTGGACAAACTGTAGCAGGCACTAGACAAAATGGTCACTTTTTACCTATTGATGAAACAACAATTCAGGTCAGCAGAGTTTCAAATGATTGATCATCTTTTCAAGCTACAGTGGGTCAGATAACTGAAGAAGGCATATTAATGTCTGCTCTCCAACCAGTACCATATGTTGCATGCATCCAAGAAAACTTTTGGTGGGTTGGGAATATCTGTGAGACTTCCACTGAGCAAAGGGATGCATTAATAAACTTCATGCACCCTCAGGGTCCAGCAGATTCATTTTATTGACCACCAATAAGTGACAAGTGCTGGGTTCCATAACACCACATTATTGCAGTTATTCCAGCTCCGTCAGTAAATTCGTATGGCTGGCAAGACACCATTCCTGTTGACATTCATCAGAAAATAAATGTAGCGTATCAAAAACTGAAATAAGTTAGAGTAAACGATCTAAGGAACCTAAGAGCGGCTTCTAATTTAACCAGGACACTTAAATAATTTTACTATCAGGCTTGGAAACCTGTGTAAAGAAACTCACCCATAGCTGATGATGCTCGAGCGTGGCCCCTATGGTGATGGAGATGCTGGTTTTCTCAGGTGAAATGAAACTAGCATTGGTTAAACCACAACAACTCATTTATATACTTATTTTCCTTCTGTAAGCTGGTGGTTTTCATTAAAAATGCTACTACTAATTAGATAATGACTGTGCAAATAAATTTTATAATTTACATTCAATCTAAATTATAATATTTATTTGCACAGTCATTATCTAATTATTAGTAGCATTATAATTTACATTCAATCTAAATTCCACCCCCATGAACCACAGACATTGCCGAGGTGGGGTGGCTTGCGTGCCTCAACGATGCAGATAGCCGTACCGTAGGTGCAACCACAGCGGAGGGGTATCTGTGGAGAGGCCAGATAAACGTGTGGTTACTGAAGAGGGGCAGCAGCCTTTTCAGTAGTTATAGGGGCAACAGTCTGGATGATTGACTGAGCTGGCCTTGTAACATCAGCTAATGTGGCTTTGCCACACAGCTACTGCGAACGGCTGAAAGCAAGGGGAAACTACAGCCGTTACTTTTCCCGAGGACATGCAGCTCTACTGTATGGAAATATGATGATGGCATCCTCTTGGGTAAAATATTCCGGAGGTAAAATAGTCCCCCATTCGGATCTCCAGGCGGGGACTACTCAGGGGGATGTTGTCATCAGGAAAGACAATACTGGTATTCTACGGATCGGAGTGTGGAATGTTAGATCCCTTAATCGGGTAGGAAAATTAGAAAATTTAAAAAGGGAAATGGATAGGTTGAAGTTAGATATAGTGGGGATTAGTGAAGTTCGGTGGCAGGATGAACAGGATTTCTGGTCAGGTGAGTACAGGATTATAAATACAAAATCAGTTGGGGGTATCACAGGAGTAGGACTGGTAATGAATAAGAAAATAGGAATGCGGGTAAACTACTATGAGCAGCACAGTGATCGCATTATCATTGTCAAGATAGATACGAAGCCAACACCGACAACAGTAGTACAGGTTTATATGCCAACTAACTCTGCCGATGATGAGGAGATCGAAGAAATATATGAGGAGCTAAAGGAAATTATTCAGACAGTTAAGGGAGATGAAAACTTAATTGTGATGGGAGACTGGAATTCGGTAGTAGGAAAAGAAAGAGAAGGAAAAATAGTAGGTGAATATGGACTGGGCAGAAGGAATGAAAGAGGAAGTCGCCTGGTAGAATTTTGCACTGAACATGATTTAATCGTAACAAACACGTGGTTTAAGAGTCACAAAAGGAGGTTGTATACATGGAAGAGACCAGGAGACACCGGAAGGTATCAGATAGATTTTATAATGGTAAGACATACCCGAGAGGATGCCATCATCATATTTCCATACAGTAGAGCTGCATGTCCTCGGGAAAAGTAACGGCTGTAGTTTCCCCTTGCTTTCAGCCGTTCACAGTAGCTGTGTGGCAAAGCCACATTAGCTGATGTTACAAGGCCAGCTCAGTCAATCATCCAGACTGTTGCCCCTATAACTACTGAAAAGGCTGCTGCCCCTCTTCAGGAACCACACGTTTGTCTGGCCTCTCCACAGATACCCCTCCGCTGTGGTTGCACCTGTAAATTATAAACTGCAAGGCGTACCCAGGGGCAGATATAGACTCTGACCATAACTTGTTAGTCATGAACTGTAGGCTGAAACTGAAAAAACTGCAGAAAGGTAGGAAAATAAGGAGATGGGACCTAGATAAATTAAAGGAAAGTGAAGTTCTGGAGAATTTCAGAGGGAGATTTAGGCAACAATTGACAGAAACAGGGGGAAATAAAACAGTAGAAGAGAAATGGGTAGCATTGAGAGATGAAATAGTGAAGGCAGCAGCAGACAAAATATGTAGAAAGGCAAGACTTATAAAAAATCCATGGATATCACAGGAAATACTACAGTTAATTGATGAAAGGAGAAAATATAAAAGTGCAGTAAATGAAACAGGCAAAACGGAGTACAGACGACTAAAAATGAGATTGACAGGATGTGCAAAATGGCTAAGCAGGAGTGGCTAGAAGCCAAATGCAAATCTGTAGAAGAATGTATAGCAAGGGGAAAAGTAGATACCGCCTACAGGAAAATAAAAGAGACATTTGGGGACAAGAAAAGCAACTCTACGAATATCAAGAACTCAGATGGGAAACCAGTTCTCAGTAAATAAAGGAAAGCTGAAAGGTGGAAAGAGTACATAGAGCAGCTCTACAAAGGAAATGAACTTAGAGACGATGTTGTAGGAAGGGAAGAGAAAGTAGATCAAGATGAAATAGGAGATACTATACTGAGAGATGAATTTGACAGAGCCTTGAAAGACCTAGGTCGAAACAAGGCCCCAGGAGTAGATGACATACCCTCAGAGCTACTAAAGTCTCTGGGAGAGCCAGCCATGACAAGACTATTTCAACTGGTGTGTAGGATGTATGAGACAGGCGAAATGCCCTCAGACTTTAAGAAAAATGTAATAATCCCAATTCCAAAGAAATCAGGCGCAGACAGGTGTGAAAATTACAGAACCATCAGTTTGATAAGTCATGGTTGCAAATTTTTAACACGAATTATCTACAGGAGAATGGAAAAGCTGGTAGAAGCTGACCTCGGGGAAGATCAGTTTGGATTCAGGAGGAACATAGGAACCCAGGAGGCAATACTTACCTTACGTCTTATCTTAGAAGATAGATTAAGGAAAGGCAAACCTACATTTTTAGCTTTTGTAGGTTTGGAGAAAGCGTTTGACAATGTTGACTGGAATACACTCTTTAAAATTCTGAAGTCAGCAGGGGTAAAATACAGGGAGAGTTATTTATAACTTGTACAAAAGCCAGACCGCAGTTATTAGACCCGAAGGGCATGAAAGGAAAGCATCAGTTGGGAAGGGAGTAAGACAGGTTTGTAGCCTTTCTCTGATGTTATTCAATTTGTACATCGAGCAGGCGGTGAAGGAAAGCAAGGAAAAATTTGGAATAGGGATAAAAGTTCAGTGGGAAGAAATAAAAACATTGCGTTTTGCTGATGACATTGTAATTCTGTCAGAGACAGCAAAGGACCTGGAAGAGCAGTTAAATGGAATGGACAGTGTGTTGAAGAGAGCGTATAAAATGAACATTAATAAGAGTAAAACAAAAATAATGGAATGCGGTCTTAGAAAATCAGGCAATGCTGAAGGAATCAGATTAGGTATTGAAACAATGAAGGTGGTCGATGAGTTTTGTTACTTGGGTAGTAAAATAACATGCGATGGTCGCAGTACAGAGGATATAAAATGCAGAATGGCAATGGGAAGAAAAGCATTTTTGAAAAAGAGAAATTTGCTAACATCGAATATTAATTTAAGGATAAGGAAGTCTTTTCTGAAGGCATTTGTGTGGAGCGTTGCCTTGTACGGGAGTGAAACATGGACGATAAGCAGTGCGGACAGGAAGAGAATAGAAGCTTTTGAAATGTGGTGCTACAGAAGAATGCTGAATTAGGTGGGTAGGTCGCATAACTAATGAAGAGGTACTGAACAGAATTGGTGAGAAAAGGAATTTTTGGCATACCCTGACTAAAAGAAGGGATCGCTTGGTAGGACATATTCTTAGACATCGGGGAATCGTAAATTTAGCATTGGAGGGAAGTGTGTGGGGTAAAAATCGCAGAGGGAGACCAAGAGACGCGTATAGTAAGCAGATTCAAGTGGATGTGGGTGGCCGTTCTTATGTGGAGATGAAGAGGCTTGCTCAGGATAGAGTAGGGTGGAGAGCTGCATCAAACCAGTCTCCGGACTGAAGACCATAACAACAACAACAACACAACAACAATCTAAATTATAATTTTGTGTGTGTGTGTGTGTGTGTGTGAGAGAGAGAGAGAGAGAGAGAGAGAGAGAGAGAGAGAGAGAGAGAGAGAGAGAGTTGAGGGGGGGGGGCGTGACAATTAAGAAATGACATTGTTTCTATTTTTATTCTTTTTCTATTTAGACTTAAGCTAAGTCCTATTCATCAGGACTTCTTATTTCACTTATCCCAGGCATTAACAAACATTTATTAGACATAATAAAAGATTTTAGGTATAATTTGAGTGCCAGAAAAATAGATTCAAACTTCCAGTGCGTCCCTATGATTATGCTACTTTTTAGGGCCTTAAATGCTTGCATTGGAAAACCAAATCCACATTTCTAGACAGTTTAGAATACAGTCTTTCTAATGAGCATAGTTTAAAGGAGTTTGGAGAAAACACTTTTTTGAAAAATTTGACAAAAAATACCCAATTTTTAGCACTTTGTGAAAAATCGTCAACTTTACCCTAGATTTATGAAATAATGGAAAGCAATAGGAGAATGAAACTTTATATTCTAAGACCTTGTGTTGGTGAGTTATGGTGTGCAAAGTTTCATGTACATCCCACAATTATTTCCGGAGATATAAAAAACTAAAGTTCACACTTTTTTAACCAGTAGTTTTTTCACCCAACTTTGCCCCAAATTATCTATATGAAAATTGCTCAGAAATCCTGTTCTTAATATTTTACTTTGAAGAGCTCTAAAAGTTGTATAATATGGCCAAGTTTTGTTTCTTTCATGCAAATATTCCCAGAGATATATCATCTCAAAGTTGCTGACAATTCAAGGACGCACTATTGGGAGCTGTGCTATGGTCTTAAACAAGTGACTGTATCTCCGGAAGTATTGAATTTCTGAAACTGAAACTTTACCAGTGTTCATTGAGAACATGTGTGACTGTTCATACAAAATTTCATCAAAATCCATGAGGGTCATGTGGGAGCCTCTAAACCACTTGGCATGACTTAACTACAGACTGATGACCACGCAATTTGGTCCAATAGGTTGCCAAACATTTGAACATTTTTAGATTAACAAATACTTGAACTCCCAACAGTAAACAGTTCTATGTTGACGCAGCCATGAGCTCTTTTGTGGAAGTTTTCATTCTTACTGGTGGGTTAGGAAGTGAGGCGAAATACAATTGATGTTCCCTCAAATTGGTAACGTAGACACTCGGTTATAAAAAAGTTGATCAAAGGTGGGTATTTTCCAGGTAGATCTATGCTTTGCAGTCGTTGGTTCAGTTCATTCTTGGTTGTTCGTTGAATATTTGGCTCCTCTTTTTTATTACAGAAGGCGATTAGCCCCCTCACCGGGTGCACTGAGCCACAGCACCCGAAAAGGTGGATTCGAACTCATGAGTTCATGTATAAAGAGCGCAATGTTTACCACGAGACCAAGTTTCTTTCTGGAGTAGCGGACAACACTTCCTCCAGATACTTGTTACAGGAGAGGAAAAGGAATGAAAATCGAAGGATGGACAATGAATCCGGTGGTTTAAATGAAAACATTTTCATAGTTTTCTGAAGGAATGATAGAGGGGGGAAAGTTAAAGAGAGGTTAGGTGGAGAGAAGAAGTAGAATTTCAACTTAAACTGCTTGATTTCTTTGAGTCTCTTTGAAAGGATAGAACAATAGGAAAGCGAGACCGCAGTATAAGAGAAAGAAAATGTTCATATGTTTGTAATGCTATGGGACCAAACTGCAGTGATCATCAGTCCCTAGACTTATAATCTACTTTAACTTTTGCTTAAGACAACACACGCACACCTACCCAAAGATGGATTCGAACTTCTGCAGTAGGGCGCCTTAGAGTGCACAGCCACTCTCACACAGAAAGAGAGAGAAAGAGTTAAGGAACAGAAAATTGAAGGTGAATCAATATAACTGTTTTACACACTTTAGGAGGAATGCAGATGTTATCAGTGCAAGGGAAGAGAGAGATAAATTAGATATAATGATAAATAGTCCTCTTTGATTTATTACAGTTCATGTATGAAAGCAGAAAGAAAATGAAAAAGAAATGCAATTTAAAACATCTGCTGGTACTTAAAACTTCTTTCAACTGGAAAAATGATTACAGGAAACTATGACATTCTTGATTACCTACTGTTCAGTATGTTACGTTGCAAAGTGATCTTCCCCTGGCTGTCATAGACAGAAAATCAAGCAAGAGAACAAGTAAAGAATATAAAATTCATTTCTGTGCTCTATTATTTCGTCCAGCATCCTTTATTATTTATCACTTCAGTCATGCATCTGGGCATGTACTCTACTAGGCGTTAGACATAATTGCCACAAGAGGCAACTTCTTTCTAGGCTTCAAAAATGCAATCCCAAAGAGCATCTACGGCTGGTTTCATGGCCAATTATCTGATAATGTTCAGGCAATCTCAGCCCACATGTTTTCCATGGGGTTCAGATGTATAGACTGTGGTGGCCAGTCCACAACTTCGACACCCATGTTCGACAACTGCTGCTGAAAGAACACCAACTTACGGACAGGTGAATGGTCTTCCTGCAGCCTAAATTCTCCATCACTGTACAGCATTCGTACTGAAGAAAGCATAACATTCTTCATCATATGAACGAACTGCTTGTCATCAAGGTTTCCCTCAAGCGTGTGAAGTACTCCTGCTGCTCTTGCAGAAATCCATCCCCAACAGGAAACCAATAGCCACCCACTTCTTTTTGCAATAGATATTTTTCGCTATGTCTTGTACATCGCGACCAGTATACTACCCTTGGAGGGTCATTGCTCATGGAAATCACATTCTCATCGGTAAAAATAATGTTTACCCATGCCATGATGCCATGTGCAAATGGAGATCTGCAAATGCCAGTTGGTATAAAAATTATCCTTGCTGAGTTCCTGTTTTGTAGCGCATTTTTGTGCGCACAGCCCAGATTACCTCAGCCTTCGACAAACTGTGTTGCTGGAACCGAGGTGTGGTCCGTCGACACAACTGGTCCGCGTTCAAAAAGGAAACCTTTATCGTATTATGCGCAAGTTTTTCACCCGGCTGGTGTGTGCTGTGTCTTCCTGTCTGAGCCAGAAGTTCTAATAATGAAATATTCGACAATCCTCTAACACCGTCCTCAAGACGGAGGTCGTGAATTACCTTCCCCTTCCTTTCCCCATTCCTTTTTTCTTCTTTTTTCCCTTCTCTCTTACCTGAAGAAGGAACACAGTTCCAAAAGCTTGTTATTTTTGTCCTTTTCTCTTTCTGCGTGTAACTATCGGCAGTACAGCAAAAAGGTAGTACTGGCCAGTCAATCTATCTCCTTTGAAGAGTAACCAAATATGTCTCTGTCAGCTCTTGTTGTACACAAATGCCTTGCAATAACATGTTGAAATTTTGAGGCTTATTACATTATGGAGTACTTATGTAGGCCTAGTGTATAAATTTTGGCTAGGCTATCACTTGTCCCTTTTGTGCTACGATACTTAGAAAATCCATGTTCTCCAGGTAATTTTTCAATTGTTTTGTTTTTTAGTGTGGATGTAACTCAGTATGTGTGACTGATGTGCCCATTATGAGTTGTGTGTGTGTTTAGCCCACATGAGGCTTAGTACAAAAAATTTTATCCCCTTCCTGAGTGAATTATATTTGGAATGATGGGCACCTACAATGTGTATCTTTTAACATAATACAAGTTTTTAATCACATTTTGAAATTTTTTATTTCCCCTGAAACACATAGTGTTGGTTTTTGTACCCATGGAGTGTGTTCCCTAAGTGGATGTTACCAGGTGCTAAAACTTTCCCTGAGACGGGCGAAAGAGCTCTGAAGTTATTAAACCCTGACGTTGGCTCTGAGGGTAGATTGCCAAAGGTGGATTGCAATTCCCAGGTCACACCGCCTTCTTTCACAAGCTATTATTCTGGAACTAACTATCAGGGGAACCTAATACTTTGTACTAAGTCTTTCACACATGGTAACACTGATATGCTAAATTTCAGGCAAATCTGAGACCAATGGCTGGAACAGTTTCTCAAACTGGTTGAATTGATGTGGAATGACCCTTCAGACTGTTGGTTTATTTGCTTGTCTATTCATAGGATACCAATAAACATTTTTATTAGAATGCCTACAATTCTGGAAATTATTTAAGACAAAAGAACTAGGTCCCCAGCAGGTTGCAGAAATGGGATAAAAGATTTTTTCAACACCGTTCTAATTTTTCCAAAAATAGGAAAGTGACATTCAATAATAGTTTTTAATTTTTTCATTGAAGCTTTACTGCTTAAATTATCGTATTTCTGTTAACTATATGCCTCTCTCAACTGCGAACGGAGGAGGGGGGATATCAAAAGCTTCTTAAAGACCAATATTATGAGTATTTATCAAGACATATACCACTTTGCATAGATATTCTCGCAAAGTCAGATTATCAGACTATCACTACATTGAAAATTAGATCTAAAATAAAGTTTTAGTCTAAAAACAAAGAAGAAGAAATAAGGAAAGGAAAAATGGATATGTTCTTATGTTGTAAGTATAAGGAAATATACTAAGTATCATGAAAATCTAGGACTGGGGGGTTCCATGACGCAGATGATTTGACATGGAATAACGCAACTGCAAATTTTCATCTACTGGAATTTTCTGTGGCTTGTGGTACATCCTTAACTGAGCAGACAACATTCTCTCACAGAAAATTTGAACGGTAGCACCTGTAGGTGGATTTAATCACATCTGCACAGAAAAAGCAGATGATACTTTATGGAATATATGCATTTTCTGTTTCCTATGACTAGAGAAAAGTAAAGGGCGGAGTGCCACAAAAATCCATTTCTGGGTTTTTACTGTTTTGTATCTTGCCCAATGATCTCCAACTTTGTACAAACACTGAAAGCAACAAGAAGTGAACTGTGAAATAAATTTAATGGTGTGTTTGTAGGCCTAGATATTTTAGACTGGTTTAAGACTAGAGAACCGGCACTAAAATTTATAAAACCCTCTTTAAGCAATTTCATGCATTTCAGCAAGAAAGTGAAGTACACCGCATCTACAATAACCAAAATATATTACCACATGAAACTTCTAAGTGTCTGGGCATTCTAATTAATGGCAAGTTAAACTCCCATGAACCACAGACATTGCCGAGGTGGGGTGGCTTGCGTGCCTCAACGATGCAGATAGCCGTACCGTAGGTGCAACCACAGCGGAGGGGTATCTGTGGTGAGGCCAGACAAACATGTGGTTCCTGAATAGGGGCAGCAGCCTTTTCAGTAGTTACAGGGGCAACAGTCTGGATGATTGACTGAGCTGGCCTTGTAACATCAGCTAATGTGGCTTTGCCATGCAGTTACTGCGAACGGCTGATAGCAAGGGGAAACTACAGCCGTTACTTTCCCGAGGACATGCAGCTCTACTGTATGACGATATGATGATGGCACCCTCTCGGGTAAAATATTCCGGAGGTAAAATAGTCCCCCATTCGGATCTCCGGGTGGGGACTACTCAGGAGGATGTGATCATCAGGAGAGAGAACACTGGCATTCTATGGATCGGAGTGTGGAATGTTAGATCCCTTAATCGGGTAGGGAAGTTAGAAAATTTAAATAGAGAAATGGATAGATATAGTGGGGATTAGTGAAGTTCGGTGGAAAGAGGAACAGGCTTTCTGGTCAGGCGAATACAGGATTATAAATACAAAATCAGTTGGGGGTATTACAGAAGTAAGTCTGATAATGAATAAGAAAATAGGAATGCGGGTAAACTACTATGAGCAACCCAGTGATCGCATTATTGTAGTCAAGATAGATACGAAGCCAACACCGACCACAGTAGTACACGTTTATATGCCAACTAGCACTGCCGATGACGAATAGATCGAAGAAATATATGAGGAGTTAAAGGAAATTATTCAGACAGTTAAGGGAGAGGAAAACTTAATTGTAATGGGAGACTGGAAATCGGTAGTAGGAAAAGGAAGAGAAGGAAAAATAGTAGGTGAATATGGACTGGGCAGGAGGAATGAAAGAGGAAGTCGCCTGGTAGAATTTTGCATGGAACATAATTTAGTTATAAGAAATACCTGGTTTAAGAATCACGAAACAAGGTTGTATACATGGAAGAGACCAGGAGACACCGGGAGATATCAGATAGATTTTATAATGGTAAGACATAGATTTCGGAACCAGGTTTTAAACTGTAAGACATACCCAGGGACAGATATCAACTCCAACCATAACTTATTGGTCATGAAGTGTAGGCTGAAACTTAAAAAAAATGCAGAAAGGTAGGAAAATAAGGAGGTGGGACCTGGATAAACTGACGGAACCTGAAGTGCTTAAGAATTTCAGAGGGAGCTTTACGCAAAAATGGAAAGAAACGGTGGAAAATAAAACAGTAGAGGAGGAATGGGTAGCATTGAGAGATGAAATAGTGAAAGCAGCAGAGGACAAAATAGGTAAGAAGGCAAGACCTACAAAAAATCCTTGGATATCACAGGACATACTAAATTTAATCGATGAAAGGAGAAAATATAAAAATGCAGTAAATGAAACAAGCAAAATGGAGTACAGACGACTAAGAAATGAGATGGACAGGAAGTGCAAAATGGCTAAGCAGGAGTGGCTAGAAGGCAAATGCAAGGATGTAGAAGAATGTATAAGTAGGGGAAAAATAGATACAGCCTACAGGAAAATAAAAGAAACATTTGGAGATAAGAAAAACAGCTCTATGAATATCAAGGACACTGATGGAAAACCAGTTCTCAGCAAAGAGAAGGGAAAGCTGAAAGGTGGAAAGAGTATATAGAGAGGCTCTACAAAGGAAATGAACTTGGAGGCAATATTGTAGGCAGGGGAGAAGAAGTAGATGAGGATGAAGTAGGAGATACTATACAGAGAGGTGAATTTGACTGATCACTGAAAGACAGTTTAATAAGTCATGGTTGCAAAATATTAACACGAATTATTTACAGAAGGATGGAAAAGCTGGTAGAAGCCGACCTCGGGGAAGATCAGTTTGGATTCAGGAGAAATGTAGGAGTGCAGTCTTAGAAAATCAGGTGATGCTGAAGAAATTAGATTAGGTAACGAAACAATAAAGGAGGTAGATAAGTTTCGTTACTTGGCCAGTAAAATAACAAATGATGGTCGCAGTACAGAGGATATAAAATGCAGAAGGGCAATGGGTAGAATAGCATTCTTGAAAAAGAGAAATTTGTTAACATTGAATATAGATTTAAGCCTAAAGAAGTCCTTTCTGAAGGCATTTGTGTGGAGTACTGCCTTGTAAGGTAAAGCAATCAACAATCCGAAGATTGGTTTGAACACCACAGTGCTTTACTAGGCATGGTCCTGTTTGGAGGTGGTATGCCGTTGCCTTCTCCGACCTTCGAACTGACTTACCCAGCCAGTTATAGGGGAACCTACAGTTTAACGTGGGTTCCGTACCACGGTGCTACTCGGTATTTTTCACATGAGCAACACTGCCAGAGGTGAAAGAAGTGGAAAGTGACAGATAAAAATCCTAGGACCTGTCGGGGATCGAACCCGCGACCTTTGGATTTGTAGTCTGGCACTCTACCACTTGTATGGGAGTGGAAACGTGGACGATAAACAGTGTGGACAGGAAGATGATAGAGGCTTTTGAAATGTGGTGCTACAGAAGAATGCTGAAGATTAGGTGGGTGGATCGCATAACTAATGAGGAGGTACTGAACAGAATTGGGGAGAAAAGGAATTTCTGGGATACCTTGAGTAAAAGAAGGGATTGATTGGTAAGACACATTCTTAGACATCAAAGAATCATGAATTTAGCATTGGAGGGAAGTGTGTGGGGCAAAAACTGCAGAGGAAGACCAAGAGATGGATATAGTAAGCAGATTCAAACAGATGTAGGTTGCCGTTCTCATGTAGAGATGAAGAGGCTTGCTCAGGATAGGGTATTGTGGTGAGCTGCACCAAACCAGTTTCCGGACTGAAGACCACAACAACAACAATAAACTGGTCTGGGCATATCCTTCACTTTTATGCAAGGTATTGTAACTAACCCTTAATGTGTACCCAGCCTACTGGCACTATAATGCTATCAGAGATGCTTGTTGTGGTTATTTTCAGTCTCTCAAATCATTCTGTACCATTTTTGGGGAAATCAAAACTTAGCCAAAAAATATGTCTACAGCACAAAGGAGGGGATGCTTTGACTCAACAAGGGTGTTCATTCAAAATATTCATGCATTTAACTGTTCTGTAAGCTCCGAATGTTGAGCACCACATACATCTTAACATTTGTTGCTAGTACCCTTTGCTGTTTTTTATCCCTAATAACCAGTAGGCCTATCGTTCTACATCTAACAGTGATACTATTACCATACTACAAGATCTAAAAATGATTTACACAGAAATCTAAAACATTTTAGTATTGTATAAAAAGCTGTGTCATCACTCGGGAACAAAAGTTTTCTATTTCCTATCATCAGATATAAAAGTCCACTTACATGTCCACCATACATTTCAATCTAAATACAAGATATCTTACGGACAATTAATTCTTCTCTTGATGTGAATTCTTACAGATTAGTCATAACTGATTGTGTAAAACTGTATAGTCATTTGTATTTATGCATTGGGATTTTCCATTTATTATGTTCTAGCAATAATTAATTTCAATATATGCAATTTCATACAGCTCACAAAGATAACAAGGTATTACACATTTCTGCAGTAACCAAAATAGGCCTACATCACAGTGTGATTTTACTAAGTTCTTGAGCATTCTAATAGATGATAAATTGAACTGGTCCAAGCATATATTATATCTCCATAAATGACTCAGTGCAGCAACTTAAGCCATCAATGTAATCACCCCTATTAGTGACATATATACTACCAAAGATGCATAATTTGAATATTTTCATTCCATCAAAACCTATGGCATAATTTTTTGGGGTAATCAACCATTAGCCAAAAAAGGGACACAGAAGTTACGTGCTTTTATACCGATTGATTCAAGTAAAACAAAAATATTGGTAATGAATTTTTCGGACGCAACAGAATCTACTGTTGAAACAGTTACAAAATCTCCAGAAAGACTGGCTTTGAAAGACATTCATAGATATGTTACTGTTGGCTATGACAAGAAATGGTGGTTAGCTTATATTTTAACGAAAGACGAAGACCTTGATGAAGTTAGTCACAATCCTTTATCATGTGGCCCATCACCATCTTAAGACATTTCCTATAAAACCAGATATTCATTGGTTATCAATGACATTGTTTGTAAGGTAAACACAGTAACATTGACAGGAAGAATGTATCAAATTTCTGGGGATGAAACTGTAAAAACAAAAAAACAAAACATTGAACAAGAAGTTCAATCTAAAAAAAACAGACTGTATAAATCAGGTTTTGCACATTTGAAATGTATATGTTATTTTAATGTGTATGTGGATACATTAAGAACAAATTATGTATATTTGCACTTAAATCTATAAATTTTACAAAAATGTCATTTTTTTTTAGTGAAATGTGAATTTTGGACATTTTATAAATGTGTAAACCATTACAGTCCCACTTTCATACTCAGGGTATTAGTTAACAATAATGTAAAGCATTATATAAAAAAAAATAAAAAAATGTTTCTGAATATGCACTTTTTGAGAAAACGAAAATTTTAATTTTTATTTAAATGTGAAAAATAGATTTTATCTAAAATCCATAATGTGTCATGTATCTTCAGAAAGCTCATGGAAAATGCTGATAAATGACACCTCTCCCATCATTGTAACTTCATTAGGAGAGTTGCTACAACAATTTAAAATTATGGCTGCAGGATCTCTTTGGCGATTCTTGAAAACTTCAGATAATAGTGTTTTCAAAATGGATTGATGGATTTCAACAGAATTGGATATTTTTCTTAATCTTATATGTGGGCTACCTCTGTACCAAATTTTATCAAAATCTGAGACGATGAGTAAAACCACTTAGTTGATTAGACGTGGGTCGTTCCACGTCAAATCAACATATTGGTTTTATCCCTCATCTCTTTTTCAATTTAATAGTGAAGATCATGATCATGATACTAGGACTAAAAATGATCTACATAGGGATCTTAAACGCTCAAGTCTTGCACGTAACAGTCTCCATTATTCTGCCACAAAGATTTTCAATGCTCTCACAGCAGAAACCAAAGTACATATATTAATGACCCGCCTACATTTAAACGAAAACTGAAACATTATCTTGTGGAAAAGTCGTTTCTCTCTTGGTGAGTATATGCAGACAAAATAATAACTGTTTTTGTAAATTTTGTATTGCCACATTTATTTATGTTACTGAGGCTCTCTGTTTTAAATAGTGATTAATGTATTATGCATCTTACCCATTTATATTAATGTGTTTAATGTATTATATATGTGTCTTTCTCTGTCCTTGTTTTGTCATTTGATCTATACATTTATAATTTTATGTCTAGTTCTACTTCTAAAATTATGCACCACTTACAATTATTGTGTAAATATTTATTGAATCTCTGTATTTAGTAACCATTTGTAAATATGACTCACTCCACATCCGTGTGATCTATCACAACATGGATTTATGGAATACAAAATAAATAAATAAGGGTCATTCCATGGAGACTCACAGGGGGTGATTAGGTGACCATTTCAGAAGCTGATCATATTTGGTACATGGCTACATGTCTCAATAGAAAAACTACCAAATATCACTGCCCTATCTCCAACCATTGTTGAGAAAATAATGTTTGAAATCTGAAAGGTGTGTATGCAATCAATAGTCGGGCACCAAAATCCCCATCTTCAGAGGGCTACTGCTTAGTGGTGAGTTGACCTATAGACCTCAATTTTTTTATGCATCACATATGTAAAGCGATATATGATATAAAAAGTGAGAAACATTATTTATATTGTTTATGAAAAATACATATTTTTCTCACTGGGGTTTAAATTCACGATTTTAAAAAAAATCATAACTCTGCCTATGAAAATGGTACAGCCCTCAATTTTGGTACTGTAGCTCTTCAGGCCTAGTATTAATTATAAAAAAATAATGGAAAGCATATTGCACTGTATTTAATAATTCTTACTTTCAGTTAAAGTTGACTCCATCGGGAAAAATGGTCGATTTTGATTAATTTCAAAGTCCTGGATGAGTACGTAGACAGTTGAATCTCACCCTGATTTTTTGCTGAAAAGTTTACGTATTTGGTAGGAATATTGGATGCAAAGAAGAGTACCCTAACTCACTTACTTCATAGATAAACAATAACATGAAAATACCATAAATGTGTATCATTAATTTTCAACACTACTGGGTATTAGAAAATTAAAACCAGCATTCTCAAATTGTATATGGTTGACCTGAAGGACAGAACTGTATAGTAGTGATAGCTGAAAACAGGTATTATGCATTTACTTAATAAATATATTATACAGTAAAACCTCGTTTTTACGTTCCCGGTTTTTACATTTTCCTGCCATTTACACCATTTTTTGTCGGTCCCGTCAAATTTCCTATGTTCACAATGTTAATTCGCCCTCATTTTTGCATTATCATATTTACACTTTTCCTGCATTTTACACTTTTTGAAAGCATGTTCATGAAGAAAAAATGACGTATTCTACATAAATTGATTCTAGCATGGCTTTCCCCCTAAAGTATATATATAAAGTATATCAGAACCAGTTGCTTTGTTGATGTGAGAATAAAGAGTTGCATTGTTTTTGTGATGCATATTTCTGATTCATAAAGAATGTTATCTGTCAAAGTTTGGTATCATAATACCCACAACCTCAAAAAAGCGGTAACAGTGTGAGATGCCAATCCTATGCAAACATCACAAAAATACTTATGCATATGTTTGCACTTGAGAACATGAATAAATTCTCTAATATTGTCACGTAAAACATCGAAAAATAGAAAAAGAACGGAACTTTAGGAGTTTTACCGCATAAATAATTAATGCCAGTAAAAGGCAGTAATTTTGAAGATGTGTTACGTAGCCTGGCAGCGGCGTCCAAACGATATCTATCGAAGTGGTTCAAGTAATTTTGAAGATGTTTTACATAGCCCAGCAGTGGCGTCCTCAATTATAATGAATGAAATTACGTCAAAAATTTCTACTTCCCATAAAATTACCAGTTCTGCTCTGTGCTTAAAATAGTAAAAATTTGGATATCCTTTATTGTATAATAAACTTCCTGGCGAGTATTTAGATGCTTATTATGTACATATATCACAAATAAACTACGAAAATGCGAGGCTGATCCAGTAAGCACATTTTACCATTTAAAACACTACTTCCTGCATTTTACACTTTCCTGCATTTTACACTATTTTACTGAAGTCCCTTGAAAAGCGTAAAAATGAGGTTCTACTGTATTTAACTTTTATCAGCTTGGGTGCACAAATGCAACAGTATAAAGTGTAACTTACTCTATAACTGCATATTAAAATGACAAAACCATGAAATAAAATTGATAATTAAAACAGTAATGAAATCCATGAAGAAATATAGGCTACATATATGTAACCTATACCAACATATAGCCTAATACGGTACTTTTTAAAGAACACACTCACAAGCAAATTTGAAGATACAAAATGAAACACTTACATATTTGCTATAACCTTGTATTTCTAATATACCGGTCTCAAAACACAAAAAGATGACCTAAAGGTAAGAGACCAGATCTTTTCATAACAATTATCATCTAGCTTGTCCAACCAGGTACTGTGGCTTTGTAATGATGGGACACTGAACTTGCATATAACACTGGAGAAGGGGATCAAACTATGTCTTTCCTATTCGGCCATTTTAATAATTGTGACATGACTCAGCAGGAGACATACAGATAATTACAACATCTCTAAATTCATGGTATACCTGGCAAATGTGACCTACATAACACACTTCATTATATTTGAAACCCACAAACTGCCCCATGTAGAAGTGTTCAAGTGAAGAATTTTCAGGAGTTCCCAACAGTGGTTCCGTTTGCATCTGTTGAAAGCCTCTTCATTAGAATTGTGTTAGTGGCAATGACTAGAAACGCATGGTGCGACCGTATTTCTCAAACAGTATTCACTTGACGGTATATGTATAACAAAAAAACCTTTGCATGACTATCTCCTCTGAAAACATAAAAAACATAATAATGCCCCGGATTTTGTTGAGTGGCCAGGTATACAGTTTTTCTGGCGTCAAGACATAATTAGATGGAAATGTAGCCTCTTCTAGCTAGGCGTTTTACAGTCCCTCAAATACCATCACAAGGCCTCTTACCATGGCACGTAGCAAAAAAGTGCCATTCTGCTTCAATACCAAAATCTTATTGATACCTTTAATTATTATAGGCATACTGCGAAGCTGCACCATCACTGAAGTATATTCTACAGTGTTAAATGCAAGGTCAATGTCCCATCATTACAAAGCCACAGTGTCCAGTTATGTAAGTTAGATGGTAAGTGTTATGAAAAGATCTTATCTCTCACCTTTAGGTAACCTTTTTGTGTTTTAAGACCGGTATATTAGAAATACAAAGCAACATATTAACCACCTGCAAGACACAAGCACAAATGCTGGAAAAATCTACTGAAGTGCTGAGAGATGTTTACAAATGGTCACAGAAAAATAAAGTAACCCTCAACATTAAGAAAACAAAAACAATTTGCTTTAGAATAAATAGGAAAATGAGTCCATTAAATTTAGCTCTAGATAACATCCCCATAGAGGATCTACGCTCAACAAAATTTTTAGCCAAATGAAGTGGAACGGACATGCCATAAAACTCTCAAATAAATTATCCACAACATGTTATGCTCTTAGAGTCCTTGCTTCCACATGCAGTGATAAATGCCTGAGAACTATCTGTTTTAGTTCTGGCCATTCAGCAATCAGTTATGGAATAATTTTCTGGGAAACCAGTGCTAAGAACTTTCAAACTGCATTTAAAATACAAAAGAGAGCAATTAGAATTATAACAAAAAGCAGTAGCCCTAAGTGGGCACCCTGTAGAGAGCTTTTCAAAATGTTAGAAATTTTAACTGTTCCTTTTGAATTTATATTCCAAACCATAGTGTATATAAAGAAAAATATAGAAAATTATAGTACAAATAGCAAATACCATAACTATAACACAAAAACAAGTCACCTAGACAGAAGAAATAAACAGAAGACTCAAAACAGTTTCTTGTATGAAGGTCTAAAACTGTATAATAAACTGCCACAAAAAACAAAAGAAATTGATAAAATGTATTGCTTTAAGAAACAGCTTAACCTGCATTTGCACGAACACTGTTGGTAAATAGTTTGTCTTACAATGTTGGGTAAATGTAATATTTTATAAGGAGAAAAATGATTGTTAACAACATTTGTCCCACAATGTTAAACTAGATGTAACAAAATAACCTGTTGTGAATGTAAATGAACTAGAGATGAAAGACTGTATAAATATGTAACTTACAACATCCATACATTTTAAACTGTCTGAGGATGGCTAAAATAAATAAATAAAAATAGCAATGATGTAAGTGTTTCTTTTTGTATCTTCAAATTTGCTTGTGAGTGTGTTCTTTGAAAAGTACCGTATTAGACTACCTATATGTTGATATATAGGTTACATAAATGTAGCCTATATTTCTTCATGAATTACTGCTTGAATTATCAATTTTATTTCATGGTTTTGTCATCTTAATGCATTCATAGTGTAAGAATACCTTTTATATTGTTGCATTTGTGCACCCAAGTTGATAAAAGTTAAATATAACATATTTATTAAGTAAATGCATAATAACTGTTTTCAGCTATCCCTACTATACAGCGCTGTCCTTCAGGTCACCCATATACAGTTTGAGAACACTGTTTCAAGGATTACCCGTGGTTTTAATTTTCTAATACCCAGTAGTATTGAAAATTAATGATACACATGTACAGTATGGCATTTTCATGTTATTGTTTATCTATGAAGTAAGTGAGTTAGGATATTCTTCTTTGCAGCCAAGATTGCTACCAAAAATGTAAACATTTCAGCAAAAAATTAAGTTGAGATTCAACTGTCTACCTACCCATCCAGGACTTTGAAGTTCATCAAAATTGACCATTTTCCCAATGGAGTAAACTTTAACTGAAAGTAAGAACTATTAAATGCAATGCAATATGCTTTCGATGATTTCTTAGGATTAAAACTAGGACCGAAGCGTTACATTACCAAAACTGGGGAGTGTACTGTTTTCATAGGCATAGTTATGATTTTTTTTTTAAATTGGTGAATTTAAACCCCAGTGTGAAACACGTGTTTTTTTTCATAAACAATCTAAAAGACGTTTCTCACTTTTTATATAAAATATCAACTTAGTGCTCTACATATGTGACGCATAAAAAAATGAGGTCTATAGGTCAACTCAGCACTAAGCAGTAGCCCTCTGAAGATGGGGATTTTGGTGCCAGACTGTTGATTGCATACACACCTTTCAAATTTCAAGCATAATTTTCTCAACAATGGTTGGAGATAGGATGGTGATCCCATGCACGAAATACGAACAAATTCTGAAATGGTCACATTATCGTTCACGAAAATATCTGTGATTTTCCATGGAATGATCCATAATCCGTCTTACTTTCGTTGGTGTACAAATAAAGTATGTTTTTCCTGTGAGGTTACTTTTCAGTTATTTATGTCAAACTTACTTGAATTACATCTTACTATATTTACTTTGGACTTAAACTTTAGCAACTATCTACATTTGTTGAGTATTGACTCATAAAACGAACTGGATCTGCATACAGATGTAATTCTATATAAGTTCTCATTTTTCAAGTCATAATACATATTCCACAGAAGTCGTAATAAGTTGATAAACAATTATTTTCAAAATACTGACTCTAAGTACTTGAAGCATTCGATTGGCTACAAATATTTCATAAATATAATGCTGTAGGAAATTAGCCACTATACAAGAATTGATTAATTTTAGTACGGGAGTTCAATAAATTAAAATACCGTACGGTAGATTCCGAACATATGACATTGCACTCGGCAGTTGAGGGAAGTTACTGGTAAAACTTACTAGAATAATAGATAGCGCAACTTACTTTCCAAAGCCATGCTGCTGACTACCTTCCTGTTCGTATCCCGGCAACAGAATGAGTTTGTATTCGGTTTTCAACAATGAGCAAAGATTCGCCTTATATTCAACTTCTATGTTTCAAGAAAGGATCGCGTGATCTTTGGTGAAGTTACAGTTAGTGTCGTTCTGTATTTTCTTATTTTGTGAAATAAGTTTTCAATTTGAAAATCTGATTGTAGTGAGTTGTAGATTTTATTTTTAGTGTCTGGCTTCCTTCAGTGTTCAATGAAATAATGGACAGTGGTCAATACGGCGAAGGCGGACATTCTAATTTCCCGCCGAATCCCGTCGACTCGAATGCACAGGATTCATGCAGATTCAAGCCAATCGGTTTCCACAATTAACCAGATTGCAGACAATGAAAACTTAAACACTGACGTCGAGACGACAAACAGTAAATTGAAAAGCAAATGTTTATCCGATGAGACACTAACTAAAAAAGATAAGAGGCAGGCAAAAGCAAAGAAACTACTGAACAAAACTGACGAAGGCGGTTCGTTATAGGCGCGTTCACACGAGTCAATATTGAGTTGAACGAGTTTACTTGATCAACAAAAGCTGAAAGCGACTTGAGCCGGTTTTAGCTCACACCTTTCAACTCAAATTGATCAATTCACTAAAAATGGCTTTAAAAATAAAGGTGCGCCAAGTGGTGCTCCAAGTAGAGTTGAGAACAATTTTATTAAGTAAAGGGCGAAAGCGTCGGTAATTTCCAAGAAAGCTTGCAATCGAAGTATCTCGGCCTGAAACGATATATATTGAAAGTGCAACTCCAAATCGATTATTCAGGCATTGATGCGCGACTTATGACCAGTGATCTCTATACTCTATAGAGATCACTGCTTATGAGATATGTTTTGTTCGTAGTCACGGGAATGTACTTTACAGATTTCTATGGTCTTGAGTGACGGTGGAGGGTTTTCTTTTAATTTTTATTTTCGTGATTTATAAAGACTTCACATTCAAAGCTACATAAGGATAAGTAAAACTGTCACACCCATTTAGTGACCAGTTCTCACTCTTCTGCAGATATTCTGCAACGAATTATTATGCGTGATGAAAGTCGTATCTAAAATTGTCATTTATTTATACAAATAAAATTTTTGATCTTTTGTCCTAGCTCATCTCAGAAATATAGATCGTAAAGGGTATGGATACCTAACGCGTATTCCATATTGCATTACAATGTACGTCATCAGAAACATTCAACAAAATTCTACGAAAATATCACATAGATGCCTACCAGCACAGCTTCAAATTTCGTCTGTGACAGTTAGAGCAATGATATTTACACTGAAATTCGTCAAACAATGTGCGATTTCCTATGAATGTCATTCATATTTTGTCATCTCGCGCATCAGTGCCGGCATAATCGATTTAGAGTTGCACATTCGATATATATCGTTGCAAGCCAAAGGTTCGTTTGAAGAGATGCATTCATGCTGCAACGCATGCGCAGTACGAAAAGTCGTGTTTGAAGAGCTGCAGGCGCCGCTCCTGCAGCCTGCCTGCAGTCTGCCGGCTGTTCGAAGAGCTGCAGGCCTGCAGCTCATGCAGGCAGGAGCTGCAGGAGGAAATTCTCCCTGCAGCTCATGCAGCCAGACAAGCGCATGCCCATAACTCTCGGGCTTGTAGTGGGGGTATAAGAAGCACCTTTCTTCAAAGTTTGGTATATAAGTGTACTACATGTTACTTCTGTCGTTCTGCATTTCTTCTACTGTTTGTTAAAGTAAGTTCGTTATATGTTTGTGTATATTAATGTATTAGTATTTTATTTTATAAGTATTATTTTTGTTTGTATGAAATCACCTCTAAAAATTAGAAGAGCTAAATTGACTATAATAGGTAATTCGTCTTATGCTGACTGAAATTAAAGACATTTGTTTTACACCAGACGTGTTTCGCTTTTTATTTTAAAAGCATCTTCAGTGGACTGTAAATGATATAAAGGTTGTACAGTTTGTTTTGTATGCATAGATTAAAAACAGTTTTAAAAAACAACTTGTGCACGTTAGTCCTATGCGTTTTTAAACTGATATTCGATCTACTCGAGGTGTTGTCTCTTCTTTACATCTCACTACTGTTTTCCGTCTTGTTGTCTGATGTTGTTTGGTTGCTGATGTGCATTTTCCGGTAGTGTACGGACCTTTTCGCCTGTTTTAACTGAAGTGATAATAAATGAAACGGAAGAAACGCCACAAAAACAGGCGAAAAGTGCCGTACAAACCGAAAAACACACGTCAGGAACTAACCAACCCAGCCAACAAGTCGGAAAAACAGCAGTGAGATGTAAAGAAGAGACAACACCGTGAGTAGACCGTATATAAATTTAAAAACACATAGGCCTAATGTGCATACACTTTTTTAAAAACTGTCTTCAATCTATGAATATAAACAAACCTTTACAACATTTACACAACACAGAAGATGCTTTTAAAATAAAAATCGAAACGCGTCTAGCGTAAAGGAAAAATGTCTTTAATTGCAAGCAGCATAAGCTGGATTACGTAATATACTCGTTTTTAATAGCCGCTGCAGAATATGGCCACACAACCAAATATAGTTAAAAGAGCATTTGCCAATTCCATTTCTTCCAAATGTTGAGCGATTCAGATTTTGTGTCCAGTGATGACGATTTCGATGAAATTTTGCGCCGAAATAATAGGCAGAAAAGTGAATATGTGGTTCCGCAGTATTCGAAAGATGAATTTGTAGAACATTTTTAGGTGTTTCTTTATTATTCTCGTAATATTGAATTAACGCTAATGTGGCTCCATGCTCCACACCGATTCCTGTGTAGGTGGTTCCTATTTTTGTGCAGGTAACTGTACAGGTACAAGAGTAGGTGCGGATGCGGGAGGTTGGAACTTTAAAAATCACGCGCCTGCAAATGAAGGAAGACTTAATATGGAAATTTTCAAACTGGATTACACGGAAATAAACCAAACTATTCACGAACACTTCAATTGCTTAGACGTAAGAAAGTAATTTACTTTTAGACGCTGACACAATAAACCGCTCTCTTATGCTACACAGAACAAGTGAGCACACACGTGATATGCAAACTGCAGGTTAGTATTCGAAGAGCTCCGGGAGCATGCACGGCATGTGACGTCATCCTCGCAGTGCATGTGCAGTAGTGCCTCCATTGCTGCTGCAGGATCTGCATCCATGCAGCTCTTCGAACGAACCTTATGATATTTCGATAGCAAGCATTCTTGGAAATTACCAAAGCGTCACTCCCATTCCACTTTTTTTATTTGGACACTAACGAATGTTCCTTTTGTACATTGTTCTGATGGTTTTTTTTTCCATTGGCAGTGGTTAAACAGGTACTGTTCAGTTCTAAAGCGTTTATCTTCACGCTTTCTGACCACTCGAGACTCATTTTTTAAAATCAGCTAGCAGTTTTACACGTGTAACTAAAGTAGTTTGACTCAGTCAATCTTTTCTTGATCCACTAAAAAGTTGATCAACGCTATTGAAACGAAGGTTCACACAACGTTTTCCATTCACCTTTTGTTGACCAAATAAAATCGTTCAACTAAACCTGACTCGTGTGAACGCGCCTTATCCGACAAGGCCTTATCGCTCCACACTCTCCGAGCGCTAGCCAAGCAACTAATGAAAAGTCAGAAATGGAAGACCAATAGGAACTGTAAACGCATTGCACGCAGTGTTTGATCGTAAGCAAATAGCATTCGCAAATGTTCGCTTATGATACACTGGTTGTCGCTTTCAAGCACAACGTTACTGAAGGTTTCAGGACGAATCATCAGAGGAAGTTCTCGTCGTCTCCGCTTCATCGCTTTCATAGGTCACTCGCTCTACTGCAGTAGGCTGTCGTTTTTTTTTCGCGGGAATTATTATGTGTTGTTATTGTTTTTGTATATTGCAACTGATTTTCTCTGAAATGGAGTGGTTAGACAAGAGAGAACTTCATTTGATAGAAGACTATAGTTCACACATATACTTTTGGTATCTTACAGATCTTTAAAACGAAATAATGAACGAAACAAAATGCTTGGCAAGCACGAATATGAGGATGAGGTGCAGACTCGAAACATGTAACTGAATAAACAATTTTGAAACAGCTAAAACAAATATTACCGTAACTGGTACCAGTAATGTAAGAATCCTGTTAATATACGTTAAACTTTAATTTCCATATCATGTTTGGCGTATCTTTTGTTTAATTTTTTCATGACATTAAGTCTGAGGACTTAATGTCATCAAAGTCAATAGTTTATGCACCTGAATCTATTATAAAACATACTGCACATGACCCACAGACATTGCCAAGGTGGGGTGGCTTGCATGTCTCAATGATACAGATAGCCGTACCGTAGGTGCAACCACAGTGGAGGGGTATCTGTGGAGAGGCAAGACAAACGTGTGGTTCCTGAAGAGGGGCAGAAGTCTTTTCAGTAGTTACAGGGGCAACAGTCTGGATGATTGACTGGGCTGGGATTGTAACATCAGCTAATGTGGCTTTCCCACACAGTTACTGTGTATAGCTGAAAGCAAGGGGAAACTACAGCCGTTACTTTTCTCAAGGACATGCATCTCTACTGTATGAAAATATGATGATAGTATCCACTTGGGTAAAATATTCTGAAGGTAAAATAGTCCCCCATTCGGATATCCGAGCGGGGAGTACTCAGGAGGATGTGATCATCAGGAATAATGTTATCAGGAAAGATAATACTGTCATTCTACGACTCGGAGCGTGGAATGTTAGATCTCTTAATCGGGTAGGAAAATTAGAAAATTAAAAAATGTAGATG
Source organism: Locusta migratoria (assembly GCA_026315105.1). Classification (NCBI taxonomy): domain Eukaryota; kingdom Metazoa; phylum Arthropoda; class Insecta; order Orthoptera; family Acrididae; genus Locusta; species Locusta migratoria. Next base: position 728,700,092 of record CM048744.1, on the reverse strand, counting down.
GATAGGTTGAAGTTAGATATAGTGGGGATTAGTGAAGCTCAGTGGCAGGATGAACAGGATTCCTGGTCAGTTGAGTACAGGATTATAAATACAAAATCAGTTGGGAGTATCACAGGAGTAGGACTGATAATGAATAAGAAAATAGGAATACAAGAAAAACCAATATGAGCAGTGCAGTGATCGCATTGTGATTGTCAAGATAGATACGAAGCCAACACCGACAACAATAGTACAGGTTTATATGCAAACTAGCTCTGCCGATGATGAGAAGATTGAAGCAATGTATGAGGAGTTAAAGGATATTACTCAGACAATAAAGGGAGAGTGTGGTGTCGCACAAGTACAAAGTGCGCGCCACCTACTTTCGCCGCGCGCCGTCATGCACGCACGGCGCGGCGATCTTACGACGACAGCCACGAGCGCGCTCTGCTGCAACCCCGCTCGTGGCCACCACGGAAAGACACCGGTCACTTGGGACTGAGTTAGCAACCAGTTAGGACCTTCGTAATCAGATAGGCACCAGTGAAGACTTTGCTATCATACAGGCACTAGGCAGGCCTCTAACAACTATGTATCAACATTCTGCAGTACTATGTAAAAGTTAAGTATTGTTACATTCTGTGCAATATATATCTCTTTCTAATTTACTCGAGTGTTTATAGTTTCTGGCTGCTCCCCTCCGTACCTGCACCAGCGTGTCGGTCTCATTCCACTCGGCCACCGACACCTACGACGAGGCTGGGACACAAAAGCGGCGACGAAGTTGGGACACAAAAGTGGCGACGAGGATGGGATACAAAAGTGGCGACGAGGAGTGATAGAACCTTGGACCAGCCCGCTTACAGCAGCCAGACAGCAGCAGTTGGAGCACGCAAAAATTGCTCCCACCCACCCACCCTTATTATAAGATTTTTGGGGGAACATATTCTGTTACGTATTTTGTGGACTTTTTTGTTGCAGAGCGTCCTCTTTCATATTGCATTTGTGTTTTGTTATAAGTTACTTGTATGCGCGGCGCCTAATCGGTCAGCATGGCCACTACCCCGAACCCAAACTTAATGGAAATTATTCAGTTACAGACGGCGCAAATAACACAACTTCTCCAGGCTGTGGCCCAGCTCACAGCGCAAGCAGCTAACCAACAACAACAGCCGCCGCTTCAGCAGCCCACACCAGCCGCCGTACCGCTCCCTACGTTCCGCCAGTACAACGAACGTGAGGAAGAATGGAGCGACTACTTCGCACAGTTTCAAGAACTCGTCGCGGCTCTTCAAATTACAGGTCAGAGAGTGAAGAACCTTTTCTTATCTATTGTGGGCCCCCAGACCTTCGTACTATTGCAGAAACTATTCCCTCACGCATCTCCTCGTGATGTAGACTTTGAACAAATTGTAGATGCACTGAATGCTCATTATGAGAGAAAAGTTCTTGTAGCCGCTGCACGATACCGATTTTTCAGACTTAAAAAATTACCGCAGCAATCACACCAAGAGTGGATTACGGAATTGAAGGGCTTAACCCGCCAATGTACATTTACTTGCTCTTGTGGACTTTCGTATAGTGACGTGATGTTGAGGGATGCGATTACGCAGAATATTCTGGACCCCAGAATTAGAGCAGCAATTCTGAAACAGTCTGACCCCTCATTAGACAGTGTACTGCAGCTTATAGATGCGCATGATACTTTTGACTTAGCAGATGTAGAAATGCAAAGGCACAGTGTAAATTCAGTTCGCCGCAACGGACGCTTTCCTAGCCGTAGTTCTCAGTATAGCACTAGTGATTCTTATTTTTCTACCGGCCGTGCTGAACAGACTGTGAACAGTAGCCAGTGTAAAAGTGCGACGCAAAGGTCGCCCCGTCGTGTTAGAAACAGTAATTTGAATAACGGGCGCCAACGCTCATTTCAGAAAAATGTACGTAAATCTTGCCCCCAGTGTGTGTCTCGCCACAAGCGTGCTCATTGCCCTAGTCGCAACGCAACCTGTTATCAATGTGGCAAATTGGGACATGTGCAGTCTGTGTGTATGCAAATTAAAAACTCAAAGAACAGTAACGTTAGAAACAGTGCTTCGCAGAGTGCGAGAACAGTTCATTCTGTAAATGTTATACGGGCTGTGGAATTGAACACTGCTTTCCTTGGATCTCAATTGCAAGAAAGTAGTTCTGCGCCTATGGCAAAACCATATAGTGCACCACGTAGCAAGCGCCGACGAGCGCGTAAAACAGTGCAACGGAAAAGGGTTCGGGACAAGCAAAATGACTATGAACAGTGCATTCCTGTAGTGAAAATAGTGCCTTATGCAACTGCTCCTTGTAATAGTGCCCAGTACTGTGTAGCTAGTGACAGTAGACATCAAGTAGCTACTCAAAAGTGTAGTGCAGTAGTTAGTACATCTGGAGTAGCTTCGCATGCTTGCGCGGACGCCGATCCGGCGGTAGTGACATCTAGTGACAGTGATATTAGTCTATGTGCCGAGTCTGCGCCGCTTCCTTCACTACGCGGCCCGCGCATACGCAGCAAACAAACCGTAGCAGACGTTGCCCACATTCGCGCACCTGTCGAGCGCCGCAAGCAAAAACTTTTTGTGAATCTTTCCCTTGACAATAAGACTGTGCAATTTCAGCTCGACACTGGTTCCGCTGTTACCTTAATTAATAAAGATACTTATGAACTTCTGGGTTCTCCAAAATTATCGCTGTGTCAACAAGTGCTAACAGCTTATACCGGTCAAAATATTCCCGTGCTAGGAACGTGTAGCCTGCCCGCCTCTTTTCAAGGTGTAACAAAAACAGTTGCTTTTGTAGTTCTTCAGGCCAAATCGACACAGAACATTTTTGGACTAGATGCTTTTGACTTGTTTGGTTTCACAATTCAAAGAGATGTGCTTCAAATTTCGTCAATAGTGCCTCAGGATAAAATCAATGCATTGTGTGACAAATATAGTGACTTGTTTTCGCTGGAACTAGGTTGTGCAAAAGACTTCGTGGCACATGTAACTTTAAAAGAATCTGCAGTTCCAAAATTTCGTAAAGCTAGACCAGTGCCTATCGCCTTGCGTGATTCAGTTGCCGAAGAACTTAAACGTTGGCAAGATAGTGGGGTGATTTCTCCTGTTTCTGCGAGTCAGTGGGCCTCGCCTATAGTAATTATACCCAAGCCGTCAGGAAAACTTCGTCTCTGTGCGGACTTCAAATCAACAGTGAACAGTCAAACAATTGTAGACACTTATCCCCTGCCCAGACCTGACGAACTAATGGACAAATTAGGACAGTCTCGTTTCTTTTCTAAGATTGATTTAGCAGAGGCATACTTACAGATTCCACTTGATGACGAGTCAAAACAGTTTTTCGTCATTAATACTCACATGGGCCTTTTTCAATTTCAACGCCTACCCTTTGGCAGTTCTTCCGCCCCCGCTATTTTTCAGCGATTTTTGGAACAGCTGACAGTTTCGGTACCGTGTTGTTCGAACTATTTAGATGATATTGTGGTATCCGGACGTACAGTTGAAGAACATTTAGCAAACCTGGAGTGCCTTTTCAAAGTGTTGACTGCAGCAGGTCTACGTTGTAATAAAGCAAAGTGTTCGTTTTTTCAAACTGAAATAGAGTACCTAGGCCATGTGATTAATGCCCAAGGAATTCATCCCTTACAGTCACATCTTAGAGCAATCAAAGACTTGCCTCCTCCTAAGAATGTGCATGAATTGCAAGCAGTAATGGGAAAGCTTAACTATTATTTCAGATTTATTCCCAATGCCTCTCAGATTGCAGCTCCACTGCATCACTTATGTAGGAAGAATGTTCCTTTTGTTTGGTCCAAAGATTGCCAGGTTGCCTTTGACAGCTTAAAGTCTGCACTACTCAGTGATGCATGTTTGATTCCCTTTGACCCCCAGAAGCCTGTAGTGTTAGCAGTTGACGCCTCATCATGCGGTCTGGGCGCTGTAATCTCACATCGTATTGGATGTCACGATCGTCCTATTGCCTTTGCATCCAAGCTATTGACGCCGACGCAACAGAATTACAGTCAGATAGAAAAGGAGGCCTTAGCAATCATTTACGGCGTCACAAAGTTTCATCATTATCTGTATGGCAGAAAATTCTATTTGTTGACAGACCACAAGCCTCTCACGTCGTAGTTCTCACCCACAAAGCCAATTCCGCCACGTACGGCACAAAAGCTTCAGAGATGGTCCTTGATATTGTCTAATTATCAGTATGAGATTTTGTACCGACCTACCACTAAACATGCTAACGCGGACACACTTTCCCGACTTCCGGTTGGCCAGGATGTATCATTTGATTCTTCAGAAATGGCATGTTGTCAGATAGACTCCAGAGATGCTTCCGCTGTCGCAGACTTTCCTTTGAACTCTCGTCGGGTTGCACAGGAAACAGCTGCGGATGCAGACCTAAGTGTGGTAGCACGTTTTGTTCGCTCAGGGTGGCCTGCCAGAGCCAAAGACATTGATCGGCCTCTGGTTCGACGTTATTTTGCACAACGTCATGCATTATCTTTAAGTCAGGGTGTACTGTTGTTGCATACCGACAACGACCAAGCAAGAGTGATTGTTCCTCGTTCCCTGCAACGAGAAGTGTTACGCCTCCTGCATCAAGGACATTGGGGTATTGTTAGGACAAAGCAATTGGCCAGACGTCATTGTACCTGGGTTGGTATGGACGCTCAGATAGAGAGCATGACATCACAGGGTATAGTTTGTGCGGAGCATCAGGCGGCTCCTCCGCAACGTTTCTCAGATTGGCCACGCCCCAAGGGACCATGGCAACGTTTACATATTGACTTTGCCGGACCTTTCTGGAATACGCGCTGGTTAATTGTTGTAGACGCTTTCAGCAAGTTTCCTTTTGTGATTGCCATGAACTCAACGACGGCTTCTAGTACAATCAGTGCCTTAACATCAGTGTTTTGCATCGAAGGCTTGCCTGAAACTATCGTCAGTGACAATGGACCTCAGTTTGTTAGTGCGGAATTTCAACAGTTTTGTCGTGTGAATGGTATTCAGCATATTACCACTGCACCTTTTCACCCTCAGTCCAATGGTGAAGCAGAACGTTTCGTTCGAACATTCAAGTCTCACATGGAGAAGATGAAAGGTCAGCACTCCAGGCAGCAAGCTCTTCAAATTTTCCTGTCTACGTATCGGTGCATGCCACGTGACGGCCCGTCACCTGCCGAGCTGCTACACGGCCGCCGTCACCGCACTCTCCTTCACCTGCTGCAGCCTCCCACGCACCGAGTCGGTTCGTATGGCGCTACGCGTTTTCAGGTTTCCACGCCGGTGCTGTACAGGGTATTTGCTGGTAACAAGAAGACAAGATGGATGCTGGGCACCATTCAGCGCGTGCTCGGGCGCAATATGTATGTTGTACGTTCTTCCACAGGGTCGGAGCTGCGGCGCCACGCAAACCAATTGCGCCTGCACAGGCCGCGCGATCCTGTCTCCGGTTTCTTGATTCCAGACCCAGTTCACCGCCAGGGAGCACAGCCACATCGTTCGTCCCCAGACTACGAGATCGTCCCGATGGAGATCGACGCGCCTCAGTCGCCGCCGCAGATGACAGCGTCACCGAGAGGGACTCCGGGACCGTGCGGGCCCCCTCAGCTTGGGCCACGCACCTCAGAAGAAGATGACCTGCTCCCTCTGGGCGGGGGCGGGCGCCCTTCCCCAGGTTTCGGCGGGTTCCCTGGAGGATCTCAAGGCAGATGCCGGGGCGCAGACGGCGTCTCGATCCCGGCCTCAGCTACGACGCCCGTCCCACCAGTAACGCCCCCGCCCAGGCCCTCCTCCCAGTGCCGTCGCCGTGGCCCTCAGCCCTACGCCACGACGGCGCGGCGGTTTGGGGGGAGGGGTGTGGTGTCGCACAAGTACAAAGTGCGCGCCACCTACTTTCGCCGCGCGCCGTCATGCACGCACGGCACGGCGATCTTACGACGACAGCCACGAGTGCGCTCTGCTGCAACCCCGCTCGTGGCCACCACGGAAAGACACCGGTCACTTGGGACTGAGTTAGCAACCAGTTAGGACCTTCGTAATCAGATAGGCACCAGTGAAGACTTTGCTATCGTACAGGCACTAGGCAGGCCTCTAACAACTATGTATCAACAATCTGCAGTACTATGTAAAAGTTAAGTATTGTTACATTCTGTGCAATATATATCTCTTTCTAATTTACTCGAGTGTTTATAGTTTCTGGCTGCTCCCCTCCGTACCTGCACCAGCGTGTCGGTCTCATTCCACTCGGCCACCTACGACACCTACGACGAGGCTGGGACACAAAAGCGGCGACGAAGTCGGGACACAAAAGAGAGGAAATCTTAATTGTGATAGGAGACTGGAATTCGGTAGTAAGAAAAGGAGGAGAAGGAAAATTAGTAAGTGAATATGGACTGGGCAGAAGGAATGAAAGAGGAAGTCGCCTGGTAGAATTTCGCATGGAACGTTATTTAGGGCCTGTTCGTCCATCTCTCTTTAATCTTCTCATTATTAAACGAGAAGATGTCTTTAATGTCCAGTTAAATGTGTTAATTAAGTGCATTGCGTCTGTCATTGCCAGATACACCTCTCGTTTGCTAACTTGGAGAAAACGAGAAGGTATGATATATTTCGACTATGTTGACAATAGAAACAAATGAAAGTTCCGGCCGAATAAACAGCTATTCGGTATATTCGACTAGAAGGGCAGATGTTAGCAGACAGTTGTTATGGAAAACAAACGTGAAAGACCCTTGAATTTTACAAGAAGTGAGTGCGAGAGTCTTGTGTCCTTTAAAGAAATATAAGAACCCATTGGAATGTAAAAAAACCAATGCTATGAGATGTAAGGAAAAGGACGCGATATGGTCATGTGTGGCAAATGAATTCAATGCTGTCCAAGGAACATGTAGGACAGCAAAAGTGCTTATGTCCAAGTATTAAAACATACTGCCAAGTGCACAGAACCTCAGTGCAAGCAATAACTTGCACATAGGTGAAAGTGCACTGTTCTTGTAAATCTGAGAAAGAAATCACATTTTCGACCATACACTAGATGCAATAAGTATAAGAAAATACTGAATTAATAAGCTTGCAGACATAAATAATGTTTTCTGTTTTATATCACGACAAATAACTTACAAAATACGTAACTATCTGTTGGACTATTCAGATGGCCGAGGAGTTTTTCATGCAGCATTTCCAAAGTGCCCTTTCGAGACGAAATTGCGTCAGAAATTCTGCATCATTCCAGCATTCAAAATCATTTGGACGAACATAAATACGTCTAGGACGCCTTATAGGTGCAATGGCATTTAGATAGTTCAAAATATTGACACTGTCTTCATTGTCAAACAAATCTCTTATTCCAGCCATTTTCATCATACCAATTCTCACTTAACTAGTCGTTACCCGTCAGTTTGTATTTTGATATTGCAACAATAATTTTATGGTTATGTTGTGTATCTTCAATATATTAAACTCATCTAATCGCTACTGACATGGATGGGACAAGAATAAGACGATAAAATTTTGCAATAAAGCTGCTTTCCACACTAGTTTTTCATACATGTAGTGCTTCTGCTATTTGATTCCATTAATTGTTCTTTATTACGTTGATATATTGAGGCGCGTTGCAATCCTGCCATTTTCATACAGATTCTCACTTAACTGGTCGTTAGCTTGTAACGAGCAGAATACTACTCGTTAACTTAACAGCCAGTTTGAGGTCTTTTATCTTGAGGTTAATTCATAACTAAACATTGACAAACACAGTTCTCCACTAACGACAAGTTAAAATCTGAAATGGAACATAACGGAACATTGACAAACCGGCCCTTAATCATAACAAATACCTGGTTAATAATCACATACGAAGGTTGTATATGTGGAAGAGACCAGGAGGCACTGGGAGGTATCAGTTAGATTTTATAATGGTAAAAGGTAGATACTGAAACCAGGTTTTAAAATGAAAGTCATACTCAGGGGCAGATATAGACTCTAAACATAACTTATAGATCATGAACTGTAGGCTGAAACTGAAAGAAACAGCAGAAAGGTAGGAAAATAAGGAGATGGGACTTGGATAAATTGAGGGAACCTGACATTCTTAAGAATTTCAGAGGGAGCTTTAGGCAACAATTGACAGAACCGGGGGGGGGGGGGGAATAAAACACTAGAAGAGGAATGGGAACCATTGATAGATGAAATAGTGAAGGCAGCAGAGGACAAAATAGGTAGAAAGGTAAGACCTACAGAAAAAATCTTTGGATATTACAGGAAATACTAAATTTAATTGATGAAAGGAAAAAAATATAAAAATGCAGTAAATGAAACAGGCAAAATGGAGTACATATGACTAAGAAATGAGATTGACAGAAAGTGCAAAATGGCTAAGCAGGAGTGGCTAGAAACCAAATGCAAATCTGTAGAAGAATGTATAGCAAGGGGGAAAGTAGATACTGCCTAAAGGAAAATAAAAGAGATATTTGAAGACAAGAAAAACAGTTCTACGATTATCAAGAACTCAGATAGAAAACCAGTTCTCAGCAAAGAAGGGAAAGCTGAAAGGTGCAAAGAGTTCATAGAGGAACTCTATAAAGGAACTGAACTTAGAGATAATGTTGTAGGAAGGGAAGAGGAAGTTGATCACGATGAAATAGTAGATACTATACTGAGAGATGTATTTGACAGAGTCCTGAAAGACCTAAGTCAGAACAACGCCCCGGGAGTAGATGACATACTCTCATAGCTACTAAAGTCGCTGGGACAGCCAGCCATGACAAAACTATTTCACCTGGTGTGTAAGATGTATGAGACAAGAGAAATACCCTCATACTTTTAAAAAAAGTGTAATAATCCCATTCCAAAGAAATCGGTCGCAGACAGGTGTGAAAATTAAAGAACCTTCAGTTTGATAAGTCATGGTTCCAAAATTTTAACACGAATTATCTACAGGAGGAGACCTCGGGGAAGACCAGTTTGGATTCAGGAGGAATGTAGGAACCCGGGAGGCAATACTCACTTTACGATTTATCTTAGAAGATAGATTAAGGGAAGGCAAACCTACATTTTTAGCTTTTGTAGATTTGGAGAAACCTTTAGACAATGTTGACTGGAATACACTCTTTCAAATTCCGAAGTCAGGAGTGGTAAAATACAGGGAAAGGAGAGTTATCTAAAACTTGTACAAAAGCCAGAATGTAGTTATTAAACTCATAGGGCATGAAAGGGAAGCATTAGTTGGGAAGGGAGTAAGACAGGGTTGTAGCCTTTCTCCGATATTATTCAATTTGTACATCAAGCAGGTGGTGAAGGAAAGCAAGTAAAAATTTGAAATAGGGATTAAGGTTCAGAGTGAAGAAATAAAAACATTTTGTTTTGCTGATAACATTGTAATTCTGTCAGAGACAGCAAAGGACCTGGAAGAGCAGTTAAATGGAATGGACAGTGTGTTGAAGAGAGCATATAAAATGAACATTAAAAGAGCAAAACAAAGATAATGGAATGCAGTATTAGAAAATTAGGTGATGCTGAATAAATTGGATTAGGTAACGAAACAATGAAGGCGGTAGATGAGTTTTGTTACTTGGGTAGTAAAATAACATATGACGGTCGCAGTACATAGGATATAAAATGTAGAATGGCAATAGGGAGAAAAGCATTTTTGAAAAAGAGAAATTTATTAACATTGAATGTTAATTTAATTGTTAGGTAGTCTTTTCTGAAGGCATTTATGTGGAGTATTGCCTTGTACGGGAGTGAAACATGGACAATAAACAGTGTGGACAGGAAGAGGATAGAGGCTTTTGAAATGTAGTGCTACAGAAGAATGCTGAAGATTAGGTGGGCAGATCGTGTAACTAATGAAAAGGTACTGAATAGAATTGGTGAGGAAAGGAATTTTTGGCATACATTGACTAAAAGAAGAGATCACTTCGTAGGACACATTCTTAGACATCGGGGAATCGTAAATTTAGCGTTGGAGGCAAATGTGTGACGTAAAAATCGCAGAGGGAGACCACAAGATGAAGACAGTAAGCAGATTCAAATGTATGTGGGTTGCCATTCTTATGAGGAGATGAAAAGGCTTGCTCAGGATAGAGTAGGGTGGAGAGCTGCATCAAACCAGTCTCCAGACTGAAGACCATAACAACAACAACAATTAAAAAAAGAGTTCGTGTTTTTTGTTAATATTATTTATGTCAGAAAATATGGAAATTATAAAATAGTGCTATTTCCAGACGCCAAAATGATAGAAGATTCACCCTCTTTCAGCACAGGAACCAAATGTACTGAAACCCTTATTGGACAGGGAATTAACATTAACAGTAATGGAGTTATACTGGCAACATAATAAACAACTTGGTAACTATCTGAAAGGAAACAACAGTTATGAGTTGCCATTGCCATTTATTTAAAAGAAACCGGCGAATAAATCACGAATTCGTTGGTTGTCATTACGCAATATATGTAACTGCATAGAAAAATAGTTTTTTGTCTTTAAATACTACTGGGCACCATCTGTAGGTCTGTCTATTCAAATGCGAGTCCCATAGATTGTTCCACTCGCATCTGGAACCTTATTTATCTTGAAATTGACCTCCATTTTTAGTGTCCTTTCTTCGTCAGATGGCCACTTTATAACACTGATCCCTTAATTACTAACAAAGTAGGTCACTCTCTCTGTGATACAGTGCAAAGAACTAATACTTATACTGAACCTGCCTACCACTTCTTGCAGATTCATGGCCAGCAAACGAGAGAAATATCAGAATTTGCTGCACCGGTAGCACTTTCCCATTTCCTCCTGCCTAATAAATGTAATAGAATTCCTGAATTTTTCGGACCGCTCCTCTGCCATATGACTCCATACACGAAAATGTTCCAGGAATTCTGTATCGCTATACTGCAGCACCACATGCTCAGAATAGGTTTCTGTCTTTTAGCACGAAGTATCACTTCAAACTCCAGGTCACTCGGCAATACTCAGACTCGGATTTGCTGGACATCTGGAATAAACAACAATTACAAGTTCTACATTCCAACCAATTACGTTTCTTAAGATTACCTGACATTGTTTGTTTTGGAGGCGATCTGATAGTTTTATAGTCTTCAAGATCGTACATTAACAATTTATTCAATGGCGACCGGTTTCGGTGAACTGTGTCACTATCATCTGGTCACATATATAGATTAGATTAGATTAGTACTTCTTCCCTGGATCATAAATACAATGATGTGGAATATGTCAGGTTAATGAAAGGTGTCTTAACAAATTAATACTTTGTACTAAATTTTACATGACACAAGTATTATCATTATTATCATTTCTTTTTTTTTCAGATTTACTAATTTCTATCTAAAAATTCAACTATAGTATGGAAGGAGTTGCCATTCAGAATTTCTTTTAATTTATTACTACCTGTCAGGGTTCTGATGCTGTTTGGTAGATGACCAAAGACATTTGTGGCAGCATAATTCACCCCTTTCTGTGCCAAAGTTAGCTTTATCCTTTAATAGTGAAGATCATTCTTTCTCCTAGTGTTGTAGTTATGTACACTGCTATTGCTTTTGAATTCGGTGGGATAGGTAATAACAAATTTCCTAAGTGAATATATATATACTGTGAAGCTACTGTGAAGATCCTGTAACGTCACAGCTGCATCCACCTAATCCTTGATGGGCGAAGTTGCCGTTATATTCTATTTGCTGCTTTTCATGTAATAATTGTTCCAATGATTTGATGGTATGGGATGCGGACAATTACTAGGTTGATCTATAACAATAAATTTTGTTAACTTCCTTTATTATGGAACGACAAATGTTAAAAACTGTTCCTTTAAATACACTGATTAAATAACTGCATGCCACTACGATGAATGTCTACAAGTCCACACTGAAACATCTCAATATTCAACTGCAACCGAAACTCATATGCGATACGACTGAAGGGGAAAAACATTAGCCACCGCTAAACGTGGGTTACGGACGCACTGTCAACATGCTACTGCCTCACTCTGCGGTAGGTGGGAAACTCCTGCACACCATCCAACAAACAAACAAACAAAAAATCCAACCTGAGCATTGTCGCCCAACAGCTATCGCTGCACGCCAACGACAACTCTCGTTCGACCAAAACGTACCAAAGATGTTACTAAGCTAAAACCCTGTATCCTCACAATCCTTAGCTCTTTAAATAAGTGTCTGCAGGATGATCTTGGATGGGCACCAGAAATTATTCTGATTACACGCTCTTGTGCAATGAATACTTTTTTACTCAGTGATGAATTACCCCAGAAAAAGATTCCATACGAATCCAGAGAGTAAAAATAGGCATAGTAAGCTAATTTACTGAGATGTACATCACCAAAAGTTGCAATTACCCTGATAGCATAAGTAGCTGAACTCAAACGTTTCAGCTGATCTTCAATGTGCTGTTTTTTTTTCAGTTCAAACCCTCATCAATGTATACACATAAAATTTTTGAATATCCTACCTTTGCCAAAATTTCTGATCAAAGTCTATATTTATTAATGGTGTCATTCCATTTACTGTATGGAACTGTATGTACTGTGTTTTATCAAAATTTAATGATAGTTCATTTGCTGAGAACCACTAAATGATTTTCTGAAAGATGCCGTTTACATTTTCTTCAGTTAGTTCTTGTCTGTCAGGTGTGATAATTATACTTGTATCATCAACAAAAAGAACCAGCTCTGCGTCGTCTTGAATACAGCATGGCAAGTCATTAATATATATTAAGAACAGCAAAGGGCCCAAGACCGAACCTGGTGGCACCTCCACCCATTTTTGATTGTTCCCCAGTTTGAGGAATCAGTTATTTTTTTGCATATTATACGAACCACTTATGTCAACTTCTGCACTCTTCCTGTTAGGTATGATTTAAACCAATTGTGCAATGTCCCACTCATGCACAATAGTTTAGATTATTGTGCTGTTACCAGGGATGGAGTGTTGGTGTATCAGAACAGTAAGAAGCGAATTTCTATTTTAATTTCATTTTTTATTATTAAAAAAAGAAGAACAAACATAATAATAATAATAATAATAGACAATTATTAATTAATGTTGTGAAGGAAAAAAATTAATCTGTGGAACTAAAAGAAAAAAATTGGAAGAGCAATATCTTTGCTTGTTAATTAGCAGTCAGGCTTGTCTTGTCTTCTTGAGCAGTTAGAAGTGAAGAGCTGTCTCGTTTTTTTTTTTTTTTTTGTGAATTTTCAGTTGTATGTTTTTAGAAAAATACAGATCTTTCTCAAGAGTGAAAAGTTCGTCTTAGTTTATTACTTAGGCCTTAATATGAACCACAAAATGACCCTGAGATATGAAGAAGCAATCAACAATAAGAAGATATTCAGAAAACTGTCGGTATTTTTTTTACAAGAGTTTATTCTTAACTTTCTCTGAAGTTTATTAATATTGACTGCAGTTCATCTTTGGTAATTTTCATTAACAATAAAAAACATATATGTATAATGATGTTTCACAATAAAATGATGTTTCACAATGACGCCCAATGTGGGGTTCAAGTATGGTGTTAATTACTAATCGATGTAAATTTTTTCTTTTCTTTTCCATGTATCGTACTTTATGGAGCCAGAAATAAAGGATATAAGGATGAGATCGACTCAGGTAATGGGAAAGGAATGCACAAATAACAAAGCAAGGCGGTATTAAGAAGACAACAAAAGGTAGGAGAAGATAATCCATTACATACATATATAGGTGCTTCCATGGTGGAAGAGGTGTCCTATCTATACTCCAACTCGAAAGAAATTTTCATTAACAATCTTTCTGGTAGTAAAAACTAACGATATTTTGAAATTTCTCTTTCCACCTAGCTTCAACAGTTACTCAGAATTAACATAGTTGGATGGGGTAACATCACGTAGTTGCTCATGTAGCTTGAGTGTTAATCTGAATTTATCCTAAAATTAACTTCTTGTGGGATATAAGGCATGAAATTGGTTTTAAGTGTTGAAGTGTGATTGTTGAAGAGTTTTTTTTATTTTTTATTTTTTTTTTAAATAGTGGTTTGAGGAAGGGAATGGTCATTGTTGCCGAGGCCTTAAGTGAAATTTTGCCAAAATGTCCGATAAACGTGACAGTGTGAACCATCAGGAAAATCTTCTAGCAGTGATGGCGAAGTTAGTTTTGATAATCAGTTAGTCCAAAAGCCCATATTACAGATTCCAGTCTTAAATTATGAATTCAATGGTGATAACCATTTTCATCAAAATATACAGGGTATCAGAGATAAAGTTAATGAAATGCTTATTGATACTGATTCTGACATTATTGGAATTTCAGAGCACTTTTTAAGTGGTGTGACAATTAAGAGACTTCCTTTGCCAGGATACAGGTTAGCTGCCTTCTACTCTAGGAGTTCTTTGCAGTGTGGGGGAGTGGCCATGTATGTAAAAAACGATTTTTCATCGGAGTCAATCGATTTTTCTAAACACTGCACAGAACAGATATTTGAATGTTGTGCAGGAGTTGTTAATGTTAATGGAACTAAACTAGTAATAGTTGTTATTTATAGATCCCCTGACTCAGATTTTAAAATGTTTCTGCCCAAGCTGGAATTGGTTCTGGGTTCACTGTATAGGAAGTATAAAAATTTAATTGTGTGTGAAGATTTCAACATTAATTGTGTAGGTGATAGCTCAAGGAAAAGTCAGCTGTTAGATCTATTTAATTCCTTTAACATGATGCAAACAGTATTTTTTCCAACGAGAGTGCAAGGAAATAGCAGTTCTACCATTGACAATATTTTTGTTCATTTTCATTATTAGAGGGGCACTCTGTCAGCAGAATAGTAAATGGCCTATCAGACCACGATGCCCAACTTTTAATTCTAAAAAGTATTTGTTCTCAAACAAATGTTAAACATAAATATCAACTACTCAGAAAAGTTAATCCAGTTGCAATTGAGACCGTTTAAGCCTAATTAAGGAACAAGAATGGCAGGATGTTTATAGTGCTGATAATGCAGATGATAAATATAATGCTTTTCTGAACACATTTATTATGCTGTTTGAAAGTTGCTTTCCGCTAGAACGCTCAAAACAGGGTACTTTCAGTAACAGACAGCCAGGGTGGATGACAAAGGGGATAAGAGTATCATGTAGAACTAAGCGGGAGTTGTATCAAAATGTTAGAAGCAGTCAGAATGAAGATGCAGTAGCTCATTACAAACAGTACTGTAAGGTTCTGAAAAATGTCATTAAGAATGCAAAAAGTATGTGGTACACAAAAAGAATAGCAAACTCTCGGGAAAAAATTAAAACTATCTGGTCAGTTGTGAAGGAAGTGTCTGGTCAGGAGCAGCAGGTAGAAGATATAACGTCAGTGCGTAGTAGGAATGTTTCTGTTACTGACAAGTTAGATATATGTGCAATATTCAATAATCACTTTCTGAATATAGTAGAGGAACCAAACAAAACTCTAGTTTCTACAGGTAATCATATAACGTTTTTAGAAAATGTGTTTCCGAGGCTGTTGCCTGAAATGATCCTTCATGATACTTCCATAGGTGAGATTGAGTCAATAATTAAATCACTAAAGACTAAGGACTCTTGTGGATATGATGGGGTATCTAGCAGAATTCTAAAGTACTGTTCTCCATATGTTAGCCCAGTACTAAGCCATATTTGTAATTTTTCCTTTCAGAATGGTCAGTTTCCTAACAGATTAAAGTACTCAGTAGTGAAACCGCTTTATAAAAAAGGAGAAAGGGATAATGTAGACAACTATAGACCTATTTCTATGCCATCGGTTTTTTCCAAAGTTATTGAAAAGGCTGTATATTCAAGATTAATTGATCATTTCAGTTCACATAATTTCCTGTCAAACGTACAGTTTGGTTTTAGAAGTGCTTTAACGACCGAAAACGCTATATTTTCGTTTCTAAGTGAGGCACGTGATGGGTTAAATAAGAGACTACGGACATTAGGCGTCTTCTTTGATTTAACAAAAGCGTTTGATTGTGTTGATCACAAAATATTGTTGCAGAAGTTGGAACATTATGGAATACGGGGAGTAGCCCACAACTGGTTCACCTCTTACTTTAATAATAGACAACAGAAGGTAATTCTCCGCATTGTACAAAATGGCTATGACGTGCAATCCCAATGGGGCACAATTAAGTATGGGGTGCCCCAGGGGTCTGTTTTGGGACCATTGCTGTTTCTTATTTATATAAATGATATGCCTTCGAGTATAACAGGTGATTGTAAAATATTTTTGTTTGCTGATGATACCAGCTTGGTAGTGAAGGATGTTGCTCGTAATATTGACACAGTATCAAATAATGCAGTTCAAGAGATAAGTTCATGGCTAATAGAAAACAAGTTGATGTTAAATCACAGTAAAACTCAGTTTTTACAATTTCTAACACATAATTTGACGAAATCTGACATTATGATTACACATAAGGGGCATGTGATAAGTGAGACTGAACAGTTCAAATTTCTAGGTGTTCATATAGACAGTAAGCTGTCATGGAAAGCCCATGTTCAGGATCTTGTTCCAAAACTAAATTCTGCTATATTTACCATTAGAACAATATCTGAGATAAGTGATTTTTCAACACGAAAAGTAGTCTATTTCGCTTACTTTCACTCACTTATGACGTACGGCACTGTTTTTTGGGGTAACTCGCCTGATGCAAAAAGGATATTTCTGGCTCAAAAACGGGCGGTTCGAGCAATATCTGGTGTAAGTTCGCGAACGTCATGTCGACCCCTTTTCAGTAGTCTGGGAATTTTGACTCTGGCGTCACAATACGTTTTTTCTTTAATGTCGTTTGTTGTTAATAATATCAGCTTATTCCCACGAGTTAGTAGCTTTCACTCGGTGAATACTAGACAGATGTCTAATCTACATTTGCACCACACCACCTTAACACTTGTGCAGAAAGGGGTGCAGTATTCTGCGGCATCCATTTTCAATAAGCTGCCACAAGAACTTAAGAATCTTAGCACTAATCCACACACTATCAAATCTAAATTGAAGAGTTACCTCGTGGCTCACTCCTTTTATTCTGTCGAGGAACTCCTAGAAAAGTTAAACAATTAAGCTAATTTATTTTTTCTTTATTGATTCTTTTCACTTTGTCTTAAGATTGTCGTGTGCAAAGGACTACTTAAAAATTTTCTATTACCATTATTGTGTAACAATTAATGTATTGACTTGTTCCATGACCATGGAGTCTTACTCCTGAAGTGGGTCCTATGGAACAGAAAAAACAAATAAAAATAAAAAAAAACAATACCCCTTTCATATCAAACAATGACCCGATGATGAATCCTTTGTTAGATTCGAATATATGGATGAGAATAGAATCTTCTGGAATATCAGAGCAATTGTGTGGGGTGATGATGAAGCTTCACAAAACACCCACACAATTGAATGTAATAACTGGCACACCCCCTCTTCTTCAAAGGCACAAGCCGTGTACCTGGTGGAAATAAAAATTTCAGATAAAACCCGAGTAGAGACGGAAAATAAATCTTCGTCAGAAATGTACACTCTTTTTAAGTGAATAATGGAACAAATAAACAAACAATCAGAAAAAAATAAACAAACAATCGGGACAAATAAACAAACAATCGGAACAAACAGACAAACAATTAGAACAAATGCAACATTTTCGAACTGAAGTACAGGCTACCAATACTCAACCCATGTTGAGGATCTTGTTCTAAAACTAAATTCTGCTATATTTACCATTAGAACAATATCTGAGATAAGTGATTTTCAACACGAAAAGTAGTCTATTACGTTTACTTTCACTCACTTATGATGTACGGCATTGTTTTTTGGGGTAACGTGCCTGATGCAAAAAGGATATTTCTGGCTCAAAAACGGTCGGTTCCAGCAATATCTGGTGTAAGTTCGCGAACGTCATGTTGACCCCTTTTCAGTAGTCTGGGAATTTTGATTCTGACGTCACAATACTTGTTTTCTCTAATGTCGTTTGTTGTTAATAATATCAGCTTATTCCCACGGGTTAGTAACATTCACTCGGTGAATACTATACATAAGTCGAATCTACACTTGCATCACACCACCTTAACACTTGTGCAGAAAGGGGTACAGTATTCTGTGGCATCCATTTTCAATAAGCTGCCACAAGAACTAAAGAATCTTAGCGCTAATCCACATGCTTTCATATCTAAATTGAAGAGTTATCTCATGGCTCACTCCTCTTATTCTGTCCAGGAACTTCTACAAAAGTTAAACAATTAAGCTAATTCATTTTTTCTCTATTGATTCTTTTCACTTTGTCATAATATTGTCATGTGCAAAGGACTACTTAAAAATTTTCTAGTGCCTTTCTGATGTAACAATTAATGTATTGACTTGTTCCATGACCATGGAATGTCACTCCTCAATCGGGTCCTACCTAACAGAAAAAAAAAAAAACAAATAAAATAAAAATAAAATCAGAGGTACTACTCTCAGATATGATGCACATGCTTCTGGACTTCTTAAGAACTTTTCTTAATGTAGCACAGTACTTTTTATAATATTTGACGATTTCTGGCTCATTACTCTTTCATGTAGTTAGATACAGTTCTCTTTTTCAGTTACAAGATATTCTTATTTCTTTAATAAGCCATGGGTTCTTGCATCGTTTCTTATTGTTATATTTAACTATTTTTTGGGGAAACAATTTTCAAATGCTCTTACAAATGTATCATGATATTTTAAATTAGCATTAGCTTCCTTATACACATCATCCCAGTCTAACTGCTGAAGATATTTTACAAGCTTTTCATCTTGTTAAAAATGGATGCTGTTGTTGTTGTGGTCTTCAGACCGGAGACTGGTTTGATGCAGCTCTCCACAATACCCTATCCTGAGCAAGCCTCTTCAACTCCACATAAGAACGGCAACCTACATCTGTCTGAATCTGCTTACAGTATCCATCTCTTGGTCTTCCTCTGCGGTTTTTACCCCACACACTTCCCTCGAACGCTAAATTAACAATTCCTTGATGTCTAAGAATGTGTCCTACCAATTTATCTCTTCTTTTAGTCAAGGTATGCCAGAAATTTCTTTTCTCCCCAATTCTGTTCAGTACCTCCTCATTAGTTACGCGATCCACCCACCTAATCTTCAGCATTCTTCTGTAGCACCATATTTCAAAAGCCTCAATCCTCTTCCTGTCCACACTGTTTATCGTCCATGTCTCACTCCCATACAAGGCAACACTCCATACAAATGCCTTCAGAAAGGACTTCCTTAGGCTTAAATCAATATTCGAAGTTAACAAGTTTCTCTTTTTCAAGAACGCTTTTCTACCCATTGCCATTCTACATTTTATATCCTCTATACTGCGACCATCATTTGTTATTTTACTGCCCAAGTAACAAAACTCATCTATCTCCTTTATTGCTTCGTTTCCCAGTCTAATTCCTTCAGCATCACCTGATTTTTTTACACTGCACTCCATTACCCTAGTTTTGCTCTTGTTAATGTTCATCTTATATGCACCTTTCAGCACAGTGTCCATTCCGTTGAATTGCTCTTCCAGGTTATTTGCTCTATCTGACAGAATTACTATGTCGTCGGCAAAACACAATGTTTTTAATTCTTCACCCTGAACTTTAATTCCTTTACCAAATTTTCCCTTGCTTTCCTTTATAGCTTGCTCAATGTACAAATTGAATAACATTGGAGAAAGGCTACAACCCTGTCTTACTCCCTTCTCAACCACTACATCCCTTTCATGCCCTTCAACTGACAACCGCTGTCTGGTTTTTTTACAACTTGTAAGTAACCTTATGCTCCCTATATTTTACTCCTGCTTGCTTCAGAACTTGAAAGAGTTTATTCCAATCAACATTGTCAAAAGCCTTCTCCAAATCTAAAAAAGCTAGAAATGTACGTTTGCCTTTCCTTAATCTATCTTCTAGGATAAGCCGTAAAGTGAGTATTGCCTCCCGTGTTCCTACATTTCTCCTGAACCCAAATTGATCTTCCCCGAGGTCGGCTTCTACCAGCTTTTCCATTCTTCTGTATATAATTCGTGTTAATATCTTGCAAACATGACTTATTAAACTGGTGGTTCTGTAGTTTTCACACCTGTCTGCACCTGCTTTCTTTGGAATGGGGATTATAACATTTGTCTTAAAGTCTGAGGGTACTTCGCCTGTCTCATACGTCTTACACACCAGGTGAAACAGGTTTGTCATGGCTGGTTCTCCCAGAGACTTCAGTAGTTCTGAGGGAATATCATCTACTCCAGGGGCCTTGTTTCGACTTAGGTCTTTCAGGGCTCTGTCAAATTCTTCTCTCAGTACAGTATCTCCTATTTCGTCTTCATCTACAACCTCGTCCATTCCTACAATATTGTCTCAAAGTTCATTTCCTTTGTAGAGCCCCTCTATATATTCTTTCCACCTTTCGGCTTTCCCTTCTTTGCTGAAAACTGGTTTTCCATCAGTGTCCTTGATATTCATAGAGCTGTTTTTCTTATCTCCAAATGTTTCTTTTATTTTCCTGTAGGCTGTATCCATTTTCCCCCTATTTATACATTCTTCTACATCCTTGCATTTGCCTTCTAGCCACTCCTGTTTAGCCATTTTGCACTTCCTGTCAATCTCATTTCTTAGTCGTCTGTACTCCATTTTGCCTATTTCATTTACTGCATTTTTATATTTTCTCCTTTCATCGATTAAATTTAATATCTCCTGTGATATCCAAGAATTTTTTGTAGGTCGTGCCTTCCTACCTATTTTGTCCTCTGCTACCTTCACTATTTCATCTCTCAATTTTATACATTCCTCCTCTACTGTTTTATTTTCCCCTGTTTCTGTCAATTGTTGTTTAAAGCTCCCTCTGAAATTCTTAAGCACTTCAGGTTCCTTCAATTTATCCAGGTCCCATCTCCTTATTTTCCTACCTTTTTGTAGTTTCTTCAGTTTCAGTGTACAGTTCATAACCAACAAGTTATGGTCAGAGTCTATATCTGCCCCTGGGTATGTCTTACATTGTAAAACCTGGTTCCGAAATCTATGTCTTACCATTATAAAATCTATCTGATATCTCCCGGTGTCTCCTGGTCTTTTCCACGTATACAATCTTCTTTTGTGATTCTTGAACCAGGTGTTTGTTATAACCAAATTATGTTCTGTGCAAAATTCTACCAGGCGGCTTCCTCTTTCATTCCTTTTGCCCAGACCATATTCACCTACTATCTTCCCTTCCCTTCCTTGTCCTACTACCGAATTCCAGTCTCCCATAACAAGTTTTCCTCTCAAAGACCGTTCCTTTGGCAGAAAGACGTTGCTTTTCTACTTAACGAACATTAAGCTTTCTTCACTATAATTCCAGTCGAATCAGTGAGTTTGAATGTAGCAAACGTATGTAGAATGCAATAATTACAGTATGTAACGTGCCAAATCAGCTACAACTGTCGTAGCTAAAGAAAACATGTCACAAACGTGGCAATAAAACGGCAAAAGCAATGAAACTGTTTTGCAACAGAGACGAAGGCAATTCCACAATTATTACTACAGCTAAACCACAAATGGCAAAAATCATCAAAACTTTGCCTTTTTAAGCTTATGTAATTACACTGAACATAATATGCACGTTAAAGGAAGACATATGAGATGTAAAACTGTGCAAATCATTAGATTCCACACTGAATTTGTACACGTCAAAAAAACTGCCTGTCATAGTAAGAAAAGACCATAATAGAAATTTATTATTCTCTATTGTTTATAGTCTACTTACTTTCAGCGGAATAAGTTTGAAATAGACACATATTCGTAACTATTCGTTCAAAATGAAATTGTTGTTGATACCAGTGAATCAGTAAAATTGACCGTTTTTACATTAATTTTCGTATTAATTTACGTCTCTTGATATTGTCCTAATGCTTGTAACGCAAAAATTGTGCTAACTATTTCGTTAATTACGTACAAAAGTAATTATAAACAAAGATCACAACTATGAAGGCTTTCAAAATTCAGAAAATATGGGCCACTACAAAAGCATTAGGGGGGTGGGGGCATAAGATAAAATAACTGTACAATAAACTTTCTAAGCACATCCAGACAATGAAAGAATAGTAAATATTCTTAGTAAGTGTAAAAATTATTTGCATGGTAGGTGTTATTTCATTGTAATTGAATATATGTCCTCAATTTTTTAAATAGCAATTGATGATACAGTCTTCTTCCGCGTATAAAATTCCTCAATCGTGTCTCTAATTACTCTCTTATTACATTCATCTACTGATGTCTGAATTTCACCACTTCTTGGCCTAAGAAAAGTAAAAGAAAAATAATTCTTAGTAAGTTGAACAAATTCTCCACTCATACATTGAAATGAAATTCAATTAAATTAAATTTCAAGTAAAAACATTGCGAAAATGTTCTACTATAAAATACTTTCAGAATATTTCAAGTACAATATGCAAACTGTAATTTTGCTCTACGTGTCTTATGCTGAAAATAGAGGGAGCTACAGGATAGGTGGAATTCAAACTTTCACTCCATGACGTCATCTCATGAACCTATAAGGTACGGTGCTGCGAAGAGACATGTTTTATGGCTTCAACTATCGGACAATGGATTTGTATTTCCTACTTTTTTGTATTTCCGCCTTTATGCACCTCTCACAGTAAAATATTATTACAGTAAAACCAGGGCCGGATCTAGGACATTTGCCAAGGGGGGCAAGCTTAAATTTGCCGCTCCTTATTTCACGCCCCCCCCCCCCCCGCATGTAAGAATCGCCTTTTTGATGCTAATTGGGTTACATATTTCTAACTAGAGAAGCAGCTCGTTTGTGCTCTATGAATATTATACAGGGATTTGTTAAGCAGTCGTGCTCCTCAAGTGTATTTAATTAGTATCAGCTTGCTGAAACTTCTTTCTCCAGACGAAACAGATACTAGAAACTAGATATATTTTAACGCTGTAGTAAGGTTGGGATACCCCTCTACCAATTTATTTTTTATAAATTTAACTTAATGTTGATAATGCCGTGGAATCTTCCAAGGCTCTGTCTACTGCCAGCACAAGTTGTCTGAAACTTTCAACTTCAAGTTCCTCCTTGCTAAGATCTTCTGCTAGTTCCGCTGCTTTGGCCTTCAAGTCCTCCACTTCCATTTCTCGAATTTGCACACCACACAGAAAACTAATTTATGCACCAATATTCTCAAGTGCGGTAAACCTGGTACTAAGCTCTGTCAATTATTCCTTATTTTTTCTGTGAATGTTGGATACTTCATCCTCACAAAGCTCATTGGCCATTTTCTTCTTTCTTCAAATCTTTTTTTCGGAGAATACCGTTGATAGCTCATTATCTTCTGCTAACAACTTTGGCCTCAGAAATACCTTCAGAGGTGCAAGAATATCGGGAAGTTTTGAGAAAGCCCCAAAGTCCTTGAATGTTTCGAACAACTTTATCAATTGTAAACTATTTACTTCGCAGGAACTGATTAACGTGAGCAATTTATATTAATATTGCATACCAGAAACAAGTTAAAGTAATGAATTTGTGTTTTCTCATATTTTTTAAAATATATCTTGTCTCTGATTTTGTTTCTGGTGTTGACAATATATACGTTTCAGTTTCTTCCAGGGCCTTCAATACTTTATGAAAATGCTTGTAAACAGAATGAATCTTTCACTCTGCAGCGGACTGTGCGCTGATATGAAACTTTCTGGCAGATTAAAATTGTGTGCCGGAACTGGGACTCGAACCTGGGACCTTTGCCTTTCGCGGGCAAGCGCACTACCGACTGTGCTATCCCGACTCGACTCACGATGCCACTTCACAACTTTACTTCCGCCAGTACCTCGCCTCTTACTTTCCAAACTTCACAGACGCTCTCCTGCGAACCATGCAAGACTAGCACTACTGGAAGAAAGGATACGGTAATGCGCTAGCCCGCGAAAGGCGAAGGTCCCAAGCTCGAGTCCCGGTTCCGGCACACAATTTTAATCTGCCAGGGTGTTTCATATCAGCGCACATTCCGCTGCAGACTGAAAGATTCATTCTGGAAAAATCCCTTAGGCTGTGGCTAAGCCATGTCTCCACCATATCCTTCCTTCCAGGAGTGCAAACCCGATGACTGGCGTAATTATTTGCCAATGGATGTGGAAACTTATAATTATCTTTTGACACTGGTAACTCCTCGCATAATACGTAAAGACACTTGTATGAGGAGATATATTTCTCCACATGATTGGCTGACAGTTACATTAAGATTCCTGGCCACAGGAAGGACCTACATAGACCTCGAATTTTCAACAGCAATTTCTAAACAAGCATGAGTTAAATCATCCTCTACACTTGTGAAGCTATTTACGCTGCGCAGAAGAATGATTTCATGAAGGCAAGTAAGTAGGCCTACCTTCTAACAAGATACAAATAAAATTGTCAGAGTTTTAGATATGTTTGAAACACTGTAAGCCTACTTAAACTTTGTATTATATATGTGGCCAATAAGCTGCGGTTAACTTTGTATCCCAGTCGGAATTTTCAGTTCTCAGCCATTTTCATCCACTGTCAACATAGTGATCACACGAAAAAAAGTATAAACTGAGACAGATTTGCAGCGATCTCCTGTCCACACGTTCCAACTTGTCTGCGCAGATGTGATTTGAACCCACAGATTTGAGCTATTTTGCTCAAACCTCCAACTCCAACTTCTAGGTTTGCGCACATCTAATATCTGCGCAAAAGGGCTGTCAACACGCAACGATTTGCGAGGTGTGCGCAGACCGATCGTAGCGTGTGGACCCGGCTTAACCAAAAGCGGTTAGTGTTCGATTAGTGTTCGGTGGCCGAGTCCGTTGTTGCTTCCTTCCCAACGTCAAGAGAATCGAACGGCATCGAGATTTGCTCATTTGCTGTCCCTAGACAAAAGTTGTAGGAATATCTCTGTTCCCGCTTGATATTTGAAGTTTGTGGGAAAACGAACGTTTTTAGGTTGTTGTTATTTCCGAATTGACAATTAATAAAGGTTGTTAACCTTATCTATAGAATTAAGATTTTATTTATAAAAGAGAGTTATTAATGTTCTATTTATTTCACATAATGCTATGGCTTCCCAGATGAGCTCCGTGCCTGACCGTTAGTGGCAGTTAAAAATTTGCTTTGTGTGTTATTCGGTGTACTGTGAATCGGTCCTTTTATTAAGAAGATTTGATGGGTTATCACTGGATCTGTATACTATGAAAGACGTCCTTTACACTGCTCCGTATTCTCACTGAGAATTTGACGTTTTAGTACTCATTTTCTGCACTGAAGTGTAGACAGTGACAGATTCGCGGAACAATCTGGGTTAGTTTCTGATGCGGATATACAACGAAATCTTGATTATGACAGACTGCCTTTCAATTATCTTGAAAAGTGACACTCCGGTTACGCTTGCAGTTCACACGTATCTTTGTATATGGAAGGCAACTTGTAATGCATATATAATTGCGCATAAACAGTTTTGGAAATCTGTCAACAATATTTGTAATTCCTGGTCATTTGTCATCTACGCACCTTGTTTCGTAATTCATTGGCGTATATGCTGTGTAGTTGCTTGTGTTTCATAACTTTTTCACTTCAGAAGTGCATAATTTTCTGTACTAATGGTAAATTAACGCTGTTGTGCAATTGGTAACCATAGCGTGAAATAGGTTGCAGAGAAGTATTGGATTTGACGTGAATATTTTCCGTCATTTGTTGTCGTATTAGGAAAATACCGAAGTGTCAATCGAACTTCTCATTTTACCTTCCAAATAAGTTGACTTACTATCCTCACAGTTACGTACAGAGCGGAGCTGAAGTGTCCACCTTCGGGCTGTAATTTATGTAATCCTAATCTCACGAACCCAACGGGAGCTGTTATGATAAATACGTCTACCATGTTTTGGTTCTTAAATAGATTCAGTTCTTAAAGAAAACTTATGACCTAGCCTAGCTGTGTCTCGTCAGAGCTGAATTAGCATAGAATGAGACAGGTACAGTGTGTGTGTGTGTGTGTGTGTGTGTGTTTGGGATGATTAATAAGTAATGTTTACTGATACCAATTGTGGAATGATACCGTAATTATATGATCTGTGTTGCTTGCGTTGCTATTAATCCACTTAACTCTAGTGTCACTTGTAACATTAGGTGCAGACATACAGTACAGTTCAGATGGAAATCTCAAGGTATTACTCTCGTCTCTGAAACTCAAGAACTCAGTGATGCTCATTTCACCTGTTGTGTAAAAAGAGTTGTTTGGTGCCAAATGGTTCTGAATGCAGAAGATGGAGTCCATTAATTGCCATCCTTTGAAAAGTGGAACAAATAATGGTACCCGTTAGAGAATGGGAGCATTGGGATTGGAAGGGAACACCACACACAGCTAGTGGTAGGACGTGTACCTGAAAGGGTGGGGATGAGGTGGAGTCTCACTTTGTTGAAGTGGCCATTTGAGCATATATTGAGGTGACTGTGTGGAACCAACTGCAGATTGTGCAGACATAGGGTAATGATGATGCTTGTCACCTATTCTGAGAGGTCATTCTTGGGATATTATCGTGAATGTTGTAAGAGCTTGGGGATACTAGTCTTGCTTTCAGTGAAGCTCATAATGCATAGCATTGTCCCCAGAATGAGTCATGACCCACTGGTTATTTCAAATGAAAGGATTGAATGAGAGACTGCATAGGATGTGAGACATGCTAGACTGCAACTTCTTTGCCATATAATTGACAGCTATAGGCCTTTCAAACAAGTGATGGATGCATTACACAACAGATTGTTAAGCGAATAGTTAACTGGTTGTAGGTAAACAAAAGAATTTTTTTTAGAATAGTAGACACTCCATAGAGTCCAGATAGTGTTGTTTGTAGCAGATCCTAAACCATTGGTATAGGATTCAAAGGAATGACCATCATTGGTGCGAATATTAAAATCCTAGTAGTTAGCTGTTGAACTTTTACCAGTCTTTAAAAAGTTAGAGTATTGACGCTTACAGTATTTAATCCAGAAGCTGATTAAAACACAAAATTAACAGCAGTGAGAGTTTTGGGAAAATTTTAAACTTCTGTCAAAAGGATGGACTGTTTAATGGAAGTGGTGTGTTTCTTGCAGTGGGAAAGAAACCAAAATACACAGCTAGGTATTGAAGGCACATTTGTAATTGTGTATGACTCAGCAATCATGTAACTGAGATGATCAACAGAATTGGGGAGAAAAGGAGTTTGACATACCCTGACTAAGAGAAGGGATAGATTGGTGGGACACATTCTGGGACATCAAGGAATCAACTTAGCATTAGAAGGAAGGGTGTGGGTTCAAAATTGTAGAGTTAGGTTGAGGGTCGAATACATGAAGCAGATTCAAAAGGATGTAGGTTGCCGTACATATTCAGATGAAGAGGCCTACACAGGACAGGGTAGCATGGAGAGCTGTATCAAACCAGTCTGTGGACTGAAGATGACAACAAGATGACTCAGCAGTAGGATCTCTCTAGCTTTTATCAGATTCACATTATGATGTATGTATCCATAAATTTTAGAAGAAACTTCAGTTTAATACTACATGCGTTCTGCATTAGGCTATTATGTGACTATCCCAGTACCAGTTGCAGGTTGCTTATACATGGTAACAGCTTGTACAAAAATTAGAGTTTAAGTGTTTTACAGTAAATGGGTGAATTTAACATGTTGTCTGCCATGTGGCTAACAACCGCCACAACAGAACTGCTCACCTAATGCCATCTGCTCTTCTTGGCTTGGTTGTAAAATATTGAGCATTAAGCATTAGACAGTCAGTGTTAAAATGGTGCTGCAATTCAATCATTGATATAAATTTGTATTTAAACTTTGACACAGTGATGCAGAAATATAGGTTTACACACTGTAAACACTTGAGGCAGTGGAACTGATGGTGTTAAGTTGCCCATCATTGATTCATAGAGTATTTGGCAATTAGAGTACCGAGTGACTTCTAACATAGAAGACTGCTATACAACCCGTCAGCTTTGACCAATGACGTCATATCTGAGTCTTAAAAGATATGCTACGTAGATATACCAACTACAAAGCGTATCTTTTGAGACTCAGATATGACATCATGGGTCAAAGCAAAATGCATAACAAGTGTGTAACAAAGGATCTTACTTATGACTTATATAAGTAGTGGGTCTGTGTGTTTGTAATTCATACAAATCTACAGTTTTGCTGTGATCTTGGTGGAAATTTGCACACTTGACTTTTTGAAACAAGATGTTCACTATCTACATAAATTTTGTACCGTGGATGGTTGAGGGTAGTTTACTTATAGTATGGACTTTGACAAAATCTAGTTTTATTCCAATCTTGTAGAAGTTTAATACATTTTTACCTTCAAAGCAAGAGGAAGATCACTGTCTGCATAAAACTTTCTATGGTGTACATACATACTTGGATGTCTACCTATACTTTTATTAAGATCTTGAAGAAATTTTCACACATAACCATCAAAACAAGTGGAAGATTGCTTTCTATTCAATGGTAGAAGGTACCTTGTAAGGGTCTTCATGACAGTGTTACCATTTATCACAAAAGTTGACTCATATGCATGTCTTTATGGAACAGGTTTTTTTTACTATTTGCATGCCATCTTATGGTAGGGCCTACATGGCAAAGAATACCTTGCAACAAATGATACATTCACTGATCGCCATAAAAATTGACAAATAGACTGTAGCTATGTGATTATTGATAAATATGGGGAGGAGGAGATGAACTGAGGAGGTGGTATGGAAGAGAAAACAGAAGCAGATGGAGGAGAAAGAAGATAAACAAAGAGGGATGAGAGAAATTGTAGAAAGATAGAGAGGAGGGGAGTGGAAATGGGACAATGAGATTATGGAATAAATATACATACCTGAGCAATGCTTCCTTTTCAACTAGTAGGGCTATAAATAGAGATCCTGAAAGAAATGTGAGTGGCTGTCAAAGGGCAGTGCTAGAAACATTTGACAACTGCCATATCAGAATATTATGGAAATGTGTCTCAGAAAATCCGGTTACAGGTACTGCTAGTGACACCAAGGTTAGCATCCAGTCATTTGCAAATGAGACAGGACCTGAAATTGTAGCACTGAAAGGTTCTGGTTGGAATTCAACAATAAGATCTAGGATATTTAGCAGTTTACCACAAAGATGTTTGTTGAGCTGCAACAGGCACATATTAGATTACTACTAGTTCTATAGATCATGAATTTGACATTTAATAATCATGTGAAACGTAAAAGGAAGACACTCGTGCACACACAACTTAAGCTTTTGGCCGTCAAATTTCGTCAGAAATAGCGGTTGTGTGTCTGTTAAGTGTGCCTGTGTGACTGTATGAATTGTCTTTCCCCCCCGACCCTTTTGTAACCTTAAAACACTTAAATATTTCTCAGCAAAAAAGCTGTTCCTAATGATTAGAAGGAAGCAAAGGACACATCCATTTACAAGAAGGGCAACAAAAGTAACCTGCAGAAGAACCACTCAATGACCTTGGTAGTAATTTGTGTAAAATCATAGAGCAAATTCTGAGTTTAAATGTAATTCATATTCAACGTGACCATCTTCATGTCAATAAAAGTGCGATCCAAAGTAAATCATATAAAAAGCCAAATCTTCTCACATGATAATCTGAAAGCCTTAAACAACACAGTCATGTGTTTCTTGATTTGAGAGAGGTATTTGCTTTGCTACCATATTCATGCTTATTGTTGAAATATAAAGAATTTGGGGAGATTAAGTAGTTCCTGGTGATTGGGATACACATTATCTTAGATGGAGGGCTTTGTTTAGATGTAGAAGTAACTTGAGATGTTTCACAGGGAGGTGTGTTTTGACCCTTACTGTTTAGCTGGTATATTAGTGACACAGGAGATAAAATTAAATGTAATCTCACATTTCACAGGTGGCATTAACTATAATTAAGTAATTAGATGTGTGTTATTTCTTCCAATTCATCAATAGTGAGAAGATCTCTTGAAACACAACTTTGAAATATATTCAGTACACTGAATATGTTCTATAATTTTTAGCCCTTTGTATGACCTTTTTTTTGTGTGTGTCCCAAATCCCAATATTGTTGTTGTTGTTATGGTCTTCAGTCCGGAGACTGGTTTGATGCAGCTCTCCACCCTACTCTATCCTGAGCAAGCCTTTTCATCTCCTCATAAGAACGGCAACCCACATCCATTTGAATCTGCTTACTGTACGTGTCTCTTGGTCTTCCTCTGCGATTTTTACCCCCACACACTTCCCTCCAATGGTAAATTTACTATTCCTTGATTTCTAAGAATGTATCCTACCAAGTGATCCCTTCATTTAGTCAATATGTGCCAAAAATTCCTTTTCTCACCAATTCTGTTCAGTACCTCAAAAAATTCATTAGTTACACAATCTACCCACCTAATCTTCAGCATTCTTCTGTAGCACTACATTTCAAAAGCATCTATCCTCTTACTGTCCGCACTGTTTATCGTCCATGTTTCACTCCCGTACAAGGCAACACTCCTCACAAATGCCTTCAGAAAATATTTCCTTACACTTAAATTAATATTCGTTGTTAATAAATTTCTCTTTTCCAAAAATGCTTTTCTTCCCATTGCCATTCTGCTTTTTATATCCTCTGTACTGTGACTGTCGTATGTTATTTTACTACCCAAGTAACAAAACTCGTCTACCACCTTCATTGTTTTTTTACCTAATCTAATTCCTTCAGCATAGTCTGATTTTCTAAGACTGCATTCCATTATCTTTGTTTTCCTCTTGTTAATGTTAATTTTATACGTTCTCTTCAAAACACTGTCCATTCCATTCAACTGCTCTTCCAGGTGCTTTGCTGTCTCTGACAGAATTACAATGTCATCAGCAAAACACAATCTTTTTATTTCTTCACCCTTAACTTTAATACCTATTCCAAATTTTTTCCTTGCTTTCCTTCAATGCCTGCATGATGTACAAATTGAATAACATTGGAGAAAGGCTACAACCTTGTCTTACTCCCTTCCCAACCAATTCCTTCCTTTCATGCTCTTAGAGTCTAATAACTGTGATCTGGCTTTTGTACAAGTTGTAAATATCTCTCCTTTCTCCGTATTTTACCCCTTCTGACTTCAGAATTTGAAAGTGTGTATTCCAATCAAGTGTCAAAAGCTTTATCCAAATCTACAACAGCTAAAAATATAGGTTTGCCTTAACCCTTTGAGGCCCATGAATAAACACAGTAAGAAAACTATAATAATTTCTTTAAAAATCTACTTTTATTTTCTATATAAGGAATAATGTAGTGTAATAACAATACAATTTGGATTTCACAATAAAGTATTCTAGGTGGTTTCATAGAGAAACCACAGGGCTGTTACGGCAGTTATTGGTGGGGCTTGATTTGTTAGAAGGGATATTTGAACCATGTTCCTATGAAAAATCATTTGTTTCTTTTGACAGTATCTGTTGATCCTATTGAATATGTTCTTTTAGTTCTGTATTGTCATCACACTCTTCATTGTCATTGTTGCCACTACTAACATGAACAGTCACTTTCAGGACACAGTTTCATTCACATTCCCTTCAAATTTAACTACGGCCTATTCAGGTGAAAGAAGTCGAATTTCTTCATCTATTTCGTCTGATTCACTTCCAATACCCAAAGCAGCCGACTCGGTATCACTTGGATTTTGAGCAACTACATACCTCTATTTGCATATTTGTGCTTAGGTCAGATGCTCTGACTTTCTACTTTACTCTTGATGGCGCTCTGTTACCCATAATGATACACTACAAAGAATAAAAGAAAAAGAAACCTGTAGATTTACTGTTTGAAGGTCGTTACATCCCAGTGATTTCATTCTGTAACCAACAACAGTTTTGTAAAGAAATGAACTTTACATTATAATTATTAATATAGGCATCTTCCAAATATCATAAAATGGAGTATAAGAATAATGCATTACCGGAAACTGCAATTATGTGCTGTACAGATGTCACAAAGTAATTTCATTATGAAGTCTGGGTCTACAGCACTTATTCTCAGCGCAACGCTGCACAAATTTAATCTTTTACCCGGCAACAGTGACTTCTCTATTGCAACAAGAAGCTGGCTCTGCCGCTAGAGGTCACCAGCAATCAATGTGGGGTTACTGAGCTGGAAAAGCAGGCAAAGTAAAATTGTGGTTTCTGGCTGAAACCACTTGGCCAGAAAGGGTTAATCTATCTTCTAAGATAAGTCTTAGTGTCCAAATGTCTCTCTTTATTTTTCTGTAGGCAAAATCTACTTTTCCCCTTCTTATACATTCTCCAACAGATTTGCATTTGGCTTCTAGCCACTCCTGCTTAGCCATTTTGCACTTTCTGTCAGTCTCATTTCTTAGTCGTCTGTACTCCATTTTGCCTGTTTCATTTACTGCATTTTTAAATTTTCTCCTTTCATCAACTGAATTTAGTATTTCCAGTGATATCCAAGGATTTTTCTTAGGTCTTGCCTTTCTACTTATTTTGTCCTCTGCTGCCTTCACTATTTCATCTCTCAATGCTCCCCATTCCTCTTTTAGTGTTTTATCCCCCCCGCCCCCCGTTTCTGTCAGTTGTTGCCTAAAGCTTCCTCTGAAATTCCTAAGAATTTCAGGTTCCCTCAATTTATCCAAGTCCCATCTCCTTATTTACCTACCTTTCTGCGTTTTTTTTTTTTTTTTTTTTTTTTTTTTTTTTTTTTTTTCAGTTTCAGCCTACAGTTCATGACCTATAAGTTATGTTTAGAATCTATATCTGCCCCTGAGTATGTCTTACAGTGTAAAACCTGGTTCCAGAATCTACTTTTTACCATTATAAAATCTAACTGATACTTTCCAGTGTCTCCTGGACTCTTCCACATATACAATATTCGTTTGTGATTCTTAAACCAGGTGTGTGTTATGATCAAGGGCCGGTTTGTCAATGTTCCATTAAGTTCCAGTTAAGATTTTAACTCATCGTTAGTGGAGAACTGCGTTTGTCAATGTTTTGTTATGAATTAACATCAAGTTAAAAGACCTCAAACTGACTGTTAACGAGTAGCATTCTGCTCGCTACACAGCTGACGACCAGTTAAGTGAGAATCTGTATAAAAACGGCATGATTGCAAAGCGCTAAAATATCGCAATATATTAACGCGATAAAGACAAATTTATTGAACCAAATAACAGTAGCACTACATGTATGAAAAAGTAGTCTATAAAGCAGCTTTATTGCAAAATTTTATCATCATATTTCCTGTCCCATCCATGTCAGTAGCGATTAGATGAGTTTAATATATTGAAGATATGCCACATGACCTTAAAATTATTGTTGCGATATCAAAATACAAACTTATGGGTAACGACGAATTAAGTGAGAATTCGTATGATGAAAATGGCTGGAATAAGAGATTTGTTTGACAATGAAGACGATGTCAATATTTTGGACTATCTAAATGCCGTTGGACCTATAAGGCGAGCTAGACATATTTATGTTCATCCAAATAATTTTCAATGCTGGAATGATACAGAATTTCTTATGCGATTTCGTCTTCGAAAGGGCACTTTTTGAAATGCTGCATCAAAAACTCCTCTGCCATCTGAATAGTCAAATGGATAGTTACGTATTTTGTAAGTTATCTGTTGTAATAGAAAACAGAATACATTATTTATGTCTGCAAGCTTATTAATTCAGTATTTTCTTATACTTATTGTGCTTAGTGTATGGTCGAAAATGTGATTTCTTTCTCCGATTTACAGGAACAGTGCACTTTCACCTAAGTGCAAGTTATTGCTTGCACTGAGGTACTGTGCACTTGGCAGATGTTTTAATACTTGGACATAAGCAGTTTTGCTGCCCTCCATGTTCAACGGACAGCATTGTATTCATTTGCCACACATGACCGTGTTGCGTCCTTTTCCTTACATCTCATAGCGTTGTTTTTTTTTTTTACATTCCAATGGGTTCTTATATTTCTTTAAAGGACACAAGACTCTCGCACTCACTTGTAAAATTCAAGCATCTTTCACGTTTGTTTTCCATAACACCAAATAACGACGGTCTGCTAATGTCTTCCCATATAGTCAAATATACCTAATAGCTGTTTATTCGGTCAGAACTTTCATTTGTTTCTATTGCCAACATAGTCGAAATATATCGTATCTTCTCGTTTTCTCCAAGTTAGCAAACGAGAGGTGTATCTCGCAATGACAGACGCAATGCAATTAACGAACACATTTAACTGGACATTAAAGACATCTTCTCATTTACTAACGAGAGATGGATGAACCGGCACTAAATCATGTTCCGTGCAAAATTCTAACAGGCAACTTCCTCGGTTGCACAGTGGTAGAGTGCCAGACTACAAGTGCAAAGGTCGCGGGTTCGATCCCCGCCAGGACCTAGGATTTTTATCTGTCACTTTCCACTTCTTTCACCTCTGGCAGTATTGATCATGTGAATAATACCGAGTAGCACCGTGGTTCGGAACCCACGTTAAACTGTAGGTCCCCCTATAACTGACTGGGTAAGTCAGTTCTAAGGTCGGAGGAAGGCAACGGCATACCACCTCCAAACAGGACCATGCCTAGTAAAGCACTGTGGTGTTCAAACCAATCTTCGGATTGTCGACTGCTTTACCTTACCCAGTCCATATTCACTACTATTTTTCCTTCTCTTCCTTTTCCTACTACCAAATTTCAGTCTCCCATCACAATTAAGTTTTCCTCTCCCTTAATTGTCTGAATAATTTCCTTTAACTCCTCATAAATTTCTTCAATCTCCTCATCATCGGCAGAGGTAGTTAGCATATAAACCTGTACTACTGATGTCGGTGTTGGCTTTGTATCTATCTTGACAATGATAATGCGTTTACTGTGCAGCTCTTAGTAGTTTACCCGCATTCCTATTTTCTTATTCATTATCACTCCTACTCCTGTGATACCCCCAACTGATTTTTTATTTATAATCCTGTACCCACTTGACCAGAAATCCTGGTCATCCTGCCACTGAACTTCACTAATCCGCACTATATCTAACTTTAACCT
Organism: Locusta migratoria; assembly: GCA_026315105.1. Classification (NCBI taxonomy): domain Eukaryota; kingdom Metazoa; phylum Arthropoda; class Insecta; order Orthoptera; family Acrididae; genus Locusta; species Locusta migratoria. The sequence goes on along the minus strand of CM048744.1, from coordinate 728,665,028 downwards.
ATCCATTTCCCTTTTTAAATTTTCTAATTTTCCTACCCGATTAAGGGATCTAACATTCCACGCTCCGATCCGTAGATTGCCAGTATTGTCTTTCCTGATGACATCCTCCTGAGTAGTCCCCGCCCGGAGATCGAAGTGGGGGACTTTTGTTATGTCCAAAACATTTTACCTGAGAGGATGCCATCATCGTTTTTCGAACAGTAGAGCTGCATGTCCTCGGGAAAAGTAACAGCTGTAGTTTCCCCTTGCTTTCAGCCATATGCAGTAACTGTATGGCAAAGCCACATTAGCTGATGTTACAAGGCCAGCTCAGTAAGTCAACCAGACTGTTGCTCCTGCAACTACTGAAAAGGCTGCTGCCCCTCTTCAGCAACCACATGTTTGTCTGGCCTCTCCACAGATATCCCTCTGCTGTGGTTGCACCTACGGTATGACTATCTGTATCGTTGAGGCACACAAGCCACCCCACCATGGCAATGTCTGTGATTCATGAGGGTGGCCCAATATTGCAGTTTGCTAAAGTGGAGGCTTCTCCTACACTGAAGTAACCACTGTTCACACTAAATTTTTGTAGATTAATAGCCAGTTTGACCAGCGTAAGAAGGCAAAGACATAACAGTTCTTCAAACCAAAAACGCCTATGAAAGATTAAAAACATAAGTAATAGATAATATAGCTTTTCACAGGAAAATTGTATTCACCAAGTATTGGCTCAAGTTGAAATGGGTGACAGAAAGCTCTAAGATATATTCAACTTCTCATCAAAGACACCAACACCATTTCTGATAACCTCCTGTGCACGATTTGGAGCAACCGTCTGCTGACCTAGGTAAAAGCCATCATTGCTACACAGTCAGACATGTCACTGGAAGCGGTTGCAGCACTTGCTGACTGCATTTAAGATGCCGTTATGCCACACATTCAGGTCAGTACAGTAATTGTTCCTACCAGTTTTATGTCCATAACCACTACAGTGTTGTGTACCAAATATAATGCCCTGGCTGCCAAAAAGGATCTCTTAAGCACACAGATCGAAATTATCACAAGTTATACTAGCTACCATATGGAGTGTAGCTGACAGTCTTAAATGAGTCACTCCACTTCATATTCTGCGCCAGATTCAGGCTCCACAGTTTGCTGGTACCACTGCAGGTATGAAGAAGAGGTGAGAAATTGTATAAGCCCATGCACATACCCAAATTGGAATGGCAATTAGTTGTAGGCAACACTGACTGCCACAATTAGTCTTGGTGCCTGGTTATAATGGGTAGGACCTCAGGAAGGAAATACCTCATAGATGCATGATCTGATCCGAGTATTCTACCAAAGCTATCACTTGGCTGCTGAAGGCTACACATGGCAGTCACATTGGTAGCTGCTAATAATACAGGGTTCTCAACAGAGGGTACATGGTGTGAAGAAGCAAATCTAAGTCTGCGTAGGCAGTTTACATAGGAACTGAATGGTGGCAGATGGGGCTGAGGCAATAATAAATAGGTGCTCACTTCTTGACTCATTTTGAACTTTTGCCAGACATTTCAATTGCTTGTCTAGTGGATGGCCTTACTAGTTTGAAAGCTGCCAGGTCTCACCAGTAGCGTCAGGCTTGTGCCAGTACCAGGTGAGAAGTATTGCACAATTTTGCAAGATTTCCCCACTTTAACTACACCATGTGGAGCACTAGAGCAGGTATTGCATGACCGTGTACACTACATAAAAACTACTGATGGACTACCTGCATCATGTCGCCCACACAAATTAGCACGTTAACACTTTGCAATAGCAAGGGGGAAGTTTGAACTGATGTTGGAAGAATTATTCATCCATCAAGCAGAATGTAGACATCAGCATTTTACCTATTCCGAAAATAGGGTGGAGTCTGGTGCCTATGAGGTGATTACAGAGTACCAAACTTGAGAACCATTATCGACCGCTACCCAGTGGGCACCTATCTTTATATGCAGCTACAACCACACCCTTCATGGTCTGACAATATTTAGCGTCATTGACTGCTAAGGCCTACAATCAGATCCAATTTGCAACAGAAGACATTCCTAAGATGACTGTAGTTACACCTTTTGGATTGTTTGAGTAAAACTTTATAATATTTGGGTTGTGAAAAGCTGCAAGTATCTGGCAAGAGTTTACAGCTATACCATCTTGAGTGGGTACATGTGCATGTGTATTAGGAGCAGTTTGTCCTCTATCAATCCATTAAGCATTTCAGCTCACAGATCGAGGCATGGTTTATACTTATCACAAGCTGTTGGTATATGCAGTGACAAATGCTCACCTTAGCAGTACTCAACTTGAGTTTATAAGCCAATTCACTACAGACTCCGGAATGACCAACAGACTTGCTAACTGCTTGCCCAGAGTGTGTAGTATTTATTACTTATTTACTTGCGAGCTGTAATGTCCAGTGTCTGCAAAATACTAGAGGATGCTGAATGAAAAGTGATACCAAAAGGCTACAGAACCAAATTAAAATTCCAGGTGAAACGGTAATTTTCTGTGACAGATAGTATGGCAGCTCTCGACCATTTGTACTAACCACATTCTGCTGGATAACTGTGTTTGTCAAATTGCATAATGTATGTCAGCCTGGGGTGCATGTAATAGCTAAGCTGGTGTCACCCAAGCTTATTTGGTCACACATGGACAGAACGTTATCAGTGGATTCTTTCTTGCCCACATTGCCAGTTACGTAAAGTTGCCCGATATGTGCACATTCCAACAGGGGAGTTCCCAACAGTCAGCATGTGATTTGCTCACCCAAATGTATTAGGATGCTGTCTAATTCAGATAGCTGCCTCTATCTTATAACAATGTTTGCCTGAAGCAGCACCTATTAACATCACTTTGGCAGAAATGTTAGTGGCAGGTTTTACTTCAACATGGCTTGTCAGATTTGGTTGCCCTCTTTACATAACAACCAACAGGGGGAGGCAGTTTGAGTCTTAATTTTTCATTCAGCTAGCTGAATTCTGCAGGTACTCTCACCATAAATAATGGCTTACCACCCAGCTAGTAAAAGTATGCTGGAAAGGTGGCACTGTAAATTGAAGACAGCATTGATGTGGCACATGACCATATTGACTTCTGCACTTCCCATTGTCTTACATAGTCTGAGCTTGCCAGAGAAATTCATTGGAGCCACAAAAGGTTGAGTATCTACTACAATTCCTATGTACTCTATGTGAGACAATGGACCACATGAAACCTCTAGAACGGACAGAACATGACATTCCTGCACAAGGATTTGGACGCATGCACTCACTTCTTGCTTCCCACAGACACAGCCAAACAGCTACTGTGACCATCCTACACAAGGCTGCACCGGGTTGTACACAGGACCTTGCATACCGTGGACAAGCAAACCACTTTTCCTTCAGTAGAGTTAACCTGAGCTAAATGTTTGATAGGTCCTGACTGCACTGTCAAAGAGTGCAAGAGAGAAGACATCTGGATCACACCATTTCAAGAAAGTGAAATACTCAGTCATGAAGGGAACTTAATTTCTCCACCCATGGCCAAGAAGATATACCACACTCTGCTTCTGGCAAGGTGGCCACTATAATGATTGTTACTCATTGAAACTGCAGGGGCGCATGAGTTAGTCTTTCACACCATCTTTAAAAGATCACACACAGATATGGAAGAGTCACCTGATGCTGAGTCATTTTTGCTATTTGGAGCACAGTGATACGTCTAAAGTGATGTGCTATATTTATTCCTTAAACATGTTTTCATTGCCTTGTTTGGTTATTCTGTTTAACAACTCCTGTTATTGTTTTGTTTCTCCAAAAAGTCTATAAAATTTGTTCAATTTTATCTCCTGTCTATTTTGGATGAGGTTTATGTATGGAAGATACAGATATACAAAACATTTCCATCCAGAACAAAACACACAAATGGTATTTAGTCTCAAGGACAAAAGTGTTTTAAATTGATCCAAATTATATAAAGTTCTGGAAGTTTACTTAAATGACAGACTGCCCAGGGAGCAACACACATAATACATTAGTGTTAAATTGTCTAGAGTAATATACTCATTGAAATATCTTACGTAAGGCATTATGTTGCATTTTTTTCAAAGTGATGGCTGTATGAAACCAGTGATAGCCTCCAAGCTCGGACAGAACATGACGTTCCTGCACAAGGATTTGGACGCATGCACTCACTTCTTGCTTTCAGGAAGCTAGAGCCATGTTTGAAACTAGTTATTTATGCAAAAGAAAGCATTTAGTCATTACATGCTCTCAACATGAAGTACATGGTCATAGCAGAAGGGAGTGGGGAGGACCATATATATGCATACTTTCACCACACCATAAAATATCACAGATGGTAACTATGACCTATTGGTCCACAAACTATTTAATCTATGCTTCTACAGATGGTACAGGAAATTCCTGAGTATGCATATAAGAAAACATCAAATAAATGGAACTTGCTGGCAGATAAACTGAGTATCAGCCAGGTCTTGCACATAGTTTTAATATGCCAATAAGTTCGATATCAGTGCTCAATCCACTAAAGAGGAAACATTTCATCCTGGGTTAAATAAATGGCTTCTTTCTAACCCCCTTTCATGAATTAAGAGTATTTATGACTGTGGCGTGGTATTGTCCTCTAAACAGCTGACATGCTGTACTGTTATTTACTAACACAATGATTACACTGTTTAAAAATTTTGTCTGTTACTGAAATGGCTTAAAATTGTTACTTTAGTAGTTTAGAATCCTCTTAAACTGAACAGTATTACTAGTGAAATTTTAGGGCAAGTAAGAAGTTATTGAAAATTTAGTTTTGTGAATAATATACACTTTCCTGTACCAAAGTAAGATACAGTTGTAAAAAACAACAAATAGCCTGTTCTGTAAGATCTTGATAAGTTTTCAAGATAGTTCTAAGATTTGTAATATGCATTAAATATTCATAAATATGAAATTTTACATTTAACAAAATGAAAAGGTATAGTCTGTGACTGCAATATCAGTGAGTCACATTTGTAATTAGTCAACCCATAACAAATAAGACTGTAAACAATTTATTGGGTTATGAATGGAACCATCACATAATGACAGTCATAAGTAAAGAAAGTGGCAGACACTGATTCATTGGCCAGCCACGGTGGCCGAGCTGACTGCGGCGCGCCAGTCATGGTCTGCACAGCCACTACGGTCGGGGGTTCGAATACCCCCTCGGGCATGGATATTTGTGCCGTCTTTAGTATAAGCTAGTTCATAAGTAGTTTGTAAGTTTAGAGACTGATGACCCCGTAGTTAAGTCCCATAAGCTCTACAAACATTTGAACATTTTGAACTGGTTCATTGGTAGCTTGCTAGGGACAAGCATTATCTGCATAGGAGATTGCATTTGAAACACTCATGTGACCCACCCTAGAATGCTTCTCATTTCAAGTAAAAAATAAGACTCGTTTGGAGGCATGAAGACAGTTGTATTTTCAATCCAGTTGTGGGCAGAACAAGAAAGGAAAGGAGTAAATATGGTAAAAGGTACCCTTTGCCATACACCATGTGGAAGTTTCTGGAGGGTGCATGTATGTAGGTGCATGGGACCTATACCAAATAGGAGAAACGAAAGATACTTAGAGAGTACAAAAGAAGGGAGCAGCATTGATGCTCAGTTTTGCACAAATTGTGGAAGAGTGAAACAAACTAGCAGGCTCCTGAAGATAAACTCAAAGTATCTAAGAAAGCCAACTTAGATATTTTGTAGAACCAACTTGAATGCATTAATATAGAAATATACACCACCTCCCTTTATTCTGCCCCCCTCATAGGAATCGTGAAAATAAGGTTAGAGTAAATACTGTGAGCACAGAGGCTTTTAAGCAGTGTTCTTCTCTTACTCCATTCACATTATGGTCCTGCTGATTACCAACTTAAATTAAAGCATGTGCACAATGTCTTACAACCTCTTTGGTGATGGGATTTAAAGTCCTTTTCGTTGTAGTATGGACGTATTATTCAATTAGAATGCCCTTGTTAATTTTATGAATTTATTTATACTTAGGCTGTTTAGAGTTTGCTAGATGTGGGAGGATCTCATATTTATGCAATCTGCAACAATATTTAAGAAGAAATGACATTATTAAAAGTGGATTGAATTCCTGTACTGTTTGATATTCTTGTCACTAGCAATAATGTATTGTCATATTTTTTAAATGTAGTAGTCTTATGTATGAAGTGGGTAATTGCTGAAACACCATAGATTAAAATTGTTGGTAAATATCTTGCACTTTACCACAACTAATTGCTACGGGACACCTGAATGAAGTGACAGGTCATAAAATAATTCATCCATAAGAATTTTTTAGTTCCTGCTGCTTTGACAATATCTTGTAAATTTGTACCTTGGGCCTGCTTTGCACTGTTTTGGAATGAAAATTAATGCAGTTTTGGTAAGTGAATGTTCTTAGAAATGATAACACTACCCACTTGATAAGAACACATCTATTCTGTACAAAGAATCAGAGTTACAGCAGAACATGTAGCAATAACAAGTGAGGGAACAGACTGAAACAAAGTTCATACCAAGATATTTGTATAAAGATATGAGTCCAATGTCTCAATCCGCCACAGAGTCCCCCCTCCCCCCCCCCTCCCCCCATCCGGGAGAGTGGAGCTCATCAAAGAAAGTGTGGGTGGAGAGGATAGAAGATACTCTCGGAAGTGCCATTGCGGGTGTAGTGGACGCCCGAACCATGAGCGCAGGGTCACTGGTAGGACTGTCAGTGGTGGCAGTAGGTGCATAGGAATCAAGACGGGCATTTCACCTGTCGCGAGGCACGTTGCAGATGTGGCATTCAGGTCTGTGTCTTGAGGTAGCAGGAACTTCTGCACGATGCAGTGATTTGCCTGTGAATGATCCTCAACAAGAGGTGAGGTGGCTCACAACTGAAGAAGCTGACCTCATGGAAGTAGAGTGAGATCAGCATAACTGGGTTCTGCAGCATGATAGACTGCATGAGCTGGGGAATAGGAAGGTGCTGTAGGAAGGGTAAGAGAAGGCAAGTCTGGTCTTCAGATGATGTGAGGGGGAGAATCCATGTCGGCTTTACCTGATGCAGGGAGACCGTTATGGGACTGCCTTTTATAGAGAAAGTTATTGTGTGGTCATTCTAAGACAGAACGTTGTGTGGGCCTGAGTAAATGGGTCAGAGGGGTGGACAAATTGTATTGTGGAGCATCACATGCCTGCACAACTGGAGCTCTGTGGGCACAAAAACTTTAGGTGAATGCACGGCAGCAGGGGTAGGGTGCACATGGGCAATTAACGAACAAACTTGCTCAGCTTGCAGGGGAGAATCCACCAAGCAAAGAAGAGTGTGATTGTTCAATGAAATTGGCAGGTAGCTGTAAGGGCTCGCTGTAAAGGAGCTCCACAAAGGAGGCTTTGAGATCATCTTTTAGTGACGTGTAGGAGCCTATTAATGCCCAAGTGAGGGCGTGAAACCATTTGCCACCATGGCAAGTGAGGGCTCTGTCCTGAGTGTGCGATGCCACCGCTCCATTAAACCATTGCTTTGGGGATGGTAGGTGGTTGTATGGAAATGGTTGATGCCACAGAGGGCACACAAGTGTGCTAAAAGTTGAGTTCCACACTTGTGGCCTTGATCAGATTGTGATTGATATTGGGCATCCAAAGCGAGAGAGCCAGCCGTGGATAAGAGCAATTGGCACAGTGTTGGCGGTTATATCTGGAAGAGGGACAGCTTCCACCCAATGAGTACATCTGTTGATTATAGAAAGAATGAATCTGGAACCTTCTGAGAGGGAGAGGGGCTGACAATGTCCAGGTGGGGATGTTTCAGGCACTCGGTCGCTGGAGTGAAACGGCCGAGTGGTGGTGAAGTATGCTGAATGATTTTTGCAAGATCGCAAGGGGTGCAGGCTTGGGGTGTGGCAAGCAATGCAGAGAATTGAAAATTTTTTGCGCAAGTGGGGCTGGAACCACGTGGATAAGGTCTGTGGAACTGTAGAAGAGGATGGGGGTTAATGAACAAAGAAGGGTATGTTGTGTGATTCTGAGCACTGAATAATGATTAGCGGTTAGGGCCTGAATGGAATCATCCTGAGCTTGTAGGTCAGCAATCTCTTGAAGGCTGTGTTGATTCGGTGGTAATGTACTCAACCAATTCATGCAACGTGTCCAACATCGGGCTGTTCATGATAGCTCAGGCAAGTATCGTCAGTATCAGAGAACCCGAACATAGACGAATTTCTGAAGTAACCATGTCGAAGGAAAGTGCAAAGTGGAGCAGGAAATTCATACCACATCCCTGAATCTGGAGTAGAACCATCATATTATGTAGGCAGGATGAGGTTCTCTCTCCCGTGGGCACTGATTGGTTAGAGTCAAGGAGTTAGGTGGAGCAGGCGAAGAAGGAGAAGCAGTGGTGACGGTGGCTATGTAAAAGGAGGGAAGGCATCACAGAGGTGGATGGAGAATTTCACAATGCCATGAACCTTGAACAAATAGTTATCAATGGAAGCTAAAGGTCAGACACTTTGTAGATGTGGGCAAACAAACATTGAGCGAGGTAAAATGCTTGCCTCTGCGCCATTGTTGACAGGAAACCTGCATTGTGTAAGGCAGTCAATGATGAAGAGTCGTCCTGGAGTGCTGTCCTGTGGAGGGTGGCACGTTGAAGCATTGAGACAGGTCGCTGCGCTCTCTATGGGCTGCCGTGTGCATTTGGGTATGCGTAAGGTGCTTGACAATGATATGCCACATCGCTGAAGATGGAGTGAAACCAGCATAGTGGGTAGGCTGGATGGGGTTCTCTCTCCTGTGGGAGCTGATTGGTTGGAGTCAAGGAGTCAGATAGTGAAGCTGGAGCAGGCGAAGAAGGAAAAGGTGCCACACAACCTGGTGCGCGAAGTTGTGTTGTTGTATTGTATCTGTGGTGGTGGTCCTCATGCGGCCCTTGCCAATGGATGAGCAGGTGACAACTTGCGAGGTGGGCGTGTGTGTGAGCGGTAGGCCTCGCAGTCAGTAGAAGATAAGTTATATCTGCAAAGTGTAGTATGTTGTTAATTGTATTGCTGGTACAAGGAAGGAGCTGCAGCTGAAGCTCGACAGGCATTTTAAAGAGCCAGAGTGCGACATCTGGAATGAAGGAGGGGTTAACTTGAGCCCTCAATGTATGCTTCAAGTCCGATGGCAATTTATCCTCCAAGGGCGCCATCTAAACATAGTAATAAATAGCCTGATCAGCAGGGAGTGACAGTCTCTCTATGGTAATGTGTTTTACTTGGTTGTACTTGTCCTCTTTGTATGGATTGAGTACCAAGTCACTGAGGAGAACCAAGTGCCTGTGCAAACTTGACACTAGAGACACACAATGAGAAGTATCACTTTGCTCACCAGAGCAAACTATGTTCGAGGGTTACCGGGCAGTTTCGGGTAATGATTGACGATGGTGGGCCAGCTTAAGCAGGTGGCAGGTCTGTCATCGAGTCGCTGCATGCTAGAGGAGTGTCTGTCTGCTGCTGTGGCATAATAGCACGAAAATAAGAGGGCGGTAAATGGCCATGGCAACATAGACTCAAGCTGGGTGCATGCGTGGTCGACGCGGAAAGTGTTGGGGCACAGGACCAATTGCCGATGCAGAAGCAGGAACCAGCGTGGTAGCTGCAGATGTAAACATAGCAGAAGGATACCCCCTGTAGGAGAATGCTGCTGAATACTACTGCCAATAATAAAATGGCGGTACAGCATCCACGGGCAACATGACAGGCTTCACATCTTCCACAGAGGAAAATTTGTCCATTGGTTTATCAGGCACTGCTCACAATGTGAAAAATTTTCTTGGTGTAGTGCACCATGGGAGTGCATAAATACTACACCCAACCATTGTTGTGGAGGAATCACCTATTGGAGATTGTCTGTAGGAAGTACATACAACACGTTAACACTGTTTGTAGCACTGGCAACAGTCACTAAGTTAAGACTACGCTGCAAGTCACTGTGTGAAACACTTGAACTGTTGAAGGGATATACTGTGTGATGTATCATCGCAGTTGTCGATGGAGGAATGTTAAAGTTCATTGGCACGGAAGACATGTTCGAGAATTGCATGGAGCGAAGCAACATGTTCCCGACAAAAGCACAAATCACACGATGCACTCGATAATGACGTACGAAAGAATGACCAAGGTCACCAATGTGGTAGGTGAAGGTTGTTAGAACTGATAAAACACTATCTGCTTGATAAGAACACATTTATTTCATTCAAAGAACCATAGTTACAACGGAACATGAAGCAAGGGCAAGTGCGGGAACACACTGAAACAAAGTTTGTACGAAAATCTTTATCTAAAGATATGAGTCTCTCTCGCCTTCGATGTATCAATCCACCACACAATAGTAACCAAATAAAGTCTTATAAATGCATCAGAGCTGACCTTTAACTATAGTTTGATTTTTGCTGTCGGTTTGAGAAAGTCATATTTCAACATATATTGGCTGATATGAAATCCTTCTACAGTATTGTTGCTGCTCACGCCTGCAATGAAGAGGAAGTGCTCCAAGTAAGCCTCCATAGATCAGAGAAAGGCTTTTGATTGAATGATTTCTCAATAGAGATCTTTCACATCTGCAGAGGCTGGTGTACAGGTTGAAGTAGATAAATTCTTCCTGGCTTAGTGCATATTGTATATAATTAGATATTTGGCATCTCATGTAGAGCATTGCAAAAGATGAAACTGCTTTAAGTGTCACAGTTCACATTAATTCATTTTGTCAACAGAATTGTTAACATTTGTATTTGTAGACACTCAGAACTTCTGTAGTGATCACTTGTTCTCATTTTGCAGTTGCTATATTATCTTATCTAGTTGTACATTTATTCTGAAAACATAGTTATTTGTTTTTTTTTTTTTCTTTGCAGTATTTTATATGCCACATATTCAAATTAGATAATTTTTTTCCAGTTATTTTTGTGGGCTGAAAGTTTACATACTTTCTTAAAATGAAGCACACAGACACATCAATTACAGTGGCACTCAGAGTTAGACCTTTAACTGAAAATGAGAGGACTCGTTCTATTGCGAGTATTATTAATCAAGCCCCTACCAATCCAAAGGTAAGTTTGCATTCAAGACTTATTGGTGCTAAATATCATTGTTTTGCAACTTAATATGTTTGGCTCAAGTCACCAGTGGTCATGCTGGTGGATATATCAGTTCATGTTAGATCACTGACATTAAGCATTGTTGAGCCTGGCTTGCATTAGGGTGGCTCACCATCTGAATTTACCACTTACTGTTGGCAAGAGGGGTGCACTCAGCCCTCGTGAAGCCAATTCATGAGTTACCCGATTGAGAAGTGGAAGTTCAGTTATGAAAAATGATTATGTCTGTGAGAGCACAGCTGACAACAATGTTACTTTTTGGCTGGGGATGGCATGGTTGTTTGGGCCTACCAAGACCTGTTCAAGTGGAGAGTATTATTTTTGGTCAACTAATCTTTTTAGAAAGGTTTTATTCATGTATTTATTTTTAATTGATGTCTAGCCTGTAAATAGTATACAGTGTACTCCCGATAATTCGCAATAATTAATGCTTCAGCTTCCACGAATTATCGAAAACAGCGAATTAACCGAAGTGCAGATGGCGCTGTAAAATTACGTGACTTTTGTGCACTCCAGTTGGCAGGTAACGGTTTAAATAATTGAAGTAACACTACTGGACAGTGTATGACACAAATAAGTGCTGAAAACAGCTCGTTTTTTGGAGATCTTTAACGCGATGTAGCACAAAGACAAAATATTTTCGTAATATGGAAGTAGAAAAAAGAAATTCGTGAAATACGGCGTGAGAGCCAAGCGAACTCTTAAAGTGAAGTTATGCATTGCGACATTCTTTTTTCAACAAATGGAAGTGGAGGGCACGTGTTATTATTAACACATAAGAGGACAGAGTTCCAGTACAACATTACAAGGCATTGAAGGCAACACATCAGAAAATAACATTACATAATAGTTGCGACATTTCGGCATGGAACAGGAATGAACTGTGCCCTTGTCCGCTCATTAAAAGTAATTGCCCTCGTAAAAGGAAGATTTGGGATAATTTGATTACTGTTTCGTACAGACCATAAGATAAATAAATAATGCTGTTCTGCTTTATGGTTGACAGGTTCTCTGCTCAATAAAGTAGTTACTGTCGTAAAACAAGACAGTTCGTAACAAAATGTTTTCGTTACTGTGAAGATGCATATAGAGTAGGTGGTAATGCTTTACATTATCGAAGTACTGTAGTATATGCAGGCAGTCTATGACACGATGGATTTCGTATTTTCTCTTCCATACTAAGAACGTTTGGAGGATAAATGCAGCATAGCATTAAAGATATTTACAAAACACGCATTTTAAGACGAGGTATGCCATGAAAAACTACCCAAAAGTGCTACTTTTATAATGTAAAATGTAACCAACATGACGATTTTTGAAAACAGATGAAGGATTTCCCTCAGGGGCCCAGCATTAATTTGCAGAGTACGGGCTTGGCGAACCCGGGGTCCTGAGCCGTGGGCTGTCGCGCGCCAACAGTCCGCTCCACCATAAGCTCTGTGCGTGCTTCAACGACCATTGTTCGGCACAACGGTGGAACATTGTACGTTCTTGGCTTAATTGCCCAGGTCACGAGGACGGTACAAACCTGGTGAAGTGGAGTCGTTCTCGAAAATGCGAAGTGGGGCTGTGCTGATACAGACGGTGTCCCCAGCCCAGTCGAAGGCATTACTTGGCTGCGATAAGCTGCGTGATGTTCTGGTTAGTATCACGCCCCATAAGTCGCTAAACATGGTTCAGGGTTTAATCTACCACAGAGATCTCCTCTCTGACTGATGAAGAGTTGCAGGCCAACTTAGAACATTGGGGGGTTCACTTCTTCCGGCGTGTGTATAGGGGACCTAAAAATCGGAGGGTTGCCACCGGTGCTTTTATCTTGGCCTCTGAAGGCAATTCACTGCCTGCGAAGGTCAAGGTAATGATATACCGGTGTGATGTAAAACCCTATGTTCCTCCCCCTATGCGGTGTTTCAGGTGCTCGAAGTTTGGGCACATGTCTCCCTGATGTACTTCCAGCCCTAACTGCAGGGAATGTGGGAGACCATCACACCTGGACGCCCAATATACTCCACCTCCCGTTTGCGTGAACTGTGGGCAACACCATTCGCCATGCTTGCTCAACTGTGGTATTGTGCACTGAGAGAGAAAAATCATGGAGATCAAGACCCTGGACTGTTTGACGTATACTGAGGCGCGCAAAAAGTAAGAGTGGCTCCACCCCGTACGGATGGTAACGTCCTTTGCTTCTGTCACGTCATCGCCACCTTCCATGTGGGCGATGGCTGTGCAAGCGCTCTCTACCCCTGTGCCCCTCCTTTGCCCCTCGATGGGTGGGGGCACTTCTTCATCTGTTGCTCCCACAACACCACCTGTGGGAGCAATTACCCCCTCTCCATTGGGGACATCAGTCCCTGACTTTCAGCCGGAGAAGGAGCAGCCTCCTCCGGCTCCTCTCACTCTGAAGGGGTCCCTCGGGACACTTCCTTCTAAGGCTTCTCATAGTGCATGTGGAGATCCCAGACGATGGCTGAAGGGTCCACGACCTGCTGGTAGAAGGTCTTCTCGCTCTTCTTTCAACCCCGATGCCACTACAGAGAAGCCCTCCCAGGCCTCCAAACCGAAGGGCCAGCGAGAGGGACGCATAAGGCAAACGAAGAAGAAGGAAATTTTGGTGGCTAAAACGCCACAGGCATCCTCATCCTCTACGTCGGAGGATGAGGTTGAGATCCTCGCATCTCCTGAGGATCTCGCAATACTGGGTTCCCAGAATCTAATGGCATTGATAATGGGGATTCTGCAAAGTTGGCAGCAGATGCCACTGTGGAGGAACCAGATCCTCAACTTTAAATATGGCTTTTCAGCTCACCGACCAAGCACTTCTTCAGTGGAATTGCGGTGGTTTTTTCAACCGCCTAGCTGAATTACAGCAGTTGTTGTGCTGCTTCCCTGTAGTCTGTTTGGCATTGCAGGAAACGTGGTTTCCTACCCGACGCAGGGTGCTATCCGAAAGGCTCACTCATGGGCCTCTACCCATGGATTCCAGTTCTCCATGCAGAAAACCTATGTGATGCACTTCTGTCGCCGTCGGGTAGTTCACCATGACCCAGAGCTCTACCTGGGTGATGAACTACTTCAGGTCGAGGACACACATCGCTTTTTGGGCATGGTTTTCGATGCCTGGCTGACGTGGGTGCCACACCTTCGTCAGCTGAGACAGAAGTGTTGGCGGCACTTAAATATTCTCTGATGCTTTTGCCATACTGGGTGGGGAGCAGCCCGTTCCACCCTCCTTTAGCTCTACAAGGTTCTTATTCAGTCCCGGCTTGATTATGGGAGCTTGGTTTATGACTCCGCAGCCCCTTCTGCCTTGCGGGTCTTAGACCCCATCCACCACGCTGGTGTGCGTCTCGCGACGGGAGCTTTTCACACGAGTCCATTACCGAGTCTTCTAGCTGAAGCTGGGGTTCCCCATCTGCGGTATCGCCGGCAACGGTTGTTGGTGTATTACATTGCCTGGGTACATGCTTCACCCCACCGTCCGAACCACAGGCTTCCCTTTCCACTTTCTGCTCTCCCTTCCCCACGAGGCCGGCCCAGGTTGGATCTTCCAGTTGTGGTCCGTGTCCCTTCTCTTCTCTCCTCACTTGGTTCCCTTCCCCTCCCCCCCCCCCCCCCCATATACTCCCCTGGACAATTCCTCGCCTGGAGCTTCGGTTGGATTTGTCCCGGGTTTCGAAAGCCTCCATTCCACCACTGATTCTCCGTCACTGGTTCCAAACACTGCTTGGCATATTTCACGCTGCATCTATTATTTACATGGACGGTTCTTTGGTCGATGGTCATGCCGCATATGCATTTGTCTGTGGTGAGCACGTCAAACAGTGGTCATTGCCTTGTGGAAGCAGCATCTTCACCGCGGAACTGGTCGGTATTTTGAGAGCTCTTGAACACCTCAGAGTTCTCCCCAGGGGGCCGTTTGTCATCTGCAGCGACTCCCTGAGTGGCTTACAGACCCTCGACCAGTTTCTCCCTAAACACACTGTGGTGCGAGCAATTCAAGATGCTGTCTTCGCCCTTGGCGAGTCAGGCCGTTCTGTCGCTTTTTTCTGAACGCCGGGCCACATAGGTATACCAGGCAATGAACGCAACGATGAGCTGGCCAAGCAGGCCACCACTTCACGGCCTCTGGATATTGGCCTTCCAGTCTCAGACCTCCGATCCCAGTTGACCAGCAAGGTCCTTGGGGTTTGGAATTCTGAATGGGCAGACTCGATCGAACCAAATAAGCTCCTTGTTGTCAAGCCCTCTACCTCTGTGTGGAAGACCTCCCTGAGGGGTTCTCGCAGGGAGTCGGTTGTCCTTTGCCCGCTCCGTATAGGCCATACTTGGCTCACGCATGGTCACCTTTTGCGTCGCGAGGACCCTCCTCAATGTCACTGTGGTGCGCCTTTGACAGTTGCCCACATTTTACTTGAATGCCACAATTTAGCTGAAAAGCAGCGAAATGTTAATATCCCTGACGCTTTGCAGCTTGCTTTAGCTGACAATGCTTCCGTGGTTGATTCTGTTTTAAATTTTATCTGTGAGTGTGGATTTTACAAGTCCATTTAAAGTTTGTATGTGTCTGTCATTACTCTGTTCTCCACCTGCCTTCTAGGTAGCTGTTTTTAATGTGTCCCAGAGTGGCTGGATATGTTGCTTATATTTCTGTGATCATCCAGCAACAACACTCTTGTACTGTTTCCGCCCTTTTATCTCTTCTTCGTTTTAACCTGTATCCTTTCTTCATATTTACCTGTTCCTTTTAAACTGTGATATGTTAACATCTCTACTTCGGAACGCTTAACACAATGTTTTATCTCTCAGACTGGAACAAGGGACTGATAACCACTGCAGTTTAGTCCCTTCCAAAAACTAACAACAACAAGATGAAGGATTGTTCAGCTTGGCAGAAGTGTGCGTATTTTGTGCTTGTAGGAATCACTAACAACATTTGTAACTGGGCAGAAATATTTATAATTTTTAGTTTTTCACTAACAGTCAACCTCTTATATTTTATATTAAGACCACCCATACTGTACTATTCACTGGCACAATCAGAAGAAAAATTTAGTAGTGTAAGACTTCTCACAACAATATTAAAATACAGTACAGCGTAAGAATACGTCCATCCAGTGCTGCCAACTCATAAATCCGATTAGCTAGGTACAATATCAAACGTCGAAACATTTCGAAAAATATCCCACATGCTGAGGGCCTTGCTGCGATGGAGTATTTCCTTTCACGCCAAGTACGCGTGTGTGTGCGCTGTGTGTGAATGCGGTCTTGTGTACTAGCAGTGTGCATGCATTTTGTATATATATTTATTTTATTTTATTTTCTCCCCTCACCCACCTCCCCACTCCATTCCTAAGCTGCATCTCGTTATTCCCATCTAACCCATCCCCACCACCGTGACGTAACCTTCCTATCCCCTCTCCCCTCCCCACCCGTCTCCAATTCACTGCAGAGCGTGATTCGAAGTACGGCAGCTGGAGGTGATGATTGTATGACTGTGTTGAGTGTTCTATTTTCTGAAGAAGACCATGGCCGATAGCTGAAAGTGTTGTATCTGTGTGTCTTTTGTATGTGCCTGTCGCAGCTCATCACCACGTCTTTGTGGTGAGTTGTAAACTGTCCTTACTATATTATAAATTCCAACCTGGACTTTCCATTATTATACATATATATTCCTACCAGGAAAAATATATATAAAAAATAGATAAAGTTTACTTACCAGGCGAAGGAGTACAGATATGTGACAGCAACATAAATAAAACACAAACACACACCACACACACACAAAAGCGAGCTTTCGCTACCATTAGTTGCTTCCTCGGGCAAAGAGCAGGGAAGGAGAGGGAAAAGAAAGGATATGGGTTTAAAGGAGTGGGTGACGAGTCATTCCAATCCCGTGAGAGGGAAGACTTACCTTGGGGGAAAAACGATAGGTAAACAAACACACATACCCACACACACATACACGCACACACACCAGGGCACAAACATATGTAAAATGCAAAGAGGTTGGACAGAGATGCAAGTAGAGGCAGAGGCTCTGTCCAGACATTGGAGGCAAAGATATTGTAGAAAGTAGGGCGGGAATTTCAAACTAACAAAGGTTGAGACCTGGTGGTCAACAGGAAGAGAGAATATGCTGAAGGGCAATTTCCCATCTCTGGAGTTCTGAAAGGTTGGTGTCTGTGGGAAGTATCCATATAACCCGGATGGTGTAACAGTGTGCCAAAATGTGATGGCTGTGCACCAAGGCATTCTTAGCCAGAGGGTGATCCTCATTACCAACAAACACTGTCTGTCTGTGTCTGTTCATGCGAATGGACAGTTTGTTGCTGGTCATTTCCACATAGGATGCTTCACAGTGCAGGCATGTCAGCTGCTAAATCAGCACGTGGGTGCTGTCGCAAGTGGCTCTGCCCTTAATTGTGTACACATTTCCGGGTTACAGGACTGGAATATGTGGTGGTGGGAGGATGCATAGGGCAGGTTTTACACCAGGGGCGGTTACATAGGCTGGAGGGTAGGGAAGGAGGTTTTGGTATTTCATAGGGATGGACTAGGATGTTACGGAGGTTAGGTGGGCGGCAGAAGGATGCTCTCGGTGGAGTAGGAGGGATGTCACAAAGGATGGATCTCATTTCAGGACAAGATTTAAGGAAGTTGTCCTTGCTGGAGAGCCACGTTTAGAGTCTGCTCCAGTCGTGGAAAGTATTCAGTGACAAGAGGGGCACTTTTAGTGTCCCTCTGTGGGAGGTTCTGGGTGTGAGGGGAAGAGGAAGTGTCCCTGGCTACTTGCTTCTGTACCAGATGAGGAGGGTAGTTGCTGGAGGTGAAGGCTGTCATCAGGTTATGGGTGTATTGGTTCAGGGATTCAGGACTGGAGCAGACTCGTATGCCACAATGGCCTAAGATGTAGGGAAGGGACTGTTTGATATGGAATAGATGGCAGCTGTCATAATGGAGGTACTGTTGTTTGTTTGTGGGTTTAATGTGGACGGATGTGTGGAACTGGCCATTGGATAAATGGAGGTCAACATCATGGAAAGTGGCATGGGATTTGAAATAGGACCAGGTGAATCTGATGGAACCAAAGGAGTTGAGATTGGAGAGGTAATTCTGGAGTTATTCTTCACTGTGAGTCCAGATCATGTAGATATCATCAATAAATCTATACCAAACTTTGGGTTGTCTGGCTTGGGTACCCTTGAAGGTTTTCTCTAAGTGCCCTATAAATAAGTTTGCTTACGAGGGGGCCATCCTGGTTACCACGGCTGTTCCCTTTAGTTGCTGGTATGTCTGGCCCTCAAAAGTGAAGAATTTGTGGGTTAGGACGAAGCTGGCTAGGGTAATAAGGAGAGAGGTTTTCGGTAGGGTTGCAGGTGCTCGGCGTGAAAGGAAATACTCCATCACAATGAGGCCCTCGGCATGTGGGATATTTGTGTATAGGGAAGTGGCATCAATGGTTACAAGGATGGTTTCTGGAGGTATCAGGCTGAGTAAGGATTTCAGGCGGTGGAGAAAGTGGTTGGTGTCTTTGATGAAGGATGGGAGACTGCACATAATGGGTTGAAGGTGTTGGTCTATATAGGCTGAGATTCGTTCCATAGGGGCTTGGTTACAGGCCACGATGGGGCAGCTGGGATATTTGGGTTTGTGAATTTTGGGAAGTAAGCTCAGCCTGGACATCAGGATTTGGATTGTCTTGACACACTTTGTATGTGGTACTTTCGGAAAGCTGGCACAGTCCCTCAGCCACATACTCCTGCCAGTCAAGTACCATGGTTGTGGATCCCTTGTTGGCCGGGAGAATGACGATGGACCGGTCAACCTTCAAATCACAGATAGCTTGGGCTTCAGCTGTGGTGATGTTGTGAGTTGGATTCAGGTTTTTCAGGAAAGATTGTGGGGCTAGGCTGGAAGTGAGAAACTCTTGGAAGGTTTGAAGAGGGTGATTTTGAGTAAGAGGAGGTGGGTCTCACTGTGACGGAGAACGGAACTGTTTTAGGCAGGGTTCAATGTGGATGGTGTCTTGGAGAGATGGATCGTTAGGCGTAGGATTATGATTATTTTTCTTTGTGGCAAAGTGATATCTCCAGCAAAAACTACAACTATAGGACAGTAGATCTTTGACTAGGGCTCTCCCCATTGTCCACCAAGTCTCAACTTTCGTTAGTTTGAAATTCCCGCCCAACTTTCTACAACATCTTTGTCTCCAATCTCTGGACAGATCCTCTGCCTCAACTGGCATCTCTGTCTAACCTCTTTGCGTTTTGCATATGTCTGCCCTGGTGTGTGTGTGTGTGTGTGTGTGTGTGTGTGTGTGTGTGTTTTTACCTATCCTCCCCCCCCCCCCCCGCCCCCCTCCCAAGATAAGTCTTTCCTCTACCAGGATTGGTATGACTCCTTACCCACTACCTTAAACCCTCATCCTTTCCTTTTCCCTCTCCTTCCCCGCTCTTTCTTTCTGATGAAGCAACCTTAGGTTACAAAAGCTCAGTTTTGTGTGTGTGTATGTGTATGTTTTTATTTTTATTTGTGTATCAACGAGCTGGTGCTTTCTCACCTGGTAAGTCCAACTTGCTTTATGTTTTTTAAATTTTCTCTGAAATATTAAAAAAAAAAAGGGTAAAGAAAGCTAGACTTAGCAGGCGAGAAGGTACCGGTTTGTTGTAACACAAATAAAAATAAAAACATACACATACTTACTAAACTGAGCTTTTGCAACCTAAGGTTGCTTCATCAGAAAGAACGGGGAAGGAGAGGGAAAAGGAAAGGATGAAGGTTTTAAGTGAGTGGGTAAGGAGTCATTCCAATCCCAGGAGAGGAAAGACTAACCTTGGGGGAAAAAGGATAGGTAAACATGCACACCCATCCACACACATATACATGCACACACACCAGGGCAGACATAAGCAAAATGCCAGTTGCAAAGATATTAATGAATAAATTACTGGTAACCATGTAAACTTATAATACTGTTAAATGCTGCCACTACAGTCTATAGTAGGCCGCCACTACAAAAACTGATAAAAATCGAGTAATATAACCAGTGCTGTTGCACATATACAGATAAGCAGCAATAGATAAGCATAACATCAGCTTTTAAAATCTACTGGGCAGCAAATAAACGACAACAATATTATAAGTAAAACATAAAAGTTTTATGTAATTATGTTATAAGAATATATGTAACAACTCCTATATTACTTGTATTTACAGAACACCTGATGATGGCCTAAGGCCGAAATAAGCTTGTAGTGAGATAATAAAGTTCTAAAGCAGTGTAAAAATAATTTATAATTATTGTGGTATCTGTTTAATGATTCACAGTTGCAAAATACTGACTCTAATTATTACAGATGAACAGGAAAACTGATAGAATCTGACTTTGGGAGGAGGAGGGTGGGGGGAAGATCAGTTTAGATTTAGGAAAAATATAGGAATACGTGAGGTAATATTCACATTATGACCTAACCTAGGATGCAGGTTAAGGAAAGGTAAATATGCATTTTTAGATTTTGTAAATTTAGAGAAAGCTTTTGATTATGTTGACTGGGATACACTCGAAGGTAGCAGGGGTAAAATATAGAGAACAAAAAGTTATATACAACTTGTACAAAAACCAGACAGCATTTGAGTTGAAGGGCATGAAAGGGATGCGGTGTTTGGGAAACGAGTAAGACAGGACTGCAGTCTTTCCCCAGTGTTATTCAATCTGTACATTGAGCAAGCTGTGGAAGAAAGCAAGGAGAAATTTTGATAAGAAAGTAAAGTTTTGGGAGAAGAAATGAAGATATTGTGATTTGCCAAAGATATTGTTATTCTGTCAGAGACAGCAAAGGACCTGGGAAGAGCAGTTAAACAGTATTGGAAGTGTTTTGAAAATAGAGTATAAGATGAACATTAAGGAAAGCAAACTAAGGCTAATGGAATGCAGTGTAAGAAAATCATACAATGCTGAAGGTGCTACTAAGCACAATCAACCATGACCCAGACTAGTTCAAATCCCACTAATAATACTCAATGTCTGCCAGAGGTCTTGCTCTATATTCAACAATGCTATCACCACGACACCTGACGGAGAGCAGCAGGCAGAGCCGAGGCAGGCGTGGCTGTGTCAGCAGTTGAAGTTCTGACTTGTCAAGTTGATCATAGCTTGTTGTGCATTAAAGCAGAAGGAATTAGATTAGGTAATACAACGTTACAAGTAGTAGATGAGTTCTGTTATTTAGGAGGCAAAATAATGATTACGATGCCCAAAGTAAAGAAGATATAAAATGCATAATGGCTGTGGGAAGAAAAGCATTTCTGAAGAAGTGAAATTTGTTGACATCCAAAATCAATTTAAATATTAGGAAGTCCTTTTTGAAGCCATTTGTCTGGCATGTAGCATTGTACAGGAGTGAAATGTGGATGATAAGGAGTTCAGGCAAAAAGATGATAGAAGCTTTTAAAATTTGGTGCTAGACAAAAACTGAAGATTAGATTGATTGATAGATAAGATGACTGGTGAGAAGGTGCTGAACAGACTTGGGGGGGAAAAGAAGGGATTGATTGATGGGACATGTTCTGAGACATCATGGAATTGTCAGTTTAGCATTGTGTTTAATCCGAACAACAACAGCAGCAGCAACAACAACATTAATATAGGATCGAAAGAAAAACTATGGTTCTAATGAATTATGATCTCTTATCTTTTCTGATGTCAAGAATAACTTACTGTAACCTTTTGTTAGTGAATAGTTAAACAAGTTAAAGTGTTATAAATGTAATGGAAATTTTATTTGGTAGATTGGAATTCTGATGCTACATGGAAGAATGGAGGAAACTGACTTGCAGGATTCTCCAGAAATTTAAAAACAACATACTTGACAAGGAATAAGGTACGGTGATGTGGAAGTTACTAAAAGATACACGCCCATATTCAGAACAGCATCACATTCCTACCCAGTTTGTGGTAACACCACAAATTATCTTTTGGAGTATTGTTGTGCAGTGTGGAATCCTTATCAATTAGAATTGATGGGATGCTGAAAACGTGCAAAGAAGGGCAGCTTTGTTTGTACTATTGCATAACAGAGGACAGAATGTCATGGAAATGATACAGAGCTGAAGTGGGATTCATGACAAGAAGTGTGTGTTTTGCTGCGGTGAGACCTATTAATGAAATTTTGATCTTCGACTTTCTTCTCCGAAAGCGAGAACAAAATGTAGACTCCCACTAACATAGGGAGAAATGATAATCATAATAAAATGAGAGAAGTCAGGGTCTGAATATAGAGATGGTGATCTATCTTCCTGTGTGACTTTCAAAAAATGGAATGCTAGATAAATAGTATGAAAGTGGTTTGATGAACCCTCTGCCAGACACTTAAGTGTGATTTGCACAGTTCCCATGTAGAGATAGATGTGGATGAGTGAGTAGGCACCATTGGCACCTTATGAAATATTCAGATTGGAGTGAACAGAATTTCAGAAGAAAAAGAAATACTACCAGAATTTTTACTTCTAAAATTTATAAAATTCATATAAAGGGCATAACATCAACCTTGTCTTTCATATGGGTTTCTTTGCTATGTATACCCTGTATTTCATATGTGGTAAAATTCTAGACTGTTCAGTATTTTGATAAAAATCATTGCTACATCAGTTATTTCGTGTCTCAGTTTTGTCCCTCTTTTTGGGCTAGGATACGCAAATACTTTTTTTAATTCTTTTTTAATTTTTTTAAAGCTATGTCTTGTGTTTTCCACACACAATAATGATAAACTTAAAAATTATTTCAAAATTAGCCAAGGCCAAATCAGTGAATGTGGGTAGTAAACAAGTGAATTTGTTTTTTCTTTGTAGTTTTGTAAAAATTATTCCATATGTTCTCAAGCAATAAGTTCATGTAGGATCTTCATCTGCAGGAACATGACTTTTTTAAGATGGTACCTTTTTTGATATTTCAACAAGTAAAACAATATATTTCCCCTTTTTAAATTTCTCTCTAATTTTATATGTTAAATTTTTGCACATCCGTTTTTATAATCGTTTGTGCATGTAGATTCATAGATCTGAAAATATGATTACCAACATACGAGTATTTGTATTTTTTTTTAAATTTTATTTTATATTATTTTCAGTTTTTTTTTTTTTAAAATTGGGCTACAAGATATCATTTGAGCTTTAGTTTATAAATGAAAATGTGCTGAACTGTTATTTTTATAGGTATGTGACCAATAATAGAGGCAATGAAATGCCTAACTAGAAAACTGTCTTAAAATTCCCAGTATAACTGGAAAAATACCACAAACAAACAAAAAAATCCGTGTTTTGAGGATTATTTTGGAAAAAATGGCAAGTGTCCCACTTCCTTTATACAATGTTATTTACTGTAATGTTCAATCATGTTTTTCTACAAAATAATGTTATAGCTATTTAACAATGGAAAGTTATGGATGGAATATCAACAATATTATGTGAATAGATTGCAACTCACCTTAAAGATTATCCCTGAGCCAGAGATAGGGGAAAGTAAACTCTCTCTCTCTTGTGTGTGTGTGTGTGTGTGTGTGTGTGTGTGTGTGTGTGTGGTTTCTTCCACCTCGCACCTTCCCACCTCGGGTGGGTACTGTCCACCGTCAGCGATCCCTAGCTTACACATCCAGGGTATTTTATACACAGACCCAACTGCTAATCATTGATGACATGGCGGAACATTATGCCTGCAATTCTGTAACTGCCACTTACATTGCAGACTTTCATGCACTCAAAGAGTGAGTCAAACGGTGACAGCTGTCCATCCATATGCACTGTGAAGGAACACATAATTCCCCATTTAGTGAGTGGGAATTCCAAACTGCCATTGGCATATGCCCCGATACCTCTCTGGGACCAGACCAGATCCACAGCCAGTTCATCTGTCACCTTTCAGCAGAGTTCCAACACCAGCTTCTCGCCCTGTTCAACCATCTAGGGGGCATTCCTGTCACAATGGCGAGAAAGCATCATTATCCTGGTGGTGATCCATTTGTGGCTGATAGTTACTGCCCGATTAGCCTCACCAAAATTCTCTGCAATCTATTCAATCGTATGGTGAGTCGGTGGCTCATGTGGATACTTGAACATGAACAACAAGAGGGTTTCTGTCAAGGCTGCTCTACTGTTGATAACCTAGTGGCTCTGAAGTCTGCCATCCGTACGGCATTTACCAGGTGTGAGCACCTTGTTGCAATCTTTTTCAACTTCCTGAAGGCATATGACACCATCTGGCGCCACCACATCTGGCTGCACTGCACGGTTGAGACTTACGGGGTCCACTTCCACTCTTCATTCAAAACTTTCTTTACTTCCGCTCTTTTCGGGTTCAGGATGGTACCTCCTTCGGCTCCCCTCAAGTTCAGGAGAACGGTGTCCTGCAGGGCTCCATCCTCAGTGTCCCTCTATGCAGCTGCAGGGAGCTATTCGAAAGGCGCAGTCATGGGCCCCAACCCACGGGCTCCAGTGCTCTCCATCAAAAATCCAGGTTATGCACTTCTGCTGCCATCGAGCTGTCTACTTCGACCCAGAGCTTTACTTGACTGATGAACTGCTTCGTGTCAAAGAGACTCACTAATTTCTTGATATGCTCTTCAACAACCGGCTCACCTGGTTGCCACACATTTGTCAGCTCAGGCAGAAGTGCTGGTGGTACTTAAATATTTTGCGCTGCCTCAGCCACAGCAGTTGTGGAGCCACCCATCCAAGTCTCTTGCAGCTCTAGAAGCTGGAGTCCTTCCTCTGCGATTTCGCTGGCAGCAGTTATTATCCTCATATGCTGCCCATATTAATTCCTCATCTCACCACCCGAATTGCAAGCTTCTTTTCCCAGCTGCTGCACTCCTATCTCCACGACGATGGCTGAGGTCAGATCTCCTGATAACGGTTCGGGTTCATTCCTTCCTGTCATCACTTGAGTCCCACTTTTCACTGCCCTTACCGTACCACTCCTTGGTCCCTTCCACATCTGCAGCTTCAGCTGGACTTGTCACATGACTCAAAAGTCTCTGTTCCACCGCAGAATCTCCATCGCCTTTGGAATTCTGATAGGGCTAACTCGACTCAACCAAACAAGCTCGATGCAATGAAGCTCTCTATGACCACATGAAATCCTCACTCAGGTCATCTCATAGAGAGTCGGTTGTTCTTTGTCGCCTGTGAATTAGTCACACATGGATGACATCTACATTCTGTCGGACTGTCCCCTTTTAGTTGCCTTGCGGCAGTCTTTTAACCTGCCAGGTTCGCTTTCTTTTATGCTAGGAGACGATGCTAACCACATTTTAGGTTTTATTCGTGCAGCTGGTTTTGATCTTATCATTTAATGGTGGTTATCTAAAACTGATCTTTCAGCCACCCACCATTTAAACAGTTTTAATCTGTTGTTACTTCTGTATTGTCAGTTCTCTTTCTGTTTTAGTATGTGGCTGGCTCATCCATTATTATTCATGTGATCAGTGTTTTGCGTCAATCTTTAAGTCTGGGCCTTTAGAATTTTATTGTTTTATGCTTCTTTTACACGTTTAGTGGTTATTTTCACCCTGTCAACCTTTCGGGTTTCTCTATATGTTTTAACTGCTACTTTTACCTTTGTGTAACCTACATTGCACTCCCTTGTTTGGAACAGGGGACTGATGACCTAGCAGTCTAGCCCCCTTTCTTGCTTTCTACAGTTCTACAGTGTGTCTGCCTAAGTGTACTTGCGTCTGTGTAAATGTGTGAGTGTGTGTGTTTTTGTTTACCCTCTTTTTTTCCCCCCAAGGTAAGTCTTTCCTGTCCCAGGATTGGAATGACTCCTTATCCACTCCCTTGAAACCCTCGTCATTTCCTTTTCCCTCTGCTTTCCTTCTGCCTGACAAAGCAGCTAGGCTGCGAAAGCTTGTATGTGTGTTTGTGTGTGATTTTATTTATTTTATTTGTTTCTATTGACGAGCCGGTCCTTTTGGTAAGTCATCTGTTTTCTATTTTTATTTTTGTTTATCCCACCGGGAAAGTTTCCCCCTCTCTATATATATATATATATATATATATATATATATATATATATATATATATATATATATATAATAGACAAAGATTACTCACCAGGCGAAGGAGCACAGGTGTGACAGCATCACAAATAAATAAATAAATGAATACACACACATACACACACAATCGCAAGCTTTCGCAACCCAGTTGCGTCTTCAGGCAGTAGGGAAGGAGAGGGAAAAGGAAATGATGAGGGTTTTAAGGAAGGGGGTAAGGAGCCATTCCAATCCCGGGAGAGGAAAGACTTACCTTGGGGGAAAAAATGGAGGGTAAACAAATGCACACATGCCCACACATTCACACAGACACAAGTACACCTAGGCAGACATACTGTAGAAAGCAAAGAAGTTAAGTTATAGAAGTTAAGAAGTTAGACAGAGATACCACTTGAGGCAGAGGCTCTGTCCAGAGAACTGATGTAAAGATGTTAAGAAGGTGGGTGGGAATTCAAATTTAGCGGAGGTTGAGACCAGGTGGGCAACGGGAAGAGAGAATATGCTGAAGGGCTAGTTCCCATCTCCGGAGTTCTGAAGTATTGGTGTCAGTGGGAAGTATCCAGATAACCCGGACGGTGTAGCACTGTGCCAAGATGTGCTGGCCGTGCACCAATGCGTGTTTAGCCACAGGGTGATCCTCGTTACCAACAAACACTGTCTGCCTGTGTCCATTCATGCGAATGGACAGTTTGTTGCTGGTCATTCCCACATAGAACGCTTCACAGTGCAGGCATGTCAGTTGGTAGATCACGTGGGTACTATCGCAAGTGGCTCTGCCTTTGATCGTGTACACCTTCCGGGTTACGGGACTGGAGTAGGTGGTGGTGGAAGGGTGCATAGGGCAGGTTTTACAACGGGGGCGGTTACAAGGGTAGGAGCCAGAAGGTAGGGAAGGTGGTTTGGGGATTTCATAGGGGTGGACTAAGAGGTTACGGAGGTTAGGTGGGCGGCGGAAAGACACTCTCGGTGGAGTAGGAAGGATGTCATGATATATATATATATATATATATATATATATATATATATATATATATATATATATATATATTATAGGAGGAGACCTTCCAGGTAGGAAAATGGTATGAAATAAAGATTATTGACTTACCTAAAGTACAGGCTGGTCGATAGGAACACTAAACACACACAAAAACACACAACCATTCGAGCTTTCGCCACCAGTGGTGGCTTCTTCGGGAAAAAGAGGGGGAAAGAGAGGGAGGAAGGAGAGGAGAAAGGGAAGGAAGCCACCACTGGTGGCGAAAGCTCGAATGGTTGTGTGTTTTTGTGTGTGTTTAGTGTTCCTATCGACCAGCCTGTACTTTATATATATATATATATATAATATCCTCCTTCAGGCCAACCACAAATTAGAACAGCATGCCACCCAGCACCTCAAAAAACTATCCAATCTCCTGGTCACCCACCTCCGGAAAGGCAATACTCTCTCCCTCAACAACCTCTCCAGTAAACCTCAACCTCCTCTGATTGCACACAAACCCAGTCTCTCCCATCTACTCAATCTCCCACTCTCAACTCCTCTCCCTCCCAAACCTCAAAATTCCAATCCACAATCCGGAACCACAACATCCCAATTCAGTGGTCAACCTCTCCTCTAAACCTCTCTCCCAATCTGAAACCTCTGTCCTATCCAAAGGGCTGACCTTTAGCCCTACTCCCAAATTCAACCAAACAGCCCTTGTGAAAGATTTACTATCCTATACTCGCAGTCTTTGCTGGAGATATCACTTTGCCACGAAGAAAAATAATCCTCTTCCCAATGATCCAGCTCCCCAAGACATCATTCAAATCGAACCCTGCCTAGAACAGTTCCGTCCTCCGTCACAGCGAGACCCACCTGCTCTTCCTCAAAATCACCCTCTTCAAACCTTCCAGGAATTCCTTACCTCCAACCTTGCCTCCCAGTCCTTCCTGAGAAACCTTAATCCTACTCCCAACATTACCGCAGCTGAATCCCGAGCTATCCGTGATCTGAAGGCTGACCATTCCATCGTCATCCTCCCTGCCGACAAGGGCTCCACGACGGTGGTACTTGATCGGCGGGAGTATGTGGCAGAGGGAATGCGTCAGCTTTCAGATAATAACACATATAAAGTTTTTCAAGGCGATCCCATTCCTGATGTCCAGGCAGAGCTTCAAGGAATCCTCAAAACCTTAGGCCCCCTACAAAATCTTTCACCTGACTCCATTAACCTCATGACTCCACCGACACCCCGCACCCCCACCTTCTACCTACTTCCGAAGATACACAAACCCAATCATCCCGGCCGCCCCATTGTGGCCGGTTACCAAGCCCCAACAGAACGAATCTCTGCCTACATAACCAACACCTTCAACCCATCATGTGCAGTCTCCCATCCTTCATCAAAGACACCAACCACTTCCTTGATCGCCTGAAATCCTTACCCAGCCTGTTACCTCCTGAAACCATCCTTGTAACCATCGATGCCACTTCCTTATACACTAATATCCCACATGCCCAGGGCCTCGCTGCGATGGAATATTTCCTTTCACGCCGACCACCCACTTCCTTACCTAAAACCTCTTTCCTTAATACCCTAGCCAACTTCATCCTAACCCACAACTTCTTCACTTTTGAGGGCCGGACATACCAACAACTAAAGGGAACAGCCATGGGGACCAGAATGGCCCCCTCGTACGCGAACTTATTTATGGGACGCTTAGAGGAAGCCTTCCTGGACACCCAAGCCTGTCAACCCAAAGTTTGGTATAGATTCATTGACGACATCTTCATGATCTGGACTCACAGTGAAGAAGAACTCCAGAATTTCCTCTCCAACCTCAACTCCTTTGGTCCCATCAAATTCACCTGGTCCTATTCCAAATCCCATGCAACTTTCCTCGATGTCGACCTCCATCTATCCAACGGCCAACTACACACATCCGTCCACATCAAACCTACCAATAAACAACAGTACCTGCATTATGACAGCTGCCATCCTTTCCACATCAAACGTTCCCTTCCCTACAGCTTAGGTCTTCGTGGCAAACGAGTCTGCTCCAGTCCTGAATCCCTGAACCAATGCACCAATAACCTGATAACAGCCTTCACATCCCGCAGCTATCCTCCTGGCCTGGTACAGAATCAAATTGCCAGAGCCACTTCCTCATCCCCCCAATTTAAGAACCTTCAACAAAACCCCAGAAGTGCCCCTCCTGTCACCGGATACTTTCCGGGACTGGAGCGGACTCTGAATGTGGCTCTCCAGCAAGGATACGACTTCCTAAAATCCTGCCTCGAAATGAGATCCATCCTTCATGACATCCTTCCTACTCCACTGAGAGTGTCTTTCCGCCGCCCACCTAACCTCCGTAACCTCCTAGTCCACCCCTATGAAAT
Organism: Locusta migratoria; assembly: GCA_026315105.1. Taxonomy (NCBI): domain Eukaryota; kingdom Metazoa; phylum Arthropoda; class Insecta; order Orthoptera; family Acrididae; genus Locusta; species Locusta migratoria. The sequence goes on along the minus strand of CM048744.1, from coordinate 728,635,435 downwards.
CCCCAAACCACCTTCCCTACCTTCTGGCTCCTATCCTTGTAACCGCCCCCGTTGTAAAACCTGCCCTATGCACCCTTCCACGACCACTTACTCCAGTCCCGTAACCCGGAAGGTGTACACGATCAAAGGCAGAGCCACTTGCGATAGTACCCACGTGATCTACCAACTGACATGCCTGCACTGTGAAGCGTTCTATGTGGAAATGACCAGCAACAAACTGTCCATTCTCATGAATGGACACAGGCAGACAGTGTTTGTTGGTAACGAGGATCACCCTGTGGCTAAACATGCCTTGGTGCATGGCCAGCACATCTCGGCACAGTGCTACACCGTCCGGGTTATCTGGATACTTCCCACTGACACCAGTCCTTCAGAACTCCGGAGATGGGAACTAGCCCTTCAGCATATTCTCTCTTCCCGTTGCCCACCTGGTCTCAACCTCCGCTAAATTCGAATTCCCACCCACCATCTTAACATCTTTACCTTGGTTCTCTGGACAGAGTCTCTGCCTCATGTGGCATCTCTGTCTAACTTAAAACTTCTTTGCTTTCTACAGTATGTCTGCCTAAGTGTACTTGTGTCTGTGTAAATGTGTGGGTGTGTGTGCATTTATTTACCCTCCATTTTTCCCCCAAGGTAAGTCTTTCCTGTCCCAGGATTGGAATGGCTCCTTACCCCCTTCCTTAAAACCCTCATCATTTCCTTTTCCATCTCCTCCCTTCTGCCTGATGAAGCAGCTAGGCTGCGAAAGCTAGCATTTTTGTGTGTGTGTGTGTGTGTGTGTCTGTGGGTTTATTTGTTGCTATTACTGCCTGTGCCCCTTCGCCTGTTAAGTGTACTTCATCTATTTTTTACGTATATTTTCCCTATTAGGAATTTTTCCTCTATTATATAATAAAAAAACAGAAAAGAGATGACTTACCAAAAGGACCGGCTCGTCGATAGAAACAAATAAAATAAAATAAAATTACACACAAACACACATTCAAGCTTTCGCAGCCTAGCTGCTTCATCAGGCAGAAGGGAAGGAGAGGGAAAAGGAAATGATGAGGGTTTTAAGGGAGTGGATAAGGAGTCATTCCAATCCCGGGACAGGAAAGACTTACCTTGGGGAGAAAAAAGGAGGGTAAATAAATACACACGCACCCACACATTTACACAGACGCATTTACACAGACACAAATGTGTGGGTGTGTGTGTATTTATTTATCCTCCTTTTTTCTCCCCAAGGTAAGTCTTTCCTGTCCCGGGATTGGGATGACTCCTTATCTACTCCCTTAAAACCCTCATCATTTCCTTTTCCCTCTCCTTCCCTTCTGCCTGACGAAGCAGCTAGGCTGTGAAAGCTTGTATGTGTGTTTGTGTGTAATTTTATTTTATTTTATTTGTTTCTATCTACGAGCCGGTCCTTTTGGTAAGTCATCTCTTTTCTATTTTTTTATTTTTGTTTATCCCACCGGGAAAGTTTCCCTCTATTATATATATTCTTTTTTCCTGCTAGGAATTTTTGGTCTATAATATTCGTATCATAAATATGAATATAACCAATTTAACTGGTGTATATCAGTGGAAAGGATAGAATGTAAATTATATGAGGATAAGTAGCAACTCACTGTAAAGATGATTGCTGAGCTGCAAGCAGGCATGCTGGATAGACACTCACATTTATACAACTTTTAATTTTCAGCCACAGACAAACATGTGGTTCCTGAAGAGGGGCAGTAGCCTTTTCAGTAGTTACAGGGGCAACAGTCTGGATCATTGATTGAGCTGGCCTTGTAACATCAGCTAACACTGCTGTGCCATGCAGTTACTGCGAACGGGTGAAAGCAAGGGGAAACTACAGTCGTTACTTCTCCCGAGGACATGCAGCTCTACTGCATGACTGTATGATGATTGCGTCTTCTTGGGTAAAATAGTCCCCCATTCGGATCTCTGGGAGGATGTCATCATCAAGAAAAACAAAACAGGCATTCTACGGGTTGGAGCACGGAATGTTCTAACCCTTAATCGCGTAGGTAAGCTAGAAAATTTGAAAAGAGAAATGGATAGGTTAAAGTTAGATATGGTAGGGATTAGTGAAGTTCGGTGGCAGGATGAACAGGATTTCTGGTCAGGTGAGTACAAGGTTATCAATACAAAATCAGTTGGTGGTAACACAGGAGTAGGTCCGATAATGAATAAGAAAATAGGAATGTGGGTAAGTTACTATGAACAGCATAGTGTAGTAGTGTTAGTAGTAAAGATAGACATGAAGCCAACACCAACCACAGTAGTGCAAGTTTAAATGCCAACTAGCACGGCCGATGATGAGGATATCAAAAAAATGTATGAGGAGATGAAAGAAATCATTCAGAAAGTTAAGGGAGACGAAAACTTGATTGTGATGGGTAGATTGCTTGGTAGAATTTTGTGAAAAGCACAATTAAAAGATCACCAACACTTGGTTTAAGAATCATAAAAGAAGGCTGTATATGTGGAAGAGACCAGGAGACACTGGAAGGTACCAGATTAACTTTATAATGGCAAGGAATAGATTTAGAAACCAGGTTCTAAACTGTATGACATATCCAGGGGCAGATATAGACTCTCTGACCATAACTTATTGGTTATGAACTGCAGATTAAAGCTTAAGAGACTGCAGAAAGGTTAAGATATGGAACCTGGACAAATTGAAGGAACCAGAGGTGGTTGAGAGTCTCAGAGGGAGCATTAGCCAAGGATTGGCTGAAACGGGGGAAAGTAATACAGTAGAAGAAGAATGGGTAGATCTGAGAGATAGGTTAGTGAAGGCTGCAGAGGACCATATAGGCAGAATGACAAGGCCTAATAGAAATCCCTGGATAACACAGCATATACTTAACTTAATTGATGAGAGGAGAAAATATAAAAATTCAGCAAGTCAAACAGGAAAAAGGGAGTACAAACGTCTGAAAAATGAGATTGACAGGAAGTGCAGACTGGCTAAGCAGGAGTGGCTAGAGGACAAATGCAGAACTGTAGAAGAATACATAACTAGGGGAAAGATAGATACCAGCTACAGGAAAATGAAAGAGATATTTGTAGACAAGAAAAGCAGTTGTATGACTATCAAGAACTCAGGCGGAAAACCAGTACTAAGCAAAGAGGGGAAAGCTGAACTGTGGAAGGAATATATAGAGGGCCTATACCAATAAATAAACTTGAAGGCAGTATTCTAGAAATTGAAGACGAAGTGGAGGAAGATGAGAGACGAGATATGATACTGCGAGAAGAATTTGACAGAGTGCTGAAGGACTTGAGTCGAAACAAGGCCCCTGGAGTAGATGATATACCGTCTGAACTGCTGATGTCGTTAGGAGAGCCAGTTGTGAAAAAATTGTATCACCTTGTATGCAAGATGTATGAGACAGGGAAAATACCGTCTGACTTCAAGAATAATATCGTAATTCCAATTCCAAAGAAAGAAAGTGCAGACAAGTGTGAAAATTACAGAACTATCAGTTGATTAAGTCATGAGTGCAAAATACTAACACGAATTATTTACAGACGAATGGAAAAACTTGTGGAATCCGACCTTGGGGAAGAACAGTTTGAGATAGGTTAAGGAAAGGGAAACCTATGTTTTTATCATTTGTCGATTTGGAGAAAGCTTTCGACAATGTCGACTGGAAAACACTCTTCCAAATTCTGAAGGTATCAGGGGTAAAATAAAGGGAGCGAAAAGTTATATTCAACCTATACAAAAACCAGACAGCAGTTATTAGACTTGAAGGGCAAGAAAGGGACACAGAGGTTGGGAAGGGAGTAAGACAGGGTTGTAGCATTTCCCCAATGTTCAATCTGTACATTGTGCAGGTAGTGAAGGAAAGGAAGGAGAAATTTGGAGAGGGCATTGAAGTGCAGGGAGTTGAAATAAAAACATTGCGGTTTGCTGATGACATAGTAATTCTGTCAGAGACCGCAAAAGATCTGGAAGAGCAATTGAATGGGATGGTCAGTGTTTTGAAAGGAAGATATAAGATGAATATTAACAAGAGTAAAACGAAGGTAAGGGAATGTAATGTCAGAAAATCAGGTGATGCTGAAAGAATTAGATTAGGTAATGAGGCAATAAAAGTAGTAGATGAATTTTGTTATCTGGATAGCAAGATAACTGCTGATGGCCAAGGTAAAGGAGATATAAAATGCAGAATGGCTATGGGAAGAAAAGCGTTTCTAAAGAAGCGAAACTTGTTAACATCCAATATTAATTTAAATGTTAGGAAGTCCTTTCTGAAAGCATTTGTCTGGAGTGTAGCATTGTATGGGAGTGAAACGTGGACAATAAGGAGTTCAGATAAAAAGATGATTGAAGCTTTTGAAATGTGGTGCTACAGACGAATGATGAAAATTAGATAGGTAGATCACGTAACTAATGAGGAGGTGCTTAACCGAATCAGGGAGAAAATGAGTTTCTGGCATATCCTGACTAAGAGAAGGTATAGATTGATTGAATACATTCTGAAACATCAAGGAATTGTCAACTTAGCCTTAGAAGGAAGTGTATGGGGTAAAAATTGTAGAGGGAGACCGAGGTATGAATATAGTAATCAGATTCAAAAGTATTCTCAGATGAATAGACTTGCACAGGACAGGGTAGTGTGGAGAGCTGCATCAAACCCGTCTGCGGACTGAAAACCATAACAACAACAACAACAGCTATGTTACCGATATGATGCAACAATATCATGAGGATAGTTTTCAACTAATCACAAAGACATTCAATGAGCTGCGACAGGCATATAAAAAAAGACACTCACATACAATGCTTACGCTATCGGCCACTTGCCTTTGTTAGAAAATAGAGCATTCACACAATCACACAAGCAACTTCACATACACACAACTTGTTTGATTGTCTGAATACTCTCTTTTATGTTGAAAGCTAGTGGTCGATAGCGTAACTGTTGTACATGTTCCTGTTGCGGCTTGTTGTATGTCTTTGTGGTGAGTTGAAAACTATCCTCATTATATGGTTGAATTCTAGCCTAGACTTTCCATTAATATTAACTAGCAAACCCGGCAACTCTTCTCAGTCGCTCATGTGTATGTGATATATATCCTAATCTCTTCTCTTCTTCTCCCAATGTCTATCCCTTCCTCCCGCCTCTACTTCTCCATCGCCTCCTACCACCTTCCTTTGTCCCTCTCTTCCATCTTCACACCACACGCCCTCTTATCCCACACCATATCCATTTCCTCCCCACTCTTATCATCCCCCCTTTTTAAATCCATTTCATTCCCCCATTCTCTATCTCCTCTTCTCCCTCTCTCTGATCTTATTTATTATTATTGCAATTGGGAACAGGATTGGGAATAAAAGTGAAAGAGGATGGGTAAATCAATTGGAAACAGGTTATTAGAGAGAACTTTCGAGCTGCTCTATCTGTGAGGTTAGAAGAAGAAACTGATGAAACTGATGAAACAATCTGCGACATTTCAGTATGTGATTGTTCTTGTTTCGGTGAATCATCAAACGGCATGCATAAAAATTCACACAGTTGAACTTTTTGTTAGTTACTTTACCTGTAAGTGAATAATTAACTCTTATTAGGAATCTAATTGAAACACAATTAACAACACTGCTACATACCGGTAAAATTTTACATTCCGCAACACAGGAATGAAGCTGACCAATCGTGCCAAAGCTTAAGACAGCCAATGAAATTTTAGTTGGCGACGGTTGTTTTCTCTTCATACTAAATGATATTGTTTTGAGAATCCACATAATAATTTAGTTTCAGACACATTAAACTTACTGAGGAAGATAATGTTTTTCATATGTAAGAGTGAAATGGACTTCCCTTATGGAAACAGTCGTACAAATGCTAATCACTTATAACCGCGAGAACAATCAATAGTGTTTCCATGAACGAAAAACGTAGTACTGGTAAGAAATCGGCAAATCTCATTGGATATTGTATACTATCACCTAATTGGCTAACAGCGACGTAACACAATTTCCCGGAATCAACGGCTGTTGCCAACATTGCCCGCTAGGTCTGTGTAGCATATTTAAAATTAAACCCTACATACCAGTTAATCCCTGGCTTCAAGCAATGCCCTCCTCCCCCCCCCCCCTTTCTTCTAACCTCCCTGGTGTATTTGTTTGCTCCGTTACATTGTATTTGGTCGCTAGGCGAGTAGCGAATGAATAAGCTGATTGTTGGAGAATCTAAAAAATGATCCGAGCTGGAGGTGTACATTCAGTTATTCTCATATTCTAATATTATCCAGTAGATTTTCCAAAAATTTTCTTTCATACAAACCTTGTCCTGAGAACTACAATCAGAACAAAGAAAAGATCAGCCAAATTGGTGAAGCCAGTGTCAAGTGATGCGCTTTCATACATGTGGCAATTCATTTTTATTAATATAGATAGATGTGTCATACGTAAATATATTAAATAAATAGTTATCTAAAAACCTTCCTATGACCATCTCCTGCTTCTAAGCTACCTCCCCATCAATTTTGAGCCAAATCGGTTCAGGGGTTCTTTAGTTATAAATAGTGTAACTAACACAACTTTCTTTTATGGACAAAAAATTCCTAGCAGGAAAAATTATATATAAAAATTAGAGAGGAATGGCTCCTTACCCCCTTCCTTAAAACCCTCATCATTTCCTTTTCCCTCTCCTTCCCTTCTGCCTGAAGAAGCAACTGGGTTGCGAAAGCTTGTGTGTGTGTGTGTGTGTGTGTGTGTGTGTGTGTGTGTGTGTGTATGTATTCATTTATTTATTTGTGATGCTGTCACACCTGTGCTCCTTCACCTGATGAGTAATCTTCGTCTATATTACAAATGTCTGTCTAGGTGTGTTTGCGTTTGGATATGTGTGAGTGTGTGTGTGTATTTGTCTACCTTCCTTTTTGTCCCCTAAGGTAAGTCCTTCCACTCCTGGGATTTGAATGACTCCTTTTCCACTTCCTTAAAACCCATATCGTTCCCTTTCTCCTCCCCTTTTTCCCTCTTTTTCCCGAAGAAGCTGCTAGTGGTGGCGAAAGCTCAAATGTTTGTGTGTTTCTATGTGTGTGTTTTATGTTTCTGTCGACAAGCCTGTACTTTAGGTAAGTCAAAAATCTTTATTATATACCCAAAAGGACCGGCTCGTCGATAGTCACAAATAAAAATAAAAATCACACTCAAAACACACTTACTAGCTTTCGCCACCACTGGCAGCTTCTTCAGGAAAACGAGGAAAAAAGGGGAGGAGAAAGGGAAGGATATGGGTTTTAAGGAATTGGAAAAGGAGTCATTCCAATCCCAGGAGTGGAAGGACTTACCTTAGGGGACAAAAAGTAAGGTAGACAAATACACACACACTCACACACACACATATATATAATATGAATATTAAGACAAAAAATTCCTAGCAGGAAAAATTAAATATAAAAAATAGATGAAGATTACTCACCAGGCGAAGGAGCACAGGTGTGACAGCATCACAAATAAATAAATGAATACACACACACACACACACACACACACACACACACACACACTCTCTCTCTCTGTCTCTCTCTCTCTCTCTCTCTCTCTCTCTCTCTCTCTCTCTCTCTCACAAACGCAAGCTTTCGCAACTCAGTTGCTTCTTCAGGCAGAAGGGAAGGAGAGGGAAAAGGAAATGATGAGGGTTTTAAGGAAGGGGGTAAGGAGCCATTCCAATCTTGGGAGAGGAAAGACTTACCTTGGGGGAAAAAAAGGAGGGTAAACAAATGCACACACACCCACACATTCACACAGACACAAGTACCTTAACTTCTTTGCTTTCTACAGTATGTCTGCCTAGGTGTACTTGTGTCTGTGTGAATGTGTGGGTGTGTGTGCATTTGTTTACCCTCCATTTTTCCCCCAAGGTAAGTCTTTCCTCTCCCGGGATTGGAATGGCTCCTTACCCCCTTCCTTAAAACCCTCATCATTTCCTTTTCCCTCTCCTTCCCTTCTGCCTGAAGAAGCAACTGAGTTGCAAAAGTTTGTGTTTATGTGTGTGTGTGTGTGTGTGTGTGTGTGTGTGTGTGTATTCATTTATTTATTTGTGATGCTGTCACACCTGTGTTCCATCGCCTGGTGAGTAATCTTTGTCTATATATAATGGGAATTTATGTTTCAATTATGCCTTTTCACACTATGCGATTAGAGAAGGAGGGATGTATGCTGAGCTGTGTTGTAATTACTCTGAAGGACATTTTACTCTCCACTCTCTAGTGCAGAGATGGCGAACCAGTGGCACACCTGCAATTACTGGCACAGGACCACATAATTTGGGCATGGCACCAATTTTAAAAATTTACCTGCCTAATTGAAATGCTGATTTGCATGTTTATGTTTGAAGACGTAGTACACAGTGCACAGTGACTGGAATATCAGTGCCAACAGTTCCACATGATGGACAGATTTCTCTGGAAAACTGGGCCAGACAGGAGTGAGCTGTGAAGGGGAGCTATTGCAAAACGTAATAAAGTTCAGGCTCGATGAATTGGAGCCTTGCTGGTGGAGAATGCTGCCAGCAGTACTTATCAGTAGAAGACAGAAGTTGTCACTGTTGGAATCAAGATATGTGATTCAACAATGAATTGGGGTGTATTATAAAACACACACACACACACACACACACACACACACACACACACACACACACACACACACATTAAATTTGTAGAATAAATGCATTTCTTGGAAAAAAATGGTTTGCCATTTTTGCTCTATTGAATAATATAATTTTGGTAATTTATGGCATTAAGGTTTATTAGCCACAGAACTTTAGTGTGATTGTTATTTAGTTATTTTTACTGCTTAATTGATGAGAAACTATTTTTTCTTCAGGTTGTCATTATAGGAGAACGTGGATTTTCATTTGATCATGTATTTATCAATGAGGGGCAAGAAGCGATTTTTAAATTGCTTATGACACCTGTCATAGAGAAATCATTAGAAGGTGTTAATTGCTCTGTTATTGCTTATGGACAAACAGGGACTGGAAAAACATACACAATGGGTACAGAACCACAGGTAAGTCTATATGATGTTGTTTTTTCTTATGTAGCTAAAGGGATGTGTTGCTAATATTTAATCTACATCTACATATACACTCTGCAATCCACCTTAAGGTGCATGGCGGATGGTACACTGTACCACTACTAGACATTTCCTTTCCTATTCCACTCCCAAATAGAATGAGGGAAAAAAAAGAATGTCTATACACATCTGTATGAAACCTAATTTTTCTTTAAATAGGTTTCAGAAATTACTGCAACCAGTCACCTTTTGTATCTTCTTAATGAAGATTTATTTAGACCATTACCATTTGTATACCATCTGAAGATGAGCTGCTAGGCAGCTTGAAACTGGTAATGGTCTAAATAAATCTTCATTAAGAAGAAACAGAAGGCGACTGGTTGCAGTAATTTCTGAAACCTATTTCAATAAACAGTCGCAGGTTCCTACACAATGGATAAAAGTTTCTAATTTTTCTTATCTTGTCTGTGTGATCTGTACCCGAAATGTTAGTAGGCGGCAGGAAGATCGTTCTACATTCAGCTTCAAATTTTGGCCCTCTAAATTTCCTCAACAGAATTTCTTGAAAAGAACATCTTTTCTGCAGTGATTCTCATTTGAGTTTCTGGAGCATTTCTGTGACTCGCACATTGGTCTAACCTACTAGTAACGAACCTAGCTGCTTGTCTTGAACTCCTCCCATATCTTCCTTTAAACTGATCTGCTGCAAGTCTCAAAAACTTAAGCAATACCCAAGACATAGTCATCCAAGCATTTTATACATGGTCTCCTTTATCGATGAAGTACATTTTCCTAAAATTCTCCCAATAAACCAAAGTCGGCTGTCTGCCTTACTCACAACTGTCCCTACATGTTCGTTCTGCTTCATATCGCTCTAAAATGTTCCGCCGAGATATTTGAATGACGCATCTGCATCAATGAGCTTCCTATTAATGCTGTATTTGAACATTTTGGGATTGTTTTTCCTACTCATGTGCATCATCTTACATTTTTCTACATTTAGAGCTAGCTGCCATTCTTCACACCAACTAGAAATTTTCTCTTAAGTCATTCTGTATGCTATTACAGTCAATTAAAGATGACACCCTCCCATAGACCACAGCATCATCAGCAAACACCCGCAAATTACAAGTTACTCTGTCCATCAGATCATTTATATAGATAGAAAAATAATAGCAGACCTATCACACTCGCCTGGGGCATGCCTGAGGATACACTCATCTCTGATGAACACTCGCCATCAAGAACAATGTTCTGTGTTCTATTATTTAGGACGTATTCCAGCCAGTCACTAATCTGTCAACCTATTCCATATGCTCATAATTTTGTTAGCAGTCTGTAGTTTGACACTGCGACAAATGATTTTTTGAAATCAAGATAAACATAATCTGCCTGTTGCCCTTCATCCATGGCTCGCAAGATGTCATGTGAGAAAAGAGCATGCTGAGTTTCACACAAATAATGTTTCCTAAACCCGTGCTGATTCATAGAAAGAAGCTTATCCATCTCAAGGATATTTATTATATTTGAGCTGAGATATGCTCTAAAATTCTACAGGAAACTGATGTCAACAATATCGGCCTTTAATTATGTGGGTCAGTTGTTTTTCCTTTCTTATGAATGGGGAGTCACCTGTCCTTTTTTCTGATCACTAGGATCTTTGCGCTGAATTAAAGATTAATGATATATGCAAACTAAGTAAGGGGCCAATGCAGCAAAATACTCATTGTCAACCCAACTGGTATTCCATCTGTACCAGGAGACTTTTTTGTATTCAGCTCACTCAGCTCCTTCTCTTCACCACAAATACCTATTACTGAGTCCTCCATTTAAGAATTAGTGTATTGATCAAATGACGATACATTTGTAGGGTCCTTCTGCATGAAAGATTTGTTAAAGGTTAAATTTAATACTTCAGCTTTCCATTTGCTTTCTTCTATTACTGCCCGGGAACGATCAAGAGACTGGATAGTGGCCTTTGACCCGCTTATCGATTTTACATAGGACCAGAATTTTTTTGGGTTCTCCGAAAGATCTCTTGCTAAGGTATGACTGTGGTAATTATTGTATGCTTCGTGCATCGATCTTTTTATAGATGCACAAATCTCTACTAACTTTTGCCTGTCATCATTTGCATGTTCTTTTTTGAACCGAGAGTGCAACAGCCTTTGCTTTCTCAGTAGTTTTGTAACATTATTATTACACCATGGTGGATCTTTTCCATCCTTAATTGACTTTACAAGCACATTTTGCACCAAGGCTGAAGCAGGTGCAGAAGAGCTGACCACTAGTTTCGAACTTGACTGCAGACAATGATAGGGAGGTTCATATATGTTACTAAATAATTATCCATCACAATGGCAGGGGAGTAGGTAATTTGAAGTTTAACTTTGTTATATACTGTAATGTTTTCTCAGAGGGGAATATTCCTGTGGGAGTTTATTGCTCTGTTGTTCTATAGAACGAACTGCCTCTGACTGTGAAAGCTTAAATGAATCATGTAGACTGATGACTTCCCAGTTAGGGCATCTGTTTGAATCCCAACCCAGACGGTGTAACACTGCGCCAAGATGTGCTGACCGTGCACCAAGGTATGTTTAGCCACAGGGTGATCTCATTACCAACAAATACTGTCAGCATGTAACTGTTCATGCGAATGGACAGTTTGTTGCTGGTCATTCCCACATAGAATGCTTCACAGTGCAGGCATGTCATTTGGTAAATCACGTGGGTGCTATCGCAAGTGGCTCTGCCCTTGATCGTGTACACCTTCCAGGTTACAGGACTGGAGTAAGTGGTGGTGGAAGAGTGCATAGGGCATGTTTTACAATAGGTTTGGAGATTTCATAGGGATGGACTAGAAGGTTACGAAGGTTAGGTGGGGGGCGGAAAGACACTCTCCGTGGAGTGGGAAGGATGTCATGAAGGACGGATCTCAATTTGGGGCAGGATTTAAGGAAGTCGTATCCTTGCTGGAGAGCCACATTCAGAGTCCGCTCCAGTCCCGGAAAGTATCCGGTGACAAAAGGGGCACTTCTGGGATTCTTCTGTGGAAGGTTCTGGATTTGGAGTAATGAGGAGGTGGCTCTGGTAATTTGCTTCTGAACCAGATCAGGAGGATAGCTGCGGGATGTGAAAGCTGTTATTAGGTTATTGGTGTACTGGTTCAGGGATTCGGGACTGGAGCAGAATCTTTTGCCACGAAGACCTAAGATGTAGGGAAGGGAACGTTTGATATGGAATGGATGACAGCTGTCTAATGGAGGTACTGTTGTTTGTTGGTAGGTTTGATGTGGACGGATGTGTGAAGTTGGCCGTTGGACAGATGGAGGTCGACATCGAGGAAAGTGGCATGGGATTTGGAATAGGACCAGGTGAATTTGATGGGACCAAAGGAGTTGAGGTTGGAGAGGAAATTTTGGAGTTCTCCACTGTTAGTCCAGATCATGAACATGTCATCAATGAATCTGTACCAAATTTTGGATTGACAGGCTTGGGTATCCAGGGAGGCTTCCTCTAAGCATCCCATAAATAAGTTTGCATACGAGGGGGCCGTCCTGGTTCCCATGGCTGTTCCCTTTAGTTGTCTGGCCCTCAAAAGTGAAGAAGTTGTGGGTTAGAATGAAGCTGGCTAGGGTAATAAAGAAAGAGGTTTTAGGTAGGGTTGCAGGTGGTCGACGTGAAAGGAAGTACTCCATCGCAACGAGGCCCTGGGCGTGCGGTATGTTTGTGTATAAGGAAGTACCATCAATAGTTACAAGGATGGTTTCCGGAGATAACAGGTTAGGTAAGGATTTCAGGCTGTGCAGAAAGTGTTTGGTGTCTTTGATGAAGGATGGGAGACTATATATGTAAAGCTGAATAATTTCTTCATAATGAGACTTTGTATGAAGCCCAATCAGTCTGAACCTAAACTTCAGCTTTCATTTCAGATATTGCAAAACATGTCACCTGATGGAACATAATATTAAGAGAGAATTTACAAATCACTGCAAAGACCTACATTGAGCTGTGACAGGCAAAAAAAACACACTCCTACACACAGAACTTAAGCTTTGGCCATTATTTATTTACTAGCCGCTCCCCACGGTTCAATAGTCAGACATTAAAGTGCCAAGAAAGGGCATAAATAACTACATGACTGTTTGCGACATTGTTAGCACAAAATATATAATTGTCTTGGAACGGATGGAGAGCCAAAAATCTATTGCAATACGTCCCTTAAACGACGTTTCGAGACTTCTTGTTCTCCAAGTATATGTAGAGATTTCTAGCTCTCGATACAAGGGAGCAGCCTTACTTAGAGCTGTCCGTGCGAGAAACGTGGGGTGGCCAGATGAATACCTGCCACTTTTAATGTTTGACCTTGACTCTTGTTTATAGTAATCGAGAAGGTCACTTTCAATGGGAATTGTTACCGGTTAACCTGGAATGGCAAGTTTGTTGGGATGATGGGAATTCGTGGTATTAATACAGTCTCTCTCTTGGCATCACCGGTGATGATGGTGGCCTGCACGATATGCCTTCTCAGGTCCGTGATGCGTAACCTGGTGCCATTGCATAATCGTGGTGCATCCAAGTTACGCTTCAATAAAACAGGCACACCCACCTTCAGCTCCAACTTGTGGGATGGCACCCCTGACAGTAAGTAACTGCAATAACAACAATACAGTAATCGAAAACAAATGCCAAGTAAAGGAACAAAATAGGCAGCAAACCTAACGGAGAAATGTAACAAAATAAAGAACAAACCTAACGGAGAAAAGTAAAGAGATAAAAAAGACATCTAATGGAGAAACGAACTGTTGAGAGCCAGACGCGGTGGCCGAGGAGACTGAGGTGCTTCAGTCACGATCTGCACGGCCACTACGGTCGGGCGTTCAAATCCCCTCTCGGATATTTGTGCCGTCTTTAGTATAAGGTAGTTCATAAGTAGTTTGTAAGTTTAGGGACTGATGACCTCGTAGTTAAGTCCCATAAGCTTAACAAACATTTGAACTGTTGAGATCCTACAAATGCAAAGCGAACCAACAAAAGAACTAAATGCAAATGTTCGAACACTATAAATAATCGAAATCACCAAAGAAACTATTATTCATTGAAATCCAAAGAGAATACAATTAAAAAGAATTACGATAACATCACAATGTTTGAACATCTATAACGTTTCATATGTTAACTGTACCGCCTGCCATCTGTTGAGTGCATTTGCTACTACTTTTGTTGCAGTTTACATACGCTCTTTATACGTGGCAGGTCGCGCTTTGTACACAAAATAGGGCTTGGTATCTAGATCCCATTCTACACAAAACATCAATGTTTTTTCTTTCAATGGTACTTAGAGCATATATTATTTAAAGTCTTCACTTTGTATACATACTTCCTTCGTTTGTTACAACAAATGAAAATGAATGCGGCATAAACACCAACATTTAGATTTCTTGTGTATGTAATTATATATCATTAAGTCGTTTTGGCAGTATCCAAGAATCTTTTTGTATATTCAAAAGTAAAATAGATAACAATAATAAAGAAAAAAATTTCACTATAGCAGGACCCGAACCATTGCCCAAACTTACGAAAGTCTATTACATGACGCGTTAACCCTTGCGGCTAAACATGACATTCCCTACAATGCTCTTCTGCTGTTATATTAGAAGCTTCTTACAACCATTACGTATTTCTATGGATATATTTCAAATAAATAACTTGTAATAAACATTTTGAAAAGTAGCCCATGTCCTAATCCAAGACATAAGGAATCTCTATATGAAATTTCATCTAAATCAGTGCTGTAGTTTTAGCGTGATGCGGTAACAAACATACAAACTTTTGCATTTATAATATGTATAGGGTTTTATTTTTTATTTATTTATTCACCTTCAAACATTTTTCATGTTATTGGTGTATTAGATTGCATATACAGCATTGATTAGAAACCAATTATATAAACAACATTGGCAAATTACGTTTATCACAAAGATTAGAAACAAATTATGTGTATATATAAATGACAAGGTCTAGTAACATATACAATTACTTATAATATCAATAATACAGTTTTACTGATCATCTGGGTTAATTGTTTTATTATTATTTTGGCGTGTTCCTGCCTGGTTAGAACTTCATGTCACTTAAATCTGATTCCAGATATTCTTCCACTGAATAATATGCTTTTGTTTTAAACCAATTTGATAAAACATTTTTGAATGTGCGGTAGGGGACAGAATGGGCACTTTTTGGGAGTTTGTTGAATAGTCTGAGGCCAAGATGTTTGTGGCTGTTATGTATCTTTGTTAGTCTATTGTATGGTAAGTCAATTGATTGCCCAGTTCTCGTGTGATGTTTATGTATTGACATCCTAAGATCAAACTTATTTAAGTTTTCTTTGACACTGAGGAGACAGCTGTAGATATAGAGGCTAGGAACTGTCGTGATATTAAGCTCTTCATAATATGCTTCACACGATTCCTTTGAAGCAAGAGCTGTGATACATCTGATGGCCTTTTTTTGCCATTTGAATACGGTTTTTGCAGCAGAGCTGTTTCCCCACAGAAGAATTCCATACGTAAGATGGGAGGGGAAAAATGCATAGTATGCATACACCAACAGGGATGAGCTTATATGATTTCTAATTTTCTACATAAGATAGATTACCTGAGATAGTTTGGAGCACAGTTTTTCTGTGTGGCCCATCCAACTGAGTCTTTGATCTATGAGAAAACCTAGTAATTTAACTACTTTCAGTTCTTCATTGCAGGTAGCTAAATTGAAAACTATCTCTTCTGTTTTACAGTTATTTATTTGTAAACAGTTTGCTTGGAACCAATTGGTGCATCTGTCCATTGCAGTGTTTATGCTGTGCCGTAATTCTTCCAGATTGTCAACTTGTGTTAAAAGAGTTGTGTCATCTGCATATAGAACTGCTTCACATGGTATGGTTGAGGGTAAATCATTAATGTATACTATAAACAGAAAAGGATCAAGTACCGAGCCCTGTGGGACTCCTTTTGTAACAGGTAGGCTTTCTGATTGTTGATTGTTTATAGCTACTAAATGTTCTCCATTGCTTAGATATGACTTGATGAGGTGCAGTGCACTCTCACCAACTCCGTAGTATTGTAGCTTTCTTATAAGTATTCTGTGGGAGACAGTATTGAATGCTTTCCTCAAATCTACAAGAGTTGCACAGGTTACTTTCTTGCTCTCGAAAGAATCGTAAATTTTTGTGACAATGGACTCTACTGCTTTGACAGTAGAAAGATGTGGTCTGAAACCATACTATGAAGGAAAGTATGTTATTTTGCTCATCTGTTGCTCATCTGTTTATGCATGCAGCATTCTATTACTTTTGAAATGATAGGTATGAGTGAAATGGGACGGTAATTATCAGGGGATGCTCTATCACATTTCTTGTGGATAGGAGATACAATAGAAATTTTTAGGTTGTCTGGAAAGACTTCTGTGGAAAGTATTTTGTTGATGATTTTGGTGAGTGGCAGTAAAATTTCATTCTTTACATTTTTTATTACAAAATTTGAGAGTCCATAGAAGTCTTCTGCTCTAGAATTGCTAAGACTGGCAACTGATATGCTGACTTGTTTACAAGTTACATGTGACCAGCTGCAGTTGTAAGGTGGTTTATTGTCTGGAGTTGGGAGCAGAGTTTCAACTTTATAGACATCTTCTGTGAGATTTTTATTAGTGCCAGAGTTGACAAAATGTGCATTTAGAGTGTCTGTTAGGAGTGGTATGTTATTTTGGTTATTTGCATACCCTATTTCTGACTTCACATTCCATGCTGCTTTACACTTATTTGTTGAATTGAGTATGTAGTTGTCATTGGCTGCCTTTTTGGCTGTTCTGATTTCTGACCTGTAGAGCCTCCGCCTTGCTGTGTACGTTTTCCTTGCTGTTTGACTATTGTGTGCTTGGTTATAAAGCTCCATAATTTCATGCCTAAGTTTTCTGAGATGTGGAGTGCACCAGTTCTTTAGTCCTCGTGGCTTATTATACTGACTCTGTTTAGTGTGTTTTTTGTGTATTTTGGGACAGCAGAGGTCTAGGTTTTCTACTAAAATGTTTAAAAATTTTTGTGTCAGTTCATTAGTAGAGAGGTCATTGGTGAGTAATGAATCCCAGTTTATTTTGCTCAGATTGGTTTTTAGTTGATTCTTTTTGTATTCATTGATTGGTCGGATAACTCTACTTTGTTCATTTGAAGAACTGTCTATTTTGTTTTTAAGTGGGTGTCTAAGTCATAGACCTGAGTGATCAGACATTCCTAGATGTACAACACCATAATCTGTTTTGTTTAAATGAAAGTTACAAATTATATTGTCCAGACATGAATTGAGCCTTGTAGGTTTGTCATTAGCCTTTGTCAGGAAAAGACACCATTCATGCAACTACTCAGGAATACTTCAGACACACAACTGTCATATCCAGCCACTGCATTCTGAATCAGACTCTGCAGTGAGGGAATAGGAGGAAAGGGGAAGAGAGGGGACATGAGGGGAGAGATGACATCAAAAACTGTGCTCCAATAGTTCGTGCCCCCTCTGTCCTACATGTCTCCCATTCCTTGTGCTAGAAAGTTCTGGAAATGATAATTATAAAGAAATAAATTTTTGCTGGTGAACGGGATTGAACCGGCGACCTTCAGCAACGCAATTGCTGAAGCTATCCATTGCGCCATGCCGGAAGTCGGTTAACTTGGAGACTTGTGGCATTGCTCCATCTCCTGAAAAAACAGTGACCTGCTGTTAGGTTCCTTTGGAGCCAGCTGCAATGTCCTGGATCTTGATCTTGTCATGGGTCCTCTGTATGGCAGTTCTGGAGCATCCTTCCCTTCTGCATGGTTACTGATGACAGACGTTCCTGCCGTGGCTTGATCAGTATCATAAAGGTCCTTGAATAAGAAGCCATTTTCGCCTATCTGCTCTTCAGGATCATATTAAGGCTTCATGCGGAGGAGGTGAAGAACGGCTTTTCGTTTTTATCGTTTCGACGATGGCTCATAATCCTCAACTTCTTGTGTGACGTCTGACAGGCGGCATATGACACGATACAGACCAAAGTATTGCTTCAATAACTTTTCTGATTGTGCAACTTTCCGTACAGGGGTAAAAATCCATATCAGATCTCCTGGGCTGTACACAACAGATTGGCGCTTGTCATTATATTGCTGACGTTCCTTCTCCTGGGCGCCCAGTGTCCATATGCGATCCAGCTGTATTGCTTCTTCGACCATGGTGATGAGATGTGGAAGGAAGGGAAGGAAAAATAGTAGGTGAATATGGACTGAGAAAAAGGAATGAAAGAGGAAGCCACCCGGTAAAATTTTGTACCCAACATAATTTAATGATGACAAACTCTTGGTTCACGAATCATGAAAGAAGGATGTAAATGTGAAAGAGACCAGGAGACACCGTAAGGTACATGATAGATTTTATAATAGTAAGACATAGATTTTGGAACCAGGTTTTAAACTGTACAACAAATCCAGGGATCGATATTGACTCTGACCATATTTTACTGGTTATGAACTGTAGTCTGAAATAGATGAAACTGCAGAAAGTAGGAATATAAGTATTTGGGATCTGGATAAACTGAAGGTACATGAAGGGAGATTTAGCCAACAATTGACAGAAATGGGTGGAAATAAAACAGTAGAAAAGGAATGGGTACCTTTAAGAGATGAAATAGTAAAGGCAGCAGACGACTAAATAGGTAGAAAGGCAAGACCTACAAAAAAATCTTTGGATATCAAAGGAAAAATGCAGTAAATATAACAGGCAAAATGGAGTGCAGGCAACTAAGAAATGAGATTGACAGGAAGTGCAAAATGGCTAAGCAAGAGTGGCTAGAAGCCAAATGCAAATCTGTAGAAGAATGTATAAATGGGGGAAAAATAGATACCACCTACAGAAAAGTAAGAGACATTTGGAGACAAGAAAAATAGCTGTATGAATATCAAGAACTCAGATGGATAACCAGTTCTGAGTAAAGAAGGGAAAGATGGAAAGAGTGTATTCAAGGACTCTACAAAGGAAATGAACTACGGGACAATATTCTAGGATGGGAAGAAGAAGTAGATGAAGATGAAATAGGAGATACTTCACTGAGAGATTTAATTTGACAGAGCACTGAAAGACCTGAGTCGAAACAAGGTCTCTGGAGTAGATGACATTACCTCAGAGCTACTGAATTCTCTGGGAAAGCCAGCCATGACAAAAATATTTCACCTGGTGTGTGAGATATATGAGACAAGGGAAGTACCATAAGACTTTAAGAAAACAATATAACAATCTCCATTCCAAAGAGAGCAGGTGCAGACAGACGTGAAAATTACAGAGCCGGCAGAAGCCGACCTTGGGGAAGATCGGTTTGGATTCAGGAGAAATGTAGGAACACGGGAGGCAATCCTCACTTTAAGGCTTAACTTAGAAGATAGATTAAGGAAAGGCAAACCTTCATTTATAGCTCTTGTAGATTTGGAGAGAGCTTTTGACAACATTGATTGGGATACACTCTTTCAAATTCTGAAGATAACAAGGGTAAAATATAGGGAACGTAAAGTTATTTGCTACTTGTATATTATCAAACCTGTTATTAGAGTTGAAGGGCTTGTAAGGGACTCAGTAGTTGGGAAGGGAGTAAGACGGGGTTGTCTCCAGTGTTATTCAATTTGTACATTGAGCAACTTGTGAAAGAAAGCAAAGAGAAATTTTCAGAAGCAATTAGAGTACAGGGTGAAGAAATAAAAACATTGCATTTTGCTGATGACATTCTAATTCTGACATTCAGAATGGACAGTGTGTTGAAAGGAGCATACAAGATGAACATTAACCAGAGCATAACAAGGATAATGGAATGCAGTGTTTTGTTGCTTAGGCTCTATAATAACATATGATGGTCACGGTATAGAGGATATAAAATGCAGAATGGAAAAGGGAAGAAAAGTTTTTTTTGGAAAATGGAAATTTGCTAACATCAACTGTTAATTTAAGTGTAAGGAGATTGTTGCTTTGTACAGGAGTGAAACTTGGACGATAAATAGTTTAGACAGAAAGAAGATAGAGGCTTTTGAAATGTGGTGCTACAGAAGGATCCTGAAGATTGTGTGGGTAGATCGCATAACTAATGAAGAGGTATTGAATAGAATTGGGAAAAAGGCACTTTTGGCATACCTTGACTAAAAGAAGAGATCAATTTGTAGGACACATTCGTAGACATTGAGGACTCATAAATTTAGCATTGGAGGGAAGAGTGTGAGGGAAAAGATGCAGAGGGAGACCAAGAGATACATAAAGCAAGCAGATTCAAATGGATGTTGGTTGTTGTTCTTATGAGATGAAGAGGCTTGCTCAGAAGAGGGTGGAGAGCTGCATTAAACAACTCTCCGGACTGAAGACCACCACCACAACAACAACAGTTGGCAACTCACCACAAAGATGTATGTTAAGCTGTGACAGGCACATAAAAAAGACAATCGTCCACACAGGCACTTTCACAGACACACAACTGTCATTTCATTGATTCAAAATGCAGCAGCCTGAGATTATGGTTGTCTGTCTGTGAGGTGTGACTGTATGATTGTGTGAGTGGTGTCTTTTTTTCTGATGAAGGCTAATGTGCAAAAGTTGAACTGTTATGTATGTGAGTGTATTTTTCATCTGCCTTTTGCAGCTTGAAGTATTTTTTTGAGTGATTTGCAAAGTATCCTCAGTATATAGCCGCGAGTCTTCCGACTGAACGCATGGCACAGTGATTGGCATCGCAGATTGCTGTGCTTGCAGTCCCCAATTCAAATCTCACCACAGGCAGAAAAATTTTATTTGTTTATATGTACAATTTATAGAATGTTCTACAAGTTCATTATGTTTGATGTAAGTTTCAGAGTTTCTTTCTGTGTATAAATAGTGGAACACTCCATGCAGTAGGCAGTCTGTACTGAGTGTACGATTGTGTTAGCAGTCCTGGACGGAGAGCTCAAAGTCATCGGCGAAGTCTCGTGCTCTGCTGTTACTGCCGACAATGCACTAGAGGAAACTGCTATGGCATTTTATAATAGGGCCTGATCTGACACAGGAATGACGTCAACAGGTGTTGACCATACTACACCAATTTTCAGGTGTATTCCAGGCCAGGCAGGGTTAGAACCAGATGAAACGGCCCACGATAAAACACCATATAAATACTAGCCATCATTTGTACAGTGTTGCCAGCTGAAAAATGGATAGTTCGGGAAGAACTGAAGATGACGTTGCACGATGACATTATTCAACCTTCAGAGAGCCACTGGTCGTCTCCGGTGGTCCTCGTGAAGAAGGAAGGCAGGCACGTGGCGTTTCTATGTCAACTATCAGTGGCTGAACAAAATCGCAAAGAAAGATGTCTACCCATTGCCCCACATTGACGACACCGTTGTCTGTTTGAAAGGAGCTAAATACTTCTCAACCGTGGACATGCAGTCATGTTACTGGCAAATCGAGGTTGACTATTACACCTGACGGCTTCTATGAATTCAAAGTAATGCTGTTTGGACTATGTAATGCCTCTACCACATTCGAATGCATGATGGACAACTTGCTTAGACATCTTAAATGAACGACATGTCTTTGTTATCTAGATGACATTGTCGTTTGCTCAAGGGCATTTGTGGAATATCTAAGCTTCCTGTCAACTCTGTTGAACTGTGTTCAGACAGCAGGACCCAACCCAACGAAGTGCCTCTTTGTCGCCAAAGAGATAAAAATCCTGGGGCACCTAGTAAATGGATATGGTGTGCGTCTTGATTCAGGCAAAGGAAGGGCAGTAACAGAATTTCCAACTCCTCAGCACCTCAGTGATTTGACAAGTTTCCTTGGGTTGTGCTCATACTACTGTCGTTTCATAAAAGGTTTTTGTAACAAGGCTCGTCCATTGCAAGGACTTCTGCATGGAGACACCAAGTATTACTGGGATGAGATGAAAGAAAGAGCTTTCCAGGCTCTTAAAGAGGCACTAACTTCCGCACCAGTTCTAGCCTTATACGATGAAAATGCAGAAACTATGTGAAACAGCTCATTGCCAGGGTCGAAGAAGCAAGACAGCTGGCTCGCATACGGACACCATCAGCTGTATAATGACAAGCATTGACCTGTTGTGTATGGCCCAGGAGATCTGGTATGGATTTTTACCCCTTTACGGAAACTTAGATTATCGGAAAAGTTACTGAAGCAATACTTTGCTCCATATCGTGTCATATGCCACCTGTCAGACATCACATATGAAGTCAAGGATTATGAGCTGTCCTCAAAACAACAAAAACAAAGATACATTGTGGACGTCTTCCATATGAAGCCTTACCATGATCCCAAAGAACAGTTAGACAGAAATGACCTCTTGTTCAAGGACTCTGAAGACCATTATGATAATGATGAAGCCACGACAGGAGCATCTGGCACCAGTTGTCGTCACAGTAAGGTAGGCAAGCAGGCAGAATGGAAGGTTTCCCCAGAAATGCCATACAGAGGACCCATGACAAGATCCAGGATACTGCAGATGGCTCCAAAGGGGACCTAAGAGCGGGTCACTGTTCTTTCAGGAAGGGGAGCAATGCCACGAGTCCGATGGAACATGTGGGACAGTGGTTAGCATAGCAGATTGCTGTGCTTGCAGTCCCCAGTTCAAATCCCGCGATGGTCAGAAAAAATTATTTGTTTTTATTTACAATTTCTAGAATGTTGTACATAAAGGAAAGTAAAAATTAAGTGATGGATAGGGATCTGCAATTTGACAGCAGGAAAAGAGGGGGGAAATATGGACTTGGGGCAAGGAATGAAAGAGGGATGTATCTGTTGGAATTTTACAGAGAGTATAATTAAATCACTTCCTACACTTACTTTAATAACTGTGGAGGTGGGTTTTGTGTTTCAAAGGCACCTGGTGCACTGGAAGGTTTCAGATTGTTATCTATGTTGCTGAATGACTATCTTGGGTCACATAGGATGACCCAAAACCCAGTCCCAACCTATTGCATGCTGACTATTGAATGGTTCCTAGGACTGAAAAATGGATGTTCAGTATTTTCCTTGTATGTTGACCAAATTTAAAATTTTGTCATAGTCCGAAGTATATTAAAAGTTTAACACAATAGAGGAAGTATTACTGTCAACAACTGTGTGTTTTAGTTTGCGAGGTGAAAGATCGGGGTGAGAGCTTAAATAGGGAAAGATTAATTTTTAAAATTCACAACCTCAACTGCGAACCAAATTCCTAAACATGCAAAAACACTGGAACTGTGATTACTACTGTTTGACTCCTTTTCTAGGGGATGATATCAAACGTTTGCAGCTTTTCTTTCCTGCATATGATTAACAAACCAAAAAAAAAAAAAATAAATAAATAAATAAATCATAATAAAGCCAAGTTCATGTGAGAAAAGGGTGTACTAACTACTATTTTTGAAAACATGTGAAAGTTCACTTTATGTTGTTTATTTCACCATATTAAAACTCCGTGGCTGATACGTCTGTACATCGACACATTTAATTGATACAGATATAGCTTGTGACCCTCAGACAAAATGAATATCTGTCGCAAATTGTTTTCACACCATGTGCCTGTCTCAAACACCATTTATGTTCATGCCTATGCGACGACACGTGTTACATTAACAAAACACAGTCACTTTAATTCAATGTGATGCACACCTTGTTCCGCCGGCTAAATATTCACAACATACAGTAGCACTCGATTCAACTTGATGCTGATTAAAACTGTTACAAGTGAACAAGCTTAAACTTTCTGTACAATAAAGTACTTCTGTCAGGTATCACACTTCTTCCAACAAGAGAAACAGAATTTCTCCCGTGCTTGATTTACGATCAATTCAAATTTCACCCATGTTTCCTCCACGTCGATATAGGCACTCCGATATACTTGGTGCAGTCTACGATTAGCAACCACATGTTCCGATTGCCACACAAAATGCTATAATCTCCAGCTGGAGATCCACACGCTGACCGCGCAGAGCGACGCCGCGCCCTGCCAGCTACACCACTCGCTCCCGACTCCCTACAAGGGCTGCACGCGTGCGCCAAAAGCCCCCACTGCCGGGTTTTTTCCCTACATCATCAACTTCCGCAAGTGAGCTGTTCCAACCGATTTGCCAACGTACAAGTGCTCAGCCAATACATTTCTAAAACTTTACTTAAAATGAAGATAATTACACTTCACATGAAACAAATGTCTTCTTAGGTTTTTATATTGGTATAAATATCCTTTGCACTATTTATTAATCATGAAATTTCTTATATCACAGATAAGTGATTTAACTGAATATTTCAAGACAAAATACACAAGATTAATTGAAAATAAAATGAGAAATAGTTAATATATTATTTTTATAAACAAACATTGCCATGCTAGTTGTGTAACTGTCTTGTATTCATTGGTAATTTATTACTTTTCATATATTGAAATTATGTTTTCATTGTCAATTAAACATATTATGCCAGATGTGCTATATCAGCTAATGTATTTTTTACAAGAAAATTCAAATGACCACTCACTGATCTCTGTATTACGCTTCGTTTAAATTTAACCATATACATTTGCTTAAGATTTGTTGTATGTGTAAGTTTTAGCTTGTACCACAGACATATTGGGTATGAAATTGTTTATTTGTCAACAGGCTATTTTGTAGTGAGGGCCTTAAAGGTTCCTAACTGCATTGTATTACTTCAAATGCAAGTAGTATTAGAATATTTTATTTCGCACTGTGCACTGCACTGCGCCTGGCACTCGCCATTGTCCCTCTCTCCCCTCACTGGAAATGAGCCTGGAAAATCCTAAGCTGGAACAATCCACCAACGCCGGCCTGCTCACCGGCCTCCCCTCAGCTACAAGCGCACAGCAAATCTCAACGTGGAGAATTTCTACCTATGGCCTAACTGTAAATGTTGTCACCCAAGTGCGTACACACATTGCTACCAAAATTAATAAGATTAAAATTGTGTAACATTTGGTGCATTGGCATGGTCAATGTTTGCAGTGAACTTAATACTGTTTAATTATCAAATGCTATTAATTACCAATATTTCTAATGGGTGTGATCTCACAAGTTGAGGCAGTGTTACTGAAAGTGTGAGGGTACATGTTATTTATTGGCGTGTATTTGATAATGAAATCACTTAGCAGCTTACAACAAACATTACATATAATTTTAAACCTATGCAAAACTTTTTCCCACCATCCTCACACAATGATCAAAGGAAAATTTTTATTGCTTACTACATTTGTGCATCAGTCATAGTGTTTTAATTTATTACATCTTAACTAATAACTCTATTCACAACACATTATGCAGTAGTATCCAATAAAATACCACTGAATGTACCTGCAAAATTATATCATTGTACAGTACATAAATAGCCTACATAAGAAAAAAAGACACCACTCACACCAACAGGCACACTGCACAGACAGACAACCATCTCAGGCTTCTGTCTTCTGAATTGGTGAGATGATGATTGTGTGTTTGTGAAATGTGCCTGGGTGAATGATGATAATTAAAATTCAGGGCAACGAATGGACTGGATAATGTTAATAGAAGAATATAAAATAAACATCAACAAGAACAAAATGGGTGGTCATAGAATGTAGTCAAATTAAGCCAAGGTGTGCCGAGGGAATTAGATTAGTAATTGAGAGACTAAAAGTAGTTGACAAGTTTTTCTGTTTGGGCAGTGACATAACTTTTTATGAATGAGGCAGAAAAGATATAAAATGTTTCAAAAGAAGAGAAATTTGTTGACACAAAACATAAATTTAAGTATTAGGAAGTTTGTTGTATAGTGTATAGCCTTGTACGGAAGTGAAACTTGGACTATAAGCAGTTCACAGAAGAAGAGATCTGTAGCTTTCGAAATGAAGTGCTGCAGAAGAATGCTGAAAATTAAATTGATAGGTAAGATTGCATAACTAATATCTGTAAGTACTGAACAGAATTGGAAATAAATAAATGTATGACATGTCTTGACTAAAATAAGGGATTAGTTGACAGGACACATTCTAAGACAAAGGAATCATCATTGTAGTAGTGAACGGATGTTTGGGGAACAGTAGAAATTATAGAAAGAGATTTATAGATGAATAGTGTAAGAAGTTTAAAATGGATATGTGGTGCAATAATTCTCTGGGGATGAAGAGGATTTCACAGGATTTAGTAATAAGGACAGCTGTATCAAACCAGTTTTTTGGACAGAAGATCACCACACAGAGAAGAGTTATAAAATATGTGAATAGCTATAGCTTCCTGTATTTCTACTTATCAATACAATGTTTGTTGTGTGGATTTGTGCTTTCAATAAAACATTTGTGGCTATGTGACTATGAAAAGGAATTTTGCTTTGGATCAACATTTTGACATGAGGTTTTTGTACTTTTACTGGTATTTAGAACAGCCATGGAAGTCTATATTTTCACTTGACTTTGTTCAGTGTGTTAAATGAAGTGAATTTTTTGAATGTATGTATTAGCTCCCATATCACAAATTAAATCTAGTTTCCACTATTTTACAGGACTTTGCTGACACTCTTAATTCTGGTCTTATATCTCGAACAGCTGAAAGATTAATTGAATACTCCTGTAGGTCTGATAATACATTAACCATTTCTGTTTCTTTTGTGGAAATTTATAATGAAGAAGTATTTGAATTATTAACAGACCAGCCAGTGAAACTGGATGTGAAAGGTAAGAATATCAGAATAATATCCTCTTTTTATTAATTTGAATTAGACTTGTGTTTCTTATAGAGGTTGTGATAATTGCAGATTGTTTGTAAACATAACAAAAACAATAAAACCACTTATGAATAGACAAGAAGGCACCTTCTGATGAATGTTCAATGAAATCTGTGGAGGTGAGCTTGTATATTTCCACTTTTCATTGCTGAGCTAATTATTAAATGTAGGGGCTCGACAGCACACAACAGTTACATGTTCGCATGTTGTTCCAATGACACCATCAATTATTATTGCAGTGGGCAATATCTTTGAGACTGGGCAATAGATCAAACAAAATGTGCAGTTTGGTTGAATAAATCACATTTTTGTTAAAACAAGGTCATGGCTAACATCTGGATATGCTGTTGTTAAACTGCTGCTCAAAACATGCCCCCCACAATGGGCACAGCTTGGTGGGGGTGTTACTATGTTACAGTGGACTTTCACCTGCATTTCAGTGCGATCTGTGATAGTAACTGAAAGCACAACAACATATGTTGACTACATGAAAATTATTGAGAACCCTTTCAGTCACAAAGCCAGAATTTTCTAGCATGATATTAAACTCGCGTTGTTTTGTTGGTCATCAAATTTGGTTGACCCATATCTAACTGAACACATCTGGGATGTTATCAGGAACTGGCTTTCTGTCCACAAACCATTGGTCTGTAATTTATGAGAATTCTGTGACCTATGCTGATAAATGTAGTACCACATACCTTGAGAAACCTACTACTTATCAAATCCATGTCTTACAAAAGTGGTACTGTATTACTTTTCAAAAGTTGGCCAAAGTACTAATAAGCAGGTGGTCATCAATGTGTGTATAGATGATGATCAGTCATTTATAGAAAAAGGTGAAAAAGGTTTTCTTATTGGTAAAAATTGATATATTTTTAATCCCAAGGGAGAATCTCTGGCACAAAAGAAAAAGGGGGGAAAATATCATGAAAATTAACAACCAGATCTCTACAAATGGTAATTTTCTGAATTTAGGTGAAATACGTAACATATTCACTCTGATCACAATTTATTGGTAATGAACTTCAGATTAAAACTTCAAAGACTGCAGAAAGGTAGAGAAGTAAGGAGATGGAACCTGGACAAATTGAAGGAACCAGAGGTGACTGAGAGTTTCAGAGGGAACATTAGGCTAAAATGGAAAGGATTAGCTGAAACGGAAAGTAATACAGTAGAAGAAGAATGGGTAGCTCTGAGAGATAGGCAGCAGAGGATCATATAGGCTGAAGGACAAGGCCTAATAGAAATCCCTGTATAACTCAGATATACTGAACTTAATTGATGAGAGAAGAAAATATAAAAATTCAGCAAGTCAAACAGGAAAAAGGGAATGCAGACGTCTGAAAAATGAGATTGACAGGAAATGCAGACTGGCTAAGCAGGAGTGACTACAGGACAAATGCAGAACCGTAGAAGAATGCATAACTAGGGGAAAGATAGATACCGCCTACAGGAAGATAAAGGAGATGTTTGGAGACAAGAAAAGCTGTATGAATATGGAAGATGAAGTAGAGGAAGATGAGATAGGAGATACTATACTGCGAGAAGAATTTGACAGAGTGCTGAAAGATTTGACTTGAAACAAGGCCCTTGGAGTAGATGATATTCTGTCTGAACTGCTGATTTCATTAGGAGAAGGTCGCGGTTCAAAAAAAAAAAAAAAAAAAAAAAAAAAAAAAAAAAAAATTAAGATATTATTATTATCTTATTATTTTATGGGTCGTGTATCTTTATTAAAAGTTCAACTAGACCTGTTATGTTTGGCAATAAGTTGTCACTTCTTTATAATGTCAGGTAATAATTATCAGTTTGTTTTGACGTCAAAATTATTATTATCTCACGACAGTACATTTGTGTTTATAGATATTTTAATAACTTGACATCTATTTGTTATTGTCAAAACCATAAAAATAAATCAACGGCTGTTTCAGTTAGAGAGATGGATCTGACTATTAATTTTTTTATGAATATTTCACAATTATCTGAACACCATTTATCAAATCATCCCTATCATCTATATCAAATGACTAATAAATAAAACACAAATACGAATTTTATGTTTTATGCCTGTAGGCTTCTTCAAATATTTGTTTTTGATATCATATAGATATATATGTCTTTTTTTTAATTGTATACAATTACAGTGTAAGAGAATGACTCCTATCAATATCCAACTTCTTGATGTACTAGTCGTTTTGGTTACATGAAAATGAAAAAATAAACCCTACAGCGCCTCCGCCACTTATGAACCATGAAGAAATAACATAAAAATAAATTAAAGGTTCTCTTCAGGCGTGGACGTCTTACCTACGTCTGTCCCAGGTAAACTTATTACTTCCCACCAGAACCTAAGTCACTCTTCACTTTTTCTTTTATTGGTTTACTCGAAAATATCTCCACATACCCTTATTGGTTCATGTCAAACTAAAAAATCATCCTACATTTCAATGAACATACTTATATAATAAAAATCCATCATTTTAACCTTGATTAAGCATAATTAAAATGGGTAATTCTTACATTGATATATGGTAAAAAAATTTCTTTATTCGTGCATATTTTCGACCAGAGCCAGTCTAAACCATCCAATAACACACCACCAGATTAATTTAGAGAACTCCCAGCAGCATTCTCGTAAATTTCAGACAAAAATAACGCATGCTCTGTCCCACAATGCACATTTAAATCCCCTCCCGATTGAATTTTGATTACAAATTACCATTATAATTATTTGTAAGAATTAATCACCCGTATTATTACGCATATTTTCACCATACAGGAAAAAATTACATTTTTCCATCACATACCTCAGTTCCGTGGAACCAAAATCAACTGAAGTTTGTATTCTTATACTTACGAACCAAATATTCTTTTCTTTAGTGCATTCTTAATATTTATGACGATTTTTGTTATACAGAAATTACGTCTTTCGTAATTCAAGTTTGACAAATCATTCCTCCGATCGGTAACTACAACAAACCAACAAAGGAAGAACAGAGATATTT
Organism: Locusta migratoria; assembly: GCA_026315105.1. Taxonomy (NCBI): domain Eukaryota; kingdom Metazoa; phylum Arthropoda; class Insecta; order Orthoptera; family Acrididae; genus Locusta; species Locusta migratoria. Next base: position 728,605,601 of record CM048744.1, on the reverse strand, counting down.
TCTTTCTACCATACAAAGAATATATATAAATGTTCTCTCAGATTCCTCAGTAGTTCTTCGGCGTTTTCTGTATTCGATATTCTGCTCACACCTTTTTTCCTTATTTGTTTCGATCTTCAATCCGAAAAATCAATCGCTCTTTCTTTCATCTCCATTTTTGCTCCATCAAGATAATTTTCTGTAACCTACATTAAATAGACATATACACATTCATTAATCATATTATAAAGAAAATTGAAAGAATTATTATTTCTTCTGAAATATTTCGTAATAAGTTGAAGCGAAAACTCGAAAAGAACCCAGGAACAGACCCTTTAAACATTCTGTTCCGCTACAGGAGCCAGTCATGAAAAAAATGTTCAACCTGGTATGCTGGATGTATGAGACAGGAAATACCCTCTGACTTCAAGAAAGCAAGTGCAGACAAATGTGAAAATTACAGAACTATCAATTTAATAAGTCATGGTTGCAAAATACTAACACAAATTATTTATAGACGAATGGAAAAACTTGTGGAATCTGACCTTGGGGAAGATCAGTTTGGATTTAGGAAGCGTGGAATGTATATCGGAAAGATAGATCTGATACAACTGGAGGAGGAGTGTTCATCGCTGTGGACAAAGATATTGTTTCTACTGAGATCGAGGTTGAAAGTAACTGTGAAGTTATCTGGGCACGTGTAACAGGTCTAAAAGAAGTAAAGTTAATAGTTGGGTGTTTTTACCGGCCCCCCAGTGCTGCTGTAGCAGTTTTAGAATCATTCAAAGAAAGTCTACACCAGGCAGTGCTTAGGTATCCGGGCCATGTAATATTAGTCGGAGGAGACTTCAACCTTAAGAGTATAGACATTTGTAGTTGAATGTTTGCAGCATAGTTATGTTAATTTCTCGAAGAAAGTTCTAGATATGCAATTTGTATGAGCTGATGGCTGATAGTTTCAGCAGCAGGAATACATTACGTTCCACAGTTATGCTGGAGTACGAAAACTGAGCAGAAAGTAGAACAACACTGCTGTTAGTACAAATTGCGTGCCACAGTCACCAACTGCATAGTTAGGAACTTTTAATAAGTTTTGACTGCTGGCTAGTGTGTTTGTTTACTAGCAGTGCTGCATGTGCACTGCATAAGTTTTTGACATAACACGTTGGTTACACAGAATATAATACATTTCTGCTACTATACGATTATAGATATGGTATTATAGACGAAAAATTTATATATATATATATTACTCACCAGGCAAAGAAGCACATGTGGTGATAGTAGCACAAATAACACACACACACACACACACACACACACACACACACACACACAAACACAAACACAAGCTTTCGCAACCCAGTTGCTTCTTCAGGCAGAATGGAAGGAGCGGGAAAGGAAATGATGAGGGTTTTAAGGGAGGGGGTAAGGAGCCATTCCAATCCCAGTAGAGGAAAGACTTAACTTGGGGGAAGAAAAGGAAGGTAAACAAATACAAAGCTTGCATTTTTGTGTGTGCGTGTGTGTGTGTTTTATTTGTGCTACTATCACCACCTGTCCTCCTTCTCCTGGTGAGTAATCTTCATCTATTTATATATAAATAAAAAATAGAAAAGAGATGACTTACCAAAAGGACCGGCTCGTTGATAGAAACAAATAAAATCACAAACACACACACATCCAAACTTTCGCCACCACAGGCAGCTTCTTCAGGAAAAAGAGGAAAAAAGGGGAGGAGAAAGGGAAGGATATGTGTTTTAAGGAAGTGGAAAAGGAGTCATTCCAATCCCAGGAGTGGAAGGACTTACCTTAGGGGAAAAAAAGGAAGGTAAACAAATACACACACACACACACACACACACACACACACACACACACACACACTCAGACATATCGAAACGAAAACACACCTAGACAGACATTTGTCAAATGTCTGTCAAAATAGAGATAGAATGGCTGGCCAGTACTTACCTTTGTGCTGTACCGCCGATAGTAACACAAATGAAGAAACAGAAAAAAAGAGGACAAAAAGGACAAGCTTTCGGAACACTGTTCCTTCGTCAGGTGGGAGAGAAGGGAAGAAGAAAGGATGGGAACAGAAGGGAAAGGTAGTTCATGACCTAGGTCATGAAGGTGTTATTTCGGTAGTGTGGACGTCAGAGATACTGCATGTATGCACTGAGCCAAGCCAGAGAGGATAAATATAACCAAAGAGGAAAGATCATGTAGTAAAGAGAAGAGAAGATGAGTTAAATGAATGATGCTGATGGGTGTAGGAGGGGCGGGGGGTTGTCTAAAACATTTTTCATTAACAGGGAAAATGGATGGACACACACACACACACACACACACACACACAGAGAGAGAGAGAGAGAGAGAGAGAGAGAGAGAGAGAGAGAGAGAGAGAGAGAGAGAGAGGTAAGGAAGGGATAATGAATAGCTGAGCTGAGGATGGAGGAAGGGGAGGGGTTAGTGTAGATTTAGGCCAGGGGGAGGCGGGAGGAGAGGATATGTTGGAGGGCAAGTTCCCACCTCCATAGCTCTGAGGGACTGGTGTTTGTTGGTACTATCCAAATGGCACTTGTGGTGTAACATGTGCCCAGGTCCCTGGAGTTATGCTGGAGGGCATGTTCTGCCACAGGATATTGGGTGTCCCCCAGGCGAACAGTCCGTCTGTGCCCATTCATCCGCTCAGCCAATTTGTTGGTAGTCATACCAACATAAAAGGCTGAACAGTGGACACATGTCAGCTGGTATATGACATGTGTTGTCTCGCATGTGGCCCTGCCTTGAATCGGGAAGGTTTTTCCTGTGGTGGGGCTGGAGTATGTGGTAGTATGAAAATGCATTGGACAGATTTTGCAGTGGGATCAGTTGCAGGGGTAGGAACCATAAGGTAAGGGAGGGCGGTTTTGGGATGTTGTAAGGTTGTACAAGGATGTTGCGGAGGTTGGGAGGATGGCGGAAGGCTACTCTGGGTGGTGTGGGAATTACAGTTTGGAGTGATGGTCTCATCTCAGGGCATGACTTGAGAATGTCATAGCCCTGTTTGAGGAATTTGTTGAGGCATTCCAGGCCAGGATGGTACTGGGTGACTAAGGGGGTGCTTCTGGGTGACCTGGGGTTAGGAACATTGTTGTTGGAGGGAGAGAAATGGACAGCTCGGGAGATCTGTTTGTGGACGAGGTCTTTAGGGTAGTTGCGGGAGAGGAAAGCATTGGATAGATTGTTGTTGTAGCTGGTGAGGGATTCGGAACGGGAACAGATACGTTCCCAAGGATGCCCAGGCTGTGGGGAAGGGACCGTTTAATATGGAAGGGATGGCAGCTGTCAAAGTGGAGGTACTGTTGTTTGTTAGTGGGTTTAATATGGACTGAGGTGTGGATGTGAGACTCAGCAAGGTGAAGGTCCACATCAAGGAAGGTGGTTTGAGTTTTGGAGAAGGACCAGGTGAATTTAAGGTTGGAGACAGAGTTAAGGTTGTGGAGGAAGTTCAGAAGGGTTTCTTCACCATGAGTCCAGACCACAAAGATATCATCTATGAATCCATACCAAACCAGGGGAGGCAACTTTTGTGTCTTAAGGAATGCCTCTTCCATGCGGCACATGAAGAGGTTGCCATAGGAAGGGGCCATCCTGGTACCCTTAGCTGTCCCACTGATTTGTTTGTAGGTCTGGCCCTCAAAGGTGAAGTAATTATTGTTGAGTATGAAATTAGCATGTGTAACAAGGAATGAGGTTTTCGGGAGGCTTTCAGGTGGGCGTTGGGAAAGATAGTGTTCCAGAGCAGATAGACCATGGGTGTGAGGTATGTTGGTGTACAGGGATGTAGCATCAATGGTGACATTGATTGACAAATTGGCTGAGCGGATGAATGGGCACAGACGGATTGTTCGCCTGGGGGACACCCAATATCCTGTGGCAGAACATGCCCTCCAGCATAACTTCAGGGACCTGGGCACATGTTACACCACACGTGCCATTTGTATAGTACCAACAAACACCAGTCCCTCAGAGCTACCTCCCTCCCTCCCTCCCCCCCCCCTCTCTCTCTCTCTCCGTGCGCCCGCGAGCGTGTGTGTGTGTCCATCCATCTTTCCCTGTTAAAGTTCGAGTCCAAACACAGCAACAGCGACCCATTGCAGCTACCGACAATGACTGAGACGCAACCGCCTGCTGCCGACCCGTTGTGGAACACAGCGGCACGCGAGCAGTGCGGTTGCCGTTGAGAGGCGGGGTGTCCGTCGACTGCCGCCGTTGTTGCGCCGTCGTTGCTGGAGGAAGACGATGACGTTGCTTTGTTCCATACTAAGAGAACACGAACGCTGGTAATGCCAATATGAAACAGTAGAGCTTCCGATGGAAGTTACATGCCGTTGCAAAAAACGATGGAAGTTACATGAAAAAATAGTTTAGTGATGAATTTATTCAGGAGCTATTGCCGTTTAAATAAAAGACAGTTCAACTTCGTACTGAGTACATAGAACCACAGTGCCTAGGCGGCCGCGGTGGCCGAGGGGACTGAGGCGCTCCAGTCACGGTCTGCACGGCCATTACGGTCGGGGGTTCGAATCCCCCCTCGGGCATGGGTATTTGTGCCGTCCTTAGTATTAGCTAATTTGTAATTAGTTTGTAAGTTTAGGGACTGGTGACCCCGTAGTTAAGTCCCATAACCTGTACAAACATTTGAACACACTGCCTAAGAAATGCAATAACTGAAGAATAAAAATTACATTTTACACTGAGAAGTGCGCAAAAACTCGTGCATTATTTACTATCTGCTCAACAACTGATACGGAACAGTTCCAGCGATGTGAATGTTGAAGGTGTGTTGTTATCTCTTGATTGCTGATTTGTGTTGCCCTGTGGGCCCATCATTTCGTAATCAGACTATTATTTGTCTTTCCATTCTGCTTTATATATTGGAAATGAACTCCGTAAAACTGCTCTGATATGTCCAGAAAATAATTCAATATCATATTTGCGTCGCATAAAAGCCTTTTGTAACTTTTGCCTTTTTTCTTTCCTTTGCTTTCACACTTTTAATATTGTACCATCGTTAGTTTTATTCCGTTTTATCTTGTTTGTTGGTACATAACATTAATCTATTGTAACCTCTCGTGAACTTGAAGTAAATAAACCTGTCCTGACAGTATTTTATACAAAACGCTTTAATACTCTACATAATCATTTTTAAGAACACCATTTATGTAATTACTGATAGTTAATTTCTTAATTCTTTTGAACATAAACCACCGTTTGTGTTTAGTTTTTACTTTAATAGTTAAGTATTGAGGAAACTGCACTAAGTTGCTACAAACATGAAGCAAAACTTGTTACAAAATATTAATGAGTGCAGCTTCCTCTGAGTCTTCATTGATATGCCATGTCAAACATTTACAGGCATACATCCGTACTCATAATTAAATAGTTTATCAGAATTTACAAAAAACATTCCCGACTGATTAAGCACAGTTCCAGGCCTATTATATATTTATTCGTGGAACTTGACAACTCTTCTTCCCTGTTACAATCCAATCTGTAGAAGAGACAAGGCAATTATTTCTTCTGCTTTTAGTTACATCCAATGCAATGATGTCTCAATAAATTAAAAAGAACAAAATCTCAATTTACAGTTTGTTGAGGACATATCCCCAAGTTCTTTAGTGGTTATAAACAATCTTGCTTGTGGTGGCCATTTGAGCAGCAGCTGAATACTATGTATTTTCACTGTAGTGTTTTTAAAGAAAACGCCTTTTGCTACTGTAAGTAGTAAAAGGCGTTTTCTTTAAAAACACTACAGTGAAAATACATAGTTACAAACAATGCACATATGAATCCATTCCTTGATAAATAAGTTTCGTGCACTTACTCGTCCTGTTCAACTACTGTGCTGTAGCTTTCCAGATATCTTTTAGTAAAACATTTCTGTACTCGTTATTTCCTGTGTCAAATATTACAGGATATGTTGCTATTGTGTTTACGGACTTCTTTTCGTCAGAGTTCAAACTTTCAAATGTTTGTAGAGCTTATGGGACTTAACTATGGGGTCATCAGTCCCTAGACTTACAAACTACTTATGAACTAGCTTATAATAAAGATGGCACAAACTGCCATGCCCGTCGGGGAACAGCCTCGCGTATAATAGGATAGCGCCTCAATGCACTCGGCCACTCTGCCGCGGCTTGTCAGACCCTGAAGAACTCATTTCCCTTGGGTGTTGTCATAAAAGCGGTCTTCGGCGGGGGCTTGGGTCGGCGACAGTGACACCACTGGTTCGGGACCGGATTGCAGCAGGTATACGGCGACCGGTGGCACTGCCGCCGCGTTCTGCATCACTCGCATTGCGGACAGTGGGAACCAGTGGTGCCGCCTGTCGCGGATCAGCGACGACTGCTGCTTGCCGCCGGGTTCGGAATCGCACCTTTAATGTAAAACGTTTTAGACAACGCCCCGCCCTTCCTACACCCCTCAGCATCATTCATTTAACTCCTCTTCTCTTTAGGTGTTGATCTTTCTTCTTTGGTTATATTTATCCTCTCTGGCTTGGCTCAGTGCATACATGCAGTATCTCTGACGTCCACACTCCCGAAACACCACCTTCATGACCTAGGTCATGAACTACCTTTCCCTTCTGTTCCCATCCTTTCTTCTTCCCTTCTCTCCCATCTGATGAAGGAACTGTGTTCCGAAAGCTTGTCCTTTTTGTCCCCTTTTTTTGTTTCTTCATTTGTGTTTACATCACAAAGGTAAGTACTGGCCAGCCATTCTATCTCGTTTCAACAATATTTATCATCTCTGAGGAGAATTTTCATCATTAATAGAGTAAATACTGACCTAGAAATTGTTCAGCATTATAAAAAATATTGTGCAATACTAAGAAAAGTTAGTAAAAAGTCCAGAAGCATGTGTATCATGTCTGAGATCAGTACCTCTGATAATAAAATTAAAACAATTTGGAATATTATTGAAAGGGAAACAGAGCAACCAAGATCACAGGAAGACCTTATAATCATACAACAGAATGAAAACTATACTAATAAAAAGTCAGAAATTGAAAATATTTTCAGTTGTCATTTTCTAAATGTTGTGGAGATAATAGGATCTAGATGTTTCTTAGAAGAGGCAAGGCTACTAATAGAAGGGGCCATACCTACATATACAGTTTGATACAATTGTCATTCCACCAACCTGTCCCTTAGAAATCAGTAAAATAATAAACTCACTGAAAGTACAAGTTATTACGGAATTTATGGCATTTCCAACAGGGTGCTTAAAGCTTGTTCCCCATAGACCAGCTCGACCCCATCCCGAAAGTCGAAAATGACCTACAATCCCTGTTAAAATCTTATGGTCCTTCTCGTAACCTCTCTCCCGAAACCATCTCCTTCATCACCTCGATAACACCCCGCACACCTACATTTTACATGCTCCCAAAAATCCATAAACCTAACAATCCTGGAGGCCTGGTTACTGTGCTCCCTCAGAAAGAATTTCAGCCCTTTTTTGACCAGCACCTCCAACACATTGTTCAAAACCTAGCCTTCCACATCCAAGATACCAACCACTTTCTTCACAGACTCTCCACAATCCTAATCCCTTTACTGCCTGGATCCTTACTTGTCGCTGTTGATGCCACTTCACTGTACACCAATATCCCACATGTCCATGGTCTTGCTGCTCTCGAACACTACCTTTTTCAACGTTCTTCAGTCTCCAAGCCCAACACCTCATTCTTTATAAGCCTCACCAATTTTGTCCTAACAAACATTTATTTCTTCTTTGAAGGAAAAGTATATCATCAAATCCGCGGCACAACCATGGGCACCCGTATGGCACTCTCCTATGCCAACCTATTTATGGGCCCTCTAGAGGAAACCTTCTTAGCTTCCCAAAACCCCAGGTCAGGACACCCTATTGTCGTTACTTCACAACCTCAATTCCTTCTCCCCTATCAACTTCACATGGTCCTTTACAATCCGGCAAGTCACCTTCCTGGATGTTAACCTCCCCCTCACTGGCAGCTCCATCCACACCTCCGTCCACATTAAACCTACTAATTACCAACATACCTGCACTTTGATAGATGCCATGCATTTTACATAAAAAAATCTCTCCCATACTGCCTTGCTACCCGTGGATGACGAATCTGCAGTGATGAGAAGTCCCTTACCCATTATCCGAAGGCCTCACAAAGGCCTCCAAAGACAGACATTACCCTCCTGACCTAGTCCGCAAACAGATTTTCTGTGTCATATCCCCACACACCACCAATCCTCTCCCCAAACCCAATAACCAGTCACAACAGAGTGTCCTGGCTCTTTGTCACCCAATACCACCCCGGACTGGAACTACTTAGTCACATCCTTAGTCAGGGCTTTGATAATCTGTCATCATGCCCTGAAAAGAGAGACATCCTACCCAAGATCCTTCTGACCTCTTCTAAAGTGGTGTTCAGTCGCCCACCCAACCTCCACAATATCCTAGTCCATCCCTATGCTACTTCTAATCCTAAACCCTTACCACAGGGATCATATCCCTGTGGAAGACTCTGATGCAAAACCTGCCCAATCCACCCATCCAGCACTTCCTATTCCAGTTCTGTCACAGGGTTATCCTACTCCATTAGAGGCTGGGCCACCTGTGAAAGCAGCCATGTGATATATCAACTCTGCTGCAATCATTACACAGCGTTTTATATCGCTATGATGACAAACCAGCTGTCCGTCAAAATGAATGGCCACTGCAAAACTGTGGCAAAAAAAAAAAAAAAAAAAAAAAAAAAAAAAAAAAAAAAAAAAAAAAAAAAAAAAAAAAAAAAAAACATCACAAGATAGACCACCCTGTGCCACAGCATGCAGCTGAGCACAGCACTCTGGATTTCAATGGCTGCTTCACTACCCGAGCCATCTGGATTCTCCCCTCCACCACCAGCTTTTCTGAACTGTGCAGATGGGAGTTGCTCCTTCGACATTTCGTTCATTGGCAGAATGCTTCGAAGATGCACCAGCTCCACCAAAGAGACTGCCTACATCACACTTGTGCGTCCTCTCCTGGAGTACTGTTGCCCCTTGTGGGACCCTCACCAGATGGGTCTGATGGAAGACATTGAGAAGGTTCAGAGAAGGGCAGCTCGTTTTGTTTTATCACGTTACGGTACGGGGGGGGGGGGGGGAAGAATCATGGAAATGTTGCACAAATTGGGGTGGAAATCATTAAAAGAAAGATGTTATTCATTGCAGTTTTATCTGTTTGCGAAGTTTCAATCACCAACTTTTACTTCTGAATGTGAAAATATTTTGCTAGAACCCACCTACTTAGGGAGACATGACCATCCCAATAAAATAAGAGAAATGAGATCGAAAACGGAACGATTTAGGTGTTCTTTCTTCCTGCGCGCTATTAGAGAATGGGACGATAGAGAAAAGTTATGAAAGTGGTTAATGAACCCTCTGCCAGGCACTTGAATGGGATTTGCAGAGTATCTATGTAGATGTAGACACATTCTATGGTGACCCAACCATCCTGCCCTCAACCTAAGATAACTTCCCACCCCTGCACCCTTTACCTAACAACTCCCCCCCCCCCCCTTCCTTTCCTATCCATTTTCCTGTATCCATGTCTTCCTTACAACTGTTATCACCACTTACAATATCCCATTAATTTATTACTTTTATTTTTACTTATTTTTTCATTTTGTACCTAACTTTATTTTTTCCTATTTTTCCTTTTTCCTATTTTTATTTTTCCTTGTTATTCTTATCATTTCAAATCCCTCCACTCCATTACCACACTCGTCTACACCTCCCTTTTATCCTTTCCCATCCCTTCCCTTTACTGTATTCATTGCTACAATTCAAATTCCCGCCTATCAGAGCCCTTAAATTACATCGTGCAATGCGGAACTTTCCATCCCCACCTTTACGCAGCATCCTTTCCCCTCCACTCCCCACCTCACTCACAGTCTAGCTTGTGATGCTGGAGGGGCCAGACATGGTAGATGTGTCTGAGTAGTTGTCTGAGTGATTGCGTGAATGTATGTGTTTCTTTTTCTGAAGAAGGCCATGGCCGAAAATTTAATTTGTATGAATGTGATTATCTGTTTTCATGTCTGTCAACAGCTCAGTGAGCCTCTTTACATTGAATTGTTATCTATCCTCCATTATTGATATTGCAATCGGATTTTCCATTGTTAAAATAATAGAGTGAGGATAGCTTGCAACTCACCACAAAGATGATCTTTGATTTGCAGACAGGCACATAAAAAAGGCAAAACACACACACACACACACACACACACACACACACACAAACACGTTATAGCTTACGGCCACGGCATTCATCATTATAGATCACACTATCATTCATAAAATTGTAGGCACATCTTACTAACACATAGCTGTGATCTCTGGCTGCTGTGTTCCTATTCATTATTAGATATTTTCTAACACATATATACTTGAAGAGAAATTTTTTATGAGGCAATATGTCAAGTCTGCCTGTGTGAAATATAGTTGTTCTCCTTTGTTGCAGATGGCCAAGAGAGGATCAGATTATTAACAAATAGATTAACAAAATTTATGTAAACATATAAGACAATTGTAGCTGTGTACTGCATGGTGCAGTGCCTAATCTTTATTAAAGCTGTTCAACACTGTATAAAATACTAAAAATTATTACATTTTTTCATACCTATAATCATAATTTTTGTTAATTTTAATAGATGTTCTGTTGTCTGTAATAAAATAGTTGTGCATTTTTTCCAGCTCTTTTAATTTGGTCTCTCCCTTTCTTTCTTTTCTTCTTTCTTTCTTTCATTTAATCATCTGTGACCAGTAGCTTGTTTTTAAGGATCACGGAATAAAATCATTATGGTTGCATAGCTATACCATCAAGGATGGAAATTAGTTAGAGAAAACAATAACATACCTGCCAACTCTCTCGATTTAGGCAGGAGTCTCCTGATTTTCCACTTTTTCTTCAACCTACTGATCTTGCCATTATTTCTCCTGATTTGTAGCTTTTTATCCTGGAGCCCAAGATTCATTTTTTGCCCAATGGTCAAAAGTCCTTTGTTCATTTATCAGTGTAATCTAAATGCGTATAGAAATTAGGAGTTGCATGTAGCTCGTTTAATGATTACTTTTTCTCTTTCTGCATATTTGCAAAAACACGTATAGTGTTTCAATGTTGTGCTCTTTTTGTATATGATGTTTTGTCATTATACGTAAGTGAAATCATCAGTTTCATACGCGAATTGCAGAAAGGCAACTTTCATGGATTATGTGATTTCAGTTCGGTGGTATGTGTTCCAGTATGGCAAAAAATATAATCCCGTTTTTAAGCATTTTTGGAACATTATTTGTATTTTGTGCTCTTTGTCGATGTGATATTTCCACATCACATAGTGGAAAAAGTGATGTACCAGAATATGTGCAGCGAAAATGAAAACTGTGTTCGTAATAATAAAAGACTTATATGGTTTAGAAAAGTGAAAGTGATCATGTGAGACATGTAGAGTGCTTATTTACATTGTTTATTTTATAGTACAGTTTACCAATTAAATGCGATGACCATGTAGGTCACTTGTTCCATAAAATGTTCCCAGGTAGCAGTTCACAGCTGAATTTTTGTGCTATACATTTTTTGTTTTAATCCAAAAATCAACCACTTTACTTGGACTGGCTACAAATAAGGATGTAATAAACATTTGGGTTAATGCAAGTGTTTTTTTGTAGCTATTATGTAGCCTTCTGGGATGATAGGAAAAGGCTAAAATCAGTTATACATTGCAGTACGCCGCTTTACCTTGGAGGATGCCTTCCACAGTTGAAGGCGATATGTCAGGGGAAAGTTTTATGTATGGACCACGGTATCTGAGCCCGGAAGTCTTAAGTGATGACTTATCTTAAGGTTTATAGTAAAGTGTGCCACAATTTTTGATAGAACATATCCCCTGAATTTTTTGAAGAATCTCCCAATTTTTTAAACTAGATATCCTGTTTTTTACATTATGAAGGTTGGCAGGTATGCAATAAGCTTAAATCAGCACAGCCAAGGCTTCCTGAAAGTAATACTTCTTGTTTTTGGTCCTCGTATCACAGTGCTTCATTTTCTTACAATGTTTGCTTATCTCTGCTATGCAGTGGCAACATAAGAAACTCTTCTTATCTTTCTCATCTTACAGGGTGTTGTAAAAAATTGTTACTGCTATCATGTCTTCTTTGTGCTTAATAGTTGGCAAAATAACAGTACAAACAGAGAATAACTACTGGAGTTCTGTGCATGTACTAATTTATTTGACTATTTGTCTTGCATTGATGATCTGCTTTTTGAATTGTATCTTGGTTGTTGTAAATTACATTTCTTGACATTTTTTAAATGTATTATGACACTGTCATCTCTTGTCTACTCTGATAATATTTTGAGATTAATGTTTCAATACTTTTTTCTTGTCCACAAATAAGAATGCAGCATTTAAGGAGAGTGAACAGCAGGGTGTACTATAGACAAAATTATTAGTGAAACATAAAAGTTTATCTTTTATCTCAGATCCTGAAGTTACAGCTTGATGGTCCAATTGTCTGTAAGGATATGATTTTATTAATATCGAGGATCCAGGTTCTGCCAGTCTATTAATATGAAGTTGAACATCTGATGGTTGTTTGTAACTTTTAAGATCTTTGATCAGCATCTTGTGCAAAACATTACATGGTGGTCATGTTGCTCAAAGACACTCCCCATTCTATTGTTTCTACTGCTGGTTCACTAATTACAGCTTCTGTCTGTCATATTGTGTACACTAAGCAGACCTGCCCTCTGAGTTTCATACTCACTTAGTTTTATAGAAGTGCTAACGTAAAGGATAACATCTTTGAAATTTAACGTAAAGGATAACATCTTTGAAATTTGAGACTGAATGTTATAAATAAATACTTAATATGTTAGATTATGAGATGTGAATGTATGGCTTAAACAAAGTTGTTCACATATGAGCTTGAGACATAATATTGCTAGTGACATGTTTAAATGAAGTGCCTTAAATCAAAATAAGTAAAATTATTTGCTTTGAATTCTGTGGTGGTTGTTTATATTTGGGACAAAGTGTGAGATAAAAAAAAAAAAAAAAAAAAAAAATAAAATAAAAAAAAAAAAAAAGGTTACCCATGTATTAGAGTAAACATTAAGTGATTTTGGAAATAATATAGTGTCTTAAAGGTAGCGGAATAATAGACTTAATTTTTCTATGCATAATATTGGCAATCTGAAAAGGTGTGTATTATCTTCTTTTAGTACATTTAAAGCTAGGTACATAATATCAGATACGCAAATTCTCATTTAATACTTGTGTGCTATGATTCGAAGTAGTTTTTAAATCAAATAAAGGTCTGTATCATTACATGACATGTCATAGAAATATAAGATTAAAATGTGACATTTTCATTATCAGTGTTGGCTTTTCTAAAAATGTATATGTTTAGAATGGGGTATCAACTACTTCAGTAAACAAGTTTGATCTTTTGTGATGTACTCTTCATGAAATTAATTTCTACAGTAAGTGTTGTGTGAAGTTAAGAACTATGGCTGAGTAAATACTTGCGTGCTCACTGAACTAAAGGTTTTCAGATTCGAGGTCTGACGTCTGTACCAGTGAAAACCATGGATGAAGTATGCAGTCTTTTGTGCAAGGGAACTACTAACCGTCATACGAGACCAACACTTCTCAATAGCAGTTCATCTAGATCACATGCCATTTTCACATTCAGATTATGTAGGCGTATTGGGTGAGTTGGAATTAATTTTTTTCATTGTCAGTAATTTGACCTTCATGGAATTATCAAAAAGTAATTTATGCATTGAAATTAAAATATTGTAAATATTGTCATGTTGAAAACTGCAGGTGGTCTGGAACTTGAAGGCTGGTCGTTAATAGAAGACATTTATTGCTAACACAAGTATAAACTCAGTACAGACTGCGTCCTGCTTGGAGTGCTCCACAATTTATACATAGACAGAATTTCCTAGAACTTATGAGTACATCAAACATAAGAAACACGTGGAACATTCTAGAAATAGTAAATACAAACAAATAAATTTTCGTTCTGCCCATGGTGGGATATGAACTGGAAACTGCAAGCACAGCGATCTGCGATGCTGACCACTGTGCACACGTTCTGTCAGAAGACTCGTGGCATTGCTTCCCTTCCTGAAATAACAGCAACCCGCTGTTAGGTTCCCTTTGGAGCCAGCTGCAGTGACCTGGATCTTGTTGTGGGTCCTCTGTATGCAAGTTCCGGAGAATCCTTCCATTCGGTCTGCACGCTTTCCTTACTGTGACGACAAATAGCACCAGACCCTCCTGTCATGGCTTTATCATTCCCCATAACGGTCTTCAGAGTCCTTGAACAAGAAATCGTTCCTGTCTATTTGTTCTTTGGGATTGAGGTAAGGCTTCATAGGGAGGATGTGCACAATTTATCTTCGTTTTTGTCATTTTGAGCACAGCTCATAATCCTTGACTTCGTATGTGACGTCTGACATGTGGCATATGATATGATACAGACTGAAGTATCACTTCAGTAACTTTTATGATAGCCCAACTTTCCGTACAGGGATAAAAATCCATACCAGATCTCCTGGACTATACTCAACAGGTCGGTGTTTGTCGTTATACCGCTGACAGTCCTTCTCCTGGGCATCCAGTGTCCGTATGTAAGCCAGCTGTCTTGTTTCTTCGACCCTGGTGATGAGCTGTTTCTCATAGTCATGCTGACTGGTGTCCAGTTGGAATGGGAACAGCGTATCCATTGTCGTCTCAGCTTCATGACCATGAAGCAGAAAAAATGGCGTGAAGCCTGTGATGTCTTGCCTTGCTCTATTATAAGTAAATGTCACAACTGTCAGTACTGTATCACAATCCTTCTGCTCAACATCAACAGCATATCTGCTAAAATATTGTTAAAGTGTTCTGTAAGACCATTTGTCTGAGGATGGTAGGCAGTTGTTATACTGTGCACAATGTTGCATTGTGACATTACCTCTGATACTAGTTTTGACATGAATACTTTCCTTCAATTAGGTATCATTACATGTGGTGTACCATGCTTCAAAATAATGTCTTCTACCAGGAATTTTACGATACTTGGAGCTTCTGCAGCTGGCACAAGTTTGGTGACTGCGTAGTAGGTGAGGTAGTCAGTGCATACTTTTATTCATTGGTTACTGGTTCTCGACTTCAGGGAACTACCTAAAAGGTTGATTTCAATCTGGTAATATGGAGCTACTGCAGGTGGAACTGGTACCAGATGACCTGGAGGCAATTGTGGCACATGTTTTCATCTGTGACACTCCTTATAGTGATTCACATAGTGCTTGAATGATCAGTAGAGATCTTGCCAGTAATACCCGTGTCTGATTCTGTCAAGGCTCTTCACAAATCCCAGATGACCGGATACTGGAGAATCATGGAAATACTTCAGAATAGCTGGCCGGAGACGAGCTAAAACAACCAATAGCTATTTGGGGCCCAATAGATCATAGTCGCTCTTATACAATGTCCAGTTTATAAGTTAAAACTCTTGTTTGGACAGTTCTCCTTTCTCCAAGGCCTCTATGGTTTGTAATAATGCTGGACCTTCCCTCTGTTCAGCTGTAATGTCACCGAAAGTGAAAGCTGAAATTTCATATATTTGTTTGGGTCCTGTCCAGTGTCTCTAAAGAACACCGATGGGTGTCTGATCTGCAGCTGACTAACCGCTGTTTTTGTATCCATGGGTCTTTTCATGACACTGACCTCTGGAAAGAGGTAGTGAGTATACCCTTCGTTTTCTGGTTCTTGTCCTTGTAGATGATGGATCTTATGCTACCTAATCGGAGCCATGATGATACAGATGTATTGCAGGAAACCTAGCGCCTCCACCAGAGCCTGGAGAATAGGCAATTTCAGGTGCTAAAACTACGGTCCAGATTATTTTTTTCTGAATTATTACATCATTTAAATAACAACTTCCCCCAAAATTCTTACAGAACATATATTAATTTTATGTAATTGAAGGTGAAATTTCATATAATTTCAAGGTATGGTTGTTGTTGTGATGTTCAGTTCATAGACTGGTTTGATGTAGCTCTCCACCTTACTCTATCCTGATCAAGCCTCTTCATCTCCTCATAACAATAGCCACCCACAGCCATTTGAAAATGCTTACTGTATTTGTCTCGAGGTCCCCCTCTGTGATGTTTACCTCACGCACTTACTTACAATGCTAAATTCATTATTCCTTTATGTCTAAGAATCTGTTCTTCAAATCAATCCCTTCTTTTAGTCAAGGCATCCTAAAAAATCCTTCTCCCCAGTTCTGTTCAGTACCTCCTCATTAGTTATGTGATCTGTCGAACTAGTCTTAAGCATTCGTCTGTAGCATCACATTTGAAAGGCCTCTTATCCTCTTTCTGTCTGAACTATTTATTGCCCTTGTTTCACTCCCATACAAGCAATACTCCACACAAATGCCTTCAGAAAGGACTTCCTTACACTTAAATTAATACTCCTCTTAAATGAATATTCCTCTATATTCCGATTGGAATGTCAATAATGGAGCATAGGTAACAACTCACCACAAAGAGGCTCACTGAGGTGCTGACAGGCACGGAAGCCGGCCGCGGTGGCCGAGGAGACTGAGGCGTTTCAGTCACGGTCTGCACGGCCACTGCGGTCGGGGGTTCGAATCCCCCCTCGGGCATGGATATTTGTGCCGTCCTTAGTTGTAACTAGTTCATAAGTAGTTTGTGAAAAATACAGAACCATCCGTTTAATAAGTCATGGTTGCAAAATATTAACACGAATTATATACAGAAGGATGGAAAAGCTGGTAGAAGCTGACCTTGGGGAAGATCAGTTTGGGTTCAGGAGAAATGTAGGAACACGGGAGGCAATACTCACTTTACGGCTTATCCTAGAAGATAGACTAAGAAAAGGCAAACCTACATTTCTAGCTTTTGTAGATTTGGAGAAGGCTTTTGACAATGTTGATTGGAATAAACTCTTTCAAGTTCTGAAGCAAGCAGGAGTAAAATATAGGGAGTGTAAGGTTATTTACAACTTGTACAAAAACCAGATAGCTGTTGTCAGAGTTGAAGGGCATGAAAGGGATGCAGTGGTTGGAAAGGGAGTAAGACTGGGTTGTAGTCTTTCTCCATTGTTATTCAATTTGTACATTGAGCACGCTATAAAGGAAAGCAAGGAGAAATTTGGAGAAGGAATTAAAGTTCAGGGTGAAGAATTAAAAACATTGCGTTTTGCCGACGACATAGTAATTCTGTCAGATACAGCAAAGGACCTGGAAGAGCAATTGAACGGAATGCACAGTGTGCTGAAAGGTGCATATAAGATGAACATTAACAAGAGCAAAACTAGGGTAATGGTGTGCAGTGTAAGAAAATTAGGTGATGCTGAAGGAATTAGATTAGGTAACGAAGCAATAAAGGAGGTAGATGAGTTTTGTTACTTGGGCAGTAAAATAACAAATGATGGTCACAGTACAGAGGATATAAAATGCAGAATGGCAATGGGTAGAAAAGCGTTCTTGAAAAGGAGAGATTTGTTAACATCGAATATTGATTTAGGCCTAAGGAAGTTGTTTCTGAAGGCATTTGTATGGAGTGTTGCCTTGAATGGGAGTGAGACAAGGGCAATAAATAGTTCAGACAGCAAGAGGATAAGAGGCCTTTCAAATGTGATGCTACAGACAAATGCTTAAGACTAGTTCGGCAGATCACATAACTAATAAACAGTGCAGATAGGAAGAGGATTGAGACTTTTGAAATATGGTGCTACAGACCAATGCTGAAGATTAGATGGGTGGATCGCGTAACTAATGAGGACGTACTGAACAGAATTGGGGAGAAAAGAAATTTCTGGCATACCTTGACTAAAAGAAGGGATAGATTGGTAGGACACATTCTTAGACATCAAGGAATTGTGAATTTAGCGTTCGATGGAAGTGTGTGGGGGTAAAAATCGCAGAGGAAGACCAAGAGATGGATACAGTAAGCAGATTCAGACAGATATAGGTCGCCGTTCTAATGCGGAGTTGAAGAGGCTTGCTCAGGATAGGGTATTGTGGAGAGCTGCATCAAACCAGTCTCCGGACTGAAGACCACAACAACAACAAGTAGTTTGTAAGTTTAGGGACTGATGACCCCGTAGTTAAGTCCCATAAGCTCTACAAACAAACAGGCACGGAAATAGATAAACACACACACACACACACACACACACACACACACACACACACACACACATACAACTTAAATTTTTGGCCATGGCCTTCATTAGAAAAAGAAGCACATACATTCACGCAAGCACTCGGACAACTATACACACACAACCACCATGTCTGGCCACTTCAGTGTCACAAGCATCTAGACTGAGTGAGATGGGGAGGATGCTGAGTCAAAAGGTGGATGGGAAGTTCTGCTATGCATGATGGATTGTAAAAACTCTTCAACAGCTTTATATCGTCACACGTGGTGCTCCGTGCTTCAAAATAATGTCTTCTACAAGGAATTTTGCAATCTCTGAAGCTTCTGCAGTCAGCACAGGTTTGGTGACAGCATAGCGTGTGAGGTAGTCAATGCACACTATTATCCATCGGTTACCAGTTGTTGACTTCGGGAACCTCCCTAAAAGATCAATCCCAACTCGGTGGAATGGAGCTGCTGCCAGCGGAATCGGTACGAGATGCCATGGAGGTAATTGCGGCACATGCTTCCGTCACTGGCACTCTTTACAGTGACTCACATAGAGCTTGATAGATCGGTAGAGACCTTTCAGTAATACCTGCGTCTGATTCTGTCTTGGGTCTTCACGAATCCCAGATGACCGGATATTGGAGCATCGTGGATATATTTGAGAATAGCTGGCTGGAGATGAGCTGGAATGACTAGTAGCCATTTGGGACCCAGTGGATTGTAATTGCTCTTATACAATGTTCCGTTTATAAGTTGGAACTCTCCATTGGTCGGTTTTCCTTTCTCCAAGGCCTCTATGGTTTTTAATAGTGCTGGATCTTTCCTCTGTTCAGCTGTAACGTCATCTAATTCAGTGAGGGCTGAAATTTCGTTCATGCTGTTGTGTTCCACTAATGGATTCCTCGAAAGGCAGTCGGCATCCTTGTGTTTGCGCCCGTTCTTGAATACTACTGTGACATCGTACTCTTGGAGTCTTAGTGCCCATCTTGCTAGTCGACCTGATGGATCCTTCAAGCTAGTCAGCCAACACAAAGAATGGTGGTCTGTCTCGACAGTGAATGGTTTGCCGAATAAATACGGCCGGAACTTGTTGATAGCCCAGATAACTGCGAGATATTCTTTTTCAGTTGTAGAGTAATTTATCTCGGACTTTGAGAGTACTCTTGATGCATAGGCTATCACTTTTTCAGCACCTTCCTGAACTTGTGCAAGCACTGCACCAATTCCATAAACACTGGCATCTGTGTGAAGTTTCGTTTCTGCATTCTCGTTGTACAAGGCTAGCACTGGTGTGGAAGTTAGAGCCTCCTTAAGTGCCCGGAAAGCTCTTTCTTTTGTCTCGTCCCAGTACAACTTGGCATCTCCCTGCAGAAGTTCTTGTAATGGACGTGCCTTGTTACAAAATCCTTTTATGAAACGTCGGTAGTATGAGCACAGCCCGAGAAAACTTCTCACATCACGAATGTGCTGAGGAGTTGGAAATTCTGTGACTGCCCTTACTTTATCTGGATCAGGACGAACACCATCTCCATTGACTAGGTGACCCAGGATTTTTATCTCTTTGGCGACGAAGAGGCACTTCTTTGGATTGAGGCGGAGACCTGCAGCCTGAACACACTTCAACACAGTTGACAGGCGACTCAGATGTTCTTCAAATGTTTTTGAGAAAACGACAATGTCATCTAAATAGCAGAGACACGTCGTCCACTTTAGGTGTCGAAGCAAGTTGTCCATCATGCGTTTGAATGTGGCTGGAGCATTACATAATCCAAATGGCATTATTTTAAATTCATAGAGGCTGTCAGGTGTAATAAAAGCTGTCTTCTCCCTGTCAGCTTTGTCAACCTCGATTTGCCAGTAACCTTTTTGCATGTCCATAGTTGAGAAGTATGTAGCTCCTTTCAAGCAGTCTAAGGTGTCGTCAATGCGTAGCATTGGGAAGACATCTTTCTATGTGATTCTGTTCAGCCACCGATTGTCGACACAGAATCGCCACGTGCCATCCTCCTCCTTTACAAGGACCACCGGAGACGACCAAGGACTCTCCGAAGGTTGAATAATGTCAACGTGCAACATCTTCTCCACTTCCTCCCTCATTATCCGTCTTTCAGTGACACTCTATAAGAACACTGGCTAATTGGCGGATGATCCCCGGTATTGATACGGTGCTTTATCGTGGGCCGTTTTGTCTGACTTTTTCCCTGCTGAGGTGTGAATGCACCCGAAAATTGGCATAGTATACTTAACACCTGCTGGCGTTGTTCTTTGGTCAGTCCAGGCACTATTGGCAGTTCCATGTTTGTTTCCTCCAGCGTGTTGTCTGTACTAACAGCAGGGCATGGGTCTTCATTGATGACATTGAGCTCACCGTCCGGGATTGGTTCAGCTGTCCCGATACACATTCCCTTGGGGATCAGTTGTGACTGCTCATGACAGTATGTGATCCAAATCTCTCCTTGACCACCGGTAATGCTTATGATAGCTGCTGGTATGTAAATTTCTTTTGAGAGCCTGATAAACTTTTTACTATCAACAAGCACTTCACACTTTAATCGCCCATCTGTATTTGTGACTGCAACTCTTCTCATTGTCAACAGTGGGATTGTCACATTGTCATCAGCAAATAACTTCCCAGAAAATTCTGTATTACATGCATCCGTCGGAACAGCTTATTCAATTTGCAGCTCAGATCCTCCACAGTCAATGATAGCTTGGGATGCCTGAAGGAAGTCCCATCCGATGATGACATTGTGACTACATTCTGTTAACACGACAAATTCAAACGGCTGGGTCATGTTGTTGATGGTTATTCTTGCGACACAAATTCCTGCTGGCTGGGCGTATTTTCCATTTGTGACCTTCAGCACAGTTGCCCCAGTATCACAGAACTTTGTCTGCTTTAGTGTGCGCCAGTAATTATCCGACAATACAGAGAAAGACGCTCCTGAGTCAACAAGTGCCCGGGCAGGTTGGCTGTCGATGAGATTTCCCGACATCTTAGCGACTGTCATCCATGGAGGATTTTCATCTGCGGCGGCCTCACCTCCGTAGATGGTCGCCTCGCTTAGTTTTCCTGGGTGCGGCGGCTAGGGGAGCGGCTGGTAATTTGGTACGGCGACGGTGAATGGCTGTGGCGCGTCGGGGAGCGACCTCGTCTAGGGTACGGCGATGGGCTTCTTCCCATACATGGACTGAACTCATCAGTAGGTGATTGCCTGAGATAGAACTGCTCTGATGGCCGACGTCTTGTGGCAAAATAATCGTCGAAAACTCGCCTTCTTTCTCTGCAGTAGTGTATGTGTCCGGGCGCCCACAGTGGAAACAAAGTGGTGTGTTGTCTTCTGTTCTCCCAGACGTCTGTTCTTCTCCGGGGCGTCATAGTTACTGGGGGAGTTGTTCATGGTCACGTCAGCCGGTTCATGGGCTGCCGTTTGGCGGCTGCAGCGTAAGTACTAGCAGGGCGACGCCATTCTTCACGTCGGGTGCGATTGATGGGGCAGACAGGAGCTAATGTCTGAAATACCTCTTCCTCAGCGACGTCGGCTCCCACGTGACTTACAGGGCTTACAACCATGGCCATAATGTGATGCTCGGTTGGTCGAACAGTCCCAGTTGACATAAATTATTGTAATTCTTCTCTTTCAATTTGTCGTATGAGAGAAGCAAAGTCATGCTGGTCTTCCACAACGGCCATAGGGACTACATACTTCTTGTGTCCAACCCTCCTTTGTTACATCCCTTCAATACACTGGCACCACTTAATGCACTCTTCTGTCGTAGCAACGTCTTTTATCAAAAGAGCTTGGTACATATTTCCTGCAATACCCTTCATCAGGTGTGTGATTTTGTCCGCTTCAGTCATGTTCGGATTGATTATGTTACACAGGGCCAAAACATTCTGTATGTATGATTGTGTCAGCTCACCATGTCGTTGGGCCCGGTTCTTCAGTTGTTCTTCCGCCGAATGGATTTGTCGCTGGCGGTCTCCAAAAATGTTCTTAAGTTCCGTCTGGAACGTTTCCCAGTCATTCAGCTTGTCTTCGTTGTTCTCAAACCATTGCTGGGCTCTTCCATCCAGGTAGAAATAAACTTTGGCCAAACACATTGTATGATCCCATCTGTTATACTTGGCGACTCAGTCGAACCCTTTTAGCCATTTGTTGGGGTCCTGTCCAGCGTCTCCAGAGAACACAGGCGGGTGTCTGATGTGCAGCTGGCTTACTGCTGGTTTCGTTTTAAAATGTTTTACTATATTTAAAGTAATTACAGTTTATTCTACCGATACTCAGCTTTTCAACATTTCGTTGTATGGGGGTTCTGCTCGCTGCAACATTATTCTCCTGGGGTGTTGAGGTAGAAATAAATACTCGTAGGTACAATTTTTCTCTTCTTTAATTTGAATCAAACTTCTCCACCACCAAAACATTACAACTTCATAACAAAGCATCAGAACTTTGCTTACAGAACTTCCATTATAAAACAACAGACTGACATAGCTTCCAGTGCACTTGACAAATGACTGAAACTCGAACTCTCCCACGCAAGGCGGTGAGGCAAATTTATAACATCGACAATAGTGATGTCACATTATGCATTGTTCTTAACAATTGAATATACTAATTTACAATTAACAAACACAACAGTAAAGCATTTCATGTATACAAAAATAATCACAATATAAAATGAAAACTAGGCATACAATAATTTTAGATGGCTCATCTTTTTAAGACGAAATCGTGGTATAATTTGTTTCACAACAAAGAATAATGATAAATGTCAATTAATTTGTTAATGAGTACATCATACATGTTCCTAACATATATTGAACTATCAAATCTCATGGCCATTCACAAAATATACTCAAATTCTCACGTCAGTCAATATATACTAAGAACTCAATATTGATAATTAAGATAATATTCGAAATGAGACAATTAGCTGGTCAACACAACTTGTTTATGAGCCTAACATATATACAATGCTATTTATTTTCATTTCTTTATGTTTTACAAAAGTTTTTACCCTTCGTCTGTCTATTTATTGAAATAACATACAATGACAAAAGTATTGTTTATAGAACTGTCTGGAAACGTCTTATAGAAATCTCTTAATTAATGAAATCTATCACTTGTTTTAATCACAATATCACCAAGACACTGTCCTACACTGATTCCTAGGCTGGCTATTTCGTTTTTAACTTCACACACAACATATATCACTATTGAACAACACGAGTCTGGGTCCGACACAGACGGTATTGTACGGTAACATTGAGATGAGAGGGCCAGCAGTCTCGTCATAATACCCCCCATCAGCTCAACGATGTAAGAGTGAAGCACCTACTTTGGATGGCTTGGACCCAGTGGCTGGCTTGGCTGCATCAGTACCTCACATAGTCCTGTCTGGGTTTGGCACAGCACAGTCCACACACGCAGCATCACCAGATCCTGAAAGTTCCAAGTGCAGTAAGTAGGTGACAAGGGTATGGCCTCCCAAGAGCAGAGGGCAGAATCGGGAACAGCTGACACTCAAGAATCTGCCACAATGAACTTGTCTGTCCTTTTTAGGCATCAAAACAAAATACACAAGAAACTTATGACAAAAAAATCCACATAACTATATTGTAAAATTTACTGTTCTCTTACTTTCTGAACTCACCTTTCTTTTTTTTTAAATTAAACTTTGTATCTTACAAAATTATTAGACACTAACATTAATTAATTGATTCTATCATGACTTCTATGAATATCTCAAATACTTTAACTCTTTAATACTCAGGCAACAATTTGAATTCAGATTTTAATTGTGGCATAAATTAATACATTGGAAAATCTAACTGAACAAACTATATTGAAATCAATATTCTTACTAACATAAAAAATTACATACACACATTTCATGCCTTAACACTAAAGAATAAAGATAGAATGATAGATATGAGATAATTTTAACAGGTTACAGAATAAGTAGGAGATGTGGCACCAGAAACCGAAATCAGAAATATGCTACCACATAGCTAGAAACCCAGTGCTTGCCAACACACTTAGCACACACAGAATGTGTACTTTCCTGAGGTTACAAACGTTAATATCCAACATATTGAAAATACAAGTTCCAAGATATTTCATCAAAGAATACATATGTACAAAACTCATAGCTGCAATAAATATTACAAAAATAGCACCTGTACAAAGTCTTATTATTACCTACTATAGTTTGTATGGCTTGAGTTCTGTTATCTACAAATTCACCCCCCACTGGCAAACAAGAGAGTGCATCAGCAAAAAGATTGTCCTTGCCCTTAATGTATTTCACAGCAATTTTACATTTTTCTAGCTTAAGAGACATCCCTCCTCCTCTTAATCTTCTGCACACTTCTTCCAGTAGGATTCTATGTTTTTCCCAGGTTTGACCAGTGACAAGGATATCATCCACATACACAGTTAACTTTTCAACAAGATCTTTGCCTAATACCAAATCCAAAGCTCTGATAAATTCAGCTACAGAAACATTTAATCCGAATGGGACCACGCAGTACTGATAGCTTCTTCCGTTATACAAGAAAGCAGTGTACTTCCTTGAGTCTCTGTCAAGTGGCACCTGATGAAAACCAGAAGTCAAGTCCAGGCTAGTCATATATTTCATATTTTCAAATTTATACAATAGTTTGTCGATGCTCTCTGGATGGTCAGTTTCCCTTTCTAAAAACTTGTTCAAATGTCTGGAGTCAAGTACAATTCTCACATCTCCATTCTTCTTGGATATCATGATGATCGAGTTGTTGTATTCACTAGTACTCCTCTCAATTATGTTCCAGTTTTACATCTTTTCAAGTTCTTTCTCTACAGCTTTCCTTTTTGCAATGGGGACACTGTATGGTTTGATGTAAAATGGTTCACGTGGTTTGACCCGCAAGGTACACTGGTAGTTTTTCACTTTCCCCGGCCTGTCATCGAACACATCATGATAGTTCCACAAGACTCTTCTCAGCTCTTCTTTTTGTTCTTTGTCTAATTCGTTGGCTTCCTGCACCTTGGTATTTATGAGTTCATGATAATTTATATCCTCCATGGCTTCTTCAGGCTCTTCATGCATGTCTTCTACATCTCTGTTATGATCTAATAAATCTAATTCTACACTCTGCTTACTCAGGCTATTCCCATTTTTCAATACCATAGCAGTACAATGTAAAACACCAGTCTTCGGGTCCACAAACATAACTTTTCTGCCTCCCCAGTCAAATACAGCATTCACTTTCATGATCCAGTCATTTCCTAGCAAGATATCCTCAGACAGATTAGGTATTACTAGACATCCTTGACATAGATTGATATCATTCACACTGAAGTTCAACAAGGCTTGCCAGTTAACTATCTTGCTGTGTCTGCCAGTAGCACCCTTGATCGTGATTATAACTACAGGCATCTCTATGTACTCCGGTACATGTTTCATACAATCTCTAAATTGTTCAGAAATTCCACTGATTGGACTACCTGTATCAACTAACACTTCCTTGCCTTTTCCATTAATAAACACGGTAATATATGGGCATCCAGTGATGACATATTGTATATCTTTCTCTTCTTCATGAGTAATATCTTCAATAATATCTTAATGTTTCATAGTACAGGAATCGTCATTAGCTTGTACATGATTTAGGGACACATTACTTTCAACAGGTTGATGAACCATACATCCATTAGCAACACAATTATCATTGGTAACACACTGCTTTAACCTAGGCACATTATCTTCTAGTTCATGATATTTACACAGTAACTTATCTAGAACATAGGCTTTCTCTTCCTTATCAATGTAGCTCTGTATGACACAATGCAAGATTTCTTTCCCTACCTCTTCTTGTTTGTTTCTGCCTTGACAACCTTCAGTACTGCTCAATTTTACTGGTACGACTTGATTCTCACAAGACTTGACATCATCTACAACACACTCTGTCTCACACTGGCCATCTGACACGATGCAACCTTCCTTGACTTCAACATAAATCATACCATCAAGTTCCTTCTCCAAAACTTCAAACTCCATGACCTCCACATCTTCTTCACTATCTTCAACACTGTCATCCTCTGACTTCTCTGAACTCACACTAGACAAAACATCAAAAATTTCATGATTCTCAGTCTTCACAGTTTCATGAGCAGTAACATTCAGTCTGTCTTCAGCACCTTCAACCTTATCATTTAGCAAATTACACAGTCCAAACACATCTTGTTCTTCACTTATTTTGGGTTCTTCTATGGAAATATCTTCACTTGCATTATACATATTGGCTACAGTATCATCATCTAGTACAACCTCGTCTGGTCCTATACATTTGTCCTCTTCTTTCCAAGCCTGGTTCTTAATGACTTCCCATAGTTCTTTGTCAAACTTGAGCTGCTTTACCTTGTGTGTTACCTTATGTCCCTGTCTATATTGCTCATTTTCCCATTTGTGTACAAATCTGATCCTATTTGTGGTAGCCTGATTTCTTGTCCTATTTCTCACCCCAACCTGACAGACTTCCATAGGGGCGACATTAAGTTTTCCTGCATGTTTCCATTAGACTTGTAGTAACCTTGGTTCCTATCGTTTCTTCCTTGTCTGTTCCTATAATCCATACTCCCACCTTACTGTCTACTTCGGTTCTCATGACTATCCTCTTGGTGATCATCTCTTCTGTCTCTTCCATGATGGTCTTCTTGGTACCGGTTTCTATCCCTTTCTCTCTCATAACTTCTGTCTAATCTTTCTAAAAATCTTAAGAAGTCCTCAACTGAATCGTCAGGTCTACAATCTAACGCTTGCTGTATTCTTCCTGTAATCTTCAACGTAGGGTGTCCACCAATGTTATTTCATCTAAAGGTGAGTCAAGACGCACTAATTTTCTGATTTCAGCCTCACGAAAGTCCCTCATACTGCCATAACCTTCCCTGTACTTTCCCCCATGCAAGAAATCACGCCTTACTCTAGCCTGCTTGCTTTTGGACCAGAATTTATTCAAAAAGCATCTCTCCAACTCACTATATGACATGTCCTCTGTATCTAACTGATTGATCCAAGTATAAGCCTCATTGTCCAAAAATCTCTTTACAAATTTAATTTTCATTGCATCGGTCATTTTTACGGTGAAATTGTCAGAGCAATGATGTAAAAAGTCTTTAGGATGGATTTTCCCTTCCCCAGGGTATGTCTTAATTACTGCATTTGCCCAATTAAAGCCACCATAGATCGACATTTTGCTATTTATTACTCTTTCTTGCGATACACTGGCCCTTTGACTGAGGTTATACACATCTTTCTTAATAACACTTTCAGAAGTTGACACACTTTCACTAATTTTATTTTCTAATGACACTTTAACTTCCTGAATTTCAGTATTTCTAATTTTATTTTCCTACTCAAAGTACTTTTCTACAGTACTAATTTTGTTTTCCAGGTCAGACTCAACAATGCTGATTTTACTCTCTACTACAGTCACACGAGTGTCCAGCTGTTCATGTCCTAACTTCATTGCCCTTTCAAGATAACATGTTTGTTTCCTGACTTTATCAACTGCCCTGTTTGTTTTGCTCAACTGAGACTTTAAATCTGCTAAACCGTCATCTATCTTTTTGCTCAGATCATCCTTAACTGCCGTCACTTCTTTTTTAAGTTCATGATTTCCCTTGTCAATATGTTCAGTTAATTGTTCTGTTAATCGATTTAACAACTCGATAAGACCTGGTGATGCAATAATTATTTCTTCACTATCTGACACATTGCTACGACGTGTACTGGCTGTCATATTCTGTTCTGACATGTCTACGCTAGATTTCCTATTCTCTGTTGACATCGTCTTTTACAGTGCCAAACAACCCAGACTACAAATACAACTGAATAAGCGCTGCTGTACTTATCTTGTTATTTAGTGTCCAGCGATGCGACGATCTGGGCCCAAGCATCCAATTTCCAGGTTAAGTGCTCCGTTTTTCTTTGCCATATAGTTCCAGATTCACGTCGTCCTCGGTTTTTCAAACATTGATTATATGCATCCAAACATATTTCTCCTGCAACACAAACACTCTGTAGAAACTGCATATGACGCAATCCCAGATATGCTACACCACTTAAAATGTTTTACTATATTTAAAGTAATTACAGTTTATTCTACCGATACTCAGCTTTTCAACATTTCGTTGTATGGGGGTTCTGCTCGCTGCAACTTATTCTACTGGGGCTTGAGGTAGAAATAAATTCTCGTAGGCACAATTTTTCACTTCTTTAATTTGAATCAAACTTCTCCACCACCAAAACATTACAACTTCATAACAAAGCATCAGAACTTCGCTGACAGAACTTCCATTATAAAACAACAGACTGACATAGCTTCCAGTGCACTTGACAAATGACTGAAACTCGAAATCTCCCACGCAAGGCGGTGAGGCAAATATATAACATCGACAATAGTGACGTCACATTATGCATTGTTCTTAACAATTGAATATACTAATTTACAATTAACAAACACAACAGTAAAGCATTTCATGTATACAAAAATAATCACAATATAAAATGAAAACTAGGCATACAATAATTTTAGATGGCACTTCTTTTTAAGACGAAATCACGGTACTATTATTGTTTCACAACAAAGAATAATGATAAATGTCAATTAATTTGTTAATGAGTACATCATACATGTTCCTAACATATATTGAACTATCAAATTTCATGGCCATTCACAAAATATACTCAAATTCTCACGTCAGTCAATATATACAAAGAATTCATTGTTGATAATTAAGATAATAGTCAAAATGACACAATTAGCTGGTCAACACAACTTGTTTATGAGTCTAACATATATACAATGCTATTTATTTTCATTTCTTTATGTTTTACAAAAGTTTTTACCCTTCGTCTGTCTATTTATTGAAATAACATACAATGACAAAAGTATTGTTTATGTCTGGAAATGTCTTATACAAATCTCTTAATTAATGAAATCTATCACTTGTTTTAATCACAATATCACCGAGACACTGTCCTACACTGATTCCTAGGCTTAACTTCACACACAACATATATCACTATTGAACCACACGATTCTTGGTCCGACGCAGACAGTATCGTACGTTAACATTGAGATGAGAGGGCCAGAAGTCTCGTCACAGTTTCCATGGTTCTTCTGATGATACGGACTTTTGGAAGGATGTACTTGGTAAATCCCTTGTATTCTGGTTCCAGTCCGTGTAAGCGACGGCTCTTATGTTGCCTAATTGGAGCCATGGTGATGCAGCTGTTACACAAACAATGTCGCGTTGAAATGGGAGCAGGCTTGACTTTGAAGGCAACTGAACACAGAACTTATACTGAAAGCACATTTATTACGAACTTAACATACACGCAGCACTGACTGCCTCTCGGGCAGAGTGCTCTGCTGTTTATACACAGACAGATCAACAGTTAACATAAGAAACATGTAGAATTTACAAGTGAACATAAGAAAGATGTTGAACATTCTTGAATTGTTAAGTACAAAGAAATAAATTTTTGCCGGGGGGCGGGATTGAACCGGCGACCTTCAGCACCGCAGTCCATGATGCTGTCCCCTGCGCCAGGCCGGCAGTCGGTGTACGTGGTCTTTCGCGGCTATATTCATTTATTGTTGCTTCGTTAATAATAATAATAGTTTTTGCATGACCAAACGTACATTCAGTACAAGATCAAGTGACATAATTTCTTTATAATTGTAATCAACAACAAGAGAAAACATAAATTTTCTGACAAAGAGTCTTAAGCTCAACAGTTCACTGCAGATTGTTGTTGTTGTTGTTGTTGTGGTCTTCAGACTGGTTTGATGCAGCTCTCCACAATACCCTATCCTGAGCAAGCCTCTTCAACTCCATATAAGAATGGCAACCTTCATCTGTCTGAATCTGCTTACTGTAACCATTTCTTCGTCTTCCTCTGAGGTTTTTACCCCCACACACTTCCCTCCAACACTAAATTCACAATTCCTTGATGTCTAAGAATGTGTCCTACCAATCGACTCCTTCTTTTAGTCAAGGTATGCCAGAAATTTCTTTTCTCCCCAATTCTGTTCAGTACCTCCTCATTAGCTATGCGATCCACCCACCTAATCTTCAGCATTCTTCTGTAGCACCACATTTCAAAAGCCTCTGTCCTCTTCCTGTCTGCACTGTTTATCGTCCATGTTTCACTCCCATACAAGGCAACACAATACACAAATGCCTTCAGAAAGGACACTTAAATCAATATTCGATGTTAACAAATTTCTCTTTTTCAAGAATGCTTTTTTACCCGATGCCATTTTGCATTTTATGTCCTCTGTACTGCAACCATCAGGTGTTATGTTACTGCCAAAATAACAAAACACATTTACCACCTTTTTTGTTTAGACTGCACTCCATTACCCTAGTTTTGCTCTGGTTAATGTCCATCTTATATGCACCTTTCAGCACACTATCCATTCTGTTCAACTGCTCTTCCAGGTCCTTTGCTGTCTCTGACAGAGTTACTATGTCATCGGCAAAATGCCATGTTTTTAATTCTTCACCCTGAACTTTAATTCCTTCTCCAAATTTCTCCTTGCTTTGCTTTATAGCTTGCTCATTGTAAAAAAATCGAATAACATTGGAGAAAGGCTACAACCCTGTCTTACTCCCTTCCCAACCATAGAATCCCCGTCATGTTTTGAACTCTGATAACCGTTGTCTGGTTTTTGTACAAGTTGTAAATAACCTTATGCTCTCTATATTTTACTCCTGCTTGCTTCAGAACTTGAAAGAGTTTATTCCAATCAACATTGTCAAAAGCCTTCTCCAAATCTACAAAAGCTAGATAAGTAGGTTTGCTTTTTCTTAATCTATATTCTAGGATAAGATGTAAAGTGTATATTGCTTCCCGTGTTCCTACATTTCTCCTGAACCCAAACTGATCTTCCCCGAGGTTGGCTTATACCAGCTTTTCCATCTTTCTGTAAATAATTTGTGTTAAAATTTTGCAACGATGACTTATTAAACAGATGGTTCTCTTAATTTTCACACCTGTCTGCACCTGCTCTCTTTGGAATGGAGATTATAACATTTTTTTTTTTTTTTAAAGTCTGAGGGTACTTCGCCTGTCTTAAACATCTTACACACCAGGTGAAACAGTTTTGTCATGGGTGGTTCTCCCAGAGACTTCAGTAGCCCTGAGGGAATGTCATCTACTCCAAGGCCCTTGTTTCGACTTAGGTCTTTCAGTGCTCTGTCAAATTCATCTCTCAGTATAGTATCTCCTATTTCATCCTCATCTACTTCTTCTCACCTTTCTACAATATTGCCTCT
This sequence comes from Locusta migratoria, assembly GCA_026315105.1. Taxonomy (NCBI): domain Eukaryota; kingdom Metazoa; phylum Arthropoda; class Insecta; order Orthoptera; family Acrididae; genus Locusta; species Locusta migratoria. The sequence continues at coordinate 728,574,036 of CM048744.1, read as the reverse complement.
ATTTTCATTTCCTTCGTAGAGCCCCTCTATATACTCTTTCCACCATTCACTGCACAGCATGAAATATATTAATGAATATATCTGCCACTGCATGTTCAAATTGTTACCGTACCGTCACTTGAATTACTAAATGTTCCACTACACTGGCCTCCCCAGGAGTACCACTGAATGATTGGGTTTTAATAAAGCTGATCTCCTGCCCTCTAAGTTTGTTTATTTATTTTTATTGTTTAAGAACACTGAAAGTTATTGTCTCTACAGAGTATATGTTTGCTGCAAAGATAGAAGAAAAAAAAAAAAAAAAAAGAAACACCATCTGTTAATGTGCTGTATTAGTGTTTTTTGCTGATAATCATTTTAGCTGAGTATGTAAATTACAGTTCTCAAAGCTAGGTTATTGATTAAACTAGATTATTACTTTGCCTGCCCATTTGGGCTAGGGTGAATGGGAAAAGACAGTAAAAAACTGCACCAAAGCATTCAGCATTGAGAACTGTAATGTCATATGTTGTACTGTTATTAAATATTAAGGAAGCTTTTCACAGTCCTTTCTTTACAATATGTTGGATGCTGAATCTTGGTTTGTCGCACCACCTTTGCCACGGACAGGACCTACTTGCCACCCTCACCCAAGATGTCATGGGAAGGAACAGCATTTCACGCCAAGGCAGCTTGAGCACACGACATGAAACAGTCATAAAGCTGAAATAGAATACCATCATGGCATATCGAGACGACTGTCGTCAAGATTGGTATTAGTTGTTAGTTACGATGATTCTGCATTAGAGCAAAAATTCGGATCAAGTCTTCTTTTTTCATACTGGTTAAAAATTTGAGTTCAAAAATGTATTTTCACAATATGTTGTCTCAGGTCTACATACTTCAGTACATTCTTCAGAAAAAAAAAAAAAAAACCCAATAAGTGTCATTGACTGAAGTTATGAAAGTTCAGATATGGAAATCCAGTTCAAACATGCAAGTGTAATAGTAATAATTGATCATTTCACATGACACTTTTGTTTTTAGTGTTCATGGATGATTACATTATACAATGATTGTTTCGTTTATATTCACAAGTCTATTTGCCCTTGGAGTACGATTTTTTTTTCAAACAAAACATCTATAACTCCCCTTTTTTTTTTAATATGCATTTGTATTTCTATCATAGCCAACTCTCTCTATAGGATATTAACTCGAGAATGAACAGAACTAAAAAAAAAGAAAAAAAAAAAAAAACATATTCCATTCTAGTATCCCATAGGAATTACTACATAACAATCATCTGAAAGAGAAATATATAAGAAGTTTACTTACCAGGCGAAGGAGCACAGGTAGTGATAGTAACAAATAAAACACACACACACACACACACACACACACACACACATGAACGCAAGCTTTCACAACCCAGTTGCTTCTTCAGGCAGAAGGGAAGGTAACTCAGAAGGTGTACAAAGGCAGAGCCACTTGCGATAGTACCCACATGATGTACCAACTGACATGCCTGCACTGTGAAGCGTTCTATGTGGGAATGACCAGCAACAAACTGTCCATTCACATGAATGGACACAGGCAGACAGTGTTTGTTGGTAACGAGGATCACCCTGTGGCTAAACACGCATTGGTGCACGGCCAGCACATCTTGGCACAGTGCTACACCGTCCGGGTTATCTGGATACTTCCCACTGACACCAATCCTTCAGAACTCCGGAGATGGGAACTAGCCCTTCAGCATATTCTCTCTTCCCGTTGCCCACCTGGTCTCAATCTCCGCTAAATTTGAATTCCCACCCACCTTCTTAACATCTTTGCATCGGTTCTCTGGACAGAGCCTCTGCCTCAAGTGGTATCTCTGTCTAACTTCTTAACTTCAATAACTTAACTTCTTTGCTTTCTACAGTATGTCTGCCTAGGTGTACTTGTGTCTGTGTGAATGTGTGGGCATGTGTGCATTTGTTTACCCTCCATTTTTTTCCCCAAGGTAAGTCTTTCCTCTCCCGGGATTGGAATGGCTCCTTACCCCCTTCCTTAAAACCCTCATCATTTCCTTTTCCCTCTCCTTCCCTACTGCCTGAAGACGCAACTGGGTTGCGAAAGCTTGCGATTTTGTGTGTGTGTGTGTGTGTGTGTGTGTGTGTGTGTGTGTGTGTGTGTGTGTATGTATTCATTTATTTATTTGTGATGCTGTCACACCTGTGCTCCTTCGCCTGGTGAGTAATCTTCGTCTATTTTTTATATTTTATTTTTCCTGCTAGGAATTTTTAGTCTTAATATTCGTATTATATATATATATATATATATATATATATATATATATATATATAGAAAACAGATGACTTACCAAAAGGACCTGCTCGTCGAGAGAAACAAATAAAATCACACACATACAAGCTTTCGCCACCACTGGCAGCTTCTTCAGGAAAAAGAGAAAAAAAGGGGAGGAAAAAGGGAAGGATATGGGTTTTAAGGAAGTGGAAAAGGAGTCATTCCAATCCCCGGAGTGGAAGGACTTACCCTAGGGGAAAAAAAGGGAGGTAAACAAATACACACACACTCAGACATATCGAAACGCAAACACAGCTAGACAGACATTTGTAAAAAGCAAAGAAGTTATATATATATATAGGTATAAAATAAAGATTTTTGACTTACCTAAAGTACAGACTCGTCGACAGAAACACCAAACACACACAAAAACACAAACATTCGAGCTTTTGCCACCAGTGGTGGCTTCTTCGGGAAAAAAAGGAAGGAAGGAGAGGAGAAAGAGAAGGATACGGGTTTTAAGGAAGTGGAAAAGGAGTCATTCCAATCCCAGGAGTGGAAGGACTTACCTTAGGGGACAAAAAGGGAGGTAAACAAATACACACACACTCACACATATCCACATCCAAACACACCTAGGCAAATACACATATATTTGCCACATGTCTGCCTAGGTGTGTTTGGATGTGGATATGTGTGAGTGTGTGTGTATTTGTTTACCTCCCTTTTTGTCCCCTAAGGTAAGTCCTTCCACTCCTGGGATTGGAATGGCTCCTTTTCCACTTCCTTAAAACCCGTGTCCTTCCCCTTCTCCTCTCCTTCCTTCCTCTTTATATATATATATATATATATATATATATATATATATATATATATATATATATAAAATCCTGCCCTGAAATGAGATCCATCCTTAATGACATCCTCCCCACTCCTCCGAGAGTGTCTTTCCGCCGCCCACCTAACCTTCGTAACCTCCTAGTCCATCCCTATGAAACCCCCAAACCACCTTCCCTACCCTCTGGCTCCTACCCATGCAACCGCTCCCGTTGTAAAACCTGCCCTATGCACCCTTCCACCACCACTTACTCCAGTCCAGTAACCCGGAAGGTGTACACGATCAAGGGCAGAGCCACTTGCGATAGCACCCACGTGATTTACCAACTAACATGCCTGCACTGTGAAGCGTTCTATGTGGGAATGACCAGCAACAAACTGTCCATTCGCATGAACGGTCACAGGCAGACAGTGTTTGTTGGTAATGAGGATCACCCTGTGGCTAAACATGCCTTGGTGCACGGCCAGCACATCTTGGCGCAGTGTTACACCGTCCGGGTTATCTGGATACTTCCCACCGACACCAACCTTTCAGAACTCCGGAGATGGGAACTTGCCCTTCAGCTTATTCTTTCCTCCCGTTGCCCACCTGGTCTCAATCTCCGCTAACTCAAATTCCCGCCCACTATCTTTAGCATCTTTGCCTGGGGTCTGTGGACAGAGCCTCTGCCTCAATTGGTATCTCTGTCCAACTTCTTTGCTTTTCACAAATGTCTGTCTAGGTGTGCTTGCGTTTCGATATGTCTGAGAAGTGCCCCTTTTGTCACCGGATACTTTCCGGGACTGGAGCGGACTCTGAATGTGGCTCTCCAGCAGGGATACGACTTCCTTAAATCCTGCCCCGAAATGAGATCCATCCTTAATGACATCCTCCCCACTCCTCCGAGAGTGTCTTTCCGCCGCCCACCTAACCTTCGTAACCTCCTAGTCCATCCCTATGAAACCCCCAAACCACCTTCCCTACCCTCTGGCTCCTACCCATGCAACCGCCCCCGTTGTAAAACCTGCCCTATGCACCCTTCCACCACCACTTACTCCAGTCCAGCAACCCGGAAGGTGTACATGATCAAGGGCAGAGCCACTTGCGATAGCACCCACGTGATTTACCAACTAACATGCCTGCACTGTGAAGCGTTCTATGTGGGAATGACCAGCAACAAACTGTCCATTCGCATGAACGGTCACAGGCAGACAGTGTTTGTTGGTAATGAGGATCACCCTGTGGCTAAACATGCCTTGGTGCACGGCCAGCACATCTTGGCGCAGTGTTACACCGTCCGGGTTATCTGGATACTTCCCACCGACACCAACCTTTCAGAACTCCGGAGATGGGAACTTGCCCTTCAGCTTATTCTCTCCTCCCGTTGCCCACCTGGTCTCAATCTCCGCTAACTCAAATCCCCGCCCACTATCTTTAGCATCTTTGCCTTGGTTCTGTGGACAGAGCCTCTGCCTCAATTGGTATCTCTGTCCAACTTCTTTGCTTTTCACAAATGTCTGTCTAGGTGTGCTTGCGTTTCGATATGTCTGAGTGTGTGTGTATTTGATTACCTTCCTTTTTTCCCCCTAAGGTAAGTCCTTCCACTCCTGGGATTGGAATGACTCCTTTTCCACTTCCTTAAAACCCATATCCTTCCCTTTTCCTCCCCTTTTTCCCTCTTTTTCCTGAAGAAGCTGCCAGTGGTGGCGAAAGCTTGTATGTGTGTTTGTGTGTTATTTTATTTGTTTCTCTCGACGAGCCGGTCCTTTTGGTAAGTCATCTCTTTTCTATTTTTATATATATAAAGATTTTTTGACTTACCTAAAGTACAGGCTTGTCGATAGAAATCCTACGTAAAAAATAGATAAAGTCCACTTATCAGGCGAAGGAGCACAGGCAGTAATAGCAACAAATAAACACACAGACACACACATACACATACACACACACACACACACACACACACACACACACACACACACACACACCCAGGCAGACACACTACAGAAACCAAAGAAGTCAACATATATTTGACTTCCTTGGCTTCCACAGCATATCCGCGAAGGAGCGCCCGCGTCCGTGCAAATGCACGGGTGCGCGAGCACCTGTCCACCCCCCCTCTCCCCCTTTTCCTCCCCCCTTCCCCCTTCTTTTCCACCTTCTCCCCCCCCCCCCCCCCAAGGCAAGTCACCCCTCTCCCGGGCCTGGAATGGCTCCCCATCCCCCTCCTCAAAACCCTCATAATTTCTCCCCCCCCCCCCCCCCCCCCGCCCGAGGCAGCTAGGACGCGAAACCCAGTGCCTCTGTGTATGTGAGTGTGTTCCGTCTATTTGTGCTGCCGTCACACCTGCGCTCCCTCGCCCGGTGATCACATGTGCTCCTTCACCTGGTGAGTGATCTTCCTCTATATATATATATATATATATATATATATATATATATATATATACACAGATGACTTACCAAAAGGACCGGCTCGTCGATAGAAACAAATAAAATAAATAAAATCACACACAAACACACATACAAGCTTTCGCAGCCTAGCTGCTTCGTCAGGCAGAAGGGAAGGAGAGGGAAAAGGAAATGATGAGGGTTTCAAGGGAGTGGATAAGGAGTCATTCCAATCCCGGTACAGGAAAGACTTACCTTGGGGGGAAAAAAAGAGGGTAAACAAAAACACACACACCCACACATTTACACAGACGCAAGTACACTTAGGCAGACACACTGTAGAGCCGGAGTTCTCCGGAGATGGGAAATAGCCCTTCAGCATATTCTCTCTTCCCGTTGCCCACCTGGTCTCAACCTCCGCTAAATTCGAATTCCCACCCACCATCTTAACATCTTTGCCTTGGTTCTCTAGACAGAGCCTCTGCCTCAAGTGGCGTCTCTGTCTAACTTCTAACTTCTTTGCTTTCTACAGTTCTACAGTATGTCTGCCTAAGTGTACTTGTGTCTGTGTAAATGTGTGGGTGTATGTGCATTTATTTACCCTCCATTTTTCCCCCCAAGGTAAGTCTTTCCTGTCCCGGGATTGGAATGGCTCCTTACCCCCTTCCTTAAAACCCTCATCATTTCCTTTTCCCTCTCCTTCCCTTCTGCCTGATGAAGCAGCTAGGCTGCGAAAGCTAGCATTTTGTGTGTGTGTGTGTGTGTGTGTGTGTGTGTGTGTGTGTGTGTGTGTGTCTGTGTGTTTATTTGTTGCTATTACTGCCTGTGCCCCTTCGCCTGGTAAGTGTACTTCATTTATTTTTTTCGTATATTTTTCCTGTTAGGAATTTTTCCTCTATAATATTCGTATTAGAGAGAGAGAGAGAGAGAGAGAGAGAGAGAGAGAGAGAGAGAGAGAGAGACAAAAATTTCTAGCAGGAAGAAAAAAATATATATATATAAGGTGGACGGGGATTGCTCACCAGGCGAGGGAGCGTGGGTGTGACGGCAGCACAAATAGGCGGAACACACTCACATACACAGGCGCTGGCTTTCGTGGCCTGGCTGCTTCGTCGGGTGGGGGGGGAGGGGGGGAAATGATGAGGGTTTTGAAGAGGGGGATGGGGAGCCATTCCAGTCCCGGAAGAGCGGGGACTTGCCTTGGGTGGGGAGGAAGAAGAAAGGGGGTGGGGGGTGGACAGGAGCACGCGCATCCGTGCATTTACACGGACGCGGGCGCACCTGGGCGGATATGCTGTGGAAGCCAAGGAAATCAAATATATGTTGACTTCTTTGGTTTCTGTAGTGTGTCTGCCTGGGTGTGTTTGCGTCTGTGTGGGTGTGTGTGTGTATTTGTTTGCCTTCCTTTTCTTCCCCTAAGGTAAGTCTTTCCTCTCCTGGGATTGGAATGGCTCCTCATCCCCTTCCTTAAAACCCTCATCATTTCCTTTTCCCTCTCCTTCCCTTCTGCCTGATGAAGCAGCTAGGCTGCGAAAGCTAGCGTCTGTGTGTATCTGAGTGTGTTCTGTTTATTTGTGCTGCTGTCACACCTGTGCTCTTTCGCCTGGTGAGTAATCTTTGTCTATTCAGTGATTGCTGTAATGTTCTGCATAAAGAATATAACAATCTAAAGCTATTTTTCTAAAATCATTGCATTTGTCTTTTTTTCTGTGTAACATAAATCTGCAAAACTACTGGATGCATTTTCTTTCATGTGGTTTCCTTAGGTAACTTTAAGTAAATTTTGATGAATCATGCTAGTTTTGTTTCATCCAATTTGGATAAGAAAAAAACTATATTGTATTTCATAATGTTAGGCATCTGCTCGTCTTAATAGAATGACACTGTATATCAAAGAACCGATGCTGTTAATTTCAGCTTACAACCAGTGATAACAGTATTTTATGAAGTTTGTCAGTGACAGAATTAAGTAGCAGTATCTTATCTCTACAAATACAAACTAATGTGGAATTTGCTTATCGAGATATACAGATTTTTTGACTTCTCTTTGTGTATTAAAAATTTAACAAAGATTGTTTGCTTCTTTTTATAAGTAACGTGTATATTTGATTTCTTGAATGAACATTATGATTTCCATGCTGGAGAAGGATTATCTTAGCTCATGCAGTGTGTATCATTGACTGCAGACAGGGTTCTATTACCCAGAGAATTTGATTTTATCTTCTTGTTTTATTAATTTTTACTGTAATTTTTTCCAGAAATGATGTATTGCTCTCAGAGTTACACATGGTAGATCTTGCAGGATCTGAAAGAGCGAAGAGAACAGGAACTCGTGGTGATGCTTTCCAGGAAGCTGTTTGTATCAATAGAGGACTGCTGGAGCTGGGGAATGTAATTCAGAGCTTGTCATCAAGCCGCCATGGAAATCATGTACCATATCGAAATTCTCTACTCACTTCTGTTCTACATGGTTTGTTACAGAATAAAATTTCTATTACATTTGTAAAATTTAAATATAGTCTAGTCATTCTTTAATAATCCTGTACATGTAAAACAGTAAAATATGTGACATATATACCTTGAATTAAGGAAGGGATCAAAACTGGAGATTTGGTCTTATTGTTTTACAATCTGTTCTGTCCCCTCATGCAGCGTAGTACACATGTAACTTAACATTACAATCTCAATTGATATAAGGGTGGGGCAAACAAACCCAATAAAGTTACATTGCACTGTTTTGCGCTAAATTAAATGTGTTGAATCTGAAAATTTATAGGCCTTGTGGTATTTGTGTGACCTCAGTCCACAAATGTCATGTGCTTGGCTCATAGCATGTCAAGCCTGTATACTGAGGAAGCTTTTAAGGGAAAAATTTGGTAAAGGATTAAATTCAATGAAAATTATATATATATATATATATATATATATATATATATATATATATATATATTCAAAAATAAAAATAGAAAAGAGATGACTTACCAAAAGGACCGGCTCGTCGAGAGAAACAAATAAAATCACACACAAACACACATACGAAAGTAAGAGGACAGAAAAGATTTCGAAAGGTAACAGAGTAATAACAAACGATCGTGATTGTTAGATTCAAATTGATGAAACGAAAATTATAGAGGGAAACTTTCCCGGTGGGATAAACAAAAATAAAAATAGAAAAGAGATGACTTACCAAAAGGACCGGCTCGTCGAGCGTTTCATCAATTTGAATCTAACAGTCACGATCGTTTGTTATTACTCTGTTACCTTTCGAAATCTTTTCTGTCCTCTTACTTTCATATGTGTGTTTGTGTGTGATTTTATTTGTTTCTATCGACGAGCCGGTCCTTTTGGTAAGTCATCTCTTTTCTATTTTTATTTTTGTTTATCCCACCGGGAAAGTTTCCCTCTATAATTTTCGTTTTGTGTGTGATTTTATAATAATGGAAAGTCCAGGTTGGAATAAATAATATAGTGAGGACAGTTTACTACTCACCGCAAAGACATGGCGACGAGCTGCGACAGGCACATACAAAAGACACACACATACAACACATTCAGCTATCGGCCATGGCCTTCTTCAGAAATAGAGCACTCACGCAATCACACAGGCACACAACACAGTCATACAACCATCACCTCCGGGTGGCAGTCGGAGGTGATGGTTGTATGACTGTGTTGTGTGCCTGTGTGATTGCGTGAGTGCTCTATTTCTGAAGAAGGCCATGGCCGATAGCTGAATGTGTTGTATGTGTGTGTCTTTGGTATGTGCCTGTCGCAGCTCGTCGCCACGTCTTTGCGGTGAGTAGTAAACTGTCCTCACTATATTATTTGTGTGTGATTTTATTTGTTTCTCTCGACGAGCCGGTCCTTTTGGTAAGTCATCTCTTTTCTATTTTTATTTTTGTTTATCCCACTGGGAAAGTTTCCCTCTATAATTTTCGTTTCATCAATTTGAATCTAACAATCACGATCGTTATTACTCTGTTACCTTTCGAAATCTTTTCTGTCCTCTTACTTTCATATGTGTGTTTGTGTGTGATTTTATTTGTTTCTCTCGACGAGCCGGTCCTTTTGGTAAGTCATCTCTTTTCTATTTTTATTTTTATATATATATTCAAAATGTCCACAGGTGTACTGCCAGTTTATAGTGTCCAACGGGCACAATATTTCGGCGATCATACATGTCGCCATCATCAGGTTAACTGACGGACTGAGCTCCTGGAAACGCGCCGGCACGCTACAGCTGCTCGGAGGGAGCTATAGCATGCGGATCTCTGTGCCGGTGCGTTTCCAGGAGCTCAGTCCGTCAGTTAACCTGATGATGGCGACATGTATGATCGACGAAATATTGTGCCCGTTGGACACTATAGACTGGCAGTACACCCATGGATATTTTGATTATCAAATACGCCGGGAGAAACTGAAGAATTTACTCACCAGGCGAAGGAGCACAGGTGTGATAGTAGAACAAATAAATAGAACACACACACACACACACACACACACACACACACACACACACACACACACACACACACACACATATAAAATCAAGCTTTCGCAACCCAGTTGCTTCTTCAGGCAGAAGGGAAGGATAGGGAAAGGGAAATGATGAGGGTGTTAAGGAAGGGGATAAGGAGCCATTCCAATCCCAGGAAAGGAAAGACTTACCTTGGGGGAAGGAAAGGTAGGTAAACAAATACACACACACCCACACATTTACACGGACACAAACACACCTAGGCAGACATACTACAGAAATCAAAAAAGTTAAGAAGTTAGACAGAGATACCACTTGAGGCAGAGGCTCTGTCTAGAGAACCGAGGCAAAGATGTTAAAGATGGCGGGCGGAGGTTCAGACCAGGTGGGCAACAGGAAGAGAGAATATACTGATGGGCTAGTTCCCATCTCCGGAGTACTGAAGGATTGGTGTCAGTGGGAAGTATCCAGATAACCCGGACGGTGTAGCACTGTGCCAAGATGTGCTGGCCGTGCACCAAGACGTGTTTTGCCACAGGGTGATCCTCGTTACCAACAAACACTGTCTGCCTGTGTCCATTCATGGGAATGGACAGTTTGTTGCTGGTCATTCCCACATTGAACGCTTCACAGTGCAGGCATGTCAGTTGGTAGATCACATGGGTACTATCGCAAGTGGCTCTGCCTTTGATTGTGTACACCTTCTGGGTTACGGGACTGGAGTAAGTGGTGGTGGAAGGGTGCATAGGGCAGGTTTTACAACGGGGGCGGTTACAAGGGTAGGAGCCAGAAGGTAGGGAAGGTGGTTTGGGGATTTCATAGGGATGGACTAGGAGGTTACGGAGGTTAGGTGGGTGGCGGAGAGACACTCTCGGTGGAGTGGGAAGGATGTCATGAAGGACGGATCTCATTTCGAGTCAGGATTTAAGGAAGTCGTATCCTTGCTGGAGAGTGTAACGTTTCTGCTATGTTGCTAACTCCTAAAAGTCAGTTGCCAACATAGAAACACGAAATATCTGACACCTAAAGTAAAACTTCATTACCGGACATGTGAGATATCACATTTTTGCCTTCTGTTTGAAATTCTATTAACACTATTAGTAAAATACCTTTAAGAAATAGTACGTTGATTTAAATATAACTTTGGCTGACCTTTTACGTAATTTTCAGTTTTTAATACTTTCGTAAATAATAGCTGCAAACACTAAAAATGCATTACACTTAGTTTCGGAAATTGCTGAACCTATATAGATACTAATTTGTATAAAAACAACAATGCTACATGTTATAAACTATTGCACAACATGAATTCATATATACCTTTTGTTTAAATAAATTAGGGCAGACCATGTTTTATATATCACTAGATCCTAAATTAAATACTGATAATTTTTCATGCACTAAAATTATTAATCCGTTTGGTACTAAGAAACTATCTTCGAAATTAACAAAACTACGACAACCATATACAAATCCGTATTAATAAATAATTTTACCGCAAACTGAAACACATTAAAATTCCATGTCACAATAATATTACGCCTACACAATATTGGAAAAACAAATATGTGTGCATTTCGAAAACACACATAATGTAATGTTTTAATTTCTGTATTTTGGCATATTTAATGTAAAAGAATATTGTTTAATTGTGAATTACAAAACTTTGTCATCAATCTTATTATGTGGTTATGCAGAAAGATGTTGGAGAGAAACCATGTTTTATTCTGTATTCGAGTGGCCAGAAACCTGTAAGCAGCTCTGTTGGCTTGCTGCTGCATTTCTTGATTGTGCAATGTTCAAGTGGAAATAAAATCGTTTCCATATCAACTGAAATGGTTTTAATTTACGAAAAGATCCTGTAAAATCAAATGCTTTAGTGAATGCCAAAGACAGCTCACAACGCAATGGACTTCAGCCAGCATATAAGATAAATTCAACTTCACCTACAGTGGAATGACTTTGTTATGGACTGTGAACTAACTAAACTTTCCGTAATTCAGGAAACTATTAGGGCTCAGTTTGAGTCATTCCGAAAAGCGGTGATGGACGTTAGAAGAGCCACATTCAGAGTCTGCTCCAGTCACGGAAAGTATCCGATGACAAGAGGGGCACTGCTGGCTTCTTCTGTTGAAGGTTCTGAATTTGGCGGGATGAGGAAGTGGCTCTGGCAATTTGTTTCTCTACCAGTTTAGGAGGATAGCTGTGGGATGTGAAAGCTGTTATTAGGTTATTGGTGTACTGGTTCAGAGATTCGGGATTGGAGCACACATGTTTGCCACGAAGACCTAAGCTGTAGGCAAGGGAACGTTTGATGTGGAATGGATGGCAGCTGTCATAATGCAGGTACTGTTGTTTATTGGTAGGTTTGATGTGGAGGGATGTGTGAAGTTGGCCGTTGGACAGATGGAGGTCGACATCGAGGAAAGTGGCATGGGATTTGGAATAGGACCAGGTGAATTTGATGGGACCAAAGGAGTTGAGGTTGGAGAGGAAATTTTGGAATTCTCCACTGTTAGTCCAGATCATGAAGATGTCATCAATGAATCTGTACCAAACTTTGGATTGACAGGCTTGGGTATCCAGGGAGGCTTCCTCTAAGCATCCCATAAATAAGTTTGCATACGAGGGGGCCATCTTGGTTCCCATGGCTGTTCCCTGTAGTTGTTGGTATGTCTGGCCTTCAAAAGTGAAGAAGTTGTGGGTTATATATAACACACACACACACACACACACACACACACACACACACACACACACACACACACACAAACGCTAGCTTTCGCACCCTAGCTGCTTCCTCAGGCAGAAGGGAAGGAGAGGGAAAAGGAAATGAGTGAGGGTTTTAAGGGAGTGGGTAAGGAGCCATTCCAATCCCGGGGAGGAAAGACTTACCTTGGGGGAAAAAAAAGGAGGGTAAACAAATACACACCCATCCACAGACACATACACAAACGCAAACACACGTAGGCAGACATACTGTGAAAGCAAAGAAGTTGGACAGAGATACCACTTGAGGTAGAGGCTCTGTGGAGAGAATCGGGGCAGATGGTGGGCAGGAATTTGAATTTAGCGGAGGTTGAGACCAGGTGGGCAACGGGAAGAGAGAATAAGCTGAAGGGCAAGTTCCCATCTCCGGAGTTCTGAAAGACTGGTGTTAGTGGGAAGTATCCAGATAACCCGGATGGTGTAACACTGTGCCAAGAAGTGCAGGCCGTGCACCGGGGCGTGTTTTACCACAGGGTGATCCTCATTACCAAAAAACACCGTCTGCCTGTAACTGTTCATGCGAATGGACAGTTTGTTGCTGGTCATTCCCACATTGAACGCTTCACAGTGCAGGCATGTCAGTTGGTAAATCACATGGGTGCTATCACAAGTGTCTCTGCCCTCGATCGTGTACATCTTCTGGGTTACAGGACTGGAGTAAGTGGTGGTGGAAGGGTGCATAGGGCAGGTTTTACAATGGGGGCAGTTACAAGGGTAGGAGCCAAAAGGTAGGGAAGGTGGTTTGGGGCTTTCATAGGGATGGACTAGGAGATTACGAAGGTTAGGTGGGTGGTGGAAAGACACTCTCAGTGGAGTGGGAAGAATGTCATGAAGGATGCATCTAATTTGGGGGCAGGATTTAAGGAAGTCGTATCCTTGCTGGAAGAGCCACATTCAGAGTCCGCTCCAGTCCTCTCCTCTTCTAGTCTCCACCTTGGCGTTTGAGACTCAACCTTTCCCACTTCCTTCTTCTTTCCTCTTTTCCTTTCTTCCTCCTTGTGCATTCCTGAAGGCTGCCCATGCACTCCCTGCACAACAGGAGACTGGTTAATGCGTAAGTCCCAGCCTCGGGTTGGCATGTAGGCCTTGCACATACCCTCTGGTAAAGGCCAGGCCCAGGGAGGTGTGATTACCCGAGCTGTAACCTTCCGACCGTGCCTATTGGTCCCTCCGTCTGTTTCTCGGGAGGTGTGAACAATCACCTAAGGTGGGTGAGCCCTCAGTGAGGGTTGCCCATTAGGAAGGACTGTGCCATTGTAGACGCCGGTAATCATGGGGGACAACTTCGCAATGACTTCTTCTTCTTCAACTTTGGCATTTACCCAGAAAAGGACACACGATGAATACAAGTCAAAGAAAATTTTGCCTAACTTGCCAAAGTTCTTAGTCGTTTCATGAACTGATAGCCAAGAATTCACATCAGTACATCAGTTTGTCATACAACAGGGTGTTGACGCGATTACAGGTCCTGCTAAAAGGTGTTCCCGCCAACAAAATGGGACACTGTTGCTGGAAACGGAAGGTGCCTTTCAAGTTCAAAAGCTGCTTGCACCACACTGTTACACACCTATCCTATTAAGGTCGAACCTCATCCTACCCTAAACTCGTTGCGGGGGGGTTGTGTTCTCACGATACCTTGACGGCCTGTCTGATGAGGAACTACAGGAGTACCTTTCTGACCAGGCTGTAACAGCCGTACATCGAGTGATGAAGAAAGTTAACAACAACTTAACACTGACCCAAACAGTTTTCTTGACCTTCAACAAAGTTGACCTTCCTTCGAAGATAAAAGCAGGCTATGAAATTATCTCCATTTTGCCCTATGTCCCTAATCCTACCAGATGTTACCAGTGTCACCAGTTCAATCATACATGTCAGTCATGCCCCAATACAGTAAAATGCGTCACCTGTGGCAGGGACACCCATGAGGATGACTGCCCACCTCCGTCCCCTCGCTGATTGGGTGACCATGCTGCTAATTCACGTGAATGCCCTGTATATAAAGATGAGCAAGCCATCCAGGAAATCCGAGTCAAGGAAAAAGTTTCCACATCTGCTGCCCGAAAATTATTGGCAAGTAGAAATCCTGCTGTTTTCCCAACGGGTACCTACAGCAATGTCCTTTCCTCTCCTTGACCAACAAAGGAGATGGGTACGCAGACGTGTGACTTCAGCGACTCAGTTGTTAGATCAGCCAGCTCAAAGATTGCCCGCTCGACATCTCCAATGACTTCTGCTCCATCTAAATCCCAGTCCACTTCAGTCTCACAGAAACCATGGGCCACTAAGTTGGAAGCCCGGATTTCGAAAAAAGATACTGTTTGCAGAGATTTTCTGAAAGCTTCAGCTTCTCAACCGTCAGCCGCTCATTCTTCAAACTCAACTGTCTGCAAAAAGAGACACAAAAAGAGAAGTTCCTCTCCTTCCCTGCCACGGCGTGACTCGTTGGTCACGCCATCCAGCAGTAGACGGTCCCGGCCATCCTCTGTCTCGCCAGGACGCTCTACTGCTTGCCGATCTGCTGGCATTTCACCGGTGGAGGAAGCTGACCCTTCTGATCCATCCAGGAAGAAGGCAGAATCGATGTCTGAACCCATGGGACATGATTGTCGATCTATCAATGGCAGTAGCAGTGCCTCCTCGCAGCCAGGCCTTCAGCGGCCGTTGAGGCGATCCCCTCTTGCTTTCTCCCTTTTTCTTCTTTCCTTGCTTTCTTTATGGCACTCCTTCAGTGGAACATTAGAGGCATATGTTCCAACCGCGATGACGTAAGACTACTCCTTTGATTGCACTGCCCGCTTATAGTCACTCTTCAAGAACCGAAGCTCCGTCCAACCGATTGTATTGATTTCCCGCACTATACTGCAGTGCGTTTTGATTTACCTCCTTTGGAAGGTATTCCTGCCAATGGAGGAGCTATGCTGCTCATTCGGGAAGACGTCTATTATCATCCCTTCCCCCCTGCAAACTCCCTTACAGGCGGTTGCCGTCTGTTTCACCATCCACGCATTCACCTTCTCTATTTGTAATGTCTACACCCCATCGGCGTCTGCCGTTCTTAGGGCAGACATACTGGACCTTGCTGCTCAGCTTCCTACCCAATTTTGTTCATCGGTGACTTCAATGCCCACCACCCTCTAGGGGGCTCTCCAGCTCCTTGCCAGAGGGGCTCTCGTTTGGCTGACATCTTCAACCATCTTAACCTTGTCTGCCTAAATACCGGTGAACCGACTTTTCTATCTGACATGACACATACCTATTCCCATCTGGACCTCCCAGTTTGCACTACTCCTTTTGGACAACGTTTCGAATGGTATGTTCTGTCTGATAGGTACTCGAGCGACCATTTCCCCTGCATAATTTCTTTACTACATCATACTACTTCTCCGTTTTCCACCAGCTGGAACATCTCCAAAGCCAACTGGGGGTTCCTATTCTTCCATGGCGTTTTTCTATGATCAGAACTTCCCCAGCTGTGACAGTCAGGTCAAGGACGTCATCCTCACTGTTGCCGAACACTCCATACCCCAAACTTCAACATCTCCATGTAGGGTCCCAGTTCCCTGGTGGAATGCAGCATGTAGCGATGCTATTCGAGCCCGGCGACAAGCTCTATGAATGTTTCAACGCTGGCCTACTTTGGAAAATTGTATTAATTACAAAGGGCTATGAGTGAAATGCCTTGTGTCATTAAAGAAAGCAAAAAAGCTTGCTGGATTTCTTTCACGAGTTCTTTCAACAGATGTACTCCTTCAACGGTTCTCTGGGGTAACCTACACCAGTTATCTGGCACTAAGGTCCAATCCCTGGCCTGAACATAGCAAACCAAGTTCTTGTGGAACCTGTCGATATCTGCAATGCTTTGGGCTGCTCTTTCACTGAGGTCTCAAGCTCAGCTAATTATGACCCTACCTTCCTCCCCCAAAAGCAGGCCGAGGAGGCATGTACACCTTCTTTTACATCTCACATTTGTGAAAATTACAATGCCACTTTCAACATGCAAGAGCTAGAACGTGCCCTTGCAGTCTCCTGATACACTGCTTTGGGGCCCGATGCCATTCATATTGAGATGCTGAGCTACCTTTCCCCTGTAGGTAAATGCTTTCTTCTTCGCACTTATAATCGTGTCTGGACCAAAGGTGAAGTTCCCACTTGTTGACGTGAAGCAATTGTTGTCCCCATACCCAAACCAGGGAAGAACAAACATCTTCCTTCCAGTTATCGCCCCATTTCCCTGACCAGCTGTGTCTGTAAGGTATTGGTGCGCATGATCAATGCTCGGCTGGTTTGGATACTCAAATCTCGACATCTCCTCACTAATGTCCAATGCAGGTTTCAAAGACATTGCTCTTCTATTGATCACCTTGTTACCTTGTCGACCTTTGTTATGGATAACATTTTGCGGAAGTGTCAGACGGTGGTCATTTTCTTCGATTTGGAGAAGGCTTACGACACTTGTTGGTGGGCGGGCATTCTCCGCACCATGCATACATGGGGTTTTCGCGGCCGTCTCCCTCTTTTTATCCATGCTTTTTTGAAAGATTGCATGTTCAGGGTAAGAGTGGGCTCTGTTTTGTTAGACACCTTTCGCCAGGAGAATGGGGTGCCACAGGGCTCTGTTTTGTGCATGGCACTTTTTGCCATTGCGATCAACCCAATTATGGATTGCCTCCCAGTTGATGTTTCAGGCTCCCTGTTTGTGGATGACTTTACGATCTATTGCAGTGCTCAGAGAACGTGTCTCTTGGATCATCATCTTCAGCATTGCCTTGACAGTCTCTATGCCTGGAGTGTCGCAAACGGCTTCCGTTTCTCCCATGAGAAAACAGTCTGCATCAACTTTTGGAGGTACAGAGAGTTTCTTCCACCATCTCTCCATCTCTGCCCTGTCGCTCTCCCCTTCATGGAGACGATGACATTTTTAGGTCTAAGTTTGGATATGAAACTCGGCTGGTCTCCACATGTGTCTTCTCTGGCTGCCTGCTGCACTTGATCCCTCAATGTTCTCCGTGTTCTTAGTGGTACATCGTGGGGAGGGGATTGTACCGTCCTACTTCACCTCTATTGGTATGCTGTCAGATCCAAGCTGGATTATGGGTGATTGTGTACTCTTCTCCACGACCATCCATTTTACGCCGCCTGAACTCGATTCACCATCGGGGGCTACGCCTGGCGATAGGAGCTTTTTACAGTAGCCCTGTTGACAACCTCTATGCTGAAGCTGCTGAATTATCTTTACCCTATTGACGCAACATATTGCTATGTCGGTATGCATGCCGTCTGCTTTCGATGCCCCACCATCCTTCCTATCCATCATTCTTTAATGACTCCCTTGATAGCCATTACAGGCTGTTCGCGATTGCCCTGCTCCCTCCTAGAGTCCGCTTTCATCGCTTGCTTCAGCAGCTCGATTTGACCCTCCCTTCCACATTTCAAATAGGTGAGAGCCCAGTGCCACCTTGGCTTCAGGCTCAAGTTCGCGTTCACCTCGAACTCACCTCACTCCAGAAGGAGAGTACTTCGGATGCTGTTTACCGCTCGAGATTTTTTTATCTTCGTGCACGGCTCGAAGATTCCGTCTTCATATATACGGATGGCTCAAAGACCAATCCAGGTGTGGGATGTGCGTTTCTTGTCGGGATGACGGTTTTCAGTACAGGCTTAATGACCACTGCTTGAATTTCACAGCTGAGGTTTTTGCCCTCTATCAGGCTGTACTATACATCCGCCGACGCCGTTCTCATACCTATCTCATCTCCTCTGACACCCTGAGCGCCATCCAGAGTCTGAGAGACCCCCTTCGGCCCATCTTTTTATGCATCGAATCAACCGCTCCCTTCAATTATTAGCTGACAACGGCCCTCGCGTTCACCTCCTATGGATACCTGGCCATGCAGGCGTGCCTGGTAACGAGGTTGCTGATGCCGCGGCCAAGGCTGCAACTCTCCTACCTTGGACAGCTACATACTGTGTCCCATCGAAATATATTCAAGGGGCTCTTTCCAGTCGCCGGCCGCGGTGGCCGAGGGGGCTGAGGCGCTTCAGTCACGTTTGCACGGCCACTACGGTCGGGGGTTCGAATCCCACCTTGGGCATGGATATTTGTGCCATCCTTAGGATTAGCTAGTTCATAAGTAGTTTGTAAGTTTAGGGACTGATGACCCATAGTTAAGTCCCATAAGCTTTACAAACATTTGAACATTTGCTCTTTCCAGTCGCCTTATATCGTCATGACATAATGTACGGTCCTCGCTTAAAACTAATAAGCTTCGAACCATTAAACCGCTCCCGGTGACTTAGATGACCTCCTCACACCGCTCGCGACAAGAAGAGGTCATCTTGGCCCTGTCGCGGATTGGACATTGACGGTTCAGCCGCTGCCACTTGCAAACTGGTGACCCCGCACCATTATGTTCCTGTGGTCACCCACTGACGGTGCGCCATGTTTTATTGTCTTGTTCAAATATTACTCATGTTCGGATTGCACTGCATTTACCGGATACACTGAAAGAAATTTTAACTGATGATGCACAAGCTGTTGCTCGAGTATTGAATTTTATCAACTTGATCAATTTGTCAAAGGACATTTAGCTCTTCCCTTTGTTGTATTTTATCCTATGTTTTTAGCTGTTTTTATATAGGCTTATTATCCTTGTGAATATCCCAGTTTTGGTTCAGGTGCTAATGACCTCAGCAGTTGTGCGCCCTAAAACCACAGAAGAAAGAAAGGAAAAAAAAATCCGTGTAACCATTGATGGCACGTCCCTATACACAAATATCCCACATACTGAGGGCCTCGCTGCGATGGAGTATTTCCTTTCACGCCAACCACCCACAACCCTACCTAAAACCTCATTCCTTATTACACTAGCCAGCTTCATCCTAATCCACAACTTCTTCACTTTTAAGGGCCAGACATACCAACAAATAAAGGGAACAGCCATGGGAACCAGGATGGCCCCCTCGTATGCAAACTTATTTATGGGACGCTTAGAGGAAGCCTTCCTGGAAACCCAAGCCTGTCAACCCAAAGTTTGGTACAGATTCATTGACGACATCTTCATGATCTGGACCAACAGTGAAGAAGAACTCCAGAATTTCCTCTCCAACCTCAACTCCTTTGGTTCCATCAAATTCACTTGGTTCTGTTCCAAATCCCATGCCAATTTCCTTGATGTTGACCTCCATTTATCTAATGGCCAGCTTCACACATCTGTCCACATCAAACCAACCAACAAACAACAGTATCTCCATTATGACAGCTGCCATCCATTCCATATCAAACAGTCCCTTTCCTACAGCTTAGGTCTTCATGGCAAACGAGTCTTCTCCAGTCCTGAATCCCTGAACCCGTACATCAATAACCTGATTACAGCTTTCACATCCTGCAACTACCCTCCTAATTTGATATGGAATAGTCAGGGTCACTTCCTCTTCCCCACAAACTCAACCCTTAAAGTGCCCATCTTGTCACTGTATATTTTCC
Source organism: Locusta migratoria (assembly GCA_026315105.1). Taxonomy (NCBI): domain Eukaryota; kingdom Metazoa; phylum Arthropoda; class Insecta; order Orthoptera; family Acrididae; genus Locusta; species Locusta migratoria. The sequence continues at coordinate 728,553,831 of CM048744.1, read as the reverse complement.
AGGACTGGAGCCGACTGTTAAGTGTGGCCCTCCAACAAGGATACAACTTCCTTAAATCAAGTCCCGAAATGAAATCCATCCTTTGTAACCTCCTAGTCCATCCCTATGAAATCCCCAAACCACCTTCCCTACCCTCAGGCTGCTACCTATTCAATCACCCCCAGTGGAAAACCTGCCCTATGCATCCTCCCACCACCACTTATTCCAGTCCTGTAACCTGGAATGTCTAGACAATTAAGGGCAGAGCCACTTGTGACAGTACCCATGTGATTTACCAGCTGACATGCTTGCACTGTGAAGCCTTTTATGTGGGACTGACCAGCAACAAACTGTCCATTCGAATGAACGGACACGGGCAGACATTGTTTGTTGGTAATGAGAATCACCCTGTGGTTATGCATGCCTTTGTGCACGGTCATCACATCTTGGCGCAGTGTTACACCATCCAGGTTATATGGATGCTTGCCAATGACCCCCGACCTTTCAGAACTCCAGAGATGGGAACTTGCCCTTCAACATATTCTCTCTTCCCTTTGCCCACCTGGTCTCAAATTCCCACCCACCATTCTACAAGATCTTTGCCTCCAGTCTCTGGACAGAGCCTCTGCCTTGACTGGCATCTTTGTCCAACTTCTTTGCTATTTGCATATGTCTTCCTTGGTGTGTGCGCTTGTGGGTGTTTGTTTACCTGCCCCTTTTCTCTCTGAGGTAAGTCCTTCCACTCCCACTATTGGAATGACTCCTCATTCACTCCCTTGAAACCTGCTTCCTTCCCTTTTTTCCCTTCTTTCTTCCTCTTTTCCTGATGAAGCAATTAATGGTTGCAAAGGCTTGAATTTTTGTGTTTGTGCATGTTTTTATTTGTGTGTCTATCAACGAGCCTGTGCTTTTGGTAATCAAAAACGTTGTAGACAACCCCTCTGTTGGCTCTGTGCCACCATGAAGCATTCATCAGAGCAGTTAAACCAGATATATGTCTAAACACCTCCATGTCAGCACCCTACAAAGGTGTAGTGATAGATTTCATTGTACACAAGTCATATGTTATGATAAACAGTATAATAGGGACAATTTACAATTCACCGCAAAGATGTGACGACAAGTTGCGACAGGCACATAAAAAAGACACACACACATACAACACTTAAGCTTTTGGACATGGCATTTTTCAGAATATAGAACATTGGTTGTGTGACTGTAGTTGTGTGCCTGTGTGATTGCGTGAATGTTCTATATTCTGAAGAAAGCCATTGTTGTTTTTGTGTCTCTTTTTTTTACGTGCCTATTGCAGCTTGTCGTTATGTCTTTGCAGTGAATTGTAAACCGTCATTATATTGCTTAATTTCAACCTGGACTTTCCATTATTAGGCCTATTATGATAATATAAACAAAGTTGTCCACTCAATTCTATGGCAGAACTGATAAGAGGGCTTACTGTCAAACAATAGTACTCTATTTAAGTAACTATTTTTTAACTTCTATTGTTTGCCAACAAGCCCTCTTGACCATAGAGTTGGGGTTACAACTTTGTTTTTAGTCTTGTCGTAAGCGATTTGTGTAAAATTTTGGGTATGTGATCCTACCAATGGACCATTATGACAAGTTGACATGGCTCCATTTATGACTATCTCTGATTTAACTGTTCTGGTGTGTAATTGAGAAAAAAATAATTTTAAAGATGCCCCATGAAGGCGAACTGCTTAATAAATAAAAGTATATCTTGCAACTTAGTCAGTGTTGATTCTAAATACATTACATTAGTTATAATTGCCTTCAAATGTGTACCTTCATATCTTGTATTTTAGTGGCAGGAATAATATTATTTTATCCCAATGTATACAGCTATAACCTGTAGCAGTCTGTTCATTAAATACTAAATTTAAGATTCATATTTCGATTATTTATTTATTTTCTTTTTTCTTTTTTTTAATTTACTTTTATTTTGCCCACCACACACCATGGAAGCAGTGGCAAGAGAAAAACAATTTTCTTACTCTTTTTTGTCAATGACAAAGATAACAGTGAATACCAATTAGTTTAATACATAGTAGAAACATACAAATACAAATAGTAATTTGTCTTGTCCCCACATCACCCCCTTCTCATTCATATAATCACTTAACACTGCAGTTCTTCAACTAATGACCAGATCTTGTTCTTCTTGGTTTTCCAATGTCGGTTGTGTCCGGTTGTTTATCCTGCGCTGACCATTCAATTGAAGTGTCTTCAGACTACTTCTCATTATGATTCACGAGGTACACAGGTTGTAATCGATCAATGGAGATATTCTTCACCTGATCTTTTATTTTAACACCAAAAAATTTTGGGGTTCTTTATATTACCTTGTATGGGCCTTCATATGGAGGTTCTAATGCTTTTTTGACTTGGTCAATTTGCACAAATACATGTGTTGAATCATTGAGATCCCTTTGTATGAATGGTCTTTCTTTTGCTTTGTGGGGATTATAGAGGCTTCAGACAATTCATGTACTACTTGAGTTGTGCAACAAATTGAGGTAAGTCCACATCCATTTTTGTGCCATACTCTTGAAAAAATCACCAGGTATTCTGATGGGTAAGCCATAAACCATTTCTGCAATTGTAGCATTACTGTTATGTCTGATGGAGAATCGCAGACTGAGAAGGATTACGGGTATTACTAGAGACCGTTTGGCAGTTGCATGGGCATGGGTAGCTGCTTTAAGTGTGTGATGGAATCTTTCAATTTTCCATTTGATAGAGGATGGTATGCTGTACTTTGTGTTTGGTTACAACCGCATAGGTTTGATGGTGCTCGGACTAGTTCAGAGTTAAACTGTCTGCCTTGATCAGTCACTATTTCACATGGTGTTCCAAATCTTGTGATCCCACTATTGAAAAATGCTTGTGCTACTGCTTCCGCTTGTATGTCCCAAAGAGGTAATATTTCTGACCAGTTTGTAACTCTGTCAATGCATGTCAAACAATAAGTATATCAAACTTCCTGACAGATTAAAATTGTGTGCCGGGAACCAGGACTTGAACGTAGGACCTCAGGCTTTTGCGGGCAAGCGCTCTACTGACTGAGCTATTCCAACACGACTCACGCTGCTGCCCACACAAGGTAATGGCGGAAGTAAAGTAGGGCGGCGGCATCGTGAATCATGTCGGGATAGCTCAGTTGGTATGGTGCTAGCCCGCGAAAGGCAGAGTTCCCAGGTTCAACTCCCAGTTCCGGCACACAATTTAATCTGCCAGGAAGTTTCATATCAGTGCACACTCCACTGCAGAGAAAGTTTCATTCTGGAATAAGTATATCCATCAGAAGGAGGCATTGGTCCTATCAAATGAAGGTGAACAATTTTGAAACGTTCATCATTACTGGTGTTCGAATGTCGTGAGATATTATGTTTTTCTGGCGTGCAATACATGTTTCTGCCCGGTTTTGGACATCCTTTTTTAAACTGATCCAGACAAATCTGGATGCGATCATTTTATAGTTGTGTTAATGCCTGGATGAGCCAGATTATGATAGTGTTGGAAAAGAGGGTATCTAAATGGTTCAGGAATATAAGGACGAATGATTTGTGTTGACACATCACACCGTAGCTGTTTCCTCCATGTGTCAGATGGTGTTTTAACTTAAATGGTGTACGAGAGCTGGTCTGTAGTTGACGAAGCTCTTCATCATCTTCTTGTGCTACTGCTATCTCATCATAGTTAACTGGAACTAGTTCTTCAAGCCTTGATAGACCATCAACAACAACATTTTCTTTACCAGATATATGATGTAGGTCTGTGGTAAATTATGAAATATACTGGAGGTAACGTAATGGAATTGGTGTTGCTTTTTCATTCTTTTGTTTAAATGCATATGTTAGAGGCGCATGGTCAGTATAAATAATGAAATCTCTTCCACCAACAGATATTTGAAATATTTGACAGCCATATAGATGCTAAGCGGCTCTCTATCATATGTGGAATTCTTCTTCTGGCTGTTGTAAACTTTTTTGAAAAAAATCTAAATGATCTCCACTATCTATTTTGCCACTGTTGCAATGCGGCACCTGCTGCAAAATCTGATGCATACACAAATAATACAAGTTGATTGTACAAACCAGGAAATGTCAAAAATGCAGCATTTGCTAGAGCTTCTTTGCATTTTTCGAAATGGGCAATTGCTTCTTCTAACCTCTTAATATGACATCAGTCCTTTTTTGTTGTTGCTTTTAGGAAATTATTCAGCAAAGCTTGGTTTTCAGCTGCATGTTCCAAATGTCGCCGATCAAAATTGATGATCCCTAAGAATTATCTAAGTTCACTAACTGTTTTTGATCATTTGCAGTTCATTATGGCTGCAATTATCTCTGAATCTGGCTTTGTTGTAGCAGTTGTAATTAAATTTTGTAAGAATGTAAGATTTTGTACACCAAATACTGATTTGGAAACATTTTTGACAAGACCATGCATCCTCAAATGTTCAAAACGTAAATTTAGATGTTCAACATGTTGCTCTGGTGATTCAGATGCTATTAAAATCTCATCCAAATATGTAAAACAATATTCTAGTTCTCTCACAACTTCATGTGTAAACCTCTGGAATGTGCTAGGTGCATTGCAAAGTCCAAAGGGCATATAATTAAATTCATAGAGACCAAAGGTGTTGTAATGGTGGACTTTGGTTTATATTCTTCAGCTAGTGGAATCTGGTAATAGAAATCGAGTAGGTCTATCCTTGAGTATATACAGTAAAACCTCGTTTTTACTTTCCCGATTTTTATATTTTCCTGCCACTTACACCATTTCAGAGGGAGCTTTAGGCAACAATTGACAGAAACAGGGGGAAATAAAACAGTAGAAGAGGAATGGGTAGCATTGAGAGATGAAATAGTGAAGGCAGCGGAGGACAAAATAGGTAGAAAGGCAAGACCTACAAAAAATCCTTGGATAACACAGGAAATACTAAATTTAATTGATGAAAGGAGAAAATATAAAAATGCAGTAAATGAAACAAGCAAAATGGAGTACAGACGACTAAAAAATGAGATTGACAGGAAATGCAAAATGGCTAAGCAGGAGTGGCTAGAAGCCAAATGCAAATCTGTAGAAGAATGTATAAGAAGGGGGAAAATAGATACCGCCTACAGAAAAATAAAAGACACATTTGGGGACAAGAAAAGTAATTCTACGAATATCAAGAACTCAGATGGGAAACCAGTTCTCAGCAAAGAAGGGAAAGCTGAAAGGTGGAAAGAGTACATAGAGCAGCTCTACAAAGGAAATGAACTTAGAGACGATGTTGTAGGAAGGGAAGAGGAAGTAGATCAAGATGAAATAGGAGATACTATACTGAGAGATGAATTTGACAGAGCCCTGAAAGACCTAGGTCGGAACAAGGCCCCAGGAGTAGATGACATACCCTCAGAGCTACTAAAGTCTCTGGGAGAGCCAGCCATGACAAAACTATTTGAACTGGTGTGTAGGATGTATGAGACAGGCGAAATACCCTCAGACTTTAAGAAAAATGTAATAATCCCCATTCCAAAGAAATCAGGCACAGACAGGTGTGAAAATTACAGAACCATCAGTTTGATAAGTCATGGTTGCAAAATTTTAACACGAATTATCTACAGGAGAATGGAAAAGCTGGTAGAAGCTGACCTCGGGGAAGATCAGTTTGGATTCAGGAGGAACGTAGGAACCCGGGAGGCAATACTTACCTTACGTCTTATCTTAGAAGATAGATTAAGGAAAGGCAAACCTACATTTTTAGCTTTTGTAGATTTGGAGAAAGCATTTGACAATGTTGACTGGACTACACTCTTGCAAATTCTGAAGTCAGCAGGGGTAAAATACAGGGAAAGGAGTGTTATTTACAATTTGTACAAAAGCCAGACCGCAGTTATTAGACTTGAAGGGCATGAAAGGGAAGCATCAGTTGGGAAGGGAGTAAGACAGGGTTGTAGTCTTTCTCCGATGTTATTCAATTTGTACATTGAGCAGGCGGCGAAGGAAAGCAAGGAAAATTTTGGAATAGGCATTAAAGTTCAGGGGGAAGAAATAAAAACATTGCGTTTTGCTGATGACATTGTAATTCTGTCAGAGACAGCGAACGACCTGGAAGAGCAGTTGAATGGAATGGACAGTGTGTTGAAGAGAGCGTATAAAATGAACATAAACAAGAGCAACACAAAAATAATGGAATGTAGTCTTAGAAAATCAGGCGATGCCGAAGGAATTAGATTAGGTAATGAGACAATGAAGGTGGTAGATGAGTTTTGTTACTTGGGTAGTAAAATAACATGCGATGGTCGCAGTACAGAGGATATAAAATGCAGAATGGCAATGGGAAGAAAAGCATTTTTGAAAAAGAGAAATTTGCTAACATCGAATATTAATTTAAGTGTAAGGAAGTCTTTTCTGAAGGCATTTGTGTGGAGTGTTGCCTTGTACGGGAGTGAAACATGGACGATAAGCAGTGCGGACAGGAAGAGAATAGAGGCTTTTGAAATGTGGTGTTACAGAAGAATGCTGAAGATTAAGTGGGTAGATCACATAACTAATGAAGAGGTACTGAACAAAATTGGCGAGAAAAGGAATTTTTGGCATACCCTGACTAAAAGAATGGATCGCTTGGTAGGACATATTCTTAGACATCGAGGATTCGTAAATTTAGCATTGGAGGGAAGTGTGTGGGGTAAAAATCGCAGAGGGAGACCAAGAGACGCGTATAGTAAGCAGATTCAAGTGGATGTGGGTTGCCGTTCTTATGAGGAGATGAAAAGGCTTGCTCAGGATAGAGTAGGGTGGAGAGCTGCATCAAACCAGTCTCCGGACTGAAGACCATAACAACAACACACCATTTTTTGTCGGTCCTGTCTAATTTCCTATGTTCACAATGTTAATTCACCCCCGTTTTTGCATTAACATATTTACACTTTTCCTGCATTTCAAGCTTTTTGTAGGAAGGTTTGTGAAGAAAACATTATGTAATCTATATAAATTGACACTGGCATGGCTTTCGCCTTAAAGTTTAGCGCTTAAAAATTATTCACAGTCAAGTTACTTGACACTTTGCATTTATTCAAACATATATTTCGCATTTCATTGTTGGCAGTACGTGTCTAGTTGACTTATGACGTGCTGATTTGTGGCGGTGTAGTTTCTCTTTCCACCTGCTTCTTTGCCAGACAAACAGAACGGTTTGCTGACGTGAGAATAATGCCGATTTGTGATGGTGTGGTTCCTCTTTCAGAACCAGTTGCTTTGTTGACGTGAGAATACAGAGTGGCATTGTTTTTGTGATACATATTTCTGATTAATAGAGAACGTTACCTATTACAGTTGGGTATCAGAATACCCACAGCTTCAAAAAAGTGATAATAGTGTGAGATGCCAATCCTATGCAAAAGTCTCAAAAATACTTATGCATATATTTGCACTCAAGAACGCGAATAAATTCTCTAATATCATCGTGTGAAACATCGAAAAATAGAAAAGAATGGAACTTAAGGAGTTTTACTATGTAAATAATTAATGCTGGTAAAAGGCAGTAATTTTGAAGATGTTACATAGCCTGGCAGTGACGTCCAAATGATATCTATCGAAGCGGTTCAGGTAATTTTGAAGATGTGTTACATAGCCCAGCATCAGCATTCTTGATTATAATGAATGAAATTACATAAAAATTTCTACTTCCCGTAAAATTACCAGATCTGCCTGGTACTTAATACAGTAAAAATTTGGATAACCTTTATTATATAATAAACTCCCTTGCGAGTATTTAGATGCCTATTATGTACATATATCACAAGTAAACTACGAAAATCCAAGACTGATTCAGTAAGCGTATTTTACCATTTAAAACATTATTTCCTGCATTTTATGTTTTCCTGCATTTTACACAATTTCACCAAAGTGCCTTGAAAAGTGTAAAAATGAGGTTCTAATGTATTTTTATTCTGGAGCATAAAATTATCACCAATGCTTGGACTTGGATACCGGTCTGGGAGAGTCCTGTCATTCAAATGGCAATAATCTCCACAGACTCACTATTGACTACTTGGCTTCTTAGCAAGGTGTAGTGGACTAGCCCATTGTGATTCAGATGAACATATAATACCATTATTTAACAGAAATTGAAATTCTTGTTTAGCAATTTTCAATTTATGTGTGTTCAATCTATGAGTCACACTGTATACTGCTGGACCAGGAGATAGAGTGGTATAATTCTGCACATTTTGCTTCAATGCTTTTGGTACTATAGATGGTTTAGTTAGATCACTAAAATTCTCTAAAAGCTTTAAAAACTGGCATGTTGCATGGAGTGAGCTTACTGAATCATTAACATGTACAGTGGTTATTTCTGCTAAAAATGTTTAATTGCTGATGTTGTCTACAAACTTTTTATTTTTGAGATCATAGTAGCCAACAATGATGAAAATAGACTCCCAATATGACTTTTAATACATCTGCTACTATGAATGGTCATTCAAAATTGCGTTTGAGTCCTAAATCAATATTTAACATTTTTGAACCATAAGTTTATATCTCTTACTCATTTGCGGCATAAAGATTGAAGTCTGAGGGTTGACCTTTCTGGCTTTTTGCAACTGGTGTAACGGACAAATCTATACCTCTATCTACCAGAAAAATCTTCCACAATTTCGGTCTTTGACAAATAGGTGATATTGATGGCCTAATGTGTGTACTGGGGTAGAACACTCAGCCGCTATTGTGTCTACCACTTCTAGTTTTCCTTATTTTGCCATTGGCAAGGCTGAACAAATTTTTCAGGCTTACATCGTGTGTCAAATCTAAAATGGTAATAGCAGTATTTAATTGTTTTTATCATATCTTGCTCTGCTTCTGTTGTCTTGTCAATCACATCAGGGTGACCAATATTGTAGCACACTGTTCATTAAATACTAAATTTAAGATTTCTGTTTCCATACTTTTTTAATTACTTTTATCTTGCACACCACATGCCTTGGAAGTGTAATTACAGTGACAAGAGGAGTCTTCTGTACTATTTTTTTGTTAATGATCAAAGATAATAACAAAGAATACCAAATAGCTTAATATAGAATAGTAACAAACAAATACAAATAGTAATTTGTTGTGTCCCCACAAACCACTTAGTAGGAGTGTAGATTTCAGTGTTGTTAAATAAGATACACTCCTGGCCATTAAAATTGCTACACCATGAAGATGATGTCCTACAGATGTGAAATTTAACTGACAGGAAGAAGATCCTGTGATATGCATAGCTTTTCAGAGCAATCACACAAGGTTGGTGCTTGTGGTGACACCTACAATGTGCTGATATGAGGAATGTTTCCAACCAATTTCTCATACACTAACAGCAGTTGACTGGTGTTGCGTGGTGAAAAGTTGTTGTGATGCCTGGTGTAAGGAGGAGAAACGCATATCATCTCGTTTCTGACTTTGATAAAGGTCGGATTGTAGCCTATCGCGATTGCGGTTTATTGTATCACGACATTGCTGCTCATTGTTGGTCACGATCCAATGACTCTTAGCAGAATATGGAATCGGTGGGTTCAGGAGGGCAATACGGAATGCTGTGCTGGATTCCAATGGCCTCGTATCACTAGCAGTCAAAATGACAGTCATCTTATTTGCATGGTTGTAATGGATCATGCAGCCATGTCTCGATCCCTCAGTCAACAGATCGGGGTGTTTGCAAGACAACAACCATGTGCATGAACAGTTCAGCAATATTTGCAACAGCATGGACTATCAGCTCGGAGATCATGGCTGCGGTTACCCTTGATGCTGCATCACAGACAGGAACACCTGTGGTCGTGTATGCGACGAACCTGGTTGCACAAATGGCAAAAACGTCATTTTTTCGGATGAATCCAGGTTCTGTTTACAGCATTGTGATGGTCACATTCGTATTTGATGACATTGCGGTGAACACACATTGGAAGCGTGTATTCGTCATCACCTTACTGACATATCACCAGGCGTAATGGTATGGGGTGTCATTGGTTACATGTCTCAGTCACCTCTTGTTCGCATCGCTGGTACTTTGAACAGTGGCCTTTACATTTCAGATGTGTTATGACTCGTGGCTCTTGCCTTCATTCGATTCCAGTGAAACCCTACATTTCAGCAGGATAATGCAGGTTCTGTACGGGCCTTTCTGGATAAGGAAAATGTGTGACTGCTGCCCTGGCCAGCACATTCTCCAGATCTCTCGCCAATTGAAAACATCTGCTCAATGGTGGCCGAGCAACTGGCTCGTCACAATACTCCAGTCACTACTCTTGATGAACTGTGGTATTGTGTTGAAGCTACATGGGCATCTGTACCTGTACATGCCATCCAATGTCTTTTTGACTCAATGCCCACGCGTATCAAGGCCGTTATTATGGCCAGAGGTGGTTCTGGGTACTGACTTCTCAGGATCTATGAATCCAAATTGTGTGAAAATGTAATCACATGTCAGTTCTAGTATAATATATTTGTCCAATGAATACCCGTTTATCATCTGCATTTCTTCTTGGTGTAACAATTTTAATGGCCAGTAGTGTGGTAAAATGTGTTATTTCTCTTAGTAAAGTTTGCTGTTTTGGTTTCAGTCCTGGATCTATCTCTATATAGTAACAGTTCTTGTATTTTCTCTTTGTTTTGCCTTTAAAGGCTCTTTGCAGATTCAGAATATGATTGCCATGATTGCGTGTGTCAGTCCTTCAGAACTTGACATGGCCGAGACTCTCAACACACTTCGCTTTGTTGAAAAATCTAAGAAAGTTATGCAGGCAATTGAAATAAATAAGGTCATCAGGCTCCAAAAGGTAAATCCATAAAGGTTTTTATTCTGAATTTAATTTATAGAAAATTTATAATATGACACACAAATTTCAGATACAGAAAACGCGCCAAACATGAATTTTTGTTATCATCTATTTATGAAAATGGATTTTACTGTTATGATGGCTTACATTTAGGGGAAGGTAATATTACAATGTGTGCCTTTGTGTCTTTTTGGTTATATGAAATCACCAGGTCTGTCAATTAGTCTCAAATTAATCATAGCAGTTTTTAAAAATACATGAAGGTAAGTTGCAACACATGTTAAAGATCATGACTGAGCTGCAAACAGAAAATAGACAGTCACACTCAGACTAACAGCATTTGTCCACAGCCTTCATCAGAAAAAGAAGAGATATTAAACAGTCACTCCTGGCCACTGTGTCTCGAGTATTTACTTGAACAGTGGGTAAGTTCATCTGACAGAAGAAAGAAAATGTATTCCATATGCTGTAGTACCTTCATCATGAGGACGATTTAAGTTGTGTTAAGATTGGCCAAGCTGGGAATTTGAATTTTTGGAGTAATAAGCAGAACTTATTATTGATACTAAAGTTTATTTAGAAATTAAGAATACTGGGAACTCTCTGCAACACCGATCCGACATATGCCATGCCCATTAACAGAGATACCATCTTCATGATCCTCTATCAGAATAAAAGTGAGCAAGGTGGAAGGAGGTGGCTTTTTGTTTTTTGTTTGAAGGGCCACAACATCGGAAGTGACATATACTCCGCAGTATCAGCACTGATGGTACAGCAAACGAGTCTCATTTCATTGCTCTGGCCATGGAAGACGCCATGAAATTAAATATTAACAATATAATGAGGACAGTATGCAACTCTCAGAACAGGCATAGGTTGACCCATGACAGACACGCAAAAAAGACACTCATATTCATGTAACTTTTTTTTGCTGAAAGCCAAGTTATTTGTTCATCGGTGTCATTTTTATGTTGTGGCTTGACATAAGTCTTTGCTATTACTTATCATATCAGAACCAAACAAGAACATTGTTGCGTACATTACTACATACATTATATTTTGTAGATTAAACCTGTCAAAGAATAAAATGATTATGTATAGCCATAGATTATATAGACAAACATTGATTAATTTTTAACCACACAGTGGATGCCCAAAAAATAGCAATGTCCAGTGCACTTTGTGCATCACTTACAAGGTCTTTCATAGTACATATGGTGAGAGGTAATATGCATTGTAGCAGATGTGACAATGTCTGCATGTCAGCTCCACAGTCACAATTGAGATAATCCACCTAGAAGCCTTATCTCTGCTAGTTTCTCTTCGATCTTGTGACACAGAAACGCAGGTGGTTGAGTGCTTTCCAAATGGGCCCTCTCTCTGTGTGGGCCAGGCGAAGAACTTCTTGTGGAATCAGCCAGCCCTCCAGATGTCAGCCCCTGGCCTGCCATCCCTTCTCCTGATGTTGTGGTGTTTCAGCGAGTACTTCTGTGCTATGATGAAAGCTCTTTCTAGACATAAGTCTTTCCTGTGCTAGGTGATGGCCATGTAAGTTAGGTTTTCAAAGTTAAAGCCTTTTTCATTTCATTTTGTTCTCCTGTGTCCCGTCGGATGTTTGGGGGACTATGCTGGATAAGCATTGCAGTTTTTCAACAGGTGTGGCTCTTAGACAGCCCGTGATGATGTGGTATGTCTCATTCAGAGCAACATCAACTTTGTATGTGTGAATCTGCACCATACTGGGTAGGTGTACCAAACTGCAGAGTAGCACTACGCTAATGCTGATGATAAATCTGCTGCATTGAATTAAAATTTGTGATGCAACTGGGAATTGAACCCAGGCTTCATGCTTACCAGGCAGATGTCTTACCACTAGACCACCACATCACTAGCGATTAAGGAGCTTCGGAATAGTCTAAGCACGATTTCTTTGTACAGGTATGGCATGAACGCGAAAAGGCTGTGGGCGGTTTCCGGTGGAGTTTGACAGGACCAGCAAATCCTACTCGGACGCAAGTGTTGAGGTATAACGAAATGGTTGTATTTTAGAAAAGGGGATACAATTTCGGAGATTACAGCCTGAGGAGAGTCACCAGTGGTACAACAGAAGTAATCATTATGATGATTCAACTAGGAGAGCGAGCCCAGGGGGCTGCAGAGCGGGGAGCGTGTTATTGGGGCGAGAGCCGGCGGCAGACAGGCCTTTACCGTCTGTAATGATCTCGCAGCTAGCCAGTAGTGCTGAATCTACGTAATTGTGTTCCTACTCTGATTGATTGCGATCCGCGTTGTGGACTTTGATCAGCGGGTTCCGCGCCTGCAGTTGCAGGTGTCGGCAACACGTGCCGGTTGCCAAGCACAAATCGAATTGGGCCAGGGGGATTCGGAATACGCTCAGTAGTGGAAATATGGTGCGCATGACGCAAATTTATGGCAGGGAACATCGGCCTCCCTCTGTCCTAAGGCAAGTGTGGCAAGGCATGGAAAATCATGTCGATAGTTACGGAAAAAATAAAAAGATATTACTGCTGTTCTCCACTGTTGTATACTCCTTCCCCTTCCATGGGAATGGTTTACCATTTGCAAAAATTAGTGAAGTTACAATAAAAATTCCATGGTTGGTGACAGCGGGTAAACAGGGTCTGTTATATATTACATTCACACTTAAACATAGAAATGGTTATATGGCAAAGTACAAATTGCTTCTCTTGTGGCGTAAGGTTCGGGTCGGATGGCCAGTAGTAGTGCCCCAGTAGCGTGTTGGTAGGTAAAGTCAGAAGGTGCTGGCTGCTGGCAGTCAGCTGATGACTGGAATAGCGAGTTGCTGAAACACTTTCACATTTGCCTTAGCGATGTGCCCATTGGTGCAGCAGCGTGCCTCCTCAAGAGATTTTAATGAGCGCAGTGTGGGTGGGCAATACCCAATATGAACTAACAGAAGTAAGATAGGGTAAGCTAAAGTTAAACATAATCGGAATAGTGCTCCTTTTATGGTCTTGCTAAATCTTTGAAACATTTAATAATATAAGAGTGCCTACATTTACATCAAGCAACATAAACAATAAACACAACTAAGGTGTGAGTACCTGACACTAAGTTACAATATTAATATCAGTTACTGAAGAGGAATTTTACGGTATGGTTGGTTATTGATTAAATGCAAAATAGTAACTTTCTTGACAGGAGATAAGCACAAATGTAACATTATGAGGATCTAAATTAATCTCTCTGGAGATGCAAAATACATTACAAAAACTCTATTCTTAGCGCTAAGGTATTTTAAAAAATAAGGGAGGACCATGGCTTTATACAAGACATCATTTATGGAATGTGCCATGCGGCTAGCGTTCAGGAACCTTTGCAGTAGTGTTTTGTCTGAACCAACTGCACCATCCCTTTTGACATAATTCCCACACAATTAGTGCAACCACGACAAGGTAAGAGGGATAGCGTAGTACTTGGTAGCATCACAGTCCTATGGTAATTTGGCCTTTCTCATGTTGTTTTTTAGTGGGTGGCAGTGATGGAAATTATTAAAGTGAGGCATTTTCAACAAGTTGATAGACACAGGCACAGCAGTGGGTAAATGGAGCAGAAATGGTTTCATGCGCAAATTGTAGTGATAGTGCAACTGTGCAGGTACTTTGGATGTAGGAGCAAAAATGTCGCAATGTGAACTGTTGACCAGTAATCCACTGCTGAGATCTTGACACGGTGAGTGAGTGATACAAGTTATGTAGTCTATCCTTTCAGGAAGGACTCCAGGCTAAACTTGGAAATGTGGTAGCCTCAGGCGCGTACCAATGCAGATAATAAGACTACCATTTCATTGTTTTTCAAAAGATCTGCATCAACAATCACCAATAAGAGTGCAAACAGGCACGGCAACAATGCCAAACGCGGTTATAGTGGACGAACCCCACACAGGTCCATTAATGTTCGTAGTATCAAGTCCGGTCACTTAAAACTGGAATTAATCTGTAAGCGGCGGAAGTTGTGAAGGGCAGTAACCTTCCAAATTATCGGCTAAATGAGTGTAGTAGAGAAATAAAGCAGCGGCTCGTAAACGGCGACAAATTTGCAAGTCACACACAGCAGGAGTCAGGAGCGTAAGTTGCAATTTGTTGGGATCTGACTGGCAGCTACAATCACGGGGTACTGTGACAGGGTGGCAGAGCATTGTCTATCTGGAATTAGCTGACGAGTGTGGATGGCTGGCTGAGCTGACTGAGTAGGCTGATTGCACATAATTCAACCTCTGTGGACTGCTGCAGTGTTAACACAGTTCCCATGTAAAACGTATAGGACAACGATTAAATACGCAAAACGCGACTAAGCCCCAATTCTGATATGTATTTATTTTATAATTCAGGAATTCTATTTTTAGCGCATTGAGCAGCTGTAGGCGACGAGCGATGCTGACTATGAGGTTACAGAGACATAAAATTGGAATGCCTATTATCTTCAGAAGTATCTTCTGGTTAGGAAAAAGGATCGAATGACAAAATAGATTTGTGCAATACCGAACATAACGATACTACTGGGTATATCAGTGGTTATAGTAGAGGTTCTACTTTTCCACAACAACATCGTACGGAATAGGCTCAGGTAGGAAGCATTACAGGAAACTGTTTAATATTTATTAGAACGATTACGTATGTATTTCGATTGTGAAACAGAAGATTAGTACGGATGGACTGATGCCGGGCGGTCACGGTGCGGCAGGTGTAGGCCACGTGCACTACACAGCTGACGGCGACAAATGCAGCATCAGCAGGCATCGAGTGACGTGGTTTGGAGGGGGGAGAGGCGGTGGACAGTGACCCAGTAACGCCACGTGGCCTTGTAATCATACGGCGTGGCTAGGGCTGTCTACTGAGCGTGCGAGGCGCTCCATTTAACCACTCTCTACTTCTATGTTGCAGCTCATGTTTCTTACATTATTGTGTCTGCAATTGCAACAATGAAATTTTTAATGGCAAATCGAGGCATAATGGTTGGCATTAAAGGGGTCCTCCAGACTGAGACATCCTAGTTTACATGTGAAACTTAAATCTAAACATAAGCAAAACATACGTAGTAGGCAGCGGTATTACTACAAACAAAAGGCAGGTGAAATAGAACATGTGCACTGGCTTAAACATTGCTATTTGTGTGCAAAGAGCACACAGCACCATCAATCACTGGATCATAGTCCATAGGAATGCTTGGATCTTGAAGCATATTTAGTGCCTGTAGGGGGAGGTTGGGCTTTCTTTTTACTAATTTTGCTGCTAGGATCTGAGGTTTCAGAGCTTTTGGTATGACAATACGGTTTCCTAAGGGGGTCTTTCTGTGCAATACATCATCTACAAGCACAAAATCTGGGTGGTTTACATATCCCTGACATTCCCCATCTACTTTTTGTTCCTTTATTAAATCGTCAGCCAGCACATTCTCCACATTTTCGATTCTTATTTTGCGGCTAAGGGCTTCAGCATTCTGGTGCAGTTTTCCAGGTTTGTGTCTGACAATGTAATCAAATTCGCTAAGAGTCAGAGCCCACCTGGTTAAGAGACTACTTGGATTCTTTAAGGCTTAGCATTCACTGCAAAGCAACATGATTGGTTACAACTGTAAACTGTCTACCATACAGGTAACATCTGAAATTGTTGATACTGAAAACTACAGCTAATAATTCCTTTTCGGTGGTGCTATAATTTTGTTCAGCCTTGTTAAGCTGACCAATAGGTTTTTCTTCACCATCCTGCTCTTGGCTTAGGATACATCCCACAGCAAAATTTGAAGCATCACATGACAGAATGAATGGCTTTTCAAAATCTGGATAAATTAGCAAAGGAGAGCTAGTTAAAACCTCCTTAACCTGCTTCATGGCAGTATCACATTCAGGACTCCAATGAAAGGCTATTCCTTTCTTCAACAGGTTAGTAAGTGGTTTGGTCACTGTGGCATAATCCTTTATAAAATGGCGATAGAAATTACATAATCCTAAGAAACTTTGTAGTTCTTTGACATTGATAGGGACTGGAAAGGCTCTGACAGCTTCAGTCAAATGGGGATCTGGTTTCACTCCATCAGAACTAATAATGTGACCTAGGTACTGGACCTGTGATTCTGCAAAGAAGCACTTTTCTAATTTTAGACTTAGATGTGCATCCTGGAGCCTTGTTAGAACATTCTTCAAGCACTCAGCATGCTCTTCAATGGTTTTCGAAAATACTATAATATTGTCAAGATACACAAGACAGGTGATAGGTTTCAGCCCACATAATAGTAAATCGGCGAAATGTTGGAAGGTAGCAGAGGCATTTCTCAATCCAAAAAGCATTCTCAGAAATTCATACAACCCAGAGGGAACAATAAATGCAGTTTTAGGTCGATCTTCAGGTGCTATTTCAATTTGGTGATAGCCCAATTTCATATTCAATGTAATGAAGTATTTACAGTTTTCCAATCTGGCCAAGGTTTCATCTATTCTTGGCAATGGGTAGGTATAGGGTGTGGTAACCTTATTTACGGCTCTCAAAGCCATCATGCACATACGATACGATTTCTCTCCATTCACAGATTCTTTAGGCACAAGCATATTGGTGACGACCAAGGACTAGCTGAAGGCTGAATGATTCCTGCCTCTAGCTGCTCCTGGATGATTTCATCAATCACAGGTGATAAGAGAGCCGATATGCTTTTTGTGCAATTGGTCTGGCATTCCCAGTAGGAATTTCATGATATACCAAATCAGTGGCAGTGAGGTACTTTTGGTCTGCAAATAACCAGGCATATTGTCTTAACACTGAGTATAACAGTTCCTGACCTCCCTCATTCAAATGGGTAAACTTCCTCTTTAAAAACTTTTCTAATTGTGTCGTGACGGCAGGCACTTCAATAGGAAAAACTCTCGCTTCTCTCTTCGGATATTTGTTACTATGAACGGGCAGCACTTCGCCTCTTTCCACACACTACACACTGGCTAAAATGTCCCACGCGGAATTACAGCTACTTTCGTCCCGAAATTATCAAAGCTCATCGGTACTCTAAATTTTCCACCCTCTTTTTCGGCAATACAAAGGCTTCTCGGCTTCTCTTAACATGAACTTGCATTTTATCCAGTACGTCATTTTGAGTGAACAGATCGATCAAAAGTGAGGTTGGACTCATCTCTAGAAGTTCAATTGTTACCCAAAGGATCTTTCCCGTTCCACCGTTTATTGTTTCAGAGTTTGTTGCCATTACCACTGCAGTATGTGGCTTATCGGAGTTTGGAAAAATGCTGCCATCCTCCGGACCTCCTTACGTTTGTTCAGTGTGAGTGCTGCCGAACCGATGAATTGCTTCACTGCGTTGTACGGTTTGCGATCAGTAATCAATAACACCCTGAAACTGGCGGAGAAAATCGTTCCCTAGGATTACGTCAAAATTTCATCCCCTCTTAGGCAATACTTCCATCTCGAACGGGTATCTTACTTCTCCTACTTCCAGGTTGACATAACAGGTCCCCAATGGCCAAACTAAATTATCGCCTAATCCACGGGTATGGCAACGGGGCGGTAAAGACAAAATGCTCACTTGAGCTCCGGTATCTACTAGCAACTTAACATGTTTCTCTCCTATCTTTCCTAGTAACATCACGTTTGCCACCTCAGTGTTCCCATCAAAATTTATTGGGTTTATGATTTTTAATGGGGGAGGGGAGGGGTGGCTACACCTGCCCCCCGCCATTTCCCTGTCGGTTTTGACTGTTCCTTCGATTTGCAGGCGTGACGTATCGGTTATGTGCTTGCCCATTCTGATTCTGTCGACAATGCATACCCAAATGCCCCATAGAGCGGCAGTGTGGACAAGGGCGCAAGACACTCGTCAGCATTGTGGCCGTTGCGTTTGCACCGGCCGCATCTGGCTTCTTGTGCAAACACCCGCTTTGGCTCACGACTACGCATCGGCGTGGTTACAAATCTACTCGCCTCTTCGTGTAACATGGCCAATCTAACAGCCTCGTGCAAAGTAGTGGGGGAGGACACATTTACCTCGCTTCCAATCTGCGGATCTATACCTCTAATAAAGACATCCACTGCCCTGGCTTCAGCCTCTTCAAGCAACACCTCATTTCTTACCGCGTCTCCGGTTTAGGTGTATGTTTTACATGAAACAGATCTAATTCGGTCTGCGTATGCATCAAAACACTCAACGGCCTTTTGCCTCATCGTAGAAAGCTGGTCCCGGTAATAACTTGTACTTCTCTGAATCAATCGTTGCGCCAGTACTTCAAAATGTGTGGCGTCTCTCAATACGGCTACAATCCCTCTGTACATGCTCATGTCCCTCCTTTTTTAGACAAAAAAATGACACAAAGCAAGGAAAGGTGGAAACAATGTTGATAGGGAACTGTAACAAATTAATTCATCTGAACCATTGTGATGATCCAGAACATGTAGAGAAAATAAATGAACATACTGCACACAATGGAAACAAAATACACTCTTGTATTGATGGCAACATTCTCCTTCTACATATAAATGTACAATCCCTTAGAAGTAAAATGAATGAACTACAATATTGGCTTGAAAGAATCAACTGCAGTGTTTTGTGTGTTAATGAACACTGGATGAAAGCCTGTGAAATAGACCTTTGTGTTCCTATAGGTTACTTACTAACCACTAGATACTGCAGAAAAAATATTGTATGTGGCGGAGTCTCAATCTACATAAAAAGCAACCTAGTCTTGGAATACTCAGTTATAGATCTTAACATGGTTTGCATTGAAGGTACATTAGAAGTAGCTGGTATAGTATTGCACACTGAAAAAATTGTAATTGTCTCAATTTATAGAACTCCAGGCTCTGATTAAATAGCTTTTATAGAAAAAATTAATGCATTAATATTACACTTGTCAAAATATAAACGACATAAAATTGTAATTGTGGGTGATATTAATATTGATATAAGGGCTACGAGAAAAAATGTAGTAGATATGATTAACTCTCTGAAGTCATTAAATTATTATTGTCTGAATGAAAAGCCTACTAGACTTAATGCCTGTCTTGATAACATAATAAGTAATGTACATAGAGACTTAGTGCAATGTGATGTCATAGAATTAGGTTTATCAGATCATGCAGGTTTATGGCTACAAATAGATAATTAACCCTTGTTACCAAAGAAAGGCAAGTGACATATTGATTGCTAGGTGAATGTAATGTAAGCAATATAAAAAATAAGTTAAAAGGAAAAGATGGGTCCCAAATAATGAGTAGCAATGAGACAGTTGATAAATGCTTTTCCGTTTTCCTGACAGAAATTACGAACATAGTACAAAAGACATGCCCCATGGTAATTAGAAGATATACTAATACCGCACGTAAGCTCCAACATACTAATAACTGGTACACACCACAGCTAAACAGACTCAGGATATTATTACTCATACTGAAAGATAAGTCTCATAATAGTGATAAGGACAAAGAAAACTACATAAATATCAGAAAACTTTACAGGTCTGAAATAAAAACCGCCAAATGTAATGCGAATAATGAATACATTTTGAACTCAAAAAATAAATGTAAAGCAGCGTGGAATGTCATTAAGAGAGAAATTAATAACAACAATAAAGAAAACAGTATTCCCAAAGACTGTGATATTCTTAATGAACATTTTGTAAAAGGCAATAGTACTCCACCAATTGATTCTAATTTCGACGTGGAAGCTTTTCTGACTTATGCTAAACAAACAAGAAGTGAGAAATTTACTTAGGCCCCAATCACCTTAAATGACATTCAATACTCAATAACCAAACTCAACTATTCAAAAACAGAAGACTATTATGGTATCAGCAATTTCATCATAAAGTCTGTAGTGAAGGAAGTCCAAATGCCACTTCTCTCACTGTCAAACAGAGCATTAGATGAAGGAACCTTCCCAAAATGTCTTAAGCTTACAGTCACACTGCCTGTGTATAAAAAAGGAGATAAAAATCTACCAAGTAACTACAGACCCATCTCAGTAATACCAATCCTATCTAAAATAATTGAAAACTGTATGCATAAACAGATATACAAGTACTTTGAATGCAATAAATTATTAAATGAACAACAATTTGGATTTAGACCACACTTATCAACCGTGAAAGCAGTCGAATCACTGGTAAATAATGTTTATGAAGGATATGAAAAACGGCTATACACTTCTGGAACCCTTATTGATTTAAGCAAAACGTTTGATTCTGTGTCTCATGATGTGATAATCAAAAAGCTAAAATATGGAATAGGAGATAAACCACTCAAATTACTCAAATCCTATCTTAGCTATAGGGTACAGCTTGTTTATGCAAACAATCAGAGATCAGCAATCCTCCCGATAAAAAGAGAAATACCCCAAGGCTCGGTTCTTGGACCCTTCATTTTCATTGTCTATGTCAATGAATTTCCAACTTATATACCCTGTAAGAGTGTATTATATGCAGATGACAAGACATTAATAACCGCTGGAGACAATCTACAGAGTGTGTTGAATAAAAATAAAGAGATGATAGAAATGACTAGCCAATGGTGCCAGGCCAATCAACTCTGCATAAATCAGACAAAAACAGAGGAAATAATCTTTAACTTGAAGGTACCTAAAAATGAATATAAAACCCTGAAATTGCTTGGACTGGTCATAGACCAAAAACTCTCTTGGGAAGGACACACCAATTAGCTATGCAGCAAACTAGCTCTTGTACTTTTCCTATTGTACAAATTGAGGGGCAGTATTAGCAAACAATTATTGCTTCAATCGTACTACACTTTCTTCCATTCCCAGCTGCAATATGGAATATTGCTGTGGGGAAACTCCTCAGGAGCTAAATGTGTATTCAGATGGCAAAAAAAGCAGTAAGGTGTATATTAGGGCTAGTACATAATGAGTCCTGCAAAAGTCGCTTTAAATTGCTTGGCATAATGACAACTCCTAGTTTGTGTGTGTGTGTGTGTGTGTGTGTGTGTGTGTGTGTGTGTGTGTCTATTCTTGAAGGAGACTTTCCTGGTGGGAAAAATATGTATAAAATAAAGATTTTTGACTTACCTAAAGTACAGGTTCGTCGACAGAAACATAAAACACACACACAAACATTCGAGCTTTCGCCACCACTGGTAGCTTCTTCGGGAAAAAGAGGAAGGAAGGAGAGGAGAAAGGGAAGGATACGAGTTTCAAGGAAGTGGAAAAGGAGCCATTCCAATCCCAGGAGTGGAAGGACTTATCTTAGGGGACAAAAAGGAAGGTAAACAAATACTCAAACATATCCAGATGCAAACACACCTAGGCAGACATTTGTAGAAACCAAAGAAGTTGGACAGAGATACCATTTCAGGCAGAGGCTCTGTCCATAGAACCGAGGCAAAGATGTTAAAGATGGTGGGCGGGAATTAGAATTTAGCGGAGGTTGAGACCAGGTGGGCAACGGGAAGAGAGAATGTGTTGAAGGGCAAGTTCCCATCTCCGGAGTTCTGAAAGATTGGCGTTGGTGGGAAGTATCCAAATAACCCGGACGGTGTAACACTGTGCCAACATGTGCTGGCCGTGCAACAAGGCATGTTTAGCCACAGGGTGATCCTCATTTCCAACAAACACTGTCTGCCTGTGACCGTTCATGCAAATGGACAGTTTGTTGCTGGTCATTCCCACATAGAACACTTCACAGTGCAGGCATGTTAGTTGGTAAATTACGTGGGTGCTATCGCAAGTGGCTCTGCCCTTGATCGTGTACACCTTCCGGGTTACTGGACTAGAGTAAGTGGTGGTGGAAGGGTGCATAGGGCAGGTTTTACAAGGGGGGCGGTTGCATGGGTAGGAGCCAGAGGGTAGGGAAGGTGGTTTGGGGGTTTCATAGGGATGGGCTAGGAGGTTACAAAGGTTAGGTGGGCGGCGGAAAGACAGTCTTGGTGGAGTGGGAAGGATGTCATTAAGGATGGATCTCATTTCGGGGCAGGATTTAAGGAAGTCGTATCCTTGCTGGAGAGCCACATTCAGAGTCTGCTCCAGTCCCGGAAAGTATCCGGTGACAAGAGGGGCACTTCTGGGGTTCTTCTGTGGAAGGTTCTGAATTTGGCGGGATGAGGAAGTGGCTCTGGAAATCTGCTTTTGTACCAGATTAGGAGGATAGCCGCGGGATGTGATAGCTGTTAGTAGGTTATTGGTGTACAGGTTCCGGGATTCGGTACTGGAGCAGACTCGTTTGCAACGAAGACCTAAGCTGTAGGGAAGGGAACGTTTGATGTGGAATAGATGGCAGCTGTCATAGTGGAGGTACTGTCGTTTATTGGTTGGTTTGATGTGGACGGATGTGTGAAGTTGGCCGTTGGACAGATGGAGGTCGACATCAAGGAAAGTGGCATGGGATTTGGAATAGGACCAGATGAATTTGATGGGACCAAAGGAGTTGAGGTTGAAGAGGAAATTCTGGAGTTCTTCTTCACCGTGAGTCCAGATCATAAAGATGTCATCAATGAATCTATACCAAACTTTGGGTTGACAGGCTTGGGTATCCAGGAAGGCTTCCTCTAAGCATCCCATAAATAAGTTTGCATACGAGGGGGCCATCCTGGTTTCCATGGCTGTTCCCTTTAGTTGTTGGTATGTCTGGCCCTCAAAAGTGAAGAAGTTGTGGCTTAGGATGAAGCTGGCTAGGGAATTAAGGAAAGAGGTTTTAGGTAGGGAAGTGGGTGGTCGGCGTGAAAGGAAATACTCCATTGCAGCGAGGCCCCAGGCATGTGGGATGTTTGTTTACAAGGAAGTGGCATCAATGGTTACAAGGATGGTTTCTGGAGGTAACTGGCTGGGCAAGGATTGCAGGCGATCGAGGAAGTGGTTGGTGTATTTGATGAAGGATGGGAAACTGCACATGATGGGTTGAAGGTGTTGGTCTACGTAGGGAGAGATTCGTTCAGTAGGGGCTTGGTAACCGACCAAAATGGGGCAGCCGGGATGATTGGGTTTGTGGATCTTGGGGAGTAGGTAGAAGGTCCCGGTGCAGGGTGTCGGTGGGGTCATGAGGTTAATGGAGTCAGGTGAAAGGTTTTGTAGGGGGCCTAAGGTTTTGAGGATTCCTTGAAGCTCTGCCTGATCCCTGATGTCCAGACAATTTGTCTACCTTCCTTTTTGTCCCCTAAGGTAAGTCCTTCCACTCCTAGGATTGGAATGACTCCTTTTCCACTTCCTTAAAACCCATATCCTTCCCTCTCTCCTCCCCTTTTTTCCTCTTTTTCCTGAAGATGCTGCCAGTGGTGGCGAAAGGTTGTATGTGTGTTTGAGCGTGATTTTTATTTTTATTTGTGTCTATCGACGAGCCGGTCCTTTTGGGTAAGTCATCCGTTTTCTATTTTTTATATTTGTTTATCCCACCAGGATAGTTTCCTTCTATACTTTTCGTATTTTTGACTTACCTAAAGTACAGGCTTGTCGATAGAAACACGAAACACATAAAAACACACAACCATTCGGGCTTTCGCCACCAGTGGTGGCTTCTTCGGGAAAAAGAGGGAGGAAGGAGAGGAGAAAGGGAAGGATATAGGTTTTAAGGAAGTGGAAAAGGAGCCATTCCAATCCCAGGAGTGGAAGGACTTACCTTAGGGGACAAAAAGGAAGGTAAACAAATACACACACACTCACACATATCCACATCCAAACACACCTAGGCAGACATTTGTAGAAACCAAAGAAGTTGGACAGAGATGCCACTTCAGGCAGAGGCTCTGTCCACAGAACCGAGGCAAAGATGTTAAAGATGGCGGGCGGGAATTAGAATTTAGCGGAGGTTGAGACCAGGTGGGCAACGGGAAGAGAGAATGTGTTGAAGGGCAAGTTCCCATCTCCGGAGTTCTGAAAGGTTGGTGTTGGTGGGAAGTATCCAGATAACCCGGACGGTGTAACACTGTGCCAAAATGTGCTGGCCGTGCACCAAGGCATGTTTAGCCACCGGGTGATCCTCATTACCAACAAACACTGTCTGCCTGTGACCGTTCATGCGAATGGACAGTTTGTTGCTGGTCATTCCCACATAGAACGCTTCACAGTGCAGGCATGTCAGTTGGTAAATCACGTGGGTGCTATCGCAAGTGGCTCTGCCCTTGATCGTGTACACCTTCCGGGTTACGGGACTGGAGTAAGTGGTGGTGGAAGGGTGCATAGGGCAGGTTTTACAACGGGGGCGGTTACACGGGTAGGAGCCAGAGGGTAGGGAAGGTGGTTTGGGGATTTCATGGATGGACTAGGAGGTTACGGAGGTTAGGTGGGCGGCGGAAAGACACTCTCGTTGGAGTGGGAAGGATGTCATGAAGGATGGATCTGTTTTCTATTTATGTGTTTCGTGTTTCTATCGACAAGCCTGTACTTTAGGTAAGTCAAAAATCTTTATTTATACCATTTTCCCACCTAGAAGGTCTCCTTCTATATATATATTAAGACGAAAAATTCCTAGCAGGAAAAATAAAATATAAAAAATAGACGAAGATTACTCACCAGGCGAAGGAGCACAGGTGTGACAGCATCACAAATAAATAAATGAATACATACACACACACACACACACACACACACACACACACAATCGCAAGCTTTCGTAACCCAGTTGCGTCTTCAGGCAGTAGGGAAGGAGAGGGAAAAGGAAATGATGAGGGTTTTAAGGAAGGGGGTAAGGAGCCATTCCAATCCCGGGAGAGGAAAGACTTACCTTGGTGGAAAAAATGGAGGGTAAACAAATGCACACATGCCCACACATTCACACAGACACAAGTACACCTAGGCAGACATACTGTAGAAAGCAAAGAAGTTAAGTTATCTGGGTTGCGAAAGCTTGCGATTGTGTGTGTGTGTGTGTATGTATTCATTTATTTATTTGTGATGCTGTCACACCTGTGCTCCTTCGCCTGGTGAGTAATCTTCGTCTATATTTTATATATATATATATATATATATATATATATATATAAAAATAAAAATAGAAAACAGATGACTTACCAAAAGGACCGGCTCGTCGATAGAAACAAATAAAATGTATAAAATCACACACACACACATACAAGCTTTCGCAGCCTAGCTGCTTCGTCAGGCAGAAAGGAAGGAGAGGGAAAAGGAAATGATGAGGGTTTCAAGGGAGTGGATAAGGAGTCATTCCAATCCCGGGACAGGACAGACTTACCTTGGGGGGGAAAAAGAGGGTAAACAAAAACACACGCACCCACACATTTACACAGACGCAAGCACACTTAGGCAGACACACTGTAGAACTGTAGAAAGCAAAGAAGTTAGAAGTTCTAACTTCTTTGCTTTCTACAGTTAGAAGTTCTAACTTCTTTGCTTTCTACAGTTCTACAGTGTGTCTGCCTAAGTGTGCTTGCGTCTGTGTAAATGTGTGGGTGCGTGTGTTTTTGTTTACCCTCTTTTTTTCCCCCCAAGGTAAGTCTTTCCTGTCCCGGGATTGGAATGACTCCTTATCCACTCCCTTGAAACCCTCATCATTTCCTTTTCCCTCTCCTTCCCTTCTGCCTGACGAAGCAGCTAGGCTGCGAAAGCTTGTATGTGTGTGTGTGTGATTTTATTTATTTTATTTGTTTCTATCGACGAGCCGGTCATTTTGGTAAGTCATCTGTTTTCTATTTTTATTTTTGTTTATCCCACCGGGAAAGTTTCCCTCTATAATTCTCGTTTTATATATATATATATATATATATATACTTATAGTTACTATGAACTTGTGGAAGGCAAATGCAACAGACAGTTGTTTCCTGTATATATATAACTGTTTGGTATATGCTAAAGAAAATATAGATAAATTCAACATGAGAAGAAATGTGCATTCTCACAATACACGAAACAACTGTCTGTTGGATTTGTCTTCCACAAGTTCATAGTAACTATAGGTATTTAAGCTTAAAATTTCTCAATAAGCTTCCACAATTCGTATAATGCCACTGAGCAAATATAAAAACACACTGCAAACTTGGCTAAAATCCATTGAATTCTAATCAGTTGAAGAATTCCTAGAAACTGACAGTAAAAATATGTGTTTCTCCTTAATTATGTTATTGTTTCTTTGTAATGTGTGATTCTGTATGTATGGTATATGATAAATGTATAAATTTAATGTAGGCTATAAATGTAAATTCCACTATGTACCCTGACGAAGCCAATTGTATGAAAAATACTGAAAGGCTAATAAATATTCTATTCTATTCTCCACAAAACTGCATGCGTCCCCCATTAATTTGAGCCTCAGATCATTCGAAAGGAATCTTTCTGGCCATTGGCACAAACAGCCAACGTCACGGATATTCTGCAGAAAATGTTCGACATTCTCATTATTATTTCCAGAAAAGGAAGCAATAAAATTTACCGCTGGAAAAGTATTGGTTAAACTTCCAACTGAATTCACTACCGAAGTAGCGGCTACCTCTCCCACCTTGTTCAGTGACTCACGTGCAACTCCTTTTTTTTTCCTTTACCCGCTAATCCTTCAATACGCCCCAGCAAGTTTGTAAGGTGTTTGTGTCTCGGCTTCCATGGTATCCACCAGAAGGCGAGATTGATACCTCCTAACCATATTTGCTAAATCCTCGCATTGCACGTCTGAGTAAACCTTTCCACCAAGGCATGGTTTTTCTCTAAAAACAATGTAATTTGCTCCCTTTACAATTTTACAGTTTCCTTCAAGACCCTAAAGGCTTCACTTTCCCCAATATCCACTTGAACGTCAACATTTCTCACTTGTTGCTCAGATAACTGCTTCTGAAGGTGTGCATACTGCCTCTCAAACTCTGCTTGCCCCACCACAAGGTTAGAAACTTGCTTCGGTAAGGAGTCTACAACTTTGTCCCCATCGTTTCCAGGGACTATGTCCCGTGGAGATTCTTGGCGTGACATTGTTATAAGTTAAGGGACAAATCTTAGTTAAAAATTATGTTGCTGCACCAATAAAACACTTTACAAGGAGGATTTAGAACATGGCTGACAGCACGTACTTCAACTATTCATTGATGCGGTGACGGCGAGACAGACTGCAGGCAGCAGAAGGTGGCAACGGACGACGGCAGCATCAGCGGCGGATGGACGATGTTAGATTCCGGCATCAGATCCAGGATCCTTGGCTGTTACGGCGACATAGGCGGTAGCTGCTGAGTTGGCTATCCAGCTTGTGGCAGCACGTCATCGCGCGTCTGGCAAACACAGCACTCCGGCTGTGCGCACCTCAAGGTCACGTGGCCAGGCAGGCAGCGCACTAAACAAAACATTGCCGCATGCATGGCGTTTCTGACGATTAGCTCTCGCCCAACACATGCTCCCAAACCCTGGAAAACTGGTGTGGATCTGAAGATCACGATTCTGACACCAAAATATGTACAGGTATGGCATGAACGGGAAAAGGCTGTGGGCGTTTTCCGGGCAGGGTTTGACAGGACAAGCAAATCGTACTCGGATGCGAGTGTTGAGGTGTAATGAAATGGTTGTATTTCAGAAAAGGGGATACAATTTCTGGAATTATGCCCTGAGGAGAGCCACCAGTGGTACAACAGAAGTAATCATTATGATGATTCAAGTAGGAGGGCGAGAGCCGGCGGCAGACAGGCCTTTACCGTCTGTAATGAACTCTCAGCTAGCCAGTACTGCTGAATCTACGTAATTGCGTTCATACTCCGATTGGTTGCGATCCCCATTGTGGACTTTGACATAGGTGCTCTGATCAGCGGGTTCCGCGCCCGAAGATGCAGGCGTCGGCGACACATGCCAATTGCCAAGCACAAATCAAATCGAGCCAGGGGATTTGGAATACGCACGGTAGTGGAAATATGGCGCGCATAATGCAAACGTATGGCAGGGGCATCAGCCTCCCTCTGTCCTATGGCACGTGTGGCAAGGCATGGAAAATATAATACTGCTGTTCTCCACTGGTGTACACCTTCTCGTTACAAACCTTAATTCAGCTTCTGTGTTTCATTGAACATTGCCATTACTGCCAAGGCTCTCCATGCAGTGGAACAGCACCTCGGGGATGGACATATTGGAACTTTTTTGTTTTCAAGGTGATATAAATATCAATGTAAATACAAATAAACAACCCCTGAGATGGATTTTTGTCTCGAATATGTCAAAGACATTAATGATAAATCTGAAGCATTGAATTAAAATTTGT
Organism: Locusta migratoria; assembly: GCA_026315105.1. Classification (NCBI taxonomy): domain Eukaryota; kingdom Metazoa; phylum Arthropoda; class Insecta; order Orthoptera; family Acrididae; genus Locusta; species Locusta migratoria. Next base: position 728,524,875 of record CM048744.1, on the reverse strand, counting down.
GGTGTGACTGGTAATCGAACCCAGACTATCATGCTTACCAGGCAGACGTCTTACCGCTAGACCATCGCATCACTAGCGATTAAGGCAATGTTCTATGGAACACAGAAGCTGAATTAAAGTTTGTAATGTGAAGGAAATCATGCTTAGACTATTGCGTGCACCTTAATCGCTAGTGATGTGATGGTCTAGTGGTAAGATGTCTGCCTGGTAAACATGGAGGTCCGGGTTCGATTCCCGGTCGCATGACAAATTTTAATTCAATGCTTCAGATTTATCATTAATGTCCTTCCCACATTGTTCCAGGCAATTTCCTAATGACACTGTTCCTGGTGGCCACTTTCTGATTTGTTTTTAACCAATGCTTCGTATATGTGAAAGCACAGTCCAGAGTGACTCTGTGATGTTTTGGTATCTTGTTGTATTCTGGAGAGGTTCCTTCCCAGTCTACCTGTAGAGTTCTGCTTGCTCGTTTGTTTTTAATGTGGAAAGCACAGGACTGGATTTTAGATGGATTTTGTTTCAGCCAATTGTCCCTGTAATAGGCAGTTAATTCTTTCAAGACATCATCAGTGATCTTCTGCTTCACAGTCTCAAAGCTGCATCTTTGAGCTCTGATTGATTGCACAATCACCTGCATCATGAAGCTTTGTGTTCCTCCTGGTAACAGCTGTTTGTTTGTGTATATATTGAACAGAGTGGGTGCTAACACACTGCTGTGTGGTAACCCATTTTTCTGCTGCCTCTGTCTGCTCCTTTGTCCTTATATTCCATGAAATATCTTTGCTTCTGCAGTAGATTTCTTATTATGCAAGGTGTTGGTAGTCCTTGATAAGATTTTATAACTTCAGCAACCACGATTCTACGGCTGATAGTGTCGTAGGCTGCTGGGAGATTTATAAACACAGTTCCTGTGATCTGCCGCATTTCAAAGTTATTCTCTGTATGCTGTGTCAGCTTCAACACCTGTGCTGTGCATCACTATCCTTGTCTGAAGTCTGTTTCTTGAAGGATCTGTAATAAATCTATCAGGATCAGCTTTTCCAGCACCTTGTACAGGTGGCATAGCAGGGAGATTGGCCTATAGCTTTTGGGATCAACCTGGTCTTTTTCTGGCTTATGTACAGCCAGGATTTTTTCTTTCCTCCAAGATTTTGGTATCTTGCAGTCCTTGATACAATTATTCATTAGTTCAAATAGTCAGCTCTTCACACTTGTTCTTGATCTGTTCAATTTTTAATGTCATCTACCTCTGCTGCTATTCCTACTTTGCACTTGCTTATAGCAGGGGCCACTTTATTCAGACAGAAAGGCTAAGGCAGAGTGTTGCCATTTTGCTCGGGCTCCATTTCCAGGCTTTGTCTCCTGATTTTGCTGGTACGGTCAGTTTTACTATTTTGAAGAAGTTGGTATACGATCTTATTGGCCTTCACATTTGTACATATGTTTGATTAGGAGGGGTCGTAACAATCTTCAGACCGTTTAACTGCTTCTAATCATCTCACATTCTGTTATCAGTTTAATCCACTGTTCTCTTTTTGCCACAGACTGAGAAGAGAATGTTCTGAACAGACAGATAAGTTTCCCCACTTGAAGGATTTTCTTCATATAGCTTGTAGTATTTGTCCAGCAGAGCTGGAATTGATGCGTCAGAGCAGTATTTGACAGTTTGAACAAAGCTCTCATACTCGTCAGTTGTAGGTGGAACACACCTGATCTCCTATTCCAGCATGTTTGAGAATTTCATCCTGTCAGGTGTCTTGAAGTTGTATCTCTGTCTGAAACTCACTACCTGTGGCCTTATGACCAGGAGAACTAGATACAGCAATGGCCTGTGTTACGTCTTTGGTATGGCCGAGCATACTGGTTTGGAGCATAGCTGTGTGATGTTTTCACTCATTAAAAAGAGTTATTTTCACAGTAGTATTTTTAAAAGAAAATGCCTTCTGCTACTGCAAATGAAGGGTTTTTATTTTTACAATTCACCCATATGCGTTTCGCCTTTTTCACAAGACATCATCCGTGTGTGTACTGAAATATTTTCATGTTTCTGTTTACACATATAGGTTAGGATTTTATGTATGTACAAAACATTTTGTTTCTGCTTCAAAACAGTTCATTTTTTGGTATAAAATGGTGTACTTAGAGCACTTGCTACTCCATATCTCCCTCTTTCTGGCAACCAGGTTGAACAATTGCATTATTTTGTGAAAAAACTTAGCATTTTCATAATTCCACTGCCATTTACTGCCATAACTATGCCAACTGTAGCTTGTTTCGTAAGTGTTCTTAACGTTCTCTGCTTATTTGAAATTCAAATGTTTTTATTGAATGTGTGTTGAAGGTATCTTTGTGTGTGTGTGTGTGTGTGTGTGTGTGTGTGTGTGTGTGTGTGTGCGCGCGCGCGCGAATCCACACACGCGTGCGAGCAAACTCACAGACAGCAAAGCAGTGCGTGCACACACACACACACACACACACACACACACACACGCAGTACAGTACAGTACAGTACAAAGAACACATGAAAACAAAAAAAGAAAATTCAAGATGCTACACAATGACATACAAACACAAACTAAGATATAATAACAAATATTTTCAAAAGAAAAGGCATAAAAATAGCTTTCAAAACAGATAAACCATCCAAAAATATATCCCAAAAATAAAAAATAAAAAAAAACACACTGATATCTACCAAAGAGGTGTGATGGAAGGTTTGTAGGACAAACCAACAGAATTTTTGATACCCAATACAAAGAACATATCAGGGCACAGAAATATAGGAGAAGCCACTCCACTCTTGTGGAACATCTGAAAGAATATAACCACAAACCCACCACAATAGAAAAGACATGAAGATAATTAGAATAAATAATGAAAAACAGCTCCTAACATTACAAGTTTGCATTACTAATAAGCCAAAAAATTTGGCAACACTTACAAAACAAACTACAGTGGACACAGTTATGGCAATAGATGCCAGTGGAACTATGAAAATGCTGTTTTCCGCAAAATAGTACAACAGTTTGACCTGCTGGCCAAAAAGAGGTAGATATGGAGTAGCAAGTGCTGTAAGTATATATATAAAAAGAGATGACTTACCAAAAGGACCGGCTCGTCGAGAGAAACAAATAAAATCACACACAAACACACATACAAGCTTTCGCCACCACTGGCAGCTTCTTCAGGAAAAAGAGGAAAAAAGGGGAGCAAAAGGGAAGAATATGGGTTTTAAGGAAGTGGAAAAGGAGTCATTCCAATCCCAATCACAAATGTCTGTCTAAGTGTGTTTGCGTTTCGATATGTCTGAGTGTGTGTGTATTTGTTTACCTTCCTTTTTTTCCCCTAAGGTAAGTTCTTCCACTCCTGGGATTGGAATGACTCCTTTTCCACTTCCTTAAAACCCATATCCTTCCCTTTTGCTCCCCTTTTTTCCTCTTTTTCCTGAAGAAGCTGCCAGTGGTGGCAAAAGCTTGTATGTGTGTTTGTGTGTGATTTTATTTGTTTCTCTCGACGAGCCGGTTCTTTTGGTAAGTCATCTCTTTTCTATTTTTATTTTTGTTTATCCCACCGGGAAAGTTTCCCTCTATAATTTTCGTTTCATCAATTTGAATCTAACAATCACGATCGTTTGCTATTACTCTGTTACCTTTCGAAATCTTTTCTGTCCTCTTACTTTCTCCTTCTGTTTATATTATACATAGTATTTTCACTCTATTTTTACCTCCCCTCTTAGTTACAATTCAATTTTCTCCAGGCAATTAGACTACATACAACAATCTGTACAACAATCAGTAATATTAACTTGTGAGCCTATCCAAACAAAACGACCAACGTCATTATTATTATTATTATTATTATTCATATTCTCGCGGATACCGCCTTCAAAACTGCATCTCGATAATATCCCCCTTTCATCTACATTTCTCATTTTACTGCAAACATCATCTCAGAACTTCATTTACTATAACCTTTAATTGGCACTTCATAACAATTTTCGGAATTTCATAGCAACTTCGCGATTATTTCCATTCCGTTTTTCGATATTTCCGTTTGTTCTTCTGACATTTCCGATCTTTTTTCTACACGTTTACATTTCTTAACAATTTTCGGCATTTCGTAGCAACTTCGCGATTATTTCCATTCCCGTTTTTCGATATTTCCGTCTGTTTTTCCGACTTTTTTGATCTTTTTTCTACACGTTTTCACTTCTATTCATTCGGTAGATTATTTTCATCCCTCAACCTTATTCTACCAACAGTTTTTCCTCCATACTACTCATGTCACCCTACATTGACCCCATCAAATTTTATCTACATTCCCTCCGTCAGCATGCCTTTGCCCTAGCCAGATTGAGGTCACACATTTTATTCATTCAGGCTTGCTTAACATTTGGCATCACCCCCAAGGGCCTCACGCTGAAAGTTCCCATCTCTGGCTGTAACCCATCCTTTTATCCTGCCTTATACCAATTCCGAACAGAACAATCCACAGCCCTCACCCACCTGATCCTTAACCTATACCTCAACTCCGCCAATGAACACACCTGTCAACTCCTATCCCTGATCAAAATCCTCAACCTTTCCACTCCCACATCCACACCTAGAGTTCAGAACATCCTTTTACAGGCCAACCGCAAATTGGAACAGCATGCCAGCCTCCACCTCAAAAAACTATCCAAACTCCTGGTCACCCACCTCCAGAAAGGCAATACTCTCTCCCTCAACAACCTCTTCAATAAACCACAAGCTCCTCTGATTGCACAGAAACCCAGTCTCTCCCATCTGCTCAATCTCCCACTTCCAGTTCCCCAAGACATCACTCAAATTGAACCCTGCCTAGAACAGTTCCGTCCTCCATCACAGCGAGACCCACCCGCTCTCCCTCAAAATCACCCCCTTCAAACCTTCCAGGAATCCCTTACTTCCAACCTTGCCTCTCAGTCCTTCCTGAAAAACCTTAATCCTACTCCCAACATTACCGCAGCTGAATCCCGAGCTATCCGTGATCTGAAGGCTGACCATTCCATCGTCATTCTCCCTGCCGACAAGGGATCCACGACCATGGTACTTGATCGGCGGGAATATGTGGCTGAGGGACTGCGCCAGCTTTCAGACAATACTACCTACAAAGTCTGTCAAGAAGACTCCATTCCTGATGTCCAGGCAGAGATTCAGGGAATTCTCAGATCCTTCCTTAGGCCCCCTACAAAACCTTTCACCCGAGTCCATCAAACTCATGACCCCACTGACACCCCGCACCCCTACCTTCTACCTACTTCCTAAGATTCACAAACCTAATCATCCAGGCCGGCCAATTGTGGCCGGTTACCAAGCCCCCACAGAACGAATCTCTGCCTACATAGACCAACACCTTCAACCCATCATGTGCAGTCTCCCATCCTTCATCAAAGACACCAACCACTTCCTTGATCGCCTGAAATCCTTACCCAGCCTGTTACCTCCTGAAACCATCCTTGTAACCATTGATGCCACCTCCTTATACACAAATATCCCACATGCCCAGGGCCTCGCTGCGATGGAGTATTTCCTTTCACGCCGACCACCCACTTCCGTACCTAAAACCTCTTTCCTTAATACCCTAGCCAGCTTCATCCTAACCCACAACTTCTTCACCTTTGAGGGCCGGACATACCAACAACTAAAGGGAACAGCCATGGGAACCAGGATGGCCCCCTCGTATGCAAACTTATTTATGGGACGCTTAGAGGAAGCCTTCCTGGAAACCCAAGATTGTCAACCCAAAGTTTGGTACAGATTCATTGACGACATCTTCATGACCTGGACCAACAGTGAAGAAGAACTCCAGAATTTCCTCTCCAACCTCAACTCCTTTGGTCCCATCAAATTCACCTGGTCCTACTCCAAATCCCATGCCACTTTCCTTGATGTCGACCTCCATCTGTCCAACGGCCAACTTCACACATCCGTCCACATCAAACCTACCAACAAACAACAGTACCTCCATTATGACAGCTGCCATCCATTCCATATCAAACGTTCCCTTCCCTACAGCTTAGGTCTTCGTGGCAAAAGAGTCTGCTCCAGTCCCGAATCCCTGAACCAGTACACCAACAACCTAATAACAGCTTTCACATCCCGCAGCTATCCTCCTGATCTGGTTCAGAAGCAAATTACCAGAGCCACCTCCTCATTCCTCCAAATCCAGATCCTTCCACCGAAGAATCCCAGAAGTGCCCCTCTTGTCACCGGATACTTTCCGGGACTGGAGCGGACTCTGAATGTGGCTCTCCAGCAGGGATACGACTTCCTTAAATCCTGCCCCGAAATGAGATCCATCCTTAATGACATCCTCCCCACTCCTCCGAGAGTGTCTTTCCGCCGCCCACCTAACATTACGTAACCTCCTAGTCCATCCCTATGAAACCCCCAAACCACCTTCCCTACCCTCTGGCTCCTACCCATGCAACTGCCCCCGTTGTAAAACCTGCCCTATGCACCCTTCCACCACCACTTACTCTAGTCCAGTAACCCGGAAGGTGTACACGATCAAGGGCAGAGCCACTTGCGATAGCACCCACGTGATTTACCAACTAACATGCCTGCACTGTGAAGCGTTCTATGTGGGAATGACCAGCAACAAACTGTCCATTCGCATGAACGGTCACAGGCAGACAGTGTTTGTTGGTAATGAGGATCACCCTGTGGCTAAACATGCCTTGGTGCACGGACAGCACATCTTGGCGCAGTGTTACACCGTCCGGGTTATCTGGATACTTCCCACCGACACCAACCTTTCAGAACTCCGGAGATGGGAACTTGCCCTTCAGCTTATTCTCTCCTCCCGTTGCCCATCTGGTCTCAATCTCCGCTAACTCAAATTCCCGCCCACTATCTTTAGCATCTTTGCCTTGGTTCTGTGGACAGAGCCTCTGCCTCAATTGGTATCTCTGTCCAACTTCTTTGCTTTTCACAAATGTCTGTCTAAGTGTGTTTGCGTTTCGATATGTCTGAGTGTGTGTGTATTTGTTTACCTTCCTTTTTTTCCCCTAAGGTAAGTCCTTCCACTCCTGGGATTGGAATGACTCCTTTTCCACTTCCTTAAAACCCATATCCTTCCCTTTTGCTCCCCTTTTTTCCTCTTTTTCCTGAAGAAGCTGCCAGTGGTGGCGAAAGCTTGTATGTGTGTTTGTGTGTGATTTTATTTGTTTCTCTCGATGAGCCGGTCCTTTTGGTAAGTCATCTATTTTTATTTTTGTTTATCCCACCGGGAAAGTTTCCCTCTATTATATATATATATATATATATATATATATATATATATATATATATATATATATATATATATATATATATTCACAAACCTAATCATCCAGCCAGCACATTGTGGCAGGCTACCAAGCTCCCACAAAATGTAGCTCTGCCTACATAGACCATTAACTTCAGCCCATTATGCTCCTGAAGTCCTTACCCAACCTGTTACCTCCAGAAGCCATTCTTGTAACCATTGATGCTACTTCCTTCTACACAAACATTACCCTAGGCAGCTTCATCCTAAACCACAAGTTCTTCACCTTTGAGGCCCAGACATACGAACAACTAAAGGGAACAGCCATGGGAATCAGGATGGCCCTCTCGTACGCAAACTTATTTATGGGATGCTTAGAGGCGGCCTTCTTGGATACCCAAGCCTGTCAACCCGAGGTTTGGTACAGATTTATTGATGTCATCTTCATGATCTGGACTCACAGTGAAGACGAGCTCCAGAATTTCTTCTTCAACCTCAACTCCTTTGGTCCCATCAAATTCACCTGGTCCTATTCCAAATCCCATGTCACTTTCCTTGATGTCAACCTCCATCTGTCCAACGGCCAACTTCACACATCCGTCCACATCAAACCAACCAATAAACAACAGTACCTCCACTATGACAGCTGCCATCCATTCCACATCAAACGTTCCCTTCCCTACAGCTTAGGTCTTCGTTGCAAACGAGTCTGCTCCAGTCCCGAATCCCTGAACCTGTACACCAATAACCTAATAACAGCTTTCACATCCCGCGGCTATCCTCCTAATCTGGTACAGAAGCAGATTTCCAGAGCCACTTCCTCATCTCCCCAAACCCAGAACCTTCCACAGAAGAACCCCAAAAGTGCCCCTCTTGTTTCCTGATACTTTCTGGGACTGGATCAGACACTGAATGTGGCTCTCCAGCAAGGATACAACTTCCTTAAATCCTGCCCTGAAATGAGATCCATCCTTCATGACATCCTTCCCATTCCACTAAGAGTGTCTTTCCGCCACCCACCTGAGCTTCATAACCTCCTAGACCGTATCTATGAAATCCCCAAACCACCTTCCTTACCCTCCGACTCCTATCCATGTAACCGTCCCTGTTGTAAAACCTACCCCATGCACCCTTCCACCCTTACTCCAGTCCCGTAACCTGGAAGGTGTACACAATCAAGGGCAGAGCCACTTGCGACAGCACCCACGTGATTTACCAACTGACATGCCTGCACTGTGAAGCGTTCTATGTGGGAATGACCAGCAACAAACTGTTCATTCACATGAATGGTTACAGGCAGACAGTGTTTGTTGGCAATGAAGATCACCCTGTGGCTAAACATGCCTTGGTGTACGGCCAGCACATCTTGGCATGGTGTTACACCGTCTGGGTTATCTGGATATTTCCCACCGACACCAATCTTTCAGAACTCTGGAGATGGGTACTTGTCCTTCAGCATATTCTCTCTTCCCGTTGCCCACCTGGACTCAACCTCTGCTAAATTCAAATTCCTGCCTCACATTCTATAACATCTTTGCTTTAGTTCTCTGGACAGAGCCTCTGTCCAACTTCTTTCATTTTTACAAATGTCTTCCTAGGTGTGTCTGCATGTGTATATGTGTATTTGTTTACCTTCTTTTTTTTCCCCTAAGGTAAGTCCTTCCACTCCCGGGATTGGAATAACTTCTCATCCACTCCCATAAAACCCACATCCTTTCCTTTGTCCTCTTCTTCCTTTCTCTTTTCCTGATGAAGCAGCCAATGGTTGCAAAAGCTTGAATGTTTGTGTTGTTTTTATTTGAGTTTTTTTGTCTATTGGCGAGCCTGTGCTTTGAGTAAGACAAACAACCAAAAAACACAAATAAAAACACACAAAAACAGTCAAGCTTTTGCAACCGTTGGCTGCTTCATCAGGAAAAGAGGAAGAAAGGACGGGAAAAGGGGAAGGATGCGGCTTTTAAGGGAGTGGATTTGTAGCTGCCTTGGTGTGGTTGGGTGTGCATGTGTGTGGGGGTGTGTGCGCGCTTGTTTACCTTTCCTTTTTTCCTCTTAAGGTAAGTCATTCCACTCCAAGGATTGGAATGACTCCTCATCCACTCCCCTAAATCCCACATCCTTCCCTTTTTTCCCACTCCTGCCTTCCTCTTTTTCTAACGAAGCAGCAAGCGGTTTCGAAAGCTTGAATGTGTGTTTTTATTTTTTTTATTTTTGTACCTATCAACGAGCCAGTGCTTTGGGTAAGTCATATTTTTCCCACCAGGAAAGTCTCCTTATACTGGTGGTAGCTATGTAACTGAAATGTTTTGTACATATGTAAAATCGTAACCTATATGTGTAAACAGACTCATGTAAATATTTGAGGACACCCTCTGATGTTGCCTTGTGAAAAGGGCGAAATTTGTATGGATGAATTGTAAAAATAAAAACCCTTCATTTGCAGGAGCAGAAGGTGTTTTCTTTAAAAAAATATTACTGTGAAAATACATAGACTAATTTACATTTTTAGCAATTGATGGAATATTACAAATGTTGGTGATGGATTTTCAGCTATAGATATGATAACTGGAAGGTATATGTCTTCAACTAGAGCAATATTAATGAGAATTAGAAACTAATATCTACATCTACATAGATAGTCTGCAAATCACATTTAAGTGCCTGGCAGATGGTTCATTAACGACTTTCATAATTTTTCTCTACTGTTCCAGTCTCTAATAGCGCGCGGGAAGAAAGAACACCTAAATCTTTCCATTTTCGATCTGATTTCTCTTATTTTATTGGGATGGTCATGTCTCCCTAAGTAGGTGGGTGCTAGCAAAATATTTTCACATTCAGAAGTAAAAGTCAGCGATTGTAACTTCGCAAACAGATCACGCCGCAATGAATAATGTCTTTCTTTTAATGATTTCCACTCCAATTCGTGCAACATTTCCGTGACGCTTTGCCCCCATAACTTGATAAAACAAAACGAGATGCCATTCTCTGAACCTTCTCAATGTCTTCCGTCAGTCCCACCTGGTGACGGTCCCACAAGGGGCAACAGTACTCCACGAGAGGACGCACAAGTTTGATGTAGGGCGTCTCTTTGGTGGAGCTGGTGCATCTTCTAAGTGTTCTGCCAATGAAACGTAACCTTTGGTTCGCCTTCCCCACGGTATTTTCTATGTGTTCTCTCCAGTGTAAGTTGTTCGTAATGGTAACTCCTAGGTATTTGGTAGAATTTACGACCTTAAGGTTTGACTGATTTATCGTGTAATTGAAGTTCAGCAAATGTCTTTTAGTGGTCATGTATATTACTTCACACTTTTCTTTATTTAGTGTCAATTGCCAATTTTCGCACCAAGTAGAAATTTTGTCTAAATCGCTTTGCAGTTGCTTTTGATCCTCTGTTGACTTCACTAACCGATAAACAACAGCATCATCCGTGAACAGTCGAAGGGAGCTACTCAGATTGTCTCCTAAATCATTTATAAACACGAAGAAGAGTAGGGGACCTATAACACTTCCCTGTGGAACGCCAGATATCACTTCTGTTTTACTCGATGACTTACCTTCAATTACAACGACCTGTTTCCTTTCTGAAAGGAAATCGTGAATCCAAACGCACAATTGGGGAGGTATTCCATAAGCACGCAATTTCATTAGAAGCCGCGTTTGGGATACAGTGTCAAAAGCCTTCCGGAAATCCAGAAATATGGAATCAATTTGAGATACCTTGTCGATGGCACTTAACACTTCATGTGAATAAAGGGCAAGTTGTGTTTCGCAAGAGCGATACTTTCTGAATCCGTGTTGACTATTGGTTAATAGGTCGTTCTCTTCTAGGTAGTTCATAATATTCGAACAAAGTATATGTTCCAAAATCCTACTGCAAATCGACGTCAATGAGATTGGCCTGTAATTTTGGGGATCACTCTTATTGCCTTTCTTGAATATTGGAGTAACTTGGGCAACTTTCCAGTCTTTGGGTATGGATCTTTCACTGAGTGATCAGTTGTAAATTACAGCTAAGTATGGAGCTATTGCATCAGCATACTCTGAGAGGAATCTAGTTGGTATACAATCTGGCCTGGAAGATTTGTTTTTGTTTAGTGACTTACGTTTACTACTCCAGGAACATCTACTTCTAAGTTTCGCATGCTGGCAGCTGTTCTTGGATTGAATACTGGAGTGTTCACTTCGTCGTCTTTGGTGAACGAATTTCGGAAAGCTGTGTTTAGTAATTCTGCCTTAGCAGTACTGTCATCGGTAGTATTACCTTTGCTATCACGTAGTGAAGGTATTGATTGTGTTTTGCCACTAGTGTACTTCACATATGACCAGAATTTCTTTGGATTTTCTGCAAGATTACGATACAGGATTTCGTTGTGGTAATTACTATAAGATTCTCGCACAGAAGGTGCTAGGTTGCGAGTTTGAGTAAAAGATTGCCAGCATATTTTTAGGTGCCAGCATGTAGGGATTCATACATTAAATATCTCACACATAGTAAATCTTATTAATAAGGAAATATTGGGAGAAGTACATGATGTAATGCAAACTAGACCTACTTCATGCCATGTATGTTGTTTCAAGTATACCAATTTCTCAAATGAATACACCAGGGAAATCGCATGGCATTCATCAAGATAATGCAGTGTGACGTGTTCCTTAAAAGCATAATCATATGTTAGGTGATCAAGTTCTAAAATACATAAATCATTAAAATATTTATTTCCAATGAAACAACTAATAATAATCTGAAAGGTGCTGTTCTACTTTACAACTCTTACTTACTGCATAACAACATATCTAATATATACCGTGTAAAAATTTACACATCTGCATGCACAAACATTATTGGTTTAATATGTGTCATTATAAACTAATATCTGCTAATTCCTGAGGCCTATATTTTCCTTACATGTGTAGATTAATCAGGGCAGCAAGAAATAGGGGGCATATTTCAGTTCAGTAAATAGTTATTCAAATATTCCTTTTTCCTAATAAAGTTGAAATGTAAATGACGTGAATTGTAGGGAGTATTTTGTTGTGATATTGCAAGTCTGAGATATAGGAAATTGTTTTATACAACAAGGCTTGCTTCCTCAGTTGTGCTATAACTGTTTCAGAAAATACTAATTCTTTGATAGTAGAATTAGTGAGCTCCAGCAACAGATCAGGACATCCTAAAATGAACATACAAGTGGAAAGATATAGCAGAATTTTAAATGTATAGTTAAAAGCTGCCATAAAAGTATAACGTTTATTGAAACTTGAAATTACAAGTGCCAAGAAAACTACAGCCGCACAAGCTAGTAGGTAGATGGCTGAAGCCTGGCACACCATGAGCTGATAGGAACATGCCGGCACTACTTATCATTTGGAGATGACCCCCTTCCACAGCAGTCTTACCTGTGCTCCGAAATTCATATACCACAGACACATAGGCCGCAGAGTTTGGTGTTTGGTGGCACACTACATCAGCCCTACCATCTTCCAGGAAACCAGAGCTGCAGGTGGAATAAACAGTGACAGGTGATTTTGGAGGGAAGGATTGTGGTGGGAGCCACAGGAATTGGCTGGATGACAATGAAGAGGGTGTGGGAGGAACATCAGTGGCAGAAAGGAGGAGGCTGGAGTTGACAATTGCCTCCATTGGCTCATCTGTGTTTGAAGAGGTCTCATCGGCCCAGTGGTGCATACACATGCAAATTCTTGGGACATTGGTGACCAGGATGGGATAAATGATCTGCAAGTACCAGTGACAGTGACAGCTCTGGCTGCATCTTGAAATCTCTTTTGTAGAAAACACTTCCCTCAGCAGTGCACAGTGACTGCAGGCACAAGAGGTGTAGCACATGCAAAAGCGGCTGGATCCAAGCAGGAACTGTTGGTGACAGATGAAGTGTGGCAGTACCCCAGCAGCTAACATCAAACAGCAGAGAGAGGTCGAGCATGGACTAAGGTAACATATCTACATCACTGTCGCCTGACTGCGTCTTCTGTGGAGGTCTTTCCCCTGTGTGGGCAGTGGTGGCTGTGTGGCTGGAACTGCAGGACGTGGTCTGCAGGCAGTACACAGCTGGTGTGACTGCGCACACACACACACACACACACACCTGCTTTGATGATGAATATCGACTGACCACAGATTGATTACACTGTCCCAGGTTGATGACCTAAGATGTAGCCCACAAAGGGATGTGCTGTGTGTATCACCTGGGATGTGCAGACATCTTGGGCTGCAACTCCAAACACAGTAAGTGGAGAAGTATTTAGGGCTGGTGGCAATGGAAGACCTCTGTTGTGCTCCTAACATCACTGTAGTAGTCCAATAAGTGCTCAGAAACAAAATCATTATGGCTTGCTTCCCCCCCCCCCCTCCTTTTCCATTAGATTGTGGATAAATGGGGGAAAGTTGAGATGGGTTATATCATTGTTGGTGTAGAAGTCCCAAAAACATGCCACCATGAAGTGTGGACCTGTTACCAGCAACAAATATCTGTGGAAGGCCTTCAGTAGAAAAAATTAGGACAAAAGCATGCACATCTTCTGAAGTAGTTGACCATCTACAGACAATTTATGGTAGTTTGACAATGAGCCTGCCATGATTAACAACAGAGCCTAACAGAAAATACCTGAAAAGTCTACATGAATGTGGTCCCAGCATTAGCTTGGTGTAGTCATGCACTGGGGATTTCCGTGATGTCCAGGTACAAACCAACTTCTCTATTGATGCATCAATACCTGACAGACAGACAAAATAAAACCTGCTCATACGCACACACACTTAACGAACCTACAAAAACTGCCAAATTTTGTAGATCAGAAAAGCAGAAATTGCAATTAGTTGCTTCTGCAACACACAGCGATAAATCACGTAACATACAAATGCTGCCAGCAGCATGAACTTATTGATGAAATACTGAGTGAGCCTACTAACTCATTGGAGACCAGCTAAAAAAAAGAAAAATTTAAAAATCCAAGCAATAAAACCATTGTGGGAAACACAGAAAAATCTCCAGAAAACAACCATCCTGGTGGCAGCTAGACAGGATGCAGAGTTCATCATAGGAAAACAAAGTATGCTTATCTGATACAAAAAATTCAAGTATGACTGCTAATCAAATAAATCTTTCTGCTGGGCGCAAATAGTCTAATAAGTCTGATCCCCAGAGTCTCATACTGAATGGAAACATTGAAATACCCATTCCTCAAATATCTGCTGCACCACCAGCAAGAAGTTTCAATATTAGAAATAGGATAACAAGCTTAGTAGGTACAGGCGAAAAATAAGAAGAGCTGTATGGAGAAAAAAAAGGCTTGCTTTCACCTGAGCAAAGTTAATAGAAGTACAACAACTGAAAACTTAAACAGTTTTCTAAAGAAAACCTTCCCAAAGTACAAGAATTTCCAGAAAGGAAAACTAGCTACATGTGGCCTAAACAGCAGTTTCAAAATGGTGTTGACTTTGAACTAAAGGAGAAAGTAATGAACAGCTTTACGTGGCCTAAGAATGTGTTACTAACGTGTCTTTTTATTCTGGAGGATATTCAGTGCAGCAGTACAATAGGCTCTACTACACCAAGAGGAGGTCAACAAAATGTACATCAAACAAACATTCCCAGACCTAGTGTAAATGCTGATTGCCTGGGAACAAAATATATGTTATCTGTATTTATTTCTAGTCACGTAAGTACAAAATTATAAATACAAAATTACTTGGGGTATTGCAGGAGTTGGTCTGATAAATAGGAATGCGGGTAAACTACTATGAGCAGCAAAGCGATCACATTATCATAGTCAAGATAGATACAAAGCCAACATCGACCACAATAGTACAGGTTTATATGCCAACTAGTAGTGTCGATGATGAGGAGTTCAAATGCATGTATGAGGAGTTAAAGTAAATTATTCAGACAACTAAGGGAGAGGAAAACTTAATTGTTATGGGAGACTGGAATTCGGTAGTAGGAAAAGGAAGGGAAGGATACATAGTAGGTTAATATCGTCTGGGCAAAAGGAATGAATTTGCATAGAACATAATTTAATCATAACAAACAGCTGGCTTAAGAATCACAAAAAAATGTTGTATACATGGAAGAGACCAGGAGACACCGGAAGGTACCAGACATAGATTTTGGAACCGGGTTCTAAACTGTAAGATGTACCCAGGGGCAGATATAGACTGGCCATATCTTATTGGTCATGAACTGTAGGCTGAAAGGGAAAAAACTGCAGAAAGGTAGACAAATAAAGACATGGGATAAATTGAAGGAACCTGAAGTTCTTGAGAATTTCACAGATAGCTTTAGGCAACAATTGCCAGAAACTGGGGGAAATAATACAGCAGAAGAGGAATGGGCAACATTGATATCACAAAATAATGAAGGCAGCAGAGGACAAAATAGGTAGAAAGGCAAGACCCACAAAAAAATCCTTGGATACCACAGCAAATACTAAATTTAATCAATGAAAGGAGAAAATATTAAAATGCAATAAATGAAACAGACAAATTGGAGTACTGACAACTAAGAAATGAGATTGGAAGGAAGTCCAAAAATAGCTAAGCAGGATTGGCTAGAAGGCAAATGCAAGTCAGTAGAAGAATGTTTAAATATGGAAAAAATAGATGCCGCATAGAGGAAAATAAGAGATATATGGAGACAAGAAAAGCAGCTGTATGAATATAAAGAACTCAGATGGAAAACCAGTTCTCACCAAAGGAGAGAAAGCTGAACATTGGAAAGAATATATAGATGGCTCTACAAATGAAATGAACTTACAGACAATATTGTAGGAAGGGAAGAGGAAGTAGATGAAGATGAAATAGGAGATAGTACACTGAGAGCAGAATTTGACAAAACACTGAAAGACCTAAGTTGAAACAAGGCCCCTGGAGTGGACGACATTCCTTCAGAAGTACTGAAGTCTCTTGGCGAGCCAACCATGACAAAACTATTTTACCTGGTGTGTAAGATGTATGAGACAGGGGAAATACCCTCAGACCTCAAGAAAAATGTAATAATCCCTATTCCAAAGAAAGCAGGAGCAGTCAGGTGTGAAAATTACAGAACCATATGTTTAATAAGCCATGGTTACAAAATTTTAACACGAACTATTTACAGAAGGATGGTAAAGCTGGTAAAAGCCGACCTTGGGGAAGATCAGTTTCGATTCAGGAGAAATGTAGAAAGACAAGTGGCAATCCTCACTTTATGCCTTATCTTAGAAGATAGATTAAGGAAGGCAAACCTACATTTTTAGCATTTATAGATGTGGATAAGGCTTTTGACAATGTTGATTGGAATACACTCTTTCAAATTCTGAAATCAGCAGGAGTGAAATATAGGGAACGGAGGGTTATCTACAACTTGTACAAAAACCAGACAGCAGTTATCAGAGTTGAAAATTGTGAAAGGGATGCAGAGGTTGGGAAGGGTGTAAGATAGGGTGGTAGCCTTTCTCTAATGTTATTCAATTTGTACATTGGGGAAGCTATAAAGGAAAGCAAGAAGAAATTTGGGAAGGAATTAAAGTTCAGGGTAAAGAAATGAAAAAACATAGAATTTTGCTGATGACATTGTAATTTTGTCAAAAACAGCAAAGGGCCTGGAAGAGCAGTTGAACAGAATGGACAGTGTGTTGAAAGGTGTGTATAAGATGAACATTAATAAGAGAAAACAAGTGTAATGGAGTGCAGTCTGAGAAAATCAGGTGATGCTGAAGGAATTAGATTAGGTAAGGAAACAATAAAGGTAGTAGATGATTTTCGTACTTGGGTAGTAAAATAACACATGATGCTCGCAGTACATGGGTATAAAATACAGAATGCCAATGGAAAGAAAAGTGTTCTTGAAAAAGAGAAATTTGCTAACATCAAATATTAATTGAAGTGTAAGGAAGTTCTTTCTGAAAGGCATTTGTGTGGAGTGTTGCCTTGTATGGGAGTGAAACACGGATGATAAATAGTGCAGAGAGGAAGAGGATACAGGCTTTTGAAACGTGTTACTACAGAAGAATGCTGAAGATTAGGTGGGTGGACCATGTAACTATTGAGTAGGTACTGAACATAATTGGAGAGAAAAGGAATTTCTGGAATTCCTTGATGAAAAGAAGGTATCGATTGGTAGAACATTCTTAGACATCGAGGAAGCATGAATTTAGCATTGGAGGGAAGTGAGTGGAGTGAAAATTGCAATGGGAGACCAAAAGACACCTATAGTAGGCAGATTCAAATAGATGTAGGGTGCCATTCTTATGAGGAGACGAATAGGCTTCTTCAGAATAGAGTAGGATGGAGAGCTGCATCAAACCAGTCTCTGGACTGAAGACAGCAGCAGCAGCAGCAGCAACAACAACAACAACAACAACAACAACATCTATATTTATAGAAAATGTGTGGCCAGATATGTGTTGTGTGTATGTGAGCACTGGCTTCACAAAGAGAAGGGTGAATAGTAAAGATGTATTGACTACCTAGAGATGGCGAGTTCGTGTTATAGGGAGACTACCACCAAAGGAGGTGTGACTCTGTATGTCAACAAAATTTAACTGAGAAAAGTGAACCTGACAAATTACTGCTCAGATGTGGATTTAGAATTGGCTGGCTTACAGATTGTAGATATAAATATGATTATTGTTCAGTGGACCATTCACCAAATGGAAAATTTGATAATTTTGTCACAAACTGGGAAAGTTGTTTATCTCACCTAACACACCTCAAATCTCAAATCTAAAATTGCACTCTGTGGTGATTTCAGTGTACACATAGGTGAAATTGGGACAACGAAGAGAACTTTCCTGAACTTAGTAAACAGTTTTGGTCCCTTTGTAGCAAATAGACTCCCAACAAAAGGTAATGTCTGCCTTGACATCGTAGACTTAGATAGCTGGAATTACAAAGTAAATGTAGTTGCAATGATAGCAGACCACAGTGCATTAGTCATGAAACTACAATTAAAGACAATGAGAAATCAGCAGACAAATACATGGCAGTCCAATTAGGTTTTTTACCAAAGATAGGTGCCGAAAGAACAACTAGATACCTTCGAAGCTTCACAATGTAGTATTAACTGGCGACAGATAGTCAGAGAAGCAGAACCCAATGAGGCTGTAAATGCCCCTTTACAGGCACTGAAAACGAAATTTGATGAAATGTTCCCACTGATACCAAAGAAAAAGTCACAAGACAAACAGAAAATAGTAAATCCAGAAATGTGGTATACACCTGAGCTAGCCAAACTAAAAAGCATTGTCCTAATCTTGAATGATCATTCCAAAGCAGCCACAGATCTAAATAACAAACACTTGTTACACAACAAATAATTAGTCCAAGAAACTGTACAGAAAAATAGTAGAGGAAGCTAAAAGGAAGATCAATGATAAATTCATAAGAGAAGCCTATAATCGATGCAGAGCAGCCTGGACACTAGTAAATGAGCATAGGAAAAAACCTACTTCCTCTTCAAGTACCTGCAGTCCTTATAACTTCAATGACTATTTTATTAAACTTATATAAGACACAGTTGCTGAAATCCCAGATTCAGATGTGGATTTTGCTGTTTACTTACCAAATAAAATCCAGAGTAAAATGGAAACCTGGAAGAAAGTACAGCCGAGTGATATATGGGATGTCCTGTACTGCCTGAAGAAAATTGCTGGTGTAGTAGCACAACCATTAGCAACAGCCATAAACAACTGCCTATCTGCAGGAGTTTCCAGGATTTTTTGAAACTCTCACGGAAAGTGCCAATTTACGAAAAAGGAAACCCAGAAAATGTGTCAAGCTTTAGACCAATATCAATCATTCCTGTACTAGCATAAGTGATTTAAACTATCGTGAAAAACCAGATCTTAACCTATTTTGAAGAAATACGTGCGTGTACGTATTTATTACATTGCATTCCTATTTTGTTTCTTTCATTATTTCTATTGATAATTACCATCAGCAGCTATCATATTTGTTAGTAACTAGTAAAGCTATTCTAGTATTTTTGCAATTGTTGAATTTCTGAAAGTAGTATAGAATTCAAATTGAGGAATACTGACGAGACATTCCTAGCATCATCTATGGTTTAGGAGTGGGCTGAAGATCCATGAACATTGTGTTTCAAGAAATGGAAGAAGGTCCCTGATGGTTAAAAAAAAAAAAAAAAGTAATTAAACCGTGAGGGGCTGCGCCTGTACTCATATTGGGCAGATGGACCTTCCCCCCCCCCCCCCCCCCCCTCTCTCTCTCTCTCTCTCTCTCTCTCTCTCTCTCTCTCTCTCTCTCTCTCTCTCTCTCTCTCTCTCTCTCTCTCTCTCTAGGGGAGCTTGCAACAAAATCTGTGTGTGTGTGTGTGTGTGTGTGTGTGTGTGTGAGAGAGAGAGAGAGGGGGGGGGGGGGCGGCATCAGGGCAAACGTATCTCACGTATTTTCTCGAGAATGGAAGGAGGTATGGCTTTCCTTCCATCGTTACAAACAATTTCGATATGTTAGCTACATTTCATATGCAGTAATGTATAGTGTAAAACGCACCAAACGCAAACTGGCCAGCGACTACATTTTTCACTGCAAACTCTTCAAAACATGCACAGAGTTGTACTTCATTTTTTTGGTATAGCAGTAACTATGGACAATAACTAAAAGAAAACCAGTCCAATGCATTGACTTTTGGCTATAAGATACAGAAAATAATTTTTTCTACCAAATAGTTTCTGCAAAATCGATTGAGGAAGCTGTGTTAGTACCGAACATTCACAAATCCAAAAATAGCAATTTTAATTTTTTTTTTTTTTTTTTATGCAGAAAGTAACTGTTACAAAGAAAGTAAATACAGACAAGAATAAAGCTTTTATTCGTCTACATAAAACTCCCCCCCCCCCCCCCCCCGAAGCATATTGATGACTTGAAATTCACTTTGCGGCAGAGGCACAGGAAAACTGTGTGCCTCAGACAACCAGATAGAGGCCTGAACGAGGAAATGCCTGCCCTCTCCCTCAGTTGCGTAAAGTGTGCGGCCTATCCTCTGCCTCTCCTCTACCTGTGCTGCATGAAGTGTGCGCCGGTCCCTATGGTGCCCCCACATAGACACACTCTGCTCTTATGGCCCAACATATTCAGCTTATTACCCACAACCTACCCTCCTATATAAAATACACCATTTTCCCCACCAACTCTCATCCTCCCAACCTTGTCTAGAAACAGATATGATGTCCTGCTGTCCAGTTACCCAGCACATCACACACACTCTCTGTCTGGCCACAAAGGAGCATGCCTTTTGTGATCCAGTACCACACAGAACGTGAGTAGTTAAACCACATTCTCCACCAGGCTTTCAACTACCTTTCATCCTGTCCTAAAATGAGAAATACACTTCTCAATATGCTCACCTCGCCTCCTACAGTAGTATTCCACCATGCACCAAACCTATGTAATACATTGTCCATCTCTTCTCCATCACTGCTTCCAACCCCTTGCTCCATGACTCATAGTCTAACCCACTACCATCCCCGTATTGGTCCCATGCAAGCACACCTCAATGGTGCCTGCCAAGGCTGCATATTTGTCTGGACTTGGCCCGTGGACCCAAAGACTCAGTTCCACCAGAAGCTCTCTGGCGCACTTGTTGACTCATGAGCATCTTTCTCTGTATTGTTGGATAATTACCGCCACACACTAAAGAAGACAATGTTCTGTGATACTGGGGCAACTGTGCTGAAGGTCGCAAATGGAAAATACGTCCAGCCAGCAGGAACTTGTGTCACAAGAATAACCGTCAACAACAGGACCCAGCCGTTTGAATTTGTCGTATTAACAGAATGTAGTCACAATGTCATCATCGAATGGGACTTCCTTCAGGCATCCCAAGCTATCATTGACTGTGGAGGATCTGAGCTGCAAATTGAATAAGCTGTTCCGACGGATGCATGTAATACAGAATTTTCTGGGAAGTTATTTGCTGATGACAATGTGACGATCCCACTGTTGACGATGAGAAGAGTTGCAGTCACAAATACAGATGGGCGATTAAACTGTGAAGTGCTTGTTGATAGTAAAAAGTAAATCAGGCTCTCAAAAGAACTTTACATACCAGCGGCAATCATCAGTATTACCGGAGGTCCAGGGGAGATTTGGATCACAAATTGTCACGAGCAGTCACAACTTATCCCCAAGGGAATGTGTATCGGGACAGCTGAACCAATCCAGGACGGTGAGCTCAATGTTATCAGTGAAGACCCATGCCCTGCTGTTAGTCCAGACAACACGCTGGAGGAAACAAACGTGGAACTGCCAATAGGGCCTGGACTGACCAAGGAACAATGCCAGCGGGTGTTAGGTATACTATGCTAATTTTCGGGTGCAATCACACCTCAGGAGGGAAAAAGTCAGACGAAACGGCCCACGATAAAGCACCGTATCAATACTGGGGATCATCCACCAATTAGCCAGTGTTCTTATAGAGTGTCACTGTAAGACGGATAATGAGGGAGGAAGTGGAGAAGATGATGTGAGATGACATTATTCAACCTTCGGAGAGTCCTTGGTCGTCTCCGGTGGTCCTTGTAAAGAAGGAGGATGGCACGTAGCGATTCTGTGTCGACTATTGGTGGCTGAACAGAATCACATAGAAAGATGTCTTCCCAATGCTACGCATTGACGACACCTTAGACTGCTTGAAAGGAGCTACATACTTCTCAACTATGGACATGCAAACAGGTTACTGGCAAATCGAGGTTGACGAAGCTGACAGAGAGAAGACGGCTTTTATTACACCTGACGGCCTCTATGAATTTAAAGTAATGCCATTTGGATTATGTAATGCTCCGGCCACATTCAAACGCATGATGGACAACTTGCTTCGACACCTTAAGTGGACGACGTGTCTTTGCTATTTAGATGACATTGTCGTTTTCTCAAAAACATTTGAAGAACATCTGAGTCGCCTATCAACTGTGTTGAAGTGTGTTCGGAGTGCAGGACTCTGCCTCAATCCAAAGAAGTGCCTCTTCATCGCCAAAGAGATAAAAATACTGGGGCACCTAGACAACAGAGATGGTGCCCGCCCTGATCCAGATAAAATAAGGACAGTCACAGAATTTCCAATTCCTCAACACGTCCGTGACGTGAGAAGTTTTCTCGGGCTGTGCCCTTACTACCGACATTTCATAAAAGGATTTTGTAACAAGGCACGTCCATTACAAGGACTTCTGCAGGGAGATGCCAAGTTTTACTGGGATGAGACAAAAGAAAGAGCTTTCTGGGCATTTAAGGAGGCTCTAACTTCCGCACCAGTGCTAGCCTTGTATAACGAGAATGCAGAAATGAAACTTCACACAGATGCCAGTGGTTATGGGATTGGTGCAGTGCTGAAAAAGTGATATCCTGTGCATCAAGAGTACTCTCAAAGTCCGAGATAAATTACTCTACAACTGAAAAAGAATGTCTCGCAGTTATCTGGGCAACACAACAGCATGAATGAAATTTCAGCCCTCACTGAATTAGATAATGTTACAGCTGAACAGAGAGCACTATTAAAAACGATAGAGGCCTTGGAGAAAGGAGAACCGTCCAATGGCGAGTTCCAACTTATAAACAGAAAATTGTATAAGAACAACTACGATCCACTGGGCCCCAAATGGCTATTGGTCGTTCCAGCTCATCTCCACCCAGCTATTCTCAAATATTTCCACGATGCTCCAATATCCGGTCATCTGGGATTCGTGAAGACCCTAGACAGAATCAGATGCTTCCTTGTAGAAGACATTATTTTGAAGCACGGAGCACCACGTGTGATGATATCTGCTCGTGGAAAAGTATTCCAGTCAAAACTAGTATCAGAAGTAATGTCATGGTGGACATTGTCCACAGAATGACAACTGCATACCATCCTCAGACAAATGGTCTTACGGAATGTTTTAACAAGACGTTAGCCGATATGCTGTCAATGTTGAGCAGAAGGATTGGGATACAATTCTCCCAGTCGTGACGTTTGCTTACAATACCGCAAGACAAGACACCACAGGCTTCACACCGTTTTTCCTGCTCCATGGCCATACGCTGTTCCCTTTCCAACAGGAAGACAATCAGGATGACTATGTTAAACAGCTCATCACCAGGGTCGAAGAAGCAACACAGCTGGCTCGCATACGGACACTGGACGCCCAGGAGAAGGACCGTCAGTGGTATAACGACAAACACCGACCTGTTCTGTACAGCCCAGGAGATCTTGTATGGATTTTTACCACTGTATGGAAGGTTGGACTGTCAGAAAAGTTATTGAAGCGATAGTTTGGTCCGTATCGTGTCATATGCTGCCTGTCAGATGTCACATACGAAGTTGAGGATTATGAGCCGTCGCCGAAACGTCCTGCGCATGAAGCCTTACTACGCTCCTCAAGAGCAGGTAGATGACAATGGCTTCTTGTTCAAGGACGCTAAGGATGGTAATGTTACTGAAGCCACGACCGGAACGTCTGTCGTCGATAATCGTGGAGAAGGGAAGGATTCCCTTGAACCCCCATACAGAGGACATATGACAAGGTCAAGATCCAGGACATTGCAGCTGGCTCCACAGGGAACATAACTGCGGGTCGCTGTTTTTCCAGGAGAGGGAGCAATGCCGCGAGACACCACGTACACCGACTGCTGGCGTGGCGCAGGGATAGCGTCACTGACTGCGGTGCTGAAGGTCACCGGTTCAGTGCCGACCCCGGCAAAAATTTATTTCTTTGTAATTAACAATTCCAGAATGTTCTACATCTTTCTTATGTTCACTTGTAAATTCTACTTGTTTCTTATGTTAACTGTTCTTCTCATTTCTGGTAAATTCTGTCTGTGTATAAATAGCAGAGCATTCTGTGGCAAAGGCCACAGATATTATTTATGCACTCACGTATAAGTTCGATTTAATTAAGTCTTTCAAATAAATTCAATCATAGTAAACCAAAAGTTCGGAACATTTTTGCACCTGACTATCTATTTCAGATTTGACCACAACAATCTAAGTCCGATAGACGACTAAGAAATGTTAATACATCATGGAACAAAGGCAGAGAGATCTTATCGTTATGAGAAACAAATACTGAGAGCTGTTAACGTTGGGAGAAACAAAGACAGAGAGTGAATAGCTATACTGCGGAACTATTTATACTCCTATTGTGACAAAAGATTACTCTGATTTACGGTGTTTAGACGCGGTTACTCTGAGACTATACTGTTTCAATACTTCAAACATATATTGACTGTTACTGAAATTTCGACAAATACGAAAAAAATCTGCCTCTTACAAATTATTAGAATTGAATCTGGATGAAAATGGCTAGTTTGTGCTGTGATTGCGATGTAGTGTTACGGTTGATGGACTGTCCTGTTTTAGCCATAATGCAGTGGAGTGGAGTCTTAATTTTCCTGCACTTTATTCGATTTTTTAAATGACAATGCCAAAATGGCTGATACTGTTTTAAGTTTTATCGAGACAGTGCTTTTACCACTCCATTTAAAGCTTTTCTTCAGTACTCTGTGTTCATCCTGTCTCGTGTCCTCCGATTGGAGGTTTCCATGTGTTTCCGTGTGGTTGACTATTCCTCTTTTTAGTCTCACGGTCGGTCGATCACAGACGTCGGCTTTTGCTTTCCATTTCTTGTTGTCCTTTTCCTGATTCGGGGGATATTCGTCCCCCTTGATGTTTTGAACTCTGGGCCCTTTTACACATTCACGCCTCTTCTTGTGACGCCCAATGATGGAATGGGGGACTGATAACCTCTGCAGTTTTGTCCCCTTAAAACATCCAAACAACAATGACAACGTCATCATCATGACTCGTAGAACTGTGATAGACCTAGATGCAAACCCTGTCCTATCCACCATCCCACTGCCACCTACCCCGGTCTCATCACATGAATTTCCTAGGGTACCTATGAAAGCAGTTATGTGATATACAAACTGAGCTGCAACCACTATGCAGTTTTCTTTGTGGGTATGGCCAGTAACATGGTGGCTGTCAGCATGAATGGCCTTCTTCAGACTATGGCTAGGAGACAGCTGGACCATTCTGTTGCAGAGCATGTAGCCCTTCATGACGTGGATGTGGCTCACATCAGTGACTGCTACACAGCCTGTGCCATAGGGATCCTCCCAACAAACACTAATCGTCCTAAACTGCATACGTGGGATCTCTTACTACAATATACGCTATGCTCTCGCAATCCCCCAGGCCTAAACCTTCACTATATCCTGCCCCCCCCCCCCCCCAAAATCGCCTTTTCTGCCCACACTCTAGCGTCTTGTTTGTTTTCCATTCTGCCACATACTCCAGCTCTCCCCTTCCCTGCTCTTTACTCACTTCCTGTCCATCAGACAGCACTCGCGTATTCCCCTACCCATGCTGTGCATCCATCTCCTCGCTTCCTACTTCCCTCTCCGTGTCGCTTCCACATCCCCACCACTTATTGGTTTCTCCTCAGCTGCACTAGGTGTTTTTCTTCATCTGACAAAGGCGGTAACAGGCTAAACTTTTGAAGTAAGTTGTATCTACTATTTGTGCCTTACTGCGGCTCATTGAAAAAGCTTTTGACAATGTCGACTGGAATACACTCTTCGAAATTCAGGGTGGCCACCGAACCTTGAAACCGGGAAAAAGCCTTGAATTTGGAGAAAAAAAAAATTAAAAAAAAAACGGGAAAAAACCTTGAATTTCAGCCAGAAACCGCGATTTTTAACCCACGAGAACTCGCGGCTTTAAGAATTAAACGATTGTTCGCTTGTATAACTTAATGCTCAGATTACACCACCAGTTCGAAATGTACTTAAGTGTAAACAAGTAATTCCTGTAGTTTTAGTAAGAAAAAATCTCAAAGTTGAATATTTAAAAGTAACAAAATGCCAGTCGTTTTAAAATTACGGTGACCTAAATACTCTGATCGCTAGTACCCGCGGGTTAAATAATATTCATCGCTTTATTTTTGTGTACAAAAATATTTCTGGGCGGTTTAAAAAGTTTTATAATGATAGGTTACGTATTCCGTTCTCTATTTCTGTATTTATCTCGAAGTGTTGTTCAACCACGCGACTCTATTCCTCGCGATGTAACGTCGCAGAGACGCGATGTTATCGTAAGGCGCGGATACGAAATCGCAGCTACAGTGATATCTCATCAACACAGATCTCGTTTGTCTGATTCCGTCAAGGTTAGTAAATATGGTTGTTCCGTGTTGAAAAATCTCTTCACGGAAGCATTTTGTTGATTTTAACTATCAACTCCGTATTGGTATTGTGATTCTTCGTTAGCATAGACGCCGACTACGGGTATGCTAGGCGTACCCCACTGAAAATGTTGGTATCATTTTGTCTTTACGTTATATTTCTTGACTGTAATTAAAATCGACTCTCTCATCCCATTGATGGCCGGCTGGCTTTTGTAAGACACCGCTCTAAAAAGATTATTTGAAACGGGTAATCTGTGGAAATACGTGGCGTGGAAATTTTGATGAATCGGGATAGTGGCTACAATCTTGACAAAGCATGGAATCCCGTCATTACTAAAATTTACTCAGATCGAAGACGACGGAGAGCGCCGACGTCGGTTGTGAGCGGCAGTGGCAGTGCAGAGGACAGCTAAACTCCGCGGCTCCACCAGCGAGGGCGCTGCCGTCCGGCAGTGTGGCCTGTCTGTTTATGTTTTGACGCATGCGCTGTAACCGCCAAGTTTTCTATATATAGTGGAACGCTGGACACACTCTTCAGTCTTCATCGACTCACCTGAAGATGGCTAGCAGGTGTCTGGCCGAAATATCGTGTGATGTTTTAGACGACGACCGGCTGCATACCCGAAACTTCTATGAATATTCGATCCGCCGGGAGAATTTTAAAGTTCACGGGTAATTGAAATCGTAGGCATTAAAATCCACATATGAGTGAAGTGACCGTTTTCTAAATAGTCCGAATGTTAATGGAATTCCGCTTGTTAAGTCAAAATTGTAAACTGAAGGTGGCAACCTTTAATTGTATTAATTAACTAGAAATGAAGTGGGTTTGGTACGATACATTCAAAATGTTTACACTACGAATTAATTCCCGGTATCTTTTGAGATAACCTTTCGACAACTACATACGTTACCTATGACCCGACATACTTGCTGTGAAGATTGCCCTATCCCTTTTAGCTAAAACAATATGTAAACAGACAATCCTCATAACTTCCGAAGGTCTTTGTGTTTTAATTGGCAACCCTACAAAGTTCTCTAAACGCAACAGCTACTGATAGAATTTTTTTTTCTGAATTTGCATTTCCAGGCTTCAACAATTTGTCAACAATTGAACGTAGTAATCTGACCTTAGTTTCTGCTCTTTTTGACCTGTCACCTGTGCATGGAATTACATCTTAACTATTTCCCTCCCATCATCTTTATCTGTCGCTCTAGCCACAACCATTTGTTCAAAGATTGTAAATAGCGTTGCTGGGCTTCCAATAATTCATTGTGACTAGATTGTCTGTCATTACCTCGAGGAAACAAAGAGCATTAGGCTACAATGGATTGTCAAAATATATATGGTTGCTTGATGTCTAAGTTGGAGTAAATGCAACAATACTTCCAAATAATTTTATCAAGGTAAAGGAAACAAAATAATTTAAAAACTTTATTACTAAATAATTGTCCAATGTCTAAATTAGTAGTCAACAGTTTGAAAATGTTATTAGTTACGGTAAAGGAAACATATCCTGCACACTGATGCCATCTGTCTGTATTCATCCCAAATTTCTCTCCAAAAACTAAAAATAATCAAAAATTTTTGTATAAGTTTTTGGCTTTACTTTGTATTTATTTATTTAGAAATACCAGGGTACGCCACTGAGCATACCCCAAGATTTTCAAAAGTCGGCGTCTATGTTCGTTCGTAATAATTATAGACGATTGCTGCGACTGACGTAACATTGGCAATTAGAGCTCCTAAAAACCCAGGCTGAATCGTCCGCCATGTTTTCCCCAACATGGTTGGAACTGCGCCGCACCAACAGCATAAAGACGGACGTCCTGCCATCTTTCACAAACGATTTCGCGAAAACTAATTGGTAGAAAAATTTAATTTTTTCGCTACTTAAATCTATATATGTCAGCATTTTGACGAAATCTGCATAATTTCGTGAATAGCCATAGTTAGTAAGATATTGGTTCTGAAATAAGAGACAGCGCTAGGTTAGGAAAAGTTTGCAATAAAAAATAAGGGCTACTATGTTATTTCGTGTGGTGCATGTTACATCATATGTTGCTGCGGATGAAATTTTCCTGATGCATTGTTATTTATTTTAAACTTAGCAGGAGATCTTTACCTTTCACTCAAATTGCTAAAATTCATTTTCTGTAGCGAACTCATTTCCGATGGTGATAGGGCCAGCTTGAAATATCTGTGCGTCTCATACACGGTTAGAGGTATCAAAATGATATTTTGGCAAATGATAACACGCAAAGAGGGGCGTATTTTGCCATATGGTTACTACGCAAAACTTTATTTACTGTCGCTTTATTCAAGGAAATGTAATTTTTTTTTCTATTTAACGAAAAAGAGTAAAGTTAGGGGTTTACTAGTCAGTGTTCAGGTATTTCTTCATCAGCCACAAACGTTTATTTCTTTGCTTGTTGTCCAATGAGTTTCAAACCTACTACTCAGTTTGCAAAAACTAATAGAAGTTACATTCCCTAGCAGTAATAGAACGAAAATTACTAAATCTAACGCGGATTTTATGCGAGAATACTAGAAAATGACAGATACCAAGAAACTCTTCACTAGCTAATGAACTGACTTGTTCTCATTTCCTCACATAATAAAGCGCTCTGTATTGAGATATTTACAATGTCCTTTTGATATAACTGAAAAATTGAAATTGAATATTACATAGAAACACAACACTTTTGTACTTTACAACTATTGAATTTAATGGGTTAAGAAGTTAGTACCACTATCTTCAAGTATGGACGTTATGCAGTAACACCCTTTGCTTAGCTCTAATACTAAATGCTGAAGAGAATAGCTCCTTACTTAATAGCCATATACACCCGTTCGTTTATAGGATCTGTACCAAAAGATCGGAAAGTTGCACAGGTCACACCTATATTCAAGAAAGGCAGTATGAGTAACCCACTAAACTAAAGGCCTATTTCATTGACGTCAATTTGCAACAGGGTTTTGGAACATATTCTGTATTCAAATATTATGAATTATCTTGAACAGAACGATCTATTGACCCAAGGTCAACACGGATTTAGAAAATTTCGTTCATGCGGAACACAACTAGCTCTTTATTCACACGAAGTGATGGGTGTTATCGACAAGGGTTCGCAAATCGATTCCGTATTTCTTGATTTCCAGAAGGCTTTTGACACCGTACCTCACAAACGGCTTTTAATCAAATTGCATGGTTATGGTATATTGCCCCAAATTTATGATTGGATTGGGGATTTCCTGTCAGAGAGGACACAGTTCGTAGTACTCGATGGTAAGGCATCGACTAAAACAGAAGTGATATCAGGCGTTCCAAAGTTTAGTGTTATTGGTCCTCTGCTGTTCCTTATTTACATAAACGATCTGGGGGGAAATCTAAGTAGCTCTCTTAGGTTGTTTGCAGATGACGCCATCATTTACTGTCTATTAAAATCATGTGAAGATCAAAACTAACTGCAGAACGGTCTGAATAAGATATCAGTATGTTATAAAAATTGTCAATTGACTCTAAATAATGAGAAGTGTGAAGTCGTCCACATGAGTACGATAAGAAATCCGTTAAACTTGTTTACAAGATAAATCAATCAAAAGTGAAGGACGCGAACTCCACAAAATACCTAGGAATTTCTATTACTTCAGACTTAAACTGGAAAGAACACGTAGATAATGTGGGAAAAGCGAACCAGACGAGGTATTACTAAGACAGGCGAGCGAATCCCAATGCTGCATGTTTGTAACTGACATTATCTCAAGACATACATTTCTCACAATGTTTCTGTTTGGAGACGATGAAAATTCGATGTATTTTGAACATTTCATTCGCTTAATGTATTCACCTAAATTCAACAGAAAAAAAAGTATGTTGAGTGTGTGTTCGTAAACTGTCAGTATATCCTCTTAATAAACGATTACCGCAAACGAAACTAAAATGAAAATGTATTGTAGTCCTTCACGAACACATTCATGAAAATTGCAGGTTCATACAGCGAGTAGTTTGCGAGTATGAGCGACTTGAATGAAACGCAAAGTAATGCGTGAGCTTCGTCAGGAACGTGGCAACTACTACAGTTTGGGGGAAAAATGGCGGACAGTTCTGCTCGGGTTTATAGGAGTCTTAATGGTAATATATAAGTAGTAAACACAGTCATCATGTACGTATTGTTGATGGCTGAACTGTTTTTCATGCGGGCCTGGCTAGCGCCAATGAGAAGTCGCGGTAACAATTACGGGGATAATTAATTTACGGGGGGAGTGTCAAGAGTAAAATTTTAAATGGGAACTCCGATTATTTATTGCAGTCTTTGCAGATTCGGATTCTAAGGCCCACATCAGGTATGGTCTGGTTGATAATTGTTTTGTTTTTTGTTGGTTTTTTTTTTAACTACAGATGGCGCTGTAATAGTAAGAAATACGTGCCATACTGGTGAAGTACTAAACAGAAAATAAAATAAATGAAAACCATGTTCATGATGCTTCAGAACGCTGCCAAATGATACCAAAAGTGATCCCTCCGTCTCCCTGCAGTTGACAGGGCAGTCTTCCAAAGTGATACCTTAGTCTAGATTGCCCATGTCTCAATACCAGTTATGAATTGCCGAAAAAACACTTAATTGAACTAGCCGGGAAGAAATGTACGTCTAGTATCATTAGGTTGGATTCTGAAGCATCGTCAATATGATTAACTTTTATTTTTTTTCCTGGGTGGTACATTTCTTCAGCAGTATGGCAAATAACTCTTACCATACAGTGCAATATGTTGTCAATTGAAAAAAAGAAAATCAACCAAACTAAACATGATTTGGTCTGTAGAATCTGCAATAAAAATGGGAGTTCCATTTATAATTTTACACTAGACAGTTCAAGTTTAGTATCATTTCGTAAGTCTCTGCCATTTGTTCATAATGGTGAAAACCGTTGTTGAATATATACTTTTTTTTCTAGTTATTCTGGTTTAACTTAAAATGTACACCCTGCACTGTACATTGTGTCAATGTCGAATCTGGGGCGGGGGATGGGTCTATGGTGCTGCAGATCCCCCAAAACCATGAGGAAAACATCATAATATGAGCTGGTTCTTTTTAGATCAGTTTGATGTATAATGCCACAATTTTTATGAGCTCACTTCCTGTCCCCCTCCCCAACATAAATACTGGATTCGCCACTGCTTGGCGTATATTACGTGACATGGTTCAACTTGGATGACATGTGTTTTAAAAATATGTAACTAGCTTTTCCGGCATAGTTGTTTGCTAATCCCTTTGAGCAAAATTAAGTTTTGTGAAAACCTGGAAAATAATTATTTTCAACCTGGAAAACCTGGAAGAAACCTTGAATTTGAAAATGAAGATTGGGTAGCCATCATGAAATTCTGAAGGGGTAAAATATAGGGAGCGAAGAGTTATATTCAACCTATACAAAAACCATACAGCGGTTATTAGAGTCGAAGGGCAAGAAAGGGATGCAGAGGTTGGGAAGGGAGTAAGACAGGGTTGTAGCCTTTCCCCAATGTTGTTCAATCTGTACATTGAGCAGGCAGTGAAGGAATGGAAGGAGAAATTTGGAGATGGCATTAAAGTGCAGGGAGAAGAAATAGAAACATTGCAGTTTGCTGATGACATAGTAATTCTGTCAGAGACCGCAAAAGATCTGGAAGAGCAATTGAATGGGATGAACATTGTCTTGAAAGGAAGATATAAGATGAGCATTAACAGGAATAAAATGAAGGTAATGGAATGGAATGTCAGAAAATCAGGTGATGCTGTAGGAATTAATTAGGTAATGAGACAATAAAAGTAGTAGATGAATTTTGTTATTTGGGTAGCAAGATAACTTTTGAAGTAAAGAAGATATAAAATGCAGTATGGCTATGGTAAGAAAAGTGTTTTTAAAGAAGCCAAAGCTTGTTAACATCCAAAATTAATCTAAACGTTAGGAAGTCCTTTCTAAAAGCATTTGTCTGGAGTGTAGCATTGTATGGGAGTGAAATGTGGATGATAAGTGGTTCAGATAAAAAGATGATAGAAGCTTTTGAAATGTGGTGCTACAGACAAATGATGAAAATTAGATGGGTAGATCACGTAACTAATGAGGAGGTGCTTAATCTAGTCAGGGAGAAAAGGAGTTTCTGACATATACTGACTAAGAGAAGGGATAGTTTGGTTGGACACATTCTGAGACCTCAAGGAATTGTCAGCTTAGCACTAGAAGGAAGCTTGTGGGGTAAAAATCGTAGAGTGAGGCCGAGGGACGAATATAGTAAGCAGATTCTCAGATGAAGAGACTTGCACAGGACACGGTAGCGTTGAGAGCAGCATCAAACCAGTCTGCGGACTGAAGACCACAACAACAACGATCATTTCTACCTCTGTAAGCAGGAGTCAAAATTTTTTTTTCGCATTCAGAGGAGAATGTTGGCGATTGGAGTTTCGTAAGTAGCCTACGCCGCAGCGATAAGCGTCGTTGTTGTAATGATTCCCATCCCAGATCCTGTATCATTTCTGTAACACTGTCTCCCCTGTATCGTGACAACATGAAACGCGCTGCCCTTGTTTGGACTCTTTCGATGTCCTCCATCAAACCCACTTGACCCACTTGATAAGGATCCCACACTGGGCAGCAATACTCCAAAAATGGACAGACAAGCATAGTGTATGCAGTTTCTTTTGTAGTTCTGTTGCATATTTTAAGGCTTCTGCCAATTAAAACGGTGTCTGGATCGCCTTTCCCACGACATTATCTACATGTTCTTTCCAATTTAAGTCAGAAGTAATTATAATTCCTAGGTATTTTGTGGAGTTTACGGCCTTCACATTTGATTGATTTATCATGTAAACAAAGTTTAACGGATTTCTTTTCATACTCATGTGGACGACTTCACACTTCTCATTATTTAGAGTCAACTGCCAATTCTTACACCATACAGATATCTTATTCAAATCGTTCTGCAATTGGTTTTGATCTCCAGATGATTTTACTAGACATTAAATGAAGGCGTCATCTGCAAACAACCTTAGAGAGCTACTTAGATTTTCTCCTAAATCATTTATGTACATAAGGAACAGCAGAAGACCAATAACTCTACCCTGTGGAAAGCCCAAAGTCACCTCTCTTTTAGTTAATGCCTTACCATCGATTACTACAAACTGTGTCCTCACTGATAGGAAATCCCCTATCCAGTCGCAAATTTGGGGAAATATACTGTAACCACACAATTTGATTAAAAGCCTTTTGTAAGTTACGGTGTCAAAAGCTTTCTGGAAATCAAGGAATACGGAATTAATTTGCGAACCCTGGTCAATAGCACACATCACTTCGTGTGAGTAAGGAGCTAGTTGTGTTTCGCATGAACGATATTTTCTAAATCCATGTTGGCCATGGGCCAATAAATCATTCTGTTCGAGATAATTCATAATATTTGAATGCAGGATATGTTCCAAAACCCTGCTGCAAATTAAAGTCAATGAAATAGGCCTGTAGTTTAGTGGGTTAATCCTACTGCCTTTCTTGAATATTGGTGTGACCTGTGCAACTTTCCACACCTTTGGTACAGATCCTTCTTTGAGAGAGCAGTTGTGTATGGCTGTTAAGTAAGGAGCTATCGCTTCAGCATAATCAGATAGAAATCTAATGGGTATACAGTCCGGACCCGAAGACTTGTTCTTGTTAAGTGATTTTAGTTGCTTCACTACTCTATGATATTTACTTCTATGTTACTCATTACGGCCTCGGTTCGTAATTCGTTTGTATTTGTAGTGCCCATAAGGCATGCTGTACGCCGTCTTTTCTCGATCCTTCTCGTCTAATAAGACCTGATAATAGCCCTTGGCTAAATCCAGGGTCAAGAAGTATTTGGCCTTGTCTAGATCATCAAGAATTTCATCTATTCTTAGCAATGGACAAACAGAGTTTAGGGAGATTTCATTCAGTTTTCACTGGTTACACAACTATACGCCAATTTTGCTTTCCACTACCATCTTTTTTCTTTGGCAGGAGTATTAGTGGAAAGATCCAGCCACTTTTGCTTGGTACTCTGTCATCGTCTAACATCTTTTCAATTTCCCGCTGGAGCACATCTTTTTGGGCTTTGAGTATTCGGTAGGGTCGTGAACATATTACTCTACCGTCTGCTTCCGGTAGCTTATTTTTTTTGGGGGGGGGGGGGGTACCTAATTCTATCAGTATATGATAGTTTATCTCCAGGCAAGTGGAAGACATCGCTGTACATGGTACACAGCTCAATAATTGCAGCTTTCTTTTCCTCATTTGAGTGACTCAACCATATATTCTCTTTCAATGTACCTATTCTGACCCTTACCTGCGGCTTTTCTTTACTGATATGGTTCACTCTATGTGCATTTGGTGACAATTCCAATTTTGGAACTGCTTTTGCTACCACTAGTGGATACTCTAGTGATACACTCTCCTCTGTAGTGTTCAGTACACTCATTATGCATTTTCTCCATTCTATTCTAACGCAGCAGCACACCAACTGCTGGGATGGAAACTGTGCTGGATATGCCCCCATTACACCTTTGGGTCAAGATGGAGGCAGCGGCTGGTGCATACAGACTCAAAACTGGCAACAACTGGAACTGCTTGGGATATCCAGAATCACACACTAAAATAGTGAGTGAGGTAAATATAGGAAAGGTTGGGGAAATGCCAGCCGACTATATTATAACCCCATACTGCTTCAACAAGCCTTTCAATATAACAATAGGAAGTAGGGAGCAGAGGGAGAAAATAGTTCGACACCGTACGGGGGATATTGTCTGGTTCACTGACGGGTCAAAATCAGACCTAGGCATTGGGGCCGGGGTATATGGGGTGCAGCCAAGACTGGAGGGCGTCATCTCTCTAGGGAAACTGGCCTCAGTATTCCAGGCCGAAATCACTGCAATCAGGGCGTGTGTGGAGGAGAATTTGCATAGGTGCTACAAAGATCGTAGCATCTATATCTATTCAGACAGCCAGGCAGCCCTGAGATCACTGGCAGCTCCTGCAACAAGGTCTAAAATTGTTGTAGAATGTCACAGCGTTCTGGTGGAGCTAGGGGAAAGCAATGGAGTGAACCTATTGTGGGTCCCTGGCCACTCGGGGATCAGTGGCAACGAACATGCTGACAGATTAGCCAGGATGGGGGCAGAGACTCCATTTATTGGACCGGAACCTGTCCTGACAATCACCAAGGCAATGATCAAATTGGAGCTACATAACTGGCTCAGAGGACAGCATGTGGAATATTGGACCAAAGTCCATCAACAAAAAACGTGGCAAGGTAATAATGCCAAAGCCATGTTTTAAAAGAAGCTCTGCAATCCTGGGTCTGAACAGGAGAGAGATTAGACTTATGGTTGGATTGCTGACAGGCCATAGGAATTTCAAGAAACACTTACATACAATGGGAATAACAGAAGAGGACCCTAAATGTAGGCTATGTGATGTGATGACGGTGATGAAACTGCATCACATCTAATCTTTGAATGCATTGCATTGGAGACTAAAAGGCACAGAACATTTGTGACAACCAGACCCGAAGAAATTGTGTCTAATAAAGAACTGGTAAAGGGACTCCTGGCACTGTTCAAGGGCATTGGTTGGCTTCACTAGATATACAGGGAGCGATACCGCACTATAAACTTAGTTTAGGTGCGGGCAGTGGCTGCTGTTTTGGCTTCCCTGAAAAAATCAAATGAAATCAAATTAATAGACCTTGGCTAAATCCAGGGTCAATAAGTATTTGGCTTTGCCTAGACCATCAACAATTTCATCTATTCATGGCAATGGACAAACAAAGTTTAGGGAGATTTCGTTCTGTTTTCGCTCGTTACGCAACTATACGCCAGTTTTGCTTTCCGCTACCATCCTTTTTCTTTGGCAGAAGTATTAGTGGAAAGTTCCAGCCACTTTTGCTTGGTACTATGTCATCGTCTAACATCTTTTCAATTTCCCGCTGGAGTACCTCTTTTTGGGCTTGGAGTATTCAGTAGGGTCGTGAACATATTACTTTACCGTCTGCTTCCGGTAGCATAATTTTTTTGTCCTAATTCTATCAGTATATGATAGTTTATCTCCAGGCAAGTGGAAGACATCGCTGTACATGGTACACAGCTCAATAATTGCAGCTTTCTTTTCCTCATTCGAGTGAATCAACCATATATTCTCTCTTTCAATGTACTTATTCTGGCCCTTACCTGTGGCTTTTCTTTACTGATATCGTTCACTCTATGTGCATTCGGTGACAATTCCAATTTTGGAACTGATTTTGCTACCACTAGTGGACATTCTAGTGATACTCTCTCCTCTGTAGTGTTCAGTACACTCATTATGCATTCTCTCCATTCTATTCTAATGCCTCAAGTAGATAAACACCCTTGTTTATCTCCTGTTTAGGAATGATAGCCTCACTCATTCTGTTCGCTACTACCAGTATTCGGCACACTCGTTCCTCTTGAGGTCCTCCTGTTATTCTCATCACAGAAACTGTCTTGCGACAACTGTTGTTGTCTCCTGTAACCGCAATGCTCTGCTTCAATATTTTCTCATACTTCTGTTTGCCGCTCATTTTTTACCTTGCCTGAGTATACGTTTCTCATTTTTCGATAATTTTTTCTGCAGCTCGCTAGCCCTTTATGTGCGGACGTCACCCTGTGACTCCGTCTTCCTTTTCGGACACTTCCTTCATTGTGTTTCAGAGCTTTTTCTGAATGATCCTACCTTTTCACTTATTCCCACATTGGTATTAGCAAGTCCTTGACTTTTAGTTCCTAATTGCACAGTGTGGAGCTCGCACTCTCGCTCCGTCTTCATCTTTATCTGTTCTCCAAGGATCCACAGGCTTCCGGTGGCATAGTCTATTACGACTTAACTTTCTTTGAAAAAGTCTCAGCCCACCAATCCGTCAAACGGGAGATTGATGTCTTTCCCAATTACGTGAAAACAGTGCCTCACATGCATCCCGCTTTCCATTAGTAACCCGAGAGTTATAGATACCTCTGTTCTCGCCAAGGTATTAGCGATTCCCTGAATCGTAGTACCATTTGCCGCATTAAAACTTCTGTCATTCCTTAAACTTTTTCCTGGGACCAAACTTATCTGAGCTCCACTATCAACGAGAAACCTCAGACAATTAGCTGTGCCTTCCAGACATGCCCTGAAGCATGCACAGAGCTTACGGTGTAGCATACTGTTGGCGCGACACAGCCCACGGCCCAGGACCCCGCTTTCACCAAGCCCATACTGAGAAGAATAACATTGAGTCCCTAATGGGAGTATGGTCCTGTGGGAACAGGGAATACAGGAAACGGGAAGGAAATAGACACATTCTGGATGGGGAAGTGCTTGTGGTGTAGCAAAGCAAGCCACAATGGCCCACGTGCACAATCGCAAACGGGGGCATGTTATAACTGCAATAAACTATACCAATGGCATTTCTAAGCAAGGAAGATCCAATTTCAATGCCACAAAATATGACCCCCGATCGTTCCCTTCCCTCGGTACATCATGGAAGGAACATCGGGTTAAAGATAGGGATGTGTTATACTCTCCAGAATATCTTGTATGCAGCAGAACAGACATGTACAGTTTCATGATGACAAAAACTATTTTCTTTGTTGAAAATCTGGAGGATAAGTATGGTGAAGTTGCGGGTATCTCAAAGATGAGGAGCAGTTCTGTGCTGATAGAAACTGCATCATCCACTCAGTCGAAAGCATAGCTTGCTTATACGACAAGCTGGGTGATGTTGCTGTAAGCATAACACCTCACAAATCACTGAACATGGTCCAGCGTTTGATTTACCAGAGAGACCTCCTTCTACAGTTTGATGATGAGTTACACACCAACTTAGAGCGATGGGGCATCCACTTCGTCTGGCGCATATATAGGGGGTCTGAAGTATGGTAGGGTTGCCACCAGTGATTTCATCTTGGCCTTTGAAGGTGATATATTGCCCGAAAAGGTCAAGGTCATGATTTACCAGTGTGACGTAAAGCCGTACATTCCTCCCCATATGCGATGCTTCAAATGTTGGAAATTTGGGCATATGTCATCCCGCTGCAACTCTAGCCTCACATGTAGGGAATGTGGACGTCCATCCCATCCGGTCGCTCCGTGTACTCCCCCACCAATATATGTCAACTGTGGGCAGCACCATTCACCCTGTTCACCAGTCTGTACCACTCTCCGCAAAGAGTGTAAAATCATGGAAATTAAGACCCTGGACAGGCTGACATACACTGAGGTTAGGAGAAAATATGAAAGACTCCACCCTGTATTGCAGACAACTTCCTATGGGACAGTTACGTTGCCGCCAGCCACTCTGGCGACGATAGCACCAACAGTGCAACCATCTTCGATGGGCGCTAAGGGCCATCAAACTCACCTCCTCAATGGTTGGGGGGCTTTTATTCATCGGTGGGGGCAACTTCATCTCCACCATTGAGGACACAAGTCCTCATTCCCCAGTCGGAGAAGCAGCAGCCTTCACCAGCCCCTCTCACTAAGGAGAAGTCCATTTGGGCACTCCCTCCTCCAGTTTCGAAGAGTGGACTGGAGGACCCAAGCTGTTTGCTGGGAGATGCATACACTACTGCTCAAAGGGCTTCCTGATCCTCATCGGCTCCTGAATCTTTAGAGAAGCCCTCTCACTGCTCTGAACCAAAAGAGCGAGAGGACAAGCAAAAGAAAAAATCGCTTCTGAT
Source organism: Locusta migratoria (assembly GCA_026315105.1). NCBI lineage: Eukaryota > Metazoa > Arthropoda > Insecta > Orthoptera > Acrididae > Locusta > Locusta migratoria. The sequence continues at coordinate 728,485,719 of CM048744.1, read as the reverse complement.
GGCAGTCCTGCCGTCGGCCGCTCAAACTTCCGATTCTGAGGATGGGGTGGAGATCCTAGCATCCCCTGAGGATCTAGCACTCACCCACCTCCCAAAATCAATGGATATTGATGCCACAAGTACTAGGCAGCAGCAAAAAGTAATACTGAGGCGTTCAGTATCATGTTCATGACGCTTGTGGCTTCCCAGTAGACCAACAGCAATGTCCTTCAGTGGAATTGTGTTGGTTATTTCCATTTACGCCATTTATTGTGCAAATTCCTTGTTCTCTATGTAGCCCTCCAGGAAACTTTGTTTCCTGATCAGCAAATCCCAGCCCTTCGTGGTTACCGGGGCTATTATAAATATCGTGCAGCTTTCGACAGAGTTTCCGGAGGTGTTTGCATCTATTTCCTCGCCAATGTCCCCAGTGCACCAGTGTCACTTCACACTGCGCTTCAGGCAGTGGCTGTGAGGGTATGGGCAGGACAGGTCACTATCTGCTCTCTGTGCCTTCCTCCGGACAAGAGAGTGTCTTGTGCGGAACTAGCTGCCTTGGTTGCTAAACTTCCCCCACCGTACCCCCTGTTGGGGGACTTTAATGCACACAACCCCTCATGGGGCGGAACTGAGATTACGACCTGTGGTAGAGACGTGCAGTAACTTCTGGCACAGCTAATTATTAGCCTTCTTAACAATGGAGCCGCCACACACTTCACCTTGGCCCATGGCACCTACTCAGCCATAGATCTATCCCTTTGCAGTCCGAGCTTACTTCCAGACGACATTTATTTGGCTGTTGATGATGTCACTAGGGCCATTATTTCTGCTGCTGAAGCTACAGTCCCGAAATTCTCTTGTTTGCTCCATCGTAAATTGGTGCCCTGGTGGACACCGGAAATTGCTGAGACCATCAGGAAGTGTCGTTGGGCACTCCAGCGCCTTCGCCACCACCCTTATTCGGAGCACCTGATTGCTTCTAAAAGGCTCCGTGCCCAAGCTCGTCTCCTGATACAAGCCACTATTGGCTCTCGGGGCTCCCCAACTCAGATGTGGAAGCAGGTTAGGTGCCTATTTGGGCATTGTGCACTGGCAGGAATCCTCAGTCCACACATTTGGGGTACTCTGTCCACAGACCCAGTTGATATCGCACAGTACATGGCAGACCATTATGCTCATAGCTCAGCATCTGCATCTTACAGTGCGGACTCCCGCATCCTCAAAGAGCCTGTTGAACAGCAGCAGCTTTCCTTTCACATGCGCCGACATGAAAACTACAACGTGCCATTCAGTGAGTAGGAGTTTGAGAGTGACCTAGCTGCATGTCCTGACACCTCCCCAGGACCAGACAGTGTTCACAGCCAGTTCATTTGTCACCTGTCCGGGGATTTTCAACAATGACTTCTCTCCCTGAGCAACCATCTCTTGATGAAAGGTGTTCACCCGTCCCAATTACGGGACAGCATCATTATCCCGGTGATGAAACCTGGTGCCGATCCACAGGTGGCCAAGAGCTATCGCCCAATAAGCCTCACCAATGTTCTGTGCAAGATCCTCGAACTTATGGTGAGTCGGCAGCTCATGTGGATTCTTGAAGACTGTGGATTCCTTGCTCCCCAACAAGGGGGCTTCCGCCATGGCTGCCCCACAATAGATAATCTAGTATCATTATAGTCGGCTATCCGCACAGCTTTTACCATGCATGAGCACTTGGTTGCAGTCTTCTTCGATCTAGACAAGGCGTACGATACCACCTGGCGCCACCATATACTGCCTACACTGTATGACGGGCTTACGTGGTCCCCTACCGACATTGATAAAGAACTTCCTCTCACTCCCTAGTTTTCGGATTAGGGTCAGTACATCTCTCAGCCCTCATCACATCCAAGAGAATGGCGTTCCCCAGGGCTCCATTCTCAGTGTACCTCTATTTTTAGTTGCCATAAATGGCCTTGCAGCGGCTGTAGGGTCATCGGTCTATTCCTCCTTGTTTGTTGATCACTTATGTTTATATTACAGTTCTGCTAGCATTAGTGTCACTGAAAGGTGTCTGCAAGGAGCCATTTGAAAGGCACAATCATGGGCCTCAGCACATGGATTCTCATTCTCAGCATCCAAAACTCGAATGATGCACTTTTGTCGTCTTCGGATCATTCACCCTGACCCAGGACTCTATCTTGCTGATGAACAGCTTCATATTGCAGAAATGGATCGGTTTCTCGGCATGCTGTTTGACAACCAACTGACTTGTGGGCCACACCTTCGTCAGTTGAAGCAAAAGTGTTGGTGGCATCTAAATATACTGCACTGTCTTGGCCATACAGACTGGGGAGCTGGCCAAACTCTCCTGCACCTCTTTAAGGCCCTAATCCAATCAAGCCTGGATTATGGGAGCCAGGTGTATGACTCTACGTCACCTTCAGCACTGTGGATCTTGGATCCCATTCTTCATGGTTGTGTTCGTCTCGTAATGGGGGCTTTCCACACTGGACCTGTGCCAAACCTGCTTGCTGAAGCCATCATCCCTCCTCCAAGGTTTCGCCGGCAACAGTTGTTGGCTTCATATGTCGCCCACGTTCATGCTAAGCCTCACCATCCGAATCACAGGCCTTTGTTTCCAAACACTGTCCTTCTCTCTCCACAACATCAACCCAGATCAGGCCTTCCAATTGCGGTTTGGGTATGTACTATCCTTTCTTCACTCGAGTCCCCTCCCTCCCACATTCTACTGCCAATCTCACATACCTCCTTGGTCCATCCCTCGCCTACAACTCCACCTGCAATTGTCCTGTGATCCAAAGTTGTCGGTTTCACCACATACACTTCACCATCACTCTCTGGACATCCTTGCCACGTTTTGTGATGCAGAAGTCACATACACTGATGGCTCCCAGTTAGAAGGCAGAGTGGATTACGCCTATGTTCATGGTGATCACATTGAACAATGCGCCCTACTTCCTGGGTGTGCTGTCTTTATGGCAAAGCTGATCGCCATAATTCGTGCTCTAGACCACCTCCGTACATACACCAGGAAGTCATATGTCATATGCAGTGACTCCCTGAGTGGCTTGCAAGCTCTCGTCCAGTGTTACCCAAAACACCATTTCGTGAGATCCATCCATGACTCTGTGTTCAGTCTTGGCAAGTCTGACCGTTCTGTGGCTCTCATCTGGACAGCAGGCCACACCGGCATTCCAGGGAAGGAACGAGCTGATCAGCTGGCCAAGCAGGCCATCGCTTTCCGTCGTCCGGATATCGGTACCCCAGAAAGGGAAATCCGCTTGGGTCTGCACCACAAATCTCCATGGCCTAGAATTCAGAATAGTCGATATTGAGCACACCCAATAAGCTCTGTGCGATCAAACCTTCGACAACAGCTTGGAAGACTTCCCTTCTGCCTTCTCGAAGGGACTCGGTCGTCCTCTGTTGCCTTCGTATAGGCCATACATGGCTCACGCACGGCCACCACTTACGTCGAGAGGACCCGCCAAACTGCCGTTGTGGCGCCCTGTTGACTGTGATCCACATCTTGTTGGACTGTCCACCTTTAGTTGCATTGTGGCAGTCACTTATCCTGCCTTTTGTGCTTCCTCCTCAGCTGACAACGCCTCTACAGTTGACTGTGTTTTAGGTTTTATTCGTGCAGGTGCTTTTTGTCATATGATTTAATGGTGGATTCCTCAGCCTGAACTATCAGGAGCCCACCACTTAAACAATTTCAATCTGTTGTTCCTTTTGTCTTGTCAGGCCTACTCTCTACTGGGAGCTTTAGTGTGTACAGGATGACTAGCTCATCCATTATTATCCTAGTGATCAGCCAGCCACAGTCTTCTGCTGTAATTTTTTAGCACAGTTGACTATTTGTTCCACTACTTTTGTGGCTTCCCTTTCTTTAATTGTGTTAATTTAGCACACACTACCTTCCTGTACTTCTCGTGAACTGGCTGGGGAGTGCTTCATCTTCAACTGTAAATCACATGATGTGATGTCTCTGCTGGGAACAGAGGACTGATAACCCAGCCATTTAGTCCCCTTTAAAACAACAACAACAACAACAACAATCCTACCCTCCATATTCTTTTGTGTACTTTACAGTCTCGTACCATGTGGCCTGGTTTCCTACATACGAAACACTTTGTGGCCTTGTTTTTGTTCCACAGTCCTGCTGCACTGCCTCGTGCAACCATCTTTTCACGCCCAGAAGCTATTACACTTTCCTCTGTCAGAGCGATTTCTATATCTTCAGCCAATGTTAACTGTTCACCCCATGTGCATACTATGGTTTTTATCCTTTCATCATATATGCTCTGAATAAAAATAGCTATACTCAGCTTCCATATGATTGAAAGATTGCCTTCCAATTCGAATGCACGCATGGTGCCTCGAACAGCTTCCCTAGAGTGATGCTGCATAGTATCTAGACTCGAACCCCATTGTGCTATGCTTTCCCCTCTTCTCAACTTGCAAACAATTGGCTTGCATAGAAATTGAGCGTCCTTTTGCTGACATAATTCTCGACAAGTATAACATGAATGTCTTGCCATGTGGCTGTCAGATCACAAACTAATAACCTGTTGTGTGCTGAGCCAATTATTTTAGTTTTAACAAATTTTAATAATATCTCATTGTGTTCTGGGTCAATAAGCTCGAAGGGATATCACAATTATCAAGAAATTCATTTAGAGTATTTCTAGTACCTTCATAAGACTGAGGTACTAATTTGAGTGCTTCAGGTACGCTAATGAAATTCCTAATGAGTGACTCTTGCATATCAGTGCTAGTACAGGATACATTTTCCCTGCTAGCCAACATGCCTGCTAAGTGCTTCACTCACCGTGGCTCTCGAGTGCTGCCGCAAGAGTTGCTGCGTGCTGCTACGAAGCGTCACCCCTAGCCACCGTCCGTTGTCACTGCTGCCATCGAGCAGCTGCTGACATGTCTGCCTTCCGCCAGCGATTGCCAGCCATCCCGCCAGCCACTGCGCCCACGCCGCTTGCACTGCTGCTGGTCACCTGTTCTGCGCCGCCTCTGAGTGTCCGCCTTGGCCCCCAGCGCTGTCTGTCCACTGCTACTGAGGTTGCTCCGCCCCTGACCGCCTTCCGCGTTGTCTGTCTGGTGCCCAAGGCACAGTTCTATAACTGGTCTGGGCTGCTTCTGTCTTCTGCAGTTGCCTTCCGTTCCCGGGTGCGTGCAATCGAAAAGACCTGGTCTTCGTGAGAGCAAGGTGACTGCTCTCTCTCCTGGCTACTGGCTCTACCACTGGCCTGCGTACTATTGTTCAAGTATTGCAAAAATAGTTCTTAAAGCCGTTCCGTTGTTTTGCGTGATATTGGGCTGAGTAGGTTCAATATTCCAGAGAGGTGACCTATTCTGATTACTCGAAGTGTTACAACAGGGTATTCCATGAAAAACCCCACATAACAGGCACCAAATTATTCACCCCTATGTCACGTCCCGAACGGTGTAGACGTTTTACTGAGAAAAGGGATTTGAGTTGGTCCGTTCAATGAGCAATCGTGGAGAGGCTAACTAAAGGAATTTAGGAGTTTCGAAACTCCGGCAGGAATATGAAGGGGGGGGGGGGCGGGAGAAGAAGAATAAGGACTTGAGTGAATAAGCTTTACTGCTCGTCTGGGTGGAAAGTTGACAACAAAGTACATTGGAAGGCGGCTACATTGAATAGCAGGCAGAAGCCAGAGCGAAAACTGCTAAGTCCAGGCCCCGGGCCCCATCCCGTGACGGCCAAGACATGTGAACTTCATATCTCCCCGAGCGGTTGGCGTGCCGCGACTTATACACCCTTGTGGGGACCCCGGTCGCTCCTTGTGACCATATAAGGTGAGGTATGCGCACGTACGAATCCCCTCGGCTTCTAGAAGCTTCCCATGTGAGGCCATGTGACGTCTCCTTGTTCTTTGTGTGAGCTTCCTACCATGCCTAAACTAATGCCATTCCTGAGGTGTTTCCTTTATTCCAAGTGTACTTACCACAGAAATTAGTCGATCTGGTTTCTGTTAAATACATTTCTCATGTTGCGAATTTTAAATACATGACAATTCTTTCATCACTCTATTTGTCTACTTAAATTTCTAACTAGATTCACTTTTCTTTTACAAAACTTCTGTGTAACACACTAACTTTATGCAAAGTCATACCAAGAAAAAAATTTTTTGGGTGGGTGGGGGCGGGGGGCGTTGTGGCTGGGGGTCCAGCGGCCCTCCCTCACAGAATGTTAAAAATGTTGAGTAACACATTTCTAGGCTATTTTAAGCTCTTTGCTTTTTTATTAAACAAAGTTAGGATTATAATAAAGTATTGTTAGACTCAAGACTTTATCCAAAAAAAAAAGAGTATTTTTGATACATCAATATGTTCTTGGATTAATATATAATTTCTAGGCAGTTTGAGAAAAAGTGTTTCAAAGTTGAGAGCTTAATAACTTTTAATTTCGATTACAAAAATAATATTTTGATTATCAAATACGCCGGGAGAAACTGAAGAATCAAATATTTATTTTACTTTGTTCTAAAGTAGAAATAGACCATGTTGCCTAAAATATATAGTTGGTGAAGAAACAATACTGTATAACTAACAAATTTCTGATTTAGCATTTTTTCAGTTAGTTGATATCCTTTAGCCTCAGAACATGTACTGATGTTGTGAGATTGTCAAATATGTAATTATTATAAAAAAAGAGAAAGAAACTAAAACAAAACCATAACCTGATATAGCAAAAAAATTGATGCAGATACCGCATATATGCAAAAGAATAAAATAGCGATTAAGTAGGTTGTTTAGGATGGAGTAAACATTTAAACAATACCGTGTTAGTGTGAAATTGCACGCAGCACATTGTTACCATTTGTTACGCACCTACAGTTTTCGAAAGGGTCTCCTTTGTTATTGTTTAGTGTATGAAAAAGGATAACGTGCCTCAAAACAATATTTTCACTGAGTAAGACATTGTTTCTTGGCTGAATTTAACATATGAAAGTGGAGATACCATTTTCAGAGTCACAGAGATGAGAAAGATGTTTATTAACTTTATCCAAATAACAGTAGTATGTAGCTTAGTACTGTCAGTGCTGCTTTTCTTCCAGTTTTTATGAATAATATTACTGATATTGTCATTCTCAATAATATATGAATCTGAGCTAAATCTCTGATCCACCTAAAATAATTTACAAATTTCTTTATCTAGAAACACAGCTGTCTGTGTTTGTTGCACACCTGCCTTATATCAAAATTCGAAGATTGTATTAACTTTTGGGTGGAATTGCCCGACCAGAAGTGGGTGCCACCATAAGACCTAAATCGTTAATCGGTTATAACTTGAAAACCATTGGTTTAAGGGAAAAAAGTTATTCTTTATGAAATGATAAGAATTGCAAGACGAACAATTTTTGTTAACATAATTTTTCGCTATGTCTAATGTGGAAGGCCCTAGGGCCGGACAAAGTCTCAAATGAAAATCAAAATAACTTGAAAAGGGCCCAATCTATCAAAATGTTTTGAAGATATAATTACTCATAAAGAAGAGCCGAACAACTTTCCCATGAACCAAAATATTCCAGCCTCAACCATTTTGCAGATACAAAATCACAAATGTCAATAATGCAACACAACGGAAAATGACCTTTCGGGTATATTTCCATAAGGTCGATTATATCATTTATAAATGTTATATAGTAATAAGAATAAAATATATAGGGATAAAACTTGCAAGATAAGTTGGTAGTAGAGTATTTGTTATTGACGAAAGAACGCTATTACAGCATAACAGCGCAAAGGCTACTGAAGTTGCAGATTGTTACACAGCAGATGTTGGCAACCATAGCCAAAAAATAAAAATAAAAAAAAAATAAAATAAAAAAAAATAAAAAATAAAAATAAAAAAAAAGCATCATGACATGCAAATTGTAGCTATTGCTGGTTTTCGCCGCTAGGGGTTATCAAAACGACTTGATAGTGCAGCTCGTCTCTGCTACACACACATGTGCAGTAACACTCTTGGTTACGTGTTGTCAGTCCTTCGATGTGAAAAAATGAAATATTTAAATGTCCATTTTAGTTTGAATTGAATCAGAATCTGTATAAAACTCTTGGTCATTTACTTATGAAGATCAATTTTAATTTGAGTAAATGTCATCCCTGTGTGTTTAAAAACTATTATCTTTGGAATCTTTTTTTAGGTGGCTGGGGGGGGGGGCTGGTTTCAACCCCTCTGGACGCCCCCCCCCCCCTTCTTTTGGTTACGGCCTTGACTATATGTAGTGTCAGCTGTTTTTACTTCTTTCATTCCCTATTTGCAAAATTCTATATAACTGGTAAATATTTTACGCCAGTACACATGATAAATAGAATGTTGATGTTTTCTCTTACCTCTCTTTTTTTATCTAGAGACTTGTAGAAAATTTTCTATGTATTCATAGTATAAGGCAAGTAAAATAGCAGAAGATAGATATAATCATGTTTCAAGTAAGTAAAATTAAACTTAATACTAGTGATCAGTATATGAAAAATCAGTGGTGCAATGACATGTTGTTTTAATTTACCTGAATCATACTCTTTGGTTCAACAAAAGAAATTTTCATCCTTTCCCAATCAAAATAAATTTTGGACTTAACAATCCAGTTTGTCCCAAGCAATATTTCCTCATTCAGATCTTCACTGACAAGACACCCCTATGAAAAAGTTATCCCATTAATATTGAAAGTTAATAAAACCTGCCTATTGATCAACTTACTTTTTTCCATGTTGCCCCTTTAATTTTAACCCGAGTTTTGGAAACTCAATGAATTTATCCATATCTCTTATTATATCCCTTAATTTATTTGAAATGGCACTAACAGGACTTCCAGTTTCTATCAGACAGATTACTTTCCAATCTGCACATGCACACAAGGGCTACCATATTACATCAGTTTTTTCGAGATTTCCCTTTTCAAACAATAAATTCTTCTTTACTTCTTAATATGGCATTCTTTAACATAATTACATATGTGACTTCCAAAACTTTTTTCCTAATTAACTCCCCATATTCATTACTGTATTTAACCCTAGAACCCATCTCACTAACATCAATAGGTATAGGCAAATTATCATGTATATTCACATTCCCTCATAAATAATTGTCTACCTGTATTACTACGCCAGCTTTCCTTTCCACATAAATAAATCTGTTCAATTTACTGAACAAAACTTCCTCTAATTTCTCGTCCTTAACATCTTCATTGTCCTCAACATCTCTCTTCATACTACCCTTAAAGACATCTCCACCCAATACTTCATCTTTCTGAACATGTTTCTCTGTGGTTACTTTATCAACCTCAGTGTCAGTTTTCTATGCTGAAGGCATCTATTCAAACCCAAATCTTTGTCCTGAACACTTACTTCAGTGTTTTCAGTCACATTATTACATTTATCCACATTATTTAATATTTCAGTCAGCACCCCATCTTCTACTTCAAAATCCTGATCTTTAGATTTACTAACACACCTTTTAGAATTTCTGTTCACTTTTTCCCAGAATTCTTTTGTAAACTCAATCATATTTACTCTTTGTGTGTCACTGTGTAGCCTACTGTGATTATTTCTCCTATTATTCCATCAAACTCTCCTTGTGTCCATTCGCCTCATACCGACAGGCTTCCCATGAGGCACCTCTTAGTTTCCCGGCCTACTTTTATTTGTATGCTGGTTTTGGCTTTCAGTCTGTCTACTCTGATTACCACATTGTTCAATATGGTTATCTTGTTGTTAATAAGAATTACCCCCCTACCTTAATAATTATTATTATGCTTATAAATCCAGTATATGTTCTCTGTTTTCCCCCTTATTTTCTCCTTGTGAACCATTGTGAAATTGGTTCGCATTATCTCTCCCACTATTCCTGTCATCAGAGTGATCACTGTTACCATTGTTATTACCCCATCTTCTACTTTCCTGAGACATTTGATCTCTTGGTTTATCACCCCTTCTTTCATTTCTGTCCTGAGCCACGTCTAACTTCTCAACATAGTTCAAGAAATTATCTATTGTATCATCTGGGCCGTAAACAAGACTCCAGTACCACTTATTCGGTAATCTCTTTTAAGAGCATCAATTTTGACCAGGTCTTCTAAAGATTTATCATTATGAACCAATTTTTTCAACTGATTCTCACATGATTCTTTCAAACTATTGTTCCCTTCTCTATAGCGAGGACCACTCAGAAACTCTGTAATAATTCTGGTTTGCTTTGCTTCTGGCCAGAATCTTTTCATAAAACTTCTTTCAAAATCTACAAATATAGTCTCAGCATGAACATTAAGGTTTGCCCAAGACAGAGCTTCTCCCTTGAGAAATCTTCTGACAAACTTTATCTTGAGGGCATCTGTCATCCCTCTACTTAAATGATCTTTACATTGAAACATAAAATCTACCCTGTGTCTCTTATTGTCACCAGGAAAACTCTTAACTGCTTAACATAAAATCCAGAGTATACTCGTTTTTTAATTTCTGACGAAATGATAAAACGCCGAGTATACTCGGGCTTATCATTTCCGAGCGGCACACATTTTAAAAGGCCGAATTTACTCATTTTATTTAGTATTTTGGTAATTCCTTGATATTGTTGGTAGATGTCGCTGTGGACTGTTACTCCGAAATTCATATTTCTGGGAAGAGATGTTTCTGAATCAGCCACACTAGCAGTCAGTGCTACAATGTGTTCTTGCAGTTTTCCTGTTACTTTCTCATGTTTTATGAAAATGGAGAGTGAAGATGAGTTTGATATTGAATTTAGTGGGTCTGAGAGTTCTGAAGATAGCTATGAAGTATGTTCGGAAGAAAAAAGTGATGATTCAGTTACTTCTGATTGTGACATTGCGAGTGCCAGATTGTGATGCGAGATAGATCCATCAAGTCCACTGCCGCCTGCTCCACCACGTTTTCCATTTACAGGTAAACCTGAAATCAATTTTGAACCCTGTATTGACAATGTCTTGCATTATTTCAAACAGTTTATTGATGAAGGATTCAAGCAAATTTTGGTTACCGAGACCAACAAATGTGCAACACAAGCAAACGTCCCAACATGGAAGCCAACAACAATTGATGAAATGTACATTTTTGTTGCTGTAATATTGTTACAAAGCATTGTGAAAAAAAAACCACATATCAGATGTTCTGGACAAAAAGAGTTACATTAGCCACACCAATATTTTGCGAGATTCTACCATACACGAGGTTTGTCAATTTGTAGAAGAATTTACATTTTTCGGACAATGGAAAATGCAGAAAGTCATCAACAACCCAAACCGAATAAAGTATTGCCTATTGTGAGCTACCTGTCAGCTAAATTTAGAAACAGCTGTGTTCCAGAAAGAGATGTCACCATAAATGAAAATCTGCTGCTGTATAAAGGGCGACTGGAATGGATCCAATATTTGCCTCTCAAGAGAGTTAGTTTCGGCATATAAACATTCATGTTATGTGAGTCAGTGAGTGGATATGTTTGGTCCCTAATTATTTACATTGGCAAGGACGATTAGAAGGATCTGCCAATGTCATCACAAATTGTAATGACATTAATGCAACCCTTGCTAAATATGGTATACTGCTTGACTCTAGATAATTATTATAGTGCTCCCCAGCTTGCTGACCTTCTGATAACAAAAAGAACAGATATGTATGGCACCATGCGTCCAACAAGAAAAGAAATGCCGCCTTCTTTCCGGACCATTCCGCCCAACTGTCTTCTGCCGGTGACGAGTCAAACTGACTCAACAGTACTGTGCATTGTTTCTGTGTTAAACTGCCAGTTGTGTTCTGATTGTCGACATGAACGATGCTCTACTTTATTCTTTTTTGTTTTCTTGATTATTGAATCTTTGGTGATAAACTGTCTTGGGCTATTAGTGAAAGTTCACTATGGCTTCTCAAAAACATAAGCGTGTGTGCGTTTCTCTTCAACAAAAACTTGAAGTGCTTCAATGTTTGGACCATTGAAACAAGCCACTAGCCAAATTAGCCGCAGACCTAGGGGTCAGCGTGACAACTGTAAAAAGATTGGGGAAAAAAAAACGTGAAGACCTTGAAAGTTATTCTATGACAGTTGAAATGGAAGATGCTTTAAAAATTTGGAAAAGTCAAAAAAAAAAAAAAAAAAAATAATAATAATAATAAATAAATAAAATAAAATAAAATAAAATAAAATAAAATAAAAATCTAAGCTAGAACTTGTAGATGAAGCTCTTTGGGTTTGGTTTTGTCAAGGGACTTCTTTGTTGGGGCCTCTTATGAAAGAAAAAGCCGTAAAGCTGTTTGAAAAATTGGGAGGAGATGTTGAGACTTTCCAGGCAAGCAAAGGTTGGTTTCACAGCTGGAAGCTTCACCACAATATTAGACATGTTGTTATTGCGTGCGAAAAGTTGTCTGCTGATGACGATGCTGCAAAAGATTTTGTAGAAAAGTTTCAAAAGTTGATGTCGGATAGTAATCTTGTAGCTGAACAAGTATATAACGTAGACGAGACCGGTCTGAACTATAAAATGTTGCCGAAATCTACTCTTGCTGCTAAAAATGAGCCTGTTTTGGGTACAAAGCTAGCTAAGGATAGACTCACAATTGCTACGTGTAGCAACGCCAGTGGCAATCACAAACTGCCATTGTTTGTTTTCGGCCGAGATCTTTTAAAAATGCAATTTTTTTTTTTTTTATTAAACAGTACAGTACTGTATTTTTAATGTTTTCATTAATTAATATAAAAATTAAACTTTTCCATTTTATAAAAGAGCTGTTACTTTTTATTAGAATATGTACTGTAAAATAATTGTTATTTAATACAGAATTACGATTAAGCAGCACTGTGTGTATTGTGTGTATATTTTGTACAATACTTATAATTTAGTGCAGTATACGGGTGTTTTGACCCAAAAAAATGTGTTTCATTGCTCCTCAGTATATCCGACCTTTTGGTCGTTCCAACCATGGCCCGGTCCCGTGAAGGTCCGATATCAGGGGTTCCACTATAAGTGCTAGCCAGCCGCGGTGGCCGAGGGGATTGAGGCGCTCCAGTCACGGTCCGCACGGCCACTACAGTCGGGGGTTCGAATCCCCCCTCGGGCATGGATATTTGTGCTGTCCTAGTTCGTAAGTAGTTCATAAGTAGTTTGTAAGTTTAGGGACTGATGACCCCGCAGTTAAGTCCCTTAAGCTTAACAAACATTTGAACATTTTATAAGTGCTATGTTGCACATACCATTTAACCTCCCTTTTTTAAATAATGTAAGATGACAACATTGTATAATCTTTATATGACCAGATGATGGCGGCATAGCCCATTGAAACCAGTCAGCATAAAATAAATAATTATTTTGTGATCTTTGCTTTCTACTTAGAAGATAATTAATCTATTAAATCACCTCCATGACCTACGATGTCAACATTTATCTCATGTCATTGAATTAGTGGAAAAGTTAATAATTATAATTACATTGTGATTGGACCTGTTTAAATACTCATATCTGTCACAGCAAAAGTGGCAACATTTCAGTGCCAAAGCAGTGTTACCAATGTAGGGACGGCAAAGGAGAGAAGGTATTTGGAAATTCATCATGGTTAATTTTGTAAATTTGGATGGTGGACTGATGGTGAAACCTTTGGATAAGACTGAAATTTCTGTAGAGTTAATGTTCTTGTCAGAAAATTTAACAACAGTCATCTGGGCTTAGTTTGGTTTGGAATATTGTGGCGTGTTCATGTAGAGGGAGAATGGCTGCTTTACAACCTAGGCCATCTACAGCCTCCTTTCCAACACCAACATCGAGGTTAGTTGTCCGTACAACACATTCTGTGATTGCACAACCATCCTGCCCTCAACCTAAGATAACTTATCATCCTTACACACACCCAATCCGTTGTTTCACAGTTGTCGTCCCCCTCCCTTTCTCACCCTTCCTCCGCCGCCCCTGCTCCACCGACTCCAGATGCTTCTCTTGTCCAGATATGGTGGTCATGTTTGCTTGAGTTATGTCTGAGTGATCATGTGAATACACATTTATCTTTTTCTAATGAAGGCCATGGCCAAAAGCTTAAGTTTTGTGAATGTGATTGTGCGTTTTATGTCCCTATACGCAGCTCAGTGATTCTCTTGATTCTGAGTTGCTGTCTATCATCTATTACTGAAATTGCAGTTAATATGTTTTCTTGCTACACTCTGAATAACTTATGTACAGGAAATATTGCTGTAAGTTCAATCTGTGTACAACACCATAAAAGCCACTGTTCTTTAGATATAAGGTAATCTATTCTATCTTATTTATTTTTTTCCTTACAGAATCAACCTGTTTCAAATTCATCTATCATTCGTCCTAAATACCCTCTAGCTCCATACAACTATCAGTACAGGTAAGTTTTATTTATCCACTACTTTTTAGTATATATATTCAATTTTTAACATTTTCTCTGTTTTCCCTGCTTTATGCAGTGTTTGTTGTTAAACATAGAAAGCTATCAAGTGGTTGTGTGGTTACACATTTATAAAATTAATTAAAGGAATTTTAGCAATAGATGCAGGTGTATTAAGATGATTGTTTTATTGTAAAAAATGTAACGGAGACCAAAATGCAATAATGTGTGCATGCCCTAGCAACAAGCTCTAAAGATATGAGAGGAAAACAGACTCCAACACTTCAGAGATTTAATACAGGCTATGTCTCCAGATTCTGACCCAACCATCACAGTGTGTTTATTATTATTATTATTACTGGCAGAAGTAAAGTTGTGAGGATGGACCATGAAGCTTGCCAGGATAACTCAGTCGGTAGAGCACTTGCCCGCAAAAGGCAAAGGTCTCAGATTTGAGTCCCGGTTCCGGCACACAATTTTGATCTGCCAGGAAGTTTCATATCAGCGCACACTCCACTGCAGAGTGGAAGTTTCATTCTGGCATCACAGTGGTGTTGGCAGAATTTGAAACACTGTACTCCAGTCAACATTGTTGAATGGAAGCTTTCTCCAAATCTACAAAACCTATAAACAAATGTTTCCTTTCCTTAACCCTTTTTTCTAACATGGGTTGTAAGGTGAGTATTGCCTGACATGTTACTGCAGTTCTTGTGGTTAGATTCTACTAGCTTTTTGCATTCTTCTGTTAATATCGGTAAATCAAGTTTGAATGTCGGGAGACATGGCTGATGCTTCTGTAATTTTCACACCTGTTTGCTATAGTTTTTTTTGGAATTGGGATTATTACATTCCTCTTGAAGTTGAAGGGTATTTCACTTGTCTCATACAACTTACAAACCACGTGGAAAACTTTTTCCAGGTTGGCTTTCCCAAAGACATACTAGCAAGCATAATTTAGAAGTATATATCCTTGGAGTAGCAAAATAACTTAAATCACTTATAAAAAGCAAGTCCTTCACTTCAGACTGTATTCCAATTACCTTATTTTTAGAGTATGCTTGTGGTAAAAATTTACTTTCGTTCCAGTGAGCATCGTGTACAATAGGTAGGAAAATATTTGCGAGCTTGTTTTTATGATGATTCACATTATAAACTGCTAAACGTAGTCATGTATCGTCACATCCTCAATTTTCTCTAAAATGTTTTTGAACTCATTAGACGTCTAGTTCATTCTGTCACTACTAATTCATTAATTCAACTTATTCTTTTCTTTCCTTAAAATCTATTATATAGTCACCTGGTCCATTGTTGTTGTTGTTGTTGTTGTTGTTGTTGTGGTCTTCAATATCAAGAGTGGTTTGAGGCAACTCACCATGCTACCCTATCCTGTGCAACCCTAGCTTCCATCCCTGAAGAATAACAACTTACTTCCCTTAGAACCTGCTTACTGTAATCATTCCTAGCTCTCCTTCTGCAATCCCTCCTCCCACCCCACCCCCAAAAAAAAATCCCACAAATCCCATACAAGGTTCCCTCCAATGTGAAATTGATGATCCTTGATATCCCAGAATGTGTCCTACCAATCAAGAAGATATATCAGAATTTTTTTCTACCCAGTTCTGTTTAGTACATTCTCATTAGTTATGTGACCTAACCATCTAATCTTCAGCATTTGTCTGCACTACCACATTTCACAGGCTACTATAGTTTTACTGTCTGAACTCCATATTGTCCATATTTCATTCCCGTACGAGGCTGCACTAAAAAAAAAATGCCTTCAAGAAAGTCTTCTACCACTTAAATTAATATTCATTGTCAACAAATTTCTTTTCTTCGGAAATAGTTTTCTTCCCATGGCCAATCTGCATTTTATATTTTCTTCACTTAGGCCATCAGAAGTTATTTTGCTGCCCAAATAACACTCAACTGCTACTTTTATAGTCTTGTTATCTAATCTAATTCCTTCAGTTATTGATATTTCAAATTTGTAATTGAAAGAACAGACACCATATATAAACTTATAAAATTTGCCGATGACGGGCAGTGATCCTTTCTCCTTCAGTGTGGCAGCACTCCTAGGCCCTTACTCTTACGGATATATCCACTAAGTTGCTATGAGTCTGAGTTCTAGTGGGCAGGGTAGAGATTCAAATTTGTATCTGGCGGGGGCCATGCTTGAGTAATTCCGTGCAGGTGTGATGACCGCTGTGTCCCCAGTGGTGTAGGGGTCAGCGCAACTGCCCAGAAAGCAGGAGACCTGGGTTCAAACCCTGGCTGGGTACACATTTTCAACTTTACCCATTTCACAGTTAATGTCATACATTCGGTGAATATGAGTAAAGTTTTATTTCTTCTCCCTGAACTTTAAATCCTTCTCCAAAATTCTCCATGCTGTTCTTCGCAGCTTCCTCCATGTACGGATTGAATAAGATTGGGGGAAGGCGACAACCCTTTTGTACTCCCTACCCAACTCTGTGTCCCTTTCATGCTCTCAGACTCTTATAATTACTGTCTGGTTTCATACAACAGGAAATTTAACTTTTCATTCGCTATATCTTACACTTGCTACCTTTGCAATTTGAAAGACTGTATTTCAGTTAACATTGTCAAAAATGTTATCCAAAGCTACTGAAATACAAGTATAGGTTTGCCTTTCCTTAACATATCATGTAAGATACGTGATAATTAGTATTGCCTTGTGTGTTTGTACAGCTATTATAAATTGAAACTGATGTTTCCCATTATCAGATTCTACCAGTTTTTCCATTTATTTGTAAATAATTTGTGTTATTATTTTCAAGCATTACTTATTAAATTACTATACCATTTTTGTTTTTCCTTACACCTACATCCCTCTGTATAGTCTACAGCTGAAAATCCAATAATGGAAAACTATTTAACCTGGGAAGTATTTTAGGTCTTAGTATTTATTTATTTATTTATTTTTATCTAATTCTAATTCTTTTGCACTCAACATCTGCAAACAGGATTTTGGAGGTGGCAGGGGGAGGGGGGGAGGGGACCGGGCGAACTTTAAAGTGGAAAACTCATGTTCCTAGTGTTTCTTCTTCCTCTTTTTATTTGAATGTACTGTTGATCATAAATGATGATAAGAATGACATATTTGGTAAATCACTATAGTTTTTGGCACATATTCATATTTTTTCTTGGAGAATTTTAAGACATAATGTCTTTCTGCTTCGTTGCTGTTTGACCGATCACACTGTAAATAGACAGATAATTGTAAGATTGGAGGAGGAGGAAGAAGTGGCCAATAATGTTGAGATGGTGGGTAGATGATAGATCAAGAGAGGGATGGATTATCGGAAAAAGGGGGAGGAGGTGATGGTCAGGTGAGAAGAGAGGTAGAGTTGAAAAGAGAGAGGAGAACAGAGTGAGTGACAAGAGGACATGGGTAGATTGAGGAGAGGTGGAATAGTAGGTATCAGACAGAAGTGAAGGATGGGCTGGACTGGACTAAAGAATATTTGGAACAAATACATAATGTGCATTACCAGAGATTCCAACCATTACGATTTAATCATAATTGCTACAATAATTATGTAAAATAATGAGTTTATAATTGTAGTGGTACGAATTCCTTTTTTTGAGATTTAAATAACAAATTGGTGTCATTTGTTTTCCGTCATCAAAATTAGGTTTCTATCGAGTTCATTCATGTGAGGTTAACCACAAAAATAAATTGGTTATGAGCAACACCTTCTTGTATGTTCTTGTGGACCAGTACTAACAGAAACTTCTACAAACTCGAAAACTGCGTAATATGGCATACAGGATGAATCCATAATGGCGCGGTTTTGTGGAATCTACCGGCGGCCAATGAAAATGCGGCATGCCACTTGACTCGCAGCAATGCCCCTACAGGAGAAATCGTTAAGTATGTGGGCAAAAATAAGCAACGCTCATCATATATCCTAGTTCGCTAATCTGTCTGCAGGAGTTGACGCTGTATTGGTTGGTGTTTTTTATTGTATCGTATCTACTGATACAGTGATTTCATGTATGTGATGCACTGCATTGGAGTGTGTGATGAATATTTCTCCGTTGTAAAATAGAGTTCTACAAGAAAAACACCAATAAATGTTACCTTGTTTCAGAATTTTGAACAACTCTTAGCACTCGGAACACTGAGTTCTTTACTAGTACAACAAAATTAAAAATATTTCTTAAAAAGAGTATGCCATCAGTTAACATTTACCGTAAAGCAGTTGAGTGATGACAAAAAGCGACTAGGTTGTACAATTCAAGTTTGAAGAGCTACTCTGTCATTTCAGGTTCTCTCTTTCTCAGTGTTGGAATTTTCACAAGGGTTAATAAAATCAGGAAAAGGATTTAATTATGCCTAGTAACATGCTTGAAGAAGAGGACCTCGGTGGTGACATCAAAATTTGACCTTTTTTTTTTTGCAACTTTTAATGAGTATATTCTTTCATATTGAAATTTAAAATCCCAAAATCCAAGATAATAGTTCTGAGAAAGCAACTGATTAGTTATTGTGTCTCTCTGCCCCTCCTCCCTCCCACTCACTTAGATTCCTACTGTACAAATCAGAATCTTGTAGTAATATACTGACCCTATCCAATCTGCAATGGTACAGAAACTGTTTTCACAATTTCGATCACTCCTTTTTCACGTATACCCCTTGGATCCCTTTCTACCTCCCTCATTCGCCGCTTATACATACTAGCAGTGTCTATTGCAACAGAGACAGCTCACTAATTTGAAATCTGATTTATTTCATTTCATTAAATTCATGATCATACTGAAACTCTTTCATTTTAACTCAAACAAATTATAGGAAATAAACAGTTGGATGAATCTGTTCTTGATTAACTGTGTGGCTCAATGACGGATAAATCACAATCTAAATTACTGGAGATGTAGACATGTTATGAAATAACAATAACAAAAGCAACAACAACGACAATAATAATAATGTTTTTCTTCTAAGCACACCTCTCACTTTATTCATTAATAAATTGCACCTGTGCAAAGCCAGGACAGGTCATTAATTTATAACATAAATGCAGACTTCCAATATTTAAAAAAAAATATATATATTGATCTTTATTCATCAATTACGTTTGTATTTGGGTCACAATATTTTAATCTTTCACAAGGCGTGGAGCCATAAAAATCATTACAAATGACATTAAATTAAAATCAGGACCCTACAAATACACATCTCTATGTTACCCAAAACATTGCACTGATTATCATACTCTCAGGGGACGCAGCATTAATTTCCTGGATACAGCCTTGGCAAACCCGGGGACCATGCCCCAGTCCTCTGACACTATAACCTCTGGGCACACTTCAGTGACCACCTAAGGTGTGCTACATGCTGATGGGATGCATGACTGTTGAGATGGAACCGCCACTAGCGAGCAACCTTTGGGGATACTGCCGAACCTCAGTTGTATAAGGATTACCTAAGCACGAGGAGCGCTTTCTAGGTAGACATTTAGTTCTCTAGCTGTTCATGGGATCAGCGTGGTTCTATCAAGTAATTTTAAACCTCCTAGTGAGACGGGTGTACCACTGGGGAGTACCAATACCCAATCAAAAAAAAGAGGGCTTGGGTTCCCAGTCCTCTGGACTTATGAGCTGCCAAAAAGAAATTTGTAATGAGTAACAGAGCACAATCTGCAATTCAGAATGGTTTCTTTTAATAAAGTGAAAGGATGTTTTGTTTGAGAAAGTTTCACCTTTCACATAAACGAGGCTTTAGAAGGAATTGCAGGTACCCTGAAATCGGTAAAATGGTTGCAGAATGGTACCCTGTTGGTGGAAACATCTAATTCCCAACAGGTATCAAAACTTCAATATGCTCACTGGGGATTATATTATTGTCACGTTGAAAACTGCAGGTGATCTGGAATTTGAAGTCTGGTCATTAATAGAGCACAACACTTTACACTTAGATCATGTTTATTGCTACCACAAGTGTACACTCAGTACAGATTGCCTCCTGCTTGGAGCACTCCACTATTTATACATAGAAAGAATTTTGTGGAGCAACCAAACATAAGAAACATGTAGATCATTCTAGAAATAGTGACTACAAACAAATAAACTTTTTTCTGCCCATGGCAGGATTTGAACTGGGGACCGCAAGCACAGTGATCTGTGATGCTAACCACTGTGCCACGCATACCATTGGTAGATTCACAGCATTGCTGTCCTTCCTGAAAGAACAGCAACCCGCTGTTGGGGTTCTTTTGGAGCCAGCTGCAGTGTCCTGGCTATTTTCATAAGTACTCTGTATGCCAGTTCCAGGGATTCCTTCCATTCTGCCTGTACGCCTTCCTTACTGTGACAATGACCGGTGCCAGACCCTCCTGTCGTGGTTTCATCACTATCATAATGGGGTGCAGAGTCCTTGAACAAAAGGCCGTCTCTGTCTATCTGTTCTTTGGAATCATGGTAAGGCTTCATACGAAGGATGTACACATTGTATCTTAGTTTTTTTTTGTTTTAAGGACTGCTCATAATCTTCGACTTCGTGTGTGATAGGGACAAAATTATTGATTCAGTGACTTTTCCGATAGTCTAACTTTCCGTACAGGGATAAAAATCCATACCAGAACCCCTGAACTTTACACAACAGGTCAGTGCTTGCCATTAAACTGCTGATGGTCCTTCTTCTGGAAGTCCAGTGTCTGTATGCGAGCCAGCTGTCTCACTTCTTCAACCCTGGTAATGAGCTGTTTCACATAGTCATCCTGACTGTCATACAGTTGGAACAGACACAGCATATCCACTGTCATCTCAGCTTCATGACCATGGAGCAGGAAAAAACAACATGAAGCCTGTGGTGTCTTGCCTTGCTGTATTATAAACAAATGTCACAACTGGCAGTACTGTATCCCAATCTGCCTGCTCAGCATCGACGTACATCAACAGCATATCAGCTAACATCTTGTTAAAATGTTCTGGAAGATCATTGGTCTGAGGATGGTAGGCAGTTGTTACTCTCTGGGCAATGTTCCAATGTTACATTATCTCTGATACTTGTTTTGAAATGAATACTATTCCTTGATCAGATAACATAACACGTGGTGCACCATGCTTCAAAATAATGTCTTCTACAAGGAATTTTGCAATTTCTGGAGCTCCGGCAGTCAGCACAGGATTGGTGACAGCATAGCAGGTGAGGTAGTCAGTGCAGACTATTATCCACCATGGAGGTTCGGGTTTGATTCCCGGCCGCAGCACAAATTTTACTTCAATGCTTCACCTTTAACCTTAATATCTTTTATTATCCATCAGTTATCAGTGGTCGATTTTGGGAACCTATCTAAAAGATCACTTCCAGTCTGATGGAATGGAGCCGCTGCAGCTGGAATTGATACCAGACGACCTGGAATTAATTTCGGCACATGCTCCCATCTCTGGCACTCCTTACAGTGACACTCATAGTGCTTGACAGATCAGTAGAGATCTTGGCAGTAATACATGCATCTGATTCTGTCTAGGGTCTTCATGAATCCCAGATAACTGGATATTGGAGAATCATGGAAATACTTGAGAATAGCTGCCTGGAGATGAGCTGGAACAACCAGTAGCCATTTGGGGCCCAGTGGATCGTAGTTGCTCTTATACAATGTCCCATTTTTAGTTAAATTTCTCCTATGGTCAGTTCTCCTTTCTCCAAGGCCTCTATAGTTTCTAATAATGCTGGAACTTTCCACTGTTTAACTGAAATGTCACCTAACTCAGTGAGGACTGAAATTTCATCCATGCTGTTGTGTTTGGCTAATGGGTTCCTCGAGAGGCAGTCGGCGTCCATGTGTTTGCGCCTTTTTTGAATACCACTGTCACATCATACTCTTGGAGTGTTAGTGCCCAACTTACTAGTCGACCTGATGGATCCTTCAAATTGATCAGAGAATGGTGGTCTGTTACAATGGTGAATGGTTTACCAAATAAATATAGCCGGAACTTGTTGATAGCCCAGATAATGGTGAGACACTCCTCCTTGGTTGTAGAGTAGCTCTTTCTACTATTTATACATAGAAAGAATTTTCTGGAACTTACAAGTATGTCAAACATAAGAAACATGTAGAATATTCTAGAAATAGTAAAACAAACAAATACATTTTTTCTGCCCATGGCGGGATTTGAACTGTGGACCACAAGCAGTGATCTGCGATGTTAACCATTGCACCATGCATACCATCGGTAGATTCACGGCAATTTTGAAACAAAGCTCTATATTACCCTGAACTACAGTAAGGGTGTAGTCTTCTGTAGAGATTTAGTCGACATTCCAGTAGATGGACAAAACCAAGAATGAGCTGCAGAAGGTATAGTCGATGTTCAGCACATTAAGAAAAGGGTGGATGGAGAATTTGTCCAATCTGAGTCCTTTTTAATAGTTTTAATAGTCCTCAACTACCAGAGTCTGAGAAGGCAGGTTTTCTGCATTTACTTGTACGACCCTATGTCCCTAACCACATGTGCTGTTTTAAATGTGAATGCTTTGGGCACACCATCTCAAAATGCAAGGGAGGTGCCACTTGTGGCAAAGCTGCACATTATGGGTTTGATTGCACACCACCTTCAAAGTGTATTAATTGGTCAGGGTATCATCCAGTCTGGAGTAGGGACCGTAGTGTTTATCATCAGGAGAAAAAGATACAGGAGATCAAAACAAATAAGCGTATCTCCTAGGCTGAAGCCAGTAAGTCCTTTAAGGCAATGCAACCTCCTTCATTCGCTATCTCCTTTGCATATGGGCTGCAAAAGCCTGTTGCCAAAACTGACACTTCCACACAAACTGCAGTTGTTAGTGTAGGCACGAACACTTGCACCTGCCCTTCAGTCCCTTCAAACACTGTACCCACCGAATAAAGTAGTCTAGAACATCCAGGATGCCCTTTTCCACCTACAAAGTCTGGGGAAGGGGGTGTCCTTCTGCTAGGTCCCAGGTCATATGGGTATTCAAGGGAACAAAAGGGCAGACGTCACAGCGAAATAGGCGTGTTGCGTGAGTACGATATCTCAGTGTCCTATTCCCTTTGTGGTGTGACCATGTATAATTTTAGTTAAAACTACCACAAAGTTGCTTTTATACTTCAGTTTAGGATTTTGCATATAATTAGTATTAGAAGTCCAGTAATACTGTTCCTCACAAATTAATTTCTTCTTTCTTGTAATACTTGGGCAATCATCTCCGAAGTAATCAGTTGTAATAAAAAGGAGACTCATAATAATGTAATGATTATTTCACTGATAAATGAAAACACTTCAAAGTTTTTAGTGGTGAATCAACAAAAGGGTTTATGGGAACCCCAATAATACATCACAGTGTAATTAACTGAATTAACATCTCTCGAATAAGATTTGAAGAACCCCTCTTAGCAGTTAGTTCTTCTCTAACCGGCTCACAGATCATAATCCTAATGACAAAAGAGAACCAATATCTCTAGTCCATGGATCCTATATAATTAATTCATATATCTTCTTTTTCTTGAGTTTTAATTTCCTTCTTTTAATTTCCATCCTTGGACTTGAAGTTTAACTGCCCAGGCGTCCACCTGGACAAACAAAATTATCCAGGGCAGTACTCATACTTATAGCTTTTAAAAATTTCACAAATGAATTATTTGATCATCTTGGGTTGTTTAGGAGGAATGTAGTGCAACTTGATACACTACACCTTGCATGCTCTGGGCAGACTGTAGAGCAACAGAGTCATGTGCAGGAAATAATGAACAACAAGTTGCGAATTGTGAAGTCCACCACACAGCTGTGGCACACATCCTTCCGACTGTGCAGATGGGATGAAGATCTCCTCACTCATCTTCATATAGGTCACTTTCCCATGACACATGGCTTCTTGTTCCAGTGGGAGGACCCTCCTTGGTGTGGTGCGTATGATGCGTTAACTGTACATCGGTTTTTAGTTGAATGTGTTTTATATTCAGATCACAGGCAGGCAGCTCTTTTGACGGGAGATCTGCCCTGTATTTCAAGCAATGACCAAATGACTGAGATCCGTCTTTTAAAATTTTGTGAATCCTCTGACTGAATCCCTAAAATTTTAGGCAAAATTTTTAAGGTATCATCAGGTTGACTAGGTCTTCCATCTTTTTGTTATTGGTCAGCTAGTCTTTTCCACCTATGACTTCTGTTTATGTTCTTAGTTTTACTGGTCAGTTTTAGATTGGGCTGATCTGTTCATACCACTACATGAGTTAAGCAAGTTTTAAAAGTGTGTGTTTTTACAGGTAGATCTGGAAGGAAATAGAGGCATTTATTAGATGGTTCCCGATTTTCCTCAGGTCCTGTTTTCATGTGTTTTTAATTACATTCACTCATGAGAGTTCTGTGTGGGTGCTGATGAGCTCGATGTTGAGCTTCCCACAAATCCACAAACAGCAACAACTGATCATCAAAATATTGCCCAAATGCCGATGCTTTCAAAATAAAGTCACAAAATTTTGTCATTAGTAATCAAAAAGGTGTCACCTTGCCTAATCTGGTCAGCATGTGTTAGCATTCTGCTTAACTGTAATGAAATTCAGCCATTAGGTTTTTATTTGGTTACTATTGTACGATTAAAAATTGGACTCCTCTCTTCTGAAGTAGGCTACTGTACATAAAAATATTTGAGATACAGAAAGCAGCACTTCAAATTTTGCAGATTTTTTCCCCTCGGAATTACCTGGCTAGTGCACCGTGTAACCCTTCTACATCTACATACTCAGCAATCCACCATAAGGTGCATGGCGGAGGATACACTGTGCCACTACTAGGCATTTGCTTTCCTATTCCGATATGCCTATATGCCTCCATATGAGCACTAATTTCTCTTATCTTGTCTTTGTGTTCACTACGCGAAATGTAAGTGGGTGGCAGCAAGATTGTACTAAACTCAGCTTCAAATTCCGGTCCTCTAAATTTCCTCAACAGAAATTCATGAAAAGAATGTTGTCTTTCCTCCAGTGATCCTCAATTGAGTTGTCGGGGCATTTCCGTGACATTCGCACATTGGTCGAATCTACCAGTAACAAACCTAGCTGGTCACTTCTGAACTGCTTTTATGTCTTGCTTTAAATTGATCTGCTGTGGGTCCCAAACACTTGAGCAATACTCAAGACATGGTTGTACAAGCATTTTATACGTGGTCTCCTTTACAGACAAAGTACATCATCCCAAAATTCTCCAAATAAATCGAAGTCAGCTGTTCGCCTTACCCACAACTGTCCTTACATGTTTGTTCCCTTTCACATCGCTCTGCAATGTTACGCCTAGATATTTTGTCTTCTATAAGTCAACTCTAGCCTTATCTTCAATGAATTACCCAGGTTGTGCTTTCCCCTTGTGTTTTGTCCTCCCCAACCTATCTTTCAGGAATGGATCTGCTCAGTACGCATGGGATGTGTGAACAGCTAAAACAGCTATACAGATTAGTAATACTAGTTTTATTTACTAAAATATACAAATACTCAACTTCTGAGAGAGTAAGTCTTTTCTCATGGTGGCGTCTTCTTGCACGATGATAGTTGGGCTGTATCCTGGTAACTGCCAATTTCAGAGCCGAGTTCAGAGGGCCCTTCCAGACGCATGTCGGCCTAGATATAGCTACTTGTAGAGGGCGCGCTTCTCGGTTGCTCCCTCCAGGAGCTGCGGTGCCGGCATGTGATTGGCTGCCAGTCATCCGTTGCCTTCTCCACCATGATTTTTGTGTGTCTGGCATGTGGCACTGATTTTACACCACAACATCCCTTCCCTCCAAAGCGTCGGACCGTTGTCATGTAAGGATTCTTGACAATGGGGGAGAAGGCAGGCTTGTGGATGTAGTGATGGACCGGAGTCTGTAGCTGTGGAGGACGGCAGACTACCATACATGCCCTGCCATCCACCCTGAGCTTGTGAGGGAACGTCCTCCGGCAAAACCTCTGAAAGGCCCACGTCCACGGCCTGCGGCCCAGATGATGACGTAGATGGTGCCGTCGGTGTCGACGTCGGCATTGGATGTTGCATGGCGTGCTGGTCCAGGTCCATGGGGATGTTGAGGGGAGGCGGAGGTGGTGAAGGCTATGTCCCCATGCATTCGGGCCATGGTGACATGGAGACTTGCTGCAGGGGCTGGTGCCGAGGTCACACTGGCAGTCCGGGCTGCCCGGGCTGCACGTTGGACAAATCTGCTGAGAGAAATGCAGAAGGATCACGGGGTACACAACAAGGGTGTATTTGGTTGCAGTGCCTATGTAAACCAACACCACCTAGAGACAAGACCTTATAGATACACTATGCTTGTAAAACATGTAATATGTTAGATTTGTATGACATAGCATCACAAAGATGCTTCTTTGATAGAATGCATTATACTGTAGCAAAGGGACAATATTCTTTCACATTATACAAATTATAACACTGAAACACATTAAATAC
Organism: Locusta migratoria; assembly: GCA_026315105.1. Classification (NCBI taxonomy): domain Eukaryota; kingdom Metazoa; phylum Arthropoda; class Insecta; order Orthoptera; family Acrididae; genus Locusta; species Locusta migratoria. The sequence goes on along the minus strand of CM048744.1, from coordinate 728,458,923 downwards.
GAGAACCTTTAAAGCTATGAAAATGTTGTTTCCGGTAATTTATTGTAACAAATCATATCTAAAATAGCGTGTTTTCAAAAGTTCTTCAATATTCTGACACTTTAAAAAAGTTTATGTTAATACATCATATACTACAAGGAAAGAAATAACTAAATACGGAGTTCAGTTTGTAATACGGCAGCCCAAAAGTTCTGCTTGTCATGTGAAATTCTAGTCGCTTCTCATTGGCCATGTTCCAATCCATGAAGCAAAAATCTAACCTGCCAGATCCTTTATTCCACGCTTCGCAGGGTAGTGGAACGTGGTATTCCATGCTGCGGCGTCACCACTTCCTTCTCCACGTGCGTTTCCATGTCCTGTTAGAGGACGTCTTTAGTGCTCCAGAAGGGACCAGCATAGTCAATATGCACTCATTGCCATGGTAAATCTGCTTTGGGTCATGCAAAAAGTCTCTGACGTGACGTGGTAGCTCAGACTCTGAACACTGTGACGTAATCTGTTCTATATGGGCATCCATACCCAGCTAAGTACAGTGTTGCCATGCCAATTGCTTAGTGCGAACCATTCCCCAATGTTCTTGGTGAAGTAAGTGCAATACTTCTTTCTGCAAATGTTGCGGGATCAACACACATGATTGTCCACTGTCATTTGAAACTAGATGACACCTCTATGCACTGAAAGTTCATTTTTTCTAGCAAAATTGCGACGCACCAGCGAATTTTGAATGTCATGTTGTGAGCAAGGCCATTCCGTGCGAATGTAGTGCAGCAAAAGTCGTAAATCGGGGTCTGTTTCCATGGCCCAAGCAATTTTCCTATAGTCCAACAGGAAGGATAGCAACAAATTATCTTCCTGTGCATCTATCTGACAACAAGAAGTCTCAGAAGTGTCAAAGTCTTTATCAGGGCCAATCGGAAAGACGGGAAAGTGTGTCGGCATTTCCACGGTGAGTTGTGGGTCTATACACGATCTCATACCGATACTGAGAGCAATGCCAAGCGTTGCAATTTGTGTGCTGTGTGAGTAGGAATTGGCTTGGCTGTATGAAACAATGACTGCAAAGGCTTGTCGTCAGTTACTAAATAAAATTTTCTCCCATACAAAATGGAATTTCGTGACACCATACACTATTGCTAAAGCTTCCTTCTCACTTTGAGAATAACAGCAATGTGGGTTTGTCAAATGTTTGGACACAAATGCTACTGAACTGTCCGTATTCCCCCAAGTCTATGTGATAGCACTGCAGCCAGACAATACGACAACATGTCCACTTGCAAAAGAACTGGTTTTTCCAGATTGAAGAGTACCAAACATTGATCACTCAGCAGTGCAACTTTATACTGTTTGTTAATGCGCTTTGGCATTCTTCTGTCAAAAAAAAAAAAACACAAACATTTTTACGGGATAGACGATGCAGAGCTGCTGCAATTTGTGCTATGTTGGGAATAAACCGAATGTAGTAAATTAACTTTCTCACATCTTTTGGTGCTGGCAGGTCGCGAATGGCAAGCAAATGTGATTGCATGGGGTGCACACCTTGACTGTTTGTCACGTGTCCTGGATACTGCAATTTTGGTTTTCAAAAGTTGCACTTATCTAAGGGACACTTGAGACCTGCACCTGACAAAACTTGAAAGAATTTTCTCAAATTTGCAATGTGTCATCCAAGTAGTTTGAACAAAAAGGCACCTGAGCTGTAGCTGTTCCAAATACCTTTGAAAAATTGTGGGCACGGATGCACTGCCAAATGGTAGACGCAAATATTTTAAAAAGCCCAGATGTGTATTGACAACACAAATTGTATGTGATTCTTCGTCAAGTGGCAGCTGAAGGTAGGCATTGCGCAAATCGGTTTTTGAGAAATATTTTCCTGTGCCAATCTGTCCATTAAATTTTCTGATCTCAGCAAAGGATAACAGTCTGCAACTGTTTGTGGATTTACTGTGGCCTTGAAATCAACACAAATGCAGATGCTGCCTGACAGCTTCAAGGTACAATAATGATCGGTAATTTCATTAATAGATAACGTCATTAAACACAATATTACTACAATAGATAATTAAGGTTATTCTAATAAGGTAATGCAAGTGTAATAGTTTCTAAATTGCAAGGTAAAAGTATTTTCTTCTAATGTTAAAATCGATAAACAGAGACCTGTAGTATCATAATAGTTTGTCTTCACTGGTGTATCAACTTTGGAATCAGTAAAGTACTTGAAAATGGGCTCATAACCCGAAACCTAGATCGTAAAAATAAAGTTTTGTGAAACAAGGCAATTACAAGTGTTCAGTTATTTAATTTGAAATGTTTCACCAAGAATTGACAGTAGAATCAATCAATATAGTTATGTTCCTAGTTTCTACTATTTGGAGTTTCCAGATAGCTTTACTGAAAAATGGTGTGTTCCAAGGTGAATTCTGATCTTTGATACACATTTTATACTGAGGATTGATAAATAAGTAATGACTGCTATTTTTTGTTCTCTTTGGAACAGGAGTATTTATATTTAAAAAAAATAGGCAGTCAATTTGAAGATTGGTTTGAACACCACAGTGCCTTACTAGGCATGGTCCTGTTTGGAGGTGGTATGCCGTTGGATCCAACCTTCAAACTGACTTACCCAGAGCGAGATGGCGCAATGGTAACACTCTGGACTCATCTCCAACCATCCTGATTTAGGTTTTCTGTGATTTCCCTAAATCACTCCAGGCAAATGCCGGGATGGTTCCTTTGAAAGGGCTTAGCTGATTTCCATCCACCTCTGTACCCAAACCTTCAGAGTGTGAGCTTCATCTCTAATGAACACGCTGTCAATGGGACGTTAAACTCCAAGTTTCCTTCCTTTCTACTTACCCAGCCAGTTATAGAGGGACCTACAGTTTAACGTGGATTCCAAACCACGGTGCTACTTGATATTTTTCATATCAGCAACACTGCCAGAGGTGAAAGAAGTGGAAAGTGAAAGATAAAAATCCCTGGACCTGGTGGGGATCAAACCTGCTACCTTTGGATTCATAATCTGGCACTCTAACACTGTGCTACCTAGCCACACAAAGTATCTTTATATCTTGTTAAATAATTTTTTCTGGCTTAGAAATTTTCTGTGGTTGAAATGCTTAATGTCACTTCAATTATAAAGAATTGGAAACCACATACATTGATAACATGCACAGAAAATTTACTTCCAGTAGGTGACTGGGACAAAAGCTGTCTTATAAGTTGGTGAAAAATTCCTAGTTAGGTGATTCCTAGCTACAGCCTTCATTTTTTATGTTGTTGGAGGTGCTTCCTTTAATATGTATGGACAGGAGTTTAAGTATCACTCTCACTTTGATAGCTCTATTTAGGGCAGGTTTAAGAATTGGCTTGAATATGATTTTGTTTATATACTCTGCAGTTGCCATGATGGATACCCTGCCATTATCGGTCAAAAATCTAGCAAGAAAAATACTAAACATTTATGGTTGAATTTAAAATGTGAAGAAACACTGTATGAATTATAAAGAACAGCACAAAAAGACTCAAGTTGCAAAATGAATTAGACAACCAAAGTGGAAACATACGAAGAAGCAATTGCACTCCATGGAAAAAGACATCAGAAGTTAAACACACAATACATCTACAAGAAAGATTTGTATGTACATCCAATAAAACATGTGCCACTGAAGACAAGATGCTAGACTTGCACTGACTAACCAAGAAAATTTGAATAGAGGTGTCTATATATTTCTTAGAGATACTCAACCTATGGATGTGATATGTTGTGTGTGTTTGTTTGCACACATTAGGCTTACAACAAAAAATATCATCATATTTCTGCACAGGCACCTTCAATATTCATCTTTTAACTTATTACATTTTTATGTCAATAATGGAGGATAGATAGCAACTGACCATAAAGAGACTCACTGAGCTGCTGACAGACACAAAAAAGATAACCATATACACACAACTTAAATTTTCGATTATGGCCTTCATCAGGAAAAGAAACACATACATTCATGCAATCACTCAGACAACCACCATGTCTGGCCTCTCCAGAGCCACAAGCATCTAGACTGAGGTGGGGATTGGAGGGGGATGGAAAGTTCCGCAATTACATGATGGATTTCAAAGGCTCTGATTGTCGGGAATTTGAATTGAGGCAATGAATACAGTAGAGTAGATGATATTCCGTCTGAACTGCTGATGTCGTTAGGAGAGCCAGTCATGAAAAAATTGTATCACCTAGTATGCAAGATGTATGAGACAGGGTAAATACCCTCTGACTTCAAGAAGAATATTGTAATTCCAATTCCAAAGAAAGCAAGTGCAGACAAGTGTGAAAATTACAGAACTATCAGTTTAATAAGTCATGGGTGCAAAATACTAACACGAATTATTCACAGACAAATGGAAAAACTTGTGGAATCCGACCTTGGGGAAGATCAGTTTGGATTTAGGAGAAATGTAGGAACACGGGGAGGCAATACTCACATTACGACTTTTCTTAGAAGATAGGCTAAGGAAATGCAAACCTTTAGCGTTTGTTGATTTGGAGAAAGCTTTTGACAATGTCGACTGGAATACACTCTTCCAAATTCTGAAGGTATCAGGGGTAAAATATAAGGAGCGAAGAGTTATATTCAGCCTCTACAAAAACCAGACAGCAGTTATTTGAGCCGAAGGGCAAGAGAGGGACACAGAGGTTGGGAAGGGAGTCAGACAGGGTTGTAGCCTTTCCCCAATGTAGTTCAATCTGTACATTGAGCAGGCAGTGAAGGAATAGAAGGAGAAATTTGGAGAGGGCATTAAAGTGCAGGGAGAAGAAATAAAAACATTGATGTTTGCTGATGACATAGTAATTCTGTCAGAGACCACAAAAGATCTGGAAGAACAGTTGAACCGGATGGACAGTGTCTTGAAAGCAAGTTTTTTCATGTTTTAACGTGTGCAGTTTTCGAAGACGAGACTTTATTGTGCAGTTTTGGTTCGTTTGTCGTTTTGTCTCTAATCTTTTTGCATTTTCCCCTCGCACCATCCCAAAAGTCCAAAATGACCTACAATCCCTGCTAAAATCTTGTGGACATTCCCGGAACCTCTCCCCCAAATTCTTCTCCCTCCTCACCCCAACAGCACCCCATACACATACATTTTACATGCTCCCAAAAATCCATAAACCTAACAATCCTGGATGACCAATTGTGGCTAGTTACTGTGCTCCCATGGCAAGAATTTCAGCCCTTGTTGACTAGCACCTCCAACCAATTGTTCGCAATCTAGCTTTCCACATCCAAGATACCAACCACTTCTTTCACACGGTCTCCACCACTCCCACCCCTTTACCTCATGGATCCTTACTTGTCACTGTGATCCCACTTTGCTGTACACCAATATCCCACTTTTTCTTTGAAGTAAAACTATACAATCAAATCTGCAGCACATCCATGGGCACCTGTATGGCACCTTCCTATGCCAACCTATTTATAAGCCATCTAGAGGAAATCTTCCTAGCTTCCCAAAACCTCAAAGACTCCTTGTCAGTTATGATATTTTCATGATTTTGACTCAGGGCCAGGACACCTTATCCTCACTCCTTCACAACCTCAACTCCTTCTCCTTCGTCAGTTGATCCTACTCAACCCAGAAAGTCACCTTCCTGGATCTTAACCTCCTCCACCTCACTGATGTCTCCATCAAGACCTCCATTCACTTTAAACCTACTAATTACCAACAGTACCTGCAGTTTCATAGCTGCCATCCATTCCACATCAGAAAAATCCCTCCTATACAGCCTTGCCATCTGTGGACGGCAAATTTGCAGTGATTAGAAGTCCCTTACCTATTATGTCGAAGGCCTCAAAGAGGACTTTACAGACAAACATTACTCTCCTAATGAAGTCGACAAACAGATTTCCCGTGCTATATCCCCACACACCACCAATCTTCCCTCCAACCCCAATAACCACTCACAATGGACTGTCTTTCTTGTCACCCAGTACCACCCTGGATAGAAAGAACTAAATCAAATCCTATGTCAGGGCTTTGATAATCTGTCATCATACCCTGAAATGAGACACATCCTACCCAAGATCTTTCCGACCCCTCCTGAAATGGTATTCCTACACCTACTCAGCGTCCGCAACATCCTATGCACTCCCAACCCTTTACCACTGGGATCAAACCCCTGTGGAAGACCCCAATGAAAAATCTGCCTAGTCCACCCACCCATCACTTCCTATTCCAGACTCGTCATGGGCATACCCTACCACATCAGAAGTTCAGCTACTTGTGAAAGCAGCTATGTGATATACCAACTCTGCTGCAATCATTGCACAGCATTTTATACTGGTATGACAATGAACCAACTGTCCATCAGGATGAAAGACCACCACCAAAGTGTGGTAAAAAGCAAGCTGGAGCACCCTGTGGCACAGCATGCAGATGAACACAGCACTCAAGATTTCAATTGATGCTTCACTACCTGAGCCATCTGGATCCTCCGCTCCACCACCAGCTCTCCTGAACAGCGCAGATGGGAGTTGTCCATTCAACGCATTCTAGTCCCGCACATCGTGGTCTCAACCTAAGATAACTTCCTATCCCTGCACCCTATGCCTAACAATTCCTCCCCTCGTCCTCTCTTCCTTCCCCACTCATTGTTCTGTATGTCACGTCTTCCTCGCTTACAATATTCTCTTAATTAATTACTTTTTATTTTTTCCCATCTCTTCCCAGTTTTTTCTTATTTTTCATATTTGTATTTTCCTATTTTTATTCTTCCTTATTATTCTTACTGTTTCAAATTTCCCCCACTCCCTCCCCAAACTCCTCTACAGCTCCCTTTTATCTTTCCCACCCCTTCCCTTCGCTGTATTTGTTGTTGTTGTTGAGGTCTTCAGTCCGCAGACTGGTTTGATGCAGCTCTCCACGCTACCCTGTCCTATGCAAGTCTCTTCATCTGACAACCTACATCCTTTTGAATCTGCTTACTATATTCGTCCCTTGGTCTCCCTCTACGATTTTTACCCCACACGCTTCCTTTTAAAGCTAAGTTGACAGTTCCTTGATGTCTCAGAATGTGTCCAACCAATCTATCCCTTTTCTTACTCAGGATATGCCAGAAACTCCTTTTCTCCCCGATTTGTTTAAGCACCTCCTCATTAGTTACGTGATCTACACATCTAATTTTCATCATTCGTCTGTAGCACCACATTTCAAAAGCTTCTATCATCTTTCTAACCAAACCCCTTATCGTCCACGCTTCACTCCCATATAATGCTACACTCCAGACAAATGTTTCCAGAAAGGACTTCCTAACATTTAGATTAATTTTGGATGTTAACAAGTTTCGCTTCTTTAGAAACACTTTTCTTCCTGTAGCCATTCTGTATTTTATATCTTCTTTACTTCGGCCATCAGCAGTTATTTTGCTACCCAAATAACAAAATTTGTCTACTACTTTTATTGTCTCATTACCTAATCTAATTCCTTCAGCATCAGCTGATTTTCTGACATTGCATTCCATTACCTTCGTTTTACTCTTGTTAATGTTAATCAAGGATTGGTGGTTTCTGAAAATGTGAAGGTCTTTGTGAGGAGAGGTGGTATCCCACCCCTAATGGTTAGGTCATTGGGAGGGATTCCATGGTTTAGGCAGGATTGGAGAAATAGAATGTGGGACTGGGTTTTGGCCAAGGACAGGAAGACTCTTCATAACTGGTGCAGAAAGATGGAGCAGTGATCCATTGGATCAGGGATCCATTGGAGCAGGGATGCTGTTGGAAAATAGGATATGGTGGAGAAATAGGCAGATGAAGGCATTAGGAAGTAGGGAAGGGTGCTGGGTAACTAGAAAGGATGCGTGAAAATACGCAAAAAAAAAAATCACAGAATTATGCATCAATGCAGAAAACTGCTATGTATCCTCCATTATTGACATACCTACTCGATTTTCCATTGTTAAAATTATTACATGTTTAATCACATTTAGACATCCTTAATTTCTCTCAGAAATATTTTGTGATGTTTTCATACAGTGTTTGTATCCTAAATGAATGTTAAGCCTTAACATTGGCTCTTAATATTGATTACCAAATGTGGTTTGCATTTTTTGGGTTGCACCAGCTTCAGTCACAAGCCATAATTCAAAATATAATTCTGAGCAAAATCATGTTCACACATGGTAGCAAGGTTGTCTAAATTTCAGCCAGGTTTGAGATTATGTGATGAAACAATTTTACAAACTGGTTGAATTGATGTGGGATGACCCAAATGTTATTTTTCATAACATGAAGGGTGACGTAAAATAATTCAGCAGTTCTTTTTCCAACAGAATAAGAAATATGGCTTATGGAGATGTAATGGTAAATGTTGTGATGCAATTTCTACACACTCTCTGTCACTGAAATATCACTTATTTTTAACTATAAAAAGTGCCATTCATATTTGTGTCTCATGATATTTATTGCTGTCTTGAAACTTCCAATTGCAATAGCTTGCACAAATGTCCATTACCTGAGTTTCTTTTTCTTCTACTATTAAATTTCTTCTTGTTTTTAGTAATGTCTTCTAGTTGACATTTTTTATATTGGCATCTCTCCTTTTGACTTTGGCATCATTCTTTTTCATGTCTTCAAATGTTCATTTTATCTTAGAGGCTGCAGTTCAGTTTTTCTGATTGTATATCTTACACAATTTCTCCAGTTTTCTCATTCACTCTGATAATAAAAAGAGGAAAGTAAAGAAAATTAAAAAAAAAAAAAAATTATGTAGTGATTGTTTAGTTTTAAAGGTACCAGTGCAGCTGATTACCCTTTGAATGCAGTTAATCTTCCCGCTCCTCCCCCCCCCCCCCCCCCCCCCCGTTTCCCCTCTCCTCTTTCCCCTTTCCCCTTCCTGATATTCCTTTATTTTTTCATTCATAGTTTCATTGTAACTTATATTCTCTTTTTTTATCTTTTTTATCAAGTAAGGATCTTAACTCCAATGTTTTATTATTTATCTTAGTATGCAAATTTCCCCCATGAACCACATATATTGCCGAGGTGGGGTGGCTTGCATGCCTCAACGATGCAGATAGCCGTACCGTAGGTGCAACCACAGTGGAGGGGTATCTGTGGAGAGGCCAGACAAACGTGTGGTTCCTGAAGGGGGGCAGCAGCCTTTTCAGTAGTTACAGGGGCAACAGTCTGGATGATTGACTGAGCTGGCCTTGTAACATCAGCTAATGTGGCTTTGCCACACAGATACTGCGAACGGCTGAAAGCCAGGGGAAACTACAGCCGTTACTTTTCCCGAGGACATGCAGCTCTACTGTATGAAAATATGATGATGGCATCCTCTGGGAGAGCCAGCCATGACAAGACTATTTGAACTGGTGTGTAGGATTTATGAGACAGGTGAAATACCCTCAGACTTTAAGAAAAATGTAATAATCTCCATTCAAAAGAAATCAGGTGCAGACAGGTGTGAAAATTACAGAACCATCAGTTTGATAAGTTATCGTTGCAAAATTTTAACACGAATTATCTACAGGAGACTGGAAAAGCTGGTAGAAGCTGACCTCGGGGAAGATCAGTTTGGATTCAGGAGGAACATAGGAACCTGGGAGGCAATACTCACTTTACGTCTTAACTTAGAAGATAGATTAAGGAAAGGCAAACCTACATTTTTAGCTTTTGTAGATTTGGAGAAAGCATTTGACAATGTTGACTGGAATACACTGTTTCAAATTCTGAAGTCAGCATGGGTAAAATACAGGGAAAGGAGAGTTATTTACAACTTTTACAAAAGCCAGACCGCAGTTATTAGACTCGAAGAGCATGAAAGGGAAGCATCAGGTGGGAAAGGAGTAAGACAGGGTTGTAGCCTTTCTCCGATGTTATTCAATTTGTACATCGAGCAGGCGGTGAAGGAAAACAAGGAAAAATTTGGAATAGGGATTAAAGTTCAGGGTGAAGAAATAAAAACATTGCATTTTGCTGATAACATTGTAATACTGTCAGTCAGCAAAGGACCTGGAAGAGCAGTTGAATGGAATGGACAGTGTGTTGAAGAGAGCGTATAAAATGAACACTAACAAGAGCAAAACAAAAATAATGGAATGCGGTCTTAGAAAATCAGGCGATGCTGAAGGAATTAGATTAGGTAACGAAACAATGAAGGTGGTAGATGAGTTTTGTTACTTGGGTAGTAAAATAACATGCGATGGTCGCAGTACAGAGGATATAATATGCAGAATGGCAATGGGAAGAAAAGCATTTTTGAAAAAGAGAAATTTGCTAACATCGAATATTAATTTAAGTGTAAGGAAGTCTTTTCTGAAGGCATTTGTGTGGAGTGTTGCCTTGTATGGGAGTGAAACATGGACGATAAGCTGTGCAGACAGGAAGAGGATAGAGGCTTTTGAAATGTGGTGCTACAGAAGAATGCTGAAGATTAGGTGCGTATATCGCATAACTAATGAAGAGGTACTGAACAGAATTGGTGAGAAAAGGAATTTTTGGCATACCCTGACTAAAAGAAGGGATTGCTTGGTAGGACACATTCTTAGACATCGGGGAATCGTAAATTTAGCATTGGAGGGAAGTGTGTGGGGTAAAAATCGCAGAGGGAGACCAAGAGACGTGTATAGTAAGCGGATTCAAGTGGATGTGGGTTGCCGTTCTTATGAGGAGATGAAAAGGCTTGCTCAGGATAGAGCAGGGTGGAGAGCTGCATCAAACCAGTCTCCGAACTGAAGACCATAACAAAAACAACATGCAAATTTCATGGTGATAACATTCATGTGATTTGGTGCTAAAGTCTTAAATTTTGTGCCTTTTACTGAAGGAATGTAATGTTATAAGGAAAAAGAACACACACCATTAGTGTAATTCTATATACCTTGACATACTGATGACAGTTCTTGTGCACGTGCACCAACAGGTTCTGATCCATTCTATGAATCCAGGTGGGGCTGTGAACAAGAGGGGAAAATGGACAGGGGACTGTGCAGTAGCAGTGGGTGAGAGGTTGAGAATTTGGGTTTGAAGGGAAATTTGCCTGGGTGGCCAAGACAGCTAAGGCAAACATTTAGAAGAAGCAGAGTGTCTGGATTTAGGTCCCACACAGACACAAATTTTCAACCTCACTGTAGATTTTAATTCAATGTCCTTTAACATCCAATAAGTCTGAAAAGTTGCATTTCATTAATTCAGATATTAGTTACATAGTCATCTTCTGAAAGCATTCTTCCTGTGATTATGAAGTACTTAAAAATTATAAGTTGTTATAAGAGATTATATACTAATGTAGTGTTTCATTCAACAGCTCTATTAAAAGAAATGAAAGGAGCAGACAGTGTGCCACAAGTACATCGGCATGCCTTTATGATAGTGTATCTTCCCTGAATGCAGAAGAAAGCATCTCATCAAAAATTAGTGATGGTGGTGGATTTATAAGGTAAATTGTTCTATAAAACATTCTTATATATTTTGTAAAAGGGTAATTCAATATCAAATCATCCATAAGAGTAAGGAAATGACACCCAGCCATCACACAAAACCTTGAAACTTTAACTGAAATTTATCTACAAATATAAACATTTTCTGAATTTAAATCTTGTAGGCCAAGGAACTCGTTCTTACTTAACTTACTTAGAAAAGCTCCAATTTAATTTTAAAACACTTTAGTTCCTACATTTTTTTCAGTAGATTATTTTTTCAGTTAAACAGGAAGGTTTACATTTTCATGTGTATGTTATATTCAATGTCTTAGAAAACTGAATGCAGGAACATGGTGTACTGCCCACTCAGAGATTTCTTTTAAAGTTTTATGATATTATTGTAAGTGTTTCTTATCTCTCACAAAAAATCTGTTTGTAATAATAATGGAAAATATAGAAATCATACTACTTAAAAATAATAATTGAACTTGCCATAAATGACAACCATGTTACTTATAAATTGCTGAAGTGGAGGCTACATTGCATTTCTTTGAAGATATATTTGAGTACAATGTTTATTACCTCTAAATGTATTTCATCATGCACTTAATTTGAAATGCGTCAGTTGTTCACCGACAGTGCTGTTATGAGCTCTTGTACTGAGGTATTCTAGAAAAGGTAATACAAATAGTTTCTCAACCACCTGACCAAATAACATATTGTCTAGAACACAATTCAGATTTCTGGAAGTTTCTGACATTGAGAAGACTATTTACATCTACAGTGAGACTGTACTTAATTCTAACAATGGAAAATCTGATTGGACTGCCAATAATGGAGGATAGACAACAAGACGCTCGGTGAGCTGCTGATAGGCATGAAAAATAGACAATCACATTCACACAACTTAAATTTTTGGTCATGGCCTTCATCAGAAAAATAAACAATGTGGAGTGGCCAGACAAGGTTGGTTGTGTGTGAATAGTTCTCTGAATGATTGTGTGTGAAGGCCATGGCCAAAATTTTAAGGTTGTATGAATGTGCCTGTCAGTAGCTCAATGTACTTAATTCATTAGATAATAAATTACAAGCAACAGGTATTTTTTGTGGTTTGTCAGAGGCATTTTATTATCTGAACCATAATGGCCTTTTAGCCATCAGTCATCGTCGGATTTTTAAGAAATTACATGTGGTGTCGCACAAGAATTCATCTTATTGCCCTTTTTTTATGTACATTAATGACCTCTCATCAGTTACACTACCAGAAGCAGAGTTTGTTTTGTTTGCAGACTATGCAAGTATTACAATAAATAGCATGTCAAGCATAGTTCTAGAAAGGTCTGCTAATTATATTTTCATGAACGTCAATAAATTGTTTAAATCCAACTCATTGACATGCAGTTTTGAACATGTAAGAGATTTCCATCCAGCATATGCATAAATTATGAAAAAGTACAGAGAGAAGAGGTTGGCAGTATTAAATTCCTGAGATTATAACTTCATAATAAATACAGTTGAGAGCACACCCGATAACTGCAGAAATGACTTAGTAAATCTCTATTTGCAATTTGAGTGTTATCAGACATAGGAGACATAAAAGTAAAAAGCATGCTTACTTTCATTCGATAATGTAATATGGTATAATATTTTGGAGTAACTCTTCAAGTGAAGCAAAAGTTTTCAGAGTCCAAAAGTGTGTATGTAATATGTATTATTTGTAGAGTAAATTCACAGACATCCTATAGAAGACTCTTCAAAGAACTGGATATAATAACTACTGCCTCTCAGTATATTTATTCATCAATAAAATTTGTCGTAAACAATATATCCCTTTTTCCAACAAACAGCTCAATTCATATGATCTACACAAGGACTTAAAAACTCTTGCTTTAGGTCAAAAATGGGTCTGCTACTCAGGAACACACATTTTCAATAATTCACCAGCAGCCACAAAAAATTAACTACAAATAAAGATCAGTTTAAGAGAAGACTGAAAGACTTATTAGTGGCCAACTCCTACTCCAGTGATGAATTTTTTAATAGAACAAAATTATCTCTATATATAAAAGGCAATGTCCCGACTGACTGACTAATTTATTGACTGACTCATCATTGCCCAGCCCAAACCACTGAAGATGATGTTGTTATGGTCTTCAGTCCGGAGACTGGTTTGATGCAGCTCTCCACAATACCCTATCCTGAGCAAGCCTCTTCATCTCCACATAAGAACGGCAACCTACATCTGTCTTAATCTGCTTACTGTATCCATCTCTGGTCTTCCTCTATGGTTTTTACCCCACACACTTCCCTCCAGCGCTAAATTCACAATTCATTGATGTCTAAGAAGTGCCCTACCAATCGACCCCTTCTTTTAGTCAAGGTAAGCCAGAAATTCCTTTTCTCCCCAATTCTGTTCAGTACCTCCTCATTAGTTATGCGATCCACCCACCTAATCTTCAGCAGTCTTCTGTAGCACCACATTTCAAAAGCCTCTATCCTCTTCCTGTCCGCACTGTTTATCGTCCATGTTTCACTCCCATACAAGGCAACACAATACACAAATGCCTTCAGAAAGGACTTCCTTAGGCTTAAATCAATATTCGATGTTAATAAATTTCTCTTTTCCAAGAACGCTTTTCTACCCATTGCCATTGTGCATTTTATATCCTCTGTACTGCGACCATCATTTGTTATTTTACTGCCCAGGTAACAAAACTCATCTACCACCTTTATTGCTTCGTTACCTAATCTAATTCCTTCAGCATCACTTGATTTTCTTAGACTGCACTCCATTACCCTAGTTTTGCTCTTGTTAATGTTCATCTTATATGCACCTTTCAGCACACTGTCCATTCCGTTCAATTGCTCCTCCAGGTCCTTTGCTGTATATGACAGAATTACTATGTCGTCGCCAAAACGCAATGTTTTTAATTCTTCCCCCTGAACTTTAATTCCTTCACCAAATTTTCCCTTGCTTTCCTTTATAGCTTGCTCAATGTACAAATTGAATAACATTGGAGAAAGGCTACAACCCTGTCTTACTCCCTTCCCAACCACTAACATCCCTTTCATGCCCTTCAACTGACAACCGCTGTCTGGTTTTTTTACAACTTGTAAGTAACCTTATGCTCCCTATATTTTACTCCTGCTTGCTTCAGAACTTGAAAGAGTTTATTCCAATCAACATTGTCAAAAGCCTTCTCCAAATCTACAAAAGCTAAAAATGTAGGTTTGCTTTTTCTTAATCTATCTTCTAGGATAAGACGTAAAATGAGTATGCCCTTCTGAGTTCCTACATTTCTCCTGAACCCAAACTGATCTTCCCCGAGGTCGACTTCTACCAGCTTTTCCATCCTTCTGTAAATAATTCGTGTTAATATTTTGCAACCATGACTTATTAAACTGATGGTTCTGTAGTTTTTACACCTGACTGCACCTGCTTTCTTTGGAATGGGGATTATAACATTTTTCTTAAAGTCTGAGGGTACTTCACCTGTCTCGTACATCTTACACACCAGGTGAACAATTTTTATCATGCCTGGTTCTCCCAGAGACTTCAGTAGCTCTGAGGGAATATCATCTACTCCAGGGATCTTCTTTCGACTTAGGTCTTTCAGTGCTCTGTCAAATTCATCTCTCAGTATAGTATCTCCTATTTCATCCTCATCTATTTCTTCTCCCCTTTCTACAATATTGCCACTAAGTTCATATCCTTCATAGAGCCTCTCTATATACTCTTTCCACCTTTCAGCTTCCCGTTCTTTGTTGAGAACTGGTTTTCCAGCAGAGTCCCTGATATTCATAGAGCTGTTTTTCTTATCTCCAAATGTTTCTTTTATTTTCCTGTAGGCTGGATCTATTTTTCCCCTATTTATACATTCTTCTACATCTTTGCATTTGCCTTCTAACCACTCCTGCTTAGCCATTTTGCACTTCCTGTCAATCTCATTTCTTAGTTGTCTGTACTCCATTTTGCCTGTTTCATTTACTGCATTTTTATATTTTTTCCTTTCATCTATTAAATTTAGTATCTCTTGTGATATCCAAGGATTTTTTGTAGGTCTTGCCTTCCTACCTATTTTGTCCTCTGCTGCCTTCACTATTTCATCTCTCAATGCTACCCATTCCTCCTCTACTGTTTTATTTTCCCCCGTTTCTGTCAATTGTTGCCTAAAACATCCTCTGAAATTCTTAAGAACTTCAGGTTCCTTCAATTTATTCAGGTCCCATCTCCTTATTTTCCTACCTTTTTGTAGTTTCTTCAGTTTCAGCCTACAGTTCATAACCAACAAGTTATAGTCAGAGTCTATATCTGCCCCTGGGTATGTCTTACAGTTTAAAACCTGGTTCCGAAATCTATCTCTTACCATTATAAAATCTATCTGGTATCTCCCAGTGTCTCCTGGTCTCTTCCACATATACAACCGTCTTTTGTGATTCTTAAACCAGGTGCTTGTTATAACTAAATTATGTTCTGTGCAAAATTCTACCAGGCGGCTTCCTCTTTCATTCCTTTCGCCCAGACCATATTCACCTACTATCTTCCCTTCCCTTCCTTGTTCTACAACCGAATTCCAGTCTCCCATAACAATTAAGTTTTCCTCTCCCTTAATTGTCTGAATAATTTCCTTTAGCTCCTCATATATTTCTTCGATTTCCTCATCATCGGCAGAGCTAGTTGGCATATAAACCTGTACTACTGTGGTCGGTGTTGGCTTCGTATCTATCTTGACTACGATCATGCGATCACTGTGTTGCTCATAGTAATTTACCCGCATTCCTATCTTCTTATTCATTATCAGACCTACTCCTGTAATACCCCCAACTGATTTTTTTTTTTTTTAATAATCCTGTACTCGCCTGACCAGAAATCCTGTTCATCTTTCCACTGAACTTCACTAATCCCTACTATATCTAAGTTCAACCTATCCATTTCACTTTTTAAATTTTCTAGCTTCCCTCCCCTTTTAAGGGATCTAACATTCCACGCTCAGATCCTTAGAATGCCAGTGTTGTCTTTCCTGATGATCACATCCTCCTGAGTAGTCCCCGCCCAGAGATCCAAATGCTGGACTATTTACCTCTGGAATATTTTACCCGAGAGGATGCCATCATCATGTATTCATACAGCAGAGCTGCATGTCTTCGGGAAAAGTAACGGCTGGAGTTTCCCCTTGCTTTCAGCTGTTTGCAGTAACTGTGTGGCAAAGCCACATTAGCTGATGTTACAAGGCCAGCTCAGTCAATCATCCAGACTGTTGCCCCTGTAACTACTGAAAAGGCTGGTGCTTCTCTTTAGGAACCACACGTTTTCCTGGCCTCTCCACAGGTACCCCTCCGCTGTGGTTGCACCTACGGTACGGCTATCTGTATTGTTGAGGCACGCAAGCAACCCCACCTCGGCAATGTCTGTAGTTCATGGGAGTGGACAACTGAAGATAGAAACTTGATATTTGTAGAGGGTGTTGATCTTACTATGCAGGCGTCATTTAAGAAGTGATTTTTCGATATTCTGTCCTTAAGGGTGTGAAATAGGGTATGAATCGTTTTTTGAAACTATGTTGCTTTTTAGGCAATTTTGAAGCTAGAGCTACAAAATTTTCTATTTTAATTCAGGGTTTGAATTTAAAAGACACACATGTTTGCAATTTTTTTTAAAAATTCAACTAATAAGATGGTAAAATAGGAGCCACAAAAATTTTATTTTCAAAAATATGTTGCTGTTAACTCAAATTTTAAGCTACAATTACAAAACTTTGGATATGTAATCTTGGTCAGGATTTAAAAAAACATGAGTTTCAGTATTTTTGGAAATTCAACAAGTAAGGGGGTAAAATAGGGGATGGATAATTATTTTTGAAAACACATTGCTGTTAATTTTGAAGCTAGAGCTGTAAAAATTGATATTTGTATTGTTTGTTAGAAAAAAAAAACACTAGTTTCAGTATTTTTGGAAATTCAATCATCAAGGGGGTTAAATTGTAGAGGGGATGTTTCTCAAAAATCTGCTGCTGTTTAGGCAATTTTGGAGTTAGAACTACAAATTTTCAGATTTGGATTTGAGGTTCAAATTCAAAAGACACATGTTTCGGTATTTTTGGAAATTCAACAACTAAGGGGGTAAAAACATGTGATCAAAAATTCTTTTCGAAAACACATTGTTGTCAAGACAATTTTGAAGCTAGAGCTGCAAAAAATTGGTATTTGTATTGTTCGTTAGAATTTAAAAAATATGTGCTTCCGTATTTTTGGAACCATCAAGGGGTTTAAATTGTGGGGATTTTTCTTTGAAAATCTTTTGCTGTTAAGGTAATTTTGAAGCTACAACTACATAAATGGTATATGTTTTCTTGGTCAGAATTAAAAAGACATGTGTTTTGGTATTTTCAGAAAATTAATCATTTACGGTATGAAATATGGGGGTGCAACATTTTTTTGAAATTACGTTGCTACTAAGCCAATTAATGAACCCAGAATTACAAAAATGATATTTGCATATTTGGTTTGAATTTAAAAGACATATCTGGTATTTTTTGAAATTCAACTATTAAGGGGTGCCATAAGGGGTTACAAGTAGTAAAATCAAATGTTCAAATGTTTGTAAATCTTAAGAGACTTAACTAGGGGGTCATCAGTCCCTAAGGCTTACAAACTAATTGAACTAACTTAGACTAACGACAAATACCCATACCCGAGGGGCAAATCAAACCCCTGACAGCAAACAGCAGCGCACACCTCAGTATGGTGCCTCAAACGCACGGCCATTCTGCTACGCCTAAAAAATAGAATCACAACATTTCATTATGAGAGTACTTAAGCTATATTTATGAAAATTTATATTAAGAGGGAGAAAGAACTGGTGCAGACCAACCAGCCTACGCATGCGAAGCAGTCGGCATTAAGACAGTGTATATATATGTATTCATATTATCTATATGACAGTTCTACAGTATGTCTGCCTAAGTGTACTTGCATCTGTGTAAATGTGTGGGTGTGTGTGTATTTGTTTACACTCCTTTTTTACCCCCAAGGTAAGTCTTTCCTGTCCCGGGATTGGAATGACTCCTTTTCCACTCCCTTAAAACCCTCATCATTTCCTTTTCCCTCTCCTTCCCTTCTGCCTGACGAAGCAGCTAGGCTGCGAAAGCTTGTTTGTGTGTAATTTTATTTTATTTTATATGTTTCTATCGACGAGCCGGTCCTTTTGGTAAGTCATCTCTTTTCTAATTTTTTGTTTTTATTCATATTATCAGTATTATTATATCAATTTATTCCATATCCATGCAGATCTTTTCAAGGTAGATCTATGAAACTAACAACTAATCTAATCTTGAGTCACACATTTCATATGAGAAGCAATGCTTTTCATAATATTGATGCTTCCAATTTGGACTTTCATTTGTTTGCCAGGTCATCGTTGGTCATAAATTTAATTTTTGCAGGTTTTCCATTATTAATGTCCAAAACAATTTGTGTTATTCAAAACAAACTATAATATGGAAAGAACCTGCTTCATTCAGATTTCCTGAAGTTAGTTTACAAAGGCAAAGGACTTGAAAATTAGGCAGTTGTAGATTGGTCCCACGGAATATATGTGTCCTACCTACGCAAAACTCATTAATGAAAATCAAACAAGTGACAACTTTACATCAGACGACAGAAATGCCAGTAATGTAAATGGGCAGACTCTTGAAAACAGTGTGTCAAATACTGGCTTAATTAGCTTAGGAATATCCCTTGCAAAGCTGAGTTCAGTTGCTCAGCATATTTGGTATACATTTGGATTCAGCGGCAGGGGCGTTAAAAACAAATCACCGTAACAGTTTTTTTTTTAGGAACACTTGAAAATAAGACAAAACATTATAATGAACTTGTGGATAAAATAAAAGAGAAAATTAAACAAGCAATTAATTATGAAAAATTAGATGCCATAAACCTGGTTTCAACAAAAAGTCAGTTCAAGTTTTTGACTATTTGGTGTGACAACTAAAAGCTTTTGTAATTGAGAAGTGTATTCTATTGATCCCTTACTAAAAAAGAGGAAAGACATTACCAAAAGATACAGCACAAAAAGTAAAGAGTTTTTATTTACATGATGAACACACAAAAAAGACAGTGAGTACCAGTTAAAACACATCTAACAATAGTACCTTGTTTTAAGACTTTTGCTAAAACATATTGTCTCTATGAAATGAAGTATCCTAATGATAAAGTAGGATTTTAAAAATTTGCTTCTTTTCAACTTAAACCATGTTACTCAGGAGTTATATATAATTGTTAGGTTCAAAGAGATGAAACAACTATTGTAGAAGGAGACTTTTCTGGTGGCAAAAATATGTATAAAAATAAAGATTGTTTGACTTACCCAAAGCACAGGCTCACCGATAGAAACAAAAAAACACACAAACATTCAAGCTTTCACCACTGCTGGCAGCTTCTTCAGGAAAAAGAGGAAGGAAGGAGAGGGGAAAGGGAAGGATACGGGTTTTAAGGAAGTGGAAAAGGAGTCATTCGAATACCAGGGGGTGAAAGGACTTAATTTAGGGGGGGGGGGGGGGAGGAAGGTAAACAAATACACACACACTCACACATATCCACACGCAAACACACACAGGCAGACATTTGTAGAAAGCAAAGAAGTTGGACAGAGATACGACTTGAGGCAGAGGCTCTGTCCACAGAACTGAGGCAAAGATGTTAAAGATGGCGGGCGGGAATTAGAATTTAGCGGAGGTTGAGACCAGGCGGGCAACGGGAAGAGAGAATATGTTGAAGGGCAAGTTCCCATCTCCAGAGTTCTGAAAGATTGGTGTTGGTGGGAAGTATCCAGATAACCCGGACTGTGTAACACTGTGCAAAGATGTGCTAGCCGTGCACCAAGGCGTGTTTAGCCACAGGGTGATCCTCGTTACTAACAAACACTATCTGCCTGTGACCTTTCATGCGAATGGACAGTTTGTTGCAGGTCATTCCCACATAGAACGCTTCACAGTGCAGGCATGTCAGTTGGTAGATCACTTGGGTACTATCGCAAGTGGCTCTGCCTTTGATCGTGTACACCTTCCGGGTTATGGGACTGGATTAAGTGGTGGTGGAAGGGTGCATAGGGCAGGTTTTACAATGGGGGCGGTTACAAGGGTAGGAGCCAGAAGGTAGGGAAGGTGGTTTGGGGATTTCATAGGGGTGGACTAGGAGGTTACGGAGGTTAGGTGGCCGGCGGAAAGACACTCTCGGTGGAGTGGGGAGGATGTCATGAAGGATGGATCTCATTTCAGGGCAGGAGGTTAGGTGGTCGGCGGAAAGACACTCTCGGTGGAGTGGGAAGGATGTCATGAAGGATGGATCTCATTTCGGGGCAGGATTTAAAGAAGTCGTATCCCTGCTGGAGAGGCACATTCAGAGTCCGCTCTAGTCCCGAAAAGTATCTGGTGACAAGAGGGGCACTTCCGGGGTTCTTCTGTGGGAGGTTCTGAATTTGGGGGAATGAGGAAGTGGCTCTGGCAATTTGCTTCTGTACCAGATCAGGAGGATAGCTGCGGGATGTGAATGCTGTTATTAGGTTATTGGTGTACTGGTTCAGGGATTCGGGACTGGAGCAGATTCGTTTGCCATGAAGACCTAAGATGTAGGGAAGTGAATGTTTGATGTGGAATGGATGGCAGCTGTCATA
Organism: Locusta migratoria; assembly: GCA_026315105.1. NCBI lineage: Eukaryota > Metazoa > Arthropoda > Insecta > Orthoptera > Acrididae > Locusta > Locusta migratoria. Next base: position 728,437,846 of record CM048744.1, on the reverse strand, counting down.
ATGCCAGTGGTGACTGTGCTGACTCAGGCTTCAGGTTGAATTTGCCACTGTGCTGAGTGGCAGGTCCAATGTGAATGAACAGCAGCATATGTACTGGAGCCCAGCTGTGTTGGCTGATGGCATGACACCAGCCTTTGGCGACCCTTCTGTAGACGTGAGGATGGCTGCATGTGATTCGGCAGTGCGGACGGCTTCGTAGCTCTTATCTCTTGTGTGGTCTGGCTCGCCTCTGACATGGTGGCAGCGTCAACTGTCGGGCAGAAATAACTTTGTGGTCTAGGGTTTGGACTCAGTATTTGGCCATTTGGGTGGCCTGTGGGACAAACTGTGCACTCTACCACTAACCATCACAGTCCATCCTACCAGACTTGTTCATTGTCCTTGAATATGCCATTTCACAGCTGAATTTTGGCACTTCTCACCTGTTAGTGGGCACTTGAATCTTTCAAATCAGATTAGTGCTCCCCCCCCCCCCCCCTCTCTCCTCAAAGTTGGTGACTGTGTGCTGGTTCATCAGTCTCAGAACCTTCTGGCTCAGGTCAATACAGTTTTGTCATGCAGCTGTAGCTGTTGTTCAGGTAGGCCACTGATGCTGCTAGGTGAGTAACCAGCTTTCGTACCCTCTCTTATGATACCATCCTGGAACTGTATTAGCTACACAATGGTTATTTTATGCTAAATTATTTTCATTCATATTTACACTTGAGATACTCTTTACTTCAGACACCTTCTGTCACAACAATAATAATGAATTTGTTTTTTTCTGGATGCTCGTGAGTAAGGAATATGCAGTGTGAAGTGAAGTTCCCACACTTGGGCTTCACAGCACGATTCCTCATATGCCAGGAATAAAAAAATGTCTCACAAAATTTCACCCTGTGCATATTTCCAACAGTAAACAGAAGTCAAAAACTAAAATGAGTGTGTATTCCATATGTTAGTATGTTTCAGAATTACACAATTGTACCAACAAACTTCTAGAGTGTGTAGAAGGCATCTTGAACAAAGTTAGCAGAGAAATCCATGCTTAGAAACGTCATTCAATGACATAAAGAAAAGTACAAGCTACTGCCACTGGTACCTACCACTAAATTTCTCCTCCAGCAACTTCGACGCTCTCTAGCATCATTGGATGACATTTCCAGGCATGGGTTCCTGTGCTCATTTTGTTCCTCAAGACACCTTCTACATCTCCTAGATGTTTATTGATATAATTGTCTAATTTTGAAACACATTGACATATGGAACACTCACCTATCTTAGTCCTTGACATCCATTTACTGCCGGACGTCTGCACAGAACAAAATTTTCTGAGACACATTTTTTTTAATTGCTGCTATGTGAGGGATCATGCTTCAAAGCCCGAGTGTGTGATTTCGCTTCACCATATACTGTATCTACTGTTCTGTTTCAATTTTCAATATAACTGATTTACAAACATAAATTTGTTTATGGCATACCATTATCTTTCAGTCCTATTGTGAAGAAGTGCTGTGACCAAATTGAAAGCAACCTGAATGAGAAAATCGAGCAAGTTGTGCTGACAACTATACAAAAAGAAAAGAAATCTAGAAGGTGCATTGCAGACAATGTGTCTACCATGTTTTACAGTCCATTGCTCAATGGGTCTAGAGAACTCCTGCCTATATCAAATGAAAAGAAGACAGTGTTTCGGTAAGTGAGCTGTGTATTATTGAATAACTTATGGAGATAATACATAAACGAATGTGGTTAATGAGTGAAAGTAACATTTTAGTTTATCCATTTCTGGTGTATCCCAGTTATGAGTCAGTTGTTATGATAATAGAGTAATTTTTATAAGTGATAACCAAATTATGAGCATGTTATATCCAAACCAAGTCTCCTGCAGGAAAGAGATTGAGAAATTCCAAGAACAAATGCGGGAAGCAATGAAGTCAGAAATGAGAAATATTATTCAAGAAGAGATCAGAGTAGCACTTACTAACACAATTTGCTCAACTGTTGAAGTTTTGCAGAAGAAAAAATCCAGTTCTGACCGAGCAGCACCATTGTTATGTCGACGACTGGTGAGTCAGATGTTTGAACAGTTGAATGATAAGAATATTTTTTCATGTCAGTATTTCACTTGTAATAAGTGTGTACAATGACAGGCATAAAGACTGTCAGGTTCGAATAATTTAGAGTCCAAGAAGTTTAGCAGGTCCACCAATCTAACAGCCTGTTGAGCCTCAGCTTGATGTTATGTCATTGCATAGAATCAATATAATAATTTGTATATATTATATGTAAATAATCAGTGCAATTTATCATATAATTTCTTTTTCAAATCATCATTTGAACACTTAGAAACAATTTAAATACAAGAAATTTACATCTATAGAATTAAGACAACAGTGAGAGTTTCTCATCTGTTTCAATTTCTGAATGGATAATGTTGATGGATTAAAAACCTTAAGGATGAACATTTGACTCACTGGAGTCAGTTGTTTTTATTTTATGTATTATTATTTTGACCTTATAAAAGGCTTCTCTTTCCTCCAGTTGCAATTTCTATTTTAACACCCCATTAAAAATATATATATATATATACATACAAATATTATAGACGAAAAACTCCCAGCAGAAAAACCACATATAAAAAACAGACGAAGACCAATCACCAGGTGAAGGAGCACAGGTGCGACAGAAGCACAAACAAATAGAACACACACACACACACACACACACACACACACACACACACACACACACACCAGCCCCCATAGCCCAGCCGCCTCATCAGGCAGAAGGGAAGGAGAGGGAAAAGGAAACAATGAGGGCTCAAAAGAGCGGGCAAGGAGCCACCCCAACCCCCGGGGGAAAAAAAGGAGGGCAAACAAGCACACACACACCCACACATCCACAGAGACACAAGTACACCCAGGCAGTATGTGTGGTGGCGTATATATATAAATATATATATATATATATAAATAGAAAAGAGATGACTTACCAAAAGGAACAACCATGAGAACCAGGATGGCCCCATCGTATGCAAACCTTATTTATGGGACGCTTAGAGGAAGCCTTCCTGGAAACCCAAGCCTGTCAACCCAAAGTTTGGTACAGATTCATTGACGACATCTTCATCATCTGGACCAACAGTGAAGAAGAACTCCAGAATTTCCTCTCCAACCTCAACTCCTTTGGTCCCATCAAATTCACCTGGTCCTATTCCAAATCCCATGCCACTTTCCTTGATGTCGACCTCCATCTGTCCAAAGGCCAACTTCACACATCCGTCCACATCAAACCTACCAACAAACAACAGTACCTCCATTATGACAGCTGCCATCCATTCCATATCAAACATTCCCTTCCCTAGAGCTTAGGTCTTCGTGGCAAAAGAGTCTGCTCCAGTCCCGAATCCCTGAACCAGTACACCAATAACCTAATAACAGCTTTCACATCCCGCAGCTATTCTCCTGATCTGGTTCAGTAGCAAATTACCAGAGCCACCTCCTCATTCCTCCAAATCCAGAACCTTCCACCGAAGAATCCCAGAAGTGCCCCTTTTGTCACCGGATACTTTCCGGGACTGGAGTGGACTCTGAATGTGGCTCTCCAGCAGGGATACGACTTCCTGCCCCGAAATGAGATCCATCCTTAATGACATCCTTCCCACTCCACCAAGAGTGTCTTTCCGCCGCCCACCTAACCTTCGTAACCTCCTAGTCCATCCCTATGAAACCCCCAAACCACCTTCCCTACCCTCTGGCTCCTACCCATGCAACCGCCCCCATTGTAAAACCTGCCCTATGCACCCTTCCACCACCACTTACTCCAGTCCAGTAACCCGGAAGGTGTACACGATCAAGGGCAGAGCCACTTGCGATAGCACCCACGTGATTTACCAACTAACATGCCTGCACTGTGAAACGTTCTATGTGGGAATGACCAGCAACAAACTGTCCATTCGCATGGTCACAGGCAGACAGTGTTTGTTGGTAATGAGGATCACCCTGTGGCTAAACATGCCTTGGTGCACGGCCAGCACATCTTGGCGCAGTGTTACACCGTCCGGGTTATCTGGATACTTCCCACCGACACCAACCTTTCAGAACTCCGGAGATGGGAACTTGCCCTTCAGCTCATTCTCTCCTCCCGTTGCCCACCTGGTCTCAATCTCTGCTAACTCAAATTCCCACCCACCATCTTTAGCATCTTTGCCTTGGTTCTGTGGACAGAGCCTCTGCCTCAATTGGTATCTCTGTCCAACTTCTTTGCTTTTTACAAATGTCTGTCTAGGTGTGTTTGCGTTTCAATATGTCTGAGTGTGTGTGTATTTGTTTACCTTCCTTTTTTTTCCCCTAAGGTAAGTCCTTCCACTCCTGGGATGGGAATGACTCCTTTTCCACTTCCTTAAAACCCATATCCTTCCCTTTTTCCTCCCCTTTTTTCCTCCTTTTCCTGAAGAAGCTGCCAGTGGTGGCGAAAGCTTGTATGTGTGTTTGTGTGTGATTTTATTTGTTTCTATCGACGAGCCGAACATATATATATATATATATATATAAAATAAAGATTTTTGACTTACCTAAAGTACAGGCTCGGCTATAGGAACACCAAACACACACAAAAACACACAACCATTCGTGCTTTCGCCACCAGTGGTGGCTTCTTCGGGAAAAAGAGGGAGGAAGGAGAGGAGAAAGGGAAGGATACGGGTTTTAAGGAAGTGGAAAAGGAGCCATTCCAATCCCAGGAGTGGAAGGATTTACCTTAGGGGACAAAAAGGAAGGTAAACAAATACACACACACTCACACATATCCACATCCAAACACACTTAGGCAGACATTTGTCTACAAATGTACACACACACACTCAAACATATCCACATCCAAACACACTTAGGCAGACATTTGTAGACAAATGTCTGCCTAAGTGTGTTTGGATGTGGATATGTGTGAGTGTGTGTGTATTTGTTTACCTTCCTTTTTGTCCCCTACGGTAAGTCCTTCCACTCCTGGGATTGGAATGGCTCCTTTTCCACTTCCTTAAAACCCATATCCTTCCCTTTCTCCTCTCCTTCCTCCCTCTTTTTCCCGAAGAAGCCACCACTGGTGGCGAAAGCTCGAATGGTTGTGTGTTTTTGTGTGTGTTTGGTGTTCCTATCGACGAGCCTGTACATTAGGTAAGTCAAAAATCTTTATTTTATACCATTTTCCCACCTGGAAGGTCATATATATATAATATATATATATATATATATATATATGTGTGTGTGTGTGTGTGTGTGTGTGTGTGTGTGTGTGTGTGTGTGTGTGTGTGTGTGTGTGTTGTGAATATTATAGAGGAAAAAATTCCTAACAGGAAAAAAATTACGTAAAAAATAGATGAAGAACACTTACCAGGCAAAGGGGCACAGGCAGTAATAGCAACAAATAAACACACAGACACACACACACTCAAAAATGCTAGCTTTCGCAGCCTAGCTGCTTCATCAGGCAGAAGGGAAGGAGAGGGAAAAGGAAATGATGAGGGATTTAAGGAAGGGGGTAAGGAGCCATTCCAATCCCGGGACAGGAAAGACTTACCTTGGGGGAAAAAATGGAAGGTAAATATGTACATACACCCACACATTTACACAGACACAAGTACACTTAGGCAGACATACTGTAGAACTGAGTTCTACAGTATGTCTGCCTAAGTGTACTTGTGTCTGTGTAAATGTGTGGGTGTATGTACATATTTACCTTCCATTTTTTCCCCCAAGGTAAGTCTTTCCTGTCCCGGGATTGGAATGGCTCCTTACCCCCTTCCTTAAATCCCTCATCATTTCCTTTTCCCTCTCCTTCCCTTCTGCCTGATGAAGCAGCTAGGCTGCGAAAGCATACTCCCGCCGATCACGGATAGCTCGGGATTCAGCTGCGGTAATGTTGGGAGTAGGATTAAGGTTTCTCAGGAAGGACTGGGAGGCAAGGTTGGAGGTAAGGAATTCCTGGAAGGTTTGAAGAGGGTGATTTTGAGGAAGAGCAGGTGGGTCTCGCTGTGACGGAGGACGGAACTGTTCTAGGCAGGGTTCGATTTGAATGATGTCTTGGGGAGCTGGATCATTGGGAAGAGGATTATTTTTCTTCGTGGCAAAGTGATATCTCCAGCAAAGACTGCGAGTATAGGATACTAAATCTTTCACAAGGGCTGTTTGGTTGAATTTGGGAGTAGGGCTAAAGGTCAGCCCTTTGGATAGGTCAGAGGTTTCAGATTGGGAGAGAGGTTTAGAGGAGAGGTTGACCACTGAATTGGGATGTTGTGGTTCCGGATTGTGTGGATTGGAATTTTGAGGTTTGGGAGGGAGAGGAGTTGGGAGTGGGAGATTGAGTAGATGGGAGAGACTGGGTTTGTGTGCAATCAGAGGAGGTTGAGGTTTACTGGAGAGGTTGTTGAGGGAGAGAGTATTGCCTTTCCGGAGGTAGGTGACCAGGAGATTGGATAGTTTTTTGAGGTGCTGGGTGGCATGCTGTTCTAATTTGTGGTTGGCCTGAAGGAGGATATTCTGAACTGCAGGTGTAGATGTAGGAGAGGAAAGGTTAAGGATTTTGATTAGGGATAGGAGTTGACAGGTGTGTTCATTGGCGGAGCTGATGTGTAGGTTAAGAATTAGGCGGGTGAGGGATATGGATTGTTCAGTTTGGAATTGGTATAGGGCGGGATGAAAGGATGGATTACAGCCAGAGATGGGAATATATATATATATATATAGACACACACACACACACACACACACACACACACACACACACACACACACGCAAGCTTTCGCAGCTTAGCTGCTTCGTCAGGCAGAAGGGAAGGAGAGGGAAAAGGAAATGATGAGGGTTTTAAGGGAGTGGATAAGGAGTTATTCCAAAACGAAAATTTCAGAAGGAAACTTTCCTGGTGGTATAAACAAATATAAAAGATAGAAAACAGATGACTTACCCAAAAGAAGTAGCTCGTCGATAGACACAAATAAAAACACACACAAACACACATAGTGCCTACAAGCTTTCGCAACCATTGGTCGCTTCTTCAGGATAAGAGGAAAAAAGGGGAGGAGAAAGGGAAGGATATGGGTTTTAAGGAAGTGGAAAAAGAGTCATTCCAATCGCAGGAGTGGAAGGACTTACCTTAGGGGAAAAAGAGGAAGGTAAACAACTACTCACACATACATCCAAATGCAAACACACCTAGACAGACATTTGTAAAAAGCAAAGAAGTTGGACAGAGATACCACTTGAGGCAGAGGCTCTGTCCACAGAACCGAGGCAAAGATGCTAAAGATGGTGGGCAGGAATTTGAATTTAGCGGAGGTTGAGACCAGGTGTGCAACGGGAGGAGAGAATAAGCTGAAGGGCAAGTTCCCATCTCCGGAGTTCTGAAAGGTTGGAGTCGGTGGGAAGTATTCAGATAACACGGATGGTGTAACACTGCGCCAAAATGTGCTGGCCGTGCACCAAGGCATGTTTAGCCACAGGGTGATCATCATTACCAACAAACACTGTCTGCCTGTGACCATGCGAATGAACAGTTTGTTGCTGGTCATTCCCACATAGAACACTTCACAGTCCAGGCATGTCAGTTGGAAAAGCACGTGGGTGCTATCACAAATGGCTCTGTCCTTGATCGTGTACACCTTCCGGGTTACTGGACTGGAGTAAGTGGTGGTGGAAGGGTGCATAGAGCAGGTTTTACAACGGGTGCGGTTGCATGGGTAGGAGCCAGAAGGTAAGGAAGATGGTTTGGGGATTTCATAGGGATGGACTAGGAGGTTACGGAGGTTTGGTGGGTGGTGGAAAGACACTCTCGGTGGAGTGGGAAGGATGTCATGAAGGATGGATCTCATTTCGGGGCAGGATTTAAGGAAGTCGTATCCTTGCTGGAGAGCCTCATTCAGAGTCCGCTCCAGTCCCAGAAAGTATCCGGTGACAAAAGGGCACTTCTGGGGTTCTTCAGTGGATGGTTCTGAATTTGGGTGGATGAGGAAGTGGCTCTGGTAATTTGCTTCTGAACCAGATCAGGAGGATAGCTGCAGGATGTGAAAGCTGTTATTAGATTATTGGTGTACTGGTTCAGGGATTCGGGACTGGAGCAGACTCTTTTGCTTAGGCCTTCGTGGCAAAAGAGTCTGCTCCAGTCCCAGATCTCTGAACCAGTACACCAATAATCTAATAACAGCTTTCACATCCCACAGCTATCCTCCTGATCTGGTTCAGAAGCAAATTACCAGAGCCACTTCCTCATCCCCCCAAATCCAGAACCATCCACCGAAGAACCCCAGAAGGGCCCTTTTGTCACTGGATACTTTCCGGGACTGGAGCGGACTCTGAATGAGGCTCTCCAGCAAGGATACGACTTCCTTAAATCCTGCCCCGAAATGAGATCCATCCTTAATGACATCCTTCCCACTCCACCGAGAGTGTCTTTTCGCCACCCACCTAACCTCAAGTGGTATCTCTGTCCAACTTCTTTGCATTTTACAAATGTCTGTCTAGGTGTGTTTAGGTTTGGATATGTGTGAGTGTGTGTGTATTTGTTTACCTTCCTTTTTTCCCCTAAGGTAAGTCCTTCCACTCCTGCGATTGGAATGACTCCTTTTCCACTTCCTTAAAACCCATATCCTTCCTTTCTCCTCCCCTTTTTTCCTCTTATCCTGAAGAAGCAACCAACGGTTGTGAAAGCTTGTAGGCCCTATGTGTGTTTGTGTGTGATTTTATTTGTGTCTATCGATGTGCCGGTCCTTTAGGTAAGTCATCCGATATATATATAGCACTGAGCTGTACTTGGCATTATTCACTAGAATAATAAACACATTCCTTCTGCTTCGAAGTAGGTCAATTTTTTTTCATAGTACCAACTGTTCAACATAAGACTGGAACAAAGTTTTTTACATTGAGCATTATTGGATAGACCTTTCTGACTGACTTCTCTGCTCTTTGATTCTGGCAAACTGACTAAACTAAACTGAAATTCCCGAGTGCTTTGCATGCTCCATATATATAAAACCTCTAAACAATTCCTATATAGTAATAAATAATCACAATATGAATTTACATTCCCATTCTGCTAATTTAAAGTGAGTGAAGGTTATAGAACTTTTATGAATATTTACAACAAACAAATGAAATGCTATTTTCATATTTTCATACAATATTATCATAAATGTAGGAGAAAATCTGTAAAATTTGTTACAAATAATATGTACAATCGGGGGGGGGGGGGGGGTAAAGATTATTCAGCACGAATAATTTAAAGTCCTTGAACAGAGCATTGCACATGTCCTAGTTCCAAAGTCCGAGTGTTGCCATCTGTAGTGTCTTTGGAGGTTCAGCATGGTGTTTACATGTCAAATAGAAGTAAAATAATAGTTAGGATACAGTATATGTTGAGATTCATAGCAGCTTAACTCACATATCATTTATTTTGGCTGCGATGGAGTAGCCGAGTGGTCTAAGGCACCTTGCTGCGGAGCGCGCGATTGCTCGCCATGTGAGGTTAGAGTCGTCCCTTGGGCATGGGTGTGTGTGTGTGTGTGTGTGTTGTCCTTAGGTTAGTTTACTTTAGTTTAAGTATTTTGTAAGCTACGGACTGATAACCATGCAGTTTGGTCCGATAGATTTACATACATTTGAACATTTATTTTGGAAAACATTATTCGAGCATGTAAAAGCAGTTGATGTATAAGAACTCCACATGGGTTGATTTACTGCTACGAACACTTCTTATGTATGTTTCATTGGCTGATAGATAGGCTGATGGTTTATGAACACAAGTGGTGCAAGTACTATTAGCATTTAATAGTGTCAAACAAGCACAAATATTTCAGGAATCAGACATGTTACCATCATCAGGTGCGCTGCTGAACTGAGGTCCTGAGGGTGGGCAGTCGTCTTTATCCCCACCCCCTGCAAGGCGTTCACTCTGCCATCCACAAGCACATGATGGCTGTCGTTGAGATGCTGTCTCGGCATCTGTGACAACGTTGATGTATGTGTCTCATTGTCTCTAGTCACCAGTGCGTGTGTGAGTTCCCCCCTCCCCCCCCCCCCCTGAGTGTTCTCTTCATGACTTCACTCAGTGCTGGTTCCCAAGCCTTGCTCAGATTGTAGCCACTGTCTTGGGTGATTGGTCCTTCCCTGGTGCAGATCTCGATGATCTCTCTGACAACACTGTCCCAATATCTTGAAGTCTGTACCAGATCATGGTACGTTCGTAATCCATCTCATGATTTTCGGACAAATTGTGCTCTGCAACTGCCGACTTGTTAGGATACTTAAGTCGAATGTGCCTCTGATGTTCACGGCAATGATCCTTGATGGTGTACACTGTCTGTCCAATTTAAGTCTTCCCACACTGGCACAGAATCTGGTATATGCTGGTCTTCTGCAAACTGAGATCTCTTTGACACTTTCCAGTAAGGTTTGTGTTTTATTGGGCAGGCAAAATACAGTTTTTACTCAGTGTTTCTTTAATATGCCTCCTATTTTGCCCAGTAGTGAGCCAGTGTATGGTATAGAGGCCATGACTTCTTCGTTCTCCTCAGGCTTTACTGTAGTGGTGGGGTGAAGAGCGCATTGCATCTGCCATTCTGAGTACCTGTTTTCACAGAATACTGTTATGAGGTTTTCCACTCTTAGGGCAGACTCTCTGCATCTAAAATGGTGCACGACCTATGTGCCAGTGTTTTTAGCACCCCATTCCTCTGCAAAGGGTGATGACAGCTGTCTGCATTCAAATCCACGTCAGTGAGTGTTTACTACTGGTAAACACCATCATCTAGAGTGCCATCAGCTCTTCTCTTAACCAAGACTTCCAGAAATGCTAATCTTCCTTCTGTTTTTGTCTCCATAGTGAATTTGATGTTCAGGTGTATGGAGTTTAGGTGTGTAAGAAGGTTCAGAGGCTTATTCCTTCCATGGGGACAGATGAATATGTAACCCACATGACAGATAAAACAAATTGGTTTGCATTTGGATGATGCCAAGGCTTCGTCCTCAAAGTACTCCATGTACATATTCACAACCACAGGTGAGAGTGGGCTGCCCATTGTGACTCCTTCAGTATTTTCATAGTATTCCCCATATGTAGAGGTCAGGATGTGCCTAACAAGGTTGTTTATCTTCTCATCAAAGCTCACCAGAATATCTGAGTCTTTGATTCTACACATAAGAAGGCCACAGGACGTCACATATCTAAATTCTCACATCTCTTACAAACCGTCACTGGAGACCCCACAAACGACTGTCATCTATCTCACTGACATTGAGGTAACTGAAGATGTAGTTTTAGTTTTGAAGAAGGGACTTAACTTTGCCTCTACTCCTCTAAGTTCACACCGGTAGTGGACATCGTTAGCACAGTTGAGCAGGTTGCAGCGTGACTACCCCCTTAAGCAGCTGAAGAAATACATCAGAAAACCTGCCGTGCTCTGACGAGAACCAAGCCTACATAGTTAGAATCACCATCAAAGAGCAAGCAACCATTCAAGACCTGAGAGAGTGCCCTGAGATTGTGTTCTTACCTGCAGACAAAGACAACGTTACTGTTATTCTATCCCATACCGATTACACTGAAAAGATGCAGAGCCTACTTAATGATATCTCTTACAAGAAGATCAAAACTGAACCCACAAAGAAGGTAAAAAACAAGACCAGGGCTCTTCTGAAGGATGTCGATTTACCATAGCAGGTTGCCAAGAAATTTTCACCTCAAGGACCAGTAGCATCAAGGCTATATGGACTCCCTAAAGTACACAAAGAAGGAGAGCCTTTACGCCTGATTGTCAGAAACATTAGGGCTTGTGCAACCCAGCATAGCGCCTCAATGTGCTTGGCCATTCCGCCGTAGCTGTTGCAGATCATTGAGCAATAATCTGCAAACCTGGACCACAAAGTAAGATCTCGAATATTTTATAACAAATAAACATCCAACTCCTAAAGCTAAGCACTTAAAATTCCTCCAGAAGGCCTAGATAAATCACTCGTTTCACAATAAACATTGACACAGAATATTCCAATTACAAAAACAGTATTTTAAATGAAAGTAAATTTACACAGCAAAATAGCTCGTATGGCACAAATCATATTCTCTTAATTGTAACTACTGCACTACTTGAACTGAGTGCTTAAAACTTACCAAATAAACTGATTAGATACGAGCAAGCTGAGCCAAATGCAAAGTATGGGAAAGCATGCTGAATCGAGTGACAGTTTTTAATGCATTTTGATTCTGTACAATTCGCACTGCATTCATTACTGAGCTCCAATAGATGCATACTCCGTGTTGGTTCCCATTTCAGAGATTGTATTGATAGATGAGAGTAATGAAATATATTTATGAGCCATGGCAGAATAGCCATGCACACTGAGGCACCCTGCTGCCGTGGGCGTGGCCATTCTCCATCGGAGGTGTAAAATGTGGGAAATAATTTTGGAAGAGGGGAAAATAATATTTTAAGTGGGAAAATTTGCACCAAATATGCATAAAATACCCAACAGGAGCTTCATTATATTGTAAAGATTATCTGAATTTTGTACCTAATTTTAGTGCCACTCGTAACTGAAACTGAAAACAGCAGTTTCCCAATGATCATCCTGTTTTACTTTGCAGATTTGATTATAGGAACTGTACAAATTAAATTAAATTGTGGCATTTATTTTGTCATAAATTTCACCATTTATTGGTACTAGTTATCTGCTATTTATTGTCAATGTTGATAACTAAAATGTTGTTCATGCCCAAATGTAACCAATGCTATCACACCTCCATTCAACCGTGATGCCTTTGTTGTTTTGCTTTGACTAGCATGGAGCTATAAAGAGTAGTGTGGTTTACATTTATAGCATTTTAAATATAAGTATTGCTTCTTTTAGCAACATGACATGATAGTGAAGACTTTTCCCGTTAGGGGAGTTCATGGTCTATTTGAATCCATTTATGCTGAATCAGGAATAGGCTACTAGGATGTAATAGTTTTTTTAATGTGAGTAATTCCATGTGAAGTTGTCTAGCGCTCCCCGCACAATCATAATAGATTTTGATAATATGTGTTAACATTCTCACATTTTACCATTAAACATTAATAAAGTTTTATGATTGCCAATTTAATACTTTCTGAATTTTGTTTGATCCCATAGCGTAGCTTGTAGTAGGGTGCCCCTACAATTTTGGCAATGCTGACATATACCACCAGCTATATTTCCTTAAAAGAAACTAGGAAGTACAACTTTTTGTATGCTATTAACATTCCATTAAAATGCCCCTTCCTCTCCACTCCTTCATGCTTGTCTGCACCCGTGAAGCCATTTCTACACGAAAGCAAACACAAATAATTAGAGCTGTAGGAAGCCATATGTATTTTGTACTGAGTAACAAATGCTTTGGCTGACAAAGTAAAAAATAGAAAAGAGATGACTTACCAAAAGGACCGGCTCGTCTAGAGAAACAAATAAAAAACAAATAAAATCACACACAAACACACATACAAGCTTTCGCCACCACTGGCAGCTTCTTCAGGAAAAAGAGGGAAAAAGGGGAGGAAAAGGGAAGGATATGGGTTTTAAGGAAGTGGAAAAGGAGTCATTCCAATCCCAGGAGTAGAAGGACTTACCTTAGGGGACAAAGAGGAAGGTAAACAAATACACACACACTCAGACATATCGAAACACAAACACACCTAGACAGGTCTGTCTAGACCTGTCTAGACAGTCATGAGTCCCTAGGCGTACAGACTACTTACACTAACTTAAAGTAACTTATGCTAAGGGCAACACAAACACCCATGCCCAAGGGAAGGACTTGAACCTCCGATGGAGAATGGCCACGCCCACAGCAGCAGGGTGCCTCAGTGTGCATGGCTATTCTGCCATGCTCATAAATATATTTCATTACTCTCATCTATCGATACAATCTCTGAAATGGGAACCAACATGGAGTACGCATCTATTGGAGCTCAGTAATGAATGCAGTGCAAATTGTATGGATTCAAAATGCATTAATAACTGTCACTCGATTCAGCATGCTTTCCCATACTTTGCATTTGGCTCAGCTTGCTCGTATCTACTCAGTTTATTTGGTAAGTTTTAAGCATGCAGTTCAAGTAGTGCAGTAGTTACAATTAAGAGAATATGATTTGTGCCATACAAGCTATTTTGCTGTGTAAATTTACTTTCATTTAAAATACTGTTTTTGTAATTGGAATATTCTGTGTCAATGTTTATTGTGAAACGAGTGATGTATCTAGGCCTTCTGGAGGAATTTTAAGTGCTTAGCTTTAGGAGTTGGATGTTTATTTGTTATAAAATATTCAAGATCTTACTTTGTGGTCCAGGTTTGCAGATTATTCCTTGATGATCTGCAACAGCTATGGCGGAATGGCCGAGCACATTGAGGCGCTATGCTGGGTTGCACAAGGCCATTCCCTATCAGGGATTTGAATGAACCCTCAGGCATGGATGTTTGTGCTATCTTTAGTATAATGTATTTCATAAGTGACCTCGCAGTTAAGTCCCATAAGCTTCACAAGCATTTGAACATTTTGATCTGCAACTCCGCCTTTAATGCACACACATTTTTTATTGTTTTTTTACCTGCAAATGTTTTAGTTCAACCTTTTTTAAATCTCGTCTAGTATAAAAAAAGTTGTCAACTTCAAATACGATGCCTTTTCACTCATGTCAATACTATTTTAATTGTTAATGTCAAAAAACACAGCACAGCAGTCCTGTGGCTGGCAAGTGTAATGCTATGCAGGAACAATGCTTGGAATTTTTAACCCTATTCCCGACCAATGTCAATCATGACAATTTTTTAACAGTTCTGTGCTGTTATTTACAGTGCTATATCTTTATGGTGGCATGTGTGTTCATCCATATCCTTAAATGTAATGTTTACGTATGAACTGACCTTCCATTTACATATTTCTGAATTCTTTAATTCATTACCATTTTTGAGACAAAAAATAGTTGCCATGAATTTTACAGTGAGCCTCTTGTTTAATTATCAAACCCGCGTCAAACTGATTCTAGTATAAAAAATAATCACAGTGCCAGGATGTAATCTTACGAATGCGAATCCATGTGAGTTTTAAGATATCGTCAGTATCGTAAGTAACGTGTAACGATATGTTTGTAATGAGTTATCTTGCTTTTAGTAACGGATACATAGAGATACACTTTTTTTCATTACTTTCACAGCTCTACAAACAAACGTGGAACAGCGAGTAAAAATTCTGTGTGGTGTAAACTGTAGGTACGCATGTTCATACGGCATTCTGCAGTGCACAATTCGCATTCACAGTTACAGATCACGCACTGAAATGTGGCCCCTGAGCGGAGAATGTTGGGAGCTGAAGCTTGCATTCAGCTCATAATGCATTGGCTGTTAGAACAAGCTCCACCTCTTTCTCCCAGTGCCGCCAGCTTACAGCCTATAGCTTACAGGTTCTATAAGAAACAACATATAAGGGGTTAAAGCGTCACAGATGGAACATGAAATTGTCATTTTAATGTTTGAGTAATAGAAAACTGGAGCGTATATTCACGAAATATCAATATTTTAAAGGGACTTATTAACCGGGTGTACCAACACTTTCTGCCTTTTTTTGTTGGCTTAACTGAATAACAAACGGAGTTAACATTCTTCATTCCACTTTTCAAGGACAGCGTTCCTTTTTTTTTAAAAGAATTCATCGGGGAATGTGAACTTATTTTAGCAAATAACAAAGTGGAAGACAATAATCAATACCAAGCCAAAATCAATCATACATTGACGATGTCTACAGTGTACAATGCTTTTACAAGGTAAGGTTGGCAGAGAGCATAAACATTCCGTTGACACATGAAAAATTGCGTAACCTGTACTCCCATGCAATTCGCTGATTGTCAGTTGTTCAGTGAACAATAAAACGTAGAGTTGCGAGAGTAACAAAGATGCGTTTATGTATGTGTCTGTTACTAAAATAAGCAGTATCATTACACATTAACCTCGTTACCTTTGCCACACTGTCTTTGAAACCATGAAGAAATTTTAACTGTTAATGTTGACATTACTTTAATCTTTTAATTTGCCACGTAAATACTGTATGCCTGCTTTTGAGGCATTTCTACAACTGAAGAAAGGCTCAGTACAGCCCATTACACTCCTTATTAAATTACAGTTGTTATACAAATTGACCAAAATTAGAGAGACTCACCCGTAACCTCCATATAAGTACTGTTTTCGCACTTTACTTAGAGTGATTGGAATGTCAGAATCAATCAGAATATTTTGTGATGAATGCCAGTGTAACCGATCATAGTAGTAGCATTACGTTTACAAGCAGTGGGACTGATGTACTATATTATGTCACATTAACAATTAAGATAATGCCGTCAGGAATGAAAATTTGTAGATGATAACTTTTGGGTACTTTTTACAAAACTGTTTTATAGTAGACAAGACCAAAAACAAATAATTAGCTATTGAACTGAAACCTTAATAGGTAAAAGATACAATAAAACCTATGTTTGCATTAAAAGTGGACATCACGTCATCGAGGATTAACCTGTAAACACAGGCCAAGAAATATAATCCAAAATATTTAAAAACAAAAATAACCATATAAAATCGTATACCCGATATGCACTGAAAGTTCGTCATGTGTGTCTATATAAACTACTCATCTCGTAATAAATAGTATAACAAAATATTTGCTTTCTTCATATTTTTTTGTTACAGAGTTCGTATCAATATGGTAGATGCAAATAATGAAATATATTCGTAAGGTTGTTTTGATACCCTAGATGCAAGTAACGATATGTTTTAATGAGAGAGTTCGTATCAGTATGGTAGATGCGAGTAACGAAATGTATTCAAGAGTAACAATTCAGTATTTTGTATCAGTGAAAGTATTCATTACTCAGTACCAAATACATACTGTTTTCTACAGCTCTAGTCAAAGGAAATTCGTGTCGAGTCTGCTTCAGTACAGCTATATACTTTTGTTGTTTGTGTTAACATCAACCACGGAGTGTTTTGAAGAGAATCTAATGTAGCTGCTAGAAGCATATACATACAGGCTTCTGTGATCGAAGAAAGATTGGTAGGAAATTAACGAAGCAGTCAAACATCCAACCGGAGACATGGGAAAGACAGTACCATAAATCAATAGGTGCTTGCATCGGGCGGTAACGGAGAGAATAAGCACAAGTTTCGTAATCTTTTATTAAAAAGTTTCTTGAAAGTATAAAGGTGCAAATTTGGTAGTATCTGTGCATGGGGCAGCGGAGTGATAACTTTCCCATTTCCCACCTATCGAACACCATGTTTTCATTAAAAAAAGATTACTCGTCACTTCTGTTTACTCATCCACATACCGCACCCTATGTTTCCATTATAAAAAAAGTGAAATTTAGATTTTTAGGTCTATAACTCTGGAAATATCTGCATGATAAACATGTGATTTTGCATGTAATAGCTTGCAAAGTGAAGGTCTTGTCAAATTCTATTCTCCTACTTTTCAAGTAGTTTACAGTATCGACGACAAGGTTGACAATGTTTATAAAATTGCAAAAAGTATTTCCTTCAAACCCTTAAAACTATTTTCATTGCATAAACCATACATGTTCTGAGCCATCTAAACAGTTCGTTTCGTTTTGTAATGTGAGCACAGACAGACTTAAAAACAGCAACAAACTAGGGGCATTGTCGAGATCTACTCTCATTGTGCTAGCACTCAAATTAGCACAGTGGGTAAGGAGTCATTCCAATCCCAGGAGAGGAAAGACTTACCTTGGGGGGAAAGGGGAGGGGGGGGGGTAAACAAATACACACACTCACATACACACACATAGGTGTGTCTGCACGTGTACACGTGTGAGTGCATGTGTACCCGTTCACCCTCCTTCCCCTCCTCCAAGGCACAGAATAGGGAGTATACAGAACGGAAAGCTGGAGGCGGCGCCTTTGATCTGTATGTTACCAAGCGTTGCGCTCGACGCCATATTGAAAAGCAGTAAACGCGGAACTATATCCACTTGGTACTTTGGCTGGAAATGGACTTTTTACAAACTGCAGCTAACCTCACCGACTTTTAAGAAAGGAAATGGCTTTTCATTATGCCTTCCTCTATTTTGTGCCCTGTTCTTGCACCTAATTGTAATCCAATGAAAAACAAGTAGGCCTAAATTGTAATACAACAACGAAAATGTACGATGGAATCAATCATCGTTTTATTTGGTGCTTATCTCCGGAAAAATCCCAAGTAACGTGAAGTTATGTTTGGGAAATTAGTTATAAACAAGAAAGTGACTTTACAACTATCGGGTTTTATTTGACACGAATAAATTTGCACAAGTCAGACTTAGCAGTACAACGTGATTACACAGAAGTAATGACGTCTGGGCATATATGAAACTGTTAAATTACACATAAATGAAGGACAGGTAGCGGAAACATAAAACTACATAACAAACTTACTTTGTGCTTGTCATATTGTGGCACACATTGTTTCATTTATAGCAAAGTAAAAAGTGTTTATTTTCCTCTTAGTCTTCCTTAATATGCATTCACTAGAACATTACACAACATTTGTACCTCACAGATGGGTCACGTTTATCACTTTGAAATTTTTTTCAATTTCGGTTTTATATTTCAAGTCTCTGTTTGTGAACTTCAAGAAATAGAAAATTCTCACTCTGACAAAAAGTTTTAATAAATATCGGAGAATGAGCTCTCCTTGAATTCACAGTCCGTTTCTTAGCACTGGAAATAAATATTGCCTTTAAAACATACCTATATGTTATATTTTACTTATGGCAGTGATGTAGTGTTTCAATGTTGGGAAAGTCGTATTTGCTTTAGGAGGATAATTAATTTACTGATCGGAGAAGGGCATATAAAAAATCTGTCAACTATAGACCAGGAACAGCATAAAATAATTATTCCCCTTACTCTATTTGTTTCAGTATCCGAAGAGCATTCATTGCCAACATTAGCACACTACGCCTCCATTGCCATAAGTAAAATTTTATTGCCTAAGCAGCGTAGAACAAGGGAAGGAGGCAGGATGAGTGTCATCGATTTGACTGGTTCAGTTTTACTTACGGCAGTGGAGGAGTAATGTTTTAATGGTGGCAACATAATGTTCGTTTTACGAGGACAATTACTTTACCGACCAGAGAAAGGGAGATACAAGAAATTGCCAACCATTGAGCAAGAACAGCAAGATTATTCCCATTATTCCATTTATTTGAATATCATAACAAGGGGAGGTCGGCAATTGGGACCCGCCGATTTCGCCCAAGTTACGTGTGTAGAAGGAGGTGAGTCTCCACATAACGTGCCTGAAATATTTCGCCTGAGTGGGCCTTAGGAAAGGAGGAAATGCTCTCGAAAGTTTTTCCGATAGCACTGTACATGTTATTCAGCGCTCTGTTCGTGAATAAACGGCATAGCCTAATGTAAATAATAATAATAGGAAGCTCCTGGGATTGATCCCAGGGCGCCTGTTTCGCAAGTAATTCGGTTGACCATTACGCTTCGCCGTTAGTCATTGTACAGTACTATTGGATAAACTTTCGAGAGCATTTTCTCCTTTCCTAAGGCCCACTCAGGCGAAATATTTTAGGCACGTTATAGGGAGACCAATCTCCTTCTACACACGCTGTTTGGGCGAAATCGGCGGGTCCCGATTGCCGACCTCCACTTGTAAGAGGATTAACAGACGTTAACATTAGCACGCTAGGCCTCCGTTGCCGTTACTAAAATTTTCCCGTTTGCATCAAATTATGTGAAGGTGAGCAGGTAGATGAGCCTTAAAAATTCCTGAAATATTTCGCCTATGTGGGCATCTGGAAAAGGGAACTCACGCGCAAAATGTTGAAGTCCCACTATTTACGCACTATTCTTTGTCTTTCATTTTATATTATTCCCTGCGACGTTAAACTTATAATTACAAAATATAAATGTACTTCGACATTTCGATGCTGTTGAACTGCTACAGCAACAGCGAGAGTTATCGTCAAGAGAAGAAGCAAAGCTACTTTTAATACGTAATTAAGCACACATTGCTCTCATTCGAAACTGGTAACATTTACCTTTTACCACACATATAGCGACGTTCACTAACCGTTCAACATCTTTTGGGAAGGTGAAGAAGCTTATATCCTTATTTGTATGAGAATTACTGCGGCAATTAGGTGCTGAACACCATCGGCCGTTTTTTCTTTTATTGCTGCTCATAATAAAAACGGAACAGCTCCACCTACTGAGATACAGTTCTTTCTTTTCACTGCACCAAATACTTGTTTACTTTTATGCGATTCAGGCAGCTAAAATACACAATTAACAAACAAAGACGACGCATTACCACACCACAGAGAGGGGAGTGACCACGCGTTTACTGCTTTTCAAGATGGCCGATTCCGCGCATGCGCACTAAATTTTGGACGACAGACTGCAGCGGGAGTTTCCTTTCTGTATACTCCTTATTCTGTGTCCAAGGCAAGTCCCCCGCCTATCGGGACCGGAACAACTCCCCCCCCCCCCCTCACTCCCGCAAACCCTCCTCCCCCCATCCCCAACCGTGTCCGAAGAAGCAACTGGGCTGCAAAAGCCCACCCCCATGCGTATCTGCATCTGCTGCACCTATATGCCCGCCGCCGCCACCAGTGCTGCCCTCTCCCCCCCCCCCCCCCCCCGGGGCAAGCAAACTTCATTTAGAGGAAAAGTCCCTAGCAGGAAAAATATATATAAAAATATATGGAGTTCACTCACCAGGCAAAGGAGCACCAGCAGTGACAGCAAACAAAAACACACACAAAAGTAAGCCCCCACAACCCTGCCGCCTGAATGGGCTGACACTAATGTGTCGATCAAGCTCTGCGAGGTCAAGCTCTCTACGGCCACCTGGAAGTCCTCACTGAGGGAAAAGCTTCTTGTCCACCATAATCACAATTCATACTCCACACTATAGCAACAGTCAACCAAGAATGTCCAACATATACTTGAAAAACCTCTACACTAAATTGAAATCTCGACCCCTAAAACCATTGGGACCTCCAAACAACTGCTGATGATTGAAAAAAACATTTATACTAATTTCAACAGCTTTCAAGCTCTTGTAAACTGGAACATATATCTTAACACAATGAGATTTACATCACCTATGTGTTGTTGTTGTTGTGTGGGGTACAAGTTTTGATTATTGTGGACTAGAAGCTCATGTTAAATGTTACAGTGTAAAACTAATTCTTGAGTCATCAAAATTCCCTTGTGTCGTGTCACCTTAGTGTTGCATTTGCAGACACGCACAAGTCCAAGAAGCTGAATCCAATAAATATGTCAAGTATACAATAAAAAATTTTTGCTCTGCTATACAGGGTTGAGTAATTAGTCCTGTTTCGCATCCTCTTTTAGCCTGATCGCAGGGGATGCAACATTTATATGTGACGTGTGAATAAAACAAAATAATGTTTCTTTACGATGTCCGTATTCAGCTAGAGTATGTGTACTACCTGTGCCTCTTTGTTGGGCACTTATAAAATCTCTTTATCAAGTAAATTGGTTATTGATTCCTAGGTCTGGTGTGGACGTGTCTTCCTTTCAACACCTTTGGATTTCATTTGTAGTCAACAGTCACAAGTTCAGGGACAATGTACCACTCAATTCAGCAGTGTTGTAAAGTTGTCTATAAATCAGCTTATACAAATCAATGACCTACTGCATCCAGAAAGTACAATTTTTAAACTGCCCAAAAGAGATGTGCTGATGACGGAGAGTATGTTGAGAGTATTGTCAAACTGAGAGTCCTTTAGATACACTTTGCTGCTTTATTGATACATGTGTCAGTGTGGCACTCCCCTGTAATGACACCACAGGAGGGTTTATAAAGCATGAACGCCCTTTGCTGCCTCAATTTTCACACAATGGTTTTCAATGTTCCATGTGATTCCACCCTGTACACCAGAGCTAAACTTGTGGTCCCACTACAGTCAAAAGGCTCATATCACATTAAGTGGGGTTGCAAACCCAAGATATCCTTAAACAGTAGTTCATTCATGTGATGGGTATCTGCAGTGTCAAATGTTGTTAAGAACATCGTCCTGTTGTTTTCGAACACAGAATGTGTCATAATCAATTCTCAAATGAAAAGGCTTGGGGTGTTTTATACCACCACTGACACCTTTTTGTGTTGATTATGTGCAATAGTGTGTGTGAAATATTTTGCTTGGGCATCTGTAAGAACACCTGGTTTTAATTCTGGGGTTGTTTTGACCTCCAACTCAAAGGCATCACAATAAGTTTTGAAATGGGGTTTGCAGGAAATATGATGACCTTCCCACTGTGTGATACACCATACAATGGTGTTGAGTTGAATTGGTGCAAATGTGACAGCATTAAATCACCTTAAACCTCATGGGGGAAGGATTTAGGCACTTTTGAGAGAAATTTCCAACTACTGTGTCTCAATGAGAAACATTTATGAAGTTTTGGAAAAGTAACCCTTTAATTTTGTTACACAGTATAAATATTATTAAGGATATCAAAAGCAACACAAAGATTTTTTATGGTATCCTTTGTTGTTGAACTTTTATGTGACCTTCTTTCATACATAAAACTCAAAGTTCCTGTACATGCTCTGTTATGGGACATAAAACTTATAAAAAGAAATGACAAAAATTCTTTTGTAGTGATAAATTACAGTGGACTAGTACTATTGTCTGCACACTTCCCTTTTTTCAAAGGGGAGAGCTGCATGAGAGCGAGATTTAGAGTTTCGGCTGGTGTGTTACTTCAACACCTGTTTAGTTTGACTGTTTAGTGATTGCTTAAAAGATATACAGTATAGAACTAGCTTTTTTATTGCCTGCTTCGTATTCAGTAATGATCTGTTTTAAATTTTCAGGATTTTGATCACCCTTCAGCTATCACAGCAAGTGAAGAAACTGGCAGGCAGGTGCTTTCCAGCACACCATTGCCCTTCCCTTTCATTTCATTAGCAAATGAGGAAAGACAGGATGACCAAAGTACTCCAAAGAAAGGATCAAAGCAATATGGCTGTATTTCTGGCAGTTTAGGTTGTAAGAGTACAGGTGACTCTCCAGTTCACTGTAGAAGAGATAAAACAAGCAACATGGAAGCAGTGAAAACAATTCCTCGGCGCTCAGCACGACTTTCAGTGAAATATTTGAATAATGTGCAAGAATCTGTTAGTCAAACCAATGCAGTAAATTCCACATTAAATGGGAACCTCTCAACACTACATAAAAATTTTCATAAGCAGAATACTCCAATGTTGAGAAGAACCAATTCATGCCAAAGTTATGTGGACAATGACAATCCTGAAAATCAGTATTCTCATGCAACAGAAATGTCTACAGCAGATCATAGTCCATTGTCTGAACAGAAGTCCAAACGCACCTTTGATTCAACGCTACCAACTGGGGACCATGATATGATGCCTACTCAAAACGATACCCATCCTCATAAACATCAAAATCGTCGTCATACTCGTTCTGTCAGAGCAAGCTATCATGAAGAAAAAATGGATAATTTTACAGCACACAGTAGTCACAGCAAATCTTCATTCCAGGTACAACAACAAAATGCAACTGTCAGTATTACAAGATGCAATAAAATGAATTATCAAAGTCCAAAAGTTGTACAGAAGAATATAAGTAAGGACCACATGAGAAAAATTAAACATCATAAAAGTAAGTAAATTACTGGTAGTGTTGTTCTTAATTGGTGTGAAAAGTTGTGGTCTTAGTTTAAATTTATTTCTACTTAAGTTGTTTGCAACTTATCTTAAACATTAATAGAGTGTTAATAGTTACAACTACTTTCAGTTTCTCATATCACTGTAAGGAAGTAAAAAATATTGGTATAGTCGGTTAATATATGTGGATTATTTACTAGTCTGTTTAGGTGCAACAGGCACATAAAAAATTAACTCATACATATAACACTTAAGTTATCATCCATTAGCCTTCATCAAAAGAGAGCACTGGCACACTTCAGACACAGGCGCTGAGGGAGGTAGTGTTTGAGAGCAACAAGGCTGTGGGCATGTGGCATGTTGATGTATAGGGAGGTGGCATCATCTGTGACAAGTAAGGATCTGGGAAGTAAAGGGTTGGTCAAGAGTTGGTGAAGGAAGTGGTTGGTATCCTTGATATGGGAGGAAGATTTTGGACAATTGGTGGAAGTTCTTGGTCAGTGAGGGCTGAAATTCTTTCAATAGGAGCAAGTTACCAGATACAATTCAGTGTAGAGCATGATTCGAAGTTCAGTGGCTGGAGATGTTGGTTGTGTGTCTGTGAAGTGTGATTGTGTGAATGCTCTCTTTTCTGTTGAAGGCTAATGTCTGATAGCGTAAGTGTAGTATATGTGAGTGTCTTTTATGTGAGCCTGTTGCATGTCATTGTGCATCTTTGCGGTGAGTTGTAAACTATCCTCATAATATTGAAGACTTTTCATTATTAGATTTTGAGATTTTAGCTATTCTTGTGGCTGAGTACATGCTTCGCCAGACCCAAAAACACACACACACACAGAGATTCATACTGGTGGTCACAGCGAGACTTATTAAAGGGAGCACTTGTCTGAGCAGATGGAAGCTGGGGAAGGAGGCAAGGATGCAAACAAGAGGTAAGCAGGACGAGGATAATTGTTGGGGACTGCAGTCACACAAAAGTAGGAACAAAAGAGATACTGAAAGAGAAAAAAGAGGGTGGGGAAATGGACAACGGATGGTGGGGTAGAGAAGAAGAGGGGAAGGAAAGAGAGGAAAGGGGGCGAATGAAAAAGTGAAATTAAGAAGAAGAATGGGAGGTTTTTGGGGAAAATGAGAGAGCTGCATTTATAGAGAAAGAAATGAAGGGAAAGGAGGAGAGTGTGCTACTGTTTGGAAAGATGGGGAGGGGGGATTTGAAAGAGTATCAGGACAGATGAAGAATGGTAGGAGGCCTTGGGAACAGGCTAGTGGAGATATAGGCATAGGTGTTGGATATCTTGGGGAGAGATTTCCTATCTAGTTCAGAGGAAAATGCTTTGGAAGGTTGCATCCAAATGACTAATGTAGTGAAGCAGATGTTAAAGTCATTTGTGTTGTGGGGTACAACATGTTAAGAAGATGGATGGACAAGTGATTTGCCACAGTTTGGCAGTGGCCATTGATGTAAGTAAACAGTTTTTTACTTGTTATGCTCAACAGACTACTGCACATAAATTGCAGCACAGCCAAGATACAATATAGCTGCTTTTGAATGTGGCCCAGCCTTTTTAGGGCAGAAGATACCTGTAACTGGTGTGGGATAGGAGGTGGTAGGTGGATGTGTGGGATATGTCTTGCTTCTCAGCTGACTAAACGGGAACAACCCATGTAAAGGAATGTAGCTTCTAGGAGATTGAAGACCTACCCTGTAGTCCATATCTAGACCCAAGTGGCTGCTCTCTTCTCCAAACCGAAGAAAGATCTTCAAAGAAGAAAATTTGATGATGAAGTGCTGTTATGAGACATTTTGTCTATAAAGGATCAGGTTACTCTTTGAGAGGCATACAATTGCTAATTTACAGATTCAAAGTGCATTGAAGTAAAGGGTGATTACATTGAAAAAAATGTATAAGAATGTAGGCTTTTGTGGTCAATATTGTTAAAATTAAAATTCTTCTTAGCTATTGCCACATCATGATGATAAAATGTTTCTAACGTTTCGGATCCATTACAGGTATCCATTATCAGTATTCCCTGAGGAAGGCTCCTGTAACGGGTCCGAAATTTTGGAAATATTTTATCATCATAACATGCCAAATTGCTCAGAAAAATTTTACTTTTGATCAGAAATGTAGTTATTCCAGAAACACTTGGAAACTACCTCCTGTAGTGTTCAGATTAAATTTATATGTTTATTATTGAATAGTTTTGGAACCATCATCAAACTAAGTTGTAACTCTTGCTTTTCATATTAAACTGTGTAAACAATTTTTTGTTGACATAAGATTCATAGTTCAGACATCAAGGAATCTCCAATTTGGCATTGGAGGCAAATATTTGGTATAAAAATTGCAGAGGGAGACTAAGAGATAAATACTTAAAGCAGGTTCAGAAGGTTGTTATTCGCAGGTGAAGAAGCTCGCACAGGACAGAGAGTGTGGAGAGCTGCATCAAGCGAGTCTCATAATTGAAGACCACAACAACAACCTTTACAGTATCTGCTTTAAAGTATGCAACCAATCTGCTACACATCTTTGAAAGTACATATGTTAAAATGTTAACCATGTAATTTGTAGGTATTATTGGAGAAATATGTAATATTGCGTTTGTGTCAATGATTCTTTCTCTTGAAAACTTAAATGTTGTTTACACAGTAGTTTTTCTTTGCATTTTACACTTACTTTCTATCAACTAATAAAGGTACTTGCTCAGGTAATATCTGTAAACTTGATGATGTGAGTATTGGTGGCCCCTAAGAAATCCAATTTTTTGGGTGGTTGAAACTAATTTCAGTCTTGTACACTGGTTGTGGTGGCTTAAGTTATTTCTTATTTGTTTTTATTTTTCTTAAATAACGTTAATAATGATCATATTTTTACAGGTCCCTTTAAAAGAGAAAGCATCAAAACACCTAAAAAGATAGTCATGATGAAGAAACTAGTTGCTCGTAATATTGGCAATGATGTTCATCAGGAACATATGAATAGAGTCATGTCTATACTCAACACAGGTAGTACTAGGGAATTACAGAAGCTACCAACAATTGGACCAAAAACAGCATTAATAATTAACAATTACAGGTAACTATTTTGCACTGTTAGTTGTGTAAGAATAGTTTTATTCGTCTGTAGATCTCCGTTTTAACAAGGAAATTTTACATGTCCTGTTCTTATAACTCAATAAATCCAAGTATAGAGATAAAAAATGTTTAAATGTTTAAATAGTTGGGTGTTTTTACCGGCCCCCCAGTGCTGCTGTAGCAGTTTTAGAATCATTCAAAGAAAGTCTACACCAGGTAGTGCATAGGTATCCAGGCCATGTAATATTAGTCGGAGGAGACTTCAACCTTAACAGTATAGATTGGGACCTTGCTAGTTACATTTCAGGTGGTACAGACAAGCAGTCTCGCAAGCTACTTTTGGCCACATTCTCCGAAAACTGTCTTGAGCAGTTAAACCGGCAACCCACGCGCAATGGAAATATTCTAGACCTTATAGCCACAAACAGGCCTGACCTTATTAACGATGTCTGTGTAGAGACAGGAATTAGTGATCATGATATCATCATAGCGTCGATGGTGACCAAAGTTCATAAACCAATCAAGAAGGCTAGGAGCGTGATTTTGTTGGGAAGAGCCGATAAGCAAATGTTACAATCGCACTTAGAAAATGAATGGGCATTGTTTAATTCCGGGACTATGGATGTAGAGGAATTGTGGACTAAATTTAAGTGCATTGTTAATGAAGGGTTAGAGAAATATGTGTCCAGCAAAGACGATTAAGGATGGAAAAGATCCACTGTGGTATAATAATAATGTTAGAAAGCTCTCTCGATTCAAAAAAGAACACGCAAATGATGACAGGCAAAAGTTAATAGAGATTTGTGCGTCTATAAAAAGATCGATGCGCGAAGCATACAATAATTATCACAGCCATACCTTAGCTAAAGATCTTTACGAGAACCCGAAAGAATTCTAGTCCTATGTAAAATCGATAAGCGGGTCAAAGCCCACTGTTCAGTCACTCATTGATCATTCCGGGGCAGTAATAGAAGAAAGCAAACAGAAAGCTGAAGTTCTAAATTTAACCTTTAAGAAATCTTTCACACAGGAGGACAGCACAAATGTACCATCATTTGATCAACATACTAATTCTGAAATGGGGGACATAGCAATAGGTATTTCCGGTGTAGAGAAGCAGCTGAGAGAGCTAAATACGAAAAAGTCTGCTGGTCCGGATGGAATACCAGTTCAGTTTTACAAAGACTATACTGCGGCATTGGCCCCCTACTTAGCTCGCATTTATCGCGAATCTCTAATTCAGCGCAAAGTTCCTAGTGATTGGAAAAAAGCTCAGGTGACTCCCATTTATAAGAAAGGAAAGAGAACTGACCCACACAATTACAGGCCAATATTGTTGACATCAGTTTCATGTAGAATTTTGGAGCATATTCTCAGTTCAAATATAGTAAATTTCCTTGAAACGGAAAAGCTTCTTTCCATGAATCAGCACGGGTTTAGGAAACATAGTTCATGTGAAACTCAGCTTGCCCTTTCCTCACATGAGATCTTGCGAGCCATGGATGAAGAGAAACAGGCAGATTGTGTTTTTCTCGACTTCAAAAAGGCATTCGACGCGGTGCCACACTGCAGACTGCTAACGAGGATACGAGCTTATGGAATAGGTTCACAGATATGTAACTGGCTGGAAGACTTCCTAAGTAATAGAACGCAGTACGTTGTTCTCGACGGCGAGTGTTCATCAGAGACGAGTGTATCGTCAGGCGTGCCCCAGGGGAGTGTGATAGGACCGCTATTATTTTCTATCTATATAAATGATCTGATGGACAGAGTAAGTTGTAATTTGCGGCTGTTTGCTGATGATGCTGTGGTGTATGGGAGGGTGTCGTCTGTAACTGACTGTAATAGCATACAGGATGACTTAGACAAAATTTCTAGTTGGTGCGAAGAATGGCAGCTAGCACTCAATGTAGAAAAATGTAAGGTGATGCGCATGAGTAGAAAAAACAATCCTATAATGTTCGAATACAGCATTAGTAGTGAGCTTCTTGATGCTGTCGCATCTTTCAAATATCTAGGCGTAACATTGCAGAGCGCTATGAAATGGAACGAACAGTAAGGACAGTTGTGAGTAAGGCGGACAGCCGACTTCGGTTTATTGGGAGAATTTTGGGAAGATGTACTACACCTATAAAGGAGACCTCGTATAAAATGCTTGTACGACCACAGATTGCTCAAGTGTTTGGGACCCGCAGCAGATCGGTTTGAAGGAAGACATAGAGGCGGTTCAGAGGCGAGCAGCTAGATTTGTTACTGGTAGGTTCGACCAATGCGCGAGTGTCACGGAAATGCTCCGGCAACTCAATTGGGGATCGCTGGAAGATAGACGAGGTTCTTTTCGTGAATTTCTGTTAAGTAAATTTAGAGGGCCGGAATTTGAAGCTGAGTGTAGTACGATCTTGCTGCCGCCTACTTACATTTCGCGTAAAGATCACAAAGACAAGATAAGAGAAATTAGGGCTTGTACGGAGGCATATAGGCATTCTTTTTTTCCTCGTTCTATTTGGGAGTGGAATAGGAAAGGAAATGCCTAGTAGTGGTACAGTGTACCCTCCGCCACGCACCTTACGATGAATTGCGGAGTATGTATGTAAATGTAGATGTACGGATCGGAGTGTGGAATGTTAGAACCCTTAATCGGGCAGGGAATTTAGAAAATTTAAAAAGGGAAATGGATAGGCTGAAGTTAGATATACTGGAGGTTTGTGAAGTTCGGTGGAAAGACAAAAGGGATTTCTGGTCAGGCGAGTACAGGATTATAAATACAAAATCAGTTGGGGGTATTACAGGAGTAGGTCTGATAATGAATAAGAAAATAGGAATGCGTGTAAACTACTATGAGCAACACAGTGATCGCATTATCATAGTCAAGATAGATACGAAGCCAACATCAATATCAGTATTACAGGTTTATATGCCAACTAGCTCTGCCGATGATGAGGAGATTGAAGAAATGTATGAGGATGTAAAGGAAATTATTCAGACAATTAAGGGAGAGGAATACTTAATTGCGATGGGAGACTAGAATTCAGTATTAGGAAAAGGAAGGGAAGGAAAAATAGTAGGTGAATATGGACTGGGCAAAAGGAATGAAAGAGGAGTTCGCCTGGTAGAATTTTCCATGGAACATAATTTAATCATAACAGTTACTAGGTTTAAGAATCGTGAAAGAAAATTGTACATGTGGAAGAGACCAGGAGACACTGGAAGGTACCAGATAGATTTTATAATGGTAAGGCATAGATTTCGGAACCAGGTTTTAAATTGTAAGGCATACCCAGGGACAGATACAGACTCTGACCATACCTTGTTGGTCATGAACTGTAGGCTGAAACTGAAAAAACTGCAAAAAGGTAGGAAAATAAGGAGATGGGACCTGGATAAATTGGAGGAACCTGAAGTTTTTGGGAATTTCCGAGCGAGCTTTAGGTAACAGTTGCCAGTAGAATGGGCAGCATTGAGACATGAAATACTGAAGGCAGCAGAGGACAAAATAGGTAGAATGGCAAGACATGCAAAAAATCCTTGGATATCAGAGGAAATACTAAATTTAATTGATGAAAGGAGAAAATATAAAAATGCAGTACATGAAACAGGCAAAATGAAGTACAGATGACTAAGAAATGAGATTGACAGGAAGTGTAAAATAGCTAAGCAGGAGTGGCTACAAGGCAAATGCAAGTCTGTAGAAGAATGTATAAATAGGGGAAAAATATGTCTTGCCTAGAGGAAAATAAAAGAAACATTAGGGGACAAGAAAAACAGCTGTATGAATATAAAGAACTCAGATGGAAAAACAGTTCCCAGCAAAGAAGGGAAAGCTGAAAGGTGGAAAGAGTATATAGAGGGGCTATACAAAGGAAATAAACTTAGAGACAATATTGTAGGAAGGGAAGAGGATGTAGATGAAGATGAAATAGAAGATACTATACTGAGAGAAATATTTGACAGAGCCCTGAAAGACATAAGTTGAAGTAAGACACTTGGAGAGGACGACATCGCATCAGAACTACTGAAGTCTCTGAGAGAGCCAGCCATGACAAAATTATTTCACCTGTGCGTAAAATGTATTATACAGGGGAAATACCCTCAGACTTTAAGAAACATGTAATAATCCCTATTCCAAAGAAAGCAGGTGCTGACAGGTGTGAAAATTACAGAACCATCAGTTTAATAAGTCATTGTTGCAAAATTTTAACACGAATTATTTACAGAAGGATGGAAAACCTGGTAGAAGCAAACCTCGGGGAAGATCAGTTTGAGTTCAGAAGAAATGTAGGAACACAGGAGGCAATGCTCACTTTACAGCTTATGGTAGAAGATAGATTAAGGAAAGGCAAACCTACATTTTTAGCTTTTGTAGATTTGGAGAAAGCTTTTGACAATGTTGATTGGAATACACTCTTTCAAATTCTGAAATCAGCAGGAGTAAAATATAGGGAACGGAAGGTTATTTACAACTTGTACAAAATGGAGACAGCAGTTATTAGAGTTGAAGGGCATGAAAGGGATGCAGTGGTTGGGGAGGGAGTAAGACAGGGTCATAGCCTTTCTCCAATGTTATTCATTTTGTGCATTGAGCAAGCTGTAAAGGAAAGCAAGAAGAAATTTGGAGAAGGAATGAAAGTTCAGGGTGAAGAAATAAAAACCTTGCATTTTGCTGATGACATTGTAATTCTGTCAGAGACAGCAAAGGACCTGGAAGAGCATTTGAATGGAATAGACAGTGTATTGAAAGATGCATACGAGATGAACATTAACAAGAGCAAAACAAAGGTAAAGAATGCAGTTTAAGAAAGTCAGACTATGCTGAATTGAGTTCCCAGAGCATTTCTGTGACACTCGTACATTGGTCGAACCTACCAATAACGTACCTACCTGCTCACCTCTGAACTGCTTCTATGTCTTCCTTTATACTGATCTGATGCATGTCCCAAACACTTGACGACTTGATGTAGTCGTACAAGTGTTTTATAGGTGGTCTCCTGTACAGACGAAGTACATATTACTAAAATTCTCCCAATAATCTGAAGTCAGCTGTCCATCTCACTCACAACTGTCCTTACATATTTGTTCCATTTCATATCGCTCTGCGATGTTATGTTTAGATATTTGAAGGACGTGACTGAATCAAGAAGCTCTCTACTAATTATGTATCCGAACATTATGGGATTGTTTTTCCTACTCATGTGCATCACCTTACATTCTTCTACATTGAGAGCTAGCGACCATTCTTCGCAGCAACTAGAAATTTTGTCTAAGTCATGTCATCCTGTATGCTATTACAGTCAATTAAAGATGACACCCTCCTATACAGCACAGCATCATCAGCAAACAGCCACAAAATACAAGTTACTCTGTCCATCGGATCATTTATATATGTATAAAAAATAAAGGTGTTTGACTTACCCAAAGCACAGACTCGTTGATAGATACAAAAAACACAGATAAAAATACACACAAATATTCAAGCTTTCGCAACTGTTGGCTACTTTGTCAGGAAAAGAGAAAGGAAGGAGGGGAAAAGGGAAGGATGTGGGTTTTAAGGAAGAGGGTGAGGAGTCATTCCAATCCTAAGAGTGGAATGACTTACCTTAGCGGAAAAAAGGAAGGTAAACAAATACACACACACATACACACACACACACACACACACACACACACACACACACACAAAGACACCCAGACAGACATTTGTAGAAAGCATCCTTCCCTTTCCCCCTCCTTCCTTTCTCTTTTCCTGACGAAGCGGCCAACGGTTGTGAAAGCTTGAATGTTTGTGTGTGTTTTTATTTGCATTTTTTGTATCTATCAATGAGCCTGTGCTTTGGGCAAGTCAAAGGATCTTTATTGTTTATACATATTTTCCCACCAGGAATGTCTCCTTCTATAATATTCCTTAGATCATTTATATAGATAGAAAATCATAGCAGTCCTATCACACTCCCACTATTGCTACACTATCGATGACTTGTTATTAACTTTACTCTAAAATGATTATATTAAAGCAATGGAAATTCCAGGAAGGATTCAACAATATTATGGAAAGAGAAGTTTAGATAAGGCGCAGAAAGGCACACACAAAATATTATAGGAACTGGCGAAGGTTTAGGCTTGGAGGATTGCGGGAGCATAGGACATATTGAAAGGAGATTTTACACCTGCACAATTCAGGAAAGCTGTACTTTGTTGGGAGGATAGATATAGCACAGACTGTGTGGCACTCATTGAAGTGAGCTACATCATGCAGGGCTGCACGCTCTGTAACAGGATGGTGCACCTGTTTCCTGACCACCATTTGCTGATGGCCTACCTTGCGAACAGACAGCTTGCTACTGGCCGTGCCCACATAGAAGGCTGCACATTGGTTACATCTCAGACTGCTTTCACAGTGTAGCTTACCTGGTCATACATCGATGTTTCTTGATGTTCTCATTGATTGGTGCTCTCAGTAGCGGCCACCTGAAATTTCATGAGGCAAAACTAATCCACTACAATAATGTAGGCAACATGTAGGATTGCATTATTAGTCCCCAATTGTCCCCATTTATGGCCAGCATACAAATCTCATTAATTACAGTCACTAGGACCAGCTAAGTACATTCCACCTGTCAATAATACAAATTTACACAGTTTGTGTTTGGAATACTAAAGTTCAAGGTGTACAGCGTGACACAGAATAATTTAGCTTTTAATCATAACAGTGTAGAAACACTTCCCACAAGAGTAACACTGATGAACTTTTATATAACTGTTCAAAATTAAAGTTCAAAGTTACATGTGTTGTTCCTCAGATACATCACGATACAATATTCAAAGTAATATTTGGAACTGTCATGGATTATACATCAAATCAAGGACGAAACAATACTCTGAACTTGCATGGATTGTGCCTTAGACAATGTATGAAACAATACTCAGTTATATGCCACGAACATATCCTATTTATAGCTTTCAAACTATGATACTGGAAATTGTGTATTGTTAATTTTGTACATTAAATTAATTATAATGGAAACGTAATCAACTATATGCAACTGGCTATAGTAAAAGATAGTTTAAATACTGCTGAGTAAATTGCTATATAAATATCAGTTAGACTAATTGTGTTTCATTTAAATATTTAACAAAATAGGTTCATCAACAATACTTTCATAATTAACAGTATAATGAGGGCAAAATTTTCCTAACGTTACTTTTGAAACATAGTAATACCTACTTTAATATTATGAGAAAATAATTTACTTAGTTTTATCAAAAATACTAATTAGCATACTATCTGAAATACAACAATACACCTTTGGTGTTAATTAATTAATATTTGCTGATTAAACAAACTTCTGAATCAACAAATAATAGAAAATGACTTCAGCTAGTTATGTTATAAAAAAGAATAACAAAAGTTTAGAAAAAGAGAATGATAATAGACTTATTACATTCATATCTATTATTATGCTACAGTGGTATCGGGAGGTTCCGTAATGCAAACAGATGGGAATAAATCCCAACATGCTTTATTACAACAGATTGTCCTGCCTTTTATGGAACAGTAAAGTAAAAGTTAAATGTGAAGTTGTAGGCATGAATGGCTTGGAGACCCCAAAGGGCAGGTTCAGCCACCTAATTGGAAGGTTCTTCCCTATCCTTCCTGCTTACAGGCATCTTTCCTTCGTGAAGTAATGAGAACTGTGTAGTGAAGTGTTTTGTTAAGCGTAGGAGGCTGTAATGGGTGTGTATGTTGTAGAGTGTTGTGTTTGAGATGATGGAAGAGGGTGAAACCCAGTGCCTATTCATCTCAAAAAGCACCAAGGGGGCCACTGAGCTTAATGTCGCCATCCAATGGATGGATCACCATCAACAGTGTTCCATGCCCTCACTCTGAGACACTGTGGGGAGGTTTGGAATTTAATCCAGGACATAGGCACAAATACCGGCGATCAGGACTTCCCATCACCACCCCTCCTGTACCCTCTGTCATAACAGAAAGGGAGAATTGTCAACAGCACGTGATGCACGCAGATGGTTACCCATCCAAGTACTGGTCACATCTGATGGTGCTTAACTTCAGTGATCTGACGGGTACCAGTTCAGCCGTTGACTGTGGGATAGTGAATGCCTCTGATGGGACTTACGTAGGTGGTGGTGGTGGTGGTGGTGGTGGGATGCTGGATAGGACAGGTTTTGCATCTATATCTATTGCAGGAATATGAGCCATGGAGCAAGGGGTTGGGAATAGGGATGGACAAGGATATTAAGTAGGTTTGGTGAGCAGTACTTCCGTCAATATCAAACCTACCATCCATCAACAATACCTCCATTTTGACAGCCTAGCCACCTGTGGTCGCCATAGCCATAGCGAGTCCCTCCACATATATGCCAAAGGCGTCACTGAGGCCTTCACTGACTGTATTTACCCTACCAACCTTATCCAGAAATAGATCTCAAACGTTCTATCTGTCCAGTCACCCACCATCTTTCTCATACCCACTGTCTGGCCACGAAAGAGCACCCCACTTGTGACCCAGTACCATCCAGGCCTGGAGCAATTAAACCACATTCTCCACTAGTGTTTCATCTACCTTTCATCCTGCCCTGAAATGAGAAATACTGCACCCACTATCTTCCTGTGAAACGAGAAATACTCTACCCACAACCCTACCCACTCCTACAGTGGCATTCCACTGCCCACCAAACGTACATAATATACTTGTCCATCACTACCCCCAGCCCCTATGGCTGATATCCCTGCAATAGATCTAGATGTAAAAGCTACCCTATCCACCTTCTCGCCACCACTTACTACAGTCCCATTACATGCATTTCCTATCCTATAAATGTATGGCAACCTGTGGAAGCAGTTATCTGATCTGCAACCACTGTGCAGCCTTCTACAGGGTATGATCAGTAACAAAAATGGCCATTGTCAAACTGTGACAGGAACAGATGGACCATCCTGTTGGAGAGATGCAGTTTTGCTTGATGTGGCTCTCTTCAATGACTGCTGCACAGTCTATGCCATATGTCCCTTTCCACAAACAAGGTTTTCTTAATTGCATATGCTATGCTCTTGCAATCTCTCAGACCTCAACCTTGACTCGTTACTGCCCCCAATACCCTCCCCTTTTCTGCCCATATGTTCGCCTCATGTATATCTTCCATTCCATCATGCTCTTAAGTCTCTCACCTTCCCTTTCTCCCTCTCCCCCTACCTCCAACAGCCAGTCAAAGCACCCTCCATCTGACAGTGCTCACATATTCCGTCACCCCCACCTTGCTTTCCTCACTTCCCCCCAACTTGATTTCAACCCCTTCCCTCCCCAGCCTATACTCTATGCTCTTCACCCCCAGCACTGGTTACTTTCACCTCGTGCCATATGAGTTCCACGGTCTAGCCACTGTGTCTGGAGAAGCAGTCATGTTTGTGTGAGCATGCTGATGAAGGCTGTAACGGCTGAAAGCTTTAGTTAACTTATAATTTTGTATGTGTGCTTTTCTATGGCTCATGCTTATAATGAAGGTTTCTACTCTTTCCATTCTGAACAGAAATCTGCTTTCTAAATAACATTTCTGAAACTTAGTTCATTCAGTTACATTTTGACAATTTTAACCCTTTCGTGGTTGTTGGGACATATACATCCCACTAACTTCGGACGTCATTTGTACCACAAGGTGGTGAGTTGCGTAATTCTGCATAGTGTGCCGTCTGTTGGTGGCCCTTCAGAACACGGAAAAAAATCGAGGCACTGAAATTCTTACAGTGTAGAAGGCTGTGACTGTTTATATGGGCTGCCGCGTGAATTTTCGCGCTGTACCATTGTTTATTGTGCCTTGAATCGGTTTTCGTCGTTTTCTCGCTACCGGAAATGTCCGAAGTAAGTATATTTGCTATTTTATGTTTCTTAGAAGTTTACAAACAACAATTGCGCCTTATAAAACTCATTTTACTTCAAAAGTTTTTTTCAGTGAATTTACAATTAGTGGGACGTATGTGTCCCACCTTTTTTTTTTTTTAGGAAAAATGGAATGTGCTAAAATTTTTTGAGTGTCATATTTGTAATCCTGACCTAAATCAGACTCTGTAACAGCTGAGATAACTTAAGATATTCTAAAAAATGAGTAAAAACCACGAAAGGGTTAATAAGTGAACATATCTTGGAATACCTAACAAAATATCTATATATATATGAACTCAAAAACTTGAACAACTGAACCGATTTGGATAATTTTAGTCTTGAAATATTCGTGTACGTCCAGTGAAGGTTTAAACAGTGATAAAATGCAGAAAAGTTGTCTGGAAAAGAGGAAAATCAGGAAAAACTGAAACAGCATTTTCACGTGAGCTATCTATACCGTTCGTCAAATTGAGATAAAATTTTGTACATTTCATGTTAAAAGCAAGAGGAAGGTTCGCATCAAATGAAATTTGGAAAAATCGCCCAGAAAGTAGGAAAATTTATGAAAAACCAAAAGTGATTTTTTTTTCTATGAATAAAAATTGTCACATGGTTGTAAGAGCATTACTTGAGTACGTCTTGACAGGACAAGGTTTGTATCAAATAAAGTTTTTGGAAACTGTACCAGAAATTTGGAAACTTTGAGAAAAATTGAAAGTATGTTTTTCAATGTGTTTTTGATTTAATTCAGCACTGTAAATGAGTATTCGCACAACGGAGATGGGTAATTTTTTTTTTCTTTATGGTCTTGGAAAAGTTTTCACTAAGTAAAAGGACAGTTAAAAAGGAAAGACGCAAAATTCGTACCAAGTTTCTTTTTTAATGTGTTTCGAAATGTACTCAACACTAGAAGTTGAGAACCGTTCATCCGATTGCGATAAAATTTGATCATCTGACGTTCAACGAAAGATGAACGTTCTTATGAACTAAAAATTTGGGAAAGTTACCTGGAAAATTTGAAAATTTGTGAGAAACTGAAAGAGCTTTTTTCAATATGATACCAATATAATTCGCCTTATTCTGATAAAATTTTACATATTTGATGTCCAAAGCAAGAATAACGTTCTTATGAAATAAAAATTTGGAAATGTTTCTGGAAAATTGGAAAATTCTGAAAAAAAAATAGAAATTTTTCTGTGAAATATCAATGGCTACCATTCATCTGATTGCGACAAAATTTTGCACATTTGACGTTCAACGCGAGAGGAAGGTTTGAGTGAAGTAAAAGTTAGGAATAGTTGGCCAGAAAATAGGAAAATTTGTGGAAAACTGAAAGAACTGTTCTCTGCGGGATATCAAAACATTTGTATGATTCCGATAAAATTTTGCACATTTGACGTTCAAAGCAAGAGTACATACATATTAGCAATTGCGAATCATTGCCGAGGCGACTAGATGATCTGGTAAACTTTGTATCTCTTACCTGTTAATATAAACCATATTAATTTAAATCATATGTATTGTAGACCCAGTAGCTTCATAAAGGCTTCATCAGATAGTCGAAGTATCGGCTCGATAGTGGGCAAATCACACACGCATGTCCAGGATAATGTTCATGTCACATTCGTGGAAGTTCAGGGAAGATTTAAACGGTGATAAAATATGGAAAAATTGCAATGAAAATTTAGTTTTAAAACATTTAAAATAATGACTTAGTTGTTGTGTTGGGTGCTTTCAGAAATATACTAAAATACATATGATTTAAATTAATATGGTGATTATTAAGAGGTAAGTGATACGAAGTTCACCGGGTCATCTAGTTCTATAATATAGTAATAAGGACAGTTTACAACTCGCCGCAAAGACGTGGCAATGGGCTGTGACAGGCACATACAAAAGACACACACGTACAACATTTTCAGCTAGCGGCCATGGCCTTCTGCATAAAATAAAACATTCATGCAATCACACAGGTACACAACCATCACCTCCGGCTGCCACACTTTGAATCACACTCTTCAGCGTGTGAATCGGGGGGAGGAGAGGGGGGGATAGGAAGATTGCGTCATGGTGGTGGGGATGGGTACAGCACGGCCTAGATGGGAATAATGAGATGCAGCTTAGGAATGGAGTGGGGAGGCGAGTGAGGGCAGAAAAATAAAATAAGAAAATAAAAATAAACAAAATAAATAGAGATTTAAATAAAAAATAAAAAGTGCACACCTGCACGTACACACACACACACACCACTCAAAATAGGAGAGGTTTAGGATAGAGAGGTAGGAGCTATAAAGTATGGAAAAAAGGGAAGTTATCGTAGGTTGAGGCCTGGATGATTTTGGGATCGGAGAATGTATTGTAGGGATAACTCCCATCTGTGCAGTTCAGAAAAGCTGGTGGACCAAAATGTGGCACAGCATGCAGTGGAGCACATGCTTGATTTCAGTGGTCGCTTCACAACCTGAGCCATCTGGATCCTCCCATCCACCACCAGCTTTTCTGAACTGCAGAGATGGGAGTTATCCCTACAGTACATTCTCCGATCTTGAAATAATCCATGCCTTTAACCTACGATAACTTCCCTTTTTACCATACATTACAGTTCCTACCTCTCTCTCCTAAACCTCTCCTATTTTGAGTGATGCATGAATGTGTGTGTGTGTGTGTGTGTGTGTGTGTGTGTGTGTGTGTGTGTGTGTGTGTGTGTGTCTGTCTGTCTGTCTGTCTGTCTATGTGCAGTGTGCACGCTTTTTTTTATTTTATACTTATTTTTATTTAAATCTATATTTATTATCTTTGTTTTATTTTTCTCCCCTCACCCGCCTCCACACCCGTTCCTAAGCTGCATCTCGTTATTTCCATCTCGGTCGTGCTGTACCTATCCCCACCACCGTGACTCAACAGGGAAGGTTGTGAAAGATGTAAAGGTGGTATAGGAGGTGGAGTAGAACTTGGGGAGGAGGAGGTTTGTGAGATATATGGTTTATGGACCCTAGGTTACTAAGGTTGGGCCCAGATTTATTGTGATACCATAGAATACATTGAAGGGATAATTTCCATCTGCATATTTTCATAAAGCTGGTGGTGAAGGGGAGAATCTGGATGGCCAGAGTTGTAAATCAGCCATTAAAATCAAGCATTTTATGCTCAGCTGGATGTTGTGCTACAGGGTGGTTGTCTCTGCAATTGGTGACATTTGGCAGTGGCCATTCATTGTAATGGATGGCTAATGGGAAGTCATACTAATGTACAAAGGTGTGAAATGTTTGTAGTAGTTTAGTAATTAATATAGCTGCTATTTCAGGTAGCCCATCCTTTGATGGGTAGAAATTAGCCTATGACAGCTGTCCATAGTTGTGACACAGATTTGATTGTGTACCTCCTCTACAAATAAAAAGTAGTTGTTTGTTAGAATATACTTGGCTCAGCTTATAAGGAAAGAGGTAATGGGTGTGGAGTCGAAAAGATGTTGTGAGAGGCAGTGTTAGATAGTGACAATACCATCGATGTGAAGCATGCTGTTTTATAGTGAAGTGACTTCAACGGAAATGCATAAGGATACAGGAGGTGAAGGGATGAGAGGATGATGGGTCAGTGAATGAAAGGGTTTCTTGTCTTTGATGTCACACAACTTATTGATGGTGACAGTCACTGAGGTCCAAACTACAATGAGTTGGAGCACGGAATTTGGATGTTACACTGCACATTTAGGATGAAGTCATCCTGGCATGACTTACAGG
This sequence comes from Locusta migratoria, assembly GCA_026315105.1. Lineage (NCBI taxonomy): Eukaryota > Metazoa > Arthropoda > Insecta > Orthoptera > Acrididae > Locusta > Locusta migratoria. Next base: position 728,397,441 of record CM048744.1, on the reverse strand, counting down.
TGGAAGAGTGAAACTATTGTCAGAAATCGTCTGCCTCACAGATAGAGAAATTCACTGTCAAACTAGTCATCTAATGACCCATTTTTCAATCATTGGGCAGAGTTTTCATTGATATGGCTACCAATGGTATGTCCATCAGAATGAATGGCCATCAGCAATTTGGGATGGACCACCTGTGGCAAAACATGCTCGATTTCAGTAGCTGCTTCACAAACCGGGCCATCTGGATGCCCCTTCTACACCATCTCTTCTGAACTGAGTGTATAAAAACACATTCTGTGTTCTTTAAAATACCCTGTCCTCAACATAAGGAAACCTACTGTCTCTCCACTCCTTTCCAAGATATACCCCTTCCCTTCCAATCCTATATTTCTTCTCAATTCATGTCTCTCTCCCAACCAACTATCTGCTACTTTTAAACATTTGTCCTCTTCCCCCCGACCCCCTTTTTCACTCATTAAAGCAGAATTTTTACATCTCCACATATTAATTATCTGTATGCGTTGTGTGGCTATCTTTAACCCATGCCCAGAATCTGTACTCCTCACTCCAAAATCACTGCCAAGAGTTCACTGTAGACACAGCTGTGGGAGGCACTTGTGTGTGTGTGTGTGTGTGTGTGTGTGTGTGTGTGTGTGTGTGTGTGTGTGTGTGTTCTCTTTTACTGGCAAATGCTATGGCTGAAAATTTAAAATATGTGTCAATGTGATTTTCTTTGTCTGTGTTCCTGGCTGAAGCTCAGAAATTGAATTGTAACCCGCCCTTATTCTATTACTGACATTCCAAGCCGTAGCGGAGTGGCTGAGTGCATTGTGGGGCTATGCTCCGATGCGCAAGGCCGTACCCCGTCGGAGGTTCAGTTCCTCCCTCAGGCATGGATGTTTGTTTTGTCTGTAGTATAAGTTAGTTTATAAGTAGTTTGTAAGTTTGACTAATGACCCTGCAGTTAAGCCCTATAAGCTTAATAAACATTTCAACAATTTTTTTACATTCCAACCTTTGTTGGAAAATTACTATTTTCAATAGTAAGAATTTCAGCACCTGAAGGTAAAGGTGGCTGCCAGTTCTGCCTCCAATTTTATATATTTTTACATTCTCAAATGAAAACATCAAATAAATATTTAATGTCATGGAAACTATTTATAGTTGCTATTTTCACTTTGATTCATTTCAGACTAACATCATTTCAATTAATTTCAGAAACTTATCTGGAGAAACATTTGAATCAGTTGATGACTTAAGAAAAATTCCTGGTTTAAATAAAAATTTCCATGATAGATTTGCCTTGGTAAGTGGAGACCACAAAATAACTTTAGAAATATTTTTGTTTGTTTGCTGTGCCACTTAATTTGAAATATGAACCTCATTGTATTTTGTTCATGTATAGTGAGAGGGGGAGGTGGAATTTAAATCCTTCACCCCACTCCCTTCCACCTCCAGCTTTTTGAAACTACACAGATGGGTGTTATCCTTACAGTGCATTCTCCAATCCTTCCACCCATTTAGTACTTACATGCACTGTAAGGTTGTGCTGTTTCTATCACCACCACCACCTTGCAACCCTTCCCACCCCCCTCCCACTCCTCTTCAGCAGAATGTAATTTGGAATGTGGCAGCACTAGATGATGGTTTTGTGTGTGTGTGTGTGTGTGTGTGTGTGTGTGTGTGTGTGTGTGTGTGTGTGTGTGAGTGAAGTGTGCCTGTGTATGTGTCCCTGAGTGATGGCTTTTCTGACAAAGGCTAATGTCTGAATGCTTGAGTTCTATGTGTGTAAGAGGTGTTTTTTTGTTTTACCCCTATTGCAACTCAATGTACGTGTTTGTGGTATGTTGCTGATTTCTTTGGCTTACGGATAAAGCTTAGCTCCAGTTTAACCACCATATATTTGGAAATCACTACCACTGAATTTGTTCATGGTAAATGTAGCTTAATGTTTAAAGAAAGTGAAGGGGAATTGAAAAGGAGAAAAAAAAGTATGGCATTGTTAGATGAGAGAAACTAAAGGAGAACATTCAGGACATGTTTTCTTTCTCTGAATGTGAGGGCCAGTTTTCTATTCCTGTAAATGTGTTATCCCTTTAATGATCCTGTTGACTGCACATAATCAGTGTTATACGATAATGACAAAAGGGAAAGGCTGAAACCTGACACACCAATGACACCAATCCCTCAGGCAACTTGGCATTCAGTTTCTGAGTATGAGCTTGGCGAACCTGAACTCTCTGAACTGGGGATTGGTAAGTGCCATCAGTCCAGGGAATCTCTGTTGATACTTCCACACCTCAGGTAAATAAGACTTATCAAAGCAAAAGGGGTTCCGTCTGGGCGGACTGTCAGTTCCCTAGCTGCTCATGGGACCGAGATGATCCCCCAAATATCAAAGTGCATGAGGGAGGGAAGTCCTCTTGGTATTAGTAACAGGGCACAAGGAGTCATTAATTATAATGTATTTGTGGTGATTAAGAGGAAAGAGGTGACATTTGAAAAAGTGTATCCCTTCATTTTTGACGACGTATTAGGATTTGCTAAGACTTTAAAATCTATAGATGACTACATAATAGTTCCTTGTTGGTTGAAACCAATAGATAAAAGCAGGTGGACCTTCTAATGAAATCTACAAAACTGGGCAACTATGACATAATTGTGGAGTTACATGACTCCCTCAACTCTAGTAGAGGTGTGGTCACAAGCTATGATGTTATGGGCACTGACAGCATAGAGCTAATTAAGAATGTGTAGGGAATAATAAATGTTGGTCAAAGTATCTGAAGGAACAATGGAGACTCGAGAAAACTGCCAACTTCATTGTTACTTTCAATTTTCCAACATGGCCAGAATACATTATGGCGGGATTCCTCCAACTTAAGGTCTCTGGTCTCATAATGGGGCCATTCCGTGCCAAGTGGTCTAATATCGAGAAAAGTTCCCACATGACCCTCATGGATTTTGATGAAATTCTGTATGAACAATCGCACATGTTCTCAATGAACACTGGTAAAGTTTCAGTTTCAGAAATTAAATACTTTCGGAGATACAGTCACTTGTTTAAGACCATAGCATGGCTTCCAACAGTGCGTCCTTGAATTTTCAGCAACTTTGAGATGATATATCTCTGGTAGTATTTGCATGAAAGAAACAAAACTTGGCCATCTTATACAACTTTTAGAGCTCTTTAAAGTAAAATATTAAGAACAGGATTTCTGAGCAATTTTCATATAGAAAATTTGGGGCAAAGTTGGGCGAAAAAATTGCTGGTAAAAAAAAGTGCGAACTTTAGTTTTTTATATCTCCGAAAGTAATTGTGGGATGTACATGAAACTTTGCACACCATAACTCACCAACACAAGGTCTTAGAATATAAAGTTTCATTCTCCTATTGCTTCCCATTATTTCACAAATCTAGGGTAAAGTTGACGATTTTTCAAAAAGTGCTAAAAATGGGTATTTTTAGTCAAATTTTTCAAAAAAGTGTTTTCTCCAAATTCCTTTAAACCATGCTCATTAGAAAGAGCATAATTTGAACTATCTAGAAAAGTGGATTTGGTTTTGCAATGCAAGCATTTAAGGCCTTAAAAAGTAGCATAATCATAGAGGCGCACTGGAAGTTTGAACCCATTTTTCTGGCACTCAAATTATACCTAAAATCTTGTATAATGTCTAATAAATGTTTGTTAATGCCTGGGATAAGTGAAATAAGAAGTCCTGATGAATAGGACGTAGCTTAAGTCCGAATAGAAAAAGAATAAAAATAGAAACAATATTATTTCTTAATTGTTCCCCCCCCCCCCCCCACCTCTCTCTATCTAATTCATAAAATTTATTTCCATAATCATTATCTAATTATTAGTAGCCTGTTCAATGAACAACACTAGCTTACTGATGGAAAAGAAGTGTATAAATGAGTTGCTATGGTTTAACCACTGCTAGTTTCATTTCACCTGAGAAAACCAGCATCCCATCGCCATAGGGGCAACAACAGCCACGGGTGGGTTCCTTTACCACAGGATATCCCAAGCGTGATAAGCACTTCTTTACACAGGTTACCAAGCCTGATAATGAAATTATTGAAGTGCCATGGGTAAAATTAGGAGCCACTCATAGGTTGCTTAGTTTTCTCTAACCTATTTCAATTTTTGATAGGGTATGGTGGTACAATTTCAATCATTTCGGACAAATGTAATTGTAACTGCAAATATATTGAGAAAAAAATAATTTTAACTATGGCACTTGTTCTTGAATGTTTATTGAATATGTAACTCAAATATTAGACAATTACATATGTTTTGTATGAACACAAAAAAAGGTTACAGAATCGAGAAAAATCGATAGAAAATGTACCACACTAGGTACATTTATGATCACTTCCTCGTACAATTTTGATCACTGACTTTTCCCCACATAAAAAGCACTTTTTCCTTCGGACACCAGTGCATACTTTGCTGTACCAAACGTTGCACAATAACGAGTTTACAAGCGTGTGGAAACTAGAACATTTATAAGAGCACTTTTGACGAAGTAGCTCCAAGTACATCTTTACAGGAAAAAATTTATATCTCCTTAGCACAGAGTGCTGTATTCTCGGAAAAGACAGGAGTAGCTGTAGAAACCTGCTACACTGCAACGCCACAAAAGGCAAGTGCTACGAACACTAAGAGACTGAAAACGTATGTTGATCAGAATTGTACCTATATCGAATTTGTACCACCTTACCCTATGCTACATTAATTTTCTGATGAATATCAAGAAGAATGGTGTATTGTCAGACAGACAAATTTACTGATGGAGCTGGAATAACTGCATCTTAAAGGCCTTAAATGTCATCTGAAAAACAAAGAGCTTGTTGTCCTAATGAATTTTTTGGAAAATTATTCTTTTATTATTCAGGATGCTGCGCAAGGCTTCCACTGGAAAGTTAACGTTTTTATCAAGGAGCTCATCAAATATATAAAAGCACAGTTTGCACAGATCTCACATTCACAATTTCAGTGATGGCTCCAGTGCTCAATCTTACTCGCCTAGATCTGTTTCATTTTTGCTCTGAAAATAAAATGGTATAAAATTTGTTTTCGTCAGTAAAGATGAAATTGGGGAAATAAAAAAAATTTGTCACAAGAAGTGAGGTTTAAACTTTGACAAACTGTAGCAGGCACTAGAGAAAATCGTCACTTTTTACCTATTGATAAAACAGTAATTCAGGTCAGCAGAGTTTCAAATGATTGAACATCTTTTCTAGCTACAATGGGTCAGAGAACTAAAGAAGGCATATTAATGTCTGCTCTCCAACCAGGACAATATGTTGCATGCATCTAAGAAAATATTTGGTGGATTGGAAATATCTGTGAGACTTCCACTGAACAAAGGGAGAATTAATAAACTTTATGCACCCTCATGGTCCAGCAGATTCATTTTATTGACCACCAATAAGTGACAAGAGCTGGGTTCCGTAACACCACATTATTGCAGTTATTCCAGCTCTGTCAGTAAATTCGTCTAGCCGGCAATATACCATTCCTGTTGATATTCATCAGGCTTGGAAACCTGTGTAAAGAAACTCACCCATAGCTGTTGATGCTCGAATGTAGCCCCTATGGTGATGGAGATGCTGGTTTTCTCAGGTGAAATGAAACTAACAGTGGTTAAACCACAACAACTTATTTTCCTTCAGTAAGCTGGCGGTGTCCATTAAAAATGCTACTAATAATTAGCTAATGATTGTGCAAATAAATTTTACAATTTACATTCATTCTAAATTATAATAATGTTGTGTGTGTGTGTGAGAGAGAGAGAGAGAGAGAGAGAGAGAGAGAGAGAGAGTTGTGGGAGGGGGGACAATTAAGAAATAACATTGTTTCTAATTTTATTCTTTTTCTGTTCGGACTTAAGCTATGTCCCATCCATCAGGACTTCTTATTTCACTTATCCAAGGCATTAACAAACATTTATTAGACATAATAAAAGATTTTAGGTATAATCTGAGTGACAGAAAAATGGGTTCAAACTTCCAGTGCGCGTCTAGGATGATGCTACTTTTTAGGGCCTTATAAGCTTGCATTGCAAAACCAAATCCACTTTTCTAGATAGTTCAAAATATGCTCTTTCTAATGAGCATAGTTTAAAGGAATTTGGTGAAAACACTTTTTTGAAAAATTTGACTAAAAATACCCATTTTTAGCACTTTTTGAAAAATCGTCAACTTTACCCTAGATTTGTGAAATAATGGGAAGCAATAGGAGAATGAAACTTTATATTCTAAGACCTTGTGTTGGTGAGTTATGGTGTGCAAAGTTTCATGTACATCCCACAATTACTTCCGGAGATATAAAAAACTAAAGTTCGCACTTTTTTTACCAGAAATTTTTTCGCCCAACTTTGCCCCAAATTTTCTATATGAAAATTGCTCAGAAATCCTGTTCTTAATATTTTACTTTAAAGAGCCCTAAAAGTTGTATAAGATGGCCAAGTTTTGTTTCTTTCATGCAAATACTATCAGAGATATATCATCTCAAAGTTGCTGAAAATTCAAGGACGCACTGTTGGAAGCTGTGCTATGGTCTTAAACAAGTGACTGTATCTCCAAAAGTATTGAATTTCTGAAACTGAAACTTTACCAGTGTTCATTGAGAACATGTGTGAATGTTCATACAAAATTTCATCAAAATCCATGAGGGTCATGTGGGAGCCTCTAGACCACTTGGCATGGAATGACCCAATGTTGTTGAGGTCAACCATCCTGTGGGAAGTGTGGTAAGGCATATGGCAGACCATGAATCTGGTTGGCTGTCTGTCTCCAGCATTTCGCAGAAACGTCTCTGGGAGACATTCATTCTGGAGTTGAAATTGGCCTATTTTTGCAGAATAACAGAACATTCAGAAAATGAAGGTTACACTGTGCAACCCCTACATGGATGCGAAACAAGAATATAAGGTGACAATTAACACTCCCATATTTCCCTTGTTCTTATGCATTGTTCGCATAGACCTGTGCCCATCACACCTTTATACACACTAGCACCAGTACATGTGAAATAAGGTTAGTAGTGACATCCAGGCAAATGCCATATAATAGAAAGGAAGTATACCTACAGTGACCATTGAGAGAGTGCCACAAAAGCAGAGTGCCCCCCCCCCTCCCCTAACTCCCCCTTTCCTCATCACCTTCTATAAAGAATAAATCAAAGAAAGGTTCACAACAGTCTCCCTCAGGCATCTTTGGACATCAACATCAACATGGTTCTTTGCCCAAACCAGGAAGCACATACACTACCCCTTGTTCTAAAAGTGCCCCACCGTTTCGGCACTGGGATATGGGTCAAATACACTGCTGGGTGAGAAAAAAATTAGTACACTTGGAAAGGCAGTATTACTTTTGATCTGATGATGGTGTATGCCACCTGGGGGATAGTAGAGGTATTGATGGTGGTTTCATCATCTTCTGCCAACATATATACTCTGCAATCCACTGTAAGGTGCATGGTGGAGGATACACTGTACCACTTCTAGGCATTTTCTTTCCTAATCAACTCCCAAATAGAATGTCTATACGCCTTTGTATGAGCCCATGAAAAGGATGAAAAAGAACAAGTTCATCCTTTTTCTTTATTTGTGCGACTACCGGCGGTACAGCACAAAGGTAAGTACTGGCCAGCCAATCTGTCTCTTTTGAAAAATAATTTATCATCTCTGTGGAGAATTTCCATCGTTAAACCAACTACTAACGTTACTTCTCTTAGACCTGTTATTCATGCCCAAATAACTTCACAGTTACTCTCAACCTCGACTTTGGTAGAAACAACATCTTTGTCCACTGCGATGAACCCTCCCACCCTCCAGTTATGTCCAATCTGTCTGCTCAATATACATTCCACACCTCGCTAAATATATCTGAGCTTCCTAACATGCAAAGCAAATAGGTGTCATGTCAGAGATATGCTGTTGTACTTCCTACAGCCTACGGAGTGAGACTGAAAGGGGCCAAATTGTGGCCTACTGAGTGGTGGGGTGGTCCTTTTGGAGACTTGCCACACAAGTGGTCACACTGCATCAGTTCCACAATTATGATGGTTGGAATGGTCAAGTAAACATTCTCACAGCCATATGTGAGGTTTTTGAGATCCACGCAGCACAGACATTCATCAAGATATTGTAAGGGCAGCAGTAGTACCACAGCATAGATAAGGGAGTTTGTGAGCACAGAAGTTTCATCAGGTACTGTTACCAACCAGCTACTAGCAGTGCACATGTCTAACCTGTATTCCACTCACAACACTTCATTGCTGTGCACCACCCAACTAGTACTGTGAGAGGATCACTTGGAAGATGGAATGGTGAGCCTTGATAATTAGTGATGAAAGCAGATTCTGTCTGTATGAAAATGATGGTCATTTGTGCATACAACGTATTCCTGATGAGCACTGACTACGAGACACTCTGGCATCACTCCAGGTCTTATGTTCTTGGATGTGACAAGCTATTCTTCTCATTGACCTTTCATGTTTCTGGAGAGAACACTGACCAGCACTTGGTATGTCCAGAATATTGTAGGACCGATTCTTTTGCAAATCTTACAACAGGAAGGTGATGTGTTGTTTCAACACAATAATGTTCACTCACACACTGCACATAAAACACAGTGTGCTCTGCAAGATGCCTGGTATCTTCCCTGACCAGCAGGATCTCTGGATTTGTCTCCAATCGACCACCTCTGTGGTATGAAGGGACTGCAACTGACATGTGTATGGTTTTTTTTTTGCCACAACTCCTGCAGAACATTATGAACTTGTTTCAATGTGGTTTGACTCCTGGTATCTTAATATCACTTGAGCTATTCATCTGTCAATGTAATTATTTTGTGTATGCCATATGCACCGTTTCAAAAAATAAATAAATCTGAGTGAATTTGAAAACTCCAGGTATGTGTACTAAATTTTATTTCTGGGTATGTAGACCAGCTGACATGGCTACTATCATACTCCATTGGAATAAGAGTGTATCCAGGACTCATTTGGAGGAATTGCAGAACAGACCTTTCTGCCTCTCTCTTCAAGAGAGACATTTTAAAGAGAGTGACACACATCATGTTCCCAAATATTGTCCTTAGGAAAGGCATCCAGAACAATTTTCAGTTTATTGTGTGAAAATGTTTCATATCCTGAAGGCACTGGAGCAAATGAAACAGCATTGTGATAAGAAATTCCTTGTCTGTTCTGATTTCCAAAGTGGATCCAGTTTTGCAATTTTGTGTGATGCCCAGACATCTTCCCAAAATATGGGGTGTGATATTTTAATGTATGGCAGAATGGATTGGTCACCTTTCATTTCCATGTAGTCACCTACAACAGCCACCTGTCAATCTGTCAGCCAAGTAGTGTTCTATTCTGTTTTTTTTTTTTTTTTTTTTTTTTTTTTGTTTTTTGTTTTTTTTTTTTTTTTTTGTCTAATTTTTAGAGTTGGTTTTTAATCTTTCTTATACATCTAGGGCATGTTTTTAATTTTTGTGTGTCCATATAACATGGTCCAATTTAATCTGTTTCTGTTTTGAATCAAGACACCAGTGACCTTGCTGTTCAGTACACTAAAACAGTACTCATCATCATCAAATGACATCAACTTAATGTTAACAACCAAGAGATGGAGTAACATCAACAGATTTATATGCTGTTGCTTAATGAGAGACTGTGGAGAAATTTGGAATTCAATTCAGTACATTGTCCCAAGTTTGATTATTTGGAATTTAAACCAACTGTGTGAATAGTGTTTCTGCCTCTCATATTATCCAAATATAACAATTTTCTGCTCTCATTTACATATATCTACAATTTTTTCCTATTATTCTGGCATAGTATATTTTTTCCATAATGAAAAATCAAATTATCTAGAAATTGCTTAATACCTTCTGTGACTTTAATTTTATAAGGCAGTAGAATTTTCCCATTGTAGTACTGAAGTATATGCCAAAACAGAACCAAGCCATGGAAAGTCCAGCTTGTAATATCCACAGTATTATGATAACAGCTTGTAATTCACTGTTAAGCCACCCCCTGAGCTTGTTAAACTGCTGACAGTCACAATGAAAAGACAGTGTCATAACTAATTAGAAGCAAGACCAAGGCCATTAAGGATTTCGTTTACAGGGCAATCATGTCAACAGTGAGGACAAAGAATTCAGTAGGTTAAGGGGTGGGGATGGTGGAGAGTTGGGAAAGGATGCATTTGGTACCTTGGGGAATTCCATGTTTTAGGGTTTGGGTAGATGACTGTTCAGCATTAGCAATGCCTGATTGATTGGATTCATTTATTTGGACATATTGTTCTCAGTCTTTGAGGTAGCTTTTAAACCAGTCATGCCCGGCGCCCCTTATTCCATAGGAGTAAATTTTTTGCAGCAGTATACAGTGGTTAACCATATCAAAGGCCTTTGTTAAGTCAAGAAAAATGCCTGTGGCTGGAAGCTTCTTGTCTACTAGTGTTACAGTGTGATCTAGGAGTTTCTGTATAGCATCGGTTGTAGTTTTTTCCCCTTTTAAGCCAAACTGAGTAGGTGATCTGATATTATTTTTCCTCAGAAATGACTTCAGTCTGTCTGCCTTTGTGTATTCAGATATCTTGCTGAATACTGAGAGTACAGCAATTGGCCGGTAATTGCTAGTATCATCTCTATTTCCTTTTTTATGTCTGGGTATGATGTTTGCAGTTTTGAGTTTGTTTGGAAATATGCCATTGAGGAATGAGGAGTGTTTTATGTGAGACATTGGTTTAGTAATAAGCTTGCTACAATTAGGAAGAAGGAAGCAAGGGATCTGATCTTGTCCTGCACAGGACTTTTTTTTAGTTAGAAAAAATTATTCAATCTCTGCTTCTGTTGTTGGTGTTTAAGAACAATGTGTCGGTGCAATTATTTGGGTCAAGTTTCGGAAGGTGATTATTTTTTAGGTGATCTGTAAGACTTTCAATGGATTTAATGAAATATAAATTAAATTCATCTGCTATTTCTTTTTTATTTGAGGTTAACTTCCCACTTATTTTTAAATTGACATTACTTGTCAGATGCTGATTTCTACCACTCTGTGTATTAATAATTTTCCACATGCATTTACTTTTGTTTCCTGATGATTTGAGAAGGGTACATTTTGCAGTTTGTTGGCTGCATTAACTACATTTTTAAAGATTTTTTTATGTTTAGTAAAGTATTTTTTAAATTCTTCAGTTTTGCCAATTTCGGTCTTGCTGAGGGAGAAAAGTTCTCTTTTTCTTTTTGCTGAGGTAATAATACCTGTGGATACACTTAGAGGGTTTACTGTTAGTGTGAATACTTTTTGTTTTTAAGGGGAAATATTAGTTGAAGTAATAATTAAAAGTATTGAGAAAAGCCTCAAATTTGCTATCTACAGTTTGGGACTGATATACTTTGTACCAGTGTTCTGTTTGCATGTGGGACAGAAAGGTGTGGACATTGCTTTCACAATAGTTTACCGAGTGAGGTGGCGCAATGGTAACACACAGGATTTGTATTCGGGAGGATAGTGGTTCAAATCCACCTCCGGCCATAGAGATTTAGGTTTTCCGTGATTTCCCTAAATCACTCCAGGCAAATGCTGGGATGGTTCCTATGAAAGGGCATGGCCTATTTCCTTCCACATCCTTACCCAAACACTCCGAGCGTAAGCTCTGTCTCTAATGACCACACTGTCAACGGGACGTTAAATTCAAACTTACTTCCTTCCTTCCTTCCTTCCTTCCACAATAGTTTCTACTTTGTGTTGAAAACATTTTTAGAGGGGCCGGCGGCTTGCTTTCTGGCACATTTATTTGTAAGAATAGAGCATTGTGGTCAGAAAAACCTAGCTTTAAAGAACATGCAGTGCAATCTATGTCCGTAGCTACTTGGTCTAGACAAGTTTTACAGTGGTTTGTTATTCTGGTAGGAGAGTAACCTTCAGTTCCAGGTTATAAAGATTCATAAATTTTTTTGAACTTTAAATGGTCACTATCTTCTACTAGGAAATCTATATTAAAATCACCACAAATAACAATTCTGAAGTTTTTCCGTTTTGTTAGTTTCTCTAGTACTAAGTCCAGAAGCAGCTGAAGTTGCCTGAGGGTGATCGATAAACTGATACTAAATAAATATTAAAGTCAGTGAGTTCTATGCCTGATAATTCTGTCTTTTTTAGTGCTGTGAGAGTTGCATCTGTAGTGACATCTTTTTCTTCCGAGGTTGTTGTACTATGTTTCCACTGATGGCTTTTTCTTACATTTCGGTTCTGGGTGTGGTTAATGCTGTTAGTAGGGGTGATGTTCAGTTCACTATAACCAAGAGGTATTGTGGGCCTCCATTGTGAGTTTTCTTTCTTCATGGTTACTACTACGAAACTTTCAATTTTATTTCTGCCCAAGTTATTTAGGTGAAACCCATTCCGTGTGTACTGATCTCTATGAAATTTGCTGGCTTGTATCAGTGTGACATTTGACAATTTAGAACAAAGTTTGTGTATATGTGAATTTGTACTTTTTACTTCTTTATTCACAATTGACCAGTTTGGGAGATCATGTCTAAATGGCACGTCAACTACTAAGACTTTTTTGATGTAATGCTGGGCAGTTTGCTTCTTAAAGTAGTTATAAGATCTTTACTGTTGTTGCAGGCAACGTCTTTTGTTCCTGTTGCAATGACCATAAATATCAGGAGCGCCTGTTTGGTTAGAGATTTAATTTATGTGTATCAGGATGTGACTTGCATTGGCGTTGGGGTAAACACAACCTAAACATTCAAAATATGCAGCTTCATTAAGAAATTTTGAAACATTTCGAGCTTGACTGTCGCCAAAGACGATCGCTATAATCCTTTTGTCACACAAATTTTGTTTTGCACAAAAGTTCATATTTGCTTCAACTTTGTTCTGAGAATTTTCGATCGATAATTTTGAGTTTGTGGGGGTTGATTCCCTGATTCTCGGGCGATTAGTGTTTTTCTCTGATGGAAGAGAGATTTGCACGTTACCTTTTAGGCTGCTGGTGATGTTTGTCGCTACTGGTTCTTTATTTGTTTTCATGTTTGAGTCACTGGAATCGAGATCTCTATTCACTCTTTTGGAGTTGCTTTCATGGTCACCTGGATAACTGACTACTCGCGAATCACGCGAACATAATACGCAAACTGAGGGTTGTTCACTTCTAGTTATCATTTCTTCATATTTCTTCAAGATGTCTTCATATTTGGAGCGTCACTTTTCTCTAGTTTTGTAACACTCGTTTTCGTTTAGACCTACCTTGAAACAGTCATTGCAGCTGTTTTCCGGCATTTTGCATTTATTTTCAAGCATAGAACATTTATTTTGCAATGCGTTAATGTCACTTTGCAGCACTTCAATTATAGCTTGCTTGTCTTTAATAATGTGTATATACATTTTATCACATCTCTGCCACACAAGCATCACACGACCATGAGTAACCTACAGTTCTCAGTATTATGTTAATTTTACAGCTATTTTTGTGAAACCACCATTTACAGTAGTTGCACTGAATACCTTCTCTTACTTGCAACACATTTTACAGTTACTACCACTTTTTACTTCATTTTCGTCACTTTTTTTTCGCACAGTTTACACTTACAGGTCCGATCGGCACCATCTTGTATAACTAATGAGGGATGTACATATTTGTCAAATGGTTGGTGGTTTTGTTCCATGAGCGTCAAAATTCTTTTAGTGGGAGCCCACTATCCAGCCACAAATGGGCCTCCAGGATTGTTCGGCTTGTGGATTTTTGGGGACACATACAAGCTGGGTGTGCACCATGTTGTTGGACTGACGAATGAGGTGGATTTGGAGGAGAGGTTCTCAAAAGGGAAGGTTTTCATTAGATATTGGAAATTATGTTGGAATTTCTGGATGGAACCATTCTGGCAAAGCTTTTAGGTGAAAGAGCCAGATTTTTGGAGACCATATTCTTCCATGTAGTCACTACAAGCCATCATGACAGTGGTGGAACCTCTCCTTTGTATGGCATTTTACAAGGTATGAGTGGCTATCCGCAGGTTATATATCTTCAAATATTTTTCATCTGCAAAATAATTTAGTGGCCAAGGCAGCATTGGGCACTGATTACTTACTTATTTCAGTCTTTTATTTTATACAATTGACCATTTTTGCTATTTGTTTTATGATTGTTATTACTTTAAAAGCTCTTTCTGTTTGTTCTTGTATACATGGTTCTCTCTCTCCCATCCCCCCTCCCCCTCTCTATCTCTCATAATGGTCACAAGTATGTTTGTGTGTGTCATTTACATATTGCCACATAACAAACTTCTTTTTAATAATTTTTTAAGGTGAGCTTAACATAGCAGCATCTAACGAGAGTACGACACAAATCTAGTTTGTGGCTGATCAACTGCACTTTGTTACGAATAGTAATGCACTTAAAAGGATGTTATCCATGTATACAATAATAATGATTTTCTTTGTGGAATATTTCATCATTTTAAGATGTAGACAACACACTATTGTTGGCTTTTCCTGTGTTGTGCTGCAATAACTATATTGTCATCACTAACTGAAATCAGTTGTCTGGACAACACTTTCTGCTCAAATATGTTGCCGCTAGTGGAATCTCTTTCTTCAGTAGTAATTAGATATTTTCATAATTAATCATTCATGTAATTACCTTGGAAAAAATGGTTTTGACAATGTGTCTCCTGAAGATTGTTAGTATTTCCATTGTATAATTTGTCAAGGTTTTTCTTTTGACTTAGCACATGTATTGCTTCATATTTTTGTTTAGAAAAAGCCAAGATTCTCTATTGCATCTTGAATTGTTTATGGGAAAACAATTGTGGGTAAACTTGTGTTTGATTTTGAATCTCTTTAATTATACCTGTACTGTGGTTTTTCCTCCACCCCCATTTAGGAAACACTATTATTGTAAGGACTTTCATTGCCATTGACTGATGATGTCCAATTTGTGCAAAAACTCTGAGAATTCAGAAATGCTGAAATGACAATTCTGTCTTATCATATCATCTATTTTTGCAAAAAAAAGTCCAGCTTTCACAACAGATGCTCTGAAACTTTGTTCTTCATCCTGGACATTATTGTTTATCTTAAGATGGGCAACAGCAACACTGAACAACACTGCCACTCTTATTGTTATCATACACATACAGTAATCTCATGATGAATTGCTACTGGTGATTTTTTGCTTATAGAAATGTTATTACCCCACACCTGGTGGAAGCCTCTGTTTTCACATACAGTTTAAAAACCTATACTGATGAAAGAAACAGCTAAATAAAACCTCACGGTTATACTGCCAGGAGTACACTGAACCAAGCTACACAATGAAACAACATTGGCAATGCTAATGCAACTCAATTTGCTTGATGTAAGAGACTGGAAGTTACTTTCTGAATCATCTTTGTTCCCACTCAGAACTTCAACAACACTCCAGCACCATGAAGCAAAACACCTCTTTTACAATGTCTGGCATTGAAGTTGGCTGAACATCTGCAAGCTACTTTCATTTTGATCTCCTCAAAATCCTCTATTAATCCAGACTTATGTGCAGTCCTGGTTAAACAACAATTTTGAAAGTACTTCACTTCTGGGTGGAATACATTTTCTGAGATTCTTCCATTGACTCTCAGATGGTACCCACTTTACATGTGCTATTACCAGTTATTGTTCAGGAATTGCACAATAATAAAAAAATGGGCTTTTTGTGCACTATACATTATGTAGGCTGATGTTAAGGTCAGTTGCCATACATTGATCCTCTGTATGTCTTCTTGCATTTCACTGCAATTATTTAGCATTGTGACGTCTCTCTATACAACAACATCAACCACATTTAACATCCTGGAACTTAAATATGTGTCTATTGGGGGGGGGGGTTATATATATTTGTATAAACTGGATAACTGCAACTGTGGAAAAAGGGGCTTCTAAAACAAAGAAACAAAGTGTAACTTAGAGCATTCCCCAAGGGCGAGAAAAAGAGCCATTAATTTTCATTACATATATCCTTCCTCAGAATGGAGAGCATTTACACTATCACAAAGGAACACTTCACAGTCATACAACTGTCATCTACAGCTGCTGCTAACAGATCTCCTATGCCATATCCCCACACTCCCTAAATGCTCCCTCTACCACCAGTAACCAGCCACAAAAGAGCACTACCCTTGTCACCCATTATTACCTTGGACTCGAACAACTAAAATGGATCCTTTGCCAAGGTTTTGATTTTCTGTCCTCATGCCCAGAAATGAGAGACATCCTGCCCAAGATCCTTTCCATCCCTCCCAAAGTAGCGTTCCATTGCCTTCTCAACCTGCATAACATCCTAGTTCATCCATATGCCACCCCAGATCCCAGCCCCACACCACAGAGATCATATCCCTGTGGAAGACTCCACTGCAAAACATGGCCAGTCCACCCACCCAGTGCTTCCTATTTCAGTCCTGTCATAGGCTTATCCCACCCAATCAGATGCTGGCTCACCTGTGAAAACAGCTGTATAATTTACCAACTGCACTGTAATAATTGTGCAGCTTTCCATGCTGGCATGACCACTAACCTGCTGTCCATTAGGATTAATGGCCACCACCAAACTATGGTAAAAAAACAAGGTAAAACCACCCTGTGGCACAACATCCAGTGGAGCATATGCTTGATTTCAATGGCTGCTTCACAACTCAGGCCATCTGAATCCTCCCATTCACCATAAGCTTTTCTGAGCTGCACACATGGGGGTTATCCTTACAGTACATTCTCCGATCCCAAAATTATCCAGGTCTCAAGTTATAATTCAAACTACTTGTTATTTTTTTCTTTTACATCTTTATCTGTTACCAAGTTCTAGGAGTTCAAAGTTATCATACTTATGCACAGAATTATGTAACTCAGTTTTAGCTGTTTTCCCACTGTGAACTTCAAATGTCTAGATAAAATAACCTAGGAAAATGGCTCCAATTTTAACTATATATTCTGTAAACATTTATCTGGATACTCCAGTTGCCCATTTTCCAAAATCGTTATCTGTTATCATGATACACCTGAAAAAATATGATTTTTGGGTACCAAAAGTGGTGATTGCTCTGAGATGGCTTGTTTTTTCCCCATCTTACACTTTGATATTTTCATACAATGTAGAGTTGGTTTATTTTCATTATTTATTACAGTTATTGTGGAGCAACCATTTGTGTAAGGAATTATAACATATTTTAAAGAGTTTGCAGAAATAAAAACATATTGTGTAGACTTTGTGTAATGTTGATTTTAACTCATATATTGTAGCATATGTAATTCAGATGAGATCGAAATTTTATTTAAAACTGAGAGCACAGCAATATCTCTGTGCAGTCCACTTCTGTCCAAGTGGACTTGGCAGATGTTTGCAAATACTTTTCATTCCATTTTAAGAACACTTTTCTGTGAAGAATTTTGATTTTGGACTTTGTACTGTCCAATATTCTCTCTCGATAAAGGACTGTTTCTGTTATTTGCCATACCCTGTATGTCAATTCTCATAAATAAAGTATCAAATATTTACAGATTTACAAACTTTGTCTTAGATAAGCAGCACACACTGCTGTAGCAAGAGAAAGAAGAGACATCTCAAAAATGGTACTATCAGAGCACAAAAAGGGAAAATCCCCTGACAGAAAAGTGAAGATCTAGCTGGCTCAGTTGTCATTTCGCCGTCCTCACCAAAAGTTTTGGAATGTGAACATATCCACACTTTTTTGCTAAAGCAGAATAGTAGGGAAGTGACAGAGAGAGAAGAGAGAGTGCCAGTGGGAGAGAAAAAGAGAGTAGACAGTCATAGTGGGAGAGAGATAGTGGAATTTAAAAAGAAAAATGAATGAAGATAGCAATAGCGGGAGCAAAAGCGAAGACACTTGACTGAGGCATCTGGTTCCTCACTTTTCTGTCAGACTTTTTTTTAATGAGAAACGTATTTCCCTTTTTTGTGCTCTGACATGAACATTTTTCAGCTTTAATTTTACATTTTGGATTACTAACTTTCATGCAAATAAGAACATATACTAGGCCTCAAAGTAATTGGGTTGTTTGATGCAAATGTTCAAAATGGCAGCTTCTGTAAGAGTCCTGTTGTTCAGATGTAATCAAAGTTTCCTGTGTGAAAATTTTTCTGTCAGCAAAAGCTCCCAATCCTCCAAAATCAGCATGTGTACCAGCAGCTACAGCATCATTAATCAAAGTACTTCTAGGAATAACTAGAAGGCTATTACAGTGATCTCTATATAGTCTTTGTGTATAACTCTGGTCTGAGTGCTCAGAGCATAGAACTGCAACATGATACACATTAATATGTTTTGCAAATTGTGTTGGAGTGTCCACAGTGTTGTAATTTCAGAAGCAAATTTTCATCAGTTTGTACGCCATAAAGAATTGCTTGCTTGCTTCTTGTTTTAAACTAAATGTCAATATGCACTGTATGTTGGGTACGCAGAATGGCATGGTGCTTGAAGCGACTTTATTCCCCTTCCCATGTTCCAGAAACATTTCATAACAGTCACTTTGTAATTTGTTCTGAAAAGAAACATGACTATCTATGACTGGCATGATGAGACAGCTGAAGTTGAACATCTTGGCAGTTCAGCAAGGAATGTCTTTGACAGCAGTACTTAGAATACTGCTAAGCATACTGAAACATTCCAACATGGAAAACTTGGAGATTATCAGAATCAACATGATTCTTGTATGCAGCTTACCATCATTGCATCTGAAAGTGACGCCTTAGTTTCACTAGGAGCTGCATACACTTCGAACAGAGATGTGATAGTGTTGCACAAAGTGGTTGATTGTTGGCTTGTTCGGTGTGTGTGGGTGTGTATGAACTGGTGGTGTTATTTGTAAACTACTGTGGTGTTATTTGCAATATATCATGTAGTTTCATAAGGAACTCACAAAAAATGAAAGTAACGATATTTAATGTTTCCTTGTATCTCCTATGTGATTCTAGGCAAATCTTGTCATATGAGCCAGCCCTGAAAATTCAACCACAGGCCTCTGAATGAAAATGCAAAGGATACTTACAGCACCAAAGTACTTCAGAGAAAATCTTGCCATAAACAATGACTTCACATTAGAGTAATCAGTAACAAACAGAAAATGAAGCCAGGCAAATGAATGAACAGTTTCTCATAAAAACTCTTAAAGCAAAGATTTTCTTAACTGTAAAAACATTATTTTGTATATATTTAAGGATCTTGTGATTTTTTAACTTCATTTTTCAGTCAGTGATCTGAAAATGTCTATATATTTTTATGTACTACAGTAATGATACGCATTATTGTGGATTAATTTAGTAAAAATGTGATTGCTTATTGTTTGTTAATAAAAATTTTGTACACTAAACCTCATTTTCTTTCTTTTTATAATTTAATTTTAGGTAATTAGGTATGGGTATAGAATGTTTAATGGAGAGAATACACTTAGTGGTCTGTGTATACAGACTGAAAAAATCTAGCAAAATGTGTTACAAGACCAGGATTAGTATCTGGGTGTCCTGTTAACTAGGCAGTTGCACTCAGCACTACGCCACCAGAGTGTAATGTAAGAGTTGTGAACTCCCAGTGATTTTCTACAACCTTGTAACTGCAGTACTGCCAAGCAGCAGGGTCATAGAAACATGCTACAAAAATTGTGTATTGAATATGTATTTTGAAAATTTGTGGTACTACAAATTGTAGCAACTAACAAACATTTAATTTGAAAATCTCTCATTTACTGCAAAGTAAAAGAATAATGTTCTAAGTGTTAACTTAAGGTGGTTAGTTACACTTTTAGGCATGGAAGAAAGCTGTTACCAAACCATTCTCTTTTAAACTTTGGCCCTTAATGAGAATTACAAATTCTGAATCACTACTTCATAATATCACTGGAATATTTTTATGCTTCCAATTGCAATTAACTATTTCAGTAGAGCCTGCTTACCTTCTTGCTCGAGTTTCAAAAAAATTATAGGCCTATATACCAACATATTTTGGTAGCACCTCAGCAATGGACATGGTGGAACAATCCTGTTACGGTGATATAAATATCAATTAATACAAATAAACAATCCCAGAGACGGATTTATTTCAATTTTAATTCAATGCTTCAGATCTACCAATAATGTCTTTGACATATTTGAGATGTAAATCCGTCTCTGGGATTGTTTATTTGTATTAATTGATATTTATATCACCGTAACAGGATTGTTCCACCATGTCCATTGCTGAGGTGCTATTCCGC
The DNA here is from genome assembly GCA_026315105.1 of Locusta migratoria. Taxonomy (NCBI): domain Eukaryota; kingdom Metazoa; phylum Arthropoda; class Insecta; order Orthoptera; family Acrididae; genus Locusta; species Locusta migratoria. The sequence continues at coordinate 728,377,186 of CM048744.1, read as the reverse complement.
TGCATGGAGAGCCTTGGCAGTAGTGGCAATTATGTTTGGAACAAAGAAGCTGAATTAAAGTTTGTGTTGTGGAGGGAAATCGTACATAGACTATTCCAAGGCGCCTTAATCGTTAGTGGTATGGTAGTCTTAACGGTTAAGACGTCTGCCTAGTAAGCATGGAGGTCCGGGTTCGATTCCCGGCCGCACCACAAATTTTAATTCAATGCTTCAGATCTATCAATAATAGTTGTGAATGTATGTTTATATTTTTCTGATGATGCCTGTAGCCAAAAATTTAAAATGTGTGTATTTTATTGTCTGTTTTATGTACCTGTCTGTGGGGCTCAACCACCGTCCTTACACTGATTTGCTACCTATCCTCAGGTGACTCTACTATTGGAAATTACGCCAATAACATCTCTGCAGTGGCATCAGGCTCGGGTTTAAACAAAGAATGCATCAGCAAATCGAATTCCATAGTTGAAAACAAACCACTTACAGATGTAAGCAATCAGATAGACGAAAACTCTACAGCCAGCCGCCAGGAGGGGATCAAGAAGCAAGAATGTAGAACATATGTCACTGTGCTTAAACAAAAAAACATACCTTTCAAAACCTCTACAGGCACAATACAGAGAAATAAGCTGCCACGCAGGACTGTACTACAAGAGGGAAAATCTGGGGAACTGTATACTTTAATGCCTACTACACAGACATCAGCAAATATCAGTACTAAAACCAAAATTACTTTCAAAGTGGGCACTAGAAATGCTGTAATAGGAACTGGTAATGAAAAAGGACTCCTATGTGGTGACAAAAAAGTCTGGTTTCACCTAGGCAAACTGAGACATGGCACTACAAGTGAAACTGTAAGTAACTTCTTACAGAATATTTTCCCTAACCACAACTGTTTTACAGTAGAAAAACTAAAAATGAGGGGAGTACATGATAGCTTCAAGATTGGAGTTGATTTCGACCTAAAAGATAAAATTATGGACAGCAGTATATGGCCCAAAAACGTTGTAATGAGACGTTTTTTATTCCGAAGGATGCTCAGTGCATCGGTGCGATAAAAATTGTAAACCAAGGACTTTCCAGTGGAAAAGCAAGTGACACTATTGCTGAGCTGATTATAGCAAGTGTAAATGTGCAGTGTCTCAGGACAAAACTTGATGAATTGTCGCTCTTTGTTGAGGAAGTGAGACCTGATGTACTGTGCATAAGTGAACACTGGCTAATTCAACCAGAAATAGAATATTACAGGTGTATTGAATACCTGGAAATAGTGAATGTATGGTGTAGAGCAACTGCTATCCATGGTGGTGTGTCTGTGTATGTGAATAGTGCACTCAGTGCCAAGAAAATTGATTTAAGTAACTTCTGTGTAGATAAGGATGTAGAAGTGGCTGCCTTGGAGCTACCAGATGCTAATCTAATTGTGGTTTCTGTATATCGATCCCCAGATGGCAATTTTGATAACTTTATGAATTACTGGAAAGCTGTCTGTGTCACTTAGGAGCAAAAGTTGCCCTCTGTGGAGACTTTAACATTCATATTGGAGAAGGTAGTACACAGGAATTGGGCTTCATGAACCAGGTAAGCAGCTATGGACTGTTTGTGGCAAATTGTCCACCAACAAGAGGAGACAGTTGTCTTGACACCATTGTCACAAATCTAAACAGCTGGGACTACACAGTAAGTGTGGTAGATCCTATAATTGCAGACCGCAGTGCAGTGATCATAAAACTATGTACAAACTCAGAGAACACCACAAATTTCCAGCTGGCATTCAAATTATGTGTTCAGAAATAGGACTATTACAAAGAAAGGCTTAGATACTTTCAAGACTACTGTGTCCTCTATCAATTGACACCAAATATATAATGAAGTGGCACCAAATGATGCATTCAGTTGCATGTTCCAGACTCTCAGAGACAATTTTGATGAACACTTTTCACTAAAACTCCAGATAAGTCCAAATACCAAATTATATTCCAGTCAGAAAACTGTCAAAGTAAAGAGGTGGTACACACCTAGACTAACCAAAATAAAATGTATTGTTCAACTGCTAATAGACAAGGTAAAAGCAGCTAAAGACATTGGCACCAAGGACAGACTGTACAGTAGTTATCTACAGGCTAAACAGATTTACAGAAAAGAAATAGAAAAAGCAAAGAAGGAAAGCAATGCAAAATTCATTGGGCTTTAGTTAATAAGCACATGGAAAAGCCAACCTCCTGCACAAATTCCTGCAGTCCAGATGAATTTAATGAGTATTTATAAGCACAGTGGAATGACCAGTAGGTGAAATTCCTGACTTTGGAATAGATCCTGCAATTACCATAAAAATTGAGAATAGTTGTAGTATGGTAACATGGAAGAGGATTTATGCAAAAGACATAATAAAAATTGGAAAAAGCTACAAACCTTCAGCGAGTCCAGATATTTATGGCATATCCTGTACTGTACTAAAAACCATAATATATGAAATTGCTAAACCACTGACAGTAGTGATAAATAAATGTCTCCATGCGGGGGAATTACCAGATTTTTAAAAGTTGCCCGCACAGTACCTGTTTACAAAAAAGGAAATCCACATAAAGTGTCAAGTTACAGGCCCATATCCATAATACCAACACTAGCTAAAGTGATTGAATCAATAATGAAAGAGCAACTTGTAAGTTACTTTCAAGAAAATTCTCTTGTATGATTCACAGCAGGGTTTCGAAAGGGGAAGTCAACAACAGCTGTACTTTATTTAATTTCAAAAATAAGTAATGGATTTGAAGACAAAGAGTTAATAGCTTTGGTCCTCTGCAAAAGAAAGCTACGAGGATCATTACCTCAAGCACAAAAACTGACCACTGCAAACCTATTTTTTCTAGATTGGATGTGCTCACTGTGTTCAGCCAGAGTATATTTAACTGCCTCATGTACATAAAGATAAACCAAGAGACCTGCACAAAGAGGAGTGACATCCATCAACACTGCACCCATAGTAAAGACAGTCTAGACAGACCAAGATGTCGTTCAACGAAGACACAAAGCAGCTTCCCACTGGTAGCTATAAAATTATATAATGTACTACCAAAGGAAATACAATTATTACCACTAGGGCAATTTAGAAAAACTATCCTATGTAAATTAAAAGAGAAACCAATATACAGCATTGAAGAATTTTTTTCCAGCAATATCACAGTGACTACCTGACTTTTAACTTGATATCAAGAATAGAATATTTGTTTGTTCTTGTATTAATGTTATTGTGCAGTTATTGTTAAGTGCATATTATGCTCAATTTATGTTAAAATATGTGTAATCTGATTACAGTTGTTAGATTCATTTTATTATGATGTAAATATTGTATTTTTGACGCTGTCTGTTCAGCCATGGCTATGGAATGACAAAGATTTGGTAATAAATTGGTTATTGATATTCCGACTTGGACTTTCCATTGTTAGAATAAATGTTTGAATGACACAGGAAAGGTGGCCAATATATATAAATAAAGAACATCAGAGATAATTCCTTCAGCATTTTTGAGACAATATTAAATTAGACTGCTTTAATTTTACTTATCAATTAACGCAGTTATTAAATGTGCATAAACTATTAAATTTTCAACAATAATTCGGTTCCTTGAGACAAACATTGTCTCATTATACCAAAGGTATTAAATATAAGGAGAGGCATTGAATTAAAATTTGTGCTGTGGCCAGGCTTTGAACCCAGGACCTCTTGTTAACTAGGTATGTGCTTTAGACCACTCAGATAACACACCATTACAGAAAAAGAGAATACATGGAGTGTCCTCAATGCCTCTCCTTATATTATTAAAATTACATCTGATGAAGTGTGTTTTGAGTGTGATTTTTATTTTTATTTGTGTCTATTGACGAGCCAGTCCTTTTGGGTAAGTCATCCGTTTTCTATTTTTTATATTTGAAATGCTTTCTCTTTGTGAGAAAAAAGGTAATCTTATCACCACTCCCCTTCCCAAAATAAAACACCTTGAAGTGACTGTGTCAACAGTACATACCTCAAGAAAAACATTATAAATCTTTGGTGTTACTTCTTTTACTGGCTCTGGCACAATATCAATTATCTCAAAACATTTAATCTTACTTACAGTTTTGGCCCAATAAATTTGTGCATCAAGTTCTTCCCTCCTAGTTCAGGAGCAGCTCACAAAAAAAAGAACCCCAAAAACAATTATTGGAGAGGTTGCCACTTTAGCATGGTTTCAAAGGCTGTATAGTTTTCACAAAAGTCAGAGATAGAACTGTAGAGAAACATGTAATTTGACATTAAAAAGTAAAGAAAAAAGTATTAATCTGTATTTGTACAGGCTTTGGATTTGTGTAATTTATTTCAGAATCATTATATTAACATGCATATCATCAGAGTTAAATTAAAATTAAGATGCAGTACATAATTAGTTGTTTCTATAACCTCTTTATACTCTTTATCGACATTTGGTGCTACTACAGTGTAGGTGAGCAGTGTGGGAAGTGAGGTATAAGCATCCTAGGTTTCTTCCCACTGTGGAAAGGGTCTTTTACTCTTCTGCGGTATATATAGACCACCATTATGAGGTGTTTGCTGTAGATCATAAGATCTGTAGGGAGAGGTGATAAGGAGCACTCAAATGTCAATGTGATTACCTAAATAATGTAATAGTTTGCATCTGCAACAGTTATTTGTTGTAAAGACTTATAGCTTTTCGTGTAGAACATTTCAGTTTCACAGGTCTATGGAATTAGGAGAAAATACTGGAAGCAGGATATGTGTCAGAAGAGCAGTACCTCGATTGGTAAAGTATCTGTTACTTGATCAGCTATCGAAGATGTAATTCTGTGCTGTTCTAGTCTACAGCTAAACAAGTGTTCATTTAAATTGATGATGTGCGATACATTGTTGTATGGAATGGAGTTTGACTTGTGCATAGATTCATCTTGTATATATTTCTTTCTTTTTTCTTCTTCTTATTGATTTTCTAAAAATTATGTTTAGTTTCTGTTTAATAATGGAAAGTCCAGGTTGGAATTAATAATATAGTGAGGACAGTTTACAACTCACCGCAAAGACGTGGCGACGAGCTGCGACAGGCACATACAAAAGACACACACATACAACACATTCAGCTATCGGCCATGGCCTTCTTCAGAAAATAGAGCACTCACGCAATCACACAGGCACACAACACAGTCATACAACCATCACCTCCGACTGCCGCACTTCGAATCACGCTCTGCAGCGAATTGGGGACGGGATGGGAGGGGGAGGGGACAGAAAGGTTATGTCACAGGGGTGGGGATGGGTTAGATGGGAATAACGAGATGCAGCTTAGGAATGGAGTGGGGAGGCGGGTGAGGGGAGAAAATAAAATAATAAAAAATAAAAAAATAATAAAATAATAAAAAATAAAAAAATAATAAAATAATAAAAAAATAATAATAAAAAATAATTAAAAAATATAAAACTTTTTATTATTTTATTTTCTCCCCTCACCCGCCTCCCCACTCCATTCCTAAGCTGCATCTCGTTATTCCCATCTAACCCATCCCCACCACCGTGACGTAACCTTTCTATCCCCTCCCCCTCCCCTCCCCTCCCCTCCCCTCCCGTCCCCAATTCGCTGCAGAGCGTGATTCGAAGTGCGGCAGTCGGAGGTGATGATTTTATGACTGTGTTGTGTGCCTGTGTGATTGCGTGAGTGCTCTATTTTCTGAAGAAGGCCATGCCCGATAGCTGAATGTGTTGTATGTGTGTGTCTTTTGTATGTGCCTGTCGCAGCTCATCGCCACGTCTTTGCGGTGAGTTGTAAACTGTCTTGACTATATTATTATTGTTTAGTTTCTGTAATAGATACATCGCAAATTAGCGCTCATATGACTGTTTGTGTGTGTATAAAATAGTTTACTGCTTACTATATTTCCATCATGCAAGTTATAACAACTGCTGTAGTCATCTTATATGGTAAAAACCTCGTTTGTGTCAACTGTGAGGAAGAGATACATAGATATGTTGCAATATTTGTCAGTAATATGATTGTGTGCGGTTGTCTTGCTATGACCTGTAGAGGCTAGTTAGAGATGTTCTTTATTGGGTTGATGGTGCATTAAGAGCAATGGTACATCTGTGACAAATTGATCATTTTTTTATTCTCATTAATTCCATCTTCGTAAAATTAGCTCTCATGTAATCGTAAACTGGTGCAGACAATGTATCTTGGCTTGTGCGAAATACCGATTTTGAACTGGTTAGTGGTAAGATTCATTGCAACACAAGTGTTCCACATTTATGGAAATGCATATTAGTAGTGTGGTTATGTGCTAGGGTTGTGGCATATTTATCTCATCTTTAAGTGGTGTTTCCATTATGAATGGATGCCTCTCGGTAGTGTAGCAGAGATGCTTGTAGTGGTAAATTGTTGTTCTTCAGTCAAGAAGCATAGAGTTCTATAAACCCTATAGTTAAGTGACTTAAAGCAGGCTAGTTAACGCCATTGGGAGGTGTGTTCAATCATATGTTTAGTCTCTAAAGGGTTGCTCTTGGTATTCGATAAAAATTTTTGGGTGTAGGTATTAGTTTGAAATGGTGTAGAAACTTTGACATTGCTGGTTGTTGTTATTAGATATATATAAGAAAAAAATGTAGTTTTGATGAGTATCATTCCTTGTTAGCTGTTCTCTCTCTCTCTCTCTCTCTCTCTCTCTCTCTCTCTCTCTCTCTCTCTCTCTCTCTCTGTGTGTGTGTGTGTGTGTGTGTGTGTGTGTGTGTGTGTGTGTGTGTGTGTGTCGGACATTTTTATGATATAATTGCTGTGTTACAGATGTCTGGTATCCCGGAACGACATGTTTGAGATCCTGCCAGACCACATGGACTATGACAGCAGCCGTTAGGCGGCGCGCACAACTTACTAGCGCTGCCATCGCCACTAGAGCGCTGCACGCCGTGGCGCGCCTTCCGTGCCGCACTATAAAGGGCCGGAGCCACAGCTCGCTCCTCAGTCTTGTGTTGACTGCGCTCCATTTACTTTCGCTATTCATTGGTTATCTGGCTTCGTACTCTGCTCTGTCATGGTTCGGTTTGGCTTTCGTTCGGATCTTTGTTTTTTCGATTAGTTGTTGTTATTGTCATCTCTGTGGTTTCGTGGAGTGTTTCTCGTTAGCGGCAACGCTTGATCGGTCGGTCGTCGCTAGTCGCTCCCGACCCAGTCAGGTCTTCGGTCACAATAATTGGCGACGAGGTAAAAGTTTCCATCACGTTTCATGGACGAACGACTTCATCTGCATCTACATCTACACGGGATACTCTGCAAATCACATTTAAGTGCCTGGCAGAGGGTTCATCAAACCACAATTATACTATTTATCTCCCATTCCATTCTCGAATAGCGCGCGGGAAGAAAGAACACCTGAATCTCTCTGTTCGAGCTCTGATTTCTCGTATTTTGTTCTGATGATCATTTCTACCTATGTAAGTGAGAGTCAACAATATATTTTTTGCATTTGGAGGAGAATATTGGTGATTGGAGTTTCGCGAGTAGCCCGCGCCGCAGCGATAAGCGCCGTTGTTGTAGTGATTCCCATCCCAGATCCTGTATCATTTCAGTAACGCTGTCTCCCCTATATCGTGACAATACGAAACGAGCTGTCCTTCTTTGGACTCTTTCAATGTCCTCCGTCAAATCCACCTAATAAGGATCCCACACTGGGCTGCAATACTCCAAAAACGAACGGACAAGCGCAGTGTATGCAGTTTCTTTAGTAGTTCTGTTGCATCTTTTAAGGGTTCTGCCAATAAAACGTAGTCTCTGGTTTGCCTTTCCCACGATATTTTCTACGTGTTCTTTCCAGTTTAGGTCTGAAGTAATAGTAATTCCTAGGTATTTTGTGGAGTTTACGGCCTTCACGTTTGATTTATGTTGTAAACAAAGTTTAACGGATTTCTTTTCGTACTCATGTGGACGACTTCACACTTCTCATTATTTAGAGCCAATTGCCAATTTTTACACCATACTGATATCTTATTCAGATCGTTCTGCAGTTAGTTTTGATCTTCAGATGATTTTACTAGGCGGTAAATGACGGCGTCATCTGCAAACAACCTAAGAGAGCTACTTAGATTTTCTCCTAAATCGTTTATGTAAATAAGGAATAGCAGAGGACCAATAACACTACCCTGTGGAACGCCCGATATCACCTCTGTATTAGTCGATGCCTTACCATCGATAACTACGAACTGTGTCCTCTCTGACAAGAAATCCCCTATCCAATCGCAAATTTGGGGCGATATACCATAACCACGCAATTTGATTAAAAGCCGTTTGTGAGGTACGGTGTCAAAAGCTTTCTGGAAATCAAGAAATACGGAATTGATTTGTGAACCTTTGTCGATAGCACCCATCACTTCGTGTGAATAAAGAGCTAGTTGTGTTTCGCATGAACAATATTCTCTAAATCCGTGTTGACCTTGGGTCAATAGATCGTTCTGTTTGAGATAATTCATAATACTTGTGCAACTCGTGAGGCAGCAACAACAACAGCTGCTCCTACAGTAACAGCAAACTGATTTGTTACGACAGGAAATTCAACTGTTGGTGGAACGCTTACAGGTTCAGGGTTCCCAACCCGTCCAAGTGGTTGTCACGACGTCGATGGATTTCCGCCCCCCTGCATTTCCGCCCTTTAACGACGCCAAAGAGGATTGGGATACTTACTTACAGCGGCTGAAACAGCACTTTGCCGCCTTTCAGGTCTCTGATGACGCTCTCCAACAGTCGCTTTTTCTTTCTTGGGCTTCCCCCGAGACGTTTTTCTTACTAAAGGAGTTGGCCCCCCTCTCCAATCCGGTGGAACTGACGTTCGAGGAGATGTGCGCATTGCTTTCGAATTATTATTCCCAACGATTTCACGTTGTCACATCGTGCCTCGAATTCCATCAGTATCACAAACAGCCAGGTCTTGGGTGACAGATTTGCAGGGACTGAATCGACGTTGCGAATTCACGTGCTCCAACCCGTCTTGTATGCTGACTCTCTCATCCATGATGTTGTCGTTCAGTTGGCTCCAGATCCAGAAGTGTGGACGGCGGCTCTCAAGCTGGATGACCCCTCTCTGGAGGACATCCTGAAGATTGCACATTCTTTCGAGATTGCACAGGCGGCGAATGAGCGCCTCATGGCTCGTCCTCAGGTAGCAACTGTACAACCGCCGCAAAGGGGACGTAACGTTCGGAAGGTCTTGCCCCGCCGGCAGCGTCGTGATCCTTCCCTCTCTGACGTGTCCATGGCCTCTGAACGGCCGGTCACTTCTCGTCAGCGTAGGCAACGTGGTTTACCGTCCTGTCCCGACTGTTTTACGGCGCACCAACGTGCGGACTGTCCAGACCACTGGGCCCACTGTAGTCATTGTGGAAAAGATGGGCATCTCCATTTGGTTTGTCGGCAAATGGCAGGACAGTCTTCCTCGAATTCTTATTGGCGTCAGGGGACAGTTCATGAACTGCAGGCTACTGTTCCCCAGGGTGATTCTCCCGCTACCAAATTGTTTATTGATCTCAGAATAGCTAACCATGACGTCCGCTTCCAGGTGGACACAGGGGCGACAGTCTTCCTGGTGAACCTCCCGACATATGCCCGTCTCGGCTACCCAGAATTGGACCCGCCCTCCCGCAGTTTGGTAGCGTATGGTGACAGTGCAATTCCTCTGAAAGGTCAGTTTACCACGTTGGCAAATTACAAAACAGTTACATGTCCTGTAACCCTCTTTGTGGTCAATAGCCACTCAGCTGGCAACATTTTCGGCCTCGATGCGTTCTCTCTGTTTGGGTTCTCCATCTCCGATGAGGTGCAGGTCATTTCTGACACTGTTCCTTTCCAGGAACTTGACGACCTTTGTGCCTCTTTTGCGTCTCTGTTCGAACCGGGTCCAGGGTGTGCAACCAATTTTGAGGCACATATTACTTTACGCCCCGATGCAGTGCCCCGTTTCTGCCGTGCACGCCCTCTTCCGGTCTCCCTACGGACGGCGGTAAAGCTGGAACTCGACCGTCTGCACGCCGCAGGAGTCATCGAACCTGTCAAAATGAGTGTCTGGGCCACACCACTGGAAGTGGTCCTCAAGCCTAATGGCGCCCTCCGCCTTTGTGGCGATTTTAAATCCACCATCAATGCCCAGGCACAGGTTGAAACCTACCCAATTCCACGGCAAGAGGACCTCCTCATGAAGCTTGTTGGCGGCGAATACTTTTCTAAGATAGACCTGGCTGACGCCTATTTGCAAATCCCGCTCGATGAGGAATCTCAACGAATCGTGGTCATCAATACCCCTTTTCGTCTTTACAAATACAAACGTTTACCTTTTGGGATTTCTTCGGCTCCAGCCATCTTCCAGAGGTATCACGAACAATTAACCATGCCTATACCCGGTTGTGCCAACTATCTTGATGATGTCATCATTACTGGGGCTACACGCCAGGAGCAGTTGCATAACCTCCGCACTCTCTTCACCACATTGCGGGACGCCGGGCTCAGGTGCCGCCTCCATAAATGCCAGTTTTTCCAGGAACGGGTCGAATACCTTGGCTACTTGCTCTCCAAAGACGGAATCCAGCCCACAGATCGCAATGTATTGGCGGTCGATGCTCTACCACGCCCTCAAAACCTACAGGAGTTACAGGCGTTTTTGGGAAAGGTGAACTATTATGCGAAGTTCCTCCCACAAGCGGCCCACATTATGCACCCCCTCAACTGTCTCCGGAAGAAAGTTGTGCAATTCCGGTGGTCAAATGCTTGTGAGCATTCCTTTCAGCGGCTAAAGCGCCTGTTGCGTTCGGCATCCTGCATTACGTCCTTTTCTCCATCATGTCCCCTTGTTCTGGCAGCGGATGCATCTCCATATGGCATTGGAGCAGTGTTGGCACACCGCAATGATGATGGTACTGAACAACCGATAGCCTATGCATCCAAGACCCTGACGCCTGCTCAAAAGAACTACTCTCAGATAGAAAAGGAGGCGTTGGCGATCGTCTATGCGGTTAAGAAATTCCATGTGTATCTTTTTGGGGCCAAGTTTACCCTCATTACCGACCACAAACCATTGGTCGCTCTATTTGGGCCACACTCTCGGCTCCCACTATGTACGGCCCAAAGACTCCAGCGTTGGGCTCTATTTCTTAGTTCCTACAATTACACCATTAAGTACAAGCCTACTACACAACACGCCAATGCAGACGCTCTTTCTCGTCTGCCTTCAGGACCTGATCCAGCATTTGACCGACATGAAGTCTCCTGTTTCCACATTGATCTGGAACGGCAAAATACCTTAGATGGGTTCCCTATCACAGCCACGCGCATTGCTGCAGACACGCGCCAGGACCCCCTCTTACGACGGGTCATCCATCATGTACTTCATGGGTGGCCCACTTACTTCCCGAAGTCGGCAGCCTCCCAGCTACGTGCCTGGTCCCATCTCTCTCGTAGATTGTCTGTCATTGATGGTGTTCTCCTCCTCGATGCTGAGGGCGATACCCACCAGGTGGTTATCCCACCTGCTTTACGCCCTCAGGTTCTGGATCTTCTCCGTCAGGGACATTGGGGTATGTCACGTATGAAATCCCTGGCCAGGAGACACGTTTATTGGCCAGGTCTGAACAAAGACGTGGAGGCCATCGTCCACAATTGCCCCACTTGTGCTCAGCACCAGGCTGCTCCGGCCCAATGTTTCTCTCCCTGGCCTGCTCCACGTCACCCTTCGGACCGCAACCATCTTGACTTTGTGGGCCCCTTTCTGGGATCTATGTGGCTTATTGTCATTGATGCCTATTCCCACTACCCCTATGTAGTCAGCGTGGCGTCCACCACCACGACTGCCACACTCAATGCCCTCACACAAATTCTTGCTATCGAGGGTCTTCCCCGTACCATCGTCTCTGACAATGGGCCCCAGTTTACAGCGGCAGCCTTTGAGCAGTTTTGTGATGCAAATGGCATCAAACACCTGTTTAGTCCGCCATTCCACCCAGCCTCTAATGGTGCTGCTGAGCGGATGGTGCGGACGTTTAAACAACAAATGCTGAAATCTGTGGGCACCTCCATCACCACAGCAGCCCTCACATTATTCCTGAGTACCTACAGGACTACCCCTATCCAGGATCGTAGCCCGGCAGAACTCCTCCATGGCTGCCAGCCACGCACCCTTCTCCATCTCTTGGCCCCACAGCCCTCGGAACCAAGGACGCGGTACACTGGGCAATATGCACCAGGATCCACTGTGTGGGCCCGTTCCTATGGTACGAAGCACTCATGGGTGCCGGCTACCGTAGTGGCCACTCACGGGCAACGCCTCCTCTCTGTCAACACACAGAGGGGTTTGGAGTGCCAGCATACTAGCCAACTTCGCCCTCGTTTCCCTGCCTCATCCCAACCAGTAGCACAGCCAGACCTGGAGCCCCTGCTATCGCCAATTCCTCGATCACACGGCTACAATCTGCACTCTCGGGCGTTGTCTACGGCTCCAGTCGATGCAGACCCGGAGATGGCACACTCTCAGCCGCAACGGTGCTCACAGGGCAGATCACCCTCTGACACACCCCCACCACTGGGGCCCCATGTGCACCTTGGGGCGGCATCGGCAACCCTAGGGGACGCGGGCATGGAAGTAGAGACCTCGCCTCCACATTCACCCTCTCGGCAATCGCCTTCCACACCAGTGCATCCTTGTACCTCTACAGAGGCCCCACATCCGTACCTTGACTTAGCGGGCTCTCCACCCGTGACACCACTCGTGCCATCGGTCCACCTTCCAAAGCACCGTCCTGGGCGCTTCCGTCCCTACGTGCCCATTTCAGGGGGGAGCGATCTGGTATCCCGGAATGACATGTTTGAGATCCCGCCAGACCACATGGACTATGACAGCAGCCGTTAGGCGGCGCGCGCAACCTACTAGCGCTGCCATCGCCACTAGAGCGCTGCACGCCGTGGCGCGCCTACCGTGCCGCACTATAAAGGGCCGGAGCCACAGCTCGCTCCTCAGGCTTGTGTTGACTGCGCTCCATTTACTTTCGCTATTCATTGGTTATCTGGCTTCGTACTCTGCTCTGTCACGGTTCGGTTTGGCTTTCGTTTGGATCTTTGTTTTTTCGATTAGTTGTTGTTATTGTCATCTCTGTGGTTTCGTGGAGTGTTACTCGTTAGCGGCGACGCTTGATCGGTCAGTCGTCGCTAGTCGCTCCCGACCCAGTCAGGTCTTCGGTCACAATAAGATGTTTATCGACAGTAATGATTTGTTAGAAGGGTAATATGTTGTCTGTTAGTGTATGAGTGATTGTTAAATGCATGAGGTATGTGGTCTAGTGACTGATAGAAAACGTTTCAGAAATACTGTCTGGTGGAGTATGCAATGCAAAAACTTGCATGATGAATCAGTTGGATGTTCGGGAGCGATTCACCAACAAATGCAGTTGTTGGGCATATGGAGTGATAGTCGCATGCTAATTGGGTTAGAACGTTAGAAAAAAGAACTGGAATGGCTAGATCCATTTGTTGTAGGTCAGTGTTGACGTCAGGCGTATTCCTGTCACTGGGTTGGAAATGGTTGTTATTACAAGCGCTTAAAGAGAGCGTCACAGGCTAGTTGGGATAGAATTTAAGTAAAAAGTTTTTGAAGTACTCTAAATATGCGATAGAGTGTTTGTTTCCAGTTGTGGATGATGTTGTGTTGCAATAGAGCTCTAAGAAGTCAATTTAGGATTATGTTCATGTGGTTGTAAAATTTTTGCACTATATATGTTATCTGATGTTTTGTCAAAGCATTGCTTGTTTGATCATATGTTTGTGGTATTAAATTATTATTCTTTGGTCGAGAATCAATGGGTTTAAAATCTCCTACACTTTGGTGACTGTAAGTGGACTAGTTGCAACCAATGGATTGTGTGTGTGGAGAAGTAATCTTAAAGAAGGAAATGTGCAGATCTTTTAACTTATACCTGCATAGTAAACTCAACAAGTTCATCACTGTAATCTATGGAGTTAAGTCGAAGTTATGATTTCTCCTACATGATGGCAGCATTGTGGCAGCAAGAGGAATACTGGAGAAACTCAGCAAGGAAGCACATGAAAACATCTTGAGGAAATATACAAATCCTGTGGCTATACCTTATAAAGTGAAAGTGTGTTGCTGTTGTGGTCTTCAGTCCGGAGACTGGTTTGATGCAGTGTCCACCCTACTCTATCCTGACCAAGCCTCTTCATCTCCTCATAAGAACGACAACCTACATCCATTTGATTCTGCTTACTATATTCATCTCTTGGTCTACCTCTGTGATTTTTACCCCACACACTTCCCTCCAATGCTAAATTTATGATTCCCCGATGTCTAAGAATGTATCCTACCAAAAGATCCCTTCTTTTAGTCAAGGTATGCCAGAAATTCCATTTCTCCCCAATTCTGTTCAGTACCTCCTCATTAATTACACGATCCACCCACCTAATCTTCAGCATTCTTCTGTAACACCACATTTCAAAAGCCTCTATCAACTTCCTGCCTGCACTGTTTATCGTCCATGTTTCACTTCCATACAAGGCAACATTCCACACAGATGCCTTCATAAAGGACTTCCTTGTGCTTAAATTAATATTTGATGTTAACAAATTTGTCTTTTTCAAAATGCTTTTCTTTCCATTGCCATTCTGCATTTTATATCCTCTGTACTGCGAGACATTATTCTACTGGCTAAATAACAAAATTCATTTACCACCTCTATTGATTTGTTATCTAATGTAATTTCTTCAGCAGTGCTTGATTTTCTAAGACTGCATTACATTATCCTTGTTTTGCTCTTATTAATGTTCATCTTATATGCTCCTTTCAACACACTTACCATTCTGTTCAAGTGCTCCTCCAGGTCCTTTGCTGTCTCTGACAAAATTACAATGTCATCAGCAAAACACAATGTTTTTATTTCTTCACACTGAACTTTAATTCCTTCTCCATATTTCTCCTTGCTTTCCTTTATAGCTTGCTCAGTGTACAAATTGAACAACATTGAATAAAGGTTACAACCCTGTCTTACTCCCTTCCCAACCTCTGCATCCCTTTCATACCCTTCAACTCTGACAACCGCTATCTGGTTTTTGTACAAGTTGTAAATAACCTTCCGGTCCCTATATTTTACCCTTGCTTATTTCAAAATCTGAAAGAGTATATTCCTATCAACATTGTCAAAAGCTTTCTCCAAATCTACAAAAGTTAGAAATGTAGGTTTGCCTTTCCGTAGTCTATCTTATTAGATAAGCTGTAAGGTGAGTATTGCCTCCCATGTTCCCATGTTCCTACATTTCTTCTGAATCCAAACCGATCTTCCCCAAGGTCTACCAGATTTTCCATCCTTCTGTAAATAATTCGTGTTAAAATTTTGTAACCATGACTTATTAAACTGATCGTTCTGAAATGTTCACACTTGTCTGCACCTGATTTCTTTGGAATGGGGATTATTACATTTTTCTTGAAATTTGAGGGTATTTTCTCTGTCTCATACATCTTATGCACCAGGTGAAATATAATAATGGAAAGTCCAGGTTCGAATTAATAATATAGTGAGGACAGTTTACAACTCACCGCGCAAAGACGTGGCGACGAGCTGCGACAGGCACATACAAAAGACACACACATACAACACATTCAGCTGTCGGCCATGGCCTACTTCAGAAAATAGAATACTCACGCAATCACACAGGCACACAACACAGTTATACAACCATCACCTCCAACTGCCGCACTTCGAATTACGCTCCACAGCGAATCCGGGAGGGGAGGGGATGGGGGATAGGAAGGTTACGTCACGGTGGTGGGAATGGGTTAGATGGGAATTACAAGATGCAGCTTAGGAATAGAGTGGGGAGGCGGGTGAGGGGAGTAGTTCTGAGGGAATGTCGTCCACTCCAGGAGCCTTGTTTCGACTTAGGTATTTCAGTGCTCTGTCAAATTCTTCTCTGAGTATAGTATCTCTTATTACATCTTCCTTTCCTACAATATTGTCTCTAAGTTCATTTCCTTTGTAGAGCCCCTCTATATACTCTTTCCATCTTTTAGGTTTCCTTACTTTGCTGAGAACTGTTTTTCCATCTGAGTTCTTTATATTCATACAGCTGTTTTTCTTGTCTCAAAATGTTTCTTTTATTTTCCTGTGAGCAGTATCTATTTTTCCCCTATTTATACATTCTTCTACAGACTTACATTTGCCTTCTAGCCACTCTTGCTTAGCTATTTTGCACTTCCTGACAATCTCATTTCTTAGTCGTCTGTACTCCATTTTGCATTTACTGCATTTTTATATTTTCTCCTTTCATCAATTCAGGTGTTTGTTATGATTAAATTATGTTCTGTGCAAAATTCTACCAGGCAGCTTCCTCTTTCATTCCTCTTGCCCAGTCCATATTTACCTATGATTTTTTGTAGGGCTTGCCAATGTACCTATTTTGTCCTCTGCTGCCTTCACTATTTCATTTCTCAGTACTACTCTTTCTTCTTCTACTGTTATATTTCCCCTTGTTTCTGTTCATTGTTGCCTAAAACTCCCTCTGAAATTCTCAAGAACTTTAGGTTCCTTCAATTTATCCAAGTCCCATGTCCTTATTTTCCTACCTTTTTGCATGTTTTTCAGTTTCAGCCTACAATTCATGACCAACAAGATATGGTCAGAGTCTACATCTGCCCCTGGGTATGTCTTACAGTTAAAAACCTGGTTCTGAATCTATGTCTTACCATTACAAAATCTATCTGGTACCTTCTGGTGTCTTGTGGTTTCTTCTACATCTACAACCTTCTTTCATGATTCTTAAACCTGGTGTTTGTTATGATTAAATTATGTTCTGTGCAAAATTTTATCAGGTGGCTTCCTCTTTCATTCCTCTATTCACCTACTATTTTTCCTTCCCTTCCTTTTCCTACTACTGAATTCCAGTCTCCCATCACAATAGTTTTCCTCTCCCTTAATTTCTGAATAATTTCCTTAACCTCCTCATACATTTCTTCAATCTCATCATCATCGGCAGAGCTAGTGGACATTTAAACTTGTACTACTGTGGTCGGTGTTGGCTTTGTATCTCTCTTGACTACAATAATAGGATCGCTGTGCTGCTCATAGTAGTTTTCCCACATTTCTATTTTCTTATTCATTATCAGACCTACTCCTGTAATACCCCCAACTGATTTTGTATTTATAATCCTGTATTCACCTTATCAGAAATCCTGTTCATCCTGCCACCGAACTTCACTAATCCCACTATATCTAACTTGAGCCTATCCATTTCCCTTTTTTAAATTTTCTAACCTCCCCAACCGATTAAGGGATCTAACATTCCACACTCCAATCCGTCGAATGCCAGTGTTGTCTTTCCTGATAGTAACATACTCCTGATAAGTCCGTGCTGAAAGATCCAAATGGGGGACTATTTTACCTCCGGAATAGCCAACGTTAAACTAGATGTTGTAATGGAGGAGCTGCTGTTTAGTAGACATCTGTCTCCTGGATTTGGACATCCCACAAGATTGCACACAGATTTTTAAAAAACTGGAAATGTGCAAGTACCTAGTATCAGCCCATGACATTCAGATAGAATGAGACTACACAGAGAACAGCAATGTGATTTTGGACAGTGACAAGGCAATTGGAATTGATTGGTAAATGTGGTTGATTTCAAATTGTTGAGTAAAAATATATAATAAATTTATTTGTCAATCACAAGTCCCGTTTAACATTACACTGTCTTTTCTCGAAGCAGAAATTCTGAGCAATGACTCAAGTTTCAGGTTACACATCAAGTTGTACTTAACTTTTATACTCGGGGTTTATCTCCTCGCTGCATTTAGTGTCCTGGTGTGTATTGTTCAAAACAAGAAAGAACTCCAGCATTTCATTTTCTAATCTTTAATCATCAACAACACTCTCATTACAATGTCTGGTATAATACGAAATTTCTTGAAAAACAAATGCCTTACTTCAGAAGAACAAACATTACAAATTGAGCTTACTCCAGAACTTACTTAATTTCTGAGTGCCCTCTGGAACCGCTATACATAAATCTTTTAATAATTGCCTTTACACTCATATTGTTTACAATAATGACATTAATCAAATTACAATTAACAATTACAACATGAAATGATTGTACATACACCAAATATTAGAATGCACAATAGCTGAGGTAATGTATAGATGTAATTTAACAGTTTCTTTGCATTAAATCTCACAAATATGAATACATACATCAGTTCACAATGTGAAACGGTGATTTAATTACATAGGTGGATTTCAGTGTTCCTAACATTTCCAAAGCGTCTGTATACAGGGAGTAATTAGTACAAAGTGTCAAAATGGACAACACTTCTGTTATTCATGAAATATTACATAGTTTCATGTAGTTCAGATCGTGTTATATATTGCTGTATTTATGTATTTGTATTTGTCTCACGGATTTTGGGATTAGTAATTCTTTTAAGGACATTTACAGGACATCAGGCCTCAGTCTCTTTCCTGTATTTGTTAATTCAGCATAGATATGTTTAGAATGTTCTGGAAAGCAAGGCGTAATTTAACACGTTATTTTACTAACTAACTGCCAAAGTTCCTCCAAATTTCTCAGTCTGATCTCTAGACACACTTTATTAATCTGTATACACACAGTACATTTTATCTCATAATTTAAACACTTCATTACAAAATCATACACACATAATTGTCATTGCATTATTAGCACACTTACGATTAAGCAGTTTGTCCACATATTTGTATTGAATTACACAACACTCTGTGTTTAAGGAGGTGAATGTGATCTGCTGGTATCGGGTGGTTTCATGAATTCTGGTGTCGACTATTAGTCCAGTCAAATGGTAGTTTGAAGTCGAAAAATTTGGTGTAATTGTTTTTAGTGGTTTACTTTATGTTTTTTTGGGTGCTAAACACAAATCTGAAGATTTCCAACAAAAATTCCCTCGGCAAATATGAGAAATCAACAAAAAATCACTAAAAATCACATTTTTTGCGATTATCAACTTATAACTCATAAAGCAAGCTATTTGCATGAAAAGTGGCGCAGTAGTAAAATAAAGAGGAGAAAATTATCTACAATTTATGTCTGTAACATTTTTCTGTAAGTCGTATGGTTTCCACAAAAAACAGTGGTAAAATATGAGAAAAATCAGTCATTTTTTGAAAACAGCAAAAAAGAACATTAATATATAGTTTTTATTTCATGAAATTAAACATTATTGTAAATCCTTGTAAAAGAGACCACCTATTCTAATGATGACATTATCAAACCGGGACCTCCTTGTTGGCACCTGCAATAAATTTTGTCTTTAGGTATAGAGGCTTGTCGAAGGTGTTCACAGTTGAAACTTCCTGGCAGATTAAAATTGTGTGCCGGAACCGGGACTCGAACCTGGGACCTTTGCCTTTCATGGGCAAGCGCTCTACCACTGAGCTACCCCGACACGACTCACGATGCCGCCTCACAACTTTACTTCCGCCAGTACCTCGCCTCCTACTTTCCAAACTTCACAGAAGTTCTCCTGCGAGACTTGCAAGACTAGCACTCCTGGAAGAAAAGGATATGGTGGAGACATGGCTTAGCCACAGCCTAGGGGATGTTTCCAGAATGAAACTTTCACTCTGCAGCAGAGTGTGCGCTGATATGAAACTTCCTGGCAGATTAAAATTGTGTGCCGGAACCGGGACTAGAACCTGGGACCTTTGCCTTTCGCGGGGAAGCGCTCTACCACTGAGCTACCCCAACACGACTCACGATGCCGCCTCACAACTTTACTTCCACCAGTAGCACGCCTCCTACTTTCCAAACTTCACAGAAGTTCTCCTGCGAAACTTGCAAGACTAGCACTCCTGGAAGAAAGGATATGGTGGAGACATGGCTTAGCCACAGCCTAGGGGATGTTTCCAGAATGAAGTTTCATATCAGCGCACACTCCACTGCAGAGTGAAAGTTTCATTCTGGAAACATCCCCTAGGCTGTGGCTAAGCCATGTCTCCACCATATCCTTTCTTCCAGGAGTGCTAGTCTTGCAAGTTTCGCAGGAGAACTTCTGTGAAGTTTGGAAAGTAGGAGGCGAGGTACTGGTGGAAGTAAAGTTGTGAGGCAGCATCGTGAGTCGTGTTGGGGTAGCTCAGTGGTAGAGCGCTTCCCGGCGAAAGGCAAAGGTCCCAGGTTCTAGTCCCGGTTCCGGCACACAATTTTAATCTGCCAGGAAGTTTCATATCAGCGCACACTCCACCGCAGAGTGAAAGTTTCATTCTGGAAACATCCCCTAGGCTGTGGCTAAGCCATGTCTCCACCATATCCTTTCTTCCAGGAGTGCTAGTCTTGCAAGTTTCGCAGGAGAACTTCTGTGAAGTTTGGAAAGTAGGAGGCGAGGTACTGGCGGAAGTAAAGTTGTGAGGCGGCATCGTGAGTCGTGTCGGGGTAGCTCACTGGTAGAGCGCATGCCCGCGAAAGGCAAAGGTCCCAGGTTCGAGTCCCGGTTCCGACACACTCCGCAGCAGAGTGAAAGTTTCATTCTGGAAACATCCCCTAGGCTGTGGCTAAGCCATGTCTCCACCATATCCTTTTCTTCCAGGAGTGCTAGTCTTGCAAGTTTCGCAGGAGAACTTCTGTGAAGTTTGGAAAGTAGGAGGCGAGGTACTGGAGGAAGTAAAGTTGTGAGGCGGCATCGTGAGTCGTGTCGGGGTAGCTCAGTGGTAGAGCGCTTGCCCGCGAAAGGCAAAGGTCCCAGGTTCGAGTCCCGGTTCCGGCACACTATTTTAATCTGCCAGGAAGTTTCATATCAGCGCACACTCCGCTGCAGAGTGAAAGTTTCATTCTGTGTTCACAGTTGCTTGTTGATTGATTGATTTTCTCTGTTTTATGAATGCGACTAAAGCTGTATATATTGCATTGTGATCCGATGGTGGAGCATGTATAAATGGTAGACAAACAACATAGGTTGTATGAAAGGGGAATACTTGTGATTTGCTCCATGAAGCCACTCCATCCTGGAATCCAGGCACATCTTTCCACTTGCCATAAAGCCAAAGTAGATCTAATAAAGAGGGTAATATTGAATCAGGTGATACAAATAGCTGTTTGAGATCCTCAATGTTGATATTCTTTAACCCAAGAGAACGTGTCTTCTTAAAATGTTTTAAAGAAACAGCTCCCATCTCACCAATTATTGGAGCTGGTATTGGTTTCTTCACTCAGACAATTCTTTGATCCGGAGCAGTGGCATTTCTAGGAGTAATCAAATGTACTCCTCTCATTGCATGGAAGGTATTATATCCATCCAGTGTACGTGTGTTAAAATCAGCGTTGTCATGAACAAATTGATGGAAAGCTGTCGAATTTATTTCTAGTGCTGGCCTCATGATTGCTGACACTTCAAGACGAACAGCTTCGGAATAAGAGGCGCAAAATTCCAAGGGTGACACAACATCAATCAGTTTTCGTGATCCATACTTCTT
This sequence comes from Locusta migratoria, assembly GCA_026315105.1. NCBI lineage: Eukaryota > Metazoa > Arthropoda > Insecta > Orthoptera > Acrididae > Locusta > Locusta migratoria. The sequence continues at coordinate 728,355,685 of CM048744.1, read as the reverse complement.
ATGAAAGCAAGCTGATAGCCCAATTTGTAACGGGGAAAGGAAAGAAGTTGGCCTGACAGCACTTATAACACTATGTGAAATGGTTAAAAAAATGTTTTTCCACTTGTCAATGCTTGTTCGCTTCTTCTTGAGTATCAGTCTTTCCAAGAAAACTTTGAGAACCTCCGGGACAAGCTTTCATTTTCGTCCATGAAAGAGTCTAGAGGAGGATAGTTGTCCACAGCATACGGTATTGATCGTATCTCTTCAAGAATTACATCAGCTGCTGTCTCAACTAATCGAAGACGTTCTTCCCGTTCTGACGAACGTCTTTCCATGTACCATGCTTCAGTCAAAATCTTATGGCCTGTAGTTTTGAAACCTATGACTGTATTCTGTTTGATCTTCGATACGATAATATCTTTCCCATGTCTATCCAATAAATGTTGTATTACAGTTCTTCTTTCAGGAATTAAGTTGCCCTGTATCTGAGTTATTAGCTGATCTAATGAAAACTGACATTCCTCGCCATTCCTTTCCATAAAATTGAAAATGCCATTCATAGCCCTCTGAATCTCTTCAGCATAAGGGTTTTCTTTTTATCAGCCTTGGACCTACTAATGTAAAGATTTTTTAAACATTTATCATGGTACTTACTTAGTCAGCAGCCACTATGTCTGTTATCGGCTGGATCCTGTCAATAACTGCTGCACCAAAATCATCTCCACGTAGTTGAGCCTGTTTCATAGCTCTGTCTTTCATATCAATTTTCGTCACCAGATGCACCAAATTATGTTTATGAGGAGGCAGTCATTGTTGTGACCTTGCGTGATCTTCAGGAATACCTGTTCCACACACAAAACAATGTGTTTTCCAATGGAAATAGTGAGAGCATGATCTTAATTTTCCTGAAGATGTGCTTGGTTCAGCAGCTTTCTTCAAGTAGGCAGCTTTTTACTAGCATCACGTAAAGTTTCTATTCCTTTTTCCTTGACCACTATCACTGCACGCTCACCTAAATCTTTTTCACAAATAAAACACTTATCACTCAAAATTGCGCCTGAGTTGATGCGCTATATCTCAACGAAAACATTCAAATATAGCTTCACGTCTTTGAGAGAAAGAGAAATAACACGATCACGGCAGCGAACGTACACAAACTGGAGAATTGAGGACAGTTCGGTGTTTCGGCATGAAGAGCCCCCTTCGCCTGTCATAAATTTAAGGGCAGCGGCCGCAAAGGTGGGATGGAGGGGCGGGTCGCAGCCACAGGTAGACGGACAGCGTGGGCGCACAGCTGAGTGCATGGTCACAAAGGACAAAAAGAAGAGCTGCTTCCATTGTTCGCAAGGTAAACACGTTGAAAGGCAAGGAACTGCTGATGAAATAATCAACCCGAAAAAAACATGCAATTTTTTCTATTTTCCAAAATTTACTGATTTCACCGCTTTTTCAACGATGTTTTATATGGAAACCATACGACATACAAAAAAATGTTACAGACATAAATTGTGGGTAATTTTCTCCTCTTCATTTCATTACTGGGCCACTTTTTGTGTAAATAGCTTGATTTGCAAGTTATAAGCTGAAAACCACTGACAATTGTGATTTTTAGTTGTTTTTTTATGATTTCTCATATTTGCCGATGGAATTTTTGTTGGAAAACATCAGATTCGTATTCAGTACCCCATAAAACATAAAATAAGCCACTAAAAACAATTACACCAAATTTTTCGACTTTGAGCCCTTTTTGTGCACGATTTGACTGGACTATATTTCATAATGATGAGGGAGCTGGCATCACTATACCTGGTTTCAGCAAAGTTATGAGTAATCACATTATTGATTTTATAAAGTGTCCAGGCAGGTGACTACGAGAGACTTTTACTGCTTCATTGGGTCAAGAACACAGCATTAACAGGTTGGAGTCGACTATATACAATTACAGAATGGATTGTGGTTTTGAACCTCTGCAAGACTGTTTAAATGTTTTAAATGAGAATAGACAATGTTTACAAAGTGCACTCCTGTACAGTGTGTCAGTCCCATATGTGTGGTATCAGCTAACAAATTTCTTAGAGATCAGTTGTTATGTTGTGTTTAATCATATTTTCCAATTAGTTTACTGGGGTAATAACACCCGAAAATTGACTGCTGTGCAGGTAGAACTCCCTGACAGTAAAGACCAAGAAAATCTCTCAGTTTTAGTTTTAACTTATGGCCCTTAAATTACATGGAAATTTGTAATACTGACTCCAGTAAGAACGATGTAAGTACTATAGGTACAGAAGAGTTATATTAAAGAAGGTGCAACATATTTCTTGCAGTCCTGGTCGTTATTCTCCGCAATATGGTCAGATGTAGACATCTCCAAATTATGACTGGAACCCAGAGATAACATCATTCCACGGGTCCTAAGAAGAAGGGTAATACATAGCACAAATTTAAACCATTTCCCTTTAAAGAAACTACTCCTTTAAGTGCAGTTAATGTGCTATGTGCATGGAAAAGACTATTGGAAATGGAGAAAATCAAAGCCAAGAAAAGGAAGCTCGAATATATGGTTAAATCAACTGCAATAAAAGATAAATACAAAGAGGAGGCTATAACAGAGATATATGTTTGAACATACTGTATGGATAAATCTTAATGTGAGTGGGGAATACAAAATATCTGCATTTACAGTAAACAGAAGGGAGATTGATCAAGTGTTGGAATACTTGCTGAAATCAATGGAACCTATGACGTTTACTGCATTAAGGAATATGTGAAAAAATGTTTGTAAAGATGCACTCCCGATTGGATCTGCTTAAAAAGAAGCTGCATGGTGTCTGTCGCGTGCATCGAGACAATTTGGCTAAGGTAATGATTTTACCTTCTGATTTTCAGTATTCCTACCAGGAAGACACAACAATACATATTGGAGTTCGAAAACTTACCTTCTCTGTACCTGTCCAAATATGGGTTGGAGGAGGAAATAGAAGACACTGATACATCAGTCTAAGGTAATATCATTGTACAATAGGGTTTTGTTTAGTTTAAATGTAGAGAAAGAATAGACTGCTCATTTACAAAAAATTAAAAATAAATAAATTAATTAATTAATAAAAATCATAAAATAAAAGTTGTGAACTTTAAATTCCATGCAGAAGTTCCATGGAAGTGTGGTCTAGAAGAGCAGGGTGTGTGTTGATTCAATCTCTGCCTTTCTGTCTGAGACCAGCAAGATTGTTAAGTGCTCTACAGTGCTTGCAGATCTATATTTAGACACATTCCTGACAGATTTGTCACAATAGCTTGTCACAGATATAATTGCGGCTGACTGACATACCGGACATGTAGGAGCTCTCATCTGCAGTGGTAGATGATCATTAAGATGTGTGTAAGCTGCAGTGTTCAAAATCCAAGTTTCTATGCACACATTGTGCTTCAATCAGAATAGGTCCTTGCCCATTTTCGTGATTTCTGTCAGTAAATTCAAATGTTTTTATAAACAATATGTCTTTTGCTGTTGTAGTTGTATTACACAACAGGACATAGAAAGTGTGTTTGTTAAGATGGACACAAAAGTTCGTTTCTTGACTTGTGACTTTCACTAACATTACATTATGTTTAGTATGTAACAAGTACTATTTTCTTTTTAATATGTGCGTTGCCTGGTTGTTGCATATATAGTCTAAACGAACAGCATGTTTGATGGCATTGGAAGTACTTGCATACATACCTGTAACAGATGAAATTCTTTATTATGTCTTACAGGCAAATACGAGTTGTAAATATATTACAATACCTAACAGAGTGTATCAAGATGTAGTATCCAGTTATTTTGCCCAGAGATGTTAGGTGGCGAACAACTTCTGAAAATGGACCTTTTTTTTTTTTCTTTTTGGATAGTCCTAAATGTTTGACTTTGATTATAATTGTTTCTTAAATAATAGTCAATGAATGTACATAGTTTGTAAAATGATATGTTGACCTCAATTGTTTACTTTATTATTGGTAACTCAAAACTACCGGTCTCGGTTAATGAACCATTCCCAAACGCCAGACTGATGTAGACGAAAGTTATCAAGTGCCATAGTCAACAATATACAACAGTAATGGAATAGTATGGCAAATTACATGTTCAAAGGAATGTTATTCTTAAAAGGATATCTGTTTATGAAATGACTGATATAATAGAATTACCTTGTTTATTCACTGTTGTAACCAAGGAGGTTAGAATAAATGGAGATAGGGTTACCTATGTTGAGAACAGGCATTGGCTGAAGCCAGGGGGGCCATGCTTTTGTGCCCAAAACAAGGATTTCTCACTTAAAATCCTGAGTGAATATTGTTCTCTTTACGTAAAGCCACTAAATTAGTAGTCACATTGGAGTATTTACTTAGATATGGCCTACAATTCAATGACTAGAACTACTTTACCACACAGTACGACCATTGTTTTGGGCACAAACAATTGCCGGAATGCACAGTTTGCTGGCTTCACTTTTTCAGTGTTAGGGCATCTCCAGAGATTCTAACCTCCTTCGTTGTAACTTTGTTATGTTTACACCAAAATAAAGATCTGCTATCAACATTATCACTTTAGGCATTTATATCAGACTAATAGCACAAACACTACCTACTATATTATTTACAGTTTCACACTTTTTACTGTTTGATGATTAACTCAATGTGATAAGTACTCAGATTTTTCTTTACTTTATTATCTTAAATTACAATTTTAATCACATAATCTAAATGATTTAAACTCAATGTTTTATTTACTGTTGTAATGTATAACTGAAAATTTCAAGTTATTTTGTAACAATGCATCTGCATACTATTCCACATGTACATATCATGCTTCCACTTTATTGTTTGGCATATGTTGATAAACATAGCCATCACATTCTTTGCAGCACCCAAATGTCCCAATGAAAACCAAAGACTGTCATAGACATATCACAACTGTATGAACTATAGTCTTTGCTCAAAGAGATCCAATGTAAGCCTGTTTGATTTTAAAAAAAAATTACTGTACGCTCACCAAAAGTGTGTTTCAGTTTATAACAGTCACTGGAAAAACATCTATAGGAAGTGAAGCTTGATGCCAAATATTTATTTTAAAGTTTTTCAATTTTGTAACATGATGCGCTAAGCTGGCTAAGCGTTGTAAGTGTCTCTACATGTAATTTGTTATACTATTCCATTGATGATGTATATTTTTGATTAATGCAGTTGATAACTTTCGTCTACATCAGCGTGGCACTTGAGAATTGTATACTAATTGATACCGTTAGCTTTGAGTTAATAAAGTAAACAGCTGTGATCAACGTGTCATTTTACAAATACTTAAACACTGTTAAACTCCATCTTTTCACTTTCCTAAAGAATGTATGTAGTTTATACAACACTTAGAGTACACGGCTGTAGCATTACAACAAATTTCTTTATGCCGTATTTGTATTTACTTGAAAAATTGCATTCCATACGAGTTTTAATTAAGGTTCGATGTATTACATTACCTGCCTGCCTGTACCGATTCTAAGAAAACAAAATGTTCTTTCAGAAGTTGTTAATGCAAACATAGGTTGCCACAGTCTATAAGCAAATCAGAGGCCTTAGGTAGCAACACACACACACACACACACACACACACACACACACACACACACACACACACGTTAAGGTAATAGTTTAAACAATTTTTGTTAAATATAACTTATGATCAAGGCATCTACTGTTGTTCATTTACAATTTTCGAGAGAAAATTGAATTTTCTTTTTGGAAAATAGATAATGAAATAACATGGGTTTGTCACAATTAAATTGATATGCAAATTAGGATTTTTTTAAATTAATTGTGGGCTGTTGGCAGCAGTGGTGGGTGGGCAGGAGACGATGAGATGTGGCTGTGGTGGTGGGGGCTGATCTGGGACTGGTTCTTGGAAGGGCGAGGGCGGACGTAGCCAAGTGACCAGTTGTGGGGGCAGTGGTACGGGTGGTTCTCAGAAGGGCTAGTTGTTTATGAAACTTCAAACTCTTGTGTTAAGTTCAAGTATGTTTGAAGTTATCAGTCATTATTCCCCGTAATTGTGTAGTCCAAAGTGGAATTACTTGTGAGATGTAATAGGCAAGCTACAGAGCTATATGTTTACTGTTTCATCACCCAAATAACAAATTAAACAAATTATTTTATTAGAACCTCAACTGTTAAATGCCAGTTTGGGATCTCAGAGTATGTGTAATATAAGAAACATGATTTCTAGATAAAGTAATGGTTAAGAGAAGATACATATACATTGCTAGAAAAACAAAGAAATAATATTTAATCATAAAATAGGAAAATAAACAAGAGCACATGGCCATGAAACTAAAACCTGCTAATATGCATTTTAGGAAAACATAAAGTGAAATAGTATACTTAGGGATATATTCTATTGTAGATTTGAGTAGGAACTGGCCATGAAAACACAAATATAATAAATGTTTCAAATCTAACCTTGCCAGTATGGGCAGCAGTGTAGATTAATTAAGCCTATATGAAATATTCGCGTGTTCTTGTATACAGCAAAACAACTAATACTTTATTTCATTATTCTGTACATGGTAGGAACATTTTCCCTTCACTATTTTTCAAGATATTAGTATAAACAAACAGTGTATTGTTGTATTTTGTAGTTAAGCATGTTTCAGATCCGTAGCCCAATATATGAAAGCAGAATTATTATGAATCAATGTAAATTGATAATTACCTTAATTTTGAATGTAAAGCTGCTATTATCTTGCCATAACATGGCCAAACTATTTTTTTTTTCATATCTTTAATAGTTGTAACAATGTATGGTATTGTAGGCCAGACTATAAAAGGAGGCCACACAAAGATCGAGAAAAGGTAGTCTTATGGCAGCTTTCTAAGCTGCCACTATGCCAGTTTGGGCACTGATGTACATGTTGTAACACATTGTAGGGTAAAAGTGATGAAATTAAACGGCTTTTCAGATACCTGGTGTTTGTTCTTGCCTTAATTTTGATGCACACATAAAATAGAGAACAAGTCTCTAGCTGCACGTATTATGAATGAATTCTAGGGATTCCTGTAAGCAGGTTATGCAGATGCTGTATTTTAAGAAGATTCTACATCCATGAGATATCAAGGTAACTGTCCTGAACTTTGATGCAGTGGAGATTTATTAAGACATGAAGACCACAATCATTGAGTTGGTGAACAGAACACTGTAAGGTGGTAACATTTTAATTTGCTTACACTGCATGTTTCCTACTAGAGGCTCAAGAAATTAGAGTATAATAATTAAATTAAAGCATATTTTATTTAGGAAAGGGTAGGAGAATGTATTCTGGCTCCAGTTTTTCTCTGTACAGGTTTTGTGCAGCAGAAAAGAATAAATGAAGAATGGGATACTGTGCCAATGATGTGATTACTCCATGTTGAAAAGTTCTATGTTTCGTATTTATATGTATATTCTATGGAAAATGACATTGTTATTAATTACTTTTAGTCTTGATTGGTTGAAAGAACATTCTTCTTCTATGAGTTCAATTCCAACAGGCATGTAATTTAGTGATGTAATAAAACATTATTTGTGTTACCTTAAAGTCAATGTTTACTTGAATTCAAACTTATCTGACTAAAAGTTAATTGCAAATGATATTTATTATCATGATTGGGAAATGAAAGTATCATCAAGAGAAAGTCATCAGAAGCAATTGTTATATTAGGAGGCACAGACTAGCCGGTCCTCCTAGAGGGAAAAACAGTAATTTATTTGAACAATTTTTATCAAGAGACAGTACCATCAATAAATGGTAATGTGTTTGTTTTCGACATACACGGTTGGCGTTGGACTTAATCAGTATTGGCCGTCGGAACAACTCACAGTCCGGGATCAGATATAAATCATTGCAGTGTGCTAGTGTCATAAAAACAAAACACAGAGCAACCGTAAAATCCACAATAAGATGACGATGAAAAGATGGATATTGTCATTTCACACTATGAATGTTTATGACCACGAGAGAAGTCAACAGTGTGTCAAAGATGTTGGTTGTCAAGATACACACACCACTGCTGAACTTCTAGAGTCTGGGTCAATGTATGTCTGCTGGTCCGCTGTGTACATACAAACATCAGCTGTCTGCAGTTGGCAACGCCTGCAGAATGACGCAGCGGCAGTCTTTGTAAAAGGTACTGCAGTTTTAAATTTTCTCAATCAAGTGGCTAGGTCGTGTGAAGAACTTTTGTTCAGGATTTTGTGTATAACAATTTTGTCAACAGTGTTTTTGGTGGGGAATATATTATTTCTGTGTATCTGTGATGAGTGATAAAAAGTCCGAGAATTTAGATAATCCTAACATGAGGCCTAGTTCAGATGGAATATCTTCTGATACTAATGTAAATGTAGAATCTCATGACGATACTAGAAATGTTGATTCAGATATGCAAAATGGAGAAGATGATAACCTTTGCTCTCCATTCTGTGGCTTTGAAGATAGCAGTAACAATGTTGTATTTAACTTGTTACAAGATCTATTTAAAAAATTGGAGGAGGCAAAAAATTAAATAAAAACCAATACTGAGGTAGTAACTGCAAAATTTGATGAGCTGAAACTTGAAATCGAAAACTTTAAGGCCGAACTCTATAAGGTAAAGATGAAAACAGAAACTGTTGTGGCAGGAGTAGATGTTTTAGAAAGTGACTTTATTTCATTTACTGGTGTGATTAAATTGTCACAAGGTGAAGTTCAGTCTAGAGTTTCTGCTGTAGAAAAACAGATTAAGAAAACAGATGAAAATTTTGCAATGTTTCAGATGTTAAAAGAGATATTGACACATGTAACAATAATATTCAGCAAGTAAATTCACGGGTTGATGAACTCCAAGAAAGTGTTGCAACTAACACATCAGGTTTTGTTAATGGTGGCTTTATTAATTATCCAGCAATCAAAACTTTTTTCTGGGGATAATAATGTTGACTCTGTGAACTTTATTTTCCAATGTAAAGATAACATGATACATTTTATGTCTGATGCAATGAAAATTAAATTCATTAAGAAATTCTTGGATGGAGAGGCTCTATCGTGGGCTAATCCAAATGTGCATTATGATATGACGTTTGATGATTTTGAAAGAAAATTTCTGACAAAATTCTGGTCTGAAATGAAACAATCTAGGCTCAAATCTGAATTCTTGAATGGTCCAAGTTATAGAGAAGGCAATACGACTATGAAAGAGTTTTGTGACGAACAATTAAGAAAACTAGTGCATTTAGACAAACCTCTGGATGAAATGATCCAGATGGATGCCTTGAAAAGATGTCTACCTAGAAGGTTACAATGGAGCCTGGTCTTTGTACTTGATGACTCTATTGAACCTTTCCTTAAGTATGTAGATAAGATGGATATGGCTGACAGAAATGGGGATAGTAATAGAGAACCAGGTTTTCACCAGAGCAGAAGCTGGGGAAACAATTAGCAAAGGGACAGAGACTATAGGGGGGACAGTAGACAACCTAATAATACTGATGGAAATAATCATAATTGAAATAACAGAAAGGTGAACAATTTTAGAGGTCAGGACCCTAGGAACAGACAGAGTGACAGACAGTCACATCCCAGGGACACAGAAAACAGAAGAAACGGGTTGGGAAACTAGTTTTCACTTCACAGAAGGCCTGTCGGTTTGAAGTGCAACAAAATAGGGAGAGAAATCAGGCTAGAGAAATTGGAAGGGGAAGAGGAAATTTCAGAAGGGGACGAAGCCATAGATACGACAGTATACCATACTAAGTTAACCACATTGATTTTACGAGGGAATTTTGGAATAAAATCATTAATGAAACAGAAAAACCTAAAGAAAATCAAAACACATTTGAGTTAGAGGATAAAGCATTGACAAACCTTTTTTGTGAAGTTAACAATGAAAATGAGGTGTCTAGTTTAGACAGTGAAGGTAGTCATAAGGATGATATTGGTATTGTGAGTCTGTTTGAGGATGGTCATGTAGAAGATAAGGTGGGATAAAATAGGCCTAATATTATAGTAGTTGAAGCTTAGATTCATGCACAAGATGATGATAGTTTTGATGGTAATGTCTATAGTAACAATATTGTATAGAGTTTTGTAGAGAATAATGGAGACACTGATGTTGTTTTTGATGATGATAATGATAGTGAAGTATTGGAAGATATAGATGGGGTGATTTATGTAGAAATGAAAGAGGATAAAGTGCTGCAGGACAGTATTCAGAGAAGGGGAAATTTGAAGCTGCATGATGATCTGTTGATGCCAATTGATATTGATAAAATGAAGTCTTTTCCTGAGGATATAGGTGATCATGGGGAGTTGATGTATAAGCAGGTATTTAGAGCCACTTGTGATTCCATAAGCAAACATGAAATTCAAAGTGTTGAAAGGCTAAATATAATACCACTGATTCTCACAAAAGGATAATGACAAGTTTTATTAACAAGAAAAACTGGTACAGTTATCTTTAACTCAAGAGGCACACAACCATTAGGCAAGAGACAAAGAGCAGTAAATCTACTAAAAGTCTGTATATGCATTTACTCTTTGCAAAGAACTATTATGCCAAAGCATAGACAACTGCAAAGTGGACAAAACATAAGACAGTAGCACAGTACTTTAAAATAATAATAATAAACATTTTTAATTGATTATCACAACACTCCCACTTCAATTAACAAATGTTTAACACTTCTGTAGTCTTCTGTCAGCAAGAACTTTAGCATCACCAACATAAAGTAGCTGTCTTATTTTTTCAAAATTGCTTCTAGTGAGTGGTTTGGTAAGAATATCTGCTTGCTGGTCTGTAGAGCTTACATGTTCAAGGTTGAAGATTCCCAACTTAAATTTTTCTCGTATGAAATGATACTTCACGTCTATGTGTTTTGTTCGTTTGTGATACTCAGGGTTCTTGATCAACCGGATGGCATTTTGACTGTCCATATACAAGGTGGTAGTAATTTCTTTCTGATTAATAATATTTTGTAAAATTGACTGTATCCATACAATTTCTTTTACAGCCTGACAAGAAGCTAAATATTCTGCTTCAGTTGTTGATAATGCCACCACTTTTTGCCTCTGAGAGCTCCAAGCTATAGTAGCTTCACCAAACTTAACAACAAAACCTGTGGTCGATCTTCGAGTAAGAACATCTCCTGCATAATCTGAATCACAAAAAACAGACAAACGAATATCCTCATTCCTCGGATAATACAAGCCATAAGAAATAGTTCCCTTTAGGTACTTTAAGATTCTCTTTACAGCATTCCAGTGCATCTTTTCTGGTTTTTCAAGACGCTGACTAGCATTATGTACTGAAAAAGTGATGTCAGGTCTGGTTGCCACAGACAAATATAGTAAACTTCCAACAGCCTGACGGTATGGAGCATTGATAATTTTTGAGTCATTCCCCATCTCAGAGTACATTTGTCCACGATCAGCAGGAATAGCTACAGCATTGGTATTTTCCATGTTGTACCGTTCCAGTACAGCTCTTGCATATGCCTCTTGGTTTAAGAAGATGGAGCCATCCTTGAACTGCTCTATCTGCAAACCGAGATAATGATTAACACTGCTGGTTGTTATCTCAAATTCTTGTTCCAAATCACTCATTAGTAAATTAATTACTTCCATAGATTCTGATATGATTAGTCCGTCATCAACGTGAATGGCTAGAATGGTCAAGAATTCACCCTTATTATTGACAAAAACACAGGGGTCTGCACTTGTTTCTGTCAGTCCAAATTTGTTCAACACACTGGTGAATTGTTTATTCCATAGTCTAGAAGCTTGTTTAAGCCCATAGATACTTTTCTTCAGCTTGCATACCTTTTTGGTACCATCCTCAAACCCTTCTGGCTGTTTCATATATATTTCAGTATCTATTTCACTGTATAAAAATGCAGTTTTCACATCAAACTGCCTCATATGCATTGCTTTGGATGCTGCAATAGACAAGATTATTCTTATGGAATCAAATCTAACCACTGGACTAAAGGTTTCAGTATAGTTCATGCCTAATTTCTGTCTAAATCCTCTAGCAACAAGTCGAGCTTTAAATCTATCCACAGTTCCATCAGTTCTCCTCTTCACTTTGAACACCCACCTATTGTCAAGTATTTCTTGGTTTTCTGGGGGCTCAGTCAAGATCCAAGTTTCATTAAGATTAAGAGAATACATTTCTTCTTGCATAGCCTGTTTCCAATTTTCTGCATTGTCACATTCCATTGCATCTTGATATGAGATGGGTTCATAGCACTTCGTTATGCAGGTAGAATTTACAGTAGTATAGTTGGCGTATCTGACAGGCTTTTTGATTTTTGACCTGTCTCGTAGGCTGCTTCTAATTTTATTCTCAGATTTGATGACCTCTTGATTGTCATTTTGCATAGAAGATCTACAGTTGGCTTCAGTATTTGATTCTTCTTCAAAGATTCTAATTTCTTCTCCTGTTTGATTCAGGGTTTCCTCTTGAGTAGTCTGCTTATCATCAGTTGTCTCAGATATTAGGAAAGGTACACATTCAGTATTGAAAGTTTTCTCTGATTGACAGTCCTTATATAATTTGCCCATGAAAACAATGTCACGATATATTTTAACTTGATCTTTATGAGAAAACCAAACACGATACCCCTTTACTTCTGTATCGTAGCCAACTAGAAAACCTTTTTCACCTTTGGAATCCCATTTCTGCCGTCTCTCCTTTGGAATGTGTGTATAAACCATCTCTCCAAATATCCTGAGTTTGGTCACATCATAATCCAATCCATTCCACATTTTGTGAGGTGATTTGCCATTGACACTGCTTGTACCTGTTCTATTCAAAATATAAGTTGCTGTATTAATGGCTTCAGCCCACAGTCGTATTGGCAGCCCACTTGCATGAATCATTGTTCTTGCAGTCTCCACCAAAGTTCTGTTCTCACGTTCGGCTGCACCATTCTGTTGAGGACAATAAGTTACTGATTTTTGATGTGTTATCCCATAATTCTGCATTATTTTTCGCACTTCATGGTTAATGAATTCTAGTCCATTATCAGTTCTGATCACTTTAATGCCATTTTCAATTTGTTTTTCAGTAGTTTTTATGAAAGATTCCAAGTGTTCCGCAACTTCAGATTTATGTCTTAGAAAATACACAGTTCTCCAATGTGAATAATCATCTTTTAACAAAAGAAAGTACCTTGAACCACCAATAGAATCAACTTGCATAGGGCCACACAAATCACAGTGAATCAGTTCACCTGCCCTTTTTGACTTTGAATCACTTTTGTGGAAAGGTAATTTATGAATTTTCCCAACGACACAATCTTCACACAAACTTTTATCTTCTTCCTTAAATTGAATCTGCCTATCTTTCAGAAACTTTTTCACATGGGGAAAATTTTGATGAGCAAGTCTTTTGTGCCAAATTTTAAGATCTTCCTTGGTAGCCACATTTGCTTGAACACTGTCATTTTCACTAAGTGAAATCTTAAATTTCATCCTATACAACCTTTCTTCACGAACTCCCACTGCAACAACATTCTCTCCCTTGAAAAGTCTGCATGTTGCCTTGTCAGATTTAAATTGTATGCCCTTGTCTAATGCTGCTCCAAGTGAAAATAAATTAAACCGAATATCTGGCACATATAAAACATTTGACAAATACTTTTCATTCCACCTTTTACCATCAAAGGCTAGAATGTTTATGTCGCCTTTCCCATGTGAAGTAATATAACTACCATCACCAATACAGATTTGGACTTCACTCTCAAATGGACTGTAATTTACAAACCATTCAATTTCATTACACATGTGATCAGTAGCACCAGAATCTAAAAACCATGCATTTTTATTTACATGATTGGCTGCTAAAATTTTGCTTATCAAAGCATCCCCTCTTAGTTCACACTGATTCCGACCTTGATGCTTTGATACAGTACTTCTGCATTCTTTTGCACAATGACCGGGTTTATTACACTTGAAACAAATGGTTTTGCAATCTTTAGCCCAATGACCAGGTTTATTACATTTGAAGCACTTACCTTGTTTTCTTGAATTTTTATTTGTAGGACAGGGATTATTCTTAAAATGATTACTTCTTCCTTGTGTACCTGCTGCAAATGCTTCCCCCTTCACGTCTTCCTGAAGATTAAGGCGTTTTTCCTCCATCAATAATCTTGATGTCAAATTTGCTAATGTCTGTTGATCCGGATGTGTTGATTCCCATGCACTCAGAAAATGGTTATAACTTTTTGGTAGTGTCATTAACAGTTTTGTGATCACCATAGAATCTGAAATATTTTCACCTTGATTCCTTAACCGATGTACCAGGTCTTCTAATTGTGAAATATATGTAGCCATATCATTTGAAATATCCTTTTTTAGGTTATACCATTGCTGCTGGAGTAAATGTATGCTTACACTGTTTTTCTGTTCATAAACTGAAAGTAATTTGATCCACATAGCAGCTGAAGATTCACAGTTAATGATATGTAGCAATGGCTTGTCTTCAATTGATGTTCCAATAACTTTCTGAGCTGCATTGTCCAACTTATTCCATCTTACAAGATCTTTTTCATACTTCAGCCTTGCTTCAGTATTCATGTTGTCATTACACTCTGGTTTAATTACTTCACCTGTGACAATGTCCCAAGCTCCCATAGCACTTAAAGTAACACGAACTTGAAATTTCCAGGCAGACCAATTTTCAATGCCTTTGAGTTTTGTAATTCTAGAAATTTCGTTTTCCATCATTTTAACACAGCAGAAATAACCTTAAAACTTTTGCTCACACAAGTTTAATACTACAATAATGCACCCACTATTCAGTTTTACTTTTGTCAGTTCAAAACTTGTCACTCAGTGATTACTGGGCCCATAACCTGTTGAAAGGCTAAATATAATACCACTGATTCTCACAAAAGGATAATGACAAGTTTTATTAACAAGAAAAACTGGTACAGTTATCTTTAACTCAAGAGGCACACAACCATTAGGCAAGAGACAAAGAGCAGTAAATCTACTAAAAGTCTGTATATGCATTTACTCTTTGCAAAGAACTATTATGCCAAAGCATAGACAACTGCAAAGTGGACAAAACATAAGACAGTAGCACAGTACTTTAAAATAATAATAATAAACATTTTTAATTGATTATCACAACAGTGTGTATAACAATTTTGTCAACAGTGTTTTTGGTGGGGAATATATTATTTCTGTGTATCTGTGATGAGTGATAAAAAGTCCGAGAATTTAGATAATCCTAACATGAGGCCTAGTTCAGATGGAATATCTTCTGATACTAATGTAAATGTAGAATCTCATGACGATACTAGAAATGTTGATTCAGATATGCAAAATGGAGAAGATGATAACCTTTGCTCTCCATTCTGTGGCTTTGAAGATAGCAGTAACAATGTTGTATTTAACTTGTTACAAGATCTATTTAAAAAATTGGAGGAGGCAAAAAATTAAATAAAAACCAATACTGAGGTAGTAACTGCAAAATTTGATGAGCTGAAACTTGAAATCGAAAACTTTAAGGCCGAACTCTATAAGGTAAAGATGAAAACAGAAACTGTTGTGGCAGGAGTAGATGTTTTAGAAAGTGACTTTATTTCATTTACTGGTGTGATTAAATTGTCACAAGGTGAAGTTCAGTCTAGAGTTTCTGCTGTAGAAAAACAGATTAAGAAAACAGATGAAAATTTTGCAATGTTTCAGATGTTAAAAGAGATATTGACACATGTAACAATAATATTCAGCAAGTAAATTCACGGGTTGATGAACTCCAAGAAAGTGTTGCAACTAACACATCAGGTTTTGTTAATGGTGGCTTTATTAATTATCCAGCAATCAAAACTTTTTTCTGGGGATAATAATGTTGACTCTGTGAACTTTATTTTCCAATGTAAAGATAACATGATACATTTTATGTCTGATGCAATGAAAATTAAATTCATTAAGAAATTCTTGGATGGAGAGGCTCTATCGTGGGCTAATCCAAATGTGCATTATGATATGACGTTTGATGATTTTGAAAGAAAATTTCTGACAAAATTCTGGTCTGAAATGAAACAATCTAGGCTCAAATCTGAATTCTTGAATGGTCCAAGTTATAGAGAAGGCAATACGACTATGAAAGAGTTTTGTGACGAACAATTAAGAAAACTAGTGCATTTAGACAAACCTCTGGATGAAATGATCCAGATGGATGCCTTGAAAAGATGTCTACCTAGAAGGTTACAATGGAGCCTGGTCTTTGTACTTGATGACTCTATTGAACCTTTCCTTAAGTATGTAGATAAGATGGATATGGCTGACAGAAATGGGGATAGTAATAGAGAACCAGGTTTTCACCAGAGCAGAAGCTGGGGAAACAATTAGCAAAGGGACAGAGACTATAGGGGGGACAGTAGACAACCTAATAATACTGATGGAAATAATCATAATTGAAATAACAGAAAGGTGAACAATTTTAGAGGTCAGGACCCTAGGAACAGACAGAGTGACAGACAGTCACATCCCAGGGACACAGAAAACAGAAGAAACGGGTTGGGAAACTAGTTTTCACTTCACAGAAGGCCTGTCGGTTTGAAGTGCAACAAAATAGGGAGAGAAATCAGGCTAGAGAAATTGGAAGGGGAAGAGGAAATTTCAGAAGGGGACGAAGCCATAGATACGACAGTATACCATACTAAGTTAACCACATTGATTTTACGAGGGAATTTTGGAATAAAATCATTAATGAAACAGAAAAACCTAAAGAAAATCAAAACACATTTGAGTTAGAGGATAAAGCATTGACAAACCTTTTTTGTGAAGTTAACAATGAAAATGAGGTGTCTAGTTTAGACAGTGAAGGTAGTCATAAGGATGATATTGGTATTGTGAGTCTGTTTGAGGATGGTCATGTAGAAGATAAGGTGGGATAAAATAGGCCTAATATTATAGTAGTTGAAGCTTAGATTCATGCACAAGATGATGATAGTTTTGATGGTAATGTCTATAGTAACAATATTGTATAGAGTTTTGTAGAGAATAATGGAGACACTGATGTTGTTTTTGATGATGATAATGATAGTGAAGTATTGGAAGATATAGATGGGGTGATTTATGTAGAAATGAAAGAGGATAAAGTGCTGCAGGACAGTATTCAGAGAAGGGGAAATTTGAAGCTGCATGATGATCTGTTGATGCCAATTGATATTGATAAAATGAAGTCTTTTCCTGAGGATATAGGTGATCATGGGGAGTTGATGTATAAGCAGGTATTTAGAGCCACTTGTGATTCCATAAGCAAACATGAAATTCAAAGTATTGTAAAAAATTAATTTAAAAGGATATGTCAAGACTTAAATCTAGAATGGGGAGTGCCTTGTGCTACTACAGATAGTCTACAAGAAGTTAAAGATGACAAACAGTAGAAAGATGAGGCAGAAATAGGTTTTGAAAAAATAGAGGAAGAATTACTATTTGAAAATGAAAACTCCGGTAAACATGAGGTGCATGGTAGTCCATATATTGCTATTCAAACTGAAAATTGGGGAGGTAATTGTTTAGTAGACACTGATAGTCCTATCTGTTCTATTTCTAAAAAACTGAGAGACAGAATAGAGGATGAGAAAAGTTTTGTTGAGTTGCCTGTCACGAGTATACAAATTAAAGGTGCAACGGGTAAAAGTAGCAAATTGATTAAAAGACAAGTCTTGTTAACCTTTAAAATAAGTGATGTGACTCTGATGCAAGAGTGCCTGGTTATTGAAGATTTGAATGGAGGTGTTTTGTTTGGTATGAATTGGATTGTAAAGGCCAAAGTAGGTTTTAATTAGGATGAAATGATATTAAATTTTTGCTTCAAAAATGGTATTTGTGGGGAAACAGACATCATCATGATTAAAAGTAATTGCTTTAGCCAACTTAAAGATTTTCAACATGCCAGGGAGAGAGAATTTCTTAGTTGTGATTATGAGGATAGATCTAAACATCAAACATATTTTAATTTAGTTGAAAAGAAAGTGGCTGAAGCAGAAAATTTAAGTGATGTTAAGAAAAAAGAATCAGATTTTCTGTGGGAATATTTATGATATATTTGATGACCAACCGGGTACAATTAATGGGTACCAATGTAAGTTAAAGTTGAGAGAACATGATCCATTTTTTATAAAACCATATGGAATTCCCATATTCAAGAGAGCTACAGTGGAAATGGAACTGCAAAAGATGGAGAAGTGGAGTAGCAGCCAGTATAATAATCCTGTCAAGAAGAGTGGGGTATCAGATTAGTATTAGATTCCAGACACCTAAATAAATATCTAGAAAGAGAGAATGACCACCCTGAGAACATTGATGAACTACTTAATAAGTTTGAAAGTGCTAGATATATAAGTAGTTTAGATTTAACTGTAGGATTCCACCAGGTAGAGCTTGAGGAAACATCCCGGTAATACACTGTCTTTTTGTTCAGTATTGTGTGGTGCCTTTCGGCTTAAAAGTTTCAGTTGCAGAGTTCATAAGAGGGTTAGAATTTGTTTTGGGAAAGGAACTTGTGAACAAACTTGTTATATATATTGATGATGTGTTAATCACTAATGTTACTTGGGGTGAGCACTTGAAAATTTTGAAATAAATAGGGGAACAAAATGAGAGAAGGAGGCATGACTTTAAATTTAACAAAGTGTACTTTTGGAGTTACGTGGCTAGACTATAAAAGGAGACCACACAAAGATCAAGAAAAGGAAGTCTTGTGGCAGCTTTCCAAGCCGCCACTATACTGGTTTGGGCATTGATGTACATATTTTTGTAATGCAGTGCAAGGTAAAAGTGATGAAATGAAATGGCTTTTCAGATAGCTGGTGTTTGCTCTCAGTTCTTGCTTTAATTTTGACACACACATAAAATAGAGAACATGTCTCCAGCTGCACGAATTCTGAATGAATTCTAGGGATTCCTGTAAGCAGGTTATGCAGATGCTGTGTTTTAAGAAGATTCTTCATCCATGAGATATCAAGGTAACCATCCTGAACTTTGATGCTGTGGAGATTTATTAATTCATTTACTCTCCATGAAGAGCATTCCAATTTGTCTTTGTGTAAGTAATTCTATCACAGGGCTATGGTCAACAATAATGGGAATTAGCCTGTTGTATACGACGAAGAGTGCAATGATGTGAAAAAATGGTGAAAACTGAAGTGGGTCATAAGAAAATGGAATGTGAGAATAAAGTAAAGGAATGTCTTGAAGTGGTTCAGTGATGTCAGATCACAAAGTGTGTTAGTGAGTGTTACCTAATTTTGTGGTCAAAACGAGAGGCAAGCATTCAGACCCAAAGAAAAGAGAGAGAGAAAAATAGCGCTTACCTGATCTGAGCCATGGAGAGATGCGCATTGGATCCTGGTAGGTTCTCTCAACTGTTGTAAAGAATGATGTACAAACCTGAAGGGAAGCCTAAGATACACCATATCACACATTCAGTCAACCACTAGAGGCATTCAAACTGCCAACACCAAGGAACCCTGTCAAAGTGGTCAGCAAGAAAACTTCCCTGGATGCTAATGATATGGTTGGTACACTGCATCTAGAGTGTGACTCGCAGACTTATCCAACGGATGCTAACAAGTAAATACCATTATCGCTGTGAGACAATAGAAAAAATTAAAAATAAAGCTTTTAGTTGTTAAGCCTTCCTCTGCCATAGAAAACACGCATACACAAACACATACACACAATCTCACAAAACCAACCCCCAACTCCAGCTGTTGCAACAGCCAGAGATGCTGGTTGCTGGTTGGGCTTGTGAGAGAATGAGTGACTGTGGGGGGGTGAAATTTTCCATGGCTGACAAAGGCTTAATAGTTGAAAGCTTTATTTTTTTGTTTATTCTGTTATTACAATATTCGGAAGATAAATTTGCAGAACATTTTCAGGTGTTTCTTTATTATTCTCCTAAAACTCTATTAACACTAATGTGGCGTCTGTGCTCCACACTGATTCCTGTGTAGGTGGTTCCTATTCTTGTGCAGGTAACTGTACAGGTACAAGAGTAGGTGCGGATGCGGGAGGTTGGAACATTAAAAATTCCGCGCCTGCAAATAAAGGATGGCTTAATATGGAAATTTTCAAACTGGATTACACGGAAATACAAAAACTATTACACAAACACTTCAGTTCCTTAAACATAAGAAAGTAATTTACTTTTAGACACTGGCATAATAAATCACTCTCTTATGCTACACAGAACAAGTGAGCACACATGTGATATGCAGGTTGCAGGTTAGTGTTCGAAGAGTCCTGGCAGCATCCACGGCACGTGACGTCATCTTCACAGCGCATGCGCATGCGCAGTAGTGCCTGCATTGCAGCTGCAGCATCTGCATCCATGCAGCTCTTAGAACGAACCTACTGTGTTGTTGTGGTAAATTGTTTACACATGTTATAAAGTTGTAATGTGTTGGTGGAGAAGCAGTTTGATTTCAGATTAAAGAAGAAGTGAAAATTGTACATAACGAGTATTTATTTCTACCACGACGCCCCAGGAGAATAATGTTTCAGCGAGCAGAACCCCCATACATTGTTACGTTGAAAAGATGAGTATTATGTTTGGAAGTGGTAGAATGAACTATAATTACTTAAAAACTCATAGTCAAGGTATGCCAGTAACTCCTTTTCTCCATAATTCTGTTCAGTACCTCCTCATTAGTTATGTGATCCACCTACCTAATCTTCAGCATTCTTCTGTAACACAACATTTCAAAAGCTTCTATCCTCTTCCTGTCCGAACTATTTATCGTCCATGTTTCACTCCCATACAAGGCAACACTCCACACAAAGGACTTCCTTGTGCTTAAGTTAATATTTGATGTCAACAAATTTCCCTTTCCCAAAAAGATTCTCTCCCATTGCCATTCTGCATTTTATATTCTCTATACTGTGACTGTCATGTTATTTTACTACCCAAGTATCGGAAAGAGAAGCTACTCCACTACAGAGACCCCCCCCCTGGAGAGCGGAGCAGAGGTACTGGAAGCGGTGTCTGGGGCAACAACGTAGACGTCACTTAATCGTGGATGTCGCAAGACCCAAAGATGGGGCAGTTGGCATGCAATCTGCATGCAGTCGCAATGTCATGAGGTGCATTGTGCTGACTGCAGGAAGGAGGGTGAGGCGGCATCCTCAGCGTGAGGGGCGGGGGGGGGGGGGGTGGTATGTTGCCTCATGACACTCTGTCAGCCAGCCAGTGTGGGGGATGCCTGGAGCGAGATAAGCTTCGTTGGCGCCTGCCACATCTAAGTCCCATGCTGGCTTTAGGTGGAAAATAAAGACTGTCTGTAGCTGTCTTTACACAGAAATGTCAAAAAACTGTGGGCCATGGCTTAGAACATGGTAAGGGCCGAAGCAAGGTAGGGGATAGAGGCGGCTGGATGGAGTAATCACGTAACATCACATAGTCAGAGGGAAACTGCTCTAGGTGTTTGTATGGGCATTGTGTGCAGTAGGGGTGGCGGGTGTACTGTCCTTATGGTGTCACGGACCTATCGAAGGGTGACCAGTGCATCCTCTGTGTGGTTGGAGGGTCCATGAACTCGGACAGGAGCACTAATGTTTCACCGTAAAGTACTTCAGACAGCGACGCGCCTAGCGTCTCCTTCAGCGCAGTTCTGGTGTCCAGCAGGACCCACGATAATGCTTCAGTCCAAGATTGTTCAAGATACATGAGCGATGACTTCAACAAACGGTACCATCTTTCTACTAGGCCTTTAGATTGTGGGTGGTATGCCATAGTGTGGAATCACTCTGCACTGCAAAAGTGTCAAAAAGGCGTGACTGTAACTACCTGCCTTAGTCGGCTGTGACTGTTGCAGAGGCACCGTACCAAGAGATCCAACCTGAGATAAAGACAGCAGCAACAGAGTCAGCAGTGATGTCCTTTAAAGGAATGGCCTCAACCCATTGGCTATAGCGGTCAATGATGGTCAATAGATATCAATAACCATTGGTTTGTGAGAGGTGACTGTCAATGTTTACATGAGTATGACAAAACTGGCCCGATGACGAGGTGAATTTGCCAAAAACGGGTGTGTTGTGTTGACTGACTTTCACGTGCTGGCAAAGTAAACAGGTTCTACACCATGTCTTGCTATCACGCTTGATATTTGGCCAGACAAACTAGTCCATCAGCATTTTTGTTGTAACTCGTATACTGCGGTGTGCGAAAGAATGAATCATGTCAAAATTTTGGCGACAGTAATCAAAATGCATGGTCTCCCAGTTGAGATGTCACAGACGACTTTCGTGGAAAGTCCATGGACTGTATGAAGTTCAAAGCTAAGAGAGGTTGAGTCGTCATCTAAGATAGTTTGATCTTGGGATCCAACACTTGGCGTTTCGCAATTGTGTTATAGTTATCCTGTAGTTCACTCAAGAAAAAATAGTCCACTACCACATTATCAGTCCCATGGATGTAGTGAACATTG
Source organism: Locusta migratoria (assembly GCA_026315105.1). Classification (NCBI taxonomy): domain Eukaryota; kingdom Metazoa; phylum Arthropoda; class Insecta; order Orthoptera; family Acrididae; genus Locusta; species Locusta migratoria. The sequence goes on along the minus strand of CM048744.1, from coordinate 728,333,223 downwards.
GTTGAGCGGCTGTTAGCACTTCAGCTATGGACAGAGCTCACTGCACACCTCGTTCTCTTCCTGATAGTAAAGGGTTCCAGGGGGGGGGGGGGCTCCGCCATTCCCAGCGTTTGATAGGCAATTGGAATTTTGGGCGAACTACACGGTCCACCTGGAAAACATTTCTTGGCGTACGGTATCACTGGTGATGTCCACAAAAAGGCTTTCTTCCTCACCTACGTTGGTCCTGAGGTTTACCGTCTTCTTCAGCATTTAAAACCGGACCACGAACCACATGCCCTACCCTATCACGAATTGAAGTACTTTGACTCACAAGTGCATGTTACGACAGCTCGACACAAATTCTTTAGCTGTCACAAGAAGCAAGGTCAGTCGTATTGGGAATGGATCGCTACCCTCCAAGCCTTATCAAGGGACTGCCAATTTCGATGTGCCAATGAAAGCTGCCAACAATTGTATGTGGCATCACTTGTGAGGAATATGATCCTGGTTCATACCCCCGACAAGGGCCTCTGGAAGGACTTACTAAAGCTTCAGGACCCCTCCTTAGAAGCATGTCTTCCAGTTATTAGGGCATTTGAAGAGTCCCTCCTTCCATTAACCATTTCAGGTGCATGCGGCCCGCCCCACCCTCTGACGGACACCTCAGCAACCACCTCCCCATCTTCCTTCTGGTAAACAAACCACCTTCATTTGTGGCCTTACGCAGTTACCTTCTTGCAAAGACTGTTTTGTCACCCTCAGCATCAGTGTTAGTTTCACTGTTGCAAATGTAATTCGTGTGGCAAAATAGGGCACAGGGTTGAAGTCTGTTGTGCTTCCTCCAGGATGCAAGTTGACTGTACTCAGGTCGATTCTGCTTCAGATAATGACCCGGGCACGGCTTATGAGGAGGATCTCCACGTTCGTGCTGTGCTTCCTGTTCACAATAAACAGGTAAACCTGTTGGAAGGGCCATATGTAGGGTATATGACACCCCTGTGCAGTAATTTACGTTAAGGCATCTGGGATTCAAACTGATTCTTAAAAAAAAAAAAAAAAGTCTCTGGATACGCCACTGCTACCAACACAAGAAACTAAATTTTAAAATTTATTGTTGTAATCACAACTCTGAATAATAACATTTCAATTAACATTAAAGTAATAATATTTTTTTCTTTTTGAAGGCAAAATTTTGCCACCTTGTGCAGATGCACATATTGCACCTGCCTAAATACGGCCTGCGTGTCAGTGTTGGTTAATGTCCACCTAGTTGACTTCCAGGTAGACACTGGTCTACCTCTTCTATCATTGTGTGGAAAACTTACCAACGCTTGGGCTCTCCCCCTCTTCAACCATTCACCCACAACCTTTGAAGTTACAGCAGTGACCTAATGATGGTTAATGGCCAGTTTACAGCACTCATCAAAAACATGATGACACAACTTACAGGATGCCTCTCCTTGTCGTGGATACACCAGGAGTGACGAACTTGCTGGGACTTGATCTTTTCGATGCCTTGGGACTGGAAGTCCATGATATCACTAGGAGCATCCAGCCAGGATCTGCCAGTTCCTATCTCCACACTCTTTGCATAAAGTATCATTCCGTGTTTGAGCCTTCAGTTGCTGGAGTCCAAGGGTTTGAGGCACACATCACACTCATTCAGATGGCTGTAGCCCAGTTTTTCAAAGCCCGAACTGTACCATTCACTCTTTGTGACAAATTGTACACAGAGTTCCAACATTTGTAGGGAGCTGGCGTCTTAACACTCCAACAGTTTATGGGCGATGCCCATAGTATTGGTCGACAAAGCATCAATGCCCAGTCGATTGTCGATACATACGCCATTCCCAAGGTCGACGAGATCCTCACTCGCCTCAATGGGGGCAAACTCTTCGCGAAAATTGACCTCTAGGATGCATATTTACAACTTCATTTAGACAAGGTGTCCTGCAACTTGCTGGTTATCAACACTCATTTTGGTCTTTTCCGCTCTAATAGGCTCCCTTTTGGGATCACGAGTGCCCCAGCGATTTTCCAGAGGTTCCTCAAAACCCTTACAAGGGACGTGCCTTGCACTTTCAACTACCTGGATGATATTATTGTTGCCGGAAGTCCACTCAACACCTAGCGGACAACTTGGACACCCTTTTTTCTGTTCTCCAAACAGCCAACCTTCACTGCAATTTGGAAAAATGTCAATTTTTTCTCCCTCAAGTCGAATACTTAGGCCACATCGTCAGTGCCAATGGTATTCGGCCGCTGCCTCATTATGTCCAAGTCATGCAGGATTTACAGTTCCCTTCAGATGTCAAGCAGCTGCAATCCATATTGGGCTACCTGAATTATTACAGGAAATTCATTCCACATGCTTCAACCATTGCAGCACCATTGTAAGAATGTTATGTAAGAATATGACATTGCATGTGAAGGTGCCTTCCACAATCTCAAGCAGGCCTTGCTTCAGCCCACATGTCTTATGGCCTTTGATCCACCGCTCCCTGTGATTGTTGTGGAAGATGCCTCTGATTATGGTATGGGTGCAGTCCTTTCCCACAGGGTGTATGGGCTGGAACGACCAGTTGCCTTCATCTCCAAGAAATTGTCACTGGTACAGTGCAACTATGGGCAAATTGAAAAGGATACCTTGGCCGTAGTTTTTGCTTTAAAAAGGTTGCATGACGTCGTTGCCGAGCATTCCATCGCGCACCAGTCACAGTCTGCATGGCCACTACGGTCAGGGGTTCGAATCCCCCCTCAGGCATGGATGATCATCGTTTTTAGTATAAGGTAGTTGATAAGTAGTTTGTAAGTTTAGGGACTGATGACCCCGAAGCTAAGTCCCTTAAGCTTAATAAACATTTGATCGCATTTTGATGTTGCATGACTATGTTTATGGTCGTCATTTTATCATGTTGACTGACCACAAACCCCTCTTGCCTCTCTTTTGGTGTGATGCAAAACGGCTAGACACCTGCAACAGTGGGCCTTATTTCTGGCTAATTGCTCCGGGATTTTTACTGTGGAATTTTTATCTGTCACTTTTCACCTCTGGCAGTATAGCTCGTGTGAAAAATATCGTGTAGCACCGTGGTTCAGAACCCACGTTAAACTGTAGGTCCCCCTATAGCTGACTGAGTAAGTCAGTTCGAAGGTCGGAGGAAGGCAACGGCATACCACCTCCAAACAGGACCATGCCTAGTAAAGCACTGTAGTGTTCAAACCAATCTTCGGATTGTTGACTACTTTACCTTATTTTTACTCTTATGATTTTCAGTATCACTCGACGACCAACCATGCCATTAGGCCAGGATTCTTCATTTGACATTGACCCAGAAGTGTGCTGCCACTTAGATGCAGAAGAAAAACACACACTCACGTCCCTTCCCATTGACACAAAACTAGTAGCCAGGCAGTCTGCAGAGGATCCAGACCTTAGTGAGATCATCTGACTGGTTCAGCAAGGTTTGCTGACAGATCGACGGCAGGTATTTAACCCAGGGTTTCAAAATTAGTGGCATTGACGGCACAAATTCTCTGTCCGTGATGCTGTTCTTCTCATTCAGATCGAAAGCAGCCGACCAGTGGTTGTCATTCCTCCCTCTCTACAACACAGGGCGCTCAGCCTGCTTCATCGTGGTCATTGTGGAGTCGTGCTAACAAAATGTCTCGCAAGTTAACATGTCTGTGAAAAGGGATCAATGTAGATATCGCCCCTATGGTAGCAGCCTGCCCCTCCTGCCAAAGCAAACAAGTTGCTCCTGCATATCATTATTTCCCATGGCCAGAGGCATCAACACCCGGATCCAGGCTTCATTTGGACTTCGCAGGCCCCTTTCTGGGCTCCTCGTGGTTTATTGAAGACGATGCCGGCTCCGGGTTTCCTTACGTCTGCTGGATGTCCTCCACATCGTCAACCCACGTCATCCAGGTGCTCACTCGAATCTTCGCCATTGAAGGCCTACCAGAGGCAATTGGAACTGACAATGGCCCTCAATTTACATCCACAGAATTCATGGCCTTATGTGCATCCAGTGTGCCTTGGTTGCACAGTGGTAGAGTGCTAGACTACAAATCCAAAGGTCCCGGGTTCGATCCCCGCCAGGTCCTAGGATTTTTACCTGTCACTTTCCACTTCTTTCACCTCTGGCAGTATTGCTCATGTGAAAAATACCGAGTAGCACCGTGGTTCGGAACCCACGTTAAACTGTAGGTCCCCCTATAACTGGCTGGGTAAGTCAGTTCGACGGTCGGAGGAAGGCAACGGCATACCACCTCCAAACAGGACCATGCCTAGTAAAGCACTGTGGTGTTCAAACCAATCTTTGGATTGTTGACTGCTTTACCTTTTATGTGCATCCAATAGCATTGCCCTGGTAAACACAGCACCTTTCCACTCCGAGTCCATTGGACTGGCAGAGCGGTTCATACGGACTTTCAAGAATCAAATGTCGAAGCTCTGCACACCACTCACTGGACGGTGCTTTATCCATCTTTTTGAGCTCTTACAGCACAACTCCACAGGAGGGAACCAGTCTGGTGGAGCGGCTCCATGGGTGCCCACAGCATTTGCTCCTCTCCCTCCTCCATCCACAACGACCTTTAGAGCACACTGGGTGAGGTCAGCGACACCGGTTTGCTATTCACTGGGTCCTGATGTTATCTTGCCATGGCCTCCATTGGGATCTGGCAGTGGTCACAAAAACTACTGGGACTAGCAATAGTGGAGGTTCAACTTTCAGATGGGTTTTTTTGCCGCATGCGTCTGAACCAGGTGCGTCCCAGGAGGCATCAGTTGATGATTGCAGTCAACTTACTGCCTCTTGCTGTTGCAGGCCCATCAACCAGGCAGCCAGGAGGCCCTGCAAGACCAACCCCTTCTATGGCCCATCCAATGTCAAACGACGATGATGGGCAGATAACTCTTGCATCCTGGCCAATACCAATGGACGTCGACCACACACCTCTGGCGAACCACACACTGCCGAGCTCATCCAATGCCATGAACATGGATCCAGACTCCGACACTGGCCTCCATCTGGCTCATCTCTTTGAGGGAAAGGGTGTCATGTACCGGTGGTTCACCTGACGATCGGACAACCCACAACACAGGGAACAAGCGAATGAATGCATACCAGTGAGGCGTTTCACAGTGGTGGTTCCGGAGTCACCAGAGGATGTGATGAGCACAGCCAGAGAGTGCACTAAACAGGAACTATTTTCCTCCACACAGTCACGTGAGACCAGCACGAGACTGCCACATATCATAGTGCACTGACTATTTAGGGGGATGCAGTGCAACATGACGGCAGTTCTCCGCTGACTGCCTAAAAGATCCTGATGGCCCACAGTTGACGACCGCGGGGAATAGTCCTTGCCAGTGACGCCACACCTCCAGGACTTCCTGCGATGGAATACATCATCCAGCTCCGTCTCTCTGGCCATTCTCTCAAGACTGTCGTTATCTCCCTGGCTTGTACGTAATTGGTGAAGAAGAAAACTTTTAATTGATTTTTGTTGTTTTTGCCTTAGTGTCAGAAGTGTTTTAGTTTGTTTTGTTTCCAGAAGATGATTAGTTTGTCTTGTCAATAAACACAATTTCCCTATCAGACAGTATCTTTCAGTTATTATCTCCTGAGGTGAGATATAGCACAGGGCATCATGATGCAGAAGAAGAATGTAGGCAACTTGAGTGGATTACAGGTCGATGGGAGAATGCTCCTGTGAACTCCCGCCCACCGCATTTGTGTGATTGCACGGAAGGAGGCAGCATTGTGCTGGGTCACCAAACATAGCGTGATACCAACAAATAGGGTTCACAATTACTGTGACCGAAAGGAAGACATCGTTGCGTTGCTAGGTGATGGGGCGGGGAGAGCGATCTGGTGCTGCTTTCGAGTGGCCTTGAGCGGTGGAGGGGCGGCAGTGCCTGCAGTGTAGTGGCGCAGTCACCAGGTGGCAGAATGGTTTAGTATGGGCTGTATGATGACTCATAATCGGTATGCTCAGAGTGCTGTGACCAGAAACTCGGTGATGAGTGGGGCTACAGGGGCCCGGAAAGTAGACTGGATGGTACGTGCAAAGGGAGCTGAACACCTTGAATTACTCGTATCATGCAGGCAGAGGTGTGGCCAGTACAAAACCACACAAAAAGTACAGCAAGTCCACTAATGGAGAAGTATTGTTAGTCTCTGCAGAGTCTTTGTTGCAAGCACTGACACATTTCACACCGAAATTGGAGAATGGGAGGTGCACACTGGATAGGTCACTGTTCACTGGTGATGAAGTACAGTCTGGAGGGAGTGACACACTGTCATTAATCCCGTTCACAAGATCAAAACACTGATCACTATGCACGTGTCCACGTGATGCGTAGTTGCCACTGGAAGAGACAGTTCAAGGTGAAAAGTAAATTCCTAAGTTCATAGGTGTAAATGGTAAATCATCAGGCATAAAATGAAATGTGTGAGGCAATGCAGTAGTACGATGAAGAGGATGAATGCTTGCAAATTGCAGTGGTGACGACGTAATGGTGAAATCGACACGGAAGTCATAAGGAACACTTTAAGCGGTCGGAAGCCAAAAACTGAACTTATTGGGGTCACCAATGTGGGTAATATGGTTGTACTGAACCGAATAATACCCAACTTGAATGAATGACATATGTTATTGCTGCAAAAGATGGTATAACAAAACAATCCAATGCACAGCAGCAGGGCCAGATCTAGGGGGTGGGGGGAGTGGGGGAGGGGGAAAGGAGGCAGTTGCCCTGGGCGGCAGAATTTAGAGGGTGGCAAATTTTGACCGACTCTTTTTTTTTTTTACAGTATGTATCTTTCTGGTATAATTTAATAAAATTAACTGACACAGAATTATTAATAGTAAAATGACTGCAAGAAATACCGAAATTATTTAATAAAACTAAAATTCCTGGTTTTTGACTTCAGTGTTGCCCTGTCACAGGTACTTTAAAAATCTACTAGATATTAGCCAGAATGAGGGAGATGTTTGCGTTATTGCATAAGGAAATGCACAATGTTTATTAATTTGCATAGATTTCCTTTTTCAGATAAATGAATATGCATATTTCATATCAAGGTTATATTTGTAGGACAGGTGAATTTGAATAACGTTCCAGTCCTTATAAAAAAAGAAGTATTTCAGGTGCGCACACTTCTTATTGAAAGCATTAAGGATCTAGAGTCCTCTCTTGTTAGCGGTGGAATTGACAAACATTTACACAGGATACTCTATAAATCAAATTTAACTGCCTGACAGAGGGTTCATCGAACCGCTTTTATACTGTTTATCTCCCATTCCATTCTCGAATATTGCGCGGGAAGAAAGAACATCTGAATCTTTCTGTTCAAGCTCTGATTTCACGTATTTATTTAGATGATCTTTTCTACTTATGTAAGTGGGAGGCAACAATATATTTTCGCATTCGGAGGAGAATGTTGACGATTGTAGTTTCGTAAGTAGCCCACCCCGCAGCAATAAACGCCTTTGTTCTAATGATTCCCATCCCAGATCCTGTATCATTTCTGTGACGCTGTCTCCCCTGTATCACGACAATACAAAACAAGCTGCCCTTCTTTCGACTCTTTCAATGTCCTCTGACAAACCCACCTAATAAATATCGCACACTGGGCAGCAAGACCAGATAAAACAGGAGGAATCTCACTGCATTATTGATGCTGTCCTTTTTCTAGCTAAGCAAGGAAGTATTTTTAGAGGAACAAAAGAAGATGGTGATTTTGGTGATCCATATAGCGGCAAACTTCTAAATACAATTGATCTCGTATCATACTATAGTGTCCCCCTTCGTCTGCATATTGAACACCACAAGAAAGGCAGATTAGCTATTTTTACAAAAATATACAAGATGAGTTCCGTGACTTGATTGCTGACAAAATAAAACAAGATATAATTAAAGATATTTTAGCTGCTAAATACTTTTCACTGATGTTTGACTGCACTCCAGATATCAGCCACAATGTGCAGATGACAGAAGTAGTTTGATAAGTCAAGTCGAACGACTCAGACGTTGCGGAAAGTTTTACTGACTCTTTTATAGTTATAGACCAAACAGGAGAAAGCCTTACTCAAGAGATTGGAACAACATGGCTCGAACATTAAGTACCACAGGGGGCAGTCTTATGAGAATGGGGTAAACAGGGCTGGAAAGTACAAAGGGGTCCAGTCAAGAATACTTCACAAGAATGAAATGGCCTATTTCGTACCATGTGGTGCTCACTCTTTAAATTTAGTGGAAGCAAATTCAGTAGACATTCAGCAAGATTAGGTGAACTGCAAGAGTAGATGTTGTTTGTAGCTGTTTACAAACATTTTCATGAAGTTTTTAAGGCCCTGGAAGAAAGTGAAACTTATAAATTGTCAACACCAGAAACAAAATCAGAGACAAGATCTATTTTTTTTTTTTAAATATGAGAAAACTCAAATTCATTGCTTTAACTTGTTTCTGGTATGCAATATTAAAATAAATTGCTCACATTAATCAGTTTTTGTGAAGTTAATACTTTACTATTGATAAAGCTGTTCGAAACATTCAAGGACTTTTGGGCTTTCTCAAAACTTCCGGGGTTCTTGTACCTCTGAAGCTATATCTGAGGCCAAAGTGCTAGCAGAAGATAATGAGGTATCAACAGTATCCACCGAAAAAAGGATTCGAAGAAAGGAGAAAATGGCCTATGAGCTTTGTGAGGATGAAGTATCCAACATTCACAGAAAAAATAAGGAATAATTGACAGAACTTAGTACCAGGTTTACTGCACTTGAGAAAATTGGTGCAAAAATTAGTTTTCTGTGTGGTGTGCAAATTCGAGAAATGACAGTGGAGGAATTGAAGGCAGTGGAACTGACCGATCTTAGTGAGGAAGAACTTGAAGTTGAAAGTTTCAGAAGACTTGCGCTGGCAGTAGACAGAGCCATGCAAGATTCCAATGCATCAACAACATTAAGTTTAATTTATAAAAGTAAATTGGTAGAGGGGTATCCCAACCTTACCAGTGTTAAAATATATCTTACCATTCTAGTTTCTGTTTCGTCTGGAGAAAGAAGTTTCAGCAAGCTGAAACTAATTAAATACACTTGAGGAGCACAACTGCTTAACAAATCTGAGTATAATATCCATAGAGCACAAACGAGTTGCTTCTCTAAACTAAACTATGATGACATTAAAAACAGTTTTGCAGCAAAAAAAGTTCGAAAAGCGAAATTCTGAACTGATTTTTGTACGATGAGTAATCTTGTAATATTTTTGTATGTATTCAAATTGTTCTGTTTTTCTTTTATCTTAATTTAGTCAATAAAATAAGTTCATGTTGTGAGATTGTGACATTTATTTAGAAATACGTAAGCCAATTAGCGTCAAAAAGTCTATTCTTACAGGGGCGGGGAGGAGGGGTGAAAGAAGGGGCGGCAAATTTAAGCTTAGCCCTCCTTGGGATATGTCCTAGATCCGGCCCTGCACAGCATTGTTCATTTAGACATTAACAAAGCAACAGTCCTAGATTGTATTCATCCATGCCAGTCATGCTGGCAAAGAAGCTGGAGGAAAGAGAAACTACTCCGTCAAAAGTATGTATTTATTCTTAAAAACAAATTGCATTATTTTGTTACTTGTAAATTGTGATTGCCACCGGAAATGAATTTTGTCATCTCTCTCTCTGTCTCTCAGTGACCTTGATGAAACAGGATTTCTGGAACGACTTTGAAATGCACCACAATTGTTACACTGTACTACCAGCAATGTGATTGATCTATTCCTTGCTCCCTCCATTTCGAAAAAAAGTAACTCCTGTCCTTCTTGCCTAAATACTCTGGGCTGTTCAAGCATAAACGTTTGTGCATTTGCATATTACTACTTTCATGAGTGTACAACATTATAATACAAACATAATTACAGTGAACACAATAATCCACGTATACATAAATTAGGCACTACCTGGTAACTATCAATCACATTTATAAAACAATCTGTTTGCAATGACGTTTTTCCCACTGGGCTGGTGTAGAAACCATAGATTCACACGAACCAATACTAAAATAAATGTAAGTATTGGTAAATGTGCAAGCGCTAAATACTATAGGCAATGTCTCCATAACCCTATCTGTCATGCTACTAAAGTTTTAAACAAACTAGCTACTGTATCAATCTGGTTAGAAGTTACCGAAACTATTCTGGATAAGGGTCGCAATGAATGGAAGTGTTCATGCTTGTAAGTTAGGGGGATGATAATCATACTGCTGTGTGTGGTATTATTTTCATAAGTGGAATGTGGGAATTTGCGATTCTTCAGGGGGCAATATCTGGGGCTCTATTGATCACAGAGTTGAAGGCTAAAGTGTTGAGGATAGCCCTTTGCCTAGTTATCATTTGTATGCATATTAGAAGAATGGGAAGACATAGCTATCATACAGTACAGCAGTGGTGTACCAACTATTTCTTTAGTGGAGGGGCAAGAAAACTTACAAATAGCCAAGGAAGAAAAAAAGGCTCATCAAGTTGTGCTTTTGTATCATTTATCTGTAATAGCAACGTTCTTGACTGCCCCACCAGTACAAATGTTGTCCCACATTAGTAATCACAGACTGAAAAACATGACGAAAGGAAGAAGAGGACAGAATATAGTAGTTATTACAAGATGTCTTCAGTCAAAGGCAAAGAAGGCTGCCATCATAAATACTGTGGAAGTGGAGGGCCCGAAACCGCGTCTTACCCCTTCAAAGTTTGATATGCCATGAAGCACAGTATCAAAATTTTCAAAGTTACACACTTTTCGGATGCCATCCAAATTGAGGAAATCGCTTGGTTTTTGTGTATTACTATGTGATCAGTGGCGTAGCTATCATAGGGCTAGGCGGGGCACTGCCCTGGGGTCCCTGGGCTCTAGGGGCCCCTCGCTCTCCGTCAGCAACGTTCGAAAAATGTTCGTCGAATTTTTTATCTCCCACTCCCCCAAACCAAGGTTCCTACTGTAACCTAATGGGCCATCGGGCAGCGGAACACTTCACACGACGCCACTCTGTGGCCCTGCTAACCGCCAGTTGGTGTGTGCAATAATTCCGTCGGCATCGCAGCAGAAGTAGCGGCAGCGTCAAAGTTGCTCACAGCAACAGCTGAGCAATACAAGTGTTGCGGCGTGCCGCTCGGCGCAGTGTGAAGGATCGCGCGCCTCCAAATACTGTATAAATACATTCACTGCACACTACTTCTTATTGCCAGATAGAAGTGTAGAGTTCGAGTATCCGAATAAACCAGTTTTCCGAACATTCATGTCCCCCAATTACTTCGGTTAATTGACATTCTACTGTATGTAATATTTTAGATGAATGAATGATTTTCGATTTTGAACAGTCTGAATCCTGTCCAACAAACCTCAAACGCACAAATATAAACATTGCTGGTCCACTAAGAGTGCCATGGCTGACAATCAGTGGCGTATCCAGGGAGGGGGGCTGTCGGGCTGCAGCCCCCCCCTCTCAGACTATGCTACAGGCCCCTCTAGAACCCTCTTCGAACCACCCTAGACCAAGCATGCAGCCCCTCCTTCCCCCACGTCATCTCGGATTGACCTCAGCCCCAACCAGTCCATGATCCTGGATACGCCACTGCTGCCAATCTTTGCGAAATAACAGTGAATTGCGCTGAATTACCAGCAGTGTGTTTGACAATGCAGGGTTCAACCACATTTCAGTATTAAGACTCCACAGTGTATTATTTCATAACGGTGTTATGCCAGCCGCGGTGGCCGAGAGGACTGAGGCGCTTCAGTCACGGTCTGCACGGCCACTACGGTCGGGGGTTCGAATCCCCCTCGGGCATGGATATTTGTGCCGTCCTTAGTTGTACCTAGTTCATAAGTAGTTTGTAAGTTTAGGGACTGATGACCCCATACTTAGGTCCCATAGACTCTACAAACAAACATTTGAACGGTGTTATTATGGTAACTCAACTGTTTGTCTAGTGAATTCCCTCAAGGGGGTGCTCCTTAATCGTAGATACCAATGTAGTGCTGTAACCAATTTCACTCTAAAATTCATGCAAAATGAAGAGAAAATATGAACCGTAGATGGTTTTGTGGATTGTATTACTGATCAGTGCCTCATCATTGAAACAGAAAACAGCTCAAGTGGTGATATGTATGACTGTATCCACAGAGACTGTTACAAGCTGTTCGTGTTTTAACTGATGTATTTGATATTTCGACTAAGTGCTATGTTACACGTGCATGTTTTCGTGGATGAGTAATAATTCATTGTTTATTTTTTATTAGCTTCTGCCTGCGAACTCATCGCCTAGTATGGAGCAACTTCAAAAACTACCCCATGCGGTCGTTCTTTTTGTCTTACCCAGGTCCAACTCTATCCGTCTGCAAAATTTCATCTAAATCGCACCAGTAATTTTTTCTTGAAAGCATAACAAACATACTTTAACAGTTATGTTAGAGTGTACAATTAAACATCTGTTTGCCGGCTGCGGTGGCCGAGGAGACTGAGGCGCTCCAGTCACGGTCTGCACGGCCACTACGGTCAGGGGTTAGAATCCCCCCTCAGGCATGGATATTTGTGCCGTCCTAGATCGTAAGTAGTTCATAATTAGTTTGTAAGTTTAGGGACTGATGACCCCGTAGTTAAGTCCCATAAATTATACAACCAAACAACAAACAAACAAACATCTGTTGCGTGACACATAATAATTTACTTAGTGTTATCCACGTTTGTCTTATTATATAAGAAGGTGATGTAGTTAAATACGAAGTGTGGGGAACCTTACCTAACCTACTTCCATACTTTTTCATTGCAAATCGTCGAAATTCTTACTACCATATAAGTTCTTAAGACGATTTTCTCAGAACACTTTTTAAATTTTTGTCGATATCTTATGTGTTACTGAGATCAAGTGGTTGAAACTTATCATAGTTTTGCATAAGCCCCGATTTTAACTGTGAGTCGCAAATAACTAACCATAGAAAATACTTCAAATATTTACAATACATATTGTAGACGTTTATACACAAACGCATTTTTCCATTTTCGAAAATATTTCTCCGTTATTAAAAAAGCAACCGAAAAACCTTGATATTTTGATAGCAAAAGGGTACATACTACTGACAGGCGGCGTGCAGACCGCCATTCGATTTGACAAAATCTGTTCAGCGAAAAATGTTTGATTTTCGTACATCTTACAGACTGAAATCTTCGCTCAAAGAAGGGATGATTTTTATTTTCGTTATACATCATATTTGTCAGTTTAGTTGTATTAGAAACAGATGCCTGTATAGTGTGTCTGTTACAAAGAATTTACGGTCTATGCGTATAAGGGGAGACTGGAAGTTCCTTTAAAGAGCTACCCAGCGCATGTGCAGTATAAAAGAAGAGCTGCAGACCCCAGATAGTTGGCAGGACATCCGCCTAGCCCCCCGTCCCTCACCCAAATACACCACTGGAAAGGTCCAGAGATAGAAATGAGAAGTACCTGGTGATGCCGATAGATGTCACTCGAGAGACATATTATAACTAAAGCTCTGTATAGGGAAAGTATGGCCATCCTTTTCCGCACCGCTTTCCGCCGTCTGCAGCTCGTGATTGGCTGAAATCGAGTCACATGATTCTTTCCGCCATCTTGGTCCTATATGTTGCTTGGCTGCCGTGAGAAGTCTTGTGAATATTCGTATGCTTCGGTTTGAATAATGCCACAGTGTTGTACTTTTGGCTGTTTTTAAGAAGCGAAGAAGGGAGGCAAACATTATAGTACTTCCATTAGGTATTAGAAATACAGGAAGATGAACAGTCTGGTTGATGAAAGTGGTCAGAGAAAACTAGGAGTCCAGAAGCGACCTCATCTTCTTGTGCTGTGATGATTTTAATTGATAATGTAAAATAATAGATTAAAGATTCACTGACGAATGGATCACACAGCACCTATTTATTATTAAGTTGAATATATTTGTGAAGAAAATTCTTGCACAATGTCGTGAGGTTAAATTATTTATGCATCGTTGATTTTATCTGCAGGTAGGTACCGAAAATACAAATTTTTTGACATATTAGTGAGTGAACTAGATTCCCGTTTAGATACGAAATTAATATACAGTTCCCGAAACAAGCTTTTCTCATTCTTTTTTTTTAGTGTTAGAGCGTATCATTACAAGAAAAAAAGAATTGAAACAAGACAGATACTACACATTCAAATGTAATTGGCGTTGTAAAGGCACCCTTCATTTCTTTTTCGGTAAAAGTCGTGTAGTGGGTATCTCCTTCCATTTTTCGTAATTTATGTCAGATATAAGTACATAATACTCAAGAAAATACTCATCAAAGACTTATCCATAATCTCAATTGTTTTCTTCATTTACACTGTGCTCCGATGACGACATGTTCGCGGTCTATTGGAATATTTGGCTACGGTACAGGTCAATCTGAATTTATAGGTGAACTCTTTAGATCTGGAGCCACAAACCAAACAGTTTTCTTATAATCGGACGATAAGTATTCCGTAGAATAGCCAGGTCCGCATGGACAGAACTACGCGAAGTTCCTGCATCTGTTCATCGGATATAACACCCTGTATCTTGAGAATGAAATGAGTTAATCCTTCTGCTCTCAACCATAAATAAAATTTCGATATCTTACCTACATTTCGTCTGCAGCATTGTGTGTGCTAAAATCAACCATACGCAAAGTCTACGCAATGCGATTTATCCTCTGCAAACTCTTCAAAATTTTGCGCAGTAGTTTACTTAATTTGATGTAGCACGGAAACTATACGTAATTATGAATAGAAAATCAGATAATCATCGAGCGAATATATCACACTATAACTCGTGAAAAAATTAAATTTTTTCATTGAATAGTTTTCTCAAAATCGATTGATAAGTACTGTTAAGCGCTGGGAACATTGCAGTGGTCGGTGTGTGAGCAGCAGTGTTATAGGCCCAACATGGCTGCTGCTGGCAGGCTGGCCATACTTTTCCTATACAGAGCTTTAATATTATAACATGTGATCTGCAGTACAGCTGTTAAACGAAAACAAACAGAGGAACTGCAGAATTGTATAGCTCACCTGTAAAATAATCCCATTTTGTATGCCTTCAGTGTCACAAAAGTTGTTATACTTACAACAATGTAATCACAGGTTCTGTCCGAATTCGGCAAACATGGAAGACACCAGTTTTACATTTCATTTTTCGCATTTCAGTCTCAGTTTGAAAACATTAGCCTATTTGAGAAGGTAGTGCAGTTTAATACCCCAATGCTGGATGTTAGGTGTCATTTTTCTTTTTTTCCGTCTGATTTGCGACAAAGAAATACCTATGATTCTTCTTAGCCCAAGCAAGAAGTTAGAGAAATGCCCGTAAATCCAAGACTTATATTATGGCAAATTGAAAAACATGAAAATGGAATTTCTAAAAATCAAACCATTGCAAGTCATGTGAAATTAGTACACTCGCTCTTTAACCGGTATTACTGCAAACATATGCTCGAAATGAGTTTGCCTGTATGGTATTAGTAGGTACATTACTGGTACTTATGATTTAATAGTACTTTTCATATATCATTTCAGTGTAAGAAACCTTCAACCATTCCCTAAAAAAGCAGAAGTATCCTTTTTTTAACAATTCTCTTACACATGATAATGTACTCTCAAAGTGATATATTGTTTTCTGTGTCTCATTTTCTAAATGTGAATACATTGAGTATTTTACTATAATTCCTGATTTGTCATTTATGTGTTTGCAACATTTGAGATGTGTTTGAAAATCTTCAGTTTTCTAGTGGTTTCAGAAACGAGGAGAAAAACTTTAACTTTCAAGTTGTAACATGTCGAATTACTCATTTCTTGAAGAAATATGAAGCGATACACTTGAAAACAAAAACAGAACCTTTCTTCACTGAACCATGCACAAAACAAGAATGAAATGAATGGGTCTGTTTGAGTGACGAGAAATTTACCAGCCGCCACTGTTCCTAACTACCTCTACTGCGCATGCGCGGCCTCCGTCAGTTGCAACTGAAAACGCCAACTCGAACGCTTTTTTCTCGTGTTTCGTGGTTTGGCCACCTGTGGAACTGGTTGACTCATTTGCTCTCAGGTACGTAGGCGAAAGGTTTATGATTTAAAATAATCACTACGTTTACATGCAACACATCTTCCGAAAGACGTAAAACGATTTTCGTAAACCGTTTTTCGCTGTCGTGTTTACATGACAGAGCCTTTATTGGATTTCCTAGCCCACTTAATATGGCGGCTGAAAAACAGCTGATTCAGTTCCTGATTTAGTCACCACAATCGCTATTTTTCTTTATTTAAATACATAGGGTCGTATGAATAAAAAAAGAGCACATGCTCCATAGAAGATTCTCAGAGCAAAAGAACGTTCTCTGAGTAAGTTCTCAATTTCGTGTGAATAAAAACTTCGAAGCATATGCTCTCAGCAGGTAGTTCATTCTCGCTACCTCCCCTCCTAGTTGAGTAAGTTCTCCGCGTGTGATGTCCGCCACAGATCAGCTGTCCAATCGTGTATTTCTTTAAACTAGCCCAATTAGGCAAATTACTAAGTTTACAAATGTGGAGTAGGCATCTACGTGTTCAGAAAGAACTGTACTATGTTTAGATATTAGTCTGTTGTGAAGGAGCATATTATTAAGACTAAATATGCACTTTTTACGAACATGTATTTCCTGGCGATACAAAATTTTTGTCACGCGAGAAACTCGTTTGTTAATGAAGTAGGGTTAGCACAATTTGCGAACGATATTTTAAGAATGAATTACATATTCATCTGTTACAACGTGGAATGCTGTCGGAGTGTTCTAACATGAGATAGGCCTTGTTAAATATGACACCCAATGGTTTGCTCATAAGCGTTAGGCCATGCGAGTTTGAACAAGAAACAGGCTGCTAGGTATGTAATTAATCAGTTATTAATTTTCCTGTCGTGTTTACTTACTTCTAAGATGACAGAAGTTACGATTACGAAGTCAGAAACAGGCCAACCGGTTTGGATAGAAACAGAACTTCAGTAGGCCTACTTGGTATTGCAGCAATATTTATTTTGTGATAGAAACTGTGAAGTCCTGAGATACACTTTATTTGGAACTAACAGCATAAGGTCTTACTAATAGACCCTATTTAAAAACAACATTATTTTGCTATGCGACTGTTTACAACTGTAAATATACACGCCAAAGAAATGAGTAAAACACGCAGCAGAATCCATTTGTGTTTCATTTTTATGTCGGTAATGAAAACACCTCTTACATCACTCTCGCCACTGTATAAAATGCTGGACGTGTCACACGATTTTTCCGAAGGAAGATACTAGTCATCAATATGTTTTTATTTGTATTAACTTTATAGATCCCCTCGTATTTCTTAAAGACTACATATAAAGAAATTGTTTTTGCCTTCTAAGTAACAAAATTGTTGTCATTTTTACTATAAACCTGAGTAAAATGTAACCTTAATAGAAGTTACTCAGCATGGAGTATGCCATATAGCTCACTCCAGAAATCTGAGTATGTTCTTCCGTCGTGAGAAACTTCTGTAGTTTTATTCATATGAAATTGGAGAATGTTCTCTGCTGTGAGCAACTTCTGCCACCCCGTTACTCACGCCGAGAACATACTCGGCTGAAGTATATTCTCCGACCTCCCTTTATTCATGCGAACCTGAGTATGATCTCTGGAATTCAGAGTATAAAGTAGATACTCCATTTTATTCATTCGGCCCATAGATTCATGTTCACTCTAATATTTATACTTTTATTTCACATTAGAAAATATCACTCTGTCCATATGTGCAGCAAATTCTTAACAAGAAAAAACCATCTGACAAGCCAAGAACGCTTCAAACCTTCGACCATAGATACTAGTATCTATGGCCGAAGCTTCAAACACGGTTGAGGTTACATGGGAACGAATATCGATTGTGGAACTGGTGAAGTGTTTACATGACTAACCAAAAGCGGAATTGGGAACTCGGTTTACGAAATTCGATTTTGGGAGCCCATGTAAATGGCGTGAATGAAACACAACAACAGCAACAGTTTATTATGCTGAGCACTATACCTTTTCAGACTTTACTGGATCGTTAAATACGAATATTTATGTGACGTTTAGATGGGGCATTCTGCTGATTTTGATCCGTGCTGTGTCGTGTTTTAGAGGTCATAAGACAGTAAAGCCACGGGAGCGTCTCCTAAAGCCGATTACAGTGCGAGAGAGGCAGTTAAATCACAGAAATAGCGTATGTTACATACTTAAAGTACTGGAGATTCTAGGAAACGCCAATACGGTCCTAGAATCAATGAAAGGAAAATCCTGACATTCACCTCCATGGGGTAGAGTGTGGGGTGCCAACGTTTGCATAGCAAGCGGCTAACGAATGCAGGGATAAGGCGATCCTCAATACCAAGTGCCAATGGCCTCCATGAGGGCGAATGAGCATGTATAGGATAGGACACTCTCTTGTCCTTGGAGTGTGAAATCACTCTTAAAGGTGGAAGAACCGGCAAGGTCAACAGCATAGAATGGAGAAGGCAAGAGGGAAACTACTCCATTAAAGATCCTTTTGGATATCCTATGTCAAGCAGCAATGATGACAGGCTTTGTAACTAAAAAATCCGGAGGTAAAATAGTCCTCAACTCGGATCTCCGCCAGGGGACAGTAGATGAAACGCAGAACTACAGAAGTAACATGTAGTACACTTACATACTACAACGCTGTGGACTTCCGAAACCTTCGAAAAAAAGCGATTCTTATACCCCCACTACAAGCCTGAGAGTTATGCGCATGTGCGAGTCTGGCTGCATGAGCTGAAGGGAAAATTTCCTCCTGCCTGCATGAGCTGCAGGCCTGCAGCTCTTCGAACAGCCGGCAGACTGCAGGAGCGGCGCCTGCAGCTCTTCAAACACTACTTTTCGTACTGCGCATGCGCTGCAGCATGAATGCAGCTCTTGAAACGAACCTATAGACTTGGTAAATTACAACTCCTTTCGCACCGCAACTCGAACGCTTCAATGGCAGTCATATTTAGTTTGAAACGGTGGCGACCGCAACTCGAATGCTTCAACGCGGTCGCAACCGCTGCAACAGCAACTCGAACGAAGCTAAAGTTCTGCTCCAAAGATCTTAAGCTGCAGGGACGTCTCTGGCTTTGGCTGCGGCGCTACATTCGGGGACATGACGTTTTAGCGGCGGAAAAATACCAACCGGAAGTGCCTGTAATTTCGCAGTCAGAAATATATTATCTGGGTCTTCAAGATCTTTGAGTAGTCTACGCAACGCAAAGTGACAGGTCAGAATGAAAACAAAGCAGACGATCATGCTATTTTGTGTTGACACTTGGGTAGTGTTTACTTCAGTCTGTTCATTTCTCGCGAAATAGCTATGGTGTTTCTTTAGTTAGGTATTACGTAATTTTCTTTTCTGTCCGAGTCACAGACAGTACGTATCTTTCAGTGACTATTCAACTACTTTTTTTTTAAAATAAATATTCAATAATAACGTTCTATAAATCGTGTACCCAGCCACAATCTATGTTATACTTAGGCCCTGCTGGTTTCTATCTAGGAGTTTTCAGCCAACGTTTGTTTTATTTTACAACTTACGTTTCGCTACCACCAATTTAGATTCAGATTGGCTAGCAGTGTTGAAATTTTATACTTCATTGCTCTTGGAGGGTGAAACTTGGGCAATGTCAGCAGCTCATAATGGGACGAAACGTCTGACTAACCTCAAACTTCGACAGAAAATCTTGAGAGAGATGCCAACAGACAACATGTCAACAAACTGCCATATAAGCTTAAAACGTACAATAGATAAGAACTTGGGAAACGTCTTTAAACATCTGTGTTTCTCAGTATCTTGAAGCTCCAGTAGCTGCGACCGTTATTCATCTTATAATTGACGATACCAATAAATTGTTTGGATTGTACCTACCTTGTACCCACAATAAAACATTTTAATGCACCCTGTGTCATTAGCCCATGTTCTGCAGATGAATAAGAAGCTGCTTATAAAATATTTGTATTATCACATTACTCAGACAAACCTGTGTTAGGGTATCAAAGTTTTCTTTATTAATGACCCCACCAATGAATAATGTCTACTGCCAAATGTCAAATACAGAAATATTGATTCTTCTTAGTGTACTTTGTTAATTGATATTATCCATCCGAAAATATCATTACGGTACATTTACTGTGATTTGCTATTAGGACAGTATTTCCCTAAACACACACTCGGAAATCGTCACATATTCGGAAATTACTATTTAAATAACTGTTTCGTCCTTTGTTTTCTAATTAGTTTTAAATGTAAATAAAAGACAGAAACGTAGAACTAACTTTTAATACAATCAGAGAAGTTCATTTAGAAGCGTAAAGACGAAAAAAAAAAAAAATATTGGGAGAGAATACGATTCGAATATACACCTATACATAATACAAATTACGAATCCAAATCGATATCCATTATGCTACAGTAATATGAGCCAAAAAGTGCTTAGTATTACCTATACCTACACTTGAAAAGTTACGTTGGTAATTTGCTACAAACTACTATTTATTTATAAGGTGAGCGTTTTCGTGATTACTCTGAAAGCCATCATGATTGCATTCTTAATGTTTAAAGTCCACAATTTCTGAATAAGCTTAATTTAAAATGGCGCCTGTCACATCGTGCAAAAGATTCTATCCTTGCTGTGTATAGTCTCTGGTCCAAAACGGAAGTGGTATTTTTCAGCCGCTAACGTATACTCATTCGGGGGGCTATCGCACGGCTTGAGGAGGCCGTGGCTATCGTCAACATTAGCTATGCAAACCATAATTTAATATTACACTCTCAAGGCCAATTCACACTGTCCGCCACCTCACGTCACCGTCCGTCAGAACATTCTGCAATGTATTTCCAATGGCGGCATTCACACTGTCCGTAACCGGACCGTCACGTCACGTCAACGTCCGTCAAGCTTTCTCGAGAAGAATGTTTTGACGGAACGACCGTCTGCTAACATCGGAAGTTAACCTATTATCGTCACGCGAATTACGTGTTGCTGTCGACGATTGCACTGTTTATATGCAAATGTGTCTTATTCATCTTTGTGTTGTTGTTGTACCTCGTTTTAGGGGTAAACCACAAATGTTTCATGACGACTTAAATATTTTTGTGAATTGAGTGTCCCCCTAAAATCGAGGTTGGATATCTGAAACCAAAAAATTGTTTATGTTACGTAACAATGTAACAGAAACGACGGCAGCAAACTGTTTATTTGAATAAGATTGTAATTTGATTACGCATTTTTCATTAAATAACACTTTAAATGAAAATGTCACTTCTAATGAAAGACAAAAATTCAGTTTACGACGGTATTAACAATGTCAGCGAGCAAATCGTAATGGTTAAAGTATACAGGCGCTATTTATGCTCTTACAAATATGGTTTGATGTCTTCATATGTTTATTTTTTCGTTGAAAATAGATGTCGATGTTTTGAAATGTTTTTTCAGTTCCCAGTAAGTTGGCGAAAAACATACACTCTAAAGTTTTCTTTGAGCGTTAATACCATTTATCGTTGTTGTTCCCCCTTTTTAGTATTAAACTATGACTTTCTACATAACAGATCGCCACTCATAACGTCACTTTCAACATAGCGTATTGGGATGGACGAATTGACGTGACGGACACGGACGGACAGTGTGAATACAACTTGACGTGACGGTTCCGTGACGTGACGTTGACGTGACGGACAGTATGAATTGGCCTTCATCCAGCTCCTGGTGTAATTTAGGAACAAATTGAAAACATTTTTATTTACTTTAAACCATAACTTGTACAGTAGTCAATTAACAAGAGAAGTGTCTGGAATAACGTAACTGGAGACTGCAACATAGTAAAGTTTATTTTAGCACAGAGCGTGCTTGTCAAGGAACAAAGCAGATCGCCAGAGAATATTTTCATAACACAGGGCTTATAGTGGCAGGCGCGTCAACTCATTTGACAGCAGTGCCGATAAGATAGCTGTCTGCATATCGGTGCTGTAGAACGCTACGGTATCATCAAGTCATTTTTACAGTATCTCCCTAAGTTTATATGCATGTGTTACAGAAGTTTGCAATTCATTGGTCATGGCATATTAACGAAATAGTACAGATGCACTTTTAAGAGAAAGCACTCTTATCTGTGAACAACTCAGAATATAGTTTATTTCTTTAATAAGAGTAAGCGAAAACCTTTTGAAGGCCTAGGTTAAAAAAAAAAAAAAAAAAAAAAAAAAAAAAAAAAAAAAAAAAAAAATCAAATGTCTGTGGCTCCCCCACTATTTCTCTTACCATTGTTTGCAGGGTTTAAGTGATAATATCACATTTTTAGACACAAGATTATTTTTAATCTTAATAAGAAAGTGTTAGCAGATGATAATACGCAGTGGTTTGAAATTATAAATGTATTTATTACTGCAAACCAATAACTAAACATACAAACAGTCGCACATTAAACAAATCACAAAAGACAATGGAATTTTTTTTTTTAAAACACCATGGCAACAGCGCCAAAGACATTATTTGCAAGTCACATATGGGTTCTCATTTCTCACACCCTCACTAGAACCCATATCTTCTTGATTCTGGAACCCAAGTTCTTTCAGGAGTGAATGTTGTCAAGGCTTCGGCAGAGGCTTTGTCATTATATCAGCAGTCATCATTTGTGACGGAACATGTTCTATAACTACTTCACAAGCTTCTACTTTTTCTCTTATAAAGTGGTATTTGGTATCTATGTGTTTTGTGCGTCCTTTATAACCACTTGTTTTTGACAAGTCAATTGCGGCTTTGTTGTCACAAAATAACTTGAGTGGATCTCTGCAAAAAACAGGCGATAAATCTTGCTCTAATCTTCTCAGCCAAAGTGCTTCTTGACAAGCAGCTGTCAGAGCCATGTACTCGGCTTCTGTTGTTGACAGTGCAACAGTAGGCTGTTTTTTACTGTTCCAAGAGATAGCTGCCCCCTGACATTTAAATAGGTAGCCAGTAGTTGATTTCCTGTCATTAGTGTCCCCTGCCCAATCTGCATCACTGTAACCGGTGATGATACATTCATCTTCTTTTGAGTAACATAACTTCAAGATTTTGGTGGCTTGAAGGTACCTAAAAATTCTCTTTACTGCATTCCAGTGAGGTATGCCTGGATTATTAGAAAATCTGCTAACAAGACCTACCGGATATGCTAAGTCAGGCCTTGTCCCTAATTGTGCATACATCAGGCTGCCAACTGCTTCTTGATAAGGTATACTCCTCATTTTCTCTTTATCAATATTTGTTTTAGGACTCATGTCGTGGGTGAGCTCTTGATTATTGTCAAGTGGAGTCCATGTAGGGCTACAGTCTATCATGTTGAATTTTTTCAAAATTTGATTAATATAATGCTCTTGATCTAAGAGTAAGATTCCTTTCTTCCGGTCTCTTGTGACACGAATGCCTAAAACAGTGTTAACTTCACCAAGATCCTTCAGCTTAAACATTTCTTTCAATTTATTTTTGAAGGTTGTCTTGAGTGATGAATTATTACTGAATACAAGTATATCATCGACATAAATAGCAACAATCAACATTTGTTCCCCTTGAATTTTCTTATGCACGCAAGGGTCTGCATTTGATCTTTTAAAATTCAAACTAATTAATGCCTTATCTAATTTCAAATTCCAACAAAGACTCCCTTGTTTCAAACCATAAACAGCTTTCTTCAGTCTTTTAATGTTCATGTTCTGTATTGTTTTGGTAATTGGGTCCACATCAGGAATTCCTACATAAATTTCTTCTGCCAAATCACCTTATAGAAAAGCACTGACTACATCCAAATGATCTATGTCAAAGCCATATTTTGCTGCTAAAGCAAATAGGTATCTTAATGAATTGTATCTAATGACTGGAGCATAGGTTTCATCATAGTCTAGCCCAGGTTTCTGTGCGCAACCTTTTACAACCAACCTAGCTTTATAGTGCACAATATGTCCTGATAAATCTTTTTTTGTCTTAAAGACCCATTTGGTACTTATTGGTTTCCTGTCTGGAGGCAGAATAGCAGGTTCCCATGTGTTATTTTCCACGTGTGATTGTAGTTCTTCTTCCATTGCTTCTAGCCATTTATCACAATTTTCTGAGCTTAATGCTTCTTCTAGTGTAACTGGATCTGGACACAAATGTTTGGAGTGGTAAGCGATAAAATCCTCCATCTGTTTTGGTCTTGGTATTCTTGAAGATTTTCTCTGTGGCTGTACATTCACAGGTTGCTTTGTTACTTCTTGTTGATTTTCTGAACTCTGTGGATGTACATTCACAGGAGGTTCTGTTTCTTCTTGTGGGCTTTCTGAACAAGTTTCATCAGTTTCGCTAGCTGTTGTGGAACTTCTATTTGCATCAGTAGAATCAGGTTCCTGTTCTATTTCTTCTGTTCCGGTCATTTCTGTTCCATATTGCTTCTTGTCAGTATATGGAATAAATGAGCGATTTGTATCCTGTGGCTTAACATCTTTTTTGCCTATTTCATGTTTTCTTTCGTCAAAAATCACATCTCTAGCTTTGATAAGCTTCTGGTGTATTGGTTCAAATAATCTATATGCTTTAGACTCTTCACAATATCCTACAAGAATGCATTCGGTACATTTCTTGTCCCATTTTCTCCTCTTGGCACTGGGAACATGAACATAAGCTTTACTTCCGAATTTTCGGATATGCCTGAGATCTGGCTTTCGACCTGTCCAGGCCTCTTCAGGCGTCAGTGCCGTACAAATTAATTTATCTATAGGTGGCAGACAATTCGATTGTGCGAATGCCATTGCGTTCAGCGTTGTATGTTGCGCGTAATTTCAAATTAAATTATCTCGCGATATTTCTGCTGCATAACCTGGGCCCATAACCTGTTAGCAGATGATAATACGCAGTGGTTTGAAATTATAAATGTATTTATTACTGCAAACCAATAACTAAACATACAAACAGTCGCACATTAAACAAATCACAAAAGACAATGGAAAAAAGTTTTTTTAAAGCACCATGGCAACAGCGCCAAAGACATTATTTGCAAGTCACATATGGGTTCTCATTTCTCACAGAAAGACCTCTCTTTAAAAGAAATTAATAAATAAGTCTTCTATTCGCAATTTCTTTGAAATAAGAACAAGTAATTTACAAATGGAAAAAAATATGCATCGGAGAGAATGTCTCAGCATTTCAACCAAAGCCCGATGAAATGGTCAATACTAAACTTAGTATTGAGCTCAATGGGTCATAGTCACTAGCATATCAAGCTAGGATGAATACAGTAGCAAACGTCTCGAATGATCACGAAAGTCGATATACGGATTCTTTTGTTTTCGATAGAGTGCGTACGTCCTTGCCCAACGTCAAAACGTAAACCTGCTTGGTTCTAAAAAAACGAACGAGGGGCAGCAATCGGGCTCACTATTACGTGACAACTGAACATTAAAATTTTCAAAATTTTCCCTATTTTCCCTATTGGTATTACGTACTCATGTGCTTACAAACACATCAATTCTTTACTATGCGGCATTTTCACACTTCAGATTTTGAAATCAGTTTTTTTTTTTCATCGAGAATAAGCTTAGATATTTAACAAAAACAATATGCGTTCCAGAACCATATGGAGAATTCGCGGTCAAAAAGTTGTGTAAAACAAAAATGTGTAGAAAAATACTTTTTCGATGTTGTAAAGTGTATTACTGAGATAGACATCAAAACTTGGTATAAGTCAATCACAGTAAAACTGGGTTCATTACGTGTTGGGAAATAGCTGAAACCGTGGATATTTTGTTTACTGAATTTTATTTCAGCCGCCTTTTCCATTCTATAAATATATTAGAGATACGTGCTTTCTGCTTACGTCTACATAGCATTGTAGCTAACACCTTGCCAACGTTACGAGTGAAATTTTTATTACAATAGTACTGCTATTTTTTGTTGTTGAATTGTTTGTGTCTACCCTTGTTTTAATTCTTTGCCAGTTTTATTGTACGGAATTCAAACGAAACAATATTTGAATGATATATCTAACAAAGAAGTTTCTAAAAAGTCAAATATGCACCCCACTGATGCGTCATCTAAAGGATTTTTGCTTGGGGATGTTGGTACTGGCATGTACTCGGAAATCTGTATTAATTTTGAGGTTAATTTTCGAAAAAAGATGTTTTCGTTGTTATTTTGAAAACGAGATTGTTTGATTCATAATACAATATCGTAGAATATTATTAATTAACATATTACTAGCATATTTTGGTTCCTGTATAATTATAGGATAGAATAGATTTCTAAAGTTTGACGAGCCATCACCTTCGTGATTTTTGACGATTATGTTGAAGTTAGTTTGTGATTTCAATTAACGAGAAATGAGTGTAGTAGCAGCAAAATATTTCTCAAAACTGAAGTCAACGTCAGATTCGGAGATATACAAGACGTTATTAGAAATTCGTAAGAATGTGTCGAACACGAAAGAGGGTGTCGAACTTCTGTCGGACAACAAAATTATACATATTTTAGTTCATTATTTGCGTAAACCAAACGAAAACATTGTAGATGTGTGTTTAAGTATATTGGGGAATGCATGCTTACAGAGACCAGCAAGGAATCAGGTGCGTCATTATATAAGTTTGATGCATATCCAATTCCTTTTCTTTATACGGTAGTATATTTAAATTCTAACCCACATATAATAATAAGAAAATTTGTAGTACAAAGTTTCCCGTGTTCTCAGGCATTAGATGCAGGGGTGTCAGAAGCCCTTGTGCAGTTACTGCGTCAAGAAGAACAGAGGGACAGTATTCGAGGAAGAGCATGTCGTCTCGTAGGAAACCTGGCTCAGGACCGCACATTGGCAGACAGGCTACATCGTGCTGGTATATCATCCGTCCTGGCTCCAATGAGTGGTTCAGATGGGACTAACTCTTTGGCTACTATCCAGATGTTAGTAAGAGCGATCAGGTACATGTATATTTCAATCATTTTAATACTACCATTAACGATATATTCACCAAAGTAATGACGTTCCACTTTAGGATTTTTTTAATTTCAATTTAGATGATTAGGCCTACCGCATATCTGCCTTCAGTGAAATACCCAATCCAGTGATAACATGCTACTATGAATTTTCAGTACTCTCCATGCTCCATGTTTAGCTACATGTTACTATATAGGATCATCAACTTACCTAGGAAGAGAATTTTTACTAAGATAATTTCCCTTAAGGTTTGAAATTCTGTGAGAACCTATTGAGAATAAGCCAAGAATGATGCTTGCGGGTACAATTTATTTATGAAAGCCAGTGTGTGACTTCACATTACTTTATAAGACGTTGTGTGGGCCAATAATAATAGTAATAAGTAATACGGTACTGCTAGACTATCACTAATTAAAAATATTATGTGAATAATGTATTTTCTGACTTGTGTAACAGTGTCCAACGAAGCCGTAGATCAGTTGAATCTCTTAACACATGGCACAGTTTGCACTTCTGGCTACCATACATTTAAGGTATAAGTTCTTTGTTTCTGAACATGTAGATTTTAAAAATATATTATTATTATTAATTTTTCCTTTCCACCTTTTTTCTGTTTGGTTCATGTAAGTCCCACGTGCCAATTTCAATGCTATTTCCTTTTTCCCTTGAGTATTCGTTTCCTCTTCCCAGACCATTTTGATCTTATCTTCTACTCCATCCTGACTTGGCAAGTTTCCGTTTTAAACACATTCTTTTTAAAAAAAGCTCTCTTTCTGCCGCTTTTCACTTATGTTGTTCCTTTCCAAATCTTTCCTAATTTATTGAATCAAAGCTACTGTTGACTTCTTGCTCCAAACTTACTTCAAAATCAGTTTAAGCCTGTTCTGTATTTAAATGTTCCAGAAGTAGAAGTTGCGTCTTCCTTAATTTGTTATAATTATGTTTGTGTGTTACAGTAAAAGTTTACTTCTGAATATCCATATATCTGTATTTTTTTGTGGACAGAAGTTTTTTTGTTTTGTTTTAGGACTTCCAGTTTGTGTAATTTCTGATACAATACTGAACATTGACTTGCATAAAGACTTTATGGTTTTACTACCCTGCTGTAGTGCTGTATTTTTCAAATTTTTAGACAGAGACTATCTGATGCAACAATTCCCTCACCATTGATTATGCTCTTTCCGTTTTACATGTACTTTCATCTAAAGTGAATTTTTCAAAGCCGTTTTAATGACTCATTTGTCACAAATATTTACCTAAAGTCTGCTTCTAGGATCTATGGAGTACTTATATTTTATTTTCTTTATTTATTTTGTTTGCCATATGCCTAATTTCTTTTAGCATATGAATTCTAAATTGTGCTTTTTTGGCTCTTTCTTCTAAGAGATTGAAATGTACTCTGCATTTTTATGTTATTTAATTTTATTTAATGACAAAATCATCTGCAAATGCTAGTCTGTGAATGTCAGTAATTTCGTTCTTAGTCCCAAGTTTTATATGTGATAAGTTATCTTCTTTTAGATTTTGTTTTCATTATCTTCCTATTTTCTCTAGGAGGCAGTTGAAGAGGAATGGAAACCATACCTTACACCTAGTTTTATATTGAATGCCTTAGATATTCACTCTGAAACTTTGCTTTTTTCATACATGTGTTCATTTTAGGAGGTAAATTTACTAGGTTAGTTTCAAATGCAAATTCTCAATCACTTTATCTAGCATTTCTCTATCAACTGAATGAAATGCCTTTTTAAAATTTATATAAGTAAGTCTGGATTCTATAAGTCTGTGGCTTTTGATTTGAAAATCTATTCAAGTCAGATCTGCCCTTTCGAAATCCTTTGTGACATTCTCTCAAATGCCTGTCAAACTATAAGGTAATATTATTGAAAAAAGTTGTATAGCTCACTGACAACACAGGTCATTTACATAGTTCTGTAGATATTTACATCTTGCTTATCACCTTTTTGTGCAAAGGATAGATAAGAGCTGGTTTCCAATCTTCTTGAGTTTTCAGTTTCCCATTTATCTATTTATTATTGAGTGTAAGTAGTGGCTGTAATTCAAATACGGTAGTACTAATGTTTATCAGTGAGTTTGTTTCTGTATTTGTTTTCAATAAACATTTTACTGGCAAAATACTATATGTAGAACTGATCATTGCCTTCACTTTCTTATTAATCTGGTGCAAAACTTGCTATTTTTCTTGAATAACAAGAAGAAATAATTTCAGAGCTTGAAAAACGTGATTTTATAAATAGATCATTTTGAAAATTAAACAGTTCTAACTCCACTGCAGCATTTCCTTCTTGAAAAACCTAATGCTTCATCATTTGAGTAGCGATTTCTTCAACAAAAATCGCTAGAGAAGGTGATTTTACAAACTTTCCAACTGAAATCCACATGAATGTTTGGGCGTATTTGGTGAATTCACTTGTCAAAGAGATATAGGCTCAGTAGCAACTAGTTATAAAGGGCCACAGGGGCCCAGCCCAACCAAAAAATTTGTGATGTATTTTTGCAGAATTATAACAAACAGTTGGATTGTGGCATGATCCCCTTGACATCCTAACTCAATTTACAATGATGCAATCAAATGGTTTCACTTGCCTCTCGCCGCAGCATAGCTGAGGGCCTCCTCTCTTTGTTACACAGTCATGCTGACGGCCGAGAGCCAGCAGCCACTGGTCCTTACTTCCCCTGCATCTCACTTCTAAGATTGTAGTCACAGTGATGTCCTTTCGCCTCCTCACTCCTCACCCTGGTGCTGCCTGCGGCCCGGTGAAGCGGGCTGTACCTGTCGCGCTCCCACTCCCCGCCCTCCGTGCACACATCCACACGTTCACAGAGTTTGGGGCCGGTGACCCTGGGCCCATAGTACCTACGTCAAAACATATTCTGGAGCTGTGTCATTGCAATTTAAGTATTCATAAACAGAGTATAAAATGAATAGACACTCTGCTTAAAACACCCTTTCATTTATTAGGTATGGAAGAGAAGCTAGAAATGAAGTGGTAAGGCGTACATTAACAAAAATATTTCTTGATGTCTCAACTCGATGGACAGAAGAAGAGAACTTTCTGCTATACATGGTTCTGCAGAAAGTCTTGACTAACTGTGACTGAAGAGAAGCAAAAATTGTTTTTGTTTGGTGGTGAAGGATTGTGGACAACAGTCGGCTGCAAAGATCTAAAACATTTATGTGAATGAATTAAGAAACATGAGGAAGGTGGACTTCATTTATAAAATGCTTGTAAAAGTAAAATGTTTGGTGCAATTAACATTGCTGCTCAGTCTGATTCGGTGTATAAAATGTCAATTCAGAAACATAATGAATTAGTTACAAAGAACAGACATATATTAAACAGAATAGAACAGTTCTTAATGTTTTGTGGAACTCATGAGTTAGCACTTAAATCAAGTCAGCAAATCATGGCAATTTCTTAGACTTGTTATCATCATCATCATCATCATCATAATCATCATCATCATTAGAGACTGATTATGCCTTTCAGCGTTCAGTCTGGAGCATAGTACCTCTAATAAAATTCCTCCATGATCCCCCATTCAATGCTAACATTGATGCCTCGTGTGATGTTATGCCTTTTCTTCAAAATCATTCTGCACCGAATCTAAGTACTTTCTTGCTGGTCTACCTCGACTCCTCTTACCCTCCACTGATGAGCTCATGAGTTTTTAGGTAGCCTTGCTTCTCCCATGCGTGTAACATGACCCCACCATCTCAGTCTGTTCGCTCTAACTGCTTCATCTATGGTGTTCATTCCCAGCTTTTCTTTGATTTCCTCATTATGGACACCCTCCTGTCATTGTTCCCATCTATTGGTACTTGCAATTATTCTTGCTACTTTCATATCTGTAACCTCTATGTTATGAATAAGGTAACCTGTATCCACCCAACTTACACTCCCATACAACAAAGTTGGTCATAAGATAGAGCTGTGCACCGCTAACTTAGTCTTGGTACTTACTTCCTTCTTGCAGAAGACAGTAGATCTTAGCTGAGCACTCACTGCATTAGCTTTGCTGCACCTCGATTGTAGTTCTTTCATTATGTTGCCATCCTGTGAGAAAATACATCCCAGGTACTTGAACCTGTCCACCTGTTCTTACTTGTTTCCTCCTATTTGGCACTCAATTTGTTTAAATCTCTTTCCCACAGACATTACTTTCGTTTTGGAGGTGCTGATCTTCATATCCTAATCCTTGCACCTCTGATTGAGCTCTGAAATATTAGTTTGCAGCCTTCCAATCGAATCGGCTATTACAACTAAGACATCCGCATATGCGAGACTGCTTATTTTGTTTTCTCCTATTTTAACCCTGCCCTGCCAATCTACTGTTTTCAGCATATGATCCATAAATAGTATGAACAACAGTGGTGACAGATTACAGCCTTATCTTACCCCTGAAACTACTCTGAACCATGAGCTTAATTTACCATCTACTCTAACTGCTGCCTGACAGTCTATGTAAAGCCCTTTAATTGCCCACAGAAGTTTGCCTCCTATACCATAATCTTGAAGAACTGACAGTAGTTTTCTCCTAGGAACACAGTCATAAGCCTTTTCCAGATCTATGAAACATAGATACAATTTCCTGTTCCACTTGTAGCACTTTTCCATTACGTGCCGTAAGCTAAAGATCTGGTCCTGACAACCTCTAAGGGGTCTAAACCCACACTGATTTTCATCTAACTTGTCCTCAATTAATACTCGAACTCTCCTTTCAACAATACCTGAGAATATTTTGCCTACAACACTAATTAAAGAGATACCTCGATAGTTGTTGCAATCTTTTCTGTTTCCATGTTTGAAAATTGGCATGATTACCGCTTTCGTCCAGTCAGACGGAACCTGTCTCGATTCCCACACCTTCTCAATTATCCTGTGTAACCATTTGAGACCTGATATTCCACTGTATTTGACGAATTCCAGCTTAAGTTCATCCACCCCAGCCACTTTATTGCACTGTAATCTACTGACCATTTTCTCCACTTCCTCAAATGAGATCCTGTTTCCATCGTCGTTCCTATCCTATTATACCTGAAAATCTGATACATCATTGAACGTTTCACCTACATTGAGCAATTCTTCAAAATATTTCCTCCATCTGCCCAAGGCATCCACAGGATTGACTAGTAGCTTTCATGACCTGTCCAAAACACTTGTTAATTCCTTCTTCCATCTCTTTCAAAGATTACTAATTATGCTCCAAAATGGTTTTCCCATGGCTTGACCCAGAGATTCTAGCTTGTTTCCAAAGTCTTCCCATGATTTCTGCTTGGATTCTGCAATTATCCGTTTGGATTTGTTTCTTTCTTCATCATAACTTTCCCTGTCTGCCTGATTTCTAGTATGGAGCCATTTTTGATATGCCTTCTTTTTCTTTTTACAGGCTACCTTGACTGTGTCATTCCACCAGGCTGTCTGCTTCTTCCTACCTTTACACACTACTGTTCCAAGACATTCTCTAGCTGCTTCCAGTAGTGTGTCCCTGTACCTTGACCATTCCTCTTCCAGCGACTGTAAATCATTACATTCAACTAACTGGTACCTTTCCAAGATCATTGTCATTTATTTGTGCCTAATTTCCTTGTCTTGAAGCTTCTCCACTCTTATCCTTCTACACATGGACCTGACTTTCTGCTCTTTTGGCCTCACAAAACCAATTTCACTGCAGATTAAATAATGATCAGTATCATCAAAGAACCTCCTGAAAACACGTGTGTCCTTGACTGTCTTCCTGAATTCCTGGTCTGTTATTATATAGTCAATGATAGATCTGGTTCCCCTTCCTTCCCATGTATAGCGGTGACTGTTCTTATGCTTAAAGAAGGAGTTTGTGATAACTAAGCCCATACTGGAACAGAAATCCAAGAGCTGTTTTCCATTCCTGTTGGCCTCCATATCCTCTCCAAACTTACCCATAACATTTTCATAACCTTCTGTTCAGTTTCCTATCCTGGCGTTGAAATCACCCATGAGTAAAACACTATCCTTATCCTTCACTCTAACAACTACAACACGAAATTCATTGTAAAATCTATCCATCTCATCTTGATCTGTCCCTTCACAGGGTGAATACACTGCCACAATCCTAATTTTCTTACTGGAGATGGCCAAATCTATCCACACCAGTCGTTCATTTACACACCTTATTGCAATTATGCTGGGTTCGATTGCTTTCCTGATGTAAAATCCTACACCCCACTGTGCTCTTCCTACTTTAACTCATAACAGGTACAATTTGTATTCTCCGACTTCGTCCTCTTTCTCTCCTCTTACTCTAACATCACTAATAGCTAAAACATCTAATCCCATTTTACTTGAAGCCTCCACCAGCTCTACCTTCTTCCCATTGTAATCCCCATTGATAATAATAGCTCCCCATCTCAGTCCAGATCGTTTGCCAAGTCGACTTGTTACCTCTTTTGGAAAATCTTGACAGTGTATTAGATGATCACTTAAGCAGCCCTAGTAATTCCATGTTTAATGTATGTCACATATGATATAAAATGAGCTTCTGCACTGTATGTGACAAGTTTACTTAGAAGAACTGATTAAAGATATTAACAATGGCACTTTGGTTTCTGTGTAGGCTGACGAAACAACAGATATTACTTGCAGCATTCAATTTATCATTATACTGTGATATATGAAGGGGAGGAAACCCGTTGAAGGATTTCTTTCCTTTGAAAACGTTAATGATAGGACAGCATATGGACTTAGTGAGTTTTTAAAAATAAGTCTGGAACCTTTCAATTTTCAAGAAGAAATCATTGCTCAGTCATATGATGGTGCCCCAGTAATGAGTGGCAGCCACAGTGGTGTGCAGACGCAGATGCAGAGCACTTTCCCACATGCCAAATATGTTCACTGCTATGGGCATCAAAAGCATTTGGTTCTTCAGAATGCTTGCAGTAAAAGCATAAAGTCAATAAGGTTGTTCTTTGCAACTATAGCTGGTTGTACATTTTTTTCTTCATCTCCCAAGCAAGTGATTTGTAATAGGCAGTCTGCAACAAGAGAAGTCCTTCAGTCTCTTCAGTTGGATTGAACTTCAGTCTCACATTGTATATACTGTCAATGAAAATAAATTGCTCTTATTGGAATGCTTTGAAAATATTGATGAAGAGGATTCCTGGGATGATGTTGCAATAAGAGACTCATTTGCCTTAAGAAATTTGCTGCACAATCTACACTTTTAGTTCCTCCTAAATTTTTTCTGGTATATCATGTTGATATTTTCTATAATACAGTTCAGATGCAGAGTGCAAATGCCTTCATCATATCCAATGCATTAAATCCATGTATTTGAAATATGAGAGAACAGTTAATAGTATCGAGTTTCTGATGATGAGTGTATTGCTCCTCCAAGAAAATGTTCCAAATGTAGCAGTGAACTTAATCTGATAGCAGGTGCCAAAGAAGTGTGTGACATTATGACCAACCAACTGAAAGGAAGATTTCAAAACTCTCATGTATTTAGCAGCTTTGAAATCATTGATCCAAGAAAGTTTGCTTCTTTTAGAGAACATTTCCCAGCCACTTTGGTCAATACTTTTTCATTAAACCGCATTCTGTTTGAAACTTCCTGGCAGATTAAAATTGTGTGCCGGAACCGGGACTCGAACCTGGGACCTTTGCCTTTCGCGGGCAAGGGTCTGCCACTGAGCTACCCCGACACGACTCACGATGCCGCCTCACAACTTTACTTCCGCCAGTACCTCGCCTCCTACTTTCCAAACTTCACAGAAGCTCTCCTGCGAAACTTGCAAGACTAGCACTCCTGGAAGAAAGGATATGGTGGAGACATGGCTTAGCCACAGCCTAGGGGATGTTTCCAGAATGAAACTTTCACTCTGCAGCGGAGTGTGCGCTGATATGAAACTTCCTGGCAGATTAAAATTGTGTGCCGGAACCAGGACTCGAACCTGGGACCTTTGCCCGCGAAAGGCAAAGGTCCCAGGTTTGAGTCCCAGTTCCGGCACACAATTTTAATCTGCCAGGAAGTTTCATATCAGCGCACACTCCGCTGCAGAGTGAAAGTTTCATTCCGCATTCTGTTTATTTGCCACGATAAATTGAAAAATGAACTGTCAGTGATTTATTGCAATGATACATTGTTTTGTGAGCTATTTCCTTTCTTTGTGAAACATTCCTTTGAAGAACCGTTCACTGAAGTGCACAAAACATTACAAACTGCATTAACTACACCAATTTTAACAGCAGAAGCAGAGCACAGTTTCAAAAACTTCCTCAGGAACAGTATGAGTCAGGAAAGCTTGAACTCGCTGACTGTTAGTTCCGTTCATAGGGAGGAAATCAGCAATATTCCAAACGTCAACAACAGAGTAATTGAGAAGTTTGCCAGGCAGAAGAACAGATGTGCACATTTACTATATAAATAACCTGTCAGAACACAGACCTCATTAGTTAACATGCTAGTTAGTTGAAATACACATGAAACTGCTCCTAGCCCAGGTTTTCCCCAGAGTTTTTACCTTGGCCATAAGACAAAAGCTAAGTGGATTCCTGCTGTTTCTCTGGTGCCTTCCCAATGGGAAAGAAGTCACATACTTCCTCCAGCAGTTCATTTTAATTTTGACATCACAATCAGTACACAGAAGCACAAATCCCCCTATAAACACACTAAGCTGTTCTGCAGTTTGGGGAATAGATAAACCAGCTTGGCTTAGTGATACAATTGCAGCACCTGTGGATATTTGCACTCGTGGTGCCATGCTAGTGATTTAAACACTTCAATTATCTCAAAGGAACTGATGGAAAAGAGCCACATGCTTTTTGTTTCCTGCAGACACATCACTACAGGAAACAACATATGCGCACCAAAAGTGGCATCAATCAGCAAATGGATACTGTTGTACCTGAATGACCACAAACAAAAATCATGACATGTATACAACTGTTGTACTATTCCTTTGTTTCCTGATCTATACACATGGTATTATGCCTTATCTTCAGGGTCCTTTGAAATTAATAAGCAGTAGTGTACATTCATACTATCACACAGGCACAACTCACTCTCACATAACTACATCTTCTCTAGCTTTAGACTCATGGGTTATAATGGTTGTAGTAAAAAGCTAAGTTGTGTGAGCTTGATTGTTTTTTTGTATGTGCTTTCTGTGGCTCAGTGACCATCTTTATGGTTAGTTGTAATCTCTCCTCATTTATATATAAAAATGGATTTTGTGTGTATGTGTTTGTTCCCTATAGATTCCAAGATGGCTGGAACAGTTTATCATGTCCTTGACCATGTTGATTGTGCTGCTATGTTTGACTCTTTCTCTGCTAGGGAAGTTGCTATCATTCTGAGATGAACTTTTGCAAATGTTAGACTGTGATATTAGTAAGTAAATATGAATTAAACATGCTGAGGGTTGTAAGAACGTTGTATGCATTGTTTCTATGACATTATGAAGAACATAGTAATCAATAACAATCATATACACATTGATTGTTATAGATATCTATACATATTATAAAATAAAGTCCTCGTGTTGCATCTGCATGTCCTCGATAAACTCAAAAACTATGTACCGGTAACAGATTTGCATATGGCTTTCTCCAATAAATGGTGTGATTCACGAAGGAGGTTTAAGTGTATAATTCAGTAAGGTGCATAGTAGTGGGTGAGAGTGGTGAGCAAAAATCTGCAAAACAGAGCAATAAATACTGTTAGGAAAAGCTACATATTCTACAACATAAACTTTACCGTTTATGTGAAAATACAGAATGAAACTTTCACTCTGCAGCGGATTGTGCGCTGATATGAAACTTCCTGGTAGATTAAAATTGTGTGCCGGAACCGGGACTCGAACCTGGGACTTTTGTCTTTTGTGGGCAAGGGCTCTATCACTGAGCTATCCCGACACAACTCACGGCTCTGCCCCACAACATCAATTCTGCCATTACCTCGCCTCCTACTTTCCAAACTTCAAAGAAGTTCTCCTGCAAAACTTGCACTGGCACTCCTGGAAGAAAGGATATGGTGGAGACATGGCTTAGCCACAGCCTAAGGGATGTTTCCAGAATGAAACTTTCACTCTGCAGCGGAGTGGCAGATTAATCCTGGCAGATTAAAATTTTGTGCCAGAACCAGAACTCGAATCTGGGACCCAGGTTCAATCTGGAAACATTCCTTAAGCTTTGGCTAAGCCATGTCTCCACCATATCCTTTCTTCCAGGAGTGCTAGTCTTGCAAGTTTCGCAGGAGACCTTCTGTGAAGTTTGGAAAGTAGGAGGCGAGGTACTGACAGAATTGAAGTTTGTTTAGTGGCGCCATGAGTCGTGTCGGATAGCTCAGTGATAGAATGCTTGCCCGTGAAAGCAAAGGTCCCAGGTTCAAGTCCCGGTTCCGGCACACAATTTTAATCTGCCAGGAAGTTTCATGTGAAAATACATTTTTTGTTTCACAATATGATAGTTATGTGTTTCATCATTCACACTTAATAATGGTTAATAAAAAGGTAAAGCCGTCGACAAGCCAAAGATTGGTTTGAACACCACACCGTTGCTTTCCTCCGATCTTCGAACTGACTTACCCAGCCAGTTATAGGGGAACGTACAGTTTAACGTGGGTTCTGAACCATGGTGCTACTCGATATTTTTCACATCAGCAACATACTCAGAAGTGAAAAGTGACAGATACAAATCCTAGGACCTGGCGGGGATTGAACCCGCGACATTCGGATTTATAATCTGGCAAGCTGCTACCGAGCCACATGTAAATATTGACATAAAATACATAACTTTTTCAGATGCGAAAAGACAGTATTTGAGTCAAGGGAACAGAAGTTATGAATAGAGAGGGAAGTTTATCATTGGACCACAAGAGAGAGACGTCGGTGTTTGAGAGTTGTCTGTGGAATATCACATATAGCTGGGGTGGGAGGTATGAAAGATCATTATTTGCGAACAACTTGACAAATATCACTCTGTTTATTTTGTTACTAGCTTATATGCCCGTGCTTCACAACGGTTGTTGAAGGAGAGCCTGTGAGTGAGTTAGGGACCTCAGTCAGTAAAAATAGAATCCTTGTTGGATCACTCTGTCAATAAACTCCGTTGTCATAGAACATAGCAATGTTGTCATAGAACATAGCAACCACGAAAACGATTTTTAGAAATATGGTAAATTTCAAAAGTCAAAGAGTAAGTAGTATTTTCAAATGGTAATAATCAGACCACTGCCCCGAACTTTACACGAACACCCGCAGCGCTATCTATTTTGCTGCATTATGCCCTTCTTTCCAAACAAGAAACACACCTAAAACTTCAAATTACATTATCTCTTATTTTCCTGATCTGATTTTGATGAAATGAAGCCAATTAGTTGCCCCAGGATATTCTCTATTTATCTGTGATACCCCATGAATGTTCATTTAGAACTTTTGGAGATCACTCTCTACAAATAGACGCGTGCAACTGCTTTCAGAGAAATTTTTAATTGCGATATCTTACTTTCTCTGATCCGATTTTGTGAAATGAAACGTTTCTGTAACCGCATAATACCCTCACATTTCCTTTGAAAACCCCCTGAAAATTCGTTTCTTAGTTTTGGAGATGAAAGAGAAAGATAAACATGATGGTTGTTGATGAAAGACGTTAAATTGTGATCTTCTTCTTTTCGTGATCCAATTTTTATGAAACTAAGTCTGTATGTTGTCCCGAGGTACACTGAAATTACCTGTGAAAACGCCATGCGAATTCGTTGAAGTAGTTTTGGAGAAGTGGTTTCTAATATATGAACAGATAGACTCGACGGTCGGTGAAAATACTTCATGATTCTATTTTGATGAAATATTGCCTAGATCCTGAACCAATATTCGTTCATGTTTTCTGTGAAAACTGCATGAAAATTCGTCCAGTAGTTTTGAAAATTGAAGCAAACAGTGACAGGCCTACATTTAAAGATTTATTATTCATATAAATATGTTGTACAGTTGTAAAACTTTGCAGGAATATATTGATTTGCATAAGTACTGTATGTCGGTAAAATCGGTTGTGAATATGGTTAGTAGTAAAGAAGTTATAGATTAAAACGTGATGCTTGATGGAGCGGTTTTTCATGAACGTTACTCTTTATGTCCTCATATCTCATGAACTACGTGTCGTAATGTGATACAATTTCTAAAGTATATTTATCTGTATGTGTGTATACTATCTTTAAAATTTCCTGCGACTTGAATTTGTAGTGTAGAAATTATAAATTGTAACGTTATACCGAATGCCGTAGTTTTGCTCCATGAACAGCAGAAAAGTAGTAAACGAGAAACTTTTTCCTTTCATTATTCTGATGTGGTTGTTTGAGAAAAAAAGTTTAATAAAGGTTTGAAATTATGTTCAAAGTTTGTTGCAAGTCATTAAATACTGTGATTCTCGTATAGTGTATTTGTAAAGTCTCATCACATTATGTAGCAGTTTTTTGCGATTCCTGTTGTTCATGACGTTATATCTCCTGAACCATGTATCGTACATGGTTCGTACTCCTACAGCAGTTGTTAGCTCACGTTCAAAATACGTGTACCAAATTTGGTTGAATCGGTCCAGTGGTTTAGGAGAAAATGTGCAGCATTGTCGTTTGACACAGCAGTTTTTCAAGCATCTCATTGTTTATGACATCATATCTTCTTACATATGTGTCATAGGTGATTCTTAACCTGACAGTGATTGTTGTCTGATATTAAGGAACATGTGTACCAAGTTTGCTTGAAATCGGTCCAGTAGTTTAGGAGGAGATGTGGAACATACATACATACACACATACAGACTATTTTATAAGATGTAAGATGATCGTAATTGTAAGGACAAGAAAAATTTTGAAAAGTTGCCCAGAAAATGGAAAATTTGGGAAAAACTAGAGAGACTTTTTTATGGAATGTTTGTATAAACTCAGGTCTGAATTCACTATTCAGATGATGGCTATACATAATTCTTTTTTTCGTTTTGTTTTGTTGATTATGGTTGTGGGACATTTTTCAGGAAAAAAATTTGGGACAATTACAAATGAAAGTTGGAAAACTACAAAACGCACTGTCAACCATAACTGATGATAGGAGTGACACATTTGACAGCTTACCATCACATTTGGCATATATTGTCGCGTTGAAATGTAAACAGGCTTGACTTCGAAGGCAACTAAACACAGCACTTATACTGAAAGCACGTTTATTACGAACTCAACATACATGCAGCACTGACTGCCTCTCAGGCAGAGTGCTCTGCTATTTATACACGGACAGAATTTACCAGAAATTAGAAGAACAGTTAACATAAGAAACAAGTAGAATTTACAAGTGAACATAAGAAAGATGTAGAACCTTCTGGAATTGTTAATTCCAAAGAAATAATTTTTTCTGCCGGTGGGCGGGATTGAACCGGCGACCTTCTGCACAGCAGTCTGTGACGCTATCCCCTGCGCCACGT
The DNA here is from genome assembly GCA_026315105.1 of Locusta migratoria. Taxonomy (NCBI): domain Eukaryota; kingdom Metazoa; phylum Arthropoda; class Insecta; order Orthoptera; family Acrididae; genus Locusta; species Locusta migratoria. The sequence goes on along the minus strand of CM048744.1, from coordinate 728,292,739 downwards.
CGTCTCTCGCGGCATTGCTCCCTCTCCTGGAGAAACAGCGACCCGCTGTTATGATCCCTGTGAAGCCAGCTGCAATGTCCTGGATCTTGACCGTGTCATGGGTCCTCTGTATGACAGTTCAAGAGAATCCTTCCCTTCTCTGCGATTATCAATGACAGACGTTCCTGTCGTGGCTTCATCAGGAACATTACCTTCCTTAAAGTCCTTGAACAAGAAGTCATTGTCGTCTACCTGCTCTTCAGGATCGTAGTAAGGCTTCATGCGCAGGACGTGAACAATGTCTCTTTGTTTTTGACATTTCGACGACGGCTCATAAACCTCAACTTCGTATGTGACGTCTGACAGACGGCGTATGACACGATACAGACCAAAGTATCATTTCAATAACTTTTCTGACAGTCCAACCTTCCGTACAGGGGTAAAATCCATACCACATCTCCTGGGCTGTACACAACAGGTTGGTGCTTGTCGTTATACCACTGACGGTCCTTCTCCTGGGCGTCCAGTGTCCATATGCGTGCTAGCTGTCTCGCTTCTTTGACCCTGGTGATGAGCTGTTTAACATAGTCATCCTGAGTGTCGTCCGGTTGGAACGGAAACAGCGTATCCATTGTCGTCTCAGCTTCACGACCATGGAGCAGGAAAAACGGAGTGAAGCCTGTGGTGTCTTGTCTTGCGGTATTGTAAGCAAATATCACGACTGGCAGAATTGTATCCCAATCCTTCTGCTCAACATCGACGTACATCGACAATATGTCGGCTAACGTCTTGTTGAAACGTTCCGTAAGACAATTTGTCTGAGGATGGTATGCAGTTGTAATTCTGTGGACAATGTAGCACCGTGACATTACCTCTGATATTAGTTTTGACTGAAATACTTTTCCATGATCAGATATCATGACACGTGGTGCTCCATGCTTCAAAATAATGTCTTCTACAAGGAATTTTGTGATCTCTGGAGCTTCTGCAGTTGGCACAGGTTTGGTGACAGCGTAGCGTGTGAGGTAGTCAGTGCAGACTATTATCCAACGGTTACCGTTTGTCGACTTCGGGAACCTCCCTAAAAGATCGATCCCAACCCTGTGGAATGCAGCTGCTGCCGGCGAAATCGGTACGAGATGTCCTGGAGGTAATTGCGGCACATGCTTCTGTCGCTGGCACTCTTTACAGAGACTCACATAGTGCTTGACAGATCGGTAGAGACCTTTCCAGTAATACCTGCGTATGATTCTGTCTAGGGCCTTCACGAATCCCAGATGACCGGATATTGAAGCATCGTGGAAATATTTGAGAATAGCTGGCTGGAGATGAGTTGGAACAACAAGTAGCCATTTGGGGCCCAGTGGATCGTAGTTGCTCTTATACAATGTTCCGTTTGTAAGTTGGAACTCTCTATTGGTCGGTTCTTCTTTCTCCAAGGCCTCTATCGTTTTTAATAGTGCTGGATCTTACCTCTGTTCAGCTGTAACGTCATCTAATTCAGTGAGAGCTGAAATTTCATTAATGCTGTTGTGTTCCACTAATGGATTCCTCAAAAGGCAGTCGGCATCCTTGGTTTGCCGAATAAATACGGCCGGAACTTGTTGATAGGCCAGATAACCGTGAGACATTCTTTTTCAGTTGTAGAGTAGTTTATCTCGGACTTTGAGAGTACTTTTGATGCATAGGCTATCACTTTTTCAGCTCCTACCTGAACTTGTACAAGCACTGCACCAATACAATAACCACTGGCGTCTGTGTGAAGTTCCATTTCTGCATTCTTGTCGTACGATGCTAGCACTGGTGCGGAAGTTAGAGCTTCCTTAAGTGCCCAGTAAAACTTGGTGTCTCCCTGCAGAAGTTCTTGTAATGGACGTGCCTTGTTGCAAAATCCTTTTATGAAACGTCGGTAGTATGAGCACAGCCCGAGAAAACTTCACACATCACGAATGTGCTGAGGAGTTGGAAATTCTTTGACTGCCCTTACTTTATCTGGATCAGGATGGACTCTATCTCCGTTGACTAGGTGCCCCAGGATTTTTATCTCTTTGGTGACGAAGAGGCACTTCTTTGGATTGAGGCGGAGACCTGCAGCCTGAACACACTTCAACACGGTTGACAGGCGACTCAGATGTTCTTCAAATGTTTTCGAGAAAACGACAATGTCATCTAAATAGCAGAGACACGTCGTCCACTTAAGGTGTCAAAGCAAGTTGTCCATCATGCGTTCGAATGTGTCTGGAGGATTACATAATCCAAATGGCATTACTTTAAATTCATAGATGCCGTCAGGTGTAATAAAAGCCGTCTTCTCCCTGTCAGCTTCGTCAACCTCGATTTGCCAGTAACCTGTCTGCATGTCCATAGTTGAGAAGTATGTAGCTCCTTTCAAGCAGTCTAAGGTGTCGTCAATATGCGGCAATGGGTAGACATCTTTCTTTGCGATTCTGTTCAGCCGCCAATAGTCGACACAGAATTGCCACGTGCCGTCCTTCTTCTTTACGAGGACCACTGGAGACGACCAAGGACTCTCCGAAGTTTGAATAATGTCATCTCGCAACATCTTCTCCACTTCCTCCTGAATTATCAATCTTTCAGCTGGCGACACTCTATACGAACACTGGCTAATTGGCGGAACATACCCAGTATTGATACGGTGCTTTATCGTGGGCCATTTCGTCTGACTTTTCGGCGGCAAGGGGAGCGTCTTGAACCTCTGTACGGCGATGGTGAATGGCTGCGGCGCGTCGGGGAGTGACCTCGTCTAGGGTACGGCGATGGGCTTCTTCCCATGGGTCGACTGAACTCATCAGCAGGTGACTGCCTGGGATAGAACTGCTCCGACGGCTAACGTCTTGCTGCAAAATAATAATCAAATACTCGCCTCCTCTCTCTGCAGTAGCGTATGACATGCCCAGGGTGTCCACAGTGGAAACACATTGGTATGTTGTCTTCTGTCCTCCAGACGTCTGTTCTTCTGCGGGGCGTCATAGTTACCGGGGGAGTTGGCTGTGGCTGCGTCGACGGTTCATGGGCTGCCGTTTGGCGGCTGCAGCGTAACTCATAGCAGGGCGACGCCATTCTTCACGTCGAGTGCGATTGACAGGGCAGACAGGAGCTAATGTTTGAAATACCTTGTCCTCAGCGGCGTTGGCTCCCTCATGACTTACAGGGCTCACATCCATGGCCATATTCTGATGCTCGCTCGGACTAATAGTCCCGGCTGCCATGCACTGTTGTAATTCTTCTCTCACGATTTGTCATATGAGAGAAGCGAAGTCATGTTGGTCTTCCACAACGGCCATAGGGACTACATTTGGGAGTCTGTCATACTTCTTGTGTCCAACCCTCCTTTGTTGCATCTCTTCAATACGCTGGCACCACTTGATGAACTCTTCTGTCGTAGCGACGTCTTTTATCAGAAGAGCTTGCTACATATCTTATGCAATTCCCTTCATCAGGTGCATGATTTTGTCCGTGTCAGTCATGTTCGGATTGACTATGTTACACCTAGCCAAAACATTCTTAGATTAGATTAGATTATTTATTTGTTCCGTAGATCCATATTGAGGGGATCCTCGTGGATGTGGAACATGTCAAGAAACAAAATTTACAAGTTGAATAACAAATAATACTAATAATATAAATACAGATACATAATTTTTTAAGGGTTTTTTTTTTTTTTTTTTTTTTTTTGCTGATATTATAATAATACAAATATAGTATGAGTGCATGCATCATTTGGTACAATTTAGAAATTCACTAATGGAGTAGAAGGAGTTGGCCACTAAAAATTCTTTTAGGTTCCTCTTAAACTGATCTTTATTTGTAGCTAAATTTTTTTATACTTGATGGTAAATTATTGAAAATGTGTGTTCCTGAGTAGTGGACCCCTTTTTGAACTAAAGTAAGTGCTTTTAAATCCTTGTGTAGATCATTTTTATTTCTAGTATTGTATGTATGAACTGAGCTGTTTGTTGAGAAAAGGGATATATTATTTATGACAAATTTCATTAAGGAATAAATATACTGAGAGGCAGTAGTTAATATACCCAGTTCTTTGAAGAGGCTTCTACAAGACGTCCATGAATTTACTCCACAAATAATACGTATTACACGTTTTTGGACTCTGAAGACTTTTGACTGACTTGAAGAGTTACCCCAAAATATTATACCATATGACATTAAGGAATGAAAGTAAGCAAAGTATGCAAGCTTTGTTATTTTTATGTCTCCTATGTCTGATAACACTCGTATTGAAAATACAGATTTGTTGAGTCGTTTCTGCAGTTCTGTGGTGTGCTCCTCCCAACTAAATTTATTATCAAGCTGTAATCCCAGGAATTTAATTCTGTCAACCTCTTCTATCTACTCTTCTTCATACATAATGCATATGCTGTCAGGAAATCTCTTACATGTTCTGAACTGCATGTAGTGCGTCTTTTCAAAGTTTAATGACAATGAGTTGGCTTTAAACCATTTATTAATGTTCATGAAAATATCATTAGCAGACTTTTCTATCAATATACTTGACTTACTCTTTATTGCAATACTTGTATCATCTGCAAACAAAACGAACTCTGCTTCTTGTAGTGTAACTGATGAGAGATCATTAATGTACACAAGAAAAAGCAATGGCCCTAAGATGGATCCTTGTGGGACACCACATGTAATTTCTTCCCAACCCGATGATGACTGTTGGCCTAATTCACTAGTCACTTGCACTGACACCCTTTGTTTCCTGTTAGTGAGGTACGACTTGAACCATTTTGCAGCATTTCCCGTGACCCCATAGAATTCTAATTTACTTAAAAGGATGTTATGGTTCACACAATCAAATGCCTTTGACAAATCACAGAAAATACCTGCTGCTTGCAATTTATTATCTAATGAATTAAGTACATTCTCACTGAAAGTGTAAATAGCCTTCTCAATATCGGAACCTTTCAGAAATCCAAACTGTGTTCTAGACAATATGCCATTTGTGGTTAAGTGGTTGAGAAGCTGCTTGTACATTACCTTTTCTATAATTTTTGTGAATGCTGGCAAAAGTGAAATGGGTCTGTAGTTTGATGGTATCTCTTTATCCCCCTTCTTGAAGAGAGGTTTAATATCTGCATATTTTAGCCAATCAGGAAATGTTCCCGTTATAACAGACTGGTTACACAAATAACTTAAGATTGTGCTAAGTTCACAAGAACACGCTTTAATTAACTTTGTTGATATTTCATCGTATCCACTGGAATTCTTTGTTTTTAAAGATTTTATTATGGTGAAGTCTGACATATTCATGTGTGTGAAGTTATTTGTAAATGCTAGTTTCAAATATTCAAGCGCATTATTTACTGACCCAGACAATCCCATACTATCAGTAACGGATATAAAGTACTTGTTAAATAGATTTGCCACACTATGCCCATCAGTTACTAATGTCTCAGCTACTCTTAACCGTACCTGCTCTTGTTCCTTTCTGGTTCTACCAGTCTCTTCTTTCACTATATCCCATATTGTATTTATTTGGTTTCCTGATGTTGCTATCTTCTTTTCATAGTGCATTTGTTTAGATACCTGAATAACTTTTTTTAATATTTTACAGTATTCCTTATATTTAGTTAAATCATCATCATTGCAACTACTCTTGGCTGATAGATACATACTCCTTTTTGTCTTACATGAAATCTTTATTCCTTGTGTAATCCAAGGTTTTATTATAGACTTCTGTTTAATTCGCGTTACTTTTAGAGGAAAACAGTTTTCAAACATGATACTAATATTATTAATGAATACATTATATTTTTCATTCATGCCATTAGCACTATATACATCTTTCCAGTTCATGTCTTTGAGGAGTTTTCTAAAATTTTCAATTTTTGGTGGGTTGACTACTCTCCTGTATGTACATTTTGCAGTCTTCATAATCTGTTTAGAATATATACGTAAAACAAGGAGCTGCATATCATGATCTGACAGACCATTTATTATTGGTTTTTATTCTGTATGTACGATTGTGTCGGCTCACCATGTCGTTGGGCTCGGTTCTTCAGTTGTTCTTCCGTCGAGCGGATTTGTCGCTGGCGGTCTCCAAACGTCTTCTTAAGTTCCTCCTGGAACGTCTCCCAGTCATTCAACTTGTCTTCGTTGTTTTCGAACCATTGCTGGGCTGTTCCGTCCAGGTAGAAATAAACTTTGGCCAAGCACATCGTATGATCCCACCTGTTGTACTTGGCGACTCGGTTGAACCCTTTTAGCCATTTGTTGGGGTCCTGTCCAGCATCTCCAGAGAACACCGACGGGTGTCTGATGTGCAGCTGGCTTATTGCTGGTTTCGTCTCCATCTTTCTTCTGATAATACAGACTTTTGGAAGGATGTAATCGGTGTATGCCTTGTATTCCAGTTCCAGTCCGTGTAAGCGACGGCTTTTACGTTGCCTAATCGGAGCCACGGTGATGCAGCTGTTGCACAGTGTACCCGGCACCTCCACCAAGCAATGTCACGTTGAAATGTAAACAGGCTTGTCTTCGAAGGCAACTAAACACAGCACTTATACTGAAAGCACGTTTATTAAGAACTCAACATACACGCAGCACTGACTGCCTCTCAGGCAGAGTGCTCTGCTATTTATACACAGACAGAATTTAGCAGAAATTAGAACAGTTAACATAAGAAAGATGTAGAACCTTCTGGAATTGTTAACTACAAAGAAATAAATTTTTTTTGCTGGTGGACGCGACTTAACCGGTGACCTTCTGCACAGCAGTCTGTGGCGCTATCCCCTGCGCCACGCTGGCAGTCAGTGTTCGTATAATATATATATTTTTCCTCTCTTTCCCTTCTGCCTGACGAAGCAGCTAGGCTGCGAAAGCTAGCATTTGTGTGTGTGTGTGTGTGTGTGTGTGTGTGTGTGTGTGTGTGTGTGTGTGTGTTTATTTGTCACTGTCACTGCCTGTGCTCCTTCGCCTGGTAAGTAGACGTCATCTATTTTTTTTACATATATTTTTCCTGTTAGGAATATTTTCCTCCTCTTAACTTCTCTGCTTTCTACAGCATGTCTGCCTAGGTGTACTTGTGTCTGTGCGAATGTGTGGGTGTGTGTGCATTTGTTTACCCTCCTTTTTTTCCCCCAAGGTAAGTCTTTACTGTCCTGGGATTGGAATGACTCCTTACCCACTCCTTTAAACCCTCATCATTTCCTTTTCCCTCTCCTTCCCTTCTGCCTGACGAAGTAGCTAGGCTGCGAAAGCTAGCGTTTGTGTGTGTGTGTGTGTGTGTGTGTGTGTGTGTGTTTATTTGTTACTATCACTGCCTGTGCTCCTTCGCCTGTTAAGTAGACTTCATCTATTTTTATATATATAGATTGTTTATAAACTCAAGAGCATTGATGATGGCAAATTGTTCTGCTTGATTGTTTGAGCATTCATTAGATAGGTTTAGCTGTATCTGGTAAATAAGCCTCTTATTAACAAATATTGCTATCCCCAAACCCACTCCGTCGTCTGACTTGCTTCCATCCGTGTATACTTCAATAGCGTAGCTTTTGCTGGCGTCTTTCTCAGTTATCCTTATAAAGTCTGCCGGGTGCGGCCAGCTTCTGTACTCGGGGCGATGTATATTGTCTGTTTGGCATCTTTGGTTTTGACCAGGTTATAATATTTGGCTATTTCCTATATCTTAACAGTTATGGGCATGAGACCTGATAAAACACAGAGTGCTTCGCTGAATGTTGTTCTATAAGCTTTGACCATTTTTAAATTGATTAACCATTGGACTCTATTAATTTTGGTATGGTTGTATTGTCGCTCCAGTGCATCTATCCACATCGGTGAGCCGTACGATAATATAGGCAGTATTGCTCCTTTATAAATAGTTTACAGTGCTGTAGCCCGCAGACCCCAGTTGAGTCTAGCTGATCTGGAAAGAGCTTTAATTAAGACTGTGCATTTATCTGTAATATGTTGAACTTGTTTGTTGAATGTAAACTTACTGTCGATTATAACGCCCAGATATTTTAGATGGTCTACTTGTGCAGCACTTTGTTATTAAGGTATATTGTGAAACTTCCTGGCAGATTAAAATTGTGTGCCGGAACCGGGACTCGAACCTGGGATCTTTGCCTTATGCGGGCAAGCGCTCTACCGACTGAGCTACCCCGACACGACTCACGATGCCGCCTCACAACTTTACTTCCACCAGTATATTGCGATTGTCGATGAGGCAAATTTCCTTTTCCTGGTGATAAGTATAGCTTTTGATTTCTGTTCGTTGAATTGGAGTTTATTATTACTGGCCCAAGTCGATATTAATTTCATGTCTGTGTTACAGATGCTCTCAGTGGCAAGAGGTCTCTCTCCTTTGGTTAGTACAATCAGATCATCGGCAAAGGCTATAACGAGAGAGTATCCTGAGTAAGGCAATTTAAGCAAGGAATCATATAATATATTCCAGAAACCTGGGCCACAACAAGAACCTTGTACGCATCCTTTGGTAGCAGATCTTTCTATGAGAAGGTTGTTGACATTCAACGTTGCAGTTCTGTGACTGAAATAGCTATGTGTAAGGTTATACAGATTTGCAGGACAGTTAAACTCATGCAACATCTTTAAAATACCAGGCCAACAAGCTGCGTCAAAGGCGCCCTGTACATCCAGACTCACTATGATGACACACATTTTAGTTGTGAGACTACTCTCCACAAATTTTTTTACAGCCATTAACTTGTTAGTCGTACCCGTTTGTGGGGTGAAACTGTACTGGTTCTTATGGAAAAGATCTCTGGAGTAGACAAAATGCATTATTCGCTTCAGTGTATAAAAGACTTATTGGACAATACTTGTTGATTTCTGTGCTCTGTTCCTTTCCAGGCGTAACTATTGGTATTATTTCAGCTCACTTTCACAGTTTGGGGAAGCATGCCATTTGAAGGCAACTATTGTAGATCGTAGTAACAAATTGAAGAAACATATTAAACACCCTCAGTAGAACTGAGCTATTGATGCCATTCTCTCCTGGAGACTTTTTAGGATTCAGCTGTTCGATTACAGTACGAATTTCCTCCATTGTGTAATCTTTATCCTTGTTTGTACTTACAACAGTTTCGGTAACGTACCTAACATCTGTATGTTATTCAGTATCTTCATCCTTGCTATCCAGTGAAATGAAGTAATCCAGCACTGAGTTGAGCGTATCCTCTTGGTTTACTGTCATTGTACCATCTTGTTTCTGTAGGGTTGTTATGAATGAAGTGTTCCGTACTTTCCCTGATGCCAAAAGATAGACACCGTTCCATGGATTGTTGCCAGACGTAAAACTACAATATTCCTTCCAAGATCGTAGTATTGCTTGACAAATCGCTTCTGTGTATTCCTTCTTCTGCTTAAGATAAAACTCTCTTCGCTGAATTCTTAACACCTCGTCATTCTGCGTTCTTTGATACAATCGCCTAGCAGCATTTGTTTTTTTTCCTCTGAATTGTTAATTTGGTTGTCCACCATGGAACTGACCGCTTTTTTTATTTCAGTCATAAAGGGTCCTTTATTTTGAAGGCATTCTTACATGCTGCATCTATAATTGCTTCGTAATCGGTCACTAACCCGTCGATATTCGTTTCCCTTTCCGCCACCATACTTAATTCTTTGTTCATGTCGAGTAAAGTCATTGTGGCAGATTGATTTAGAAATTGCTGTTCTAGTTCTTTAACAACTGACTCTTCAAAAACTCTAAAATTAGCATTGTTGACTATGTACTTGAAACTGTGGTATCCATTATCATTGTGTTATACTGAATCTGTACCTATGTTAAATGTGATAATTCGATGATCTGAGCAACTTTTGTCATGGCAGCATGTATTCATCTCTTTATTCTCCACAAGCCACCATATGATGCATGGCAGCATTATCTTACAGTAAGCTTCGATACTGTCGGAGGAGGAGGAGGAAATGATGTAGAGGTGGTGAAGAGGTCACAGGTCAAGACGGGGAGAGAAAGAGAGGAGGAAAGGATTGACAAAGAGCAGGAAATTAACAAAGTGGGAGGAGGGGATAGTCAGGTGAGAGGAAGGGATGAAAAGATGGATGTGTTTTGAGGAGATGAACAGCGGGAGGGAAAAGTGGAAACAGATAGGTAGGGAGAGGAGTAGTTGCAGAGAGAGAGAGAGAGAGAGAGAGAGAGAGAGAGAGAGAGAGAGAGAGAGAGAGAGAGGAGAAATTCAGTAATGAATTGCACCTTCATAAAGCTGAGGTAGGTCATTAGTTGATAATGTAAATACAGATTGTCATTAATGTTCAAGAATTGTAGTGTGACCTTACTCATCAATTACATATTGAGTTTGGATTGCATTATTTTAGTCTTTCACAAGACAGTGCAACAATAAAAATCATTATAAATAATGTTAAATTACAATAAGTACCCTACAAATACACTTCCCTATGTCATCCAAAACATCAAATTACTCATCAAATTGCCACCCAATAAAAACAAAGAAAGTTGCAAAATTCTGTACTTAAATGCCCTAATTGTAACAAATAGCCTAATCTGATCACCCTAAGTAGGCCTTCTGCTTAGCTGTAACTAAGTTTATTGTTACAAACAATTGAAGGATTCAACAATAGTTTCAAGAAGGATAGGCTGTTAGACAGTTTCAAGTACCTGGGATGTATTTTCTCACAGGATGGCAACATAGTGAAAGAACTGGAATCAAGGTGCAGCAAAGCTAATACAGTGAGTGCTCAGTTAAGATGTACTCTCTTCTGCAAGAAGTAAGTAAGTACCAAGACTAAGCTAGCAGTGCACCGCTCTATCTTTCGACCAACTTTGTTGTATGGGAGTGAAAGTTGGGTGGATACAGGTCACCTTATTCACAAGGTAGAGGTTACAGATATGAAAGTAGCAAGAATGATTGCAGGCACTAATAGATGGGAACAATGGCAGGAGGGTGTCCATAATGAGGAAATCTAGGAAAAACTGGGTATGCACACTGATGATGATGTCACTTATAAGATCTTCTCTGTATGTTTTAGTCAGAGAACTTAACACAGGATTGGGTAATACCAAGTGGACTTCTGACCAGGGTGATCATGCACAGAGTACATTTTCAATCAGAAAATCATTATTATAATGCAACTTGAAGCTATCTGCTTATTGGTATGTTTGTTGACTTCAAATAGGCTCATGATTCCATTGATTGACACTTTTTTTGTAATGTCCTAGAGGATCAAGGACTTGACTCAAATCACTACTCCTTATAAAACACTTACTGATGAAATTTATTTGTGAAATATCAAATCCTATTGAGATTAGGACTGGCATGTGGCAATGTGATAGATTATCCAGAATTACCACAATCCTATTCAACTTGGACACATGAAACACAATCCAAAGATGAGTTTCCTGGCTTCTGTATCCAGTATGGTGATACTAGTTGAGAGCTGAATAACACCTATCAGACGAACAGAGAGAGCCTCAAGGAATTTGCTCAAAACACTAGGCTACAAATTTCATTCAAGAAAACCAGGGGTGTACACGCTCAATTCAATATGTGTGCCAATAGGTTAAGGGACCCAAGTATCCTTGCCACATTTATTGGTGTGCCAATTGTATGTCTTAGGTGGTGCTTGAATTTAAATGCACTAAATAAACAGAGCATAGCTGTACATAGCCAGCTAAAGCAAGTTATTTACAGTCACTTTTCAGTTTGCTTAGAATTTAAATCAGTAATTTTTTTTTATAGTGTGAATCATGTTCAGGTCAGTTTTTAAGAATACTGGAATAAGGTGTCATATCTTAGTTCATTTTTTTTTTCTTTTTCTAAAATTGAAAATGATGGTACTGCCAGTGTAGCCATTGTTGTAGCCATGTTAAATGTATGCATTAAAGTAACCACAAAAGTACTGTACTGCAAATACAGGCCTGCACTAAAACAAAGAAATATGCATCAGAATTATAGGAACATGTGCACTTAAAATGAATGAACCTGTAACTACAACCAGTTTCAGTTAGAGGATTTTAGTGGTATTACAGTAATAACAAACCATTTGTGTAGTGATTTTATTTATACCTGTAGCAGTAAATTACGGATATTTCAAAAAGGCTTTCCTTGCATCTGTCAGCATATTTTACACATTTGAAATGTCCTCTCACACTCAAATCATATTACGAAGTATAACTACATTGTGATAGTATCATTTGAAAAATTATCCTAAAAAAATAACAGAAATATTAATGTCTTATATAGTTTCTAATATTGGAGGATAGAATCAACTTGTTTTTAGCATTTGTAGCTTTGGGGAAAGCTTTTAACAATGTCCACTGGAATACACTCTTTCAAATACTGAAGGTAGCAGGGGTAAAATATAGGGAGCGAAGAGTTATATTCAACATATACAACAACCAGACAGCAGTTATTAGAGTCGAAGGGCAAGAAAGGGATGCAGAGGTTGGGAAGGGAGTAACACAGGGTTGTGGCATTTCCCCAATGTTGTTCAATTTGTACATTAAGCAAGCAGTTAAGGAATGTAAGGAGATACTTATAGAGGGAATTAAAGTTCAGGGAAAAAAAAATAAAAACTTTTTGGTTTGCCAATGATATAGTAATTCTATCAGAGACTGCAAAGGATCTGGAAGAGCAATTGAATGGAATGGACAGTGTCTTGAAAAGAGAGTATAAGATGAACATCAACAAGAGTAAAACAAGGATAATGGAATGTAGCGTCAGAAAGTCAGGCGATGCTGAAGGAATTAGATTAGGTAATGAGACAATAAAAGTAGTAGATGAGTTTTCTTATTTGGGAAGCAAAATAACTTGTGATGGCCAAAGTGGAGAAGATATAAAATGTAGAATGGCTATGGGAAGAAAAGCGTTTTTAAAGAAAGTGCAGTTTGTCATCCAGTATTAATTTAAATGTTAGGAAGTCCTTTCTGAAAGCATTTGCCTGGAGTGTAGCATTGTACAGGAGTGAAATGTGAATGGTTAGAAGTTCAGACAAGGTTTTGAAATGTGGTGTTACAGATGAATGATGAAAATTAGATGGGTAGATCACATAACTAATGAGGAGGTGCTTCACGGAAGTGGGGAGAAAAGGAGTTTCTGGCATATCCTGACTAAGAGAAGGGATAGATCGGTGGGACACATTCTGAGACACCAAGGAATTGTCAACTTAGCTTTAGAAGGAAGTGTGTGTGTGGGGTAAAAATCATAGTAAGCGAATATAGTAAGCAGATTCAAAAGGATGTAGGTTGCTGTTCGTATTCTCAGATGAAGAGACTTGCACAGGACAGGGTAGTGTGGAGAGCTGCATCAAACTAGTCTGCAGACTGAAGACCACAACAACAGATAACAACTCTCTGTAAAGAGGCTCGCCGAGCTGTTGACAGTACAAAAATAAACAATCACATTCACACAACTTAAATTTTTGACCATCAGAAAAAGAAACACATACATTCACACAATCCTCAGGTAACTATACACACACAACTACCATGTCTGGCCACTCCAGTACCACAAGTATCTAGACTGTGAGTGAGGTGGGGAGTGGAGTGGAAAGAGTAGCAGGTAAGGGTAGGGATGAAAAGTTTCGCATTGCATGATGGATTGTAAATGCTCTGATGGACGGGAATTTGAATCGTGGCATTGAATATAGTGAAGAGAAGAGGTAGGAAAGGGTAAATGGGAGGTGTACTGGAGTGTGTGTGTGGGGGGGGGGGGGGGGGAGGGGGGGATTTGAAATGATAAGAATAATAAGGAAAAATAAAAATAGGAAACAATAAAAAAATGTAAAAAAAGAAAGATAGTAATTAATTAACAGGATATTGTAAGGGGTGATACAGTTGCTAGGAAGACATGAATGGGAAAGATACAGGGTAAGAAGGCAGGCATAAAGTTAGGCATAGAGTGTAGGGATGGGAAATCTTACCCCTCAGGAGGCCCAGCATTAATTTGCTTGGCATGTGCTTGGCAAACCTAGGGTCTCTGAGCTGGGGACTGGTAAGCACCACCAGTCCTCTGACATCGTAACCTCTGGGCATGCTTCAGTGACCACTGTGTGGTGCGGCGGTGGAACGTTGTGTATACCAGGGAATGGGGATCTGGGCTTGACCACCTGGTTTGTGAGGAAGGAAACACCTCTGTAAAAGAGAGAGAGAGAGAGAGAGAGAGAGAGAGAGAGAGAGAGAGAGAGAGAGAGAGAGAGAGAGAGAGAGAGAGAAAACCTCAATCCTAAGGTGTGCTACATGTTGATGGGATGCATGGCTGTTGAGGTGGAACAGTTGTTAGTGAGCAAGCTCTGGGGATACTGCCACACCTCAGTTGTATAAGGCTTACCTAGGCATGAGGTTACTCTGTCTAGGTAGACATTTAGTTCCCTAGCTGCTTGTGGGATTGAGATGGACCTTTTGAGAATTTTTAAATCTCCTAGTGGGATGGGTGTATGGCTAGGGGGTACCAACACCCAAATCTATTAAGAGGGCTAGGTTTGCCAGTCCATCAGATTCAAGAAGTTCTGTGCATGGCTTTGGGAGCAGTAACAGAACACAGGCTGCTAACCAGAATTTGTTTTTGGGAATAAAGTGTAGAGAAGGTAGTTTTGAAAATGTTTCACCCTTTTATATTCAGAAAGGTCTTGATAGTATTGCTGGTAATTTGAAATCTGTTAAACGACTCCATAATGGAACATTGTTAGTTGAAATGTCCAGTTCACAGCAAGTAAAGAACTTGCAGAAAGCGAAAAGCATTGGCAAATATTCAATTGACGCAGAATTGCACGGCACCCTGAATTACAGTAAAGGTGTCGTAATGTGCAGGGACCTGGTGAATATTCAGACTGCAGACTGGGTGCAGGAAGGTATTGTTGATGTACAACATATCATGAAAATGGTGGGTGGGGAGTTAATCACATCTGACTCCTTCATCCCCACCTTCAATAGCCTGAAACTCCCTGACCATGTTAAAGCAGGCTTTCTCTGCCTATGAGTAAGACCCTAATTCCCTGAACCCGATGCCCTACTTCAAGTACCAGCGGTTCAGTCGTTCAACACAGGGATGTAATGGCATAGCTACTTGTGGCAACTGTGGTAAAGCCAAGCAAGAGGAAGAACCTTGTTCACCTTCTCTGAAGTGTGTCAGCTGCTGCAGAGAATGTGGGGTTTGGGGTAGGGGCTGCAGAGTCTATGTGCAGGAGAAAAATAAAATAAAATCAGGAAATAAAGATGACAAAATGCATTTCATATGCAGAGGCTAAGAAGGTCTTTAAGGCCATGCAACCTCCTGAATTTGCCACCTCATTCGCTACTGTCCTTCAGAAACCAGTTGCCAAAGCTGATGTTTCAACTCAAATGGATGTAGTTAGTGTCAGCACCAACACCTGTGTTTGTCGATGTGCATGTCAGGCTGTAGTTGTTTCCGAGCTCAAAGCCCTTACACAAACATCAGAAAAACCCACTGATGTTGACATTATGGAGCTCTCAGCATCCTCACTGGCAGAGGCAGCTGGTAAGGTCCTATCACCATCCATGGCAGAGCCTACTTCAAAGGTGGGCACTGCCTCTTCTTCTGTTGCTGCCACTGCAACCAAGACCACTAAGTCTAAAAGAGAAGAGTCAAGTCCAGACAAAAACAGAGTACAAACCTTCAGACAACATAGAGTTCATTATACCTGACCTCTCATCCAACTCTGCTCCAGAACTCATGGAGCTCGATGTTCCTCAGGGGCAAACTTCACGCCCCAAGACTGAACCTCTGCCGAGTTCAATCCCACCATCTAAATAGAAAGAGAAAGTGAAGATAAAACCTCCACGATCAAATGACTCCCATACTGAAGTGGAACTTACAGGGATGTAGGACCCGTGTGGAAGAACTATGATTGATGACTCGGGATAGACTTGTTTCTGTCTGTCTCCAAGAAACTAATATCAAAGAATCAGACAACCCCGAGGTACGAGGATACTTTTTTTCACACGAAGGATGACCTTACTGGCATGCAAGCTAAAGGTGGGGTGGCTATTTTCATCAATGCCACCTACCGCTGTCCCTCCTACCAATGCCACCTGGCTCTCTCACCACACACAGTCACAGTGTCTGTGCATTTGTGCCACCATTTTACAATATGCTCACTTTACCTGGCCTTGCATGATACACTCGATGAGGATTCTCTCCATGATATTATTACTCAGCTCCCCCAACAATTCATCCTGTGTAGTGATTTTAATGCACACAATGTGCTTTGGGGCTCTGCAACAATCAGCCTGAGGGGTAGAGCAGTTGAGAGGGTTCTTCTGTTGTCAAGAGTACATTTGCTAAATACAGGCCAGAGAACACACTGCTGTGCCGCAACAGGGTCATTCCCCACTATTAATCTCTCCTCTCCAGGCCTTGCCCACTCTATTCAATGGGAAGTAGACAAAGACATACATGGCAGTGATCACTTCACCCTCTGGATTCATCTACCAGACAGATTGATACCCGCCAGAACCCTGCCATGACAGGTGCTTCGTCAGGCAGACTGGACCTCGTTCAGCCAAGTTGCTGAATTTGAGCAACATGACAGCATCCAGGAATGAGTGGATCATATTACACAAGTGATCCATCACACTACTGAAGCATCCATTCCCCTGTCCATGTGTCAGTTACAACGGCACCCTGTCTCTTGGTGGACTGAAGACTGCTGCTCTGCAATACGGGTGAGATGAGCGGCTCTGGGAAAATTCAAGTGTTGGCCCACTGCAGAGAATCTAGTAGCTTTTTGGTTAACAAGGGCAAAATGTCACAAAGTTATAAGGGAGAATAATAAGAGATCATGGCTGCACTTCCTGAATTCTGTCAACATTCCACACCCAGTACTAAAGTATGAGAGACCATGAGGAGGATATTTGGAAGAGGAGGATGGTGTCCAGTAGCAGCTACATTGGTGAATGGCACTCTCCACACTGATCCACATCATAGTGACGGAGTACCTTCCACTGCCCAGCAGGATCCTGCTTTCCAGCACCATAGAATGGGTTCTGAGAAGGACAGTTTGGACCTCAGGTCGACTACTGTAGAAGAATATAACTGCCCTTTCTCCATGTGGGAGCTAGATTCTACATTGTCTGCAGCTCGTGGTACATGCCCTGGACAAGGTAGGGTACATTACAGTATGCTACAGCACCTTGCAGAACAGAACAGAGAAATTCTTCTCTCACTTTTTAATGTCGTTTGGGCTTCAGGTCATTTTCCTGACTCGTGGTGTGAAGCAGTTTTAGTTCTTATTTTAAAACCAAGGAAGGACAGTACGAACCCGAGTAGTTATCGTTGCAGAGCCCTCACTAGCTGCATGGAAAAAATTAGAATTTATGGTTAAATGTTGCCTTGTCTGGATGTTAGAATCCAAGCAACTCCTTAGTCATTTTCAGTGTGGGTTCAGGAAACATCAATGCACTTTAGATAACCCGGCCTTACTAGAAGCAGCTACACAACAAGCTTTCCTGGGCTGGCTGCACCTTTTGGGTGTCTTTTTTGACATTGAACGAGGCTACAATACTACTTGGAGGCATCTAATCCTCAGGCAGCTCCATGAATGGGGATTCGGTGGTTGTCTTATGTCCTTTCTTTCTTCACGATATTTTAAGTATTGAGCTGCTGATGTACTCTCAGATCTTTTTGAGCAAGAGAACGGTGTTCCTTAGAGGAGCATCATAAGAGTGATCATAGCAATTAACAGTCTTACATCCTGTTCAGTTACATTATTTGTTGATGACTTCTTGACCTTTTGCTCTTCTTCTAGCCTTGCAAGAACAACTCGTCAGTTGCAACTCACTCTTCGACAATTGGATGACTGGGTGAAGAAGAGTGGTTTTAAATTTTCAACTGAGAAGTCTGTGTGTGTTCTTTTAAACTGCCCCTGCTGTATTTTAAACTTACCTGAACTGAGGATGAGGGACACTGTTCTTCATTTTAAAGAAACAGTGAGGTTTCTGGGCCTGATTTTTCTACTAGAAACTCTCATTGTTGCCACATCTTAAGAACCTGAAAAAATGGTGCCTCAAAGCAATGAGTATTTTAAAATCACAATTTGTGGGGTGCAGATAGAACCTGTCTGCTTCAATTTTATCGGGCCTTTGTGTGGTCTTGCCTTGATTATGGATGCATGGTGTATGGCTCTGCAAGACCCTCTTATTTGAAGATGTTAGTCGTGGTGCACCACAAAGGGATTCGACTGGCTACTGGGGTATTTAGGACTATCCCCATTCCCAGCCTCTGTGCCACCTCTATTCATAAGACGTCTTTTGCTCATGGGGCGCCAGGGGTACAAAGCGCTGTCGACACCATACGCACCAGCATACTATAGTGTAGCGCAGCCTCCTATGGAAAGGCTGTTTCAAATTTGGCAGGGGGCAACTAGGCCTTTTGGGATTAGCTTGAAGGATTGTCTTTCACAAATGGATTTACCTGATTTTACTGTACTACATCATGGTTGGAGCCGAGTCCCTCCCGATGTTCTATACCAATCTTAGTTTTTTAAAATTTTAGATAGGCATCACAATTTACAGTTATTTACACCGATGGCTCCAAACATGGGGATTCCCTTGGCTGTTCCATAGTGTTCCCTGAGCATGTTACTCGGATTTGCCTCCCCACAGCCTTTTCTCCTTTTTACAGAAGAGCTTCATGCCCTCTTCAAAGCACTCGAGGAATTGCGGCGTGTTCATGGCAATCGATTTCTTCTGTTGCAATTCCCTCAGCGCGCTTCAATCCTTGCAGAGTTTGTACCCACCAGTGAAGGTTCCACAGCTCATACAGGACTAGCTGTACTCCCTCCAGCGTTGAGGGAAACAGGTGTCATTCTGCTGGGTTCCTTTTCATGTGGGCATTAGGGGAAATGAAGTTGCTGATCAGGCTGCAAAGGCAGCCTGCAATGACCATCATATCATACAGTCTGCCATTCCCCTGCAGGATGTCCTCTGTTGTTCAGTGGAGGTCCTTTCAGTTGTGGGAAGAAACATGGCTATCAGTGACAGGTAATAAGCTGCGGTCAGTGAAACCCACTCTCCGGCCATGGTGAACCTCCTGCCAGTCATTGAGATGTCATGAAGTGACACTGACGCAGCTCTGAATGCTTTGCCCATTGACACACAAATTTGCTTTGCTGGGAGGAATCCCCTTTTTGTGATGCCTGTGGCGTGTAACTTACAGTACACCACATTTTAATAGAGTGCAGTTTATATCATGCTGCAAGGGCAGATGGTGATCTGCCTTCCATTTTCGCTGATAATGAGATGAGCATGGCCAAAATTTTAAAGTTTTGTGACTCATCTGTGCTCTGGTCTAAGCTTATAGGCCGGAGATTTTAGTTCATTGGAGAGTGACTAGCTCACCCTTTTTATTTTGTGTGATCCGCCAACCATTACTGTATTCTTTGAAGCTTCTACTACACACGTATGTTTGGCACTCATGATAGAAAGCACCTTCTTGTGACATCCTTTATATCACTCAACTTTTATGTTATGTTTTACACTTGTCTCGCTTTTTTTTCCGGGTGCTAAAGACCTCAATGTCATGCCCCTGATAGAATACACACCGCACCAGGAAATTATCTTAGGTTTAGGCCAGGATGGTTGTGAGACTGTAGAATGTTTGAAGGGACAACTCCCATCTGTGCAGTTCAGAGAAGCTGGTGGTGGAAAGGAGCATTGGGTGGTGAAGCAGCCACTGAAACCAGAGTGCTGTCTTCAATTGCATGCTGTGCCACAGGGTGGTCCATCTTGCTTTTTGCCACAGTTTGGCAGTGGCCATTCATCCTGATGGACAGTTGGTTCATTTTTGCCACAGTTTGGCAGTGGCCATTCATCCTGATGGACAGTTGGTTCATCATCATACTAATATAAAATGCTGTGCATTGAATGCAGCAGAGTTGGTAAATCACATGGGTGTTTTCACAGGTGGCTCGACCTCTGCTGGAGTATTAGAAGCCTGTACAGGACTGGAATAAAAATTGCTGGGTGGGTGGACTGGGCAGGTTTTGCATCAGGATCTTCCAAGGGGATGTGATCCCTATGGTAAGAGGTTAGGGTTGGGAGTGACTAAGGGATGGACTAGGATGTTGTGGAGTTTGGGTGGATGATGGAACACAACATTGGGGGGGGGGGGGGGAGTGGGGAGGTGAAGGTGAAGAATTCTTTCGGTAGGATGTCTTATTTCAGAACATGCCCTGAGAAGGATGTGATTTAGTTGTTCCAGTCCGGGGTTGGAAGGAGGACTAGTTATTGGGGTTGGAAGGAGGATGGGTGGTGTGTAGTGGTATGGCTTGGGAAATTGTGGACTACGTCAGGAGTTTAATGTCTGTGAAGGCCTTTGTGAGGCCTTCAGGATATTGGGTAAGGGACTTCTCATCCCCCTCCTTCCCCTCCCCACCGGGGAACTGGTAACCACAGTAGTTTAGTCCCCTTAACCCATCCCAACAACCCAACCCAACCCAACTTCTCATCCCTACAGATTCCCCAAGAGTGGCAAGGCTTTATGAGAGTGATTTTTTTTTAGGTATGGAATGGATGGTGGCTGTCAAAGTGCAGGTACTGTTGGTAATTAGTAGGTTTAATGTGGATGACTTACCAACTCTGCTGCAATCATATTGGTTTAACGATGAACCAACTGCCCATCAGGATGAATGGCCACTGCCAAAATGTGGCAAAAATAAAGATGGACCACCCAGTTGCACAGCATGCAGCTGAACACAGCACTGTGGATTTCAGTAGCTGCTTTACCACCTGAGCCGTCTTCAATGCTCCCTTCCACCACCAGCTCCTATGAACTGCACAGATGGGAGTTGTTCCTTCAAACATTCTACGGACCCCTCAGGAGCTCAGCATTAGTTTGCTGGGTACGGGCTTGGCGAACCCGGGGTCCTGAGCTGTGGGCTGTGTCGCGCCAACAGTCCGCTACACCGTAAGCTCTGTGCGTGCTTCAACGACCATCGTTCGGCGCGACGATGGAACGTTGTACGTTTCAGAGCCCGGGGATCTTGGCTTAATCGCCCGGGTCGCGAGGACGGTACAAACCTCTATAAAAAAACCCTCAATCTCAAGGTGTGCTACGTGCCGAGGAGATGCATGAGTTTTGAGGTTAAACAGCCGCTAGCGAGCAACCTCTGAGGAACCTGCCGCACCTCAGTTGTATAAGGCTTACCCAGGCAAGCGGGGCTCTGCCTGGGTGGACCTTTAGTTCCCTAGCTGCTCGTGGGACGAACATGAAACGAGTACTCAATAGCGTTGCCACACGCAAACATGGTGTCTCAAAGCGTGGTAAGAATGACTTTAATGCGGTAGAGTATGATCCCCAAACGTTCCCTTCCCTGGCTACACCATGGGAGGAACGTCGGGCAAAACAGAAGGGTGAGGCTTATGCTCCGAAATACCTTGTCTGTACCCGTAATGATGGAGAATCGTTCAAGAACACAAAGCCCTTGTTTTTCGTGGAGAACTTGGAAGACAAGTTCGGTGAGGTTGAAGGAATGTCCAAGATGCGCTCTGGGTCAGTCTTAATAACGACGTCATCCCCAGCCCAGTCACGCGCCTTGCTTACCTGTGACAAGCTGGGTGATGTTTCCGTAACAATAACGCCACACAAGACCTTGAATATGGTCCAGGGGATAATATTCCATAAAGACCTGTTGCTGCAGTCTGATGAAGAACTACGTGCTAACTTGGAACGCCGAGGAGTACATTTTATTCAGCAAGTCCATAGGGGTCCGAAGGACAATAGGGTCGTGACCGGTGCCTTCATCTTGGCTTTCGAGGGTGATTCATTGCCCGAGAAGGTCAAGGTGATGGTCTACCGGATCGACATAAAGCCCTACGTTCCTCCCCCTATGCGTTGTTTCAAGTGCTGGAGGTTTGGGCACATGTCCTCCCGATGCGATGCCAATCCTACGTGTCGGGAGTGCGGACGTGCAGTCCATCCAAACGTCCCTTGCACCCTTCCTCCAGTATTTGTAAACTGTGGCCAGCATCACTCCCCTTGCTCATCTACGTGCTCAGTATTGCAGCAAGAGCGGAAGATTATGGAATACAAGACCCGGGACAGACTGACCTACTCAGAAGCAAAACGGAAATATCAAAAGCTCCATCCCATTCATCTGACCACTTCCTATGCCACAGCAGCCTCATCGTCATCCATAGTGCCTCGAGTACCGCGTACTGAACCACTGCAAGTGGGCTCCCACGCCCAATCAACTACCCCTGCCCCATTACCAGCTGGGGGCACTTCCTCTTCGGTGGCTCCCACTCTTTTCACAGTGGGAGCAACAACCGCACAAACATTGGGGACACCAGTCCCCACCTCTAAGTCGGAGAAGGAGAAGCCTTCTCCGGCCCCTCTCACTCGGAAGGGGTCCCTTGGGACACTCCCTTCCGAGGCTTCTCCACATGGCAAAGAGGATCCCAGCAAATTGCTGCAGGATCCTCTTGTTGCTGACCGAAGGGCCTCCTGCTCTTCGTCAGCCCCCAAGACCATGCCTGAGAAGCCCTCCCGGCCCTTAAAACCCAAGGGCCAGTGAGAGGCTAAGAAAAAATCCACAAGGAAAAAGAACCCTTGGTGGCTTCAAAGCCACATATACCCTCATCCTCTGGTTCAGAGGATGAAGTAAAGATCCTCGCTTCCCCTGAGGATCTTGCACTTACTGATCCAATAGAATGTATGGATCACGACTCTATTGATGCTGAACACAAGGCAGAAGGCGATGCAATGGAATAACCTGCTCCTCAGCTACTATTTATGGCATCTCAGCTAGAAGACAAAGTTATTCTCCAGTGGAATATCGGCGGTTTCTTCAACTGCTTAGCTGAGTTGCAGCAGTTGTTGTGCCACAGCTCGGTGTTTTGTATAGCACTGCAGGAAACGTGGTTTCCTGTTCAGAGGACCCCAGACCTTCGAGGCTATCGGGGCTTTTACCGTAACCGCGATATATGCGATAGGGCTTCGGGTGGTGTCACTGTTTACGTCCTCGCAACTGTCCCTAGCGCTGCTGTGCCTCTCCAAACGACCCTAGAGGCAGTTGCTGTTCGCATCCGAGCAGGGCAGGAATTCGCCGTCTGTTCCATTTACCTTCCCCCGGATGCAACTGTCTCCACTACTGATGTTGCTGCAGTGGTAGCGCAACTGCCCCCACCATTTCTCCTCTTGGGGGATTTTAATGCCCACCACCCATTATGGGGTGGAACGCAGACGACGGTTCGTGGTAGGGACGTCGAGACACTTCTGTCCCAGCAGGACATCTGTCTTTTAAACACTGGGGCCCCCACGCATTTCTGCGTGGCACGAGGCACTTACTCGGCAATCGACCTCTCTTTATGTAGTCCGAGTTTGCTCCCACATTTTCGCTGGAGGACCCATTATGACCTTTGCGGCAGTGACCATTTTCCTATCCTTGTGTCACACAGGCACTTCCAACCTGCAGGCAGCCCACCTCGATGGTCCCTCTGTCGAGCTAATTGGCGGGATTATACGTCCACTGCTACTTTTCCTGTACCATTGCCTGCCAATGTGGACATAGCGGTTGGTCAAGTCACTGCTGCTATCGTTTCTGTCGCTGAGGCCACTGTTCCCACCACTTCTGGCACCCCTCGGCGCAGGTCTGTGCCTTGGTGGATGCCGGAGATTGCTGCAGCCATTCGGGAGCGTCGGCGGGCGCTACAGCGCCATCGACGCCACCCCACCTTGGACAACCTGATAGCCTTCAAACGGCTTTGGGCCCGAGCTCGACAGCTCATTCGCCAGAGCAAACAGGACAGCTGGGAGAGGTATGTAGCCAGCATCGGCTCTCGTGCTTCACCAGGTGTGATCCCAAGTTCGACGCCTCTTTGGGTACCGCACGTCAGCAGCGATCCCCAGCTTACGGATCAGGGGTACTGTATGCACTGACGCCACTGCCATTGCTGAGCATATGGCGGAGCATTATGCTCGCAATTCCGCAACTGCGGCATACAGTGCAGACTTCCATGCACTGAAAGAGCGGGTAGAACAGCGACGGCTGTCATTTCACACGCGTCGGACAGAATCGTATAACTCTGCTTTTAGTGAATGGGAATTCGACACTGCCCTTGCTGCATGCCCCGATACCTCTCCAGGTCCGGACAGGATCCACAGCCAGTTCATTCGGCACCTTTCCGTGGAGTTTCAGCATCAGCTTCTCGCCCTGTTTAACCGTTTATGGGTGGAGGGGGCTTTCCCATCACAATGGCGAGAAAGTATCCGGTTACCGCCCAATCAGCCTCACCAACGTTCTGTGCAAACTAATCGAACGTATGGTGAGCCGGCGGCTTATGTGGGTACTTGAACATCGGGGTCTGTTGTCCCCACGCCAAGGGGGTTTCCGCCAATGCCGCTCCACTGTTGACAACTTAGTGGCTCTGGAGTCCGCCATTCGTACGGCATTTAGCAGGCGTGAGCACCTTGTTGCCGTCTTTTTTGACCTCAGGAAGGCCTACGATACGACTTGGCGCCACCACATTCTGGCTACACTGCACGCTTGGGGCTTGAGAGGTCCGCTGCCGGTTTTTATTCAGAACTTTCTTTCCCTCCGATCTTTTCGAGTACGGGTTGGTACTTCCCTCAGCTCCTCTCGCGTCCAGGAGAACGGTGTCCCACAGGGCTCTGTCCTTAGTGTACCCCTATTTTTAATTGCCATCAATGGACTTGCTGAGGCAGTGGTGTCGTCGGTTTCTTCCTCCTTGTTCGCCGATGACTTCTGCCTATACTTCAGCTCAGCTAGCATTGGGGTGGCTGAAAGGCATCTACAGGGAGCCATTCGAAAAGCGCAGTTGTGGGCATCAACCCATGGGTTCCAGTTTTCTCCATCTAAAACCCGGGTTATGCACTTCTGCCGCTGTCGAGCTGTCCATTTGGACCCAGAGCTATATTTATATGATGACCTTCTTCAAGTCGAAGAGACTCACCGATTTCTTGGCATGCTCTTCAACAGCCGGCTCACTTGGGTGCCCCATCTTCGCCAGCTCAAGCAGAAGTGCGTGCGGTACCTCAATCTTTTACGCTGCCTCAGCCACACTAGTTGGGGAGCCGCTCGTTCGAGTCTTATGCAGCTCTACAGGGCGCTGATCCAATCACAGTTAGACTACGGGAGCTTTGTGTATGGTTCGGCAGCCCCATCTGCATTGCAGGCCTTGGACCCAGTACACCATAGTGGCGTCCGTTTAGTGACGGGTGCCTTCTGTACAAGTCCCTTGACAAGTCTCCTTGCTGAAGCTGGGGTTCCCCCCCTCCGAACTGTGGCTCGATTGGACTTAGGGGCCATGGCAGTCGTCAGCAAACCATGATTAAAGACACTAGCTGTACAGAGTTTGTTTTCTTTCATGGGATATACTCCATGCGTTGTCGTTGGCAGTGTTTTGACAAATAGGGAAACCTTAGTCCAGCTATTGCGCACATTCATTGAGCAACAGACTGCCGTTGTAGTTTCATTATGTGACTTACCACAGACGCGTACGTTAGTTGTGTCAATGTTGCTGTCCAGTTGGATCGCACCGTGTTTTCTGCCTCCGTTCCCTCCATACGAGGAAGCTGCGGAAGAATGGGAGGACTATGAAAAGCAGCTGTGGCAACATTTTATGGCTTTCGGCGTTGCCGAAGATCAGGTGTGCAAATCTCTGTTTCTTTCATGGATTTCTCCAAAAGTGTATCAACTGTTGTCTCAACTAGCCCGCCTACAGGATCAGACGTTGTTATCTTTTACTGAAATGTGTGACATGCTCTCCAAATAATATTGCAAAAACACTCATGTTATTGCTTCCCAGGTGGCTTTTTACAAGTGCCGCAAGCACCACATCAATCATATTATGCATGGGCTGCGGAATTTCAGGGCCTTAGTAGAAAATGTCAATTCGTTACGGACGTGTATTATGAGTCTTATGCCAATTCCATGGTTAGATATGCTATTCTTAGGTTGGCTCCAGATAAGGAAGTCAGACAACGGGCCCTCCAGCTCCCGAATCCCGCTTTATCTGAGGTATTGAGTATTGCCCAGTCGTATGAAATTTCTCGTGCTGCCAGGGCCCAAATTGACGAATACATGGACGTCAATGTTGTGCAGTCTGATGCCGCGCCAGATGACGCATCTTATTTGTATGATGATGGGGAAGTTGCTGCTGTATGTGCCCAACGACGACGAGCAGGGCAACCACATGCTAAAAAGGAGCAACAGCAATAGATGCAGCATCCGTGGCAGCAAAATCAGGTTCATTCCATCCTGTCCACCATGCTTTATCAAACACGAGAGGGTAGATTGTCCTCAACACTGGTCCACGTGTCACACCTGTTATAAGAAACGTCACATTGCCTCAGTCTGCTTGTCTAACAAGACTCCTGCTGTTGTTGAAGATTATGACTCTGTTATGACTGTCAGTTGTGTACTTTCCAATACTAGTAAGTTATATATAGATGTTCAGGTCCTTGACAAAAATATTCGCATGCAGGTAGACACAGGTTCTGCCGTCAGTCTCATAAATTCCCACACATACTTGGAATTGTGTTCTTCGCCGTTGTCTCCTGTCACGTGCAATTTGCAGACTTACAACAAACAGAAAATTCTGATTATCGGCCAGTTTGAGGCGTCCACTTCTTACATGTCAGTTGTTTGTTCTCTCGCCTTTTATGTTGTTGATCATGCAGAAACAAAAAACTTGTTTGGGTATGATGCTTTCTAACTTTTTTGATTCTCCATTACAGTCGATGTACATCTGGTATCTGATATTCCATACATTCGGTTAGATGCATTGTGTACTGAATTTTCCTCAATTTTCTCTCCCAACCTGGGCCACGCTTTCGATTTTGAGGCACACACAATGCTCAAACCAGCAGCCCGCCCGAAATTTTTCTGTCCCCACCCCCTTCCAGTAGCATTATGTGACCCAGTCAAAGTTGAGTTAGATAGGTTGGTGTCTTTGGTTGTTCTCCTACCAGTTACTTCTAGTGAATGGGCATCCCCCCTTGTTGTGGTTTGCAAACCCAATGGCAAATTGCGGTTGTGTAGCGATTTCAAAAAGACTGTCAACGCCCAATGTCTCATTGATACTTACCCACTTCCTTGTCCTGACGAGTTGTTTGCCAAACTCACAGGTGGGCAATTCTTCTCCAAAATTGATTTATCGGAAGCGTATCACCAACTGCCTTTGGACGCAGATTCCAGAAAATTTCTCATCTTAAACACTCCTTTTGGTCTGTATCAATACCAATGGTTGCCGTTCAGCATTGCCAGCATGTCAGCTATCTTTCAACATTTTTTAGAACTGACGGCTTCTCTGCCTGGTTGCACAAACTATCAAGATGATATTGTAGTTACAGGGGCTTTCACTGATGAGCTCCTTGCCAATCTTCATGCATTTTCAAATTCTCCTGTCGGCGGGGTTGAAGTGTAATCTCGCTAAATCTCAATTTTTTCAGTCTTCTATTGGTGTATCTGGGTTTCAGCTGTCCCGTGACGGGATCCACCCCTTAAGTCAGCATGTTGTTGCTATCTCAACCCTCCCACAGCCTTCAAATGTTAAAGACCTTCAGGTATTTCTTGGCAAAATTGCCTACTATCATAAATTCCTTCCTGCCGTGGCTGACGTGGCCCATCCATTGAATCAGCTGCTCCGTAAGAACATTCCTTTCCACTGGACTGACAAATGCGAATGTGCCTTTGTCTGCCTCAAAAATCAACTTCAGTCGGTGCCGTTTCTAGTCATGTTTTACCCGGGGTGGCAAATGGTGTTGGCAACGGACACGTCCCAATATGGTCAATATCTTGAACACAGATATGATGATGGATCAGAGTAGCCTATTGCTTATGCTTCAAAGACGCTCAATGATGCTCAAAGGCGTTATTCTCAGATTGAGAAGAAGCACTTGCCATAGTGTATGCCTTAGAAAAAAAACCACGTTTTCTTGTACTGTTCCACATTTCATTCCATTACTGACCATAAGCCTCTTGTCTCCCTGTTTCATCCTTCAGCATCGCTTCCGGATAAAGCTGTTTACAGGTTGCAACGTTGGGCTTTATACTTGTCTCAATTTCACTATGAGATCCTTTACCATGCCCAGCATGCAAATTCTGATGCCTTATCGCGGCTGCCTATGGGTTCTGACCCTATTTTCGACCAGTATCAGTTACTCTGTTTCCACGTGGATGGGGATGATTGTCATGCGGTTGATGGTTTTCCAATTACAGGGGACCATGTTGCTTCTGCCACAGCTTTCTGTAAGGTGAGTAGGTTCATTCAACGAGACAGACTCTCTGCCAGACCCTCTGGCAAGGCATCTGACCCTCTCTGTAACTATTATGCATTGCATCTGCAGCTGTCTGTTCGTGATGGTGTGGTTTTCCTCTCTAAAGACGGAGCATGTCCAAGGGTGGTGGTTCCTGCTTCTCTGTGTCAACATGTTCTTCAGTTGTTAACAGTGACATTGGGGCATTTCCCGCACTAAAAATCTGGCTCGCAGACATGTTTACTGGCCAGGAATTGATGTAGACATTTCATGCAGGGTTGCCCTGTGTACCAAGTGTTCTCAAAAGTCAGGTGCCCCCCGAGCTGACCCTTCCTCATGGCCTGCCTCAGTGTGCCCATGGGAACGGGTCCACGCTGATTTTGCTGGCACTTTTCTTGGTGTCTACTGGTTTCTCATCATTGATGCTTATTACAATTTTCCTTTTGTGGTTCACTGTGCATCCCCTTCCACTTCGGCAACCACAAATTCATTGGCAAAGATTTTTGTCCTTGAAGGTCTACCCTCTACAATTGTCACAGACAATGATCCTCAATTTTCCTCACAGGCTTTTGCAGATTTCTGTTCCAGCCTTGGAGTCCGTCATGTCAAAGCGCTGCCTTTCCATCCACAGTTCAATGGGGAGGTCAAGTGTCTTGTACACACAGTCAAGTGTCAGATGAAGAAGTTCCTCACTGAGTTTTCTACAGAAGATGTGTTACTTCACTTTGTAAGTTCTTATCGATTATCACAGCCCGGCCGAGCTCTTACATGGTTATCAGCCGCGCACATTGTTACATCTTCTTTGCTTCCGACAGTCACAGGCTGTTTCTCAACCTCCTGACAGGTTCTGGGTAGGTGCCCCTGTCTGGGTATGGGGGTATGGCTCTCGTGCCAAGTGGATCAAAGGAACCATCAAAAAGTTTAGAGACCATCGGTTGTGTGACATCTGTACTGATGAAGGAATGGTTGTTCGCCATTTTGACCAGATATGTCCATGGGCAGTGGACCTGCCCTTGTTGACGTTGTCTTCATGCAGGACTATTCATTCTCCTTCAGAAGCGAATAGACACCACATATGGGTCTCATCTTTTCCTGCTCACTACTCTGAGCACCCAACATATTCCTGCAGAAGATGTGCGTCCATCACATGAGCTAACTGTGTGGGGAGGTGTGCCAGCATCACAGTTGCATGCATGCATGCACCAGAGGCATCACAACTGTCACCCATCATTCAGTCCCAGGGACGTATGCCTCCAGCAGAGAGCATGCCAACTTCTCTGCTACCTGCAGCCAATACTTCAGAGATGTCACCATCATTCAGTCACGGGTCCATGTTCCGTGCAAAGGGCCCTGTCTGGGGCACTTTTGACCATATGTTTGCGTTGGCACCGCGTGACCTGGCCGCAACATATCAAGAGTCAATGGATGTATCTGCACTGTACAACACCTCTGCAATGTGAAGTGAATTTCCCAAAGGAGGAAAAGTGTTGTAACAGTGTGCCGTAAATTCAAATCTACCGCCACACGTAATGCACAACAAATTAATATAGGGGCGCTACAGCAATTAGACAGTGCCACCTAATTGAACTGGGGCTCACCTGGACTCAGTGGGGCATGGTAGTCTGCAGTGAACCATGATTAAAGACACCAGCTGCGTAGAGTTTGTTTTCTTGTGTTAATAAAGTTACTACACATTATCCCCCCCTCCTACCCCACTCATTATCCTGTATCTACAAATTCATGTCTTCCTTGCAACTGTGTGTTGCCCCTTAATTAATTACTATCTTTTTCATTATTATTTATTTTTCCCCCCTTTTTCCTATTCTTATTTTCCCTCATTATTTGTATTATTTCAAATCCCTCCACTCTCTCCTCACACTCCTCTACACCTCCCTTTTATCCTTTCCTGCCTCTTCCTTTCCCTGTATTCAGTACCGCAATACAAATTCCCACCTGTCAGAACCTGTACAATCTATCATGCAACATGGAACTTCCAACCCCCATCCTTACCCAGCATTGTTCCTTCTCCGCTCCCCACCTCACTCAACTCTAGATACATGGGATGCTGGCGTGGCCGGACATGGTGGTTGTGCTACACAATCCAGTACATTTTTAATCCCTCCCCCTCTCTTCAGTAATAAAAATACACGCAGATACCTGTATATTTTCCATATCCCTTCCTCTCTATGAATCATTTTCCCATCATTTTTCCTTGCCTTAAAATGCACTTTTACATATCTTTATCTTTTTGCAGATCCTTGCTTATCTTTACTTGATTTTACATGTATGTGCATGTTTGGATACTTTTTCTTGTATTGGTTGGCAGTTTGTTGTATTGTTATGCATTTATAGGTTTTAGAGCATACTTTTTGTGTTTGGGTTTGTAGTTTTCCTTACTGGTGTGTGATTTTGCATGTTGGTTCATAGTTTTCCATACTGATGGGTAATTTTGTGTGAATTTTTTTGTGTATTTTCAGTCTATTTTCATGCACAGTTTCTAGCTATCCAGCACCCCTCCCAAGTGCCTAATCCCTTCATCTGCCTATTTCTCCATCATTACCTGTTTTCCAAAAGCATCTCTGCTCCAGTGGATCCCTGCTACATCTTTATGCATCAGGTCAGAAGAGTTTCCCTGTCTTTGGCCAAAATCCAATCCCACATTCTATTTCTACAATGCTGCCCAACCTATGGAATCCCTCCCAATGGCCTAACCATTAAAATTCCTGTCTCTGGATCCCATCCATCCTTTCACAATGACCTTCAACTTTTCAGTTTCCACTAATTCTTCCCCCTCACACACCTAGTACTCCAAAAACACAGCTCCATGGCACAGGCATCTATGAACTCCTCTGCTCCCTCCGACACATATTGCTAATGTACAATCCCAACTCCATAAATCCCATATCCTGAATTGAATCCCTTGCACTCTCGCAGTTGGAGGAGCATTCCAGACACCACCTCCATAAATTACCCAGCCTGTTGACATCCTACTGCCACCTTGGTGCACCACCAGCCAACACCTGTCCCACCGAAAGTGTTCCTGCTTGTGATACCCTCATAGCACCTAGACTTTTGGATCGCAGACCTCTTCCACTTGCCACATCCCCCAAAACTCCCCACCAACAATCCACTATACCAAAGCCTAAATAATTGCAGAATAATGTTGTTAACCTGTCTGCAAAAACCTCAACCCCACAATAGTTTCAGTCCTATCCAAAGGTCTCACCTTCAGCATCACACCCAAATTCAACAGTGTTGCACTTGTCAAAAATCTCCCCTCCTTTTGTCGATCCCTACAGTTGAAGACTACTTTGCCACCATTCCCTCCAATCAATGCCAATGATGATGTGTTGAAAGAACATTTTACCACATGGTTGAATATACAACCTTCTATGAAGAAGGCATACAAAACTTGTGCCACACTATGACAAGTACCTACAAAATTTCAGAAGCTATGTAGAAAAGTAGTTTAACAGTTGCAGATTTAGGTACAATAAATATTTATTTATTTATTTTTTTTTGCATCTGTACACATTTGTTTTATATAACTAAATGGAACTTACTTCGTGGACATACCTTGTATTTCTCACAAGTGCTGATATATTATTGTCAAAGTGTTGCCTAGCCTAAGGTTTATGATATAGGATACCTCATGGTTACAACATTCTGGAGGAAAGTTGTAGGCACCTTTGATACCAATTTTAAACTTCTCTGTCACAGGTGGAGATAATTTTGGGGTTTCCAAACTTTTTTTTTCTTCTTTTAAGAGTATCTATGCACACCAATCAGTCTTTTTAAAAAAAAAGGGGGGGGGAGGGGAAATCTTTCCAGTTATGCCATTTTGTAGATGAAGTAACATAAGGCTGAGTTTCTGTTACATCTAGATGACATTGAACCCTGCTTCTCCCAATGCATGCCACCATGCAACTGTGACCCTCCCTCACTTCCACCTAACCACCCTCTGGACACCTTTCAGGAATTCCTCACCTCCAACTTAGCAGCACCATCCTTTTTAGGGTTTTTTTCCTATTTTCATTTTTTGATTATTATTTTTATCATTTCAAATCCCCCACTCCATCCCCATACTCCTCTGCACATCCCTTTTATCCTTTCCTGTCCCTTACATTCAGTGTCTTCAATGCCACAATTCAAATTCCCACCTATCAAAGTCTTTGCAATCCATCGTACAACGTGGAAATTTCCGTTCTCACGCTTACCCGGTATCCTTCCCTACCCACTCCCCACCTCACTCACAGCCTGGATGTTTGTGGCACTGGAGTGGCTGGACGTGATGATCGTGTGTGTATATTTGTCTGAGTGATTGTGTTAATGTATGTGTCTCTTTTTCTGATGAAAGTCATGGCCCAAAATTTAAGTTGTGTGTATGTGATTGTCTATTTTTCATGCTTGTCAGCAGCTAAGCGATCCTCTTTAAGGTGAGTTGTTATCTATCCTTCATTATTGATATTTCAATCAGATATTCCATTGTTATAGTTTCTCTTTAAGTCACAAATTTAACTGCAAATAAGCATGTGACAATTTTATAATGTATAAGAAAAATACTTACAGTTTCGAAAGAAAACACATTATTACTGTAATTGCAATGGCCGAGGTCTGTCACTGTGTACCTCTCGATCTTGTACCATACACCGCAGGTGGTCTAGCATTGTAGTTGAGAAAAAGAAATCTGTATTATCGCCCATTCTGTCGTAGAATGACTGCTGCAGTATTTGTCAGCGCTGTCCTGTTTAGAAACAAGTAGATTAACAAGAGGTCTCACAGCAGGACTAATGTGAATGCTGCCCCTCAAACTCAGAGGCCCCCAGTAGCTATTGGTCTTGCAATACCCTTAAACTGATCTTGGGTCTACTCCACTCACATTATCCACCCTGCTAAAATATTTCAATGTATATTTTTTTGGTGTAAGTAATCTATTTACTTATGTAAGTTTTTCATCAATGATACTGACCTTGAGTCTATTCTTTTCTATTACAAAATAGCCCAGCCATAGCCATGTTGAATTTTAGTCTTACTTGTTTGGCTAGATATGGCAATGAGACTGGAGATGAAGATAACAGATCAAACATGTCTATTTTCAACTACATGGAAATCTTTATGCAACTACAGACGTAGTAATGTTATTAAAGTGTTAACCATGTACTCTGCTTTAAAAGAATTGAAGCTTCATATAATTATGTGAATCTTTCTCTGCTGCTTTTCATCAACTTCTTTACACCATTCACTTGCCATTCAGTCATCAGTAATGAATATTATCTAGAAATCATATTAATAGTAGAAAATTTCCATTGTATTGTGGCCCTTCCTCTTCAATGTCTTCTTCTCTCTTTGTGATCCTAAAATTCTGTTGACTATAAACTGCAAATGGAAGGAAAACTCCAGAAAACAAGAAGTGTGCAGAAGCTAAGACAACGGAATACTTCTCTTCAACTGTTTGTATCAGCAAATGAATGTCCATGATACAAATTGATTTTAGCTATAAAGCAGTAAGAAAGATAATAGAATAACACCAGTGTAGAGTGGAATTTGTATGGATTCAAAGATTTGAGTAAGGAAGCTTTCAATTTAATTTTTCTGAGACTCGTGTTTAGAAGTTGTTATTAACAAGAAGGATGACAGATAATATGGTGGCGGAGGGGAGGGGGGAGAGAACAGAGATAGAAAAGTAGTGGCAAATAATGAGGTGCAGAGACATTGATTTGGAGGAGGAGTTTGGGTAGAGGAGACAGAAATTGTTGGGTGATAAATGTGCGCACAGTAGATTGCTATACATTGAAGCCATTATAATTTGGGAACCATAGAATAAGATTTAAGGATAACACCCATTGTGTAGATATGGTGGGTAGGAGGATCAAAATTGCTGGCTGACGTATATTACTATTTCTAATGATGCATTAAGGATCGAGTGAGATAAACTGCGTTTTGAAGCTGGCATATAAGTTATATACTGGTCTTTCGTGGCAGGGGACATGAACCTGTGTTGTTGTTACCTGTCAGTGCTGATGTCAGCAGTATCTGTATCCATGCTCTACCTGATAGGTGTTAAGGATTTATGGGTATCTTCTTTGCTGCTCAAAATCCATTAATGATGGGATGTTCTTAATGACCTCTAACTTCTCTTTGAGTGGTCAAATATTGGCTGTAGAAACACTGTGACCAATAAATGTTTCTTGTTTTTGCATAGAAAATGACTTGATTCATCCACTGCAAGGCTAAATTTGTCCTTACTATTGGAAATTGCATTGAGGTTTTTGCTTCTGTCTGGAAAAATATCAAAATGTCATCTAGATGTAACAGAAACTCAGCCTTATGTTACTTCATCTACAAAATGGCATAACTGGAAAGATTTCCCCTCCCCCTCCCTTTTTTTTTTTTAAAAAAAAAAAAAGGACTGATTGGTGTGCATAGATACTCTTAAAAGAAGAAAAAAAAAAAGTTTGCAAACCCCAAAATTATCTCCACATGTGACAGAGAAGTTTAAAATTGGTATCAAAGGTGCCTACAACTTTCCTCCAGAATGTTGTAACCATGAGGTATCCTATATCATAAACCCTAGGCTAGGCAACACTTTGACAATAATATATCAGCACTTGTGAGAAATACAAGGTATGTCCACAAAGTAAGTTCCATTTAGTTATATAAAACAAATGTGTACAGATGCAAAATAAATAAATAAATAAATATTTATTGTACCTAAATCTGCAACTGTTAAACTACTTTTCTACATAGCTTCTGAAATTTTGTAGGTACTTGTCATAGTGTCGCACAAGTTTTGTATGCCTTCTTCATAGAAGGTTGTATATTCAACCATGTGGTAAAATGTTCTTTCAGCACATCATCATTGTTGAAATGTTGACCACCAAGGACAGATTTTAGCTGGAGAGGAAACGAAAGGAGACGAAAGTCACTAGAAGCGAGGTCCAGGCTGTGTGAGCCAGTTCATCAGTATCCACAGACGGGCATCCACTGTGCTCTCATCGTGCACTTGATCATATCCTTTATTGAACAGTCTGACCCATCTTCTAACCATTGAATCATTCATAGTATTTTGACTGTAAACCTCATAGATTTGCCAATGAATTTCCTTTGGTTTCAATTTCTTTGCATTTACAAAACAAATCACAGATCTGATTTCACACACAGCAGCATTTTCAGTTATGGCTGACATAAAGGAACACTACAAAGCACATGTAGGCAGCAGCGATCTGAAAATGCCGCACATGTCTTCTACCTGAGCCAGAGAAACTGCCATGCATGCTCGGAACTGCGAATGTAACATGCCACGGATAGAAATAAAAACGACCTTCGTAGATCAGAGCTAAGTCCATGAGAGTTGTAAGGTGTGTTAATGATGCTACATTGCCACCAAATTGCATCACAATTCTGCCCATCATTACAGTGGACATGTTACATGCTGGTAAGGTCATTGTATCCCCTCTTACCCAATTCACCACTTATTTTGATGCCTTTATGATGGATGTCAAAACCACAACACCCGGCATTGAAATTGAGCAGTTTTCGTGTGGGTTATTAAGGAAAGGATGTCAGGATTGGAATGAAACATGTAAATGGTATCAGTTAAATGTTTTAGGGACATTGATTACCCAGCATTTCACAGTTGAAAATGGCAGTTCACACTGTGATGAGCAACAGATGATATTGACAATTTTCAAAATGGTTGACACCTTTTCTTTTGACTGAACCCGTCTCATAGATGGTGGTGGTTGTGTAATCTCATTCAACGTGATCTGATGCCTGAGTGTAGTATGACTGCAACTTTTGCTCTAGTATACTGCATGGAATTATTAGAGACCATGAAATACTTTTCAGTAAAATTGTAACTTCACTATAGTGCCTACTTTTGGACTTGCAGGAGCTACTGAGTTACCTGCTCTAAGGGGCTAGATCAGGAGCAGTCAGCCACGTTTCTGTACAGGTGTCAAATTTCCCATACAGATAAAGTTTTAAATAACTGACACTGAGGATATTACAAAACTAGGGAGAGGGGGGGGGGGGGGGCGCTTTGTGTTTCATTCATACCTGTGTCATTTTTTTCACACCGCCACCTTTCCTCATTCTGTTTACTGTGCCACAGGAGGGCTGAAAAACCATGCTTAGCTTCTTTGGATCCAATTCAAATTTCACCTAATGGTTTTATCCTGTGTACCAGAAAAAAACATTTGGGTATAGAGCTTGGGAAGAAAATTTGTAAGTAGGCTGTTTTGGGATATTGTCTTATCTTCAAGATTTTTCCAATTAAGTTTCTCCAGTGTTTCTGTGACAAACTACCTTGGGTCAAACGAGCCTGTAACCATCCAGCTTTGTCTTTTCTACATATATTCAATATCCTCTGTTAATCCTATTTTAGAAATATTTCAGGATGGTCACACAAGTGATTTTCAAGTGATCTCTTTTGTAGGCTGATTGCCCCAGTGTGCTACCAAAGGCCAAAGTTTACCATTTGCCTTATCAATGACTGAGCACATGTAATCATTACATTTCATGTCCCTACAAAGTATTAAATCCAGGTATTTGTGCTAGTTGGTCAACTCCAGCTGTGACGCATTGACATTATAGTAATAGGATATTATGTGTTTTGTTTTTGTTTATTTTTTTTGTTTTGTTTTTCTGAGGTTTGCAATTTTTCATTTCTGAGCATTAAAAGCAAGTTACCAATCTTCACATCACATAAAAATCTTACCAAGATTTGAATGAAATGTTTGCAGCTTTTTTCAGACAGTAGTTC
This sequence comes from Locusta migratoria, assembly GCA_026315105.1. Classification (NCBI taxonomy): domain Eukaryota; kingdom Metazoa; phylum Arthropoda; class Insecta; order Orthoptera; family Acrididae; genus Locusta; species Locusta migratoria. Next base: position 728,255,776 of record CM048744.1, on the reverse strand, counting down.
TGTTGCATCACATCTGCAGATACCACATGTGTAATAGGAAGACAGGAGTGGAAGAAGCAGTTAAGAGGAGTCCATGTACAGAAATCAGATCTCATAACATCCACAGTGAAGTCTACTAATGATGAAGTGGGATCTAGACATCTCTATCAAGAAGAAGAAGAAGAAGAAGAAGAAGAAGAAGAAGAAGTGTCTGTGTCTGCTGTTAGGCCACATTAAACAGTCCCCAGTGAGTGCTCTTGGCATCAACTGTTGGAAACTGGGCTTAATTGGCACATTTTATTGGTTGTTGTAAGGAATCGAGGAGTTGAACTGCATTGTTATATTGTTCTACAAGTGGGCTCATCCTGTATGTGTGTGCGTGTGTGTGTGAGTGTGAGTGGGGGGGGGGGGGTGGGTGGGGTGGGGGGGTGGTTGGGTTGATCCTATACAAAATCACTGCATAATCTGAATGCTTTAACCCACTGTACAATTGTACTGTATGGCAAGCATCACCACATGCTTCATACAGTCCCTCAAAACGTTATTGCCTATTCCTACCACATCTCTCTTCAATTTTGGGCCAAAAATGTTGATCTATGTTAGTAAACATGATGTTCGGATGGCTGCGCTATTGCTGAGACATTGAAAGATATACACATAGTATAAATTGACAGAGTACTTTTTCCACCACTGTGCTATCCCGCCTCACAGTATTTTGTTGTGTTAACACAGTTAGCAGCTTGCTGACTCACCCAATTTGACACTACAGCAGTGTTACCCTTTGTATCCAGCTATTGTATAAATCTATGCTTGGTTTTACAGCTATTATTGGTAGTCTTTGTTTGTTTAGATGTTTCTTTACATTTATAGTATACTATAGGGGATCTCTTCCATTACAGTCTGTTCTGCTGTCCAGTGCATGCTCACTATTATTATTAAACTGGATCCATATTTCCTCTCTGTGTGTCTGTCTTTTGCTAAAAGTTTCAAGTTCCTCACTGAGATGTTGCACAACTGGTTTTGATCTAGTTTGATGAATAAATAAATAATTCTAATTGGTTTAGTTGCTATTCATACTATTGTAATCATTGTTGCACAACTACCTCATGATCACTAATTCCAATGTGGACATTCTCCAAGAGGTTTGGTCTAGCACTGTTATATTTTCATCAAGAGTGGGGTTCTGAACTATTTGTTCTAAACATTTTTCAGACAAGGTATTCACTAATGTTTAACAAAATGTTTTTTCACACCTACCTCTACCCTAAGTCTCCATTGATGACGACAGAATGATTGTGGAATTTATGTACAAGTGAACTGAGGTTTTAAATTGCATAAAGGGGTGTATCTGGTGGTTGGTGTATCAAATTACAATATATACCCACAATGACATTTAGTTTTGCCCAATCATAGTTGCATGCATCTCCAGTTTCTATAAAGGCTCATCACCTGACATATTTTCCAAAATTGCTCATTACAAATTGTCAGGAATATTTATAATTGCTGAACAAATATTGTGTTAGAACATTGATTTGTTAGTGCTCTCAAAATCAACACCGTGTTACTACTAGCAACAGGAACACATACCACCTACTAAGAACTCAAAGTCATAGAATTTATATAACATCACAGAATAATGAATAATATGTGCTGTGTTGACTGGCTAACCCACAAAAACATAACACGCTTGGTTGGAGTCACACATCACACTGCCTAAGCAATGCGCCATGTGTGCGCACCTTCTCATATAGAGCACGCTTTGTGCGGCGCCCGTGGTGCACCAGGCAGCGGCCTTTGCAGCGAGTGACTGTTGCTGGTGTCCATTTAGTTCACCTACCATACATTCTTGCCCAAACTGTAACCCCCAGATGGAACCTATGTTGGGGGTGCTCTAGCTGCAACTGCTGAAAGAACAGCACCCAGCCTGTACTGAGATGCATCCATCGCCAAAATCAAGTGCTGACCAGGGTGCAATGTCATTAATCGTGGGGCAGAAAGTAATTTGTTCTTAAGTGACAAAAAGGCAGCTTCACACGCAGGGGACCACTTGAATTTGGCACCTCTCCTTGAAAAATCATAGAGAGGACATGAAAGAGTGGAGGCCCCCCAGAATAAATTTATGATAATGTGTAATTTTCCCCAAGAAGGTCTGCAATTCCTTAACGGACGTAGGGTGTGGCAGCACTGTCACGGCACGCACTTGGTCCATAATCGGGGAAATATCTCATCTCGATAACACCAATCTGAGATACTCAATAGTTGGCTGAAAAAATTGGCACCTTTGGAGATTGCATGTGAGTCCCTTGTCTTGTAACACAGAAAATAAGGTCCGCAAATTGCTCACATGTTCCTCATTAGTGCACCCAGTGACCACACTGTCATCTAAATAGTTGCTACATCACGGAATGTGGTGTGTAAGTTCCTCTAAAAAGCATTGGAAAATAACTGGTGCACTTGCAACCACAAAGGGAAGACATAAGTATTGGTAGAGTCAAAACGGGGTGTTGACTATCAATTTGCTTTGCGACTCCTCGACTAACTGCAGTTGTAAGTATGCCTCTCCCAGGTCTATTTTCAAGAAATATTGTCCACAAGACAATTTTGAGAGCGATTCATCCTATCGAGGCAGGGGGTATGTGTCTATGATGGATTGACCATTATTTGTGGCCTTAAAGTGGCTGGAAATGCGGAGTTTGCCAGAGGATTTGATAATGACTCCAGGGGTGTGGCCCATTCACTAGATGCAACTGGAGGAATAACACTGGCATCTGCAAGGCAGTCCAATTCTTTTTTTACCTCTGAATTAAGGACAACGGGTATTTCATGTGCCCAGAAGAAATGAGGATGGGCTGTTAGGCTGTTTGTTTCATGGTAATGTGAGCTTGGAAGGAGGAAACACAACATAGTCCTGGTAAGAAAAGAGTACCATATTCAGAACAAAGAGACTCCTAAGACGGATACGGCACTTGGTCCAATACTAAATGTACTTCATCGGATATAGAGAACCCCAAGGCTCGAAAAGCATCCATACCAAACAAGTTGGCTATTCAGGCTTGATCTACTACTAAAAACGTGATTATACGGAGCACCGAGTGATAGGTTGTTGGGGCCGTGAATTGACCTAACATCAGATAGATTGTTGGTTGTAAATCAAAAGCTTCTGCGATGCTGGTTGCAGGGATGGTGATCCAACATATACGTATGTCTGAGAGTTCAGTGGCTGCCACCCACGTGTCTACCTGCATCTGTACAATGCAGTTCAGAACAGATACTTCACTGTGAAGCTTGGCAGGAGTGTGTGTGTGTGCCACAACATTATTAATTTCCATAGCCATATCATGTGCAGGTGGCGCTGGTGCCGAATGGCATACTGAAGAAATGTGCTCCTTTTTCCTACAGTGCTGACATGTGGCCCAACAATGTGGGCAGTCATTACGTTCATGGCTAGAAGACATTCGGGACAAGATGGGAACAGTGCTGCCTATTTACTGGAGCGAGAATGCTGTTGACTGTGACTGTTGAGTTGAGCTGGTTTGTTGTCAGGCCTGTGATTGGAGTGTCTGGTTTGAGGTAACTGCCGCCACCTTCTCCGTCGCATCAGCAGAAGGGAGCCAAGTAGAATCAGGCGGTTGTATGGCAGAAACTTTGCCCCTTGTATCGATAGTGCGGGCAGCCTCCCACATAACCTCAAAAGCTTGAGCGATTTTCAAAACATCGGCCAAGGTGGGATCATCCTGCTTGAGGGCATGGTCACAGATTTCCCTGTCAGAAGCCAAGCGTATACCATGCAATCTGCATAGGATTTCTTGTGAATGTCCAAAATAAAATTACAATGACGGCTAAGCCCCTGCAGTTCGGCTGCCGAGCACCAGTACCTCTGATTGGGTTATTTATGACATTGATAGAATTCCATACTAGAATCACTGTGGTGTCCCATTCTTCCGTGGCCTCATGAAAGGAAAGAAAATGAGAAGGACCAGATGGCACCGCAACATCGCGAAGTAAACAATTTATGCTGCTGCAGCAGTTGCTGTTGCTGTTGTAGCACCTGAAATAACACGAGGTCCGGAGTAGTCGTAGAGGATGAAGAAAACACACATACAATACCCCAGAGAAACAAGGAAGAGATCAGACACAGCGCCCGTAGAACAGGGTCAGTACGGAGGCCGTGGAATACACATGCAATATGATCAACTTATTGCCAAGTGCTATGCTGACTGGCTAGGTTGAAGTCACACATCAAACTGCTGAAGCGTTTGCCATGTGTGTGAACCTTCTCATATAGAGTGCGCTGTGTGGCACCCGTGGTGCACCAGGCGGTGGCCTGTAGCACTAGTGTCAGCGCCATTTTTAATTACACAGCGTGCGGACATATCAATATGTGTACAATAAAATATGAAATTGTAATTAACACAATCCTTAACACTCCCCTGCAATGTTCATATTTTATTGTTCCTTCTAGCTTAATGCCATCCCAATCAGTCTTCATTCTTGACAACATCTGAAGTGCTAAGCCATCCATCCAGGTTCAATTGGTAACGAGATTGGGTTTACATTGATCATTCCATACCTTGCCAACACTCTGTTTGCATATGCTTTTTGATTAACCTTCACACAGTTTTCACTTATTTTGATCTGAAAGCAAACATAGCAATCTATTTCATTTACCACAATATTGAACTGTTCTTGTAATTGTTTTATGCAATTAATAACTATTTCATCAGGTCCTATTATTAATCCATCATACACATGTAATAAAATGATTAAATTTTCATTAAAATACACACACAGATCAGCAGTGCTCTCCTGTAAATTGGATTTCTTCAGGTATTCTTTCAAACACTCATACCAACATTTTGCTGCTTGCTTCAGTCCATACAAGCTTCATAGTAATCTACACACATGGCCTGTACCAACATTGTAACATTATGGTTGTTGCATGTAATTTTTTTCTTCCAAGGTACAATGCCATTTTCACATCAAACTGTTTCATGTTCCAATTTCGTAGAACAACACATAAGAGAGCTCTGATAGTCTCAAACCCAATGACAGGACTAAAAATTTCAGAAAAATCAACTCCTAGTCTCTGGCTAAACCCTTCTGCAACTAATCTTACCTTTTAGGGTATGATGCCATTGTTATTATTTAGTTGTGTTGCAAATACCCATCTATTACCAATACCTTTCCTTCCTACTGGTAAAACAAATAGTTTCCACGTACCAAACTTGTGGTGAGAGCACATTTCTTCATTCATTGCAGCTTTCCAATTATCTGCATCTAGATACTTCACTGCTTCATCATAGTCTTTTGGAACTTCCCTCAGCATCATCATATTTGGTTGCTCAAGTTCATCTTGATAATGTTTTGGTTTTCTTATAATTTTTCTATCTCTCAGAACTCTAGGTTCATCAGTATTTTCAGGTCCAGTCAAAGTATATCATTTATGTCTTCATTGCTTTTCACATAAGGAGGATGATCTGTCCCTGCATTATGTCTGTCTACAGTTTCATGATCTTCTAGATTAGGTGGTGTGACATTCACAAATTCATTCATAGGTCCTGCAATATTTCATTTCACAGTTTCCTTATCATTCAGGCTACACAATGTCACATGTGTGAAATCATCCATAGTCGAGATATCCACTAACTTGGTTACATCACTCTTTACTAGCTGTTGTAATGTTTCATTCTTCAGTTTTACATCTTGGCTGACAACAAATGTATGCCTGTCTGGAAGCTATACACTAGAGCCACAGTCATCATAGCCAACTATATAAGCCTTCAAAGATTTTGCATTAAACTTCTTCCTTTTCTATGCTGCAATCCAGACAAAACATTCTGTTCCAAATACTTTCAGATGCTCAAACTGATGTTTCTTTCTAAAAAATAATTCAATTGGCCTTTTTCCTGTAACTCTTGTTGGCCCAGTCCTGTTAAGAGTATGAGTTGCAGCAAGTATAGCCTCTCCCCATAATGCCTTTGGAATATGTCTTGCTGATTGAAGCGAAGAACACACTATCTCACAAATAATTCTGTTTTCACATTCAGCAACTCCATTTTGCTGTGGTGTGTATGGCACAGTCAAAGAATATTTCAAGTCAATTGACTCAGCATATCTTTTTACATCGGAGTTATCAAATTCCTTGCCACCATCAGTTTGCAATTCTTTAATACTCTAATTAGCCTGTGTTTTCACCATCTCAATTAATATTGGTAATTTCTGTTTTACCTCATCTTTCTGCCGTAAAAGATACATCACTCTGAAACCAGAAAAATCATCCTTAAAAACAAGAAAATATAGATACCCAGCTAAATTCGTTTCTTCCATTGGAAAACACACATTGACAAAGATTAATTCTCCTGGATTAGTTGCCCTATCGACTCTGTTACCAAAAACTAGCTGATATTGTTTGTCTAGCATCCAGCCTCCATAAAATGCAGTCTTTAGAAACATGTCTACTTTTGCCACACACACACACACACACACACACACACACACACACACACACTTCTTCACATCACATTTGTTTGACTTGTGTCCTTTTTGAGCACAGACAGTTTTATTTTTGCCTCATAGCTGGGCTGACATTTCCTTTGGAGTTTCAAAACAATGCAGTTGCTACATTGGTGTTGTCTCTTCCTTGTACCCACAGGTCATAATTCAGACATCTTTTCTGCAAGTTATGCCGCTTTGTCTTCTTGTGCTAGATCATGCCATGTCACATAAATGTGATCATATTATTTTGGCAATGTCTGAAGTAAACATGCACACAAATCAGCCTCATCTATTGGTTTACTTAGCTTAGACATCCTTGTTTCAACTTCATCAGATTTTGCTAAATGACCTTGCATACCTCCTGACGATTCCCATTCAATATTATGAAACTTATGTCATAACAAGTCAATATTTTCTGCAGACTGAATATCATAAATCTGGTACAACATTTCCCAAACATCTTTTGCAGTTTCATACAAGGCAACTCTCAGTAGTGGTTTTGTATCTAGTGACAAAACAAGACGTTTCTTTGTCTTTAAATTTGCTCTAGTCCAAGCAGCTAATTTTGCAACATAACCATCACTGTTTGATTCTAGTTTGATTAAATTACCACTTACCACATGACAAACTTCATCATATTCTAAAATAACCTTCATTAGAATATGCCAAGTTGCCCAGTTTTCTTCACCAACTAATTTTTCAATTTATTGTTTTTCTTCCATCATGATTATTTTCTTGGATTCCTTCTCCTCTTCTATGTCTTCTTCTGAACTTTTAAATGTGCTATATTAATACCTCAACAGATCACAATAGTGTGGTATAAAATCTGTTTGCTTGAATTCCTGGTTTCACAGAACACTTTTATTTAATTATACATCTCAATTGTCAAATCAATGTTTAACAAACCGCACTCTGCTACCATGTGAGGAATATTTAAAATTGCTCAACAAATGTTCTGTTAGAACATTGATTTATTAGTGCTCTCAAAATCAACACCATGTTACTAGTAGCAACAGGAACACATACCAATTACTAGGAACTTAGTCACAGAATTTATATAACATCACTGAATAATGAATAATATGTAATTGTAATTAACACAATCCGTAGCACAGATGACACAAAAATTATTAAGTAACTGTTAAGCTGTAACGATACTCACTATGATGGTATTGCAGCCAATGTGTGTACAGACTTGGTAGTGCTCCCTTGACATACCTGTGTAACTACTGTAGTCAGTGAAGTAGTGTGTATTTTCTGAAAGAATGATATATATGGGGTAGTAATACCTGTTTATAAAAGAGGAGAGACAGTAGTTTGCAGCAGAATATTGGACCATTTATATGTAAATAATATTTTATCAGCTACTCAACTCAGCTTTTCAGAAGTTTTGACTTCTGATAAGGCAGTATATGATCTCATGAACTCATTTCTAATAGAATTAAACATGAAAAACAAGACTGTTTGGGTTTTCTGTGATTTTGACACCTTCATTGGTGTAGGCCTACGTTACAAAATTTGTACTGAGGTTTGGATTGCACTGTTTTCATTTTACCTTTAAAGTTATTATGTCATTTCATGGTAACATGACTTTTATAGTGAAAATTACATGTTGATGTACATACTGCCTATGCCTGCATCTAACATATTTGTGTTGAATTGTTTTTAATGAGATAGACACTGTGTATATCTTGTTATTTTCACACTACATTGTGGATAGTCACATTTTACAAGGATTAGAGGGTTTTCGCTGTTGGTGCTCCTTTTAAATGGAAATAAACAGCCTCACATAGGAGTATTTATTCATAAAAGATACTTCGAGTCACTTTATAACTTTCTACCTGTTAAAAATAAGACTACTTCAGTAAAACCTCATGCAAAATCCCTAAAACCTCAAATTGTCAGGAATTTGCACCATGGTGAGACACTGGATGCACATTGAAGTGGTTGATGCCACATGTATTCCTGTTCAGATATGCAGACTAAGATTTTTCACAATTCTCTTAAATTGCCAAGGTGAATGCTTGGATACTGATGTAGAAAAGTTATGGTCAATTTTCTTTCCATTCAATTGTATCTAAAAACCTCATCATTGATGGAATGTTTAAGCTAGCTTCCCCACCTCCTTCATTCCTTCTTGAACTTGTTTTGCAGATCTTTCCCAATGAAAGTATCTTGCAGTTAGTTGATCTACAATAGAAACTCTTGGTAGATAATCCCTTCATTTATTTCTGCAGGAACACATAATTTTCTTGCCTATTTACCTCCAATAAAATACTCATTTAAAGTTACCCCTTCTGTTGCTTTTCCACTTGTTTAACAAACACGTGTACTGGCAATGTTTAGAAAGACCTAAATTTACTTTCTGCAACTTGCCACAAAGATGTTAGTCGATTCCCGACACACATGCAACTCAGCTTCCAGCCACAGTCCAGAAAGAGGACACAAACTCTCATTCACAGAATCACATAGGCACACAATCACATACACACAACCGTTACCTCTGGTGTCTGGGTTCCGAATAATGCTCTCTGGTGATGGGATGGAAGCGAAAGTGGAACAGGATGATGGAAAGCTGTGGTGGGGATGGATATTGTGCTGCCTAATGGATCATGTAGGTATTAGATGTGTGGAAAGATTGGATTCTGTATGTATTTTTATATTGATATTTATGCATAGTGCAGGCTTTTTCCCTGTAAAATGTAAATATCTTTGTGCTCAAAGATATTTCTTCTCTTTTGGAGCAGAAAGGTAATAGAAAAAAGAATGCTAGGCCCTGATGCAACCTTTTTGGTGTGATAACACAAAGTAAACAACAGAATAAAGTTTAAGAAGATCTGAAAGCGCTTATTATGAATGAGCTTGACCAGAATAACTTAACTTCCTTGCTTCTGCACATGTGCATACTAAAACACACTGGAAATTTAGAATCCACTTTCGGCATAAACTATTGAGCATTGACATCATAGATGCACTCACAGTGTGGTTGGCAGCTGATTTACACACAGTCACAAAAGGCGCACCTATTTCGTTTAGTCGATTTTTATCAGACATTCAATCTTGTAAAATGGACTTAAGCTACATTTCTTTCTACCCATCTAGTGTCTACATGTTCAGATGCTCCATTAGGCAGTGCTGTATCCTTCACCACCACCTTGCATCCTTCCTGTTCATCCTCCCCTCTTATCCCTTAACCACAGACCGTTACTAGGAACACAGCAGCAGGAAGTATGTCTGTGTGATTGTATAAATGAGAGTATGTGATCCTTTTATGAAAAAGGGTGTGACCAAAAACTCTGTGTGTATCTATGAGTGTCTTTTTTATGTGCATGTAACAGATCAAATAACATCTTTGTGGTGAGTTAAAAAACTATCCTCTTATTTTCATGAATTCTATCAGGGACTTTTTTCTTTAAATTTATCTTTTATTTCATATAAATAATGTGATCATATTACTGAGGATTCTGTACTTAATCATATGAAATGATCTAAATAATTTATACCTGAGTTTGTTTTGAGTCATCCCATGAATTACTGAAACCATATAGGCTAATGCTCTTAATTGCAACTCTGCATTAGTTACATTTTTAAATGTGGCTTTTTGACATATGTTTTGCAGTAATTATTTTACTTAGCACTCTATGTCCATTAGTGCTTCACATTAACACTCTGCATTTGATTTCCAAAGAAGTGTAGGAGATAAAGAAATCACTTATTGTTTGTCTCCACTACCCACCTTGTAGACTTCTTAACCATTTCATCATAGGCATCTTGTAACACACATTTGCCCAGTATGTGTATGAGCAAGGCAGAAAATAGTATATTTTCTGTGCATGTCTAGGTTTAAAACCAGATGACATTTGCCTGTTTACAGTTCTCTCATTACTTCTGGAGCCTGTAGCCCTATCTATAAGAAATAGCTCTACACATTCAATGCTTTTGGTTAAAGGAATCCTACTATGCTTAAGATAGAAAGTGTCTGCCTACTGATCTATTACAGATTTATTATATAGACGAAGATTACTCACCAGGCGAAGGAGCATAGGTGTGACAGCAGCACAAATAAATAGAACACACAGACACACACACACACACACACACACACACACACACACACACACACACACACACAAACGCTAGGTTTCGCAGCCTAGCTGCTTTGTCAGGCAGAAGGGAAGGAGAGGGAAAAGGAAATGATGAGGGTTTAAAGGAGTGGATAAGGAGTCTTTCCAATCCGGGACAGGAAAGACTTACCTTGGGGAAAAAAAAAGGAGGGTGAACAAATACACACACACACACACACACACACACACACACACACACACACACACACATTTACACAGATGCAAGTACACCTAGGCAGACATACTGTAGAAGGCAAAGAAGTTAAGAAGTTAGACAGAGATACCACTTGAGGCAGAGGCTCTGTCCAGAGAACTGAGGCAAAGATGTTAAGATGGTGGGTGGGAATTTGAATTTAACGGAGGTTGAGACCAGGTGGGCAACGGGAAGAGAGAATATGCTAAAGGGCTAGTTCCCGTCTCCGGAATTCTGAAGGATTGGTGTCGGTGGGAAGTATCCAGATAACCCGGATGGTGTAACACTGTGCCAAGATGTGCTGGCCGTGCCCCAAGGCGTGTAGCCACAGGGTGATACTCATTACCAACAAACACTGTCTGCCTGTGACCATTCATGCAAATGGACAGTTTGTTGCTGGTCATTCCCACATAGAACGCTTCACAGTGCAGGCATGTCAGTTGGTAAATCACGTGGGTGCTGTCACAAGTGGCTCTGCCCTTGATCGTGTACACCCTCCGGGTTACAGGATTGGAATAAGTGGTGGTGGAAGTGTGCATAGGGCAGGTTTTACAATGGGGGCGGTTACTAGGGTAGGAGACAGAAGGTAGGGAAGGTGGTTTGGGGATTTCATAAGGATGGACTAGGAGGTTACGGGGGTTAGGTGGGCGGCAGAAAGACACTCTCGGTGGAGTGGGGAAGATGTCATGAAGGATGGATCTCATTTTGGGGCAGGATTTAAGGAAGTCATATCCTTGCTGGAGAGCAACATTCAGAGTCCGCTCCAGTCCCAGAAAGTATCCGGTGACAAGAGGGGCACTTCTGGGGTGGTTCTGTTGAAGGTTCTGAATTTGGGGGAATGAGGAAGTGGCTCTGGCAATTTGCTTCTGTACCAGATTAGGAGGATAGCTGCGAGATGTGAAAGCTTTTATTAGGTTATTGGTGTACTGGTTCAGAAATTCTGGACTGGAGCAGACTCATTTGCCACGAAGACCTAAGGTGTATGGAAGGGAACGTTTGATGTGGAATGGATGGCAGCTGTCATAATATAGGTATGTTGTTTATTGGTAGGTTTGATGTGGACAGGTGTGTGAAGTTGGCTGTTGGACAGATGGAGGTCGACATTGAGGAAAGTGGCATGGGATATGGGACCAAAGGAGTTGAGGTTGAAGAGGAAATTCTGGAGTTCTTCTTCACTGTGAGTCCAGATCATGAAGATGTCATCAATGAATCTGTACCAAACTTTGGGTTAACAGGCTTGCATATGAGGAGGCCATGCTGATTCACATGGCTGTTACCTTTAGTTGTTGGTATGTCTGGCCCTCAAAGAAGTTGTGGGTTAGGATGAAGCTGGCTAGGGTATTAAGGAAAGAGGTTTTAGGTAGGGAAGTGGGCGGTCGGCGTGAAAGGAAATACTCCATCATAGCGAGGCCCTGGGCATGTGGGATATTTGTGTGCTATGGAGTCTGCCTAGGTGTGTTTGCATGTGGATATCTGTGAGTGTGTGTATTTGTTTACTTTCCTTCTTGTCCCCCAAGGTAAGTCCTTCCACGCCTGGGATTGGAATGACTCCTTTTCCACTTCCTTAAAACCCGTATCCTCCCCTTTCTCCTCTCCTTCCTTCCTCTATTTTCCTGAAGAAGCTGCCAGTGGTGGCAAAAGCTTGAATGTTTGTGTGTTTTTATGTGTGTTTTATGTTTCTATCGACGAGCCTGTACTTTGGGTAAGTCAAACAATCTTTATTTTATACATATTTTTCCCACCAGAAAAGTCTCCTTCTATTTTATAATATTATAGAAGGAGACGTCTGACAGGCGGCATATGACACGATACGGGCCAAAGTATCACTTCAATAACTTTTCTGACAGTCCAACCATCTGAACAGGGGTAAAAATCCATGCCAGATCTCCTGGGCTGTACACAACAGCCCGGTGCTAATCATTATGCCGCTGACGGTCCTTCTCCTGGGCGTCCAGTGTACGTATGCAAGCCAGCTGTCTTGCTTCTTTGACCCCAGTTAACATAGTCATCCTGCGTGTCGTCCGGTTGGAACAGGAACAGTGTAACCATTGTCGTCTCAGCTTCACAGCCATGGAGCAGAAAAAATGGAGTGAAGCCTGTGGTGTCTTGTCTTGCGGTATTGTAAGCAAATGTCACGACTGGCAGAATTGTATCCCAATCTGTCTGCTCAACTTCGACGTACGCTGACAGCATATCTGCTAACGTCTTGTTAAAACGTTCTGTAAGACCATTTGTCTCAGGAAGGTATGCAGTTGTCATTCTGTGGACAATGTTGCACCGTGACATTACCTCTGATACTACTTTTGACTGAAATACTTTTCCACGATCAGATATCGTGACATGTGGTGCTCCATGCTTCAAAATAATGTCTTCAACAAGGAATTTAGCGATCTCTGGAGCTTCTGCAGTTGGCACAGGTTTGGTGACAGCGTAGCGTATGAGGTAGTCAGTGCAGACTATTATGCAACGGTTACCGGTTGTCGACTTCGGGAACCTCCCTAAAAGATCGATCCCAACTCAGTGGAATGGAGCTGCTGCTGGCGGAATCGGTACGAGATGTCCTGGAGGTAATTGCGGCACATGCTTCTGTCGCTGGCACTCTTTACAGTGACTCACATAGTGCTTGACAGATTGGTAGAGACCTTTCCAGTAATACCTGTGTCTGATTCTGTCTAGGGTCTTCACGAATCCCAGATGACCTGATATTGGAGCATTGTGGAAAAATTTGAGAATAGCTGGCTGGAGATGAGCTGGAACAACAAGTAGCCATTTGGGGCCCAGTGGATCGTAGTTGCTCTTATACAACGTTCCATTTATAAGTTGGAACTCTCCATTGGTCAGTTCACCTTTCTCCAAGGCCTCTATTGTTTTTAATAGTGCTGGATCTTCCCTCTGTTCAGCTGTAACTTCATCTAATTCAGTGAGAGCTGAAATTTCATTAATGCTATTGTGTTCCACTAATGGATTTCTCAAAAGGCAGTCGGCATCCATGTGTTTGCGCCCATTCTTGAATACCACTGTGACATCGTACTCTTGGAGTCTTAGTGCCCATCTTGCTAGTCGACCTGATGGATCCTTCAAGCTAGTCAGCCCACACAAAGAATGGTGGTCTGTCACAACGGTGAATGGTTTGCCGAATAAATACAGCCGGAACTTGTTGATAGGCCAGATAACCGTGAGACATTCTTTTTCAGTTGTAGAGTAGTTTATCTCGGACTTTGAGAGTACTCTTGACGCATAGGCTATCACTTTTTCAGCACCTTCCTGAACTTGTACAAGCACTGCATCAATCCCATAACCACTGGCGTCTGTGTGCAGTTCCGTTTCTGCATTCTCGTTGTATAGGGCTAGCACTGGTGCGGAAGTTAGTGCCTCCTTAAGTGCCCGGAAAGCTCTTTCTTTTGTCTCATCCCAGTAAAACATGCAGTCTCCCTGCAGAAGTTCTTGTAATGGACGTGCCTTGTTACAAAATCCTTTTATGAAATGTCAGTAGTATGAGCACAGCCCGAGAAAACTTCTCACATCACGGATGTGCTGAAGGGTTGGAAATTCTTTGACTGCCCTTACTTTATCTGGATCAGGACGGACTCTATCTCCGTTGACTAGGTGCCCCAGGGTTTTTATCTCTTTGGTGATGAAGAGGCACTTCTTTGGATTGAGGCGGAGACCTGCAGTCTGAACACACTTCAACACAGTTGACAGGCGACTCAGATGTTCTTCAAATGTTTTCGAGAAAATGACAATGTCATCTAAATATCAGAGACACGTCGTCCACTTTAGGTGTTGAAGCAAGTTGTCCATCGTGCCTTCGAATGTGGCTGGAGCATTACATAATCCAAATGGCATTACTTTAAATTCATAGAGGCTGTCAGGTGTAATAAAAGCCGTCTTCTCCGTGTCAGCTTCGTCAACCTCGATTTGCCAGTAACCTGTCTGCATGTCCATAGTTGAGAAGTATGTAGCTGCTTTCAAGCAGTCTAAGGTGTCGTCAATGTGCGGCAATGGGTAGACATCTTTCTTTGTGATTCTGTTCAGCCGCCGATAGTCGACACAGAATTGCCACGTGCCATCCTTCTTTACGAGGACCACCGGAGACGACCAAGGACTCTCCGAAGGTTGAATAATGTCATCTCGCAACATCTTCTCCACTTCCTTCCGAATTATCCATCTTTCAGCTGGCAACACTATATGAACGCTGGCTAATTGACGGGTCATCCCCAGTATTTATACGGTGCTTTATCGTGGGCCGTTTTGTCTGACTTTTCCCCTGCTGAGGTGTGAATGCACCCGAAAATTGGCATAGTATACCTAACACCCGCTGGCGTTGTTCCTTGGTCAATCCAGGCCCTATTGGCAGTTCCCTGTTTGCTTCCTCCAGCGTGTTGTCTGTACTAACAGCAGGGCATGGGTCTTCATTGATGACGTGGAGCTCACCGTCCTGGATTGGTTCAGCTGTCCCTTGGGGATAAGTTGTGACTGCTCGTGACAATTTGTGATCCAAATCTCTCCTTGACCACCGGCAATCCTTATGATAGCCGCTGGTATGTAAATTTCTTTTGTTAGCCTGATAAACTTTTTACTATTAACAAGAACTTCACAGTTTAACTGGTCTTCTGTGTTTGTGACTGCAACTCTTCTCGCTGTCAACGGCGGTATCGTCACATTGTCAACGACAAATAACTTCCCAGAAAATTCTGTATTACATGTATATGGCGGAACAACTTCTTCAATTTGCAGCTCAGATCTTCCACAGTCAGTGATATCTTGGGATGCCTGAAGGAAGTCCCATCCAAGGATGACATTGTGACTACATTCTGTTAACACGACAAATTCAAACGCCTGGGTCCTGTTGTTGACTGTTATTCTTGCGACCCAAGTTCCTGCTGGATGGACGTACTTTCCACTCATGGCCTTCAGCACAGTTGCCCCTGTATCACAGAACATTGTCTTCTTTAGTGTGCGGTGGTAATTATCCGACAATACAGAAAAAGAGGCCCCTGAATCAACAAGTGCCTGGACAGGTTGGCCGTCGATTATGACGTTGATGAGCTTTCCCGACATCTTAGTGACTGTCGTCCATGGAGGATTTTCTTCTGCGGCAGCCTCACATCCGTAGATGGTCACCTCGCTTAGTTTTCCTGGGCGCGGCGGCTTGGGGAGCGGCTGGTACCTCTGTACGGCGACGGTGAATGGCTGCGGCGCATCGGGAATGACCTCGTCTAGGGTATGGCGATGGGCTTCTTCCCATAGGTCGACTGAACTCATCAGCAGGTGACTTCCTGGGATAGAACTGCTCCGACGGCTGACGTCTTACGGCAAAATAATCATCGAATACTCACCTCCTCTCTCTGCAGTAGCATATGACATGTCCACGGCGTCCACATGGGAAACACAGTGGTGTGTTGTCTTCTGTCCTCTAGACGTCTGTTCTTCTGTGGGGCGTCATAGTTACCGGGGGAGTTGGCTGTGGTCGCGTCGGCCGGTTCATGGGCTGCCGTTTGGCAGCTGCAGCGTAAGTCATAGCAGGGTGACGCCATTCTTCACGTCGGGTGCGATTGACGGGGCAGACAGGAGCTAATGTTTGAAATACCTCGTCCTCAGCAGCGTCGGTTCCCTCGTGACTTACAGGGCTCACATCCATGGCCATAATCTGATGCTCGCTTGGTCTAATAGTCCCGGCTGCCATGCACTGTTGTAATTCTTCTCTTACGATTTGTCGTATGACAGAAGCCAAGTCCTGCTGGTCTTCCACAATGGCCATAGGGACTACATTTGGGAGTCTGTCATACTTCTTGCGTCCAACCCTCCTTTGTTGCATCTCTTCAATACTCTTCTGTCGTAGTGACGTCTTTTAGCAGAAGAGCTTGGTACATATCTTCTGCAATTCCCTTCATCAGGTGCGTGATTTTGTCCGCCTCAGTCATGTTGGGATTGACAGTGTTGCACAGGGCCAAAACATTCTGTATGTATGATTGTGTCGGCTCACCATGTCGTTGGGCCCGGTTCTTCAGTTGTTCTTCCGCCAAGCGGATTTGTTGCTGGCGGCCCCCAAACATCTTCTTAAGTTCCTCCTGGAACGTCTCCAAGCATTCAGTTTGTCTTTGTTGTTTTTGAACCATTGCTGGGCTGTTCCATCCAGGTAGAAATAAACGTTGGCCAAGTACATCGTATGATCCCACCTGTTGTACTTGGCGACTCAGTCGACCCCTTTTAGCCATTTGTTGGGGTCCTGTCCAGCATCTCCAGAGAACACCGACGGGTGTCTGATGTGCAGCTGGCTTATTGCTGGTTTCGTTTCCATCATTCTTCTGATAATACGGACTTTTGGAAGGATGTACTCGGTGTATCCCTTGTATTCCGGTTCTAGTTCGTGTAAGTGAAGGCTTTTACGTTGCCTAATTGGAGCCACGGTGATGCAGCTGTTGCACAGTGTACGCGGCGCCTCCACCAAACAATGTCGCGTTGAAATGGAAACAGGCTTGACTTTGAAGGCAACTAAACACAGCACTTATACTGAAAGCACATTTATTACGAACTCAACATACACGCAGCACTGACTGCCTCTCAGGCAGACTGCTCTGCTATTTATACACAGACAGAATTTACCAGAAATTAGAAGAACAGTTAACATAAGAAACAAGTAGAATGTACAAGTGTACATAAGAAAGATGTAGAACCTTCTGGAATTGTTAATTAGAAAGAAATAAATTTTTTGCCGGAGGGCGGGATTGAACCGGCGACCTTCTGCACCGCAGTCCATGACGCTATCCCCTGCGCCACGCCGGCAGTCGGTGTTCGTCGTCTCTCGCGGCAATATATATATACATACAAATGTTTACAAATGTTTGTCTAGGTGTGTTTGCGTTTGGATATGTGTGAGTGTGTATGTATTTGTTTACCTTCCTTTTTTTCCCCTAAGGTAAGTCCTTCCACTCCTGGGATTGGAATGACTCCTTTTCCACTTCTTTAAAACCCATATCCTTCCCTTTCTTCTCCCCTTTTTTCCTCTTTTCCTCCTGAAGAAGCGACCAACGGTTGCGAAAGCTAGTATGTGTGTTTGTGTGTGATTTTATTTATTTGTGCCTAACGACGAGTCGGTCCTTTTGGTAAGTCATCCATTTTCTAATTTTTATATTTGTTTATCGCACCAGGAAAGTTTCCTTCTAAAATATATAATAGACGATGATTACTCACCAGGCGAAGGAGCACAGGTGTGACAGCAGCACAAATAAATAGAACACACACACTCAAACACAAGCTTTCGCAACCCAGTTGCTTCTTCTGGCAGAAGGGAAGGAGAATGAAAAAGGAAAAAGGAAATGATGAGGGTTTTAAGGAAGGGGGTAAGGAGCCATTCCAATCCCGGGAGAGGAAAGACTTACTTTGGGGAAGAAAAGGAAGGTAAACAAGTACACATACACCCATACATTTACACAGACGCAAACACACCTAGGCAGACATACAGGCATACATATAATCTTTCCTGCTAGGAACTTTTCAACTTTCCTGGAGGGATAAACAAATATAAAAATAGAAAACAAATGACTTACCAAAAGAACCGGCTCATCGATAGATACAAATAAAATCATACACAAACACACATACAATCTTTCGCAACCATTGGTCGCTTCTTCAGGATAAGGGGAAAAAAGGGGAGGAGAAAGGGAAGGATATGGGCTTTAAGGAAGTGGAAAGGAGTCATTGCAATCCCAGGAGTGGAAGGACTTACCTTAGGGGAAAAAAAAAGAAGGATATGTGTGTGTGTGTATTTATTTACCTTCCTTTACCTTCCTTTTTTTTCCCCTAAGGTAAGTCCTTCCACTCCTGGGATTGAAATGACTCCTTTTCCACTTCCTTAAAACCCATATCCTTCCCTTTCTCCTCCCCTTTTTCCTCTTATCCTGAAGAAGCGACCAACAGTTGCGAATGTATGTGTGTTTGTGTGTGATTTTATTTGTATCTATCGACGAGCTGGTTTTTTTGGTGAGTCATCTGTTTTCTATATATAAGAAAACAGTCATGATCACTTATTACCTTTTATTTAGACTACGGGTGGGTTTTGGCAGACAGCAACAAAGTTAAAACAAATATTGACTAAATTAGCTGTCCACAGCACAGCATTGTACTAGAGGGTGCTTATTTGTGTTGTGACTCATTGTCGAAGGTTGTTCTCTGTGATGTGCAGTATGTGAATAAGAGATTGGATAATGGTAGTATAAACTGCTGAAACCAGTAATCTAAGTAAAAGATAATTGGCTATCTTGACTTTTTTTTTTTTTTTTTTTTTTTTTTTTTTTTTTTACATAATAACTCTATTGAACAGGTTACTTTCAAGAATGACAAACCTCTACAGATTGTTCTCCATTGTCTTTTAAATGGCTGCAGATGGTGGTAGCTATCAAAACACCTTTTCTCCTCAAATTATGTATGCCGTGTAGATCTTAAAATTGCCATTGTTGATATATGATTATTGATAAAATCAGTCTGCGTATATAAGTTTTGAAACTTCAACTAATTACAACTAAATGTATCTTTTTTGTTCACAGGTTGTTGTGGAGTGTTTCACAGTACAGAACAGAGATGCTGGAACTCAATTTGGTCCAAAATGTTGCAGTTCATTTGAAGACATCACAGGATAGTGCTGTAGGAAAAGAACTTGTGAAAGCAGTACTCAAGGCTCTTGCTGTAATAACTAACCATTGTACAGATGTTTGTGCTGAACAGGTCTGAATTTCCTTTATATTCATTGTTCTCATAGTGATCTTGGCTCCTGTCTTTTTAGTTTTGACTAATAATCTTGCAAATCTCTCTCATATGTTCACATTGCAGCAATTGATGATAACTTTATAGTATTCAAGGGCTATTCAATAGTTGTAATCTGTGGAGTAAATGTTTAGAAAGTTATAGGGAGTATTTTCATTACATTTATTATCAATTCCAGTTGTATTGGAAACTTGAAAAAGGGAACAAGTCCACCTTTTTACAAAAATTAATTTCTACCGTTTCTTATTCTTTAGATGTTGTTTGTTCAATTTAGAAAGAAATGAGCCCAATTGCCATATATTGTATATATTACAATGGATAATCCAGTTTGGAATGTCAGAGTGTGAATATATGTGTTGCTTTTTCTGATGAAGCCCATGGTCAAAAATTAAAGATTCATGATTGTGAGTGTCTGTTTTACATATGCTTTGCTTTCTACAGTATGTCTGCCTAGGTGTACTTGTGTCTGTGTGAATGTGTGGGTGTGTGTGCATTTGTTTACCCTCCATTTTTCCCCCCAAGGTAAGTCTTTCCTCTCCCGGGATTGGAATGGCTCCTTACCTCCTTCCTTAAAACCTTCATCATTTCCTTTTCTCTCTCCTTCCCTTCTGCCTGAAGAAGCAACTGGGTTGCGAAAGCTTGCGTTTTGTGTGTGTGTGTGTGTATTCATTTATTTATTTGTGATGTTGTCACACCTGTGCTCCTTCGCTTAATATATACAAAGTAATACAAACAAACAACACTACTACTCTACTTATTGTACGCCACATAAAATACTACCACATGCAAAAAAAAAAAAAAAAAAAAAAAAAAAAAAAAAAGAATTACACAAGTCTTAGAAAACAGTTTTTTGTTATTTTCTTCATATTTGCTTTTTTTTACTTGGTCCCTTTTGCAAGTTCCTTGTTGAATTTAATGAAACACTGTTTTAGGTCAAAACACTTATCATTTGGCCACTCACTTCTCAGTTCCTTGTAATTTTTCTGTACACTCCCTTTTTTATTTTTATATTTTATATGTAGATTGATGATTAGGTGGAGTGATTCGTATACTCTTGCCTTAGTGCAGAGGGCACATGATGTCATCACAGGCCCAGAAATTTTGTCTACCGAATTGGCCCATCTGGAGGTCATTTTTCACCAGAGAGGTTATAGTGAAGGGCAGATTAAAGGAGCATTGCACTATCAATCAAATGTGCAACAGGCTAGTGATGATAACACAGAGGTGGCACCCAAGGCAATGGCCTCCCTGCCATAAGTTGGCAGCATTTCTAACTAGATTGGATATATTTTACGTAAATATGATGTGAAGTGCATTGTTTTGACTACCTTCTTAGTTGCATGCCATATATTGGTCAAACAATTAGGACTGTTGAGGACCAATCTATTGAGCATAAACATCACACACATTTGCAACAACCTAACAAGTCTGCTGTTGTTGAACACTGCTTGGACATGGGTCTCCCTTTCAAATACAACAAAATGGAAATTTAGGAGTGTACTTCGAGCTATTGAGATTTTTTTAATCAAGGAAGTGATTGAAATGAAACTAGCAGATAACTGTTGAATAGGGATGGATGTTTTTTCCTAATTCTGCAAGAAATTACACTCTCTCACTTGTCCAAAAAACAGAGGGACAAAATTAATGCCACCTCACCTGCTGAAAACTGATGTTTATTATTGATATTGCTGTTGGTTTTATGTTTCATCATGCGATAGTGCTGTGTGCTTGCTTGCTGGGTGTGTGTTGTCATTGAGAACAGAGGTTTTAAACATCATTGCACATTGTGTCCTCGCTGCAGTATTGTGTTGAGAAAGGCAGGCTGTGTTCCTGCCTAAATATTGGCCGATGTCGGCTGTATACCTGGCTGCATATCCGTAAGTTTTTTGAATATGCCATACACCAAGAGAAATTAAGGAATTACGAAACATTGTTTGCTGTACAAATTTCTGCATGCTGAAAATTTAATATTTCATATATTTTTCATTGGTTCATAGCTGTCTCCCTTGGTGGACATTAGCAAACAACTGACTTGTGCTGGCTTCATTCTGGTGTGCTGCACAGCGACTACTGCTGACATCACTACGCCAGCATACATATGTACAGTACACTGCTGATCATGATCTTGACTTTTAATGAAGTATTCAACTTGACTTGAAATCTTTAAGTTCTTGATCTTTCTATTGTGAAGAATTTTTCCTTTGTTGTCCACAATCTCTAACTGTCAACCTAGAGAAATGATCAGTCATTACCTTTTTTGTGCCAGACACAGGCTGTATAGGGGGTGATAAAAAAGTTACTATTTGAAGTCTGTACAGTCAACCAAGAAAAATCACTGTGAGCATTGAGGGAATCATTCCACCATGCACCAACTTGAACACACTCATTTGGTGAAACACAATGTTCTGTTGCATAAAGAAGACTGCAACTGCTTGTTACGACCCTTGACTGACCGGAATTTCTGAACCTTTAACACCTCTTTTAAGGACTGAAGGGATGGTAAATACACAAGGAGAGATGATGACTCTAGGTATCTCCCATTTGTTTGTAATGGCTGAGACTGGCCTCCCAGATTGACTAGTGTCTAGCGTTGAATTGAGATCATTATGGAACTTGCTGCACCATTCCAAAATGGCTTTTCCATCAGACATGTTGTTCCATATACATTTTTCATTCTCTTAGGAACATCTGCCTGTGTGTGTTCTAACAGCACATTTTGCCAATTTGGATGCATTTGGTAATGACACCTACATTGTTCACATTTATACATTTACTACACAAACACCAAATAGACAATTTTCCATGCTTTTCCCTTGCCTACATGTCAATGTTTATATCCACATTGGAGTTGTACTTCACTGCATATCTGTTGCAGCACCCAGCTCAAAGGGGAAGTCTTTGATCAGCCCTTTGTTAATCATTTATGAACTGAGAAACATGTGAAAGATAAGAGTTGCAATGGTAAAGCCTTCTCACTCTTTTTGTTCGAATGCAGAAGCTAATGCAGCATGACCGACAGAAAGATTTTCTTCCTTCAAGTAGTTATTTGAAATACAACTTCTTTGTGAAGAGTTGAGTAATTTCTTTTGATAAAGGAAAACTAGTTTGAAAAGAAAAGAAACCGCAAGATTTTTGATTCAATCCTTTTTCTATTGTAGGGATACTCTGTGATGAAGCTTCATGCCTGCATAAACAACAAGATATCATTCACATGAGCTTGGATTTATGCAGCATGTTCTACAATGTGAATGTGCCAAGAAATGCTCACAATTGTTACAGTTGTTGGGCAAATTGTTTGGTTTGATGCCTTATGGCCAAATGAAGTATCCCAAGAAGCTTATTTTTCAAGTGCCAAAACAAAGATCCTCCAATATTAATCCTCAGAACAAAACATATTTATCAAAAGGTTCCAAATGTGTGATTAGATGTGCAGGTGTCCATCTATAAAACATATGAAGTCAGAATTTCATCTGTGCACACGATGCAGAATTCTAATCCTCGCAGTGCTTAATTAATAACTTGTGTTTTTTTGTGTGCTTTAGATAAGATAAAAAACAAAAGAAGAAAAGGAAACATTCTGTAAATAGCGGCTAATATGATCTTACCATGTTGACTTATAAATCTGTCACTGCAGGTGGTATTAATATTTTTAACATGATCACACAACCATATAATATCCTAATTTCAGGCTGATATGAAAAAAATATTTAAAAAATCCATTGAAGTAATAAAAGTACTGTGATGTTTGTGGTGATTGCTGGCAGTATAGTGCGATTTTAGTTCTCCTGCATATTCTGGAGACTGAGAAGCTCACTATGTCTCTGATTTGTGGTTCCTGTTTTAACTTATAAATCTGACACCACAGTTGTCACACTCTCTGATAACATTCTGTTGAGGAGATTGATTTAGGAAGCAGGAATTCTTTAAATGTTTGATTAATTTGAGAGGAATACTCCACTGAGATTCTAAAATATTATTCAGAAGAGATAGAGTGGCTGGTCAGTACTTACCTTAGTTCTGTACCGCTTTTAAATCACATAAAAGTTGCAAATGGAGACGAAAATAAATGAAGATACTAGCTTTTAGAATTATATTCCTTCATCAGGTGTGAGAGGAGAGAAGAGCTAGGAAACAGAAGGGAAAGGTTACTCACAACCTAGGCCATGATGGGTGATGTATTATGTCAGAGATATCTGAACAAGTGCTCCGTCTCTGCTAACTATGATGTTGATGGAATGCTAAACCCTAATCTTTCTTGCATCTTTCAAACTTTAAATATCCTTCAGGAACTGGAAAATAGTAGTTATTCAAATTAATGATAGGTCCGAATTGTACCAGGTACTATAAAAGCTTTTTAAGAAATAATACTCCTCAAGATTATTCATTAATTGTAAGCCTACACTCTTTACAATTAAAAAAACATGAACCAAAAGGACTGGAGGAATCATATGTCAATTACTTGCACCAAATTGATTAAATATTATGTTGAGTGCTGACTTTCCCTCAAGAAGCTTTGTAAAAATTTAGTCTGACTTAACACGCAGGTAATTGGTATGAATAGTTTATATTTAGTTGTGGTGTTTCTTTTAATAGTTATACACAGATAAAATATTCAATCTTTTTTTAAATTATTTTATGACAATTGAAACATTTCAAAATCTTTATCATGTAGGTACATGCAGGATCCTCCAAATTCACATCCCTCTTACAACTGGCAGCAGATCCGAGTCTACGAGAATCAGTTCTTAGTACAGTCTTGAACTTGTGTCACATAGAAAGTCATCGACCTGAATTGGGAAATGCTGGTACTGTTGAAATACTCTTGGAGGCCCTAATGGATCCCAATATATCATACACAGGTGAGTCTTTTTGTATTTTTATTGTATAATATTCAAATGAAAATGAGCTTATAAAGCATTAGCTTAGTGTAAAAGGCTGAGATGTCATACGTGTTAATGCACTGGAAAACTGTTAAGACACCTGCATGAAATCCTGTGGAGAAATAAGTTATTAATCAGGATATCCATATTGATATCAATTCACTCACACATCGTGTTTTATAAATCACATCATGATGCATTCTGGTGTGTGGAATGATACAATTTGTAGTTCAGTAGGTGGATACAGCCACAGGATGAGATTTCATTTGTTAAGTAAACTAACAAAAAATTATCGGTACTGCTAATCTAGTCAATTTTTAAATGACAGATATTGCTTCTTACCATCTCACATTTGTGTAAATAAAAACAGCTGCTTAGAAAAAAACTCATTATTTGGTACTGACCTGCTGTTTCATCTAAAATGTCAGACATACCATCAATTTATAATATAGAGGGAAACATTCCTGTTCGGAAAAATATTTATAAAAAGTAAAGAAAATTTGACTTACCAGGTGAAAAGCCACAAGTTTGTTGACACACACCTTAACCCCCCCCCCCCCCCCCACACACACACACACACAAACTGAGCTTTCAGAACCCTAGGTTGCTTCTTCAGAGAAAGAGCAGGGAAGTAGAGGGAAATGGAAACGTTTTAAGGGAGTTGGGTGAGGAGTCATTCATATTGCAGGAGAGGAAAGACTTACTGGGAAAAGGGTAGGTAAAAAAACACACCCACCCACGCACATATACATGCACACACACCTAGGCAGACATATGCAAAATGCAAAGACGTTGGACGAGATGCCAGTCAAGACAGAGGCTCTGTCCAGAGATTGGAGGCAAAGATGTTGTAGAATGGTGGGTGGGAATTTAAAACTAATGAAGGTAGAGACCTGGTGAGCAATGGGAGTAGAGAATATGTTGAAGAGCAAGTTTCCATCTCTGGAGTTATGAAAGGTTGGTGTCAGTGGGAAGTATCCATATAACCCAGACGGTCTAACACTGTGTGAAGATGTGCTGGCCGTGCACCAAGGCAACAGGGTGATCCTCATTACCAACAAACACTGTCTGTCTGTGTCTGTTCATGCAAATGGACAGTTTGTTGCTAGTCATTCCCACATAGAAGGCTTCATAGTGCAGGCATGCCAGCTGGTAAATCACGTGGGTCTGTCGCAAGTGGCTCTGCCCTTAATCGTGTACACCTTCCGGGTTACAGGGCTGGAATGAGTGGTGGTGGGAGGATGCATGGGGCAGGTTTTACATCGGGGGCGGTTGCATGGGTTGGAGAAGGAGGGAAGGTGGTTTGGCGATTTCATAGGGATGAACTGAGAGGTTACGAAGGTTAGGCGGGCGGTGGAAAGACACTCTCGGTGGAGTGGGAAGGATGTCATGAAGGATGGATCTCATTTCGTGGCAGAATTTAAGGAAATCATATCCTTGGCCTTGGTGTGTGTGCGTGTATATGTGTGTGGGTGTGTGTTTGTTTACCTACCATTTTTCTCCCAAGGTAAGTCTTTCCCCTCCCGGGTTGGAATGACTTCTCACCCAATCTTCCTTTTCCCTCTCCTTCCCTGCTCTTTCTCGGAAGAAGCAATCTAGGGATGCAGAGCTCAGTTTGTTTGTTTGTTTGTGTGTGTGTGTGTGTGTGTGTGTGTGTGTGCTTATTTATGTGTTTGTCAATGAACCGGTGCCTTTTCGCCTGGTAAGTCAAATTTTCTTAACTTTTCATAAAAAACATGTATTTAAATGTACTTAGAGCAGTATATACATTTTGCTGAAAAGTTTTAAAATGCTTAATACGAATATTAGTGTTAACTCTAAATTACATATGCAATGCGATGTACTGTAATAAATTATAGCAAATAATTTGAATTGCAGGAAAGCTCGACAAAAAGAGTTTTACACATGACTTTTAGCCTCCCCCCCCCCCAAAAAAAAGAAAAGAAACCTTCTTTTTCTTGGTATTTCCATTGTTAGACTCCTTTCTTTGTTTTCCAATCTCTCTTTCCTCCATTATTTCTGCTATGAACCTACAAGTAATATCTGAAATTCTTCAGGGAAGTGTTATAGGGCCCCTATAGTTCGTAAACTCTATAAAATATGAGCAGTTCTCTTAGACTGTTTACAAATAATGCTGTTATTTATGGGTTAATAAAGTCATCAGAAGATCAAAAGCAACTGAAAAATGATTAGGTAAGATATCTGCATGATGCAGAAATTGACAATTGACCCTAAATAATGGAAAAGTGGAAGTCATCCATATGAGCACTAAAAGAAACCCGTTAAACTTCATTTATATGATAAATAAGTTAAATGTAAAGGTCATGAATTCAATTAAATACCTGGGAATTACAATTACAAACAATTTAAATTGGAAGGAACACAGAAATATTGTAGGGAAGGTGAATCAAAGGATATGTTTCATTGGCCTAATTCTTAGAAGATGCTACAGTTCTACTAAAGAAACTGCCTACATCACACATGTGAGTATTGTTGCCCATTGTGGGATCCCCAACAAGTGGGGCTGATGTATGATAAGGGGAGAGAATGTCACAGAAATGATGCACAAGTTGTAGTGGAAATCATTAAAAGAAAGGAATTATTTGTTGTTGTGTGATTTATTTACGAAATTTCTTTCAGCAGCTTTCTCTTCCAAATGTGAATATATTTTGTTAACACCATAGGTAGACAGGATCATCTTAATAAAGTAAGAGGAATAAGATTGAAAATGGAAAGATTCAAGTGTTATTTTTTTCCTGCATGTATTAGAGAATGGAATGGTAGAGAAATATTATAAAAACAGTTCTATGAACCCTCCTTCGTGCACTTAAATCTGATTAGTGGAGTATTTATATATAGTAGCTGTAGATGTTAAAGACATAAGCGTAATATGTTTTGATAATCACAAGTGCAATTGGCAAGTAAATATATTTTACAAAGTATGCTGTTAATCCCATCTTTAAGGCCAATATATCAGGAGAGCCTTCCGCCAACATTTGGACTGACTTAACAATTTGGGGCAATGAATGGAATTGAATGCAAGACCTGTGGATTAATACCAAATTTGCTAACTCTTAGCCACAATGATTTAACATTGGCATTTTGACCAGGCATCTCTCTGCCTTACTAGTGACAGGCAATTTATTTGAAATTTCCAAGCGGTTCCTGTCATCAACTGCATTTTTTCCAGCCAAATTAGAGATTGTATACCTCTATTAAGATTATTATTGATTCTTGTGGTGACCATTTATTTTCTCCATTTGGTTACAGTTGATCACTGTGGCTATCCTTGATCCAAAATTTGACTTGAAGATCTGATTGCTTTACTAGGTGAGGTGTTATTGGGTGTGGTATGTTCTTTCATTCTTCCTGCCTTTGACCTGACTTCCAAGCCAGTTATAAAGATGCCTAAAATTTAAATTAGAATCTGAGCCAGTGTGTGAATCACATGAGATCATTAAATTGTTGTTGGTTGTGTAAATAATTTGTTAGTTTGAGTTTCATAATACCAAGGGTTTTGTATACTGGGCTCAGTATCTTCAGGTGAGTAGAAAATATTTTCTGAGATAAGCTGCCAATAATGCAACTTTTCAGAATGTCATTAGTGATGTGCTGTGTGTGGCACATTGTGTTATCCTTGGAGGGGGTGTTGTCCCGAGTGGCGATGTGCTACGAGTTGATGGTGACACCATCTGGCAAAATTAAGGAGCCCACAGGGCCAGCGTGAGACACACAAGGGCAACCACTGGGAGCGAGAAGGACATGCAGGTCTGAGCAGTTGTCATACTTAGCTTACGTGCTCTGGTAGTTGCAACTGTATTGTGTTGAATGTGGTTTAGTATTACCTTGGCTTGGATGAAAAACATTGGATAACTACAGTCTGGCATAGAACTGACATTTTAAGTTGGTTATGGTACACTGACACATATTGGTAAATTACATGGTTGCTTTCTCAGGTGGCCTGGCCTCTGATTGGTTAGGATAAGCCCATGACAATAGGAATTGCTGGGTGGGTGAACTGGACAAGTCTCACAGCAGAGTCTTCCACAAGGATATGATCCCTGTGGCAGTAGGCTGGGGTTCAGGATCCTATACCTTCCACAGGGGTCATATCTTTGTGGAAGATTCTGTTGCAAGACCTGTGCAATCCACCCACCCAGCACTTCCTATTCCAGTCCTGTCCCAGGTTTATCCTACCCAATCAGTGGTTTGGCCACTTGTGGAAGCAGCCATGTAATTTACCAACTGCGCTGCAATCAGTGCACAGCTTTCTATATTGGCATGACCACTAACCACCTGTCCATTACGATGAATGGCCATCACCAATATGTGGCCAAAAACAAGGTGGACCACTCTGTGGCACAACATGCAGCCGATCATATGCTTGATTTCAATGGCTGCTTCATAACCCAGGCTATCTGATTTGTCCCACCCACCACCAGATTTTCTGAACCACATAGATGTACTTCCAGTTCATTCTTCAAACCCGAAATTATCCAAGTCTTAACCTACGATAACTTACTTTTTTACACACTCAACAGCTCCTCCCTATATTACACCTCTCTTTGTGTGTGTGTGTGTGTGTGTGTGTGTGTGTGTGTGTGTGCGTGTGTGTGCGGTGTGAGTGTGTGTTGCTGTCCTTTCCTTTCCTTTCCTTTCCTTTCCTTTCCTTTCCTTTCCTTTCCTTCTTCACCTGCCTCTCGACTCCATTCCTAAGTTGCATCTTGTTCCATCCATCCAATATGTACATGCTCTGTCAGGTCTTGCTGTATCCATTCCCACCATCGTGACACAACCTTCCTGTCCCCCCTATTCCCTCACTGCATTGTGTGGCTTGGAGTGCGGCAGCCAGAGACGATGGTTGTGTGACTATGAAGTGTGACTGTGTGATTGTGTGGATGCTCTTTATTCTGAAGTATGCATGGCCAGTACCTTGAGTGTTGTATGTGCGTGTCTTTGTGTACCTATCACAGCTCATTGTTATGTATTTGCAGTGAGTTGTAAACTGTCCTTATTATATTGTTGAATTCCAACCTGAAGTTTCCATGACTAAAGTGTTACCTTTTTTAAAGGATTGATACGTTTTGCTGTTTGAAGGGAAAGTATATTGCGACTTACAATAAAAAAAGTATATTTCACCTGGAAGAAACTGTCAACTAATGGTGTCTGTTCTTTCGGACATGTCCGAAGTAATTGTCTTCTAATTTGACTTTCTCTAGTAATGTGTACGGTCCCTGTCCCAGGTTACTTGTTGTTGCTCTTTTGGTTAGGAATCTCTAAAAGACAAACATCTCAGATCAATAGTAGGTCATAAACACCATACTATTTACCTCTAAATAAATGTGTATCATATGAACATGTCACTCCCTTAATTATGAAAGGTGCCACAACATTGGTGTTGAAGACTTTAAGATTAAGATTATGCAGAATGTAATACTTAATACCAACCAACTGCTTTTGATAAACATGATGTCACAATGTGGTGGTGCAACATTGTGCATCCAGGTGCAGAAGTTCGCAAGTCAAACAGACAATACTTTTATTATAGAGGGAAACTTTCCTGGTAGGAAATATATGTATATATAAAAAAAGAGATTTTTAACTTACCCAAAGCACAGGCTCATTGACAGATACAAAAACACAAATAAAAATACACATAAACACAATGATTCTAGCTTTCGTGACTGTTGGCCACTTCATCAGGAAAAGAGGCATGGAGGAGGGGAAAAAGGGAAGGATGTGGGTTTTAAGGGAGAAAATGAGGAGTTATTCCAATTCCTGGAGTGGAAGGACTTACCTTATGGGGGGAAAAAGGAAAGATAAACACACACACACACACACACACACACACACACACACACACACACACACACACCAAGGCAGACATTTATCTTTCATGCTTATGTAGGGCATTTCTCAAACATCGACCAGTAGTTGGGTCTTACCTCTCAACATAGTGCCTCAGAACAACAATGAATTGCTATGTGTGGTGACTACCAAGAGTTAATGCAAGGCTAGTCACAGACTGACACCCAGTATAACACATTGAGGGCTTCCCGTTTAACATTTATGATAAACAAGTATTTTTCCATTTCAGGCCTAGTTTGTGCATATTACCAGGTGCCGTGGTGCCAGAATATGTTACTAAAACCACTGACAATAGTCCCTTGGGCCTCTTGGAGCATGCAAGAATGCCATTAGGGTTATGCAATACTTCACAAACATCTCTGCTCTTCATAGATGAAATTACAAGAGATCTGCATTTCTGCTACATGTTAATTGATGATGTATTAGTTATACCCAATTCTGAAGCTGAACATCTGGAACATCTACACCAGATATTTGCTCACATGGAATTCTTCATAACTCTGCAGAATGTATTTATGCAGCTTCAGAAGTTTGCTTTCCATGTTACTCATTGGACATGGAATTCCATCACCACAAATGTAGGTAGATGCAGCAGTTAACTACCCGTGACTAGTGGTAGTCCATGAGCTGCAATGACTTATAGGTGTCACCAATTGTACCATCATTGTTGTGTGTGGAACCATACATAGTTAGCTGCTCCTTTCAAAAACTTTTATGCGGCTCACATTGACCAAACAAAAGACTGAGAGTGTTGAAGCTGAAACACATTTAAAAA
This sequence comes from Locusta migratoria, assembly GCA_026315105.1. Taxonomy (NCBI): domain Eukaryota; kingdom Metazoa; phylum Arthropoda; class Insecta; order Orthoptera; family Acrididae; genus Locusta; species Locusta migratoria. Next base: position 728,224,699 of record CM048744.1, on the reverse strand, counting down.
ATGTAAAGACTATTATTGTCAAGGCTGCTTTGCTGGCACACCCAGTTCTGCTAGCAGCACTAGCATTAATTGTTGGTGTCATCAACAGCGAAGGGTTCTACATTACATTAGCAGGTGGACGATGAATGGAAATCTTTGGCATTCTATAGCAAAAAGCAATCTCCTTCACAGCAGAAGTGGTTGGCTGATGAACATGAACTGTTTGTGGCATACACAAAAATTAAGAAATTCAGACTCATGCTCAAAGGAAGAAACTTTATTCTCATAATTCAATTTACAATCAAGTGTCCATGTCAATAGAGAACTTAAATGTCACAGCCCACTCATGTATTCCGGTAATCTTGAGTGAAATCTAGTATGAGGTACTATATGTGCACCTGCGAGAACTATTGGCACAGCCATCTAGTCTTAAGCTGTCAGATTCATGTCTCATCAATAATGCGGACCAAGAGTTGGCCGAGTTTGTGAAAATGCCGGGTTATCAGGAATGGTATCAGAAAAGAATAGGTAAGATTTTGTTATGAAATAGTTTGTATTGCTACTTTAGAATACAATAAAAATGATGGAATACAGTAGCACAAAATGAATTAGACAATTCTTGAATGCTTCACGGAATCGGATCGTATTATAATAATCACACAATATTTCTCCAAGACAGCTGCTCACCATCTTCAGATGTACTGTCGCTGTTGCTTCTTTGCTCACAATATGTCTGGTGGTTTGTTGCCACAGTGCAGGTGCCTCTGCTTTGACGACATTGCAGACCAGAACGTCGACGGTGTAAACATGGAGAGCCCCCTTACCAGAGGGGTGGTCTGTGCAGGCGCGGCACGGGCAAGAGCGGCTGCTGGCGGCGGACCCCTTATGAACGTGCCAACCAAAGGAAGAAGTGCATGTTTTACGCATCTTGACTTCGATGACCCATCTGCATCGATTGGTGACCATCATCTGTCTGTGGCTGATGCTGCCTCAGTACTGCCAAGGCTGGTTCCCGTGCTTTACTAAGTGGGAAGCCCATGTCTCTATTAATTAAATCTTTGGTGATGCATATTTCGACGGCCTCTTTAATTATGGAGTCCCAGTAGGTGGTCTCTTCATAATTCATGCAGTGTCTCACATAAAGGCTGTGTTCAGCCATAGCCAGATTTTTCTGGTGGACACAATCTTGTGTGGTGTTTATGTTTGTCGGATCTGTCTTTCACAGAGCGACACGTCTGTCCAATATAAGACTTTCACACAGACATGGGAATTTGATTGTTCCTGGTCTCCTGAGGCCGAGGTTGTCTTTAACGTAGCCCAACATTGTCTGCACTCTCACTGGAGGGCGGAAGACACACTTTATATTAGGTCGTTTAAAGAGTCCGCCAATCGTGGACATGCCACCGACGTAGGGAAGAAAAACCATCTTAGTGGATCTCTAGTAAGTCTTCAGATTTCGAGCAAGCTGGTCGAAATGCAGCACAAATCTGTTACTCAGTGTAGCTGTTCTGGGCAAACACAGAGCGAATATGGTTGAGTTCTGTTGATAAAAAATCTGCATCTGAGATTGCTCTTGCTCTATGTATGAGTATCTGTAGTACACTGCTGCATTGAGATGGATGATGACAGCTTATAGCTTACACATACAGGTCGGTGTGTGTAGGTTTATGAAACACACCATGGCCCAAGGAACCGTCTTCATTTCAGTGAACCATGACGTCCAAAAACGGGAGCTTTCCATTTTCTTCCACTTCCATGGTAAAAAAGATGTTTGGATTGAGTGGGTTGAGTTGTTCTACAAAAGAAGGCAGTGTGGCAGACCCACATGGCTATCCGATGACATCACAGCGACGACACCTGCTCCGTGGCAACCAGCCACCATATATATGGCGAGAAGAGAAGCAGCAGCGGCAGTACTCCTGAGATGGCGAGCAACTGTCTCCCAGAAATATTGTGTCATTATTACAATTATTCACTCCTGTGAACCATTCAAGAATATATTACGCCAGAATAGGCTGAAACAGCACAAATTATACAATATCTAACAAATGATATTCGTTACTTACACTCGCATGGACTTCACAAAATGCGGCTAAGAAAAGACAAAGGCTGTAGGCAGGCTAAGCGGAAGAGTACGTGCGGATGCTTCATATGTGTGTCATTGTCTGCTGTAACCAATTTCACTATTTGTTCATCACACCTAAGCTGATTTTAAACGGTTCTATAAAAAAATGGACTCTGGTAGTTTTGATCACGATGGGTTTTAGTATGAAAACACATCTACATACTACATTAATGAAACTCAAAGGGTTCTTAGAGTGTAGATGATGAATTGGCCCATACATAGCATAGCCTGTAACTGCCATACACTACAATTTCACTGGTATTCTGCATTCTGCGAGCACGGAATAATTCCAGGGGGTGTGCTGGGTGAGTCAGAGTTATCTGGACCACCAGGTTACTGAGTGCAGAGTTTTTGGGACTCTTACTGTATTTATTTATTGTACGTGATCTCCTCCAAAATAGTGTCCACCACAATTGTTACACTGCTCCCATTGCTTTTTCTACTCCTGAAAGCTGTCTTGGTAAGCCAAGCATCTTTTATCTCATGTATTGTTGCCAACTTTGCAAATAAATAAATATCCACAGAGGCCAGTTCTGGAGAGTATGGAGGATGAGGCTGCACAGTTATTTTGTTTTTTTGTTCACTAGTCACACACCATAAGGGATGACTGTGTGGGTGCGTTATGATTATGCAAGAGCCATGGATTGCCTCATAACATTTCAGGCATTACCTTCTCACATTTTCTTGCAGACATTACAACACACTCCTATAGTATCATCTATTAAGCTGGTCTGTGTGGCATGAATTAATCATGAACTATTCCTCCAAAGTCAAAGAAAACTATCAGCATGGCTTTGACTTTTGACTGAGAGCCTCTTTTGGTTTGGAGTACCTTTCCCGGCTCATTGTGAAGATTGAACTGTAGTCTTAGCATCATAACTGAAGACACAAAACTCATTACCTGTTGTTGTTGTGGTCTGCAGTCCAGAGACTGGTTTGATGCAGCTCTCCACCCTACATCCATTTGAATCTGCTTACTGTATTCGTCTCTTGGTCACCCTCTGCAATTTTTACCCCACACACTTCCCTCTTAACGCTAAATTCACAATTCCTTGATGTCTAAGAATGTGTCTTATCAGTCAATCCCTTCTTTTAGTCAAGGTATGCCAAAAATTCCTTTCTCCCCAATTCTGTTCAGTACCTCTTCATTAGTTACGCGATCTACCCACCTAATCTTCAGTATTCTCTGGAAGCACCACATTTCAAAAGCCTATATCCTCTTCCTGTCTGCACTGTTTATCATCCATGTTTCACTCCCATACAAGCCTACACTCCACACAAATGACTTCAGAAAGGACTTCCTTACACTTAAATTAATATTTGATGTTAACAAATTTCTCTTCTTCAGAAACACTTTTTTCCCATTGACATTCTACATTTTATATCCTCTGTACTGCGACCATCACATGTTATTTTAATGCCCAAGTAAACAAAACTCATCTACCACCCTTATTGTTTCATTAATAATCTAATTCCTTCAGCATTGTCCACTTTTCTTAGATTGCACTGCATTACCCTTGTTTTGCTCTTATTAATGTTAATTCTATACACACCTTTCAACACACTGTCCAATCCAAAAAACTGCTCTTACAGGCCTTTTGCTGTCTCTGACAGAATTACAATGTCATCGGCAAAACACAACGTTTTTTATTTCTTCATTCTGAACTTTAATTTCTTCTCCAAATTTCTCCTTGCTTTCCTTTATAGCTTGATCAATGTACAAATTAAATAGCATTGGAGAAAAGCTACAACCCTCTCTTACTCCCTTCCCAACCTCTGCATTGCTTTCATGCCCTTCAACTCTGATAACTACTGTCTGGTTTTTGTACAAGTTGTAAACAACCTTCCTATATTTTACTACTGCTGATTTTAGAATTTTGAAAGAATGTATTCCAATCAACACTGTCAAAATCTTTCTCCAAATCTACAAAAGCTAGAAATGTAGGTTTGCCTTTCCTTAATCTATCTTCTAAGATAAGCTGTAAAGTAAGTATTACCTCCTGTGTACCTATATTTCTCCTGAATCCAAACTGATATTCTCCGAGGTCAGCTTCTAACAGCTTTTCCATCCTTCTGTAAATAATTTGTGTTAAAAATTTGCAACCATGACTTATTAAATTGATGGTTCTGTAATTTTCACACCTGTCTGCACCTGCTTTCTTTGGAATGGGGATTACTACATTTTTCTTAAAGTCTGAGGGCATTTTGCCTATCTTGTACATCTTACACACCAGGTGAAATAGTTTTGTCATGGCTGGTTCTCCCAGAGAATTTTGTAGTTCTGAGGGAATGTCATCTACTCCAGGGGCCTTGTTTCGACTTAGGTCTTTCAGGGTTCTGTCAGATTCTTCTCTGAGTATAGTATCTCCTATTTCATCTTCATCTATTTCCTCTTCCCTTACTACAATATTGTCTGTAAGTTCATTTTCTTTGTAAAGCTCCCCTGTATACTCTTTCCACCTATCAGCTTTCCCTTCTTTGCTGAGAACTGGTTTTCCATCTAAGTGCTTTACATTCATACAGCTGCTTGTTTTTGTCTCTTTTCTTATCTTTTTTATTTTCCTGTGGGTAGTATATTTTCCACCTATTTATACATTATTCTATAGACTTGCATGTGCCTTCTAGTTGCTCCTGCTAACTATTTTGCACTTCCTGTCAATCTCATTTCATAGTCGTCTGTACTCCCTGTCCCGTGTTTCATTTACTGCATTTTTATATTTTCTTCTCTTGTCAATTACATTTAGTCTTTCCTGTGATAATCAAGGATTTTTTGTAGGTCTTGCCTTTTTGCTTATTTTGTCCTCTGCTGCCTTCACTATTTCATCTCTCGATGCTATCCATTCCTCTTCTACTGCTCTGTCCCCCCCCCCCCCCTCCCATTTCTGTCAATTGTTGCCTAAAGCTTCTTCTGAAATTCTTAAGAACTACAGGTTCCCTCAATTTATCCAAGTCCCACCTCCTTATTTTCCTACCTTTCTGCAGTTTTTTCAGTTACAACCTACAGTTCATGACCAACAAGTTATGGTCAGAGTCTATATCTGCCCCTGGGTATGTCTTACAGTTTAAAACTTGGTTCCAGAATCTATTACCAATTATGATTCTCTTAAGGAACATCACATTCTCATTTGCATGATCAAAAAGTTCTTTACAGATTGCAAGACGATGGTCTGTCTGGTCAAGACTCATGGGCATTGGGATGAACTTGGCCGGAACACAATGCCTTCCGAGATGCTGGGTCAGGATTTTATGACATGATATAACAAATATTACATTCATCTGACTGTCGGTCTTGGATGGGCATGCACAATTTCATGGGCGTTACTGTCATGACTGTCGTTGGTAAATACTGAAGGGCATCCTGAACTAGGTTTATCTTTAACTTCTGCCTGGCCATTTCTAAACTGCAGCTTAAGCACTCATTACTATAGGCTTACTGCATCATTTGGTGCATATATTTGAGTTCCACACAAAATTTAATGTAGACATGCTGCTCCTTGAACTCTGCCATCTCAAATTCACAAACTGTGCTGCACAACATTCTACTCAGTACAGTACCGAACAGTAACTAACAGACTTGGAGTAATGAAAGTTGCGGCATTTACAAATTCATGACAGGAAGGTGCAGTGATTCTAATAACGTAACACTCCAATACTCTGTTGGCATGAAATTACAAATGCTTCAGAATTTTATTAAACAGCCCTTGTACTTATTGCCTTACTGACTGATTCACTCTCTGGCCAGAGGTATTCTCATCTTTGGCATTACTGCCAAGTCCATCACAACTACATTCTTCCAGTGTACCATTGCACATTACCACTGACCTTGGTAGGCAGTTTGAATTCTACCTGTTCCAATCACTTGCTGTTCTGTTGGACATGAAGTGCATCCAGGCAATTGAGTATTACATGGTAGTAAATGGTCTGGTAGAATGCTCCCACTGTCAGCTCTCTTCATTGTCACAAGTCATACCAATGGAGTGAGATACTACTAGTTGTATTGCTGGGTCTCCACACAGCCTTTGAGGTCTGAAAACAAATGCAGCTGACCTGGTCTTGGGCAACCAATTAAGACTACCTGGTGAGTTCATCTGTAACATACTAGACACAAATCTTGACTTTGTTAACAAGTTACACTTACAGAAACGATAACTGCAGTCTTTTGCATCAAGAAAACAAATGACTTGCTGTTTGACGGCTGCAGTGGCCGAGCGGTCTGCGGCACACCAGTCACAGTCTGCCCGGCTGCTATGGTCTGCTGTTCATTCGTATTGCCGTTTTTTTTTTTTTTTTTTTTACATGCATACATGTGTTTATTCGACACCTCACAGTGCATAAACATATTCATTCACCATATGATGGGATCTGTACAGTACGTAGCAGAGGGAAAAAGACATTTAGAGCTGATGTATTAGAAACACTAACAGTGGTTTCCATTGAATGTCTAAAACTCTGTCAACATTACTCCCACATATACACACAAGTCATCTATCACATTGTTTGCAGAACCAACTGCAACATCACAACCCTTCGCTGGCAAACTGCTATGTTTACCGAGTGCTACAACTGACCGCTCCACAACAGCAACACTGGTTGTCACGCAATATGGGTGCTAAATCAAATTCAATTGCAATATCATCATCACTAAAGGGGTGACTGTTTGTGCAGCATTGTGAATCAGTGTGCAAGTCTTACTGAGAATACATGTAGGTAAAATATATTTGCTATTGCTTATTCCTTGTTTCATATTATTATACTGATGCTGATCTGTTTTTGTTTTATTGCTTTGTATTCTTGGATTGAAATGTATAAATGCATTGTGCAATAAATGTATCATGAAATTAATTTCTCATATATTGCAACATTTTAACATCTCGCAGGAAAATTTTGTGAATAGTGGTTATTGTTGTGGTCTTCAGTCCGCAGACTAGTTTGATGCAGCTCTCCAAGCTACCCTGTCCTGTGCTAGTCTCTTCATCTGAGAATACGTTCGGCAACCAATATCCTTTTGAATCTGCTTATTGTATTTGTCCCTCGGTCTCCCTCTACAATTTTTCCCCACACACTTCCTTCTAATGCTAAGTTGACATTTCCTTGATGTCTCAGAATGTGTCCAACCAATCTATCCCTTCTGTTAGTCAGGATATGCCAGAAACTCCTTCTTGATATTCATACAGCTGCTTTTCTTGTCCCCAAATATCTCTCTTATTTTCCTGTAGGCGGTATCTATCTTTACCCTAGTTATGCAATCTTCTATGGTTCTGCATTTGTCCTCTAGCCACTCCTGCTTCGCCAATCTTCACTTCCTGTCAATCTCATTTTTCAGTTGTCTGTACTCCCTTTTTCCTGTTTCACTTGCTGAATTTTCTCTGCTGCCTTCACTAACCTATGTCTCAGAGCTACCCTTTCTTCTTCTACTGTATTACTTTCCCCCGTTTCAGGCAATCCTTGCCTAATGCTCCCTCTGAAACTCTCAACCACCTCTGATTTCCTCAATTCGTCCAGGTTCCATCTCCTAACCTTTCTACCTTTCTGCAATCTCTTAAGTTTTAATCGGCAGTTCATAACCAATAAGTTATGGTCAGAGTCTATATCTGCCCCTGGATATGTCTTACAGTTTAGAACCTGGTTTCTAAATCTATTCCTTACCATTATATTTGTCCGGTAGTGCTGCTGAGGGGTTGAAGAGGGATAGCAAAGGCTTGTGATAGGTAACTAGATGAAATTTCATACTATACAGGAAGACATAGAATTTCTAAAGAGCATACACAATTGCCAGAGCCTCTTTTTTTATTTGAGAGTACTTTGACTGGGCTGATGAAAGCATTTTGGTGGCAAATGCGATGGGACACTCGGAACCATCAGGGAATCGATGAGAAAGAGCAGCGCCCACCCCGTACTGAGATGTGTCCGTCGCCAAAACAAAAAGGCAGACTCGCACGTGGGGAACCACTCGAATTTGGCACCTTTCTGTAACAAATCATAGAGTGGATGCAAAAGAGTGAAGGCGCAGAATAAATTTGTGACAATATGCAAATTCCCAAGAAGGCCTGCAATTCCTTAACAGACATACATTGTGGCAATGCTGTCACTGCACGCATGTGGTCCGTAGTGGAGGAGACACCTTGTCCCGATAATTCCTATCTGAGATACTCAATAGTTGGCTGACAAAGTTGGCACTTTTAGAGTTTGCACGAGTCCCTTGTCTTGTAACACAGAGAATAAATTTCGCAATTTGTTCACATGTTCCTCATTAGTGTGCCCAGTGACCACAATGTCATCCAAATAGTTGATACATCCCGGAATGGGGTGTGTAAGTTCCTCTAAAAAGCATTGGAAACTAACTGGTGCACTTGCAACCACAAAGGGAAGACATAAGTATTGATAAAGTCTAAATGGGGTGTTGCATACCAGCTTGCTTTGCGACTCCTCATCTAACGGCAGTTGTAAGTATGCTTCTGCCAGGTCTATTTTCAAGAAAAATTGTCCACCAGACAATTTTGAGAGCAATTCATCTTGTCGAGGCAGGGGTATGTGTCTATGATGGAATGAGCATTAATTGTGTCCTTAAAGTTGCCATAAATACGGAGTTTGCCTCAGGATGTGACAATGACTCCAGTGGTGTGGCCCATTCACTAGATGCAACTGGACAAATAATGCCGGAATCTGTAAGGTGGTCCAATTCCATTTTTACCTCTGTTTTAAGGGCAACTGGTACCTCACTTGCCCAGAAGAAATGAGGATGGGCTGTTGGTTTTATGTTAACGTGAGCTTGGAAGGAGGAAATACAACCCAGTCCTGGCGAGAGAAGAGGAGCATATTCAGAACAAAGAGACTTCTAAGATGGATATGGCACTTTGTCTGATACTAAATGAACTTCATCGAATATAGAGAACCATAAGGCATGAAAAGCATCCATACTAAACAGGTTGGCTGTCGTGGCTTGATCCACCTACTAAAAACGTGATTGTACAAACCACCGACCATAAGGCATGAAAAGCATCCATACTAAACAGGTTGGCTGTCGTGGCTTGATCCACTACTAAAAACGTGATTGTACAAACCACCGAGTGATAGGTGACTAGGGCTGTGAAATGAGCTAATGCAGGAATAAATTGTTGGTTGTAACTCAAAAGCATATGCGATGCCAGTTGCTGGGACGGGTGGAGGGGGGGGGGGGGGATGATCCAAGGTTACAGGGGGGAGAGGGGGGGGATGATCCAAGATATACGTTATCTCTGAGAGTTCAGTAATGTGGCTGCCGCCCCGTGTCTACCTGCATCTGCACCAAGTGGTTCAGAACGGATATTTCAATCAAAAGCTTAGCAACAGTGTGTGTGTGTGTGTGCTGCAACATTATTAATTTCCGTAGCCATATCACAAATGGGTGGTGCCGGTGCCAAGCGGCATACTGAAGAAATGTGCCCCTTTTTCCTACAGTGCTGACATGTGGCCCAACGATGAAGCAATCATTACGTTCATGTATAGAAAAACATTCGGGACAAGATGAGAATGGCACTGCGCATTTACCAGAGCAAGAAGGCCATTGACTGTATGTAGAGCTGAGCTGTTCTGTTGTTGGGCCTGTGACTGGAGTGGACGGTTTGCGGTTTGAGATAACTGGCGCCACCTCCCCCATCGCATCAGCGGAAGGAGGCCGTGTAGAATCAGGCAGTTGAACAGTGGAAACATTGCCCAATGTATCGATAGTATGTATCGCTGCCCCCGTAACCTCGAAAGCCTGAGCAATTTTCAAAACATTGGCCAAGTAGGGCCATCCTGCTGGACGGCACGGTCGCAGATTTCTCTGTCAGGAGCCAAGCATCGGATAAAGTCCCAAACCATGCGATCTGCATAGGATTCCTTGTGAATGTCCGAGATAAAATTACAACGATGGCTAAGACCCCACAGTTCGGCCGCCCAGGCCCGGTACGTCTGATTGGGTTGTTTTTGACATTGGTGGAATCGATACTAGATATCACTATATTTGTCTGCTGGCAGCAGTACCCAGAAAGCAAAGAACACACCTTCACCCCATTTACATGTGCTTCCAAAACCGGATTTCGTAAACCGATTTCCCAATTCTGATTTTGGTTGGCAATGTAAACACTCCAAAATCGATTCTGGAAATCCTCTTCTCTAAAGCAGTTTTCCAGTTCCACAATTGATTTTCGTGCCCATTTAAATGCAACCATTTTTTAAGCGTTCTTGGCTTGTCAGATTGTGTTTTCTTGTTAAGAATTCTTGGCACATATGGAAAGAGTGACATTTTCTAATGTGAAATAAAACTATAAACAATAGAGTGAGCATGAATCTGTGTATTTAAATAAAGAAAAATAGCAATTGTGCTGACTAAATCAGGAACTGAATCAGCTGTTTTTCAGCCGCCATCTTAAGTGGGCTAGGAAATCTGATTCAGGCTATGCCATGTAAACACAACAGTGAAAAACGGTTTCCAAAAGTTGGTTTTCGTCTTCCGGAAGATGTGTTGCATGTAAACGTAGTGCTTGTCAAAAGAAAGGGTAGATGGATCGCGCAACGGCATCAGTTTACACAAAACCCGATACACCTGAGAAGAACACCATGAAAGAAACAGGGCTTGATACAGTGTAGGGTCTGTCACACTAAAAGCATGGCCTCCTCATAGGAAAGAAAATGAGGAGGACCCGACAGCACCACAACATTCCACAACGAAATAAACAATTTAGTTAAGAGGTCAATTTGCTTTTTATATTGCTCATGCTGCTGCTGCAGCAGCAGTTGCTGTTCCTGCTCCTGCTGTTGCAGCAGTTGCTGTTGCTTTTGTAGCACCCGAAGTAACATGGGGTCCGGAGTACTCATAGAGGACGAAGGAAACACACGTACGGTACCCCAGAGAAAGAAGGTAGAGATTAGATACCGCGCCCGTAGAACAGGGTCGGTACGGTGGCTATGGATCACGCATACAATGTGACCGACTCATCACCAAGTGCTATGTTGATTGGCTAACCCATGAAAACATAACAAGCTCTATTGAAGTCACACATCAAACTGTCAAAGCGTTGTGCAGTGTATGCGAACCTTCTCATATAGAGTACGCTTTGTGCGGTGCCTGTGGCGCACCAGGTGGTGGCCTGTTGCACTAGTGTCGATGCCATTTTTAATTACACAGCATGTGGACATATCAAAATTAATTAGTGATAGGAGAAAATATAAAAGAGCAATAAATGAAGCAGATAAAATAGATTATTTACGACTAAGAAATGAGATTGACAGGAAGTGCAAAATAGCTAAGCAGGAGAGGCTAGAAGTCAAATGCAAATCTATGGAAGAATGTATAAGTAGGGGAAAAGTAAATATGTCTACAGGAAAATAAAAGACACATTTGGAGACAAAAAATATAGCTATATGAATATGAAGAACTCAGATGAAAACTAGTTCTGAGTAAAGAAGGGAAAGCTGAAAGGTGAAAAGAGTGTATAGAGGGGCACTACAAAGGAAATAACTTAGAGACAATATTGTAGGAAGGGAAGAACAAGTACATGAAGATGAAATAGGAGATAATGTACTGAGAGATGAATTTGACAGACCACTGAAAGACCTAAGTTGAAATGAGGCCCCTGAATTGGATGATATTCTATCAGAGGTACTGAACTCTCTGGGAGTACTACCTATGACAAAATTATATCACCGGATGAGTAAGATGTATGAGAGAGGCGAAATACCCTCAGAATTTAAGAAAAATGTAATAATCCCCATTCCAAAGTAAGTAGGTGCTGAGAGGTGTGAAAATTAGAGAACCATCAGTTTCATAAGTCATGGTTGCAAAATTTTAACACTAAATCTCTACAGAAATATCGAAAGGCTGATAGATGTTGACCTCAGGGAAAATCAGCTGGTAATCAGGTGAAATATAGGAATATGGAACGCAATACTCTCCTTACAACTTATCTTAGAAGATAGATTAGCTTTGTAGTTTTGAGAAGGCCTTTGACAATGTGGATTGTTATACAATCTTTCAAATTCTTAAGTCAGCAGGGATAAAATATAAGGGAATGGAAAGTTATTTAGCCGGCCACAGTGGCTGAGCGGTCTGTAGTGTGCCAGTCACAGTCTGCCTGGTCGCTATGGTCGGGGATTCAAATCCCCCACCTCGGGTATGGATGTTTGTGCCGTCTTTAGTATAAGGTACTTCATAAATAGTTTGTAAGTTTAAGGACTAATGACCGTGTAGTTAAGTCCTATAAGCTTTACAAACATTTGAATATTTTGAAAGTTATTTACAACTTGTACACTAACCAAACACCTATTATTAAGAGTTTGAGGGCATGAAAGGGATGCATTGGTTGGGAATGGAGTAAGACAGTGTTGTAGCCTTTCACCAATGTTGTTCAATTTGTACCTTAATCAAACTGTGAAGAAAAGCAGAGAGAAATTTGGAGAAGGAATTGGAGTTCAGTTTGAAAAAATAAAAACATTATATTTTGTTGATGACATTGTAATTCTCTCAGAGACAGCAAAGTATCTGGAAGAGCAATTGAAGAGAATGGACTGTGTGTTGAAAGGGGATGATCATTAACTAGAGTGATACAAGGGTGATGGAATATACTCTTAGAAAATCAGGTGATACAGAAGGAATTAGAATAGATAATGAAACAATAAAGTTGGTATATGAGTTTTGTTACTTGGGTAGTAAAATAATGTATGATAGTCACAGTACAGAGGACATAAAATGCAGAATGGCAAAGGAAAGAAAATTGCTTATGAAAAAGAGAAATTTGTTAAAGGTGAATATTAAATTAAGTATAAGGAAGTCTTTTCTGAATGCATTTGTATGGAGTGTTGCCTTGTACAGGAGTGAAACTTTAACAATAAATACTTTAGACAGAAAGAGGATAGATGCTTTGAAATGTGGCACTAATGAGGAGGTAGTGAACAGAATTGGGGAGAAAAAGAATTTCTGGCATACATTGACTAAAAGAAGGGATTGATTGGCAGGACACGTTCTTAGACATCAAGGAATCATAAATTTAGCATTGGAGGAAAGTGTGTGGAGGAAAAATCACAGAGGGAGATGAAAAGACGAATACAGTAAGCAGATTCAGATGGATGTGGGTTGCCGTTCTTATGATGAGATGAAGAGGCTTGCTCCGTAAAGAGTAGGTTGGAGAGCTGCATCAAACCAGTCTCCGGACTGAAGATCACCACCACCACCACCACCAACAACAACAACAACAATAACAACAAGAACATCAATAATGGTCACAGAAGTGTGTTATCAACGTACTTTTATCACAAATATTCAAAACTATCAGCAACATGCATAAGTGCAGTTCAAATGCAAGTACAACAACAACATTTTCACTGTTATTCACTTCTTGTATTCCTCACCATTGTTAAAAGAAGACTGCAGTGGGACTGCAGTCTCCAAACAAAAGAAATGCATAAATCATGTATTACATATTCACTATTTACAGCTTACATGAGCACACATGACTTTGACAGTAACAATTTGAAAGTAGTAGTAGCCGAGGCAACAGTTTATTTGGGACACCATGCAAGGCAGAAGTTAAAAACTTCCATTGACATGCTGGACACCATTGGATCCCAGGAAGCACTGAGGCTGTTACAGCATACTAGCAGGCTTTGACTGTACAATAGGAAACTAAGATTACTCAATGTTTATGTTTATTATTTATAAAGTAAATATCACCTCAACATAAAATGGACATAGAGCTCTGAACACCGAAGTTGTGGATTTGAGAATCTTCAAATAGGGACTCAATACTTATAAACTAAACAATGGAACATAATGAATCTCTAGAACATTGCTAATTTCCATCCCTATCATTCCTATATCATGGGTGATTGTTTTCCGGGTCTATCCCGGAAATCTGGGATTTTTTAACTATGTATCCGGATAGTTCCGGGTTTGCGTAGAGACGCTTAGTTGTGTAAAAAAACCTACATGGGTGACAAAGGGAGCGACAGCTACAAGCGACAAATCACAGAACCGCAAGTAGTGCTATGAGTCTGTACTACGTGGGCAACATCTGTAGAGCTATGCGACAACGAGCGATGTTCCATCAAAGAAACCACGGGACAGACAGTTTGTACAAAGTTTAATGAAAAGTAGGTCGTTTTATCAGTCAACACTACACAAAGCCAAGTCATCAGATTCATTGAGGCCTAGTTCTAATGGAGAAAGTTATACTCATGATTTGCAGGATAAACCGTCCAGTTATAAAATATAATGCTCTGCTGGCAAAACTAAATTAAACTCTACACGTGAATTAGAGCTATCTACAATTTCTTCTTCATTCTCTGTGTGAGCTACTTTTATTGACCCACAGCTTTATATAAATGTAGAAAATGATGGGGGAAAAAAAGTGTAAAATTTTGAGAAATAAAAGGAAAACAAATAAAAATTGGATTTTTTTTTTTTTATAAAAAAAGTAATTTTTTTCAGCTTTCATCCTGCTTCAGTGTCAAAACAAGTCTGTAAGTATCCTAAATAATCAAACTGAATTTTTATAAAAAATTTATTTGCTAAATTAATATTTAAGACCTTTTAGTTGGCTTGCAATTGTAGTGTATAACTGAGTTTGAAAACATAGTAGGCCCAGTTGAAATTCTACGTTATCTTGAACATATAAAACATAGTCAAATTTTCAGAGATTTGAATAAAGCACCACAATCACCCCTGCTATATCCAAGCTTTGGCTACACAGCTAATGACTTTATTATTTACAAGAAGTTCCTCTGCCATTGTTTTTATCTTTTTATTTATTTACTTTTGGTCCTCTGAATCATACATTGTACAGACATGCACATCATGATATAGGACAAGTCAGAATAGGTGATGTGATGGAAGATGATGGAGATGCCATGATGATTACATTTAACATAAGGTCAAAAATTAAGCTATAAAATTATACATAATTATATATTTGGAAGAGTACAACATTAGATGAGGATGCAGTGTAATTTTTACGTAGGTTTCATACTTATTCAATATCAGAATTTAACATTTTTCATTCATTTACATTACATTTCCTTCGAATGGTGTTAATAACTGACATACATTGCCTGATGTTCTTTGAATGTGAAGCTTCTTATGACAAGTTGGTTTCAATAAATTCCTGTATGCTGTAGAAGCTATGTCTGATTAGGAGTGACTGCAGTTTTACTCTAAAATCCTTCACTAGTGCAATATTCTTCACTTCTGGGAGATGATTGTACAGTTTTATTCCCATACATTTTACACCTTTACTGTATAGCTTTGTTGATTGTGGAACTAATGGGAGGGAGTTTTTTGACCTTGTATCATGGTGGTGCCAATCTGAGTTTATGTCTAGGTTGCCAATGTTTTTCTATGTGTAACACAGTAGGTCTAGTATGTACTGGCATGGGAGAGGTAGTATGTTCAGTTTCTGGAACAATGGTTTGCATGATTCTTTCTGTTGTTTGAACAGTATTAATCTATCTGTTTTTTTCTGGAGTTTAAACAGCTTCATTGCCTCTGCACTATGGCCCAAGAAGATAATTCCATAACTTGGTACAGAATGGAAAAGAGCATAGTACATTAATGTGAGTGTGCTGGTACTAACAATGTTTCTTATTTGTCTGGTCATACAACATATTTTACTCAATTTTGTACAGGTTATGTTAATGTGGCTTTTCCATGTAAGTGTGTCTGATTTGGTAACCCCTGAGAATTTGGTTTTCTTTACAAAATTTACTTGATAGTCACTCAGTGATATAATTGGGACAGATTGGTTTTTATTCTGAACTGTGTGAAAGGTAATACCAACTGTCTTCTTTATATTGAGGAGTAGTCTGTTTGATTCTGGCCATGAGTTTACTTGTGTTGTGCTCCTGTTTACTGCACCTTGGAAATGGTCTATAGAGTCAGATATCATAAGTGTGGTGTCATCAGCAAAGAGAAAGGTTTTGTCAGTGGGTAAACGTAAGGGGAGGTCATTTACATAAAACAAGAACAGCAAGGGCTCCTAACACTGAGCCTTGGGGAACTCCGTGTTTTATGGTTTGGGTAGATGACTGTTCAGCATTAGAAATGCCTGATTGATTGGATTCATTTATTTGGACATATTGTTCTCAGTCTTTGAGGTAGCTTTTAAACCAGTCATGGCCGGAGCCCCTTATTCCATAGGAGTAAATTTTTTGCAGCAGTATATTGTGGTTAACCATATCAAAGGCCTTTGTTAAGTCAAGAAAAATGCTTATAGCTGGAAGCTTCTTGTCCACTAGTGTTAGAGTGTGATCTAGGAGTTTCTGTATAGCATCGGTTGTAGTTTTTTCCCCTGGGAAGCCAAACTTAGCAGGTGATATGATATTATTTTTCCTCGGGAATGAATTGAGTCTGTCTGCCATTGTGTATTCAGATATCTGCAATTGGCCGGTAATTGCTAGCATAATCTCTATTTCCTTTTTTATGTATGGGTATGATTTTTGCAGTTTTGTCTTTGTTTGGAAATATGCCATTGAGGAATGAGGAGTTTATTATGTGAGACATTGGTTTACTAATAAGCTTCTGTTGTTGGTGTTTAAGAACAATGTGTCGGTGCAATTATTTGGGTCAAGTTTTGGAAGGTGATTATTTTTTAGGTGATCTGTAAGACTTTCATTGGATTTAATGAAATATGAATTAAATTCATCTGCTATTTCTTTTATATTTGAGGTTAACTTCCCACTTATTTTTAAGTTGACATTACTTGTCAGATGCTGATTTCTACCACTCTGTGTATTAATAATTTTCCACATGCATTTACTTTTGTTTCCTGATTATTTGAGAAGGGTATCATTTTGCATTAACTACATTTTTAAAGATTTTTTTTATGTTTAGTAAAGTATTTTTTAAATTCTTCAGTTTTGCCAATTTCGGTCTTGCTGAGGGAGAAAAGTTCTCTTTTTCTTTTTGCTGAGGTAATAATACCTGTGGATACACTTAGAGGGTTTACTGTTAGTGTGAATACTTTTTGTTTTTAAGGGGAAATATTAGTTGAAGTAATAATTAAAAGTATTGAGAAAAGCCTGAAATTTGCTATCTACAGTTTGGGACTGATATACTTCGTACCAGTTTTCTGTTTGCATGTGGGACAGAAAGGTGTGGACATTGCTTTCACAATAGTTTCTACTTTGTGTTGAAAACTTTTTAGAGGGGGCTTGCTTTCTGACACATTTATTTGTAAGAATAGAGCATTGTGGTCAGAAAAACCTAGCTTTACAGAACATGCAGTGCAATCTATGTCAGTAGCTACTTGGTCTAGACAAGTTTTTGTGTGGTTTGTATTCTGGTAGGAGAGTTAACCTTTAGTTCCAGGTTATAAAGATTTTTAAAATTTTTGAAGTTTAAATGGTAACTATCTTCTACTAGGAAATCTATTTTAAAATCACCACAAATAACAATTTTGAAGTTTTTCTGTTTTGTTAGTTTCTCTAGTACTAAGGCCAGTTTGTTATAGAAGCAGCTCATGTTGCCTGAGGGTGATCTATAAACTGATACTAAATAAATATTAAAGTCAGTGAGTTCTATGCCTGATAATTCTATGTCTTTTTCAGTGCTGTGAGAATTGCATATGTCCAGTGGTAGAGCAGTAATATTATCTTTTACAAATATGCAGCTCCCTCCACCCCTGAAATTTTTCCTTGAGAAGTGATTCATCAGTTTAAACTGATCACAGCACATTCAATTTCAGAAGAACACATATGGTGCTCAGGAATACATAGTATTTGCACATTTGCTAATTCACTGTTTCTATTTATTAAGATTTCTATTTCACTCACTTTGTTTCTAAGTTATTGCACATTATGAAAGTAAATCTGCTGATTGCAAAATTCTGAAAGTACTGGACACTGTTGAGAGGTTACCTTAAGGGCTTCTTATCTTTGCTGCCTTCCATTAAAAAATCGTTGAGTCGGAGAGGAGGCACTGTATTCCGTCTACCTGCAGCATTTGACATTCTTTTACTGCAGTTGTGGTTCTCTTCTCTTTTGCTTGTGGGTCTGTTGTTCCCTCATCTGATGTTGTCGAGACTTCCATTTCTGTAGGCCTATGTAGTGTTACCATGCAGATACTGGTATAAGTGCCACTGCTTTGGTTGTTTGTGCTGCCCTTTGTGTTGATGTTAGTTTCAAATCTGTTGCATCTTTAGTGACATCTTTTTCATTCAAGGTTGTTGTACTACGTTTCCACTGATGGCTTTTCCTTACATTTCGGTTCTGGGTGTGGTTTATGCTGTTAATAGGGGTGATGTTCAGTTCACTATAACCAAGAGGTATTGTGGGCCTCCTTTGTGAGTTTTCGTTCTTCATGGTTTCTACTACGAAATTTTCAATTTTATTTCTGCTGAAGTTATTTAGGTGAAACCCATTTCGTGTATACTGATCTCTATGAAATTTGCTGGCTTGTATCAGCGTGACATTTGAGAATTTAGAACTAAGTTTGTGTATATGTGAATTTGTACTTTTTACTTCTTTATTCACAATTGACCAGCTTTGGAGATCATGTCTAAATGGCACGTCAACTAAGAAGACTTTTTTTGAATAATGCTGGACAGTTTGCTTCTTAAAGTAGTTATAAGATCTTTACTGTTGTTGCAGGCAACGTTATTTGTTCCTGTTGCAATGAGCATAATATCAGGAGCACCCGTTTGGTTAGAGATTTGATTTATGTGCTTCAGGACGTGACTTGCATTGGCGTTGGGATAAACACAACCTAAACATTCAAAGTCTGCGTCTTCAGTAAGAAATTTTGAAACATTTTGAGCTTGACTATCTCCAAAGACGATCACTTTAAGCTTTTTGTCACACAAATTTTGTTTTGCAGGAAAGTTCGTATCTGCTTCAACTTTTTCTGAGAATTTTCGATCGATAATTTTGAGTTTCTGGGGGCTGATTCCCTGGTTCTCGGGCAATTAGTGTTTTTCTCTGATGGAAGAGAGGTTTGCACGTTACCTTTTAGGCTGCTGGTGATATTTGACGCTACCAGTTCTTTATTTCTTTTCATTTTTGAGCCACTGGAATTGCGATCTCTGTTCACATTTTTGGAGTTGCTTTCATGGTCACATGGATAACTGACTACTTGCGAATCATGCAAACATAATATGCAAACTGAGGGTTGTTCACTTCTAGTTATCATTTCTTCATATTTCTTCATGATGTCTTCATATTTGGAGTGTCACTTTTCACTATTTTTGTAACACTCGTTTTTATTTAGGCCTACCTTGAAAGAGTCATTGCAGCTGTTTTATGGCATTTTGCATTTATTTTCAAGCATAGCACATTTATTTTGCAGTGTGTTAATGTCACTTTGCAGCATTTGAATTCTATCTTCCTTGTCTTTAATAATGTGTATATACTTTTTTCACATATTTCCACCACACAAGCATCACACGACCATGAGTAACCCCCAGTTATCAGTTTTATGTTAATTTTACAGCAATTTTCGTGAAACTACGATTTACAATAGTTGCACTGATTGAGAATGTCTGTTATTGACTCTTTTTTTTTGTGTGACATCTGAAATGTGAACACGAGATATATCAATTTTCTTTCAAAATTTCAGATGTACTTTACCAGACTGCCTTTAATGCTTTATGCCTTCTAACACGTGAATCTGTAAATCGTGCTAAGATTCGCCATGCTGGAGGACTCGCTGTTCTGTTAAGTGCCTTGCATCGTGGGACAGAACCAATAGCAAATGCTCAGAGGTTAGTGATACATGTATAAGGCTCTGTATATTAACTTTGCTAGCAAATCATGTTTCCATTGTAACTACAAATACCAAGATAGAATAATTAAATAACTAAGTATTTCTAAAGTTGAAGTATTCTGAAACGTCGTAACAAAGAACATTCATTCCCCCAAAATTGATCTTTGTAGAAGTGGCAGTGGTAATACTAATAATATGTTGTTTGTATGTAATTTTACAACTATTCTGGTTTTGTAAGCTTTGTATGGAGCAGTAAATACAAATATAGGTTTAACACACAACCACACAAATTAATGAACGTCTATGAAATTTGAGTGCATGGAGAGAATAGTATAAGATTCCTCCGCTTTGCTGCTCCCTATAATAGGTCCATACAATCAATGTCTTGGCTATAAGACACTGTTTTATTAGGAGGACACATGGGTGTGACTGGGCTCTCTGTATTAGAAACATTTACTTAACTTCAGTGTTGGCCATTAAGTTTGAAAACCGACAATCCAGGATCTTGCAGCACCACAGTTCACCTTATTCAAGGAAATAAAAGGTCATCGATGATAAATGATGAAGTCAGTACCTCATGATTACTTTTCTTACAGTATTTTTATTCATTTAAAACATTTCTGTACTTTTTGCAAAGACGTGGCGATGAGCTGCGACAGGCACATACAAAAGGCACACACATACAACCCTTTCAGCTATCGGCCATGGCCATCTTTAGAAAGTAGAACACTCATGTGATCACACAGGCACACAACACAGTTATACAGCCATCACCTTTGGCTGCCGCACTTCGTATCGCGCTACGTGTCGTGTAAATCGGTGATGGGAGGGAAGGGGAGAAGCGATAGGAAGGTTACGTAACGAAGGTGGTGATGGGTCCCGCACTGCCTAGATGGGAATAACGAGATGCAGCTTAGGAATGGAGTGGGGAGGCGAGTAAAGGTTGAAAAATAAAATAAAATAAAATAAACAAAATAAATGTACATTTAAATAAATATAAAAAATAAAAATAAAATGCACACACAATACACGTACACATGACCACGTACACACACACACACACACACACACACACACACACACACACACAAAGCACATGCGCACATGGCACATACACGATTGCATATTCACACACCACTCAAAATAGGAGAGGCTTGGGACAGAGAGGTAGGAACTGTAAGGTATGGAAAAAAAAAGAAGTTATCATAGGTTGAGGGCTGGATGATTTCAGAATCAGAGAATGTATTGTAGGGATAACTCCTATCTGTGTAGTTCAGAAAAGCTGGTGGTGGATGGGGGGATCCAGATCACCCAGGTTGTGAAGCAGCCATTGAAATCAAGTATGTGCTCCACTGAATGCTGTGCCACAAGGTGGTCCACCTTGTTTTTGGCCACAGTTTGGCGGTGGTCATTCATCCTAATGGACAGCTGGTTAGTGGTCATGCCAATATAGAAAGCTGCAGAGTGATTGCAGCACAGTTGGTTAATTTCATGGCTGCTTTCACAGGTGGCCGCCCTCTGATAGGGTAGGATAAGCCTGTGACAGGACTGGAATAGGAAGTGCTGGGTGGGTGGATTGCACAGGTCTTACAGCGGGGTCTTCCACAAGAATGTGATATATTGGAAAGAACACACAGAAAATAATGTAGGAAAGGCAAACCAAAGACTTTGTTTCATTGGCAGCACACTTAGAAGATCACTTGTGCATCCTATTTTGGTGTATTGCTGCGCATTGTGGTATCCACACCAGGTGGGACTGATGGGCAATTTACAGAAAATTCAGTGAAGGGCAGCTTGTTTCGTATTATTGTGATATAGGAAGGAGAGTGTCATGGAAATGAAGCATGAGTTGGGGTGGAAATCATTAAAAGAAATGTGTTATTTGTTGTGGTGAGAGCTATTTGCGAAATTTATTTCACCAACTTTCTTTTCAGAATACGAACATATATTGTTAGCACCCACCTACATAGGGAGTCGTGATTATCACAGTAAAATAGGAGAAATCAGACTGAAAAAAGAAAAATTTAGGTGTTCCTTTTTCCTGCGAGCTTTTAGAGTATGGAACTTTAGAGACATATAAAAGTGGGTTGATGAACCCTTTACCATGTACTTCAATGTGACTAGCATAGTATCCATGCAGATGTAGATGTATACTCTTAGCAGAGCCTATACTGTTGCTTGTGTGCGGGGATAGCTCGGTTGGTAGAGTGCTTGGGTTCCAGTTTCGAATCCTGGTTCCGGCACACAGTTTTAATCTGCCAGGAAGTTTCATATAGGTGCACACCTCACTGCAAAGTGAAAGTTTCATTGTGGAAATATCCCTTAGGCTGTAGCTAAGCCATATTTCCACCATATCCATTCTTCCATGAGTTCTAGTTTGCAAGGTTTGCAGGAGAACTTTAGTGAAGTTTGGAAAGTAGGAGGTGAAGTAAAGTTATGAGGATGGACTGTGAAGCATGCAGGGATAGCTCAGTCAGCAGAGCACCTGCAAAAGGCAAAGTTACCAGGTTCGAATCCTGATTCCAGAACATAATTTTAATCTGCCAGGAAGTTTCATATCAGGGCACCCTCCACTGCAGAGTGAAAGTTTCATTCAGGCAACAGTTATTAAAATCGAAGGGCATGAAAGGGAGGCATCGATTGGGAAGGGAGTAAGACAGGGTTGTAGCCTTTCCCCGATGTTGTTCAACCTGTACATTGAGCAAGCTGTGAAGGAATGCAAGGAGAAATTTACAGAGGGAATTAAAGTTCAGGGAGAGGAAATAAAAGTTTTGCAGTTTGCCGATGGCATACTAATTATGTCAGAGACAGCAAAGGACCTGGAAGAGCATTTGAAAAGAATGGACAGTGTCTTGAAATGAAGGGATGAGATTAACATTAACAAAAGTAAGAGGATAATGGAATGTAGTGTATAACATTTGTATACTATTTAAGTAATAACATTTCATTCTACCACTTTCAAACATAATACTCAGCTTTTCAAGATTTCGGTGTATGGGGATTCTGCTCGCTGCAACATTCTTCTCCTGGGGCGTCGTGGTAGAAATAAATACTTGATATTTACAATTTTTCACTTCTTCTTTAATATGAAACAAACTTCTTCTCCACCAAACATTTTAACAACAAAACATTTACAAAGTATCAGAACGGTAGTACTTCCATTCAAAACAAAGACTGATGTAGCTTCCAGAGCACTTGACAAATGACTGAAATTCGAACTCCCCCACGCAAGGCGGTGAGGCAAATATATAACATCGGCAATAATGACGTTACATTAAGCACTGTTCATAACAATAGAATGTACTGATTTACAATTCACAAACATAACAGAAAAACATTTCATGTACACAAAAATAATCACAATAAAAAAATGAAAACTATACACACAATAATTTTAGATCGCACCTATCTTTTTAAGTTTTAATCACGCTACTTTTTGTTTGACAACAAACCAAAATGTTAAATTTCAATTAATTAGTTAACGAGTACATCACACATGTAGCTAACATATAGTGAACTATCAATTATATTGTCAATTCTGAAACTAGGTTTAAAATGTCACGTCAGTCAATATATGCAAAGAAACACAATATACAAATTTCGACTTTACAGTAATTAAAACAATTAGCTGATCTACACAACTTGTTTATGAGCCTAACATATATACAATGCTATTTATCTTCATTTCTTCTTGTTTTTTACAATTCGTCTGTTTAAGTCTTGATATAACATACAATGACGCAACTATTGTTTATAGAACTGTCTGGAAAGCAAATATATGAATCTCCTGATTAATGAAAACTATCACTTGTTTTAATCACAGTATCATCCAGACACTGTCCTACACTGATTCCTAGGCTGGCTATTACGTTTTTAACTTCACACGCAATATATATCACAACTGAACCACACGATTCCGGGTCCGACGCAGATGGTATCGTACGGTAACATTGAGATGAGGGGGTCAGCAGTATCGTTACAAGTGTCATAAAATCCGGTGATGCTGAAGGTATTAGATTACATAATGAGATTATAAAGTAGTGGATGAGTTTTGTTATTTAGGTGGCGAAATAACTTCTGATGGCCAAAGTAAAGATGATGTAAAACACCGAATGGCTGTGGCAAGAAAAATATTTCAGAAGAAGCTAAATGTGTTGACATACAATATTAATTTAAATCTTAAGAAGTCCTTTCTGAAAGCATCTGTATGGAGTGTAGCATTGAATGGGAGCTAAACATGGCTCTTAAGGAGTCCAGACAAAAAGATGATAGAAGCTTTTGAAGTGGGGCAGTACAGACAAATGATGAAAATTAGATGGGTAGATCTAGTAATTAATGAGGAGGTGCTTAACAGAATTGAGGAGAAAAGGAGTTTCTGGCATATCCTGACCAAGAGAAGTGATAGGTTGGTGGGACACATTCTGAGACATCAGGGAATCAACTTAGCAGTAGAAGGAAGCATGTGGGGTAAACAAAAAGTGGCAGTTCTCACGTGGTCTTCTCCAACAAAAAATAAGAATCTTGTTGAACACAAAAATTAGTCTCTCACAGTAGTACAAGGCACTTGTAGGTGTTTTCTACTGTTGGACTTTTCATAATGGAATATCATTTGGCAGTCATAGAGACACAACAGATGCACATGGATGGATAAAAGTTAATATATGATTAATTTAGGTATAATGTGGTAAAAGGAAGAGTTATTATATGCACAAAAAATGCAATGCAGTCACGGAACATAAATCTCACATTTAACACCTATTTGAGTGCTGTACTTCACCAATAGATTTGGAAATAGATAAGATAGTTATTCTGACATTTTCTAGGCACTCAAAAAATATTATTTTGAACTTTATGAACCAAATGGAAGAGTACTAATAAACCACAGTAGAAAAAACTGAGAGAAGTGTTGGTTTTAGATTAGATTACCAAACATGTTGCAAAAGCCTTGTCAATGATATGCTTGTACCTGTATGTAGTACATGTACTCTCAATCGTATTTGTCATTGATAACAATAATAAATTTGGAATGAACCCAGCAGTTCACAATCTCAAAGTGTAGAAATACTTTCAAGGTAATTTTCATCTTTCTCTAAGGTTAAAGATACAGTTTTATATACTTTGGTACAAAAGTCTATAGTAGTTTGCCAATGGGCAGCAGGAGGGGAATTGGAAATTCCAAAAATTTCAATACAGAATATGATATCAAGTCATTAGCCATTCCTACAGTACATCTAAGTTCTTGGACTCAGTAATGTAAATTCTGCATAACTCTAACATTTGTGTCAGGAACATCCATATTTTATTGGTATATAGATGGTCAATAGTGGTTTGTGTAACATTTATATGAGTGGAGTGAATTGTTTTTCCACCAATGTAGGTGTTTTTCAACTAAAATTTATAACTAAACTAGTATAGAAGTAATTATTTTAATTATTACTTTGAATAAATTAATGCTAGTCATATTTTTAGCATGCTTTATGGATCGAACCACGTTAGTAGCTCTTGGCTCTTAATGATACTGATCATCTCGTTCCATATCCTTGAAGGCTCTCCTTCATTGTGTAATTGACGGAACACAATTATGAATCAGTGAATTAATTAATACTCTGTCCACAATATCTTACTGGGAAGTTTTGAAATTAAAATAAACAATAGAAACAATAAAGCTACACCACTCCTCCTTTTTCTCTATCTTTCTGTCGTAAAAGGGAAGTGGGGGCAGACATGTATAACTGTGTGCATGTGTATTGCCTTTTGATAGACTAAGAAAGGCCATTGTCCTAAACAACTGCTACGAGTCTTGTTTGTGTGCATTTATATCACACAGTGCCTCAACCGTTTAGTGAGTTTCTACTTTTATGTCTTTTATTGTTTTCTGTTGCTTATAGTGTGTGATATCTTGTGAAAACTATTGTTATGGATATTTTCAGGTAGTTCACACTAATTTACTGCTCATAAATCTTGGGATAAAATTTTGTACTGTGTTAGGCTTATATTGAAAAATGGGTTTGCCAGAGGAAAAAAAAGTGCACCAATATAATGAAATGAGTTTAAGTACTTTGTTTGTTTCAGGACACATGCACTCCATGCACTAGTACAGTTTGCTTATGACGAACTTGGAATGACAGAGCTGCTTCAGGCAGGACTTTTTGGAGCACTGTCAACACACCTAGCAGCATCTGTAGAACGCTGTGGTCCTAATCATGGGCACAAAATACATGAAAAAAATAGGGATAGATCTTCCAACCATCAGAGCAGCAGAAAGAGAGTTCGTGTTAGCAGCCCAAGTTATGTAGCTGTCAAGAAAGAGCGAGAGCTTAGCAGGTATGTTTAGTATAGGTTTAAATATTCCACACAGAAAATCTCATATTACTGTAAAAAGATAATATAAGTGACATCCATGAAAATTTTATTGGGTGTAGGAGATGCTCAAAACTGACAATATAATTTTGGCATTTTGAGCTTCAAGGATTCTTTTTTGGGAAATAGAGGGGTGAGACATTGAGATTGTAGAGAAAGAAGAAACAAGTGGGAGAGAGAGAGAGAGAGAGAGAGAGAGAGAGAGAGAGAGAGAGAGAGAGAGAGAGAGAGAGAGAGAGAGCTGTGTGTCAATGATTTGACTCATATCTAGCCCAGTCGACAAGTTTCATAACAGCTTCTATTTCTACACAGGCTGAATCACTAGTTTTTTAATTAAATTACTTTGGAAAGTGTCAGAAGAATGATCCATATGCCTCTTAACATTGTTTTCCAAATATAAGAGAAACAGTTGATCACCATGGGATGCAATGGAATCTAAGGAATTCTTTTCAGTTAGTCTTTTTTGTCCATAAGCCATTAGTTTAAGGGTCATGTAGCCTTCCAAAGCCCCAAACCCCTCGTATGGTTCAGGTTAAGTGATGACATCTTTATGATCTGGACTCAGACCAAAAAATAATATCCCAATTCTGTCACAACCTCAACACCTTCCCTCCTGTTGGATTCATCTGGTCCTCTTCAACCCAGCGTGTCATCTTTCTGGATCTTGAATTCCTTCTCTCCAATGGTATCATCAGACCTCAGTCCACGTCAACCCCACCAACCACCAGCAGCACCTGCATTTTAACAACCGCCTCCTTTCCACAAAAATAAATAAATAAAAATAAAACAATCCCTACCATACAGCCTGGCCACCCTTGGACATCATATATGCAGTGAAAACCATCCCCTCTTCCATTGATCTCATCTCGTGAAAGATTACTGAGACAGGCACTACGTTTCAGACTCAGTTCCCGAACAGGTCTCCTGGGTCATATCTTCACACATTAACAATTCTCCCACCATCCCTAAAAATCATCATCACTGAACACACCCCCTCCCTGGTGCTGTGTTCCATCACCCACCCATAATCCACAACATTTTAGTTCATCCCTATGCCACTACCACTTGTAACCCATTGCCACAAGGACCATATCCTGTGGAACACTGAGGTCTAAGACCTACGCAATTGACTTAGCTAGTATTTCTTAGACCAGTCCTGTCACCAGTGTATCCTATTCCACCTTAGGCTGGGCTAGGTGTGAAAGCTATGTCACATATCTGCTCTGCAGAAAGCATTGTCCAACTGTGTCCAAGAGCAAGGTGGATGCAGAAGCCCATAATTACTATAACTCATTGGCTGTTTCAGCACCTAGGCAGTATGGGTCCTAATGTGTTCTCCCAACTCTTCTAAGCACCATAAACAGAAACCATCCTCAATAATCGTGCTTTTCCTCTGAAACTGACCTGATGTTAACCTGTTTTAACCTCCCTCCCTCCATCTTCCACAATACAGTTTCCCTTCCTCTTTCCATTTCAGGGGTACATGCCACATTCCTTGTGTGCTGCTTGGCATCGGCAGAAACACATATGCATCACATGTGTAGCCCATAGTCCACAGTCAGTTAGTCCCTCTTTTCCAGACTTCATGTACATGGCTGATTCATTCCCCCTCCCATAAATAACCCTCACTGAACCCTTCTTCTTGTTTTCACCCTTCTCTCATTCATCCCTGATCTTCTCACCCATGCTACCCCTCCTCAATATCAGTTGTAAAAATAGCGTACATTACAAAATGAACATTGCTGGAAATAAATCTTTTTAAAAACACCAAGACCTGTTGCAAAGACTTTGGGCCGTAGGAATAAAATGGAGAATATACTTTTCACTCGGAATTCCAGAAAACATGCTCAGGTTTGTACAAATTAAGCGAGTCAGTCAAGTATGTACTCAGTTGTGAGTAAAAGGGTGGGGGATGTTGCTCAACGCAAAGTACCTTCTCTGACTTGATATGAATAAAACCAAGGAAGTTTCTCACAAGTGGAAAACCTTCTCGGTAATTTGAAGTACGTTCTGTGGGGTACTTCCTTGTTACGTAAGTTCTAGTGTTGGTCAGTGAAAATGGCAGATTTTATGGTGGTCAAAAGACAAAAAAAGTCATTTGTAGGCCAGAGAAACAAAGAAGAGAGACACTGTTTATACAGATTCACTAATGAAAATATTGTGTGGCTCCAAATCTATTTCTTCAGGAAAGTCACAAGAGGAGAGGTGGCATGCTCTCGAATGAATATAAAATGCCAACATTTCTGCACTGTTTAGCAGATCTTGGCTTCCAGGCTGGTGCAGGAGAAGACATTGCAATACACCAGAAACAGTTTCAAATGGCATTTTTTGTGTTCTGCAGTAGAAGGCAAGTTAAACTCTGTTGTGGAGCTAAAATAATAATAATAATAATAATAATAATAACAGCAGATGAACCACAAACTGAAAGTTAAGTGGCAAGAAAAAAATTGGTTTCCATATTTGGTGGGAGTCCTCGATTTCATTAATATACCAATCATGAAACCGTCTGTACATAAAGATAATACATAAACAGAAAGGGATATGCAAGCATAAATTTTCTGCTGACTGTGATGCGAGTAAAATGTCTACAAGTGTTGATGCGTCATGGCCTGTGTCTGTTCATGATGCCAGGTTATGGAGGAACTCCAATGTTCACAGAATTTTGCGAGAGAACTTATGTAATTTTAGGAGATGGAATTGCACCATGGCTAATAACACCATTCCAGAATCCCCTCAGACATGATGAGAGGGCCTATAATAGACTTCACGTGAAGGAAAGGGTGATAATTGAAAGGTGCTTTGGAGAAATAAAAAGACATTTTCCAGTGGTACAAAATAAAATGAGGCTTGTCCAAACAAAAATCCCCAATTTGATTGTAGCTTATTTTGTTTTGACAATGTGTAGAGCAAATAGCAGATGAAGATTTTGAGGCTCCCAGTGATGAGAAAAATGAACTTTCTTTATGGAGAGAAGAGGAATCTACTAACATATGTACATGGGGTGTAAAAATGGTTTTATTGGTTGCATTGTTGTTTGACGGTTCATAATGATAAAAGGGTGGAGTATATTGGGCTGGAAAGTTATCAGTGTATATAAAATTCTACGTGTGTATGTGTTAATTTTCGCTCTGCAGTGAAAACTACAGAACGCAAACGAATGGTCTGTGTGTAATTGTTGTCCAGTCTCCTGTTGTACACCATAGCAGTTCCATGTCGATAGCTATAAGGGGGTGGAAGATATGGTGATTGAAAGTCATCAGATTATAAAAACATTCGGACTGAACGCCAGCGATGACGTTTGCGACTCTATAGCAAGGAGGTTTACATACAGCAAAACGTGATGCCACAGACCATATCTTTGGTCTATGTGTGCTACAATGTCTTCAGCTCTTTCTCTGTAAGGATAAGCATATGAATAAGGAAATATAAGAATACATAAATAAAGCAGTAAAATGAAATTTCTTTTAATACATCTCTTTAAAAAAAGTCGATTTGACGTTTCGCGCATTACATCAAGTGATTGATCTGTGTATAATAATACATTATTGTTGAATTTCGTGATTGGATTCTTCGAAACGAGTGCATTTTGATGCGAGATTTGATCTACACTACTTACTTTCCTGATAATGTTGATTAAAAATGTTTGTTTCTAAATAAAGTATTTCATTTCATCCTTAAAAACCACTACTAAAAGATAGCTTATCTATCATAATCAACCAACATGTGAGCGGAGCCGTGGGTTTAAGCTGGTTTAAGATAATAATGCTCATGTGTCAAGCTGCAAAATGAAAATTAGTGTTTTTATTCCTCTTGCCTTATTAATTTTAATTTTTCTGATCACTGTGATGATGAAGAAGTATTTGCCATGTACTATAGCAAGTAGCTACACAATTATTTAGTCAAACCACTGTACCAAGAAATGTTTCAAGGTTATAGTGAAAGTATTATCCAGATATTATAGAAGTACACAATTGTTCAACCAGTAAGCTAAATACACCTGTCTTTAACACTACCAGTAATTGACATTTTGTTGTACTTTTGGGTGTATTAAGGAAGCCTCTCTCTTTGGCCATGCAACTCAAAGAGAAATGAAACTCATTTGTTTCTGAAGTTGACTGTAGGTACAGAAAAACCTTAATTGCTTTGTTGTTATGGATGGTTGTCAATCATTGGTCCTTAATGTGTTGAGCAAACATAATGGAAAAACTGTTGAATGGAGTAACACTGGCATACCAGTAGTAGTAGTAGTAGTAGTAGTAGTAGTAGTAGCCACCAAACAATACAGTGTTACTCAAACTATAGTTTTTTATAAAACATTTGGGAAGAGTCCACACAGTTGTATCTGTAATGGGACCAACAGCAATTCCAGTTCACGAAGAAGAGTTACTTACATTAGAATGGTTTCTGTCAATGGCAAAACTAGTGTATCCAGTCACCAAAAGAAAAAATGCAGAGGTGTAATCATTTTACTAATAGCTGGTCTGGCAGAAAATGATATTCCTTGCTTTTACAACATCCTGAATTTGTTGGAAGAGTAACTCAAAATCTCACTGTCTCAAGAGGAGATGTCACAAAAGCTCAGCTTAGTACTTGTTTTGTGAGGTAAAATGTTATTTGACTGAAAAGAATGCCTGTCTAAAATGATCCAAGTCTCACACTTAATTCTAATAAGAGCTCTTTCTCTAACCCAAAGGTGACAGCTCTGACAATGAAAGGTGAGAAGACTACACTCTAATAATAATTTTAAAAAATTAACAGTTTTAGTGACTGCAAATGCAGCTGGCTTGTTAGTGTCATCAATGGTAGTTTTTCAGTATTAAAAAAATAAATAAATAAATAAAATGGAGTATTGATTGTTCAGTGAATGGCTGGGGTGTGGTGGCATTTTGTGTTTAGAAATGTGTTGTCCCATAGTTTGTATATTTCTGAAATTCGATCTATTTGATAAGACTCACACACAGTCTGTCAATATTTTGTCCACCAAATCTTGCTTGCGAGGAATGTGTTATAAAGTTCAATTCCCAGGAAACAAACTCCAGAAAGGATACTTTTGCCCTGTTCCTGGTGAAGCAGTAGCTGTTATTACTAATACAGAATGGATTCTGATCAGTTGGTTGTATCCCTTTAATGTTGAACCTGTCTGTTTAAATAGGATAGTTCTCAGACAACCAACATTTCCTAAGGCTGTATCATCGAAACCAAGTAGAATTGTGCTTTACACTCTTGGTAATCTGCAGTAAGATGTTTGAATAAAAATATAATTTTGCATATTGAGAATTGGTCTAGTTATAACTAGAACTAATTTTACAGGTATTATATTTTTGTGCATTTAAGTCATCCATACATTTTTCAGTTCATTTTGACTGATTCTTCCATTGGTTCTTGGTTGATCATCATCATACTGAATTAAAAATAACAGTTTTGAGTAAGTTTCACTAGGTTGACTGAGCATGAATGTAGCTGGCGGATGCTGAGCATGAACTGAGTGAGGGACACAGCTACCAGCCACAGTCCCATATCTTTCATGTAGCAAACAAAGATCAAAAACTCAATCTGTTAGAACCTCTAGAGATCAATAAGCATCTAGCCCACAGCCCTGAGTTAATATTAACAGAACAAACACAACTCAACACGTCCCCTCTGCTGAGTTTCACTTAATGATCCATATTTTGCCAAACCCCTCTCCCACCACAGTGTCTGTCTCTACATCTGCAATCATTTCCCACAATATATTCATGTTTGTTTGCCTAAGTCAATAATAATTAAAAATGTTACACAGGTACATACCAGTTAAAGTCTGGTTGAGCAATTTATTTTATGTGAATTTTGTTATACCTGTTCACTTACAGGTTTAAAGTTTTAAGTCTGTTTGTGGTTTGCTCCCCACAAAATATCCAACAGCAATTCTGTCAGTAATTTATAAATTGAAATTGTTAATGAATACGTAAAGCTGTTCAGTTCACAGCTATTGTTTTATTACATGATATCCACAACCTACCATCCAAAAAACTATCCAATCTCCTGGTTACCCACCTACGGAAAGGCAATACTCTCTCCCTCAATAACCTCTCCACCAAACCTCAACCTCCTCTTATTGCACACAAATCCAGTCTCTCCCACTCCCAACTCCTCTCCCCCTCCCCCCACCAAACCTCAAAATTACAATCCACACAATCTGGAACAACAACATCCCAATTCAGTAGTCAACCTCTCTTCTAAACTGCTCTCCCAGCCTGAAACCTCTGTCTATTCCAAAGGCCTCACCTTTAGCCCCACTTGCAAATTCAATCATACAGCCCTTGTTAAAGATTTACTGTCCTATACTCGTAATCTTTGCTGGAGATACCACTTTGCCACTAAGAAAAATAATCCTACTCCTAATGATCCAGCTCCCCAAGACACCATTCAAATTGAACCCTGCCTGGAACAGTTCCATCCTCCGTCACAGTGAGACCCACCTGCTCTTCCTCAAAATCACCCTCTTCAAACCTTCCAGGAATTCCTTACTTCTAACCTTGCCTCTCACTCTTCCATGAGAAATCTTAAGCTTACTCCCAACTTTACCGCAGCTGAATCCCAAGCTATCTGTGATCTGAAGGCTGACAATTCCATCGTCATTCTCCCAGCTGACAAGGGATACATGACCGTGGCACTTGATCGGCGGGAGTATGTGTCCGAGGGACTGCGTCAGCTTTCAAATAGTACCATATATAAAGTTTGTCAAGCCAATCCCATTCCTGATGTCCAGGCAGAGCTTCAAGAAATCATCAAAACCTTAGGCCCCGTGAAAAACCTTTCACCTGACTCCATTAATCTCATGATCCCAACCGACAACCCGCAGCCCCACCTTCTACCTACTTCCCAAGATTCACAAACCCAATCATCCCGGCCACTCCATTGTGGCCGGTCACCAAGCCCCTACAGAACCAATCTCTGCCTACATAGATCAATACCTTCAACCCATCATGTGCAGTCCCCAACCTTCATCAAAGACACCAACCACTTCCTCAATCCCCTGAAATCCTTACCCAGCCTGTTACCTCCAGAAACCATCCTTGTAAGCATTGATGCCACTTCCTTACACAAATATCCCACATGCCCAGGGCCTTGCTGCGATGGAGTATTTCCTTTCACGCCGACCACCCACTTCCCTATCTAAAACATCTTTCCTTAATACCCTAGCCATCTTCATCATAACCCACACCTTCTTCACTTTTGAGGGCCAGACATACCAACAACTAAAGGGGACAGCCATGGCAACCAAGTTGGCCTCCTCATGTGTAAACTTATTTATGGGACGCTTAGAGGAAGCCTTCCTGGATACCCAAGCCTGTCAACCCAAAGTTTGGTACAGATTCATTGATGACATCTTCATGATCTGGAATCACAGTGAAGAAGAACTCCAGAATTTCCATTTCAACCTCAACTCCTTTGGGCCCATCAAATTCACCTGGTGCTATTCCAAATCCCATGCCACTTTCCTCGATGTCGACCTCCATCTGTTCAATGGCCAACTTCACACATCCGTCCACATCAAATGTACCAATAAACAACAGTACCTGCATTATGACAGCTGCCATCCATTCCACATCAAACGTTCCCTTCCCTACAGCTTAGGTCTTCGTGGCAAACTAGTCTGCTCCAGTCCTGAATCCCTGAACCAATACACCAATAACCAAATAACAGCTTTCACATCCCGCAGCTATCCTCCTGATCTGGTGTGTTGTTGTGTTATGGTCTTCAGTCCGGAGACTATCTACTCTATCCTGAGCAAGCCTTTTCATCTTCTCATAAGAATGGCAATCCACATCCTCTTGAATCTGCTTACTATACGTGTCTCTTGGTCTCCCTCTGCAATTTTTACCCCACACACTTCCCTCCAATGCTAAATTTACGATCACTCGATGTCTAAGAATGTGTCCTACCAATTGATCCATTCTTTTAGTCAGGGTATGCCAAAGATTCCTTTTCTCACCAATTCTGTTCAGTAAGTTGTAATATGTGGCTGTTTGCTGATTATGCTGTGGTGTATGGGAGGGTGTCGTCTGTAACTGACTGTAATAGCATACAGGATGTCTTAG
This sequence comes from Locusta migratoria, assembly GCA_026315105.1. Lineage (NCBI taxonomy): Eukaryota > Metazoa > Arthropoda > Insecta > Orthoptera > Acrididae > Locusta > Locusta migratoria. Next base: position 728,190,444 of record CM048744.1, on the reverse strand, counting down.
ACAAAATTTCTAGTTGGTTCAAAGATTGGCAGCTAGCTCTGAATGTGGAAAAATGTAAGGTGATGCGCATGAGTAGAAAAAACAATCCCATAATGTTAGAATACAGCATTAGTAGTGAGCTTCTTGATGCTGTCGCGTCGTTCAAATATCTAGGCGTAACATTGCAGAGCGATATGAAATTGAACGAGCATGTAAGGACAGTTGCGAGTAAGGCGGACAGCCGACTTTGTTTTTTTGGGAGAATTTTGGGAAGATGTACTTCACCTGTAAAGGAAACCGCGTATAAAACGCTTGTACGACCACATATTGAGTATTGCTCAAGTCTTTGGGACCCGCAGCAGATCAGTTTAAAGGAAGACATAGAAGCAGTTCAGAGGCGAGCAGCTAGGTTTGTTACTGGTAGGTTCGACCAATGCGCAAGTGTCACGGAAATGCTCCAGCAACTCAATTGGGTATCGCTGGAAGAAAGACGACGTTCTTTTCGTGAATTTCTGTTGAGCAAATTTAGAGGGCCGGAATTTGAAGCTGAGTGTAGTACAATCTTGCTGCTGCCTACTTACATTTCGCGTAAAGATCACAAAGACAAGATAAGAGAAATTAGGGCTCATACGGAGGCATATAGGCATTCTTTTTTTCCTCATTCAATTTGGGAGTGGAATAGGAAAGGAGATGCCTAGTAGTGGTACAGTGTACCCTCCGCCATGCACCTTACGGTGAATTGCAGAGTATGTATGTAGATGTAGATGTATCTCTTCATTAGTTAGGCGATCTACCCACCTAATCTTCAGCATTCTTCTATAGCACCACATTTCAAAAGCCTCTATTCTCTCCCTGTCCGCACTGCTTATTGTCCATGTTTCACTCCCGTACAAGGCAACACTCCACACAAATGCCTTCACGAAAGACTTCCTTACACTTACACTTACACTTACATTAATATTCGATGTTTGCAAATTTCGCTTTATCAAAAATGCTTTTCTTCCCATTGCCATTAGAAGCAAATTGCCAAAGCCACTTCCCCATCCCCCCAAATTCAGAACCTTCAACAGAAGAACCACAGAAGTGCCCCTCAGGGATACAACTTCCTTAAATCCTGCCCGGAAATGTGGTTCATCCTTTAGACATCCTCCCCACTCCACCGAGAGTGTCTCTCTGCCACCCACCTAACCTCCGTAACCTCCTAGTCCATCCCTATGAAATCCCCAAACGACCTTCCCTACCTTCTGGCTCCTACCCTTGTAACAGCTCCTGTTGTAAAACGTGTCGTATGCACCCTTCCACCACCATCACGTACTCCAGTCCTGTAACCCGGAAGGTGTACACGATCAAGGGCAGAGCCACTTGCGATAGCACTCACATGATTTACCAACTGACATGCCTGCACTGTGAAGCATTCTATATGGGAATGACCAGCAACAAACTGTCTATTCACATAGATGATCACAGGCAGACAGTGTTTGTTGGTAATGAGGATCACCCTGTGGCTAAACATGCCTTGGTGCACAGCCAGCACATCTTGGCACAGTGTTACACCGTCCGGGTTATCTGGATACTTCCCACCGACACCAATCCTTCAGAACTCCGGAGATGGGAACTAGCCCTTCAGCATATTCTCTCTTCCTGTTGTCCACCTGGTCTCAACCTCCGCTAAATTCGAATTACCAGCCACCATCTTAACATCTTTGCCCCGGTTCTCTGGACAGAGCCTCTGCCTCAAGTGGTATCTCTGTCTAACTTCTTAATGTCTTTGCTTTCTCCAGTATGTCTGCCTAGGTGTACTTGCGTCTGTGTAAATGTGTGGGTGTGTGTGTATTTGTTTACCCTCCTTTTTCTCCCCCAAGGTAAGTCTTTCCTGTCCCAGGATTGGAATGACTCCTTATCCACTCCCTTAAAACCTTCATCATTTCCTTTTCCCTCTCCTTCCCTTCTGCCTGACGAAGCAGCTAGGCTGCAAAAGCTTGCATTTGTGTGTGTGTTTATTTGTTACTATCACTGCCTGTGCTCCTTCGCCTGGTAAGTAGATTTCATCTTTTTTTTTTTACATATATTTTTCCTGTTAGGAATTTTTTCCTCTATAAAGATTTTGGACTTACCTAAAGTACAGGCTCGTTGATAGAAACATAAAACACACATAAAAACATACAAACATTTGAGCTTTCGCCACCACTGGCAGTTTCTTCGGGAAAAATAGGGAGGAAGGAGAGGAGAAAGGGAAGGATACGGGTTTTAAGGAAGTGGAAAAGGAGCCATTCCAATCCCGGAGTGGAAGGACTTACCTTAGGGGACAAAAAGAAATGTAAACAAATACACACACACTCACACATATCCACATGCAAACACACCTAGGCAGATATTGAGTGTCTTTCTGCCGCCCACCTAACCTCTGTAACCTCCGAGTCCATCCCTATGAAATCCCCAAACCACCTTCCCTACCTTCTGGCTCCTACCCTTGTAACCGCCCCCATTGTAAAACCTGCCCTATGCACCCTTCCACCACCACTTACTCCAGTCCCGTAACTCGGAAGGAGTACACGATCAAGGGCAGAGCCACTTGCGATAGTACCCACGTGAGTTACCAACTGACATGCCGGCACTGTGAAGCGTTCTATGTGGGAATGACCAGCAACAAACTGTCCATTTGCATTAATGGACACTGGCAGACAGTGTTTGTTGGTAACGATTATCACCCTGTGGCTAAATACGCCTTGGTGCACAGCCAGCACATCTTGGCACAGTGCTACACCGTCCGGGTTATCTGGATACTTCCCACGAACACCAATCCTTCAGAACTCCGGAGATGGGAACTAGCCCTTCAGCATATTCTCTCTTCCTGTTGCCCACCTGGTCTTAACCTCCGCTAAATTTGAATTCTCACCCGCCATCTTAACATCTTTGCCTTGGTTCTCTGGACAGAGCCTCTGCCTCTAGTGGCATCTCTGTCTAACTTCTTAACTTCTTTGGTTTCTATAGTATGTCTGCCTAGGTGTGTTTGCGTCTGTGTAAATGTATGGGTGTGTGTGTATTTGTTTACTTTACTTTTCTTCCCCCAAGGTAAGTCTTTCCTCTCCCGGGATTGGAATGGCTCCTTACCCCCTTCCTTAAAACCCTCATCATTACCTTTTCCCTCTCCTTCCCTTCTGCCTGAAGAAGCAACTGGGTTCCGAAAGCTTGCGTTTGTGTGTGTGTGTGTGTGTGTGTGTGTGTGTATTCATTTATTTATTTGTGATGCTGTCACACCTGTGCGTCTTCGCCTATATATAAAGACAGTGTCTCAAGTAATTTTGTTCATTAAAGTGATTACTTGTATGAAATGTTGTACACACAGATTTTTGAGATTAAAATTAAGTTTACTCTTGATTCCCCCTCCTGTATATTCATTAATGATTGTTCTATTGGAATATTTTAATTGTATTAGCTCAGTAGAGCCAAGGATGATAATTGTTTTGTGCTTGAATATAAGTGTAATGAGTAGAATATCTTTCAAGTCTGAGATAAACAGTAAAGTCTGAAGATGGCCTTATAACTGGTTTGTGAATTAAAATAAACTTGGGGAACATGCTAAAATTGTGACTTTTATTTCAGTATTTACAGTTCATTTGTAAGAACACCATATATATTACGTACCGTTAATGTGGTGCTTTAAAGAAGATTCTAAACTCTTCTATTGTTTCCTCTGTATCTTTTTCAGACACTTCAATTATTTTTGTACATGACTAGTTGAAAACCTGGTTTGCCCGGGTATTTATTTGTTCCATTCTTCTCTTCTCTCTCTGTTCATCTCCTCTGTCACCTCTGTTCATCCTCCTCCTCCCCCTATTGCAGCCCATTTCTTCCCAACTCTCTGCCTACCAATCTTCCAGTAGTCCATCTACTTTTCCTTCTCTCTGTTCACCTACTCCTCCCCCTCTCTCCTGTCCTTTTTCTGTCCATTTCCTTGTCCCCTCCCTCTGTTCATCTCCTTTCACCTGTGTATCGCCATCTCCCGTCTCTCATTCTCCTCCTCTCCCCTTTCTTTGTCCATCTCCTCCCTCCACTTTCTGTTCATCTCCCCCTCCACCTACTCCTCTCTCTCCTATTTAAGAAAACATACATATAAGCACCAAGTTTCACGGTGACTGGTCAAACGGTGTCAAAGTCGCAAGGTACCCTCCACCATGCTAAATTCACCGGCTTGCAGATTTAAAAGTCTCCTTCATGAAAACATACATTTATGTGCAGACTGTCATGGTGACCAGTCAAACAATTTGTGTGTTTGTTGTAATGTACCCTCCACCATACACCTACGGAGGCTTATGAAAGGTAGCCCATGTATTAATTTGGGGTATAATCTATCTTCATTCCACATTTAATTCATTTCGTCCAGCCATTTCAGTGTGAAGAATAACAATCATGTTACCATATTGTAAGGTACTTTTCACCATTCACCATAGGGCGGATTTCGAAAGGTAGCCCATGTATTTCAGTGTGAAGACGTAACATTCAAATTAACTATTTGTAAAGCACCCTCCGCCATGCACCATACAAGGTTATTTTTAGTATTCCTATAACCTTCGCACTAGTGCAAGCAATGAGTTGACAAAGATTTATCACAAGTGGATGTACGGTATGGCTGTGCATAAAGTACAAACAAAAACGACAATCAAAGAAACATTAATTTTTATATATTAGATTTATTTTCAAATTCACATTAAAACCATAAGTCCTTCTGCTGGTGGATTTCACCCCACTGATTCAGTACGCTTGGTACGCATCAAAACTGACAGCCAAAAAAAAAAAAAAAAAAAAAAAAAAAAAAAAAAAAAAAAAAAAAAAAAAAAAAAAACAAAAAAAAAACACCATTTAAAAATCTGAATGAAGTATTCTTTCCACTGAAGCAGATTTTGAAGAAAAATTTTCAATTTAAATTGCTTTCAGAAAATTCACATGGTGTGAACAATATTTATGTTTTAAATGTTTCTTTGTGATTATTACCCTGGAAACTGTAACTTAACTTCCAGAGAGAGCTGCTAGAATTTCCAGAAATTTTATTTCATTCGAAACTTTTCCAAAATCTGAAAATTAACTGTTTAGTCACATTAATTAATTGAAATGATTGTAGGTAATCTGAATATATTAGTCACATTAATTAATTGAAATGATTGTAGGTAATCTGAATATATTAATACTGAACTGATAAACTGAATTGTTCAATCATATTTAAAAATTTCATCAGGATTGGAATACAATTGTAGAATCTGACGAAGTCCATATGTAAAGTATTCTCCATCATGTACCATTAAAAATTTTTATGTGCCAGGGACTTTCCTCTTGGTTTGAAGGTCAAGTGTCCAAAATGTCATGAAGATTTTAGGATGAATGAAGTGTCCTTATGCACATGTAGCATGATGCCACAGGTTTTGACTGTATAATTGTTTATGACATCATATCTCCTAAAGTATGTGTCATAAGCAGTTCTTACCATACGTCAATTGTTAGCTCATGGATGAAATATGTGTACAGTGATTTAGAATCAGATGTCACATGATGCAGCACTTTTCTGCACATTTCAATGTTTATTACGTCATATCTCCAGCACTATGTGTCATATACTCATTTAAGGATGCCTGTGACCATTACAAAAGTGCAAGCAATATGTAGACAAAGTTTCATCGCAATCGGTTGAATGGTATGGCCCCACATAAAATACAGACACACAAACATTCCTTCTTATATATTAGATATTTTGCTTGTAACTGCAAATTGTTTTGCCCCTCCTTCCATCTTTCAGATTTCCCTTCTTTGCTTAGTAATGTTTTTATATCTAAGGTCTTGATATTCAAATAGGTGCTTTTCTCATCTCTGAATGTCTCTTATAGGTGGTATCTATCTTTCCTCTAGTTCTGTACATGTCAGTATAATTGCATTTATCCTCTAGCTATTCCTGTGTAACCAATTTGTATTCAATGTTAATTTTTTTTTCTTTTGGCATTTGTATTCCCTTTTGCTTACTTCATTTGTTGCATGTTTATGTTTTCTCCTTTCATTAATTAAATGCATCATCTTGTGTAATTTTCAATGATATCTATTAGGCTTTGACATTTTATCTATATCGAACTCGTATTCATACTTCACTAATTCATTTCTGAGGTAGAGCTACCCATTAATCTTCAATTGAATTCCTTCCCCCTGTTTCAGTGGCCTAATGCTCCCTCCAAAACTCTCAACAAATTCTGGTTGTTTCCACATATCCAGTTCTCATCTCTTTAATTTCTAACTTTGTTAAAAAAATCATGTTTTCAAAACTTTATTATTTTCATTGATTTATACTAGTCTGTATTGTTTAAATGTAGCATGCAAAAACAGTTGGATGCAAAGGGTAAAATAATGCAAGAGGAAACTGGAACTTGATTTTTTCCTCGTCAATTATTAGTTTTGAAATGTACATGCATGTGAATGAGAGCCAAACCAGATGTCAGAATTGTAGCAAACACAAAGAGAAGTAGAGTAGAACATCGAAAAAATATATGATAAATATTCTCTTGTGAAAGATTACATGTTAAAGCAATAAGAAACAAATGTATATAAATGTTCTGTTGAAATTATTCCCAAAGCGGCTGCCTCCTCTAGTTTCAGTTCCCATATACAGGAACCAGTTTTTACTTTCCTAGGTCATGGTCATCAGATTGTGTGGATGGCAGTGACTTTCACATGATCGGGGACTGGAGCCCAACTAGTTCTCACAGCTTTTGTTTATCACCGGATGGACCTTCTTCTCCATCTCCAAGTTCAGCTTCGTCTTCTCCACCACCTACACCAACAGAATACGACTGGCCTGATTTATACTCTCCTGTGACAGCTGAGTATAATGAAATCAATGATGAAGAGGAGTTGGGACTTAAGGAATCATGGAAAGACATGGTATGCTCAACATTAATCTTATCAAATTAATTATAATTTTTAGTAACTGACTGCAGGTATGTTTCTCATATTGGGTATATCCCACAAGTATCTTGTGTTGTTTTATCTTCAGCATTAAAGCATTTTTTATTCATTTCATATCATTCATCAAGGTTTTGCAAAACATAGTATTTTAATTTTGATATTTGCTTCATTTTAAAAACTGTTACATCCTCAAAATTAGCTGTTATTTCTACATACTGTATCACATTGAATTGCATTTCATCTTTATATTAATATAATCAATGTACAGCAAGTAACAATGGAAAGTCCAGGTTGATATCCAACAATGTATTTTTTGGGGGGGGGGGGGGGGAGGAATAGTTTGCTACTCATCACAACAGGGAGATAAAAAAAAGACTTTCATACAGACACGTCTTAACTTTTTGCCACAGCTTTCAACAGGAAAAGGACACATACACTCAAACAAATGCTGAATTACATTCAGCAACGATTTATTAATCACTTATGATACACATTCAAGGCCATGGGTTGAACTGCCTCTGGCCGGAGGTTTACACATTGTATATTCACTAACAGAAACTGATAGAATGTTATTTCTGAATACCTCTACAAGGTACTAGAACTGTATATTCAAATTTTAAATATACAGATAGGATGGATCTGAAACCCAGGATCCTTTGCTTCAGCATCCTATACTTTATCCACTACACTACACTGATGCTGTCTTTCAAATTTTCATTTCATGCCACTAAAAAAGGTGTGAAAGCATCACATGATGACTGCCTTCATCTTCAAACTACTGTACTCACTGAACTTGCTGTCCATGTATGTCGACATTGAGCAAAGCAACTGAGATGAGGTGCTGCCTTTCATGACATTCACATTACACCACCACTAAAAAAAGAGGCCTACATGCTGATGACACAGACATCAATTACATCAGCCAGTTATTAACCAAGGATGAGGAGGCTCATCAGTAGGCTCAAATCAGTCTGCTAAAGGTTTCAAGGATTGATTAAGAGTTGACACAAACCAATGTATAGTTTTGTTCCAGCCTGGTGACCTCTTCTAAATCTTCACTTGTCTGGAAGGTTGGGCAGTTTAAGAAGCTATGCAGGTGTTACTTTGAGCAATACAAGGTCACAAGACAGCTGTCTAACATTACTTACAAAGCTGAAGATTGTAATACCAACAAGAGAAGACAGAAGGTTAGAAACAAAGTCTATGTCCTATGAATAAAGCCATACAGAGAGCCCATAGCTTAGAATAAATAAAAGGTTGCAGCAGGACTCAACAAGATAAAAGGCAGTGAAAGTGGTAATGTCAACATATGTTTCCTGAGGTCCACTGCCAAAAGAAGCACCAACCTTCAGGAGCTGCAGTATGCAGGGTCAAAGACTTGTTCCCACAGAAATAAGTAGTAAACATAAAGAAGTAGCTGTTCTAACAGCTAACTGATTTTGTTACTTTAATACTATTGTTCTCACACTGTAGTGACACATCGGATTTTAAACACATAAGAAACAGTTGGTAATGAACTCATCTCATGAATTTCGACTGACATTTAGGAGAGTATTTCCTTATGAGAACAGCTAAATAACATGTCTGAATTTTTTATTAATTTTTAGAATTAATAGTAAAACAAGAAAAAATAAACACAAGAGTTAAAAGAAAATAAATAATAATAAAAAAAAGACCAGTATCATGCAGAGAAACCTGTGATGGGAACAGGCTGGAGACACGAGATACTAGTGCTGCAGAAGCAATACCATAGGCCAGTCAGTTTGTGCCAGAACCGGCTTGTGCCGGAAATATTAAACATTCTGAATGTTGTCGGCTCGGCGTGAGCTGGCTGAAGTGGAGTTGTCTCAGTCCGGCCGGCAGTTCTGTACAGTCCAATTGAAAACAATGTGTTTAATCTCTCGGCTCGACTCGGCTTGGCCCAACTGGCAGTGTGAACATGGCCTAAGTCTGGTGACATTTGAGATATTGTCTTGTAGCAGCAACATGTATCTCACTTGAAAATTTGTGAAAAGGGCTTCTGTGATACATGGCTGCTCTTCTTGCTACACACATGCCACTTAGAAGGAGGTGTGTCAGTTTGTCAAACTGACTGAATAGCAGAATAGCAACCTGATAAGCATAAAATAAAAAATATATGCCACCTAAAGAGCATTTATACTGCAATTATATGCAGTTATTATAATAAATTGTACCTCCACAATGCCATATGGATATAGCCTGATGATGGCCACAGTGCCGAAATAGGCCTATTGCTATAATAATAAACAGTTTTTAACATCTATAAAGTAAAGCAGCTTTTTGGCATTACTTACATTAACAATACATCTCTCCTATTTTGCTCTTAACACGCCTCCCTTTACTACCTTCCAAGCTGCATCCTCACATTCTGCCTTACAGAGCCTTTATAATCATACAATGTGGAATATTCCATCCTCGCCCTTGCCCAGCAATCTTCACCCTCCACTTCCATCCTTCCTCAATGTCAAGGTGCTCATTGTGCTAGAGTGGCCAGAGATGGTGGCCATGTGTGCTTGAGTTATGCCTGACTACTTGTGTGAATGCATGTTTCTTTTTCTGATGAAGGCCATGGCTAAGGCCAAACATTAAAGTTATAGAAATGTGATTTTCTTTTTTATGTGTTGATCTGTGGCTCAGCAATCGTCTTTTTGGTGAGTTACATCTATCTTTTATTACTGACATTCCAACCTAAATTTCCATTTTTAGATTTTGAATATACAGTTTTGGTGCATTATTCCTTTGATGGTATACTGTAAATATACAAAAATTATTTCAAAACAAAACTAGCCCTAGTTTTCTGCTTATAAAATAATACTTTTGTTGACGTGCTTTACCCTTTGGGGGCACCATTAATAAATTTTTGAAAAGTTGCTTTACTTCAATTGTTCCTATGTAGTAAAGCTATTTGGAGAGTGCTGTAATACAGTGCGCATGCTGGTTTTGAATTGGGCACAGTGCACTTATGCTTGTGGTGGTCACCACTTAGGTGCACACCCTCATGGACCGGCTCTTGCAGGGCGCTCTGTGTGAATGTTATATAAAGTTGCTTGGCCCTTCAGACCGCGTGTTGCTTAACTGTCAAGTTACGATGTATGTGCCTAAGTTACATGTAATTTTAGTTCCGTTCATTTATTTGTGTGTGTCTTGAGTTAATACAGAGACCACTGGAACAACTGATGCTAGGCAACTATTGAGAAATTCTCTGATGATACCAGAGAAGGGCAATATGTGTCACTAAAACTATTTTTTCCACCAGCCAATAGTGGTTTTCTTTTGAAATATTGCTTATGGTTGCTGTAACAGTTCATGCCATGAGATGGGAGGAATTGTAAATAAACTTAAAATAAAAATGTTTCAGATTGAAGACAGTGAAGCTGACAGTGATACTGACATGGGGCCTCCAGAGGTACCTCTTCCATGCAGTGGTAATGATTTGGGCTATATTCTTGTGTTGCTTTCAAGAGTTTCACATATGGACTCACTGTCAGAAGGACAGGCATTAGCACCTACTCTTGAAACACTGATAGATTACATTGTGCAGATGGAGACAGCACAGCACTGTGCTTCCAAGATTCTTGCTCGTATTATAAGGTGAGACAATGGCTGTATTGCATTCATTAAAATGATGTCACCAGATTTAATACTCAAATGTACATCATGCTTTTAGACTGACTTTTATGTTTGTATCTATTATGAAACTGCAGCTATTATATTGCTATTATATTGCTACAAGACAGTATTGAATTTCTTGTGTAAATTCATACTATTGTCATATGCATTTAGTTGTTTTAATAACTGGTTGTACTCTTGACATGACTCTGGTACATGTATGACATGTTAATAGACATCATTGCACGTCCTAAAACGGTTTTAAATTTTTTTGAAAGAAATTTGTAGTAGATGGAAGGAATGTAATAATTCTTATTACAGTAAATCAAACAGTGCAGTGTTTGTTCAAAAAACTTACAGGTATGCAGCCAGGTACAGAAATCGATGATAATCAGCAGAAGAGCACTGTGCCATTCTCAATACAATACCCAGCATTACAATACTGGGTGCCTGGCGTCTTGAGAATGGCAAGGCAGTCTCTTGCCGAAGTATTGGCCGATGCCAATTTCTGTACCTGACTGGATCAGCCTTGCATTTTTGTAGTTTATTTGTGATATATGTACATAATAGGTATCTAAATACTCGCCAGGACGTTTATTATACAATAAAGGTTATTCAAATTTTTATTATTTTAAGTGCAGGGCAGAACTGGTAATTTTATGGGAAGTAGAAATTTTTGACTTAATTTCATTCATTATGATTGAGGATGCCGCTGCTGGGCTATGTAACACATCTTCAAAATTAACTGAACCGCTTCAATAGATATTGTTTGGACGTCGCTGCCAGGTTATGTAACACATCTTCAAAATTACTGCCTTTTACCAGCATTAATTATTTATGTAGTAAAACTCCTAAAGTTCCATTCTTTTTGTATTTTTCGATGTTTCATACGACAATATTAGAGAATTTATTCGCGTTCTCGAGTGCAAACATATGCATAAGTATTTTTGTGACATTTGTATAGGATCGGCATCTCACACTATTATTGCTTTTTTGAGGTTGTGGGTATTATGATACCCAACTTTGACAGATAACGTTCTTTATTAATCAGAAATATGTATCACAAAAACAATGCAACACTTTATTCTCACATCAACTGGTTCTGATTGTTTGAGTACATGCCAGCCGCTCTGGCAAAGAAGCTGATGGAAAGAGGAACTACATCGACACAAATCGGCGCATCGTAAGTCAACTAGCTGCGTACTGCCAACAACGATACGCGAAATATACGTTTGAATAAATGCAAAGTGTCAAGAAACTCAACTGTAAAGAATTTTTAAGCGCTATACTTTAAGGGGAAAGCCATGCTAGCATCAATTTATATAGATTACATCATTTTGTCTTCACGAACATGCTTTTGAAAAGCGTAAAATGCGGAAAAAGTGTAAATATGTTAATGCAAAAACAAGTGTGAATTGATATTGTGAACATAGGAAAATTGATGGGACTGACAAAAAATGGTGTAAATGGCTGGAAAATGTAAAAACTGGGAATGTAAAAACGAGGGTTTACTGTAGATGCGTATGAAATGTAGATAACATATCGAAATTTTATTTAAAGTTTGGAGCAGAATGATATCTTATGTGGTTCTTGAGATATCGGTCCGTGAATGATAGCATGCAACAGTAATACGTTTGAAAACACTATTTCTGATTGTGAGATAACGTATCTTGAGGAATAGGAAATGACTAAAATGTTATATGTATGTTGTTCAGGTATTTACCTGGAAAATCTGTTTTTTGTTTTTGGAAATGTGTATTCGTTATTGCGATACACTACAAAAACCATAACATTTGGTATCAAAAAATCCAACTGCGTTCATTGGCAAATCTACACTTCTATTTGTGGCAAATCATTGAAATTTTTACGATGCATTCTAATATTATGATTCCGGAAAGCTTTGAAATATCAAATACTATCCAAATTTTACTCACCATTGATTTCATGTTATATAAGCGGTACACTCTGATGTAACAGGAAAAAGATCGGAAGCAGCTGAAAAATGCTTCTGCCAGAGCACAGAAAAGGCGAATATGTTCTCTGACACAAAATTGTGGAACCAGCTGCCTCTATCCTCATTTCGACTTTCTCACAAAAATTTTGGCTTGTGAACATATTCGTGCTTTTTTTGGCTGAATGTGAGTGGGACAGAGACATTGCAACAGGCAGAGAGAGCCTTATATGATGGAACAGAGAAAATATCAGTTCAGGAGAAAGGCATATGCATGAAAGCAGCAGTGGGAAGCGAAATGAGATGTCAGCAGTCAGGAACAGTGGAAACAACAAAATAAGACAGATGCAGATAGTAGTAATTGGAGCAAAAGAGAAAACAGTGGGAAACTGAGACGAATGGAGACCATACATAAAGCATGAGCGTGCAGCTCTCCAATACTATAGCATGAAATAATTTGTCCAATTTTTCCATCCCCAGTACCCGCATCCTAAAGTTTTCTGGTCTACAGGTCAAACCCCAAGGAAACCGTCCTCATGGACGTATGTGTGAAGGAGACAATTGTGATTGAAAGCAATGAAATCCAACTCTAAGTGACAAAGAAAGGATACTGGCAACAGGACAGGAAGTGAATGGCACAACATTGGTGGGACAGACAGATGATGAAAGTGGCAGAAACACACAGTGGTGAGGAATCGCGAGGGAAAGGGAAGAAGACATTGAAAGTTTGACACAGACAGAAAGCGGTAGTGAGAGAAACAGCAAACAAACGGACAGAGACATATATAGACACTGACAGTGACACAACATTGCTGACTATGACGGCTTAACGGGGCAAAAGTATTTACAAAGTTATGCGCTTAAAGTGCGCAAATATGTTCGCATGCCAAACTTTTTGGTGAGGATGTCGGAATGAGGATTGAGGCAGCTGGTTCCACTCTTTTTTATCAGAGAACATATTCGCCTTTTCTGTGATCTGGCAGGAGCATTTTTCAGCTGGTCATTATTATGATTGTGATTCCAGTGTGCAGCTCCAAATTCCTGTAAACTCTCACTCTTGATTATTGAAGATAAATCTGCTGATAGGAACCCACTAGTCAGTTTCCTATGTCTTCTTGCTGAAAATAAACTTTGTATTTCTTCTTGCCATGCATGGGAATCCATAGCAGCCAACTATTGTGGGTTGTCTGTAATTATTATGGATTTATCACTTTATTTACAGAGTTATGGAAAGTTTGTAAAAAATTACTAAAATAAGGTATTTTACAATCTAATGTTTTTTGAAAAATCCAAAAAGGTACTTTTTACATTTTGCTTAACATAATGCTACTAAAAGTTTTATAAATTGTAATGAATTCCTTCCTGAGTAAGTAGCAAAGCTGTACGAAATGTTAATGATAGAACAAGTCCAGCTTATTCAAATACATATTGTTAATTGAGTTCATTACATTAATTATAATGGAAAAGTAAACAATTACAGTACATACAACTGGCTATAGTAAAAATTATCTTAAATAATACTGAGTAACTGAATATACAAATCTCAGATAAATGAATAGTAGGTATTTCCTTTATGTATTTGACAAAATGGATTTACAAGAATACTTTTGCAATTAATAGTAATTATACAGAAACTAAAGATGGCAAAACTTTCCTAACATTACTTGTTTAATGTAGTAATAAGGAAAGTTTACAACTCGCCACAAAGACATGGCGATGAGCTGTGACAGGCACATACAAAATACACACACATACAACACTTACAACTATGGCCCATGGCTTCTTCAGAAAATAGAACACTCACGCAATCACACAGGCACACATCACAGTCATACAACCATCACCACCAGCTGCCACATTTCGATGAACTCTATATTGCAAAAACTGAGTCATTGACAAAATGATCAGAATAAAAGAGAACAAACCAATATCCACAAAGGAGCAATCACCCCGAACAACCAATAAAAAGAGAGAAAAAGAAAGAGGGCTCAACACCATCTGTAATGAAAAACTGAGCAAAATTGTCAATAAACAATCCGGAACAAACATGAGCAAATGACCACATCGATCTACGTGAAGAACAAAAAATATAAATAAATAAATAAAAATCTGCCAATGGCATTTTCCTCTCCCCCCTTTGCATCCTAAAAGGTTTTCGCATACTCTTGTTAATTGAACACAACTATCTCCTGCAAGATTCCAAGTTGTTCAAAGGTAACAGCATTTTCTTTGAAAAGTACATTTGTTCTGTTTTGCGAACATACCATGAAATACATACCAACGAATTGCAAACATAGACTTCTTTAACACATGTACACAAACTTGGGAGATACTGTTACAATGACTGTTGTAAATGATGTTGTATATAGATTAAGTACTAGAGCTATGTGGAATTCAGTATTACCAGTCTTATTCCGTTTGTTATTTTAGCTGTAAAATAAAACATAGTCATGGTTTGAAACAGAATATTTGCTCTTTATTTTGGTGCAGAACAAATTAAAATGAACAAAGTCATATCCGAACTACAGAAAAGGAAATACAATCTACTTTAAAAGCGTCCATAGCAACCATTCCAAAGACAAACATTTTAGTAGACACAGTGATTGTAATTAATGACTTTCAACACATTCCACAAACAGTGAATAATAGCTTAGAAAAAAAGGAATCAAGGTAATTTGTTGCAATGTATACACTTTCCCTTCCATTTCATTGAGGAATGAAAGTTGCCACAGAAATTTAGGACTTCATTTGTATATGAAACTACAGTAATCAGCATATTGTTTAGAATATTCATTATTACTGTTTCTCGCAGTTTATGTGTATATGCTTCAGAAGACCATTGTTCAATTTGTAGTTACATATTTCACCAGATGTTCATGAAATAGGACAAACACACATTTTAGAGGAAGCACTCTTGCCTATGCACAACTCTATAAACATTGCAGAACATAGCTTTATTTAATTAATTACTGCACCCGAAACCCTTTTAGGAGCCAAGGTGGGGGGGGGGGGGGGGGGAAGGTCGTGGCAGGTTTAGAAATACTGACCGTTTGCACCACAACCTAAAGTGCTGCTCACTACACTGTGGCAAACAATTATGAAACTGTTCCTTAATTCTCGTAATATTAATGGTAGTTGTTGACTTCTAATTGGCATTTTTAGACACTAGATTATGAAGCATTTTTATTAACTCTTCAGTGTGCCATTGCTTTGAATTGACAATGCGTAAGTAATAATAAGAAAAACGTAAAATACAGAAAGCAAGGTGATGTATGCCAGAGAGAGTTCTGGGCAAGGAATGACACATAATATTTCCTAATGCCTGGTTTACATAAAATCAAGTGACGGTGTCAAAGTGCCATTATTTTTGAAAATATCTCTGTAACAGTAGAAGTTATGAAAAAAAACATAAAAGAGGAAAGTTGTAGAGAATTTTCTCCTCTACAAATTAGTTTATTCAGTTTTCATGTCAGAAGAACGGTTGAGTCATTAGTTTCATTTAAATTTTGAGCTGTCGAAAGGTGATTGCAAAGGCCCACTTTTAGCATTACCACCGTAACCTAAAGTGGGCCATAAGAGGCGCATGTATTTGTTGAATGCCTAAAATTCACTGATGATGTGGCATTAGTGGCAGAAAGTGAATGAAATGCAAATAACATGCTAAAAGATCTGATAGAGCTTGTGTTGAAAATGGAATGAGCATGAATATGGCAAAAACAAAAATTATGACGACTGGCACAAGAAGGAGACTGGCAAATATTAAGATCTGCACATTGCTATAAGTCAAGTAACAGATTTAAATATCTTTGAAGTGCTGTAACTAAAAACTTGATATGTCATCAGGAAGTAGAAATACGCACTGCTGTGGTGAATGAGACTTCAACAGAAAGAGAAGATTATTACCTAACAAATTCAACAAAGCTTGGGAAATGTTTTGCCTGAGTGTGGTATTCTATGGGGCAGAAATATGTGTGTGCTAAATATAACTAAACTAAATATAATTATTGCAGAGGCCACAGAAAGCAAAGTACTCCTATTAAAAACTGTTTGTGTATTTTTTCTGAGTGACAGTGTTTTCAGATTTTAAATACAGTACTATTGATAGTGTTTCAGGTATAAAAAATTACATTAATAGTATATTGAAAGACGGGATTCTCTTGTGTCTCGTTGTGACAGCCATCAGTTAATCTCTTGAATGAATAAAAGTGCTGGATCATACATGTTTTGTCAGTGCTGTCGTACATGCTCAGTATTCATGCTATGCATCACTGACATTTGCTGTTACTTTATTGGGATAATCAGCCGTGCCCATCCACACTCACGCGTGTCTGGTGCTAATTCAAGGTGTGCACCATTATGTTCATTTTTGTGGGACAAGCAAGTCTACCAGACATATTACAGACCTAAATATATCAAAAAGAAATCATAAAGAGATCTATCAGAAAATATGATGTGAAATGCATATAATGAGTTCTGTAACATGCGGAAAGCAATATTGGACATAAAAGAAAACTAGACTAATGTGCTGTATGCTGTATCACATGTGACGTGTTATTTGATATATTTGTAGAAGAGTTATGAATAGGTAAACTTTGTTACAATGAATCATAGTTCATTGCAATAACTTGACGTGTGAAGATCTCCATTAATGCTTAGTCAGTGGATTGCTGTCCACCGCGCTAGAGTAGCCAAGCAGTCTGGAGCGCCACGTTGCGGATCGTGTGGCCTCTCGCATTGGAGGTTCAAATTCTCCCTCGGGCATGGATGTTTGTGCTGTCTTTAGTATAAGTTAGTTCATAAATAGTTTGTAAGTTTAGGGACTGATGACCCCACAGTTAAGTCCCATAAGCATAACAAACTGCTGTCCTTCAGGACATGACATTTTCATGTAATCTAGTGGTTGCACTCAGACAAATATCAACAAAAAATTTACTATACCATTAGATTTATGGCATTTCTCTCTTAGATGCATCAATTCATGAATGTTCATTGCAAATGCTTTCTCTGTAGGAATACCTCCCTCTCCCTTCACCAATCTCCTTGTAAACATACCTTTAACACCACCTCCAAAAATATAAGTTTAATGTGGTGGTTGTGGGACTTCTTAGTATTCCAGTTTGTCTATCCTTCCATTAGGTTCTCTTGGTCAAGGAATTTGTTCACAGATAAGACAAGAAGTCAAGTGTACCAGTTTGCTGAGAATAAGAGTTATCATTGCTTTTTATGTTGTAAATGCAGTACAACAATATGTCAAAACACAGTCCCTTCTAAAATGTGAACTGTGTTATTCTCTGCATGAAAGAGCTATCCAAAATATAATTGTATTTCAATAATGGAGGATAGATAACAACTAATTGTAAGAGGTTTGCTGAGCTGCTGACAGGCACAAAAATAATTAAATTCACAGAACTTTAAATTTTCAGCCATGGCCTTCATCAGAAAAGAAACACATACATTCACGCAATCACTCAGACAACTATACACACACACAACCACCATGTTCGGCCATTCCAGTGCCACAAGCTTGAGGACTGTGAGTGAGGTGGGGAATAAAGGGGGAAGGATGCTGGTTAAAGGTGGGAATGGAAAGTTCCACGGAACTTAAGTTACCGTATGATAGTATGTTTTAGCAAAGGTTGGTAAAAATTTATTGCTCTTGAAAGTTATTGAGTATTACAGAAGTGCAAAAGGTTGTGGTTACAACTTACTTTCTTACTTAATTCTGTGAAAATATCTGTTTATGCTTGCAATAAAGAATGAAAACTTTGTTACTATACATCCATATGTTCATAACAAGTGGCTAGTCCATATTGTGAGACTGATGAAATATAACATGTTATCTTTTTTTCGTATGATAAATGTGATACTTTTGCTCTGTTAAAGTAGTTTCCTAGTAATTGTCTTCATTAATGAGTATAGGGCTACGTTACTCAGTGTTCTACAACATATTTAGCATTTTCTACTTTATATTTGTTGTCATTTGCTGAAACATTTATGTTACAAATCCTTTATGATTACAAAATAGAAATACTTCAATTTTTTTTTCCAGAAATAGGAAATGTTTTTTACCACTAGTCCAGCAAGGCTTCGTGCTTTCTGTGCACTGTCGTTGTATGTTGCCCCGACATAAAGACTGTGAAAAATGTTCAGGAGTTGAAGCATTTGGTGCCACAATATTACAACAGATCTCTGTACAAGCTGAATCATCATTTGGAACAGGTGAAATGGAACATGTTCTACACTGTGGTGAAAAGGACATTCGTGCAGTCCTTGCACTGAGCATACCTCATATTATCAAGTAAGCTATCAAATTCTACTTGAATGTGATACATTACTCCATTAGTTTCAACTTAATTACTGTTAGTCGTATATCTGTTAATTATTTGATAGTTACATGGCAGAGATTCTGGAATATTCCATGCATTGTGCCTTTTCACTTAGATTTAAAAACAGGAAATGTTTTACTGAAATTTATTGCTCCTATTGGGCACATTTGGGTTGTGGTGTGATCTGTTTCACAGGCAAGTAATAGTCTCATGACATGGTGTTTCACAGAACATAGTGGAAATAAATACCTACTGCTCCTGGCAGGAAGCAACAGGTTACAAAATGCTTCTAATAGCAGGAGCAAGAATACTTCATTCTGTTTCTGTGGCTGAATATGCCAAATATTAAAAATAGTTTTGTGGGGCATTTTGGAGCTAGCTAAAACAAAGTGTCATCCAAAAACCCTTTTGGGTGGTAGAACTTTTGTATCCTGTGGGTGGAGGTTATATTTCCATAATGCATTTCTGAAGCTAGGATTAGATGATCACAAAAAACTGAATATTTATTCCTATGCACAGGGGAGTACTTCTGTTGAATCATTACAGGTTTCCTTATTGATTGTTTCCTGTTAATGTATGTGCACATGCTCAGTAGGCAAATGAAGTAGTGAAACAAATTGGTTAACTATATGGTGATGTTTAGTGAACATGACAAATGTTGTGAGGTTTAACTAATGCCAATGAATTATATTTATTTCATTTTTTAGCCAATGGCTGTCCTGCAGTTGATACACTGGTCACTGGTTCCCACCAAATCACTAAACTTAAGTACTGCCAGGCCTGGTTCTAACTCGAGTGGGTCATCGTCCATGTCTGCCGAGCATTGTTCACACGTGGGTTGCTCTCAGCCCTTGTGAGGCCAATTGAAGGGCTACTTGACTGGAAAGTAACAGTTCTGTTCACAAAAATGAACAGCAGCTGGGAGAGCAGAAAGTGACCAAATGCCCCTTCATACTGTATCTGTTAACACCTTTGTGCTGAGGGTGGCAGCTAGTTGGTACTGTTGGGCCGACCAAGAGCTGTTTGGGTGGAAAGAAGAGTTCATTTACATTTGAGTTGTTGTTTGTACGATTTCCCCTAATGAATTAATGAAATGAATGTTATTTTGAGCAGAGTAAAAACTGTTACCAGTGTGCATATTCCACACAGATGGTTACAGACTTGAGATCATTGTAACATTTATTATAAGACAAAATGTGTTGTAGCCACTAACTGCAAAGTCATGAAGGTGAAATTATTGCAGTGTGTGAAATTAGTAGCATTACTGATAGGAGAATTTTAAGTCTTGGGTTAGCATAGCACACTTTGTTGTGTTAAAGTAAAAAGCAGGGAGTCTCTAAAGCCAGGTTCAGTTGCCTAATTGGAAAGGTTTTTTCCTCTCCTTTGCACCCACAGGCACCATTTCTTTCCAGTATATGAGCCTTTTGTATGTAATTGTTAGCTTTACTATGCAGCAAAGTTTGTCCAACATCAATCTATCAACAAGCTTCTGGTGTGACTACTGGTGGAGTCAAGCCATTGGTTCATTGCATCACTAGGAGGAGCTTCTTGAGTGCACCTCCGTGGCCTCTATTTATCTTTGGAGAGACTCCTGCTATTCCATTTGCTAACAAATTGGAAAAACTTGTAACAGTCTTGGAAGGGTTGAAATAAAGGAATTTACCAACTCCTACACGGTATTGAACCCAGTACTTGAGTGTAGCATTCAGCCTGCTAGGCCATCACAACCAGGATTTAAATATTATTTTTCTAGATACATTATTAATGCAGATTTGAGGATGACCTCCAGTGACATGAAGCAAGAATTTTGTGTAGTGGCATGAAGAAGTGATAAGCAATGGAGAGAGACATAATAAAAGAACTATGACTTATTTGACTGACTTAGTTCCAGTTGTTCCCTCTGGAACATAGGGTTGAAACAAAATTTCTTCATCTGATGCTATTTCTAGCAAGTCTCTTCACTTCACTCCAGGTTTTCCCATCCTCTGCAGCTTCTCTCCGAATTGTTCTTTTCCAGGTGTGTTTGGAACAACCGCGTTTCCTAACTCCTTGAGGGTTCCAGTCCAATGCCACCTTTTCAACAGCTTCATCAGGTTTTCTCCACATATGCCCAATCCATTTCCATTTTCTTTCTCTGATTTGTATATTGATTGGTTGTTGGTTTGTATCTCTCCAAAGATCTTCATTCGTCATTATATTTGGCCATCTCATGCTTAAAATATGTCAGAGACAATGGTAAATAAAAACTTGGTGCTGTTTTTTGATGTGGTTAGTCACTTTCCAAGTTTCACAACCATACATCAAATCTGCAGATCTGCCTTCATGTTGCTATTGAAAAGCCAGAGTTTGGTTTTTCTTGAGATGTTCCTGTTTCTCCAAATGGGGTACAACTGGACAAATGCACCATTTCCTTTGTGGATGCGACTACGGACATCCTCCTCAGCACCTCCTATAGTTGAGACTATAGTTTTGAGGTAGAGGATAGATTGGACCTGCTCTACATCCTCTTCATTAATGGCCAGCCTAGTGGTGATGGTCGAGATTATCTGCATTTCTTTGGTTTTGTGAACATTTATCTTGAGGCTTGCAGCTTCTCCTTCTCTCTGTAGCCTGGCCAGATTCTCTTTGATCTCACGATATCGGTGTGCCATTAAGCAGATGTTGTCTGTGAAATCTAGATCTTAGAGCGTATCCCGCATCCCCCATTGCACACCTCTCTGCCGTCCCCTCATTACTCTCTTCATCACATGATCCAAAACCAAAAGAAATAATCTTGGTGAGAGAATACATACTTGTCATACTCCCGAATTAACTTGTATAGGCTCTGTCAGCTCTCCATTATGTTGTAATTGGCATTCATAGTGCTGATACATTTTCTTGATGATGTTAATGATCTTCGTTGGGCTGCCATACTTTGCAAGTGTATCCCACATGACTCTCCAGTTGACAGAGTCGAAAGCCTTTTCAAAGTCAAAGAAGGTTAGGTAGAGGGTGTGTTGTCACTCCCCACTTTGTTCCAGAATAATTCGGAAAGTATTAATAAGGTCTACACAGCTTCGATGTTTCCTAAAACTGCCTGCTCTCTCCTCAGTTGCGCTTCCACAGAATCCTTAATGCGGTTTAAAATAATCCTCAAAAGTACCTTACTCAGTATTGACAATAGAGTAATACCCCGCCAGTTGTTACAGTTAGTAACATCTCCATTTTTGGGTATTTTCACGATAATACCTTGTTTCCAGTCTGTTGGCAGTTTCTCCTCTTTCCAAATCTTCCCTAAGAGGATATACAATAACTCGACAGTTGTGTCCAAGTCTGTTTTCAACATCTCGAATGTTATATTATCTGGTCCTGGTGCCTTCCCATTTTTGATCAGCTTCAGTGCTATTCAAATTTCTGCCTTTGTGGCTGCATTTACACTGACGCTGTGACTAGGATCATGGTATTCAGTTCTTTCTTGTTCTTCTGCCTCACCACCAAGATCTCTATTTAGAACTTCGTTAAAGTGCTCCTTCCACCTACGTAATTGTTCTTCATGTGTAGTGAGTATCTCACCTTTTTTGTTCCTTACTGGTCGGTTTCTCTGGAAGCTTTTCTTTGAGAGCATCTTAGTGATATCATAAAGTTCTTTTGCATCCCCCCTTCATGCTCCCTGTTGTTCTGCTCTATCAGCCTGTTCATCTATCCATCTTCTGTGATTTCTTCTCACACTTCCTGATCTGCTGCTCTGTAATCAGCTTGTGCCTGTACTTTCTGTTGCCTGGACCTGCTCTGGTTTACTCTATTCTTAACTTCCGTCCACATTTCTTCCATGTCCTTATCCTCAGTCATCTCCAGTTCCAGTGCCTGGAATCTATTCAGGAGTTCCAGCTGGAACCCCTCAGCTACCTGTGGATCTTTCAGTTTACCTATGTCAAATCTTCTGTTCTTTGGCTTGAATTTCTTTTTGTAAGCCATAATCTTCATCCAGAAATGGGCACTAACAAGATGGTGGTCACTATTTGCGTCTGGTCCTCTTGCACATCTTACAGGCTCCTCCTGAACTTCCTGGATACTGCAAGTGGTCAATTTGATTTTCTATAATATGATCTGGGGATACCCATGTTATGACATCTCAGATGAGGAAACAGGGTCCCTCCTATTACAAGGTCATGGCTTGTGCAGAAGTCGCTAAATTGTTCCCCATTTTCATTCATTTCACCCATGCCATGTACCCCATTATCTGTTCCAACCCCTCATTGTTGTCTCCCACCTTGGCATTCATGTCTCCCATAACAATGAGGATGTTTTTCTTGTTCACTTTCTTTACAGTCTCTTGTAGCAGGTAGTAGAACTCCTCCTCCTTTTCAATATCTGAAGTCTCTGTGGGGGCATAGCATTGGATGAGTGTCATATTTCGGACCTTCGTCTTAAATCTGGCAGTCATGATCATACTGGACACAGGTCTCCATTCTAGAAGGCTCTTCTTTGCTGCCTTGGTCAACAGTAGTCCAACTCCATCCTGGTGTTTCTCTTCATGTCCCGAGTATAAAAATGTAATTCCATCTGATGTCTGCATTTCACCAAACTCTGGCCACCTCACTTCATTCAATTCCAAGATATCTAGCTTATAGTTTTTCATTTCCCTCGTCATTTGTTTCAGCTTGCTACTCTCTCTCAAGGTTCATATGTTCCAAAAGCCAATTTTTGTTTTCCTTTTCATGCCAAAGGTTGTCATCAGTTTATCCATCCGGTTTTCTTTTCTCGTTTGGGTTTCAGTAATCTGTTTTTTTATTTTTTATTTTAAGAAGGGCGGGTGATTGGCCCACTGCTTCCAATTGCCTTTGTTGGGGCTGCCACCTTGTCGCCCAGGCACTGACGATTTACCAGATGTTCAGCATATGGGCTTGGCATTTCCTCTGCACCCCTATTCGTGGCTTAACCACCAGTATTGGTTAAGTGGAAATAGAAAGGAGAAAGGATGGGCTAGGAACTGGAAAAGGGATAGGATATGGGATTTCGATAGGTTGTTGTGGGACACACCTCGTCAGGCTCCTCCCCTTCGGCCTGTCCAGCATGGGTGACCCTGCTGGCAGCTACGCTACCGCCGTCATAGCCCTCCAGATCCAGAGTATGCAAACCTCCTTGCCCGCACAAACAGCGCTACGTTAAGACAGTGTTCCCAGAGGAGAAATAAAAGAACTGTGGTTACTAAATATTAAATAGTCAATTGATAAACAACCTCCTGAATTTATTGAGTATTGAATAACTACTGTGTTAAACTAGGTACAATGATGTAACATCAGAAGAAATCATATAGGGAAACTGGGACAAGGAGATGAATATCATTCAAAACAGTGGTTCAGAAGTGTTAATGGAGTACTGGTGGTTATTCAGCTAATTACTTGTGTGTTCACTATTTGAGATCCAAAGTATTAATGGTGTCAGGCTGCTAGCTATAGCAGGATCAAACTCTTGGTGCACACCACTAGGGTTGCCAGGTTTTCTGGCTGCAAGTGCAGGAGATTTTGGAAACAGTGGCCAAAACAGTTGCATCATACCAATAGCGGCATCTTTTACCTTTAGGAGAAAGTTATATACTTTATTAGCATAGGAGTAGCTCACAACTAAAAGAATTGATTGCTGCATTATATCAATCTATCATTATGATATATTATTACTTGTAGTTGGTGCATACAGCAACCAGTCTCTTGCCAGAATGATTTCGTATGGAGCATTGTAGTCATGTAGGAATGCTTCCTTCACAGAGTCTCTGCTCTTAAGGAGAGGAGAAAATATTTCCCTTAAACCTCACAATATTAGAATGGAATACAGGAGAAATGTTCTAAAAATGAGAGACTGCATAATAATAATAATAATAATAATAATAATAATAATAATAATATCAAAATATGTGAAAACCTAGGAAATACAGGAGACCTGGAAACCTTGTCCCTCACCCACTTTTATGTAATTTATTGCTCATTTGTTTTTCACAGGTTTTCTGTCATCTTTATTGTGATAGACGGTTTATAACATTGCCAGAAACTTAGCATTAGTGCTATGAACTAGTCTCATTTTGTTTATAAATACGCTCAAGGCAGTGTTTGGTAGTTGCTCACATTCTAGTTCATTTAGTTAGAATGTTGCTGATTTTCACTTGCACCTTTCCATGATTGATGTAACAGTCTCTCCTACTTGAGACATGCCATCATATTTAAAATTTTAAGAATAAAATATTTCCTTTCCAATGTTAAAGATGACGTAACTGAAAGCTGGACGTGTACCTTATTCGAGGGGAATGTGGAAGGTGTTATGGAGTGCAGAATATTACTAGGCATATCCAGAAAATAAGTTTCCCAGTGTTGTTAACTTTACTAAATTAGACATGTTTGGCCAGAAAAATTGTGCACGCGTAACAGATCTATGACATGGCAATCAAAATGTCACGTGGGTGCTGAAAAACCTCACATCTGAGCACTAAATGAAACTCTTTGGAACAGGATTGACATTTATGCAGTGGTATCATGATGGTTGTGACAAGTTCCTTGACAAGATCACTCAAGCAATCAGCCAGAAACCAATCAGCAGTCAACTTATTGGTGTTACAATGGATCTCCGCTCAAGACGAAAGTCAGACTGTTTCAGTATAGAAAGTCATTGTTACTATTTTCTGGAACAGGATGAGTATACTGCTCTTTGATTTTGTGCTCAGAGATGAAACAGTGTACGCTGACAATTACTGCAAAACAATGTGGAAACTGTGATGTGCCATTCAGAGCAAGAGGCATGGAACGCTTACTGCAAATGTTGTGCTGCTCCATATGGCTCTTCTCCATATGGCTCGAAGAAAAGCACAGCAACTGTATTTTAGAAGTTTAGCTGGGAGCTATTTGATCATCCAGCATACAGTCCTGATCTTGCTTCCAGTAATTTCCATCCTTTCTCACACCTCGAGAAATTCCTGTATTATAGGCAGTATTTTGACAATGATGAAGAAATTTTCTATTACCATTCTTGTGTAACAATTAATGTATTGACTTGTTCCATGACCATGGAGTCTCACTCCTCAATTGGGTCCTATGGAACAGAAAAAAACAATAAAGAAAATAAAGACAACTGTCACACCCTGGTTCCATTCACAGGTGGCAGACTTGCACAACTCAGAAATGCAAAAGTTGATCCTATGACATGACATGTACCTCAATTATTTTGTGAATATGTCAATCAATTAATCATACATTGCTGTACCTGTTGGCAATACTGTTTTTAATGTAACTAAGTTTTATTTTTTAAAAAAGAAATAGGGAAACTTACTTTCTGAATGTGCCTTATAAATAAGGTAGTCTTCAAAGTGTTGACCGGAGAAATGCAATCAACAACTCATATGAACACAAAAGCACACATTATAACTAGCATTAAGAGTAAATGCTCAGAAGGAAATAGGAAATTATAAAAGTAGCATGGTCGGGGGTTTACAGTGGACAAGAGGTAGAGGTCTGCAAATCGCCGGTTTCGCTCGCTCGTATTTGGTCGAGTGCGCGACGCTCGGCGGTGGGGCGGCGAGTGTCTACGCTCGCAGCGAGCGTGTTGACACTCGAGCGAGGCTGCGTGGGGCGGGGCGGGCAGAGGCCGCACAGCATAGTGCTGCCGCTGTACTCACAAGGAGACCTACCCAAGTCACTCTCCGATTTTTATGAGATTTGCATATTTTATAATATGTGAAAAACTATGGGACACGTAATATTTTTAGCGTCGGAAAAACATATTTAAGGGGTGAAACTATTCCTCCAAAATTGGGCTAAAATAAAAAAATGGCGACAACTTAGAGATTAGTGAAGCGATTTTAATGATTTTTTGGTATGAAAGTATCTTTTGATAAAAGACAAATTTCATAGATTCAACTTCGATTAAATCAAAAAATATTTTTGAGCACAAAAAATTGGGTAGTTGCCCCCCTAATTGTCACTCCCACTGCGATGTACCTAGGCCGATCTCTTATAAAAAATACTTTAATACCAAAGAATCATTAAAATCTCTTCATTAATCTCTAAGTTATCATGATTTTTCTATTTTAGCCCCAATTTTGGAGGGACCGTTTCACCCCATAAATGTTTTTCCACCGCTTAAAATAAATAAATAAAAATAAAAATAAGGGTCCCACAGTTTTTCATGTATCATAACAAAACCAAATTTCATAAAAATCTGAGAGTGACAATTGGCTAGCTTTCCTTGTGAGTCGCTACGGCAGCGGCTCTGTGGCTCTGTGTGGACTGCTGTAGTGTCTGACGCACCCCCGCTACCTAAAGGAATTAAAATCACTTATACTGTAGACATGTATTCCTGCTTAGTAGCATGTAACCGCAATATCATTATACCGCTAATGAGACAAAAAGGTTGCTTTCACTAACTACAACATTTGAAAGTAATGTAAAGGATCTAAAGAGAAACTATGGAACGACCAACGTTTTTATTGCAGTGTACAAAAGTGAAAGTTACCGTACAACAAAGTGTACATAAAAAGTAACATTATCCCCAAACTATTCGTTAGGGGCATTGTAATTGTAATGTATTGTTAAAATATCATTGACAAGTTGTACATCGAGTCGAGTTCTTCTATCAGAGAACAGGTTCCCTGCCGCACTGAAAGGGCGTTCACTAGGTGCATTTGAGGCGGGCACACAAAATACTGTTTGCCAATACAGCTAGCTTAAGAAAGAGAGTACTGTTGTGTTTCTACCATTCAAGCAGATCGTCGTCATCACCATCAATCCGTGCTAAATAAAGGTCCGCCTCATTGGTGCATTGCGCCTCTCGCATTTCACAGTCCAGCCATTCAGAAAACATGCACTTCATTCTTTTGGCTGGTGCACCCGGATGACATTCTTCTGACGGCCCTGAATAAATATAACACATATGTCACTGAAACAGCAGGAGCACCATAAATTCGTACAGCTGTGTAAAGTAAACAGTTGGAATAAGAGGATTTAAAACAGGTACAGGATATATGAGCATTAGACCGGCATATGACCCTGACGATGGAAGAAAGCGCGGATACTATATACTGCACAAAAGCTTGCATGCGTTCTTTATTATGTAGATAAGAAAGACGACAGTGGCAGTGGGGAATATATGAATGTTGCAACTGGAAAAATTCCCGTGAAGGACTCACATGGAAAAGGTAGAGGCGCAGCAACCAGGCACAGTGCCAAAATGCTATGGGAATATGTATTAACGGGGTGCAACAGAGAGAGATGCACAAACCTAACCTAATGGGTGTACATCAATATCAGAGTATTTAATATCAATATAAAAGACGGAAAAAGTATTCTAGGACTTGAGAGTGAAAAGAGGAATGGATATAAAATACAATCATTTGCTCGTTAAGATGGCAAGTAACACCTACCACTAAACAGGAATTAACAGTCCACAAAATGGGAACAAGAAAGCAAGAAAAATCATGGAAAACTCATTTAGTAAATGATCTTAGCACAGAAACTTTAAGTTAATCACGTATAATAACTTGGATGGTAAAGTACAAAATGCGAAACTGAATAGCTAGTTCAACTGAATCGAGAGAACAGCTTTCGAAGGACCCGGGAAAGGAAACAATTCCACATTTCGCAGTTAGGATTTATTCTCTAGTGTCTAGTTTGCTCCCATCACTCTCCTTGGACTCGAGTGGCGCTGCGGAGGGCGACTGAGTGGTGAGCGGGCAGTGTGGACGGTCGGGCCAGTCGAGCGTGCCCCGCTCGAACGAGCGTGCAGGAAGTCGAGCGCAGCCACACGCCTTGCCACAAGCTGCAGTACCGACACCTGTCGGACTGTCATAGAACGATGTGTACCACGCGATTCAAGCGAGCAACCGAGCGAGGTGCAGACCTCTAACAAGAGGCTATAATTTTCATAGCTGGGTTATTGGTGTTGTTGCTGCTGATGTCTTTAAGTTAGTATGTGTGATTTGCACAGCATTAACAGCCTTGTTTGTATAACAGCATGGTTTTTATGTAGATTAGTTACTAATGTTGTCTCCTCCTCTAATAGGAATACATCAAAACTGCGTAAATTGTTACTTGGATGCCGTGCATTGGATATTATCCTATCAATCTTGGACAGTAAAGATATGGATAAATGTTTGAAATATGCTCCCCATAGCCTTCATGCTCTCTGCCTTTCACTCAGTATCAGCAATCCAGCTGAAAAGAGACATTTCAAGGAAACATTAACAGAATTTAGTCACTCAATTAATGAATCTCTGGTAAGTACAAAAACAAACCCATAATTTGTCACTGAAGCAAGGATGTTATTGCTGCAGTAACATCTCTTTACATATGAAAAATATTAATGTAGCTTATTTATGCATTTGTTTATTTACTCCCAGATAATTTAAACTCCGTTTTGTCTTGAGTAGCTTGTATAACATGTTCATTATATTACAATGCCTCTTTGTAAAGTTATATTTTATGTAGTTAGCTACAATAATTTATGAAATGTAGCATTATTTTAATGTTTACTTAAAAATAAATTTAAAATGGAAATACAGAAGTTAACTTACCAACCTAAACTCAATTTAATTAGGTGGAAATTGAAATCTAATGATATATTGTAAACATTGACAACTTTTAAACAGAGTAGTCAGCAGCCATCAGTCATCACTGAATCACAATATCATATTACCTCAAATGTAAATTTCGACTAATAACTAGCCATTCTCAATGGCTTTGTTTCCAAACATGTTGGTGTATATTTTTCACAGTTGAGACAAATACATTTTATGGAAATTGGGTGTAGCATGGAATGTTGCTAATTTAAGTAAAACACAGTATGTCAAAACTGTCAAAAATGTACAACTTCATTCCAAAAGAAATACACTGAGAATGCTAGTTACTAGCCTAAATCTGGATTTGCAGTAGTAAAAGATTGTATTTCAATGAATGAATGCTGCTGATCTACCTATTTCAAATTTACTACTTTCATGAGGTACAATACATCCTGTGTGGCAAATTTCTTGAAAAAAAAAGACTGTCTTGGTTGCAAAATTTGTTTTTATTCAGTTATGACACGTTTCACCCTGTTAGGGCATATTCAGATATCCAAGAAAGAATAAAGAATAAAGAAGAGAACTAATAACAAACAAGCCAGTATCTACATGTGTCATATACAGACGAAAGTGCAAGGTGTTAGCTACATGTGTGGACAATGAATAGCACCAAAATATCATAAGACACTAATTCATTATGGTAGTATACATGGCAGTATGGCCTTCATGATGCAAAAGAATGACAACTCAGTGCACATACAATTGACATGACAAACATAGGCCTAAAGACCCTGAAAATAGTCCCCTGCCGATGTCACCACACTCTACCAATGATGTGGGAGGCACTGAATACCATCTGTCTCAATTGGGTCACCTGTTCATGTACAGTGATAGCAATGTCCTCTCCTGTTGTGAACTGCCTACCATGTAGTGGTTCCTTAATCTTTGGAATGAGATCAAAGTCACAGGGCGAAATGTCAGGAGAGTAAGGTGAGTACTGCAATTCTTCCCATCCCCAATGTCACTCTGTGATCTTGCATTGTCATGCAGAATTATTGCACTGTCCACTAGATCCGGACAGCTTGATGATGGCATGTGCGACGTCGGTCGGCACACTGACAGGTTGTCCCGAACACACCCTTGCTGAAACTTTCCTACCCACTGTGCTATTGTACGGTAGGGTAGGGAATTATTCCCAAGGTCTAATTTACTATGACATTCCATCACATTTCTCCCTCGGAGAATGGCTATTTTGATGTAAGTCCACTGCTCAACATAGGTTACTTCCATCTCGCATGACACTCACCAACTGACTGATCTCGCAACCCTCGCTGCCTCACTACCAGCTATCACAGAGCCATCTGTTGTTCTGCATACACACTAAGCTTCCAGAACTTATATATAACACATATATGTTGGTGATCTTTTCACATATCTACGAGAAGGAAAACGGTCAATATATATATATAATAGATGAAGATTACTCACCAGGTGAAGGAGCACAGGTGTGACAGCATCACAAATAAATAAATGAATACACACACACAAACGCAAGCTTTTGCAGCCTAGCTGCTTCATCAGGCATAAGGGAAGGAGAGGGAAAAGGAAATGATGAGGGTTTTAAGGAAGGGGGTAAGGAGCCATTCCAATCCCGGGAGAGGAAAGACTTACCTTGGGGGAAAAAAAGGAGGGTAAACAAATGCACACACACCCACATATTCACACAGACGTACTTGTGTCTTGATCTTCTATAGGTACAGTTAAATTTTCTACAGATATTATCAATAATTGTGATACTTCTCCGTTAGTGTCAACAGACATTATGCTATGTCAACATTTATGAAGTCATCACAAAACCACTTGGGGTTTGTCTCATAATCTTATCCCATTTTCGTTAATAGTGTTTAATATTTTATTGGAAATTATCCTGTGCCTGTTGTGCAACTTGACAGAGTCTAGAATCACTAGCATTTGCTGCACTCTCTCGATCATTTCTGGGGTTCTTCTTGTCAATGGCCAACCTCAATATATCTCATCTTTAGATCTTTCATTCCCTTCAAAGAAGTAATTACACTATTCTTAAAAATATTTTCTTCTCATGGCATCCTCTCCGTATATCTACACCAACATTCCATGAGTCTCCGTTGCAGTCTTTCCCAGTTTGTAGTAGAACTTGATGTTTACATATTGCTCCATTGTGCTGTGACACTTCCTCTCTCACTGACTACGTTAAACTGGTCACAGTCTGTTTACACTGCCAGTCAGATGCATTGCATGCGTTGTATTGATTCTCCTCAAGTCTCTGTAGACCTATGTACATGCACACACACATGCACCACGTTGCCGTTCAGATATGACACCATTCAAATGAACCTTTTAGAAACACCATGTACATCAGAGAGTAGTGCATTGTCACAATGTCTTCTTTCACATCATGGCCGTCCCAACAGTGGCTGGTTTGTTATCTTTGTCTGCAGTGGTGAATATGCTGGTATAGATAATTGCAATAGTCACATGCTCTCTTGATACATGAAACACACAAAGAAGAAAAGCCCATTACTACACAGATGGTAATTATCCTTACAGTACATTCTCCAATCCTGAAATTATCCAAACCTCAATCTACGATAACCCCTTTTCCCCCTTCCACACCCAACAGTTTGTATCTTACTCATACACCTCTCTCATTCTGTGTGTGTGTGTGTGTGTGTGTGTGTGTGTGTGTGTGTGTGTGTGTGTATCCTTTTCTGCACTATCCTCCCTTGCCTTTCCCATACCCATTACTAGGATGCATCTCTTTCCACTCGTTTACTACCTGCATGCTCTGTGCTGTATCCATCCCCACCACTGCCTTGCAGCCTTCCTGCCTCCACTCCCTTCTCCTTGTATCCCTCACCGCAAAGTGTGATTTGGAGTGTGGCAGCTGGAGATGATGGTTGTGTGTCTGTGAAGTGTGCCTGTGTGATTTTCTGAGGAAGGTCAGTGGCTGAAAGAACTGATGTGTATGAATGTCCGTCATAGCTTGATGCATGTCTTTACAAACTATCCTCATTATATTGAAAAAAAAATTAAATATACAAGTTTGAATGTAATAAAACACAACAGTTAAAAGAGTCTTAATTGCATAACTGAAATGTAGGAAATGAGGTGTTAGTTACAAATAAATTTTGTTACTCCACATCTCCAACCTCAGGTTAGTTTAAGCAGGGAAATAAATCAGCTCTAGATTAATACCTAGCTTCTTTCATAAAATTATTGCATTTGTCTCTATTGTTTTTGAATTCATTAGTCAGTATCTTATCTTCAAAAATATCAAATTATAGTCTCTTATTACCATTGATTTCAGTACGTGTTATTCACCAAATAAATTATTCATATGTTTTATTATTGTTAATACTTTAGACTGTACATGTAATGTCACCAGATATTTTCATATCATATATTTACTTATGGTAAGACTCATATAGGAGAGGTTCCTTAACAACTTTCCGGCCGCGGTGGCCGAGGTGACTGAGGCGCTCCAGTCACGGTCAGCACGGCCACTATGGTCGGGGGTTCGAATCCCCCCTCGGGCATGGATATTTGTGCCGTCTTTAGTCTTAGCTACTTCATAAGTAGTTTGTAAGCTTAGGGACTGATGACCCCATAGTTAAGTCCCATAAGTCGTACAAACATATACATATATTCCTTAACAACATCTTTAAAATTTCTGTCCTTTGTTTAAGCATCCGGAATATTAAAGTCAAAAATGTTGCTGCTTGCTGCTTCTATCTTCTAAATTACAGATAAACAGTACCATCAATATCAGTCATTAAGCCTCATATACCTGTTCATTTATTACGCGACCAAGGTCTATCATAACCCAACACTATGATTTGAAAGTACTCTTCGACTTTCTGTGATATTACCTGTTATTATATGAAACAAACTTTAATAATTTACTTTGTAATCATAAATATAGGCATATCACTACTCTGTAAATATTAACGAATGTACAAGTGTGCCTCAATGTATTAAACCTCCACAAATGAAAATTCTCATAGATAATGACTTACATTTCCTACAAACACCTCAGAAGAAGGTTTGTTTCCAATGATAAAATGATCTTTTTCTGTTTATCTCATTTAGTATAGGCACATTGTTCACATGATCATCTGATGACTGTCCTATTGAATATTAAGGTGGATTCATTGTGGATTCTATCCATTAATACCTATCACATGAAACACAGATGATATTCACATCTCTGTGAGTAGCAGGTAAGAATGGGCAAGTTTGGTATACTGCCTCATAGTAACTCCTCAAACCCACAAAGAGATCAAGCCATTATCTTCCCGCAAACCTCAATGCTCCATATGGCCATGGTAAAAATAAATAAATAATTTTGTTTCATCTCCTCCAATCCCTAAATATATCATCAATAGAGGCCCCTTACATACAGAACTAACCACTTGGCCCTTCTCTTTCATTCATGTTCAAGAATTATTCCTCTATATTCTACAAAGTCTTTAATAATTAAATTGTCAAAACACCTTCCTCTGTTAATTAGATTTGTTTAATTAATAATTAAATTCCTTGCCATTAACGTAATAAATAATAATAGTAAATTATTCCTTAAGCTATAGGTGAACACTGAATGGTATATTATAGAAACTAAACATTATTATGTTGTATAAAGGTCTGTATTTATTTTCAACAAAATTTCTTTTACTCTCATGGTTCTGAATACTAAATTCCTCTCACATTTGTATATCTACAAAGTGAGGTTATAGGTCTTGGATTCAATATGTTATGTTCTCATCATCCTATTTGAGCTACGAATTTACATAACACAGGAAAAAAAGAAAGAGAAAAGAAATATCAACTCTATACCCTGACAATCACTAGTTTA
Source organism: Locusta migratoria (assembly GCA_026315105.1). Taxonomy (NCBI): domain Eukaryota; kingdom Metazoa; phylum Arthropoda; class Insecta; order Orthoptera; family Acrididae; genus Locusta; species Locusta migratoria. The sequence goes on along the minus strand of CM048744.1, from coordinate 728,156,209 downwards.
TTTTCTTCAGTAGGAACTTCTGTCCTTTATATTATCTGTCGCTGTTGTCTATTAGACTTATACATGTGTGCATTGTTATCTTGGCTTATTTCTGTCTATATAGATGTGAGAAAAAAAAGTGTTTGTTAATCTTTAAACCTTGAAGGTTTTTTTTCTTCCATGTAGTTTATATAGTCCTTATTAGTAAATACTTTTCAACCAATTTAAATTTCATTTGATTTGATCCACTCTGAATACCATAACTCGTGAAGCGACGCAAGTAATAGGAAATCTTTACGGTGTGGTATGTTTTGAACTGCTAATGTTGCTTCATATGTGCAGAAAAAACATATTATAATATTTAAGACCTTTAGCACTCTTAGGATTGCCTATTTGTACCTATACTTGTGAGAAAGAAACAATGTGGAGGGGTGGGGTTAGGCGTGAAGAAGTAACTCTAGGTTGCATTCTCTTCCACCACAGTGTCTTGTATGCACTGTACTTGTATGCAATGGCCATTGCTACTCAGATGACTCACTTGTCATCGTCATCCCAGTGGTCCTGGTTGCTCCCAACAGAGCTTCAGTAGTCTGGCAACTTGTTGTTGTCACATCAGGTGTTTCCAGCAGAGTATCCTGCAGTCCTTATATGTGTTCCCAAAGCATACATTAAACTATACATCTTGAATTGCCCCTAAAGCAGATTTAGCACAGTTGAACAATACATATTTTTATCTGCTGAATTTTAATAAGTGTTATGAACTTCATGGAGATGGCTACCTATGAAGGACTCACTTAAGCAAAGGCAGTTAATTCAGCAACAAACTAAAGAACTGTCTATCATATAAACATACTTTGTGTCCTAGAAGTTGCCATACATTGAAAAATAAGTAATATATTCCCATTATGATGATTAGGAAATGTCTTTGCATGTCTTGAATGAAGCCAAAAAATGATCAAGGCTATAAAATATTGCATGAAACAAATTAAAAGCTTTCTGTTATAAATCCTTCGCCACTCTGTATTATCTCTGGTTGCTATATCGAAATATAGATAATGTGACTTAAAAATTTACTGGGAATTAGATAGTCAGTCTTCAAAATTGAATTATTCCGCCCCCCCCCCCCCCCCCCACACACACATCTCATCTGATGGACCATCATAGTATTCAAAATAACCTTCTTTCGTCTTTATATAAATGCAACACCTATGATTCACAATTCAGTGCATCTTAATATCCATAACTTTTATTTTGTACAATGTTACACTGGCAGTGGTCAAAGGAAAACTAACTGAAATTTATTAAACATACTATTATACAGAAACATTATTTTATTTTGTTTTTACCAGTCAACCATAATCTTTTTATTTGTATAAATGTCAATTAAAACAGTATATCAGAGATGTATAGTATTCTTCTGCTAGGCCTTTTCCGCTTCGTGGCCCACACACTGATGTAAATAGTGGTTGGGTTCTGATCTTCAACTGCAGCAGTGATGACACTGGCATCACACTAACCATATACTCTCTTGTTACATGAAACACACAAAAAAGAAGTTAACCATTATACATACAAATTTATAATAAAACACAAATTATTAAATAACATCTGCTTAATAGTTATATGCATCTTACCTGCATAACTGAGCTGCAGGAGATGGTGTAAGTTATGAATATATATTGTTTCACTACAGTTGGTAGTCATGCTGATATAAAAAGGTGTGGGGATTAGAGCATAGTTGGTAAATGACTTGGCTGCATTCACTGATGGCCTGGCCTTTGAAGGGGTAGGATAAGTCTGTGACGCGATTGGAGTAAGAAGTGTTGGGTGGGTGGATGCGGTAGGTCATGCAATTGTGTCTTCCACAATGATATGATCCCTGACAAGGGCTTGGGATTGGCAGTACCATAAGGATGGACTAGGATGTTATGGGGGTTTTGAGGAAAGTCAAACATTTCTTCTGGAGGTGTGGAATGATCGTGGCAGGATTCTCTTGTTGTAGGACAAGATGATAGATAATCAAAGTTCAGACGAAGGATGTGGTTCAGTTGTCCCAGTTCAAAGCAGTATTGAGTGATGAGGGAAACACTTCTATTGTGGCTGGTTATTTGGGATGCATGAGGATTGTGGGTGTGTTGGAGATTCCAAAGGTGAAATCTGTTTGTGAACTAGGCTGGGACATAGTGCCCGGCTGTGAATTCCTGTGCAAGCCATTCGCTGTAATGGACAAGGGCTTCCTCATCACTGCGTATACACTGTCCGTGGGTGGCTGGGCTGTATGGGAGTGGTTTCTTTGTGTCCAGTGGATGGCAGCTGTCAAAATGGCATTACTTTTGGTTGTTGGTAGGTAGGTTTGAGTGACAGGGGTATGGATGCAACCATCAGTGAGGTGAATGTTAATGTCCAGGATGGTGGTATGCCGGGTTGAGAAAGACCAGTTGAGTGGATGAGAGAGAGTCAGTTGAGGTTGTGAAAAGGCCCTGCATCCAAATCTTGTAAATATCCTCACTGAACCTGAGCTAAGGCTAGGAATTTGGGATTTCAGGAGAAAAGGAAGGACTCATCTAGACAACCAGAAATGGATTGGCATAGAAGGATATCACATGTTTGCCCCTGGCTCTGCCACGTATTTGATTGTATACCTTTCCATTAAATGAATGAAGTAGTGGATTTAGTGTGTGAAAAACATTGGAAAAGATAGTGTACAAGAGAGCAAGGTCATGGGTATGTGTGATATTAGTGAACAGGGAAGTGGTATCAACAGTGGCAAATGAGGATCCAAGATGTAAACACCGTTTGGCCCATCACTTTATTCACCTCAGTGTACATTGACAGAATGAAAGCAATTCGTGTCTGCCAGTTGCTTGACTGTGCACCACTAGCAGATGGCACATGGCGGGTTTGTCAGCTGTCCTTGATGGCCGTGACCACCTATGGCCATGCCATGAACTACAGAGGCCGACTGGCACCCGTCAACGATGCGATATCTGCACACGCAATCCGAATGGCTTGATAGGCCATGACATTCCTACCTGCTTGGGGCAGGAGGCCGAAACCCAGAACAGCAGCAAAGAATTCAGGCTGCTGGGATGACTCCACTTCCATCAGATTGGCAGGCAGCTCCACCAGCTCCCTAGCTGGAACCACCTCATACAGGCGGAACTCCTTTGCATGGTGTGGGGTGCACCCTCACGAGTGACATCCCACCACTCTTAGCACAGGCAACAGTGGCCGATCCTCCATTCCCTTCTCTGCCGGCACCTCCATTGAAAACTATGGGCCCATGTCGGTGGGCAGCGAGGTCCTTCCACTGCCGGTGAACGGAGTTGTCCACTCCTTGGAGCTGGCAGCTAGGTCTGCTGCGCAGAAGTGGACTCTGGCTGCTGACAGCAGTGGGACCTCCCACCACTGATTGGCTGATGACTACGGTATTGAAACTGAAAGTGGATCCTCCCCTGTCAGCGCTGCAGAATGAGGAGGGAATGCCATGGAAATGGGGCAAGGATTAGTAGGTAACAGAGATGAATGGTGAACCCATAGCTTGTTGGGTAGCGGATAAGGGTACTGGTGGAAGAACGGACGTCACAGAGATGATGGTCACGCCCCCAAATGACCATGGCTGGGAACCAGCGAGGATGGCGGTCATAACCTTGAGCCCAGACTGCTGAACCTGAGGCAAAATGAGGTAAGTTGGGGCCCATTATTGGTCACCAACACGGCCGGGAGACCTTTGATTGAAAATATCTTCAACAGAGAGCATGTAGTAATGACCACAGACTTGGAGACCATGCAAACAATGAATGGAAATTTGACTATGCGTCGAGGACCACAAGCGAATAGCTATCCAAGAAAGGCCCCGCAAAATCGACATGGAGTCACTCCTAAGGTGGGATGGAGCAGGCCATGGGGACAGAGATGAGTGAGGAGCCGCTTGTTGGGAAACACAAGAAGAGCCTCCTGCTATGAGGCAAGCTATGTCACCATCTATGCCTGGCCAACATACATACCAACTGGCGAACCTCTTGGTGTGGTAGATGCCCCAGAGGTCCTGGTGTAGAAGATCTAGAATTCATCGGTGCAACTACACTGGAACTACCAGTCAGTGGGAGCTGTCTTCTGTGGATAGATGAAGAATACACTCGTAGGTGCTAACGCGGTGGAAATTGCAAAATAATTGGGGAGAGGGTCCAACCCCCAATCTAGAGGACACTCAGGACAACCGCTCAGGACAACCATCTAAGGACAACCTAGAGGACAGGGTCAGCAGCCATAGCCTCTGCGATCCATGAACTAGTGATAGGGATGCCTGCAACTATTTCTGTGGCTGACTCATCCACCGCAAAACACAAAAGTTCTTCTGAGTCAAAGACCGGGATGGGGAGTATTGGGAGCCGAGATAGGGCATTGGCAATGGCGTGATGAACTGTCAACCAGTACTGTATCTCATAATGAAAATTGGATATGTACAAGGCCCAGCATTGAAGATGATGGGCCACCTTGTCTGGAAGAGCTGTTGACGGGTGGAACAACGACACTAACTTTTGGTGGTTCGTGTATAGGGTGAATTTGGACTCATAGAGATAAACATAGAATTTTTTTGAGAGCAAAAACAATGGCTAGGGCCTCTTCGTCCATCTGAGAATATTGGCATTGCGCCTATGTAAGTGTTTTAGAGGCAAACACCACTGGGCATTCCAACCCATATGGAAACCAATGTGCCAGCACTGCCCCCACGCCATGCTGGGAGGCACCTTTTGCCAACATTAGTGGGACTAGCAGCATGGTCGTTTTACCCATGTCTGACTCTATTAACAACCATGGGCACATAGCCGAAATCAGGAGGTTGTGAAGTATGGTTGCGGCCATGAGTGGAGGAGCGTCACACTCGGGCGAGGTGTCCAAATTTTCCACAGCAATTACATATGGCCCGAGAATGGGCTGCCCTGCACGAAAGACAAGTAACCTACTCACTCTCTGAAGCGGGCGACTCAACTACAGCCATCGCAGAAATAGGCACCGCAGATGCCCGGGCTAAATTGTCAACAGAGGATACGTCCCCCCATGCGAAAACCCGATTCCCCACTGCTTCAGAAAGTTCAAAGGTGCACGCAAAACCTCTGCTATAGAGGGATCATCAGATTGAAGAGCCTTCTTGCAAACATTCAGTTCGAGAGCAAAACAGATCAAAACATTGCACATCATAGAGTCTGCATATGAATCTTCAAGCAGCTCGGACCGAATCTGACCATGATGGGCCAGCCCTTGCAGTTCCGTGGCCCAAGCGCGGTATGATGACTTGGCCATTTACACAAACGGTAGAGGGAAATGCAAGTTGACACCAAGTGAGAGTGGCGACGAAAATAGGCCAAAAAGATTGAACAGATTTCCAAAAAGAAAAGAGACGCACAGCCCTAGTGAAGATGTCAATAGACACTATAAGGGAAGCATTCTGTTGAGCTAAAACCTCTGGCAACAACTGAAGATTTGACAATAAAGTGCTGAATTGTTGTGCCTTGCCTCCAGCTGGAAGACCATGTGACCACTAACCTTATTACCACTAAACAATGCTTGCCACAAAGACTTTATTCACCTCAGTGTACATTGACAGAATTAATGCAGCTTGTGTCTGCTGGCCATTTGACAGTGTCCCACCGGCAGATGGTGCGTGGTGGGTTTGTCAGCTGTTTTCAACAGTCGTGACCTCCCTTGGCCAGGCTGAGAACTATAGCGGACTGCTGGCGCCCGGTGACGATGCGCCAATGGACGTGCACAATATGAATGGCTTGCTAGACCATGACAGGGATTATGTAGAGATGGTAAAGGAAGTGTTTGGTAACCCTGATGTGGGAGCCTACATTTCAGGCAGTTGGTTGTTGTTGTTGTTGTTGTTGTTTTTCTTCACTGCAGGCTGACATTCTTTCGCAGAGGGACAGTAAGCTACCACAATTTGACATCCAGAATTATTTGGATGTGCATTTTGGGCAGCTGGTGTGGGGTGGTAGTGATGGGGGAGATGGATTTGGGGGCAGAGGTTCTGGGAAAGGCCATAGGAGTTTAGCATGGATTGGAGATCATCAGACTTTTAAGATGGGATCATTCTGGCAAAACATGTAGAATGACGTCAGACAATTGGCAGTGGCCTTCTGGTAGGTAGTCATTATGATACATCACAAATTGTTTTGAGATTGTATATGGCTGTCCTTTCTCATGCTGAAATGATGTTTATGATAGTGAGGCCAAGTTGGCTGTGAATGAATTTATGGAAGGTGAGCGGAAGGTGGTAATATGAGGTATTCTTAGTTAAATGTTAATATGAAGTGTCGGGGGGGGGGGGGGGGGAGAATTGGATTGGCTTTCATTTGAGAGATTGTTGACAAAGTAGTGTTCCCATAAGGCATTGGGAGGAGGAGGATAAGTCTTTGACAGATCCAATGTGATTAAACTAGATTGTAGGGAAGGAGAGACCTTTGGATAGGACTGAAACTTCTATGGTGTTCAGGGTTTTGGTGGACAGGTTAAGAATAATGTACTAGGATTGTTTTGGGTTTGGATATTGTGTAGCGCAATTGAGTTTTGAGAGATGAGCTAGTTGAAAAGTTTAGCTATGTAAGAAGTGGATGCTATAGGAGGTTCACCAGGCAGAACACTGTGGGTAGGACAGGGGGTAATTAGTGGTTATGCAAGGCGGTAGTAGGAGCAAGTGGGCTGGATAACTTTTGGTGGAATGCAAGGTATTTGGTTTGAGGGATGGGCTGTATGTAGCAGTGAATACACATTAGCAGTATCTTTTGGGGGGAAAGAATGTGATTGAGGCATGCCTGTGTCATGGAGATGCATTTTTGTAGTATTAGATTCATGAAGGACAAGGACTGATGGAATCTGAATGAGTGAAGGTCATTTTAAAAACAGGAGTTGTGCAAAGGTTAGGCTAATGTGAAGGGATTCTAGGGTTTAGGCATCATTTAAGAAGTAGGAAATGGGATTGGGTTTTAGCCAGGGAAAGGGATACATTACTGAACTGATGCAGAAAAGTGGAGCAGTGGTCTACTGGATCAGGGATGGGATTAGGGTAATGGGAAGTGATGGCAAAATGGGCAATTGAAGGTTTTAGGAGTTGTGAGGGGAGATGTAAAGATGAAAAGGATGCATAAGAAAGACAAGGGGGCGTATAAAAATGGTATGTAGAAAGGAAAAGGGGATAAGGCGGAAAAGATTTTGGATTGTGGTTGGTGTGCTGGATAGCAACACATACAGAAGATTAAGAAGGAAGGAAACTGATAATGATGACCTAGTGATTCTAGTCATGGGGAAATCAAATGATAGAGTAAAATTACCTAAAAATTTAGTACTTAAAAAATCTGTGTTTCAATTATTCACAGGACCCCTTATTGATGTGGATTAATGGATAGATGGAGAAAATTCAGAGTAGAGTAATATAATTTTCAGCTGGTTTGATTGTCCAGTCCAAGAGCAGTATTAAAATATTAAACAGCACGGTGGGAGACATTACAACAACAACAACAACAACAACAACAACAATAATAATAATAATAATAATAATAATAATAATGGTTGTTACTGAGAGCCTTAGTCTGAAAATTCCAGTATGAGTTAAGCAACACTACTTTCTCTGACTTGGGTTTCATATAATGACAGTTGCACACAGCATAACACTTATACACTTCCTATTTAACTCTTCTTCAATGTAATGTGTTCATACAAAGTTATTCTGGTACACTATATGCTCTCCAGTTTCTGTGGAGGTATATTAAACAGTAGAGTAAACAATAAAAAATATTTTTTTGTTTGTTTGTTTTAGTTATATTAATATTATAAATTTTCTTCAAGATATTTATTAATGTTCAATTTATGTATGCAGGAGATAAGAAGTGACAAATATGTGACTATTCTATTAGACTGCGGAACAAAGATAACTGCAGACCGAGATATATTGTGCAAGAGTTCTCCCTTTTTCTCTGCAATGATGTCAGAAACAAACAATTGGAGTGAGACAGGAAAAAAGGAGATAGCATTGCATGATGTAGCTGCCACACCATTGAGGCTTCTGCTCTCAATAGCTGCCCATGGCCATCCAGCAGAAAATCTCTACAAGAAATCTGGTCTTACAGATGTTCTTAATACTATTGCTTTGCTCGATAGGTAAGTTTACCAAAGTTTTTTAATTTCGGCAACATCCTCAATTTCTTCTCTGTCCGAACTACTACTTAGTATTTTTTAATATACATTTTTATATTATAGTTTTTATGTTTTCAGATCTTACATTTTAGTGTATTTTGAAGTATTCAGCATTATTTATGCTATACATTATATTAATTCTAGAAAATTTCCATGAGAAGTAAGACAAAATAGAATAATATTAATGAGGTATTCAGCCAATGTGTAATATCAAGTGTAGTTTTCAGTGCACTTGCTAGTCGCACATAATAATAATAATAATAAAATAATAATAATAAAACAACAATGGGATAAATTTAATCTGGGTTTATATTCATCATTTCTATTTATTTTAAATATGATTACCACAGTATTTTGTATGATCTACATGTTTATAAAAGTTTGTTCATGTTAGCATGTTCAACGACTAGACTAATTTGTTTATATTTGACAAATATAAATGGAAATACAACTGACTACTGATATGTGAACACCTAAATGAGGCTATTTCCAGAATGATGTTTTTACTCTTCAGTGGAGAGTGTGCTGATATGAAACTTCCTGGCAGATTAAATCTGTGTGCAGGAACCAGTATTCGAACCTGGACAAGCCCTCTACCAATTGAGCTATCCTGGCACGCTTCACAGTTTGTTGTCACAGCTTTACTTCTGCCATTACCTTGCCTTCTACTTTCCAAACTTCACGAATGTTCTCCTATGACACCTGCAGGACTAGCATTCCTTTAAGAAAGAAATGGCAGAGACATGGCTTAGCCACAACCTAGGGGATGTTTTCAGAATAATATTTTCATTTTGAAGCAGAGTATGCACTGGTTTGAAAGTTTGTGGCAGATTAACTTTGTGCCAAAACCAGGACTCGACTCGGGACCTTTTGCGGGCGAGTGCTCTACCAACTGAGCTGTACCGGCATGTTTCATATCAGTGCAGACTCTGCTGGAGAGTGAAATATCATTACGGAAAAATCCCTTGGCTGAGGCTAAGCCATATCCTTTCTCCCAGGAGTGTTAGTCCTCCAAGGTTCACAGGAGAAATTATGTGAAGTTTGGATAGTAGGAGGCGAGGTCCGGGTGTAAGTAAAGTTGTGAGGACAGACCATGAAGCATGCCGGAATAGCTCAGTTGATAGTGCACTTGACCAGGAAAGGCAAAGGTCCCAGATTTGAATCTTGGTTCTGGCACACAGTTTTAATCTGGCAAGAAGTTTTATATTTATAAATGATGGTAGTTTGAAAAGTAAGTACCGTTTCAATGAAAATCTCACTGTGTGAATTGAGATCTGTTATTCATTTTCTGAATGCTAAGAATGTTAAAGCAAATGACAATTGATGAATCTGTGAGCTTTATGGAGAAAAATTAATGATTGCTCTGGTGGTAAGGAGATGGGTCCGTCAGTTCAAAGGAAAGGCAGGATCAAGTGTATGTCAAGGAACAAAGTAGAAGTGCATTTGTAGTTTCTGATGAATGGGTTAGTGCAGTTGAGAAAACAATTAAGGTTTATGATTTATACTCTTGCTCTTCAACTTCCCCAAGTTTCATGAAGAGTAATTTATAAACGTGTAACTGAAAAACTGGATTTTCATAAATTTTGCACATGTTGAGTGCCTAAACGTCTAAGTGATTATCACAAACTATGATAGATGAGCAGTACATCAATGTTTGTTTTTGTTGACACATTACCATGATGATGGGGAGATAGTTTTTATACCAGATTGCTGTGAGGGATGAAACTTGGCTTGCTTATTACACCCCTGAAATGAAACAACAATTGAAGGAATGGAGGCACACTTCTTCCACAGGAAAGCTTTACCCAAGCAATTTATGGTGCCCCAAAAAGTCATATGCAGGGTTTTGGGGACACACAAGGCTTTTTACTTTTTTTTTTACCATGAGATTGAACAGTCAATATAAAAGATATTTATTGGGAAACAATCAAGAAACTGTGCAGAGCAATAAAGAACAGTCACAGAAAATATTCTTAAAAAGTATGATACTTCAGTCATCACAAAGCCTGACCATACACTGCAAATGTGGCAAAACAACTCCTTCAGAACTTTTGCTGGGACTTTTTGCCCATCCTCCATTCATTCCCAACCTTACTCCTAGTGATTTTCATCTCTTTAGGCATATGAAGTCATTTCTTAGTAGTAAGCACTTCAGCAGCAAAGTATAGGCAAAAGAACATGCTACTTCATTGTCAAATAATGGAACGTCCAGATTGGAATTAATAATATAGTAATAAGGACAGTTAACAATTCACTGCAAAGATGTGGTGACAAGCAGATACGAAAGATACACACATACAACACTTTCTGTTATCGGCCATCAGCCATGGCCAATAGCTGAAAGTGTTGTATGTGTGTGTCTTTGTATGTGCCTGTCACAGCTCGTTGCCATGTCTTTACGGTGAGTTGTAAACTGTCCTTTGTTGACAACAAACGCAGCAACAATATATGATGAAGGAATATAAACTTAATACCTTGCTATGATAAAAGCCTGGAAAATTACGGAGGCTATGTTGAAAACTAGTGTAAGTGTAAGATATGTTTGTGAAATAAATTCCTTTCTTCATCTTCACTTGATTCCTTTTTTATTATCAAATGGTACTTATTTTGTGAACTACCCTTGTGTCTATATGGCCGTATAATACACACTAATCCAAGAGTCAACACAGTTTCAGCCGACCAGTTGCATAAAATAGTTTACATCTATAAACCTTTACCCAGGTTTCGGCAAAATTAATTTTGCCTTCTTCAGAAGGATACAATAAAGCTCACATAAAAAAAAAAAAAAAAAAAAAAAAACTGTGTTGACTCTTGGATTGTTGTCCCACCGTTGCTGAATTGCAGCCATGTTTAAAATTTTAATACACACTAGCTACTAGTCTGGGCTTGTGAATATTGATTTCACTAAGATAATTGCAGTGGATTAGAAGTAGGATTTCCAAGGAGGGTGTTCCTTCAATATGTAGCAGATGGTTAAAGGATAAAAAGCTAAAATAATGGGAGGTGAAGATTTGTTTCCTTAATGTGGAGACTGAGACTGGAAAAATTAAATTAGAGTAGTTTAGGTTGTGACAAAAAGTAACAGGAAAAGTGAGGAGGTTGGATTTCATTCATTCGTATGTCATGTTCTGTACACTGATCAAAATTATCCAGACCCATATATGTAATGCAGAACTGACTACTAGCTGACACAAACGGTATAAAAGGAGGTATAGTGTATTGTGTTGTCAAAAGAGCAGCGGTATAAGCAAAATGGATCACCCCAGAAAACTCGGTGATTACATGTATAGACTAGTCACTTGATATCACCTTTTTAAAAACCTGGGAGCAGATCTATCCATTACTAATTCCTGGCTTAAATGTGAATAGGTGACTGCATCACAACATTTCTGTGAGGGACAATCTGCCAGACTTCTGGGTCATAACACTCTAATTTTACATCTTAATGTTGAAAGGCTTAGTGATTCTAAATCCCAAGACCTCTCATCTTTCTTGATGTGGATGTATTCAAGAGATTACACTGTCCAGGGCACTACCTATCATCAGACTGCAGTTACCATATTTTCCAGCATATAATATGCACCCCACTTTTAAGACCTTTTTTTTGGGGGGGGGGGGGATAAAAATAAATAACACCTAATACATCTCTTGCAATATAATTATAATACATTTGTTCATGTACATAAAATATCTAAGGCAGTGCCTTCAAATACTGTTCATAAATTTTACTCGGTCTAGTTTCTTGACAGTTTGCGCTTATTCAGATGGATATTTCACATAGTGCTGTTTACAGTGTGCAAAATTTAAGCTCGTTAGTGCACACCATGTATATGGTGTGATGGTTGACTAGAGTGCTGTAAAGGCATATGACGTTGACACCTACGTGGCTCTACTTACAATTGCTCCAATCGGACACCAAGTGGAGTATCAGTTCGCGAACTTCGCACGATGAATAGGGGTTTTCATGTTTAAAATGATGCGTTTGAGACTTTATTGTGAAGCACAAATATTTATGTAAGTATTTTTGTGATGTTCCATAAATTGTGAGAATGATGAATGGTTTGCGTCTTTGTATTGCTGGGTGAACTGTATGGGGCACAGCATGTAATAACCTCAAAAATACAACAACTGTGAGATGCAGATGCTGTGCAAACTTCACAAAAAATACTTGTGTACATTTTTGCACTTGAGAATCATCAGGAAAGATATGGACAAATTTCATTATTCAAATAATGAATGACACCATTACAGGATTGCCAAAAAAATTGATTATGATGAATCAAATGACGTCGAAAGTTTCTACTTCCTATGATGTTACCAGTTTCAGTTACGCTTGGCACTAAAATTGTACAAAATTCAAAAAGTCTTTATTACATAATAAAGCTCCTGGTGGGTATTTTGGTGCATATTATGTACATATATCAAATAAAAACTACGAAAATGTAAGAGAGAACCTTAAATGCGAATTTTTCCACATAAAACCTTATTTTCTGCATAATACATTATTTTCCCACTTAAAACATTATTTCCCACATTTTAAACCATTTTTTAAAATCCCTTGAAAGAAATTGAATTAACTGGCAACCAGCGTATAAGAGGCATCCAGTTTTTGTACCAATTTTTGTAGGATAAAAAGTGTGTCTTATACACCCGCAAATATGGTATTTGATGTATGGCAACATTGTGCAACATACGGTTACCATCTCAGCTAAAGTTGAGAATTTTACTGCATAAATGCTCATAATCTTCCATCAAATTGCCTTTCTACAAATGCCTGCCTTGGTGTGTTTGCATGTTATGTGTGTGGCTGTGTATGTGTTTGTTTACCTTTCCTTTTTCCCCCTAAGGTAAGTCCTTCCACTCCCGTGATTGAAATGACTCCTCATCCACTCCCTTAAAACCCACATCCTTTCCTTTTTCTCCTCCTTCCTTCCTTCCTTTCTTCCTTCTATCCTTCCTTCCTTCCTTCCTTCCTTCCTTCTATCCTTCCTTCCTTCCTCTTTTCCTGATGAAGTGGCCAACGGTTGTGAAAACTAGAATCTTTGTGTTTGTGTCTTTTTCTGCCTCATCAGGAAAGGAGGAAGGAAAGAGGGGGAAGAAAGGAAAGGATGTATGAGGAGTCATTCCAATCCCAGGAGTGGGGAAAGGTAAAAACACACACACATAACCACACATAAACACAAACACACCAAGGCAGACATTTGTAAAAAAGCAAAGAAGTTGGACAGAGATGCCAGTCAAGGCAGGGGCTCTGTCCAGAGCACAGAGGCAAAGATGTTATTGAATGGTGGGTGGGAATTTGAATTTAGCAGAGGTTGAGACCAGGTGGGCAACGGGATAGAGAATATGCCCACCTGGTCTCAACCTCTGCTAAATTCAAATTCCCGCAAACCATTCAATAACATCTTTGCCTCTGTGCTCTGGACAGAGCCTCTGCCTTGACTGGCATCTCTGTCCAACTTTTTTGCTTTTTACAAATGTCTGCCTTGGTGTGTATGAGTGTTTGTTTACCTTTCCTTTTTTCCCCTAAAGTAAGTCCTTCCATTCCCAGGATTGGATTGACACCTCATCCACTCCCATGAAACCCGCATCCTTTTCTTTTCCCTTTCCTTCCCTGTTTTATTTTTTTTTATTTTTTATTTATTTATTTATTTATTTATTTATTTTTTGAAGAAGCAACCCAGGGTGGCAAAAGCTCAGCATTTGTGTGTGTGTGTGTGTGTGTGTGTGTTTTTATTTGTATTTCTGCTTGCGTAGCTGTGCTCTTTCGCCTGGTAAGTAAACCACATCTATTTTATTTTAAACCTAAATTTTATGTTTTGTAACCAAGGATTCTCAGGGATAACTTCTCAATACAGTAAAGATGGTCTTTGGCAGCTTTCCAAATAGCCAACACCTGTCAGTAATTCTTGGTGTAGGAGTACAAATACCTATTATTAGATCAACACCTAAAACAAAGTGAAACTTCAGGAATTGTGACTGCACCAATGCTTCAAAGAACTTGATAAAGTTAACAGTGATTGACCCATTAAGAGAAATTTGACACATTTATTGGAGCAGATTTATTGTTGTTGTGGTCTCTCCATGACAGAGACTGGTTTGATGCAGTTTGTGAAACATCTTTATATTGTGAAATTGTTAATGAAAATTAGCAAAGAAGAACTGCAGTCAATATTAATAAACTTCAGAGAAACTTTAGAATAAACTCATGTAAAAAAAAATACCGACAGTTTTCTGAATGTCTTCTCATTGTTGATTCTTCATCACATCTCAGGGTCATTATGTGGTTCACTTTATGGCCTAAGTAATAAACTAAGATGGAACTATTCACTCTTGAGAAAGATCTGTATTTTTCTAAAAACATTTACATCACAACTGAAAGTTTACAAAAAATTAAAAAAAAAAAAAAAAAAAAAAAAAAAAAAAAAAAAAAAAAAAAAAAAAAAAAAAAAAAAAAAAACAAACCAAGACAGCTCATCACTTCTAACTGCTCAAGAAGACAAGACAAGACTGACTGCTAATTAACAAGCAAAGATACTGCTCTTCCACTTTTTTTCTTTTAGTTCCACAGATGAATTTTTTTTCTTCACAACATTAATTAATAATTGTCTACTATTATTATTATTAATTTTTTTTCTGTTTTTTGTTTTTAATAATAGAAAATGAAATTAAAATAGAAGTTCGCTTCTTACTGTTCTGATACCCCAACACTCCATTCCTGGTAACAGCACAAGCTCTCCACCCTACTTTATCTTGAGTAAGTACCTTCATCTCCTCATAAGAATGGCAACCCATATCCATTTGACCTGCTTACTGTATTCTTCTCTTGGTTTTTTTTGCCCCAATTCCGTTCAGTACCTTTTCATTAGTTACATGATCTAACCAGGGAATCTTCTACATTCGTCTGTAACACCGCATTTCAAATGCTTCTGTCCTCTTTCTGTCTGGACTATTTATCATTCATGTTTCACTCCCACACAAAAACACTCCATACAGATGCCACCAGAAAAGACTTTGCAACACTTAATGTTTGATGTTAACACATTTCTCTTTTCAGAAACACTTTTCTTTCCTTAGCCTTTCTGCATTTTATATCTTCTTCAGTCATCAGAAGTGTTTTGCTACCCAAATAACAAAAGGTTTTACCTTACATTCTTCCTTCCAACATCAAATTGAGGATTCTCTGGTCTCTCAGAATGTGTCCTACCAACTGATCACCATTTTTTAGTCAAGGTATGCCAGAAAATTCATTCTTTTCTAATTTTGTTCAATATTTTCTCATTAGTTACAATATCTGACCATCTAATCTTTCGAATTCATCTGTAGAACTACATTTCAAAAGCTTTATTCCTCTTCTTGTCTGAACAATTTTTCACCCATGTTTCACTCCTGTACAAGGCTACACTCCACAAAAATGCCTTCAGGAAAATCTTCCTAGCACTTAAATCAATATTGCCACGAGACACCACATACATCAACTGCCGGCATGGCGCAGGGGATGGCGTCACCGACTGCGGTGCTGACAGTCGCTGGTTCAAGCCTGCCCACGGGCAAAAAAAATTATTTCTTTGTAATTAACAATTCCAGAATGTTATACATCTTTCTTATGTTCACTTGTAAATTCTACTTGTTTCTTATGTTAACTGTTGGGACCAGAATGAAACGCGCAAATAAAAGTGTGGCCAGCTGCAAAAATGGCATCTCCAAGCTTGGGAGGAACGCAGGGCCAGAAATCAAGGAGAGTCATATGCCCCCCGATACCTAGTTTGCTCACGCACTGACGGGGAGTCCTTTGTGTCGACTAAGCCAATGTCTTTTGTTGAGCATCTGGAAGACAAGTACGGAGAGGTGGAGGGTATGTCCAAGATGCGATCTGGGTCAGTCTTGATAAAGACGTCATCCCCAGCACAGTCGCTTGCCTGTGAGAAGCCGGGTGATGTTCCCGTTACAATAACATCTCATAAGAGCCTTAACATGGTCCAGGGTATCATCTTCCATCGAGATCTGTTGTTGCAATCTGATGATGCGCTACGGTCGAACCTAGAGTGGTGCGGTGTCCATTTCATCCGGCGCATCTATAGAGGTCCAAAGGACAACAGGGTTGCCACTCCACCGGTGCTTTTGAGGGTGACATGTTACCTGAAAAAGTCAATGATGATCTACCGGTGTGACATAAAGCCCTACGTCCCTCCCTCTATGCGCTGCTTTAAGTGTTGAGGTGTGAGGCCAACCCCACATGTCGCGAGTGTAGACGTCCATCACACCCAGACGTCCCTTGTGTCCCTCCTCCGGTCTGTGTTAACTGTGGCTAGCACCATTCGCCTTGCTCACCAGATTGCACAGTACTCCATACTGAACGGAAAATCATGGAGTATAAAACCCTGGACAGGCTGACCTATTCAGAGGCACGGCGCAAATACACCAAGCTGCACCCCTGACCATGGGTAAAACTTTTGCCACTGCAGTTCAGCCTCTGTCAATTCTAACAGCTCTGATCCCAACTATTCAGATAATCTCGGTGGGCCCATAGGCCCAATCATCCACTCTCCCTTCCTTGACAGCTGGGGGCGGATCTTCCAGTATTGCTCCCAAACCCTCTACCACGGGAGCAATACAACCCCAACCAACGGGGACGCTGGTCCCTGCCCCTGAGCCTGAGAAGCAACAGTCTTCTCTGGCTCCTCTCATGAGGAAGGGTTTGCTCGAGTCCCATCTTTCCTCGGCTTCTTCCTCTGGAACGACCGATACCGGCCAGTGGCAGACAGTGCCCAAGAAGGCTGGTCATCGGGCCGCAAGGTCCTCCTCAGTCCCAGAGACTGAGTCACCGAAGCCCTCCAGATGTGAGAAGCCAAAAGAACAGCGAGAGACTTTGAAACAGAAACGTAAACTGGTGAAGAATAAAGAGACACCAGTGGTTCCCCCACTTCCGCCCCCATCCTCATCCTCCGAGGACGAGGTGAAAATACTAGCGTCCCCTGAGGACCTAGATCTCGAAGGACTATCGGAAATGATGGATGTAGATTCTGCAGCTTCGCGAGCAGTGTCAGCAAGTGATCATGAGATATAATAGGTACTTCATATTGCCTCGTGTCATCCCAGTTATCGGACAGTGTTATTCTCCAGTGGAACTGCAGCGGTTTTTTCACCCACCTGGCTGAACTGCGACACCTTTTGAGCATAACACCTGCTTTCTGCATTGCCCTCCAGGAAACATGGTTTTCAGCAATGTGGACCCCTGCCCTTCGGGGCTACAGGGGATATTATTGTAAGCACAGTGTATATAACAGGGTATCAGGTGAAGTGTGTGTGTATGTCCTTACCTCTGAAAATAGTGAACCTGTGCCCCTTCAGACACCGTTGGAAGTGGTGGCTGTTAGGGTAAGGACAACACAAGAGATTACCGTTTGCAGTCTCTACCTCCCTCCTGATGGTGACATCTCTCACAATGTTTTGGCTGCACTTATTTCTCAACTCCCCCCACCTTTCTTACTACTGGGCGACTTTAATACCCATAACAGATTGTTGGGTCATTGCACGATTTCTGACCGGGGCAGAGTAGGCGAGGACTTACTATCTCATCTTGACCTCTGCCTCTTGAACACCTGTGCCCCCACACAATTCTAGGCCATTGATCTGTCTATCTGTAACCATAGCCTTTCACCATCTGTCCACTGGAGAGCCCACGATGACTTGTGCAGCAGGGACCATTTTCCTGTCACTCCCACAATGTCAGTCCCCAGGGCGCCTGCCCAGGTGGGCCCTACACAAGGTTAACTGGGACGACTTTACCTCTGCTGCCACTGTTGGCCCTCCCCCACTCGACAACATTGATGTGGCGAGTGAGTGCGCCACGCGCTCCATTGTTTCAGCTGCAGAAGCTAATTTTCCCCATTTGTCGAAGTCCCCACGGCGTAAGATTGTACCGTGTGGTCGCCAGAGGTCGCGGCAGCTATTAAAGATCGCCGACGGGTCTTACAGCGGTACAAGCAGCATCCGTCTCTGGAGCTCCTCATTGCTTTCAAGCGGCTCTGTGCACATGCATGTGCTTGTTATCTCATTCTGAGACGGAAACAAGAGTGTTGGGAGAGGTACGTCTCCACTATTGGCACAGGTACCTCCACCACCCAGGTCTGGAACAAGATCAGGCGTTTAAGGGGATACCCAACACCAGCAGGAATCCCTGGGATCTCCGTGAATGGAATAGTATGCACGGACCCAGCCACGCTTGCAAAGCTGCTTGCCGAGCATTATGCTCATGCCTTCTCCTCTGCGAATTACCCACCGGCCTTCCGTACAGTAAAGGAGCAGGTGGAACGCCAGCCCCTCTCCTTTACCACCCGCCGTATGGAGGCATATAACACGCCATTTACAGAGTGGGAATTCCTCAGTGCTATTCAACAGTGTCCCGACACGGCTCCAGGACCCGATAGCATCCACAACCAGATGCTGAAACATCTGTCAGCGGAGAGCCAGCATAATCTTCTTGCGCTCGTCAACCTTATCTTGTGTGACGGGTTATTCACTTCACAGTGGCAGGAGGGTATAATCATACTGGTGATTAAGCCAGGCAAAAACCCTGTCAATTTGGATAGCTATCAGCCCATTATGCTGACCAATATCCTCCATAAGCTGCTGGAGCGCATGGTCAGTAGGCGGTTGTGCTGGATCCTCGTGACTCGGGGCTCACTGACTCCATGCCAGGGTGGGTTTTGCCAGGGTCGCTCCACCACTGACAACCTGGTGTACCTCGAGTCTGTGATCCGCACAGCCTTTTCCAAGCACCAACATCTGATAGCCGTCTTTTTTTATATGCAAAAAGGATATGATACAACCTGGCGACACCACATACTTAACACGTTACATGGTTGGGGTCTTCGGGGCTCACTCCCGATTTTTATTAAAAACTTTTTTGCTGTCCGTACTTGTCGTGTTCAAGTAGGTGCCTCTCGTAGTACCTCTCATGTTCAGGAAAGTGGGGTTCCTCAGGGCTCTGTTTTGAGTGTCCCCTTATTTTTAGTAGCCGTTAACATCTTAGCTACAGCAGTTGGGTCATCAGCATCCCCTTCACTTTATGCCGATGACTTTTGTATCTATTTTAGCTCCTCCAGCACTCACGTCGCTGAACGTAGGCTGCAGGGAGCCATAAGGAAGGTGCAGTCTTGGGCTCTTATCCACGGCTTCCAGTTCTCCGCTGCAAAGACAAGTGTTATGCACTTTTGTCGGCTTCGAACAGTTCACCCTCAGCCCGAACTGTATCTCGGTGACCACCTATTAGAGGTCATGTACACTCATCATTTTTTAGGGCTTGTTTTTGACTCCCATCTGACATGGCTCCCCCACATCCATCAATTAAAACGGAAGTGCTGGCGCCACCTGAATGTTCTCCGCCACCTGGGGTGCTGACCGCTCCACCCTGTTGTGGCTCTATCAGGCTCTGGTGCTGTCTCGTCTAGATTTTGGATGTGTCGCCTACGGTTCTGCCTCACCCTCTGCATTGCGCTTGCTGGACCCCATTCACCACTATGGGGTAAGCATCGCAATGGGTACCTTTCGTACCAGCCCTGTGACCAGCTTACTTGCTGAGGCCGGGGTACCACCTTTGCCGACAACTGCTTGCAACCTATGCAGCGCTCATGCACAGCTCGTCAAGCCACCCGAACCACCTTGTTCTTTTCTCTCGCATGGTCGTGCATGACCATCGACGACAACCAAGGTCGGGTCATACGATCGCCTTCAGGGTCCAGTCACTGCTGCAGGAACTTGAGTCTTACCCACTACCACCTCCGTATCGGGTCCACACATGCTCACCTCCGTGGCACCTGCCAAGGCCGTGGTTTACACAGATCGTTCACAAGTTGAGAGCTGGGTTGGTTTTGCATTCGTTCATGACAACCATGTAGAACAACACTCTCTGCCGGCTGGCTGCAGTGTCTATACTACAGAGCTGGTGGCAATCTGCCACACTCTCGAGCACATTGGGTCCTGCTCAGGTGAGTCCTTTCTCATCTGCAGTGACTCCCTGAGCAGACTTAGAGCCCTCGACCAGTGCTATCCATGGAGTCCTCTCGTGTTAGGAATTCAAGAGACCCTATCTGCCCTTGACAGATCCGGTCAATCAGTGGTGTTCCTCTGGTCCCTGGGTCATGTCGCTATTCCGCGCAACGAACGTGCTGATATGCTGGCCAAGCAGGCCATTGATGCGCCTGTTTTAGAGATTGGCCTCCCGGATACTGATCTCCGGAAAGTTCCGCGACATCTAGTGCGTGAGCTTTGGTCTACCGAGTGGCGTAGCCTGACAACAACCAACAAACTCAGGGTTATAAAGGAGACGACAGCTGTGTGGTGTTCTTCAATGCGGGCCTGCTGCCGGGAATCCGTAGTCCTGTGCTGGCTCCGCATTGGCCATACAGGACTGACACACAGCCATCTCCTTTGTGGCAAGGACCCGCCTGTGACTCGCTGTGGCGCACGCCTGACGGTTGCGCATATCTTTGTGGAATTGCCTGTTTTAGCCCCTATGCGGCAGAGTTTTAATTTTCCTGCACAATTATCCTATGTTTTAAGAGATGATGCCAAAATGGTTGATACTGTTTTAAGTTTTATTCCGGACAGTGGTTTTTACCCCTCCATTTAAAGCTTTTCTTCAGTATTGGCTGTGTCTGTCCTCTCATGACCTCTGATTGGAGGTTTCCTTTTGTTTCCGTGTGGCTGACTTTTCCTATTTTTAGTCTCACGGTCGGTCAGCCAAAGATGTCGGCTTTTACATTTTATTTCTTGTAGTTGCTCTTTCCTATTGAGTGATTGTCATGGTTTTAGTTGCCTCTTGTCGACTTTGTCGTCCTTTAACTGACTCGGGGGGGATATTCTTCCCCCCTAGTTGTTTTAACTCTAGGCTCCTTTAACTGACTCGGGAGGGATATTCTTCCCCCCTAGTTGTTTTAACTCTAGGCTCCTTTACGCGTTCACGCATTTTGTTGTGACACCTAATGATGGTATGGGGGACTGATGACCTCCGTAGTTTTGTCCCCCTAAAACATCCAAACAACAACAACAACCTATGAAATCCCCAAACCACCTTCCCTACCCTCTGGCTCCTACCCATGCAACCGTCCCCATCGTAAAACCTGCCCTATGCACCCTTCCACCACCACTTACTCCAGTAACCCGGAAGGTGTACACGATCAAGGGCAGAGCCACTTGCGATAGCACCCACGTGATTTACCAACTGACATGCTTGCACTGTGAAGCATTCTACGTGCAAATGACCAGCAACAAACTGTCCAGTCTCATGAACAGTCACAGGCAGACAGTGTTTGTTGGTAATGAAGACCACCCTGTGGCTAAACATGTCTTGGTGCACGGCCAGCACATCTTGGCGCAGTGTTACACCTTCTGGGTTATCTGGATACTTCCCACTGACACCAACCTTTCAGAACTCCGGAGATGGGAACTTGCCATTCAGCTTATTCTCTCCTCCCATTGCCCACCTGGTCTCAACCTCCTCTAAATTCAAATTCCCGCCTAGCATCTTTGCCTCGGTTCTGTGGACAGAGCCTCTGCCTCAAGTGGTATCTCTGTCCAACTTCTTTACTTTTTACAAATGTCTGTCTAGTTGGGTTGTGTGAGTGTGTGTGTATTTGTTTAGGTAAGTCCTTCCACTCCTGGGATTGGAATGACTCCTTTTCCACTTTCTTAAAACCCGTATCCTTCCCTTTCTCCTCTCCTTCCTTCCTCTTTTTCCTGAAGAAGCTGCCAGCTGTGGCGAAAGCTTGTATGTATGTTTGTGTGTGATATTAATTGTGTCTGTCGATGAGCCTGTCCTTTGGGTAAGTCATCCGTTTTCTGTTTTTGAAATTTGTTTATCGCACCGGGAAAGTTTCCTTCTATAATTTTCATTTCATCAATTTATATATAAAATAGATGAAGATTACTCACCAGGCGAAGGAACAGAGGTAGTTATAGTCACAAATAAATAACACACACACACACACACACACACACACACACACACACACACAAACGCGAGTTATCGCAGCCTAGCTGCTTCTTCAGGCAGAAGGGAAGTAGAGGGAAAAGGAAATGATGAGGTTTTAAGGGAATGGGTAAGGCTGTCTACAGTATGTCTGCCTAGGTGTGTTTGCGTTTGTGTATATGTGTGGGTGTATTTTTTCCCCTCCTTTTTCCCCTCCAAGGTAAGTCTTTTCTCTCCCGGAATTGGAATGGCTCCTTACCCACTCCCTTCCTTTTCCCTCTCCTTCCCTTCTGCCTGAAGAAGCAGTTAGGCTCTGAAAGCTAGTGTTGTGTGTGTGTGTGTGTGTGTGTGTGTGTGTGTGTGTGTGTGTGTGTGTGTGTGTGTGTGTGTGTAACTATCACTACCTGTGCTCCTTCATCTGGTAAGTAATCTTCATGTACTTTATATATGTGTTGTTGTGGTCTTCAGTCCGGAGACTGGTTTGATGCATCTCTCCAACCTAATCTATCCTGAGCAAGCCTCTCATCTCCTCATAAGAACGGCAACCTACTCCATTTGAAATTGCTTACTATATTCATCTCTTGGTCTCCCTCTGCGATTTTTATCTCACACACTTCCCTCCAACGCTAATTTCACAATTCCTTGATGTCTAAGAATGTGTCCTACTAATCGATCTCTCCTTTTAGTCAAGGTATGCCAAAAATTCCTTTTCTTCCCAATTCTGTTCAGTACTTCCTCATTAGTTACACGACCCACCCACCTAATCTTCAGAATGCCTTCAGAAAAGACTTCCTTATGATTAAATTAGTGTTTGATGTTAATTTCTCTTTAACAAAAACGCCAAAAATGCCATTTTGCATTTTATACCCTCTTTACTGCAACCATCATTTGTTATTTTATTGCCCAAGTAACAAAACTCATGTACCTCCTTTATTGTTTCGTAACTTAATCTAATTCCTTCAGCATCACCTGATTTTCTTAGGCTGCACTCCATTACCCTTGTTTTGCTCTTGTTAATGTTCATCTTACATGCTCCTTTCAACACACTGTCTATTCCGTTCAATTGCTCCTCCAGGTCCTTTGCTGTCTCTGACAGAATTACAATGTCATCGGCAAAACACAATGTTTTTATTTCTTCGCCCTGAACTTTAATTCCTTCTCCAAATTTCTCCTTGATTTCCTTTAGAGCTTGCTCAATGTAGAAATTGAACAACATTGGAGATGTCTTACACCCTTCCCAACCTCTGCATCTCTTTCGTGTCCTTCAACTCTGATAACTGCTGTCTGGTTTTTGTAGAAGTTATAAATAATCTTCCGTTCCCTATATTTTACTTCTGCTGTATTCATAATTTGAAACAGTTTATTCCAATCAACATTATCAAAAGCTTTCTCCAAATCTACAAAAGCTAGAAATGTAGGTTTGCCTTTCCTTAATCTATCTTCTAAAATAAGCCGTAAAGTCAGGATTGCCTCTAGAGTTCCTACATTTCTCCTGAATCCAAATTGATTTTCCCCAAGGTTGGATTATACCAACTTTTCCATCCTTCTGTAAATAATTTGTGTTAATATTTTGCAGGCATAACTTATTAAACTGATGGTTCTGTAATTTTCACACCTGTCTGCATTTGCTTTCTTTGGAATAGGGATTATTACATTTTTCTTAAATTCTGAGGGCATTTCCCCTGTCTCATACATCTTACACACCAGGTGAAATAGTTTTGTCATGGCTGGCTGTCCCAGAGACATCAGTAGTTCTGCGGGAATGTCGTCCACTCCAGGGACCTTGTTTCGACTTGGGTCTTTCAGTGCTCTGTCAAATTCTTCTCTCAGTATAATATCTCTTATTTCATCTTCATCTACATCTTCTTCCATTCCTACAATATTGTCTCTAAATTCTTTTCCTTTGTATAGTCCCTCTATACATTCTTTCCACCTTTCAACTTTCCCTTCTTTGCTGAGAACTAGTTTTCCATCTGAGTCTTTTATATTCATACAGCTGCTTTTCTTGTCTCCAAATGTTCCTTTTATTTTCCTGTACACAGTATCTATTCTTTCCCTATTTATAGATTCCTCTAATGACATCTACATCTACATAGATACTCTGCAAATCACATTTAAGTGCCTGGCAGAGGGTTCATTATCCACTTTCATAACTTTTCTCTACCGTTCCATTCTCTAATAGCGCGCAGGAAGAAAGAACACCTAAATCGTTCCGTTTTCGATCTGATTTCTCTTATTTTATTGGGATGATCATGTCTCCCTAAGTAGGTGGGTGCTAGCAAAATATTTTCACACTCAGAACTAAAATTCGGTGATTGAAACTTTGCAAACAGATCACGCCACAATAAATAACGTCTTTCTTTTAATGATTTCCACCCCAATTCGTGCAACATTTCCGTGACGCTTTCCCCCCCGTAACGTGATAAAACAAAACAAGCTGCCCTTCTCTGAACCTTCTCAATATCTTCCGTCAGTCCCACCTGGTGAGGGTCCCTCAAGGGGCAGCAGTACTCCAAGAGAGGACGCACAAGTGTGATGTAGGCAGTCTCTTTGGTGGAGCTGGTGCATCTTCTAAGCATTCTGCCAATGAAACGCAACCTTTGGTTCGCCTTCCCCACAATATTTTCTATGTGTTCTTTCCAGTCAAAGTTGTTCGTAATTGTAACTCCTAGGTATTTGGTAGAATTTACGACCTTAAGGTTTGACTGATTTATCGCGTAATTGAAGTTCAGCAGATTTCTTTTAGTGGTCATGTGTATTACTTCACACTTTTCTTTATTTAGTGTCAATTGCCAATTTTCGCACCAAGTAGAAATTTTGTCTAAATCGCTTTGCAGTTGCTTTTGATCCTCTGTTGACTTCACTAACCGATAAACGACAGCATCATCCGCGAACAGTCTAAGGGAGCTATTCAGATTATCTCCTAAATCGTTTATAAACACGAGGAAGAGTAGGGGACCTATAACGCTTCCCTGTGGAACGCCAGATATCACTTCTGTTTTACTCAATGACTTACCGTAAATTACAATGAACTGTGTCCTTTCTGATAGAAAATCTTGAATCCAATCACACAATTTGGGGTGATATTCCATAAGCACGCAATTTCATTAGAAGCAGCTTGTGGGGTACAGTATCAAAAGCCTTCCGGAAATCCAGAAATATGGAATCGATTTGAGATCCCTTGTCGATGGCACTTAACACTTCATGTGAATAAAGGGCAAGCTGTGTTTCGCGAGAGCGATACTTTCTGAATCCGTGCTGACTATTGGTTTATAGGTCATTCTCTTCGAGGTAGTACATAATATTCGAACAAATTATATGTTCCAAAATCCTACTGCAAATCGACGTCAATGAGATAGGCCTGTAATTTTGGGGATCACTCCTATTGCCTTTCTTGAACATTGGAGTAACTTGGGCAACTTTCCAGTCTTTGGGTACGGATCTTTCGCTGAGTGATCGGTTGTAAATTATAGCTAAGTACGGAGCTATTGCATCAGCATACTCTGACTTGCCTTTGTCTTCTAGCCACTCCTGCTTAGCTATTTTACACTTCCTGTGAATCTCATTTCTTAGTCGTCTGTACTCCATTTTGCCTGTTTCATTTACTGCAAGGAACATCAATATCAACACTACTGTGCAGCAATCTATATCTTAGGAAGTGAAATTTTTAAGTGTGTAAAGAGAAGTCACTTTCAACACTCCCATTGTTTGAGCACCTTAAAAATTCATTTCAGATAATACTCAAGCTTAGGCGCAACATCATATATTTAAAAAAAAAAAATGATTATTTAACTTACCAAGCGATATAAACAAAAATAAAAACACATAGAGACAAATAAATGCTGATCTTTCGCAACTGTAGGTTCCTTCTTCAGAGAAGAGGAAGGAAGGAGAGGGAGAAAGGAAAGGATGTGAGTTTTAAATGAGTGGGTGAGGAGTCATTCCAGTTGCAGAGAGAAAGGACTTACCTTAAGGGAAAAAGGATAGCTAAGTCCTTCCTCTTCTGGGATTGTAATAACTCCTCGTCCACTCTCTTAAAACCCACATCCTTTTCTTTTTTCCTCTCCTTCCTTCCTCTTCTCTGAAGAAGCAACCTAATGTTGCAAATACTTATCATTTTTGTGTGTGTGTTTGTTTGTGTGTGTGTGTGTGTGTGTGTGTGTGTGTGTGTGTGTGTGTGTGTGCCTGTGTGTGTGTGTGAGTGTGTGTGCGCGCGCGCGTGTGTGTGTTTATCTTTGTTTGGATAGACAAACCAGTGCCTTTTTGCCTGGTAAGTTTAACAATCTTTATTTTTTATTTTTTATAAATATTTTTCCAAGTAGGAATATTTCCCTCAGTAATATTCACGTCATACATTTATCTTTACATAATGATTTGGTGAAAATGTCTGCCATCTGTTTCTCACTTTGAACATACTCTATAATGATTACTTCCTCTTCATACTTTCCTCTTATGAAATAAGATGTCATTGTGTTTCAATATTTTATGAGTTTTATTGCACTCTCATTATCCAAATACAGCATTCTTGCTTCACTGCACTCATATCCAAAATCACTTAGCAGGTTTCACAGTCATATCACGTCTTTTACATCCATGCTGGGTGCTACATATTCCACTGCTGTAGTGCTCAATGTCACCATTTTGTGACACTGAGAACACCATGTTATCGGTCCACTTGATAAAAGAAAAACAAAATCAGAAGTAGACCTCCTTGTTTCTGTATCTCCCACATAATATGCATCACTAAATCCGAAAAGAAACATCTTGTCTTTATTGGTACTCTTGCTGCTCAATATACCAAAGTCTTTTGTACCTCGTATATACTTGAAAATATGCACAAAAACTTGATAGTGATTCTCATCATAATTGTTCTAGTATTTAGAAGGAATAGAAGTGAGCTAACTGTTTCCCTGAATGGAAATTTCACTGTAACTGTCTCATTTACATCCGCTGCATACAGTTTCACATTTGGATCCACTGGAACAGATGCAGGATTTGAATTTTTCAAGTTAAAACATTTCAAGATTCGTGTTGCATATGCTGTTTGGTCCACAAAAAAAGTTTTTTCTTTTCTATTTTGCTGAATTTTCATACCCCAAAACATTTTAACTTCAGAAACAGTTATTGCAATGTTTTCGCCATTTCTTTGACAATTGCCTTAAGGGACTTTTTTCTTCTTCCAATTAACAACTTATCATCCACATACACAAGCCAAGAAAACCATATATTTCCTTTGAAAACACATTTATCTTCTTCACTCTCTTTGAATTTGAATTTTATCAAGAATTTGCAGGAAGTTTTATTCCAACAACGAAAGCCTGCTTTAAGTTGTACATTGACTTTTGTAGTTTGCATACATATTTCTTATCATTCAGCATCATACTTTGTGGCACTGACATATAAATTTTCTCATTCAGTTTTCCATATAAAAAAGCAGTTATCACATCAAATTGCAACATTTCAAAATCTTTTTTGTCAAAATTATGAGCAAAGTGTGTAGTGAGTCGTATCTCATGACAGGCGAAAAAGTTTCATTATAATCCAGTCCAGGACGCTGAGTAAAGCCTTGTTCAACAAGTCGTGCGTTATTGTGGGCCATTTCTGGTTTTAGATAATTGGAGTTTGAAAACCCATTTTGAATCTGTTATCTTTTGATTCTTTTTTGGCCCAACAACCCAAGTTTCATTCATTTGGTTCGCTTTGAGCTCTTCTTCAATTGCTCGTTTCCATTCTTCTTTGTCTGGACCCTAGATTGCCTCTTCAAAATTGTTTGATTCAAGACAATCTACATAATTTGCATCATGTTTGGCTGGACTGCAGATCTGGCTTTTGTCACATAATCAGTAAGAGTTCAGCTGCTCCGTAAAAGGTTGCTCAAGATCTTGATTCTCTTCTATTTGTACTTTACTCTCGTCTTCATCATTTTATCTTTCTTCACCTTCTGCTTCTTTAGTGTTGGAGTCCAAAATCGGAAACAAATTATGTACATCAACACAATTTTGCTTTGAAACAATTTTGTGAATGTTCAGGATTTCCTCATTAAAATTCACATTGCGGGATTCAATGATTAACTGTTTTCTGAATCAAAAAGTCTGTAATTGCAAGACTCTCCTTGATATCTGACCATGATCATTTTCTTGGCTTTTGGATCCAACTTCCTGCGGAACAATTTAGGTATGTGGATGAACGCCTCTGCTACGAAAGTTCTCATGTACGAAATTACAGGTTTTCTGCCTGTCCACAGTTCTTAGGGTGTCGCTTTTATTTCCTTTTTTATTGTAGCTTGAGTCAATGTATAAACAGCAGTATTAACTGCTTCTGTGCACAGAATTTTTGGAACATTTGCCACAATGAGCATGGACCTGGCGGACTCCACAATGGTTCTATTTTCACATTCTCCTTTTCCGTTTTGTTGAGGGGTAGACAGTGCCGCTGTCTGGAATACTGTCCCATGTTCGATAAAATAGTTCTTCATATTCTTGTTCAAGTATTCTGTCCCACAATTGATTCTGAGTGTCTTCATAGTCTTGAACAGTCTGTTCGACATAAACTTCCCAAATTCCTTGAAACGATCAAAAACATCCAATTTATTCCTCAAGAAATAGACATGATGAAAACTATATGCATTTTCAATAAATGTTACAAAGTACTTGATACCACCAAGTGATTCAACCTGCTTTGGTACACATACATCACTGTACATTAAATCACTGATTTCCTAATTTCTAGCTTCACTTTTCTTGTAGAGAGACAGACAATGAGACTTTCCATATTCACATGCTTCACAAAAGAATGAATAGTTATCAGACATGCTTATTCCTTTAATATGACATGTTTTTATCAAACTCACAATCAATTAAACATTTATGTGACCCAATCTTTTGTGCCAGAGTTTAAGATTATTCATGGTCAACGAATTCATGTCATATTGTGTGTTTGATACAAAAAAACATTCTACAAATCTTGTTTACTCGTTGAGCAACAACACGACCATTGTGAGAAATGGTTACAAATTTATCAACAAAGTTCACTTGAAAACCTTTGGTAATTCAAATTCCAACTGAAAACAAATTCTTCGTTATTTTTGGGACGTACAACACATCATCAATTCCCCCGTCTTCCCATTGCCTGTTTACGAATTTCTTAATTCTGACTGAACTGATTCCTTTTGCCTGGCACTTAGCATTATCTCCAAGTGAAATTTCAATATTATGACATTCACGAAATTTACTGAACCATTCCCGTCGAAAAGTAATGTGCCTCAATGCCCCATAGTCAGTAATCCAGACATCATCTATATCAGCATCCAGCATACTCTCACAAATCGCTTCATCATGCAAAACCTTTTCACGTGAAGTTCCGTCTGTCACAACAAAAGCATTTACATTATCTACCTTGATAATGTACCTCACCTTTATTTTTCTCACCTTTATTTTGACCTTTATTTCACTCGTTATTTTTCTTCTTCTTATAATGGTAATTTCTTGATAGGTGACCTTCCTTATTGCAAGTCCAGCAAGTAAATTTTCTTCTTTAATTCACGTGGTTCGGGGTCTGCTTCTTCGTGCCTGTATGTTCTTTCTTCCAGCCTTGAGAAGTTGCTGTCATGACATTGGGCACCTCGTCCACGTCGTTCACACAATTTTCTTCAGTGATGAGCCGCTCTTGGATTTTCAGTATCGCTTGCTGATCCCCAGGCATACTGTCCCAAGCAGTGACAAAAGCATGAAACTTCTGAGGATCTTGGCCATGATCGTTATGTCCAATTTGGTTTCACCCATGTCCTTGAGTTGACGCACATTGAAATCAAATTCAGGCACAGGAATAAAATATACAACCTTTTTTATTAGACTTTTCCCACAAATCAATAATGCAAAGGCAGATAAACAGACAAAAAATAATAATAAGGAAAAAGAAAAGAAAAGAAAAGATATCTCCAAGCAACATTAATATAAAGGTCACTGTGCAGCAATCTAGGAGGTGGAAAATTAAAGTGTGAAAACACACTTTGACAATATGCCCCAATCCAATCTTGTTGGACTAAAAGACCTACTCTCCTTTTTCTGATCCCAGAGATGGAAACACTACTATTTCACCAATCCCTCAGACCAAAGCCAACCTAATCCCAATATTGAATCCTGCCTTCTCCAGTTCATACCACCACCACCCAACCCAGATCCTCTGGCCCTCCCACCCAACCTTAAATTTGCAAAAATTCCTCACCTCCATCTTGGCTTAACATCTTTCCCAAAGTCACTTCCTAAGAACACAAACCTTTAGACAGAAAAAAGCAGAGCCATCCATAACCTCAAAATAAATCCCAACATAATCATCCTGCAGATAAAAAGCTTCCACCACTGTAGTTATGAATCACAGTGACTATGTGGCAGAAAGGCACCGTCAACTCTCTGACTCTCCTGCCTACAAGTTGTGCCTGAATGACCCCATCCCAAAGGTCCAACAAGATCTCCAATCCCTACTGAAATCATATGGTCCCTTCCAGAAGCTTTCTGCTAAATCCATCTCCCTCCTCACCC
Organism: Locusta migratoria; assembly: GCA_026315105.1. Taxonomy (NCBI): domain Eukaryota; kingdom Metazoa; phylum Arthropoda; class Insecta; order Orthoptera; family Acrididae; genus Locusta; species Locusta migratoria. The sequence goes on along the minus strand of CM048744.1, from coordinate 728,125,525 downwards.
CAACAGCACTCCACACATCCATCTTCTGCTTGCTCCCCAAAATCACAAATCTAATAATCCAGCATGCCTGATTGTGGATGATTACTGTGCTCTTACCAAAAGAATTTCAGCCCTCATTGATCAACATCAATTTTCTGAAATCTATCCTGCCATATCAAGGATGCCAACCATTCATTTCCTTCACTGACTTTTCACCATCTCCACCCCTTTACGTCCTGCATCCGTAATTGTAACAGTGGACGGCACCTCCCTATAAACAAACATCGCACATGCCCATGGCCTTGCCGCTCTTGAACACTACTTCTCCCCATGTCCCTCTGAATTCAAACCCGATATTTCATTCCTCATAAACCTCACCAACATCATGGGCATCCGCATGGCACACCCTATGCCAACCAGTTTATCAGCTGTCTGGTCAAAACCTTCCTTGTTTCTCAAAACCCCAAACCTCTAGTCTGGTTCAGATTTACTGACAATATTTTCAGGGTCTGGCCTGATGGCCAGGACACCTTATCCTCCTTCCTTCAAAATCTTATGCCTCCTCCCCCATCTGCTGCACCTGGTTTTCCTCAACCTAATGTACCACATTCCTTGCTGTTAACCTCCACTTCACTGATGATCCAACCACACTTCCATCCATGTTAAACCTACCAACCACCAACAGTACCTACTCAATTACAGTCTAACAACCTGTGTGCATTTTATCTGCAGTTACAACCACTCCCTTTCTCAGTATGCTGAAGGTCTCACAAATGCCTTCACTGACAGAAACTACCACACAGGCCTAATTCACAACAAGATCTCCCATGTCATATCCCCACATACCGAATCCTCCAACTACCACTATTAACCAGCCACAAAAGTGCATTCCCCTTGTTACCCAGTAATACCCTGAACTATAACAACTAAACTGCATTGTTTGGCAAGGTTTTGATTTTCTCTCATCATGCCCAGAAATGAGACATCCTGCTCAAGATCCTCCCCACCCCTCCTACAATGGTGTCCGCCACCCTCCCAACCTTCATAACTTCGTAGTCCATCTCTATGACATCCCGAACCACAGCCCCCTGTCACAGGTGCCACAGGCATCAGATCCCTGAGGAGACACTGCTGCAAGAGCTGTCCAGTCCATCCGCTCAGCACTTCCAATTGCATTGCATTGCCTATTCTCCAATCCCCTCACACAGAGCATGATTTGAAGTGTGGCAGCTGGAGACGATGGTTGTGAGACTAAGAAGTGCGCCTCTTTGACTGTGTACATGCTTTGATTTCTGAAGAAGGCTAATAGTGGTGAATATAAACTGTTTCTATTACATTGTTGAATTGCTTCCCTCACCGTAGCAATTTCAGTGTGTACCAAATGCATACATTCACCTTAAATAAGGAAACTAAATAAAAGGTTATAGAATTGCTATTCCTCCAGTCTGTTTAAATCATCTTATTAAAAGTAATATAATGTCTCTGAACCAAAAACCATGACTGAAATAATGTTCTAGTTGCTGTGGCAAGTTGGGGGTGGGTGATAAGACCAATCCCCAATCGCCTTTTACCTCCAGGAAGGACCTCCAATATCCTTTTAGTAACAGGCTGTGGGTAACTAGGGCCATCCTATAGGGACTGGTAGAAGGAAAAGTCGTGGCCCTATCTGGGAATCCACTGGAAAAACTCCCAATGTGTAGAACAAATTTTTACCTTTCTCAATGTTTGGTTATGGCAGTGGAAAGGCTCATTGTCATCATCTTTTTGTTTTACTAATTATTTTTCTCCTTTTTTATTTATTTATGTTTTACCTTTAAATCCGTATTGTAGACTTAGATGACTGCGCTTGATTTCTGCAGTGTTGTTTATAATATTATTACGTAGCTTTATTAGTGGAAAACCAGTGTTTAAATATCAACAGTATAATGTGGATAGATTGCAAATCACTGTAAAGATTATTGTTGTGCCCAGAGAAGCACACAAGAAAGACAATCACACTCACTCAACTAAAGCTTTTGGCCACAGCCTTCCTCAGAAATATATAACCAAAACAAAAACTTAAAAATAGATGAGAGAGAGGGAGAAATACATAGATTCAATTTTACAGGCATAAGCCACACTCATATGACCACTGTCTCTGGCCATGTGATTGTTCATGTGAGCATGAATTGCATTTGTGTGGTTGTATGTGCATGCTCTTATTCTGATTATTTCTGTGGCTGAAATCTTGTGACATTACAGATAAAGGGAGGAGCTGGTTGTTTCCATGTGGAAAGCAAGTTTCGGCAAGCTGTTGGGTTCCCGAGCCGGTTGGCTAACAGTTTGCACCTAATGAATAGAATACAGGTTGTTAGGAAAACCCTAATCTGCTGGGAAACACAAAATAGTGGTCTTGGTCTAGCAAGGACAGCTACCCCATATTGCAACTAAAATACGATATAGCCATACACATTGTTCTAAAAATCCATATAAAATCAGGGAATGATCATATGGCTAATGTAATTATATGAATGGATTCGGGAGACTTGGGAGAATCAAACACCGTAATTACAATTTCGGTATCCCTTACAGAAATAAGCCATTAAATTTAAGTACTATAATAATAGTATTATAAGTCTTATATTTACAATTATTGATACGTAGTGTTTATCAGTAACAGTTTAAGAAGCAAACGGGCAGCATTTAACCACACTACCTATCTTAAAAGACACACCGCATTATTTCCGTATTCTTTCAATAAATTGTGTTTTACTCTCTTATTCTGCTATTCGTTCAGGTAGTAATAGTCTTGTGTCAGAACATAGATTCCACCACAGAAACACAAAACATGAACCCAGCAAAGCAAATTACATTTATATTTGTATTTTATTACATTTAATATTATTCTTAGTAACATTTTATGTTGTAGGCTGCCTGTTAAATATTTCATGGCAGACAATGAGCCATAAACCTTTCACTACCCTGAGTTATGTATTGCCTAATTCTTATTGGTGGTATCAATAGGAAGGTTGCAAGCTTTAGCTGTGTGTGTGTGTGTGTGTGTGTGTGTGTGTGTGTGTGTGTGTGTGTGATTTTTTTTTTTTTTTTTTTTTTTTTTTTTTTTTTTTTTTTTATGTGCCTGTCCTCAGCTTAGTTATCATCATTATGGCGAGTTGTAATCTTATGTTTGTTGTATTGTTACTAGTTTGCTTTTGATAACATTGAGCTGCAGCAGAGTGGCCAAGTGCTTTGAGGCTCCATGCTCGATGCCGTTCCCCATTGAGGGTTTGAATTCCCCCTTGGGCATGGATGTTTGTGCTGTCTTTAGTTTGTGCTGTTCATAAGAAGTTTGTAAGTTTAGGGACTGATGAACCCGCAGTTAAGCCCCATAAGCTTTACAAACATTTGAACATTTGATAACATTGATCATTCACAGATAAATATAATGTTGTTTGCATCTACACATGAATTTTGCAAACCACTATGGAGTGAATGGCATAGGATTCTTATTATTTTACCACTTATTAGGACTTCTCCCAATTCAATTCATGTATGTAATTTAGAAAGAATGCTTGATTGTTTCTTTTGCTGTTATAATTAGGCTAGGTATAGTAGATTTCTAGAATCATCACTTGATAATGGCTTTGAACTTGTAAGTTAGTTCTCATTGGATAGTTTACAGAGGTTGTGATCATTTGTGTTGCCTTTGGGTATATACCTACAATATCCCCCATTAGGCTAATGTGTTTTCTAGGGAAGGTCACAAGTGTTTTTTTAAGCAGTTGCCAGTGTAGGCTGGCTGCATTCTACCTGTATGTTACCAGTAAACAAAAATTTGCAACCTGATTTTAATCACTGTTGAGCCTATATGATCATTCAAATTTCTCCAGGGTTTATTACATGTATTTGAGTCACTTATTCTAGTTGTAATTAATTGATATTGTAGTCATAATGTACTATGTTCTTTTCATTTTATGAGGAGCACAATTTTGAATTTCTGAACACTTAACACAGTTTGTCTGTTTTAGCAGATGTTGAAATCTTATCACAGTTTCACTAAATATATGTGCATCTTTTTTAGAGAAAAGTTGACATTGTTGTTAATGATGTTTGCCATAACATAATTTGTTTTTTGTACTTGATAATAAGTCCATTGCTTCTAGAGATCAAAAAATAATGCTTCCATGAGATTGCCTTGTTCCATGGTTTTCTGGATGTCATTTGAGGAAACCATCAGTTGAGTTTTGTTTGACCAATGTTTGTAGAATCTGTATGGTATGTAGGTTATATGGTTTTAGATCTCTTGTAACATTCTACAGCTGATGAGTGTTCCTCATATCTTGGATGGGATCACTTCTGCAGCCATTATTGTACACATTGTGGACTGAGCTTTCTGTCAACTATTGTGTACGGTTAATTGTTCAGGGAATCTAGACTACTGTATATGTTAGCTAAGAAAGGACTAGCTCAAATGTTCTGTATTGGTGAAAAAAAGGTAAATCTCTATATATAAAAGGAAGTGTCCCGATTGACTGACTGACTGACCCATCATCGCCCAGTCCAAACCACTGAAGAAAGAAATTTGAATTTTGTGGAGGGTGTTGATCTTAATCTGTAGGTGTCATTTAAGAAAGGATTTTTAGATATTCCGTCCGTAAGGGTGTGAAATAGGGGATGAAACGTTTTTTGAAAATACATAGCTATTTAGGCAATTTTGTAGCTAGAACTACAAAATTTCGGATATTAATTCAGGGTTCGAATTTAAAAGACACGTGTTTCGCCTTTTTTTGAAATTCGACAAATAAGGGGGTAAAATAGGTATGCAAGAAATTGATTTTCAAAAATAAGTTGCTGTTAACTCAAATTTTAAGCTACAACTACGAAACTTCAGATATAGAATCTTGGTAAGGAGTAAAAATCCATAATTTTTAGTATTTTTGGAAATTCAACAAATAGAGGATCCAAAATTGTTTTTTAAAACACATTGCTATTGATACAATTTTGAAGCTAGAACTGCAAAAATGGATATTTGTATAGTTGGTTAGACGTTAAAAAATACATGTTTCGGTATTTTTGGAAATTCAACCATCAACGGGGTTAAATTGGAGAGGGGATGTTTTTCGATAATCTGTTGCTATTTAGGCAATTTTGAAGTTAGAACTACAAATTTTCGGATTTGGATTCGGGGTTCAAATTAAAAAGACACGTGTTTTGGTATTTTTGAAAATTCGACCAATAAGGGGGTGAAATACAAGATGCAAAAATTGATTTTCAAAATTGTGGTGCTGTTAACTCAAATTTCAAGCTATAACTACGAAACTTAAGATATGGATTCTTCATCAGGATTAAAAAGAAACAACTGGTGCAGACCAACCAGCCTACACATGCAAAGCAGTGGGGGCTCAGCTAGTTTATTATATTAGCTGTTCCAGAGCAATACAGTACATTCAGTGGTGACAGTTGAAAATTAGTGCTGGACATGGAGTGGAGTTACATTTCTTGCTTTACACTAGTGATTACCCTGACTGCCTTGGTTGTTCTGATATGCTCCCAGTCCAGTGCATATTCCAAACAGTTCACACTAGTGTCCATTGTCCTACTTGCTCTCAACTTGTGACCTGTATTCCTACAATGGGTCTGGCATCTTTGTACATTTGTACAGAAATTGTGGTATGTCATAACTGCACATGTACAATTACATGCACGGTACCTGTTCTTTCAACCTGAAGATTGGACACCATACATGTAACTGATCTGTGTATATTCTGACAGGGATTATTTAGTACTCTCCAGTTGTTACGATATCCAGATTACTGAAGCATGTCATTCAGCATCACTCATCAGTTGACAAACAAATGAGGAACATGAGGATCTGCATCTTTATGAACCATTTGATTGAGAAGACTCAGTGCCTCACTTTTCATTTTGTTTATCCACTGCCAAGTTTAGGACATTTGTTGAGTGAACTTAAAGTGATGTTTCAGCAGTGTGGGTGTAGTGCTTTCTCCTATATAAATCTTTATATTTTGCAAGACTAGCTAATTTAGCCATGCTTTGCTGTGGCTCAGTCTGATATGAAATGAACAGGAAAGTAAATAATAGAATTCTTGCTAACATAGACTCACCAAGAAAATACATCAATCAAATCAAAATGTACCCTGCTTTGCATTGCTGTTTCTTTCTTAAAAGGAAGGTAAGTTAGACTTAATAAATTTTGTTTGTCCATTTTGTCATAAACATACAGATCAGATGGTTTACAGACTATGGAGCTTGTGACACATATTGCTGTACACAACAGCAATTGTTCTTTCAATTCTGCTCATCTACTCCCTAAACCCCCACTCTGTCCATTCCGTCTTCCCACTCTATTACGTCTATTATCACGACCAACAACAAATACAACAGCTTCTACAACTACTACTCCCCTCCTCTTCCTCCTCCTATCCATCACCAGCTCTGTTCATCTACCCCTTCCTTTCCTTCCATCTCCTCTTCCATTTCTCTGTCAACTGTCTCTTTCCCTCATCATAGCTATTCAAAATAAATAAATTAAAAACTTACTTCAAATTTTGTGACTACAACAGAAAACAGAATAATGACACCTATAAACAAAATCACTTACAAGCTTTGTTATTATATTGTTTGATTTTCATTGCTGACAACTTCATTGTGGCACGGTAGCTGCTTGGTATATATGTTACTAAAATATTAAGATCCCTAGAATGTCATTTTACAAATAATTTTTTGCATCTTTGTCTAAGCCCATTTAAATAATATAAGTTTCATTGGCCTTCTGGTATAATTAATATTAATATAATAATTTTTATTAATATAATGATTTTAAGTCCATAAACTTTTGTATCTCTGTTTGTGGAAGTCGAATGTTCATATCAGGTTGAAACTTAGTCAATTTATAATTTGTAATTGCAAAATTATGACGTTTACAGAGTGATTTGCTTTCAAAACATGTTAGAATACTGTTGTAGTTGAATTCATTGTTCTTTTAGCATTTATTAATTTGAATGTTAGAAGTTTCACAGTCAGCTAATCGAGCTGTGTAATCTGCTCATGAGCGTATATTAATTTCACTCTTTGTGTGTAGAAATCTTTGCTAGATTATGGTAATAAATAAAATGCAGAAAGTGAATTGCCTTGTTTGATTCTACAGTCATAAGATGTGTGTCTGACTTTGTCTGTAACTTGAAAGACCAGGCTGTGACTCCATAATATAATGAGGATAGGTTGCAACTCACTGCAAAGATGATTGCTGACCTACAGACAGGCACATATGAAACTCATTCACTCAGGAACAACTTAGCTTACCTCTACACCAACATGTGAAATGCTTATAGCCTTGCTGCTATTGAACACTACCCTTCACAACACCCAACTGACTCCAAACCAAGCCCACAACTTCTTTCCTTGTTACCATGACTGACTACATCTTCGCCCACAATTACTTATGCTTTAAGGATAAACAAACAAACGATACAGCCATGGGTACTCGTATTGTACCTTCCTATGCCAATCTTTTCATGGGTCATGTAGAAAAATCCTACCCGACCACCCAAAACCCCTCATCTAGTTCAGATTCACTGATAACATCTTCATAATCTGGACTGAAGGTGAGAGGACACACTACCCACATTCCTCCAAACTCTCAACACCTTCTCCCCCAATTCACTTCACCTGGTCCTTCTCAAACCAATGTGCCACCTTTCTCAACATTGACCTCCACCTCAAGGATGGCCTCATCAGTACCTCCATTCACACCAAGTGTACCAACCATCAACAGTAACTCCACTTTGACAGATGCTACCCATTCCACACACACACACAATATAAATAAATAAAAAAAATAAAAATAAAATAAAAATAAAAAAATATTCCTTTCATACAGCCTAGCCACCTACTTGACTACCTTTCATATTGTCCTGTTGTTGTGGTATTCAGTCTGTAGACTGATTTGATGTAGTTCCCCTCCTTCCCCCTCCTCCCCTACCCAGCCCTGTGCAAGCCTCTTCATCTGAGAATACATATGGCAACTTTCGTCCTTTTGAATCTGCTTATTGTATTCATCCCTCAGTCTCCCTTTATGATTTTTACCCCACACACTTCTTTCTAATGCTAAGTTGATGATTCCTTGATGTCTCAGAATGTGTCCTGTCAACTTATCCATGCTATTAGTCAGGATCTGCCAGAACTCCTTTTCTTCACAATTCTGTTGAGCACCTCCTCATTAGTTACGTGATCTCTGTCATCTTTATGTCTGAACTCCTTATCGTCCACATTTCACTCATATACAATGTTACACTCCACACAAATGCTTTCAGAAATAACTTCCTAAAATTTAAACTAATATTGGATGTCAACAAAGTTCGCTTCTTCAGAAATGCTTTTCTTCCCATAGCCATTCTGCATTTTATATCTTCTACACTTCAGCCATTAGAAGTCATCTTGTTACCCAAATAACACAACTCATCTACTACTGATTTTTGATGCTACATTCCATTAATGTTTCTCCTATACCTTCCTTTCAAGACCCTGTCCATTCTGTTTAACTGCTCTTCCAGGTCCTTCACTATCTCTGTCAGAATTACAATGTCATCAGCAAACCGCAAGGTTTTTATTCCCTCTCCCTGGACTTTAATTCTCTCTCCAAATTTCCCCTTGCATTCCTTCACTGCTTGCTCAATGTACAGATTGAACAACGTTGGGAAAAGGCTACAACCATGTCTTACCTCCTTCCCAGGCACTGTGACCCTTTCATGCCCTTTGACACTATCAAACTGCTGTCTGTTTTTGTTAAATATAAATCTTTTTGTTCACTATATTTTACCCCCTGCTACCTTCAGAATCTGAAATAGTGTATTCCAGTCCACATTGTCAAAAGCTTTCTCCAGATCCACAAATGCTAAAAGATAGGTTTCCCTTTCCTTAATCTATCATCTAAGATAAGAGTTAATGTGAGTATTGCCTCGCGTGTTCCTACATGTTTCCTAAATCCAAATTGATCTTCCCCAAGGTCTCATTCCACCAGTTTTGCCATTTGTCTGTAAATAAATCACATTAGTATTTTGCAACCATTACTTATTAAACTGATAGTTCTGTAATTTTCACATTTGTCTGCACTTGCTTTCTTAGGCAATGGAATCATTATATTCTTCTTGAAGTTTGAGGGTATGTCCCCTGTCTCATAAATCTTGCATACCAGTTGGAACAATTTCTTCGTGACTGGCTCTCCTAACAGTGATAGCAGTTCAAATGGAACATCATCTACTCTAGGAGCCTTGATTCCATTGAAATTCTTCTTGCAGTATCATATCCTCTATCGCATCTTCCTCTACTTTGTCTTCCATTTCTAGAATACTGCCTTCAAGTTTATTTCCTTTGTACAGGCTTTCTATATATTCCTTCTACCTTTCAGCTTTCTCTTCTTTGCTTAGTACTGGTTTTCCATCTGAGTTCTTGATATTCATACCACTGCTTTTCTTGTCTCCAAATGTCTCCATTATTTTCCTGTAGGCTGTATCTATCTTTCCCCTAGTTATTCATTCTTTTATGGTCTTCCATTTCTCCTCAAGCCACTCCTGCTTAGTCAGTCTGCACTTCCTGCCAGTCTCATTTTTCAGACATCTCTTCTCCCTTTTGCCTGCTTCACTTGATCCATTTTTATGTTTTCTCCTTTCATCATTTAAGTTCAGTATCTCCTGTGATATCCAAGGATTTCTATTAGGTCTTGTCCTTCTGCCTATATGATCCTGTGTGGCCTTCACTACTCTCTTTCCCAGAGCTACCCATTCTTCTTCTACTGTATTATTTTTCCTCGTATTAGACTATCCTTGGCTAATGCTTCCTCTAAAACTCTCAAACACCTCTGGTTCCTTCAATTTGTGCAGATTCCATCTCCTTAATTTTCTACCTTTTTGCAGTCTCTTCACTCTAATCTACAGTTCATAAGCAATAAGTTATGGTCAGAGTCTACTCTGCCGCTCCATATGTCTTACCTATTTTCTAAATCTTTGCCTTACCATTATAAAGTCAGTCTGGTACCTCCCAGTGTTTCCTGGTCTCTTCCACGTAAATAGCCTTCTTTCATAATGATTAAACCAAGTGTTCGTGATTGTTAAATTGTGCTCTGCACAAAATTCTCCCAGGCGAACTTCTCTTTCATTCCTTTTCCCCACTCCATATTCACCTACTACATTTCTTTCTCTTCCCTTTCCTACTACCGTGTTCCAGTCCCCCATCACAATTAAGTTTTCTTCTCCCTTAACTGTATGAATAATTTCTTTTATCTCGTCATACATTTCTTTGATCTCCTCATCATCAGCACAACTAGTTGGCATATAAACTTTTACTACTGTAGTTGCTGTTTGCTCTGTCCCTATCTTTGCTATTATAATGCATTTGCTATGCTGTTCATTATAACTTACCCACATTCCTATTTTCTTATTCATTATCAGGCCTACTCCTGCATTATCACTACTGTAACTGCTTTTGTATTTATAACCCTGTACTCACCTGACTAAAAATCCTGTTCATCATGCCACTCAACTTTACTAATGCCCACCATATCTAACTTTAACCTACCCATTTCTCTATTCAAATTTTCTAACTTACCTACCTGATTGAGGGATAGAACATTCCATGTTCCGATCCGTAGTATGCCTGTTTTGTTTTTCTTGATGACGACATCCTCCTGAGTAGTCCCCACCCGGAGATCCGAATGGGGGACTATTTTACCTCCATAATATTTTACCCAAGAGGATACCATCATCATATATTAATAATGTAGAGCTGCATGTCCTCAGGAAAATTAACGACTGTAGTCGTTTCACCAGTTAGCAGTAACTGCATGGCAAAGCCATGTTAACTGATGTTACAAGGCCAGCACAGTCAATCATCTAGACTGTTGCCCCTGCACCCAACCCCTTGTCCCATGGCTCATATCCCTGCAATAAATGTAGCTGCAAAACCTGTCCTATCCACCATCCCACCATCACCTACTCCAGTCACGTCACATGCCTTTCCTGTCCCATAAAAGGCAGGACAATCTGTGAAAGCAGTCATGTTAGCGACAAACTGAATTGCAACCACTGTGCAGCTTTCTGCATATCGACATGAATAACCATCATCAGTCTGTCACCAGGAGACAGCTGGACCATCCTCTTTCATAGCTTGTGGCTCTGCACATTGTGGCTCACTTCAATGACTGATACATAGCCTGTGCCATTTGGATCCTTACCAAAAACACCAGCGTTTCTTAACTGTGCAAGTGGAAACTCTCCCTGCAATAAACTCTTTCCTCCCACAGTCTCCTAGACCTAAATCTTCACTAGTTCCTGCCCCCCCCCCCCCCCCCACATGCTCCCCTTCCCTGCCTTCCATGGTCATGTGTGTGTATGTGTATGTATTCTGCGGCCTTGCCTTTCTGCAGCCCATTGAGACTTCTGTATGGTGAGTAGCAACATATTCTTGCAAAATCATTTTATACCTCATAATGCAGGAGATAATATGTTTATGGCTATGAATCAGAACTCAGGTATGTTGAGTCTCATCTTGGAAGTGTTTTAAGTATAATTTACCAATTTTTTCAGATATCCCTACTTGTCACATTCATTTCCATGGCTGTAAAACTGACCAGATTTCATTGTTTGAAGCAAATTTCTTAGCTAAATTAACATACATTCAAGGGTACTAATCTTTGTTAATAGCTTTGGTATATGTTAGCAGATAATTTTCCATTCTTCCCACAGCTTGGTGAACATTTCTTGAGGTATTGGGGCCTGGCCCTCAACCAAGACTTGAACTTTATTAAAGAAATATCCACCATTTGACTGTCAATAATTATGATTTTTATTGCACAATCATGATGTGGCCTCCAATTTCACCCAATATTGTGTTTATGCATTAAAAGATAATTTACCAACAGTCAAATGTTAGACATTTCTTTAAAAAAATTCTGTGTAGCTGTATGATGAAAAGGCTATCTCAGTATGCTGTATTCAGCCGTAATTAGGACTTTGAGCAATTAATTTATTCTCACAAACATATTCATTTCTGCATCATTATTTTGAGAACACTCTAATGATGAATATTCAATTCACTTTTGAAATTACACTTTGATTGATTTGGCGTATGTATAGATATTAGCATTTTTATAAGCCTTTCAAGCACATTTCTTTTGAACTACAATTACACATTGCAGGTTTCTTTTCGATGGTGCGGATAAGCTGTGTACAATGGTATTGCAGAGGTTCTTGTCTCCCGGCTCTGTTGCATCTGTGTATTTGGAAGCTGCACAATGTGGACAACCTGAATTGATGACCTGCATTCGACTTGGTGCACTGAGATATTTACTGATAGCTAAAATGCTTCCCACAGAACGACAGCATTCTTTTCGATTGTTACTACAATCACAGAAACGAGATATTTTTTTGTCTGATATATCCAGGCTTCTTAGAAGCGAACTAACATCTTAAAACTATTGTACAGCTAGTGTATTTGAATTACTGTTACATAGAACTTGGTAGTTCCTCTGTCATATTGACAGGAATGTAAAAAAAATGGAAAGAGCACATCTCATCATTTATGTTATGTTTGGTGCTATGTGATAATTTACTGTACCTGATATTTGCAACTGATGTTCACTAATCCTCTCTGTAGAACCATGTATATAACCATTTATGGGATGCCAAAAATGTATATGAGACAGGGAATTTGCTTTTAGTATGGCATTGTATCTTTATGAGAAAATAACACATTGTTTTACCCAGTGGGTTATGACAAAAAGTATTTAGTCTGAGCATGCTGAGAAAGTTGTTCATGTGACAGCTAAAATATTGACTTACATAATATAGTTAGAGAGAATCTACTTGAAAATGACTGATGGAAAACAATTTGCAACCTTTCAGAGTAGTAGGCTTCTTTTGGCAGAATAGAGAAACTAGTTGGAATAAGACACAGTAGTAAGGTTTTTAGAATATGCTGGAGTGTCTGTGATCAGTTTCTTCTGTCAGAAAGCCTCAGTTTCACTTAATGAGCAACGATTTTTTTGCAGATTACTATAATGTTTACAGTTATTAAAAAAAATAAAACATTTCTCTTGATTGTTTGCTTTACATTCCACTGTTTCAAACATGTTTGTACATTAATGTTGATTGTGATACAAAGTTATAGAAAAATACAAAGAACAAGCATTATAAGCAATTTACTTCATGTAATAATGCACTAAAGATGATCAAATATTTGGAAGGTTTTTCTTTTAGCACTAAAAAAGAAGGTGTTGACAATGTAGTTATACAGCACAGTTTTCTTTTCTTCTTTTTTTTTTTTTTCTTCTATGCAGCACTTTGCTGCTACCTTATCAGTAATGTCTCTCTTTATGTTTGCTACTGGAAAACAATAAATCAGCTATAGCGTAATGATGTTTACATAAAGTAGCCAATATTATACAAAAATTGACTGTATTACAATTCCTGATGGTTGCTTGATTGATTTCTTGCCACACATGTTTGTTAATATTCCATTACTGATTATACTGCTAAAATGCTTTTTACGTTAATTTAAAGCCATAGTTTGTGACTGGTTACAAGGTATGAAAATAAAAAATGTAACATATTTAGTGGTCTTTACGTGATAGTAGGAAACATTGTATACTATGAAACTTCATGAAAAATTAAAATTCTTCAGCCAAACAGAACCCAAGTACAGACTTTCACTGTAGAGTGAATGTTTAATATTTGAAACAATTAACTTAATGGTCAGAATGATACCTATGAAAGGAAATGTTTGAATTTAAAGTTGTTGCTTGATAGCACCTCTAATCTGTGAGGAAGGTACACTTATAATATCGGAAATCAATTTAATGAGTAAAGAATAATCAACCACATTGTCGATTCAACAGCTTCCCTGTGTTCAATCTTTCTCCAAGGTTCCCAAACTATCTATTCCTGGTTCATAACATTTTAATGTTTTGAATGTCCAGGACAAGCTTTCTGACATGTTGTATTTACTCCCTTGTCTTCTACTCTCTTCCCATTCCTGAACACTGTACCATTCATTCCTCTTATCGCCTCATCACTTCTACTCCACTCAAGAGAATTCCTATTAGACAACAACACTAAAGCAAAGTGTCTTGTCCATATATATATTCATGTATTATGAGGGTGAAGTTTTTCAGCTGAGCTAATGTATGAATAAGACTTTGTTTATAGGCGTATCCATCTGCCTTTGCAAGTGTCCAGACAGAGTAAGAAGTTATCTTTACATATTTCTTTGATTATAGACATTGTATTATGGATTCAAACTGTACTGAAAATTGTAAGTTTTATTCAGAAATGTTTCTGGTGTCAATGTGTTAGTATTGTTTCTGTTGTAGTACAAAGTACAGAAACAATCATAATGAAAAAGAAGGCCAGGCCTAACATTTTCATTGAAACAAAGTAGCTATAATATTTTTGATTAATAGTGATGAAGATTTATTGATCTATCTTTTTTCTAAATACATGTTGCTATACTAAAAATATGTAAGTATCATGTGGAGAAAAAGATCCTTATAGTTAAAGCTAAAGGAAATATTTAACGCCATGTAAAAAGTACAGAAAGTATGAAGAAGTGAAGGAAACAGAGAGAGAGGTTTTAGCACACTTGGGAACACGGGATTTTGAATTTAGCTGATTCTCATAGCACTGTATTTTCTGAGTTGAACAGTCTTTGATGAAAGTTACCAAATAAAGATACAACTGAAGTCCCAAGTGTACCACATGCTTGAAATCTTTCATCACACACTATTACACTTAGCACAGAGCAATATGACAAGCATGCAGTTTCATCCAGGAACTAATTTTAAGCTATAACTAACTAGTTTTATGTCACCCATACTGCTTGCAGCATATACTCTGCTGCATCATCAAGTGAAAACTTACATGGAGATACAGTCAGTTAGAAGCTTTGCAGCTATTTATTAAGTAGGTATGCTTGTCGAGTGCAATTGCTATAATGCTGCCCATGAAGAGAAAGTTTTTGAATAGTCTTCCTATTTGACACTCTGTTTTAAAGTAAAATAGATATTAGAGAGTCCATGTAATTTGTAAAACATTATCCCCAGTATTTGCATGAAGAGATACTCTTGTTGTTGTTTTCATTTTTTACTATTTCCTAATTTAACTGATTTCCCCACCCGGCCCCACCCCCCTCCCCTCCCCATACACAAAATTCCTGGTAGAAGAGTATGTTAAAATTTCAGTGTATCTGTTAGCGGAAAACCAAATTATAATTATAGCTTTATAATTTTTATTTCTGAAAATAAAAATGGTTTAGTTTTCTTAGTTCTTGCAATGGTTTCCAAAGTTAAATTTAAATGCTAGTTGAGTTTTCTTCATAATTAAACTACCCAATTTTTTGATTGTATGTGTAACAGTTTTGTTTTTATATTTTACTAGAAATGTTTAAATGCAATCAAATGCACACACACATACGTACGTACATCATTTAAGGAGCTTCAATTAATTTCGACTGACAGGGCATATCTGCTGAGTAACAGAACATGACTAAGCATCTGCAATAGATATTTACATGTAACCAGTGCAATTTTGCAATTTATAATTGTACATTATTTGTTTGAATAAATGTTATTTATACAATTCTGGTGCCTTGCTCATCATTTTCTCCAATGCTTATATCACCAACTCACAGCTTCTCTCTCTCCCTCTCTCCCTCTCTCTCTCTCTCTCTCTCTCTCTCTCTCTCTCTCTCTCTCTCTCATACACAAACACATATATGTGCGCATTTTTAGCCACAACATTTGTTAGGAGAGAGAGAGAGAGAGAGAGAGAGAGAGAGAGAGAGAGAGAGAGAGAGAGAGAGAGAGAAAGAGAAAGAGAAAGAGAGAGGGAGGACACCTCCGCATCCCCCCCCCAACCCATACACGCGCGTGCGCATGCGCGCGCGGGCGCGCGCACACACACACACACACACACACACACACACACACACACACACACACACACACACATCTCCACTGGCTGCTGTAGCTCGAGTGCCATCTCAACAGTGGGTCTGTAGGGGAGGGGAGGCAGAAGGCCTAAGGATACAGGGCAACGGTAGGAGTAGAAATATTGCAGTGCCTGACACAGGAACAGGTATTAGATGAACAGAAAAAAAAAGTTTTTGTTTTAATGTTAAATCAGTCTGTCCAGATACTCTGTGACCATAAGGTTCAGTATGAACTGCTGCCTGACCCGGACCTGCAAGTACCAAGTAGCATAACTTAACTTTTCTGTATTTTTACTAATGAAAAGCCTGACAAACGTTAGTGCTGCTATCTTTAAAAAGCTCTACTCTTGCATATTTGGTAAATTTTGTTAGTGTTTCTGTTTTCAAATGCTTTATTTTCACATGTTTTGGTAAATATGGCAATTTTAAGTAATTCGACAGAGATGGGTTGGAACTGCACCTGTTATGTGAGATTGAGGAGTTTGCCACTGCCTGTAAGACGTTGGACACTGTGTTGGACACAGTCAACATTCTTTAGCTTGCTGCCCTGGGCTGCAGTGTCATCCGGACACCTGAGTTGATTGCTGGGGTATATTTGGTGTGAACTTCGAAGATAGAATGAACACTGCAGGGGGAGGCATGTGTATAGTGATAAAGATTACAATTATATTTAGTGAAATAATTTGGGTGAAAGTGAACATGAAAAGTGGCTCAAACATGATTATTGGAAGTAGTTCAGCAACATTATTGGTGGAACTTTTGAGGGGAAATCTTGTAAAAGTATCCCGTATATTTCCTAGTCATATTATAGTTAGGTGGAGATCTTAACTTACTGGATGTAGGTATACTGGAGACAAACATGTTTTTGTTGGGATTCAGGGATAGAGAATCAAATAATATTGTTCTAAATGCTGTATCTGAAAATTACCTCCAGTAGTTGAATAGAGAGCCAATGTGTGGAACTAACGTGTGAGATCTGCTAATGACAAATAAACCTGAACTTTTCATTTTCAGTTAGGCATAGATCAGGAATCAGAAATTATAAAGCCATTACAGCCGTAAACAGAAAAATCAAGAAAGGTTGGAGGATCTTGTTATTTACCAAAAGTGAAAAGGGTCAGATTTCAGAATACTTGATTACTCAACTTGATAGTTTTGTCTCTTAACACTGACAGTGCTGACCAACATTGGACAACACTATGCACCGTACAATCTGTCTGTACAATGTGCTGAGTAAAATTATGAGAAATGGAAAAGATCGACTGTAGTATAACAACTAGGAAACTCTTAGCACCAAAAGACAGTAGATACCAGGATCACAGATAGATGCCATATTGTCGCGCTGAAATGGAAGCAGGCTTGACTTTGAAGGCAGGGTTCTCAACTGAACACAGCACTTATACTGAAAGCAGGTTTATTTCGAAATGAAACATACACACAGCACTGACTGCCTCTTGGGCAGAGTGCTCTGCTATTTATACACAGACAGAATGTATCAGAAATTAGAAGAATAGTTAACATAAGAAACAAGTAGAAATTACAAGTGAACATAAGAAACACGTAGAACATTCTGGAAATGATAATTACAAAGAAATAAATTTTTACTGGTGGACGAGATTGAACTGGTGACCTTCAGCACCACAATCAGTGATGCTATCCCTTGCACCATGCCGGCATTCCTACCTCTCCTGAAAAAACAGCGACCTGCTGTTAGGTTCCCTTTGGACCCAGCTGCAATGTCCTGGATCTTGATTTTGTGATGGGTCCTCTGTATGGCAGTTCTGGAGAATTATTCCCTTCTGCATGATTACCGATGACAGACGTTCCTGTTGTCGCTTCATCAGCATATTTACTGCCCTTAGAGTCCTTGAAGGCATTTTTGCCTATCTGCTCTTCAGGATTGTAGTAAGGCTTCATGCGGAGGACGTGAACAATGTCTCTTCATTTGGCTGTTTCAACGGCAGCTCATAATCCTCAACTTCGTATGTGACATCTGACAGGCAACATATGACATGATTCAGACCAAAGTATCGCTTCGATAACTTTTGTGATAGATCAACTTTCCATACAGGGGTAAATATCCATACCAGATCTCCTGGGCTGTAGACAATACGTCGGTGCTTGTCGTTATACCGCTGACGGTCCTTCTCCTGGGCATCTAGTGTCCATATGCAAGCCAGATGTCTTCGTTTCTTCAACCCTGGTGATGAACTGTTTCAAATCCTGAGAGTCATCCGGTTGGAACAGGAACAGTGTATCTATTGTCATCTCAGCTTCACAGCCATGGAGCAGGAAAAATGGCGTGAAGCCTGTGGTGTCTTGTCTTGCGGTATTATAAGCAAATGTCACAACTGGCAGTATTGTATCCCAATCAGTCTGCTCAACTTCGACGTACATTGACAGCGTATCTGCTAAGGTCCTGTTAAAACGTTCTGTAAGACTATTTGTCTGTGGATGGTATGCAGTTGTCATTCTGTGGACAATGTCGCAACGTGATATTACCTCTGATACTAGTTTTGACTAGAATACTTTTCCATGATCAGAAATCATCACACGTGGTGCTCCAAGCTTCAAAATAATGTCTTCTACAAGGAAATTTGCGATCTCTGGAGCTTTTACAGTTGGCACAGGTCTGGTGACAGTGTAGTGAGTGAGGTAGTCAGTGCTGACTATTATTCATTCGTTACTGGTTGTCGGATTCGGGAACCTCCCTAGAAGGTCGATTGCAACTCGGTGGATTGGAGCTGCTGAAGGTGGAATTGGTACGAGATGCCCTGGAGGTAATTGTGGCACATGCTTCCGTCGCTGGCACTGTTTACAGTGACTCACATAGTGCTTGACAGATCAGTAGATACCTTTCCAGTAATACCTGTGTCTGATTCTGTCTAGGGTCTTCACGAATCTCAGATGACTGCATACTGGAGCATTGTGCAAATATTTGAGAATAGCCGGCTGGAGATGAACTAGAACAACCAGTAGCCATTTGGGGCCAAGTGGATCATAGTTGCTCTTATACAATGTCCTATTTATTAGTTGGAACTTTCCATTGGTCATTCTTCTTTCCCCAAGCCCTCCATGGTTTTAATAGTGCTGGATCTCCCCTCTGTTCATCTGTAACATCAACTAATTCAGTGAGGGCTGAAATTTCATTCATGCTGTTGTGTTCCACTAATGGATTCCTGGAAAGGCAGTCGGCATCCTTGTGTTTGCACCCATTCTTGAATACCACTGTGACATTGTACTCCTGGAGTCTTAGTGCCCATATTGCTAGTCGACCTGATGGATCCTTCAAGCTAGTCAGCTAACACAAAGAATGGTGGTCTGCCATGACAGTGACGAATAAATACGGCCATAATTTGTTGATAGCCCAGTTAAGTGCGAGACCTTCTTTCTCAGTTGTAGAATAAGTTATCTTGGACTTTTAGAGTACTCTTCATGCATAGGCTATCACATTTTCAGCATCTTCCTGAACTTGTACAAGCAGTGCACCAATCCCATAACCACTGGCATCTGTGTATAGTTCAGTTTCTGCATTCTCTTCATACAAGGCTAGAACTGGTGCGAGAGTTAGAGCCTCCTTAAGTGCCTGGAAAGCTCTTTCTCTGGTCTCATCCCAGTAAAACTTGGCATCTCCCTGCAGAAGTTCTTGGAATGGACGTGCCTTGTTACAAAATCCTTTTATTACACGTTGGTAGTATGAGCACAGCCTGAGAAAACTTCTCACATCTCGAATGTGCTGAGGAGTTGGAAATCCTGTGACTTCCCTTATTTTATCTGGATCAGGATGGATACCATTTCCGTGGACTAGGTGCCTCAGGATTTTTATCTCTTTGGCGATGAAGAGGCATTTCTTTAGATTGAGGCAGAGTCCTGCAGTCTGAACAAATTTCAACGCAGTTGACAGGTGACTGAGATGTTCTTCAAATGTTTTCGAGAAAATGACAATGTTGTCTAAATAGCAAAGACACGTCATCCACTTAAGGTGTCGAAGCAAATTGTGCATCATGCATTGAATGTGGCTAGAGCATTACATAATCCAAATGGCATTACTTTGAATTCATAGATGCCGTCAGGTGTAATAAAAGCAGTCTTTTCCCTGTCAGCTTCGTCAACCTTGATTTGCCAGTAACCTGTCAGCATGTCCATATTTGAGAAGTATGTTGCTCCTTTCAAGCACTCTAAGGTGTTGTCAATGCGCGGCAGTGGGTAGACATGTTTCTTTGTGATTCTGTTCAGCCGCCGATAGTTGACACAGAATCGCCACGTGCCATCCTTCTTCTTTACAAGAACCACCGGAGACGACCAAGGACTCTCTGAAGGTTGAATAATGTCATCTCGCAACATCTTTTCCACTTCCCTCCAAATTATCCATCTTTCAGCTGGTGACACTCTATACGAATACTGACTAATTGGTGGATGTTCCCCACTATTGATCCCCTCAGGGGCTCAGCATTAATTTGCTGAGTACGGGCTTGTTGAACCCGGGGTCCTGAGCTGGGGGCTGGTAAGCGCCGCCAGTTTTCTAGACACCGTAAACTCTGGGCACGCTTCAGCGACCACCGTGTGGCACGACAGTGGAACATTGTATGTACCGGGGAATGGGGATCTTGGATTGACTGCCCGGGTCGCGAGGATGGTACAAACCTCTATAAAAAAAACCTTCAATTCCAAAGTGTGCTGTATGCTGACGGGATGCATGGCTGTTGAAGAGGAACACTTGCTAGCGAGCAACCTCTGGGGATACTGCCACACCTCAGTTGTATAAGGCTTAACTAGGCACGCAGGACTCTGTCTAGGCGGACATGTACTTCCCTAGCTGCTTGTGGGATCGAGATGCAAAACACTAATTTATCCCATGAACCTTCCAGTGGAATGGATGTACCACTGGGGGGTACTAACACCCAGTCGAAAAAGAGGTCTCGGGTGGCTAGTCCCCCAGACCAGTTCAGTAACAAAAAGAGTTTTGTCCATAGTAACAGAACGCAGACTGCTAGCCAGAATGTGTTTATAATCATTAAGAGAAAAGTATGTTCTTTTGAGAAGATTTCGCCCTTTTATATCAATAAGGGCTTAGAAGGTCATGTGGGCACTTTAAAATTTGTTAAAAGATTGCGGAACGGTACCTTGTTGGTTGAAACTTCAACCTCCCAACAGGCGGAAAATATGCAGAAGGCAAAGTATCTAGGTGAATACAAAATTGAAGCAGAACTACACAGTACCCTGAACTACAGTAAGGGCGTAGTTTTCTGATGGACATTCCAATTGAAGAACTCAAGGCAGAATGGGCAACGGAAGGCATAGTGGACGTCCAGAATATTAAGAAAAGGGTGGATGGAGGACTTGTGTCATCTGAGAGCTTATCCTTACCTTTAATACCCCTAAACTCCCTCAGCACGTGAAGGCATGGTTTTTGCGGTTGAAGGTCCGTCCCTATGTCCCTAATCCCATGCGCTGTTTTAAGTGCCAGCGTTTTGGACACACCATGCTCGGCTGTAAGGGGGAGGCCACATGTGGCAAATGTGGAAAGGCAGCACATGAGGGCACTGCTTGTATGCCACCTGACAAATGTGTCAATTGTTCTGGGGAACAACCTGTTTGGAGTCGAGACTGTCAGGTGTATCTTGAGGAAGGGAAAATACAGGAGATAAAGACGACCAGGCGCATTTCCTACGCGGAGGCCAAGAAGGTATTTAAGGCCATGCAGCCACCTGTATTTCCCACCTCATTTGCTGCCGCCTTACAAAAATCTGTCACTGCGGTAGATGCCTCGACACAAACTGAGGCTGTCAGTGTCAGCACCAATACTTGCACTTGTCTGTTCACATGTCAAGCAGCTGAAGCTCCCCTTCCTCTTGCCCCACCAAATACGGCCGAAAAACCTACAGGTACTGCTTTTGCAGACCGTGTGGTCTCTGTTGCCTCAGAAGTTGTGCTCGATAAGGACCCGCAGGAAATCATTAAGAAGGCACCTCACCAGCAAAGTGCCTCTTAAAAGAAGAATATTCCGCCAAAGCAGAGTGCTCCCCAAGTCCCACTTTCCTCTTCATCTTCTCAAAAGAAGAAGCCGAGGAAAGTAACTTCACATCTGCTTGCAACTCTTTCGGGAGCGTCATTGGCCGTCTTAATGGCGGCGTTAACTGATGAGGAGGGCATTATTATGGACTTTGATGTGTCATCGTCTGAACCAAGCAGTCTATCTGCTACCCAGCGCTCGAAGAGTGCCTCACCATCGCGGCACAAAGGTAGAGAGAAGGTAGACCCACACAGGTGACATGGCTCCCATACTCCAGTGGAATCTGGCTGGATTCTGGACTCGTTTGGAGGAACTTCAGCTTCTTGTGAATGATGGGCCTTTCTGTGTCTCCCTTCAAGAGGCACACATCAAACGGATTGATAAACCTGTCCTGCGAGGCTATCACCTCCATAGGAAAGATGACCTAACAGGTGATGGAGCACAAGGTGGAGTGGCAGTGTTCGTCAGGGACACTTTTCACTCCTCACCTGTGCCATTGACCACTACACTGCAAGCAGTTGCTGTTCATGTACTGCCCCATCATGATATCACTGTGTGCTCTCTTTACTTACCGCCTGGAGAACATGTTGACAGTAATCTCCTGATACAGCTTATTGAAGAACTCCCTCATCCCTTTCTTCTTTTAGGAGATTTTATTGCACATAATTCACTATGGGGCTCTAACAACAACTGCCCCAGGGGCGGATGGTTGAGACGTGCTACACTCCTCCGATGTTATCTTACTGAACACAGACCAACCTACACATTTTATCACAGCTACATGTTCGTCTTCAGCCATAGACCTTTCCCTCTGCTCGCCTGCTCTTGCACACACTGCTCAGTGGAGCGTGGATGATGACCTTCATGGCAGCGACCACTATCCCATTTGGATAGACCTGCCAGTCGCCATAGATTGCAGTGGGAAGCCATCGAGATGGCAGCTGCACAAAGCTAACTGGGCACTCTATCAGCAGTTGACTATTTTCAAGTGGTATCATAATGTCCAAGAATGTGTGGATCTCATCACAACAGTGATTCACAATGCTGCTGACGCTTCCATCCTGAAATCAAAGTCAATGCTTCAGCGACCAGCTGTTCCTTGGTGGAACGAGGCTTGTTGTTCAGTGATTAGAGACAGAAGAGCAGCATTGCGTTGATTCCATTGATGTCCTACCGATGCGAATTTGGCCAATTTTCGAGTGGCAAGGGCACGGGTTAGGAGAATTATTAAAGAGAGTAAGCAGAGGTCTTGGCAGGAGTTCCTTAACTCCATCACAAGGTCCACGCCTGCAGGTAAAGTTTGGGAAGCCATTAGGAGGATTTCAGGTCGGAACTCTCGACCGCCAATAGCAGTTGTGCGAGGGCAGGGATGTCTTTTACAATCGCCCAGGGACGTTGCCCAAGTTATGGCAGAATCCTATGCAGCTGTTACATCCAATTCTCACCAGGAACCAGTCTTCTGTCAATATCGCACGATACAGAAGAGGGTTGGCTTTGACCTCCGTTCCTCCTACGTTGAGGACTACAACCTACCTTTCTCAATGTGGGAGCTGGAATCCGCATTGTCAGCAGCTCGTGATTCTGCACCTAGCTATGACGAGATACCGTACAGACTGCTGAAACAGTTGGCACCCCAGTCAAAGGGGGTCCTCTTACACCTTTTTAATGAAATTTTGGTTACGGGGAATTTTCCATGTTCTTGAAAATACTCTATTTTAATTCCAATTTTAAAATCGGGGAAAGATCGCATCGACCCTGGTAGTTATCAAAGCATTAGCCTCACTAGTTGCATTGGTAAGACGTTGGAGTGTATGGTCAACTGGCACTTAGTATGGGTCCTCGAAAGGAGATCCTTTCTTAGTCACTCTCAATGTGGGCGTAGGAGGTTCCACTCTACACTGGATAACCTCACCCTGCTTGAAAGTGCAATCCAACAAGCTTTCTTACGGAAGCAACACCTAATCGGTGTTTTCTTTGACCTGGAAAAGGCGTATGATACTACCTGGCAACACCTTGTTGTACAGCAGCTTTACGAGTGGGGTTTTCGTGGACGTTTGCCCACATTTATCCAATTTTGCCTCTCTGACAGGTATTTTAGATACAAGGTTGGGATTGCCTTGTCTGTCCATTTTAAAAAACAGAATGGTGTCCCGCAAGGGAGTGTTTTAAGCGTAACGGCATTCACCATAGCCATAAACAGCATTACATCCACCATGCGACAGCCTGTAAAGTGTTCCTTGTTCGTGGACGACTTCTCCATCTTCTGTGCATCCTCCTCCATTGCAACAGCAGCTCGTCAATTACATTTGATGATCAGGCGGTTGGGGGAATGGTGTAACACTACTGGTTTAAGTTATCTTTGGAGAAAACTGTCTGTGTAGATTTTAATCGCTCTCGTTCCCTTTTTGCACCTGTTTTAAAACTAGGAGACTCTGTTCTCACCTTTCAGGACAAGGTCAAGTATATTGGCCTCACTTTCGCCGAGAGGCTGATGTGGTTGCCGCACTTAAAGAGGTCAAACTGTGATGCCTCAAGGCTCTAAGTATTCTAAAATGTCTCAGTCATCGGTCTTGGAGTGCCGACAGGGCACGTCTGCTCCAGTTCTATAAACCTTTCGTGCGGCCTGGACTGGAATATGGCTGCCACGTCTATGGATCAGCCAGGCCTTCGTACCTGAAAATACTGGATTCAGTACATCACGAAGGTATCAGTCTGGTGACTGGTGCGCATCGCACAAGTCCAGTACTTAGCCTGTGTGCAGAAGCAGGAGAGCCCCCGCTCTCTATTCGCCGCCTTCTGCTCGTGGCACGCCTGGCATTCAGATATCTGTCAGCTCTGCACACGTTATTTTCTGTCTGTGTTGCCCAGCAGCCCAACCAACATTTGTTCCACAAATACCCACAGGCTATGAGACCATTTGGGATTAGAGTACAGGAAAGCCTCGAGTTGCTGCAAGTGCAGGGGATCAAGGTTCAACACCAGGGGTGGAGTAGGGGTTCTCCCTGGGTCCTTCATAGGCCTACATTGGTTTTAGATCAGACTGCTTTCAAGAAGCCTTGTACCTCGGACAGTTTTTATAAAAGTAGATTTTTAGAGATTTTAAACCACCGTGCAAATTTTATTATTGTCTATACAGATGAATCCAAGAAGGGAGATCGTCCTGGCTGCTCCGTTGTGTTTCCTGACTCTGTCCTTCGGATAGGGCTCCCAAAACAGTTTTCCGTTTACTATGCAGAACTGTTCACTATCCTGAGGGCACTAGAACAGATTAAAAGGCATCAGAGCGCCCTCCTCACTGTCAACCAATTGTATCCGGCAGATCGGATGGTGCAGGACATTCAGTGTTATGGGAGAATTGGTGGTTGGATGTTGCGGACAATAAACTACACGCAGTAAAATCCTCAGTCCGCCCATGGCGTACGTCCTTCCGCCCTCGACCAGCTGATGAAGTCACCCTCACTCGTCTCCGAATAGGACATTGCCCACTGACACATGGTTTCCTTTTACGCAGTGAAGAACTGCCAGAGTGTGGCCAATGTAGGACACAATTGTCAATACGACATATTTAACAGAATGCATTTTATTTGCTGGTACCAGGGCAAATTTGGGTCTCTCACAGGACCTGAAATCTATTTTATCTGACGATGAGGCATCTGTGGATCGTGTCCTACGATTTTGTACTATGTCTGGACTACTTCCCAAAATAATAGGTGTGCGATTTTAATGTGTGTTAGAGTGGCTCGGCCACCCTTTATTTTTAAGTAATCGCCGTGCCACATATATGTTGATGTTTTATCCTCAGTTTTAAGAGTTGTTTTACGCTATCCCTACAGCTTCACAAGTCCATCTGACATGTGTCATTTTTCTTCCATCCGTTCATGTTTAAGCACGGGTGCTGATGACCTCTATGTTGAGTGCCCTATATCACCAATCAATTAATCAATCAACCCAGTATTGATATGGTGCCTTATTGTGGGCCATTTCATTGATGACGTTGAGCTCACCATTCTGGATTTGTTTGGTAGTCCCGATACACATTCCTTTGGGGATAAGTTGTGACTACTTGTGACAGTGATCCAAATCTCTCCTCGACCACCGGTAATGCTACCGATAGCCACTGGAATGTAAATTGCTTTTGTGAGCCTAATAAACATTTTACTATCGACATGCACTTCACAATTTAACCAGACATCTGTGTTTGTGACTGGAACTCTTCTCATTGTCAACGGCGGGATTGTCACATTGTCAATGGCAAATAATGTCCCAGAAAATTCTGTATTACGTGCACCCATCAGAATGATTTCCTCAATTTACACATCAGATCTTCCACAGTCAATGATAGCTTGGGATGCCTGAAGGAAGTCCCATCCAAGGATGACATTATGACTACTTTATATTAAAATGACAAATTCAATTGGCCGGATCCTTTTGTTGATGGTCATTCTTGCGACACAAGTTCCTGGCTGGACTTACTTTCCATTTGTGACCTTCAGCACAGTTGCCCCCGTACCACAGAACATTGTCTTCTTTAGTGTGTGGTGGTAATTACCCGACAATATAGAGAAGGAACTCCTGAATCAACCAGTGCCCGGACAGGCTGGCTGTCGATTATGACGTTGATGAGATTTCGCGACATCTTAGCGACTGACATCCATGGAGGATTTTAATCTGCGGCAGCCTCACCTCCGTAGATGGTCGCCTTAGTTTTCCTGGATGTGGCAGTTAGGGGAGTGGCTGGTACCTCTGTATGGTGACGGTGAACGGCAGCGGTGCATCGGGGAGCGACCTCGTCCAGGGTACGGCAATGGGCTTCTTCCCTAGGTCGACTGAACTCATCATCAGGTGAGTGCCTGGGATAGAACTGCTCTGATGGTTGATGTCTTGTGGCAAAATAATCGTTGAATACTCGCCTTCTCTCTCTGCAGTAGTGTACGACATGTCCAGGGCACCCACATTGCAAACACAAAGGCATGTTGACTTCTGTCCTCCAGACGTTTGTTTTTCTGTGGTGCGTCATAGTTGCCGGGGGAGTTGGTTGTTGCCATGTCAGCCATTTCATAGGCTGCCATTTGGCAGCTGCAGCGTAAGTCATAGCAGGGCAACGCCATTCTTCACAATGGGTGCGATTGTTGGGGCAGGCAGGAGATAATGTCTGAAATACCTCTCCCTCAGTGGAGTCGGCTTCCTCGTGACTTAAAGGGCTTATATCCATGGCCGTAATCTGATGCTCGCTCAGTCTAATAGTCCCGACTGCCATAAACTGTTGTAATTCTTCTCTCACAATTTGTCATATGAGAGAAGCGAAGGCATGCTGGTCTTCCACCACGGCCATAGGGACTACATTGGGGAGTCTGTCATACTTCTTTCGTCCAACCTTCCTTTGTTGCATCTCTTCAATCTGCTGGAACCACTTGATAATCTTCTCCATTGTAGTGACATCTTTTATCAGAAGAGCTTTGTACATGTCTTCTGCAGTACCCTTCATCAGGTGCATGATTTTGTCAGCCTCAGTCTATTTGGGTTAACTATGTTACATAGGGCCAAAACATTCTGTATGTACGACTGTGTTGGCTCACCATGTCGTTGGGCCCAGTTCTTCAGTTGTTCTTCCGCCAAGCGGATTTGTCACTTGCGGTCTCCAAACGTCTTCTTAAGTTCTGCCTTGAACGTTTCCCAGTCATTGAGCTTCTCTTTGTTGTTATCAAACCATTGCTGAGCTGTTCCACCCAGGTAGAAATAGATGTTGGCCAAGCACATTGTATGATCCCATCTGTTGTACTTAATGACTCGGCCGAACCTTTTTAACCATTTGTTGGGGTCCTGTCCAGCGTCTCCAGAGAACACTGACAGGTGTCTGATGTGCAGCTGGCTTACCGCTGTTTTCGTGTCATGGGTCTTCTGATGATAGGGACTTTTGGAATGATGTGCTGGGTATATTTTTTGTATTCCAACTCTGGTCCGTGTAAGTAACGGCTTTTATGTTGCCTAATTGGAGCCACAGTGATAGAACAGTTGGGCAGGATACCCGGCACCTACACCAAACAATGTCACATTGAAATGGAAGCAGGCTTGACTTTGAAGGCAGGGTTCTCAACTGAACACAGCACTTATACTGAAAGCAGGTTTATTGTGAAATGAAACATGCACGCAGCACTGACTGCCTCTTAGGCAGAGTGCTCAGCTATTTATATACAGACAGAATGTACCAGAAATTAGAAGAATAGTTATCATAAGAAACATGTAGAACATTCTGGAAATGATAATTACAAAGAAATAAATTTTTGCCGGGGGACGGGATGGAACCGGCGCCCTTCAGCACTGCAATCGCTGACGCTATTCTTTGCGCCACACCAGCAGTCGGTTAACTTGGGGTCTTGCGGCATTATTTCTTGACTTTTGCATAGCTTTTGATACCACTTCATACTGTCATCTGATGAACAAAGTGCGAGCATATGGAATATTAAACCAACTGTGTGTTTGGATTGAGTTGTTTCTGACAAACAGAACACATGAAGTCATTCTCAGTAGTGTCTCAGATGTTAAAGTGATCTTAGGCATGCCCCATGGGAGTGTTATAGGACCACTGCTTTTCACAATATATATAAATGACTTCATAGATAACACTGGAAGTTCAATGAGTCTTTTGCAGATGGTGCCATAGTTTATCGCGAAATAGCAGCACAAGAAAAGGGTAGTGAAATGCAGGAGAATCTACAGTGTATTGACTCATGATGCACAAAATGGCAATTGAGCCTCAACTTAAGAAAGCAGAAAATGCTGTATCTGCATAGAAGGAAAGATCTTTTATTATGTAACTACACAACAAACACTTACTTCCATAAAATATCTGAGTAGATATGAGGAGCTGTTTGTAATGGAACCACAATATAAAAGCAATCATGGGTAAGGTAGATGCCAGACTAAGAGTCTTTGGGAGAATCCTCAGGAAGTGTATTCCGTCAACTAAGGAAGTAGGATACAAAACTCTTATTCTGCCAGCACTTGAGCATTGCTCATCAGTGTGGAATCTGTACAAGGTAGGATTAATACAGGCCCCTCCAACTTTGGTGCTTCGCGAGAACCGGCAGGCAACCATCAAAAGCACAGATGCTTTGCTGTAGTGCTGGTGTTGAGGGGCACATGAGTGAGGCACACTCACAGCACTGTCATGGCACTGTTAGGAGAGGAACGTGTTGTCGAAGCGCTTAGCTCGGCGAGATTCATGTTGTTTGCGAATTATTACAATGAATAATAATAATAATGCCAATTTTTGTGTATGTACAGAAAGAAAAGTTTTGTTGCCCTTCTTATTTTGCATAAATTTTCAACAGTCTTTGTTGATCTTTGGCATCGATTTGAAGACACTAATTTTCTCATATTAGGCACAATCATTTTGGCAGTTGCAACTCAAAATACAGCTTGCAATGATGCATTAAACTTGAGCTTGTTTTTGTTACATTAATATTCATAAATGTTTGTTAAGCTTCTTGGACTTAACTGCGGGGTCATCAGTCCCTAAACTAACTTATACTAAAGACAACACAAACACCCATGCCCAAGGGAGAATTCGAACCCCCAATGGGGAACATCCTCGCACATCTTAGCGTAGTGCCTGTTTGTTCTCGAGCGCTCTACGGCGGTGTTAATATTCATAAATGTAAATGTTTCTTCACAAGTGAATGTTATTCAGAACATTGCAATGCATTTTAGGACAAAGGCATGAATAATGGTGGATAGATGACAACTCACCGTAAAGAGGCTCACTGAGCTGCTGACAGACATGAAAATAGATTCACACAACTTAAATTTTTGGCCATGGCCTTCGTCAGCAAAAGAAACACCCACATTCACACAATCACTCAGACAACTATACACACACAACCACCACCACCAACTACTTCTGTTATACACTGCGACAGCAGCACTCATAGCAGAGGGCAAGTTACATTTCTGACTACATTATTGGATAAGTGCGAATAGTATCATTTATATTGATTTTAACATACTTTTTACATTAGTGAACATATGTAGAGCCATAAAAATAGGCAATAACTTAAAAATAGCGCCACATTTATCTTTGTTAGGTTTCCTAAGATCCCTGACAAGGTAAGAAACTGTGCATTACAGGACAGTTGATTTACAGTTATCTTGTAACCCAAAGCCTTCAACTGAATAGTTTAATTTTCTATTAAAAATAAAAAATGGATGGGACCCACACAAGCACTGCCCTTTGGCAGAAAGACGTCACTTTTCTACTCTGGTTTCTTCACTATAATTCTAGTAAAATCAGTGAGGGTGGAATGTAGGAAACATATATAGAGTGCAATAACTACAGTATTTAACGTACCAAATCAGCCACCACAGCTACAGCTGAAGGAAATACTTCACAGACGTGGAAATAACATGGTAAAAACAATCAAACTCTTTTTCAACAAAGAACCCAATTCCACAATTGTTATTACTGCTAAACCACAAACAGCCAGAATGTTCCAAACATTGGCTTTTCAAGCTAAAGTAATTACACCCAAAAGAATATGTGTGTATAAGAAAGACGAGTGAAGAGTAAAACCGTGTGAATCATTAGACTCCACACCGAATTGGTAATGTGTCAAAAAACTGCCTGCCATAGTAAGAAAAGACCATAACAGAAATTTTTGTTTCTCTTATGTTGATATTCGACTTACTTCCAGTGGAATAAGCTGTAAATATACACATAATCATAAGTATTTGTTCATGATGAAGTTGTTTTTTATACCACTAAATTATTTAAATTTGGCTGGTTTTACATTAATTTCTGTATTATGTACGTCTCTTCAAATATTACAATAATGAAGGATAGATAACAATTCGCCATAAAGAGGCTCACTGAGCTGCTTGTAACACTTCCCTCACTAACTGGTTGATTACTCCTGCAACAGATTTAACTCAGAAACAGTGTTGGATCGGAGGCCAATGTTGCACTCAATTATAAACGTCCCTTCACTAACACTCACCTGCATGGGAATTACACAGTGGGCAGCAAAACACTTGGTTGGCAGAATAATTAATATAAAGATCATCAAGAAAGAAAGTACTTAGAATGACTTGCAACTAGATCACAACTGGATAACGCCGAAATACGAACCAACACAGCAAATCAACTTAACTCACAAAATTTACACCAATGAAATACTAAATAGTAATGAACCAATTATTTCAGAATTAATATCTATTTTTGTTTAGTTACTTAATTGTGCCAACTTTGTTTTAAAGAAATCAGTTCTCTCATTCCAAAACTTTAATATGTTGGAATTAGCTTTAAAATTTAAACTTTAGTTATTTAAATTTTATAGTTTGGCACTGAATTTAATATTCTTTTCACTTTCAACAACACGCGGGAAACTTCTGGAAAGGATAGGACCCTACTTGGTAACAAAGTCTTAGGACAATAACGTGTTAGAAGTTCTTTAAATTTTAGGTTATTATTAGAAAAAATAGTTTCTCAAGCACAAAATTGGGTAACGCCTTACAAAATGTCTAAACTCTGTGTGGTCGGAAATTATTGGAGCGTTCTTACATTGGGTCCTCGTTGTTGAAGAGCAGGATGTGCAGACTCCGACAATGCTGATGGTCACAATACAGGCATGGATCCAATCCAGTGAGCGATTTGAGGGCAGAATCTTGACCTACGTAGATGAACTGCCGTGTGCCCCCACTCATTGGAAATTGTATGCTAATTATGGAACTCCGCCAACAAGGCCTGGTGACTGCAAAGAGCTTGGCACTGCACACTCCCGAGCACTTGCTAGCATCCGAACTGTTCAAACAACAGAGATCGACTCCCTGCAGTTTTCTCTTTTTATATACCAACTTTAGCAAAGGAGAAGAAGTCTGACTACACCATCAAGAAGAGTACATCAAAGTATGGAGGAACAGCATAGCTGGTCCTCTGATAAATTAACTATTGTCTGTGATCTACATTTAAAGAATTCTAAAGAAATTATGTAGTGGGTCTCAAGGAGACAAGAACACGGTCACACTACATAATATGTCGACCGTGACAGGACCTGTCTTTTGGGCTTTCTTCTTTCTTTCTTCAGCCCCAATTTCAAATCTTTTTCTTCCTTTCTCACTACTCCTTTACAGAGCACCTGTCTTTTAGTCCCCTTTCCATATTGCATTAGTCTCTATTGCAGAGACCCCTCTTATTTCCGTGTCAAGTTTTTGTTCTTGACTCCAACCTTCAGTATATACTCCTGAGAGGATTACTTGACATTCAGATTGCTATCACTACACATATACACACAGTTACACACACCCATACACACAAACAGATTATACACGAGATTTACAATACCACATTTCATTTCCAACAGTACAGATAAGCTACATAAACATACACGAGGTATTAGGTTTAAGTCATACAAGCTCATTGATAACATGTATTGGAAGATGGTGAGGAGAACACAGTTCTTACAAGTGGTAAGAAAGTTATTAAGGAACAACAGCACTGAAGCAAATGCTTTACTCATTAGTTCATTCATTTCCAAGTTGGAGGGTAAAGAGGAGGAGGAATAATAAAAGTATATAGTAATGAGTGCACATTCGTAAAGCATTTAAACTGTGTAAGAGAGGATTGAATTTTTTTTAATTAAGTGTAAGCTTTCGGACAAGAGGTAATTGAAAGAGATAAAGGAAAGAGGAGGGTAGCTGAAAGAATTGTCCCTAGTGGGGTAGAGGTTGGTGTTGGATGTAGCTTGTGGGGGTAGGTAGATCTAGGAAAAGACTACCATCTGTATGTGTAGGTCAGATGCCTCTAGAGTAGGGTCTGATCAGGTTTAGGTGCCCAGAAAGTGAATTTAACTTTTATGTGAGGATAGGGGGTAGACAGGCAAGTAGAAGCTTGCTGATACCTATTTTTTTTTTCTTTTAACCCACTAATGGATATGTATAGAAAGAATGTAGCTTACCTTAAATCTTCTTTCTTGATATGATGTTTCCTCCTGATTCCCAGTTGGCTAGATCATGTAGGTAATGGATAGAGTTCCCTAACTTTAATGTAAGAATGTGTCACTCTAATTTTTATGAATATCAGATACCTAGAGTGTTCAGCCTTGGAAATGATTAAGTAAGAGGGCTCCAATGGATTAAACTGTTAATTCTGTCATATATAAT
The DNA here is from genome assembly GCA_026315105.1 of Locusta migratoria. NCBI lineage: Eukaryota > Metazoa > Arthropoda > Insecta > Orthoptera > Acrididae > Locusta > Locusta migratoria. Next base: position 728,092,401 of record CM048744.1, on the reverse strand, counting down.
GTTAAGTAAATTCCTATTGCAGTTCCTTACCTGAGTTTCCAAATAGACAAGTAGTTGTCTCAAGTTTACGTTCCTTAGAGAGTCAAGCCTAGTATTACTTAATTACTGTCAAAACCAAAAGATATTTGAAGATTATCAAAGTCTTATGTACATGGAATAGAATTATGTATGTTTTGCCTGTATCGATGCCAGATGACCAAAAGATAATTAGCAGGTGAGAGGTCAAATACTGCCCCAGATCTCTTTTCTGTTTAGGTATTGGACAGCCTGTGAGTAGCGAGTGGCAGCGATTGTATTTGAATCATTGAAGCTGCATGGACATTATATATGGAAGAGAAATAACCATGGAATCTTAATGTTATAAGTTCTATGTTAAGTTGATTTACTTTTGTTATGACTGTTGATTTTGATGTAGAAGTTCATACTAAGACACGGTTGTATGAAGTGTCTCACTGTATATATGGGAAATAAATTCCATTGTTTTCCATTCAACTGAACGTGTGGGCTACAGTTATTTATTAGTTAATGCCTACAGATTAAGAAGCAGTTTTCTCTTTTTATATACCAACTTTAGCAAAGGAGAAGTAGTCTGACTACACCATCAAGAAGAGTACATCAAAGTATGGAGGAACAGCATAGCTGGTCCTCTGATAAATGAACTATAGTCTCGGAACTACATTTAAAGAATTCTAATGAAATTATGTAGTGGGAATAAATATTACTTATGTTTTGAATGTTGTGGACAACAGAACCTTTAGTACAAAAATTTCTGACATACAATACTTTTGGATAAGTATGATGTATTTGAGAAAGTGGGAAATGAAGGTTTTGAAACAATCTGTACCAATATAGCCTGAAATGTTTATAAGCTTACAGAAAATTTCATCTACATGTGTTCTTGATGACTTTTAAATTACAGATATTTCCTTAAAAAATTTTTCTTGGGTAATCTAAATAGTGTGCTGAAACCAGTACTCAGGACAAAATATCATGAGTAATAAAAATTTATTTCATGCTAGAAGTAGGGTGATTCTACCTTTCTCTGTTGTTAGGACTGGGAAAATAAATATTTTGAGTTTCATCTAAAACTTCTGCAACACATTCATAAGACAAATGTATATTGGAAAGTTAAGGAATCATATGGTAGAAAGAGCTCCACCGTTTAAGAAGAGATAGTAAATTGTTTCTTCTACACAATAAAGGTGACTGAAATGCATTTTTTATCCAAAGAATTACTGATAAACAATATAATAAGGACAGTTTACGACATCACCGCAAAGATGTAACGACGAGCTGTGACAGGCAAATAAGAAGGACACACATTTACAACACTTAACCTATTGGCCATAGCCTCCTTCAGAAAATAGAAGATTCACACAATTACACAGGCACACAACCATCATTTCGGAGTGCAGCAGCTGGAGATGATGGTTGTATGACTGTGTTGTGTGCCTGTGTGATTGCATGAATATTCTATTTTCTGAAGAACGCCATGGCCAATAGCTTAAGTGTTGTATGTGTGTGTCTTTTTTATGTGCCTGTTGCAGCTCATTGTTACATCTTTGCAGTGAGTTGTAAACTGTCCATATTATATTGTTTAATTCCAAACTTTCATTATTAGAATTTGTTCAAATTCAAATTTTACCACCATGTAATATCATTGGCATCCATAGATGTCACTATGTTTATATTCAGTTTGTAATAACTTTATGATGCTATTGAGTTCAAAATACATGGATATGATTGCTAGGATTGTAGTTGGTGACAGTGTTTGTGGCCTTGAAGCCAGGATTCATTTATTATGAAATGAAGCATCATTGTACAAAACTGTTATTTTGTGTCCATATTTTACGACTGTTTGAATTGTCCAGTGATCAGTCTTATTCAGTCTTTCAGTTCAATTATTCCAATGTTCTAATATATAGAGAAACCTGTGCATATGTCACATGGTTTCCTTTATATATGGATTCGCATATGCCCATCTCGCTAAGCACAGAAACAGTTACATATGGCATTAAATTGAGAGCCTGAATGCCCCATGTTCAGCTGTTGCAAGTGTTTCATCCTTTATGATTAAGGATCAAACAAGTGTGCCCATAGCTGAACACAGGGCATTTAGGCTTTACATTTTCTGTTTTTATTTTATTTTGTGGTAAATTTGGAAAATTTACACTGTTTAATGTGATTGAATCACTGTAATATTTTTGTGATCTTAATAATATAGTAAGGATAGTTTACAACTCACCGCAAAGACATGGCGACGAGCTGCGACAGGCACATAGAAAAAACACACACATAAACACTTTCAGCTATCGGCCGTGGCCTTCTTCAGAAAATAGAGCACTCACACAATCACACAGGCACAAGAATAGATGGCACAATAACAATGAGTAATTAGATATATATAACTATATTTTTTAAACCAATGTAAAATCTGATTACAAACAAATAAACGAATTACATTGTAATACACTCAAACCTCAACACCATCTGATAACACACCAGAATTTTATTTAAGTGTTGCATAAATTAACAAAATTATACACAGTTGTTGAGTAAACAAATGGTTGGCATTGACTAAAGTCAAAATAAACATCCTAACTGCCACATATCTTTAAATTCATTTATAAGCACATAACACACACAAGCTAAAATAAGAAACTGACATATTTAATTTATAAAGATAATTTTTGGCATGTTTACTTAAACTTTGAATGCCTAATAAATTGTCATATAACAGTAATCAATATAATGAAGACATTTTACAACTCACCACAAAGATGCAACGACAAGCTGTGCCAAGCACATACAAAACTTAAGCTATTAGCCATGGCCTTCCTCAGTAAATAGAACAATCACACAATCAGACATGGACACAACACAGACACACAACTGTCTTCTCCAGCTGCTGCACTACAAATCACACTCTGCAGTGTGGGTGGGGTGGGGGGTAGGGGGGATAAGAGGGTAGGGGGATAGGATAGGAAGGTTGAATCATGGTGCTGGGGACAGATACAGCGTGGCCTTACAGAGCATATATACTTATCAGAGGGATGGAATGTGATGCAGCTTAGGATTGGAGAGTGAAGCTGGTTGAGAGGAGGAAAGCAATACAAAACTAAGCAAACACACACACACACACACACACACACACACACACACCACATCACACAGAATTGGATAGGTTTGGAATGGCGAGAATAGGGATATTGTAGGTTGAGGTCTCCTAATTTCGGGACTGGAGAATGTACTGTAAGGACAACTCCCATCTGTGGAGTTCAGAAAAACTGGTGGTGGATGGGAGGATCCAGATTGTCCAGGTTGTGAAGTAGACATTGAAATAAAGCAAATGCTGTGCTGCATGCTGTGCTACAGGGTGGTGCACCCTGTTTTTGATCACAGTTTGGCAGTGGCCATTCATACTAATGGACAGCTGGTTAGTGGTCATACCAATATAGAAAACTGTGCAGTGTTTTCAGCACAGTTGGTAAATTGACTGCTTTCACAGGTGGCCCAGCCTCTGATTGGGTAGGATAAGCTTGTGACGGGACTGGAAAAGGAAGTGGTGGGTGGGTGGATTGGACACGTCTTGCAGCAGGGTCTCCACAGGGATATGATCCATGTGGGAATGTGCTGGGTTTGGAATGGCATAGGGATGGACTAGGATGATATGGAGTTTGAGAGGGCAATGGAACACCACTTCAGGAGGGATGGGAAAGATATTGGGCAGGATGTCTCTCATTTCTGGGGATGAAGACAGAAAATCAAAACCTTGGTAATGGGTGCAATTTAGTTGTTTGAGTGTATGGTAGTAATGGGTGACAAGGGGAGCACTTTTTTGTGGATAGTTACTGGTGGTAGAGGGAGGATTTGGGATGTGTGGGAATATGGCATGGGAGATCTGTTTGCGGACTAGGTCTGTGGGGTAGTTTCTGTCTGCGAAGGCCTTTATGGGACCTACAGCATTAGAGAAAGGAATCGATAGCTTAAGTGTTGCATGTGTGTGCCTTTTTTGTGTGTCTCTTGCAGCTCATCGTTGCATCTTTGTGGCGAGTTGTAAACTGTCCTTATTATATTGTTTAATTCCAACCTGAAATTTCCTTTATTAGATTTTTCCTAAAGGCTTTTCATCTGTCCCTTAACCCTGTGATTTTCTTTTGTTACTGTTCCTTTATCACTATTTCCTTTTCTCTTTTATTTTCCTTTTTCTCATAGCCTTTCTAACTGCTCACACTCCAACTTACAAGTCTATATAAACAAACCCGCCCATTTACAACAGAAGGCTTTTAACCATGCCAGTTGTTAATGCAGCTAACTTCTCCCTGACATGTTCTGCCACTCAGCCTGTGTGACTGGCAACCCACCAAGTGCAACAAGGTCACGGGTTGCCAGCCGACCAGACAACATGGCGATGCATCAGAGAAAGACACCAGGTGGCTCAACAACACACACAGAGGGTGCGCTAAGAGGGAACTACTTTCCTGCCACCACACGCATGACCAAGAAGTATCCTGTTGCCCGCGGATACTTAAGCCTTGACATGGCTGGGCCAAGCTAGTTGCACCCACCGTCCACACCACCATCGCCTTGCTGCCGACCAGCTGTGCTGCTCTGGACACTGTCTGGCATCCGTAGCATCAGACTATTGGTGACTATGTTTTACTCACCAGATTGTGTGTGTGTGTGTGTGTGGTTTTTTTCCCCTTAACTGTAGGAACTGTACTTGTTCTGTTTTTTCCTCACAGGGTGGACTTTGTTATTAGTTAGTGCTTAAATGTTGTATTTGTACATCATTGTAGATGGACCATTTTGTATGATAAACTGTAACTTTTCTTTTATGGAATTCCATGTTTGTGTGCCACACAGCGGATCCTTCAGTGACGACTTTTTTTGTATATGCTGCTAATATATTTTCTCTCACTTGCATGTGCGTTTGTTTGGTACTCACAATGGATGACATACTAAATGCTTTTTCCGAGATGACGTGCAACTCCAACACCAACACATGCAGCATGCCTTCAAAGTGGTGACGGATAGGGTGACGGTGATGGCTGCCAAGATGTCGGATGTCTCCCACTGCCTTTCTCACGTAGACACAATGGTCAAAAACATGTGGATGGTGGTGCCACTGTTTCTGTCATTTGACCAGAAGCTCATGCCATGGGCCAACTATATTGCATGGATGGAACACCACTTCTAGATTCATGCTATCTCTGGTAATGAGCAGCAATGCATGTTTCTATTCACATATGCTGGCCCTGAGGTAATATCGGCTGGTACAACTCCTGAACCCATAGGCAGAACCCCATGCCCTCCCATATGCCCAGGTCCAGTACAGTTTGTGTGACTATTTCGATACCCAAGTTCATGTTGCTGCTGTCTGACCTGGGTTTCTCGGCTGTCACAAACAGATGGGGCAATCGTACAGAGAATTTATCTCCCACTTACAGGCCCTCTCGTCAAAATCAGTACTACCAAAGGTCTTATGCAGCAGCCTTTGTGAAAAACATAATTTTAATTACACACTCTGGATGATGTGTTTCTAGCAGACCTGTTGAAATTACAAGATCTCCTACTGGAAATGTATTTGTCATAAAAGCTTTTGAACATGCATTTCACTACAGTGTTTCAAGAGCAGTCTAAGGATTTTTCTACCGGGCCCACCCATCGTCCCCCTCCACTGGCTCCAGCACCAAGTTCAGGCCACAGCAGCTGTCCTCATGTCGTCAATAGTTTGTGTTACACACTCGCCAACTATGCTGTTACCACTGGATCAAATGCACGGCATGTGAGAAAACAGGACATATGGCACAGGTCTGTCAGTCAAACAGGATGGCTGATGATTACACCCAGCCTGAACTGCAGGAAGAGGACACACCATTGAACCATGATGGTTTTCCTGACGTGGCATATGTACGGCCAGTGTTTTCCTTCACTACCAAGAGCCTTTCCCTGACTGTTTCCATTTTGGATCTGCCTATCTGCCTGCAGATTGACACAGATTCTTCCACTACAATCATCGATTTCTGCTCTTACCAGCAAGTGGGTGCTCTGTAACTGCAACCAGTAGATTTCCAGATGTGCTCCTACAGCAATGATGTTGACCATTTCTCAGGACTGTTTATAGCTCCACTCCAATATGGCAAATTTGGTCTTGAAATCCATGACTTGACCCTTGCCATCCACTCCCTTGGTGTTTCAGGTCTTCTGGATGACTTATTTCACAGATTCAGCTCAGTCTTTTTGCCACCTGACTCAGGTGTTACAGGTTTTGAGACATATTACCCTTCTCCAGTCTGCAGTCCCAAAATTTTTCAAAGCAAGTAATGTTCGATTCGCCCTGAGAGACAAACTGCACCTTGAATTACAGCATTTGCAACAGGAAAGTGTCCTTACTCCAGTTTCTAAGAGCCAGTGATACCTATTGTCCTGGTCAAAAAATCAGGTGGTGCCTTGTGCATCTATGGCACTTTTTCAATACGTTTTAATGCACAGTATGTGATGGACTCGTACCCTATCCCTAAAATTGATGACATTTTTACCACTTTGACAAGTTTACAAATTTTGAGCTCAAGGAGGCATATCTCCAGCTTCCTTTAGACACTGAATCATGGCAGAAGATGGTCATTAATACCCCTTTTGGCTTCTGTCAGTATAACTCCTTCCCCTTTGGCATTGCTAGTGCCCCTGCAATTTTCCACCACTATCTGGAAACACTTATTCGAGATGTACCCTGTTCGTCAAATTACCTGGATGACAATAGTTGCAGGTTCCAATGCTGAAGATTTTGCCACCAATTTGGCAACATTGTTTGCCAAGCTCCATAAAGTGAACTGTCAATGCAATAAATCTGAGTGCAGATTTTTAGTTGTGCAAGTAAAATACTTGGGGCATATTGTCAGTGCCACTGGCATTCGCCCAACATATGTAGAGGCAATCCAGCTGCTGCCGCTCTCCAAGATGTTATTTAAAGTCAGTTTTGGGGTATTTAAATTATTACCATAAATTCATTCCCCGGCAGCAACCATTGCCAAACCTCTCCATAACCTTCTTCAAAAAAATGTCAAGGGGAACCGGACACCAGAGTGCACCAAGACATTTGCAGAACTGAAGCAGTCACTCCTCCTGTCTTGTGGCATATGAATCACCTCTTCCCCTCATCCCTGCCACATGCCGCCAACACATCTGATTATCTATATCTATATAAATACTCTGCAAGCCACATTGAAGTGCATGGCAGAGGGTACATCATACCACTTTTATGATGTCTCTCTATGGTTCCATTCTCTAATAGCTCATGGGAAAAAGGAACACCTAAATCTTTCCATTTTGGAACTGATTTCTCTTTTTATTTTCATGTTCATGTCTTCCTATGTATGTGGGTGCTAACAAAATATGATTGCATTATGGGGTGTTGGCGGTTTTGTCCAGGTGGTTGATGGAGAGGAATGCCCCATTGCCTTTGTATCCAAGAGACTATCCTCGGCGCAACGCAACTATAGCCAAATTGAGAAGGAGGCTTTGGCAGTTATCTTTGGCATTGAAACATTCCACGATTACTGTATATACTCGAGGATTTCACACAACTCTTTTCTTTTTTTCTAAATTTATGAGCGAAAAATTGTGTTGCGTGGATTATTCGAATTTAGGTTGTATTATTCCATCTGCAACAACAAAACACAGTAGGCGGGTATTACTCCACTTTAAAAAAAAAAAAAAAAAAAAAAAAAAAAAAAAAAAAAAAAAAAAACAGATCCCTTTAGGCCGGTATTACAGGATAATATTTTTGATCAAATCTTTGACAAAGAAATATTGTCAAATAAATAAATTAAAAAAAAACACTGTATATAATTTACTTGACATGACAGTAGTGAAATAACATATCAGTAATTTGGTTGTAAAGGGTCTCCTCACGTTACAAACTGGTGTGGCGTCCTTTTCCGCCAGTTTCTTTGACAGCACGGCTGGCGCGTACTAACAGTTGCATTGTTCATATAAGAATGACTAGTTGCAATTGCTTGTGATACCATCTTTCTGAGTAGTAAAGTACACTATATACTTAAGTTGGGAATTATTCAGTTCAGTACCACCACATTACCCACACTGTTATTGGCATGTGACAAAAACTATATCTGGGAAAGACAGTGTTCTTACCAAACGGTTGGCTTGCCTGCTTGTCTATTGGTGATGTCTTGATGCCACCATCACCAACATGGTTGCAATATGTGCTCTATGCAGAAGTAAGCAGGCAGCACCACCTCATCATTTCTTTGCTTGGCCACAGACAGCTGCCCCTTGGTCACGCCTTCACTTAGATTTCGGAGGGCCTTTCCTGGGGCACACATGGATCATCGCTGTGGATGCTGGGACTGACTTTTCCCTTTGTTGCCCACATATCTGGTACCTCCTTCAATCACACTATCTGTCTTTTTACCCAAATGTTTTCTATAGAAAGTCTTCTTGAGATCCTGGTCACAGAAAGTGGTCTGCAGTTTACTTCTGCCAGATATATATATAATGGTATCCAGGTCATTCATATGGCTCTGTTTCACCTGGCCACCAATGGTGTGGCTGAATGTTTTGTTCATACTTTTAAAACACAGTTTTCAAAACTTCGATGCCATCATTCTCTGTACGAGATCCTTGCATTATTCCTGGCATCCACACCATAGGATGGCTCCTCGCCAGCTGAAAAACTACATGGGTGACTTCATTGATCTAAATTCTGACATTGTTCAGTAAACCAGAAGATATGCTACATACCGAAAAGTAAATTAACTTCTTTGATGGAGCAATTACAGTGTAAGTAAATATTTGAATAAAATCTGTAATTTAATAGTACTGAAAAAAGGAAACATAAATACTATACATGGAGAAACAGTGCAAACATAAATTCTTACAACATGACCACAGTTAATAAAAGTAAAATTAAACAAGAATCTAATGTCTTAAGAGTTGTTCAAAACACAAGGTGACACAAATATTAGAAATCTGGCACACTATTATAACTCAATAAACAAATAGACAAAAATATAGGGGTGGGATAAGAGGGCATAGGTGGAGTGCATTGGAGATATGGTGAAAAATGGTGAAAATAAACATATTCAACTATAGTGTTCACAATTAAATAAGGAATTACTGTTAGAACAGAGTACAGAATAATTTGGAATATTAGTACTAACAAAGAAAGATACAAAGCTGGTGTGATATATTGGAAAGCTAGACTGGTATTAAGACAGAAAGTAGATAAGCAGTGGCTGTGCCAAATTTAAATTAGATTAAAAACTTCATATCAGTAAACTAATTGTTAGATAAAAATACTGGAAACTTTTACAAACACATGATGACTGCAAAATAGAGTAGGGTAAAATATGAAGATACAAGGCATGGAGGAATAAAATGGAACAGGCTTGGATATACTGTGGATTAGGGTGAGTTCAGAAGTGAGTACTGAAGCACCTCCTCAAAAGTCTTAGGCTCCTCTACCACCATTTTCCATTTTCCTTATACCGTCCCTGCTCCATATATCTGCAACAGTCCAGAAAAGTATCCCTTTCCCTGGCAAAAACCAGATCCCACATGCTATTCCTAAAATGCTGCCTAAATCATGGAATCCCTCTCAACAGTGTAACCAATAAAAATTCCATTATTTAGATCCCAACCCTTATTCGTCAGTGACCTGTACCTTTTCAGATTCCACTAATCCTTACCCCTCAAGAACCTAGTTCTACAAAACCACCTCTCCATGGCTCATAAATGCCTTAGCTACCTCCTAACCCTTTGTAAGATATTATTTTGTGTAACTCAAACTACATTCATCCCATCTCTCAGACTGAATCCTTTGCTCTCCACCAAAGGGAGGAGCACTCCAAACACCACCTCCAGAAGTTGTTCAACTTGCTGAAATCATATTCCCACTTTGGAGCACCAACATCTAATCCATATCCAACCCACAGTGTTCTTCCTCATGAACCTCTCTCAGCACACAGACCTTGCTTAGCTTTACCTGTATATCCTACCTCATCCCTCCAGACTTCCTACCAACAGTTCACAACATCCAATGCCAAAGCAATGCCTGAATACTATGGTTAACCTGTTCACAAATAACTCAACCTCACAGAAGTTTCCATTTTATCCAAAGGCCTTACCTTCAGCACTACACTCCAGATGAATCATGTTGGATTCATCAATGACCTTCTCTCCTTTTCCCAATCCCTACAATGGAAACACTACTTATGCATCAACACCTCTGACCATAGCCGACTTAATTCCAACACTGAACCCTCCTTTCCCAGTTCCTACTACTGTACAACAGAGATCCCTTGTGCTCCCACCTAAGCAACCCTGTTTACCCTCCAAGAATTTCTCACCACCAGCTTGGCCACACCATCTCTACCCAAGTCACTTCCAAAGAACACAAACCTTTCAACAGAAGAAAGGAGATCCACCTACAAACTCAAAACAAATCTCGACATTATCATCCTACCTGCAGATAAAAGTTCTACCACTGTAGTTGTTGATCACAGTGATTACCTAGCAGAAGAGCTCCACCAACTCTCTGACCCTTCCACCTACGAGATCGCCAATTGCTGTTAAAATCATACAGCCCCTCCTTCCCGGAAGCTCTCTCCTGAATCCATCTCCCTCCTCACCCCAACAGCACCCTGCACACCTACTTTTTACATAGTCCCCAAAATCCACAAAACAAATAATCCTGCATACCTGATTGTCGCTGGTTACTGCTCCTACTGAAAGAATTTCAGGCATCATTGACCAACACCTTCAACCAATTGTCCAAAATCTATCCTCCCATATCAAGGATATGAACCACTTGCTTCACCAACTCTCCACCTTCGCCTTCTTGATCCCTATTTGTTACAGTGGCTGCCGCATCACTGTACACCAACATCCCACATGCCCATGGCCTTGCCACTCTCGAACACTACCTCATCTAACCTCCCTCTGAATTCAATCCTGATACTTCATTTGTCATAACCCTCAGTAACTTTATCCTAACTACTTTTCCTTTGAGGGGAAAGTTTGCCGTGTGGAGGAATCCTTCCTAGCATCCCAAAACCCTAAACCTCTGGTCTGGTTCAGGTTTATTGATGATATTTTCATGATATGGACTCATGGTCAGGACACTTTATCCACCTTTCAAAACCTCAACTCCTCCTCCCACATCCATTACACTTGGTCTTACTCAACCTACCATGCCAAATTCCTGGATGCCAAACTCCACCTTGCTGATGGCTCCTTCCACACTTCTGTCCATATTAATCTTACCAACCACCAACAGTGTCTACACTTTGACAGTTGTCATCACTTCCAAATCAAAAAATCCTTCCCTTACAGCCTGGCCACCCATGTACTGTGTATCTGCAGTAACAAGAACTCCCCTCCTCTATATGCTGACGGTCTCACAAAGACCATCACAGACAGAGACTGCGAGAGTAAAGATCGGGGTGAGAGTTTAAAATTGGGAAAGATTAATTTTTAAAACTCACAACCACCAACTGCGAACCAAATTCCTAAACATGCAAAAACACTGGAACTGTGATTGCGACTGTTTGACTCGTTTTCTAGGGGATGATATCATCGCAACTTTCCTTCCCTGCATATGATTAACAAAACAAATTCATAATAAAATCAAGTTCATGAGAGAAAAGGGTGTACTAACTACTATTTTTTGAAAACATGTAAAAGTTCACTTTATGTTGTTTATTTCACAATCTTAGAACCCTGTGGCTGATACGTCTGTACATCGGCACATTTATCAAATAAAGTTGTAGCTCGTGAGCCCCCAGACAAAAATGAATATTTGTCGCAAATTGTTTTAACACCATGTGGCTGTCTCAAACACCGTTTATCTTCATGCCTATGCGACGACACATGTTACATTAACACATCACAGTCACTTTAATTCAATGCGATGCACACCTTGTTCCACCGGCTAAATATTCACAACACAAAGTAGCACTCGATTCAACTTGATGCAGTCTATAACGAGCAACCACACGTGGCGATTGCCACACACAAATCTAAAGTCTCTACCTCGAGAGCCACATGCCGACTGAATGCCGAGTGACGCCACCCGCCAGCTAACCCACATGCTCCCGCCTCATCACTTCCTGCCCACGTGTGCGCGCTGCGCGCCAAAAGCTCGACCGCCAGGATTTTTTCCCTTACGTCATCAACTTCCCCATGTGAGCTGTTCTAACCGATTTGCCAACGTACAGTGTTCAGCCAATACATTTCTAAAACTTTACTTAAAATCAAAATAATTACACTACACATTAAACAAATATTTTCTTACATTTTTATATTAGTATAAACATCCTTTGTACTATTTATTATAATCATGCAATTTCTTATATCACAGATAAGTGATTTAACTAAATATTTCAAGGTAATATACACAAGATTAATTGAAAATAAAATGAGAAATAGTTAATATATTATTTTTATAAACAAACATTGCCATGCTAGTTCTGTAACTGTCTTGTCTTCATTGGTAATTTATTACTTTTCATTGTCAATTGAACATATTACGCCAGATGTGACTATATCAGCTAATGTCTTGTTTATTTATCAACAGGCTATTTTGTAATGAGGGCCTTAAAGTTTCCTAACTGCATCATATTACTTCAAATGCCAGTAGTATTAGAATACTTTATTTCACGCTGTGCACTGCACTGTGCCTGGCACTCGCCATTGTCCCTCTCTCCCCTCACGGGAAACGCACCGGAAAATTCTAAGCTGGAACAAGCCACCAACGTCGGCCTGCTCGCTGGCCTCCCGTCAGCTACAAGCACACAGCAAATCTCAACGTGGAGAATTTCTACCTATGGCCTAACTATAAATGTTGTCACCCAACTGTGTACATACATTGCTACCATAATTAATAAGATTAAAATTGTGTAACATTTAGTGCATTGGCATGGTCAATGTTTGCAGTGAACTTCATACTGTTTAATTATCAAATGCTATATTTGGAATATGATTGGCACATGATGCTCTGAAGGAAGCCTTAGCAAATTTAATGTGCTGTTGTAGTGTGATTTTTTTTACTTTTTATTTATTTATTAATTTTTTTTTTTTAATTTTTAAATTTTAAATTTTTTTACTGATTATTCTTGATGTAGCAAGTAGTGTTGTGGTAGGAACAATTTTAATGGATTTCAATGTTAAATTTAAGATGTGGTAGGCTTGTGTAGCAACACTTTATGTGTTGAGCTGTAAACTATTAAGCTGTGGTCATCATTATCTGTTAGAAGACTGTTCACTATTGTCTTATAAAATTTAAGCGTGATTGGTATGTGTCCGTGCTCTGAAGAAAGACTTTCTAAATTTAATGTGCTGTTGTAGTCTGATTATTGTTATTGATTAATCATGATATTAGTGAGTAACATTGTGGTTTGAACAAATCCAAAAGGATTTCAGTGTTAAATTTAAGATGTGGTAGGCTTGTGACGCTGCACCTTATGTGATAAGCTGTAAAATATTAAGCTGTGGTCGACATTTTCTGTTACCAGACTGTTGACTATTGTCTTATACAGTTCCAGACATGATTGGCACGTGTTGCTCAGTAGAAAGCCTTTATGAATTTAATTCACTGTTGTAGTATGATTGGCATGTATTGCTCTGTAGAAAGCTTTTGTAAATTTTATGTACTGTTGTAACCTGATTATTGTTAGTGATTATTCTTGCTATTAGCGAGTAACATTGTGGTTCCTCTCCAGGGGACACCACCTTGACGAAACACTGTCCGTGTGGATGGAGAGGCTTTAACATCCGTGGGAAGCTGGAAAGACCTAAGCTGATGAATGAAATTAAGAGTGTCCCACAACGTCCATCTTTCTTATCCTCTCCCAGTCCTTTCCCATTTCTCTTCCCAACCCAAGGTGTGATGCGATCCATGCCAAGGGGTGCATGGCAAATGGGTGGATGTGTCTCAAACAGAGCCTCAGGGATAACGGGTGACCTCCCTGAGTAAGGAGCCTTGTACCGTGCGGGGTTATCTTGGTGTGGACCATATAAATCCCCAAATCTCGTAGGACTAAGATGAACACGGAGAAAAAATTATTTAAAAAGAATCTGAGGGGCAATCTGAGACCTCAGATACTCAGACATTGGGATCAGGACCGATGTAGTGCACTCCTACTTCTCAGTCAGGGTCTAGACCTAAGCAAGAAGTGGGAACTGTAAGAGAGATGTTGGACCAGATTAGGATTAAGGCCTTATCTGGGGCTCAGAGGAGGAAACTTCTTAAGGAACAGAAGCAAAAGGAAGAAAAAGAATGGCTTCCTAAACATAAATGGAGGGAATCAAAAGGGCTTGAGCCCATGACCCCCAAAAAGAAACTGCCTCAGGTTGAAGGGGATACACAGACCCCCTCAACGTCAAAGACAGGTGGCAAGAGGGTTAGGGAGGAATCTAAGACTCCCTCCTCTCTGAACAAGCGTGATCCTAAAAGGCTGAGGCAGGAAATAGGGAAACAGACCTATAGTATTGCAGTCTCGGTCTTTAGAATGGCGGTTGTCCAAGAAGGATACCCACTGGTGAGCATCACCTCGCAGCAGGAGGAGCTCGTGCAGATGGCCCTCTTTGAAGAGATTGGGGGGGGGGGGGGGGGCGCTGGTCCAGGACCCAAATTCAGGAGGGTCTATCTAGATCGCGGTGCCCTCATTTTTGTCTGCAAGGGGGGCCACTCAGCAGTATGGCTTAAAGACAAGGTGCCCATGATATCCCCGTGGGAGGATGCGAAGCTGCTGGTCAAGACAGCAGCCGAACTTCTGAAGACTGCAATGGTGTCAATATGGGTACCAAAGATCCTTAAGGATGTCTCTCCAAAGACTCTGTTCGAGAAAATAAGGGTCCAGAACCCAAAAGTCTCGACAGAGGATTGGAGGGTAATTAACCAAAAGGTCGTTCCGGAAGGACGAACTCTCGTGGTGGAGGTCGGAGAGAAGTCCCTGAAGGCATTGCGAGAACAAGGCCTGAAACTGTTTTTAGAATTCTTGCAGGTCGCCATCAGGGTAATCAAAGACCTTAAAGGCAAGAATGGTAGCAACATGGGGACTGGAAGTGCTGCAGATAAACCTGCAGCACAGTAAAGGGGCCACTGCTGCCCTGAGCCGTCGCCTGGGGAGGCAGGAGGTGGACGTGGCCCTGATACAAGAACCCTATTTATACAAAGGGGGTGTATTGGGCCTCGGTGGTACTGGAGGTAAGCTGATTGATGCCAGAAATTTAAAAAACTCCAGAACATGCATTTATGTTAGAAATAGAATACCTTTCATACCAATAATGGAGTTTTGTTCCAGGGACCTGGTGACCATCAGGATTCAGCAACACGAGGAAGGTATCACGAGGGAAATTGTTTTGGCCTCAGCATACCTTCCTTACAAAGACAGCTCTCCTCCTCCTTTGGAAGTGAGGAGACTGACGGAAACCTGCCATCGGCAAGGTGACGAACTGTTGGTGGGATGTGATGCCAATGCTCACAATCTATCGTGGGGCAGCAAGGACACCAACAATAGAGGTGAGCACCTTCTTGAATTTCTCCTCTCTAACAACTTGGAGATCCTGAATAGGGGTGATTAACCTACATTCAGGAATAGTAGAAGGGAAGAAGTAATTGACATAACTTTTGGTTCCATGATGATGGGAAGTTACGTCAAACAGTGGCATGTGGTCCTGGAGCCATCCTCATCAGATCACATGTATATTAAATTCAAGGTTGAAATGGGAACCAGACAGACCATGGCCTATAGGAATCCCAGGAAAACGAACTGGGAGACATATAGAAGAGACCTTGACTTCAGCCTATTGGAAATTAAAACTTTTATAAGGAATCCAGCAGAGTTTGAGGAAGTAGCAAAGGCTGTAACCTCTGCTATAGTGACCTCATACCAGGACAACTGCTCAATCACCAAACCGTGCACAAATAGGAGTGTGTCTTGGTGGAATAATAACCTGGAAATGCAAAGGAAACAGGTACGAAGACTGTTTAACCTTGCGAGGCGCAAAGGACAATGGGCAAAGTATCGTGAGGCCCTTGTCAATTACAACCTTGCCATCAGACGGGCAAAGGAGGCATCCTCGAAGGTATTCTGTGAGGAAGTGGAGGGCAAGGCTGCTCAAGCAAGACTTCATAAAATCCTCACTAGGGTACCAACTAATCCAGGAGGAACATTGAGGAAGGAGGGTGGGGAGTATACAAAGACAGCACATGAAACGCTGGAACTGCTCCTCAAGACTCACTTTCCTCAATATACTCTGGGGGATAACTCAGATCAGAATGCGATTCCTGAGAGACAACGGTTCTCAGGTATTCGCAAAGAGGACTGGGATTTGGCCAAGGAGTGTGTCGATTTCAGTAAGGTCCGATGGGTGGTGGGAACATTTCAACAGTTCAAGTCACCTGGCCCTGATGGAATCTTTCCAGCTCTCCTGCAACAAGCGGGAGAAAATCTTATTAGATTCCTATGCAGGTTATTCAGGGTTAGCCTAGCAGCAGGAACCATTTCCAATGCCTGGAGGGCAGTGAAGGTTGTCTTCATTCCAAAACCAGGGATAATTGATCATACCAAGGCCAAGGATATGAGATCAATCAGCCTGACCTCCTTCATTCTTAAGACATTGGAAAAGCTGGTTAATGTGCATGTTGGAGAAAGGAGGTTAAGTAGGGTTCCTCTACATTCAAACCAACATGCATATCAGCCAGGTAAATTATGGGACACAGCTCTCCACCAACTCGTTGGAAAGGTGGAGAAAGCACTACACTTTCAGGAAATAGCCATCTGTATCTTCCTGGACATCGAGGGGGCTTTTAGCAACACGACCTTCGATTCCATGGTTAGGGCAGCAGAGGTGCATGACCTAGGGACCACTATATGTAGGTGGACTAGGGCCTTGCTCAGTGGAAGAAAGGTAGAAGCTACCATGATGAATGAAAAAATGGTAATCAGCACCACTAGGGGTTGCCCGGAAGGAGGAATTCTTTCCCCTTTATTGTGGAATCTAGTGGTGAATGATCTCATTGGAGAATTAAACTCTAGGCAGTACTTTTGCCAAGGATACGCTGATGATCTTGTCATAGTAATACTTGGCAAATTTGCTGACACAGTAAAGAATATGGCACAAGGTGCATTGGACATTGTGCAAGACTGGTGCAGAAAACAGGATCTGGGGTTAGTCCTAGAAGACTGTTGTTGTACCATTCACAAAAAAGCACATCCAACATTCATCTACACATACAGTGAGAATGTACTCACTTCATTAGACAATAAATTACACACCACTGGTATATTTTGTGACCTGTCAAACGCATTTGACTGTGGAAATCACAATATACTTTTAAGCAAATTAGAGTATTACGGCATAACAGGAAGTGCTGCAGAATGGTTCAAATTGTATATGTCCAATAGGAAGCAAAGGGTGTCAATAGGAAAGAGAGATGTACTGAACTATCAGGCCTCATCAAATTGGGAACTAATAACATGTGGGATCCCCCAAGGCTCTATCTTAGGCCCCCCTGCTTTTTCTTGTATATATATCAATGACCTTTCATCATCGACATTATCGGAGGCCAAGTTTGTTTTATTTGAAGATGACACAAATATTCCAATAAATAGTAAATCAAATATAGCCATAGAAAGATCAGCTAATGAAATTTTCATGGACATTAAAAAATGGTTCTTAGCCAATTCTCTGTCGCTAAACCTTGAAAAAAAAACACACTATATGCAGTTTAGGACTTGTAAAAGGTTTACTCCAGTATATGCCTAGAATATGACAACAAGGAAATAGAAGAAGTTGAAAGTGTCAAATTCTTAGGATTACAGCTGGATAATAAATTTGACTGGGAGGAGCATACCACAGAACTGTTGAAGCGCCTAAAGAAGTCCCTGTTTGCTATGCGAATGTTGTCAGATATAGGAGATATAAAAATCAAAAAGCTAGCATATTATGCATACTTTCACTCCATGTCATACAGGATTATTTTCTGGGGCAACTCATCAGGCCAAGCAAAAGTTTTCAGAGCACAAAAACGTGTGTTACGGATCATTTGTGTTGTCAACTCAAGAACCTCATGTAGAGGGCTATTTAAGGAACTGGGGATACTTACTGCTGCTTCCCAATACATTTATTCTCTAATTAAATTTGTCGTAAAAATTATATCTTTTTTTCAAACCAATAGCTCAGTCCATGGGATCAATACTAAAAACAAGAATAACTTGCATAAAGATTTAAAGTCACTTACTTTGACTTAGAAAGGGGTCTAATATTCAGCAGTACACATTTTCAATAACATGCCAGCAGCCATAAAAAAATTAAATCACAATAAAGTACAGTTTGAAAAGAGTCTAAAGGATTTTTTGGTGGCCAACTCCTTCTACTCCATTGATGAATTTCTTACTAGAAGTGATTGATTGTAACTTCTTGTATATAATATTCACAAATATGAATACTGTGTTCAGTTTGACTTCAGTACAAGTTTTGTAGAGTAATGTAATGATTGTAAGTCAGTGTAAAAAAATTAAAGTAATTGCTAAGAATTTTAATATTCACCTAGTAAATTAGTAAGTAGTAATAAGTTTTTGTGTCCTTTAAAATGTAAATAGTTTTAAGATAATTGTTTTTCCTGACCAATTCCACATCCACAAGGGCAATTACATTTGGGGTCTGTGGAAGGTACATTAACACATATTCTCTCGTATTGTAAGTATATATTCTGCATTTTGTTGTGACATGTTCTACATCCAAGATGATTCCCTCAATTCGGATCTACTGGAACAAAAAATACATCTAATCTAATCTACATACACACTCCACAATTCACCGTAAGGTGCGTGGCGGAAGGTACACTGTACCACTACTAGGCATTTCCTTTCCTATCCCACTCCCAAATAGAACTAGGAAAAAAAGAATGCTTATATGCCTCCGTATGAGCTCTAATTTCTCTTATCTTGTCTTTGTGATCACCAGGCGAAATGCAAGTAGGTGGCAGCAAGATCGTACTACACTCAACTTCAAATTTCGGCCCTCTAAATTTCCTCAACAGAAATTCATGAAAAGAACGTCGTCTTTCCTCCAGCGATCCCCAATTGCTGGAGCATTTCTGTGACACTTGCACATTGGTCGAACCTAACAATAACACACCTAGCTGCTCGCCTCTGAACTGCCTCTATGTCTTCTTTTAAAGTGATATTTATTGATATAACCAAAATTGGACAGGCAAGTCCTGAATGGTCTCTTTGACCATGATGGACAAAGACTCAACATTAACAATACAAGTATTGATGATATTGATAGTGCTCCCAACTGAAAAATTAACAGGAAATTTACTGATGAAACTACTGAGATCTTTAAATTACGTTCCAAAGCGTATACTGAAGTCCAGTGTATAATGTAGAGAATGCCAATTTCAAATACAACCTTTTCAGTAATGAAGCAGTCCTAATATTTGAAAGTACCTTCCCAAAAAGAATATATAAAACTCATACTAAGAAATCCTTCTACAAATCTTGGATTACCACTGGAATTATGATTTCATGCAAAAGAAAGAGAGAGTTGTACATTGCCTCAAAAAATCAGATGACCCTAACATGTTAAATCACTATAAAAATATTGTAAAATATTGAACAACGTCATTCAGAAATGAAAAAGTATGAATCTGTGCTCAAAAATTAATAACTCTACAAATCAAATCAAAACTATATGGGAAGTGATACGAAATGAGACTGGTGCAAATTACTCCAACAGGGCCCAAAACATTGCTCTGAACAATGAAGGTAAACTAGTTCAAAATCAAGAGATTGTGGCTAAACTCTTTAATGAGCACTTTCTAACTGTTGTTGAGAAAACAGCATGCAAAGGATCTTCAGACAAGGCAATAAAAATTCTGAAAGAACTTCTCCCTAACTCTGTAGACATGATAGGTATGGCCCCCATAACTGTGCAAGAAGTAATAATAATAAAAAATATAAAAAAATAACATAGTTTCTTTAAAAAGTAAAAATTCATCATGTGTAGACAATATTTCCAATAAATTGCTAAAAGCCAGCTGTAATCAGCTCACTAAAGTTTCAGCTCGTATTTTCAATGCCTCTCTTAATCAAGGTATCTTCCCTAGCAGAATGAAGTATGTTACTGTGAAACCTCTCTACAAAAAAAGGTGATCCCACAAACGTTTTCAAACTATTGCCCTAACTCTCTTGTAACAGCTTTTTTTATAGTCTTTGAAAAATTAATATATGTCAGGATTGTCAATAACCTTGAAAAATTTGCACTAATCAGTAAGCAATATTTGGTTTCACATCTGGTGTATCTACAAGTGACCTGACTAAGGCTTTGACTGTGTCAATCATGGAATACTTTTAGAAAAAGCAGCCCTATGGAATCTGTGGACAAATGGGTAACTGGCTCAGATCATATCTACAGGACAGACAGCAGAAAATAGTATTAGATGTTAAAAATCTACAAGTAGGAGAGGTAGAGTCTGACTGGACAGCAGTGCATCATGGAGTTCCCCAAGTGTCAGTTCTTGGTCCCCTGCTATTTATTACATATATTAATGACCTACCCATGTCCTCAAACAGTGCTAACAATAACACAATGCTTGCAGATGACACAAGTATTGTGACAGCCAGCAAAACCTCCACTGACACAGAATTAAATACCAACCAAGCACTTGCAAATGTTCTGAACTGGTTCACAACAAATCTCAATAAAACAAATTATATGCAGTTCCAATCCAATTACAAAAGGCCAGAAGAGATTATCATTGCACACGAGAGCCAACAGTTACAGAACGTTCAGTGCACGAAGTTCCTAGGTGTCCATATATCTAACTGGCTCAACTGGGAATACCACATACGGCAAACTCTAAAAAAGCTTAGCTCAGCAACATCTGAATAATCTCCAAAATTGGAGACATCAATGTAGCAAAGTCTGCATATTTTGGGTATTTTCATTCAGTGATGTGTTATGGAATAACCTTTGGGGCAACTGACCACTTAAAAATAAATAAATAAATAAAATAAAAATAAAATTAAAAAAAAAAAGGGTTTTGTAAGCCAGAAAAAAGTAGTCCGAATTCTGTGTGGTGTTCCTCCAAGAACCTCATGTCGCAATCTTTATAAACAGTTAGATATATTCACAATATCTTCTCTCACTCATGGATTTCACACTTCTCAATTCTTCTAAATGTGAAACAAATGAGGCATACCATCATTATAACACAAGATGGAAAGGGGATATGCACTGTGAATGGAAAAAATCTGTCTCTGGTAGAAAAAGGGGTAAAATATGCAAGTAAAAAAATCTTTAACGCTCTCTCGCGTAAGATAAAGTGTCCAAAAGGAAACAAAACACCATTTAAAAAAAAAAAAAAAAAAAAAAAAAAAAAAAAAAAAAAAAAAAAAAAAAAAAAAAGCTAAAGGATTTCCTACTGAAAAAAATGTTTCTACTCTTTAGATGAATTTTTCAGCAGATATAAAAGTAGTAATTCAGATTTATGGACTTGATTTGTGACCACAACTAATCTGCACTAAAACCTCTTGTTTCTGCAGCTCCTTATGTATTTGTATTTTTGCTTTGTTATTGTATCTGTATTGTTTTTTTATCTCTGTTGGTATTTTTGTAATGTATTGTTTTCTATCTTCATTGGTACTTTTGTATTGTATTGTTTTTTATCTCTATTGTATCTTTGTATTGTATCCGCTTCAAATCATACCAATCCCATGTCTAACATGACTTAATGGATTATAATTTATGATATACATATTGTATATGCTGTTGACTTGTTCCACATCCAAGTGTATTCACGCCAAACTGGATCTATGGAATATGTACCTTAAATATTATAAATAAATAAATCTAAGGTCGATCCCTCAGGGTGTTGCAAGATTTAATGAAAATAGTAACCAGAGTAATATCTATACTGAGTTAAGAAATCATCAAGATTACACTAGACTACTCTTGGGCAGACAGCACAAGCTAAGTGTTAATAATTTATATTTTATTTTCATATTTCTTTTGTCATGTACACCTCTGGAAATGAGTGATACTCAAAGAGCTGTCTCACCAAATCCTATGTAAATGGACCTGTCTATAGATGACTGTAAGAGTCTCTGAGCAGATACCTAAACAAGAAGAAGGTCACACCTTAACAGAGATAATACAGAATAATTTGAAGAATAACTCAAGTATTTTAATTTTCTGGAGTAAATTTATGTAATATTTCCTTTAGTATGTGAGTACAGACTTGATTAAATCTTCACAAAGTTGATTCTAATGTTTGATCAGTCTAAATGAAAAGGTCACATTTTGGTTTACATGATCTATAACATCAAACTTAGATTTTATTAAATACAAGTGATCTGCCACGGCTTCACATGGGTGGAATTTACATTCTATATCTATAAAAATTGAGGTGTGTATGTTTTTTATTGGCTACTATATTCTACATAAAATGATTGAACCATGCTTATACCACCCTGAGTGTGTTTAATCAATATTTAAATCTAGTATCACAGTCTAATGTATTATGTCTGGCGCTTTGTAATGCAGTAGTGGCTGCAGCAGAGAAAGATTCAATCATAGCAGCACCATCCCTGTACAGTCTTACATGAACAGTCACAGAAGCAATGCAAAAGCCCCATGTGACAGCATTGCAGTAACAGAAGAATTTCATCATACAAACTGCTGGCTCTTTCTCCACTAGGAGGCTACTGTCATTCCAAGTTTCAGACGTAAAGTTTTGTGTACACATTAATAAACATCTTGATCCAATTGCTACAAAACTTCATAAGAACACCCGCTGGGCTAATTTGAAAATTTTATCAAAATTCCTCTGTATTGGAATTCATAAGAAACATATCGATTATTATAAATATACATTTTAAGGAAATGGACATCTATATATATATAAAAATGAATTGCTGTTTGTTAGTCTCTCTAAAACTCGAGAATGGCTGAACCGATTTGCCTAATTTTAGTCTTGAAATATTCATGTAAGTCCAGGAAAGGTTTAAACAGTGATAAAATATGGAAAAGTTGTTCGAAAAAAAAAAAAAAAAAAAAAAAAAAAAATCGGGGAAAACAGAACAACTTTTTCCAGTGAGTTATCAATACCGTTTGTCCAATTGCGATAAAATTTTGTACACTTTAGGTTGAAAGCAAGAGGAAGGTGTGCCTCAAATAAAAATTTGGAAAAGTCGTCCGAAAAGAAGAAAAACCGAAAGCAATTTTTTTCTACGAAGAAAAATAAATTGCCACATGGTTGTAAGAGCATCACTTGAGTACGACTTGACAGGACAAGGTTTGTATGAAATACATTTTTTGGAAAATCTACCGGAAAATAGGAAAATTTGGGAAAACTGAATGTAAGTTTGTCAATGTGTTTTTGATTGAATTCAGCAGTAGAACTGACTATTCACACAATGGAGAGGGGTAATTCCTTTTTTGTTTTGTTGTTTATGGCCTTAGAAAAGTTTTCAGTAAAAAAAAAAAAAAAAAAAAAAAAAAAAAAAAAAAAAAAAAAAAAGGACAATTAAAGAGGAAACTTACTAAATTCAAACCAAGTTCCTTTTTCAACGTGTTTCAAAATATACTCAACACTATAAGTTGAGAACCCTTCATCCAATTGTGATAAAATTTTGATCTTTTGACATTCAACGAAAGATGAACTTTCTTATGAACTAAAAATTTGGGAAAGTTACCCAGAAAATTTGAAAATTCGCAAGAAACATACAGAGCTTTTTTCAATGGGGTATCAATATCATTCGTTTGATTGTGATACAAATTTTTCACATTCAACGTTCAAAGCGAGAGGAAGGTTTGAGTGAAGTAAACGTTTGGAATAGTTTGCCAGAAAATAGGACAGGTACTTCCAATGTTCTGCCATTTTATCCACTTTTTACAAAAGGGACAATGTATTTTTAAAAGTTAATTACAACTTCTGAAAAACAGTTAAGAAGTCAAAGAGAAAATAGTTTTTCCAGAGAGTAATTATTGTTCGATATTTCGCTTTGTATACTTCAAATCAAATAATATCTTGAATTACACACTGTCTAAAGTATCTTAATCCGGTACTTCAGGACTCAAGCTATCTCCCCACCAGATTTCATCACAATAGATTTAGTGGTTTATGGTTCAGCAGTTCTCGAGTTTTAGCGAGACTATCTAACAGCAATTCTTTTTTATCTTTGACAGTTCATATACGGGTTCAAATTGTGTAAAGCGAAGTCAACTCTTTCATAGTACATTTCTGAACACACCCAACACAACACCAAGTCATTATTTTACATGTTTTAAATCTAAATTTTCCCCACAATTTTTCCATATTTTATTACCATTTAAACTTTCCCTGAACTTCCAAGAATGTGACATGAACATTATCCTGGAGATGTGAGTGTGATTTGCCCACTCTTTCCGCCCACTATTGAGCCGAAACTTAAGACTATCTGATGATGCCTTTATAAAGCTACTGGGTCTAAAATACATATGGTTTATATTAAGCAAACACTGTACAGCTTTCTATATTGGCAAGATCACCAACCAGCTATCCATTAGGATGAATGGCCACCGCCAAACTGTGGCCAACAACAAGGTGGACCAACCTGTAGCGCAG
This sequence comes from Locusta migratoria, assembly GCA_026315105.1. Taxonomy (NCBI): domain Eukaryota; kingdom Metazoa; phylum Arthropoda; class Insecta; order Orthoptera; family Acrididae; genus Locusta; species Locusta migratoria. Next base: position 728,067,761 of record CM048744.1, on the reverse strand, counting down.
CATGCAGCAGAGCACATGCTTGATTTCAATGGCTGCTTCACAACCAGGGACATATGGATCCTCCCATCCACCACCAGCATTTCTGAACTCTACAGATGGGAGTTATCCCTACAATACATTCTCTGATCCCAAAATCAACCAGGTCTCAACCTACGATAACTTCCCTATATTTTTTTCTCCATACATTACAGTTCCTACCTTCCTATCGCAAACCTTGCCTATTTTGAGTGATGTGTGAATGTGTGTGTGTGTGTGTGTGTGTGTGTGTGTGTGTGTGTGTGTGTGTGTGTGTGTGTGTGCTCACTTGCATGTGTGTGTGTGTGTGTGTGTGTGTGTGTGTGTGTGTGTGTATGTATGCGGTCTTGTGTACTTGCAGTGTGCACGCATTTTGTATATATATTTTATTTTCTCCCCTGACCTGCCTCCCCACTCCATTACTAATCTGCATCTTGTTATTACCATCTAACCCATCCCCACCACCATGAGGTAACCTTCCTATCCCCTCTCCCCTCTCTTCCCCTCCCCGCCTGTCCCCGATTCACTGCAAAGCGTGATTAATTCCAACCTGGACTTTCCATTATTATATTTTGCCTAATGGTCTCCCTTCCATTCCATAATCTCTTCCTTTGTTACTGCTTTCTAAAACATTCCTCTATCAATATTTCCTTCTCTCTTGTATTTTCCTTCTTCTCAATCCTTTGTAACTGTCACATTCTGACTTCCGAGCCAAGAATCCCGCCGGCTTTCAACAGAGGGCTTTATAACCATGCCGACTGTTGATGCTACTTATTCCTCCCCCTTCCAGTTATTCTAATACACCTTTCCTTATTCTCCCTCTTGTATTTCTCGTAGTTTTCGTCATCTGTATATACATTTTATTTTATATTTTTTATCACTTTAAATCATTTATTAAAGACCCAACAATTCCTAAACTAGTTTCATTTTAACTAACGGGCCCGTCTCCAGTCCCTTATTTCCTTCTCCTCTGGCACTATAATATTGGAATTACGTAAATTGACGTTACTGTGACTTGAGTTTTCTGTTCTAGAAGCTCCATTGTAGTCTTTCCTCACATGAATTTCTGTACTTAAGCGTTGTTTAAGTTTTCGTACGCATTTTTGCGGTGGGCTGCTTGCTCATGTGTGAGATCTCCCGTTCTAGTGCGTGATATTGCGTTCTGGTGCATGATTTTATGCGTGATTTTGTAGTTTTTCCATCATTTTCCACACCTGGGTGTGAATCTGCGTGATTGGGTGTGTATCTGTGTACTTGTGAGAGAGGGTGAATTTACGAACTTTTGCGTGCCTGGTGCGTATTTTGCATGTTGAGGAACCTCTTCCCAGGCCTTAGACTCATCATAATCCACAGTCTCTTACATCATTCCTCATTTTCCACTTTTCCTGCACCATCCCTGTCCCAATGGTCCCCTGCTCCTTCTATCTGTACCATTTCAGGAAAGTATCCCTTTCCCTGTTCAAAATCCTCTATCTGTACCATTTCAGGAAAGTATCCCTTTCCCTGTTCAAAATCCAATCCCACATCATATTCCTAAAATGCTGCCTAAGTCATGGTATCCCTCCCAACGGTCTAACCTTAAAAATTCCATCGTCTGGATTCTAGGGAGTGCACCTTTTCAGATTCTACCAATCCTTATCCCTCACGAACCTAGTCCTACAAAATCACCTCTCCATGACTCATAAATCCCTTAGCTACCTTCTCTCCCTCCATAAGATATTACTATTGTGTAACCAAAACTACCTACATCCCATCTCCCAGATCGAATCCTTTGCTCTCCAGCAACTGGAGGAGCATTCCAAACACCACCTCCACAAACTGTCCAGCCTGCTGACATCATATTGCCACCTTGGGGCACCCATATCCAATCCTTCTCCGACCCACAGTGTTCCTCTTCGAAAACCCCTCATAGCTCCCAGACCATGCTTAGCTGACCTCTTGAACCTACCTCATCCCTCCAAACTCCCTATCACCACTCCACAACTTCCAATACCAAAACAACCCCAGAACACTATGGTCCACAAAAAACCTAAACCCCACTGAAGTTTCCGTTTTATCCAAAGGTCTTACCTTTAATCCTGCAGCCCAGTTCAGTCATGTTGGTCTTGTCAAAGACCTACTCGCCTTTTCCCGATCCACCATCCAACAAAGATCCCCTTGCACTCCCACCTCACCACCCTCCGGTTATCCTCCAAGAGTCTCACCTCCAACTTGTCCTCACCATCCTTTCCCAAGTCCTTTCCCAAGAACTCAAACCTTTCAGCAGAAGAAAGAAGAGCAATCCAAAACCTTAAAACTAATCCTGACATAATCATCCTCCCTGCAGATAAAGGTTCTACCACTGTAGTTATGGATCACAGTGACTACCTGGCAGAAGGGCTCCGCCAACTCTCTGACTCCTCCACCTACATGTTGTGCCGGATTGACCCCATCCCAGAAGTCCAACAAGATCTCCAATCCCTGCTAAAATCGTATGGCCCCTCCCAGAAACTTTCCCCTGAATCCATCTCCCTCCTCACCCCATCAGCACCCTGCACACCGACCTTTTACATGCGCCCCAAAATCCTAATACTCTTGGACACCCTATTAGAACTGGTTACTGTGCTCCTACCGAACGAATTCCAATCCTAGTTGCCCAACACCTCCACCAATTGTCCAAAATCTATCTTCCCACATCAATGATACCAACCACTTCCTTCACCTACTCCCCACCATTCCCACCCCTTTGCCTCCTGGATACTTACTTGTCACAGTGGATGCCACCTCCCTATACACCAACATCACACTTGCCCATGGCCTTGCCGCTCTGGAACACTACCTCTCCCAACGTCCCTCTGAACTCAAGCCTGATACCTCATTCCTCATAATCCTTGCCAATTTCATCCTACTTAACAACTACTTTTCCTTTGAGGGGAAAGTTTACCATCAAATCCAAGGCACAGCCATGGGTACCCGCATGGCACCCTCCTATGCCAACCTGTTTATGGGGCGTCTGGAGGAATCCTTCCTAGCATCCCAAAACCTCAAGCCTCTGGCCTGGTTCAGGTTCATTGACGATATTTTCATGATCTGGACTCAGGACCAGGACACCCTATCCTCCTTTCTTCAGAACCTCAATTACTTCTCTCCCATCCACTTCACCTGGTCTTCCTCAACCTACCATGACACATTCCTGGATGTCACCCTCCACCTCACTGATGGCTCCATCCACATTTCCGTCCATATTAAACCTACCAACCACCAACAGTACCTGCACTTTGACAGTTGCCATCCCTTCCACATCAAAAAATCCCTCCCTTACAGCCTGGCCACCCGTGGACGGCATATCTGCAGTGACAAGAACTTCCTTTCTGAATATGCTGAAGGTCTCACAAAGGCCTTCACAGACAGAAACTACCCCACAGACCTAGTCTGCAAACACATCTCCCGTGCCACATCCTCACACATCCCAAATCCTCCTCCTAACCATCAACAAAAGAGCACTCCCCTTGTCACCCAGTACTACCCTGGTCTCGAACAACTAAATTCCATCCTTCGCTAAAGTTTTGATTTTCTATCCTCGTGCCCAGAACTGAGAGACATCGTGCCCAAGATCCTTCCCACCCTCCTAAAGTGGTGTTCCGTCACCCTCCCAACCTCCACAACATCCTAGTTCATCCATATGCCACCCTGAAACCCAGCTCACTGCCACAGGGATCATATCCTGCTGCAAGACCTGTCCAATCCACCCACCCAGCACTTCCTATTCCAGTCCTGTCACAGGCTTATCCTACCCTATCAGAGGCTGGGCCACCTGTGAAAGCAGCCGCGTAATTTACCAACTGTGCTGCAAACACTGTACAGCTTTCTATATTGGCAAGATCACCAACCAGCTATCCATTAGGATGAATGGCCACCACCAAACTGTGGCCAAAAACAAGGTGGACCACCCTGTGGCACAGCATGCAGCAGAGCACATACTTGATTTCAATGGCTGCTTCACAACCCGGGACATATGGATCCTCCCACCCACCACCAGCTTTTCTGAACTCCACAGGTGGAAGTTATCCCTACAATACATTCTCCGATCCCAAAATCAATCAGGCTTCAACCTACGATAACTTCCCTATATTTTTTTCTCCATACCTTACAGTTCCTACCTTCCTATCGCAAACCTTGCCTATTTTGAGTGATGTGTGAATGTGTGTGTGTGTGTGTGTGTGTGTGTGTGTGTGTGTGTGTGTGCTCACTTGCATGTGTGTGTGTGTGTGTGTGTGTGTGTGTGTGTGTGTATGTATGCGGTCTTGTGTACTTGCAGTGTGCACGCATTTTGTATATATATTTTATTTTCTCCCCTGACCTGCCTCCCCACTCCATTACTAATCTGCATCTTGTTATTACCATCTAACCCACCCCACCACCATGAGGTAACCTTCCTATCCCCTCTCCCCTCTCTTCCCCTCCCCGCCTGTCCCCGATTCACTGCAAAGCGTGATTAATTCCAACCTGGACTTTCCATTATTATATTTTGCCTAATGGTCTCCCTTCCATTCCATAATCTCTTCCTTTGTTACTGCTTTCTAAAACATTCCTCTATCAATATTTCCTTCTCTCTTGTATTTTCCTTCTTCTCAATCCTTTGTAACTGTCACATTCCGACTTCCGAGCCAAGAATCCCGCCGGCTTTCAACAGAGGGCTTTATAACCATGCCGACTGTTGATGCTACTTATTCCTCCCCCTTCCAGTTATTCTAATACACCTTTCCTTATTCTCCCTCTTGTATTTTCACGTAGTTTTCGTCATCTGTATATACATTTTATTTTATATTTTTTATCACTTTAAATCATTTATTAAAGACCCAACAATTCCTAAACTAGTTTCGTTTTAACTAACGGGCCCGTCCCCAGTCCCTTATTTCCTTCTCCTCTGGCACTATAATATTGGAATCACGTAAATTGACGTTACTGTGACTTGAGTTTTCTGTTCTAGAAGCTCCATTGTAGTCTTTCCTCACATGAATTTCTGTACTTAAGCGTTGTTTAAGTTTTCGTACGCATTTTTGCGGTGGGCTGCTTGCTCATGTGTGAGATCTCCCGTTCTAGTGCGTGATATTGCGTTCTGGTGCATGATTTTATGCGTGATTTTGCAGTTTTTCCGTCATTTTCCACACCTGGGTGTGAATCTGCGTGATTGGGTGTGTATCTGTGTACTTGTGAGGGTGAATTTACGAACTTTTGCGTGCCTGGTGCGTATTTTGCATGTTGAGGAACCTCTTCCCAGGCCTTAGACTCATCATAATCCACAGTCTCTCCCATCATTCCTTATTTTCCACTTTTCCTGCACCATCCCTGTCCCAATGGTCCCCTGCTCCTTCTATCTGTACCATTTCAGGAAAGTATTCCTTTCCCTGTTCAAAACCCAATCCCACAACCTATTCCTAAAAAGCTGCCTAAGTCATGGTATCCCTCCCAACTGTCTAACCTTAAAAATTCCATTGTCTGGATTCCACCCCTCCTTCCACAATGACCTGCACCTTTTCAGATTCTACCAATCCTTATCCCTCATGAACCTAGTCCTACGAAATGACCTCTCCATGACTCATAAATCCTTTAGCTACCTTCTCTCCCTCCGTAAGATATTACTATTGTGTAACCAAAACTACCTACATCCCATCTCCCGGATCGAATCCTTTGCTCTCCAGCAACTGGAGGAGCATTCCAAACACCACCTCCACAAACTGTCCAGCCTGCTGACATCATATTGCCACATTGGAGCACGCATATCCAATCCTTCTCCGACCCACAGTGTTCCTCTTCGTGAACCCCTCATAGCTCCCAGACCATGCTTAGCTGACCTCCTGAACCTACCTCATCCCTCCAAACTCACTATCACCACTCCACAACATCCAGTACCAAAACAACCCCAGAACACTGTGGTCCACATAAAACCTAAACCCCACTGAAGTTTCCGTTTTATCCAAAGGTCTTACCTTTAGTCCTACAGCCCAGTTGAATCATGTTGGTCATTTCAAAGACCTACTCTCCTTTTCCCGATCCCTACAATGGAAACATTACTTTGCCACCAATCCCTCTGACCGCAACCTACGTAATCGCAATATTGTACTCTGTCTGTCCCAATTCATACCACCACCCAACAAATATCCCCCTGCACTCTCACTTCACCACCCTCCGTTTACCCTCCAAGAGTTTCTCACCTCCAACTTGTCCTCACCATCCTTTCCCAAATCCTTTCCCAAGAACTCAAACCTTTCAGCAGAAGAAAGAAGAGCAATCCAAAACCTTAAAACTAATCCTGACATAATCATCCTCCCTGCAGATAAGAGGTTCTACCACTGTATTTATGGATCACAGTGACTACCTGGCAGAAGGGCTCCGCCAACTCTCTGACTCCTCCACCTACATGTTGTGCCAGATTGACCCCATCCCCAAAGTCCAACAAGATCTCCAATCCCTGCTAAAATCGTATGGCCCCTCCCAGAAACTTTCCCCTGAATCCATCTCCCTCCTCACCCCATCAGCACCCTGCACACCGACCTTTTACATGCGCCCCAAAATCCTAATACTCTTGGACACCCTATTAGAACTGGTTACTGTGCTCCTACCGAACGAATTCCAACCCTAGTTGCCCAACACCTCCAACCAATTGTCCAAAATCTATCTTCCCACATCAATGATACCAACCACTTCCTTCACCTACTCCCCACCATTCCCACCCCTTTGCCTCCTGGATACTTACTTGTCACAGTGGATGCCACCTTCCTATACACCAACATCCCACTTGCCTATGGCATTGCCGCTCTGGAACACTACCTCTCCCAACGTCCCTCTGAACTCAAGCCCGATACCTCATTCCTCATAATCCTTGCCAATTTCATCCTACTTAACAACTACTTTTCCTTTGAGGGGAAAGTTTACCATCAAATCCAAGGCACAGCCATGGGTACCCGCATGGCACCCTCCTATGCCAACCTGCTTATGGGGCGTCTGGAGGAATCCTTCCTAGCATCCCAAAACCTCAAGCCTCTGGCCTGGTTCAGGTTCATTGACGATATTTTCATGATCTGGACTCAGGACCAGGACACCCTATCCTCCTTTCTTCAGAACCTCAATTACTTCTCTCCCATCCACTTCACCTGGTCTTCCTCAACCTACCATGCCACATTCCTGGATGTCACCCTCCACCTCACTGATGGCTCCATCCACACTTCATATTACACCTACCAATCACCAACAGTACCTGCACTTTGACAGTTGCCATCCCTTCCACATAAAAAAAATCCCTCCCTTACAGCCTGGCCACCCGTGGACGGCATATCTGCAGTGACAAGAACTTCCTTTCTGAATATGCTGAAGGTCTCACAAAGGCCTTCACGAACAGAAACTACCCCACAGACCTAGTCTGCAAACACATCTCCCGTGCCATATCCTCACACACTCCAAATCCTCCTCCTAACCATCCACAAAAGAGCGCTCTCCTTGTCACCCAGTACTACCCTGGTCTCGAACAACTAAATTCCATACTTTGCCAAGGTTTTGATTTTCTATCCTCGTGCCCAGAACTGAGAGACATCGTGCCCAAGATCCTTCCCACCCTCCTAAAGTGGTGTTCCGTCACCCTCCCAACCTCCACAACATCCTAGTTCATCCATATGCCATCCCGAACCCAGCTCACTGCCACAGGGATCATATCCTTGTGGAAGACCCTGCTGCAAGACCTGTCCAATCCACCCACCCAGCAGTTCTTATTCCAGTAATGTCACAGGCTTATCCTACCCTATCAGAGGCTGGGCCACCTGTGAAAGCAGCCTCGTAATTTACCAACTATGCTGCAAACACTGTACAGCTTTCTATATTGGCATGACCACCAACCAGCTATCCATTAGGATGAATGGCCACCACCAAACTGTGGCCAAAAACAAGGTGGACCACCCTGTGGCACAGCATGCAGCGGAGCAAATGCTTGATTTCAATTGCTGCTTCACAACCCGGGACATCTGGATCCTCCCATCCACCACCAGCTTTTCTGAACTCCACAGATGGGAGTAATCCCTACAATACAATACTCTATTGTATTTTGTTTATTTTATTTTATTTTCTCCCCTGACCCGCCTCCCCACTCCATTCCTAAGCTGCATCTCGTTACTCCTATCTAACCCATCCCTACCATCGTGATGTAACCTTCCTACCCCCTCTCCTCCCCTCCCCTCCCATACCCGATTCACTGCAGAGCGTGATTCGAAGTGCAGCAGCCGGAGGTGATGGTTGTATGACTGTGTCGTGTGCCTGTGTGATTGCATGAGTGTTCTATTTTCTGAAGAAGGCCTTGGCTGATAGCTGAAAGTGTTGTATGTGTGTGTTTTCTATGTGCCTGTCGCAGCTCGTCGCCACGTCTTTGCAGTGAGTTGTAAACTGTCCTTACTATGTTATTAATTCCAACCTGGACTTCCATAATTATATTAAGAGGTAAGTGATAAGAAGTTCACCGGGTAATCTCGTACATTCAGTAAAAGGGATGATTTTTTAAATGGTTTATTAGAAAACAATTCTTTACTTCATTTCATACTTTGTTCTGTCATTTGGTACATAAACAGAGAGAGATTTATAAAGCAAATTGAATATTAATATGAGACATAGCTTTAAGCTTTATCATTTAAAACATTTTATGTTTAGTGCACATTTCTTAACTATTGTTATCTGATTCTCCTGTAGAAAAATTTGACTAAAAAAGTAGGAACTTTGTAGAACATCAGTGATGTTAGCCGATGCATGATACTGGATGAACTCAGGAAGACTTGAACCTGAAACATTTTGAATATTTGTACAGTATAAGACAGTTGCACAACACACATACTGTTACAAAGCTGAATGAATCAAAAGATATGAAAGAATATCATGTAAAAAATAAAACATAAAATGGCATATATCAGACACTTATTTTAACTGATTAAAAGTATAACCATTTTTTTATCTATGATGAAGCAATGACATGCTTTCATCTGATAGAATGATATACCTGAGATTTATAAAAGTACTTAAAAAGATAATGATCAGCCATGCCCATTTTTTCCCTCTGTATCTGTTGGTAATATGATGCAGTACTTCCAAGAATTCTACAAACTCTTCTCTGATAACCACAACAGGTATATTAGTTTTCAAGCATGCTGAAAGACGTGAAATTAGGAGAAAAATTCTCATATGGGGTCACTTCATATCACTGTTCAATTAATAGTGAGATATACTTGGAAGCTGCTTTGCCAGGTTGAATATATTGGAGATAACTGAGGGAACATCACTAAGGTTTTCTTGGGGAACTGTAAAATATATAATAGAAAAAGGTTAATAGGCAAGCAGGAATGGAAGATCTGTGACCTTCAGGCACATTTGGATAAATTTGGGAGACAGAAGATTAAAGAAGGCATGTGGGGATGACTGGGACTTGGCAGAAGGCTAGCAGGAGAAGGACACAGTTTGTCACTTTTTCGTGTTTACCAGTAACAGATTTCAGCCGCCAAAGTTGGAGAAAATGGAGCCTCTAGACATTGTATATATGGGAAATGTTCAGCAGACACTGCCCATCAGTAATAAGACTAGAAATAACACTAATGTTAGTAAGTGGAGTGGAGTGCTGATAGGTAGTAGACATGGCTGAGGTGTAAGACCACAGTTACAAGAGAAATATGGAGAGGAGGAAGGACCATCACTGTTTTCGAGCTGACTGCTGGGCTGGATCAGATGATTGAGGCTCTAAGTTTTTTCTGTAACAATTTTGAGAATGATGATTACTTGATAGCAGTGGATCGAGAAGGAACAATTTGGGTAGGGAAAGGTATACAACATAAATAGTGCCTTGAATATGACAGCTTTCCTTACTGGTAGCCTCAATGTGAGCATGGTTAAGCTGTTTTGGATGCAAAATAAACTTGGCAGTGTTTTGTGAGGAGTTGAAGTGGAATTAGACATAGCACTCATGTCTGCTGAGTCCAAGTGCACATTGCACTAGTGACGGTGGTGCTATTCAGAAATGGTGTTACACTAACCACTGTCTGCACATTGACACAACTGGGAGAGAGTGGTTTGTGAAGTTAATTAGTGACACTATATATTTTTTTTTTTTTTTTTAATTTCATTACCTCGATAGTGGGTTACACAATCTAGCATCCCACGCTCCAATCCGTCGAACGCTATTGAGTTGTTCCTGATGATGACATCCTCCTGAGTAATACCTGCCCAGTTGTAAGATGACAAGTAGAAAATCAGCTGCTTGCAGTAGTAAGAGATTTGTTTTGCTAAAATTTTGTGTATTTACAGTAAATTGATTCTCGATGAGAAGTGTATGGAACTATGTAACAAATTAACAAAGAAATTGTAATAATGTTCACCTTAAATATCAGTTGAATGGATCAATATTTTGATTTATGTTGGAAATAATTAATGAAGAAACTGCAATAATTATGTTTGCATTTTAAAAAAATATTTGAGAAATGTATTGATATTTTGATTCATGTTTGAATAACTAATGTAAGATCTGCAGGATGGATTGATATTTTGAATTGTATTTTGTCAGTCATGTGATTCATGGAGCTAGGGGTTTGTTCACAGAACTTTTGGTCTTTTGTCTGGCGGAGGTCGCCGAGGTAAGGTGCTCGATTTTAGGAACGCACGAAATCATGTTATTTCATGTGCAAATTAAGCGCATTTAGTGAGAACGGTTCTACTAGTCACAAGAATGAACTTTTAGATGTTTTCTGATTATAAAAAACTGTGTAGTGCTGGAACTCAGACTGGTAATAAAAGTGAACATTGTGTAACAGTATTTGTGGTGTTTCATATTTATTTCACTGATTCTCTTAGGTCAATGAAACAATGATCATAAAAGCAACATGTGAACAACCGCCCCTTGAATAGTTGAGCCATCAGTAGAGTTTTCTTTATTTGGTAGTTCACATGTCCTAAGTTGAATTAGTAGCAAACGCAAAATAAGTAGAAGCAACTACTCGACATGTTCCACAGTGATCCAAATGGGAAACTATTTTACCCAAGAGCATGCCATCATCATATATTCATACTATAATGCAACCACCTTTCTGGAAACCCTCAGCAGTCATAAATGAAGCATGCAATTTTGGAGCACATAATCACCAATGTTGGTATTGGATGATTAAGTAGTGTCAAATTATGTGATAATTCAAACAGAAAAGACTAAATCGGATGTGCAGTCAATATTCTGGATTTAAAAACAATGTAAGTGATGTGAGTGCTAATAACAGAGTTCACTTGTGGAGTCGTAACCAAAGTTTAAACAAAGAAATTTCCAGAAAGGATGGCAGCCATTAACATTGAAATTCCATATTTAAAGAGAAGTAGAAACTGTATAAATGAAAATCTACTTCGGAACAAGACTATTTAATTATACAGACCATTGTGAACAGCAATACTTCCAGTAACATCAAGGTTTTGCTAATTTAATATGTGATCATTAATTTTTTGTGTGCAGAGTTTTTGAAATTCAGACTAGAAAACTAACATCATAAAATCTTACCTGTATTTGTATGATATCTTAGTAAATGTTAGTAAAATTGTTCATTAATAATATGTAGATAGGGAACAACTCACCGTAAAGACGAACATTAAGCTGCCAACAGACACAAATAAAAGACACGAAACAATTACACACAATTCTAAATTTTCTGCCGCGGCCTTCCTCAGAAAGAGAACACTCATCCACACAATCACTCCGGCACACTCATCCACACACACTGTGGCTGAAAATTTAGAATTGTGTATGTGTGTCTTTAATTTGTGTCCGTCGGCAGCTCAATATTCATCTTTACGGTAAGTTGTTCCCTATCTACATATTATTATTAACATTCCTTACTGGACCTTCCATTGTTGTTAAAATTGTTCATTCAATCTTTAATTGAAAAGTCACAAATTAAAGACAAGCATTGTTTGTAAAAACAATTTTGATATTTCATCAAAGAGACAGCTGAACAACTACTGAGGTTTTTGTGTAAATATCATGTTATTTGTTATTGCTATTGTTCTATATGTTATGTTCATTAATTAACTCAAAGCCTTGTCATTGTAAGTTAATATTCATAATTGTTAAAACAGTTGTGCTGTACAGCAATAATTGTTAACATAATGTAAATACAAATGCACTGCAACACTGAGGAGGTTACTGTAAGTCCGAGTTTGTGGGAATCGAGATCTGTAACAATTGGCACTGTGATTTGTCCAGAAGTTTCAATGTCTCAAGCTTGTAACACTTATCTACTGTTGGGAGAACATGAATGTTGTTACTGTATAAATATTATGTACAACGAGATGTAAATGAACTGAAGAAACTGAAAGAAAGAATCAAGCTGAGCATTACTTAAAGTAATGCAAGGAACCTTCCACATTAATCTGTACTCTAGACAATAAAAGATGAGTAGTTTTGAAATTAATATTAGTTACTCAATACCAAAAGTCTCAACAGAATATATACAGTATATTTCAATAAGAAATTTGCTGTATAACTTGATTATACAATAGACAGGGATGACGTTACACTTTGTGGAGGAGCTGGGATATGTTTTTGTGGAAGAACTTGCACTTATATATTTTGTTTCAGGTACAAAATTATCACTTACGAGGGGCATTTGAAAAGTCCATGTAAAGTCCGAGAGATGACACCACTGGCACGTATCGAGTTCATGTTTAGTTAGTAGATTCTTTGGAAAGAACACACACCGAGTTTCAGCCACATTGGTCTATTTCTTTGTGTTTGGAATTCGTGTGAATTATTGTCAAAGAATGAACAAAAAGCAATTTCTTGTGGTGATTAAACATTACTTCATGAAAGGCAAAATGCCTTAGGAGACTAAAGAGAAGCTTGATAAGCATTATGGTGACTCTGTACCTTCGATTGGAACAGCTTATAAGTAGCTTCAAAATTTTCGAAATGGCCATATGGGCACAAGTGAAATTGGATGTTCTGCATGACCAGTGGAGGTTACAACTCTAGAAATCATCGATATGGTGATGGATGACAGAAGACTTAAGGTGTCTAGGATTGCTAGTGCTGTGGGCATCTTGAATGAAAGGGTACATAATATTTTGCATAAACATTTGGACATGAGAAAGCTATCCACAAGATGAGTGCCGCGATTGCTCACACTTGACCGAAAACTGAATTGTGTAAAGTGTTGCAAGGAAGGTTTACAGCTGTTAGGGAAGAATACACAGGACTTTAAGTGTCACTGGGGATGAAACATGCATACATTATTATATTACTGGGACCAAAGAACAATCTAAACGATGGGTTACCAAGGGAGAATCTGCACCAAATAAGGCAAAGACTCGTCCTTAGGCTAGAAAGCTTATGGCGACAGTCTTTTAGGATTCGTAAGGGATAATCCTCAACGACTATCTGGAACAGAGTAAAACTATTACAGGTGCAGATTATTCACCATTATTGGACTGTTTGAAAACAGAGCTGCAAGAAAAATGCTGCCGATTGGCCCACAATAAAGTCCTTTTCCATCACGAAAGTGCAGCAGCACACACCTCAGCAGTTGTGGTCGCAAAACTATTGAAAATAGGATTCCAACTCACACTCAACCCCTCTATTCTCCAGACTTGGCTCTCTTGGACTACTATTTGATCCCAAGTTTGAAGAAATGGCTGGCAGGACAAAGATTTCATTCAAGCAAGGAGGTGATTGCAGAAACTAATAGGTATTTTACAGGCTTTGACAATTTCTATTATTCGAGAGGGACAACCAAATTAGAACAGCACTGGACGAAGTGTATAAGTCTTAAAGGAGACTATGTCAAAAATAACAATGGTTTTCCTCAAAGAAGTTAGTAGTTTTTAGTTTTGCACGGACTTTTCAAATGCCCCTCATAGAATAATAAATATATTGATATTGATGGAAAAGTAAGCAAAACTGAAGACCAATGAAACAACAAATCACAACCAGTTAGGCAAATGGTGGTAGTCATTGAAGAAAGACAGTAAAATGTGTGGAAGAAGTGAGAAAGGACACCAAGACATCAGTGCACTGCACACCCAGTGTAAGATAAGTATATTTTTTTATATTGAAAATGGATCACAAGAGTGAGGTCAATGATACCGAGAACATGGAGGACAGTGGAGAGGTCTATTTTAACAGCCCAAATGAGAGCATGGAAATTACTGAAGAAAATTTAATCGATAGTAGTCCAGTAGTAAGTAATAGAGAAATGTCAGGGTAACGAGAAATTGTATCACCATAGATCAGCATCCGAGCGTGAAGGTCAGGGTGAGAGTTTAAAATAGAGAAAGTTTAATTTTTAGAACTCACAACCACCAGCTGCGAACCAAATTCCTAAACATGCACTGGAACTGTGGTTGCGACAGTTTGACTCGTTTTCTAGGGGAGGATATCACACGTTCGCAGCTTTCCTTCCCTGCATATGATTAACAAAACAAATTCAAAATAAAATCAAGTTCATGAGAGAAAAGGGTGTACTAACTACTATTTTTGAAAACACGTAAGAGTTCACTTTATGTTGTTTATTACACCATATTGAAACCCTGTGGCTGATACGTCTGTATGTTGACACATTTATCAAATAAAGTTATAGCTCGTGAGCCCCCAGACAAAAATGAATATTTGTCGCAAATTATTTTATCACCATGTGGCTGTCTCAAACACCGTTTATGTTCATGCCTATGCGACGACACGTGTTACATTAACAAATCACAGTCACTTTAATTCAATGCGATGCACACCTTGTTCCGCCGGCTAAATATTCACAAACACACAGTAGCACTTGATTCAACTTGGTGCAGTCTACGACGAGCACCCACATGTGGCGATTGCCACACACAAATCTATAACCTCCACCTCGAGGTCCACATGCCGACTGATTGCCAAGTGACGCCGCCCGGCCAGTTCTCCATGTGCTCCCGACCTCGTCACTTCCTGCCCTCGCGCGCGCGCGCGCGCCCGCTCAACTGCCGGGGTTTTTTCCCCTACTTCATCAACTTCCCCATGTGATCTTTTCTAACCGATTTGCCAATGTACAGTGTTCAGCCAATACATTTCTAAAACTTTACTTAAAATCAAAATCATTACACTACACATTAAATAAATTGTCTTCTTAGGTTTTTATTTTGGTATAAACATCCTTTGTACTATTTATCATAATCGTGCAATTTCTTATGTCACAGATAAGTGATTTAACTGAATACTACAAGATAAAATACACAAGATTAATTGAAAATAAAATGAGAAATAGTTAATATATTATTTTTATAAACAAACATTGCCATGCTAGTTGTGTAACTGTCTTGTCTTCGTTGGTAATTTATTACTTTTCATTGTCAATTAAACATATTACGTCAGATGTGATTATATCAGCTAATGTATTGTTTATTTATCAACAGGCTATTTTGTAATGAGGGCTTTAAAGGTTCCTAACTGCATTGTATTACTTCAAATGCCAGTAGTATTAGAATATTTTATTTCATGCTGTGCACTGCACTGTGCCTGGCACTCGCCATTGTCCCTCTCTCCCCTCACCGGAAACGAACTGAAAAATCCTAAGCTGGAACAAGCCACCAATGTCGGCCTGCTCGCTGGCCTCCTGTCAGCTATAAGCACACAGCAAATCTCAACGTGGAGAATTTCTACCTATGGCCTAACTGTAAATGTTGTCACCCAACTGTGTACATACATTGCCACCATAATTAATAATGTAAAATTGTGTAACATTTAGTGCATTGGCATGGTCAATGTTTGCAGTGTACTTCATACTGTTTAATTATCAAATGCTGTTAATTACCAATATTTCTATTGGGTGGTAATCTTACAAGCAGGGAGTGAAAAATTATGTAAGCAAGTAACCGATTCAAACGAACATTTATGACAACAAGTGGCAAACACAAATAGTGTCAGAAATGAAAAAAGATTTAGGTGATTTGAGAGAATGTGTTTTTACAGGACAGGGCCAACTCAATGATCGTGTGGACAAGGTAAAATCTAGTTTGAGTCAAAACTTTGAAAAACTCTGAAAATACTAGTATTTCAGATATGTATCTGGAACAAGAAAGTCCTGTGTGAAGACCATGATCAGGGAGACTAGGGAGAATTTAGAAAACAAGATAGAAGGGTATAAACTGAGACTGACCTGGAGATTTTAGTTGTAAAGAGTAATGTAGATAAATGTAGTCAAGATGTATAAGTTTTGAGTAAAAAGATGATGCTAATGTAATAAGACATTATAAGTAAGAGATTAGGTGGCAGTTATGCATTTGCAACTGTTATTATTAAAATGTACCCTGCAGATGGAAAATTAGACCCAAAATTCTTTCTTCAGTACAGCAGTGACTATTTTCCCCTTGAAATTTCTGACTTACTTAAAATCAAGTTTGTTAAAAGGTATCTAGAGGGACAGGTGTTACCATGGAGCAATCAAATGTCTATTAATTACATGACCTACAATGAGATGAGAGAAGATCTCTAGATGAATTTTGGTCAAAATCTATTCAGGGCAGAGTTAAGAGTGAATTTCATAATGGACTGGGTATACAGCAAGGTAGGAAAGAAGGAAAGACTTCTGTCAGCTTCAGTTGAAGTAGCTAGTCCACTTGGATCAACCATTTGCTAATATTAGTCAAACTGAAGCATTAAAGAGAAGACTATCAGATAAATTGCTAGAGAACTGTTACACGGACCTGATGATTCAATAGAGAAATTCTTGAAGTACCGGGTGATCACTCAAAAAGTCAGTATAAATTTGAAAACTTAATAAATCATGGAATAATGTAGATAGAGAGTTATGCTCCTGCCTCAGCCGTCTGGGCGCAAGGGTTTGGACGCAATCCCCACTGGCTGCCAGGCATCATCACGGGCTGCAGAGGCTGACGCATATGTTCCGTACGCAAGCCAGGAGGCGTGGTGTGCCGCCACTCGGATCAGTTACGCCCCTGGGCTCCTGTGGAGTCCACACCACAGGCGCCACCACAACCACCGCCTACACTGCCAGTAGGTTCCACACCTGACTGGCAGGTGCTGCCTCCGCCAGAGACGATGGTTCCCTACCCGGCATTTCTCGTGGTCGTCACATCCTCGGTGAGGCCAATGCCAATCACAGATGCTGCGACCCTGTTTGCAGTGACACCTGCTGAAGACAAGGCCAGCTTCACCTCGCCACCTGCAGGAGGGGCAGCCACTGTGTAAGTGCACATCCCACAGTCCGGCCACGCAGAACCACTGTCATACAATGTGACCGAGCCGTCCCCCCCGACATCTCCAGTCCTGGATTCATAGGTGGTACCACGTTCTCCGATCATAGTGGGCTGCCTCCTGTGAAGGACAAACAACCCTAGATGGCCATGCCTCCACCAGTATCGTACATATGCCTAGGTACAGGTCACAGTCTCCTCAATGATCATGCACCATCTCCCGATGACACCTTGCGAATTGACATTGCCTGGGTCCGCGCGGGGTCAGTCGACATTTCCCCATGAGGGGGGAGGAGTGTTATACATCGCGGCGCACAGCACACTAATTACGCACCGCCACACGTGGTTACACCACCAGGTACTAGACGGCGACACCAGCGTGATTCGGCATTACTGGCCTGCAACCTAGCGGCCGGCGACACAGCGAAGCCATGCGAACTGCAACACGGCTCAGTTGTGTGTGAGACTTGTTCTAGCGTGCATAGTTTTGAGTTATTGTATACTGCCATATTGACGATCAGTTCTTTTATGTCAATTTACTCGTTTACTCAACTCTATTATTAGTGCTCGTGACAGTACTACTGAGAAGTTACTTCAAACATAACTATCAATGTGTGCATAGTGGTGAGGGCAGTATAAACGAAGTTGGTATTGATCTCCATAATTTACAACCTGATCCAGAAGATCCAAGCAACATGGCATTTGACTAAGTTATAGTAGATTTTGTACATGAAGGTGGTGAAGAGAAGGAGTCTGACTGACTAGGAAGCCCATATGTATCGATAAAGCTGAACAAATTTTGGAGGGACATTGCTCTCATAGATAAAGGAAGTCCGATCAGTGGACTTCAGCCAAATTTAGGGATAAAACTAAGCAGAGCTCTGATTTTGTTAATATACCTGTAGCTGGTGTAAAAATTAAAAGGAAATACTGAAAGATATAGTAATTTAGTTAATAGACAAGTTTTGTTGACATTTTCCATATGAGAGGTAGAATTTACTCAGGAATGTCTTGTTGTACCATATTTAAATAAATCCGTACTTCTAGGAGTTGACTAGATAGAAACGACTCAGGTGGCATTTGATTGGCAGAATAGGTGTGTGAATTTTATTGATCCTAAATCTAAAGGCCAATACAGTACACACATCATTATTCAGCACTGCAATAATCTGAGTAATAACATGATAAGTTAGACTGAACACATCAAATTTCTAGGCATTCAGTAAGGTGTTGTGAAAAGACCAGGTACAGGATCTTGTTCAAAAACGAAATGGAATGAAAAGAAAACATATAATAAATACTTACTTCATGAACTGCAGCTAACCCTAGCTGTGCTATTTTCCTAGAAATTTTTGTCCCAACCAGAAAATTCATCAGGAGCATTGTCTTTTGTCTTAGGGTACTTATCAAAATTGGAAGTATCTGTGGGTCCTTTAATCTGAAATATTAGTATAAGAAAACACATTTTTTGAATTAAGCCAATACTTAAAACTCAATAAAATCATGTCTCAGGTATACTGTTACTTATCTATAGTTTATACCAGAGTATACTGTATCTTAAAGGATATTATATTATCTTGAGTATACAGAACTTTACATTAATTATCTGTAAATTAAGAGCAAAAGGAACAACAATCAAAGAAATGGAAGTTGGAGCATGTGGGGCAGAGAAAATGGAGTTAATTAGAAGATTCACTATTATGTAATGCATGTATGCTTCGGCACACTAAGTCACTTTATCACATATTTTGCATTTCATTGCCTTGCTCTTTAATTACTTTCTTCTTTAAAAAGTGATCACAACTCTTTATATTGCTCTACACTTCAAATCATAGTTTAAAATTGTAAGGAAAGTAATGTTTTCCTCTTTGTACAATCTGAAGTGCTAAGGTAATGGAAAAGTAAAATTATTAATTTCTCAGAGAAACACTGCACTCAGTCACGTAAAACTGTTTATAGCAGAGCGATTTTGGCACGGTTCATAGCCACTGTCAGTCTAACTTCAATAGGAAAGCACACGTTATACAAAATAGTAATGTAATGGTACACAACATTCACATTTACCTAGGGAACCTACAGCTTAGGTCTTCGTGGCAAATGAGTCTGCTCCAGTCCTGAATCCCTGAACCAATACACCAATAACCTGATAACAGCCTTCACATCCCGCAGCTATCCTCCTGGTCTGGTACAGAAGCAAATTGTCAGAGCCACTTCCTCATCCCCCCAATTTAAGAACCTTCAACAAAACCACAGAAGTGCCCCTCTTGTCACCGGATACTTTCCGGGAATGGAGCAGACTCTGAATGTGGCTCTCCAGCAAGGATACGACTTCCTAAAATCCTGCCCCGAAATGAGATCCATCCTTCATGACATCCTTCCTACTCCACCGAGAGTATCTTTCCGCCGCCCACCTAACCTCCGTAACCTCCTAGTCCACCCCTGTGAAATCCCCAAACCACCTTCCCTACCTTCTGGCTCCTACCCTTGTAACCGCCCCCGTTGTAAAACCTGCCCTATGCACCTTTCCACCACCACTTACTCCAGTCCCGTAACCTGGAAGGTGTACACGATCAAAGGCAGAGCCACTTGCGATAGTACCCACGTGATCTACCAACTGACATGCCTGCACTGTGAAGCGTTCTATGTGGGAATGACCAGCAACAAACTGTCCATTCGCATGAATGGACACAGGCAGACAGTGTTTGTTGGTAACGAGGATCACCCTGTGGCTAAACATGCCTTGGTGCACGGCCAGCACATCTTGGCACAGTGCTACACCGTCCGGGTTATCTGGATACTTCCCACTGACACCAATCCTTCAGAACTCCGGAGATGGGAACTAGCCCTTCAGCATATTCTCTCTTCCCGTTGCCCACCTGGTCTCAACCTCCGCTAATTTCGAATTCCCACCCACCATCTTAACATCCTTGCCTTGGTTCTCTGGACAGAGCCTCTGCCTCAAGTGGCATCTCTGTCTAACTTCTAACTTCTCTGCTTTCTACAGTTCTACAGTATGTCTGCCTAAGTGTACTTGTGTCTGTGTAAATGTGTGGGTGTGTGTGCATTTATTTACCCTTCAATTTTTTCCCCCAAGGTAAGTCTTTCCTGTTCCGGGATTGGAATGGCTCCTTACCCCTTTCCTTAAAACCCTCATCATTTCCTTTTCCCTCTCCTTCCCTTCTGCCTGATGAAGCAGCTAGGCTGCGAAAGCTAGCATTTGTGTGTGTGTGTGTGTGTGTGTGTGTCTGTGTGTTTATTTGTTGCTATTACTGCCTGTGCCCCTTCGCCTGGTAAGTGTACTTCATCTATTTTTTACATATAAGTGCCTGCCTAAGTGTACTTGCGTCTGTCTAAATGTGTGTGTTTTTGTTTACCCTCTTTTTTTTCCCCCAAGGTAAGTCTTTCCTGTCCCGGGATTGGAATGACTCCTTATCCACTCCCTTGAAACCCTCATCATTTCCTTTTCCCTCTCCTTCCCTTCTGCCTGACGAAGCAGCTAGGCTGCGAAAGCTTGTATGTGTGTTTGTGTGTGATTTTATTTATTTTATTTGTTTCTATTGACGAGCCGGTCCTTTTGGTAAGTCATCTGTTTTCTATATATATATATATATATATATATATATATATATATATATATATAAATAGAAAAGAGATGACTTACCAAAAGGACCGGCACGTCGAGAGAAACAAATAAAATCACACACAAACACACATACAAGCTTTCGCCACCACTGGCAGCTTCTTCAGGAAAAAGAGGAAAAAAGGGGAGGAAAAGGGAAGGATATGGGTTTTAAGGAAGTGGAAAAGGAGTCATTCCAATCCCAGGAGTGGAAGGACTTACCTTAGGGGAAAAAAAGGAAGGTAAAAAAATACACACACACTCAGACATATCGAAACGCAAGCACACCTAGACAGACATTTGTGAAAAGCAAAGAAGTTGGACCCTTCTTTGCTTTTCACAAATGTCTGTCTAGGTGTGCTTGCGTTTCGATATGTCTGAGTGTGTGTGTTTTTGTTTACCTTCCTTTTTTTCCCCTAAGGTAAGTCCTTCCACTCCTGGGATTGGAATGACTCCTTTTCCACTTCCTTAAAACCCATATCCTTCCCTTTTCCTCCCCTTTTTTCCTCTTTTTCCTGAAGAAGCTGCCAGTGGTGGCGAAAGCTTGTATGTGTGTTTGTGTGTGATTTTATTTGTTTCTCTTGACGAGTCGGTCTTTTTGGTAAGTCATCTCTTTTCTATTTTTATTTTTGTTTATCCCACCGGGAAAGTTTCCCTCTATAATTATATATATATAAACAGATGGTCTTCAAATAGTTTCCAGAAATGGGTAGTTTTAGTTATTATCTGCTCATTGAGTAAGTGGACCTTTGAGAATTTATAGTGACAAAACACTTCCACGTCTTCAAGAATGTCGATAAATCTTCATTTCTGAGCATGGTGCAGTAGTCTTATGTGTGATTAAATAGTTGGTATATCAAGTTCACTTTCAATCAAATGAGAAACAAAATTGGATTTCTGTGCAGCCTCCTTTCTTGTTATGGCTATGTGTCTGTTAAAGTGGATTACCTCTCTGCAACCCGTCTGACCAATGTAGCTGATGTCACAATCTGGGCATGAAAATTTGTATACATCCAAATCATTTGAACACTAATTTCCACTGGTAGGAAAAGAGACAGTGACATTGAATTTCATAAATACTGTGGCAATTTTTAAACTTATGGTACCATAATATGGCAGAGAAACAAAATTTATCAATTTATTATTTTTGTCACCTACTGTGTTGGTATAGTTGTTTTACATACTCTTGTATTTCTTTGCAGTTTTGTTGTAAATTTTCTGTATGTAGATAGTTGAATAGTCATTTGACTAAGCAATGTAATTAGTTGTTTGTAATTCTTTGGTGTGTTCCTCTGGTTTGCAAAATCAAAAAATGCATTCTTGTGCTGGTTAGGATGGCACACTTTATAATTTATAACAAAATCATTGTAAGCTTTTTTTGGTGATAAATGGTAAAGCTATGCTTGCTTTCAAAATTTTTTATACTTAGATCAAGGAAACCAGAAGTGAATTTTATCTTGTTATGCAAGCTGTTAAATTTGGAGACTATTTCTTTAATATCATTATTATTACTATCAACTAATAAATTGTATCATCAACATATCTTTTAAAGTACAGTATTTTCATTGCTAGTATTTCATTGTCATTGAAAAATTTGTTTTCAAGTTGGTTAAGAAGTACATCAGCTACTAAACCGGAAGTGGCACTAGCCATGCTTTTTGGATGTAAATTTCATTATTAAAATTAAAGTTATTGTAGTGATGTATTAGTGTTAAGAGAGCAATGAATTTGCTGTTTTTTTTCTTGTGACATTTTCTTCTCAGCTAAAAGACTTTTTTCAATGATGTCACCAATTCCTTTTATAAGGATATTTATGTACAGATTAACAATATCTAGAAATACAAATTTCATACCAATTGTTATTATTATATCCCTTATAGAATTAATTAATTGTTTACTATTCTGTACAGAGTATTGCTGTCAGAATATGTAATGTCTTCTCAACATTGGCAGACATTTTTTAGGACGTTTGCAAGAGGGGCCTTCAATACTGTTCACAATTGACCTCACTCAGAGGCTATCCTTATGTGCCTTTATTTGTGATATAATGGTGGGTACGCAGGGCTCTGTTGCCCACAGAATTTGTTTATATTTCTAAACAACTTAAATTTTTTATTTAACTTTCTATTATGTGTCCTCTGTTAGATCCTTTGCTATTCTTTCAGTGCCATTTCTGGCAAAAAGCTGCTTGGTTTCATTGATATAGTTTGCTTTACTGATTACAATGATAGTGTTGCCTTCACCAAATTTTGTAATTATAGCATCCCAATTGCAAAGCTTGTCATTTATGCTGTCAATAATGATTCTTTCATTATAATGGTTTTTACTTATTGAACTGGGTTCCTTTGAGAGGAAGTATTGCAACAGCAATCTGGTTTTGTTCAATATTCGTAGTTTTTAAATGATCAATTGCCAGTTTTTTTATTAAATAAAGTGGTTTTCACTGGCTTTCTGCTAAACTTTTGGCTAATGTTATATTTTATTCCCTTACTGCCGGCCGCGGTGGTCGAGGGGACTGCGGCGCACCAGTCATGTTCTGCAAGGCCACTACGGTTGGGGGTTCGAATTCCCTCCCCCCCTCCCCCTTCGGGCATGGATATTTGTGCCATCCTTAGTATTAGCTAGTTTGTATGTACTTAGGGACTGATGACCCCGCAATTAAGTCCCATAAGCTCTACAAATATTTGAACCTTTGAATTATTCCCTTACTAAAACAATTTTAGGAAACATGCATAACGAAATAATATCTTCAATTAAAATGTGATAAAGACAATTACAATATAAAGAATAAAATTAAATGCCAGTAATGAAATATTGTTATTAATTCAGAGCTTCAGAATTCAGAACAGGAGAGCAGATTAAGTAAACATGAAACAACTATACATAAAATTAGACTTGTAGCAGCAATTAACATTCCTCTGTGGACAACAGTGTTCAGTGTAATGTGTGGTATGAAGTAAAGTGTTTATGCATACATTTTATGTCACTGAAAAATACTTTCACAATGACCACCAGAGGTGCTGCATTTTGTAAGTGTTTTTAATTCTGAAGTTTAGTACTTTTTGTAGTTTTTCATATGTATTTGTGATCACAGTAACATGTAATTAGTTATGAGCAATTAGTTATGATAAAGTCACACTGTTTTAATGTTGTGAGTCCTAGAGAAGAGTTTCCTGTCACAAAAAAATCAAATAATGTCATGAAGAGATGATAAGTGAGTTTTAAAGTATCTCTGACTTCCACACATCACCCATCATCACTTCATGACATAGGATGTGAGTACCATTTTACTTCTGTTTCCTTTTTATTACTTCCTCTCATACCTGATGAAGGATAATAGCGCCGAAAGCTAGTGTGCCCACTTATTTTTGTGTTCATTTGCATCTGTCTTGTGTGATTATCGGCGGTACGGAACTAAGGTAAGTATTGGCTACCAATTCTTTCACTTTTGAAAAATATTTCGCATCTCAGTGGAGAATTTCCATCAGATTAATCAGCCAATTTGATGGAGGTCATACCAACATAAAAGTCTCTGGAGTGGACATATGTTAATTGGTACATGGCACATTTTGTTTTGCATGTGTCCCTGCCTCGAATGTTGTAGGTTTTTCCTGTGGCATGGCTAGAATATTCACATTATGGGAGGCTGCATGGGCCAGGTTTTGAGCAGGATTGGTTATAGGGGTAGGAATGGACTTTGTGGGAGATGTCTTTATGGACAAACCACCAGAATCCTGTGCCATCCAAGAGCTGAAAGTAAACTGTAGCATTGTGATTGTCCAAACAGACAAGGGACCCACAACTATGATACTTGATCGAAGGGAGTATGTGGCAGAGGGACTGCACTAACCCTCGGACTCATCTACTAACAGACCATTTCCTCATGACCCCATTCCCTCAATGCCAGCTGAACTACCAAAAGTCCTAAAAGCCCTAGATCCATCACAAAGTCTCATCAGTGCCTCCATATAACTTCTCTCTCCACCTGAAACACGCACCCTGACCTTCTACATACTCCCTAAAATCCATAAAGAGACTCATCCTGATCATCCCATTGTAGCAGGCCTCAAAGCCCCAAAAAATGCATCTCAGCTTGGTAGATCAACATATTGAACCTATAACCTGCAGGCTCTCATCCTATATGAACCACTTTCTGGAACAATTCAAATCCATCCCTATGCCCTACCACCTGAAAACTTCCTTGTTACCATAGATGCCACATTCATCTACACCAACTTCCCCAATCTATGGTCCGGTCAGCCCTAGAACACTACCTTTTCCACTGCCCACCTGAAAGCCTCCCAAAAATTTTATTCCTATTCACACTTGCCAATTTTATTCTAACTCACTATTACTTCATGTTTGAGAACCAAACCTACAAAGGAATCAGGGGGACAGCTATGGGAACCAGGATGGCCCCTTCCTATGCCAACCCCTTCATTGGACGCATGGAAGAGGCATTCCTTATGATGGAAAGGTTGCATACCCTGGTTTGGTATAGATTCATAGATGACATCTTTGTGGTCTGGACTCATGGTGAAGAATCTGTTCCAAACTTCATTTAAAACCTCAATTCATTCATTAACCTAAAATTCACCTTGTCTTTCTCTAGAACTGAAGCCACATTCCTTGATGCTGATCTTTACCTTGATGATTCCCACATTCACACTTTAGTCTATATTAAATCCACAAATAACAAAAGTGCCTCTGTTTTCTTAGCTGCCATCCCTTCCATATAAAATGATTCCTTTCCTATAGCCTAGGAATCTGTGGCTAACATATCTGCTACACTGACAGATCTTTCACCACCTACAATAACCTGTCCAATGATTTCATTTCTCACAACTACGCTACAGACCTTGTCTCTGAACTTGCAGATTTCCCAAGCAGTCCATTCCTCCCCTCCTTTTCTAAAAACTGTGCTGTCAATAGGACGTTAAACCCGAAGCTTCCTTCTTCCATTTATCCCATTTCAAGAACAACATTCCTAATCCCAGACCAGCCAGAAGCACCCCCTAGTACCATCCCAATGTGTAATGCCTCAACAAATTTCTCCATCAGGGCTACCACCAGTCCCTCAGAGCTACAGAGATGAGAACTTGCCTTTCAACACACTCCTTCCACCTCCAATCATCCTGGCTTAAATCTGTGCTAAACTATCTCCCTCCTCCATCGACAACTCATTTATTCATTACTCATTTCTCAGCCCTGCCCCTGCCTTTCCCTTGTTATTTGAGTGTCTGTGTGTGTGTGTGTGTGTGTGTGTGTGTGCGCGCGCGTGCGTGATTCAGCGTTATTCAGTTCACTTCTCTTTACTGCTTGATCTATCATTTTTGGTTTACTATTGGCTTGGCTCATTACTTATTATACAGTATCTCTGACTTCCATACATCACCTTTCATCATATGTTGTGAGTTTTCTGTTCCCTGTTTGCCTATTGTCCCTCCTCCCATTCCTGATGAAGAAATAGTTCTGAAAGCTGGTGTCCTATTTTTTTTATCTCCATTTATGGTTTTTATGTATCTACTGTGTGACAATCAGTGACACAGAACTGCAATAAGTATGGGTCAGCAAATCTCTCTCTTTTGCAGAATATTTTAGCCAGTGGCAGCTCGTACATAAGAGCACAGGAGCAAGTGAACATCATAATTTTTGACTTCTTGTGCATTTTTTTATAATTGTTGTTTGAATGCTCTTAAACATAACATAGTTGCAGTAATGTTATATAAACTGCACTTAAACCTATGGAGCTATGCTGCATCGCTGCTCATCTAGACTCTATTAAACTTATATCTATCCAATTCTCACACCAGTTGTCAGTTATATAAACTTGTAAGAAAAATATGCTTTGGGACCAACATTATCCCATACTCAAGTCCTACACCTACAAGAAACAAGGAAAGAACATAAAATTAAAAAAATTAAAAATTAAGATGCAAACAAATGAAACAATTATCCTTTCTAGCATAACTTACCTAAATATTAAAATGAATCAGTCATTTGGCAAAGTCCACCTTAAAATATATGCAGCATCGGCGCATTGTCATTCAATAATGTGACATGTTCTCAGTTTGAAGAACCACTATGAACTGCCGGCTAGCTGCAGTGTTGTTTCAGTGATAATCTATGTGCAGCTACAAGTCAAAGATGACTGACAGTGTAACTCCCATGCAAGGGGCCAAGTGTATTCCAATAAAATTAAATAAGGCACTAAAAAGGTCTGAAGCATGACTGCATAGCTGAAGATCTATAATTGACAAATAAAGTTTGCTATTTCTGTAGGAGGACATTATTAAAATGGGCCCAGAGTTGCCCTTTGGACAGTTCCATCTTTTCATTTAATACACTGTTCTACTCTTTCTTTAGTGTGCTGTGTGCAGTGCCACAGCTGGGTAGCATTTATTACAACTGTCAATCAATGACACATTGACTGTAACAGCTGTCACAAGTTCTGAACTAATGAAAATTGTTGGACAGTGATGTGCAGTATGGCCTGAAGGTTAAAGGCAGGTGGTATTTCAAACTTAACAATCACTGGCTAGAGTCTTGGCAAGCATTAATATTTTTTTCTCTTTGTTTGCTTCTGGAACCAGCAGTGGCATTCATATTATTACTTGTCACAATTATTGACCCAATTTTGTGAGAATACGTTGCAAGAATATGCTGTGATTTCAAAGGGTGTGGTGAGGCAAGAACTTATGAATACAGCTTAAGTAATATTTACAATTCATCACCTGTCAAATATATTTAGTCTTTATATTGCGATAAGGTGTGGTTAGGGAACAAGCTAATAGTACAGCTTAGATTGCTTTGAGTAAAATGAGCAATGAAGGCATTTTTTTTTAATTCTTGATCATTGTCACAAATAGCTCTATGCCTACATACATATGCTTCAATCGACCTAAATGTGTGAGGCAGGGGGTACTCGGTACCCCTACAGATACTTGCTTTCCTGTTCCCCTCCCATATAGAACGAGGGAAAAAATGAATACTAGTATGCATCTGTACAAGCCCTAATCTCTCAGATTTTATCTTTGTGTTCTTTACATGAAATGTAGGTCGGCAGCAGTAGAATCATTCTGGAAGCCACCTCACACTCCGGCCCTTTAAATTTCTTCAACAGTGTTTCTCGAAAAGAACATTGTCTTTCCTGCAGTGACACCCATTTGAGTCCCTGAAGCATTTCAGAAACACTAATACATTGATCAAATCTACTAGTTACAAACCTCCCCACCTGCCTGCCTCTGAACTGCCTCTATGTCCTCCTTTAAACCGATCTGATGGGAATCTCAAACACTTGAGCAATACCTGAGACAGGTTTACACAAGCATTTTATATGCAGTTTCCTTTAGAGATGAACTGCACCTTCCCAAAATTATCCCAATAAACCGAACAATAAACCAAAGTTGACTATTCACATTCCCCGTGACTGTCCTTATATGCTCATTCCATTTCATATCACTGTGCAGTGTTATGCCCCGATATTTAATTGATGCGAATCTGTCAAGCAGCACACTACTAATGCGGTATTTGAACATTACGTGATTGGTTCTCCTATTCATCTGCATCACCTTCCTTTTTTTTTATTTTTAGTGCTAGTTGCCATTCCTCACACCTCCTAGAAATTTGGTCTAAGTCCCCTTGCATCCTACTACAGTCCTTCAATGATGACACCCACCTGTACACCACAGAATCATCAGTAAATAGCTGAAAATTGCAACTCACTCTGTCCATCAGATCATTTATATAGACAGAAAGTAATAGTGGTCCTAGCACACTTCCCTGGGTCTCCCCTGATGATAAACTAGTCTCTGATGAACACTCACCACCAAGGACCACATACTGTGTTCTATTACTTAAGTAGTCTTCAAGCCACTCACTTATTTGGATGTATATTCCATAAGCTCATACCTTTTGAAAATTGAGAAATATGCAGTCTTCCTGTAGCCCTTTATCAATAGCTTGTAAGATGTCATGAGAGAAAAAGGCAAGCTGAGTTTTGCATGATTGATGCTTCCTAAAGCAATTCTGATGCATGAACAGAAGCTTTTGTGTCTCAAGGAAATTTACTATATTGGAACTGAGAATATGTTCAAGAATTCTACAGCATACCGGTACTGATGTTAATGATATAGGTCTGTAATTTTGTGGGTCCATTCTTTTGCCTTTCTTATACCAAGGAGTTCTGTGCCTTTCTCCAGTTGCTTGGAACTTTGTGCTGGATTGAATACCTGTGATAAATGCTAGCTAAGTAAAGGGCCAATGCCCCATCTGGACCTGCTGAATAGTTTGTTTTCACTTCTCTCAGCTGCTTCTCTACACCAGCTACGACTATTACTATGTCCTCCATCCGGGAGTTAGTACGATCATCAAATAAAGGTATGTTTGCAAGGTTCTCCTGCATGAATAATTTATTACATCTATGTCTACATACATACTCCACAATCCACCGTAAGGTGGTGGTGGAGGGTACACTGTACCACTACTAGGCATTTCCTTTCCTATTCAATTCCCAAATAGAATGAGAGAAAAAAGAAGCCTATATGCCTCCGAACGAGCCCTAATTTCCCTTATCTTATCTTTGTGATCATTACGCAAAATGCAAGTAAGCGCCAGGAAGATCATTCTACACTCAGCTTCAAATTCCAACCCACTAAATTTCCTCAACAGAATTTCTTGAAAAGAACATCGTCTTTCCTCCAGTGATCCCCATTTGAGTTTGCGGAGCATTTTTGTGACTCTCGCACATTGGTCGAACGTACCAGTAATGAACCTAGCTGTGTGCCTCTGAACTACTTCCATGTCTTCCTTTGAACTGATCTGCTACTGGTCCCAAACACTTGAGCAGTAATCAAGGCATGGATGTACAAGTGTTTTATATGCGGTCTCCTTTACAAATGAAGTACATCTTCCCAATATTCTCCCAATAAACTGAAGTCAGTTGTCCGCCTTACTCACAACTGTCCTTACATGTTTGTTCCCTTTCATATTGCTCTGCAATGTTAAGGCGAGATATTTGAACGACATGAGTGCACCAAGAAGTTCACTACTAATGCTGTATTCGAACATTATGGGATTAAATGTTAAATTTAAAACTTTGCCCTCCATTTTGCTTTCTTCTGTCACCACCCCAGAAAGATCAACGAGTGACTGGATAGAGACCTTTAATTCACTTACTGATTTTTACATAGAACCAGAATTTTTTTTGAGTTCTCGGATAGATCTTTTGCTAAAGTATGACAGTAGTAGGTATTATATGATTCACACATTGCTCTTTTTATAGAATCTCTACTTACTTTTGTCTCATCTGATTTGCTTGATGTTTTATGAACTGAGAGTGCAACTGCCTTTGCTTTCTCAGCATTTTTAGAATATTACTGATAAATCATGGTGGGTTGTTCCCATCCTTAATCCACTTTCTTAGCACATATTTTTCCAGCACTTTATTTACAATGCATTTAATTTTTGCCCATAATTATAATAATTCAACATAATTTAGTTCACCATACTGGAACTAAATGATGTCCATTCATTCTTTAAATGGGTTGCTAACAATTGCTTATCTGCTCTTTCTAGCACTAACACTTTCCTAGGCTTCTTGACCAATTTATTAACTTTGGTGGCCCTAGTCACTATAACAATATCATTATCACTAGCCCCTATTTCTACAGTGATATCATTGACAAGGTCTGGCCTGTTTGTTGCTACAAAATTGAAAATATTTCCATTGCAAATGAGCTGACAATTTAGCTGCTCAAAGCAGATGAGAAATGGAGGGTAGGCTTTGCACATCCACAAAATGAAGTAGTCTCACAGTCGCCAACAAAATCTGATAGACATAATATCTTCTTAAGTCATACTTGTGGACAGGATACTTCAGAGAAAGAAATTATGTGATTTCTTACTTCAGGATAGGAGTACTTGTGAACGATAACACTTTGGTAGTATTAACATATGACTGACAAAACAAAGAGTAGCAAAAGCCTATACATTATAATATTTTGTTCCTGCTGCAAACTATACATAATTATATACAAATCAACAAAATTCCACAAAACAGTGCTTTCCTGCATCAGAAAATTTACATGTATTTTTATTACCAGTATTATTATTATTACTGGTAGTCCCTCATTTGTATATTTTTTGTTAATTATCCAAAATTTTATAAAAACAGATGCTATTTGAGAGTTCTATGTTTATCTGAATCTGAAGTTTTGTGAACACCCAAAATGTATTCTTACGAGTTTCCACTCATTTTAGCATCTCATTGGAGAATTCCCATCAGTAATCAAACTTCAGTTAAGAATATTCTCTCAATTGCATAGTTTTGTTCCTCCATAATAAAGTATTTTGTGTACCACCTTGCTTGAAACTAATTCTAGCAGCTAATTACTCTCAGAGTAAATGATTGTTCAGATCCTATTCAACAGCTATACCACACTGGTGCCACTGACTCAAGAACAAGTAACTTTCTATTCTATGTCATGGCAGAATTACTCAACTTGCAGTATGCTTGCCGCTCTTCTCGCTCCACAATTCAGCAATGTGGTTCATACAAATGGATACCAGCCTGCATTATGCAGGGTTTACAATGGATTCAGCTAAATCTGCAGCTGAGGCAAGCCAATTAGACCATAAATACACAACAGAGATCGAATATGACCTAGCCACATGTTATGGGAGCCTGGATAAACTGAAGACAGTGTTAATCTGCCAATTGTTTGCAAATCAAGAGGATAATGTCAAGGGCATATTGGTGACAGTCAGCTATAGCAATACATGCAATATCTACAAAGTAAAGTTGACAAAGACAATACCTGAAAGCCTCCTGCACACTCTGTGCATCAGCATCTACTGCCTCAATGAAAGCTATTATTTCTTGCAAGATTACACATGGATAATTTAGCATTGATTAATGGTATAAGAAAATGTCAAGGGTTCAAATAAATGTTTATAACTACACAGCTTAGGCCCCCATGTGCTAATGCACAAGAAAAACAATTTTAATCACCCACACAAAATGATATATATTTCCTTTAGGGCTCCATGAGATATGGTTGGGTTTATAATGAATTGGCTATGTTCCAATCTGAGGGAGCACCAACCACATCTGCCACAAAGTCCTCAAAATATGTAAAAAAAAATTAATAATAGCAGATAGGAATGTTCAATGAAACTATGCCAAAGTTTTACTTTTTACTGTTTCTTTATTAAGTGTCTTTTATTCAAGCAACTTTTCATAAACATGAATGTTTAAGTCCTTCGCTCGAATCCAGAGTATGCCTCAGTTAACGAAAGGCACCAACTCATGAAACCAAAATCAAAGTTTATTACCAGAAATGTTTCTAAATCCAGCTCTGCAAATCAGCTGAAAATCACAAGTCCCACAAACGAAATATTTCAAAGTTTATTTATTTACTTCTGGTCCTCTGAATCATACACTGTACAGACTGGGTGTAGAAAGTTTAAGTTCCACAATTGTAATTCTGAAAATTATTCTACGTTCACAAACTTTGGTGAAAAATCCAAGTATCCAGGAGCAGTTGTCACACTCTGAATGACACACGCACACACACACACACACACACACACACACACACACACACACACACACACACATTGTCCCTCAACCAAAATGGCCGCCTCCTTAAATACCCTTGTAGCGATACTCTGGAATCAAATCATGGTCTATTCAATAAAAATACTCTTTTTTACACTTAATATAAATGGTAAAAAATATATGTTATATATCAATAAAACAGTAGCTTTCCTTTAAATTCAGAAATGTCATCAGAATTTCTACACATGATTTGGTTTTTAAATGATTTAATAAATATGAAGTTTTCATAATCCTTGAAAATCACATTACAGCCACTTATTCAAATTCCCGCGGTTTGAGAAAAAAGGTATATACAGCACTTAGCATTACTAAATGAGGGCTTTCATTTGAGCCCTTGTTTGAGTAATTTGCTCAAAGCATTTCCAAAATACACATTTTACAAAATTATTATTTATATATGATATTCAATTTACTATATCTCAAAAACTATTAATGTGACTGGAGGTGTGTTTATATGGGCATAACCAGCTATTCTTTAGCTTAAAAATGAGACTACAAGCTCCTTCGTATCATATTGGAGTCAGCTGTTATTAATTTTTAAATAGTATGTAAGATATCATTTTGCCTGAAAACGGGTCCTCTCCAGTGGTCGCCATTTACGCAGTTCTAACCACCAGTATTTTCAGTCACATGATCGTTATGCCTAAGCAACACTCATCAGAGGTGCCACCATCTGTCAGCCAGCTCCTGAACTTGGTCAACTCATCTATGTGATTGACACGTGAATACCTTGTTGTTGAAAACTGTCATAACACAGGCTGACTGTGTGCACACAATATGTGGAACCCCATTGGCAACATAGCTTCACAAGGCTTGTTGCCTTACATTCTGCACAAAATTCAAAACAACATGCCTCTAGATGAAGTAGCAGATTTAGCTGGCAACATTTCAGATGCATTAACATCCGTGTCAGTGATTGAAGTTGTGGTGTCATGCAGTGCTTCATCAATGTTAATGGTCATGTGCACAGATTATTGTACTCTTTGTGCTCAAGTGGATTTTCTAACAAAGCAGAATGGTAAATTGTTGATCACACGGGACAGCAGCTGAGACAGATGCAGTTCCTGCAAAAGATTGAGAAGCCTTTCATCAGCAACATCTTCCATATTAAAATCAAGCCACACCACTGTCTGCCAGTAGCACAGAAAATTTGGGGCCCAGGCACATAAATATACTACACCATGCAGCCACCCAAATGCTGGTGGCAATTGTGCTTAGGTGCATCTGCCATTTACCATGCTATGTCTAAGTGACTATTCGTAAGTGACTGGAAAACTGGTCAGATATACTTGGTTGACACCAGATGATAAATTTGCATATACCTATGCACACAGTTACTAAGCTAGTAGTCATTTGTATGTTATGCTTATCAGTGGCACATTAACTTACAAGCCTACCACAGGAAACATCATTTGGATTAAACCTTCAGCTGATTGATATTCCTGGAATGGAAAATAAGCTGTACATAACTTGTGTCATCCAGGAATTAGACCCACTGCATACTTTATGTCGAACTGATTAGTGTGGCATGGCAATAAGAAAGAATGGCCAGACTGAACTGGCACATGCATCAGTTGTCAATGCAGAAAGGTCAATCATCACATGTGTTTGCTTCACTGACATCCACATCAACACAGTAGAACCACTAAGTCCATGAGAGCAAGAGAAATTCACAATGAAAGATCGATTGACTTGCTGGCCAGAAGCAACACCAGTGGACAGAAACTTTGGCTTGTGCATTCATTTCACCATCATGGGAACTTTGGGCTGCCCCATGCATATCACAACAGACAGTAGGTGACAGTTTGAATCAGGCCGCGGAACAACACAAAAACACCAACTATCTATCATCCAGCTAACAATGAGATGAGCAAATAATGGCACTCCTTGGAGCTGCCTCTAATGTGCTACAACACAGACCAGGATACTGCCATGCCATTGGTATTAATTAGACTGTTGAACACCCATAAACCAGACCTGCTACTGTCAACAGCCAATTCAGTCTATGGAGAAACATTAAGACTGCAAGGTGAGTTTGTGGACCTGAATTTCTTAAAACTTCCTGGTCATGATGACTGTGAGTTTTATTAATCAATTATGAGATCACATACTCCACATATACTCTTACCCAGCTTCAAGACATAGGACAACTTCAGGCTGTGTACCTCAAGACCTAGAAGAGTGCTTGCACATCATTCTATGCACCAACATGTAAAACCTGCACTACAACTTCCATACCTAGGCCTGCACAGAATAGTGCAATGGTGCACACACATGGTGGACATCCTCATTAACAATGAGCCCTTGACTGTCTCCATCAACCACCTGAAGCCAGCATATGTGTTTCAGAATGTGTTGTCAGCTGATGTACTGCAGAACAACTCAACTCTTGCACCAACATCGTAACCAGCTCATTCAACCAGAACATATGTAAATCCAGCATGCACAATGAGATCATGGTGCCACATTCACTTCTCAACAAGCTTCTAGGACAACACTCAAGTACTACCGAGGGGAATGATGTAGTGGTAATTACCATTATTTTGTGTGTGACAGTGTCAAGTGTTCATGTATAGTCACAGAATGCAGTTTTCTGCACATGTCATTGTGACGCTGTCAAAAAGTTTTGCACCAGCTCTGAGAGGCACTGTAATTTGTATATTTTGTTTATTCTGTGGTTCAGTACTTTTTGTAATTGTAATGACAAATAATTATTTATGAACTGGACATACTATTTTAATGTTGTGAATCTTAGAGAAAGTTACACTGTCACAGAGATGTCAAGTAAGATTATCTCTCAATTTCCCTGTTGCAGTCTTCCACAATAAAAGTATAACAGATTTTTTTGGCCTCTAAACTAATTCTAGTAGGTAATTACTGTCATTGTAAACTTACTGGTCAGCCACTGTTCAATGGGTACACCAAAGACTTATTGGTATATTCAACTACTATATATTTTTCAGTGATATTTTAAAACTATTGCAACACTACAAATATTTAAACTGCTGCAGAAGTAATTTAAACAATAGCAAAGTAATGCTTAAAATTACCGTTGGTATGATTGGAGCTTTCAGTGTTCCTTTCCTTAGAGCCTCCCATCTGAATCCCTGAAACCACCTGAAAAAATAAATAAATAAAATGGAAATTATAGAAGGAAACTTTCCTAGTGGGATAAACAAATATAAAAAATAGAAAACTGCTGACTTACCCAAAGGACAGGCTTGTCAACAGACACAAATAAAATCACACACAAACACACATACAAGCTTGTCTAGGTGTGTTTGCGTTTGGATATGTGTGAGTGTGTGCATTTGGATATGTGTGAGTGTGTGTGTGTATTTGTTTACCTTCCTTTTTTTGGGCCAGTACTTCATGAAGACATGGAGACACGCACACATTGCATACTGCATCACAACAGCAGTACTATTCCACAGACTGTCTTCCTGTTTAATAAGACCTGGTAATATTTGATTACTACTTGCAATCACAGCTGGACCTGGTGCCTCAGTTAAACACTTTCAGGAAACTGCTACTTGGTAACTTTCATGCAAGAAGTGTGAAATGCATCAGAAAAAAAAGTTTTTTTTTTATTTTTATTTTTTTTTTTATTTTTTTTTTTATGTGACTGAGAAATATGTTTTTGTTTTTATTGAACTGAAATAGTGTTGCTGTAATAGGCCAAGGAGTGGAGGAACTTTGATGTGATTTTCAAACTAAAGAATGTTCAATCTTAGTACTAAAGTGCAGTATATGTTGTTATGAATGGGACTATTTGGGTGTTATTAAGGGGTTACATGAAGAAAGAAATGATGAGTGAATACAACCAATTATGAATCCCTCTTAACATTAACACATTTCAGAATGCCACAACTATCAACATGTATGACGAGGCAACACTTGAGTTAAAAACACTACATTTCAGTTTGGTGCAATCGGATGACTTGTACATGCTTGACTGCTTGAATCAGACAGACTAAGCCATTGGCATCCTTAATTAGGGCTGCACATTAACATTACGACTTTATCATCTAAGAAAAGTGTATAAATGGCTGGATCCAAACACCATCAAAATATGCAATAGGAAACCCTACATGCATTAAATCTGTAGAAACTGAATTTAGTTCAGGAATGCCAATGTATGTGATTGCAGTTATATGGCTGAACACAATTCTGCCTGAATTCATAATACATAAATGAATTATTTGCACAATACTATAAATAAAATGAATGTCTGTAGAGTAATATAGATGTAGGTAAAAAGAAATATAAATGAAAATTACATATCCTACAGGAAAAATGTTCTTGTCCTTTTTTGCTTCAACTCTTTATAGAACAGCAATAATAAGGAAAAAATGAATAGAGACATTTTTATAAATAACAAAAGTAACTTGTGGTTTATTAACAGTTTTAATTACATACATAAGTAATACATAAATTTTTAAGCATGATGTACATAAATGGTATTTATAGTCGAGGAAAACAAAGATCTGCTTTATATAATATCAAGATTATTTACAAAAGAGATAGAACGGTTGGCCAAAAATTGAAAAATAATTTATCATCTCTGAGGAGAATTTCCATCATTAATAGATTATTTACAAAGAAATATTGTATATAAATACATGTAGAAATGCATTTAATATGTTAATGTTCTATCAACACCTATATAAACAATATTTTCAAACTAAACAAACAACATTGTATGTTTAGGCTTAATTCAGAGGCTCAGACGATTCTGTGGAGATCTGGGGTGCAAATTTCTCGACCTTCGCTATCGGGTGGAGAAACATAGGGTTCCCCAGGGGTCAGGCGTGCACTATACACAAGAAGTGGCTGCAAGGGTAGCAGAATACGTGTGGAATGCACATGGGGCTGTTTTAGGTTAGAGAATTCCCTCCGTAGGCCCAACAAGACGCCTCCTGAACCGCAACAAGGTAGCAGTAGACAGAACACAACAGAGAATGAAAAGATCACTGTAGTATTAGTTAACTGCAGGAGCATCTATAGAAAGGTCCCTGAACTGCTATCATTAAGAAATGGTCACACTGCCCACATAGTACAAGGGACGCAAAGTTGGCTGAAACCAGATGTAAACAGTAATGAGATTCTAAACTCTGACTGGAATGTATACCGCAGAGATAGGCTGGACAGTGAAGGGGGAGGTATGTTTATAGAAATAAAAAGTGCACTAGTATTGAAGGAAATTGACAATGATCCAAAATGTGAAATAGTTTGGTGAAGGTCATGGATAAAGCAGGCTCAAACATGGTAATTGGATGTTGGCATTAGCAATCACGCAAATGTTTTGTCATTAAATCTTCGTTTTATGAGGGTATGGGACGTCGAATAGGTGGCTACACCTATAACGTCCACACTTTTTTATAATACTCTTTACTAGGTGCTCAATATACAATTTTTTTTTTAGCAAAAACAAAGGACACACAATCAAGTTGCACACTACTTCAAGTTAACATCAAAGACTACTATGTGTCAAAGATATCACACTTCATTGCTGGTGGTGATCTCGGAGAAATCGATCGCCACCATCCAGCCCCCCCTCCCCCCTGCAGTATGGATTACCCAGTACCCGCTGTGAGCGGGGAGGGGGGGGGGTGGCAGATGGTCGTCCGGAAGGATTGTTGCTGGTAACTCTTCTGCATCATCTGGGAGTGGGTGAGATATCGGAGCCCGTAGTGTGAAAGAGGGCCAGAGAACGTTGTAGTCCTCGAAACTAGCTGGTTGGCAGAGGCGGCGTCCGATCCTGGAGCGGAGTGAAGGTGGGGTCGTGGCACTGGGGAAACGAAGTAGCACAAGACCTGAAGCACATGCAAATGCTCTGATGGAGCCACTCGTTGCACTCGTGGGTAGGGGAAAACGTTGCACCACCCGGTGGCTTTTGGGGGGCTGAGGAGTCTGTGGCACATGCATCCGTGAGGAGGACATACACTGTCGAGACTTTAACAACTACGGTCAACCTTGTGACATTGTGAGGAGGTACATGTGTTGTCAACTCAATTATCCTACCCTGTTGTGTGACATTGTTGAGTACTATCGGCGGGGAGAAACCTGTGAATGGAGCGTCCCTGTGGGACGGTGAACTGGGTATGTTGGGGTTAGAGGGTGACTTGCTCGACCGTGGGCATTGAGGGGCGGGCAGAGGGTAACCAGCCTGGCTCGAAATAGAGACATGCGGGCTCTGTAGATTGGTTGATTGTGAGTGACGGGTGGTGCTTGGTGGTGAGCAAGTTTGGTTAGTTGCATATTGGGAGGTGTCACTCGAATGAGAACTGGTGGAATCGAACACCCCTGGTGGCGAGCCCGATGGGGGGAGGGTTTGGCTCGGTGTGGGCAAGGGTGGTGTGAACCATTGGAAAGGAGAGTTCTGAGAGCCATGAGCATCAAGCGTGCTTGACATGGGAGCATTGAGGGGGGCGGAGGAGCGCTCGGTATGAGATAGCTGTTTTTAACAAGGTGAGGAGCTACAGCGGGCTCAACAATGGTGGACTTTATCCTGTGTAGTGACACAGTGACAGGGGCATTTCTCACCAGGATGTCCATTGGCTCGAACATTTTACCACCTTGTAAGGGCCAGTGTACGGAGGCTGTAAGGGCGTCTGCACTGTATTGTCTAGCAGCATGATGAACTTGCACGTGCTTAGAGTCCGAGGGACATAAGTGCGAGGGGGTGTGTGACTGATGGGAGGTGCAAGTTTCAGATTGGAGCAGTGGAGTCTGACTCTCTCGACCAAGGTAGGTAGGTCAGGAAGAGCAGGCACTGGTGTCGGTGAAACGAGCTTGCCTGGGAGGCCCAAGGCCTGTCTGTAGACGAACTCTGCAACCGTGCCATTAAGGTCCTCTTTGTAGGTTGCATGGAGGACGAAAGGTAAGGCCTCTGTCCACAGAGTGCCGTGGCAGTGTAGGGAGGCTTTCAGAGTTCTATGCCATCTCTCTACGAGGCCATTACTCTATCGGTGGTAGGAAGTCGTATGGATTCTTACGATACCGCACAGAGTAAAATGGCTTTAAACAGGGCCGACTCAAATTGTCTGCCTTGATCCGAAGTTAGTACAGAAAGGCAGCCAAACTGGGCGATCCACGATTCCAGGAATGCACGTGCTACTGTCTCGGCCATGATGTTTGGGAGTGGGATTGCTTCTACCCAGCGTGTTGTACTATCTATTGCGGATAAGTCATAGTGGTAACCTTCCGAGGGGGGAACGGGTCCCACCACGTCAATGTGGACATGCTGGAAGCATCCGGAAGGGACAGGATAGGTGCCGAGTGGGGGCGAGGTGTGCCTGTTTGTTTTGCTGCGTTGGCAAGGAATGCATGATCAAGCCCAGGCTTGGCAGTGCTGGCGTATGTTATGCCATCCGAAACGTCCGGTTACCAGTCTTGTTGAAGCGCGCACCACTGGGTGCGCCAGGTTGTGCAGCTTCATAAAAACTTCTCGTTGAAGTGGCTGGGGTATGAAGGGGCGGAGTGTGCCTGTAGATTCGTCGCACCACACCTTGCCAATCATGCCAGGGAAAGTTGTTTGTACTGGTTTCAGAGATGAACTGTGATTAGAGATTAGCGGCATTGTCTGCTCATCAGCTGACTGCAATGCAGCGAGGTTAGATAGATCCAGGAAGGTGGTGATGGCGCCCACTCTAGAAAGAAAATCGGCCACTACATTGTCAGCCCCTTTTGTATATCTGACGTCGGTTGTAAACTGGGATATATAATCAAAGTGTCTGAAGCGGCATGGGGGCGGGTCAGCTGGGGTCTTTTTTTTATAGCGGCCACAAGTGGTTGATGATCGGTAAGCACAAAAAAGTTTCGACCTTCGACCTCTTCGCTGAAGTGTTTTATCGCTGCATATACCGCGAGTAGTTCTCGGTCGAAAGCGGAATATTTCTTCTGAACTGAGTCCAACTTTTTTGAAAAGAAGAGTAGGTGCACGGTAGTATCACCAACTGTCTGACTTAATACAGCTCCTATCACCGTGTCACTTGCATCCGTAGTGATGGACAATTCTGCGTCGGGATGCGAGTGGGTGATAGTGACTGCACTCATGCCTAGCTTTTAAGATTCTCAAATGCAGCTTCCATTTGGAGTGTCCACTGTACCGGTCGGACACCCGATGTTTGTGGCCCAACAAGTGCGTCTGTAAGGGGAACTTGTACTTCTGCTGCAGCCGGTAGGTGCTTGCAGTAATAATTAATTGTTCCAATGAATTGCCGTAACTCTTTGTAGTTCGTGGGACAAGATATTTCTAAAGTCGGTGTCACTTTCCCAGGTGGCGGTGTGGTGCCTTTGTCCGAAACTATGAACCCGAGGAAGGTGACGGAAGGTTGGTACAAATGTAACTTCTTCGAATTAGTTTCAATGCCGGCCACTGTTAAGGTGTCAAAAACAATCTCTACATGTCTTTTGTTTTCTATGACTGTGGGGCTGAAGACAAGAATATCGTCTAGGTAGATGAAGCAAAAGTCTAGACAGAAGAGCACTTCGTTTATGAAACGCTGCCAAGTTTGAGCGGCATTGCACAGGCCGAAAGGCATGAAATGATATTGAAATAGTCCAAACGGTGTCTTGATGGCTGTTTTTTCTACATCTTCCGGAGCCATGGGTATTTGGTGATAGGCGCATTCACAATCTATCACTGAAAATACTTTTGCACCCATCAAGGCATGTGTAAAATCCACGACATTTGGTACGGGGTATTTGTCCGGTATAGTGCGTGCGTTCAAACGCCTGTAATCGCCACACATACGCTTGGTCCCGTCTTTCTTATCAACGAAGTGTATAGGTGTGGACCAACAGCTGGAGGATGGTTCTAAAACATCTGCCTGCAAAAGTTCATTAATCTGTTCGCGTGCCGTTTTCATTAGTTCTGGTTTCAGACTTCATGGTCTATCATGGCAGGCCGTCAGTCAAACACAGCTTGTGGACCGTGCCGTTGGTTACTATGGCAATGCCCGGCGTTATTTGTGAAGCATATTGTTTGGTGGTAGTTGGGCGAATGGCCGCGTGGGGATTCTGTGGCGCGATTGTCGAAACCATACAGGTTGGCCATGCGTCAAAAGTTCCAAAGTTGCTTGTCGGAGTGTTTGTTGCTGCGCTGTTAGTACACTGAGTTTTAGTTGTAGACCATGCCGCAGGCATGAAGGGCGGCGTTAGGAGCGACAAGAAGACAGGTGAGCTCTCAATGTTATTGTTTTTAGTACTGGTAGGGCCACGTCTGTTACCGGCGGCGCTGGCATGCAGTCTAAAGTGAAGCGGTCATGTTAACTAGGTGGCTGGCACAAACACTAGCGTATGCAGGGCGGAACTTAACAAAAGGATTACAGACACTGTCAACCTTGCGCACAAGTGTGGAATCACTGTTTGAGCACTGACTAACCTGTGTATTGTTATCCAAGCACAGATGTTGTAGTGTAGAAAGCAGCTCCCGCACAGATTGAAGCTCGGCGGTGGCAATGTCCAAGTTGTGGTGTAGCTCGAACTATTCCTGGCGGAGCTGTGCGACCCCTTCCTGTTCAATGAGCCATTTACTGGTGATGTCTTGTAGTGCTGTTGATAGGTTTGAACAAGTGTGGGCAAGATGCACCTGAGTTGTGGCGTCAGTGGCATTTGGGCTCGCCGAAGCACTCGGAAAGTGTTTGTTTGATGGGTAGTGGAACACTGTATTGCGTACTAAATCTGGCCAAAGTTTGTGATGTCGCAAGAAATTGTTGCCGAGAACTGGTTGTACAATGTCAGTCACTAGGAATGTCCACTCGAGGTGGCAATCCGGTGAGAGTTTGACCGTGTAAGTCGTCGACCCTGACCATGTCAAACTCGTGGTGTTCACTGCCTGGAGTAGTGTCCGATGGGGGCGGATGTTTGTAGAGATCATGTCTGTCAGTAATAGGGAGACATCCCCACCCGTACCCACCAGAAAACGTTGACCTGACGAAAAGTCTTTCACGTAAACCCGGCCAATGTCCGTGATATGTCCGTGGATGGAATGAAGCATCTGTTGGCGCCTGTTCTTTCCCACGCAGGAGGCGGCACCGCAACCTACCTGCGACCGGCGTTTGGGAAACAGCATGGCTTTCTACACTTCTTTGCTGCCTCACCAAATCTAGTGTGACAGAAGCAGTAGGGGTACTGTGGTTGTCTTTCCTGCGGAAAACTGGTAGCCAGGGCCGGAAGCTGCCTCTGACTTTGAGTCGTGTTCGGACACTGGTGGTGGGGGGGGGGGGGGGGGGTGATGGCCATGCCGCGAAACTAACTATCTTTTGCTTGTTGAATACTGGAGGGGCGGGGTCATCCGACGTGTTGCAAGGGTGGCAACGGCCTGCCGCCGGATAGTGTGTATGCTCGTTCTGATCGTTGGGGGGTGGTTTTCTGCTGTTGTATAACAAACACGCATTGTGAACATTGTCGGCGGCAGCCACCCTCCGTTCTGCGGGTTCAGGTGAGCGTGGTGCCAGATCCAGGCAGATGCCCTGCGGGAGCTTTGGGCAGGAGATACTGGAACATAGGCACACATACTAGCTGGTGGCCATGGATTTCATGAAGCACTTTGCTGTGAGCTGCTGCAAACCTGAGTCATTTTCCAGCCGTTGCATTGGCGGGTACACAAAACTTGACGGATTTGAGTATGAACTCGAGACTTGCGGCGTAAATTGTCCATATTGTCCTTGCTGCACAGTCGATGCCATAAGATATCCAAAGCTTTGTGACTATAGTGGCAGAAATCCTGAAAGCTGAGGTTGTTGGTTCTCCATTGTATATGGTGCACAACCT
Source organism: Locusta migratoria (assembly GCA_026315105.1). Classification (NCBI taxonomy): domain Eukaryota; kingdom Metazoa; phylum Arthropoda; class Insecta; order Orthoptera; family Acrididae; genus Locusta; species Locusta migratoria. Next base: position 728,024,511 of record CM048744.1, on the reverse strand, counting down.
AACCTCGGAATTTTCTCACGGCGCGGAAAGCACGTACCAGTATTTTCGCATGAACGAGTTGAAAAAATATTTTCGAACTGCAGGGTCACCAATAGGGGACGTCGAATAGGTGGCTATACCAATAATGTCCACACTCTTTTATAATACTCTTTACTAGGTGCTCGATATACAAATTTTTTTAGCAAAAACAAAGGACACACAAACAAGTTGCACGCTACTTCAAGTTAACACCAAAGATTACTATGAGTCAAAGATATCACACTTCAATGCTGGTGGTGATCTCGGAAAAGTCGATCGCCGCCACAAGGGCAATTACTTTTACAGAATGGACAAGGATACATACAAGTACCTGTCAACCAGGAACAGCAGCACAAATTTTCTACTGCGTTGTTGTTGCCAACAGAACCACATGAGGTCACCGAAATAGTAAGTAAAATTTTACTGGCACATACATTTTGCACCATATTTTTCTCAAATATTGCTAAAATGGGTTAGTTTTTAGTTCTTTGGAATGACTGACATCCTTCACTCAGTAATAAAATATTATAATTTCTGATGACACTTTGTGCACAGAAAATATTTCAAAATATATAATACTATGTGAACAGAACACAAGAAACAATACACCTTCACGAACAACAGTCATCACCTTCAAAACTCAAACAGCCGCCGGAGAGCTTGGCACTACGCATGTGCTACTTCTGCTATTTGTCAAAATAAGTGGCAGATGACTACGTGACAATAAATAATAGTACTGCGCATGCGTGAGTTCTGGGAATGTTGCTCATACATGTTGCATATATGGCCAAAAAGCAATATACAAAATGTATATGTGACATGTATGACCCGTAGGGTCTGCATACAAGTTCTGTGGAATTTTGTATGAGGTGACATGTCACTCTTACCAGTCACGATATATGTATGCCAGTGTGAACGTCCCTTTACATTTACACATTATTCATCTATGACATCTTTGTAAGAATCCTTTGATTTTATCAGGAATTTAAAAATAATTTAGCAAGCCTAAAACATCTTTCTTTGTTTACCATATTTTACTTTGTCCTCATGAACCACACAGATTGCCGAGGCATGGTGGCTTATGTGCCTCAATGATACAGGTAGCCATACTGTAGGTGCAACCACAGTGGAGGAGTACCTGTGTAGAGACCAGACAAACATATGGTTTGTAGGAGGGCGATACCTGCCCCTGGGGTACATAAGGAAGGGAAATAATTTTCTTTGAAAAGCATACGCAATTCACTCAGCCTGGTGGTCCGGCGGAGTCACGGGACGTGCCTCCTGTTGGAAGTTTCCACGCGACGCAGGTTCCTGACACATACCTGTTGATTCAGCACTCCTGGGTGGCTTGGCTCTGCTGACGAGGGTACACCGCCCTCAGAGACTCTGCAGAATCCAGACACCATCTAGACGCTAGCTAAGTGGTCACGTGAGGCATGCTCCGGTGCGACCTGAACAGCCATGAGAAGAACGGACGCTCTCTTATGCCCCGGCCTCCGACCTGATCAGACGTGCTCCCTTGAGCTCGCTCCGACTTACTTTGTTCCAACATGTACCTTTAGGGACAGGTGTCAACCTCCCTCCAAGTCCCCTTTAGCACTATGTAATAACTTCAGGCAATAAATGCTTTTTTTTATGCTATCTTAATTTCACGCCTTCTCATTCAACCCTATGCCCACTACCCCGCTCCACCATCCTGGCACAGGTTCATGTCTGTAATGGTTGTCTGATCAGGCCTTATAATGTTAGCTAATGTGGCTTTGCCATACAGTTACTTAAATGGCTGAAAACAAGGGGAAACTGCAGCTGTTACTTTTCACAAGGACATGCAGCTCTACAGTATGAATATATGATGATGGCATCATCTTGGCTAAAATATTTAGGGGGTAAAATAGTCTCCCATTTGTTTCCCCAGGTGGGGACTACTCAGGAGGATGTGCTCATCAGGAAAGACAACACTGACATTCTACCAATCGGAACATGAAATGTTAGATCCTGTAATCTGCTATGAAGGTCATAGGTTGAAGTTTAATGTAGCGGGGATTAGTGAAATATGGTGTAAAGATGAACAGGCTTTCAACTAAAGTAAGTACAAGGGTATAAATATAAAATCAGTTGAGCTATTACAGGAGTATGTCCTATAATTAATAAGAACATAGGAATGCAAGTACGACAATTATGAACAGGGTGTGATAATTAGTTAACTGACAAACTATATTTATTGCAAAATATATAATAACTACATTCAGCCACTGAGACCCAGGAAACCCGGTGGCAACGAGACACAAAAGTGGGACCGAGGAGCGAAATAAGAACCTTGGACCAGCCCACTTGCAGCAGCCAGACAACAACAGTGGTAGCACGCAGAAATTGCTCCTGCCCACCCACCCTTATTATCTTATTTTGGGGGAACATATTCTGTTACGTGTTTAGTGGACTTCTTTGTTGCAGAGAGTCCACCTTCACATTGCATTTGCTTTCACTTTTGATCTAATTTTCTTGAATGTGAGGCATCTAATTGGTCGGCATGGCCACTACCCCAAACCCAAATTTAATGGAAATTATTCAGCTACAGATGGCGTAAATCACTCAACTATTCCAAGCTGTGTCCCATTTAATGGCGCAGGCAGTTCAGCAACAACAGCCATCGCATCTGCCGCCCACACCTACCACCGCCCCACTCCCTATGTTTCACCAGTACAATGAACGGGATGAAGAATGGAGAGATTACTTGGTGCCATTTCAAGAACTCATCATGGCTCATCAACCTACAGATCAGACATTCAAACACTTATTCTTAGATGTGGTGGGCACCAACAGATTTTTATTGCTGCATAAACTTTTCCCCCAGGCATCTCCTTCTGATCTAGACTTTAATCAACTCGTAGATGCACTGATCACTCTTCATTAGCAAAACGTTCTCAAATCCACTGCACGGTATCGATTTTTCAGACTGAAAAAATCATTGGATCAGACACATCAGCAATGGATCATGGAGTTGAAGGGCTTAACCAGCAAATGTAAATTTACTTGCACTTGTTGATATTTTTATAGTGATATTATATTTTTAGATGCTAAAAAGCAGAACATACAGGACCTCAGAATTAGAGCAGTGATTCAGAAACAGTCTGACCCGTTAACAGATAGTGTGCTGGAGCTTACTGAAGTGCATGGCACCTTTGAGTTGACAGCTATAGAAATGCAAAGCCACAGTGTTAATTCAGTGCCACAAAGGACGCTTTTCTAGTCGCAGTTCTCAGTCTAGCCCTAATGATTCTTACACCTCTACCAGCCGTGATGAAAAGTTAGTGAACAGTAGCCAGAGTAAGAGCACGACACAAAGGTTGCCCCGTCATCTCAAACAAAGTAATGTGAATAAGGGGCATCAAGGCTCTTTTCAGAAAAATGTTCGTAAATCTTGCCCCCAGTGTGTATCTTGCCACAAATGTGTGCAATGCCCTAGTCACAATGCCATCTGTTATCACTGTGGCAACTCAGGATATGTACAGGCATTGTGTACGCAGAAAAAAATTCAAGAACAGTGCTGTTAGAAACAGTAATTTGCAGAGTGCAAGAACAGTTCATTCAGTAAATGTCATACACGCTTTGGATTTAGACAGCGCTTTTCTTGACTCTCAAATGCAAGAAAGTTCTTCTGTGTCTATGGCAAAAATATGTAGTGAGCCACGTCACAAGTGCCGTCGAGCGCATGAAACTTAGCTACAGAAAAGGGTTTGGGACAACCAACATGACTATGTAAAGTGCCATCCTGTAGTGAACCTAGTGCCTTCTACAACCTCTCTTTATACAAGTGCCCAGTACTTGTCGTTAGTAACAGTAGAATTGATGTAACTACTCAAAGTAAGTTTAGTGTAGTAGTTAGTGAACCTAGGGTAGTCCCGCACACTTGCGCGGAGGCTGATCCGGCGGTGGTGCCATCTACCAGTAGTGACAGTGACTTTCAGCAAAAGTGTTCCTCGTGCGTACAATCACGTACTTGTGATTCTGATATGCAGCAAGACAGTGCAGGCACCATCTAGGGACAGTGTTGTCAACCTGTGGTGTGCTGATTTGCGCCTCTTCCTTCAGTACACATGCTTAAGTGCAGCAAACAAACTGTATCAGATGTCGCCCACACTCGCGCACCTGTTGCGGCCACAAGCAAAAAGTTTTTGTGACCATTTCCTTGAAAATTTCAGCTCGGCACTGGTTCCACTGTCACAGGAATGAATAAAGACACGTATGAACTACTGGGTTGGCCAAAACTGTCACCATCTCAACAAGTGCGAAAAGCATATACAGGACAAAATATTCCCATGCTGGGAAAGTGTAGCCTGCCTGCCTCTTTTCAAGGTGTTATCAAAACAGTCGCTTTGTAGTCCCACAGGCCAAATATTCTCAAAACATTTTTGGACTCAATGCATTTGACTTGTTTGGCTATCAATTCAAAGAGATGTGCTTCAGATTTCGTCAGTAGGTCTCCGAACAAAATTATTACCTTGTTGCCAAATATAGTGACTTATTTTCACTGGAACTAGGTTGTGCTAAAGACTTTCAGCTACTATGCTCATCCCACAAGTAATGCCCTACCCAAGCCCTCCTCTCAGTGCTGCCACCAGGCCCTCAGCCCTACGCAAGACAGCACAGTTTTTTTAGGGAGAGGAGTGTGGTGTCGCACAAGTCTGAAGTGCGTACCACATACTTTCGCTGTGCGCCACTCTGCAAGCACGTCAGCCGCAAGCGCCCTCCGCTGCGACCCCGCTTGTGGCCACCACTGAACTGTATTGGCCCCTTGGCAATAGGACAGGCACTAAATAAGACTCTCATCAGTAGGCAAGCTTATACCTAGTCTTCAAGATAAACCATGTATCTGTATGTTAGGAAAGCATTCCACTAGTCTGCAGCTATGAAAGTATTGTAATATTTCTACGAAATATATATCTTTTACTAATCTAGCTTAGTGTTTCTAGTTTCTGCTGTCCCACTGACTGGTCTCCTCAGACTCTGTACACACACACATGCGCATCCTACTTTCTTCTGTTGGTCTCTCTCCACTCTGGACACTGACACGCAGGGTAACCGGTGGCGACGAGACACAAATTAGAAAAATTTCATCTACATTGTAGAAGGAGTTGCCATTCAGAAAATCCTTTAATTTCTTTTTAAATACTAGTTGGCTACTTGTCAGACTTTTGATGCTACTTGGTAAGTGATCAAAGACTTTCGTGGCAGCATAATTCACCCCTTTCTGAGCCAAAGTTAGATTTAACCTTGAAAAGTGAATATCATCCTTTCTTCTAATGTTGTAGCTATGCACACTGCTATTACTTTTGAATTGGGTCAGATTGTTAATAACAAATTTCATGAGTGAACATATGTATTGTGAAGCTACAGTGAAGATCCCTAAATAAATGACTGCAGGATGCTCTTAGGTGGGCTCTAGCAATTATTCTGATTACACGCTTTTGTGCAACGAATACTTTTTTACTCAATGTTGAATTGCCCCAGAATATGATCGCATATGAAAGCAATTAATGAAAATAGGCATAGTAAGCTAATTTACTGAGATTTATATCACCAAATTTTACAATGACTCTGACAGAATAAGTAGCTGAACTCAAACGTTTCAGGAGATCTTCAATATCATTCTTCCAATTCAGTCCCTCATCGATGCAAACACCTAAAAATTTTGAATATTCTACCTTAGCTAAAGACTTATGTTCAAAGTCTAAATTTATTAATGGTGTCATGTCAGTTACTGTATGAAACTGTATATACTGGGTTTTATCAAAGTTTAATGAGAGTCCATTTGTAGAGAACCACTTAATAACTTTGTGAAAGATATCATTTACAATGTAACCAGTTAATTCCTGTTTGTCAGGTGTGATAGCTATACTTGTATCATCAGCAAAAAGTACTAGCTTAGCATCTTCATGAATGTAGAATGGCAAGTCATTAATATATATTAAGAGTAGCAAGGGATCCAAGAGCGAACCTTGTGAGACCCCTATTTTTGATAACTCCCCAGTTAGAAGAATTAATTGTTTCATCTATATCATGTCAACTACTTATTTCAACTTTCTGCACTCTTCTGGTTATGTATGATTTAAACCATTTGTGCACTGTCTCACTCATACCACAATACTTAAGCTTATCTAGAAGAGCGAGTCTCTAATTAAAAGTTTCAGTAAATGCTTTGGCACTTTTAGAGCCTATTTTAGACTGAAAGTATGCAATCATCAAGATAAAAATCGTTAAAAAAATTATGACTCTAAAATTTCTATAAGCAACTTTAGAATAATTTAAAAAATAAAAATAAACTTTTAGAGTCTTTAGTCCCACCTGAGATTTCTGATGCACCTGCATACCACAGAGACTAGTTACACCAATAATTCCATACCAAGTCCATTGGGTACACTTCAAAGACAAGGATAATTCAGGTAAGAGAGTATCTTACATACATTGATACAGGGAAGTAGTGATAGCTTTGTAAGAACATCTTACATGAGAAATAGTACATAACATTTTAATTCCTTGCAGAATTGTGGATTCATAAATTGTTTTAATGTCCCTGTATGCTACATCATAATCACATACACTACTACTTTTACCTCAACTCACCCATTGTGCCTGTTTTCTTGTTTCCAAAATTGGTATCTTTGCTGAAAAATACAACTTTGACACCACAAATGATATTAACGCGATTTTGTCACAAGCACAGTAGGACATTCCAGAAGAAATGGTTTACAACTGTATGGCAAAAAGAAAAGAATAAATGTGAGGAATGCCTTGAGAAAGACAAGCACTAAATTTCTTTAAGTTGAATTAAATTGTTATTAAATAAAATTCTTAGTTAATCTCTTAACACACCTTTAATAATTTTAAAAATGAGAACATACTAAGATGAATGAGTGAGAAGAGTGTACTTAAAGAACAGGTCATTGTGCAACTTACTTATGGTCCTTTATGTCCTTTATCCCTGCCTTCTGATATCCCAGTCGTTCCGCCGAATGAGGTTGACAGAGGTGACGTATCATATTTTGTGCATTTCTTGACATGTATTTAGGAAATGTTACTGCCCCAATTCCTTTTAGTATCATGTTATAGGTTTTTAGATGATCACTTCCACGGAATGGTGGTCTGTGAATAATTGATATATGGCCGTCAATTTCAGTTATCATTTAACAAATCACTTCTTGGTTTTCTGCAGTTACTTCATACAAATTTGCATTATGGAATTCAATGGAGGTAAAAAATGAATTCAGTTGGAGCAATGCATATGACATTGCTAATTTTCATTTCAAGGAATCACTCTAGATGCTTGCACTTAAAGCCTATAACTCTTCCAGACTCAATGACAACTAAAAGTCAATGCTTAGTCACAAAATACTAGCCTACAACTATTTCATATGAAGAAGTGTTCTAGACTCAATGACAAGTAAAAATCAATGCATGGTCACAAATTATAAGTACTAGCCTATAATTATTTCATATGTGATAATAACAAAGGTGATAGTCAAGCTGCGCTCAGTCAGGCATGTAGAAAAGACAATCACACACACACACTCACATACATATACAATTTACTTTCCATGCACAATCTTTATCAGAAAAGAGAACACACATATTCAGACAGCCACAAAGGCACAACTCACAAAACATGACTGTCATCTCAGGCTGCTGCATTTCAAGTACTGACCAGCAGTGAAAGAAACTGAGTGGCTCTCACTGTGCGGGCAGTACCTGAAATGCAGCAGCCAGAGGTGGCAGAATTCCAACATGGAATTTCCATTATTAGATGTTATTAACAAAATTTACATGCAACAGGAAGGGTATCACAATTGGGTCACATTTCTATTTTTGATGAGATCCATAGGTCTTTCTCAGAATCCCTGAATTAATGTCTCACCTCAATCAACATGTTATCCAAAATTCAATAATTCTGGATTCCCATTGTGCCTGGTTATTGTTTTCCCACTGAAATAATTCCAGTCCTTTTTATGTACACATCCAAACAAATGACAAACATTGGTTATTACTGGCACACTCAATCCCAATATTGGACTATGTGCTGCATTAACGTTACAGCCTACTCCATCAAAGGTACCAAATACATCCTTCACTAATTCTCCACTATCCCTACCCCTTTACCTCTCATATGCCTGCCCATGACTATTGATACCACCTTCCTCTGCACCAACATCCCCAAGTCCAAGGTCTTCCCATGATTGGCAACACTATCTTTCCCAATGTCCCACAGATTCCAAACCCACAATCTCATTGCTCATACTACTTACCGACTACCATAGCTAAGTCATTTACATGTCAAGACTGGATAGCTTGCACTAGGGTTGTACCAAGCTTTGAATGAAGGTGCTTAGATAAATCTGACAACAGTGCTGTGCCCAGAGGTTCCCCCATCTCGAGCCCACCCGTGCGTGATTCGTTACTTCGCTCAGTGTTGGCTTGGTAACTGTCAGAGATGGAAGTATTGATTGCCACTCCTGCCAAGTGCAAGGTTTGAGCAGTAATCCAGTTTCTCCATGCAAGGAAGTTACCACCCACGGAGATTCATTGGCAAATAACTGAGATTTATGGTGAAGAGTGTATGTTCATTCAGAACGTCTGCAAATGGTGCAGAGCATTTGCTGAGGATTGCAAGGAAGTTCACGATGAGGAACAGAGTCGAAGACTGCTGGTTTTGGATGTGAGTGTCCAGAAAATAACAGTGAGCTACCCAAAAACCAAAAGGTCACAGTCCATGGATTTGTTGAATGCATTCCTGAAGCTTCCTATGGTACAATTGAAAGAACATTAACAGAAACATTGGGTTACCACAAGGTGTGTACTCGCTGGGTCCCCCAATTGCTGACTGCCAGACACAAAGAGCAATGCCTTGAATGTTCTTACAAGTTTCTTCAACAATGTGAGGGGGGAGGCAATAAGGAGAAGTTGTTGGACTTTATTTCATGGGAGATGAAACATTAGTGTTTCATTACACCCCCAAAACAAACAACAATCTTGTCAGTGGAATCACTCTGGTTCACTGCTACCAAAGAATTTCAAACAAATGCAGACAGCAAGAAAGGTTATGGTGGCTGTGTTTTGGGATCAGAACAAGGTACTCCTCATTGATTTCATGCAACCTGGGACAACAATGCACTTAGAAAGATGTTATGAAACACTGACTGAACTCCAGTGAGCATTCCAGAATCACCAGAGAGGATAACTGATGGAGGGAGTAGTGTTTTTCTTGACAACGCTTGACACCACGGTGCTCATCAAACACAGGAGCTTTTGAGGAAGTTTGGGTTGACGGTTATGCCCCATCCCCCATACAGACCGAACTTAGTCCCCAGCGATTATTGCCTCTTTCTCAAGATAAAGGAACATTTAGGTGGTGAACACTTCAAGAGCAATGATGAAGTCCGAGAAGAGGTCACACGTTTCCTCAATGGATTGGCAGGAAACTTCTATGACTTAGGAATACGAAAGCCGGAGCACCATCTTCAAAAGTGTGTTGAAAAAAATGGAGACTACGTTGAAAAATAGACAAAAGTGTAAGCTTTTCAACGATGTATAAATTAATAACAATAAACAATGTTTTCTATTTGTAAAAATAGAACCTTACTTTTGGTATAAGCCTCATGTAAGTGTTACAGGATTAAGATTACACAAGCAATATTATACAACAAAATTGCTTATGTAAGCATAATAAAATAAAAATAATTTTGAATTGATTGGGCTTCCATCTGCTGGCTGTGACATAATTGGATCTAGCTTCCTTGCGATGTAAGGTAATGTATATGGCAAGGCAGCTAGCTCCAGCGATATCACTGCCAGCAGTGTGGCCTTATAACAGCTAGGCAATGATGATTCAACAGTCATTTACCATTTGACAATGGCCAAGGAAAATTTGGCAGAAAGCTCATGGGATTCTGGCTACCTGACGTGTAAGGAGGCCTGAGAATATTTTATTCATTCATATCACTGTGAGACCATGCACTCACATAAGAATAATTTTGAGTGAGTGCAGCATAAAAATTAATATCTAGCACATAAAAATGAAAGTTACTATGTATTTATACACTGCCATACCATTCATTCTAGTGCAATGCTATTTTGTCATAATATTGATTGCACTTTTGTGAAGGTTAAAGATATAATTATATCACTGTACGACACATTGGTCAGAAGATATGATGTCTTAAACAATGAAATGTACAAAAAAACTGCTGTGTTACATGACAATGTTGGATTGCTCCTCATCATCCAATGGACCGATTTCAACCAAATTTGGTGCATGTATTCCTTATTGTGAAGTAACATTTGCTGTAGGAGTAAGAACCATCTCTGGCACACAGTTCAGGGTATATGACTCATAAACAATGAGATGCCTGACAAACTTGTGTACTAAGGCAATTATATAATGACAAGCCATTGTTTAACTTTTTTATCAAGAATCTCAGAAAGCTATTCACCAATTTACTCCAAATTTTTACATGATACTGTTATTTGAACAGACATAGCTATATATATTTCATACAAATTTACTATCTATATACGTAAAGTGTGTTTGTTTGTGTGTGTGTATTGCATACAGATTTACAGTTTTGTTCCAATCGTGATGATATTTTGCACACTTGACTTTCAAAACAAGAGGGAAGTCACTGTCTACATAAAATTTTGTATGGAGCATAACAGAAGGTACTTTACCTATGAACATCAACAAAATCCACGGTTTTATTCCAATCTTGATATTTCGACACTTAAAGATCCAAATAAGAGTAACATCACTGTCTACATTATACTTCCATATGGTGCATGATGAGGGATATCTTGCAATAAACATAGACTCCATTTCATTGATCATCATGAAAGCTGACAGAGTTATATAATATTTCACAGATGGAGGAGGCAATGGACCGGGGAGGAGTTCAACAGAGAGACAAGGAGGTTATTAGCAGGGGAAGGGGAGCTCAAGATGGACAGAGAGAGCAGTGGGAGGAGATGAACAGAGATAGAAGGAAAGAGAAGGTGGTTAAGAGAGAAAAGTAAAAGAGAGATGGACTAACTTAAGACAGGAATAAATATGTACATGGGCAGCACCGGGTTTTTGTCTTGTTATTTATAAACTAGAGTATCTGTGTGTTTGTATTGCATAGAAATCTGCAGTTTTGTTCCAATCTTGATGAAATTTTGCACTCATTACCTTCAAACCAAGAAGATCACTAGGAGCAAATAGATCATGTACAACACATAGTTCATGAGATATAATGACATAATCAATGAAATGTGAGATAAAGTGCTGCATCACCTGACACTTTTTGCACATCTCCCCCTGAACCACTGGACTGATTTCAACCAAGATTGTTGCACATATTCCTTACTGTGGAAGAAAACTTTCTGTAGGAGTAAGAACTACCTATGATACATATTCAGGAGACATGACACAAATGGTACAGCACAGAGAGTACTTTGTCTGCAGATCTCAATAGACTCTACAGTTTTATTTTGATGTTTACAAAATTTTGTACATTTAACCTTCAAAGCAAGATGAAGTTCACAGTCTATATAAAATTTCACGTGGTGCATGGCAGAGGGTACTTTAAATATGGGCTCTGATCTGGATGAAATTTTGCAGACATGCCTCAAAACAAGAGGAAGCTAACTGTCCACATCACATTTTGTATGGCTCACGGCAGAGGACATTTTACTGATAACTTCACCAAAATACAAAGTTTTACACTCCTGGCCATTAAAATTGCTACACTATCAAGATGACGTGTTACAGACACGAAATTTAACCGACAGGAAGAAGATGCTGTGATATGCAAATGATTAGCTTTTCATAGCATTCACACACGGTTGACGTTGTTGGCAACACCTATACGTGCTGACAAGAGGAAAGTTTCCAACCGATTTCTCATACGCAAACAGCAGCTGACTGGCATTGCCAGGTGAAACATTGTTGTGATGCCTCGTCTAAGGAGGAGAAATGCGCATCATCACATTTCTGACTTTGATATAGGTCAGATTCTATCCTATCGTGATTGCGGTTTATCGTATCGCGACATTGCTACTCGTGTTGGTCGCCATCCAATGACTGTTAGCAGAATATGGAATTGGTGGGTTCAGGAGGGCAATGTGGAATCCTGTGCTGGATCCCAATGGACTTGTATTACTAGAAGTCGAGATGACAGGCATCTTATCCGCATGGCTGTAACAAATCGTGCAGCCATGTCTCGATCCCTGAGTCAACAGATGGGGACATTTGCAAGACAACCATCTGCATGAACATTTTGATGACATTTGCAGCAGCATGGACTATCAGTTCAGAGACCATGGCTGTGGTTACCCTTGACAGAAGCGCCTGCAATGGTGTACGCAATGACAAACCTGGGTGCATGAAAGACAAAAATGTCATTTTTTCGGATGAATCCAGGTTCTTTTTACAGCATCATGAAGGTCACATCCGTGTTTGGCGACATCGCGATGAATGTACTTTGGAAGCATGTATTCATCATCGCCATACTGGCGAATCACCCAGCGTGATGGTATGGGGTGCAATTGGTTACACGTCTCGGTCATCTCTTGTTCGCATCAATGGCACTTTGAACAGTGGCCATTACATTTCAGATATGTTACGACCCATGGCTCTGCCCTTAATTTGATCCCTGTGAAACCCTACATTTCAGTACAATAAAGCACAAACACATGTTGCAGGACCTGTACAGGCCTTTCTGGATACGGAAAATGTTTGACCGTTTCCCTGGCCAGCACATTCTCCAGACCTCTCACCAACTGAAAACATCTGGTCAATTGTGGCCAAGCAACTGGCTTGTCACAATACGCCAGCCACTACTGTTGATGAACTGTGGTATCATGTTGAAGCTGCATGGGCATCTGTACCTGTACACACCGTCCAAGCTCTGTTTGACTCAATGCCCAAGCATATCAAGGCTGTTACTATGGCTAGAGGCGGTTGTTCTGGGTACTGATTTATCAGGATCTATGACCCAAATTGCGTGAAAATAAAACCACATGTCAGTTCTAGTATAATATATTTGTCCAATCAAAACCTGTTTATCATCTGAATTTATTCTTGGTGTAGCAATTTTAATGGCCGGTAGTGTATTTTGATCTTGATGAAATATTGTACACTTGACCTTCAACAAGTTACCGCGTAGTGCATGGTAGAGAGTACATAGTTTATATTGTTTCACCATTCACCACATAAGTTGCTAGAAACATACGATTTTTCATAGAAATGTGGAGGAAGAGATGACACAGGAATTGCATCTGACCGCCCCTTACAATTAACTATGATAATTCCATAGTCAACCACACTGAATGTGTGCAAGAGGGAAAAGGCACAACAAAAGAAGAAAGAATAGGGGATGAGGAGATGAATTGAGGAGGCAGAGTTGAACAGAGACAGGATAAAAAAAATAGGCAGAGGCTTGGGTGAAGAACTGGGCCTAGAGAGGTGGAGAATGAGAGCAATAGAGTGAGGAGAGAGGAAGAAATTGACAAAGACAGAGGAAGGGGAAGGAGATAAAAGAGTGCAGAATAATTTAATAACTGAGCAATGCTGGGTTTACAGCTTCATCATGTACATGTTCTCTTCATTTCATATAGCCATGATTTCTTTAGTTAATCCGTTTTTCTGTTTCATTGTCAAAGAACTCATCCAAACTCAACTGTCATGCTTGGTGTAGATTGATTCTTTTTCTCACAATTTCCCCAATATGCAGTACTGAATTTCCGAGTATTGATGGTTGAACAATAGTCACTGTTGGAAAACTGTCCCATGTAACAAAATGTCAACAGAAATATATTCTTCAAAAGAGATGGATTGGTTGGGTGGTATTTGCCTTAGTTCTGTACTGCCGATAATCAACAGATACACCCACACCCACACAAAATAAAAATAAATAAATAAAATAAATAAATAAATTGGGGACGAAAATAAACTAAGACACTATAGGAGCTGTGTTCCTTCGTCAGGTAGCAGAGGAGGGGGAAAAAGGGAACAGAGAACAGAAGGGAAATGTTATTCACAACCTAGACCATGTGATGATGGGCAATGGCCAGTCTGCAGAACTCAGCACAGCGAAGGTGAAAGAAAGCAATGGTGTGGTTGAGGAGGCAGCGTGGAAAGGGAAGGAGGAGGGGATTGGATGGATAAGGCTGCACAGGGAGGGTGGGGGCGAATATGCCAGTGCTGTCTAACTGACAGGAAGGAAGGGAAGGAGAGACTGGAGTGTGAGGCTTGACGGAAGATGTACATAAGGCTGAATGCCTCACTGTGGTATTCACTGACCGCTATTACCCTCCAAACTTTGACTAGAAACAGATCTCACGGGCACTGTCTGTCCAGTCACTCACCAGCTCCATCAAACCTACTATCTAGTCACAAAGGAACATCCCACTTGTGACCCAGTACCAGACAGGACTGGAGCAGTTAAATCATATTAAGCGGTTCAACTACTTTTCATTATGCCCTGAAATGAGAAATATCCTACCCATTATCCACTCCATTCCTCATACAGTAGTATTCCACAACCCAGAAAACCTATGTAATATCTTTGTCCATCCCTGCTCCTAATGCATTGCCTCATGGCTTATATTCCTGCAATATACTGAGATGCAAAATCTGTCCTATCCATCCTACCATCACCACCACCTACTCCAGCCCCATCACACGCAATCCATATTCCATAAAAGGCAGAGTAACCTTTGAAAAAAAGTCATGTGATGTAAAAACTGAGCTGCAATCTTCGCAAGTTCCAACCCCCACTAACCTCCCCTTTAGAATTTGAAAGAATGATTCCAGAAAACATTGTCAACAACTTTCTAAAAATCTAGAAAAGCTATAAATTCAGGTTAACCCTCTCGTAACCTGTCTTCTAAGACAATAGTCACCTTACAAAAGGTGAGTATTGTCCCAAGTGTTTCTACATTTCTCCTAAATAGAAACTGACCTACCCTGAGGTCAGATTCTACTGTTTTTGTATTCTTCTTTAACTACGTTTTGTTAGTACTTTGCAACCATGACTTATTAAACTGATAGTTATATAATGAATATTATAGAGGGAAACATTTCTGGTAGGAAAATGTGTATAAACAAAATAGAGATCATTTAACTTACCCAAAGCACAGGCTCATAGACAGATACACAAATAAAAACACACACAGACACAAATATTCAAGCTTTCATTTGTTGCTTTATCGGGAAAAGAGGCAGGAAGGAGGGGAAAGAACCCGAATTCTTCCATTTTCCCCCTCCTTCTTTCCTCTTTTCCTCATCAAGAACCAATGGTTCAAAAGCTTGAATTTTTGTGTTTATGTGTGTTTTTATTTGTGTATCTGTCTACAAGCTTGTGCTTTGGGTAAGTTAAATGATCTCTATTTTTTATACATATGATAGTTATGCACCTGGTCCTATTGCAAATCCCATGACACTTTCCTCGTTGTCAACCTCCATCTGTCCAACGGCCAGCTTCACACATCCATCCACATCAAACCCACCAATAAACAACAGTACCTCCATTATGACAGCTGCCATCCATTCCACAACAAATGTTCCCTTCCCTACAGCTTAGGTCTTTGTGGCACAAGAGTCTGCTCCAGTCCCGAATCCCTGAACCAGCAATAACCTAATAACAGCTTTCAAACCCTGCAGCTATCCTCCTGATCTGGTACAGAAGCAAATTGCCTGTGCCACTTCCTTATCCACCCAAACCCAGTACCTTCCACAGAAGAGCCCAAAACTGCCCCTCTTGAAATCGGATATTTTCTGGGACTCAATCGGACTCTGAATTCAGCTCTCCAGCAAGGATATGACTTCCTTAAATCTTGTCCCGAAATGAGATCCATCCTTCATGACATCCTTCCCACTCCACCAAGAGTGTCTTTCTGTAACCCACATAACCTTCGTAACCTCCTAGTTCAGCCCTATGAAATCCCCAAACCACCTTCCTACCCTCCGATTCCTACCCTTGTAACCACTCCCGGTGTAAAACCTACCCTATGCACCCTTCCACCACCACTTAGTCCAGTCCCGTAACCCGGAAGGTGTATACGATGAAGGGCAGAGACACTTGCGATAACATCCATGTGATTTACCAACTGACATGCGTGCACTGTGAAGTGTTCTATGTGGGATGACCACCAATAAGCTGTCCATTCACATGAATGGACACAGGCAGACAGTGTTTGTTGGTAATGAGGCTCACCCTGCGGCTAAGCATGCCTTGGTGCATGACCAGCACATCTTGGCACAGTATTACACCGTCCGAGTTACATGGATACTTCCCACCAACACCAACCTTTCAGAGCTCCGGAGATGAGAACTTGCCCTTCAGCATATTCTAACTTCCCGTTGCCCACCAGTTCTCAACCTCCACTACATTCAAATTCCCACCCACCATTCTATAATATCTTTGGCTCTGTTCTCTGGACACAGCCTCTGCTTCAACTGGCATCTCTGTCCAACTTCTTGGCTTTCTTACAAACCTCTGCCTTGGTGTGTTTGCATGTATATGTGTGTGTGTTTATGTGTTTGTTTACCTTTCCTTTTTTCCCCTAAGGTAAGTCCTTCCACTCCCGGGATTGGAATGACACCTCATCCACTCCCCTAACACCTGCATCCTTTCCTTTTCCCGCTCCTTCCTTCTTCTTTTCCTGATGAAGCAACAAACGGTTGCAAAAGTTTGAATTTTTGTGTTTGTATGAGTTTTTATTTGTGTATCTGTCTACGAGCCTGTGCTTTGGGTATGTTAAACGATCTATATATTTTTTATACATAATATACACATATGTTTGACCTGCAATCTTTGGAATTAGTATTATTACACTCTATTAATGATGAAAATTCTCCTCAGAGATGATAGAGATGATAAATATTGTTGAAACGAGATAGAATGGCTGGCCAGTACTTACCTTTGTGCTGTACCGCCAATAGTAACACAAATGAAGAAACAGAAAAAAGGGGACAAAAAGGACTAGCTTTCGGAACACAGTTCCTTCATCAGGTGAAAGAAAGGAAGAAGAATGGATGGGAACAGAAGGTAAAGGTAGTTCATGACCTACGTCATGAAGGTGGTTTTTCGGGAGTGTGGACCTCAGAGATACTGCATGTATGTACTGATCCAAATCCATCCCTATGCCCCTCCCACATGATAGCTTCCTTGTCACCATAGATGCCTCATCCCTGTACACCAACATCCCTCACACCCATGGTCTATCAGCTCTGGAACACTATCTTTCCCAACGCCCACCTGAAAGCCTCCCAAAAACCTCAATCCTTCTCACACTTGCTAATTTAATACTCAACAATAATTACTTCACCTTTGAGGGCCAGACCAACAAACAAATCAGGGGGACAGCTACGGGTACCAGGATGGCCCCTTCCTATGCCAACCACTTCATGGGCCGCATGGAAGGGGCATTCCTTAAGACACAGAAGTTGCCTCCCCTGGTTTGGTATAGATTCATAGATGATATCTTTGTGGTCTGGACTCACGATGAAGAAACCCTTCTGAACTTCCTCCATGACCTTAACTCCTTCTCCAACCTTAAATTCACCTGGTCCTTCTCCAAAACTCAAATAACCTTCCTTGATGTTGACATTCACCTTGGTGAGTCTCACATCCACACCTCAGTCCATATTAAACCCACTAACAAACAACAGTACCTCCACTTTGACAGCTGCCATCCCTTCCATATTAAACGATCCCTTCCCTACAGCCTGTGCATCCGTGGGAAACATATCTGTTCCATTTCCAAATCCCTCACCAGCTACAACAACAATCTATCCAATGCTTTCCTCTCCTGCAACTACCCTAAAGACCTCGTCCACAAACAGATCTCCCGAGCTGTCCATTTCTCTCCCTCCAACAACAACGTTCCTAACCCCAGACCACCCAGAAGCACTCCCTAAGTCACCCAATTCCTCAAACAGGGCTATGACTTTCTCAAGTCATGCCCTGAGATGAGACCATCACTCCAAACTGTTCTTCCCACACCACCCAGAGTAGCCTTCCGCCATCCTCCCAACCTCCGCAACATCCTTGTCCAACCTTCAAGGCAGGGCGACATGTGAGACAACACACGTCATATACCAGCTGACATGTGTCCACTGTTCAGCCTTTTATGTTGGTATGACTACTAACAAATTGACTGAGCGGATGAATGGGCACAGACGGACTGTTCGCCTGGGGGACACCCAATATCCTGTGGCAGAACATGCCCTCCAGCATAACTCCAGGGACCTGGGCACATGTTACACCACACATGCCATTTGGATAGTACCAACAAACACCAGTCCCTCAGAGCTACAGAGGTGGGAACTTGCCCTATAAAATATCCTCACCTCCTACCACCCCCCTGGCCTAAATCTACGCTAACCTCTCCCCTTTCTCCATCCTCAGCTCACCTATTCATTATCCCTTCCTTACCTCTCTCTCTCCTTCTCCCTCCCGCCCTCTCGCTCTCTCTGTCTTTCTCTCTATCTCTCTCTCTCGCTCTCTCTCTCTCTCTCTCTCTCTCTCTCTCTCTGTGTGTGTGTGTGTGTGTGTGTGTGTGTGTGTGTGTGTGTCCATCCATCCATCTTTCCCTGTTAATGAAAAACGTTTTAAACAACTCCCCGCCCTCCATCATTCATTTCACTGATCTTCTCTTCTCTTTACTTCTTGATCTTTCCTCTTTGGTTATATTTATCCTCTCTGGCTTGGCTCAGTACATACATGCACAGTAACTCTGACGTCCACACTCCCGAAACACCGCCTTCATGACCTAGGTTGTGAACTACCTTTCCCTTCTGTTCACATCCATTCTTCTTCCCTTCTCTCCCACCTGATGAAGGAACTGTGTTCCAAAAGCTAGTCCTTTTTGTCCCCTTTTTTCTGTTTCTTCATTTGTGTTACTATCAGCGGTACAGCACAAAGGTAAGTACTGGCCAGCCATTCTATCTCGTTTCAACAATATTTATTATTACACTCTTGTTGATGTGTGACGTACTTCACCTGTCTGATATATTTTGCACACCAAGTGGAATTTTGCACCGTCCATACTCTCCTCGTTTCTTCCACATATATCATCTTCTATCATGATTTGTGCACAAAGTGTTGGGTGTTGATTTCTTTTATCTTTTGGCTATGATGGTGGTCTTTTTCTGATGAAGGCTGCAGCAAAAAGCAAAGTAGCTCAGCAATCATCTTCACAGTGACACCGATGACCTTAGCAGTTTTGTCCTTTAGGATTACAAAACATTTTTCAGTGTGTTCTAATCTATTCCCAAAATACTCCAGGTGGTGGCAACAAAGGTGTCTCCAGAACGTCAGCAGTGTGGTAGGTGTCAACTTGCTGTGGCATCGCGAAGGAGTTCGATGTTGTTGTATCAGGTGGAGCCTCGAAGTTGAAGGAGCGGTTCACAGTGGGTAGAGCCGAGACAACATGGGTGGCTGACATGGAACAGTCACTGATGTGTCCCGTGAAAATGGGCAGCTGTGCGAACTCGTGTGGCCAAGAATGTTCCTGTATGTCAACAGTGTGCAACGACAGAAGTGACTGTTGTATACGTGACATGGCAGACGCATCACCTCATGTGGGAAACACAAAGGACACACTAGCACTTCAAGGATTACTGAATATGACCACATCACTGACATTGCGAGATGATCTATCCAGAGAGTAACTTATTACACTCAGTGGTGCGGGTTGCACAAAGTTATCCAAGACGTTGTTAATGTAGTTCAAGTTAACCACACGCACAGAAAAAGGTGCATCTGGCGGTTGATGCAAGCACTGTGATGAATGCCATTCGAGGCCAGTCCGGGACTGGAAGCATTGACAAAGTTATTAGCAGCAACTGAACTTTGTTGGAGGAACATGCAGATGGTGAAAGGATACATACACACACTTGGCAGGGCAGTTGCTGGTTTACAATTCAAATTTTCACTGGTCAAAAGGTTCATGTTCTGCATGATGTGGACATTAGGTGCACGCGAGAAGTGATGCGGTATCTGATTAACACTGTTCGTTGATGAAGCAGCAGAAAACACAAGTGGCGTGCCAAGGCCAGAGCCTGAAAAATTCCTGACGGCACCATAGGCACTCGGTGTACCAAACATGTACTATGAGAAATTTTTCTGTGAATAAAAATTTGGAACACTCGAAGAAGATACACACAGAATTTGGGGTGACAAAGTTGCTGCGGCTTGAAATCCAGGTGGAGGTGGCACAGTCTTAGCCATTGTAGTCTGTGATGTACTGTGGGCACTTTTTTTTTTTTTTTTTTTCCTTTTTATCATAGGCGATCTTCTTTGTCCTGGTAGTTCATTTTATACAAGTACGTCACATAATAAGTTAATTACTAATTACTAGTCTTTGCTAATCGGCCTTAACCTTGATTTATTTTATTTTTCATTTTTTATTTATTTAACACAGTCAAGGATGTTATTTAAAAGTAATTTTCAAACATCATCGATTTAATGTTAGGGTACTATCTACGTAAGAAGGTTTTTGAGAAACTTTTTTAAAACACAATTCCTGTTATATTTTTCACTTGAAAAGCACACAGTTACAACATACACTGAACAAAGTCACACATTTGGGACACAATTCTCAAAATATATTTATTCACAATGATAGGTCATTATATCTCTGGTACAATCAAAGTTCAGAATATTCTCCCAAAGCCAAATGAAAGTTCCTCAATACACTCTATCTCTCAATGAAATTAATTGTCTGTTTTTTTTTTTTTTTTTTTTCTTTTAAAGTCCCCTTGAATATTAACTATCTCAATGGGAGGCAGAATTTTTCTATGTTCCGTAGGCTAATTCCGAATTGAAGTCCATAGATAATGTGACTACGCAATCGCGTAACCTTTCGTTTATTCGTTGTTAACTATCAAAGTCTTTAATTTATGTAGGAATAATTTAAACGTGAATTAAAAAGTTCTGAAATATTTCCGACATGATTCCAGACTATATTGCAAGACAATTACGCGAGACACTTACAGAGAGGTCCTTACACACCGTAAAACAATGACTGAGAGAGAGAGAGAGAGAGAGAGAGAGAGAGAGAGCGAGAGCAATGCTACTATATTTAAGACAAATGATAACTGTGATTGGAGTGTTTTGACTCGGTTACTCTATGACTACTCTATTCTGACTTTACAAAGTTATAACAGATTTCTTTAAAATTTAAAAAAATATATATAAATTCTGCCTCTTATAAAAATTAATAAAAATAAAAATGACCTGAAGTATATATTCCAATGCGATGACTGCGATGTAGTGTTACAAGTCGTGACTGTTGAGGAAATGAACTCTGCATTAAAACGTGAAAAAATACACAAAAAAATGAATCCCGTGACACTACTCAGTGAAAACAGTGGTGAATGCAACTTTGGGGTCACCAGTATGGAATTATGTGGGGTTGGAGCCCTGATAACTCACAAATATACTTGAGGAATAGCTTTATTAATGAACTCAAGTACACACAGGAAAGAACTGATTAGAACTTGGAGGGTGGAGTCCAGAGAGGCTGAGCTCCCAAAGATAACATACAGAGATATTTCACTGGTTTTTGTGTCCAATTGATTGTTCTGTCGATGGGTCGTCACAGGGCAAAGTAATTGTGAAGAACCAGTCTTTAAATATTGGCAAATCAAATCATCCATACAAATCAATCACTGTTCTTTATATTAATTTGCCACTCTGAATCTCACATAGTGCTTTATTTTTAAAGTTCAACATCATAATTACACTGAACATGAGAACCTTTCTTGTTTCATACATTCTCAATATTGTCCAAAAACTCCCTTATTTTGTAATTTCCCCGCAATGCTCTCAAAAAAACTGTGCAGAACTTTTGACAGTGCCACAGCCTACTGATCTCACTGACAATTGGCTACAATACTTTTCCATTGGTCACAACAATGAGACTGATCATCAGATTAATAGATTGGTAAACAATCCAACTAAAATACAAGTCATGCAACATGAGAAATACAGTCCTGTGCAGAAAATAAGTGGCACATGGAAGTGGAAATGACCGGTACTTCATTGTTACAGAGTGGGGGAGAGAAGATAAACCATAATGTCCAATCTCGATGTTATAAAACATCACTCTGGTTGGCGGTACTGAGATTCCTGTGTATCCTCAAAGGTTTAGCTGGGAAAGGGTTGGAAGGCTGATGGAAGAACAGCACCCAGAAACTGTATTAATTGGGAGGTGGGAGGGGGAGGAAGGAATACAATATTGTTGCAGGGAGGGGATTTATGATTGCCTGAGAAAAAAAGAAAAGTACTTCAAGGAGTAATAAAGGAAATACTATACGAGGACTGATTAGCTGTGTGTAAGTTAGAGGACTGCTTTCATGATTTCAGATGAAGAGTGGAGGCAACAAAGCAATTCACTTTCAGTACTGCTATTCATCATCTATATATGTGACATAATAAAGAACATTGAAAAAAGAGTTGGTTTAACTTCATGCCGTTGGCTATAATAACTATGTCATGATGCGGGATGAAACAAAAGATGAAGTTCAAACCAGGCTAAACATATGAAAACCCCTGTTCTGGGTATGGAACCTCCACATCAGTGAGACAAAGTCAGTTGTGATGGTGGTCAACAGAGACAGGCATTCTGAAAGTGTAGAACTATGAAACCCATATGAGTATACATTTCTGAAACGCTCAAACATAGAATCTCCAGGAGATTACCAAAATGTGTAAAAGGATGGAATATTCTATCAACAAATGAAAACCCTTTTATGGGATGGCAAGTTTTCAGAAAAAGCAAAACTGATCTTCAACAGCTACACCACCAATATTGACCTATGGTATTGAAATATGCACTCCCACAAAGAAAAGTAAGTAGGGCTCCAGCTACCAGAAATGAAATTTGTATGATTCATCATTCAGTAAAGAAAGATGAATAACTTAAGATATAAATGGTGAGGAAGAAGGCTGGAATGAAGACATCCCTTTTAAACTATATTAGCACATACAGACTATAATTTTTCAGCCATGTTGATGTTGGACATTACATGAGCTGCCGAACCAATTATGACAGAATGTTTGGAATAAAATGTCCAATAGTAAGACTCAAAACTGCATGGTTTTCAGTGGTCAAGGAAGACCCTACTGCTAGACAAAGGGCAATAAATGAGTCTCTATGTGCCAGATTATAAATGGACAGAATAAAATGGGAGTTGCTCATCAACTCAAAAGTGCTCTCAAAACTAGAACTATACATGTTCTATGAGCAGCCCAGTCTGATTGCTATTGATGGACTTGTGTAGGCTATGGATTGTCTCACAGTAAACATCACTGTTAATGGTTTTCCCGTGCTCAGGGAATTAGACGAGTATCGGACCTTGAACGTCGAAAAAGATGATGAATATCACCTTGCCTGCTGAGGGCATAGCCTTGAATGTTTTAGGGGGAGGTGATGATGCATGCTTTGCATCCATGGATGTTGCATTATCTTATCCCAAAGCAGCAAGTAGAAATTTCAGCCAGTTTGGTAGTTAGGACAATTCATACCTTTTCATTTGAACACCCCTCGTACAATAGGGTACTCCCGAATTGTTTTCACTTCAGCGTGGACATGTGACAGGTAACACCTTCCATGTTTCTACTAATAATGTTCCATTATGTAGCTGCTCGATATATTTTAAAGTCCTAACCAAACCTTTGACATCAGTTTGTTAATTTAAGGATGATGCCTTGTATGAATCCATCTTTTCTCTGTTTAAGACAGTAAATACATTTTTGCATGTCATGCATGCCCCGTTTTCACTTTGGAAGATGTCTGCTTAGGATGCCTGCCCTTCCATACTTTGATATGTAGATGGTGTTTTCACTGCCTCACAACTCAATGGATTACCCAAACTGTTGAGAGTGTTCTGCTGTGAATTTGTGTATGCTATGAAGTCCACAAAAGAATATAGATATACAGAAGTCCACGCACACTCATTCCCACCAATGCAACTTAATGTAGCATGTTATCTGGAGGTTATCCACTAATGAGTGTTTAATTTAAACACCCAAACCCCACTGGCACAAAGTTCATCTTGAAGTAAGGGTATATACCATTTTTGTGATTCTGTCAGTTACCACAGATGT
This sequence comes from Locusta migratoria, assembly GCA_026315105.1. Lineage (NCBI taxonomy): Eukaryota > Metazoa > Arthropoda > Insecta > Orthoptera > Acrididae > Locusta > Locusta migratoria. Next base: position 728,000,350 of record CM048744.1, on the reverse strand, counting down.
CTGCTGTGTATACTTCACAACATTTTATATATGCACTGCATTGTGGTCACTATAGTACGCCTAGACCTTATAGTTATGGAGAACTGACAGCTCTCACCAGTTACCAGCTCCCAAATCCTTGGTCTCAAACCAATACCCAGCCAAGGGTGAGCTCCCTTAGGTGCTTGCCAACTGACATAATTTACAAGGGAGGCATGGCTTACCACTTTCCACAAAATCAGTGAGCATCACTCATTCCCAAATAACCACTTTTCCTTCTTAAGCTACATATATTGGTATTTGATTTCTGTTTACATATATGATGCTTGTCCTTCATTATGGACCATTTATTGCATGAATGGAACCATAACTGAATGGACAATACAATGAATGAAAGAAAGAATGACCTAAATTAGCAGAAAAGAAGTGAAGCTTATTGATGTAAAAAGTAGTTGCATTGCACTTTTTCAATTTTAATTTATTTTATTTATTTTTTACTGATTAATTTCGATATTTAGTATTGAATTTATTGTATTACCTTCCAGTCAGCAGCTCATGCATAAATATTCCAAGTGCCCAGTAGTCAACTGCTCGATTGTGCCCTAAATTAAGAATAATTTCCGGGGCAACATATTCTGGTGTTCCAGCAAATGTCCATGTTTTACCCCCTGGACCCACCTCTTTTGCAAAGCCGAAGTCCACCTAAAACAAAAAGTTGTTTTATACAGCATAACTAATTTTCTTATAAGAAAGTCATTGCACTGTTTTTCACAGGTACACATTACAACCATGATACAAAGTATGTTGAGTATCCAGACATATCAGCTACATTTCATCCTCCCAATATAACCATTATTTTACCTTCCACATTTTAAACATATAAACATATGTAGCAGGGTTTGGGTGTAATGCGTTATTTGTAATGCCGTTACTAGTAACAGTTACTTTTCAAAGGTAACAAACAGTAATGGTGTTATTATTTGCATAAAGTAATTTTAACTGTAACTATGTTACTTTTATCAGTTAATGTTTTATCATTAGTAGTATCATTACTTTTTTGTCACATGTAAAGTTACATATTTTTTGTATGAATCTCAAGAATGCAGAATACCAAGCTTTGATTTTAGTGAAGAGGAAAAAGAAACAATATTTGTTTCTAAATTAAACCTATTCAAAAATGTATGTTGGAAATGTATGAAATATGTATTTTAGTACCATTATACTGATTTCATAGAGTTCATTCATGTATAACATGTGGTGGAGTTAGCCAACAATGTATATGTGTCTCTGGTTCTTGATCATGGTCACGAACCAAGTAACATATCTGTGTGACCATCTTTAGTTTTCTCTGTTTTTGTTTCGTCAGCCATGTAATCTCAGTCTGGATCTCTACTCATAGCTGGTAACAATACAGTGCATTTCTGGATCATGCATGTGGTTTCTCTAGGAGTCAAACCCCTCTAGTTCCCATACTGCTTCCCTATCCTCCTGGATTGCTCACTTTGGTTGCCCCTCTGTCATCACAACTGACCAGGGACACCAATTTGAGAGTGCCCTTTTCACTATCATCTGTCACTTTTGCAGCATCCACCAGATTCACACCACTGCTTACCATCTGCAGAGCAATGGGCTGGTACAGCAGTGGCATCAGACCCTAAAAACAGCCCTTTGGTGCCACGGGTCGCTTTGACTCGATGCCCTTCCCCTGGTCCTCCTTGGCCTGCGTATGACCTACAAAGAGGATCTCTGTGTCACCATTGTGGAATTTGTATAAGGGCAACAACTTGCCTTACCAGGCAAGGTTGTTGCCCCATCCCGCCCCCCTCGCTTGAGGATTTCCCTTCACTTGCAGACCGAGTCTGCCTCATCTGTGCTACGTACTGTGGGGGGGAGGGGGGCTGTGTGGTGGTGCTAGCCACTAATGCGAGTGTTCGTGTGTTTTTGGTCATCAATCATGGTTACGAACCATGTAACATACAGTATCTGTGTGACAATCTTTGATTTTTACTGTTTTTGTTTTGTTGGCCTTGTAATCTCAGTCTGGATCTGTACTCATAACTGGTAACAATAACGTGCATTTCTGGATCATACATGTGATTCCTCTGGGGCTCAAACCCCTCACAATTCCCATAAACATTTTTATTTTATAATTATGTATGCAACAATGAGTATATAAAAATTACCTGACGCATCACACATAAACAGCATACAGTCTCCGATTATTTTCCACACCTTTCAACATGGAGAAGAAAGAAGACACTTGCATGCCTTGCCCGGCTTATGCTGAGGTGTTCAAATGTTTTATGTTGGATGGAAATAATGATTCCTTTTGCTGCACATTGTGTTGCGGTGCAAAAACAATTCAAAGCAGTTGAAACTCCAAAGCGAACTTAAGAATCCATGTAGACACTAATTTTTGCTTTCTCTTTGGTGTTAAGGTGCGTTTACAATGAGTTTGAAACATGTTCTGCAACATTGTTTGCTGTTAGTTCTGGACTATGGTACCGATTTTCACAACATGCTGCCAACACAAAAGCTGCGTTCCGTGGCAGCATTGGTAATGAAACAACGCCCATGGCTTGCTAGCACTAAATGCTCCTTTGCTATAGTGTTCGGTTTTTCTCTGTGTATCTATAGAGTTACATGTCGTCTTTCTGTGTGTTCCTTTGCGTAATAAAGTAGACAAGAAGCAACATTTACAAATTCATCACCTAATAAGAGGCAGAGAAGTGCCTGTGGAATGTTTGATGCCATAAAATTAATTAAAAAGAAGCACGACTCCCTACAGAAAATTGCTACATTGTTTGGCACCAGCCGTATGTGAAGTAGATAAAACAATTAAGTCTCCCATTTCTCAACACCGCAGCAAAAATAACAGCATTTGTTATCTTATTTTGGAAAATGAGTCATTATTAAGTTATGCTTCTTGCCTATTGTTTTTACAGTGCTTTTTTATGAAGCAGAAATGAATATATGTAAGAGGCAGCAATGTGTACTAAACATGGATGTGAAAAGGGGATTGTTAGCAGCAAAGTACTTGTCACATTCATTTGCAGTGTGAGCTACTTTGAGGCAAAAGATGTTTCCTTGTGTGAAAACATAAATAAATATATGTTTCAGTGCTATTAATAAAACTGAATTACATTTACATAAGTCTTCATCCGAAGCATCACAAACAAAGTGGATAGTAATGACATGGATGGGTTTGAAATGTGGAATAAATATGCAAGGGTTTCATAGGCACCTCCTGCTTCCTAGAAACAAATAGTAACAGCTAGTCTTCTCTTCACAGGAGTTGTTTTCTGAACTTTGTGACTTTGTTTGAAACAATTTGTCCTGTAATATTCATTATAATTGCAAAATCTTACTGTAACATCTTGGTGAAGTTACGAAAAGCAGAGACTTTTACCAAATTCAGATTGCAGAACAAAATAGTATGATCATCACTCCCTAAACTTGCAAACTTATTAAACTAACTTACACTAAGGACAACAGACACATTCATGCCAAGGGAGGACTCTAACTCCCAGCAGGAGTGACTGCCCATTCCATAGCAAGATGCATTATACCATGCAGCCACTCCCACACGGCAGCGTGTCTTCCTGTCACATCTTCTATTGAACATATTTTGTCCTCCTCTGACATCTACGTCTTCTTCGTCTGCTTATTTCGCTGAGTAGCCTACTATTAATGCAGTGTCTCATATCACTAATTCTTCCTCTTGACATGTCACAGAGTAGCTCTTGATGCGAATACACGGTTTGAAATGATTGCTCATTGCAGCCATTTCAGCATGACAGATGCTGCAAATGTATAACAGACAGCAAATTCGGCAGTATTCATGGAGATGCGAACAACGAACAACATGAAACAGAATTTTCATGAGCTGGAATGTTTGAAACACAACTTTTGTTGAAATTGAACAAAGATTGAAATTGAGATGCACTGAGATAGAAGATTCTGTCAACAATTTATTTAATAATGCATTAATTATGTAGGTATTAATGTATTTAATTATTGATTGGCATTAAATCTCGTTTCTTTTCTACGTGTGTAAGGTTCATTACGGATTTACAAATGAGATACAATTACAGTGATTAAAACTAACTGTAAAGATAATGGTAAAGATACTTGTAACTGATACAGTTACTTTCGGTGTATAGTAACTAAACCTGTAACTAAGTTACCTTTCAGGGAAGTAATTTTAACTGTAACTTGGTTACTTTAAAAAAGTAACTTTCCCAATCCTCATATGTAGTATGTATAGTAATTGCACATAAGCTGCAAATACACACACTCACCTGTTACAATAAATTTCTTGTTCAGTGAATTCTTTGTAACATTATTAACACAATGTAATAATCATATGAATTAGAAACTATTATTTACAAGATATCTTTAATTAAAAGACGCATTCAGTTTGACCTTTCATATCTCGTGTGCAAAGAGAGTAATATTTCAGTTTCATAAATTCACATAATTCAAAAGTATACCCTCATTACAGTAAAGTATCTGGAATTATCTGAAACTCATTATCATCTGTAAAAATTGCAATGGAATTTCCAAATTAGTGACCACTTCCATGGCCAATTACCTCAAAACTACTGTCTTTTTCTGGACATTGACCATGTTTCTCTTGACAAATACTACATTTTGGTCAATAGAAGCAAAAATTAAAAATTCATTTGCTTAATTAATTATTTTTCTCAATTGTGACTGCCTGTATAAAAGAGTGGGGGTATTCCACACTAGGTGAAGAATCAGATCCAGATGCAGTATTAATTTCCTAAACCACATCATGTTATAATACACAACAAATGACAAAATTAAGCAAATCACAAAATGTACTTATGCTAGTCTTTAAACAATAAAGTCTGATCCAAATTTTACCTGTCTGTGGTAAGTTTTAGTAAGAGAAAGAACCAAGCCATTCAGCATAGCAGTCAAATTACCAACATTCTGAAATTCAACCGTTAATTAATCATTGCTATCTATGTATGGAATACAATAAATTATGACATTCAACTCTAATGATGAATGTTGTATTACCAGCAGTTTTGAATGCCATACTGATGTTTATTGTGAAATAGTTAAATGACTTGACACTATTCCTTGTTCTGAACATCAGTTACGAAGTGATTCATTTTCTGATTTGTGTGGAAATGTACCACTTGCACTCAATTAAAATGTATATCCACAAGAGTCAAATCTTTATTGTGATACATAAACAGTGTGGACTACTTTTTTGTCATTTACTGCATTTTTGTCATTTACTGTGCACTATTTTTCAGTTAATTGTGGAGACTTCAAGTTCAATTTTGTGACATGTTTCCACATGCATGTGAACTACTCTATTGACTTACTGCATTAGTACGGTACTAATAACATTGCCTAATGTAGTGCAGTTTGTACAATTCTTCCCTTTGTCATAAAAGGTAATGTGCTATCCGAACTGGCGAAAAACATTTATTGCTCATATTGCTCATGTATATGGAGAGAAATAAAAGTGGCCCAAAATTAAAACAAGATGTCAACAGCTTCAGTAATAGAGAATAGTTATTCCCACAACTTCAAGCAAGAGTTATCTGAAACATCGCTACCAATTGCAACAAGCTAACGAGACTACAAAGGGTAAGGGCAGAGTTGTTACCTCCTTCTACATTGACATCCCCAATGCTCATGGCTTTGACACTGTTGAACACTACCTTTCACAAAGCCTGTAACCTTCCTCACCAGCATGAGCAACTACATCCTTACCCACAAATATGTCTCCTTTGAAGGCACCCCATACAAACAAATCTGTGGTACAGCCATGGCACCCATGTGGCACCTTCCTATGCTAACCAGTTCATGAGCTATCTAAATGAATCCTTCCTAACTATCCAGAATATAAAACCTGGTTCTGATTCAGCTTTATTGATGACACCTTCATAATCTGGACTGAAGGTGAGAACACATTCTTCACATCCACATTCCTCCAAAACTTCAATACTTTCTTCCCCATTCACTTCTCCTGGTCCTACTGAACCTAATGAGCCTCCACCTCAATAATGGCATCATCAGTACTTCCATACAAGTCAAATTCTGACAACCAACAATACTTCCATTTCCCAGCTGCCACCCATTCTACAGCAAAAAGTTCCTTCAATATAACCTAGCCACCAGTGGTCACCTCATCTGCAGTGATGTGCAGTCCCATTACAAATATGACAAAGGCCTCACAGAGGCCTTCACTGACTGTAATTACCCTCCCAACCTTGTCCAGATCTCGTGTGCCCTGTCTGTTCAGTCACCCATCACCTTCCTCACACCCTCTGTCTAGCCCCAAAGGAACAGCCACCTTACGACCCAGTACCAACCAGGACTGGAATGATTAAACCACATTCTGCACCACTTTCGTCCTGCTCTGAAATGAGAAATAAACTATGCACTATCCTCCCCTCCCTCCTACAGAGCTGTACTGACCCCCTCCCCCCCACCCAACAAACCTATGTCATATACTTTAGTCCATCCCTGCCAACATCTTGCCTCAAGGCTCATATCCCTGTAATGGGCATTGATGCAAAACCTGTCATATATGCTTTCCGACCACCATCTACTCCAGTCCTATCACAGGCATCCCATAAAAGGCAGGACAACCTGTGGAAGCAGTCATGTGATCTACAAACTGAGCTGGAATCACTGTGCAGCCTTCTACATGGGCATGACCATAACTAGCTGTCTGTCTGCATGAATGTCCACCATCAAACTGTGGCCAGGAAACAGCTGGACCATCCTGTTGCACAGCATGCAGCCCTGAATGAAGTGGTTCACTTCGATAACAGCTACATAGCCTGTGCCATATGGACACAACTCACAAATACCAGTTTGTCTGAAATGCACAGGTGGGAACTCTTCCTACAATATATCCTATGCTTCTGCAATCCCCCAGACTTAAACGTTCACTAGTTCCTGTCCCCACCTCCTCCCATTCCCTGCCCACACTCTAACCTCAAGCATATCTTCCTCTCTGCCACATACTCGATTTCTCCCCATTCCTTCCTCCCTGTCCATCAGACAGTGCTAAATATTCCCCCACCCCCATCTTGCATCCCTCCCTTCCCCTCTCCTTGCTGCTTTCTAACCGACACCACTGGTTACTGCTCTTGCACTGCACAGTCTGGCAGTCTGGTCACTGCAGTTGCAGATGAGGGTCGTGTTTGTCTGAATGTGTGTTTGTGAGAGAATGTGTTTGTATTTCTGAAGAAGGATGTAATAGCCAAAAACTGAGTAAACTTGTACTCATCTATGTGTAGCTTTCTCCAAATCACCATAACATCTCTGTGGTGAGTAGTTTTGTATACTTTCAAAAACATTATTGTTATGTTTTATACCTGTATTGTGATTTCACTCGCAATGTTCATTTACTTATGACTTATTAATATTTTCTGTTTTAAACATTATATTTTGAATCATTACTTTCTTATTGATTGTTGGTGGAGGACTACAAAATGTACAAACATTAGTCATAAATTCAAACTGCCACAAAAATGGGTTACAAATAAAAGTGAAACATTTAAGCTTCAGATTCCTACCCTCTGGCTCCTACCCATGCAACCGCCCCCGTTGTAAAACCAGCCCTATACACCCTTCTACCACCACTTACTCCAGTCCAGTAACCTGGAAGGTGTACAAGATCAAGGGCAGAGCCACTTGCGATAGCACCCACATGATTTACCCACTGACATGCCTATCCTATGAAGCGTTCTATGTGGAAGTGACCAGCAACAAAGTGTCCATTCGCATGAACGGTCATAGGGCAGACAGTGTTTGTTGGTAATGAGGATCATCCTGTAGCTAAACACGCCTTGGTGCACGGCCAGCACATCTTGGCACAGTGTTACACCATCTGGGTTATCTGGATACTTCCCACCGACACCAGTCTTTCAGAACTCCGGAGATGGGAACTTGCCCTTCAGCATATTCCTTCTTCCATTGCCCACCTGGTCTCAACCTCCACTAAATTCAAATTCCCGCCCACCAACTTTAACATTTTTGCCTCGGTCCTCTGGACAGAGCCTCTGCCTCAAGTAGTCTCTCTGTCCAACTTATTTGCTTTCTACAGTATGTCTGTGTAGGTGTGTTTGCGTTTGTGTATATGTGTGGGTGGGTGCGAATTTGTTTACCTTCCTTTTTATCCCCCAAAGTAAGTCTTTCCTCTCCCGGGATTGGAATGGCTCCTTACCCACTCCCTTAAGACCCTCATCATTTCCTTTTCCCTCTCCTTCGCTTGTGCCTGAAGAAGCAACTGGGTTACAAAAGCTTGCGTGTGTGTGTGTGTGTGTGTGTGTGTGTGTGTGTGTGTGTGTGTTGTGTGTCTGTTGCTGTCACTACCTGTGCTCCTTCACCTTCATATACTTTTTATGTATATTTTTCGTGCTAGGAGCTTTTCCTATGAAAACTGGTGACTTACCCAAAGGACAGGGTTGTCGACAGACTCAAATAAAATCACACATAAACACACATACAAGCTTTCAACCGTTGGTCGCTTCGTCAGGAGAAGAGGAAGAAAGGAGAGAAGGGAAGAATATGAGTTTCAAGGAAGTGGAAAAGGAGTCATTCCAGACCCAGTCACAGGGAAAAAAAAAGGGAAGGTAAACAAATACACACACACTCACACATATACACACATATACGCAAACACACCTAGACAGACATTTATAAAAAGCAAAAAAGTTGGACAGAGATACCACTTGAGGCAGAGGCTCTGTCCATAGAACCGAGGCAAAGATGCTAAAGATGGTGGGCGGGAATTTGAATTTAGCGGAGGTTGAGACCAGATGGGCAACGCGAGGAGAGAATAAGCTGAAGGGAAAGTTCCCATCTCCGGAGTTCTGAAAGGTTGGTGTTGTTGGGAAGTATCCAGATAACCCGGATGGTGTAACACTGGGCCAAGATGTGCTGGTCGTGCACAAAGGCATGTTTAGCCACAGGGTGATCATCAAACACTGTCTGCCTGTATGCCTGTGACCGTTCATGTGAATGGAGAGTTTGTTGCTGGTCATTCCCAAATAGAACGCTTCACAGTGCAGGCATGTCAGTTGGTAGATCACGTGGGTACTATCGCAAGTGGCTCTGCCTTTGAGCGTGTACAAATGTAAAATTTTTTTTACAAATGTCTGTCTAGGTGTGTTTGCGTTTCAATATGTCTGAGTGTGTGTGTGTATTTGTTTACCTTCCTTTTTTTCCCCTAGGGTACATCCTTCCACTCCTGGGATTGAAATGACTCCTTTTCCACTTCCTTAAAACCCATATCCCTCCCTTTTTCCTCCTCTTTTTCCTGAAGAAGCTGCCAGTGGTGGCGAAAGCTTGTATGTGTGTTTGTGTGTGATTTTATTTGTTTCTATCGACGAGCCGGTACTTTTGGTAAGTCATCTCTTTTCTATTTTTTATTTTTGTTTATCCCACGGGGAAAGTTTCCCTCTATAATTTTCGTTTCATCAATTTGAATCTATATATATATATATATATACACGAAAAATTCCTAGCAGGAAAAATTATATATAAAAAATAGACAATGATTACTCACCAGGCGAAGGAGCACAGGCAGTGATAGTAACAAATAAACACACACACACATACATACAAACGCTAGCTGCTTCGTCAGGAAGAAGGGAAGGAGAGGGAAAAGGAAATGATGAAGGTTTTAAGGAAGAGGGTAAGGAGCCATTCCAATCCCAGGACAGGAAAGACTTACCTTGAGGGAAGAAAAGGAAGGTGAACAAATACACACACACCCATACATTTACACAGACACAAACACACCTAGGCAGACATACTATAGAAACCAAAAAAGTTAAGAAGTTAGACAGAGACAGAGATGCCACTTGAGGCAGAGGCTCTGTCCAGAGAACCATGGCAAAGATGTTAAGATGGTGGGTGGGAATTCGAATTTAGTGGAGGTTGAGACCAGGTGGGCAATGGGAGGAGAGAATAAGCTGAAGGGCAAGTTCCCATCTCCGTAGTTCTGAAAGGTTGCTGTCGGTGGGAAGTATCCAGATAACCCGGACGGTGTAACACTGCGCCAAGATGTGCTGGCCGTGCACCAAGGCATGTTTAGCCACAGGGTGATCATCATTACCAACAAACACTGTATGCCTGTGACCGTTCATGTGAATGGACAGTTTGTTGCTGGTCATTCCCACGTAGAACGCTTCACAGTGCAGGCATGTCAGTTGGTAAATCACGTGGGTGCTATCGCAAGTGGCTCTGCCCTTGATCGTGTACACCTTCCAGGTTACTGGACTGGAGTAAGTGGTGGTGGAAGGGTGCATAGGGCAGGTTTTACAGCGGGGGCTGTTGCATGGGTAGGAGCCAGAGGGTAGGGAAGGTGGTTTGGGGGTTTCATAGAGATGGACTAGGAGGTTACGAAGTCCATCCATCTCAGTGGTGGCGAAAGCTTGTATGTGTGTTTGTGTGTGATTTTTTTTTTCTATCGACGAGCCGGTCCTTTTGGTAAGTCATCTCTTTTCTATTTTTTATTTATATTTGGAAGGAGACATTCCAGGTGGGAAAAAAAAGGTATAAAATAAAGATATTTGACTTACCTGAAGTACAGGCTCATCGACAGAAACATAAAACACACACAAAAACACACAAACATTTGAGCTTTCGCCACCACTGGTGGCTTCTTCGGGAAAAAGAGGAAGGAAGGAGAGGAGAAAGGAAAGGATACGGGTTTTAAGGAAGTGGAAAAGGAGCCATTCCAATCCCAGGAGTGGAAGGACTTACCTTAGGGGACAAAAAGGAAGGTAAACAAATACACACACAATCACACATATCCACATGCAAACACACCTAGGTAGACATTTGTAGAAACCAAAGAAGTTGGACAGAGATACCACTTCAGGCAGAGGCTCTGTCCACAGAACCTAGGCAAAGATGTTAAAGATGGTGGGCGGGAATTAGAATTTAGCGGAGGTTGAGACCAGGTGGGCAACGGGAAGAGAGAATGTGTTGAAGGGCAAGTTCTCATCTCCGGAGTTCTGAAAGACTGGTGTTGGTGGGAAGTATCCAGATAATCCAGACGGTGTAACACTGTGCCAAGATGTGCTGCCCGTGCACCAAGGCATGTTTAGCCACAGGGTGATCCTCATTACCAACAAACATTGTCTGCCTGTGACCGTTCATGCGAATGGAAAGTTTGTTGCTGGTGTTTCCCACATAGAACGCTTCACAGCGCAGGCATGTCAGCTGGTAAATCACGTGGGTGCTATCGCAAGTGGCTCTGCCCTTGATCGTGTACTCCTTCTGGGTTACGGGACTGGAGTAAGTGGTGGTGAAATGGTGCATAGGGCAGGTTTTACAATGGGGGTTGTTACAAGAGTAGGAGCCAGAGGGTAGGGAAGGTGTTTTGGGGATTTCATATGGATGGACTAGGAGGTTACGGAGGTTAGGTGGGCGGTGGAAAGACACTCTCGGTGGAGTGGGAAGGATGTCATGAGGGATAGATCTCATTTCGGGAAAGGATTTATGGAATTCGTATCCTTGCTGGAGAGCCACATTCATAGTCCGCTCTTTGCCTCGGTTCTGTGGACAGAGTCTCTTCCTGAAGTGGTATCTCTGTCCAACTTCTTTGGTTTCTACAAATGTCTGCCTAGGTGTGTTTGCATGTGGATATGTGCGAGTGTGTGTGTATTTGTTTACCTTCCTTTTTGTCCCCTAAAGTAAGTCCTTCCACTCCTGGGATTGGAATGGCTCCTTTTCCACTTCCTTAAAACCCCTTATCCTTCCCTTTCTCCTCTCCTTCCTTCCTCTTTTTCCCAAAGAAGCTGCCAGTGGTGGCGAAAGCTCGAATGTTTGTGTGTTTTATGTTTCTGTCGACGAGCCTGTAATTTAGGTAAGTCAAAAATCTTTATTCTATATAGGGTCGGCGATAGACACAAAAAACACAAATGAAAACACACACAAACAACCTAGTTGCTGCTTCAGGCAGAGTTGGGAAGGAGAGTAAAAGGAAAGGATGAGGGTTTAAGTGAGTGTGTAAGGAGTCATTCCAATCCCGGGAGAGGAAAGACTTACCTTGGGAGGAAAAAAGGAAGGTAAGCCAATAAACACTCACCCACAGATATACACATGCAAACACACCTAGGCAGACATATTGTAGAATATATATATACAATCAATGACGAAAATTCTCCTCAGAGATGATAAATTATTTTTCAAAAGAGAGATTGGCTGGCCAGTACGTACCTTTGTGCTGTTCCGCCGATAGTTACACAAATGAAGAAACAGAAAAAAAAAGGGAACGAAAAAGGACAAGCTTTTGGAACACAGTTCCTTCCTCAGATGGGAGAGAAGGGAAGAAGAAAGGATGGGAAGAGAAGGGAAATGTAATTCACGACCTAGGTTATGAATATGGTGTTTCAGTAGTGTGAACATCAGAGATACTCCATGTTCGTACTGAGCCAAGCCAGATAGGATATATATAACCAAACAGGAAAGGTCAAGTAGTAAAGAGAAGAGAAGTTCACTCATCTTTTCTCCACTCTTCTCTTTACTACTTGATCTTTCCTCTTTGGTTATATATATCCTCTCTGGCTTGGCTCAGTATGAACATGCAGTATCTCTCACATCCACACTCCTGAAACACCATCTTCATGACCTATGTCGTGAATTACCTTTCCCTTCCGTTCCCATCCTTTCTTCTTCCCTTCTCTCCCACCTGAGGAAGGAACTGTGTTCCGAAAGCTTGTAAGCTTGTCCTTATTCGTCTCCTTTTTCTATGTTTCTTCATTTGTGTAACTATAGGTGGTACAGCACAAAGGTAAGTACTGGCCAGCCAATCAATCTCATTTGAAAAAGGGCATCATTGTGAACAATATTATAAATAAGTTCTCAAGTTTTAAAATGATTACTGAAACTTACCATCTTAATATAACCTTTAGAATCCAATAGGAGATTTTCAGGTTTCAGATCACGATAGATGAAACCACGCGTGTGTAAATATTCCAGTGCTTCTACTACACATGCTGTCATGAAACGAGCTGTATCCTCATCGAAAAAATGGCGTTTCTGAAGTAGAGAAAATACATCACCTCCAAGACAGGGTTCCATCAAAAAGTAAACATACTTTGAGTCACGATATGTTCTATATAACCTACAAAATAAATGAATAGAAATGAGTGTTTAAAAATTAATATCTCAATTATTTTTATTTTTACAAACTGAAATATAAAGCAGGCTAATAAAATAGGTAAATGAGAAAGAATTTGAATTGCTAATGTTTTAACTGCAATAAATGTATGTACAGAACTTCGAGTAATATGACTATCTTACACATTTAAACAATTTTACCAGAATGTGAGTTCATAACTTCTCTTTTCTTCTATTCATAAAGCATTTAATTCCAGAAGGAAGTCACAGTGCCAATGACAAACTTCTTTATGTAAGAAACCACAATAAAATTCTGTCATTCCATTCAGTGTTACCTAATTATGAATTTAAACCAATGAGTAAAGCAATAACGACCAATTGCAACATAGACCAGAAACAGATCCTTGATAACCAAGATTTCAACTAGTAATGTATCCGATAAAAGAGTCTGTAGCTCAAGATGAGAGAGAACACATCTCTAAACTTTTTGAAGAACTACTTAATGAAAAAAGATTTTTTTGTTTACTGTGTGAAACATTATCTATTTAACTTCAAGACAGCAATATAAATCTACAGTTGAATGTATATAGAGGGTTTCAGGAGAAATGTTCAACATTCAGGCATTGGACAGAAATGATTATTCTTGTCATATCACTGACTAATGTCCATTCCTCCTGAAACATTATGGATAACATCACCATCATCTTTGCCAATACAATGTAATAGGCTTAGACAACATAAAAACATAGCAATCATTGAAGCACAATTTACTTTTGAAATCGGTCCTTATACTGTTCCTGACATATTAACAAAGAAGGCAATTCATGGGAAACATAGAGACTATTCAGCAAAAGGTAGACATTCAAGCTATACTGACTTTGCTAGTATTCAATATGTGGGGTAATCAGTTTCCTTTTAATTGTCATGTTAAGCATATTTGCCTAAATAATCCAGAAATTAATTTCCATTTTGTCAACAACAAAAATCTTAGTTTATTGGAGGAATTTACTGGGACTGTTGCAACAAATTTTGAGCTAATTCTTAGAATTTTCTTTACTGAAATTGAAAATGCAACTATACTGTGGCATTAAATGTTGTATTCTTATGTTATAAAACTGTTTAATACATCAAGTTATGGAAAGTGCTTGTAAAGAAGAAGCTGGTTATGATGGTTGTTTGTTAATGAGCTGCTCCTGTAAAACTGTATGGATGAGACTGCATGTTCTGTACTAAAGAAGGCTGTGGCCAAGAGCTAAACTCTGTGTGTGTGTGTGCGAGAGAGAGAGAGAGAGAGAGAGAGAGAGAGTCTTTTTTATGATGATTTTATTTTTATTGGCTTTTCGCATGAAACAATACAGCCATTACATTTTTTAACTTAGTGTACAATTACTTTTTGTTTATACATCTATTTTATGCATGGTTAGAAAAATTACAAATTCAAAATTACAAATTTTAAAATTACAAACTTCAAAGTTATAAATTTCACACTTGATGTCAAAGTTGTATTCCGCTTCTTGTATAAATTTAAATAAAACATCATAAAGGTTTGGTTTGTTCTCATTCATTAACAGTCTTATGTTTGTAGGAAAGGGAATTTTCATTTTTGTGAGCTTCTGCCATAGCTTATTTTGCTGTGGGGCATACTTGGTGCATCAAAGGATGATATTTTTTATCTGGCTGTCAGTGGCTCAACAATCACCTTTGGATGAGTTGCAAACTATCCTCATTATTGTTTAATACATCAGATGTAAGAAAAGATAGAAACCAGAAAGTGTAAGTAAATTCATGTAATATGATTTTCAAATGCTCAGAGAAAGAAGTTACTTATATAAACTAAGTTAAATAAATGTCTCCTATAAATGTCATTCTTTTATATATATATATATATATATAGAAAAAGGTAGCCCACATTGTTTGCAAGGCTACGTTCATCCAAGGTATTTGTGAAAGAATACTGTTTAGACATTCCAATACATCATGAAATGTCACATAAAGACAGACATCCCATCTGTACTGCTGTGACATATCACAGAAATGTATCTCAAATGTTGTCTGAAAGATAAAAATGGACCATATGATGTTGTATAATTTGCTATAGTAACAGACACAACACTACAGAATCCAACTGTGTGGTGTAGTGAGAATACTTTGGAGGGATGATCTCGTTTCAGGACATGACTTAAGAAAGTCATAGCCATAATGGAGTAGTATGATAAGGCACAAACTGAGCCTGGATTCCTTAATAAATTCTTCCAATCCCATCACATGTTCCACACAGAACTTACCACAAGCATCAACACACACAAATACCACTTAACACCAACATCACTTCCAATTCAGCCCTTAACCTCTCATCTAGGTCCCACTCTATGCCACTGATATCTGTCTATCAAAACACTTAACATTCAGTTCCACGCGTAAATTCAACCACAGTGTCCTCGTTCAACATCTCCTCTCTTTCACCCAAAACATCAACTGAAAATATCACTTCACCATCCAGTCACAACCCCCCAGGCAACAGAGCCATTGTTGAACACTGCCTTGAACAATTCCAACCATCCTTCCAAAGTGATCCTCTGCTCTTCCCCAAAACCATTACTTCCAGGCATTCTAGGATTTCCTCACATCAAGTTTCCACCTCACTAACTGA
Organism: Locusta migratoria; assembly: GCA_026315105.1. NCBI lineage: Eukaryota > Metazoa > Arthropoda > Insecta > Orthoptera > Acrididae > Locusta > Locusta migratoria. The sequence goes on along the minus strand of CM048744.1, from coordinate 727,984,587 downwards.
TCCCCCTTCAAAAACTGTACCAAACATGCTACCACAACCACCGACTCCAGCCCCACCACAGGAAAAACCTACACCATTCAAGGCAGGGCAAGATGTGAAACAACACATGTCATTTACCAATTGACATGTGTTCATCATACCTTCTTTTGGGTCGGTATGACCACAACCAAATAGGCTGAAGGCATATATGGTCTTAGATAAACAGTTCATCTGGGCGACAATCAATTTCTTGTGACAGAGCATGCTCTCCAACATGACTCTAGGGACCTGGGTTTGTGTTACACCATACATGCCTTCTGGATACTCCCATGCAGCTCCAGTCCCAGAGTAGTGGACATGGGATCTTGCCCTCCAATACATCCTCTCATCCAGCCATCCTCCTGGCCTAAACCTATGTTATCGATTCTCAGCTCACTTAATCATTAAGCTTCCTGGCACATTAAAACGGTGTGTCAGAACTGGGATTTGAAACTGGGACCTTTGCCTTTCATGGAGAACCACTCTACTGTCACCTGCCCTGGCAGATTTCATGGTCTATCCTCACAGCTTTACTTCTACCAGTACCTCACATTCTACTCTCCAAACTTCACAGAAGTTCTCCTGCATACCTTACAATACTAGCACTCCTGGATGAAAGGAGCCTAGGGGATGTTTCTAGAATGATATTTCCAACCTGCAGCAAAGTGTGCACTGGTATGAAACTTCCTGGCAAATTAAAACTGTGTGTCAAAACTAGGATTTAAATCTGGGACCTTTCCCTATTGTGGGCAAGCCCTCCACTGACTGAGCTGACCTGGCACATTTCATGGTCCACCCTCAGAGCTTTTAAACTGCCAGGAAGTTTCATATCCATGCATACTCCACAGCAGAGTGAAAATATAATTCTGGAAACATCCCCTTGGATGTGGGCAAGCCATATCTGCACCATATCTTTCTTGCAGGAGTCCTAGTCCTGCAAGATTTGCAGGAGCACTTATGTGAAGTTTGGAAAGTAGGAGGCAATGTACTGGCAGAAGTAAATCTGTGTGTGTGGACTGTGAAGTGTTCCAGAATAGCTCAGCTTGGTGAATGAAGTTGGAAAAAAATGGTATAGCATTTGAAATGTAATTATTTCAAGTGAGAAGCTGTTTGCTGGCAAACATGTACAAATTAGTTTGTATAAAATTTAAAAACTTATTTAAAGAGCATAAGCTGGCCCCTACATAACATTCATGAGTCTGGTGTAAACTACAAAATGCTACCTACAAAGAGTCTGCAACAGGCATGTTGCAGTAACAGGTATGAAGATTGCCAAAGACAAAATAATTATTGCTGTCTGTAGTAATGCTAATGGCAATCACAATATGCTATTTTTATGGGAAAGGCCAAAAAACCTAGGGTAATCAAAAACACTAAAATGTCATCATTACCTATCAATTATTAGAAGCTAAAGAAATGGGTTTATGACCAGTTTATCACTGCCATTACACAGTATTGATACTCAACAATGTAACACCCTCATACCTAAGAAAATAAACTTTAAAAAAGGTGAAAGCTCACTTTCTACCGGCTGATGTAACATGCCTAAATCTGTCTATTGATCAGGGAGTCTTAGAGCGACTGAAAATTCAATAGCAGTGAAAATACATTGTATCAATTTTAGAAAGGCTACACGAAGGCAGCATCTTATTTCCAGTGATGAAATCAATGAATAAAAAAGATTTTATCCATAAAATTGACAAAGATTGGCAAGAAATCCTGTTATCAACACTTGGAAAATCTTGGTTGAACCTATGGCCAAAAGTGAATGAAAGTAAAGACAACACACCAATAGCAAGAGAATCAGATAAAAATAGTCCACACAACAAGTAATGACAATCAAGGGCCCTTTGACATTCCAGAAAACTTGATGGATTTGCAAATTTTATGTGATATATGTGATTGGTTTTGTACAGCTGATATTGACTGCTCAGTGGATGAATTACTAACTGACAACCAAATGATTGATGTTACAACTCAAACAATCAAGGAGAATGGGAAGGATGATGACAGGGGAAGAAAAAGAATCTACAGTTTGTAACCTACAGTTAGATTTGAAAGTAATGCATCATGGGAGGGGGGAGGGGGCGGCAGCATTGTCACAAATTGTAAAATACCAGTGATTACAGGTGTCAGTTGGATGTCTTTTTTTTTTTTTTTTTTTTTTTTTTTTTTTTTTTTTTTTTTTTTGATAGGGAGGGGAGAAAGAAACCCAGTTTTATGAGAGTTTGGCAGAAACTCTCTCTTTGAGAAAACAGATAAACAGGAGATATTTTAGCAAACAATTTTCAACAGAAAGTACTCAGAAACTGCCAGTAATCTTTGTCCAACCATCAGTATGCAATATCAGTTAACTTTATTACGTCAGAATATTCCAGGACTCAGTAATAAACTTGATTAACTACTCATTTGTACTGATAAAATAGATTCCTCTAACCCAATTGACATTATTCATGTCTCTGAACATCATGTGACCATTGGTATAGATATGTTACACATTCCAGGATTTAATTTAGCTTCATATTTCTGTAAATACGGAGGGAGGAGGTGTTACCACATTTATTAAAAACTACTATAAATTCAGAAATATTGATATAAATAAATTCGGTCTAGAGCAGCATTTAGAAGTGTGTGCAACAGAAGTATAGTTCCATAAAAGATGCTATATAATAGTAACTATTTACCTAGCACCTGCAGGAAATTATAATCTATTTCTAAATCATCTAGAAGCTCTATTGGGTTATTTAACAGGAAGAAACAAAAGAATCTTGGTTGCTGGTGACTTAAATACAGATTTTTCTTGTGCAGTCTTCCAGTAAACATTTATTGCATTCAGTAACATTGTCTTTCAATCTAACTCATACCGTAAACTTTCCAACTATGATAACTAAATCCTCTAAGACAGCCATTGATCATATTTTTATAGACGAATCAGAGGAACAAAACCATATCATAAAACCAATAATCAATGGTCTATCAGATCACGACAAGCACCTCCTTGATTTAGGCATAGATTGTAAGCAGTTTATGAAAACTGCTAAATCTGCATACAGGAGAGTAGTCAATCCACCAAAAATTGAGTATTTTAGAAAACTGCTCAAAAATAAGAGCTGGAAAGATGTTTATAGGTGTTCATGCAATGAATGAAAAAATAACATATTCATTAATAATATCAGTAACAAGTTTGAAAATAGTTTTCCTCTAAAAGTAACTCAAATTAAAAAGAAGTCTATAATAAAACCATGGATTAAACAAGGAAGAAAGATATCATGCAAGACAAAAAGAAAAATGTATCTATCAGCTAAGAGTAGCTCCAATGATGATGATTTAGCTAAATATTAGGAATACTGCAAAATATTAAAAAATTAATTCAGACATCTAAACAAATGCGTTATGAGAAGAAGAAAGCAATGTCAGGCAACAAAATAAAAACAATAATGCGATATAGTGAAAGAGTACACTGGTAGAACCAGAAAGGAAAAGGAAAAATGGCAATTGTCAGTTCCTGGGAAAATGTCAATTTGAGGAATGTCATTTTCACCAGTGAGTGCACAATTGAGTCCCCAAGGAGAGGTGCTGTTCTTGTTTACTGTACAGATAGGCAACAATATGACACCCACTTCATGGCTAATTGCACTAGAAGTGGGTGCATAAGAATGAAATGTTGGGGCTGGATGTCGTATATGAGCACAAACCTTAGAACAAACCCAATGCAAGTGCAATTCAGCATGCTATGACCATTTCCTTGAAAATGTAATCATTCCTGAAGCTCAACTTTGGTAACCCGCAGGACGTCTTATTTACTAACATGATAATCACCCATCACACACCAGAATTAGGATTCAGAGCTGGTTCCAAAGGTAAGAGAATATTATTCAGTGCCTAGCATGCCCCAAAGTCACGTGATCTCAATCACACAGAGAACATAAGGGCTAAACTCAAGAAGACTGTGCGGGATTGATTGACTGATTGATTGATTTTCTCAGGGAAGCCAAAACAGTCTTGGTCCAACCCGCCACTGCCAGCACCGAAACTAGTTTATTGTGCGGTATCGCTCCCTGTATATCTAGTAAAGCCAACCAATGCCCTTGAACAGTGCGAGTCTGTGCCTTTTACTCTCCAATGCAATGCATTCGAAGATTAGATGTGATGCAGTTTCATCACCGTCATCACAAATCCTACATTTAGGGTCCTCTTCTGTTATTCCCATTGTATGTAAGTGTTTTTTGAAATTCTTGTGGCCTGTCAGCAATCCAACCATGAGTCTAATCTCTCTCCTGTTCAGGCCCAGGATTGCAGAGCTTCTTTTAAAACATGGCTTTGGCATCATTACCTTGCCTTGCCTTTGGTCCAATATTCTACGTGCTGTCTTCTGAGCCAGTTACATAGCTCCAATTTGATCATTGCCTTGGTGATTGTAAGGACAGGTTCTGGTCCAATAAATGGAGTCTCTGCCCCCATCCTGGCTAATCTGTCGGCATGTTCGTTGCCACTGATCCCCGAGTGGCCAGGGACCCACAATAGGTTTACCCTATTGCTTTCCCCTGGCTCCACCAGAACCTGTGACATTCTGCAACAATTTTAGATCTTGTTGCAAGAGCTGCCAGTGATCTCAGGGCTGCCTGGCCATCTGAATAGATATAGATGCTACGGTCTTTGTAGCACCTATGCAAATTCTCCTCCACACATGCCCTGATGGCAGTGACTGTGCGGGATAACTGGCCAGGCCCTCCTATATGAACTGCATATGTCTTGTGGGATTTGTTTTATTCTTCATGGGAGAGAATTGGCATGGATGAGGCCTTTTTATACAGACTTGTAGATTCTATGCCTTGAAGAATCCAGGCTGTTCTTGATGCCAATCGCATATGGGCAAAATACTAAAGATATATGTAGCCTACATTATATTATTTTAATTTTAATGGGAGGTCATACCAATATCAACCTCCAGGGAAAATAATTTTTATTTTTATGAGAAGTCAGATGAATAACACCCACAAATGATGTTTATTTATTTATTTATTTATTTTATGGGAGGACAAATAAATATTACTTTTGTAGGAAGATTACTTTTTATGGGAAGTCAGATGAAAAATATCCTCCAAGGATGTTTATTTTCTTTATGGCTGGTCAAATAAATATTACTATGCAAGGAAGATTATTTTTAGACATCAAATTGACAAACTAATTAATTATTTACTAAAGAGAATACTGAAAAAAGTAAAACCAATTTAATAACAAAAAGTAGCTATAGCAAGAAACATTTGCATTGTGATTTAAAATAAAATAAAAAAGTAAAGGCTTTAGTGGCATCCGATCTGATGTACACCACTTAATTAGGAAGGCCAACACCCCTATCAATGAGCTACTTGTCCTTTCTCCTTAACATAACAGTAGCACAGTCCTACCGGAGTGGAAGAATGAATATTGAACTGGAAACAACAGGTAATGAAAGGTACAGCCATTCCTCATCCACACCACATGTACGTTCTTAGAAAGATACGCCTATCTGCTGATACATTTATCTTAGCTTAACACTATAGATTAACCATGTGGCAGTTGAAGTAACTGCAAATACATGCATCCATTTTCAACATTTTTACTATGGTTATCATTTGCCTCGTTTAAAGATTAGGCTATTACAAAATGGAATATTTTTAAGAATGTGGAATCTAGAAAAGCCTATAATTGCCTGTCCACTCAGCCAACAAAAAGTATTTAAGAAACGGTTTGTTGTAGTACATCCAAACATGTGGATTGTTACCCCTCAACCATTTCTACATGTTCGAATAATGTTTTCCAAAATAAATTATATATGAGTTAAGCTGCTACAAATCCCAACATATGCTGTATCCTAACTATTACATTGCTTCTAGTTGACAATGTAAACACCAAGTTGAAGCTCCAAAAATCGTCAGAGTTGGCAACACTTGCACTTTGGAAATAGGGCATGCACAATGCTCTGTTCTTGGACTTTAAATTATTGGGGCCAGGTAATCTTTTTGTCACCCATTATATGTACAATTATGATCTCTCATCAGTTACACTGCCAGAAGCAGAGCTCATTTTGTTAGCAAATGATACAAGTATTGCAATAAATAGCATGTCAAGCATAGTTCAAGAAAGGTCTGCTAATGATATTTTCATGAACATTAATAAATGATTTAAAGCCATGGGAGGTGACATTAAACTTTGAAAAGACTCACTAAATGCAGGTCAGAACATGTACGAGATTTCCATCCAGCATATGAATAAAGTATGAAGAAGAGCAGACAGAAGAGATTGGCAGTATTAAATTCCAGGTATTACAGCTTGATAATAAATTCATTTTGGAGGAGTACACCATAGAATTGCAGAAACACCATAACAAATCTGTATTTGCTGTACAATTGTTATGAGATGTAGGAGACATAAAAATAAAAAAGCTTGCATACTTTGCTTATTTTCAATCCACAATGTCATATGGTATAATATTTTGGGGTAACTCTTCAAGTCAAGCAAAAGTTTTCAGTGTCCAAAAGTGTGTATGTAATTTGTAGAGGAAATTCACAGACATCCTGTAGAAGCCTCTTCAAAGAACTGGATGTAATAACTACTGCCTCGCAGTATATTTATTCCTCAATGAAATTAGTCATAAACAATATATCCCTTTTTCCAACAAACAGCTCAATTCATACGATCTACACAAGGACTTAAAACCAGTTGCTTTCATTCAAAAAGGGTCCACTACTGAGGAACACACATTTTCAATAATTTACCAGCAACCATTAAAAATTTACCTACAAATAAAGATCAGTTTAAGAGGAGCCTAAAAGACTTGCTAGTGGCCATCTCTTTCTACTAACTGATGAATTTTTAAAAAGAACCAAATTATGTATCTACCTGTATTCATACTATTAGTATTATTATTATATCAGCTTGTAAAATAAATAAATAAATAAAAATAGAAAAATATTTGACATGTTCCACATCCAAGAGGATCTCCTCAACATGGATCTATGGAATGAACAACTTATTTAACCTAGTCAAATCCAGTTATTACAAATAGATGCTAAAAAACCATTTGATATAGCCCTTCAATGCAACAAGCAAATCTATACGTCTAAGAAGAAAATTTGTAGATTAGGAAAATCGTGGCAAAATTGAGGCTGTTATCTTCTAAGCAAATGAATTTACCATGTGATTTCTTTGACTTTAAATAGTTAAGAGTGTGACAACTTAGTGCTGTAATAAGGTATATACAGTCATCATATTTTCACTCAGTGCAGCAATATCTTTTGTATGATACAAGCGTATTTTACAGAACTAACACTATTGTACAGTACACTTTTGAGAAGGACTTTTCATTGTTTTCATGTTCACTGTTTGTTTTGTTACTGTTTTGAAATGAATCAATATTTCAGACAGTTTTTACAGTTGAAAATTGAAGTTTACTACTTTATTGCAATGTTGCAGGTTAATAAAAGTTTTGTTCTGATATAATCTTTGCTTTTTTCTGTTCTTACCATGTTAGACATTGCAAAGTTTTGAGGACATGTATCACAAAGCTCAGCGGTGAATAGTTATGGGAGGTGACTATTTCAAAGAACACTAAGATAACTGTAGTTCATATTTCACCTACATTAATGTTACAGGACTATTCACCAAACTTTATTTCAAAGGTCGTATTTGCAAATGCATGCATATACAACAGCAGCCATTCCTAGTGAAACTTGATCTGTGGATGACTGGATGGTTTCATATATGACTATTTTAATTAAATTTTGTTGTGAAACATTGTGTTCAATTGATTTGTCTAACATCATTGTGAAATTATCTCTGAATCAATAAACAACTACCAAAAAACACAATTAAAAGCTATGCAAAGAGGTTGTACAAAACTATTCTCTGCTTCTCATTAATTTTGACACACAGTGTGGCAGGAAACAACTTTTGAATTACATGTGCATTAACAGAAGCAATATAATAATAAAGGAAATCACTAAATACAATGGACAAAACAAACAAAAAAGTAGCACTATATGATAACCTTGATATGAAAGGACATTCTTTGCATCGAAGCATAACATTCTTCTCATTGTAAGCATGCTGTTCTTGCTGTTGCTCCACAACATATGATTTCTTCAGCTTCTTCAGTGCAAATACAAGATTTTTGTTGGTTCGGCTCACTACTAATTCAACTCTTCCAAAACCTCCAACACCAAGAGTAGCAATTTCTTCAAGATCAGAAAGTTGCAAATCTTCATGCTCTAGAAAAGTAAAATATTTTTTTTTTCAAAATTTCTCAACTGCAAAACAATGATCCAAATGACATATGCTCAGTCACAAATGAATGTATGCTCAGTAGGGAATGAAATACAGATAATTTAAAACAAAATATCTCAATGAATTCATCCTGAATGGTGTAAAACTAATTTCCTCTCTTGTTTGCCTTCATCTATTAGGAACTGTTTCATAATCATTTTGACTGATTCTTCCGTCGCTTCTTGGTAGAAAATAACCAAATAAATTAAAAACACAATTTTGTGTGTGTTCTACAAGTTTATTTTTGCTTACTTAACCGGTTTTCGGCTTATTAGGCCATCTTCAGAGTATTTACTGCTGTGGAAAAGAGGTTACATAGTTTAGATACAGTATGGGAAGAGATGACAAATGACTACACTTAGATAGACATACATAGTATAACACTTCTTTGACATTGTGTTATTACAGTTATGAACTTAAAAACTAAACTGTAGTACAAGAATATACAATGTGTGGAGGATAAAACAAGGAATAAATTTGAATATAACTAGGGAACTGAAACTACCTGCTATTACAAACAAACTGATAATGCTGATAAATAAATATATAGAAGTGCCTTGTTAATAATTCTGCACTATAATTATAGATGGTGTTGCATATGACAGTTGTAAGGCCAGGATTGGAGTAGAATCCAGAACTTAAAATGAATAGTTACTTCATTAGATTAAACTAAACAAATCTGTCTAATGAAATTAATATTCTAAAAATTCAGGCAGATGAAAATGAGTGTTATGTTGTAAGCTACACTGGGACCAAATTTTCAAAACTTAAGAATAAAACATAATAAATAAATACACAGTAGTTTGAAACTGTGGGGGTTTGTAATCGAGGAATGGGACAGCCAGTGTGGGAGTTGATGGAAAAAATTAGGTAATTGACTGTACTATGAGTAAATGTATGAAGAGACTGGAACTGACAGGGTAGGAGGTAATGTGACTCAGGGATGAATTAAGTGAAATCTAATAGGGGTGAACTGTTTAGTTGTGTTTGATCATTTAATACTAGATCAGGGTTATGGGCAAGGTGTTTATTTATTTCAAGAGCTTCCAATAAGTTAAGTTTTTGGCCCTTGTTTGCTAAGTGAAGGACTTGACACAGTGGCTGGTAGCTATGGCCCTCACTCAGTACATGCTCAGCAAATGTGGACTCCTGATTCTGTAGTCTCCAGCTGCGTTGATGTTCAGCTAGTCTATGCTTCTGCCTGACTGACCAATATAAAACTTATTGCAATCTTTACAAGTAATTTTATATACACCACTGTTGTTTAGTAAAGGAGTCTTGTCTTTGCTATTAAAGATGCACTGGGCTATGGTGTTTGTCATGTAGTAGGAAACCCTGTAGTTGCAGGATTTCAGGGGTTTAGATACTTGTTGTGTCATTGGTCCTATATATGGTATTGTACACCATTTCCTGTATTCATTGGTGTGGAAGTCAGAGGGAGCATAGAGGAGGGGTATAATTTTCTTCTTTTGTTTTTTGTGCAAAATTCCATCAATCAGGGCTGGATTGTATCCATTGGTTGTGGCAATAAATTTTATGGTGTCTAATTCTGATCTGAAATTCTCTTTTGACATAGGAACAGATATGAGGCAATGCACCATGGAGTGGAAAGCTGAGTGTTTGTAAGTAATTGGGTGTTGTGAGGAGGCAGGTATTACTGTGTCTGTAGCTGTAGTTTTCCTGTAGATTTTGAAAGAGTGTGTATGTTTAGTGATATCTATGGTCAGATCTAGGAAATTTATGGATTTGTTACCCATCTCCATTGTGAACTGAATGTTTCTGTGTTGGCTGTTTAAGTTTTGAAAAAAAATGTGTTGAGTTGTCTTGTGGTACCTGTCCACAAACACAGTACATCATCCACATAACTGTCCCAGTATTTAATATTTGAACTTCAGGGTTCTTTACTCAAAAATGTTGTTCGAAATTGTCCATAAATATATCTGCTAAAAGTGGACTGAGTGGAGATCCCATAGCTAATCCATCTAGTTGTTTGTACAGAGCACCTTCAAATTGGAAATAATTTTTTGACAGGCATGTCTGAGTGGCTACTCTTAACTCATTCACTTCTACTGGATTGATGTTAGACATATACATCAGCTCAGTTAGTGTTTCTACACATTCCCCCACTGGTATGTTGGAAAACAAACTACAAACATCAAAAGATACTAATTTAGCTGTATTTGGTGTGGGAACATTTACTATCTTATTTACAAGATCCAATGTGTTAAGGATACCATGCTTGGCTTTGAATTTTGTTTTACTTTTAATTAACATGTCCAATTTCTTGGCTAGTTTGTAAGAAGGAGCAGTGTATGAGGACACCACTGGACGTATAGGTACTAACTGTTTATGTAACTTAGGTAGTCCATATAGTTTTGGAGGTGCAGGATTCATGTTGCTTAAGGACTGTACTTCATAATTTTTAAATATGCTTTTGCATGAACTAATTACACTCTTAATTTCCTCTTTGAATTTTGTGGTAGGATCCTTATGAAGGACTTGGAAACAATCAGGGCTGAGGAAGTCATTGATCTTTTGGAGATAATCTAATTTGTTCAAAAGTACAATACTGTTGCCTTTATCAGATCGTGTTGCAATGATATCCTGTTGTTGTAATTTCTTCCTGAAGTTACTGAGGGTATGAAAATCCTTAGCCTGTAGGTTGTTGCAGTTAAATGGTGCTACTTTCTTCATTGCATGGGAAACTAAATGTTTTGCTGTAATGTCTTTACCTAGTGCATATTCAGTATCTACTTTCATGAGATCTAACTGTTTTTCTGATGGAGGATGTGGAGGAACATATTTAAAACCTTTTCCTAACACTTTTTGTTCATTTGTCGAAAGGTTTAAGTCTGACAAGTTAATTACTCTTTCTGAAAACTTTTGTGGACAGTTAGGGGTTGACGAAAAAGTCATATCACTCAAATGAACTTATTTCTGTTTCTGTCGCAAAAATATATCGTGGATCAAGTCATTCACATTTTCACGAACTTCACTGTCAAGCACATCGAATAGACCTAGCATTTTATTTATTTTATTCAAAAAACTGGATTCCTTGTTTACCCCCACAGTTTCAAACTACTGTGTATTTATTTATTATGTTTTATTTTTAAGTTTTGAAAATTTGGTCCCAGTGTAGCTTACAACATAACACTCATTTTCATCTGCTTGAATTTTTAGAATATTAATTTCATTAGACAGATTTGTTTAGTTTAATATAATGAAGTAACTATTCATTTTAAGTTCTGGATTCTACTCCAAACCTGGCCTTACAACTGTCATATGCAACACCATCTATAATTATAGAGCAGAATTATTAACAAGGCACTTATATATATTTATTTATCAGCATCATCAGTTTGTTTGTAATAGCAGGTAGTTTCAGTTCCCTAGTTATATTCAAATTTATTCCTTGTTTTATCCTCCACACATTGTATATTCTTGTACTACAGTTTAGTTTTTAAGTTCATAACTGTAATAACACAATGTCAAAGAAGTGTTATACTATGTATGTCAATCTAAGTGTAGTCATTTGTCATCTCTTCCCATACTGTATCTAAACTATGTAACCTCTTTGCCACAGCAGTAAATACTCTGAAGATGGCCTAATAAGCCGAAAGCCGGTTAAGTAAGCAAAAATAAACTTGTAGAACACACACAAAATTGTGTTTTTAATTTTATTTCATAATCATTTCTTTTTATCCAAAGTTTTGGTTAGAGAACACCACAGCTGTATTCGTAATAATACTGTAGTAAATAAATATTGCAACCAGCCACAAGTATTTGTTTTCTACAGTATTATCATAATCATTTTATATAAAATGGACAACTATTTTATTTCTATATTTACCACACAGAGGTCACAATGAGTCACAGAAAGACACACTTAAAAGGGTTCTCAGTTTCTCAATAATTCATAGCTTTTAGCTCACAGAGCCTTCATCAGAAATATCCTCTACCCCCCTTTTTTTTCTCTATCACACACACACACTTGACAGAAAAGGTTACAACTACTACCCTGAGCTGCAGTTCACTGGGGCTCCAGAGGAAAATTCTGGAGAACCTCTGGAGCCTATAGTGCTGCTTGAGATACATGATGCCACTGCACTTTCAGGTTCCCATGTCCCTCCCAGTCATCTGACAGTGACTGCTAAATTATGGCAGGAACTTGAGTTTCTGGGCACAAGGGAAAAAATAGGAACCACTAATAAGTCTCTTTCATTGTGTTTCAATAACATGTATGAGGTCTTGCCAACTGTTGACAATAACACTGAACTAGCACAGACTGCTTCACTGCTTGAAGTGCTGGTTGACGTTCCTGAGACGTCTGGACAACTACAGAGGGTGAATTTGCTTGTCAAACAGGAATGTGACACTACCAACAACAGTGCTGCTAAAGCAGAGGTACTCAACATAAATTTCCTAAATTCCTTTCCCAAAGAACATACTCCAGAATTAGAGTCAAGAACAGCAGTCATCATGTGCAACTTACAAGTAAATATCCTTGGAGTACTAAAGCAAATTAAATCACTTAAGAAAAGCAAATCTTTGGTCCAGATTGTGCACAAATTAGGTTCCTTTCAGGGTATGCTAATGGTATAGCTCCATTCCTACCTATCATATCCAGCTACTTGTTCAGCAGAAGATCTGTACCCAAGACTGGAAAGTTGCACAGGTTACGCCAGTATTCAATAAAGGCAATGGGAGTGATTTAGAAATTTATGTACTCACATCATGAGCAGCGATTTGCAGTAGGATTTTGGAACATATACTTTGTTCGAACTACATGAATTACCACAAAGTGAATCATCTATTTACTTACAATCAACATGGATTCAGAAATTATTGTTCTTATTAAACATAGCCAGCCCTCCATTCACACAAATGGTGAGTGCAACCAACATGGGATCTCAAATCAATTCCAGATTTCCAGAAGTTTTTGACACTGTTCCTCACAAGTGGCTTCTAATTAAAATCATGTGCTAACAGAATATTGTACCAGTTACAAGATAGCTTTTGAAATTTCCTGTCAGAAATGACACAGTTCAAAGTAACTGACAAAAGTCAACAAGTGAAACATAAGTGATATCTGACACTTCCGATGGAAGTGTTAAAGGGCTCCTACTGTTCCTTGGCCTTATAAATTATTTAGAAGGAAACTGAGCAGCTCACATAGATTGTTTGTGGATGATGTTGTCATTTATTGTCTGTTAAAGTCACCAGAGAATCAAAGGAAATGGAAAGTGATTTAGGGAATATATCTGTAAGGTGTGAAAATTGGCAATTCTCCATAAATAAAGAAAATTTTGTGGTCTTCCATTTGAACACCAAAAGACATCTGTTACACTTCATTTACACAATAATCAGTCACATCTACAAGCTGTAAATATAAGTAAATACATATAAATACAATTACAAACAATTTGGAAAGAACACACATAAAGTGTTGTGGGGAAGGCAAATCAAAGGCCACATTTCAAGGGGAGAATATTTAGAACATGCAACAGCAATTCTAAAGAATCTGCCTACTTTAACACTTGTCTACCCTCTTTTGGAGTATTGCTTCACAGTATGGGACACTCGTCAGGTGACATTGATAGAGTACATGGAAAATGTTCAGAGAAGGACAGCTCGATTTGTATTATTGTGATACAGGGGAGAGTGTCGAACAAATGGTGTTGGGATGGTAATCATTGAAAGATAAGTGTTATTCATTGCAGTGAGACCTATTAATTAATTTTTTGACTAACTTTTTTCTTCTCTACATGGACACCTATTTTTTGGCACCCACTTACAGAATGACCCTTGATCATTATTACAAAATAAGAGAAATCAGATTTTAGAATGAAAGATTTTGGTGTTTCTTTTTCCTACATGCAATTTTAGATCAGAATGTTAGAGAAATAGTCTGAAAGCGGTTCTGTGAACCCTCTGGTAGTGTGAAATGGATAGATGTATCATTGGGAACTCCATTGTTTAAGTGGGTGAGGAAGCTCCTTTGGGAAACAGCGGGAAGGTTGGGAAAATAGGCCAGTAGCCACTCTGTATCGTTGCCTGGAGGTCTCATCCAAGATGTGGGAGAGACATTGCCAGCAATGATGCACTGGGTGCACCCAGCTGCAAATGTTTACACATAGTGCCACCAGAGACACTTACTGCCTGGTTTCAGAAGCCATCCTCAGTTCTTACAGGTGGCTGGTGGATTTGTTGAAGGCAGTTACCTTGCTCGCAGGCTGGAAACAGAGCTATCAATTTGTACCATCATCCCAAGATCCAATTGCAGTCTTCTGGTTTAGAGCTAAATGGAAGCCTTAAAGCAGAGGCTCACTCAGTTCTGTGACAATATCAGATACAAAGTGGTTTTTTTTTTCTTTTCTTTTTTTTTCTCACTCTGTTGTATGGAAAAATGAAAGATGTGCGCACTACAGGCAGGAAACAGCTACTAGAGAAGCGGAGTATGTCTGTAGCGTACATGTGACAGAGAAATCCATCCACATGCCCAATAAGATGCCTCCTGATTACAGACAAGACAACATTCTGCACAATAGAACAGAGAAAGAAAAATTTAATATAGCAGTAGTTATGCATTCAGTGACTTCAAAAGAACAATTATATGTAGTGACTTGTTCAGAAACTTGTAGGAAATTTTGATCTTATGCTAAATCTGTAATTGGATCAAAACCAACTGCTCAGACTCTCTGTGTCCATAATGGCATTGAAACAGAAGCTGACACACAAAAAGTCAAAATACTAAATGACTTTCTCCAAAGTTTCTCTGTTTCACAGAGGAAGATTGCATTGTATTTTTTCCTCAAAATAGTCACACAGATGAAAAAAATTACAGTATTGAAATGAATGACAAAGGGATAGAAAAGCAATTGAAATCACTCAACAGAGGAAAGGCTACCAGACATGATGTAATACCAATTTGATTTAAGAATATGCTAAGGAACTTACCCTGGCCCAGAGGCCAGAGTGGAATAGATGTTCAAAACTGACATTGGTCTGTTGTTTGTTTGAGCATTATGACATTTATGAAGACTGCAAACTGCCTCTGTTGGAATCAATGTGGATTCCAAAAGCAATGATTACATGAAACCCAGCTAACACTAATCGTCCACATACCCCAAAAAGTAGTACATACGCCTAATATTTTCCATGCAGATTCTGTGCTTTTTTACTTCTGTATGGTGTTTGATACAATCACACACAGTAACATAATATACTGTAACAGAGTATTGGCCTGTAGTTTTGTTGGCTGGGATTTAGCTGCTAGGAGGTAGATGGTGGAAGACAGATAGTGATTCTTTGGGAAGATATGTGTTGGCTTTATTTAAAAATATAACATCAATCAAGTCTGGTTGGCCTTCTGAACCATGTTCCTCAGATGTAAAATTCTGGGTGCAGGATGGTATACAAAGGTGGCTCAGCATGCAGTGTGTGGAAAAAGGTGGTAGCTAGCAGCATTTCAGCACTGACTTAGGCACGAGGAAAATGTGCAGAGATGGCCAAATCAGTATGTCTCACGTAAATCAGTCACTGTGAAATGCAAAATCCGAAATCAGGTGGGTCCTGGTTGGCATGATATCAGGCACATGAGTGACTTGCCTTACAGCTCATCTCCAAGATTCGCTGTCTTGTAGAGACCAGAATAGCCCCCTGATGCTCATGCCAGTGACTGTGTGTTGGCCATCAGGATGGTTGTGCTGGTGTACAGGGTTTGGGGCTTAGTTACAGTTGTTGCAGGCTGATGATGAGTTGCCACAGTGAAGTAAAGAGATTGTCTACTACAATGCACTCCACACCACCTGACTGGTTTGTGGTCCTAAAGTACACAAGAATACCTCTCTCCTACTGAATTCTGCTGGTGTCACCAGTTAATAAGAACATTCCAGATTGGGATGACACCTCTGGCTGATGTTGTAATTGAGACAACCACTTGTTATTTCATCATGCCGTCAGTGCTTCTGCCCTTGATATCACAGGTTACTGACAGTGATGATCCGCAGTTGTGTCGCAACACTGTCCCTAGTTACTACTACCAACAAAGTACACCTACATACTGCTTCTTAGATATTAAATTACATCTGTTCATATTATTTATTCTCTTATTTATACTTTGCTTTATTATTTACATTTAATGTTCCACAAACTGCTTCTGCAATTATACTCTTCCCTCCTCAGAGAAAGCTGAACAATGGACTGGCTTTTGGGACAATGATGGTTCCAATCTGCCACCAGCCATATTGATTTAGGTTTTCTGTGATTACCGTAAATCACTCCAGACAAATGCTGGTATGGTTTGTTCCAAAGGGCACAGCCGACTCCCTTGCCATCCCTGACAAACACTATCCAAGAGATTGCACCATCTCTAATGACTATGATGTCGATGGAATGACAAACCATATTCTTCCCTCCATTTTCTACAAATATGAATTGATTCTCAAATTCTGTTAACACTTTCAACTGTTTCTTTGAACACACCATGAGATAATTAGTCACTATGAATTTCACCTTCAGTTCAGATTCTGTTCTGCCACCACTCATATCCACTAGTCTCCTTTACAACTTGTGATCACTGTTTTCCTTGCTGTGCTGGTTGGTGCCATGTCTCCTTGATTGACTTCAGGTTGATGGTTGGCAGAAATGGAATTTGAGTAGATAGTACACAACACATAAGGTAAAACAAAATATACCAGCAGCTGTCAATGATCCAATGGTAATTAATCACAATTATAATTTTGTACATACTCCAAGACCTGACGCATGGTTACACAGCCTTGCAATTGTCTGGTGCAAGGAAGATAATAAGGTGTCTAGTGTACAGCATATCTCCCAAATATATCCAAATTCTGATTCGTTTCATCAGCGGAAGCCTGATTGGGGGAAATTAATGTGGTGACCAGACTGCACAGTTGTCTAGATATTATTTACCAAGTCAGTCTTAAGACTGGATAGCTAAATTGTATGACATTCAACTATCTACTGGTTTTCCTTCACATAATTCTGCAGTTGCTGCAATAGCCCATTGATACTCTTCAGATCCTCTGCATGGGCTATCCAGATAATTTTCTTTAAGATTTACCTGTCTGCACCCAACCAGCCTTTTATTGTCAAAGTATCAGAATTACCTCTGAGAACACAGTAATGAGTCATGTCAGTGCGAATTTGCGATTCTTTAGGGGTCCATATCTCAGGTTCTACTTATCTCAGAGTGAAGGGGTGAAATGTTCTGGATAGATCTTGGCCTAGTGATCATTTGTGTACATATTAGAAGAATGGGTATACTATAGCTATCATACAGTACATCGTCAAAATTTTCAAAGTTACACACTTCCTGGAGCCTATCCAAATTGAGCAAATCAGTTGGCTTTTGTACATGACATGTAGTCTATGATGGGCTTTATACGACTTACAAAAGTACCATTCATTCATGGGTGGTTCCTGAGAAAATCTAAAAAAGACCATGATTTTTGGGAACAAAAAAAATTGTGGGGATGCTCACTTCGATACTTTCTATTCATTGCAAATCTTCAAAATTTTTTCAATATTGTTATCCGTTACCGAGATCCCGAGGTTGAAACTTATCATAGTTTTGCACAAAATCACAAAACCCAATTTTTAGTCGTTTTAGCACCGTGATCACAGATATCTAAATAACTAACCATAGAAAATTGTTCAAATATTTACAAAACATCTGGTAGAAATTTATCTATAAACGGCATTTTTCAGTTTTCATAAATGTTAGTCCGTTAGCAAGATACGCCCAAAAAACCACGGTATTTTGCTAGAAAAAGTGGTTATTGTGCTGAAAGATGCCATTCGGACAGCTCTGAAACTTACCATGCGATTTGAAAAAAGGTACTCGCTGAAAAAAAGTTATTTTTGTACATCTTACAGATTGAAATCTTCAGTCAATGAAGGGGTGATTTTTGTTTTTGTTTACTTTACAGTTAATATGCAGCATCCGGTTTAGTGAACTATTGCAACATATTTTAAAGAGTTTGCAGAGGTAAAAAACACATTGCGTACACTTTTCGTATGGTTGATTATAGGTTATACATAGCTGCATATGAAATGTAGATAACATATTGAAATTTTATTTAAAGTTTAGAGCAGAATGATATCTCATGTGGTTCTTGAATATCGATCCGTGAATGATAGCACGCAACAGTAATAGGTTCGAAAACACTATTTCTGATTGTGAGGTGACATATTTTGAGGAATAAGAAATGACTAAAATGTTATGTGTATGTTGTTTAGGTCTTTATCTGGAAAGTCCGTTTTCCATTTTTGGAGAAATGTGTATTCGTTATCGCGATATGCTACAAATATCATAAGTTCAAAAAATGTTCAAATGTTTGTATAGCTTATGGGACTTAACTACGGGGCCATCAGTTCCTAAACTTACAAACTACTTATCAACTAGCTTATCCTAAGGACGGCACAAATATCCATGACCGAGGGGGGATTTGAACCCCCGACCATAGTGGCCATGCAGACCATGACTGGAGCACCTCAGTCCTCTCGGCCACCGTGGCCGGCAATTCAAAGTTTTGGTATCAAAAGATCTAATTGCGTGCATTGACAAATCTACACTTCTATTCATGGAAAATCGTCAAAATTTTTACGAATATTATGATTCCTAAAAGCTTTGAAAGTTTTTACGATAATACTATCCATTACCAAGATCTGTAGATTCCAAGTTACCGCACATATTCATGACAAATATGCAGTGTTATTAATCCCTTGATATTTAATCAACATTCACGTCTTTCACACCACTGGGGGTGCAAAATTCGTCATCACAAAAGTTGGATCAATGTGAAAGACTTGAATTATCGTGAAATAGCAACATCATATAAAACTAAATTCTCAGCTGGACTCTAAAATATTTACATGCTTTTTATGGAACAATATTGATAGTGTTTAACAATCTTCTTTGATATAGTTAAGCGTGTTTAGCAATCATCTGAATGAGAAGCTCTTTTTTGAAAGTAAACTACAACATAGTCAATTTAGTCTGACATTTGTACAAATGTATCAAGGTATATAAAATACTATCCAAATTTTACTCACCATTGATTTCATGTTATATAAGTGGTACACTCCAATGTAACAGGAAAATGATGGGAAGCAGCTGAAAAATGCTCCTGCGGGAGCACAGAAAAGGCAAATATGTTCTCTGACACACAAGTGTGGAACCAGCTGCCTCAATCCTCATTCTGACTTCCTCACCAAAAATTTTGGCATGCGAACATATTCACACTTTTTTCAGCTTAATGTGAGTAGGACAGAGACAGTGCAACAGGCAGAGAGAGCTATCCGTATATGATGGAACAGAGAAAGTGTCAATTCAGGAGAAAGGAATATCCATGAAAACAGCAGCGGGAAGTGAAACAAGATGTCGGAAGTCAGGAACAGTGGCAACAACAAACTAAGACAGATGCAAATAGTATCAATTGGAGCAAAAGAGAAAACAGTGGGAAACTGAGACCAATGGAGACCATACATAAAGTGTGAGCGTGCGGCTCTCAAATACTATAGCACAAAACAATTTGTCCAATTTTTTCCATCCCCAGTACCTGCATGCTAAAGTTTTCTGGTGTACAGATCAAACCCCAAGCAAACCATCCCCATGGACATACGTGTAAAGGAGACAAGTTTGACACAGACAGAAAGTGGCAGCAGGAGAGACAGCAAACAAATGGAGAGAGACATATATAGACAATGACAGTGAGACGACATTGCTGACTATGATGGCTTAAATGGGCAAGAGTAATTACAAAGTTATGCTCTAAAAGTGCGTGAATATGTTTGCTGTCCAAAATTTTTGGTGAGGAAGTCGGAATGAGGATTGAGGCAGCTAGTTGCACACTTTTGTGTCAGAGAACATATTCCCCTTTTCTGTGCTCCCGCACGAGCATTTTTCAGCTGGTAACATGGATTACTGTGGCGCAAACAAGAAGCTGTAGCCTGACTTTAACAGGTGAGGTTAATTTAATTACATGAAAGGAGCCTTGGTAGGTTGAAATAAACTTTTTTATTATTATTATTTTGCTTTGGCACATAAGGATTGGTCACTGTCATTCACTGTTCCACATGATACTTGGGTCACACAGCCTTACTATTATGAACACTCTCTTGTCAGTACAAAGGTTTCATATTCATTTTCTTTACCTGCCTCCACATAGCTTTCATATTTCTGGGAAAATCCTTTACTGGAAATACACCAACTTCCAGTAGAGGTTTACAAAAGACCTGTCTGCACAGGTAAAAACATGCCCTCTCGTGGTCTTTTGAGATATATGTACTTACGACTGCAGTAATAAGTGTATTCCAATGGTTGTGCTGAGAATTAACATAGTAGCTTTACAAGTTCATAATAATTCTATGAACCCCAATTAACATTATGGTTTCAGTAATTCCTAGACAAAATTACTTCCTCAGTCTGTTATTATTGCCTCCAGCACCCCAAACTTCTATTATCGACTGGTTCACCATTGCTTGTGCTACTGTTGCAGCCAGTTGATCTGATAAGGCAATCATTGACACAAATCATGACAAATGATAAATCAGACTGGTTCCTTGCAGGCATTTGTGTTGAGGGCAATAAATATCTAACCCTAGCATTTGAAAAATTTTGTCTGACTCTGGTACTCTATGTAACTCAATATTCAGATGGCTAAACTCTACCCTTGACACAGAACCCTTTATGTAACAGTCCACAATCTTGTTTGTGTCTCCAATAATTTTGTGCTGACCTACACTTACTCACTCAATGGCCTATCTGTCCCAAAAATATTGAATATAGGTCCTGCCTTAAGACTTCATTTTGTTTCTCTGTCACTACCAAGAGTGGCCTTTCTCCTGTTGATATCTATACTAAATAAATCTGTAAATTTAGGCCTGTCACAGTTCCCTTCAATTTTCAAAACTCCTGGATGAATCTTCATGCGATTTTCACAGGAAACATGAAAAAAGTTTGGGTCAACATATAGGAATAATTTTATCAAAATCGGAAACTACTTCACGAATTTGCATGGCATTTTCACAGGTAACTTGAGCGTAACTGGACAATATATAGACTTTGTTTCATAAAAGTTGGATCACGAAAAAAAGAATATCCTAATTTCAATTTTTTATCTACGACCGTTATGTCTGTCTGTCTCTTTGAACATATATATCTCCAAAACAACTTGACGAATTTTCATGGGGTTTCCACATGTAACTTTGTAATATTGTGCGGTTACATAAAGGCTTCAATAATTAAAATCAGATCACAGAAAATAAAGATATTATAATTTAATCATTTGCTTAAAAGCCATCGTGTATGTCTATATGTTGAGGGTAATCTGCAAAAGTATTACACGAACTTTCATGGGTCTCCACAGGTAAATTGAGAATAGTTTGGAGAGTAACATAGGCTTAGTTTCATCAAAATAAGATCAGAGAAAGGAAAGATATCTTAATTTGAAGATTTTGTGTATACTACGCTTATAAGTATGGTGCAGTACAGCAAATCTCCAAGAGTACTACACGAACTTTCATGGGGTTTCATAGGGTCAACTGAGAGTACCTTGGTGCAATATATAAGCTTCATTTTATCAAAATCGGATAAGGGGAAGAAAAGATACCGTAATTTGTAATTTCTGGTGCATGCTTTGCTTGAATTGCAGCGTAGTATAGCAAAGATCCGATAGAGGTGCTGTTACTGATGTAGTATCCCAAATAACTAATAGATAGCGATGCTACATTGTTTATTCTCATAACTAAAGTGTAATACACTGAAACAAGGGCTATGATTTTCCTTACGGCTGCGGTGTAGGTATTGATGTTGGTAACGGCCGTGAAAAATCAGTCACGTACAATGAGGGGAATAATTCTTAGTATTGATAATGAAATAATTATTAATGTTGTTCTGATCAGTAAATTAATGATCCCCCTAAAGCGAATATTTCATTTCCAATGTTAACATACTAAACCGCAAGTAAAATTTAACCCAGGTACCGCACAAAAAAATATTTTTTTTACTAGCTGTATGCCGCATGCCTTGCAATGCCATGGAAAGAAAATAAGTGCTTCTTTCAATGGGTATTATTTGAATTTAAAATATAAAGACATTCTTTTGCATCTATCAATGCTCTAATTTATATAAGAATTCTTTGCAAGGAAAATGGAATTTATGTAGTTCCCTTTCTGATTTCGGTGTATACTCATTACATTTTGAGTGCGTTCTGTTTAGGAATTCCTCGAAAAACCATAGCACAGGAAAGGACAAAGTGAGGCAACATTAGTTACATAGTACACCAAATAACTAATTATGATGTTGCTGCAATTCTTTTTTCATTTTCATAACTACGGTGTAATACACTACAAGAAGGGGTACAATTTTACTTACGGCGGCGGTGTTGTGTGCTGATGTTGGCAACCGCCGTTGAATGCTTTTCAAAAATCAGTCATGTCACATAGAATAAGGGGAATAATTCTTTACATTCACAATGAAATAAATAATTTATGCTGTTCCAGTCAGTAAATTAATGATCATCCTAAAGCGAATAGTTCGTTGTCAAATAATAGCAAACTAAACTGCTGCCACTGCAAGTAAAGTTTAGCCCAGGTAGGACACAAAATTTTTTTTTTCTTCCTAGCTGTATCCCATATCCTTTGCAATGTTATGGAAAGAAAAGAAGTACATCTATCGGTGGGTATAACCACTGTAACCACTAAATTATACATAGAGTAGAAATATCTATGGAGTGAGCATTGACTTCTGTCCATCTTCTCAACATTAAGCTGGAATTACCACATGATATTGAGACAAATCAACTCTTTCCATACATTTATTTGCTTTTAGGATTGGTGTGTACCACATTGGCTGCAAAGAAGCCCCACCTCCTTTTCGCAGAGCTACCACGTAACATGAAGTAATATCTAAATAAATGTGTCACAGAAGCTACAAGAAAGTTGAGAAAGCATCACTAAAAGGGCCATTTACACACAGTCATCCGTCTTAACCAAACAAAAAAGGACCAAGATGAAGTCATTAATTAGTAGATTTTTCTCAATATCAGGTGAAAGTTCCACCTTAATGTTAAGGACAGAAAATCTGTTATGCGTATCTGATTGCTCACTCCATAGATATTTCTGCTCTGTGCCTGCTACTAGAGATAATATACACATGTGAGCGACAAACTCATCAGAAACCTCCCTGCTTTTTTAATTGTTCAGAACAATATTGTGATTAAAATTTGTAATTACTTACTTTTGGTGCGGACTACATTAAGATAGAGAAAGACGTCTTCTTTTGCAGAGACGTAATTAGAGTTATAATCCGATTTCTGAATATATAGTTCTATTTACACACGATCGATTTCAACTTTGTACTTCATGAAGTAATCACTGGAGGATGTGAGGATATGTATTAGCTGAAAGAGTGGCTGATGCTGCTAACACAGTCAGAACAATTCACTGGAATTACTACTATATTTACAATGGAAAGTTCTATACAGACGATCAGTTGACGCCATTTCTTCAACGATTACCCAGACTTACTTTATCGCTCATTGACACCATCATGACGTCTTATTTAAACAGACATGAACTGCTCTGTTGATTGAATTACCAGAATTCCAGCATTCGCCGAGTTTTCGATAATAGGGAGCACTGCATACAGAATAACTACCTTGTCCCCAGTGCAACACTGCAACATTCTAATACTTCAGCATACACATACTAAGAGAGAGAAATAATACATGATGCTTTTATTATTATTACTATTTCTCATCTCAACGATAGAAGTGTTTTCAGAAGTTTATGTCAGACAAACAATTACACACGTCAGTCTTAACTTTATGAACACAAACTAGCAATGCATTTACATCGTTCCACAATACGGACTTAAATTAATTTCCCTTTTTGTATGAAAAACTTTATGGACTTTCATAGTTTTCGACAATGACTTGTCCTTAAATTTGACATATTGGCTCTGAGAACTAAGTTTATTGACAGAGTGATCCAACAAGGACTGTTTTTGCTGACCTACATCCGGAACCCTAAAAAATGATGATACAATGATATACACAGCTCCCTCTTCAACAACCATTGTGAGGCATGGGCATATAAGCTAGTATACAATAATACACTATCTCCTGTGTGGAATTGAGATTGCTTGGGGAAAAAAGTTGACTGTTTAGATCTGTACATTGGGCTTCCTACCATTTCTCCTTGTAAATACCAGCATATCACATGGTGTGAACTGTCTGGTTGAGTCCATCGGCATTGATATGTAAAATGTCTGGCCAATGTACAAGGGTTGGAACTTAAATAGTGCCAACACTGCTGTAGGGACACTATGCAATGGAATCTACCATTGTCGCTGACAACACAGTTGTTGACATACCTACTTTACCTCTGAGCAAATGGACTCGCCCGTCCCACATCACCAGCATGTGCACAACAGATGAAAACTCAGTCACTTGTGAGTGAGAGGTCTAACATAACTGTATCAGGAACAACACAGTTGTATCAAGATTGAATGTGCCAGAAGTCATACAGCAAGACAGTGTCATCAAGATCTTCAAGAGGCATGCAGGGTCGACATTGCTACAGAACAGTGACACATTGGATAAAAGCCTTCAACAAAGGTCGGCAAACTGTGGCAGACATGCATCGGGAAGGTCATCCTAGTACCTCAGAAGAAGTGCATACTGTTGTCAGATTAGTGAATAGTGATTGACGCAAGGTGATTTGAGAGGTCGACTAAGAAACTGGATTAGCACATACAACTGTGCTTTGAATCCTGAAGGAACACTGGGCATGCAAAAAATAGATTGAACTGCAGAAATGAATGGAATAAGACACTGCTGAAACGCACTTGGAGCACTATGAGCACAAAGGAGAGGCTTTCTTACACTGTATCATAACACTGGATGAGACATGGGCTACATCATACGAGCCAAAACTGAAACACCAATTGAACAAATGGCATTATTATGAGTTGCTGCAAAAGTCAAAAGTGCGTCAGAGTCCCAGTATGGTGAAAGTTATGGTGAGTCTCATGTATGATTATGATGGTGTTATTCACCTTCCTCCACGGCAGACCATCAATGCACAGTATTACTGTTCATTTTTGGAGCATCACCTATGACCCGCTTTGCAAAAGAAATGGCAAGCCTTTCTGCACAACATTCCTATCATTTTGCAAGATGATGCGTGGGTGCATACAGAACAAGGTGTGGCCGCTCTGTTTGCTCGGAGAGACTGTGAAGTACTGTACCATCCGCCATACTCCCTGACTTAAGTCCTTGTGACTTTTATTTGATTCCAAAAAAAGAGGATCCACTTTGTAGCATTTGCTTCAGAACTATAGTTCCATAGATCCAACAGGCAGCAGACTACTCCATTTGCATCATCAACAGAACAGGCTCTGCTAATGGCATACTATACTTTCCACATCACTGGCAATGGGTTCTACAAAATGCTGGTGACTACTTTGAAGGACAGTAACAGGTGCAAACATGTAATGCTTTTGTATTGGTTCTGAATAAATAGTTGCCACTATTTAAGTTCTAACATCATATCACTTCTGAATCATAATTTCACAGATGTAACTCCCACCTTGCTAATCAATTTCTTGGATCCTTAAGCCCTAATAACCACTTGAGTGCTGCATGGTCAGTGATTACCTTTAAACACAAAAAATAATTTATACCAAATGTTCATGAAAGTATTTCTCTTTACATGGTTGAATAATTTCTTTCAGTCCTTCCTCAGTTGTCTTGATGAATAAGCCATGGGGTGCTCTTGATCCACTTACTATAGTGCAAAACTAGTCACATCAAACAAGAGTATGAATTATTTGTTTATGTTAGGAAAAATTTATATCAGATTCCATGTCAATAAGTATTACAAGTTTTCAAAAGCTGTCTCAAAACCAGAAGTCCACTGAAATTTTTCCCCCTTCAGTAGCAACTGATATAAGGCCTTCTAATTTTCACAATTCTGCCATGTATTTTCAATAAAAATTAATGAATCCCAAATACCTTTGTAATTCCTTTATTATAGTTGGTACTTTCCACTTCCACTAATTGGGGATTGTTGCAAATCACCAATGTGACTTATAATATGACCTAGAAATCGAATGTCTTTTAACACCAAGTGACACTTTTCCAGGTCCAGGCATTAATCTCATGGTGTGCAAAATCCTTGTAACACACCATCAAATCATCACTGAAAGGTTGCTGGGTCATTCTTGTGTGCAAACAGAACATGGCAACATTGTTAATTTCCTAACAGTATAAAACACAGTCTTTGTGTGGTCTTCTTGTGCTACATCCAACTGACGGTAACCACTTTGCAAATTCAGTCATAAATACCGACTGTCCCATTATAATTAATATCTTTGTGATGTTTGGCATAGGATAATCATCAGCTACTATTTTCTATTCAAGAAGCATTCCCTATATGTATGTAATTATGTTGTAGACAGTAATTCAAGTTCTGAACAGTAACTTGCCTTTTTTTAAAATTAATTACCTTGATTATGCAGTAGGTTGCACTGATCATTCTTTGATAATTACTTTTATTACAAATGGAATTGTTAAAGAGATATCATTAACCGAAAAAGTTTTATAGGTACTTATGGAAGAATGCAGTGTGACAATCATTATACTTCAGCAAACAGATACCACTCATTTTAAAGCTTGAATTTATATTATTTCCAAACCATGTTTCATTTTGTCTAAACTCCAGTAATTAACCAGAAATAATCAATTATAAACTTCAGTCACTTATAACTTATTTTACCTGGGAACACTGAAAAGATAATTACACGCAAAAGATATTTTTGATAACATACACTTTTTAACTTGCTTGTTTTTTCATTAACAGCCCCTAAGTGAAAACCAAATATAAATTAACCAATGGGTAAGCACTGTGTTTAAGAAGTATGTAGGGTAAACCATTGTTGAACTAGTGATATACTGAAAGCTACTTTCATTCATTAGAGCTAATCCTTTAATTCATTTGACACTAGCATATCAATAGTTTGTTAAGTAAATCACTTTCAATTTTTGACACACAACTTTCTTTAATTAATTGGTAATTATTGTGGACAGGGACTATATACAGAACCCACAGCCCATTGTAAAGGGGATTCTGGCTCTGTAATTGGAACACGCATAACTTATGTTACTTGGTTTTGCAACACTGGATTATTTGTGGCACAAGGTGGGCTTCAAGCACTCCAAAATCACAGTTTAAATTATGTGAGCTCATAGAGAAGCAGTGTGAACTTTTCTGTGTTAAGAATAGTAATGTGAATGATTTTTGTGAATTGTTAAAACAGTGACTTGTAATCGTTTGACGCCATTATTGTATCCATTGTGCCACACAGTGTCATGGTAATGAAATTTGTTCTGATGAAGGTTGTATGATATAGATTACTTGTTTCTATTACCTCTAGTGCAGATAGAGAACTGTTTGGGCATACTTCTATTCATTGGTAAATTTTTTGGTCATTAAAAGACAAAGATTCAAAGGAACAGTGTAGTAAGTGCCCATTTAAAAACGTATAGTGCCCAAAATTAAATTGATGTCAGATTGAACTGCAGAATTACTGATAGCAACAAAACTACATGTCAAAATGTTTGTAAACCTATTGGACCAAAAGCTATGGTCACCAGTTCCTAAACTTACAAACTATTTAAACTAACTTACACTATGGACAAGACACACACCCATGGCCGAGGGAGGACTCAGATCTCTAGGGGAAACAGTCGTCCAGTCTGTAGCATGATACATTAGACCAAGCAGCCATTCTCTGTGGCCAAAACTACATGGAACAGGTAAGGCACTGGATTTATTGTGATGGATTATATTATTTTTCAGTGTGATCTAGTTAACAGACTATCCTGATGTCATATGCTTTTATATAAAATCTTCATCAAAATAATCTTCAAGTAATTCTTCTAAATTTGCTGCCAGGGTATTCTGCAATAACTGTACCCCTTTGCAACCAAAATTATCAACACTAACTGATAGTACCTTGGTACCTTCAATATCCTCTCCTGTATATTGGATACAATAAGTCATACAAAACTTGTAACTGAACCCAGTTTGTCATTTTTATGCAATGGTTGATGATACACAAAGATTCAGTACATACATCAGCCTGGATTATCTCTCTACATCCACAACCTACATCCATACTCTGCAAGCCACATCATAGTATGTGGCAGAGGGTACAGTGTGTTTCTCCTCCTATTCCAGTCATATACAGTTCACAGGAAAAACGATTGCCAGTAAGCTTCCATGTTTGCCCTAATCATTCTTATCTTTGTGGTAATTTCACCAGATATACATAGCAGGAAGCAATATATTTGTTAAAAATTCAAGAAACATATACTCTCAGAACTTTGACACAGATCTTTACCACAACACAGAATACCTTTCTTGCTATGTCTGTCACTATAATTTCCTAATCGTTTCTTTGTTGCTTGCACACCTACTAAATCCACCTGTAATGAAGCAATGAAGCGTTCTACTCTTCATTGGATTTTTATGTCTTCTATTATCCCTTCCTGGTATGGATCCCACACTCCTCATGCAGTGGCTGATTGAGTGTTTTGTAACCTACTACCTTGGTTGATGGACTACACTTCCTGAGGATTCTTCCAATGAATCTCAGTCTGGCACCTGCCTTATCAACAATTAATTTTATATGGTCATTCCATTTAAAATCAGTCTTTATGTCCACTCCCAGATATTTTATGGAAGAAACTGCTTCGAGTGTTTGTACTGCTCTTGCACAGTTATATAATTTATCATTCTACATAAACACAGCACTTTACACTTGTTTATGTTGGGGTTCAGTTGCTATCATGTCTATATATTGATGATCATTCTGAATTTCACTGCCCTTTTCCATTGTTGCAACATCTTGATAAACCACAACATTATCAAAAAAAGCCTCATGGATATTCCGATGTTATCTACAATTTCATTTATATATGTTGTAAGAAGCAATGGTCCTGTAACACACCCTTGGAGCCTGCCAGAAATCACTTTAATGTCTGTGACTTCTCTCCATTGAGAGTGACATGCTGTCTTCTGTTAGTTAGCGATGCCCCAATCCAGTTACACTGTTGGTTTGATATTCTATCATCAGGTGATAGAGTGGAATGGTATTGTACACCTTGCAGAAATCAAGAAAGATGGTACTCTACCTGAAATCCTGTATCTACTGCCCTCTGGGTCTAGTGGATGAGTAGCACGGGCATGGTTTCACATGATTGTTGCTTTCACAAGCTATGTTTATTCCTAAAAAAGAGAGTTCCAGCCTCCAAAATTATCATAATACCCGAACACAATATGTGTTACACAATTATGCAACTGACTAATGTGAATTACTATATTTTCCGCATCTGATTGACAACCCTTTTTGAAAAAGGGACTGACCTGCACTTTTTTTCAATGCTTAAGATTGCTTCACTACTCTAGAGACATCTGGCACACTGCTACTAGAAGGACTGGGGCAAGTTCCTTTGCATACTCCATTTAAAATCAAATTGGTATTCCATCAGGTCCAGCAGCCTTTCCTCTGATGAGTAAATTCAATTGTTTTCTATTCCCTCTGACATCTATTTCAATGTCCATCATTTTGTCATTTGTGCAACGGGTTAGAGGAGGAACTACAGTGCAATCATTCTCTGAGAAACAGACATTTAGTATTTCAGCCTTTTGTATGTCATCTGTTCCAATGCCCTTATGGTCACTTGGTATCTGAATACCTGGGTTTGAACTGTTTACCGACTTGGTGCAGGACCAAAATTTCTTAGAATTTTCTGCCAAGTCAGTACACA
This sequence comes from Locusta migratoria, assembly GCA_026315105.1. Classification (NCBI taxonomy): domain Eukaryota; kingdom Metazoa; phylum Arthropoda; class Insecta; order Orthoptera; family Acrididae; genus Locusta; species Locusta migratoria. The sequence goes on along the minus strand of CM048744.1, from coordinate 727,954,402 downwards.
AACATCAGTCTCCAAGTTACTGAATTCCTCTAGCATGGCACTCCTTTCGCTAATTTTGGTACTGTTTAATTTTTGCTTCTGTGCATTACTTTGGCTATGTTTATATTTGCAGTGAAGTTATCTTTGGTTTTGTAACAGTTTCCTAAATGGGTTGTCCAGTCACAGTGGATCTTTCCCATCACTCATAATTTTACTTGGCACATATTTATCTAACACATATTGTACTGTTCTCTTGAACATCAGCCATGGATTGCAATGCTACTGGGTCGTGGTTGGTATTATGTCCTTTGTTCATTTTAAACGCGACTCTCAATGGAATCAGTTCACACACACAACCTGTAGTTTATTGGCACATTTTGCAGTCTAGGGGCTGGTTGTGTGGCATTGTGTTAAACTGAAAGCCTATACTGGGTTCCATTTGTGCATTTAGAAATAAATATCCAGCAAATTTATCAATACACATTGATATTTATTTTGATGGAATAATTCTCATAATTCAGGACTGTTCAAATGAAATTAAAATTAGTCCTGCTTCAGTGCATCACAAGGTCATAAAATATATATATATATCACATGATCACATGCGGTTCATAGCTGCTCAGATCCTTCTTCTTCCAGCACTGCAGGCAGAAGACCCCCATGGCCATTTTATCTCATCTCTCCAAAACTTGTTGATGTGACTATTACTCAATTCTACCTGACAACATAATTCTCGGCCACCAATATTACAAATGAACAATTGTAAAGTTGTATTTTTAGATTAAAAAATTATACATATATTTTCAAAGAACAATTCATTAGTCCTTCTTTTGATGAAATCATAATTTTGTAGACTGCATAGCAAACTTTCCAATTCATAATTAAATTAATTTATAATAAATTAATTCCACTTTGGATGTCAAACTTCATTTTATTATTACTATAAAATATTCTTAAATTTGTTCTTGTGGAGGCTAAAAGAAAATCTTAACTTAGTAAGCCTCTCAGTATTTTTGTGGCATCAAATGCAGAGTTCATAGTGCCACAAGATGCTCTGAAATCTCTCCTTTTTCACTTTCGCTGAAAAGGAATATCTTCCTACTTTTCTTGATAATTCTATTTACAGTTATATACATTGATGCTGTAACTGCCTTATGATCGCTGATTTCGTGTTCTATGGTAACTGAGTCAAAACGTTTGGGTCTATTTGTCATCAGCAATTCTGACATGTTATCTTCACAAAAAAGCTCTCTATTTAATTGCTCAAGGTTATTTTTTAGATAAAGCACTACAATGTTCAATTCTCAATCCCTACCACCCATGTGAAACATGTTAGCCATAAGTTAAAATCTCCACCTAATACTATAACAAGACTAAGAAATCTACAGGAAAGAGGCTCACTGAGCTGCTGATAGGCATGAAAATAGATAATCACATACATACAACTAAAATTTTCGACCATGACCTTCATCATAAAACACAACCACTATGTCCAGCCACTCCAGCACCACAAGTATTCAGACTGTGAGTGAAATGGGGAGTGGACGGGAAAGGGTGCCAGTTAAAAGTGGGAATGGAAAGTTTCATGGTGTATGATGGATTGTAAAAACTCTGATAAGTGGAAATTTGAATAGCGGCAATGAATACACTGAAGGGAAGGGGTGAGAAAGGATAAAAGGGAAGTGTGCTTTTCACCACACTTTGGCAGCAAGTTGGACCACCCTGTGGCACAGCATGCAGCTGAACACAGGGCTCAGGATTTCAATGGCTGCTTCACTAACAGCCATCTGGATCCTCCCCTCCACCACCAGCTCTTCTGTACTGTGCAGATGGGAGTTGTCCCTTCAACACATTCTACAGTCCCGCAACCATCCTGGCCACAACTTAAAAGAACTTCCCATCCCTACACACTATGCCTAACATCTCCCCGCTCCCCTCTTCCTCCCCCACTCATTATCCTGCATCTCCCCAATTCATGTCTTCCTTCCAACTTTGTATTACGCCTTACAATATCTCATTAATTAATTACTTTTTATTTTCATTTATTTTATTTTTTGCCTAATATTTTTCTATCTTTTTCCTGTTTTACTTTTTTTTCCTATCCTCCTCCTATTTTTGCTATTTATACAAATCTCCCCCCCCCCCCACAACTCCCTCCCTAAATTCTTCTACACTTCTCTTTTATCCTTTCTCACCTCTTCCCTTCACTGAATTCATTGCCACAATTCACATTTTGCCTATCAGACTTTTTACAATTTGTCATGCACCATGGAACTTTCCATCCTCACCTTTACCCAGCATCCTTCCCCCTCCACTCCCCACTTTACTCACAGTCTAGATTCTTGTAGTGCTGGACTAGCCAGACAAAGTGGTTGTGTGCGTGTGTATAGTTATCTGAGTGACTGTGTGAACAAGGTGGCCACCAAATCTTCATTTTCAAATTCAAGGTTGGTTCCAGGTTAAAAATAATTATTTTCCAGGTTTTCACGAAACTTAATTTTACTCAAAGGGGTTAGCAAACAACTATACCATAAAGAAACTATATTATAGAAGCAGACCTTCCAGGTGGGAAAATGGTATAAAATAAAGATTTTTGACTTACCTAAAGTACAGGCTCGTCGATAGGAACACCAAACACACACAAAAACACACAACCATTCGGCTTTCGCCACCAGTGGTGGCTTCTTCAGGAAAAAGAGGGAGGAAGGAGAGGAGAAAGGGAAGGATACGGGTTTTAAGGAAGTGGAAAAGGAGCCATTCCAATCCCAGGAGTGGAAGGACTTACCTTAGGGGACAAAAAGGAAGGTAAACAAATACACACACACTCACACATATCCACATCCAAACACACCTAGGCAGACATTTGTAGAAACCCTATCGACGAGCTGACTTGTAGAAATCCTATCGACGAGCCTGTACTTTAGGTAAGTCAAAAATCTTTATTTTATACCATTTTCCCACCTGGAAGGTCTCCTTCTATAATATTAGTTTCATCCTTTTGAACCTAACAATTACTTACGTTCATTATTGCTCTGTTGCCTTTCGAAATCTTTTCTGTCCTCTTACTTTCTCCTTCTGTTTTTATTTTACATTATATTCTCACCCTATATTCGCTCTCATTTAAGTTCCTTTTTTCTCCTGGCCAAATTAGCCACATACAACAATCAGTATTGACTTCTGAACCTTCACTAATAATACGACTAACGACTTTTCGTTTACGCTTTTCATCATTATTATTTTATTTATTTTTTATTTTTTGTTATTTACTGCTTTCATCACTGCATCTCCTGTATAATATCTACTCGTTATCCACATTTACTGTGGTAATACTATTTCACAACTCTATTTTACAATAACCTATAAAAAACATTTTCGGCTTTTCCTAGAAACTTCGAGATTATTTCCGATTCTCGTTTTTCCACATTTCCGTTCATTCTTCCGACATTCCCGTTCATTTTTCAGTAACTTTCATACGTTTTGAACCCTATTATTCCTTCCTCAGATTATTGTCTACCTCATAGTCGTAATCTGCCACTACTAATGAGTCATTATAATACGCTTTCCTTTGATTTTCTCCTCCCTGTAACTTGTTTTGGACGCCAATACAACCACCAAACTATTGTGCATTACGTTGTTAACCAACTGTAGTTGACCTCAGTTTCCACCGGGATCAACTTCAACAACTCTCTTGAACAATTTTATAGATTTCTATTTTCTTTGCTGAATCCTTTCGCTATCTATCCACCTTCGAAAATTTTTCTTTCCTTTCTAAATACTTTGTAGTCATTTATTCAACACATAGTTCTCACTTTCCCATTCCATACATTATGTTACCCTACCTGGACCCCATCAAGTTTTACCTACATTCCCTCTGCAAGCATGCTTTCATCCTCGCCAGATTACGGTCCCACATTTTGTTTATTCAGGCATGTTTAACATTTGGCATAACCCCCAAGGGCCTCACAATAAAAGTTCCCATCTCCGGCTGTAACCCATCCTTTCATCAAGCCCTACACCAATTCCAAACAGAACAATCCACAGCCCTCACCCGCCTAATCCTTAACCTATACATCAACTCTGCCAATGAACGCACCTGTCAACTCCTATCCCTAATCAAAATCCTCAACCTTTCCACTTCCGCATCCACACCCACAGTTCAGAACATCCTCCTACAGGCCAACCGGAAATTAGAACAACATGCCACCCTCCACCTCAAAAAACTATACCAACTCATTGTCACCCACCTCCGGAAAGGCAATACACTCTCCCTCAACACACACTCCCTCAACAACCACTCCAGTAAACCTCAAGCTCCTCTTATTCCACAGAAACCCAGTCTCTCCCATCTACTCAATCTCCCACTTCCAGCTCCACTCCCCCCCAAACCTTTAAATCCTACTGCACACAATCCGGAACCACGACATCCCAATTCAGTAGTTAACCTCTCCTCTAAACCGCTCTCCCAAACTGAAACCTCTGTCCTATCCAAAGGCCTCACCTTTAGCCCTACTCCCAAATTCAACCAAACAGCCCTTGTCAAAGATTTACTATCCTATACTCGTAGCCTCTGCTGGAGATATATATATATATATATATAAAGGTTTCTACAAATGTCTGCCTAGGTGTGTTTGGATGTGGATATGTGTGAGTGTGTGTGTGTATTTGTTTACCTTCCTCTTTGTCCCCTAAGGTAAGTCCTTCCACTCCTGGGATTGGAATGGCTCCTTTTCCACTTCCTTAAAACCCGTATCCTTCCCTTTCTCCCCTCCTTCCTCCCTCTTTTTCCCGAAGAAGCCACCACTGGTGGCGAAAGCCCGAATGGTTGTGTGTGTTTGATGTTCCTATTGACGAGCCTGTACTATATATATATAATAGAGGAAAAATTCCTAACAGGAAAAATATACGTAAAAAATAGATGAAGTACACTTACCAGGCGAAGGGGCACAGACACTGATAGCAACAAATAAACACACAGATACACACACACACACACACACACACACACACACACACAACGCAAGCTTTCGCAGCCTAGCTGCTTTGTCAGGCAGAAGGGAAGGAGAGGGAAAAGGAAATGATGAGGGTTTTAAGGGAGTGGGTAAGGAGTCATTCCAATCCCGGGACAGGAAAGACTTACCTTGGGAGGAAAAAAGGAGGGTAAACAAATACACACCCACCCACACATTTACACAGATACAAGTACACTTAGGCAGACATACTGTAGGTTCTACAGTATTCTGCTGAAGAAATGTACCATCCAGGAAAGAAAAAGGTTAATCATATTGATGATGCTTCAGAATCCAACCAAATGACAGTGTAGTACATTTCTTCACCAGTATGACAAATATTTCTTACTATTACAGCGCCATCAGTAGTTAAAAAAAAAAAATATATATATATATATATATATATATATATATATATATATATATATATATATATATATAAACGAAAATTATAGAGGGAAACTTTCCCGGTGGGATAAACAAAAATAAAAATAGAAAACAGATGACTTACCAAAAGGACCGGCTCGTCGATAGAAACAAATAAAATAAATAAAATCACACACAAACACACATACAAGCTTTCGCCACCACTGGCAGCTTCTTCAGGAAAAAGAGGAAAAAAGGGGAGGAAAAGGGAAGGATATGGGTTTTAAGGAAGTGGAAAAGGAGTCATTCCAATCCCAGGAGTGGAAGGACTTACCTTAGGGGAAAAAAAGGAAGGTAAACAAAAACACACACACCCACACATTTACACAGACGCAAGTCTGTGTAAATGTGTGGGTGTGTGTGTTTTTGTTTACCTTCCTTTTTTTCCCCTAAGGTAAGTCCTTCCACTCCTGGGATTGGAATGACTCCTTTTCCACTTCCTTAAAACCCATATCCTTCCCTTTTCCTCCCCTTTTTTCCTCTTTTTCCTGAAGAAGCTGCCAGTGGTGGCGAAAGCTTGTATGTGTGTTTGTGTGTGATTTTATTTATTTTATTTGTTTCTATCGACGAGCCGGTCCTTTTGGTAAGTCATCTGTTTTCTATTTTTATTTTTATATATATATATATATATATATATATATATATATATATATATATATATATATATATATATATATATATACACCTAAAGTACAGGCTGGTCGATAGGAACACTAAACACACACAAAAACACACAACCATTCGAGCTTTCGCCACCAGTGGTGGCTTCTTCGGGAAAAAGAGGGAGGAAGGAGAGGAGAAAGGGGAGGATCGGGTTTTAAGGAAGTGGAAAAGGAGCCATTCCAATCCCAGGAGTGGAAGGACTTACCTTAGGGGACAAAAAGGAAGGTAAACAAATACACACACACTCACACATATCCACATCCAAACACACTTAGGCAGACATTTTTTTTCTTCTACAAATGTCTGCCTAAGTGTGTTTGGATGTGGATATGTGTGAGTGTGTGTGTATTTGTTTACCTTCCTTTTTGTCCCCTAAGGTAAGTCCTTCCACTCCTGGGATTGGAATGGCTCCTTTTCCACTTCCTTAAAACCCGATCCTCCCCTTTCCCCTCTCCTTCCTCCCTCTTTTTCCCGAAGAAGCCACCACTGGTGGCGAAAGCTCGAATGGTTGTGTGTTTTTGTGTGTGTTTAGTGTTCCTATCGACCAGCCTGTACTTTAGGTAAGTCAAAAATCTTTATTTTATACCATTTTCCTACCTGGAAGGTCTCCTTCTATAATATTATATATATATATATAGATAAGAAATATCCACCAGGCCATACATGATGTGGATTAAAGTGCAGTTTATGCGGCAGCGGCTAGCCGTCGCTCTCGCTACGTTAGGAAAGACAGAGCAGCCAATCAGAAGTCGAGTTATGCCGGCCAATAAGATTGTGTGTATCATTATGAGTAAATTTGGCATCAATTTCAAAGTTTATTCGACGATTTCGGTGCGGCGTTTGTGTGATTGTCATTGATTTTCCATTTATAAGGGATTTTTTAGATAATTGTGGTATTACCCCCATAAGTGACCTATTATTAATACACCACAGCAGTCAACCATAGAACAGGTATACCATGTTTTATTTATTTTATGATCTGTACGAAACAGTGAACAACTTAAGTGAAAGTTAGGTATAGGTTAAACGAGAAGTTTTTATTTTTAGTATGAGAGGGCATCGAGCTATCTCGATTGCAACCATTCTTGGAAATTACCATAATTACTTTTACTGACCGAAGAAGGGTACATATAAGAACCTGTCAACCACAGAGCAGGTATAGTATGTTTTATTTATTTTATGATATGTTCGAAATAGTGATCAAGTGGCATCCATACTGATAGCAACTGTAACTTGTTAATCTTCAAAAACTTTTGCATACACTGCTTCTATTTGTTTACATTGGACAATTGTAACACTGTTTCTTATTGACCATGGCATTGTGACTCCTGATTGGCTGCTCTGCTGTTTCTACCCAAGCGAGCGCGACGGCCAGGGGGGCGCAGTAAGCGATGCGCAGTAGGAAACGCGTTATCAATGTTCTGCGCATGACGTCACTGTGGGACACCTGGGAGCAAAACCACAGTCTAACATCAATACGCAATGTTGGTTTCTAACTCGTGGACGTGTGTATTACCATTTCTGCTGTATTCCCACAAGCGCTGAAAATTAAAATTCAGTGTTTTCTGAATTAATACAGTGCACTAATCTTCAAAATACATGTTTTAAAATGTTTGATCGAACTATTATTGTCTTATGTCATGTATTTCATGCGTAACACAGACGTTTGTATCAAGGTATTTTATTACATGGGGCATTATTTTCTTGATTGTTGACACTGTCAGATCAATAATCTTTTCCACAGCACCAAAGACAAGACAATTTACTGCTGGAATAAAATGAAAGGAACCACACTCTCAGCCACGTGCAGTCGGCAACGCAACACAACCTCCAAGATGGACAACCTGAGAAGTAGCTACACGCCGTACCAAGAGACAAAATCCGTGCTAGAAGCATGTTGTTCATCAACAATAGTGCGACTTTAAGGACTGATACACAAAATACAGTATAAATCGGCTTTTAATACGTTGTTGTCGAGGAACAACACTGGGAATTAAAGGGTTAAATAGTTTGTTTCGCTTCACAGTTTGTAAGTAAAAAGTTTATAGTGGAAAGTCTATTGATTTCCCGAGTGCTTGTCATGCGTGCTATCGTCTCTGCTGTAATTCTTAGAAAAACTTCTGTTATTATTTATGCAGTGCCAGGCTGAGCTATGACGGGCTGTAATTCCCACAAGCAAAACACAGAGGGAACTGAAATAGTTTCATATTTTTCATCGAGACAAAACGTTAAATAAAGTGTGGCTCTCCAAATGCTACAGAAAGGACACTGTAAACGCTACACATTCTCGAATATACTCACAGCATTTCAAAGACACTGATTACGTAAGGGATCTACATTAGGAATTGCTTGATTTTGCGCGGAAAAAAGTGTTTCAAAGATTCCTTATCTTTTAAAGTCAGCAGTTCGTATTATAGACATTGTCAATATGTTTGTGAGGTGATAATGTTAATCATATGTAACGCGTAAATCTACGATAGAATATGCAATATTTACAGCAGAATAGCACTTTGTATATCAGGTAGAAACAATATCGTTCGTCAAAAACTTAGTATAAATGCACATTCCGTGCCATAGCGCACTAAGCCTGTGCAGGCCGTTTGGTAGCACGCAGTCCCACAGTGACGTCACAGTGCCAGCCAATGGCAGAGCAGAGCGCTTACTGCCCAACCTTATATTTATTAGCCTTGGAGACGGCTAGCCGCTGCCGCATAAACTGCACTTTTACCTATGATGTGGGCTTTAGAATCCGTATCTGCAATAAAAAAAATCGGGGTTCCCATTTAAAATTTTACACTTGACACTCCCCACCCCCCCCCCACCCCCCGCAAACGGTGGAAACGGTTCAGGTTGAGTATTATTTCCTAAGCCTCTGCCATCCGCACAAGCTGGTGAAAACCATTTTTTAATATCTACTGCTTTTCCGAGTTATTCCGGTATGTCAACTTAAATTTTACACCATGTATAATAGACCAAGTTGAGTTCAAGTAGTTGGATGATACTGTACGTTTTAATGTGAATTGCATTCGTTTATGCAACATAGCCCGTTCATTTATACTAGACTTTCTGATACATTAAAATACATATCATGAACTAGTGATCGAGAACTCAATACCTATATTATGATTTACTTTACCTTCAGGATATGAAAAACATTTTCACCTCTTTCAATTTTTCATTTAGATTGTTCCCAATGATGGTTATCAGTTTCCATAGCCCATATAGTCATATAAGTTTTGCACTGGAAAACTCTAGCTAAAATATCAATGAATGTTAATGACCCAGCGTGCATAATGGTGCACAATGTTGTCGGCGAGTTCTTGAACTTCGAGATGTAATCGAAAATGCAAAAACTTATCTGGAGCAACAGCTGTGTGGTATTTGTATTCTAGTGTAATCTGGTAAAATAACACTCAACAGCAGATTTTAATGAAAACATTATTTTGTTTTAATGAATTTGTTTCATTTTTTAAATTCTTGTAGTACTAAACAGACAGTGAAATATATATTGTGGAAAGCAACAGACTTCCCGTTTGTTTATGGAAAGTTTATGTTTCTTGCATTTTGCGTGGCTGTTCAAAGCACTCTTCCCCATTGAAGAAATATTTATCCGTGTGTTGCACCAAGAGCGTAATGCATTAGTTTGTGATTTGGGATCACATGTAACCCACGGAAACACTGTCTCGTATGAGCTCTGATATCTACTCTGTTTTGACATGACGGACAAACAGTAAAACACGTTGAATTACTTCATCTGTGCGAGCACAGGTAAGGTCGATTCACACTTGGATTCATTCTATTGTTCTCTGCAATGATTGTTTCACTCTGTTCCATCTCAGCAACATGTAGATGCCGTTAGTCTCTAAATATATTTAACGATATTTTTAATGTATTGTTATAAGAGAGCTATTAAAGCAATAAATTACAACTGAAAGAAATTGCCTTTTCGCAAAAGTGCATACCGTATTACAGAGTTATACCTACATCTTTTTTGGAGGACAATAAGCATGTCAAAAAGTCGCAATCAACAATGTTAGAAATCCAGAATGAAACTTTCACTCTGAAGCGGAGTGTGCGCTGATATGAAACTTCCTGGCAGATTAAAATTGTGTGCCGGAACCGGGACTCGAACCTGGGACCTTTGCCTTTCGCGGGCAAGCGCTCTACCACTGAGCTAGCCCGACACGACTCACGATGCCGCCTCACAACTTTACTTCCGCCAGTACCTCGCTTCCTACTTTCCAAACTTCACAGAAGTTCTCCTGCGAAACTTGCAAGACTAGCACTCCTGGAAGAAAGGATATAGGGAGACATATCTTAGCCACAGCCTAGGGGATGTTTCCAGTATGAAACTTTCACTCTGCAGCGGAGTGTGCGCTGATATGAAACTTCCTGGCAGATTAAAATTATGTGCCGGAACCGGGACTCGAACCTGGGACCTTTGCCTTTCGCGGGCAAGCGCTCTACCACTGAGCTACCCCGACACGACTCACGATGCCGCCTCACAACTTTACTTCCGCCAGTACCTCGCCTCCTACTTTCCAAACTTCACAGAAGTTCTCCTGCGAAACTTGCAAGACTAGCACTCCTGGAAGAAAGGATATGGTGGAGACATGGCTTAGCCACAGCCTAGGGGATGTTTCCAGAATGAAACTTTCACTCTGCAGTGGAGTGTGCGCTGATATGAAACTTCCTGGCAGATTAAAATTGTGTGCCGGAACCGGGACTCGAACCTGGGACCTTTGCCTTTCGCGGGCAAGCACTCTACCACTGAGCTACCCCGACACGACTCACGATGCCGCCTCACAACTCTACTTCCACCAGTACCTCGCCTCCTACTTTCCGAACTTCACAGAAGTTCTCCTGCGAAACTTGCAAGACTAGCACTCCTGGAAGAAAGGATATGGTGGAGACATGGCTTAGCCACAGCCTAGGGGATGTTTCCAGAATGAAACTTTCACTCTGCAGCGGAGTGTGCGCTGATATGAAACTTCCTGGCAGATTAAAATTGTGTGCCGGAACCGGGACTCGAACCTTAGAATGTTAGAAATGTATTTCATACGGGCCCGGCTAGCGCTCACTAGGTGGCGTTGCATGTACGTATGCTGTTTGAAAACCCATTAACATATAACGAGGGGAATAATCTTTTGTGTTGACCATAAAATAAATAATTAATGGTGTTCCTGTTCTATGGTTGACAGATTCTCGATGTACCCTTGTCCTCTAAGTAAATTAATTATCGTCGTAATTGTTACCGCGACTCCTCATTGGCGCTAGCCAGGCCCGCATGAAAAACCGTTCAGCCATCAACAATACGTACACGATGACTGTGTTTACTATTTATTTATTACCAATGTCACATCAGTCACAGGAATCGTCTATAATTATTATTAACGAACAAAGGCACCGACTTTTGAAAATCTTGCAGTATGCTCAGTGGCATATCCAGATGTTTCTAAAGAAAAAAAAATACAAAGCAAAGCCAAAAACTTACACAAAACATACACGCTATCGATTCCATATCACCGTCACCATCACGACTATAAGTCGAAGTCCTTTTGTATTTCACTATATACTTATCCATATGAACGATTTTCACACGCAAGACATTAACCCTTTTAACCCCAAATTTTATTGATTTATAAACAAAAATATTTATTTGCATATATCTATAAATAATGATTGGATTAATGTATATTGACAGAATTTTTGATTATTTTTAGTTTTTGGATGGAAATTTGGGATGACTATAGATGGTAGTGTGCAGGATATTTTTCCTTTATTGTACCTAATAACATTTTCAAACTGTTGACTACTAATTTAGACATTGGACAATTATTTAGTAATAAAGTTTTTAAATTATTTTGTTTCCTTTACCTTGATACAATTTTTTGAAAGTATTGTTGCATTTACTCCCAACTTAGACATCAAGCAACGATATATATTTTGACAATGCGTTGTAGCCTAATGCTTTTTGTTTCCTCAAGGTAACGCTAAAAATCTAGTCACAATGAATTATTGGAAGCCCGGCAATGTTATTTACAATCTTTGAAGAAATGGTTGTGGCTAGCCGGACAGATAAAGATGAGGGGAGGGAAAGGGTTAAGACGTAATTCCATGCACAGGTGACACAGGTCAAAAAGAGCAGAAACTAAGGTCTGACTACTATGTTCAATTGTTGACAAATTGTTGAAGCCTGAAAATTCAAATTCAGAAAAAAAATCTATTACTAGCTCTTGCGTTTGGAGAATTTTGTAGAGCTGCTAATTAAAACACAAAGACCTTCGCAAGTTGTTATGAGGACTGTCTGTTTACAGATTGTTTTAGCTAGAAGGGATAGGGCAGCCTTCGCAGCAACTATTTCGGCTCACTGGAAACGTATGTGGTTGTCAAAAGGCTGTCTCAAAAGAAATGTTCAAATGTTTGTATAGTCTATGGGACTTAACTACGGGGTCATCAATCCCTAAACTTACAAACTACTTATGAACTACCTAAGACTAAGGATGGCACAAATATCCATGCCCAAGGTGGGATTCAAACACCCGACCGTAGTGGCCGTGCAGACCGTGACTGAAGCGCCTCATTTCCCTCGGCCACCGCGGCCGGCTATCTCAAAAGACACCGGGAATTAAATTCGTAGTGTAAACATTTTCAATGTATCATAACAAACCCACTTCGTTGCTAGTTATTTAATACAATTAAAAGTTGCCGCCTTCAGTTTACAATATTGACTTAACAAGTGCAATTCCATTAACATTCGGACTATTTAGAAAACGGTCACTTCACTCACATGTGAATGTGGATTATAATGCCTATGAATTCAATTACCTGTTTAAAATAATCTATTTAAAGTAGTGTCTTACAAAAGCCAGCCGGCCATCAATGGGATGAGAGAGTCGATTTTAATTACAGTCTAGAAATATAACGTAAAGAAAAAATGATACCAAAATTTTCAGTGGGTTATGCCTGGCATACCCATTCAAATTTTGGGGGTATGCTTGAGCGACTGAGCATACCCATAGTCGGCGCCTATGCTAACGAAGCATCACAATACCAACTTTTACGGAGTTTATAGATCAAATCAACAAAATGCTTCCATGAAGAGATTTTCCAACACAGAATCCGACAAACAAGATCTGTGTTGATGAGTATCACCGAGGGGGCGGGGTCAAATACGAAAATTACTAAAATGTAGTACAAATAAATATCGCCTTTCATTCTAGCTGCGATTTCGTAGTCCCACCTTATGATAACAACGCGTCTCTTTGACGTACATCGCGAGGAATTGAGTCACGTTGACCAACACTTCGGGATAAATACAGAAAGAGATAATGGAATACGTAACTTATAATTATAAAACTTTTTAAACCGCCCAGAAATATATTTGAAAATGTTTCTGTACACAAAAATTAAGCGATGAATATTATTTAATCCGCGGGCACTAGCGATCTGAGCATTTAGATCACCGTAATTTTAAAACGACTGGCATTTTGTTACTTTTAAATATTAAACTTTGAGGTTTCTTTTCTTTCCAAAACTACAGGAATTACTTGTTTACACTTATTAAGTACATTTCGAACTGGTCGTGTAATTTGAGCAATAGGCTATACACGCGAACAATCGTTTAACTCTTAAAGCTGCGAGATCTCATGGGTTAAAAATCCCGGTTTCTGGCTGAAATTCAAGGTTTTTTCCCAGTTTTCCCCATTTTTTTTCAAATTCAAGGCTTTTTCCCGGTTTTCCCGGTTTCAAGGTTCGGTGGCCACCCTGGTGAATGTATATGTTTCTTTTTCTGTCAAAGGCCATCACCAAAAATTTAAGCTGTATGTATGTGATTATCTATTTTCAAGCCTGTCAGCAGCTCAGCAAGCCTCTTTATGGTGAGTCGTTACCTATCATCCATTATTGACATTTCCAATCTGATTTTCCGTAGTTAAAATCTACAGGAAATAGTTCCCAAGTTCTCCCTCACATGTTCCGCGTCTACTTTATGACCCCCTGTCCAGTCAGTTACCACAAACTTCCTTGTCAGTTTACCTTCAGCCACACCACTGCCCATTCTGCTACATTGTAGCCGATGTTGTTGGTTTGATTGATGGTGGCAGATCTTACCTCAATGTTTTTTAACCATAAAAAAATAGTAACTGGGGAACATGTTTTTTTTTTTTTTTTTAATTATGAAACCCCTTGTTTAATGTTTTAATCGTGTATAACCTGATGGTGTGACTAAAGGTCATGAAACCAGCTGTTCCTTATTTTAAAAAATGAGAAACAGCAGCAGTAGATCATTTTTTTTTTCTTCTAAAGTTTTATGTTCAATTTCTGTGTAGTTATTATGTTGGAGGAAAACCTTTGTATTGAGAAGAAATCTCAGTTATTAGAAAAGAAAAAAATGGGATGGTTTTTCCTACTCATATGAATCACCTTACATTTTTCTTCCTTTAGAGGTAGATGTCAGTCATCATATTAACTAGAAATTTTGTGTAAATAATTTTGTATCCTCCTTCAATCAATTAATAACAACACCTTCCAATACATCAGAGCTATATTAGCAGACAGCCACATGACTGCTACACACATTGTCCATCACATAATTTATGTATATAAATACTGATTATGGTCCTATCACATGTCCCTGGGGCACTCCTGAAGATAACCATGCTTCCGTTGGACACTTGTCATTGATGACAAAATTATTTAAGAAACCTTCCAGCCACTAATATATCTGAGTGATAATCATCATCATCTACTGTTCCATCCCCTATAGGTGATGATCATGATGATATATAGTAGCTGTAAGACTTCATACGTAATAGAACCCAGTATCTAGGTACCTATCCCATATGCTTGCAGCCTGCAGTGGTGTATAGTGTCAGACACCTTTTGTAAATTGAGGCACATTGAGTCACTTGTTGCAGTTCATCCAACGCTTCAAAACATTTGAGAAAAGGGCAAGCTGATTTTCACTTGCTGATGTATGGACAGATGCTTTCTTGTCCCAAGGAAATTCATTATATTCAAACTGAAAAATGTTCAAGAATGTTGCAGCAAACTGGTGTTAAGGATTCTGGTTTTTGTAATTATGTAGATCTGTTCTTTTACCTATCTTATATACAGGAGTCATCTGCATTTTCCCCCAGTTGTTTAGGACTTTGCATTGGTCTACATATACACAATAAATAAAGCTAAGTAACAGGCCAATGCTCTACAGTATTTTTTATAAAACCAAATGAAAGGACAGGTTGGAGCTCATCTACGCAATTCCAAGGGACTGACTTTGGCTAGGACAATGCGAATGGCATGTGAAGTTGCAGATACCTAGGTTCCCATCAATATACTGGATTACATGCTCCATTAGTGAGTACCAGTGAACCACCAGGTGGACAGTTCAGTTGTGTTTATTCATCATGCACATAGCCAATTTGGTTTGTCATATAAATGTAGAATGCCATAAATTACACATCAACAATATTTGTAAAAGAAATTACGATGAGTCACAGAAAGGTACATTTAAAAGGCTTCTCAATAAGTCTCACCTTAAGGCTCAAAGAACTTTCTTCAGAAACACACACATTCCCTCCCTCCCTCCCCCTCCCTCACTCTCTCTCTCTCTCTCTCTCTCTCTCTCTCTCTCTCTCTCTCTCTCTCTCTCTCTCTCTCTCTCTCTGACTCACTCACTCACACACACACACACACACACACACACACACACAAACAAAAGGAAGATTTTCTGAAATCAAAACTACAGGAATCATAAATTACCCTTAGATAGCCCTATAGATTTTACACATTATGTAGACAACTTTTGACTTAAATTCATAAGAGAGGACAAGGTATAAACTGTGAATAACAAAGAAAGATAGAAATGAATAAAGTTATGGTAATATGATAAATATGTTCTGGTATATTATATCTAGTATAATATATACCTATAGTTGGTGCTGCACTGGCTGATGGGCGAGGCGGTTCAGGGAGATCATAACTTCTCCTTATTTCTTCAAGATCTCCCAGGAACTGTATGAATGGACTACAGAAAGAGAGTAAAAAATAATGATTTCAAGGAGGCTATAGACTGGGTAAAATTAATAACTGGCAAATGTGTTGTGAATAGAATTTAAGATTTTGGAGTAAGTTATTAAGCAAATACAGAGATAATCAACATTAAAATCAGAATTTCTAACTACTGAATAAAATAAATACAATACAATAAAACAGATATTGACACTAAACAGAAAAATGCAAATATATTAAATTTAGTGTAATATACCTTGCTTATAAGTATGATGGAATCCATTTGTTGTTATGCGCACAAAATACTACAGTTAAAAATAATAAATACCATCAAATTGTTAACAAATTATTTTTATACAGCTACAGTTGCAAATCTAGAATAAAAACCTGTACACATCTAGTACTATGCTCACCCTTAGAAATATTACTGAGGGGACATGAATATCACGTGATGGCCAAACTACACACACATACACACACAATTGTTGTTGTTATGGACTTCAGTCCGGAGACTGGTTTGATGCAGCTCTCCACAATACCCTATCCTGAGCGAGCCTTTTCATTCGCTCATAAGAACGACAACCCACATCCACTTGAATCTGTTTACTATATGTGTCTCTTGGTCTCCCTCTGCGATTTTTACCCCACACACTTCCCTCCAATGCTAAATTTACAATTCCTCGATGTCTAAGAATGTGTCCTACCAAGCGATCCCTTCTTTTAGTCAGGGTATGCCAAAAATTCCTTTTCTCACCAATTCTGTTCAGTACCTCTTCATTAGTTACGCGATCTACCCACCTAATCTTCATCTTTCTTCTGTAGCACCACATTTCAAAAGCCTCTATCCTCGTCCTGTCCGCACAGCTTATCGTCCATGTTTCACGCCCATACAAGGCAACACTTCACACAAATGCCTTCAGAAAAGACTTCCTGACACTTAAATTAATATTCGATGTTAGCAAATTTCTCTTTTTCAAAAATGCTTTTCTGCCCATTGCCATTCTGCATTTTATATCCTCTGTACTGCGAGCATCATTTGTTATTTTACTGCCCAAGTAACAAAACTCATCTACCTCCTTTATTGCTTTGTTACCTAATCTAATTCCTTCAGCATCACCTGATTTTCTTACACTGCACTCCATTACCCTAGTTTTGCTCTTGTTAATGTTCATCTTATAAGCACCTTTCAGCACACTGTCCATTCTGTTCAATTGCTCTTCCAGGTCCTTTGCTGTATCTGACAGAATTACTATGTCGTCGGCAAAACGCAATGTTTTTAATTCTTCCCCATGAACTTTAATTCCGTCACCAAATTTCTCCTTGCTTTCCTTTATAGCTTGCTCAATGTACAAATTGAACAACATTGGAGAAAGGCTACAACCCAGTCTTACTCCCTTCCTAACTGATGCTTCCCTTTCATGCCCTTCGAGTCTAATAACTGCAGTCTGCCTTTTGTACAAGTTGTAAATAACTCTCCTTACCCTGTATTTTACCCCTGCTGACTTCAGAATTTAAAAGAGTGTATTCCAGTCAACATTGTCAAAAGCTCTCTCCAAATCTACAAAAACTAAAAATGTAGGTTTGCCTTTCCTTAATCTATCTTCTAAGATAAGACGTAAAGTGAGTATTGCCTCCCGGGTTCCTACGTTCCTTCTGAATCCAAAGTGATCTTCCCCGAGATCAGCTTCTACCAGCTTTTCCATTCTCCTGTCGATAATTCGTATTAAAATTTTGCAACCATGACTTATCAAACTGATGGTTCTGTAATTTTCACACCTGTCTGTGCCTGCTTTCTTTGGAATGGGGATTATTACATTTTTCTTGAAGTCTGAGGGTATTTCGCATGTCTCATACATCCTACACACCAGTTCAACTAGTTTTGTCATGGTTGGCTCTCCCAGAGACTTTAGTAGCTCTGAGGGTATGTCATCTACTCCTGGGGCCTTGTTCTGACCTAGGTCTTTCAGGGCTCTGTCAAATTCATCTCTCAGTATAGTATCTCCTATTTCATCTTGATGTACTTCCTCTTCTCTTCCTACAACATCGTCTCTAAGTTCATTTCCTTTGTAGAGCTGCTCTATGTACTCTTTCCACCTTTCAGCTTTCCCTTCTTTGCTGAGAACTGGTTTGCCATCTGAGTTCTTGATATTCGTAGAGTTGCTTTTCTTGTCCCCAAATGTCTCTTTTATTTTCCTGTAGGCGGTATCTACTTTTCCCCTTCTTATACATTCTTCTACAGATTTGCATTTGGCTTCTAGCCACACCTTCTTAGCCATTTTGCACTTCCTGTCAATCTCATTTCTAAGTCGTCTGTACGCCATTTTGCCTGTTTCATTTACTGCATTTTTATATTTCCTCCTTTCATCAATTAAATTTAGTATTTCCTGTGATATCCAAGGATTTTTTGTAGGTCTTGCATTTCTACCTATTTTGTCATCTGCTGCCTTCACTATTTCATCTCTCAATGCTACCCATTCCTCTTCTACTGTTTTATTTCCCCCTGTTTCTGTCAATTGATGCCTAAATGTCCCTCTGAATGTCTCCAGAACTTCACTTTCCTTCAATTTAGCTAAGTCCCATCTCCTTATTTTCCTAATTTCTGCAGTTTTTTCAGTTTCAGCCTACAGTTCATGACTAACAAGTTATGGTCAGAGTCTATATTTGCCCCTGGGTACATCTTACAGTTTAAAACTGGTTCCAGAATCTATGTCTTACCATTATAAAATCTATCTGATACCTTCTGGTGTCTCCTGGTCTCTTCCACGTATACAACCTTCTTTTGTGATTCTTAAACCACGTCTTTGTTATGATTAAATCATGTTCCGTGCAAAATTCTACCAGGCGACTTCCTCTTTCATTCCTTCTGCCCAGTCCTTATACACCTACTATTTTTCCTTCTCTTCCTTTTCCTACTACCAAATTCCAGTCTCCCATCACAATTAAGTTTTCCTCTCCCTTAACTGTCTGAATAAATTCTTTAGCTCCTCATATATTTCATCGATCTCCTCATCACTGGCAGAGCTAGTTGGCATATAAACCTGTACTACTGTTGTCGGTGTTGGCTTCATATCTATCTTGACAATGATAATGCGATCACTGTGCTGCTCATAGTAGTTTACCCGCATTCCTATCTTCTTCTTCATTATCAGTCCTACTCCTGTGATACCCCCAACTGATTTTGTATTTATAATCCTGTACTCACCTGACCAGAAATCCTGTTCATCCTGCCACCAAACTTCACTAATCCCCACTATATCTAACCTCAACCTATCCATTTCCCTTTTTAAATTTTCTAATTTTCCTACCCGATTAAGGGATCTAACATTCCACACTCCGATCCGTAGAATGCCAGTATTGTCTCTCTTGATGACAACATCCTCATGAGTAGTCCCCGCCCGGAGATCCGAATAGGGGACTATTTTACCTCCGGAATATTTTACCCGAGAGGATGCCATCATCATACAGTAGAGCTGTATGTCCTCGGGAAATTACTGAAAAGGCTGCTGCCCCTCTTCAGGAACCACACGTTTGTCTGGCCTCTGCACAGATACCCCTTAGCTATCTGCATCGTTGAGGCACGCAAGACATCCCACCTTGGCAATGTCTGTGGTTCATATATATATATATATATATATATATATATATATATATATATATATATATATATATATATTCCTTTCACGCCGACCACCCACTTCCTTACCTAAAACCTCTTTCCTTAATACCCTAGCCAGCTTCATCCTAACCCACAACTTCTTCACATCCCGGCCGCCCCATTGTGGCCGGTTACCAAGCCCCAACAGAACGAATCTCTGCCTACATAGACCAACACATTCAACCCATCATGTGCAATCTCCCATCCTTCATCAAAGACACCAACCACTTCCTCGATCGCCTGAAATCCTTACCCAGCCCGTTACCTCCTGAAACCATCCTTGTAACCATCGCTGCTACTTCCTTATACACTAATATCCCACATGCCCAGGGCCTCGCTGCAATGGAATATTTCCTTTCACGCCAACCACCCACTTCCTTACCTAAAACCTCTTTCCTTAATACCCTAGCCAGCTTCATCCTAACCCACAACTTCTTCACTTTTGAGGGCCAGACATACCAACAACTAAAGGGAACAGCCATGGGGACCAGGATGGCCCCCTCGTATGCAAACTTATTTATGGGACGCTTAGAGGAAGCCTTCCTGGACACCCAAGCCTGTCAACCCAAAGTTTGGTATAGATTCATTGACGACATCTTCATGATCTGGACTCACAGTGAAGAAGAAATCCAGAATTCCCTTTCCAACCTCAACTCCTTTGGTCCCATCAAATTCACCTGGTCCTATTCCAAATCCCATGCCACTTTCCTTGATATCGACCTCCATCTATACAATGGCCAACTGCACACATCCGTCCACATCAAACCTACCAATAAACAACAGTACCTGCATTATGACAGCTGCCATCCTTTCCACATCAAACGTTCCCTTCCCTACAGCTTAGGTCTTCGTGGCAAACGAGTCTGCTCCAGTCCTGAATCCCTGAACCAATACACCAATAACCTGATAACAGCCTTCACATCCCGCAGCTATCCCCCTGATCTGGTAAAGAAGCAAATTGCCAGAGCCACTTCCTCATCCCCCCAAATTCAGAACCTTCAACTTATCTGGATACTTCCCACCGACATCAATCCTTCAGAACTCCGGAGATGGGAACTAGCCCTTCAGCATATTCTCTCTTCCCGTTGCCCACCTCCGCTAAATTCGAATTCCCACGCACCATCTTAACATCTTTGCCTTGGTTCTCTGGACAGAGCCTCTGCCTCTAGTGGCATCTCTGTCTAACTTCTAACTTCTTTGCTTTCTACAGTTCTACAGTATGTCTGCCTAAGTGTACTTGCGTCTGTGTAAATGTGTGGGTGTGTATGTATTTGTTTACCCTCCTTTTTTCCCCCCAAGGTAAGTCTTTCTTGTCCCAGGATTGGAATGACTCCTTATCCACTCCCTTAAAACCCTCATCATTTCCTTTTCCCTCTCCTTCCCTTCTGCCTGACGAAGCTACTAGGCTGCGAAAGCTAGCGTTTGTGTGTGTGTGTGTGTGTGTGTGTGTGTGTGTGTGTGTGTGTTTATTTGTTGCTATCACTGCCTGTGCCCCTTCGCCTGGTAAGTGTACTTCATCTATTATATATATATATATATATATATATATATATATATATATATATATATATATAAAAAGATTTTTGACTTACCTAAAGTACAGGCTCGTCGACAGAAACATAAAACACACACAAAAACACACAGACATTTAAGCTTTCGCCACCACTGGTGGCTTCTTCGGGAAAAAGAGGAAGGAACGAGAGGAGAAAGGGAAGGATACGGGTTTCAAGGAAGTGGAAAAGGAGCCATTCCAATCCCAGGAGTGGAAGGACTTACCTTAGGGGACAAAAAGGAAGGTAAACAAATACACACACACTCATACATATCCACATCCAAACACACCAAGGCTCACCGATAAAAACAAAAAACACAAAAATTCAAGCTTTCGAAACTGCTGGCAGCTTCTTCAGGAAAAAGAGGAAGGAAGGAAGGAGAGGAGATAGGAAAGGATACGGGTTTTAAGGAAGTGGAAAAGGAGTCATTCCAATCCCAGGAGTGGAAGGACTTACCTTAGGGAAAAGAAAGGAAGGTGAACATATACACACACACACACACACACACACACACACACACACACACCTAGGCAGACATTTGTAAAAAGCAAAGAAGTTGGACAGAGATACCACTTGAGGCAGAGGCTCTGTCCACAGAACCGAGGCAAAGATGTTAAAGATGGTGGGCGGGAATTAGAATTTAGCGGAGGTTGAGACCAGGTGGGCAACGGGAAGAGAGAAAGTGTTGAAGAGCAAGTTCCCATCTCCGGAGTTCTGGAAGATTGGTGTTGGCGGTAAGTATCCAGATAACCCGGATGGTGTAACACTGTGCCACGATGTGCTGGCCGCCGTGCACCAAGGCATGTGGAGCCACAGGGTGATCCTCATTACCAACAAACACTGTCTGCCAGTGACCGTTCATGCGAATGGACAGTTTGTTGCTAGTCATTCCCACATAGAACGCTTCACAGTGCAGGCATGTCAGTTGGTTAATCACGTGGGTGCTATCGCAAGTGGCTCTGCCCTTGATCGTGTACACTTTCCGGGTTACGGGACTGGAGTAAGTGGTGGTGGAAGGGTGTATAGGGTAGGTATTACAACGGGGGCGGTTACAAGGGTAGGAGCCAGAGGATAGGGAAGGTGGTTTGGGGATTTCATGTGGATGGAATAGGAGGTTACGGAAGTTAGGTGGGCAGTGGAAAGACACTCTCGGTGGAGTGGGAAGGATGTCATGAAAGATGGATCTCATTTCGGGGCAGGATTTAAAGAAGTCGTATCCTTGCTGGAGAGCCACATTCTGAGTCCGTTCCAGTCCCGGAAAGTATCTGGTGACAAGAGGGGCACTTCTGGGGTTCTTCTGTGGAAGAGTGTCTTTCCGCCACCCACCTAACCTCCGTAACGTCCTAGTCCATCCATATAAAATCCCCAAACCACCTTCCCTACCCTCTGGCTCCTACCCTGGTAACCGCCCCCGTTGTAAAACCTGCCCTATGCACTCTTCCACCACCACTTACTCCAGTCCCGTAACCCAGAAAGTGTACACGATCAACGGCAGAGCCACATGCGATAGCACCCACGTGATTTACCAACTGACATGCCTGCACTGTGAAGCGTTCTATGTGGGAATGACCAGCAATAAACTGTCCATTCGCATGAACGGTCACAGGCAGACAGTGTTTGTTGGTAATGAGGATCACCCTGTGGGTAAACATGCCTTGGTGCACAGCCAGCACATCTTGGCACAGTGTTACACCGTCCGGGTTATCTGGATACTTACCGCCAACACCAATCTTTCAGAACTCCGGAGATGGGAACTTGCCCTTCAACACATTCCCTCTTCCCATTGCCCACCTGGTCTCAACCTCCGCTAAATTCTAATTCCCGCCCACCATGTTTAACATCTTTGCCTTGGTTCTGAAGTGTTATCTCTGTCCAACTACTTTGGTTTCTATAAATGTCTGCCTAGGTGTGTTTGCATGTGGATATTTGTGAGTGTGTGTGTATTTGTTTAATTTCCTTTTTGTCCCCTAAGGTAAGTCCTTCCACTCCTGGGATTGGAATGGCTCCTTTTCCACTTCCTTAAAACCCGTATCCTTCCCTTTCTCCTCTCCTTCCTTCCTCTTTTTCCCGAAGAAGCCACCAGTGTTGGCGAAAGCTCAAATGTCTGTGTGTTTTTGTGTGTGTTTTATGTTTCTGTCGAAGAGCCTGTACTTTAGGTAAGTCAAAAATCTTTATTATATTACGAAAAATTCCTAGCAGGAATATCTGGATACTTCCCACTGACACCAATCGTTCAGAACTCCGGAGATGGAAACTAGCCCTTCAGCATATTCTCTCTTCCATTTGCCCACCTGGTCTCAACCTCCGCTAAATTCGAATTCCCACCCACCATCTTAACATCTTTGCATCAGTTCTCTGGACAGAGCCTCTGCATCAAGTGGTATCTCTGTCTAACTTCTTAATTCTTTGCTTACTACAGTATGTCTGCCTAGGTGTACTTGTGTCTGTGTGAATGTGTGGGTGTGTGTGCATGTGTTTACCCTCCATTTTTTCCCCAAGGTAAGTCTTTCCTCTCCCGGGATTGGAATGGCTCCTTACCTCCTTCCTTAAAACCCTCATCATTTCCTTTTCCCTCTCCTTCCCTTCTGCCTGAAGAAGCAACTGGGTTGCGAAAGCTTGCGTTTGTGTGTGTGTGTGTATTCTTTTATTTATTTGTGATGCTGTTACACCTGTGCTCCTTCGCCTCGTGAATAATTATATATATATATATATATATATATATATATATGAAGTCTACTTACCAGGCAAGGGAGCACAGGCAGTGATAGCAACAAACAAACATACACACACACAAATGCTGGCTTTCACAGCCTAGCTGCTTCATCAGGCAAAACGGAACGAGAGGGGAAAGGTAATGATGAGGGTTTAAGGGAGTGGGTAAGTAGTCATTCCAATCCTGGGACAGGAAAAACTTACCTTGGGAGCAAAAAAGAAGAGTAAACAAATACACACATACCCACACATTTACACAGACGCATGTACACTTCGGCAGACATACTGTAGAAAACAAAGAAGTTAAGAAGTTAGACAGAGATGCCACTTGAGGCAGAGACTCTGTGGGTGGGAATTCGAATTTAGCGGAGGTTAAGACCAGGTGGGCAACGGGAAGAGAGAATGTGCTGAAGGGCTAGTTCCCATCTCCTGAGTTCTAAAGGATTGGTGTCAGTGGGAAGTATCCAGATAACCTGGACGGTGTAACACTGTGCCAAGATGTGCTGGTCGTGCTCCAAGGCGTGTTTAGCCACAGGGTGATCCTCATTACCAACAAACACTGTCTGCCTGTGACCATTCATGTGAATGGACAGTTTGTTGCTGGTCATTCCCACATATTACGCTTCAAAGTGCAGGCACGTCAGTTGGTAAATCACGTGGGTGCTATCACAAGTGGCCTTGCCCTAGATTGTGTATACCCTCCGGGTTACGGGACTGGAGTAAGTGGTGGTGGAAGGGTGCATAGGGCAGGTTTCTGCCTGATGAAGCAGCTAGGCTGCGAAAGCCAGCGTTTGTGTTCTATTTATTTGTGCTTCTGTCACACCTGTGCTCCTTCGCCTGGTGAGTAATCTTCGTCTATTTTTTATAAAAAAATTTTCCTGCTAGGAATTTTTTGTAAAGATTTTTGACTTACCTAAAGTACAGGCTCGTCGATAGGAACACCAAACACACACAAAAATACACAACCATTCGAGCTTTCGCCACCAGTGGTGGCTTCTTCGGGAAAAAGAGGGAGGAAGGAGAGGAGAAAGGGAAGGATATGGGTTTTAAGGAAGTGGAAAAGGAGCCATTCCAATCCTATCCTATCCAATCCTATCGACGAGCCTGTACTTTAGGTAAGTCAAAAATCTTTATTTTATACCATTTTCCCATTTTCCCTAGCAGGAAAATTTTTTTATAAAAAATAGACGAAGATTACTCACCAGGCGAAGGGGCACAGGTGTGACAGAAGCACAAATAAATAGAACACAAACGCTGGGTTTCGCAGCCTAGCTGCTTCATCAGGCCGAAGGGAAGGAGAGGGATAAGGAAATAATGAGGGTAAGGAGCCATTCCAATCCCGGGACAGGAAAGACTTACCTTGGGGGTTAGAAAAGGAAGGTGAATAAATACACACACACCCATACATTTACACAGACGCAAACACACCTAGGGAGACATACTGTAGAAAAAAAAATGGTATAGTATGTCTGCCTAGGTGTGTTTGCGTCTGTGTAAATGTATGGGTGTGTGTGTATTTATTCACTTTCCTTTTCTTCCCCCAAGGTAAGTCTTTCCTGTCCCGGGATTGGAATGGCTCCTTACCCCCTTTCTTAAAACCCTCATCATTTCCTTTTCCCCCTCCTTCCCTTCTGCCTGATGAAGCAGCTAGGCTGCGGAAGCTAGCATTTGTGTGTGTGTGTGTGTGTGTGTGTGTGTGTGTGTGTGTTCTATAAAATAGATGAAGTCTACTTACCAGGCGAAGGAGCACAGGCAGTGATAGTAACAATTAAAAACATACACACACACACACACACACACACACACAAACGCTAGCTTTCGCAGCCTTGCTGCTTCGTCAGGCAGAAGGGAAGGATAGGGAAAAGAAAATGATGAGGGTTTTAAGGGAATGGGTGAGGAGTCATTCCAATCCCGGGACAGGAAAGACTTACCTTGGGAGGGGGGGGGGGGGGGGGGGGGGGGGGTAAACAACTACACACACACACACACACACACACATTTACACCAAAGTGGTGGTATATATGACTTACCCAAAGGACAGGCTCATCGACAGACACAAATAGAATCACACACAAACACACATACAAGTTTCTTCACGAAAAGAGGAAGAAAGGAGAGGAGAAAGGGGAGGAAAGGATATGGGTTCCAAGTAAATGGAAAAGGAGTCATTCCAGTCACAGGAGTGGAAGGACTTACCTCAGGGGAAAAATGGAAGGTAAACAAATACACACACACTCGCACATATCCAAACGCAAACACACCTAGACAGACATTTGTAAAAAGCAAAGACGTTGTCTGTCTAGGTGTGTTTGCGTTTGGATATGTGCGAGTGTGTGTGTATTTGTTTACCTTCCTTTTTTTCCCCTGAGGTAAGTCCTTCCACTCCTGGGACTGGCATGACTCCTTTTCCACTTCCTTGAAACCCATATCCTTCCCTTTCTCCTCTCCTTTCATCCTCTTTTTTCTGAAGAAGCAACCAACGGTTGCAAATGCTTGTATGTGTGTTTGTGTGTGATTTTATTTGTGTCTGTCGACGAGCCTGTCCTTTGGGTAAGTCATTCGTTTTCTATCTTTTATATTTGTTTATCCCACTAGAGAAGTTTCCTTCTTGGTGACTTACCAAAAGGACCGGCTCATCGATAGACACAAATAAAATCACACACAAACACCCATACAAGCTTTCGCAACCGTTGGTCGCTTCTTCAGGATAAGAGGAAAAAAGGGGAGGAGAAAGGGAAGGATATGGGTTTTAAGGAAATGGAAAATGAGTCATTCCAATCCCAGGAGTGGAAGGACTTACATTAGGGGAAGAAAAGGAAGGTAAACAAATACACACACACTCACACATATCCAAACACAAACACACCTAGACAGACATTTTTCTGGCTGTCACACATCGACTCATGCTGTACAGTGCGGACATAGGTCACGGGAGGGAGGATAGGAAGGTAGTGTCATGGTGATGGGGTGGATATAACACAGTCTTGCAGAACATGTACATATGAGATGGGAGAAGTGAGAGGCAGCTGCATTTTATTTTGTTTTAATTTCGCCCCCTCACCTGCTTCTCCACTCCATTCCTAACCTGAATCTTGTTCCTCCCATCTAATATGTACATGCTCTACAAGGCTGTGTTGTATCCATCCCCACCACCTTGACACAACCTTCCTATTCCTCCTCCCCTCTTCTATTTCCACACCACAAAGCATGACTCGAAGTGCAGCAGACGGAGTTGACGGTTGTGTGACTGTTGTTTATCTGTGTGAGTGGGTGAATGCTCTATTTTCTGAAGAAGGCCATGACCAATAGCTGAAGTTTTGAGTGTGTGTGTGTCATTTTTATGTGCCTGTCACAGCTTGTCATTACGTCTTTGCGGTGAGTTGTAAACTGTCCTTATTACTACATTTTGCCCTGTTGTACATCTCCTGTTGTACGGTTGTGTGACTGTTGTTTATCTGTGTGAGTGGGTGAATGTTCTATTTTCTGAAGAAGGCCATGACCAATAGCTGAAGTTTTGAGTGTGTGTGTGTCATTTTTATGTGCCTGTCACAGCTTGTCATTACGTCTTTGCGGTGAGTTGTAAACTATCCTTATTACTACATTTTGCCCTGTTGTACATCTCCCCTTTACACTCATCTATCATATATACTGTAACTTGCTTTCCACTCTTAAGTCCTGCACAATGTCTGACTCATTTATTTACCTATCTTCCACCATTAAGCCCTCAGGTTTTCAAGTCCATCCCAATGTAGTACCTAACAATCAACCTTTCCTTCTCATTTTGCCCAGTAAATCTCCCCTGACTTGGGGTTCTAAGTGACTTTACTGTAGCTCTCTTCATTCCTTAAGCCTCACCAGATCATTTCCTTCAACCATCTTCCATTCTCTTCAACAATTCTGTCTGAAGAAGGAGCCTCAAGCTCTAACAGCTTGCTCATTTTCTTTTCTTTTGTGTATGCTTTCTCTGCTGCCACTCAATGAATAGATTTATTTTATGTATCCAGTCACATTATATTTATGAAAATAAAAAGAATGGGTTTTATCTTGTATCATGCAGAATTTTCCAGTCCTTCTTTAACATCCTATTCCGTGACTCTGGCCTGACCCAATTTGCTAAACCTTGCCAGTTGTTTTCATTCATCTTTCTTCCCTTCTCTTCATCTCTTCTGTCAGAAGAAGAAGCCACTGCATTTGGTAGTTTGCACATTTTCAACTGTTTCATAGCTCTTTTCTTGTGATGCTAATTGGTTGGTAGATTATTTATCCACCCAATTACATTTTCAAGAAATGATTATTTTCTGTGATGTACAAACAAGACAGATATATACTACTGAAAAAGAGGTAATGGGAACAAATTATAACTGAAAAACAAAAAATGATAAAGTTGAAAAACTTACATTAATAATATTCAATAAAGTTTTTTTAATAAATATTGTTGAAATGAGATAGAATGGCTGGCCAGTACTTACCATTGTGCTGTACCGCCGATAGTAACACAAAATGAAAAAACAGAAAAAAAGGGGACAAAGGGACAAGCTTTCGGAACAGAGTTCCTTCGTCAGGTGGGAGAGAAGGGAAGAATAAAGGATGGGAACAGAAGGGAAAGGTGGTTCACGACCTAGGTCATGAAGGTGGTGTTTCGGGAGTGTGGACGTCAGAGATACTGCATGTATGTACTGTGCCAAGCCAGAGAGGATAAATATAACTAAAGAGGAAAGATCAAGTAGTAAAGAGAAGAGAAGAGAGTGAAATTAATGATGCTGAGGGGTGTAGGAGGGGCAGGGGGAGGGGGTGTCTAAAACGTTTTTCATAAACAGGGAAATATGGATGGACACACACACACACACACACACACACACATGGAGAGAGATAGAGAGAATGACAGAGAGAGCGAGAGGGCGGTAGAGAGAGAGAGAGAGAGAGAGAGAGAGAGAGAGAGGTAAGGAACGGATAATGAATAGGTGAGCTGAGGATGGAGGAAGGGGAGGGGTTAGCGTAGATTTAGGCCAGGGGGGTGGCGGGAGGAGAGGATATGTTGAAGGGCAAGTTCCCACCTTTGTAGCTCTGAGGGACTGGTGTTGGTTGGTACTATCCAAATGGCACGTGTGGTGTAACACGTGCCCAGGTCCCTGGAGTTATACTGGAGGGCATGTTCTGCCACAGGATATTGGGTGTCCCCCAGGCGAACAGTCCGTCTATGCCCATTCATCCGCTCAGCCAATTTGTTGGTAGTCATACCAACATAAAAGGCTGAACAGTGGACACATGTCAGCTGGTATATGACATGTGTTGTCTCACATGTGGCCATGCCTTGAATTGGGTAGGTTTTTCCTGTGGTGGGGCTGGAGTATGTGGTAGTGGGAGGACGCATTGGACAGGTTTTGCAGCGGGATCGGTTGCAGGGGTAGGAACCATTAGGTAGGGAGGGTGGTTTTGGGATGTTGTAAGGTTGGACAAGGATGTTGCGGAGGTTGGGAGGACGGCGGAAGGCTACTCTGGGTGGTGTGGGAAGAACAGTTTGGAGTGATGGTCTCATTTCAGGGCATGACTTGAGAAAGTCATAGCCCTGTTTGAGGAATTTGTTGAGGCATTCCAGGCCAGGATGGTACTGGGTGACTAAGGGAGTGCTTCTGGGTGGTCTGGGGTTAGGAACATTGTTTTTGGAGGGAGAGGAATGGACAGCTCGGGAGATCTGTTTGTGGACGAGGTCTTTAGGGTAGTTGCGGGAGAGGAAAGCATTGGATAGATTGTTGTTGTAGCTGGTGAGGGATTCGGAACTGAAACAGATACGTTTCCCACGGGTGCCCAGGCTGTAGGGAAGGGATGGCAGCTGTCAAAGTGGAGGTACTGTTGTTTGTTAGTGGGTTTAATATGGACTGAGGTGTGGATGTGAGACTCAGCAAGGTGAAGGTCAACATCAAGGAAGGTGGTTTGAGTTTTGGAGAAGGACCAGGTGAATTTAAGGCTGGAGAAGGAGTTAAGGTCGTGGAGGAAGTTCAGAAGGGTTTCTTCACCGTGAGTCCAGACCATAAAGATATCATCTATGAATCTATACCAAACCAGGGGAGGCAACTTCTGTGTCTTAAGGAATGCCTCTTCTATGCGGCCCATGAAGAGGTTGGCATAGGAAGGGGCCATCCTGGTACCCATAGCTGTCCCCCTGATTTGTTTGTAGGTCTGGCCCTCAAAGGTGAAGTAATTATTGTTGAGTATGAAATTAGCAAGTGTGACAAGGAATGAGGTTTTTGGGAGGCTTTCAGGTGGGCGTTGGGAAAGATAGTGTTCCAGGGCTGATAGACCATGGGTGTGAGGGATGTTGGTGTACAGGGATGTAGCATCAATGTTGACAAGGAAGCTATCATGTGAGAGGGGCATAGGGATTGATTTGAGGCGTTCCAGAAAGTGGTTTGTATCTTTGATATAGGATGGGAGCCTGCAGGTTATAGGTTGGAGGTGTTGGTCTACCAGAGCTGAGACACGTTCTGCTTTGAAACCTGCTACTATGGGACGGCCAGGATGATTCTCTTTATGGATTTTAGGGAGTAGGTAAAAGGTAGGCATGCGAGGTTCAGGTGGAGAGAGAAGTTCTAAGGAGGCAGTGGTGAGACCTTGTAACGGACCTAGGGTTTTAAGAATTTTCTGTAATTCAGCCTGGACTGAGGGAATGGGGTCATAAGGAATAGGTTTGTAGGTAGAGGTGTCCGAGAGTTGACGCAGCCCTTCTGCCACATACTCCCCTCGATCAAGTACCACAGTTGTGGAACCCTTGTCCGCTGGGAGAATTACAATGGAGCGGTCCACTTTCAGCTCTCGGATGGCTTTGAATTCAGCTAGGTTGATGTTAGGAGTGGTTGGTATGTTGTTCAGGAAGGATTGGGAAGCAATGCTTGATGTGAGGAATTCCTGGAATGCCTGCAAGGGATGGTTTTGAGGAAGAGCAGGAGGATCTTTTTGGGAGGGAGGTCGGTATTGTTCAAGACAGGGTTCAACAGCGGCTCTGCTGCCTGGGGGTTGTGACTGGGTTCTGAAGTGGTATTTCCAGTTGAGGTTACGGGTGAATGAGAGGAGATCCTTGACCAGGGCAGTGTGATTAAATTTAGGTGTAGGACAGAAGGTTAAGCCTTTAGACAGGACAGATATTTCTGGAATGGAGAGGGATTTGGATGAGAGGTTAAGGACTGAATTGGAATTGGTATTGGGTGGTTTCTGCATGTGGTGACGGTTGTGATAGCTTCTAGGAGGGGTGTGTGCTGGGACTGGAAGATTCAGTACGGAAGCCATGCTTGGTTTGTTGCCAATGAGTGGGGGGTTTTGAGGGTGGTGGTGTGGTGGGTGGTTGTGGATTATGGGAAGAGGGATACCACTTCTGAGATGATGGACCAGTAGGTTGGACAGTTTTCTAAGGTGTTGTGCGGCATGCAGTTCAAGTTTACAGTTGGCTTGTTGTATTATGGATCCAAGTGTGTTATTTGAGCCAGGTGCTGAGAGGAGAAGTATTTTGGAGAGAGAGAGGAGTTGTTGGGAGTGGTGGTTACATAAGGCAACATACTGTTGGAGGATAAGATGGGTGAGAGCTAAGGACTGCTGAATTTGAAACTGTAGGAGTGACTGATGGAGACAAGGATAGCACCCAGAGATGGGAACTTTTAAAGTGAGTCCTTCCCTTCTCTTTACTACTTGATCTTTCCTCTTTAGTTATATTTATCCTCTCTGGCTTGGCTCAGTACATACATGCAGTATCTCTGACGTCCACACTCCCGAAACACCACCTTCATGACCTAGGTCGTGAACCACCTTTCCCTTCTGTTCCCATCCTTTATTCTTCCCTTCTCTCCCACCTGACAAAGAACTCTGTTCCGAAAGCTTGTCCCTTTGTCCCCTTTTTTTCTGTTTTTTCATTTTGTGTTACTATCGGCGGTACAGCACAATGGTAAGTACTGGCCAGCCATTCTATCTCATTTCAACAATATTTATTATCTCTGAGGAGAATTTTCATCATTAATCGAAAGTTTTTTAATAGATTATTATCTTTCTGTCTACCAGTACATACCCTCGTTCAAGGACCAGGCATTCCACCCCAGGATGTAGTGCAGTGACAGTTGCCTGACGTACTATAGAATGTAATAATGCTAATTCTCCAAAATATTCTCCAGTTCCAAGCACAGCTAATTTTTCTTCCACTCCTGAAGCTGCAGAGGGAAAAATCATTTCTGATGTGGAATTCTGGTATTTCTGGAATTTTTGGTACTATACTTAGATTTATACTTAAATTTATGATAAATACAGAATATACAAGGGTTATCCATAAAGTAGTACCTATTTGTACCATATGAAGTGCTAGTGAATAGAGTAACCACCAGATAGGATCTAATGCTCTCAGTTGTTTGTTTGCCTTTTCATTGGCTGTATTGTTGCTATCATTGTTTATGGTTTTAAAAAATAGAGACTGTTGCCAGTTGTAAATTTAGGGCTGCGATCAGGTTTCTCAATGCAAGAAGTATGCAATTACATGATTATAGGAGGTGTATGGAGACAATGTTATGGATGAGTCATCTGTTCTGCTCAAATGTTGTGTCTTCAACTTGGGGAGAGAACATTCATGGTGAGTGTTCAGGGCAGCCAACTGTGATTACTGATGATCTGTTTGGTTCAATTAATGAATTTGTTCAGAATGATCAATGCATTACAACTGATGAAATTTGTGAACATTTCAAAAATATTTCATGATCACTTAGTCATGAAATTCTTAAAGACTGTGTCAGTACTTAACTCAGTACACTGGTGACAAACAAATATGATGCTGGAATACAAAAACTCATCATATGTTGTGAAAAATGTTTAAATCTGTGTGATGACTAGTATGAGATGTAGTTTATATATACTATTTTCATTAAAACTTAAATATTTGCTTATGTTTACTAGTTTTTATTCACTTTCCAGGTGACCTTGAACGTAATTTACAGTCATGACACAAGAAGATGAACATTTTTCATGAAGGATCTATAATTCTCAAGAAATTACAAAACCGAGTTGCTGTCAGGAATAAATCCTTAATCACTCAGAAGTTTCAGTATTATTCGAAGCCCTTACATGAAACTCCATATCAGTGCTGGACTTGTTAAAGACCTAATCTTGTTTTCATGATTCTTAGAGTGGAAATTCTTCTTTTCCAACATTCCCTCAACCAAAACTAATGCAATCAAACACTGAATTTAACCTCCCCTAGTTCACACCACCCTCCAATTCTGAACTCCCCCTGCCTCTCCTACATAACCACTCCCTGGTCATTTTCTAAGGAATTCCTTAACTCCAACTTTGCCCCACCATCCTTTCACAAGTACCTTCCTAAGAACGTAACACTTTTAACAAAGAAAAGGACAACCATACTTAATTTAATATCATCCTGACATAATCATCCTATAAAGACTCCACCACTGTCATTAATCATGAAGAATGACAGTGGTGTCCCATCACCCAACAGTTTCCTCTTCCTTTCTCTTATCACCAACTCTCAGTTCACATTTCCATGTTGCCTTCATAATGCACCACTTGCCACCAGCTTCTATACTCTGTGTATCACTTTTGCAGCCTACACACCTACTACCCATCCTTATCACATTTCTAGCCTGCAAACCAGTTGCCTTTCTATGAGATGCTAGCAACCCAAGCCAATTTTGTCTTCCTGTTTCCCACTTTCCTTCCCCTGTATCCACCCCACCCAACACAACTAACTCGCGATCTCCTCCATCTGCTAAAAAGCAGTACTGGCAGTATATGTCCAGCCAGTTTTCCATGTGACTATCAATGACTCATGCTTCTGCTTTTTGGTGAGTGCTCTCCATTATTCTTAAATCATGTAAATTCAATAAAGAGTGAAAAGCCTTTTTAGGCACTGCAATTCTCAGTGCTTGAGTCAATGTGATAATACACATTATCAAAGTATTATTAAAATACCACCCATAAAATTAAGCCACATCAAAAGATCAAGGGTGAAGAATAATATGATGGTTTTACTTCAATACTAATTAATATCTGAAATTAAATGTAGAGAGCCTAACTACTTGAAAACAAATATAGAGAGCCAAACTAGATATGTCAATTGGTAAAAGTCCCGGCAATTACATAAAATTGTTTGGATTCTAATTTCAGTCCATTGTTACATTTTATTATGTTAAGACATTTCATTACAGGTTCACTGAATTACTGTTCTCAATATGAAAACAAACCATTAGCAATGGTGTTCCTGTCATTTAGGTTGTTCTGTGAAAATTTGGGCACAAATTGACAGTTGTTAGTGACTTGCTACCAAAATATTTTGGCAGAGAATCTTTTGGATATCTGTAGATGTAAGTTAGAGTACTTTCTGCAGTATTCACCTGAGGATGATCTGAAGACTTCATACCAAATATAACAACAGGAAAATACAAACGTCCAGCATTTCTCCCAAAATGTCTAATAATTTTTCACCCTT
Organism: Locusta migratoria; assembly: GCA_026315105.1. NCBI lineage: Eukaryota > Metazoa > Arthropoda > Insecta > Orthoptera > Acrididae > Locusta > Locusta migratoria. Next base: position 727,919,926 of record CM048744.1, on the reverse strand, counting down.
TAATTTCTCCTAAAGATGATAATAACGGGAAATGCAGAAGAGTTTCTTAGGTGTTTAGAAAATAGGACTGAATTATTCACTAATTGCCAATTTGAGGTACACAACAAGATAATCATAGACACTTCACTACACATCTGATGTCCAGTTTCTCTCAATGCTTCAAATTTCAGGAATGTTGATTACTTATAGGGTGTATCACTAACAAAACTGAAAAAGGGAAAAAGATAAAAAATAAAAATGAAATACGAAAAAAATATTATGGCTTACGTGATGTCTTGCTGCACTGCACGTTTCCTCCACTGATGATATAGAAAGTATCACCTTCATCTCCCTGTCTAACAATGACTGTGTTTGGTGGAAAGAATTCCTAGAAAAAAATTACTATTTATACTTACATTCCTTCAAGTTATAAGACAAGTTAAAATATAAATATTTCATTTCAAACATGTTTGGTATAAAAATCTCTCTGTCTCTCTCTCTCTCTCTCTGTGTGTGTGTGTGTGTGTCATTCACATTCACTCCACATCAATAAAGAAAACAGACTGCAAAGGTTGTATCACAGTATGACTGAAGATTTATATTGTAATACTTTTCAGATTCCTTCTTCTCGCCCATTTAGACCTGTACCATACAGAAAATGACTTCTGTCGATAAAAAAGTACTGTTTGAAAAAGACGTCCTAATTAACTTGAAACCTACATTGAAGTTCCAAAATTAATCACTTTTGTTATCATAGTGACTAAGCTATAGATTAAATTTAGTGCTTTCAATAACTCACAGACTCATCTGAATCATGAAAAAATATGGTTAATAGTATTCAAACAATTTTGAGTGGCTGGTCAGTACTTACCTTAGTAAAATGACACAAATAGAGACAAAAATAAATGAGGACACAAGCTTTTGGAACTATTTTCCTTCACCAGGTAGGAGAGGTAGGAAGAAAAAGGGAACAGAAGGTAAATCTTACTCACAGCCTAGGCTTTCAGTTGATGAAGGGTGATGGGTGAAAGTCAGAGATGTGGTATGATAAGTACTGAGTCATGCCAATAACAAACCAAAAAGGATATATTACCAAAGAAGATAGTTCAAGCAGCAAAGGAAAGTGAACCAAATAATGCTCAGTGGGAGATAGAGGAGATGGATTTAGGTAAAAGATTTTTAATTAATCATGAAGAAAGAGATATAGAGAAAACACACACACAAATATATAATGAGAGGAATGCAGAAGAGGGGAATGAGAAATGAATATTGAATAAGTGGAATGAGGATGGCGGAGGGGGAGAGGTTAACGGAGGTATAGGGCAGAAAGATGGTGGGAGAAGATGTGTTGAAGGGCAAGTTCCCATCTCCATAGCTCTGAGGGACTGTTGTTAGGTGAAAGTATCCCAACGACACACATGGTGTAACACATGTCAAGGTGCCTGGAGTCATGTTGGAGGGGATGCTCTGCCACAGGATATTGGTTGTTCCCCCAGACAAGCAGTTTGTCTATGACCATTCATGTGTTCAGCCAATTTGATGGTAATTACGCCACGTAAAAGGCTGTGCAACTGACACATGTTAGTTGGTAGATGACATGCTGTTTTGCATTATTCCAACAATATTCCAGGGACCTTGGCATGTGTTACACCACACGTGCCATCCGGATACTTCCACCTAGCACCAGTTCCTCATCAGAGCTATAGAGATGTCAAATTGCACTCACACACCCTCTCCTCCCTCTAAACTCCTGGCCTAAAACTATGTTAATGTCTCCCCCTTCACCATCCTCAACTCACTTATTCATTACACATTTCTCACCCCATCTTCTACCTGCCTCTCACTATAAACTTATGTGTGTGTTTCTCTATATCTTTCCCTTCATAATTAATTAAATTTTTTGCCTAACCTCCCCCCCCCCCCCTCCCTGATCCACCTTACCCCCACTCTGCATTAATCAATTCACTTATCTTTAACTGCTTGATCTCTCCTCTTTAGTTATCTATCATTTTTGTTTTGCTATTGGCATGGCTCAGTACTTGTCATATAGTATCTCAGACTCCCACACATCACCCATTGTTACTCATGGCCTAGGTTGTGAGTAACCTGTTCCCTTTTTCTTCCCTCCTCTCCTACCTGATGAAGGAAAATAATTCCAAAATTTAGTGTCCTTGTTTATTTTTGACTCCACTTGTGTCTTTTTTTGTGTGACTTATCAGAGATACAGAACTAAGGTAAGAACTGGCCAGGCACCCTGTCTCTCTTGAATAATATTTTCACATCTCAGTGGAATACTTCCGGGGTATTTTGTGGTTGATCATATAAATGTATATATTGACTGAACACTATTTCATTCTACATTTTAGAATGTTTCCTAACACTTATCATTTTAATGTTTCATTTTACTGTAATTAACCCTTTGATTCTCAGTGTTTATACTACATTTTATGTATCAGTCCTTAAAGTCACATTGTTTTTTATGAACAGCATGCTTCTAGTATGACATTTTGCCACTTGGTATGGAGTGCCACTTCTGAAGCATTAATCTGTCCATTGTGTTACACTGCCATCTGTACGTGTCTGTGAGTGTGGTTAATATTCTTTTATTTCAGCAGTGAATTGTCTTGTCTTTGGTGCTGTGGTGAAGATTAGGCAAGTATTACTGATCTGACAGTGTAAACTATCAACAAAATAATATCCCAAGTAATAAAATACCTTGATACAAATGTCTGTGTTGTGCATGAAATACATGATGTAAGAAAAAATAATAATTCAATCAAAAATTTTAAAATGCATATTTTGATGTTTAGTCCACTGTATTAATACAGAAATCACTGAATTTTAATCTTTCCAAAGATGAATTCATAATGTGGGACTGAAAGGGTAAACCAATCAACATTAATCAGAATTCTGAGTGCAAATAGCATACATGAATACTTTTTTACTGAATCTAAGCCATCAGGCTTTAATTATGTACATGGAGGGAAGCCTCCCACACCCACCCACTCACCACATAGTGTTACTCAGACCACAGCAGCCTGAGATGACAGTTTGTTAATTTGGTGAGTTGTGCCCTACGTGATTGTATGAATGTGAGTGAGAATTGTTTTTCTGATGAACGTTGTGGCCAACAGCTAAGTTGTGTGCATATGAGTGTCATTTTTATGCACCTACCATGGATCACCATTTGTCTCTGCAGCGAGTTGCAAGCTATCCTCGTAATATTATTGTATTCCCAAAATGAAACATATACGGTACATATTTGTATATGTATATTAGAACAAAGCAGTTATTTTGTTAATAGCTACTTCTCTTTTTGTAACATTACTTACCTACTCTATTTATCTTGTACTAAGGATTTATGTAATTTCACTGGTTTCATAGCTAGTTGGCTTAGTTTCAGCATTTTTTATGTGTTCTCTTCAGAAGTTATTTTGACAATACTATTTTGTACTGATGGAGGTGGGCAATTATTCTATATACAGTCACACTAGACATCAACAAATGGAGCAGATTAGAAGAAAAATTACTATAAATGGCATTTCTGACCAATTAATTATATAACAACTGTTGGCTTCTGTCTTAAGTTCTTTAGCCAATACTTGATTGATGAGTTTTTCTGGAGTGTCATTTGCACAACTAACTTAGGTTGCCACAGATTTGCCCTCCATTGCTGGTGACCGACAGAAGTTGAACCCATGATTGTACCGAAATATGATGCCTTTATTCTGTTCATTACTGTTGCTACAGCACATCGTATGTGAAATGCCACACCTGGAAAACATTCTAAGGAACAATGGGTACTCCACTATTTGCCCAAGAAGTTTCACAAAATATAGAACTCAGAAAAATGACAGATACATGCCTAGGATGATTTACAGATTCAGCCACATATTGTGTACCACAGCTTAAAGACTATTTAAAAACTGACAAGAGCATCAAAAAATGTCTCAGATCAGCAAAGGGCAAAAGGAACTCACTTTCTATATGTGGAATATACTACCTACATACCCTGCACATGTGGGAAATTCTGCAAACCCCGTTCATGTGGAAATGACTGGACAATCCATCAATACCAAGATCTTCTTCTTCTTTAGTGTTCAACTCTGAGGTTGGTTTGCAGAAGAGTGCCATTCCTCTCTTCTGTTTGGCTTCCTCTTCATTTCCATGTTTGTATTACATCCAACATCATCATGATTTGTTGCATTTATGACATCCTGGGTCTTCCCCAGTGATTCATTCCCTCAATAACAGCTTCTGCTATTGTTGCAATGATGTTTATCTCTTCTTGTCTGGATGGGCCCCCTAAGACATTTGATTTCCTGAACTCTTCTAAGCACTTTTTGACTGATTCTTCCATTAATTCTTGGTGGAACATCATCATACTGTATTAAAAATCACACTTTTGAGTATGTTCCACAAGTGGAACACACTCAAAATTGTGATTTTTAATTCTTCTAAGCACCTCTTAATTTGTTAGCCTGTCTCTTCAGCTGATCTTCATCGTCCTTTTGTAGCACCACATGTCCAGGGCTTCTAGTCATCTTCTGTCATCTTTCCTCACTGTCCAGGTTCCACATCCTTATAGGGCAGCACTCCAAATAAAAGCTTTCATGATGTTTCCATATCTTCAGACCAATATTATTACTGGTGAGTAAGTTCTTTGTCTAATTAAATGCAGTTTTGGCCTGCTGTTATTCTGTTCGCAATTTCTTTCTGGCTTCTACCATGCCTTGTTATTTTTGCTTCCTCTATCACTTCTCTTCCAATGCATATTCTTAAAGGTTCATATTCTTCTTTAACACTGATAACATCACTTTAGTCTTTTTCTTGTTTGTTATCATTCCATACTGATTACATAATATGCTTTCCATTATTCTGAGGACTTTCTATAGATATTCTTTTGTCTCTGTGACCACAGCAATATCATCTGTGTAATGCAGCATGCTGATCTTAGTCCATTAATTTTGATCACCACATCAATTGTTTCGAGAACTTTGTCTATAGGTTCCTGTATGTAAGTGCTCAATAAAAGAGATGAGAGAATACATCCTTGTCTCATGCCTTTTCTAATTTTTGTTTCTTGTTTTTGATGAAAATGCCTAATCACTGCCACCTTGTTCTCATAGAGAGAGAGAGTATCACATGGATGTCTTTGTACTTAAAACCAGATCTCTTCAGCATTATGAACATCTCTTGCCAAATGGCATTGGCAAATGCCTTTTCCAGCTCAACATAGTTAATATAGATTGGTTTATTTATGTATTCGCTTTTTGATAAGGAGTCTCACAAGGAGACCACATGGGTATCGGATTTTAAAATTTTTTCATATTTACAGAATGTGAAATATAGAGCTTAAATAACAATCAGTCAAAGCCAATCGACAAAACTCTCAAAAATTCTTGAGAAAATTGACTTTGAAGTTTTGCAGGTACTTGTAAAGAGCTATGATAGTTTTTGAAAAGTCTTCTCCGTAGTTACTAATGGCTTTTGAAGCAGCTACCCTACACAACTATCATTTTAGGTGACGATAAGGTGTTCAGCTCGTCTAAACACACATAAAATTGACACAACACATGGAATTAGAGATCCATAAATTAGATAACTGAATTCGAAAACAATGAAAAAATAGCTCTCACAAACTTAACCCGCAAGCACTCGCGCATGGCATTTTGCTCACAGTAGGTTTAAAACAATCAGAATTTAACCAATTTTAAATAGTCAAATATGTGTGTTTTCTTATAAACGCAACTATAAATACTTATTTAAACATAGTAAGTACATTAAAAAATGCTCTTTGACTGTCAGAAAAATGTTATACATGCGTAACTTTTAAAGGCGTGAGTTCTTGCGGGTTAACAATCCAAGACTACCATCATCAACTAATGGTAAAGCTGATACTGTAAAAAATGTAACATATGGTTTTTGATTGAAATCATTATTTTATAAAATATAGAAAATTACATACTGTATAAATAAAAATAAATGCATTTTTCATAAAAATTGCTGTTAGATTTTAAAATTATGTAGGTATTCAAACACAACAGAAAAAATAAAAATATAAATCAGTTTCTGCAGGAACCCAACCACCTACCCTATGTTTGGGAGGCCAGAACGCTACCACCTGAGCTACACCAGCAAATGGTGCAACTGTGTAAGTTATTGGTACTTACGTGTACCTGCAAAGCTTCAAAGTCAATTTTCTTGAGAATTTTTTAGAGTTGCGCCGAATGGCTTTGACTGATTGTTATTTAAGTTCTATTCTTCACGCACCGTGAATATGAAAAAACAGTTTTCACCAAACAGCTTTTTTTCTCTCTGTGTCTTCTAATGTACTCAAGTGTTTTGTTTTGCTTTTGTTAAAAACTTTATTTGCTGTAGGCTAAATCAGTTCTTCTATTTGCATATTTTCTTCCACTTGTGTGGAACTCAGCTTCGGGTCCCGGAAAGTATCTGGTGACAGGAGGGGCACTTCTGGGGTTCTTCGGTGGAAGGTTCTGGATTTGGGGGGATGAGGAAGTGGCTCTGGCAATTTGCTTCTGTGCCAGATCAGTAGGATAGCTGCGGAATGTGAAAGCTGTTATTAGGTTATTGGTGTACTGGTTCAGAGATTCGGGACTGTAGCAGACTCATTTTCCACAAAGACTTAAGCTGTAGGGAAGGGAACGTTTGATGTGGAATGGACGGCACTGTCATAATGGAGGTACTGTTGTTTGTTGGTTGGTTTGATGTGGACAGATGTGTGAAGTTGGCCGTTGGACAGATGGAGGTCAACAATGAGGAAAGTGGCATGGAATTTGGAATACGACCAGGTGAAATTGATGGGACCAAAGGCGTTGAGATTGGAGAGAAAATTCTGGAGTTCTTCTTCACTGTTAGTCCAGATCTTGAAGATGTCATGAATGAATCTGTACCAAACTTTGGGTTGACAGGCTTGGGTATCCAGGAAGGCTTCCTCTAAACGCCCCATAAATAAGTTTGTGTACGAGGGGGCCATCCCGGTTCCCATGGTTGTTCCCTTTAGTTGTTGGTATGTCTGGCCCTCAAAGGTGAAGAGGTTGTGGGTTAGGATGAAGCTGGCTGGGGTAATAAGGAAAAAGGTTTTAGGTAGGCGTGCAGGTCGGTGTGAAAGGAATTACTCCATCGCAGCGAGGGCCGTGCGGGAAGTTTGTGTATAAAAAGAGAGCATCAATAGTTACAAGGATGGTTTCCGGAGGTAACAGGTTAGGTAAGGATTTCAGGCAGTGGAGAAAGTGATTGGTGTCTTTGATGAAGAATGGGAGACTGCACATAATGGGTTGAAGGTGTTGGTCTATGTAGGCAGAGATTCGTTCTGTGGGGCTTGGTAACCGGCTACAATAGGCTGGCCTGGATGATTAAATTTGTGAATCTTAGGAAGTAGGTAGAAGGTAGGGGTGTGTGGTGTCAGTGGGGTCATGAGTTTGATGGACTCAGGTGAAAGGTTTTGTAGAGGACCTAAGGATCTGAGGATTCCTTGAAGCTCTGCCTGGACATCAGGAATGACGTTGTCTTGCCAAACTTTGTAGGTAGTGATATCTGAAAGCTGACGCAATCCCTCAGCCACATACTCCCACCGATCTAGTACCACGGTCGTAGATCCCTTGTCAGCAGGGAGAATGATGATGGAATGGTCAGCCTTCAGATCACGGATAATTCGGGATTCAGCTGTGGTAATGTTGGGAGTAGGGTTAAGGTTTCTCAGAAAAGACTGAGAGGCAAGGTTGGGAGTAAGGAATTCGTGGAAGGTTTGAAGAGTGTGATTTTGAGGAAGAGTGGGTGGGTCTCGCTGTGATGGAGGACAGAACTGTTCCAGGCAGGGTTCAATTTGAATGATGTCTTGGGAATCTGGATCATTAGGAATAGGATTATTTTTCTTGGTGGCAAAGTGATATCTCCAGCAAAGAGTACGAGTATATGACAGTAAATCTTTGACAAAAGCTGTTTGGTTGAATTTGGGAGTGGGGCTAAAGGTGAGGACGGAGGTTTCAGATTGGGAGAGAGGTTTAGAAGAGAGGCTGACTACTGAATTGGGATGTTGTGGTTCAGGAATGTGTGAATTAGGATTTAGAGGTTTGGGGGGCTCTGGACAGAGACGACTTGAGAGTATGTAAAAGACAAAACTGTCATCTTACAGTCAGAACGTGGAATGTGCTAACCCTTAATCAGGTAGGTAAGTCAGAAAATTTGAAAAGGAAAATGAGATTGAAGTTAGATATGATGGGAATTAGTGAAGTTTGGTGGCAAGATGAAAATAATTTCTGTACAGTGGCAGTAATGCAGATAACTTACTATGAACACAAGAGTGAACACATTATCATAGTAAAGGTTGACATGTAGCCAATGCTAACTACAGTAGTACATGTTTCTAGCTCTGACAATGATGAGGATATTGAAAAAATGTACAATGAAATGAAATCATTCAGACAGTTAAGGGAAAGGGTAGCCTGTGCAGTTTAAGTGCCTATTCTATGATTTGGGGAGGCACACTGGCCCTGGATTGAATCTGCCTAATGGGTTCAGTAGAGAAGGTTGGTGTGCCATTCAATGTGGGTAGAGCCCACATACCACCTCAACAACATCATACAAAATTTTTTAGAAAGCATTCACACACTTTTACATGGACAGCACTACACACAGACAGATGGGGTACTTTACATCCATCTCTGGGGAGGTAAAGAGTAGCATTAGCAAGGGCATATGGTCACCCTGTAATAGTAGCAATCTCATCTCTAACAACTAACAAACAGACAAAATAAAAAGAAAGAGATTTGAAGTCAGTCTGATGCAGTGTATTATTTTCTATGGAGGATTTCTCCCCCTGTGACCACCTCGAATACTAATGCTGTGTCATGATGCTGCTCTTAGTCCTTATGAAGAGTTCTTTCAGATTCAGATGTCTGGAGAAGAAGATGGTAAAACTGAAATGGGAACTAGAAAAACTGAAAGCCAAGGGGCACTGTGAAAGTACTATGCACACAACAACCCAGCTAAAAATTTTCAACATGATGGAGTAAATGAAGACAGGAAACAAATATTTTACATACAGAGCAGCTGAAAAATAATCGGTAAACCTAAACCCAAAAACATAATAATGGAAACTCCAGGTTTGAATCATTAATATAGTAATAAGAACAGTTTACAACTCATGGCAAAGATGTGGTGACGAGCTGCGACAGGCACATACAAAAGACACACACATACAACAATTTCAGCTATCGGCCATGGCCTTCTTCAGAAAATAGAACACTCATGCAATCACACAGGCACACAACACAGTCATACAATCATCACCTCTGGCTGCTGCACTTCGAATCATGCTCTGTGGCATGTAAATCGGCGATGGGAGGGGGATGGGGGGAAGGAGAGTGGATAGGGGATAGATAGGTTACATTACGGTGGTGGGAATGGGGCATGGCCTAGATGGAAATAAAGAGGTACAGCTTAGGAATGGAGTGGGGAGACAGGTGAGGGGAGAAAAATAAAATAAAATAAGAAAATAAAACAAAAAAAATAAATATACATTTAAATGAAAAATAAAAATAAAATGCTTGCACACTGCACGTACACACGACTGTGTTCACACACACCCACCCACCCACACACACACACACACACACACACACACACACACACACACACGATTGCACATTCACATACCACTCAAAATAGGAGAGGTGTGGGCTGGAGAGGTAGGAACTGTAAGGTATGGAAAAAAGGGAAGTTATCGTAGGTTGAGGCCTGGATGATTTCGGGGATCGGAGAATCTATTGGAGGGATAACTCCCATTTGCATATTTTCTCCCACCATCTTAACATCTTTGCGTCAGTTCTCTGGACAGAGCCTTTGCCTCAGCTGTTATCTCTGTCCAACCTCTTTGTTTTCTACAAATGTCTACATTGTTGTGTTAGCATGTGTATGTTTGTGGGTGTATGTGCTCTTGTTTGCCTTTCCTTGTATCACCTTAAGGTAAATCCTTCCACTCCTGGGATTGGAATGACTCCTTTTCCACTTCCTTAAAACCCGTATCCTTCCCCTTCTCCCCTCCATCCTTCCTGTTTCCTGAAGAAGCTATCAGCAGTGGCGAAAGCTTGTATGTGTGTTTCTGTGTAACAGGCCTCTGCTTTGGGTTAAGTCATCTGATTTCTTTTATAGATAATAACACACAAACATTCAAGCTTTCGCAACCGTAAAACAAAACAAAAAAAAAAACAAAAAAAAAAAAACAAAAAAAACAAAAAAAAAGAGAAGAGAACAAAAAGGGAAAAAAAGAAAAAGGAATTCTACAAATGTCTGCCTAGGTGTGTTAGTGTGTGTATATTTGTGGGTGTGTGTATATTTGTTTACCTTCCTTTTTTTCCCCTAAGGTAAGTCCTTCCAGTCCTGGGATTGGAATGACCCCTCATCCATTCCCTTAAAACCCGCATCCGATCCTTTTTGCCTTCCTTCCTTCCTCTTTTCCTGATAAAGCAGCCCAAAGCACAGGCTCGCCGATAGACACCAAAAAACACAAATTAAAACATACACAAACAATCAAGCTTTCACAACCGTTGGTCGCTTCTTCAGGAAAAGAGGAAGGAAGGAGGGGAGAAAGGGAAGGATATGAGTTTTAAGGAAGTGGGAAAGGAGTCATTCCAATCCCAGGAGTGGAAGGACTTACCTCAGGGGAAAAAAAGGAAGGTAAACAAATACACACCCAGGCACACATATCCTCACGCAAACACACCTAGGAAGACATTTGTAGAAAACAAAGTAGTTGGACAGAGATACCACTTGATGCAGAGGCTCTGTCCAAAGAACCGAGGCAAAGATTTAAGGATGGTGGGCGGGAATTTGAATTTACTGGAGGTTGAGACCAGGTGGGCAATGGAAAGGGAGAATATGCTGAAGGGCAAGTTCCCATCTCCGGAGTTCTGAAAGATTGGTGTCGGTGGGAAGTATCCAGATAACCCGGACAGTGTAACACTGTGCCAAGATGTGTTGGCCGTGCACCAAGGCATGTTTAGCCACAGGGTGATCTTCATTACCAACAAACACTGTCTGCCTGTGACCGTCCATGTGAATAGACAGTTTGTTGCTGGTCATTACCACATAGAACACTTCACAGTGCAGGAAGTTGGTAAATCACGTGGGTGCTATCGCAAGTGGCTCTGCCCTTGATCGTGTACACCTTCCGAGTTATGGGACTGGAGTAAGTGGTGGTGCAAGGGTGCATAGGACAGGTTTTACAATGGGGGCAGTTACAGGGGTAGGAGCCAAAAGGTAGGAAAGGAGGTTTGGGGATTTCATAGGGATGGACTAGGAGGTTACGAAGGTTAGGTGGGCAGTGGAAAGACACTCTTGGTGGAGTGGGAAGGATGTCATGAAGGATGGATCTCAGTTTGGGGAAGGATTTAAGGAAATCATATCCTTGCTGGAGGGCCATGTTCAGAGTCCGATCAAGACCCGGAAAGTATCTGGTGACAAGAGGGCACTTCTGGTGTTCTTCTGTGGAAGGTGGGTTTGGGGGGTTGAGGAAGTTGCCCTGGGAATTTGCTTCTCTACCAGGTCAGGAGGATAGCTGTGGAATGTGAAAGCTGTTATTAGGTTATTGGTGTACTGGTTCAGGGATTCGGGACTGGAGCAGACTCGTTTGCAACAAAGGCCTAAGCTGTTGTGAAGGGAACATTTGATGTGGAATGGATGGCAGCTGTCATGATGGATGTGCTGTTGTTAACCAATAAACAACAGTATCTCCATTACAACAGATGGTGGAGGTGAGGAATTGCTGGAAGGTGTCAGGGGATGGTTATGTGGGAAAGGGGGGGGGGGAGGATCACAGATGGATGGTGATATGAACTGAGAGAGGCAGGGTTAAGTGTTGAGATTAATTTGACTGGTGGGAATGATTGGTGACAAACACAACTTTAATGCTGTATCTATTATAACTGATCATAAAGTATAGTCATCAAATTTTGTATAAAATTAAAAGGAGTGTAACATTTAAGTTAAATAAAATATGCACTAAATCATTACATTTTATTGCATTTAAGTTGTTACTTATTGGAGAAATGCTGAAAAGTACTTACAACACGCACAAGTTCAGATATAGCAGCAAGAGCTCTTTCATTCAAACCTTCTAGTAAGGGAACAGTGCGAAGGAACTTGATATTATCTTCTGTCTTTTGTAGTCCTGTGCGCATCATTATCTGCTTGAAAACACGCCGATCAATTACCCACACACTGGCTCCCTCATCAGCTAAACAATAAAATAAAATATGCATTTAGCTCAGTTACATACAAGTATGGATTTCTCTTGTCATTTTAGAATAACTATGTATTTTTGTTACTAAAGGCTTCAGAAAACAGCAAATATACATATATGCTAGAGATAATACTAGAAACTTATAAATTAATTTTAAATAATAGCAGGAACATATTTAGTGTGAATCTTTGCTGAGAACACAGCACAAATCGTAGATTGCTGCTTTCAAAGATACAAGAAAATTTACTTTACCAGGTCACATGGGCTACATAAACACAAACTATCATAAATTTCACTACCAGGCATATCCAGAAATTAAGAACCATTTTGGGGAACAATATAGTAAATGTATTTAAAAAATGTATTGTAAACATTGCTGAGGCATTGGTCATAGCAGTGGATCAAGTTATCTAGTCCTACCTCATACGTTGATGCTGCCAGTGATGTGAACCATTGCTGCACAACAAGTTTCACTTTGTTGCCACTTTGGAAATGTTTCCCTCCAAACTCCCACTTTAGGTGTAAGAACAAGTGATAGTCTAACAGTCAGGGCTGTATGATGGATAGTTGAACTGCTCCCATCCAAACAATTGAATAAATAGTTTGTATGTCACCTGCAGTGTGTGGCCATGCATTATCGTGAAGCAGAACAATTCCTCTGCTGAGCTTCTCTCTTCTTTTGTTCTGTATCACACATCGGATATTTTTCGAAGTCTGGCAGTATCTGTCTGCATTGATGGTTTCAACTCTTGGGAGAAATTCAACAATCAGCACACCTTTTTGGTCCCAAAACACTGTTCACATTATTTTCTGTGCTTGAATTTCTGTTTTGTGGGAGATTGTTTGTGTCTCCACTTTATTGATTACTGCTTTGTCTATGGTGTGACGTGACATACCCAAGTCTCATCTCTTGTCACAATTTGATTCAGACTCAGTGTGCAGCAATGGTTCTCTTTACTGACAGCATCATTCTATAAGGAAGGGATAGACAAGTTGATCCCCTGCCCCCTCTATTCTACACCTTCTCCCAATTCACATATCTTACCCTTCTATGTTCCTTTCCTTTTTGCTCTCCCTCCATTCTCCCTTCACCTCTTACTGCATTATAAAGCTGCATTTCAGATCCTTTGTCACCCATCTAGTCCTTGCACCAACATCAGGCTATAACATCCTTTTTCTACATATTTCCCCTTGCTCCTCCCTGCCATCTCCTTCCCTCTCACAGCCTCTCACTGTGCCATATATTTCAATACTTTAATAACTTCAAATATTGATCATCATGGTAGACAGTCACTGTCTGTGAACAGATTAAAGTCAGAAAATCTAGACAAGGAGGAACCAATGCAGCATAACTTTGTCAATTCATCATGTGCCAATACATTAGCACTGAGTGACATGGAGAACATGGTAGCTTCAGAAGACATCACTGAGCCATGTAATCTAATTGTCTGCTCCCCACTGAACTCATGTTTATATGGGTATAAATTAACAAAAATCTACATAGGCATACAATACAGCCAGTCCATTTTGCAACTGCTTGAAATCAAAGACATTCTCATGGATTTGTTTTTAATTTTTGAAATGCAGCTATAGACAATTTTATTCTGGGTTCTTCATGCATTTTTGGGTTCAGCAATGATAAAAATTCAAGTTGATGCAATTATTCTAACCCTTCTACGATTTTCACAACTCTATTGTCAACAGTGTTGGAGCAGAGAGACTTTCTTCAGAGGGGACAATTTTTGATTCGTTTTTATTTGTTAGTACAACTCAAGAACAATAAGTTCCCAAAGTTTCAATGATGAAATCACATCCAAAGTGCCTGAAAATTAATTAAAAGTGTGACGTGGCCTTCCTGCTATGCTCACATTATGAAGCAGCATTTCAATACCAGCTCAGTGAACAAAGATTCTATGTATCAATAACTCAATCAAACATGTGCGGGATACATCTATAAGGCCGTGATACTTATTTTTGCTTTTAAAGATCATCTTTGACTCTGTTCTGTATCTTATAAACAATAACAAACTAGCTGCACTGTTTAATTCAGCACAAAGTTCCTAGTGATTGGAAAAAACTGCATAGCAAATTTCCTTGAGATGGAAAAGCTTGTTTCTATGAATCAGCATGGGTTTAGGAAACATCATTTGTATGAAACTCACCTTACCCTTTTCTCACATGACAACTTCAAGCCATAGATTAAAGGCAACAGACACACTGTGTTTTTCTCGATTTCAAAAAGGCATTTGATGCAGTGCCACACTGTAGACAGCTAATGAAGATACAAGGATATGGAATAAAGTCACAGATTTGTGACTGGATGAAAGACTTCCTAAGTAATGGAACGCAGTACATTGTTCTCAACGGTGAGTGTTCATCAGAGACGAGTTTATCATCAGGCATGCCTCAGGGGAGTGTGATAGGACTGCTATTATTTTCTATCTATATAAATGATCTGATGGACAGAGTAAGTTGTAATATGCAGCTGTTTTCTGACGATGCTGTGGTGTATGGGAGGATCTTGTCTTTAATTGACTGTAATAGCATGCTTAGACAAAATTTCTAGTTGGTATGAAGAATGGCAGCTAGCTCTAAATGTAGAAAAATGTAAGGTGATGCACATGTGTAGGACAAACAATCCCATAATGTACGAATACACATTAGTAGTGAGCATCTTGATGCAGTCACATCATTCAAATATCTAGGTGTAACAATGCAGAGCGATATGAAATAGAACAAACATGTGAGGACAGTTGTGAGTAAGGTGGACAGCCGACTTTGGTTTATTGGTGGAATTTTGGGTGGATGTACTTCATCTATAAAGGAGACTGCATATAAAATGCTTGTACGACCATATCTTGAGTATTGCTCAAGTGTATGGAAGTCACAGTAGATCAGTTTACAGAAATACTTGGAAGCAATTCAGAGGCGAGCAGCTAGGTTCGTTACTGGTAGTTCGACCAATGTGGAAATGTCACAGAAATTCTATGGGAACTCAAATGGGAATTGCTGGAGGAAAGATGACATTCTTTTCAAGAAATTTTGTTGAAGAAATTTAGAGGGCCGTAATTTGAAGCTGAATGTAGAACGATCTTCCAGCCGCCTACTTACATTTCACATAAAGATTACAAAGACAAGATAAATCAGGACTCATGCAAGAGGCATATACACATTATTTTTCCTCGTTCTATTTGGGAGTGGAATAGTAGTGGTATAGTGTACCCTCCGCAACATTTTTTGCCTTGTGATACTGACAGAAATTTATACAAGTGTTTAATTCTTTCTTCATTCAGTTATGCCACGATCACAAAGAGTATAAAAAACCGGATAAACTGTGTTTGAATAAATTAGTGAATAGAAGACATGAGGAACAATGACAACCAGCAATGAGACTACGTCCGAAGTAAAACATCTGCTGAAAATATGAACTCATCTGCTAGTAGCTCCAAGTGAAAAATTTCTGAGATGAATAGTGCATAGTACAGTGATGAATCTCGGTTTCTGGCCAATCCTGCACTTATCAAAAACTGAGTTCATTGCAAAACGAGTCTCTAAATTCACCCATATGAAAATGATGCCATAAAACCACATTCGCATCTGCTACAGTTGTCAGAATTGCAACTTATGATGCAGTTCTTGTATTAAATTATAGGAACGTCAGAAGTATGAAGGTATTAGAAAGAATGGGCTTCAAGATAGGAAATTTTACTCAAAACAACCTGAGAAAAATAGATTTACAGTGCATCTCTGCAGCTGGAAAGTCAGTTGAAGACCTGGTAAAGGAAATAAGACAAACAACAAGAAACCAGAAGAGAAGCCTTGATGGGAAAGATGATTCAGAGTACAAATGTGATGCCTTCTGAAGAAGTGACATAAGTAAAAAAGTTAGGTTGAACTTTAAATTGCATTCCTGAAAAGTTTGTTTTTTAAAGTTTATGTGGCTTTTCCTCAGATGCTATGAATGCTAGAATTATGAAATTTTATACACATATTTCTGTAAAACTAATAAATATTGTTTCAATAGCAAATTTTGAATTTCTGATTGCAAGCTGAGATATGGGGCAAAGTGCTTGGAATTTTGCATGAATTTAAAATTGTACTTGTGAAATTATAATTTAAAAATTATGAAAATTCTCCTATTTGGCCTATTCCAAAAGCATCGTGAGAAAAGCTTACAGCATATAGATGGAACAGAGAAATTTTTGTAGAAATCTCTTGAATACTTTCTGAGAAAAAGGAACATACATTTTCTTATTCTCTCTCTCTCTCTCTCTCTCTCTCTCTCTCTCTCTCTCTCTCTCTCTCTCTTCTCTATTTTAAATAAAACTTCAAATTTAATTTTTTAAGTTAAATATATATAATCAAAGGATTTTATATGTAAATGTGTTACTTTCATGTAAACCATTTTACAAAATTCCAATGTCATATGTCCAAAACTGTGGATTTGATGCATTTTTGAAATAGTGTGTGTTTTTCGTCAACGTCCCCCCTTAAAATGGAGGGATATACATTACAAAGTTAGTGTTCAGCAGGAGGTTCAGCATCAGCATATTGTGACTCAGTCTCACTGCTATCTGAGGCCCTTTTGGTATCTTCTGTGAACAATTTACATTATCTAGGAGTTTGGTTTGAAGGATGGTGAAATAATTTAATAAATGAGGGTCAATGATCTATTACAGTGTTTCCTAAAGATATAGATTTTAAAAACCATGTTCTGGTTTGTATCTATGAATGCAGTGACACTGATGACTAATGAGAGCAACAATGATGTAGATTCCTTGAAGTTCCCAGTATCTTCAACAAACAATATCAATTGAAAGGACAATGAAAGACTTCTTGATTGCTAGCTTTCAGATTCATTTTTTACAAGCAGGAGTACAAAACACACACAGACAGACATACACACACATTGCCTACATATGCTTTCATCACTATGTGGTACCAGATGCATGCCCCATGTGACATTACTTTCTGCAATTGAACTGCATTGATGGGATGAGGGTGGGAAGTAAGAAGAGGGGATGGATGCGGGTGATTAGTAGTTCAGGGTTAGGAGTGAGGCAGACAGGTATGTGGAGGGAAGACCAGTCACCTTACAGGTTAGGCAGGTTAGGCATTTGATGCACATGCATTAAGCACATACTGAACAGTTCACTATGAAGGCGGCATGTTGACATGAAATGGGAGGATATGGTACTGCAAAGAAAGGGGAAGATGTTGTGTTGAGGATGTATGGAAAGAAGGTTAGTGTAGTGAGGAAAGGGGAAAGGGTACCTATAGCTTAACATAGAATTCGAACCACAAGTCGTTTCTGGTGACTCCTCACATCATTGAGAGGTGAAGGATGGGTTAAAATGCAGACTGAAAAAACCAGAGGTCCGGCCAGGTTTTGAAACCGCAACCCTTTGGTTTCTAATTGAGCGCTTTACCCCAAGACCACCGGGACCAACATACTGGCAATTACTGAAGCAGGGTTGGAGTATCATGTGCCTACTTCACAAATAGTCCAGCCTCTGATGGAATACAACAAGCCTTTGGCTTGACTGGAATAGAAGTCCCAAGTTGTTTGAATGGGCAGGTCTTGCATTTGGAGTTTCCACTGGGATATGAGCCCTATAGCAAATGGGTTAGGGGTTGGGGTGTCATGGGAATGGAGTAGGATGTTGTGGAGGTTGAGTCAGTAAGATGTTTCTAATTTCAGGGCATCACACAGATAATCAATGGTATGATGAATTAAAAGATTTATTTGTTCCACGCAATAGTGATATTGGGTGATGATGGGTTTATTCCTTTGTCACTGGTTCTTGAGGGTGGTGGGATGATTGTGGTGAGAATATGGTTTATGAGATGGGGTTGATTGGTGGATTTTTCACAAGTTCCAATGTGCACTTGGTATTTCTGATGGGCGGTCTCATCTGAAATGTGAAGGTACCTGCAGCTTTCGAGTGAACAGGATGCAGGTGTCGGCTAGGTGTAGCTCATGTCAACACCAATGAGACATGTTACTTTGTGTTCTGAGGCCACCCTCAGTTTGTACAAGTGCCTGGTGGAATTACTGAAAACTGGTAGCGTTTCAAGCTGTGAAAAAGAGCAGCTTGCAATTTGCAACATTGTTCCCATAGTTGATTGGGGTCCTTTGGTTTGAAGCTGAGTAGAGAATCTCATCCAAAGGCTTTATCAAATTTGTGATGGGCATGACTGCATGTCTGGACCTGTGTTATCTGGTTTAGAATTGTAGGAGTCCCCTTGATAAGTCACGTTTCATTGCAAAAAGGAAGCAAGTACTCATGTTAGTTTATAGGCTGGGTGGTAGTAGTTGCCTTTCTGATGAAAACTCACCAGCTAACACATAGACAGTGAAATAAGGCTATATTCAAATGAAAGACACTTCAACTGTCAATTTTTTAATTATTTATACAAAAAATTCTGTAATTTACAGCATTCAAAGAAATTTAACTCAGATAATCATTGTGTATGAGACATACTATTGCAGGAAGCCTTTTCATTACAGTGAATAAAAATATTGTCTCCTCTAGTTTTCTTTTTAAATATTTTTTATTTTTATTTTTTTTTTTTTTTTTTTTTTTTTTTTTTTTTTTTTTTTTTTTTTTTTTATTTTTTACCAGCCAACTAATTCCAAAGACACAGTAGTAAAGTTATTCAAAGAAGGTCTATGCTGAGTAACATGGAAGTACCTCCACCATGGAGTATCAGGTGGGGGCAACTTCAACCTACAGAGTATAGACTGGAATCTCCTAAGGTTTCATTTCAGATGCCTCAGACATTCAATTTTGTGAACTACTACTAAACTTGTTTTTCAAAAACTGTATTGAGCAGCTAAATCAACAACCCACAAACAATGAAAATATTTTATACATTGTAGCTATACACAGGCCTGATCTTATCATTGATGTTAGTGGTTGTTGTGGTCTTCAGTCTGGAGAC
This sequence comes from Locusta migratoria, assembly GCA_026315105.1. Classification (NCBI taxonomy): domain Eukaryota; kingdom Metazoa; phylum Arthropoda; class Insecta; order Orthoptera; family Acrididae; genus Locusta; species Locusta migratoria. The sequence goes on along the minus strand of CM048744.1, from coordinate 727,900,740 downwards.
TGGTTTGATGCAGCTCTCCACAATACGGGCCTATCCTGAGCAACCCTCTTCAACTCCACATAAGAACGGCAACCTACATCTGTCTGAATCTGCTTACTGTATCCATCTCTTGGTCTTCCTCTGCGATTTTTACTCCACACACTTCACCCCCAACGATAAATTCACAATTCCTTGATGTCTAAGAAAGTGTCCTACCAATCGATCCCTTCTCTTAGTCAAGGTATGCCAAAAATTCCTTTTCTCCCCAATTCTGTTTAGTACCTCCTCATTAGTGACACAATACACCCACCTAATCTTCAGCATTCTTCTCTAGCACCACATTTCAAAAGCCTCTCTCCTCTTCCTGTCCACACTGTTAGCAGTTAGGGATCATGACATCATCATAATAATGATTGCCAAGAAATATAGGAGGGTGTTTATGCTTGGAAATAGCTGATAAGAAATTGTTAGTGTGAAGAGGATGAATGGTATGATTTAATTCTGGTACAATACATGTACCAAAATTTAAATGCATTATACATCCAGCATTTGGGAAGTATGTGCCAACAAAACGGATTAAAGATAGGATGAATTTTCTGTGATTTAATGATAAAATTTGTAAAATCTGAGAAAGCAAAATAGCCACACTCTCAGTTCAATACAGAACAAGCAAATGATGGCAGGCACAAGTTAGTACATATTCACACATCTATAAAAATATTGATAAAATGGCTACCACTGTAGTATCTTAGTTAAAGATCTTTTCGAGGACCTGAGAAAATTCTGGGCCCCATGTAAAATTGATGAGGGAATCAAAAACCTTTACACAGTTACTCATTGATCTTTGTGAGGTGACAACAGAAGAGAGGAAATCTCCTGTGTTAAATTTCACATTTAATGATTTGTCCATGCAGGAGGTTCATACAAACATACCATTGTTTAATCACTGAGCAGATTTCCAAATGGAGGTCATAGTAATATGCATCCCTTGAGTAGAGAAGCAGTTTATAGAATTGAAAACAGATATGTTGCCAGGTCTGGATGGAACCTCAGTTAACTTTTAGAAATAGTGCTCTAAGGAATTGGCCCCTTATTTGGCTTGCATTGATTGTAAATCTTTGGTCAAGTGCAAAGTTCCAAGTGACTGGAAAAACTGCAGCTGACTCCATTTATAAGAAAGGTAAAAGAAAAGAACTGTATAATCACAGACCAATACCATTATAATAAGTTTGCTGTTGAATTGTTGAACATGTTCCCAGGTTAAATATAGTAAATTTCCTGGAGTCATAAAAACTTCTGTCCATCCTTCATCATTGCATTAGAAATGCATCACTCATGTGAAACTCAACTTTTCCTTTTCTCATATCAGCAGAAAACCCAGCCTTGCCTGGGTATGTATTTATTCCACTGTTATGTCAGTTCATCCCCTTCTTACATCTCTGCCCAATGCCTTCTGTCCCACTCTGCCCATTTCAGCTGTATCTGTAGTGAGTTTCAGTCTATAGTTTCATTTTCACATGGCTCAATCCTTTTGACATCATTCCTCCTGAACAATGTGACACACAATGTAATTTTCCACAGATGTAGAGTGGAATATTAGGAAACTGCAAGTAATTTCTTTCTTAATTTTATTTTATTTATATTTTTCCAAATTTAGTTAGTAGTAAAGATGCTGCAAATTAAAACCTTTTGCGTGAGTGGGAAATTTATTGTGCCTCTCATTGTTTATGATGTCATATCATCTGAACAATGTGTTGTAGGTGGTTCTTACACCTACAACAATTAAGACCACACAGAAAGGAGTATGTGCATCAAGTAAGGTTGAAATTGTTGTGGTGATTTAGGAGGAGATGTGCAATGTTGTCATGTGATGCAGGAGTATGTTGCGCATTGCATTGTTTACGATGTTATATCTCCTGAACTATGTGTGTACTGATCCTTATATCCAAAATGACAGTCCTCTTGGTTTGATGATTAAACAAGCAAATTTTCATCAAAATTGTAGTAAAACAATCCACAATACACCACACAAAATTTTATATAGACAGTGATGTTTGTTTTTCTTGGAAGGTTATATGGGCAAAATTTTATCAAGGTCGAAATAAAACAAGTTTTTATCAAGTTCTGTAGGTAACGTACCCTTTGCCATGCACATTACACATCATATCTCCTGAAGAATGTGTCATCACTGGTGCTTACACCTACAGCATATGTTACCTCACAGTAAGGACTAGGGGGAACCAAATATGGTTAAAATCGATCCAGTGGTTTAGGAGGAGATGCACAAAATTTTCACTTGTACCAGCAGTACAATCATATAATGTTCAAATACAGCATTAGTAGTGTGCTGCTTTTTGGCGTAACATTTCAGAGTGATATGAAATAGAAGTTCTGGGGAAGGGAAATGGTGAACTTTGGTTTATCATCCTGAGAATTTTTGAAATATAAAGAACACCACACAAAGAATGCTTGTGCAATTTCTGCTTGAGTATTGCTCAAGTATTTGGGATTCCCACCAGACTGATTTATAATGAAGACATAAAAGCAATTGAGAGCCGGGCTGCTAGGTTTGTTACTGATAGGTCTGACTGATGCATCAGGTTACAGAGATGCTATAGGAATTCAAATGGGATCTGCTGGAAGAAAGGCAATACACTTTTCAAGAAAGACTTGTCACAAAACTAGACTTTAAGTCTTGCGATCAAATTTATACATGTTCATAATTGATAATTTGTTTTAAATATGACATATAAATTCCAGCACTATCGTATAATGACATCTTAAAGAAAAACTGTTGGCTTAATATGAAGAGCAATTAAAGTTTTATTTGACCATAATAATAATTACAAAATTCAGTGGCCTACTAAGTCAGTAACTATGGAAGTTATTGTCTCAGAGTAATAATAAATATAGAATGCTGTGTCGATGCAATGAGAAGTCAGTTGGAGTGCTCCTGCCGGCTAGAGCAAGAACTCTCTTCACTGAGTGTATCACAGCACCCCTGGTGGCCGGAGCTCGAACTCCGAACAAAATCAGCTGACGCCTCCTCGTTGGTTCGCTACAAACTTTTGAGGAAATTTAGAAACCTGGTATTTGAAGCTCATGCAGAAAAATTCTAGTGTCCCCAACTTAGATATTGTACAGAGGCATACATTTGTTTTTCCCTTGTTATATTGTAATGATACTTTCCTTTTTGGATTGGTGTTGCAGTTAAGGTTAACATTAGGTACCGCTATTAAAATTTAACAGATTGTGAAATATTACAGAGAAAAATAATTTTGAAAAAGTCATCTCCTGAATGAAAACACGAAAGATTCTACTCTCAATGCTTAGTGGCCATAATAGTTTGCACAAAGACAACACTAGAAAGTATCACTACAAAAGAAACTGGCGGAAACCGTACTTTCCCTGGTTAAAGTTATCTGCCACTTTTGCAGTCATTTATCTGCAGTTGATCCTGTGTAGAACAATTTATTCTATACTGTAAAGTGATGATTAGTTTTCTTATCTGTGGATGCAACAGTGTTAAGACTGTGGTGAATTTAAGTTAATATCAATGGTAAAATTTGCAAAATATCATTGGACTTCGCTTACTGTCAGAAGATTTCTTGCAGGCATTCAAATGATATGATTGAACACTATGAAAAAGAAATTTCTATCACAATCATGTAATAGTTTTCAAAAATGGCCCAAGCATCATTTTACAAATGTCTGATATTGCTGGAAAATAAAATGACAAAATTAATGAAAATATGGAAGGGGATTTTGAAATGAAAGAAATACTTCAATTAACTTAGTCATTATTTCCACATAATACATCAAAAGCTCACACTCACAATTTTAATGACGCTCACTCTGTGGAAGAAGTCTGATCAGTACAACAGTAAAAACCAGAAAGAGCAAGAGCAACTCCGCTTTCTCTCCAGCCCGTATGCAAAAGTTGAATTTTTAAAAAAAAGTCAGAAATATCATTGGCAGAGAGAACAAGTGCTAGCAACAAGTTTTGCAGACATAATTTTAATGAAAAAAAATATATATTCAATGTAATGCGACATTATTTGGGAGTGGAACACAGAAGGTACTTACTAGTGCTATGAGTTACCATCAACATGAACTCTTACACTGGATTGCAAAGTAAGTATATAGATGTAGAGGGGGTTCTCTGAACAAAGATCTTCGCTTATGTCTGTCCCAGTATGACACACCATTAAATCATCTTGAGACATTTAGAATATTTTGTGAAACTTCACACAGAATTCAAAATAACGTAAAATTTTCTGTCAGTGAGGAGCTACTAATAAACACTTAACAAGAATATAATTACGTAAGCTTCCGTGGCCACAGTCAGATGACATAAAAGTTTTCTGGGTATTGTACCACGTCATGATGTAAGGTTATTACTTAAATAACCGACGTTTCGGCCAACGTTACAGTGGCCTTCATCTGGGTATACTCAGATGTGGTAGTGGGAGGATGCATTGGACAGGTTTTGCAGTTGGATCGGTTGCAGGGGTAGTAACAATTAGGAAGGGAGGGTGGTTTTGGGATGCAAAGCCTGTCCAATGCATCCTTCCACTACCACATACTCCAGCCCCACCACAGGAAAAACCTACCCGATTCAAGGCAGGGCCACATGTGAGACAACACATGTCATATACCTGCTGACATGTGTCCAATGTTCAGCCTTTTATGTTGGTATGACTACTAACAAATTGGCTGAGCGGATGAATGGGCACAGACGGACTGTTCGCCTGGGGGACACCCAATATCCTGTGGCAGAACATGCCCTCCAGCATAACGCCAGGGACCTGGGCACGTGTTACACCACACGTGCCATTTGGATAGTACCAACAAACACCAGTCCCTCAGAGCTATGGAGGTGGGAACTTGCCCTCCAACATATCCTCTCCTCCCGCCACCCCCCTGGCCTAAATCTACGCTAACCCCTCCCCTTCCTCCATCCTCAGCTCACCTATTCATTATCCGTTCCTGACCTCTCTCTCTAACTCTACCTCTCCCTCCCTCCCTCTCTCTCTGTCATTCTCTCTATCTCTCTCCGTGTGTGTGTGTGTGTGTTGTGTGTGTGTGTGTGTGTGTGTGTGTGTGTGTGTGTGTGTGTGTGTGTGTCCATCCATATTTCCCTGTTAATGAAAAACGCTTTAGACACCCCCCGCCCCTCCTACACCCCTCAGCATCATTCATTACACTCATCTTCTCTTCTCTTTACGTCTTGATCTTTTCTCTTTGGTTATATTTATCCTCTCTGGCTTGGCTCAGTGCATACATGCAGTATCTCTGACATCCACACTCCCGAAACACCACCTTCATGACCTAGGTCATGAACTACCTTTCCCTTCTGTTCCCATCCTTTCTTCTTCCCTTCTCTCGCACCTGACGAAGGAACTGTGTTCCGAAAGCTTATCCTATTTGTCCCCTTTTTTCTGTTGCTTCATTTGTGTTACTATCGGCGGTACAACACAATCGTAAGTACTGGCCAGCCATTCTATCTCGTTTCAACAATATTTATCATCTTTGAGGAGAATTTTCGTCATTTATCGAAATTAAGAAGTTAGACAGAGATGCCACTTGAGGCAGAGGCTCTGTCCAGAGAACCGAGGCAAAGATGTTAAGATGGTGGGTGGGAATTCGAATTTAGCGGAGGTTGAGACCAGATGGGCAACGGGAAGAGAGAATATGCTGAAGGGCTAGTTCCCATCTCCGGAGTTCTGAAGGATTGGTGTCAGTGGGAAGTATCCAGATAACCCGGACTGTGTAACACTGTGCCAAGATGTGCTGGTCGTCCCCAAGGCGTGTTTAGCCACAGGGTGATCCTCATTACCAACAAACAGTGTCTGCCTGTGACCATTCATGCGAATGGACAGTTTGTTGCTGGTCATTCCCACATGGAACGCTTCACAGTGCAGGCATGTCAGCTGGTAAATCACGTGGGTGCTGTCGCATGTGGCTCTGCCCTTGATTGTGTACACCCTCCGGGTTACGGGACTGGAGTAAGTGGTGGTCGAAGGTTGCATAAGGCAGGTTTTACAACGGAGGCCCTGCCCTATGCACCCTTCCACCACCACTTACTCTAGTCCCGTAACCCGGAGGGTGTACACAATCAAGGGCAGAGCCACTTGCGATAGCACCCAAGTGATTTACCAACTGACATGCCTGCACTGTGAAGCGTTCTAAGTGGGAATGACCAGCAACAAACTGTCCATTTGCATGAATGGTCACAGTGTTTATTTGTAATGAGGATCACCCTGTGGCTAAACACGCCTTGGGGCACGACCAGCACATCTTGGCACAGCGTTACACCATCCGGGTTATCTGGATACTTCCCACCGACACCAATCTTTCAGAACTCCGGAGATGGGAACTAGCCCTTCAGCACATTCTCTCTTCCCGTTGTCCACCTGGTCTCAACCTCCACTAAATTCGAATTCCCACCCTCCATCTTAACATCTTTGCCTCGGTTCTCTGGACAGAGCCTCTGCCTCAAGTGGTATCTCTGTCTAACTTCTTAACTTCTTTGCTTTCTACAGTATGTCTGCCTAAGTGTACTTGCGTCTGTGTAAATGTGTGGGTGTGTGTATTTGTTTACCCTCCTTTTTTTCCCCCAGGGTAAGTCTTTCCTGTCCTGGGATTGGAATGACTCCTTACCCATTCCCTTAAAACCCTCATCATTTCCTTTTCCCTCTCCTTCCCTTCTGCCTGACAAAGCATCTAGGCTGTGAAAGCTAGCGTTTGTGTGTGTGTGTGTGTGTGTGTGTGTGTGTGTGTGTGTGTGTATGTGTGTGTGTGTGTGTTGTGTTTATCTGTTACTATCACTGCCTGTGCTCCTTCGCCTGGTAAGTAGACTTCATCTATTTTTTTTTTTTTTTTTTTTTTTTTTTTTTTACATATATTAATATGTAAAAGATTCTACACAAATGGTCAATCAGGAAACTATAAGAAGAAATTCTTCAAAATTTTGCCAAAAAGTGTCCCACCAACCTATCCCTTTTATTAGTCAGTATATCCCAGAAATTCCCCCCCCCCCCCCCCAATTCTGTTGAGCACCTCCTTCCCATGTTATCTTCATCATTCATCTGTACTACCACATTTCAAAAGTGTAATCATTATTTTGCCTTTATTTCTTATCATCCTCATTTCACTCACATACAATGGTACATTCCAGACAAATGCTTTCACAAAGGATTTAAATAATAAACCAAGAAAATTATTATAGTTTGAATAATTGCTTATACTAATACAGTTTATGTTGCAGCTATACACATTTCAGAAATTTTTGTGTAAAATTACATACTATGATGCATTTGAGTATTGATCAAATAAATTCGTAATAGAACAATAACAATTTGTTGATACATTCTGGGGGTTTTCCAGAAATTATGCATATGTAATTAACTTCACAAAAATGTAAATTAAAAAATCAAAGTTATGTAAGTCACCGAGAGTACTATACACATCTACTTAACTTGCAATACTCCAAGTAAATATAATGAACATTAAACTAATGCAAATACATATTTCAAACTTACCTTTGATTGATGCTTGTCTCTTAGTGTTGTACAAAATAGCAATTTCTCCAAATGCTGTGCCAGGGCCAAAGGTTCCCAATGATTTACCACCTTTGATCACTTCAAATGTTCCAGAAGCTGATACGTATAAGTGTCTGCCTGGGATTAGGTAACATAGTATTAGATATGTACTTGCAAACTGACTTACTATTAGCGACTGTTAAATTAGTACTCATTTTGATTACTTTAGTTTTAAATGTATTCCAGTTGTTATTATTAAAATTACAATGTTTTGTTACTTTTATAAAGACATAAAAGTAATCATTTATGATCAAGATTAAAAGTATTAAAATATTTAAAGCGGAATCTGAAGAAACAATAAAGGTTTGAATGGACAGAAAAACACAAGGTTTCGTCCCACATTTACTCTGCAGTAACAGCTGTTCTTTTCTGCTACACTAAACTATTTCCAGTAACAAACCATCCTAAGAAATTTAATAAAGAACAGCATTTAACATATTGTCCAATGCCCTACAAAAAGTACGAAACTGACCAAAAAAAAAATTCTGGCATTTTATAAACTACCATAATAGTTATACTTTGCAGAATCTTGAAAGTAGGTGTACACTGGCAAGCAAATATTATCAACATGTTTTCAACAGCAATGCAATACAGTAGCCATTCTGGATGGCATGGAACTGACAAGCAATTGATGAGTAGCAATATACATCTATGCAGCTACAGCTTCATAGTCATACAGCTTCTGTAAATTAAGGGCTGATTAACTGCAAGGTCTTAACTAGCCTTGATAGTAAGAATTCAAAATTCTGTTTACAAATGATTAGGTACAAGTACACTAGGTAGTGCAAGTGCTCAGACACTTGGCCAATATAAAAGGTTGTGCTAGGTCTGGTGAGGGCCCTTAAAATTTGTAGTTTCAACCCCCTTTTTGTCTCTTATTTGTTTATTAAGCTTCAATCATGACCAAATTGGTATTTTCTGTAATCTTAGTTTAAATTTTAAGGGCCCTCACCTGCCGTAGCACAACCCTTTCTATTGGCCAAGTGTCTGAGCTAATGTGCCACCAACTGTACTTCTACCTAATAATTTGCAAACAGCAATATTTTCCCTCTTTCTGTGTTCGCCAGTGGGGCCACTTACATCTGTTAAGTGTGGTCCTACCTCTTGCCCACCATGCAGTTCCTGGGAGCTGGTTAAATTAAATTGCACCACGGCTTTGCAGATTTAACTTTCGTCTGTGTTGTTGTTTCCTTTGTTTTCATCCATCTCGCTTTTTTACACTCCTCTTCGGTTTCTTTCTTATTGTAGGAAGCCACCAACAATGTTATCTTTCATTTTTTGATATTGTGACGATACTGCTGGCCCTCTCATCTCATTCTTATTGTACGATACCGTCTGCGTCAGACCCAGAATCGTGTGGTTCAATAGTGATACATGTTGCGTGTGAAGTTAGTTAAAAACGAAATAGCCAGCCTAGGAATCACTATAGGACACTGTCACAGTGATACTGTGATTAAAACAAGTGATAGATTTCATTAATTAAGAGATTTGTTTAGATGCTTTCCGGACAGTTCTATAAACAATAGTTTTGTCATTGTACATTATTTCAAGAACTAGATAGACGAATTTTAGAAACTTTATGTAAATGAAAATAAATAGCTTTGTATATATGTGAAGCTCATAAACAAGTTGTATTGACCAGCTAATTGTGTTAATTAATGTAATAGTCAAAATTCCTATATTGTATTTCTTTTTATATATTGATTGACGTGAGATTTTGAACCTATTTTCAGAATGACCGAGATATGTGATAGTTCAATATATGTTAGGAACATGTATGATGTACTCGTTCACTAATTAATTTAACATTTTTGTTTGTTGTCAAACAAAAAGTTGCGTGATTAAGTCTTAAAATGATATGTGCCTTGTAAAATTATTGTACATATAGTTTTCATTTTATATTGTGATTATTTTTGTGTACATGAAATGTTTTACTATTGTGTTCATTAATTGTAAATCAGTTATTCAATTGTTATAAACAATGAATAATGTAATGCCATTATTGTCAAGGTTATATATTTGCCTCACTGCCTTGCATGGGGGAGTTCGAGTTTTAGTCGTTTGTCAAGTGCTCTGGAATCTATGTCAGTCTGTTGTTTTAAAATGGAAGTTCTGTCAGATAAGTTCTGTTGCATTGTATACATTTTGAAGTTGTAATGTTTTGGTGGAGAAGCAGTTTGATTGTAATGGTTCATACGAGTATTTATTTCTACCACGACGCCCCAGGAGAATAATTTTGCAGCGAGTAGAACCCCCATAGGCCTACATCTTAATGTTGAAAAGCTAAATATCTTGTTTGGAAGTGGTAGAATCATATAAACATTTTAATATCCAGGCTCTGTTTTGCATTCACACAGTGGCTACACCAGAACTTAGAACGCCTCATGCCAGGACTAGAAAATGTAAGTCAGCAATACATTCTTCCTTCCACTAATGCATGCTAGCAGGAGCTAGGACCATCACATTTCTTAATTAAAAAAATTTTTTTTTCCTTTTCCTTGTATATAATCTGATGATGCCTATTGTAGGCGAAATGCGTTATTAATAAATAAAAATCTGCAACTAAGGCTGTTTACATACATCAGTTTTATTGATGTGTGGAATGTGTGTTACTGGTCACATTAAATGTAATTAATGAGACTTGTAAACTGTCCATAAATGGGGACAATTGGGAAATAATAATAAATCATTAACTGCAATTCTGTGAGTTGCCTACATTATTTGTATTGAATTATTTCTCACCCCATGAAATTTCAGCCAGCTGCTACCAAGAGCAATAATCTTCAACATCGATAACCATCGATCTATGACCAGGTAATGGCACAGGATAAATATTATATTTAATCAAAGACTGTGATGTTCCTTTATCAATTGAAATTTGCAATACCATCTTCAGTTTACTGAAATAATCTCATCTCCTGAATACTCATTTCTAACACAATAATGTACAATATTTATGTGTATTAGATTGGAACAATATACAAAGTATTTTCTAAAATTCCATACTTCTCCAAATTCACTTACAAGTCAAACATTATTTGTATCCTCTGTAGTAAAGGTCATAAAAACTAGCTAGATTTGATTCTTTTCCACATTTAGTACACAGAACATCACATTAATAATGGAAAGTCCAGGTTGGAATTAACATATAGTAATAAGGACACTTTACAACTCACCGCAAATTGTACATTTCATTGAGATTTATTGTTCAATAAGTAGAAAACTATTAATATGTTTCAAAAGTGCACTTAACTGGAAACGAAAACATTATCTTATAAATCCTGTGGCATATTGAAAAATTCAATTTTAGAGATGACTTACCAAAAGGACCGGCTTGTCGATAGAAACAAATAAAATAAATAAAATCACACACAAACACACATACAATCTTTCGCCACCACTGGCAGCTTCTTCACGAAAAAGAGGAAAAAAGTGGAGGAAGAAGGGAAGGATATGGGTTTTAAGGAAGTGGAAAAGGAGTCATTCCAATCCCAGGAGTGGAAGGACTTACCTTAGGGGAAAAAAAGGAAGGTAAACAAAAACACACACATTCAGATATATCGAAACGCAAATGAGTCAGTCATTGTCTGTTGTATATAGTCCATCCATTCAGTTGTTGGTAGCTATGATGTGAAATTATCTTTGAGTTTAGTGCCAACATCACGAAAAGAGAAGCTCTCTATAGTGTAAAATGGTGACTGGTGTAATATTTTACTGAAGTGGGAGGTCTACATGTGAAATAAAAGTTATGCAGTAATATTCTCAGTCTATTTTACTCTTTACAAAGCAAATAACATAAGGCTTTTAAGAGTGTTTTGTTTTTACTTTGGTCCAATTAAAAAAAGTATTATTATTTCCAAAAATGTTCTAGGTTATAAACTTACCTATTTCTCCCTCCTCAATCACAAATCCACTGCTATCAAGCACTTGTAGAGACATGGCCTCTGCCACAGATTTCATCTGTACTTCATTTAAGTTGCACAGAAACTCATTGGCTTTCAGGGCTCTGATAATAAGCTCAATAGATCTGAAAAAAATTAATGTATCATGAGAATCACTATTTCTTTTAGGAGATAAGTTTCAAAGCATTTTACCTAGGATGGATATATCAAACACCAACACATGTGATTCATGAAGCACTTTATTTTCATAGTAACTTAGCAGACTACAACACAATAACATTAGTAATGGAGATGTGTCAGGGACTGAAAACCAAAGATGTTAGCGATGGCCAGAACATTTTCCACTGGTCTGGTATTGTGACTACAGAACCCATCCCCTCCTCCCTTGCTAGGAGTGTGGAATGCGGAGAAAGGTCAGGCCACAGAGACACAGCATCCAGAGTCGAGTTTGTAAAAGGCCCACTGAAATCAGTACTATAGGCATGGAGAGAAGCTCATCAACTATGCAGATGCATGGGGAGAGTCATTCCATGTCAAATCACACTTTAAATAAAAATTTTACCTCAGCGTCTTAAATTTTGCTGAAAATTGGTATACTTACAGTGGGTGCTGAAACTAAGAAAAATATCAAAGTTTAATTTTCTACCTCAAACCATTCCTGAAATATGGCCATGTAAACTTTTCAAAAACTAGCCAATAATGTGTGAACAGACTTTTTTTAATTCCCCTAGGAGCTGCTCTAATCGAGCTAGAGAGCTGGAACAGGTGTCATTTTGCAGAATTTTTCATGCTCTTTCCAGTGATATACATCAAAACATAGCTTCTAATTAATAAACATTTTCAAAATACTAATTAATATTTTGATTTAATTTTTTTACAAAAAGTACATAATTGAACATTTTCAAAATATTTTCGTATCTACTTCAGACTGTTGTAAATCACATGGTAAATTATAAATGTGGGATGATGATGGGTTCATTGTTAAAAAAGAATTATTCTGGACTCTTGTTTTTCACTAACAGTCCTAGTTTGGTCAAAATGACCTTCAACAAACAGAAAATTCTTTAAAATATACTGAAAGGTAAGTAAAAAAGTTATAAGAAATTTCAAAATATTTGTTATATATTACAAACAGGAAAACAAAATTGAGCATATGAGCTTTGTCATTGTTTCCGATTATCTGGAGCACAATACAACTGCAGTTTACACCTTTCAAAAGAAGCTTATTTTTTGTCTTACAAATTTCAGAAGCTTCTAAAAAAGACACACTTTATTCTGATTGTTCTGCTGCTCAGTATAAAAATACGAAAAGGGAAAGACTTCAGCATAAAAGCTGAGTGGCACTTTTCAGCCAGAGCACACGGGGGAGGGCCCTGTGATGGAGTAGGGGGTTCAGTTAAGAACTGGCAGCTCGTGCAAGTTTGCAAAGGCCATACAAAATGAGATCCAAACCCCACGAGATCTGTGGTCTGCACTGGATCAATGAGGGAGTATCACTACGTCACCTATCGCACCTATTCCTCGTGCATCCTATCCACCAGCTTCTCACCCTAGAACATAAGCCTGAATCCTGTTATCTCACACCGCATCCACGATAGTGTAGACCGGATGTCAGAGAACACTCTATTGTTCTGGATCAGAGAACACTCTATGGTTCTGGATCAGAGAACACTCTATGGTTCTAGATCAGCCAGCTCAATCCTCTGATTATGTTATTTCCATCAGCCACAATGGACCCAGATGCAGCACCATGGCAGTTTCGAGTCATCCCTATATGCTTACCTGTACATGGGGGTTTATGTCATATTCCAAAGACAATCATTGAGGTGGATTACCACCAAAACATCAAGCACTGAATTGCACCATGTACCACAGCATCAGCATGAAGTTGTGTGCCAAGTGGAGTCGACTGCAATCACCTGTGGTCCATTACTTTGTCCTCTACAGATTGTAGCTACATTTGCCATCACCAACTGCCTCATTTCTCAGACTTACATTGTATACTACAATTCTAAATGTTCATTTTCTATCACATGTGGCTACACAATTTTTGTATTGTATTGTTGTACTGAGATTGAATTAAAATATGCGTATTTCCAAAACTGCACCATTGTTCTTTTTATTTTGTGGATTGCAACAGTAATTACAGTATTTGACAATAAGTTGTATTTTTCACTCTACTTACTCAGATTCTTTTCTGAAGTGTGGAGTTTTGATGTCAGTAGCCTTATTTGCATCAGGAATGTGATCTGCCAGTACACCTTGCTTCGGTCCATTGTTTGAAGGCTTTGGAGGTGGAGGTGGTGTTCTCTAAAAATGAGTAAAAAAGTTTAATGTTCTATAAATTTAAATGAAATATAAATATGAATATTAATACATGCAACAATGACAGTGATAAGGTAATAAACAAGTCAACAATCATGGAAAAAAAAATCTTTCTGCTATGAAGCATCTGCATATTAAACCTCATAACAGGTTACAGAAGATTCTCACATACAGTCTATAGATCACTTAAAATATTTACTACAAAATGTAATCACTTTCAGTCAGTTACTATTTGGCCACGATAACTTGATGAGTATCACGATGGGTGTTGGGAGCTCTAGGAGGCGTGTCTTGCACGCACTTTAAGGCTGCCGCAGGAAGTGGAAGGTGAGGAGAAGGCAGCTTGCTGCAGTGCTGGAACTGTTACTCTAACAATGTGTACAGTAATATTTCACACCAAGGAGCATTTTTTAACACTGGCAGCACTTGTAAATAAATGAATCTCTCTCAACTAGTGTTGAGATTTGCCACTTGTGGCAGCACCAGCAAAATCATAAAGTTATTGTGGCCAAATAGTATAACCATGCTTAATCTGACAGAAATTCTCCATTGAGATGCTAAAAAAATTAGCTAGCTCAGTAGTCCTGACAGTCATACAAAAAAGACAAAAATAAACATTTAAACACAAGCTTTCAGCCTGATTTCCATATATCCTAAGTGGAGGAGCCAGGCAGAGCTTGAACTACACTTTCAAAGACAGAAATGTCAGTCTGTCTGTAATACATTTTTAGTAATATATACTGTATTTTAAAATATTTTGTAAAATTTTAAACAGATCATTGTTATTTCCAGTAAAGTTTACTAAAACAGATAACAGTTTATGCTTGAGTGATTCCTGATATTGCAGGAAGCACCAGCCACCCACCACCATCCACTTGATGCAATTCATCCTCCAACCACTTGAATGGGTCAATATACAGAGGATGTACCTCTGCTCTGCCACTGGTAATCATAACTTATTTCTTACTGCAATTTGAATTCCCATGTAAAATAACTCTGATAAACTGAGTGAAACCTGAGCAGCTACATAATTACTGACTGTCATTTTCTTATATAATTCTTTAAGTTTTCCTTGTGTAACAAGTACTTGATAAAGTGGCCAAATAACCTTGACCTCTTGGCAAAATATTTCGGCTGACAATCTTCCAGCCATCTTCAGTTCAGTGACAGCCACAAGAGATTGCTAGTTCATGGCAACGTTTTTATAGTAAAAATTGTTGTGGAGATGCATGCACAAAATTGTACGTTACATGAGTGCCCTCTGTCAAATTTTGTGTCCTCTACATATGCAGATCTAAATGTGGCATGCAGGTGCATGCAGAATGGTGAAAATACATGTCCGCCCTCTGTCAGAAGGTGTATTAAAACTCAGATGTCACATAATAATTTTTAATTGTGACAAAATGTATTTTTATTAATAAAATCTTTTCTCTCTGAAGATATTAAAGAGACTACTGAGTCCCAAGAGTCGTCCAGTTGAAAACCACCATCGCGATTAGTAAGATTTTGTGCCAAACTAATTTTCACAGATTCTTTAATAAATTAATTCCAAAAGGATCTCATCATGGGCAAGATTCCTGTAGCAGAATAATTGATAGAGTTTCCTGTGGAAATACAATGGTCGGCTATGGGAAACTAAATGGGTTTCATATTTATGAAAAAGCATATACAATCAGATTTTCCATTTGTTAAAGTACATACAAAATGGGTATTAGTTGTACATTTAAATATTTCAAATGCTGTTACATAGTTGTTTGTAAAACAAGTTGATTGTTACTACACCTGATATATATACCAGAATGAGCATAACAAACTACTAGCTCAAAGATCCTATATCAGAACATGTTAACATTACAAAGGTTTAATTATTGAGAACAATATGACTGTTATTTTTTAATTTATCTATTAGAACACTACTCATAATTTAGAATTATACATTTTTTTTTTCATATACCACTGAAGCAGACAACAAACTTCATTACATAAATGTCTCGAATATTTACATTTATGGTGTATTTGAGACATCTATGACATCATGTTTGTTACCTGCTTCAATGGTGTATGAAAAATAATTGTCTATAATTCAAAAGTATGAATAATTTTATGGCACAACAGATTAATTTAAAAGAATTAAGTCATATTGTTGGCAATAATTAAATCTTTGTAATGCAGACATGTTCTGATGTAGAATATCTTTGACCTACAACTTGGTTATGTTCATTCTGGTGGTGAAATGATCACCTTGTTTTACAAACACCTACTGAACAGCTAAGCTAGAAAGCATTATTGTTACCCAGGGTCGGATTAAGGATTAAGAGGGTTGGGGGGGAGGGGGCAAGGGGGCTGTAGCTCTGGGCCTCCAGGTGGACAGGGCCTCCACTCTGATCAAAATATCAGCTGACTGTCCAGCAAGATTCGTACAATACCAACAGGCGGGCGGCTCAGTATTTGAACTAGGCCTACCAGTATTACTGCACTATCCCGCTGAATGAAAAGTTCTACTTTGCATTTAATTACATAATGTCCAGTACCAATCCAGCAGAAAAATTAAATCACTGCTTAGATGCATAATATGAGGTAGGAGTCATTAAACACAATAATAAGTTACATCTGCCTGTAATCTCTCTGTGTGTAGAGTCGTTTAGAACTTTATACCAGAGTAACAGCCGGTTTACTTCAGAAACAATTATGTCCTGTGAGATACATTCACCCCATGCCCCTTCCCTTTTTTTGTTCGGTGCTTTCTTTGCTTGTCCATTGTTGTCCATTATTGTAGAGTGAAACTGTTGATTCGTGCGACAGTATTGTTTAGAGCTATGTTTCGTAAGTCAGGTGATATTGCTTATTGTAATCAATTACTGCATTACTCGTATTTGAATTTCATTTCTGGTATTCGGGACTTGAAATGGAATCATCTCATGTGAAAAAGTTTGTTAGTGGTGCCAGTAAAAAAAAAAAGGCACAGAGAGAAGCAGCAGAATTTTTGAAGAAACTGCCAAAAGTTACTTCGTACTTTACAAAGAAAGAAGACTCTGTTGGGACTGTTAGTGAAATTTGTAATGAATCAGACTCTTCCATGCCTGTGTACTTCTTCACATGAATCCGAGATTATTGTGAAACAGCATAGTGTAGCTGAGGTGGTGCTGAATATTAGTGTTCAACCAGGCAATCATAACACTGAAATCGGTGGCAATATTGACAATGGAGGTGAATTAGTGAAGCCTCCAGTATTGGAGAAAGACCCAGTGAAATGGAAAAACATTTACAACGAATTCGTACAACAGTGTTTAGCGAAAGGTTTAGATATTTTAGAAACACTTTAGATGACCTAAGTAAATCTGAACATGTCTACAAAACACAAAAAAAGTACAAATCCAAAATTTTGTTCTTCAAAAAACTGCAAAATGGAGAGAAAAAGGAAAGAAAATGGCTATTGTATTCTGAATCTACAGGAAATGTATTTTGTATTTTCTGTAAATTATTCAGCGACAGCACGGGCTCAGAGAAGATGCATAATCTTTTTTCAGCCTGCAGATTTTCTGACTGGAAGAAGGCGGAAGAGAAAGTTACTTCTCATGAGAATAGTGCTTATCATCGCAAAAATGCAGTGATGTGGCTTTTGCAATCAAAGAATAAGGAACGTATTGATAGTAAACTGCAGCACATGATTAAAACTGAGGTGAATTATTGGCAAGAAGTGCTTCGCTGTGTGGTAGAAGTCGTTAAACATTTGGCAATACGAGGACTTCCTTTTCGTGGTGATAACAAACTTTTTACATCCCCAAATAATGGTAACTACTTAGGTTCCATTGAGCTAATTGCTCATTTTGACCCATATTTAAAACAACACATCCAAGGTCATGGGTATGAAGGTCGTGGCCATCTGTCATATTTGTCAAAGACAATTTGTGAGGAATGTATCAGCCTTATGGGAAACAAGGTACTGAGTAAAAAAGTTAACGAAATTCAAACAGCAAAATACTATGGACTGGTTGTAGATTCAATGGTAGACACAGCGCATGAAGATCAGTTAGCCGTTGTAGTAAGGTACTGCTATGAGGGCAGAGTTCACAAAAGGTTTTTGTGTTTTGTTCCCATACATAGTCATACTGGAGAAAGTCTTAAGAAGGTAATAATAGATACATTTAGAAAACACATAATCAGGATAGAAGATTGTCGTTCGCAGTCCTGTGACAATGCCAGTAACATGAGTGGGAAGTATTCAGGTTTAAGTGCAAAAATAAAAGAAAGGAATTCATTAGCATTTTATGTGCCCTGTGCTGCGAACTCTTTAAACCCTGTGGCCCGAAATAGAATCACTTTGTAAGAAGCTTATAAAACTGGAGACTGCTATATTAATATTGTGTTCTGGAATGACGTGTTATCTTGAATTGACACAACTAACAAATATTTGCAAAAGACTGATCGTGATTTAATTAGCAGCTGTCAAGCGTTGCAATCATTGATTCCATTTTTCAGGGAGAATTTTGATAACTTTGAAAACCAAGTGAGGAGCTTAACTGAGCATGTACATCAAGAATATAGTGACGAACAGAAATGCAAAATAAAAACTAGATTTCCTGATGGAGAAAAATCAGAAGAACTGGCTGGACATGATAAATTTTGTGTATCACTTATTACAGTTGTTGACAAACTACAAGGAGAACTAAAAAAGTTAGAAGAAAAGTATAGTGAAGTAGTCAATATTTTCTGACCATTAAGAAACAATATTGTGAAGCAACGAACTGAAGAAATATTAGCAGAAACGTCAATACTGTGTGAGAAACACCGAGGTGATCTCGATGAAGACAGTTTTCATTCTGAAATTCTTCATTTTAGTGAATATTTGAAGTGTTCTCTCAAAGAAAAAGCTACTGACACTTCACCAGCCAAATTATATGAATTAATGTATCAAAGTGATCTTGGTGATGTTTTCCCAAATGTAATGATTGCTTATCGGATCTTCCTCTCAATACTAATTACTAATTGTGAAGCTGAGAGAGGTTTCTCCGAACTAGACCTTATCAAAAACAAGCTACATTCTACAACGCAACATGAACGCATTTCTGCTCCTGCATTGTTATTACTTGAACATGAGGTTACCGGCTCTCTTGACTAGAAGGATGTGATAGAGGACTTCGCAAGGACGAAAGCCAGGAAAACAGGTTTTTAAGGTAGGCTTAATCATTTTTAATTTATAACATTGATATTTCTTTGTGTGATTTCAGAACCTATATTCGGTACTACATGATTTAATGCATGAAATGGTTTTTCTCATAGAAGTTTGAGCATTCTTTAACTTAACTGCTGTACTTTCACAGAACTATATTAGGCCTAAATGACGTTAATAGGGCCACAAATTTTTTCTAGCCCCGGGCATCCACCAGCATTAATCCAGCCCTGTTATTAGCAATATTGAAATGAACAACTAATACCCATTGTCCATATACTTTATCATAAAAATGTATGGCAGATATATTCAGTATATACTATAATAATTTTAAAAACACATGGTGCAATATTCACTTTATGTAGTCCTTCTTCTTTTGTACTGGTGATCAGAAGATGGCCTGATTTGGACCAAAATCGATAGTATTTAATAAATACTTTTGGAACAGCTGTGTATTCTAAATATGAGATTTTAACCTATCTTAAAGTTATCCAGCACCACCTACATGAAATATTTCTAATATTGTTTATCAATCTCTTCATATTTTTGTTATAACATTGGTGTGTATAAAGAAAGAAACTTTCACTCTGCAGCAGAGTGTGGGCTGAAAAAAAAATTCCTGGCAGATTAAAATCGTATGCCGGAACCGGGACTCGAACCCGAGACCTTTGCCTTTCACGGGCAAGCGCTCTAATGACTCAGCTATCTCGACATGATCCATGATGCCACCCCACAATTTTACTTCCACCAGTACCTCGCTTCATATGTTCCAAACTTCACAGAAGCTCTCCGGTGAAGCTTCCAAGATTAGAACTCCTGGAAAAAAGGATATGGTGGAGGCATGGCTTAGTCACAGCCTAAGGGATTCTTTCAGAATGAAACATTCACTCTGCACTGGAGTGTGTACTGATATGAAACTTCCTGGCAGATTAAAATTGTATTCCAAAATTCACCGAAGCCCTCCTGCAAACCTTGCAAGACTAGCACTCCATGAAGATAGGATATGGTGGAGACATAGCTAGGCCACAGCCTAAGGGATGTTTACAGAATGAAACATTCGCTCTGCAGAGGAGTGTATGCTGATATGAAACTTCCCGGCAGATTAAAATTGTGTGCTGGAACCGGGACTCGTGCCTGGGATCTTTGTGTTTCGCAGACAAGCGCTCTACCGACTGAGCTATCCCGACACGACTCACGGTGCCACCAAAATTATCGGACGGCATCATGAGTCCTTTGGGGTAGCTCAGTCGGTAGAGCGCTTGCCCACAAAAGGCAAAGGTCTCAGGTTCGAGTCACAGTTCCAACACACAGTTTTAATCTATCAGAAAGTTTCATATTAGCGCACACTCTGCTGCAGAGTGATAGATTCATTCTGGAAACATCCCTTAGGCTGCAGCTAAGCCATTTCTCCAACATATTCTTTCTTCCAAGAGTGCTAGTCTTGCAAGGTTTGCAGAAGAGCTTCTGTGAAGTTTAGAAAGTAGGAGGTGAGGTACTGGCAGAATTAAAATTGTGGGGCGGCATCGTGAGTCATGTCGGGATAGCTCAGTCGGTAGAGCGCGTGCCCATGAAAGGGTAAGGTCCCCGGCTTGAGTCCCAGTTCTGGCACACTATTTAATCTGCCAGGAACTTTCATATCAGTGCATACTCCACAGCAGAGTGGAAGTTTCATTCTGGAAACATCCCTTAGGCTGTGGCTAAGCCATGTCTCCACCATTTCCTTTCTTTCAGGAGTGCTAGTCTTGCAAGGTTCGCAGGAGAGATTCTGTGAAGTTTGGAAAGTGGGAGGTGAGGTACTAGTGGAAGTGAAATTGTGGGGCAGCATAATGAGTTGTGTCAGGATAGCTCAGTCGGTAGAGCGCTTGCCCGCAAAATGCAAAGGTCCCGGGATCAAGTCCCAGTTCCAGCAGACAATTTTAATTTGCCAGGACGTTTCATATCAGCGCACAGTTTGCTGCAGAGTGAAAGACTCATTCTGGAAACATCCCTTAGGCTGTGGCTAAGCCATGTCTACTCCATATCCTTTCTCCTGTGGGTGCTAGTCTTGCAATGTTCGCAGGAGTGCTTCTGTGAAGTTTAGAAAGTAGGAGGCGAGGTAATGGCGGAAGTAAAATTGTGGGGCGGGATCATGAGTCATGACGACATATCTCAGCATGAAAGACGAAGGTCCCAAGTTCGAGTCCCGGTTCCAGCACACAATTTGAATCTGTCAGGAAGGTTTATATCAGCACACACCTCGCTGTAGAGTGGAAGTTTCATTCTGGAAACATACCATAGGCTGTGGCTAAGCCACGTCTTCACCATATCCTTTCTTCCAGGAGTGTTAGTGTTGCTAGGTTCGCAGGAGAGATTCTGTGAAGTTTGGACAGTAGGAGGCGAGATACTGGCGGAAGTAAAATTGTGGGCCAGCATCGGTTGTCATGTCAGGATAGCTCAGTCGGTAGAGCGCTTTCAGCAAAATAGAGAGGTCCCCGGTTTGAGTCCCAGTTCCGGCACACAAGTTTAATCTGCCAGGAAGTTTCATATCAGCACACACTTTCATATCAGCGCACCTCCGCTGCAGAGTGGAAGTTTCATTCTTAAAAACATCCCTTAGGCTGTGTGCTAAGGCATGTCTCCACAATATGCTTTCTTCCAGGAGTGCTAATCTTGCAAGGCTTGCAGGAGAGCTTCTGTGAAGTTTGGAAAGTAGGAGGCGAGGTACTGGCAGAAGTAAAGTTGTGGGGCTGCATCATGATTTGTGTCGGGATAGCTCAGTCGGTAGAGAGCTTGGCCGCGAAAGACAAAGGTCTCAGGTTCGAGTCCCAGTTCCGAACACAATTTTAATCAGCTAGGAGGTTTCATTGATGTGTTTATCTGCATTGATTTCCTGTCAAGTCTGATAAGAACAACCATGTCATTGCACTGTTCACAGTAACTCACTATGTACTGCAATTTCTTACTTGTAATGTATCCTACTCCCATTATACAATTTTCTGCTGATGTTTATATGAGCCTATATGGCTGTGAATGGAGCCATGTAATGTATGAACTCTACTGCAATCATTGCACAATATTTTACATTGACCTAACAACAAACACTATATGGCTGAACACAATGCTTGATTTGTGGTGACACAAATAAATGAACTATACTTATCGATCCACACAAAGTGTATTTGTATCTTTATGATTTATGTTCTTTGGCAGCACAGTACCTGTTTGAGGGCTGCTGCCATTTTTCCACTTAGCATATGTCTGAACTTTTCATCGACTAGTTCAATAAAGTGAAGACTCATAAATGTGGTTGGTTAATGGAGATTACAACCCCTTCATCTCCCCATACTGCTTACCCCAGTGTTTTTCACGTGGTTTTCACTCATTTGTAGTGTTTTTTGTGGCTACTGTGCCAGTTTTCTGCCTCGAAATGACAATCAACAGTGGCTTTGTCAGTTTTCCCACATTCCGGATTCCGCTTTGCATTTCAACCTGAGCTATGAGTGCCTAACCAGCAAGGATCTTCAAGTGCATCAAACAACTATTCACTGTTTCCAGCCTCATAGCAATCACAGGGTTTATTCTCCACTCTGGGAAGTGCGAACGAGGTTAAGTACCCTTACAGAGACTCTAGTTTCAAAATACAGACTGTGGTTACACATGCTTTGCCTACTTACAGTGTCCAGAACACTACTTTCAAACACCTGAACACTTTCACAAAAGTTTCAAAGTTATCTGCCTTTTTCGTGTGGCCAAACATTCAAATTTTGAAAGACAGACCTCTAACCACCCCACCAGGCATGTGTAGACAACGCTCAACGAACCTCGTGGGCAGACTTCAAACTGGTAACTCACCACTGTTGCAGAACTCTTATTCTTACTTTGTCGAGCAAAGACATTGCTTCTAATGTTAATGTGATTCCACAAGAACTCTGAACATTTCAAAGTGCACTATGGATGATGGATGTCTTTGGCAATACTGGTGCAACACAGTTTCAACTTCCACTGACCTCCAGTGTTAACTGTGTAAATATTGTAGCCTCAGGCTACCAACCCAGTGACTTTGTAATTGTGCTTCAAATGACTACGTTTCCAATGTGCAGCCATGTGCTGCATCACATGACGCATCTGCTGCAATGTGTACTACTCAGCCATTGCCCCCCCCCCCCCACACACACACACATACACACAGCCAATAAATACACACACCCACATCCGAACTCACACATGCAACTGCCGGGTTTTTGGGCACATAATGGTGCCTCTACCATGCCAGACTTCTGTGCTATACTCATTGAGTGCATTACCATATATTCGCTTGCTCCTTCAGTGGTGCCAGGCACATCTAACGCATTGCAAAAGTACCACATTGTACCACAACAGGCCTTCCACATTTGCTCCGACGCCAGGCCAGCCGCCTGTACCTCACTCACATTCACAGTCTGCCCACCACACAGCCATTTACGCCACCTGGAACAGCCTGCTTTCTCATCATATGCACCATCTACATGGTTTGCATTGGTTAATCAGACTTTCTACAATTACTCGCTGGATGATGCTACAAGATACTTGCACATCATCAATCGTCTACACAAGCACGTCGATTTATTTGATTTGCGACTTGGTCAGCTCACCACCGGGCTCCAACCATTACACCCTGGTCAAACACACCCATCCCAGAACAAGTCTCCTGTACGCCGGATAAGACAATCAGGTTCATTCTGCACTAGGACCTCGATCACTGCAACCAAACTAACAAGCACAGGTTCAATAGTTTTCACTGTTCACCTGTCACCTTACTGCAAGCTGAAGTGGAACTTTCTTATGGCAGATATTCCTGAACCAGTAATGGTTATGGTTTGTTCACTAATCAAAAACTTTGATGTTGTACATCGCACAGTGTACACCACCAATCGGACACACATTTCTCGTGTGCTCATTCCATCATTCCACATGCAGCTTATTCATGAGAACATGGATTCTTTATACAAAATCAAACATTTTATGTGTAAGTAGTTTACATATCATGAACAAATGCTATGACTACGGCAGGAACATGTTTAACTAGCTCGTCAAGAATATGAACTCATCTCCTTGCAGAACCTGGTAAAAATCTATTCCACGATTAAATGAATTATCACGCTCAGGTTAGTAAGAGTGCTCTTTCCTTGAGTATTATTAGTGATTACGTGCCCGCATTAAGGTTGACAGTATGTTTTGTGACTCAGTTTATCCCCGCCTCGAGCACTGCCACACTGCTGTATTACAGTTTCGAACTATGCAGACAAGATCCTTTTGACCTATGGATGACAGGCACCAGTATGCTCAACTGCCACACACCCTGCCACCTTGACTCACAGTCAGTAACTTCAACTTCTCTGAACTCACTTGTGTCAAGTAATGACACTCCACCTCAGCCACCGTCTTCCACATGCGTGATTGTGGCACCTTTACTCAAGTCAATGGTCCCTCGCCATATTACACATCTAGGTCGCGTCACATGACCACACCTCACCTCGATAACCATCTTCCGCATGTACGATCACCCAAGCTGGCAGTCACTCAGACTACTATGTGTCCACTTTAGCAACAACTGGCCACCCCAAACTCTGTAGAGTCTTGTGACCATGCCTACAAGTGGCGACTGGCCTCATCTCACCTAGATCACCCACCTCGGACAACTTTGGATGCAATTCCCTCCTCCAAGCACCATGCCCCTGCGTCAACTTGCATGACATCAACAATGCGTCAAAGCAACTGTTATCAAACATCCATACAAAATGACAAACATTTGTCATTACTAATGGCATGGTTCACAAACTATGCCACATGGATGGCCCTATGATCTCTAGTAAACCTAGATGTCTGCCCAGAGAAGCTTGATGTGGTTATAGATCAGTTTGCCAACCTTTAGAAGCTGGTGTGTTAGAACATTCTTTCAGTGTTTGGTCCTCACCCATTCACTTAGTTGACAAATAGGATGGTACTTGGTGTACGCCAGGACTAAAATGGACAATTATCCAATTCCTAACATTGCAGATTTCACACATGCTCCATCAGACACCACAGTTTTTCTGTAATTGACTACAAACACACTTATTACCAGATCCCGATGATCCCTGATGACTTGGAGAAGACTGTTTTTACGGTTCCTATTGGTTCATTTCAGTATTGCTTTATGCCATCTGGACTTAAGAACACTGCTCAACTGCAATTTTTTATAAATGACATTTTATCTCACTTAAAGTTCTGCTTTTTTTACCTTGATGACATACTTGTGTTTAGCAAGATGTTCAAGGAAAACAGGGAACATGTACTAACAGTGTTGTAAACCCTCACTGCAGCTGGCATAGAGGCGAATTCTAAAATACTCCAATTACACCAACCTACTGTGATCTTCCTCAGGCACATTGTCTCACAAGGAAAGCACATGAGCGTGAACAAACATATCTGTATGAACGTTTGCTTACAGGATCTCTGCGTACGCCTCAATGTGCTGATAGGTGTCGTTTTTATGCAAAACTCTGCACTCATGCTCTAGATAGCACTGTAGGTGTAATTGTAGACGCCATATGCAATGCAGAAATCTTAACTATAACTTATGTAATAATCATCATACATGTTCTCTAGAGTATTGTCATCAAAAGCCGTGATGATAGTTGCAGCTTTAACCTTCTTCTCGGAAGACTCTTGGTATTCACTGCCACTGCTTTCATCACCTCTTCCCACACTTACCGTAGCACTACCGCTTGCAATGAGTTGTTCATCATTATCATCCTTATCATCATCATCATTATGGTTAGTGTTACAACAGTATCTAACTTACGCTCATATTTCTGTACCATAACAGATACAAGAATGATTCATCTTCTACACTAATACCATCTTCACGAAGAAGGGTTCTTCGTAACTTCATCTTAACCAATCGCAATACATTAGTAGGATTTATTATCAACTGTCGCCCCATCTGATGCTTCACCACATAAATAACATCACAAAACGCAACTTCAGAGCCACACTGCACCATCCCTACAGGCGAACCGACAGGTCAAAAGTGTAATGTGGCAAGGCACACGCAGAGGCCTCTAACGGACAATTGCAGAGTTTTGCAGATGCGGGAGTATCACTAGTGCAATAAGGGATCTTTACATTATCTCTCATACGATTTTGCTGTATATGTGTTTGTTCGAGCCCAAGTACTTTCCTTGTCAGTGGTGGGTATTTCACTGCCTCCCAAGAATATTAATATAATTTCCACATTACCTCACCTGGAGACTTTCAAGGAACTTAGGTGTTTCCTAGGCACCATAAATAACTACCGTCACCATATATCCAGCAAAACCTATATACAAGCGCCCTTGACAGATGCACTGGCGGGGAAGAACACTTACAGTACACAACCCAATCGGTAGACTCCTGAGATGACAGACATTTTACAGCACTTAAAGAGTTTTCTACTAATGCAGCTACCATGGCCCAATCTCACCTGAATGCCAAACGTTTATAACAACAGACGCGAGTTGGCCCCATCCTCAGCTAGACTGTTGACAGTTACTCCTTGGCACTCCAATTTTTCTCTAAAAAATTGAACAAAGCACAGAGAAAGTACTCAGCCTTTGATTGTGAATTACTCACTATGTAAAATGCTATCAACATTTCTGTACTGTGGCTGTGGAATGCCCCTTCTACATGCGTACTGATCACAAACCCCTCACTGCTGCTATCAGCAACCCGCCTGCCAATCCACTGTCTCGCAGGATGTGGCACTTTGATTTCATTTCACAATTCACCACTAACATACAATATATTAAAAGAGCACACAATGTTGTGACTGGTTTCTTAATTAGAGTAAACACTGTCTTCACTCTTCTTGACCTTTCCAACCTCAAGACCTTTCAATCAGATGATGAACAAACTATGCAGCTAATCTTGGATCACAGAGCCTCACTGAAACCGATTTGTACCTCCTATCCCAGAACCAAGGGCAAAGTACAATATGACGAATCCATGGGCACACTTTCATTACCCGTTCACTCCAATGGGAAGTTTTCACCAAACTACATAACTTAGCATATTCAGAAGTCACAGCATCTATATGACTAGTTACAGAATGTTTTGTATGGCATGATGAGAAATGTAACTGCCAATCTTGGGATGAGCTCGCATTCCATGCCAGCAGATCAAGACAACCACACTTATTACTTCTGCAATTGGCAGCTTTCCCATTCCATTCCAGCCAGTTGCTTTCAACATGTACATGTAGATTTAGTGCAACCCCTCCCCCCCCCCCCTATTAACGGCTACTGGTATATTCTCTCTGCTATCGACCAGATGACTCTGTGGGTGGAGGCCACACCTTTACCAAACATTACAGTTCAACAATGGCCTACGCATTCATTCACTTTTGAATTACATGCTTCGGTAGTCCTGCTGTCATCACACATCAGACCAGTGCTGACAGTTCGAGTTGGCTCTGTTCAATGCCATCTGTGCACTTTATAGCACCTATCGAATCCAGCACCTTAACAACATCAAAGTAATGGCCTGGTCGAGTGGTGGCATAGGATACTTAAAGCAGCACTCCGCTGAAATGGTACCCTGTGGACTGAAGCTTTACCTTTTGTATTTCTCGCACTCCGAACAACTTACAAAAACAGGACCTACCATGCACAGTTATGGAGATCATTTATGGACAATCTTTGGTAATGATGGGAGAGCTAGTAAACCCTGCCCCATACCCAACAACTGCAGAGCTTCCTTCATTCCTCAACCACGTTTGTATTCACTGCTCGAGGATTCAGCCACCTACCCTGACAAGTCACACTCCTCCATGCCCACACATTCCGTGCACCCTTGACTCTTGCAAGTTCTTTGCAACCTCAAGGCCCAGCCACTACTACAGCCGCTGTACTCTGGTCCCCAATGAGTTTTTAGATGCACGCACAACACTATGGTCATTCTCTTTAAAAGTTTCCCAATCACATTGTCGACCAACTGCCCATAGAGCCATCCACTAGCTCCTCCCTCATCAAGAAATCACAAGCACCAATTGTCACGCCTGACTTGCAAGCATTTTGCACCCCATCGAATACATGCACTACCCCTATTTCAGACTCCCACTCACTTGTCAAGTCCCACTCACTCTGGTTTGAACGTCCCAATTTACCAGCTGACCCGACTTCCCCTCTGGCGAGTTTAACCCCCTCTGACCCTTGCCTCCCCACTATAAGGTTTCAAGTTTCAACTACTTATCCCTTTCTCCAGCCGCAGCTTTAGAGTACACCATCCCTGTACCTGCAGCTTATTGGTCATCCTGTAGGACCACTCCCTTTTTATTTTATGTACAACTGCAAATTCATTTCCCTCAACCACTCTAGTCAAGTGTCAACTACTAAAATGCATCAGCTACTCAAGCAGGAACATCTCTCTAACGTGCATGTGTTTGTGTTGCAATCAGATGAAGTACTAGTGTACGCCCACTACACTAATCAGCCCAGCTGCCATCACCCCATCCGATTAGTGCAATGCCCATGCTGCCTTCAGGACTTCACTGTCGGAGGACCCACCATTCATGTACACTGACCTCCAACCCCTGTGCCAACTGACACAGTAAAGCTGTCCACAACATGCCTCGGCACAGTCCAGCTGATACGGAAGTTGCTCCCCGCCCTCTACCCTCCTCACCTCTCCCCTGGAGTCCCAGCAAGACTTAGGGGGAGGTGCTGTGTGAGCAACATAAAAGAGTTATACTTATCAATCCACAAATGGTGTATTTGTATCTTATCGACACATTCTTTAGCAGCACACTACCTGTTTGAGTGCTACTGCCATTTTCCCATAAAGTGTATGTCTGAACTAATCCATTAAAGTGAAGACTCATAAATGTGGTTGGTTACTGGAGATTACAACCCCTTAACCTCCCCAATTTCAATGACTGCTTTGCTACCTGAGTCATCTGAATCCTCCCCACCACCACCAGGTCCTCTGAACTGCACCAATGCGAGTTGTCCCTTCAACACACTCTAAGCTTCCGCAATCACCCTGGCCTTAACCTAAGATAAATCAGCATCCCTCCAATTCATGTCTTCCTTCCAACTATGTGTTTCCCCATACAATATCCCAACTTACCTTTTCATTTTAATATTTTTATTTATTTATTTACTTATATACTTCTTTACTTATCATTTCTATTGTTTCAAATCCCCCCATCCCTCCCCACATACACTTCTACACCTCCCTTTCAACCTCTCCTGCCTCTTTCCTTCACTGCATTCAATGTTGCATCTCACATTCTCACCTATCAGAGCCTTTACAATCCATATTCCAATGCAGTACTTTCCCTCCCTACCCTTACCCAGTATCCTTCCCCCTCCACTCCCCTCCTCACTCACTGGCAAGAAGCTTGCAGTGGTGGAGCAGCCAGAGGTGATAGTTATATGTGGGTAGTTGTCTCAGTAATTGTGTAAATGCATGTGTTTCTTTTCTCGATGAAGGCAATGGCAGAAAATTTAAAGTTTTATTAATGTGATTGTCTATTTCATGTGCCTATTAGTGGCTCAGCAAATGTCTTTACAGTGAGTTGTTATCTATCGTCTATTTCTGACACTCCAAATTGATTTTCCATTGTTAAATTTAGACTATATTCATTTGACCAGAAAACCCTTTTGTCTTTGAGTTTGATTTCACTGAATCCCACTATATCTACATGCAATCTTATCATTTCTTTTTTCAGATTTTCTAGCTTTCTTAACAAGATCAAACTTCTGACAGTTTCATGACCCAACTACTATAATGTCATCCTTTTGTTGGTTATTTCATCTTTTTCTCATGGTCAGCTTCCCCCCTAACAGTTTCCTCCCAGAGTTCTGGTTGGGAGACTAATCTGAAATCTGCTGCCCATGGAGAGGTCATCAAACACTTTGTCAATTATAGGTACATATCCTGTGGCTACACATTACAAGCCTTTAATGCCGTTTTTTCCACTGTCTTTTGCATTCTCAAGCCATTGATCATTACTGATTATTCCACTCTTTTAGGGGCAGCTTCCTATCCCAAGGGCAAGAAAGTGTCATGAGCTTCCCATAAACCTCTGTCTGCTCCTCCAACCTCCTTGACAATGCAGCAGGCAGAATGGTGTGACTCAAGTTGGAAATCTTTGGCCACCATTGATGCTGACTGTTATTCAAAATTAGAGCAGTGGCTATTATTGAATGCAAGATCCATGGTGTTTTGATTATTAATCAATGTCACTACCCCCTAGATCACAAGTATGACCCAAACCATGATAGAACAGTAAGTACCATCTGACATTTTAAAAAAATATTAATAAAAATAATAATTTAAAAAAACGTATTGTGCCTGTAAAACCCCGAATTACACAGAATAATATTTGATAATTCTGAATCTTAACTGGCATATTTACAAAAGTTAAAAATTACATCTTTAATTTTGTAAAAATGAAAATGATTACATCAATGCCAATGTAGCTCCCACTGCTGACCTTTACTGATGCCCTTTTGCTTCCTTTCGTAGGTGTTACAGGATATGCAGCTTTTGCACGCCAGTGAAATGGATTACATGTTAATGTCATGTTCTGTAACAGAAAAAATACATTTTACAGCAAAAACATAAATTAAAACCTGTGTTCTAAAGCAATATTGTTAGGAAAAATAATCAACCATTGTTCATCAAAAAAAGTCCTGGATAAAAGGAAGGTACACAAATAACCTATTGAGACTGCTTCTAAACACACACACACACACACACACACACACAGTGAGACAGAGAGAGAGAGAGAGAGAGAGAGAGAGAGAGAGAGAGAGAGAGGGTGGGAGGGAGGGAGGGAGGGAGGGAGAGAGGGGGGACCAGAAGGTAGGAGTGATTGGGTTGACACTTAAAATCTCTCTCTCTCTCTCTCTCTCTCTCTCTCTCTCTCTCTCTCTCTATCTATCACACACACACACACACACACACACACACACACACACACACACATCTTCCACACCCCCAATGAAAAAGCTACACTTCAACTTATTTTTTGGGATGAGTTGGCTGTTCGTACATTATATATGACATAAAAATAAAAAATTATATCTGGTTATGAGAACTGTTCTTGTATCTCTTTTATAATAACTTCCTTCAAAATATAGAGTTGTGTAGTTCAGTATAGCTAGTTCAAACTTTTGTGGGAATCATTGAAGTAATGATTAAATGTGTACACTGTGGAAATAATGTGAAAATTTCAATCTAGCAGGAGATGTGCTGGGATACCCATGCGGTCATCGTGATTGCTGTGTCTGAGCGGCACAGTGATTGGTGCGACTGTTTGTTAAGCAGGAGAACCGAGCAGATTCGTACCTGGCTTGACACAAATTTTCAACTTTCCCCATTGATTTTACTGAATGCCCACATGCCACTAATTTCATAAGTCTCTTAATATCTCAATAGTGGATATTTAAATTATCATTCCATTTTATTTATTTACAATTTCCATGGACCCTTGATGTGACTATATCACTATGATGTAGAATGTGTCAGCTTAAGTTCAATACTGGTTACCTGGAGTGCCAGCCTGATAATTCACCAAATAATTAAACATTAGGTAACACAGGAAGCACTGTATATAATAGCAAACAAGCCTCATATGCTGAATACACAAACAGTTATATTAGAATGAGATCAGTAATCTCATCACAAATCTGTTTTAGGCTGAATGTGTAAACTGAATGTGTTGCCCAAGTTCAGAGTATACTGCAAAAACCAGGTTAAATCTGCCCCAACTTGTAATAACTCTTTGGTATTTTTGAACCGCAACATCCAGTCTCTAACATATGAGGTAGATTATCTTAGTGTTCTACCAAGAGAAAGGAAACATTCTGAACACAAATTACTGACCACTGGCTAGAAAAGAACTGAGGAAGCTATAGTTAATTAATGTTTAGATATCAGAACATTCACTATATCACGCTTAAAACAGTGTTCTGCATAATGAGTGATGACAATTTACCAAGACGTCACTAACCGTTCACACACGGTGGGGAAAACGTGCAACAATATCAACACCTTTCATTGTCACATGAACAATGTCTTTAGTACTGAAGTCTGGATTTAGTGCTCTCTCTGCCATCATCTTAGTGCAGCTTGTGATCATACATTTATTTAAGCTTGTGTCTGCACAGTGTTTCTTTCTGTGCAAAGTTTAATAAACGTCAAAGAAATGTCCCTGAACATAAAGCCACACAAAGATGAGCATAAGAGAAAGAAAATGACCTTAGAAAAGAAACATAAACTCACTGAAAAATACAACTGCAGTCTGGGTGTTCCTGATCTAGCACATACAATCTGGTCTATGCCTACTATTTGCACTATCCTCAAGAACAAGGACAATACTAATAGCAATGCTTCAAAGTGAGTGACAAGAATATCTAAACAATGGTTTTGTATTCTGGATTATTAAAAAGGTTGCTTGTTATGTGGATAAATGAAAATCAATTGCAGGTCAACAATATTATGAGAATGTCATTTGTGAGAAGGCTAGATTGATTTTCGCTGACCTTGTTAATATGATGTCAGGATTACTAGTGGACAAAGACATGTTTAAAAGAAGATGTGAGTGGTTCAAGAAATTTAAGAGAAGAACTGTCATCCACAGTGTTGTGAAGCATGAGAAGCGGCCAGTCCTGATACAAAGGAAGTAAATAACTTCATCAAAAGCTTCAAGATGCTTCCAACTAGTTTTTAATTGTGACAAGTTGGGTCTCTTCTGGAAAACAGACCAAAGCATACCTTTATAACAGCAGAACAGAATGCACTGCCCAGTCAGAAGCCCATGAAAGATCATCTCACACAGCTCTGCCAATGCAAACGGCAACTTCAAAGATTAAGCTGCTGCTTGTTTACCATTCAAAAACTCCACAAGCCTTCAAGAAATGAAAAAGCCAGAAGAGCAGGTTAAATATGATGTGGAGGTTCAACAACAAGGCTTGGGTGACACCTGATTTTTTTTTTTTTTTTTTTTTTGTTTGGCCCTTCGTTGAAAAAATGTTTGCTTGATTTATACACTAATGTACCTGAAGTGGACTAAGTACATTTGAAAAATACTTTGTGGTGATGTTCAAATATGTGCTTATCTTAATGTAGTTCTTATCCGATAAGTGGTATTCTGAACAAGTAGATGGAGTCACCCTAGGAAGTCCTCTGACTCCTATGATGGTCAACTGTTTTATGGAAGACTTTGAGGAAAAAGCACTGCATTTGGTACGACTCCAACCTTCCTGATCTGATGCTATGTGAATGATACATTTTCAGTGTGGCCCCTTTGGAACAGAGACAGCACTTATGTATCTTCTGAATCTGATCTCATCCCATCCAAATATATACAGTTCACCATGGAAGTAGATATATTGTAGTTTACCATTCATGTATGTTAAGATCAGTGCCAGATCTAAAACATTTCCCAACTGGGACACAAACTTGATAACAATGTCTCCTGTCCCCCAACCCCCGCCCCCTCCTTCTCCTTGTCAGGGGCATGTCACTGTATTGGGAACCAAATGGCACCACTTTGCAAGTGTTGCACAGGATAGACACCCTAGTCCCCCCCTTCCCCCCCCCCCCCCCCAGATCTTGGGCTGGTTAAGATTATAAAAAAACTGACAGTACTCAGGACTCTCGGACACATTGCCTATTGGAAACCAACGTACATGGTTATATTTGCAGCCCACAAGCTGTCTTCACGCTATACAGCCTGGTAGTGTTTTAAGCTCTCAGGTACCATATAGTGCATGTGGTCTCATACACCGATATTCTGCCAGGTGAGTTACAACACTGAAGAATGGTGTTGCAACAGAATTATTATTCTCATCAAGAGATGTTTAATGCAATTTCAAAGTTAGTTTCTGTGTAGGGGTTTTAATGAATATGTGGAGACACCCACTGTAATATAATTTTATCCATGTACAGGTGGCATGTCTTCAATGTGTTTTTTGCCCACTACAAAAATTGAGGAATCCATTGTGCTCAGTCAATATAAACTTGGCCTTAGAGAGCATGGTGTGTATAAGATTCCATGACAATGTGGGGAATCTTGTATTGGGCAGGCATGTTAAACTATTGAACTGTGCAAAAATGGTTTGTTGAATACAATCATAATATATGCCTAGAATAACCTTATAAGACAGGAGTCTATCAGCCATCACATGTTATACCAGGCACCTGAAGTTCTATCCTCAGTGTGACCATTCTGAGATAGTATTTTTAAGGAGGCTATGAATAACTGCACAGCAGGCCATCTTATTTGCATGGATGCAGGTTTTCAAAAAACACTGGAGAAATAAAAACTCCAATGGAGGATGGAATGCAGTGCACTGTAGGAAAAAATTCAACTTTAAACCATAGCAGTATCCAGTAGC
Organism: Locusta migratoria; assembly: GCA_026315105.1. Classification (NCBI taxonomy): domain Eukaryota; kingdom Metazoa; phylum Arthropoda; class Insecta; order Orthoptera; family Acrididae; genus Locusta; species Locusta migratoria. The sequence continues at coordinate 727,866,374 of CM048744.1, read as the reverse complement.
ATAGTCATTGCCCATGGTACATGCACAGAAAGTGCACCCTAGGTTCCCGTAGGGGACACTATGAACATTGGTGTCATACAACTCTGAATGGCTTCCCAAGCATACTTATTTCCTGCTTTTGGCCTGATAAATTTTGACACCACTGCACAGTTACCATCAGCAGTGACAAGTGTAACAACCAGCACCTGAATATGTCAATCAGTTGTATCAATGAAATAATGTGGGATATGACAATATTATCCACCAGCAAAGTCAGGAAGTGTATTTGTAACAGTTCCACCAGTAAAGCTTGAAAAGTTGCATTTCCACTTTCCTCTTAGAAAAATAGGTATCACAACACAGTGACAAGAATTGAGAAAAATATAGACATAAATTGGCACCTCTACATGAGTTTACTGAAACATTTATAAATAACAGTATTGATACTATAATGTCAGAAAATTTGTTATAATTGATGAACTGCCCAGGCTTTCAGACACCACCACAGATTTGCACAGTAAGCCTGTGAAATATGGTATAAAATATATGCTGTTTGTGATGAAAAGATATTTTATTCTCTCACATTTGAGTTACCTGAGCCATATACAAAATGAAATAAAGCCTGAAGATCTTGTCACAAGAATGATAACTTTCATATAGTGCATGAATAGGAATGTCATAAATGAACTATTATACCGGCTATAGGGTAGTCAGAATTTGCTAGATGAAAATGTGATATGGCAGAACTTAACTTCACCATCATCTACAGCAACGACAACTCAGATTATAAAAATAGGCAATGACACTTCCTAAAATAAAAAAAATAAAAAACTATTGTATTGCCTAAAATTTGTACAGCCAAAAATATTTTTAAGTTGGGTATTTATGAGTGTCTTTTCTACATGGCTGTATGCAGCTTGGTGATCAATTTATGGTGATATGACATACAAATTTCCATATGTTTACATTTTTCAACAGTTGTAGACACAATGTCTGCAAAAACAGTCACAACAGGAGATTATATGATTTTCCTATAATTCTAAGAACCAGAGTTGGAATTTGTTCTGACTGAAGAAGTTTATCAATGTATGTTGTTGTGTTGTTATGGTCTTCAGTTCAGAGACTGGTTTGATGCAGCTCTCCACGCTACTCTATCCTGAGTAAGCCTTTTCAGCTCCTCATAAGAACAGCAACCCACTTCCATTTGAATCTGCTTACTATATGCATTTCTTGGTCTCCCTCTGCGATTTTTACCCCACACTCGTCCCTCCAATGCTAAATTTACAATTCCTCGATGTCTAAGAATGTGACCTACCAAGTGATCCCTTCTTTTAGTCAAGGTATGACAAAAATTCCTTTTCTCACCAATTCTGTTAAGTACCTCTTCATCAGTTATGCAATCTACCCACCTAATTTTCAGCATTCTTCTGTAGCACCACATTTCAAAAGCCTCTGATCAATAAAAAAACTTGAACTTGAACCTCTATTCTCTTCCTGTCTGCACTGTTTATCGTCCACGTTTCACTCCCATACAAGACAACACTCCACACAAATGCCTTCAGAAAAGACTTCCTTACACTTAAATTAATATCCGATGTCAGCACATTTCTCTTTTTCAAAAATGCTTTTCTTCCCACTGCCATTCTGCATTGCCCATTGCCTCTGTACTGCGACCTTCATATGTTATTTTTCTACCCAAGTAACAAAACTCATCTACCACCTCCATTGTTTCGTTACCTAATCTAATTCCTTCAGCATCGCCTGATTTTCTAAGACTGCATTCCATTATCTTTGTTTCGCTCTGTTAATGTTCATTTTATACACTCTCTTCAACACACTGTCCACTGCATTCAACTGCTCTTCCAGGTCGTTTGCTGTCTCTGACAAAATTTACAATGTCATTAGCAAAACGCAATGTTTTTATTTCTTTGCCCTGAACTTTAATCCCTATTTCAAATTTTTCCTTTCTTTCCTTCACCGCCTGCTCGATGTACAAATTGAATAACATTGGAGAAAGACTACAACCCTGTCTTACTCCCTTCCCAACTAATGCTTTCCTTTCATGCCCTTCGAGTCTAATAGCTGCTGTCTTGCTTTTGTACAAGTTGTAAATAACTCTCCTTTCCCTGTATTTTACCCCTGCTGACTTCAGAATTTGAAAGAGTGTATTCCAGTCAAAAGCTTCCTCTTAATCTACAAAAGTTAAAAATGTAGGTTTGTCTTTCCTTGATCTATCTTCTAAGATAAGTCGTAAAGTGAGTATTGCCTCCCGGGTTTCTACGTTCCTCCTGAATCCAAACTGATCTTTCCCGAGGTCAGCTTCTACCAGCTTTTCCATTCTCCTGTAGATAATTCGTGTTAAAATTTTGCAACCATGACTTATCAAACTGATGGTTACGTAATTATCACAGCTGTCTGCGCCTGATTTCTTTGGAATGGGGATTATTACATATTTCTTAAACTCTTAGTGTATTTCACCTGTCTCACACATCTTACACACCAGGTGAAATAGTTTTGTCATGGCTGGCTCTCCCAGAGACTTTAGCAGCTCTGAGGAAATGTCATCTACTCCCGGGGCCTTGTTCCGACCTAGGTCTTTCAGGGCTCTGTCAAATTCATCTCTCAGTATAGTATTTACTATTTCATCTTCATCTACTTCCTCTTCCCTTCCTACAACATTGTCTCTAAGTTCATTTCCTTTGTAGAGCTCCTCTATGTACTCTTCCCCCTTTCAGCTTTCCCTTCTTTGCTGAGAACTGGTTTTCCATCTGAGTTCTTGAGATATTCGTAGATCTGTTTTTCTTGTCCCCAAATGTCTCTTTTATTTTCCTGTAGGCAGTATACACTTTTCCCCTTTTCTACATATTTGCATTTGGCTTCTATCCATTCCTGCTTAGCCAATTTGCACTTCCTGTCTATCTCATTTCTTTGTCGTCTGTACTCCATTTTGCCTGTTTCATTTACTGCAGTTTTATATTTTCTCCTTGCATCAATTAAATTTAGTATTTCCTGTGATATCCAAGGATTTTTGTAGGTCTTGCCTTTCTACCTATTTTGTCCTCTGCTGTCTTCACTATTTCATCTCTCAATGCTACCCATTCCTCTTCTACTGTTTTATTTCCCCCCATTTCTGTCAATTGTTGCTTAAAGCTCCCTCTGAAATTCTTAAGAACTTCAGGTACCCTCAATTTATCCAAGTGCCATCTTCTTATTTCCTACCTTTCTGCAGTTTTTTCAGTTTCAGCCTACAGTTCATGACCAATAAGTTATGGTCAGAGTCTATATCTGCCCCTAGGTACATCTTACAGTTTAAAACCTGGTTCCAGAATCTATGTCTTACCATTATAAAATCGATCTGATACCTTCTGGTGTCTCCTGATCTATTCCACATATACAACCTTCTTTTGTGATTCTTAAACCAGGTGTTTGTTACGATTAAATCATGTTCCATGCAAAATTCTACCAGGCAACTTCCTCTTTCATTCCTTCTGCCCACTCCATATTCACCTACTGTTTTTCCTCCTCTTCCTTTTCTTACTACCGAATTCCAGTCTCCGATCACAATTCAGTTTTCCTCTCCTTTAATTGACTGAATAATTTCCTTTAACTCCTCATCAATACTTATCAATGTAAGCTACTATAAAAATTTGTTCATTTTTTTAAACTTATTTTTACCTCAAATAAATAATTAACCCAAGAAAAGCTGCATTATTTCAGTTTTCACCCTCTGTTTTGCCTAAAAATGACAGTTTTGTATAGAGGTAATTGTGGTGTAAATGCATGTAGTCAGGAGGGTTAAGGACGTTATGGACTATACTGTTGTTATGTGAGATCATACAATTAACAATGATGAAGCACTTTCTATATACAAGTAGCAGAACATCAAAAATGTAAATTGTGTATTTCATAAACGAAAAACTTACATTCCTATGACTACAATATCAGTTATCACAATGCCAATCATTCAATAAATGTACTTGGATGTAACAATTTACAGGAATGTAAAATAGAATGACAACAAAGGCTCAGTCAAAGGCCAATCAGACTTCACTTTAGTGTTAGAATACTAATACTAAAGCAATACAATCAGACTATAAAGGAAATTACTTACAAATCACTCATATGACCTGCACTATGTAAGACTAACAAGGAATATTGATAAATAGCCTAGTGAGAAGCACAGCACTAATCATTACTACATTAATAAAATAAAAATTAAAGCAGTCAAGATCACATGTGATATTTTATTTTATTGTGATGACTGGTTTCGATCTACATGGATCATCATCAGGTCTTGTCCTTGGTGAGGAGCTGGCCTATCTCTTGTGGAGCAACATTGCTAGTAGTGTTAATCCACAAGAGATGGGCCAGCTTCTCACCAAGGACACAATCTGATGATGATCCATGAAGATCGAAACCAGTCATCACAATAAAGTAAAATATGTGATCTTGTCTGCTTTAATTATTATTTGATTAAAAATTTGTAGGTCACTGTTATTTCCAGTAGGAACAATGTTCCATAAAATATTACAAGGTTGTTTGTCCCATACATGAGTGTTCAAGCATGGACGAAACTGACCTCATAAACACTTGAAGGTAGGCACACACTATCTCAAGAAAGCCTGCTTACTAAGCTTCTAGAATCAGCTTTAAACGATGATTCTAGGAATATATTATAACCCATTATGTATCACTTTTGTTGTGACTGTGAGAAAAACTGTGTATGAATTGCAGTAGATACAGAGATGTTTAAACAGTCCGTCTTATTGGACTCCACACGTGAAATAAATGTGAAGAAGCCCCTATAACTGGTACAATGGGACTGCACGCCCTCGACAGTAAGCCACAGGGTATGGATGTACATATACTCCACTACTACTACAGTCCCTGTTTAATGAGTAACTTATGCCAAAATAAAAAAAGTTAATATAGGAGAGAAATTCAGATGATGCACTTTACATTTTTTATAAAATATATTTAAAATTTTAATTTACAACCTTATATTGATTTAAATTTCTCATTAAAGTAGCAGGTGAAACTTAGAAATCTATCTCTTTTAGTTGACTTTTATTGAATACTACCCTATGAAACAGTCTTCAGTCACAGACAAAGTAAAAAAGTATTTATTTCACCTAAGCAATCAGAGAAAATATCTGCAACATTGATAACTGAGCTTCTTGTTGCAAATGCTTCAGAGAGCCTTTAGAATTGCACATTCAAATCATAATGATTCTGTTTCTAGAGATCTTTCTTTCAAATACAGGATCATTTGAAGTAAATGCAATGAGCATGGCAAAAATGTAATTACAATATTATTAATATTATATCTTGTATACAGAACGTAAAATGCAGTCCAGTTATTTTTTTATATATAATTCCATTTTTATAACAAACAAATGGAAATTCCATGAAGGATTAAATAATATTTTTGAAGGATGGGTTTCTCCCGCCCCAAAGACATCTCAATGACTTGCAGAGAGGCACACAAAAAAGTTTACAAGTACACTTAGCTTAGCTGTTATGGCTTTCTTCAGAAACAGAAACACATTCTCTCTCACACATACACTCACACAAACAAGCTGCCATGGTTTGTCAGAGAGAATTTGTTTCTATTTCTGAAGAAGTCCATAACAGCCAAAAGCTAAGTGTACTTGTAATCTTTTATGTGTGTCTTTTCTCAAAATCATCGAGACATTCATATAACATATTGCTCAACTGATCTCAAGTAAAAGAGACGAAATTTTTTATACTCTTCCACTCGACATAGAAAAAAAAAATTAACAGTCATTTATTATCAAAAATTACAGCATCTATGAGGCATTACATAGACCATCATCTCAATATATTCAGCTATAGTGGCAGACAGTACAGCAGCCAGTTTATACTACTTAATGGATAAACCTCTGTTTGCCAAACTGAATGCTCACCTTTTTGCAAAATAAGTAAACAAACAATTAATAAAATTCTTTTGAAAGAAAATTATTAGATAAGAGTCCATAAAGTGAAAATGACCCTTATCTGTGATTGTGCAAATAACAGGAGTACAAATACGGTGTCAATAATTTTGTATCATTACAAAATGATAATAAACTTAGGATGAGCTCCAAAATTTACAGCCACAATATTTGAACTAAGAACTAAAAATAATTTGTATATATTAGGCTTACATGTTCCTTCTACGGACAGTAATGAAATTTTATAACCTATTAATGTAAAAATATTTAGTAAGTTGGGAGATGATATGCAGCAGAACATTGGAAATCTTTGAGTATTAAGAAAGGTGCAGTATATTATTCATCACTATAGCCACTCCTGTAATTTATCAGAATATTAGGACAGGTGGGAACAAATTTTAGATAATATCAAGGTTCATGTTAAATAATTTATCTTTTCTACTGCCAGTATATAAATCAGGTCCAAGAGAGCTGACAGCATTTTATAAATTAAGGTACCATTGTTAAATATGTGAGCAGAATAGTCACAGTTGTAATTTGTCATTGGCAAGCTGAACAGAAGAACCCTTCAATGAATAACTTGATTCACTCCACATTGCTCGAGGCTCTCCTTCATGATGTGCTTGAAAGATTACAATGTGTCAATGATGGAATTAAGTTAACTGACAAATCATATATAAATATTTATAGCTATACTTCTAATCACTACTGCCCTATGGTATTGTCTTTTGAGTGAACCAACACCAGTCAACAAAAGTTTTCACCACTCAAAAAAGAGTAATCACTTGTATGAGGTTTATCCTAGAAACACTCACAGAAATCTCTTTAAAAAAAAATGAGTTTTACTCTTAAGAATTTGTTTCTGCATTAGGAAAAAAAACACAGAGAATAGACCTAAATTCTGAACACTTAATCCTTGGCATTGTGGAGAAAGGAATATATTATACTAGTATGAAATTGTGATCTTCTAAAGCTCAGTCTGGCATGAGTAAAACTCAAAATTCGAACTGCAGTTTGAAAATAATAAATCAATGATAATATTTTCTCTAGTTGCTGATAATCCCCAGTAGATTACAAACAAATTTTTAAAAAATATTATGTTGACTTAGAAAGTTTTGTTACATCATCATAGCTATTCAAAATAAAGAAATAATAACAGTAGGAATTTAGCTTAAAATTTAGTAGCAATGGTGGCAATTTGTTTTACTGTGTGTATATTTTCCTGAAAATGGTCATTTATCCAATCTCAGTGAAAGAGACTAAAAAGTAATTGAATGTGTTTAATGAAGTAGAAGTATCAGTAGTTATGGCATATGACTGTGTGAGTACCAAATTTACTGATTAAATAAGAAAACTTTTATTTATATATTTCTCCACAACTACATTTAAAATGTAACAGTTGTCTTAATGTGGATGTATACATTACAGTATATTTCTACTTACACTACAGAGTCCACAACATGAGGGCATAGTAAATCTTTGAGAAGAGCTGGCATTCAAATTCCTTCTGCTGTTACTTAAATCAGATATCAGATATAGATATTAAACATGGCAGATGCCATTATGAAATGAATGAACTCTTATAGACAATCTCATAATCACCTTAATATTTGTCAATTATTATACAATTTGAAAAAAATTAAGGCTGGTGTTGCAGTTACTGAACACTAATAGGATTCCTAGCACATACAAATATTCTTAGAAAATACCTTTGTTTTGTATATATATCTGTATACAGATTTAATCTGTAACAAAACATTCCTGAAGGAAAAGCTGTCAGTACACCACAGATTATCTTATCTGAGTTTATAAGATAACTTTTCAATTGATATCACACCTACAAGTTTGCCGTACTCTGTATCTTCTACTGATAAGCTTCCACAATGTCTCTGTTGAGGGAATTTCTGTAATACAAAAGATCGATTTGAGCTGCATGAAACCTGCTGACTTACAACATTTATGTATAAAAATACAACTATTTTACACTGAATAATAACCTAAATTTATAACTTTTATACACTCAATTCAGTATATTTATGTTTAATATATTTATAACAATAAGTAAATACCTTATTCACTGAAAATTGGGTTCAAACTTAAGGAAATGGATCATATAAGCAATACAAAACAAAAATTAATATAACACAACCATGACAATAAATATTCAAATATTCATTCATGAATAAAAAGGATATGGCATAACACTATTCTGCATAAAATATTAACATTCACTGTTTAGAATTCACAAAATAGGGCCAAGAGGATGATCAAATTTGTTAAATAGAAAGCTTACTCACTTTTCAAATATGACAGATTCTTGAAGATTAATGTATAATTAAGAGAAATGGAAGTATATTGGCACAATGTTAACATAATAGATGTTCAAATAATTATGACTGTATTACAAAAGCCTTATTAGAAAGATTCCATCCTTCATCACAGGATGGTGATGTTAAGTTTTATCAAGTCCAAATTAAACAGTACCATCCAGGTATATGTTTTACTGACTGGTTAAACCTGACAAAATTATTTATATTGTAAGCTATTCTAAAATATTACTTCCTTAATATTATGAATTACAACAGATTACTACTCAGCATCTAGGGAAGGTGTGCCTGTCTGCCACTAAACACCCCCTCTTTGATGCAAACTCATAATGTTCTTATTCTATATTGTATTTTATATAGAATTATTTTTTCCAATATTGATACTTAAATTTATTGTCTATGCAAAGAAACTGATACAAGTATAAACAAAAACATTCATATACATTTGCTTCACAGAGGAATCCTGTAAGCCAGAAATCCCTTATTTCAAGTCTAATAATGTAAAGTCCAGGTTGGAATTAATAATATAGTAAAAAGGACAGTTTACAACTCACCACAAAGATGTGGCAATCAGCTGTGATGATAGGCACATACAAAAGACACACACATAGAACAATTTCAGCTATCAGCCATGGCCTTATTCATAAAATAGAACATTCACGCAACCACACAGGCACACAACACAGTCATACAACAGTCACCTCCATCTGCTGCACTTCGATTCGAAATGTGTTGTGAGCATGTGTGATTGCGTGATTCTGTTTTCTGAAGAAGGCCATGGCCGATAGCTGAAAGTATTGTATGTGTGTGTCTTTTGTATGTGTCTGTCGCAGCTCATCACCATGTCTTTGTAGTGAGTTGGAAACTGTCCTTATTATTATATTATTATTTCAAATCTATTGTGACTGTCCACAAATTTATGATTTCCAATCATCTTTCCTTTACCTTGACCGAAATGTTACTTATCAATTTATACTTTGTTCTATGTTTGGGAAATGGTTTTCAATTTATTTGTAGTTACTGATCATCATTGATTAATTACATTTAATTGCTTATGTATCCATGCACAATAATCAATGCACTCTCTGTAGATTAACTTAAGTACTTATAGTTAATAAACATTTAATTCTGTCAGTTGTCCCATACCATCATGACTGACAAATTTTTAATTTTAAGCTCACTTTCCAGTCTCTCATTGTAAATTATTTCCTTTGTTACCTATTCTACTGTAATCACAAATACTGTACAGGGAGCTCTGACTCATGCAATAGATGTACCTGGGTCCAGTATAACTGAAAAATTTGTTCCAGTTTCTGGAAAATAAATTTTCTCATTATTTCCAGAGATAAATGATAAGATGAGAAACTGCATATTTGCTTGTTTTTTGGCTCTATATGTTTCATTTTTCAAATCTTTCATTCCATTTCCCTTGGCTACATCATTTCCAACAGCACCATTCTCCATATGTGAAGAGCATGAAAACTGAATATAAATATGTGAACACATACTGATTTTTAATATAAATAAAAGGAGGCCAATGAAACTATAAGCTACAGTTCGAAATGTGCTTTTCTGTAGATGTGCACAAAGCGAAAACTGTGTCTATAAAACTGTTAATAATGGTAAAAGGAAGTAGATATTTTCATACCTCTAGCTCTGATTTTACAGCATTAAAATCTACAACTGTTATAATGAGTTAACATCGAAAATTGAAGTGTAACTAACTTCTGCCCTGCATACATATTAGGTACTACAGTACAAATGCCTCATAGAAGTAATTAAGTTTCATGAAATCACATTCTAGGAACATTCATGCCTAATTGGTTCAATTTCTGTAACATGCATGTTGGACAGTTACAATTTTAGATTTGCTAGGCAGATGATGCTTCAGTGTAGAAAATCAAAATTCATCATTATTTCACTTAGTTTTCTGTGAGAATCACTTTGTAGTTATTTGCTGCCATTGATACAAACTTTTAAGTTAAATTCCTCATTTTATTGCTTATTCATTTTGATTAGCTACAATGATGAAACAGGATATGGATAGAGATGTGGAGGAGGAGATGGACAGTAAGTAGAAGATGAAAACAGAAGAAAGGGCAGGGAGAGAGAGTTAGAGGTGGAGGATGGAGGCGAATAAAAAGGAAGACAAAGTAGAGAGATAGGGGAGATAGAAAGCAGATGGACAGATGTAGAAAATGATTCCTTTTCTCAGTGACTGTTATATGTCACACACTCCAGAATCTGTAAAATATCTTATCTGTTTGTATTTTCTCAGTGATTTTATGATCCCAAGATTTTTTTTATTTACTATCCCATTCATTTCATATCAGAGTAAGCCACATGAAGTGTGACTGGGTTTAGTTAGTACTCCTTTAAAACAGATAAAAACTCTGGATTTTAATATTGTTACAATTATCATAATTTTATTTTTACAAACTATACAAATTTTTTATTTCTCTGTGGATGTCTTCCCTTAAAACTGTTACAACATATAATCAATTTTTATTATAATATGTAAAATACAAGGATTATCCCCCCCCCCCCCCCAGTTCTGATTCACTGTAAAATTAAAACAACAGTCAAAAAAATATGATGACTTTCATCTATTTATTACTCATAACGGCAGCCACAGGGATAATATCCCTGTGGAAGACCCCATGGTAAGACCTGCCAAATACACCCACCCAGAACTTCCTATTCATCCTGTCACAGGCTTATCCTGCCCAATCAAAGGCCAATCCACCTGTGAAAGCAACCATGTAATTTACCAACTTCACTGCAATCACTGTTAACAGGCTGTGCAATAGGATGAATGGCTACCACCAAACTGTGGTCAAACAAAGGTGTGGGTGTTTTTTTGGTTTGCTTCCCTCCTCTTCTCCGCATCCCCAATCCATTCCTAAGCTGCATCTCTTTCCATCCATTTAGTACTTACATGGACTGCACCACATTGCAACCTTCCTGCCCTCCCTCCTCTCCCCTCCTCCTATCCCCTCTCCACTTATCCCCTCACTGTATAGTGTGATTTGAAGTGCAGAGTGATGACAGTTGTGTGGCTGAGAAGTATGCCTGTGTGATTGTGTGAGTAATTCTTTTCTAATGAAGGCTAATGGCTGAAAGCTTTCTCTGTGTGTAAGAGTGTCGTTTTTGTGTGCCTGTCACTTCTCGAAGTGCATCTTCGTGGTGTGTTGTGAACTATTCTCATTATACATTATTAAATGATGCTCATAATGCTTTCTCCACTGTATTGGAAGAAAGTTTGTAATGGTGAAGCTCACGTGCAGTTAACATAGTGTTGTGGTATCTGGTAGGCTAATTTCACACTGCTATCTAATTTTTTTCCAATTGTACAAGTTCTTCATAAAAATTCAGTTGTTTACAACTTCTGAAACTAATTTACAAGATAGATGAAAAATACTTGATAACAATAATGACAAATTATATAAAGTCAGCTTTTTACTGATAGATTTAAAATTATCATTTCCTTTCAAAATATAATTAAAATATTGTATATTTGCTACTTGTGTAAAGTGTCATTGCTATTGCCTCCAACTTTTACAAATCATAAATAATGTGTTATACTGGAGTAGATTATTATTCATCCCACTATTAAAGTTTAAAAGCAGTGTGCAGCAAATTCAGCACCTGTAACATTGTAGTGTGAAAGATTTGTTGACAGAATATGCTGAATTTCTATAATGAGTGTATAAACCACCAGAGAATCATAAATATTTCTCTGAATTTCGTGCAATTTTACTTTACAGTTACAAATTTCTGTTATGTTGTATCAGAGCAGATTTTTTTAAAAAAAAGATGTAGGCAATAATGAAAAAAGAGTGTGGAGCAAATTGATAAAATTAGTTGAGAAATGGTACTGCAAAGACTCCCTGCCTGTTTTTCATGCAGACGAATATGCATCTTGCTGTAAGGCACAGAACAGCCGATAACATATGTCGGGAGTCGGCCGCAAGAGTGCGCCACAGGAAACTGCGGCAAACACCAGAGCACGCCACTAGCGAGTCAATGACATAAACAGTGCGGAGTTGTGCTCTGCCCCCAGTGTGTTGTTTACCAGGTACGAGCTCACCTCACGGGTGTTCCCACAGCCAGTGCATGTCAGTGTTCAGTGTAGTAGTTGTGAGAGTGGTGTTGTCCATGATTACAACACATCTGGTGATGATGCATATGTTATGTACATGTTCCAAAAGAGTTCTATGTGATGTAGTATGAAAATTAACATAGCCTGTCAACAGAGCATCCAGTGCTGAGTCACGTTTGAACTACAAGTTGGAGAAGAAGAACTATAAATATCCCATATGTTGAAAGTACTTGAATAGTAAAGTTTAGCAAAATCAGTGGGAGGCAGCAAGAAGGACTGGGTACAGGTGACTAGCAGCACAGGGTACTGCCCCCCCCCCCCCCCATGACCACAAACACACACCTGTTGAGGTGGCCAAAAAGTTGGACAGGGATGTAGTATGGAAAAGGTACATGCATGCTGGCTATGGACAGGAATTTGCACCAATTAAGGTGTCATGTGCACATGAAATGGGACGGGGTAGTAGAACAGAGGCAGGGGAAATTATTTGGTGTTGAAGCCAATGAAATCGATCATCTGATGGACAGAGTAAGTTGTAATTTGCGGCTGTTTGCTGATGATGCTGTGGTGTATGGGAGGGTGTCGTCTGTAACTGACTGTAATAGCATACAGGTTGACTTAGACAAAATTTCTAGTTGGTGCGAAGAATGGCAGCTAGCTCTCAATGTAGAAAAATGTAAGGTGATGCGCATGAGTAGAAAAAACAATCCTATAATGTTCGAATACAGCATCAGTAGTGAGCTTCTTGATGCTGTCGCGTCGTTCAAATATCTAGGCGTAACATTGCAGAGCGATATGAAATGGAACGAGCATGTAAGGACAGTTGTGAGTAAGGCAGACAGTCGACTTCAATTTATTGGGAGAATTTTGGGAAGATGTACTTCACCTGTAAAGGAGACCACGTATAAAACGCTTGTACGACCACGTCTTGAGTATTGCTCAAGTATTTGGGACCCGCAGCAGATCGGTTTGGAGGGAGACATAGAGGCGGTTCAGAGGCGAGCAGCTAGATTTGTTACCGGTAGATTCGACCAATGCGCGAGTGTCACGGAAATGCTCCGGCAACTCAATTGGGGATCGCTGGAAGAAAGACGACGTTCTTTTCATGAATTTCTGTTACGTAAATTTAGAGGGCCGGAATTTGAAGCTGAGTGTAGTACGATCTTGCTGCTGCCTACTTACATTTCGCGTAAAGATCACAAAGACAAGATAAGAGAAATTAGGGCTCGTACGGAGGCATATAGGCATTCTTTTTTTCCTCGTTCAATTTGGGAGTGGAATAGGAAAGGAAATGCCTAGTAGTGGTACAGTGTACCCTCCGCCACGCACCTTACGGTGAATTGCGGAGTATGTATGTAGATGTATATGTAGATGTTATGCTCTGCCACATGCTGTGCCACAAGGTGGTCCACTTACTCATGGCTATAGTTTGGTGGTGAGCATTCACTCTTATGCACCATTAACTGGAACTCAACCCATATACAGAAAACCACCTATACGATATAGATGATAAAGTATTGAATTCTGTAAAGAAAAGTAGAAATTCCGGAAATTAACAGACATAAGACACAAGATTCACATTAAATAACCAGACCATTTCCCCTAAATTAAATGAAGTTCATCAATGTAATAAATTAAAATAATTAATCAATTATTAAATTTAGATCAAGACAAACAACTTTGTTTCCATTTTTAATTAATAAAAATATTTCTGTAAGTATTTAATGTGAGATATTCCACTGCCAAATTTGTCTCTTCTGTCTCAATATCTTATATGGTTGCATGTTATATTATCTGTGTCTACGACAATATAATAAGGATAGTTTACAACTCACCACAAAGACATATGAAAAGCCGCTCAGGTACATAAAAAAGACACTCACACATACAGCACTTTAGCTATCAGCCACTAGCCTTTGTCAGGAAAGAGAGCATTCACACAATCAGACTTCACAGACACACAACTGTCATCTTTGGCTCTTGCACTCTGTATCATTCCCTGTGCTGAGTTCAGAAAAGCTGGTGGTGCATGGGTAGGAGGATCCAGGTGTCCATTCTGAAGCAACTGTTGAAATCAAGCATATGCTTTACAACATGTTGTGCCACAGGAGCGTCCACCACTTTTTTTTTTTTTAATACAGTTTGGAGTTGGCCATTCATCCTTATGGACGGCTGGTTAGTGGTCATGGGTAATGACAATATAAAAAGCTATGCAGTGATTGAAGCACACTTGGTAAATTACATGGCTGCTTTCACAGGTCTCCCAGTTTCTGATTGGGTAGGATAGCCTATGATGGCTGTGATGGGACTGGAATAAGAAGTTCTGGGCGGATGGATTGGATAGGCCTTGCATTGAGGTCTTTCACAGTTGCAAGATCCTTGTGGCAGAGACCTGGGGTGTGGAAAGGCATGGACTAGGATAATATGGAGATTGGGATGGCAACAAAACACCACTTTATGAGGGGTGGGGAGGATCGTGAACAGGACATCTCTCATTTCTGGGCATGAGCACATAAAATCAAAACCTTGGTGGAGGATGCAGTTTAGCTGTAGTACTGGTTGACAACGGGAAAGCTCTTTTGTGGCTGGTTACTGATGATGGACAGAGGATTTGGGTTGTGTGGCAATATGGCACAGGAGATCTGTTTGCAGACTAGGTCTATTTGGTAGTTTCTGTCTGTGAAGGCCATTGTGATACCTCCATCATATTGGGAAAGGAAGTTCTTGTCATTGAAGACACACTGTCCATGGGTGGCTATGATGTAAGAGAGAGAATTTTTTATGTGGAAAGGATGACAACTGTCACAGTGTAGGTACTGTTGGTAGTTGGTAGATGTAATGTGGATGCAAGTGTGGATGGAGCTATCACTGAGGTGGAGGTTAACATCCAGAAATAAGACACGGTGGGTTGAGGAAGACCAGATGAAGCCTGGGATTAAGTTCTCCACCCAGACACTACTTCATGATATTGTGAATCAGCAAGGTTTAAACAGTGTCATGTATCATGGGATGAGGATTCTCAACCTCTTGGAGCATGAGTGGTTGATATTTTATTGGAAACAGAAGATATTGGATTCATGCTGTCACCTGCTCACACTGATGTTTTTAATCCCATGGAGCATGCATCAAACAAACATCAACAAATCACTGTTCACAAATTGTGAGCAGCTCTGCAGAAAGATGTTTTTGCCTCAATACAAGACTCATGGTTTGATTTGCAGCATACCTTTGTCAGGCTGAAATTGCTGCCAGGGGTGGTCAGACGTCATACTGAGTACATTAATCAATCAGGTGGACAGATGTGTGTGCAAATCCGTCAAGTTTTGTGCCAAAATAAATGCAAACTTGTTTAAGTTCAAATTGTGTCTTTAATTTTGGACACCAGAGTAGATATTTATCATTATCACAAGTAGATGATTTGATTATAGATAGGAGTCCATGTAATTTAAATTCTGAGAAATTGTTTTTGTAGAAAGTCTGCTGTTTGCACAAGGAATCAGAGCAACAATGACTGATCCACAGATCAAAGTTTACTTCAGGTTTCTTCAGTAGACTATACCACGATTCTCTCACATAAATGAAGTTTCTCAAGGTGTGTTACAGACCGAGATATTCTCAACCTACCAAAGTATTTGAATGACACATGAATAAATATAATAATGGAAAGTCTGGGTTGGAATTACTAATATAGTAAGGACAGTTTACAAGTCAACGCAAAGACGTGGCAATGAGCTGCGACAGGCACCTACAAAAGACACACACATACAACACTTTCAGCTATCGGTCATGGCCTTCTTCAGAAAATAGAACACTTACACAATCACACAGGCACACAACACAGTCATACAACCGTCACCTCTGGCTGCTGCACTCCGAATCAAGCTCTGCGGTGAAACGGAGACAGGAGGGGAGGGGAGAGGGGATAGTAAGATTATGTTACAGTGGTGGGGATGGGTTAGATGGGAATAACGAGATGTAGCTTAGGAAAGGAGTGGGAAGGCAGGTAAGGGGAGAAAATAAAATAAAATAAAATAAATATATATACAAAATGCATGCACACTGCAAGTACACAAGAAGACCGCATACACACACACACACACACACACACACACACACACACACACACACACGCACACGAGCGTGTGTGAGCGCTCCCACACAAACAAGCGCGCGTATACATGCACACGCTCTCACACACATACACACACACACTAACGCGCACACACACAATAGCACATTCACGCACCATTCAAAATATATATATATATAAAATAGAAAACAGATGACTCACCCAAAAGGACCGGCTCGTCGATAGACACAAAAATAAAAATCACACTCAAACACACATACAAGCATTCTCCACCACAGGCAGCTTCTTCAGGAAAAAGAGGAAAAAAGGGGAGGAGAAAGGGAAAGATATGGGTTTTAAGGAAGTGGAAAAGGAGTCATTCCAATCCCAGGAGTGGAAGGACTTACCTTACGGGATAAAAAGGAAGGTAGATAAATACACACACACTCACACATATCCAAACACAAACACACCTAGACAGACAGACAAATGACTCCTTTTCCACTTCCTTAAAACCCATATCCTTCCCTTTCTCCTCCCCTTTTTTCCTCTTTTTCCTGAAGAAGCTGCCATTGGTGGCAAAAGCTTTTATGTGGGTTTGAGTGTGATTTTTATTTCTGTGTCTATCGACGAACCGGTCCTTTTGGGTAAGTCATCCGTTTTCTATTTTTTATATTTGTTTATCCCACCATGATAGTATATATATATATATACACACACGTAAAAAATAGGTGAAGTCCACTTACCAGGCGAAGGAGCACAGGCAGTGATAGCAACAAACAAATAAACACCCAGACACACACAAACGCAAGCTTTCGCACCCTAGCTGCTTCATCAGGCAGAAGGGAAGGAGAGGGAAAAGGAAATGATGAGGGTTTTTTCCTTTTCCCTCTCCTTCCCTTCTGCCTGACGAAGCAGCAAGGCTGGGAAAGCTTGTGTTTGTGTGTGTGTTTGTGTCTGGGTGTTTGTTTGTTTGTTGCTATCACAGCCTGTGCTCCTTCGCCTGGTAAGTGGACTTCACCTATCTTTTAAGTATATTTTTCCTGTTAGGAATTTTTCCTCTATAAAATATATGAAACAAAAATTATAGAGGGAAACTTTCTGGTGGGATAATCAAAAATAAAAAATAGAAAAGAGATGACTTACCAAAAGGACCGGCTCGTCGATAGAAACAAATAAAATCACACACAAACACACATACAAGCTTTCGCCACCACTGGCAGCTTCTTCAGGAAAAAGAGGAAAAAAGGGGAGAAAAAAGGGAAGGATATGGGTTTTAAGGAAGTGGAAAAGGAGTCATTCCAATCCCAGGAGTGGAAGGACTTACCTTAGGGGAAAAAAAAGGAAGGTAAACAAATACACACACACTCAGACATATCGAAACGCAAACACACCTAAACAGACATATGTAAAAAGCCTACAAATGTCTGTCTAGGTGTGTTTGCGTTTCGATATGTCTGAGTGTGTGTGTATTTGTTTACCTTCCTTTTTTTCCCCCTAAGGTAAGTCCTTCCACTCCTGGGATTGGAATGACTCCTTTTCCACTTCCTTAAAACCCATATCCTTCCCTTTTTCCTCCCCTTTTTCCTGAAGAAGCTGCCAGTTGTGGCGAAAGCTTGTATGTGTGTTCGTGTGTGATTTTATTTGTTTCTATCGACGAGCCGGTCCTTTTGGTAAGTCATCTCTTTTCTATTTTTTATTTTTGATATATGGGAAATTATCGTAGGTTGAGGCCTGGTTGATTTCGGGATCGGAGAATGTATTGTAGAGATAACTCCCATCTGTACAGTTCAGAAAAGCTGGTGGTGGATGGGAGGATATGATCCCTGTGGCAGTGAGCTGGGTTTCGGGATGGCATAAGGATGAGCTAGGATGTTGTGGAGGTTGGGAGGGCAACGGAACACCACTTTAGGAGGGGTGGGAAGGATCTGATGAGGGTTTTTACTTTTCCCTCTCCTTCCTTTCTGCCTGACGAAGCAGCTAGGCTGTGAAAGCTTGCATTTGTGTGTGTGTGTCTGGGTGTTTATTTGTTTGTTGCTATCACTGCCTGTGCTCCTTCGCCTGGTAAGTGGACTTCACCTATCTTTTACGTATATTTTTCCTATATATATGGCAGTTCCATTCTACATTCCCTTCTTATTTTACTGTTCACATTTCGCTAATACTTACAACAATACGTTGACTTCCTAACCTAACCTTTGAGTACTTTTATATGATATTTACCATTTTCATTACTCCTTCTTCCGACTGAAATACACCGATCATCAAATTTTCTCGCTATAAAGCGTAAACACTACCTCACAACTATAGTTTCTTATATTGTTTATAACCATTTTCGGCATTTCCTAGTCACCTCACGTTTGTTTCCATTCCCGTTTTTCCACATTTCCGTTCGTTTTTCCTACTTTTCCGATCGTATTTCAGCTACTTTACGTTGGTCTTGATTCTACTATTCCTTCGTCAGACTATTCTTAGCCTCAATATTGTAATCTGCTACCACTTAAACCAATCATATTTAGACGTTTTCCTTGCATTCTTACGCGGTTTTCTCGTACTTTTTCCGATTTTCACCATCCTTAAACCTCGTTTGCACGCCATACCATTGTATTTAATACTACGTGGTTGACAACTTATGGTGACCACAGTATCAACAACGAATTTTAAAGACTTTTTTCTATTTCCTTTCTTTTTGCTTACCTGAATTACTTTTCACATTCATTTTTTAAAATTATATATATTCGTTCATTGCAGCCTGTTTATAACACATATTTCTCACTTTTCCTTCATCCATATATTATGCCTCCCTTACAACATCCCTACAACAACCCCATCTAGTTTTATTTACATACCCTCCGTAAACATGCTTTTTCCTTAGTCAGATTACGCTCCCACATTCTTTTTATGCAGGCTTGTCTGACATTTGGAATCACTCCCAAGGGCCTCACACTAAAAGTTCCCATCTCTGGCTGTAACCCATCCTTTCATCCCACCCTATACCAATTCCAAACCTAACAATCCATATCTCTCACCCGCCTAATCCTTAACCTACACATCAACTCTGCCAATGAACACACCTGTCAACTCCTTTTCCTAATCAAAATCCTCAACCTTTCCTCTCCTACATCTACACCTGCAGTTCAGAATATCCTCCTTCATGCCAACCGCAAATTAGAACAGCATGCCACCCAGCACCTCAAAAAACTATCCAATCTCCTGGTCACCCACCTCCGGAAAGGCAATACTCTCTCCCTCAACAACCTCTCCAGTAAACCTCAACCTCCTCTGATTGCACACAAACCCAGTCTCTCCAATCTTCTCAATCTCCCACTTCCAACTCCTCTCCCACCCAAACCTCAAAATTCCAATCTACACTATCCGGAACCACAACATCCCAATTCAGTGGTCAACCTCACCTTCAAACCTTTCTCCCAATCTGAAACCTCTGTCCTATCCAAAGGGCTGACCTTTAGCCCTACTCCCAAATTCAACCAAACAGCCCTTGTGAAAGATTTACTTTCCTATACTCGCAGTCTTTGCTGGAGATATCACTTTGCCATGAAGAAAAATAATCCTCCTCCTAATGGTCCAGCTCCCCAAGACATCATTCAAATCGAACCCTGCCTGGAACAGTTCCGTCCTCCGTCACAGCAAGACCCACCTGCTCTTCCTCAAAATCACCCTCTTCAAACCTTCCAGGAATTCCTTACTTCCAAACTTGCCTCCCAGTCTTTCCTGAGAAACCTTAATCCTACTCCCAACATTACCGCAGCTGAATCCCAAGCTATCCGTGATCTGAAGGCTGACCATTCCATCGTCTTCTCCCTGCCGACAAGGGCTCCACGACAGTGGTACTTGATCGGTGGGAGCATGTGGCTGAGGGACTGCGTCAGCTTCCAGATAATACCACATATAAAGTTTTTCAAGGCGATCCCATTCCTGATGTCCAGGCAGAGCTTCAAGGAATCCTCAAAACCTTAGGCCCCCTACAAAACCTTTCACCTGACTCCATTAACCTCATGACTCCATCGACACCCCGCACCCCCACCTTCTACCTACTTCTGAAGATTCACAAACCCAATCATCCTGGCCACCCCATTGTGGCCGGTTACCAAGCCCCAACAGAACGAATCTCTGCCTACATAGACCAACACCTTCAACCCATCATGTGCAGTCTCCCATCCTTCATCAAAGACACCAACCACTTCCTCAATCGCCTGAAATCCTTACCCAGCCTGTTACCTCCTGAAACCATCCTTGTAACCATCGATGCCACTTCCTTATACACAAATATCCCACATGCCCAGGGCCTCGCTGCGATGGAATATTTCCTTTCACGCCGACCACCCACTTCCCTACCTAAAACCTCTTTCCTTAATACCCTAGCCAGCTTCATCCTAACCCACAACTTCTTCACTTTTGAGGGCCAAACATACCAACAACTAAAGGGAACAGCCATGGGGACCAGGATGGCCCCCTCGTACGCAAACTTATTTATGGGACGCTTAGAGGAAGCCTTCCTGGGCACCCAAGCCTGTCAACCCAAAGTTTGGTATAGATTCATTGATGACATCTTCATGATCTGGACTCACAGTGAAGAAGAACTCCAGAATTTCCTGTCCAACCTCAACTCCTATGGTCCCATCAAATTCACCTGGTCCTATTCCAAATTCCATGCCACTTTTCTCGATGTCGACCTCCTTCTATCCAACGGCCAACTACACACATCCGTCCACATCAAACCTACCAATAAACAACAGTACCTGCATTATGACAGCTGCCATCCTTTCCACATCAAACGTTCCCTTCCCTACAGCTTAGATCTTCGTGGCAAACGAGTCTGCTCCAGTCCTGAATCCCTGAACCAATACACCTATAACCTGATAACAGCCTTCCATCCCGCAACTATCCTCCTGATCTGGTACAGAAGCAAGTTGCCAGAGCCACTTCCTCATCCCCCCAAATTCAGAACCTTCAACAGAACCCCAGAAGTGCCTCTCTTGTCACCGGATACTTTCCGGGACTGGAGCGGACTCTGAATGTGGCTCTCCAGCAAGGATACGACTTCCTAAAATCCTGCCCCGAAATGAGATCCATCCTTCATGACATCCTCCCCACTCCTCCGAGAGTGTCTTTCCGCCGCCCACCTAACCTCCGTAACCTCCTCGTCCATCCCTATGAAATCCCCAAACCACCTTCCCTACCTTCTCGCTCCTACCCTTGTAACCGCCCCCGTTATAAAACCTGCCTTATACACCCTTCCACCACCACTTACTCCAGTCCCGTAACCCGGAGGGTGTACACAATCTAGGGCAGAGCCACTTGCGACAACACCCACGTGATTTACCAACTGACATGCCTGCACTGTGAAGCGTTCTATGTGGGAGTGACCAGCAACAAACTGTCCATTCGCATGAATGGTCACAGGCAGACAGTGTTTGTTGGTAATGAGGATCACCCTGTGGCTAAACACACCTTGGGGCACGACCAGCACATTTTGGCACAGTGTTACACCGGCTGGGTTATCTGGATACTTCCCACTGACACCAATCCTTCAGAACTCCGGAGATGGGAACTAGCCCTTCAGCGTATTCTCTCTTCCCGTTGCCCACCTGGTATCAACCTCCACTAAATTCGAATTCCCACCCACCATCTTAACATCTTTGCCTCGGTTCTCTGGACAGAGCCTCTGCCTCAAGTGGCATCTCTGTCTAACTTCCAACTTCTTTGCTTTCTACAGCATGTCTGCCTAAGTGTACTTGCGTCTGTGTAAATGTGTGGGTGTGTGTGTATTTGTTTACCCTCCTTTTTTTCCCCCAAGGTAAGTCTTTCCTGTCCCGGGATTGGAATGACTCCTTACCCACTCCCTTAAAACCCTCATCATTTCCTTTTCCCTCTACTTCCCTTCTGCCTGACGAAGCAGCTAGGCTGCGAAAGCTTGCGTTTGTGTGTGTGTGTGTGTGTGTGTGTTTCTTTGTTGCTGTCACTGCCTGTGCTCCTTTGCCTGGTAAGTGGACTTCATCTATTTTTTACGTAAATATATATATATATATATATATATATATATATATATATATGGAAGTTATCGTAGGTTGAGGCCTGGTTGATTTCGGGATCAGAGAATATATTGTAGGGATAACTCCCATCTGTACAGTTCAGAAAAGCTGGTGGTGGATGGGAGGATCCAGATGGCCTGGGTTGTGAAGCAGCCATGGAAATCAAGCATGTGCTCCGCTGCATGCTGTGCCACAGGGTGGTCCACCTTCTTTTTGGCCACAGTTTGGCAGTAGCCATTCATCCTCATGGATAGCTGGTTGGTGGTCGTGCCAATATAGAAAGCTGTACGGTGTTTGCAGCACAGTTGGTAAATTACATGGCTGCTTTTACAGATGGCCCAGCCTCTGATAGGGTAGGATAAGCCTGTGACATGACTGGAATAGGAAGTGCTGGGTTCGTGGTTTGGACAGGTCTTGCAGCAGGGTCTTCCACAAGGATATGATCCCTGTGGCAGTGAGCTGGGTTTCGGGATGGCAAGGATGAACTAGGATGTTGTGGAGGTTGGGAGGGCAACGGAACACCACTTTAGGAGGGGTGGAAAGGATCCTGGGCAGGATGTCTCTCAGTTATGGGCACAGGGATAGAAAATCAAACCTTGGCGAAGGATGGAATTTAGTTGTTCGAGACCAGGGTAGTGCTGGGTGACAAGGGGAGTGCTCTTTTGTGGAAGGTTACTGGTATTAGGAGGTGGATTTGGGGTGTCTGAGGATATGGTATGGGAGATCTGTTTGCGGACTAGGTCTGTGGGGTAGTTTCTGTCTGTGAAGGCCTTTGTGAGACCTTCAGCACATTCAGAAAGTGAGTTCTTGTCACTGCAGATATGCTGTCCACGGGTGGCCTGGCTGTAAGTGAGGGAGTTTTTGATGTGGATGGGATGGCAACTGTCAAAGTGTAGGTACTGTAGGTGGTTGGTAGGTTTAATATGGACGGAAGTGTGGATGGAGCCATCAGTGAGGTGGAGGTTGATATCCAGGAATGTGGCATGGTAGGTTGAGGAAGACCAGGTGAAGTGGATGGGAGAGAAGGAATTGAGGTTCTGAAGAAAGAAGCATAGGGTGTCCTGGCCCTGAGTCCAGATCATGAAAATATCATCAATGAACCTGAACCAAGCCAAAGGTTTGAGGTTTTGGGATGCTAGGAAGGATTCCTCCAGACGGCCCATGAACAGGTTGGCATAGAAGGATTCCATGCTGGTGCCCATGGCTGTGCCTTGGATTTGATGGTAAACTTTCCCCTCAAGGGAAAAGTATTTGTTAAGTATGATGAAATTGGTGAGGGTTATGAGGAATGAGGTATCAGGCTTAATATCAGAGGGACATTGGGAGAGATAGTGTTCCAGAGTGGCAAGGCCTTGGGCATGTGGGATGTTGGTGTATAGGGAGGTGGCATCCACTGTGACAAGTAAGGATCCAGTTGGTAAAGGGGTGGGAATGGTGGAGAGTTGGTGAAGGAAGTGGTTGGTATCCTTGATGTGAGAAGAAAGATTTTGGACAATTGGTTGGAGGTGTTCGTCAACTAGGGCTGAAATTTGTTCAGTAGGAGCACAGTAACCAGCCACATTAGGGCGCCCAGGATTATTAGGTTTGTGGATTTTGGGGAGCATGTAGAAGGTGGGTGTGCGGGGTGCTGCTGGGGTGAGAAGGGAGATGGATTCAGGGGAGAGTTTCTGGGAGGGGGCATAGGATTTTAGTAGGGATTGGAGATCTTGTTGGACTTTGGGGATGGGGTCAATCCGGCAAAACTTGTAGGTGGAGGAGTCAGAGAGTTGGCGGAGCCCTTCTGCCAGGTAGTCACTGTGATCCATAACTACAGTGGTGGAACCTTTATCTGCAGGGAGGATGATTATGTCAGGATTAGTTTTAAGGTTTTGGATGGCTCTTCTTTCATCTGCTGAAAGGTTTGAGTTCTTGGCAAGGGACTTGGAAAAGTACGGTGAGGACAAGTTGGAGGTGAAAAACTCTTGGAGGGTAACCAGAGGATGGTTAGGTGGGAGTGCAGGGGAACTTTGTTGGATGGTGGTATGAATTGGGACAGACAGGGTTCAATATTGGGATTAGGTAGGTTGCGGTCAGAGGGATTGGTGGCAAAGTAGAGTTTCCATCGTAGGGATCGGGAAAAGGGTACGTCTTTGACAAGACCAACATGTTTGAACTAGGGTGTAGGAAAAAGGTAAGACCTTTGTATAAAACTGTTTAGGTTTTTTGTGGATAGGTTGACCACAGTGTTCTGGGGTTATTTTGATATTCGATGTTGTGGAGTGGTGGTAGGGAGTTTGGAGGGATGAGGTAGGTTCAAGATGTCAGATAAGCATGGTCTTGGAGCTATGATCGGGGTTCACGAGGAGGAACACTGTGGGTCGGATAAGAAATGGATATGAGTGCTCCAAGGCGGCAGTATGATGTCAGCAGCCACCCACATGGCACCCTCCTATGCCAACCTGTTTATGAGCCGTCTGGAGGAATCCTTCCTAGCATCCCAATACCTCAAACCTTTGGCCTGGTTCAGGTTCATTGATGATATTTTCATGATCTGGACTCCGGGCCTGGACACCCTATCCTCCTTTCTTCAGAACCTTAATTCTTTCTCTCCCATCCACTTCACCTGGTCTTCCTCAACCTACCATGCCACATTCCTGGATTTCAACCTCCACCTCACTGTCTCCATCCACACTTCCATCCATATTAAACCTACCAACAGTACCTACACTTTGACAGTTGGCATCCCTTCCACATAAAAAAATCCCTCTCTTACAGCCTGGCCACCCATTGACGGCATATCTGCAGTGACAAGAACTCCCTTTCTGAATACGCTGAAGGTCTCCAAAATCCTTCACAGACAGAAACTACCCCACAGACCTAGTCCGCAAACAGATCTCCCATGCCATATCCTCAGACACCCCAAATCCATCTCCTAATACCAGTAACCTTCCCCAAAAGAGCACTCTCCTTGTCACCCAGCACTACCCAGGTCTCGAACAACTAAATTACATTCTTCGCCAAGGTTTTGATTTTCTATCCTCGTGCCCGGAACTGAGAGACATCCTGTCCAAGATCCTTTCCACCCCTCCTAAAGTGGTGTTCCGTTGCCCTCCCAACCTCCACAACATCCTAGTTCAACCTTATGCCATCCGAAACCCAGCTCACTGCCACAGGGATCATATCCTTGTGGAAGACCCGCTGCAAGACCTGTCCAAACCACGAACCCAGCACTTCCTATTCCAGTCATGTCACAGGCTTATCCTACCCTATCAGAGGCTGGGCCATCTGTGAAAGCAGCCATGTAATTTACCAACTGTGCTGCAAACACCGTACAGCTTTCTATATTGGCATGACCACCAACCAGCTATCCATTAGGATGAATGGCCACCGCCAAACTGTGGCCAAAAAGAAGGTGGACCACCCTGTGGCACAGCATGCAGCGGACCACATGCTTGATTTCCATGGCTGCTTCACAACCCAGGCCATCTGGATCCTCCCATCCACCACCCGCTTTTCTGAACTGCACAGATGGGAGTTATTCCTACCTCTCTATCCCAAACCTCGCCTATTTTGAGTGGTGTGTGAATGTGCAATCATGTGTGTGCACTTGTGTATGTGAGTGTGTGTGTGTGTGCACGTGTGTGTGTGTGTGGGCGCACATGTGTGTGTGTGTGTGTGTGTGTGTGTGTGTGTGTGTGTGTCCGCACGCGCGCGCACGCGCGCGCATGTGTGTGTGTGGGTGTGTGTGTGTGTGTGTATGCGGTCTTGTGTACTTGCAATGTGCACACATTTTGTATATATATTTATTTTATTTTACTTTATTTTATTTTATTGTCTCCCCTCACCCGCCTTCCCACTCCATTTCTAAGCTGCATCTCGTTACTCCCATCTAACCCATCCTCACCACTGTGACATAACCTTCCTATCCCCTCTCCCCTCCCCTCCTGTCTCCGTTTCGCCACAGAGCTTGATTCGAAGTGCAGCAGCCAGAGGTGATGGTTGTATGACTGTGTTGGGTGCCTGTGTGATTGCATGAGTGTTCTAATTTCTGAAGAAGGCCATGGCCGATAGCTGAAAGTGTTGTATGTGTGTGTCTTTTGTATGTGTTTGCCGCAGCTCGGTGCCACGTATTTGCAGTTAGTTGTAAACTGTTCTTACTATATACATGAAGAAATAATAGACAACACTTACAAATGCCAAGCATCAAAATCCTATAGACCAAAGTTGCTTCAAAGTGCTTGAATAAATATATCTGTGCATCATTGCAAGCCTCTGTCCTTGTGTGGCCCAGCCCACTGCACTTGGCGTGATCACACTGCCAGCCCGTGGCAGTGGGTCAACACAGCCACCTCAGCCCATCGCAAAAGCAGGGCTGTGCTACGCCACACTAAGGCAAGACCAGCACTCTGCAGTTTGTGGCCAAATGAATTTTTATGATTATCTTTATTCACAGATGCCTTTCCCACATTAATTAAATATGTTTTAAACAACCGAGTATTTTCATATCTTTAGCTGTGATAAGAACTCTTTACACTGAAACTGATGAACAGTAATATACAACAACTGATTTTTTAGTCTGAGGTTTATTTCATTTCAATAAATATAAAGTAATTTGAAGAGTACTCTAATGGATCAAACATAGAGAATAAAAATGAACAAGAAAAAATAATTTGAAAAGCATTGTAACTAAATTACACAAACACATCAAAATGAGTAATAAAACAAAATGTACCAACAACTGATCACAAAATATCCAAAAATTATTTCAGCATTCAAATGTTCAAATGTTTGTAGAGCTTATGGGACTTAACTACGGGGTTATCAGTCCCTAAACTTACAAACTACTTATGAACTAGCTTGTACTACAGACGGCACATAAACCCATGCCTGAGGGGGGATTCAAACCCGAACGGGGAACGGACCCACACATCATAGCATAACGCCTCAATGCACTCGGCCACTCCGCCACAGCTTTCAGCAGTCTTCATCACTCTTCTCTCTCATAGAGTTCCTATAAATAAAAAGAATGGTATCCACATTGTCAGGATGCAAAAGTGATCATCTTGCACTCAGTACAAAACCTGCAGAACTTAAGTTTCTCTCAGAAGCAGAGCTAGATGCTTGGATACACAATACTTCCCTGGTGAGAAATTTTGTCCATTCATTTTCCAGTAAGAAGTCACATTTTCGTCCATTCTGCAATTTTAATTTAAATATCTCTCCAACTCATCTGTTGGGCTATCATACACATCTGCCTACAAGTGAACTTCTTCTCTTTGGGTGACAGTAGAGAGACTGTAGAATTCAACAGATGAACAGCTTCTTCTTGGCCCTAGATGTCAACTTGAGACTGACTATAAAAGTTATTAAAAACAAAACCAAGTCTTCTGTTCTTGAAAGTATTTCAACTATTTTACTGAGATTTACTGTTCTGCTAGAGTCGCTCACAGATTCTTCTCGATGAGGGATAAACTATTCTCAACTACTCTTTATGTGAAAGAACATCCAATCTGTGTCTGACATCTGTTTCCATCTGTGACTGACCTTGGTTTCGTCTGAGAGTCATGGCTATTAACCCTTCTAGTACCAGGTTGTATCAACAAGACCCTAATGGAGCTGCTTCAATTGTGGAATACATGGAAACCATTGCCTGCAGCTAACCTTTCTCGCAACAATGTGCCAACTGGGGGTGGAGGTTTTTCTGAAAGAACCCAAGGTCAGAGACTTTCGTGCTTTTGTCGTGGATGTGGTACTAGATGGGTAAACATAGAAATAAATGGATCCTACATATTACCTCTGCTATGACTTCATGCCTCTTATCTTCAGATATCATTTTTAAGAGAGAAAATTGTGTCCAGAGAAAAGCAGCCACCTCATGGCACCTCTGTACAATTAACATTTCCTCTAAGTATAATTTCACATGTTTGTGTATTATAAGTGGCATTTCAGAGGTTTGTCTATAGTGAGCCACCTGACTCAAGTGCTGCAAAAGGGTCACCTTCCCTAGTAACAGAAGATGTTATTCTTCTAATTCCTTGGCCACCTCTTTGAAGGGCTAGAAAAACATTCGTGTTTAAACAGCTTCCTATAAATAAAACACAGAGTGTAAGATGTTCAGCAATAGAATATGATTCACACCTTGAGAAGAGAAATTAGTTCATTCATTAGCGTGTAGTGCTGTGGCAATGTTGGTATCTTGATCCATAGTAAAAGACATGTCTTTCAAACAAATCTTATGGATACCCATGGACATAAATTGTCTTAACAATTCTCTTCAAATGCTGTCCCTCGTTTTTGGTTGATAAGGGAATTGGGTTGTAAAGAAAACATGAGATCTGAACGTCCAGTCCAAAAAATAGGAAACAGTACATGTTAGATAGTGGTTCCGTCTCATTTTACATGTCCACATATCCCTAGCTGCTGCGCATGCACCTTTTGTTGTACAGATAATCACCTCAGACATAATCTTTTCTCTTAGGCTTTTAGCACATGTCGCAACACGGTCGTGGGGTCAGGTGTAACAGCCTTTCCAGAAACCTTTCCGTAAGTCGCTCCATTGTCCATTAATTTATAAATAAGATCCACAAAACCTTTACCCCCTGTAGTTCATATGACCTTAGGTCTTGAGCACAAATTGCCTTGCATTTCTCAACAATAATATCCTGGGCAGGTTTCAGAAGTCGTTACTTTTCCATACAAGGCTCTTGTTTATTAGATACGCATAGATGCCAAGAAATATATGTGGTGGCACTTGACCCTTTAACATAAGCGGAAACTTCACAACAAACTAAAGTATTTTTTTCCCCTCGCTATAAACTACAGGCTTAAATACCATCCAAACTGCACTTTTAAGATGCTTTTCAGGCTGTGCGGTTCTATATTCACCACTCATTATTTTTTTCTTTTACTTCTTTTTCCTTGATAATTTCTCCTTACTTTATAAACCACATTTAGTGCCCTCACTCAATTTGCCTGATAATGAAAAAAGGTATAGTCGCACCACTCTACTTCTTACTGCTCTCCTCACCGATCTGAGACTGTAGCTCATAATGGTGGTCAGTCACACTGGTGCCTACATGTAGTAATCCTCAGACCATGCGGTGGTGTCATTGGTTCGCTTAGTCAGAGGCCTAGTCCGGCCGCAGATCACAGGTCAGGTCTCCGTACACAACTCTGGTGTCTGGGGTATGACATGGGAGATCTCTTAGCAGACTAGATCTGTGGAGTAGTTTCTGTATGTGAAGACCTTCAGCTTATTAAGAAAGGGAGTTCTAGCCACTGCAGGTACACGATCCATGGGTGGCTAGGCTGTAAGGGAGGGAATTTTTTATTTGGAAGGGATGGCAACTATCAAGGTGTAGGTACTATTGGTGGTTACTAGTTTTAATATGGCTGGATGTGTGGATGGAGCCAACATAGAGCTGGAGGTTAACATTCAAGAATGTGGCATGGTGTGTTGAGGAAGACCAGGTGCAGTGGGTATGGGAGAAGGAGTTGATGTTTTTCGAGGAAGGAGGGTAAGGTTTCCTGACCCTGACACCAGACTATGAAAATATAGTCAATAAACCTGGACCAGACCAAGGTTTGGGGTTTTGGATAGCTAGAAAGGTTTCCTCCAGATGGCCCATAAATAAGTAGGAATAGGAGGGTGCCATGTGGGTGCCAATGGCTACATACTTGTTGGTAAATTTTCCCCTTGAGGGAAAAGTAGTTGTTTGTTAGGGTACAGATGGTGAAGGTTTTGAGAAATGCGATATCAGGCTTGAATTCAGAGGGACTTGGGTAGAGGTTGTGTCCGAGAGTGGTAAGGCCATGGGCATGTGAAATGATGGTGTATACAATGTGGTGTCTACTGTGACAAGTGCTAGACTTTCTGTTATTACATAATACTGATTTATTAACATTGAAAACACTTTGCAGTCAAAGCTACTACTGTTAGTACTGCTACTACTACTATTGCTACCAGTTCTAAAATTATTATTTCTACTACCGTACTACTACTGCTACACATATGTATATGCCATGATTATTTAGTGATGTAAAGAGTAAAATTTCCTATTATTACTATCATGCAATTTATTTGCTTACTTTAACTATTTGTGTATGATGTACAATAATTCTGAGTCAGACTCTTATCTTTTTGAGTGACTGGTACATTGATTTTCGATTTAAAAGCTGACAACCCTGAGTATAGGTAAATAACACCTCAGAGGAAAAATGATACAGCTGGGTACCTGGATAGTAGAGCAGTCTAGACAATGCTAAGTCGTACAAGGCTAAGTGGCACACAATGAAGGTGTCATTTGGGTGTTAGGTCAGCCACTGGGTGTGTGGGAAGACTAGGCAGGCCTTTCACATGGATCCTCCACAACAATATGATCCTTATGGCAGGGATTGAGAGTGGCATAGGCATAGACTACAATGTTCTGCAGGTTGAATGGATGATGGAAAATCACTATAGGGTGTGGGGCAGAGAAGGATCTTAGATAAGGTGTCCCTCATTTTAGAGCATGATGATAGCAAGTCAAAATTCTGATGAAGGATGGGTTTCAGCTATTCCAGTTCCAAGTTGTATTGGGTGATGAGGGGGACCCTCTGGTTTTTAGGGGTGTTGGGAGGATTGATAACATGTCATATGGAAGATCTGCTTGAAGACTAGGTCAGAGGAACAGTGCTTGCCTCAGAAAGCCTTCATGAGATACAGTAGTCCTCTACCAGGCAAGGAAACCCTCATCACTGTGACAACATCCATAGGTGGATAGGCTGTATTGATTTTTTTTTTTTTTTTATGTGGATAGGATGGCAGATGTTGAACTGCTGGTACTGTAGGTAGTTGATGGGTTTGACATTCAGTGCAAACGCACACGAGGCTAGAGCTCTTTATTAGAATCAGCTATAACCAGGCCATGAGTAGGCCTACACAAGAATAATGGGCAAGGGGCACTACAATTGTAGTATAGGTTATAAGGTGGAAATTTGTGTTTGTCTGAGAGCATGCCCAAGTAGTCCCTGCAGCTGCAGTATCCACCCTGACTAGGTGACATAGTGAATAGAACATTCGCCTAGTAGGCAGAAGACCCAGATTTTATCCCCAGTCTTGGCACAAGGTCTCAAGTGCATCCCTGAATTTAATTAACTGTCACAAAAATAGCTGATACATCTCTGACATCCTTGAGTGCAGTACAGAATTATCATCACCTAACACGCTTCTCCCGTTGTCTTTTGATATTTCATTGATTCTTGGAAAACATGTGCCGTATTTTAAAATTTTTGAAAGCCTAACAGTGTTTCAATTTGCCTATTCACAGAATGGGTATTTTGTGGTTTTCCTTAGAGTTAGAACACTTCAGCACCGTGATAGTTTTATTACTAATCCTACGGCTAGAAGCATTAGTTTCCAATGTAGAAGCTAAAGTTGTTTCATACAAAGCCTTCCAAACAAGGCCTGTCTCATCTGCGTCAATCCAACTCACGAATACCATGCATGTTTTTAGTGAAGAGAAATTTTCATCTTCTTGGCTAAAAGTTTTGCTTTTTCACGAACAATCAGCGCTGAATGAGGGTTTCTCAACACTCGTCGCTGCAAAAGAAATAATAATAAAAAATAAAAAGCTGAACACGGCCTCTTCAATTTCCTTGTTTTCTGCTGTTTTCGACGAACTCCCATCTTCATTTTCAAGGACGAGAACGTCTGGAATTGTTGGGCTTCCCATGCTAGATCTCTGTTCATTGCTTACCAATCAAGCCCTTGTATTATTGTTCAGTGACTTTTGCCAACCAACGGTGCGACAATACGTTTCATTTTAGAAGATATACACCCACAGTAAATAAAAGCAAATCCACAAAACAATACAATAGACATGTAAGTCGGAAAGAAAGCTAAAATCAGTGTACCTGTAGAGACGAGCACGATAAATATAACAACAATGCACGCATTGCGTGTACATCAATGCACATTGTTATCTCGAATATTTTGTCTTCCAATACATTCGCTGCGGATTGTTTGTATAACTTTAAGGAAATAGTTTACTGTAAACCGCAATAACTATAGAAGAAAACCAAACCATTTTAGTCATACCATAAAAAGTGTTAACTTTTAGATGGAAGAACTCTCCCTTGCCCAGCATTGATGGAACTCGGGAGCAAAGGCAGATTAATGTGTGTGTGTGTGTGTGTGTGTGGAGGGGGGGGGGGGGAGCCACTTTCGGGTATATTAGACGGAGCGAAATTGGTCGCTAGTCGCTGGCGTATTTGGACGCAGCTTCTAAATTCGCTCCATGTAAACAGGGACAGCGAACAAACTTGCTGCTTAGAAACGCGAGCGTCTAAAGTTGAAGGGTGGGCTACTTTAGACGCTGGTCGCTAGCGTTTTTGGTCGCTGGCGTTTTTGGACGCCCCGTGTCATGTACGAGAGCGTCTAAAGTAGCCACCAGTCGAGTCAAAATGTCGAAGGAAATTGTAAATGCTGGCGTTGTGTTTCTCGTAACAGTTTTAAAAGAACAATTAATGAACCAAAAGCAAAACGGAAAAGTAGTAAAGGATAAAAGAAAATGGATTAGAAGGTGGATTGCGAGGAGGGATAAATATGGTGCTTCCGCAAATCTTTTGGGTGAATTATCGTGTGAAGCTTCTTCTGCCTACAGAAATATAATGAGGATCACATAAGAAAATTTTGATAGATTACTGTAAAAGGTAGAGGATAAAATAAGGAAACAGAATACCATCATGAGGATGGCGATCTCGCCAAGAAAAAAATTTAAATAATCCTTATTTTCAATGTCCCAGAATACTGGAAAACTTCGATAAATTTTCAGAAATTTGATTACAGTTCCACTTCATATTTTGTTTTGTGGGACAAAGAACTTTTAATATCTTTATTGACGTCGATGATCACAAAATTTCTCGTCGTGGTGAAGATATCAGCGGCAACGAAGCATACTAGTGTGGGATTTGTATCTGTCTTGAGTCGCCATGATCGGCCTCATTTGAACTCTTCTGTCAGGAGAGTAAACTTGGAGTTGGAACGGCTACTCATGTCAGATATGGGGTCCCATATTGGTTTGATTCCTGTGGATGATATCTGTAGGTGGGACTACACTAGGCATGGCCTTCACCTCAACAGGAAAGGGAAGGGAAAATTGTCTGGGCTGATTGCAAGTAACTTACGGGGGGGCACTGTCACAAATGGTAAAATACCAGTGGTTACAGGTGTCAGAGGGATGCCTTTTTTAGGATAGGGAGGGGGGGAAGAAAACCAGTTTTGAGAGAGCTTGTAAGACACCCTCAGTTTGGAAAAGCAGATAAACAGGAGATAAATTTTAGCAAACAATGTTTAACAGAAAGTAGTCAGAAACTTCCAGTAAATCTTACTCAAGCCATTAGTATGCAATATCAGTTATCTTTATTACATCAAAATATTCCAGGACTCAGAAATAAACTTGATGAACTACTCATTTGTATTGATGAAATAGATTCCTCTAGCCCAATTGACATAATTTGCCTCTCTGAACATCATGTGGCCACTGGTATAGATGTGTTAAACATTCCAGGATTTAATTTAGCTTCACACTTCTGTAGAGTAGATATGGAAGGAGGAGGAGTTGCCACATTCATTAAAAACTGCTATAAATTCAAGAATATTGATATAAATAAATTCTGTCTAGAGCAGCATTTAGAAGCTTGTGCAACAGAAGTAGAATTCCATAACAGATGCTATATAATAGTAACTATTTACCGAGCACCTTCAGGAAATTATAATCTATTCCTAAATCATCTAGAAGCTCTATTGGGTTATTTAACAGGAAGAAATAAAGAAATCCTGGTTGCTGGTGACTTTAATACAGATTTTCTTATGCAGTCCTCCAGTAAAAATTTATTGCAGTCAGTAACTTTGTCTTTCAATCTAACACACACCGTAAACTTTCCAACTAGGGTAACTAAAACCTCTAGGACAGCAATTGATAATATTTTTATAGACAAATCAAAGGAACAAAATCATATCATAAAACCAATAATAAATGGCCTGTCAGATCATGATATGCAGCTCCTTGTTTTAGGTATAGATTCTAAACAGATTATGAAGACTGCAAAATGTACATACAGGAGAGTAGTCAACCCACCAAAAATTGAAAATTTTAGAAAACTCCTCAAAGACATGAACTGGAAAGATGTATATAGTGCTAATGGCATGAATGAAAAATATAATGTATTCATTAATAATGTTAGTATCATGTTTGAAAACTGTTTTCCTCTAAAAGTAATGCGAATTAAACAGAAGTCTATAATAAAACCTTGGATTACACAAGGAATAAAGATTTCATGTAAGACAAAAAGGAAAATGTATCTATCAGCCAAGAGTAGTTGCAATGATGATGATTTAACTAAATATAAGGAATACTGTAAAATATTAAAAAAAGTTATTCAGGTATCTAAACAAATGCACTATGAAAAGAAGATAGCAACATCAGGAAACCAAATAAAAACAATATGGGATATAGTGAAAGAAGAGACTGGTAGAACCAGAAAGGAACAAGAGCAGGTACGATTAAGAGTAGCTGAGACATTAGTAAATGATGGGCATAGTGTGGCAAATCTATTTAACAAGTACTTTATATCCGTTACTGATAGTATGGGATTGTCTGGGTCAGTAAATAATGCGCTTGAATATTTGAAACTAGCATTTACAAATAACTTCACACACATGAATATGTCAGTCACTTCACCACAAGACATATCTTCCATAATAAAATCTTTAAAAACAAAGAATTCCAGTGGTTACGATGAAATATCAACAAAGTTAATTAAAGCTTGTTCTTGTGAACTTAGCACAATCTTAAGTTATTTGTGTAACCAGTCTGTTATAACGGGAACATTTCCTGATTGGCTAAAATATGCAGATATTAAACCTCTCTTCAAGAAGGGGGATAAAGAGATACCATCAAACTACAGACCCATTTCACTTTTGCCAGCATTCTCAAAAATTATAGAAAAGGTAATGTACAAGCAGCTTCTCAACCACTTAACCGCAAATGGCATATGGCCTAGAACACAGTTTGGATTTCTGAAAGGTTCCGATATCGAGAAGGCTATTTACACTTACAGAGAGAATGTACTTAATTCATTAGATAATAAATTGCAAGCAGCAGGTATTTTCTGTGATTTGTCAAAGGCATTTGATTGTGTGAACCACAACATCCTTTTAAGTAAATTAGAATTCTATGGGGTCACGGGAAATGCTGCAAAATGGTTCAAGTCGTACCTCACTAACAGGAAACAAAGGGTGTCAGTGCAAGTGACTAGTGAATTAGGCCAACAGTCATCATCGGATTGGGAAGAAATTACATGTGGTGTCCCACAAGGATCCATCTTAGGGCCATTGCTTTTTCTTGTGTACATTAATGATCTCTCATCAGTTACACTACCAGAAGCAGAGTTCGTTTTGTTTGCAGATGATACAAGTATTGCAATAAAGAGTACGACAAGTATAGTGATAGAAAAGTCTGCTAATGATATTTTCATGAACATTCATAAATGGTTTAAAGCCAACTCATTGTCATTAAACTTTGAAAAGACGCACTACTTGCAGTTCAGAACATGTAAGAGATTTCCTGACAGCATATGCATTAAGTATGAAGAAGAGCAGATAGAAGAGGTTGACAGTATTAAATTCCTGGGATTACAGCTTGATAATAAATTTAGTTGGGAGGAGCACACCACAGTACTGCAGAAACAACTCAAAAAATCTGTATTTTCAATACGAGTGTTATCAGACATAGGAGACATAAAAATAACAAAGCTTGCATACTTTGCTTACTTTCATTCCTTAATGTCATATGGTATAATATTTTGGGGTAACTCTTCAAGTCAGTCAAAAGTCTTCAGAGTCCAAAAACGTATAATACGTATTATTTGTGGAGTAAATTCACGGACGTCTTGTAGAAGCCTCTTCAAAGAACTGGGTATATTAACTACTGCCTCTCAGTATATTTATTCCTTAATGAAATTTGTCATAAATAATATATCCCTTTTCCCAACAAACAGCTCAGTTCATGCATACAATACTAGAAATAAAAATGATCTACACAAGGATTTAAAAGCACTTACTTTAGTTCAAAAAGGGGTCCACTACTCAGGAACACACATTTTCAATAATTTACCATCAAGTATAAAAAATTTAGCTACAAATAAAGATCAGTTTAAGAGGAACCTAAAAAACTTTCTAGTGGCCAACTCCTTCTACTCCATTAGTGAATTTATAAATTGTACCAAATGATGCATGCACTCATACTATATTAGTATTATTATATTATCAGCACAAAAAAAACCTTAAAAATTATGTATCTGTATTTATAAGTGTATGTATTTGTATTTATATTATCAGTATTATCTGTTATTCAACTTGTAAATTTTGTTTCTTGACATGTTCCACATCCACGAGGATCCCCTCAATATGGATCTACGGAACAAATAAATAATCTAATCTAATCTAATCTCGTTTTGAGACCGGTTTCTGTCAGTGATGACCATTTTCACGTCTACAGCAAATCAGAAACAGGATACATCAATTATTAGACTACCTTATAAAACATAAATAATGCATTACAGTCATCAATACATGTAATATAGCCATATGGCATCATCACAGCATAAAGTGTATCTTCACTAAGGAATGCAACAACAGGTATGATGTATAATATTTTTAACACGTTTTATGTATTGATGACTGTAATGCCTTATTTATGTTTTATAAGGTAGTTTATTACTAAATGTGTCCTTGTTTTTCTGATTTGCTGTAGACTTGAAAATTGTCATCACTGACCGAAATCGGTCGTCAAAACG
The DNA here is from genome assembly GCA_026315105.1 of Locusta migratoria. NCBI lineage: Eukaryota > Metazoa > Arthropoda > Insecta > Orthoptera > Acrididae > Locusta > Locusta migratoria. The sequence continues at coordinate 727,829,073 of CM048744.1, read as the reverse complement.
ACGAGAAATTTTGTAATGGTCGACGTAAATAAAGATATTAAAAGTAATTACAAAATGGATCATTGATATAAATTCGCGACCATGTCGCACCTTGGGAAACAGAACCGTTTGGTATCACCTAACCTCCAAAACGATGTATCATATGCTACGTCCTGTTTCAATTGTTTTTACGAAGACGCCAGCGTCTGAAGTCGCTGCGTGTCATTGCGTCAGCGTATTCATTCGCTATTCGCCAATACGCCGAGCGACAACAGACGCCAGCGACTAGCGACCAAATACGCTCCGTGTAATATACCCTTTTGCGAACAACTGCGCCTGTCGGGTGGTTGGTCGAGCCTGACCGTCAGCATTCGCCCCTCCACCAACAATCCACCGGAAAAATTGTGCGTATGTAGCGCTCATGGAGGTAAATTTCCTGTCTGTGATCGACTGCAGTCTGCACAGCGAACAGGGAAAAGTAAAAACAGTTCGACAAACGGACACCACAGAACAGGGAGGCGCTGGAATTGCTGCCTATAGTCAGTTGTCTATGCGTACAGCAAGGTCTATGTAGGCGTACCGTTGGTTGGTTGGAACATGTGTAGGCTGCTAGGAATTTGGTTGGTTCGTTGGTCGGTCGATAAATCGGACCGTGTGTATGGGCCTTTATTAGCTGTCGGAAGATTACGTCACGTGACCAGTCAATTTGTTTCAAGATTTTTTTTGTTTCATTCTGCCACACTGAGCGCTCCGTTTTAACTTCGTTATTGCTTATTTATTTCGTTGATAGTGTTTTCTGTTATTTAGTTATTGCTGTCTTTTGGTGAACATGGGCAGTGGTGTAACTATGTCACCAAGGGCCCCGGGGCAAAAGTGACATTGGGTCCCGCTTTCAACTAAAACTGTATACCGATGCAAAACTATTTCATCAGCTCCTTACCGCCCACTGGAAGAAATAATAAGGCAAACCTAAATACTGCTAAGTAAATTATGTGTCACGCAGCAGATAATATAGTTATAACTGTAAAAGTTTGTTTGTTTGGTATTCTTTTACGCAAAAATTACTGGGTGCATTTTGATGAAATTTTGCCGAGGGACAGAGTTGGGTCTGGGCAGGACATGCAGATAAAACGACCCCATGCTCCATGCCGATCAGCCTTATTTCTTTGATAGCCCAGTCAAAGAAAGAAAACAGGGGAAATATTCGTTTAGGATGGTTTCAGCAAAAGGAAGTTGCCGGATTTTGCATGATGAAACACTTTGTATTGAGCTGTGTCGCTACCAGGCTGCATGAAGTAATAAGTAAAATAAGTCGACATCTTCGCTTATTATCACGACACTGGGGTAGAGGGCAGCGTTTTGAATGGACAATTCAATATTCTGACAAAGTAACCATATTGTCTCTTCTTCTCGCATGCATTTCAGAGTGCAGTTGGTTACAGCACTTCATTGGGATCTATGATTAAGGGGCACTCCCTTGAGGGGAAGTCACTATACAAACAGTTTAGTTACCATAATAATACCGTTCTGTAATAATACATTGTAGACGCTTCATATTCAAATGTGGTCACACCGTGTATTATCAAACACACTGCTAGCAATTCAGCCCCATTCACTGTTATTTCGCAAAGATTGGCAGCCATGGCAACTCCGACTTCAACTGACAACACACTATCGGTGGCAGGGTCATGTCTTACCGGACAAGTAATAGACCTTGTTATGTTTATATCCTGAGTGGGAATAATATTTGGATTTCACTTCGTGCGTTTGAGGTATGTTTCTCAGTGTTCAAAAAGTTAAATGTTTAAAATCCTTCATTCAACTAAAATATCATATACAGTAGGTTGTCGATTATCCGAAGTAATTGGGCGACGTGGATGTTCGGAAATCCGATTATTCGTATAATCGAACTTGCTAAAGACGTTCTAGTAGCACGCGTAAGCGCGGCGGGTAGCCTCGCCGCGGCTAAGTCCGTTATCGCTGACGTCACATCGGCGCGGGTTGCATACCGAGCAGTGGCCCATGATTACGCGGCACTGACGCAATCCGCTTATCAAAGATAGTTACACATGATTAGGGGAGTCGTTACTCCCCCCATTGCTGGTACCCCCCCACGATTTCTCCATTTGTTGTTGATGAATCAGTTACTGGGATGACTTGGGATGGGTCACTGCCCGTGACCCAATAGGTTTCTTTTTTGCTGTGTGTCCTTATCTTAAAATAAAACTTTTATTGTAACTAAAAATACTTCTTTATTTCAATGACGATAATAATACAACACATCTCCAATAACTCTAATCTTACTACAATTCAACATTCCTTTAATCCAAATAGCGACGCCTTCCTGTTCGTTAACTCTACGATGATTACGAGTTCTAACAACAAATGACATGTTACAAGAGTAATACGATTTACCCATATCCTTATTATACACTTCAAACACTTGAAATGTCCGATAAGCAATCACATCTCTATTATTAAAACTCACAAGTCCACCTTGCGCCTTTAAAGTATCGCCGTTACCACGAACAATTGCAGGAACAGGTTTATTCAGTATTGGAGGTGCTCGATCCCTCACACTGTGCCAAGCGGCACGCCGCTATACTACGAAGGCGCAGCTGTTGCTGTGAGCAGCTTTGATGCTGCCTGTACTTCTTCTGCAACACAGACTGAAGTGTGCCGATTGTTGTACACAGCGACTGGCGGCTTGAAAGGTCAGCAGCACCGCCGAGCGGCGTCTTGTGAAGGTCCCACTAAAAGCAATGTTCCGCCACCCGGTTGCCCAGTGCGGCTACTGTGGGGAATTTGGTTTGAGTGAAGGTGAAATTCATGGACGGTGCGGTGGGAGAACAAAAACAAAAAATCGATAGTGTACTGTAACTTTTTTCAAACGTCGCTCACGGTGGTGGAGGGGGCCCTTTGAGCTCGGGGGCCCCGGGGCACTGCCCCGCCTAGCCCTATGGTAGCTACGCCACTGAACATGGGTGATTCGCACAAAACGTTCCAAAAGTGTGAGGAACGCAGTTCCGAGTTCAATTGGCGTTACAACTTCTATACTCACGATATAAGTTCATTAATCTGAGAACATTTGTGTGTCGAAAAATGGAAAAGGAAGTGTCCATAATGTGCAATTGCATTATCAAGATGCAATTCCTTAAAACGCCACTATGCTCAATTCGAGTAACGTCCTACCCTGTAATTCTGTGACATCTATTTACTTGACATAAAACGTACTGGACAACGAAATACTATCATTATTGTAGATAGCTTTGGTGTAGTATTTGAATGAATAAAAGATGATAAATAAAGTAATTGAATTTCTGTAATTTTTTATTGCAGTAAATTGAGAACCAAACACGAAAAATTGGATGATTATGTCATGCTACGGAATTTCTGTGTAAAAACGAAGAAGTCCGATGTTTTCAGTGTTTAACTGTTACGTTTGTTATGTCGAAATACTTCACACACACACACAGCAAAATTATTTACGAACGTTTGTAGGCTCGCCTGTAGACGGGGATACCGCCCGTCAGCTTTGACCTGTGACGTCATCGCAGCGCGGTTCGGGGCACACGGGAATTTTCCTTTTGAGGTGCGTGCGTGTTTATAGAAGGCATAGACCATAAATAAACTATCTACGGTCTACGGTAGAAGGCATGAGTGAATATGTGATGGTTGAGTTAAAGACGATAGTTTGTTTACAAACAAAACAGATTAATATTTTATGTTTAAAAAGGGATCTGTAGCTTCTCTCTGATGGTTAAGCGTAGGTTAACCGAGATTTTTTTTTTTTTTTTCTGTAAGTGAGCGCTGAAGGCGCGAATTTTTGGGCTAAGACCTGTGATCGATGGTACATTCTGTTATCTATAATAACTACAGATTATTTGTGTCTACAATGCAGAAGAATTAAGATATCCTGTATACTGGTTTTCAGACATGTTGATGACGTCATGGGTCAAAGCTGACGGATGATATCCCCGTTTTCAGTTATGTGCGATTGTGTATTCAGAAGATAAATTGCTAAACTTCATTAAGTTCAATAACTACATGTACGAATTTACCCATTTTAGGCATAACTGAAAAAGTTAATCGAGTAGTTCTTAATCATTTAAGGGTATCGCCTGTGTTGGCCAAACGTTACAGTGCACAGCTTACACCTTAAGTCGAGAACATATTGACAGTCATCCATAGTGCAGATTATGTTGGACAGTGACAGCTATTTTGAGTTGGTGAAGCCAACAAATGTTGAAATGTTAATCACAATTCATTATAAGAATTAAAAGTTCCAGATAATCACAGGGAAAAGGAAAACACGTGTCCATTGAGTATTTTGGGCTTCCTCTGCACATGTAATATAAACTAAGAAAATTGCAATGAAGGCTTATTGCTTAACTTTAACCCCGTTTTGTTTATTGTAGATGAACAACTACAATATGAGGTGGGAATTACACATATCACGTTAAACTGAATTCTTCAATAGTTTCAACAACAAATTCCGATAGGAGCACGACTGCAGCCAAATATTCTAACCACCTTGACTGCAGCCTTCTGTTTACATCTACATCTACATCTACATGTGATACTCTGCAAATCACATTTAAGTGCCTGGCAGAGGGTTCATCGAACCACAATTATACTATTTATCTCCCATTCCATTCTCGAATAGCGCGCGGGAAGAAAGAATATCTGAATCTCTCTGTTCGAGCTCTGATTTCTCTTATTTTATTCTGATGATCATTTCTACCTATGTAAGTGGGAGTCAACAATATATTTTCGCATTCGGAGGAAAATGTTGGCGATTGGAGTTTCGCGAGTAACCCACGCCTCAGCGATAAGCGCCGTTGTTGTAATGATTCCCATCCCAGATCCTGTATCATTCCCGTAACGCTGTCTGCCCTGTATCGTGACAATACGAAACGAGCTGCCCTTCTTTGGACTCTTTCGATGTCCTCCGTCAAACCCACCTGATAAGGATCCCACACTGCGCTGCAATACTCGAAAAATGGACGGACAAGCGCAGTGTATGCAGTTTCTTTAGTAGTTCTGTTGCATCTTTTAAGGGTTCTGCCAATAAAACGCAGTCTCTGGTTCGCCTTTCCCACGATATTATCTACGTGTTCTTTCCAGTTTAAGTCTGAAGTAATAGTGATTCCTAGGTATTTTGTGGAGTTTACGGCCTTCACATTTGATTGATTTATGTTGTAAACAAAGTTTAACGGATTTCTTTTCGTACTCATGTGGACGACTTCACACTTATCATTATTTAGAGTCAATTGCCAATTTTTACACCATACTGATATCTTATTCAGATCGTTCTGCAGTTGGTTTTGATCTTCAGATGATTTTACTAGACGGTAAATGACGGCGTCATCTGCAAACAACCTAAGAGAGCTACTTAGATTTTCCCCTAAATCGTTTACGTAAATAAGGAATAGCAGAGGACCAATAACACTACCCTGTGGTAGTTGACACCCTCCATTGAAGAGCAGCCGTTCGCAGATGTCATGTGATATTCTTCGCCAAGAACTCTCTCTGGCGTACGCCATCTTACGTTGCGTATTTGATGATTCTTATTGTAACTTATACGTTGTCATCTCAAAGCAACGGCGCACTGAAGAATTAGCAAAAACACGTCGTTCTTCGTACAATACCTGATAATCTAGTCTACAAATGCCATATTAGCATCAGTTAACAAAGGCCATGAATAGTATGAGATTAAAGAACGAAACGTCTATTTGTTAGCTGTAGTGTAGTGGGCAATGTTTTGGACTGTGATGCTGAAAGTCAGTGGTTCGGAACCCACTATTACCAAAAATTTTTTTTCGCTAAAAAGAGTTTCAGACACACTTATTAATTTTTATTATTTAGATTATTATTTTTGTCCAAAATATTTGCAAAAACTTATAAAATTAAAATCTAAAGTGGGCCATAAAACATGTCAGTGCCATTTTTTTCATTAAGCAAGTCTGTGAAAAATGTATGTATATGATAAAGAAATACACATTCAGTTTGTTGACTTGCAAAAGGCTTATGACAGTATGCACAGGACAAGTTTGTTTAAGGCCTTGATCGAATTTGGTGTGTCCAAGAAGCTGGTAAGACTTGTATCGCTCTGCCTGGATGACACAAGAGCAAAGATTAAATTGGGTAGTAGAACCACAGAGAGTTTTTGGGTAACCACTGGACTAAGACAAGGGGATAGTCTCTCCCCAATATTATTCAACCTAGTGCTTGAGAAGATCATCAGAGAAATGGATAGTTTCAACCATCAGGGTAGCAAATAGGAACATCACCCATCTAGCATATGCAGATGATATAGTCTTAATGACACACACAAAAGAAAATTTGAAGATGCTAATGATGACCATGGAAAGCATAGCAAACAAATTTGGACTGAAAGTGAACCCCACAAAAAACAAATATATGATATTTGGAAGAGCCCCACACCCAGAAATTCAGGAATTAACTGTGGATAATAACACCTACAAAAGAGTAAGGGATTTTAAATATCTTGGAAACATAATTTCAGAAGATTCATCGTCTGGAATGGAAAAAAGGTAAGAATTCAAGCGGGTAGTAGATGCTTGACTTCCCAGAGCATATCATGAGCCCTCAAACTAAGGTTATATAGAACATTAATTCTTCCTGTCATTCTATATGGGCGTCAATGCTGGAGCCATAGAAAACAGGAATTAAACAAGCTCGCAGTTTTTGAAAGGAGATGCTTGAGGAAAATATTTGGACCAGTTAAAGACAAAACACCATGCTCTGCTAAAATTTTGTGTTTCATGGTGTGGGTTCCTGTAGTCATGTCCTAGTTCATGAACCATGGGCAATGTCTGAGTGGCCAAGTAAGTGGTCCTCACAGTTGGGATACCAGTTACTTTGGAATAATGTTGGGCATCTTGGACATATTCTGAGTCGTGGCCATCTTTGTGCTCAGACAGCAAAGACTACCAAATCCACCGTGTAGTCCCTCAACCGTTAGGGGTAAAACTCAGTGGGACCCTGGGCAAGTAAGGCTAGCAACCTGCTTCCCAGGCAACAATCAGAACAAAATGCCTCGGACCTTTAGAGGTAATGGAGCCCCCCCCCCCCCCCAAATTGACATACCTGGGACTCCTCATATACGACTTGGCAAACGAGCTGGAATGAGATGGGGAGCTATTAATAACAATGGGGATTACACTGGGAAGAAGGTAGAGCTGGCGGAGGCTTCAAGTAAGATGGGGTTTGATGTCTGAGCTGTTAGTGACGTTAGAGTAAGGGGAGAGAAAGAGGACAAATTCGGAGAATACAAATTGTACCTGTCAGGAATCAAAGTAGGAAGATCACAGTGGGGTGTAGGGTATTACATCAGGAAAGCAATCGATCCCAGCATAATTGCAATAAGGTATGTAAATGAACGACTGATGTGGATAGATTTGGCCATCTCCAGCAAGAAAATTAGGATTGTGGCAGTATATTCACCCTGTGAAGGGACAGATCAAGATGAGATGGACAGATTTTACAACGCACTTAGTGATGTAGTTGTTAGAGTGAAGGACAAGGATAGTGTTTTACTTATGGGTGATTTCAACGCCAGGATAGGAAATCGAACAGAAGGTTATGAAAAGGTTACAGGTAAGTTTGGAGAGGATATGGAGACCAACAGGAACGGTAAACAGCTCTTGGATTTCTGTTCCAGTATGGGCTTAGTTATCACAAACTCCTTCTTTAAACATAAGGACATTCATCGCTATACCAGATCTGTCATTGACTATATAATAACAGACCAGGAATTCAGGAAGACAGTCAAGGACACACGTGTTTTCAGAGGGTTCTTTGATGATACTGATCATTATTTAATCTGCAGTGAAATTGGTTTTGTGAGTCCAAAAGAACAGAAAGTCAGGTCCATGTGTAGAAGGATAAGAGTGGAGAAGCTTCAAGACAAGGAAATTAGGCAAAAATACATAACAATGATCTCAGAAAGGTACCAGTTAGTTGAATGTAATGATTTACAGTCACTGGAAGAGGGATGGTCAAGGTACAGGGACACACAACTGGAAGCAGCTAGAGAATGTCTTGGAACAGTAATGTGTAAAGGTAGAAAGAAGCAGACAGCCTGGTGGAAAGACACAGTCAAGGCAGCCTGTAAAAAGAAAAAGAAGGCATTTCAAAAATGGCTCCATACTAGAAATCAGGCAGACAGAGAAAGTTATGTTGAAGATAGAAACAACGCCAAACGGATAATTGCAGACTCCAAGCAGAAATCATGGGAAGACTTTGGAAATAAGCTAGAAACTCTGGGTCAAGCCACGGGAAAACCATTTTAGAGCATAATTAGCAATCTTCGAAAGGGAAGGAAGAAGGAATTAACAAGTGTTTTGGACAGGTCAGGAAACCTGCTAGACAATCCTGTGGATATCTTGATCAGATGGAGGGAATATTTTGAAGAATTGCTCAATGTAGGTGAAACGTTCAATGATGTGTCAGATTTTCAGGTACAATCGGATAGGAACGGCGATGGAAACAGGATCTCATTTGAGGAAATGGAGAAAATGGTCAATAAAGCCGCTGGGGTGGATGAAATTAAGCCAGAACTCGTCAAATACAGTGGAATATTAAGTCTCAAATGGTTACACAGAATAATTGAGAAGGCGTGGGAATCGGGACAGGTTCCGTCTGACTGGACGAAAGCGGTAATCACGCCAATTTTCAAACATGGAAACTGGAAAAATTGTAGCAACTATCAAGGTATCTCTTTAATTAGCGTTGTAGGCAAAATATTCTCAGGTATTGTTGAAAGGAGAGTGGGAGTATTAATTGAGAACAAGTTAGATGAAAATCAGTGTGGGTTTAGACCTCTTAGAGGCTGTCAGGACCAGATCTTTAGCTTATGGCAGGTAATGGAAAAGTGCTATGAGTGGAACAGGGAATTGTATCTATGTTTCATAGATCTAGAAAAGGCTTATGAATGTGTTTCTAGGTGGAAGCTACTGTCAGTTCTACAAGATTATGGTATAGGAGGCAAACTACTCAGACAATTAAAGGGCTTTATGTAGACTGTGAGGCAGCAGTTAGAGTAGATGGCAAATTAAGCTCATGGTTCAGGGTAGTTTCAGGGGTAAGACAAGGCTGTAACCTGTCACCACTGTTGTTCATACTATTTATGGATCATATGTTGAAAACAGGAGACTGGCAGGGCAGGATTAAAATAGGTCAAAACAAAATAAGCAGTCTTGCATATGCGGATGACTTAGTTTTAATGGCTGATTCGATTGAGAGGTTGCAAACTAATATTTAAGAGCTTGATCAGAGGTGCAAGGATTATGATATGAAGATCAGCATCTCCAAAAAATCTAAATAATCTAAATAATAAAAATTTATGGTGATAGGATTACGACTCTATCATTGTGGTAATATCTTTGCACCCAACATGTAATATTCTTTCTAACCGTATTTTAACAAACAGTTTTAATGGCTGATTCGATTGAGAGGTTGCAAACTAATATTTAAGAGCTTGATCAGAGGTGCAAGGATTATGATATGAAGATCAGCATCTCCAAAAAATCTAAATAATCTAAATAATAAAAATTTATGGTGATAGGATTACGACTCTATCATTGTGGTAATATCTTTGCACCCAACATGTAATATTCTTTCTAACCGTATTTTAACAAACAGCAAAAATTATATAATGTTTGTGTTTATCTTTCACAACATACTCTTTTTTTAACTTTTACCTCTTTGAACAATCATTTTAATATCTTTCCCACATTTTCATTACATTTTTCCATTAAAATATTATCACCTGTCTTGCCTTGATAGTTGAAAGTTTATTTTCTTTGCCTGTACTGGTTACGAATGACTATAGGCTGTAACGAATGTAGCCTACATCTGGTGTTCGGATGAGTGACTATAGCCTGGATCGAACACAACGTACATTTGGCGTTTGTAAATCAGTCATGTGACATCCCTCGCTACAAAATCTCTTTTGCTTACGCCATCATGCTTTGTCTACTTGATGATTTTGTTATTATATCTTAAGCGATGTCATTTCAAAGCAATGGTGCACTGAAAATTACAAAAAAAGCTCGGTCTTAGAAGAATGAATTATAATCTACTGTTGGTTAGTTAGTTAACACCTGTCATCGATAATTCGAGAATTACGGATTACTCTCGCAGCTGTTCGCCATAGCGTAATAGGCGAGCAATTAGTATGTGATGTACAAACATGTTAGATGGTGGTTTGGAACTTTCTAGGGCGTGGTTGCTCAGTGCGCTTGGTCAGAGGGTTGCCGGCATGATAGCTCGCCGCCCTCTGTAAGGGGAAAACCGTGTTATCCGAAACGATCGAAATAGGACAAAACAAAGTCCACGAAGTTCCCGTTCAAACCGACGAACCAATCAAAAGACAGAAAACGAAAGATGGTTCAACTAAAACCATCTGAGAAGGACTGTGCTCTGCCGTACCACGTGTTATCACACAGGTGGTGTGACACTACAATGCAATCATCGCATAAACTAGCCATTTTCAGTCAATTTCAGTCTTAATAATTTTGTAAGAGGCAGAATTTTCACATTTTTTTCAAAAAGTCCGGTAAAATCAGAATATCTTTGAAGTTTCGAAATAGTAAAGTCACAGAATAACCGCGTCTAAACATCGCAATTCAAAGTATCTTTTGTTGCAAATAGTAGTATAAATAGTTCCGCAGAATAGCTACTCGCTCACTCAGTCTTTGTTTCTCGTTGCATTAAAATCTCTCTGTCTTGTCTCAGTCTTTGTGGTCGTGACTGCGAAATAGTTAAAGTCAGGTGCGAAAATATTCCGAACTCTTTTAATTGTGAAGGAATCAATTTTTTTTATTATTTAAAGACTTCATTATTTATCATGAAAGGGTCGAACTGTTACGTGAGTGAGTAAAAGTTATCTGTGGACTTTAATTCAGGTTAGGCTACGGACTTTAAAAAAATTCTGCCTCCCGATAGGATCGTGAATATTCAAGCGAATATCAAATATTGTTAAAGGATTTTTTCATTGAGAAAGTTTTGAGTTCAATAACTTTAAAATTGAATTGGGCAGAATATTCCGAATATTAGCTTTGTTAAAGTTATTGAACTGTTATCTTATGATATGTACTGTTGAGAACTGTGTACTAGAATAAAAAACGTGTGACTTGGACATTGTATGTTACAATTGTGTTTGTAAGGTGAAATATAGGTAAAATGGTGATTAAAATTGTCTCGACCACGTCTTTAATAGTTAGCACCTGTCCTTAAATATTGAAATTTGAGGAACATTTCAAAAATAATATCTGTGACCTGTCTCTGAAATAAAGGGTTTATGTGATGTGCTTCTTGGAAAGTAACTGCCGGGAAAGAAAAGATATTTTTCTAAAAGGACTTGGTAATTTAAATAAGCCCTGAGAAATAAAGAGCTCATGTTTAAACAGCAGTGGCGTAGCTATCATAGGGCTAGGCGGGGCAGTGCCCCGGAGCCCCCGAGCTCAATGGGCCCCCCTCGACCACCGTGAGCGACGTTTGAAAAAAGTTACAGTACACTATCGATTTTTTGTTTTTGCTCTCCCACCCTACCGTCCATTATCTTCACCTTCCCTCAAACCAAGTATCTCACCGTAGCCGCACTGGGCCACCGGGTGGCAGAACATTGCTTTTAGTGGGACCTTCACAAGACGCCGCTCGGTGGTGCTGCTGACCTTCCAAGCCGCCAGTCGCTGTATACAACAATCGGCACTCTTCAGTCGGCGTTGCGGAAGAAGTAGAGGCTGCATTAAAGCTGCTCACAGCAACAACTGCGCCTTCACAGTATAGCGGCATGCCGCCTGGCACAGTGCGAAGGATCGAGCACCTCCAAATGTTCAAATGTTTGTATAGTCTATGGGACTTAGCTACGGGGTCATCAGGCCCTAAACTTACAAACTACTTTTGAACTACTTACGAACTAGGACGGCACAAATATCCATGCCCAAGGGGGGATTCGAACCCCCGACCATAGTGGCCATGCAGACTGTGACTGGAGCGCCTTAGTCCCCTCGGCCACCGCGGCCGGCTCCAAATACTGAATAAATACATTTACTGTACTGTACTTGTTATTGGCAAATAGAAATGTACAGTTCGATTATACGAATAATCGGTTTTTCGAACATCCACGTCCCCCAATTACTCCGGATAGTCGACGACATACTGTATATTATATTTTAGTTGAATGAAGGATTTTAAACATTTAACTTTTTGAACACTGAGCAACAAACCTCAAACGCACAAAGTGAAATCCAAATATTATTCTCACTCAGAATATAAACATAAGAAGGTCTATTGCTTGTCCGCTATGACCCTGCCACTGTTAGTGTGTTGTTGGTTGAAGTCGGAGATGCCATGGCTGCCAATCTTTGCGAAATAACTGTGAATGGCGCTGAATTACTAGCAGTGTGTTTGACAATACACGGTCTGACCACATTTGAATATGAAGTCTGTACAATGTATTATTACAGAACGGTATTATTATGGTAACTAAACTGTTTGTATAGTGAATTCCCACAAGGGAGAGCTCCTTAATCATAGATCCCAATTAGGTGCTGTAACCAACTGCACTCCGAAATGCATCCAAGAAGAAAATATGGTTACTTTGTCAGAATAGCGAATTGTCCATTCTAAACGCTGCCCTCTACCCCAGTGTCGTGATAATAAGTGAAGATGTCGACTTATTTTACTTATTACTTCATGCAGCCTGGTAGCGGCACAGCTCAATACAAAGTGTTTCATCATGCAAAATCCGACAACTTCCTTTTGCTAAAACCATCCTACACGAATATTTCCCCTATTTTCTTTCTTTGACTGTGCTATCAAAGAAATCAGTCTGATATGTATGGAGCATGGGGTCGTTTTATCTGCATGTCCTGCCCAGTCCCAACTCTTTCCCTCCACAAAATTTCATCCAAATACACCCAGTAATTTTTGCGTAAAAGAAAACCAAACAAACAAACTTTTACAGTTATAACTATATTATCTGCTGCATGACAAATAATTTACTTAGCAGTATTTAGGTTTGCCTTATTATTTCTTCCAGTGGGCGGTAAGGAGCTGATGAAATAGTTTTGCATCGGTATACAGTTTTAATTTAAAGCGGGCCCCAATGTCATTTTTGCCCCAGGGCCCTTGGTGACATAGCTACGCCACTGTTAAACAGTAAGGAAAATATTCAAGAAACTGTGTTAGGCTCTGGAAGGTTTAATCCAAAGGTGTTAGTAAACTGAATATATGAACATTCATTTGGTGTACCAACTTAAATTCAAGCCTATTGAACCCTAGCATTGAAGACAACGAAAGCTTACACGCCCACTGATGTCGCCTATATCATACAGAAGCAATATATACAAACCATAAATTACTACCAATCAAATATAGCACGTCACAGTGGTGAGCTGTGCCAACACCACCTAGGTGGTGTTGGCTGTGCCCCATCAGCCAACCAGTGAGCTACGCGATCGTGAGCTACTCTGCATGACATGACGTGGCATGGCAGTGCACAGGCCTTCTCTTCAGACGGTGTTGGTTCAACGCCAATAAAAAACTGAGTAAAATTCTCAATGAACAACCGAGAACGAATATGAACAAACGACCGCAAAGCATCGATTTCACCAAAGAAGAATATATATATATATATATATATATATATATATATATATATATATAAACACCATTGCCAATTTTTTTGTCCCACTTTATTTTTCGTCTTGCTTCCTAAAAGGTTTTCGCACACTCTTGTTAACTGAATGCAACTGTATACTGCAAGATTCTGAGTTGTTCAAAGATAACAGCACTTTCTCTGAAAAGCACATTTGTTCTGTTTCGAGAACATGCCATGAAATAAATAGCAACAAATTGTAAACATAGACTTTTTTAACACATGTTCACAAACTGGGGAGTTACAGTTACCATAACAGTTGTAAATGACTTATTGATAGTACTAACTTTGTATATATATGTAGTACTAGAGTTATGTGGAATTCAGTATTACCACACTTATTCCGTTTGTGATTTTAGGTGTAAAAGAAAACGTAATCATGGTTTGAAATAGAATATTTGCTCTTTATTTTAGCGCAGAACAGTGTAACAATGAACGAAGTCGTATCTGAACTACAGGAAAGGTAATACCATCTACGTTAAAAACGTCCATAGCAACCATGTCAAAGACAAACATTTTAATAGATGCATTCATTCTAATTAATGACTTTCAATATATTCCACAAATAGTAAATAAACGCTTAGAAAAAAATAAACAAGGGAATTTGTTGCAATGCATACACTTCCCTTCTGTTTGATTAAGGAACTTCACTTTCCACAGGAATCTGCGACTTCTTTTATATACGGAACTACCTGTATCAGCACTTTGTGCAGAATGATCATTATTACAGTATCCTCCCAGTTTACATGCATATGCTTCAGAAGACCATTGGTCAGTTCGTTGTTATGTATTTCACAGCATGTTCACGAAATAGAACAAACATGCATTTTATAGGAAGTATTCTTACATATGCACAACTCTAAACATCGAAGAACATAGCTCTATTTAATTAGTAAGAGTGTCTGAAACCTTCTAAAAAAATAAAAAAATAAAAAATAAAAATTAGGTAGTGGCGGGTACCGAACCACTGACCTTCAGCAACACAGATCAACGCCTGACCTATTGCACTACTTTTTTTATTATTATTATTGTACAAAGCATTTATTCACAATATGTAAAAACAAATTATCAACTATTGCTCCTAAAATCTGTTTTATACTTCCAATATGTTATTTATCTTCTGTTGGTTTGTTGTGGCTTCAGAAAATCATCGTTGCATAACTTGTGATACCTCCTTACGGCTAACAACTAGAGGTAAAATTCTTTAATCTCGTACTACCGCTGGCCGTTGTTAACTGATGCTAATATGGCAATTTTAGACACTAGATTACCATTAATCATACGAAGAACGTCGTGGTTTTGTTAATTCTTCAGTGCGCCATTGCTTTGACATGACAGCATGTACGTTAAAATAAAAAAATGATCAAATTCGCAACACAAGATGGCGTATGCCAGAGTTCTAGAGAGGAATGTCACATGACATCTCGGAACGGCTGGTTTTCGTTAATTCAATAGAGGGTGTCAAATCTCCGTTACTTTTGCAAATATTTGTCAAACGATACGGGATATGAAAAACACAAAAGGAGGCAAAGTTGTAAAGAATTTTCTTCTCTACAAATTCTTCTCTACTAACACACACACACACACACACACACAACTCTCTCCACCTGCTACCTGCTATTTACTTATACACTTAATATATTCCCCCTCCCCCACATACTACATTATGCCTCCACCTTGTTAAACTGCACTATGCAATAGTCACTACCATTTTGATAGTGACTTGTTTATTATAATTTTAAAAAACCAGCCACCACTTACTCTTATTGTATCTTAAAGCACCATGATCTGCTCTACATGATTATCCTCTTTGGTATATTCCTAGCAATTTGACTGCTTAACTCTCTGCAGTTGTCTGACTAGACGTACCAATTGTAACACTAGGTTAATATTACTGTAACCATTCACATTTCTTTGCACATTAGTTCACGCATCTTAAAATTTATAACCCACATCCTTAACTTATTTGTTGTATGATAATCACTTCATCAATCTATCCCCATTAAATTTTGAAGCCATAGACGCAATGACAAATTCTTTATATTGACAGATGCCCTGACAGTGACATTCTAAGCATCCTACTACTGTATCAGCTGGTAGTTCCGAAATATTCCGCCTATGGCGCCACTTATCATTGTACTTCTAAGGTTCGTTCCAGCAGCTGCCAGACTGCTTGACGCGCATGCGCAACGCTGAAATTGTGTTCCAGCAGTGCCTTCTCCCGCTTCTGGCTACTTGGAGTATGGCTCTTTGGTGTTCCAGCAGTTGCCGCAAGCAGCCAGACGCTACCCGGAAAAATATTTCAGGCGCGTTCAAGATGCCAATTTGCGCATGCGCAGAAAGGTCTGAGCTGGAGTGGGGAGTAGCCATCACGTGATACGTGAGTGTTTGTAGCGTGTTTTTCGGTTATTCCGAAGTCACTGCAATCCGATTTGAGTTCAGATATTTCTTGTTTACACTTCTTCGTTATTAGGAAGGAAATTATTTTAATTATTCCTTTAACCTCACCTTTGCCTACAGCCAGAAAGCGTTCCAGCAGTACAAGTATCAAACAAGGGTTTCTACGTCACAGTAGCTGCGCATGCGCAGTAACATCTGTTTCTTAGCGTTTGAAAGTAGCCGTCTTGCAGCTGCTGGAACGAACCTCTAGACTACTGAATTTTAATCTGCTAAGCGACTGATTTATCAGTCACCTGCTCCTCTCTTTATGCTTTTCTTCAACTACTTTGAGTATTACTGTTTTCCCATAGCCTTTTTTCCCTTATTTATCGTTACTCTTTTACTATAAGCCTTATCCATAGATACTTTGGTAGCAGCTGATTGTTATTCATTCAATAATCTTTGCACTTAGCGTTGATTCCACTGCTAGCATGTATACTTATTAAGCAACAGTACAAAAATATAAGTGCTAATTTTATCCCATTATATGAACTAATCTTTATTACAATCTATTTGGTTCGAAACAGCTTCATATTTCTGTAATCGACTTTTATACGTTCTATAACCTTATTGTATACAAATGCACTTGTTTGTCTGTATAGAGACCAGAAGAAGGGCACTCAAGCGCCCGAAACCGGTCGTTAAAGTTAAAAATAAATAACGACAAGCAACTGGTTGCTGCATTTCATTAATTTATAAAATTTCGTTACAAAAGGCTTTTTATGGTATTACTATCGTATTCCTTGTTCGACATATTTGAAAAAGCGAGGTTCTTGTCTCTGTTAGGCAATAATTATGTCTGTAAAAATTGGTGCCGATCGGTTAAACGGTTCGACCTAGAAAGTGGGAACACGTTACAGACAGACAGACATTGTCAAATCGCCGTTATTTTTGCAAATATCTCTGCAACGATGCACGATATGAAAAAAAAACACAATAGAGCAAAGTTGTAGAGAATTTTCCCCTCTACCAATTAGGTTATTCAATTTTTGTGTCAGATGAATAGTTAAGCCGTTAGTTCCATTTAAATTTAGAGCTGTCAAAAGACAGTCGCAAAAGCCGACTTTTAGTGTTACTACCATAACCTAAAGTTGGCCAATAATATTCAGTTCGTTATGAAGCAGAATACTGCACCTATAAGTTGTGTGGGAATCATATTTTTTTACCGAATAGTTTCTGTATAATTGTTTGAGGAAGACTGGACTTCATTGGCGGGCGCATGGCACTGCGTTCCATCTGGTGTATTCTCTTCGAGTTTGCTGATTGGCCAGCACAGGTAGCATTCCGAAAGCTTACGATAATAATAGTGTTGTAACAGTATAATTTATTGAATACTCATGGACCGTACAACATATATACAATTACACGGTACTGTGGTGGCAAGTCACGGACACATGTAATGTTTACATGTGAGACCGGCGAGAGCTACACATGACTGAGGCACGCCTCGCACACCTCTTCCAGGAAGCCGACATCGCAGGTGGAGGCGGAAGATGGCCGGCGACGCTGAATCGTGGCGGCCACAGGAGTCGCCCACGTGACCCTGTGGCGAGGGCGACCGCGGCGGGGCGGAAGCCGGCCGGAGACGGCGAGCACCTCCATCGCCTCATCTGCGTCGGAGGGAATGTCGTCAGCACGTCGCTGCGCGGCCAACCAGTCCGGGGGCACGTAGGGGCGGAAGTGCCCACGCCGGCTGCGACCAGGTCGTGGCAGGGTCCCCACTAGCACAGGTGACAGTGGCGGAGAGGCCGGCCGCATCTCGACGTCGCCACTGAAGGAAGCATCGACCTGCGGGGAGAGAGGCCGCATCTCGACGTCATCAGCCGCGGCCGACTGTTGGCGTTGTGGACGTCCATCCGTAGCGCCACTTTCCCGAGCCTCGTCGAGCGTCGGCCTCGACGGTAAGGCGTCGTCGTGGCGGTGGGAAGTGGGCGAGAACGCAGCAGAGGCTGCCGTGCGACAGCCGTCGGCGGGAGGAGGCCAGTGCCACCATGATGTCGGATGGATTCCTCTCTCGACCTCCGAATCTACAGAGGGGTATTCGGGAGGCACAGTCGTGAGATCTGAAGGCGGTGGGCTGGGGCCCTGATTTGATTTTTCCAGGGAAGCCAAAACAGTCTTGGTGCAACCCGCCACTGCCTGCACCGAAACTAAGTTTATTGTGCGGTATCGCTCCCTGTATATCTAGTAAAGCCAACCAATGCCCTTCAACAGTGCAAGGAGTCCCTTTACCAGTTCTTTATTAGACACAATTTCTTCGGGTCTGGTTGTCCCAAATGTTCTGTGCCTTTTACTCTCCAATGCAATGCATTCGAAGATTAGATGTGATGCAGTTTCATCACCGTCATTACAGATCCTACATTTAGGGTCCTCTTCTGTTATTCCCATTGTATGTAGGTGTTTTTTGAAATTCCCATGGCCTGTCAGCAATCCAACCATGAGTCTAATCTCTCTCCTGTTCAGGCCCAGGATTGCAGAGCTTCTTTTAAAACATAGCTTTGGCATCATTACCTTGCCATGTTTTTGTTGGTGGAGTTTGGTCCAATATTCTACATGCTGTCTTCTAAGCCAGTTACGTAGCTCCAATTTTATCATTGCCTTGATGATTGTCAGGACAGGTTCCGCTCCAATAAATGGAGACTCTGCCCCCATCCTGGCTAATCTGTCGGCATGTTCGTTGCCACTGATCCCCGAGTGGCCAGGGACCCAGAATAGGTTTACTCTATTGCTTTCCCCTAGCTCCACCAGAACGCTGTGACATTCTGCAACAATTTTAGACCTTGTTGCAGGAGCTGCCAGTGATCTCAGGGCTGCATGGCTGTCTGAATAGATATAGATGCTACGATCTTTGTAGCACCTACGCAAATTCTCCTCCACACACGCCTTGATGGCAGTGATTTCGGCCTGGAATACTGAGGCCAGGTTCCCTAGAGAGATGACGCCCTCCAGTCTTCGCTGCACCCCATATACCCCGGCCCCAACACCTTGGTCCGATTTTGACCCGTCAGTGAACCAGACAATATCCCACATACGGTGTCGAACTATTTTCTCCCACTGCTCCCTACTTCCAATTGTTATATTGAAAGGCTTGTTGAAGCAGTATGGGGTTATAATATAGTCGGCTGGCATTTTCCCAACCTTTCATATATTTACCTCACTCACTATTTTAGTGTGTGATTCTGGATATCCCAAAGAGTTCCAGTTGTTGCCAGATTTGCATCTGTATGCACCAGCCGCTGCCTCCATCTTGACCCAAAAGTGTAATGGAGGCATATCCAGCATGGTTTCCATCCCAGCAGTTGGTGTGCTGCTAATTCCGCCTGTTATGGCTAATCTCTGCACCTTACGAAGCTCTTTAGCAGCAACCTGCTGTTCTACCTTCTTTCCACCACACGACTGCCCCATAGGTGATCCTGGGTCTAATCACTGTGGTGTATATCCAGTGCATACCCTTGGGGCTCAGGCCCCAATTTTTGCCACAAGCTCTCCTGGTACTCACAAGAGTACCTTTTGCCTTGGAGCAAATATTCCTGATGGAGGGATCCATGTCAGTTTCTCATCAAGGGTAACCCCTAGATATTTCACTGTCCCCTTCACAGGTAGCGCTTCATTGAAAAGCTTTCGATTCCAACTTGAATGTTGGATATGCTTCTTTGTGAATGGTACAACAACAGTCTTCTTAGGACTAACCCCAGATCCTGTTTTCTGCACCACTCTTGCACAATGTCCAACGCACCTTGTGCCAAATTCTTTACTGTGTCAGCAGATTTGCCAAGTATTTCAATGACAAGATCATCTACGTATCCTTGGCAAAAGTACTGCCTAGAGTTTAATTCTCCAATGAGATCATTCACCACTAGATTCCACAATAAATGGGAAAGAACTCCTCCTTGCGGGCAACCCCTAGTGGTGTTGATTACCATTTTTTCATTCATCATGATAGCTTCTACCTTTCTTCCACTAAGCATGGCCCTAGTCCACCTGCATATAGTGGTCCCTAGGTCATGCACCTCTGCTGCCCTAACCATGGAATCGAAGGTCGTGTTGCTAAAAGCCCCCTCGATGTCCAGGAAGATATAGAGGGCTATTTCCTGAAAGTGTAGTGCTTTCTCCACCTTCCCAACGAGTTGGTGGAGAGCTGTCTCACATGATTTACCTTTATGATATGCCAGGCAAGTAAGTATGCGGGTATCCTTCATATTTCCACTAATATTTCTCGAACTTCTCTCCCCGCCTATTTCTATTTCGCCATTTGTTCTCTGACATGTAGTACGTTCTATTTCTTTGTCAGTAATTGTCTCTGAGCCTTTTTGTACAACCTCCTTCAATAGCTTCCTTATGCAATTCTAAACATTTATGTGGTCTGCGTGCTGTAATTCTTAATTTTATTTTTCCGAGTTTGTAATTATTCACTTTTACGAGTTTTGGAGATTGGACTACATCCGTCTCTGTAATCGCTCTCTATCGCGTGTAGCTGCATTTCTTTCGCTTCTTCGTGTAATTCTAAACATTTTTATGGGTTGCATGCCGTAATTCTAATTTAATTTTTCCGACTTTGTAATTATTTCATTTTTGTGGTTTTTCTGAGACTGGACTTCATCCATCTCTGTAATCACCCACTATCACATGCAGCTGTTTTTCATTGGCTGCCTTATATAATTCCAAGTATTTCTATGGGTTGCATGCTGTAGTAAATTTTCTTTATTTTCCGAAATCTGAATTAATTCAATTTTATCGTGTTTCGGAACCGCTCAGACACGTGTTTGTGCCTGCTGTGCTTCCACCACGGTGCGGCTGTCAGTGCTAGCTCGTACCAGAGCGTCCACCTAGCGGCTCGGGAACTGCCATAGCACTGAACACGTGAGTAATCCGTCGTGCAGACAATGTGCTAGCAGTCTCTATACAGGTACACATACGCTGCTGACAGTCTGTTGACCTTGCCACAGCATAAACCAATGTTTATAAACAAAATAAACTTATATTTCGAATCCATTACCTAATATCACTGTTATCCATTTATTTCATTTCGTAAAGAAGTTTACGTACATTCAAATTTTTTCGTCATTTCATACACATGAATGCAGTAGCACAGTTGCTGAGAATCACTCAGTTTATTTCGTTTAGTAAATTAAAACTGCCGTTGTCTCAGAATGTCACGATATGCGAGTATGTGACGACCTAATAACACAGTGGAAGCACGAACACAACGCTCATTTGTATATGAAGTGCGAAACTCGATCAAATAAAAATAAAAAAGGCAGTTACATTCAGGGCATTCATATGCTCGATTGAAGGACACTGAAGATGATCATTATGTGATTGAAATCGATCTGTGGTTTTTAAAATAAAACATTAACGGCCAATGCTGCGAATTACATCTGGTGAGTTCAATAAAAAATACGTTTCTTAAATCATCTGATCGTGTTTACACTAATAGTTTTGTTGTTACGCTAATCAGTCAAATGTTATCGGCAGTGAAAATGCATTTATGGCATTGGTTTGATTCGTGGCTTTCAAAATGTCATGTGAAGAAAGCGCTAGTTGAGTTTTGCATGATGGATGTCTTCCGAATCAATGCGGTTTGGCGTGTAGCGAATTCTGTTAGACGTGTTGCGCTTACTACAGGCAACTTGATTCTGCTCAGTGTGTGGAGTATTAAAGCACTGATGGAAATTCAGAAACCAGTGCCCGTCTACGAATAACTGTAAATTGCGTTGGAATTGTTCTTCGTATTGTAGAACAAAATTTTGTTTCACGACAGTGGAAGGAGCGCGCAAAAGGACTACAGCTTCTTTGATTCGCCACCTGCCACAAGAGACGAAGAGGATTTGTAATTTCCTCCGGCAAAACCAGTTCTTGCAGCTTTCCAAACATGTTTACGTGAGTTCGAGGGCCTCTTAGTGTCTATTTCAGGGTTTATAGCAGTTAGCCTCTTTTGTGGAAGATGACCCTGTAAACGTTTGCACTTTTCTATTCATAGTGTAGATGCCTCTTGCCTGACG
Source organism: Locusta migratoria (assembly GCA_026315105.1). NCBI lineage: Eukaryota > Metazoa > Arthropoda > Insecta > Orthoptera > Acrididae > Locusta > Locusta migratoria. The sequence continues at coordinate 727,806,963 of CM048744.1, read as the reverse complement.
ACCTAGTTACTACCCTAATCTTTGGTGATATCCTACTATAGACCACGTGTAAAAGTCTTTTGTGAACACTCCTTTGTAGACTAATGGAAGTCAACTATGGGTACATTTTCTGAAGTGACGGCGTCTGAGATGTTTGTTTAAATGTTTGAGCGTCGGCCGTGAGTTTTTTGTCGTCACTCCGTTCCAACCTTCCCACTGTAATTTGTGTCCTGCGAGTTTTACTCCTCACACTTACTTTTAATATCAAGTACCGGTATTCCCTGATACCTCAGAATCCTGCCAATCTACTCCTTATTTTACTCAAGTTATGCCACAAATTTCTTATCTTACTAATTCTGTGTAGCATCTCATTAGCTACACTACCTACCCACTTAATCTTAAACATTCTCCAGCAGCACCAAATTTCAAAAGCTTCTATCCTCTTTTTATCGGAACTATTTATCATCCACATTTCGCTCCTGTACAATGCTACAACCAAGACAAATGCCGTCAGAAGAATCCCTAACATAAATATTAATAGTGGACGTCAACAAATTTTTACTTCAGAAATGCTTTGCATCCACTGTCATTCTCCATTTTAATAATGGATTTTTAATTCGTAAAACAAAATACATTGTATATATGTCCTGAAATGTTTGGACGCTATTAATTGTAAACCAACATACATCAGTGTTTTCTGTTGTGCCATTATCATAATGTTGAACACTAAATCGGCTTGTTGTGACGCCATCGTTGCGAGGTAATTTAGAGTTCGTTTTTACTCATGGTGTACATAGCCTGGTGGTGGAAGTTGAATGGTTCGCGGTCGTCAATGGGAGTTTGTATATACATTTGTCGGTGTTTTTTGTTATTGTTTTGGTCGGCATATTGGCTAAGAGTATGTCATTATCGCCGTGTTTTCATTGCTCAAAACAGACGTTTGGTATTTCGGTCTTCAGTTATGCCGACAGTAATTTATAATATGTACTAATTGGAAATTTGATGATCTAAGGCTAGAGATACGCTTCTACTACGTTATCACATTTAATTTAAATTTCACCTACATTTTGTCATTGTCTGCAGTTACTTCAAATATTCATCTTTTGTGAAAGGTGTGGTGATCATTTACATCTTTTATTTCTTGTAGCAGCTTTATCTACAATTTTGTTCCAAGGTTTTGTCTTCCTCTTCTTTCACTGGATCAGTGTAGACAGTGCCTGGATATTGTTAGTTGTTTATCTACAATTTTGTTCCAAGGTTTTGTCTTCCTCTTATTTCACTGGTTCAGTGTGCCTGGATATTGTTAGTTGTCATGTATTACCGGTATATTGTTAGTGGTATAACCTACAGGTGAAGATGGGTGTTCATATGGTTGTGTTCGAATTACAAGCCTTTTAAATAATTCCATACAGTGCGTTTTGCCACCTCTGTTTAATATTCACACAGCTCTCTTTTTGTAGCATAAAAGTAGTCGTTTCCTTCACCTATTCCCATAACAGTATCCCGTAAGTGCCAGTGTGTATTTCCATAGGATGAGGATGCGAGGATTCGTTAGGCATTTTTGCCAATGCATTTACATGTTCTGTCCATCTATACTCATTCCTAAGTGCTTTGGATAGGTTAGACTTTCACATTGTTTACCTTCAGCAAGGTGCCCCTCCCCCCTCCTCTTTGGCGAATGACACCCTCAAAGGAAGAAACAAACAAAACAAAAAAGGCTACCAACAACTCCCCCCCTACAAACACACACACACACACACACACACACACACAGAGAGAGAGAGAGAGAGAGAGAGAGGGGGGGAGAGGGAGGGAGAGAGACGGACGAGACGAACGAGACGAGATTTTTGAGAAAACTCTGAACGGTTCTCTTCCGCCGTCGTCGTTCTTTTTCTTGCAGGTTCTCTTTCCGGCTTCAGCTATGTCGGAGATTTGATGTTTCATCGGATTTCCAATATTCGCGATGCATTGTCTATATTTGTAAAACATAAGGTACCAACAAATGTAATTTCGGTTTCAGCAAGGCTTTTCAACAGAAAATGCTATATAATTTCACGGTAAGATTTTACGACGCTTCTCGCCGGGCTCCAGTGCTTATGCTGGCAACAGATGGACAATGAAGTGTAGAATTGCGTTAATATTTTTCACGAGCTACAGAGTAAATGTTATTGCTGCTCGTTTCACTCGCAGCAAAATTAATACTGCACCTGCTCTATGGCTGACAGGTTCTTGTATGTATCCTTGTCCGTTTAGAAAAAATAATTGTCGTTTTAACTGAAATTGTCAAGACAAAACATTTATTGATCATCTGGGTTGCCGCCATTACCATTGGTGCCAACATAAGCACTGAAGTCCTGCGAGAAGCGTCGTATAATTTAACCAATTTCACGGATCACTTATTAAATGTTGCGAATATCCTAACATCATCCGTTGGGTTTTTAGTGGCCTCTCGAAGCCTTTTTGATTGTGTAAATGATGGAATTATTCTAGATGAGATTACTAATTTTTGGATTAGTGGGCAGTGTACAGATGGTTTAATTTATACTTAACTGGAAGAGTGGAATGAGTGGGCCAGGAAAACTGAAGAAAAAACTGGCGGCTGATTATTCCTGAAGAACTATTAAGAATAGTTCCACAGCGTTTGGTCTTGAGTTCTTTGCAGGTCTTGATATATATTAATGATTTTTACCGTTGTACAGTCACGTTGCTGGAAACGTTCTCTCTGCTTTGTTACAAATGTAGTAATCACTCATAGTAAACAAGAACTGATATCATAAATGTCTTTCAGAAAATTAAGTAGTTCTCTGCAAATGGACTCTTATTAAATTTTAATAAAACCTGTCATATACAGCCTGTGAACAGAAGTTCGTAGTTATGGTGTATGCAGTGATGAGAAATTGAATTGGAAGCAACACATTGATGAACTACTGCAAAGTTTAAGCAACATATGCCGTAAGGCTCATTGCAGATTTTGGTAACAAATATCTCAGTAAATTAATTTACTATGCCTGTTTTCGTTTGTTGTTTACATATGTCATCCTGTTTGGGGTAATTCACCATCGAGCAAAAAAGTATTAATTTGCCTCTGTGAACATAATGTGGCCACTAGTATAGATATGTTAAACATTCCAGGATTTAATTTAGCTTCACACTTCTGTAGAGTAGATATGGAGGGAGGAGGAGTTGCCACATTCATTAAAAACTGCTATAAATTCAAGAATATTGATATAAATAAATTCTGTCTACAGCGGCATTTAGAAGCTTGTGCAACAGAAGTAGAATTCCATAACAGATGCTTTATAATAGTAACTATTTACCGAGCACCTGCAGGAAATTATAATCTATTCCTAAATCATCTAGAAGCTCTATTAGGTTATTTAACAGGAAGAAATAAAAAAATCCTGCTTGCTGGTGACTTTAATACAGATTTTCTAATGAAGTCCTCCAGTAAAAATTTATTGCAGTCAGTAACTTTGTCTTTCAAACTAACACATACCGTACACTTTCCAACTAGGATAACTAAAACCTCTAGGACAGCAATTGATATTTTTATAGACAAATCAAAGGAACAAAATCATATCATAAAACCAGTAATAAATGGCCTATCAGATCATGATATGCAGCTCCTTATTTTAGGTAAAAGGTAAAGCAGTCAACAATCCTAAGATTGGTTTGAACACCACAGTGCTTTACTAGGCATGGTCCTGTTTGGAGGTGGTATGCCGTTGCCTTCCTCCGACCTTCGAACTGACTTACCCAGCCAGTTATAGGGGGACCTACAGTTTAACGTGGTTTCCGAACCACGATGCTACTCGGTATTTTTCACATGAGCAATACTGCCAGAGGTGAAAGAAGTGGAAAGTGACAGATAAAAATCCTAGGACCTGGCGGGGATCGAACCCGCGACCTTTGGATTTGTAGTCTGGCACTCTACCACTGTGCAACCGAAGGTATAGATTCTAAACAGATTATCAAGACTGCAAAATGTTCATACAGGAGAGTAGTCAACCCACCAAAAATTGAAAATTTTAGAAAACTCCTCAAAGACATGAACTGGAAAGATGTATATAGTGCTAATGGCATGAATGAAAAATATAACGTATTCATTAATAATGTTAGTATCATGTTTGAAAACTGTTTTCCTCTAAACATAACGCGAATTAAACAGAAGTCTATAATAAAACCTTGGATTACATAAGGAATAAAGATTTCATGTAAGACAAAAAGGAAAATGTATCTATCAGCCAAGAGTAGTTGCAATTATGATGATTTTAACTGCCACGGTCGAGTAGCCGAGCAGTCTAAAGCATCTCACTGCGGAGCGAACGGTTGCTCGCCGTGGAGATTAGAGTCCTCCCTGGGGCATGGGTGCGTGTGTTGTCCTTAAGTTAGTTGTCCTATTGGCGATTTACAGGAAGCCCACAACCAGTGACGCTGTCATCCACTCAACATCCTGTCACTCGTACAGTCATAAAGTCAGCTTTTTCTCGTCAATGATCGACCGCTTATGCGACCTCCCTTTAAACAGTGAAACAGTTGAGCAAGAACTAGCTAACCTGCGGCACATTGCTGGAACCAACGGATACCAGGCGAGCCTGGTCGACCGATTGTACAGCAGAAAAATCTCTAAAAATAACACCTCCCTCCTCCCTAGCACCATCACTACTGAATCCATCTACGTCTCCTTACCATTCATAGGAAATCTTTCTTACAGACTCGCCGCACTTCTTAAAACCACCCACATAAAAGTAGCCTTCACGATCAATGACAAGATCCAGTATCGCTTTCACCACAGTGAACGGCTAGTTAAAGACTCTTTTAGCCAATCAGGCGTCTACAAAATACAATGTTTGCAGTGCCCCTTATCTTACATTGGCCAAACTGGACGAGCCTTCAAAACTAGGTTCCAAGAACATCTTTTGACTAAGAAAGGTGCTGCCAAAAATAATTCGGCCTTTTCCGAGCACCTCAAAGGAAGCAAACACATTCAGCCCCCCCTTGACAAATTACAAGTTCTTCACATCGCCCCGAAAGGTAAAAAACTCTCACTTCTTGAAGAATTAGAAATCACTAAGTTTATAAAACGGTCCCCAGAACACAGTCTCAACGAACAGCTCATCACAAACAATCAAACTTTTTACGACATCATGTTATCTATCTTTTTCCAAAATGACCCCCCTTCTGACAATTCACAACATCTTGCTCCCACCCCACCCTCAGCCCTCTAATAATTTCGTTTTCATTCATCTATTATTATTTCATACCAACATGTATCATTTCACAATATTTATTCCCTCACGTCACAAACATCTCTAGCCGCTCATTCTCGCAGGCGTAACTCTGGCCATACCGCTCTGTTTAACGGTCGCATTCATGTTCCGTAGTTATTAAGAATACAACCACTTGTAAACGTGGACCTGCCGCGACAGCGACTCCTCTGCTGCTATGGTGAGTTTTATCATATAAAGCGTTTTATTAATTTCCATACCACACCCCTTTAGTCCCTAATTATTATAGCTCAAATAACACTTACGCACTTTGTACGTTTACCTCTTTGCAGGCGCCCAATAACACAAATTGTTAAGATACCTCCTAGACAGCAATAGATACTTCTGCGACTCCATCTCCGCCCAAGTAAGTCCGAATTTCCAAATTTACTCACCTTAGCCACATTAGGTTCGCTGCGCACCAGGTACACGGACGGTAATAAAATATTTGTCTTTTCCAGTCTGACGATGCGCTAACAGCGCGAAACGCGTAATTGGTAAATAAAATACTGCAACAGAGACTGAGCATTTTTTAATATTCAACACTGTTGCTGCACCAGCCACCATCACCACCATCATGGAATGGAGTGAAATGTTAGTTTACCTAGGTTTAAGTAGTTTGTAAGCTACGGACTGACGACCACACAGTTTGGTCCGATAGATTTACAAATATTTGAACATTTGATGATTTAACTAAATATAAGGAATACTGTAAAATATTAAAAAAAAGTTAGTCAGGTATTTAAACAAATGCACTATGAAAAGAAGATAGCAACATCAGGAAAACAAATAAAAACAATATGGAATATAGTGAAAGAGGAAACTGGTAGAACCAGAAAGGAACAAGAGCAGGTAGGATTAAGAGTAGCTGAGACATTAGTAACTGATGGGCATAGTGTGGCAACTCTATTTAACAAGTACTTTATATCCATTGCTGATAGTATGGGATTGTCTGGGTCAGTAAATAATACCCTTGAATATTTGAAACTAGCATTTACAAATAACTTCACACACATGAATATGTCAGTCACTTCACCACAAGAAATATCTTCCATAACAAAATCTTTAAAAACTAAGAATATCAACAAAGTTAATTAAAGTGTGTTCTTGTGAACTTAGCACAATCTTAAGTTATTTGTGTAATCCAGCTATTATAACGGCAACATTTCCTGATTGGCTAAAATATGCAGATTTTAAATCTCTCTTCAAGAAGGGGGATAAGGAGATACCATCAAACTACAGACCCATTTCACTTTTGCCAGCATTCTCAAAAATTATTGAAAAGGTAATGTACAAGCAGCTTCTCAACCACTTAACCGCAAATGGCATATGGCCTAGAACACAGTTTGGATTTCTGAAAGGTTCCGATATCGAGAAGGCTATTTACACTTACAGAGAGAATGTACTTAATTCATTAGATAATAAATTGCAAGCAGCAGGTATTTTCTGTAATTTGTCAAAGGCATTTGATTGTGTGAACCATAACATCCTTTTAACTATATTAGAATTCTATGGGATCACGGGAAATGCTGCAAAATGGTTAAGTCGTACCTCACTAACAGGAAACAAACGGTGTCAGTGCAAGTTACTAGTGAATTAGGCCAACAGTCATCATCAGATTGGGAAGAAATTACATATGGTGTCCCACAAGGATCCATCTTAGGGCCATTGCTTTTTCTTGTATACATTAATGATCTCTCATCAGTTACACTACCAGAAGCAGAGTTCGTTTTGTTTGCAGATGATAAAAGTATTGCAATAAAAAGTACGTCAAGCATAGTGATAGAAAGGTCTGGTAATGATATTTTCATGAACATTAATAAATGGTTTAAAGCCAACTCATTGTCATTAAACTTTGAAAAGACGCACTACATGCAGTTCAGAACATCTAAGAGATTTCCTGACAGCATATGCATTAAGTATGAAGAAGAGTAGATAGAAGAGGTTGACAGTATTAAATTCCTGGGATTACAGTTTGACAATAAATTTAGGTGGGAGGAGCACACCACAGAACTGCAGAAACGACTCAACAAATCTGTATTTTCAATACGAGTGTTATCAGTCATAGGAGACATAAAAATAACAAAGCTTGCATACTTTGCTTACTTTCATTCCAAAATGTCATATGGTATAATATTTTGGGGTAACTCTTCAAGTCAGTCAAAAGTCTTCAGAGTCCAAAAACGTGTAATACGAATTATTTGTGGAGTAAATTCACGAACTTCTTGTAGAAGCCTCTTCAAAGAACTGGGTATATTAACCACTGCCTCTCAGTATATTTATTCCTTAATGAAATTTGTCATAAATAATATATCCCTTTTCCCAACAAACAGCTCAGTTCATACATAGAATACTAGAAATAAAAATTATCTACACAAGGACTTAAAAGCCTTACTTTAGTTCAAAAAGGGGTCCACTACTCTGGAACACACATTTTCAATAATGTACCGTCAAGTACAAAAAATGTAGATACAAATAAAAATCAGTTTAAGAGGAACCTAAGACTTTCTAGTGGCCAACTCCTTCTATTCCATTAGTGAATTTCTAAATTGTACCAAATGATGCATGCACTCATACTATATTAGTATTATTATATTATCAGCCAAAAAAAAACCTTAAAAATTTATGTATCTGTATTTATATTATAAGTGTATGTATTTGTATGTATATTATTAGTATTATCTATTATTCAACTTGTAAATTTTGTTTCTTGACGTGTTCCACATCCACGAGGATCCCCTCAACATGGATCTACAGAACAAATAACTAATCTAATCTAATTGCACAACAGCATGCAATTAGAGTAATTTCTGAAGCGCACCCAAGATCATCTTGCAAACACGTATTTAGGGGTATTCACAGTAGCTTCATAATATGTATATTATCTTGTAAAATTTGTTATTAATAACCCATTTCAAAAGTAATAAGTGTATATAGCTACAACATTAAAAGATGAGTTACACTATTCAAGGTTAAATCTAACTTTGGGACAGAAGAGGGTGAATTATATATATGTTCCAATGTTTGTAAATCTATCGGACCAAACTGCGTGGTCATCAGTCTGTAGCTTACAAACTACTTAAACTAAGGTAAACTAACTTAAGGATAAACACACACCCATGTCCCAGGGAGGACTCGATCCTCCGACGGCGAGCAACCGCGCGCTCTGCAGCGAGGTGCCTTAGAGGCTGAATTATCCCTGCCACAAAAGTCTTTGGTCATTTATCAGATATCTTCTGTCTGACAGCCAACCAGCATAAAAGATGATTCTATGAATAACGAGTAATTCTACTCTGGTGAATTCCGTCTCTAATGAACATGTTGTCGACGGGACGTTAAACTCCAAGCTTCCTTCCTTTCTGATGAGTTATGACGTAGGAATTAGCAATCTTTAAAAAAAATTGTAATGTTAAGTTACTAAAGTGAAATTAGGAAATCTTATATTCATGATCTATGGACCATTGATTGATCTTCTGGGGCAGCCGTCAAGCGTTCGTCAAATGTTAACGTACAGTATAAACTTCGGAGAGCGTAAAAGTGGACAACTTGTTTGGTCAGAGGTTGCCGACATTGTGTAACACGACGAACAGTGGACCGCTCCATATTCGTCGATAGAGGGGGAAAACCGCATAAAAACTGTCAGGCTGGCCGGCAAGTCAATGCGCCAGTATGCGTGCTTCTCAGCGTTGTTTTGCCGGAGACTATGATCCAATGAGAAATGTCAGCCGTCGTCAGCTAGTGTTGTTTGCAGCCTATGACAGTTACGGTCTCGAAACATTTTGCGCCTCAGAACAGAGGGGGGCTGTTTGAACGTCACAGTCGTGACGTGCGTCATTTTGTCGGGCAACTTCCCGTTAAGTAGCTGGCAGGGTGGACTCGTGTAACAGTAAGCTGGAAAAGACAGTCATGTTTACAGACGGAGCAGTACACACAAGCCGGAGTCTCCTGAACAACGAACGCACTGATAATGTAGGTCTGCTTCCGTAAGACAGTTGGCTGTGCGTATAGAGGTCTCACATAAGCAAATCCGCGTCTTCCGTATATTACGACCATCGGATGTACACAATGTTTCATACTTGTTGCAGCATCACGCCATGACTTTGAAATTGTCATTAAAAAAGAATCAGAGGAATTTACGAGTATTTACGTTGGGTGCGAGTGAGTACTGAATTAAATCAGCGTGGAAAGTTGGAATTCGTACCCAGTTGGGTCAGTTGCGCTGGCCACTCCACCACTGGAACACAGTGATGAGCTCGACTACTGCAGCACGCATATTCTCGACCTGATGGCGTACAGGCCTCCCACCCTCACTTAGAACTCGGAATTTCGCAGATTCCCGTAAGAGGCGACATGCGGTGCGGATCTGCGCCCTGGAAACGATCGTTGTCCGTCCCATATAAATGAAAACGCGGCGTTGCCCAGGTATTTATTTTTTTCCTCCCTTGAGTCAGTACTTCTCCTATCCCTTCTCCGTCCATATCTTTTTTCCAAAAACATGCTATATTTATTGGAGAATATATACGAAATAAGGCTGTTTTGCATACAGTGCAGTATCCAAAGAAGGAAAGATGGTAATCTTATAAATGGATTCTTAGAATGATATAATATGAAATATGTAATATGTTTCACTCTGTGCAATTACATGTTCACAACATAAGCAGTAGTATTTTGCGGACGATAAATTAGAAGGCATTTATTACACAGCACAATTGTTTCACAACTTCATCTAATGTCATAAGCAAAGAACTAAAGTTTTGGTGTGTTGTATCTTTACTTAACAGGTTTGCAACGTAAGCAGTAGTGTTTTGCTGATGTCTGTCATATGTTTACCTGTAGATGGCCGAATAAACCGTAAACATAATTTAGTAGATTAAAAACTGATTTTATTTTCAACCCTAAAGATAGTAATCGAAATACAAATGACATACAAAATTCGTACGATCTCATATATATTGAGCTATATGTTGTACATTTCTATAATTTTCAGGTATATATCCATTTGTATTTCTGTATGTCGGTAAAATCTGTTGCTAATAAAATTATTAGTAAAAAAGTAATAGATAAAAACTTGGCGTGCCGCGCGGAAGTATCGGAGCGGTCTGTAGTGCCACGTTACGGATCGTGAGGCTGTCCGCGTCGGAGGTTCGAATCCTTCCTCGGGGAGGGATATGTTTTCGTTAGGTTAGTTTAAGTAGTTTGCAAGGCTAGGGACTTATGACCAAAGTATTTGGTTCCCATTGAATTACATTTTTTTGAATACATGGTGTGTGACGGGACGGTATTCCGGGAGCGTTACTGTTAATGTGCTCGTAACTCGTGAACTATGTGTCGTACTGTTAAAATTTCGAAGGTACATTCACCTATATATGTGTATATAATGCCTGTAAAATTTGCTGCGGCTACAATTTGTAGTGCAGAAATTATAAATTTGTAACGTCATAACGAATGCTGTAGTTTTAATCCATGAACAGCCGAAAAGTAGTAAGCGAGAAACTTATTACCTTTCATTATTTTACTGTGTCAGCAAGAAAAAATAAAGGTTTTAAATTATCTTTAAAGTTTGTTGCAAGTATCTAAGTACTCTTTCTCGTACAGTGTCTGATTAGTCTCGTTGCTTTATGTGACAGTTTTTTATACCTATTTTCTATGTCGTCATACCTCCTGAAGCCTGTGTCTTATGTGATTAACCCTGTTAGCACAGTGGTGCCGCGGTGGAGTAGCCGATCGGTCTAAATCGCCTCGCTGCGGTTCGCGCGGTTGCTCACCATGGAGGTTCGAATCCTCCCTGGAGTGTGTATTTGTTTGTCCTTAGGTTAGTTTACCTTAGTTTAAGTAGTTTGAAAGCTACGGACTGATGACCACGCAGTTTGGTCCGATAGATTTACAAACACTTGAACATTTGGTCCAGTAGTTTTAGAAGGAAATGTGCAACATTGTCGCTTGATGTAAAAGTTTTCCTCGGATCTCATTCTTTATGAACGTCATACCTCGTGAACTATGTTGTACATTAATATTACACTTACTACGGCTGTCCCCATGGATTGAAGCTTACGTGTGTAAAATTTCATAAAGATTGGAACAAAACTATAGATTTGGATGCAATACATATACACAAACACACAGGCACCCTGGTCGCTCTGTGTGTGTGTGTGTGTGTGTGTGTGTGTGTGTGTGTGTGTGTGAGTAAACAATAAATATAGAAAAAAAAATTTCTACTGTCATCGTTGTAGGGCGGAGGCTTATTAAAATACTATGAGAGAGCCTAAAACGTAAACAAATATTTTGTCAAACAAATCAAATGTTTGTATAGCTTATGGGACTTAACTACGTGGTCATCAGTCCCTAAACTTACAGACTACTTATGAACTACCTAAGACTAAGGACGGCACAAATATCCATGCCCGAGGGGGGATTCGAACCCCCGACCGTAGTGGTCGTGCGGACCGTGACTGGAGCGCCTCAGTCCTCTCGGCCATCGCGGCCGGCTTTTGTCAAACAAGTAGGCTCAACCACACATATCGTGTAAAAACACTAAAATATGACGCATTTCAAGGGTCAAGCCTTCATCATCATATAATATGTACAAGAATCTTTCTACACGATATCTGTGATTGAGCCTACTTGTTTGACAAAATAATTAATACAACCACGACCTCACATCCTTTATGGATACAGTTAAGTAAACAAATATTTTCGACTTATTTAATTTTTTATATCTGATATTTCTTACGCAATCTTTCTTTGTTTTAGGCTGTCCTGTTGTACTTAAATAAGCCCCTGCCGTATTTTCATTACAGTGAAAGTCGATATTCAATGATCTATTGTAGTTTGATACATTTTCGGTGGAAACATGGGATATTATTTTTTGAAAGAACCTTGACGAGTAGTAATGTACGACCTTACCCAATTATTCTAATTGTCTAAAAATATGACACTCTCAACAAGAAACTTCATGGTTTTAGACGCCAAATATAAACTGTCATTTTGGACCCAAGTCCTGAGTAGTTTTCCTCTGAGATTAGATTCCATTTCATGGATCGGTGCGCTCCACAACCACAATGTGATTAATATAACACATGGAATGATGAGCATTCTTGCTTTATTAATCTATACTAATAATAAATTTGCAAAGTGAAACACTTGTTCAGTCCGATTAGGTCGGGCTCCATCTTGCATAAACAATTCAGTACCCGGTCGATCCTCTAACGCTTGCTGTGTGGCGACAAATTGTTCCAAATGCAACGTAACGTGCACCAGTGACTGTTTATCGAATGAAAAAAGGACCAACAATGCCTCTGCTGCATACTGCAGCCCACACAGTAACTTTAGGAGAATACAGGGCTTTCGCTTCACACCAATATGGCTTTTCAGAACCCCAAAATCGCCAGTTCTGCTTATTCACGTATCCATTCAGGTGGAAGTGTGCTTCATCTGTCAACCAGATGCAGCAAACATCAAATCTTTCACTATCAATCATTATGAGCATCTGATTAGCAGAGGCAACCCTTTGTTGCATAGCTCGTTCGGGTATGGCCTGGTGCGTTTGAATGGAAACATGTGTAGGCTCTTTCTCAGTATTTTCTGCGTCCTGGAACGCTTCAAACCAGTCTCATATGCAATTCTATGGACGGATGACATGGATTTCGCTGAATAATTCCAGAAACTGTGGCAATACTTTCAGGCGTAACTGCGGTTTGCTTGCGGCCAATATGCCCCACTAGATCATCAGTTACGCTGCCTGTTCGTTGACATTTTGCGAAGAGCGTACGAATGGATTTCGCATCGGGTCCTTTTGGAACATTGAGTCGTGCTTGAAAACTTGGTCTTGGTGCCGTAGGACTATCTTCTAACCTGTGGTACTCTAGCACCAGAAAAACGCGTTGTTCAATGGAGTACATGGTACACTAACCTCCTTTCACGTTTCAATAGTGGAACTGATCGCTCTGGGCTTCGAATCACTATTTATACTAGGCATTACGTATGACGATTACAGCGCCATCTGTTAGCAGCTTTTGTAACTATTATTTCAAACTGCTGTATAAACTTCCCACAGCTTCACAATAAACATACCGTTTACTGCATTCCTCTATCGATCTTTGTTTTCGAGATATTTAATTTTGAAATCAGGGAGTCCTATTCTGGACACCCTGTAGATGTAGATGTTAACGTAATGAACCCCCTCGTGACACGTTCAACTAATTTAACAATAAATTTCTATGTGGGGTCTTGACAGAAAATCCTAAGAACTGATGATTACATTATATCAGTAAATGGATTGATATCGCGTGTCTAGGCATTTTTCGGTTATGATAGTGTTGAAACTGAGGATGAAATACAAAAGGCCGAAATTTTAAACTTCTTAATGATTGTATCAGGTGCGCCTCGGTTGCACAGTGGTAGAGTGCCAGACTACAAATCCAAAGGTCGAGGGTTCGATCCCCCCATGTCCTAGGATTTTTATCTGTCACTTTCCACTTCTTTCACCTCTGGCAGTATTGCTCATGTGAAAAATATCGAGTAGCACCATGGTTCGGAACCCACGTTAAACTGTAGGTCCCCCTATAACTGCCTGGGTAAGTCAGTTCGAAGGTCGGAGGAAGGCAACGGCATACCACCTCCAAACAGGACCATGCCTAGTAAAGCACTGTGGTGTTCAAACCAATCTTCGGATTGTTGACTGCTTTACCTTTTAATGGTTGTATCATATAGTAAGCACACGCTGTAGTACCGTGTTTAAATCGTCGCACGGACGACAAAATAACAGATATTGAAATAAGTCAGATGACAATGAACTTCAATCATAGCAATCACCTGAAAGAAAGGCACTGGACATGGTGCGATACCATTTGGAGTCTACACAGAGTATGCGAAGGAACTTGGCACCGTAGTGCGTTGTGGAACTATAGAAGAGCAAAGCGTTCTTCGTGATTCGAAAGCAGCTCAGGTCATTTTCGTTTCCAAGTTTTGAAACATGCGCAACATGTGACGTAGGTCTGTTGTTGAATTTTGGAACCTGTCTTCCTGCATTAAAACGTATCTTGGAGTTAAAAATCTCTATGGTATCGACATGGATTCGGAAAGCATCCACCATTTGAAATCCAACTCGCTCTGTTCATCCCCTTGACCCGAAAAGTAGAAGATAAAAGCTATCAGGTAGATCCCTTGACTTGCGGGAGGCGTTAGATGTGGCTGTACATCACCGCATAATGAAGAAAATGAGCCTACACATATCTGACCAACTGTGTGAATTGATGTGCTCTCAATGGAGAGACGACTTCTGAAGTAAAAGCAATTCTGGCGTGCCACAAAGAAATGTTACAGGAGCGTTTCTTGTCACAGTATATACAAATGACCTAGTAGATAACACTGGAAATACCTGAGACTTTTCGCGAGTAGGGGAGACCGGGGCACATTTTCCATAGGGACAAGTTTTCCAAATCCGTTTATTTTCGAAACAAACCGCTAGATGTTACCACCAGCGATACTGTAGGAAGTAGCAACAAAGCACGCTTCATTTACGAAAGTTTGTGTTGTACCAGCAGTCACAACGTTGGCAGGGCTGTTTTCGTCATTTTTGGAAATGTGAGTAAACTTTCACGTTTTTATTGAAACTTAAAATAAACATTCTAGCGTTAAACTTATTAGTTTGACATTGCACACACTAAAAGTGGGTTTCTTTCTTCACGTAACTGCGCATTTGTTTTGTAAATAGCTTACACTGTTACTCATGGACGTAGTGTTATAGTTCCAAATATGGCGACGGGGCACGTTTTCCGAGTGCATATGGGGCACATATTCCTTATTGCTTTGAGTCTTACGCCAAGTCTAAAGCAAATGAGAAGTATGTACAGTGCACGAAATGGGCGCATGGAGACTATACGAAAGGGAATGTTCCATTTTTTGTTTGCTTACATTGTGATTCAGACAATCAGTATAAGTATTGTTAAAAATGTCTGTATTTGTAAAATATTTAAGTCGCGTATTTTGTAAAACCATTAAATAGCATTTGTTTTTATTTAATGTGGCTATTTTTACTATCCTCTTTTGTAATGTATTGTAAATTCATGATAAAATACGTATTCAGTGAAATCAAGATAAATATCTCTGTTTTAACATTGAAAGTATAATCGGAATATTTGCCCCTGTACATTTTAGGTAAGCCCCGCATACAGGGCAAATTTTCCAACGCAACATGGTCACACAAAACCATTTGCTACCAAGAATGATATTGACTATTTTCAAAACTATCTGTACAAGACTGTAAATAAAGGCGTAGGAAATATAATGATCCGCTGTTTACCGCAAAATCGATAAAAACAAGAAGTACAATAATAAAAATGTAAAATGGTGGAAAACGTGCCCCGGTCTCCCCTAATGCTGTGGTGTACCATAAAGTCGGTATGATGAAAAAGTTTAGCGAATCTAGGAGGGTATATAGCTTACTGATGCTTGGTGGTGGGAATGTCAATGGATCTTCGTCTTAAGCTAGTGAAAAATTCTTGAGAGTAGGTATGGAGAAAGCCTTTTTTATAAGATTTCCTGCCAATTACAAAAGGATCAACTGCTCCTAGTGGCATTTGTCAAGATATGCGTAACTTGGTAGATGACATTACAGCGGCCAGAGTATGACAATCTTATTGATATTAGTAATCAATCTGTATTAAATAGTAACCTTAGACACAAACGTTTTCTTAAAAAGAAAAGAAATTCAAAATTGCTCATCCGTGAGGGATCTGTCCAAGATAGGTTTGGTAGAGGAAAGCCGCCATAGAGGTGATTAGGAAACTGGAGTAGCTGACGCTGCAGGAGAGGCATTCTTTATCGCTGTAGGCGCCATTGTCAACGTTCTGAAAACATACTTTTCTTGCAGTCAACCAGTCTTGCTTCCCCCACATATAGGACACTAGCTGAAATCCCGGCATTGCCCAGGTATTTATCTATTCCTGCTATTTGTCAAGTATATATTCATTTGTATAATGGCTGTATGCCTGTAAAATCTTTTGGGAATACAATTAGTACTAAAGGATTAATAGATGAAAACTTTGTGCGTGATGGGGCGGTTTTCCATGAACGTTACTGTTTGTGCTCATATTTCAAGTACTATGTGTCGTACTGAGATACAATTTAGAAGGTAGATTTAACTATATGCGTGTATACTGTCTGTAAAATTTCCTGCGGCTAAAATTTATAGTGTTCAAATTATTAATTGTAACGTCATACCGAGAGCCGTAGTACACACAGCGGAAAAATAGTAAGCGAGAAACTTTTTTCCTTTCATCATTTTACTATGGTTGCCTGCGAGAAAAAGTTTAATAAAGGTTTGAAATTGTTTACAGTCTGTTGCAAGACGTTAAGTACTGTCATTCTCATACAGTGTATGGCATTATATGGCATTTTTTGCGATTTCTATTGGTTATGACGTAATATCTTTTGAACCATGAGCCGAATGTGATTCTTAACCATGCAGCAATTGTTACCTCACTGTAAGGAATATGTGTACCAAATTTGGTTGAAATCGGTCCAATGGTTTAGGAGAAAATGAGCAGCATTGTCGCAAAATGCAGCAGTTTTTCGCGCATCTCATTCTTCATGACGTCCTATCTCGTGAACTATATATCGTATGCGATTCTTACACTTACGGCGACCGTCCTCATGGATTGAAGCTTGCCGCAGTGGAGTAGCCGAGCAGTCTAAAGCGTCTCGCTGCGGAGCGCGCGGTTGCTCGCCATGGAGGTTCGAGTCCTCCCTGGGGCATGGGTGTGTGTGTTGTCCGTAGGTTAGTTTACCTTTAAGTAGTTTGTAAGCTACGGACTGATGACCACGCAGTTTGGTCCCATAGTTTAACAAACATTTGAACATTTGTGATTGAAGCTTACATGTACAAAATTTCATAAAGATTGGAACAAAACTGTAGATTTGTATGCAACACGTACACACATACAGACACTCTGCTTTATAGCTATACCTATAAATGTGAATGTCTATTTGGTGTACGTTTATCACGTCTGAACCACAAGACATAAAGAGCTAAAAATTTGTACAGTTAGTAATGTCTACACGGGGAAGGCTTTGGCACGGTTTTATGCCGATCGGATAGCTATTTATCCATATATATTAATGTCAATGTGTTAGGACTACGTCGCGCCCTGAATTGGAATATAACCATAGCAGACGTCGCTGAGCCAATCATCGGTGCGGATTTCTTGGCATATTACTGACTGTTGCCTGACGTAGCGAATTCCCGGCTCGTGGACAACGTGACTGGCCTAACTTCAACTGGTTTTCGCCGTAGCAGCATCACACCCAGCGCCAAGCTCGTGCAAGCAAAAAACTGTAAGTACTCATCTCTATTATGTCAATTTCAAACCTTGACTAGGTCCCCTGGAGCCCCAAAACTAGTGCAACATAAGACTGTGCATTACATTAATACCACAGATGGCCCTCCAGTGTCATGTAGGCCCAGAAGGCTGGCACCAGATCGACTAGCAATAGCAATGGCAGAGTTTGCCACAATGTTAAAGGAAGGCATTATTCGCCCCTCGAGAAGCCCATGGTCCTCAGCACTTCATCTCGTCCCTAAAAAGAGTGGAGCATGGCGCCCCTGCGGCGATTATAGAGCACTTAATTCAAGAACAATACCAGACCATTATCCAGTTCCGCTGTTGCGAGATTATAATCATGCCTTACATGGTGCAACGATCTTTACTGTGCTAGATTGTGCCAAAGCTTACACTCAAATACCGGTGGCGGAGAAAGATATACCTAAAACGGCAATTGTCATGCCATTTGGCTTATTTGAAAGCATGTTTATGACATACGGATTACGCAATGCAGCTCAGACTTGGCAAAGGTTTATTGATTCAGTATTACAAGGACTACCTTTTTGTTTCTCTTACCTTGATGATTAGGATTATAAATACAAAATCAGTTGGGGGTATCACAGGAGTAGGATTGATAATGAATAAGAAAATAGGAATGCGGGTAAACTACTATGACCAGCACAGCGATCGCATTATCATTGTCAAGATAGATACGAAGCCAACACCGACAACAGTAGTACAGGTTTATATGCCAACTAGCTCTGCCGATGATGAGGAAATCGAAGAAATATATGAGGAGCTAAAGGAAATTATTCAGACAATTAAGGGAGAGGAAAACTTAATTGTTATGGGAGACTGGAATTCGGTAGTAGGACAAGGAAGGGAAGGGAAGATAGTGGGGGAATATGGTCTGGGCAAAAGGAATGAAAGAGGAAGCCGCCTGGTAGAATTTTGCACGGAACATAATTTAGTTATAACAAACACCTGGTTTAAGAATCACAAAAGAAGGTTGTATACGTGGAAGAGACCAGGAGACACCGGGAGATACCAGATAGATTTTATAATGGTAAGACATAGATTTCGGAACCAGGTTTTGAAGTGTAGGACATACCCAGGGGCAGACATAGACTCTGACCATAACTTGTTGGTTATGAACTGTAGGCTGAAACTGAAGAAACTACAGAAAGGTAGGAAAATAAGGAGATGGGACCTGGATAAATTGAAGGAACCTGAAGTTCTTAAGAATTTCAGAGGGAGCTTCAGGCAACAATTGACAGAAACAGGGGAAAATAAAACAGTTGAGGAGGAATGGGTAAAATTGAGAGATGAAATAGTGAAGGCAGCAGAGGACAAAATAGGTAGGAGGGCAAGACCTACAAAGAATCCTTGGATATCACAGGAGATACTAGATTTAATCGATGAAAGGAGAAAATATAAAAATGCAGTAAATGAAACAGGCAAAATGGAGTACAGACGACTAAGAAATGAGATTGATAGGAAGTGCAAAATGGCTAAGCAGGAATGGCTAGAAGGCAAATGCAAGGATGTAGAAGAATGTATAAATAGGGGAAAAATAGATACAGCCTACCGGAAAATAAAAGAAACATTTGGCGATAAGAAAAACAGCTCTATGAATATCAAGGACACTGATGGAAAACCAGTTCTCAGCAAAGAAGGGAAAGCTGAAAGGTGGAAAGAGTATATAGAGGGGCTCTACAAAGGAAATGAACTTCGAGACAATATTGTAGGAAGGGAAGAGGATCTAGATGAAGATGAAATAGGAGATACTGTACTGAGAGAAGAATTTGAGAGAGCCCTGAAAAATCTAAGTCGAAACAAGGCCCCTGGAGTAGATGATATCCCGTCAGAGCTACTGAAGTCTCTGGGAGAACCAGCCATGACAAAATTGTTTCACATTGTGTGTAAGATGTATGAGACAGGTGAAGTACCCTCAGACTTTAAGAAAAATGTAATAGTCCCCATTCCAAAGAAAGCGGGTGCAGACAGGTGTGAAAACTACAGAACCATCAGTTTAATAAGTCATGGTTGCAAAATAGTAACACGAATTATATACAGAAGGATGGAAAAGCTGGTAGAAGCCGACCTCGGGGAAGATCAGTTTGGGTTCAGGAGAAATGTAGGAACACGGGAGGCAATACTCACTTTACGGCTTATCCTAGAAGATAGATTAAGAAAAGGCAAACCAACATTTCTAGCTTTTGTAGATTTGGAGAAGGCTTTTGACAATGTTGATTGGAACAAACTATTTCAAGTTCTGAAGCAAGCAGGAGTAAAATATAGGGAGCGTAAGGTTATTTACAACTTGTACAAAAACCAGACAGCGGTTGTCAGAGTTGAAGGGCATGAAAGGGATGCAGTGGTTGGAAAGGGAGTAAGACAGGGTTGTAGCCTTTCTCCAATGTTGTTCAATTTGTACATTGAGCAAGCTATAAAGGAAAGCAAGGAGAAATTTGGAGAAGGAATTAAAGTTCAGGGTGAAGAATTGAAAACATTGCGTTTTGCCGACGACATAGTAATTCTGTCAGAGACAGCAAATGACCTGCAAGAGCAATTGAACGGAATGGATAGTGTGCTGAAAGGTGCATATAAGATGAACATTAACAAGAGTAAAACTAGGGTAATGGAGTGCAGTGTAAGAAAATCAGGTGATGCTGAAGGAATTAGGTTAGGTAACGAAACAATAAAGGAGGTAGATGAGTTTTGTTACTTGGGCAGTAAAATAACAAATGATGGTCGCAGTACAGAGGATATAAAATGCAGAATGGCAATGGGTAGAAAGGCGTTTTTGAAAAAGAGAAATTTGTTAACATCTAATATTGATTTAAGCCTAAGGAAGTCCTTTCTGAAGGCATTTGTATGGAGTGTTGCCTTGTATGGGAGTGAAACATGGACGATAAGCAGTGTGGACAGAAAGAGGATAGAGGCTTTTGAAATGTGGTGCTACAGAAGAATGCTGAAGATTAGGTGGGTGGATCGCGTAACTAATGAGGAGGTACTGAACCGAATTGGGGAGAAAAGAAATTTCTGGCATACCTTGACTAAAAGAAGGGATAGATTGGTAGGACACATTCTTAGACATCAAGGAATTGTGAATTTAGCATTGGAGGGAAGTGTGTGGGGTAAAAATCGCAGAGGGAGACCAAGAGACGCGTATAATAAGCAGATTCAAGTGGATGTGGGTTGTCGTTCTTATGAGGAGATGAAAAGGCTTGCTCAGGATAGAGTAAGGTGGAGAGCTGCATCAAACCAGTCTCTGGACTGAAGACCACAACAACAACAACCTTGATGATATCTTGATATTTTCGGCCACTGAAGAACAACATCTCAAATCAGTGTTTGAACGCTTGGAACAGTATGGCGTAGTTTTGAACATAGCCAAATACATATTTGGGCAACCTGAAATCGATTTTCTCGGCCATCGTATTATAAGCCACTGACGTATGCATACCGACGCAATAGTAACAACTGTTCACCTAGGCAATACAATCATTTAGAGTTTATTGCACAGTTTACCACTAAAATAGAGCATGTCTCTGGATTAGATAATGTGGTGGCCGACTGTCTCTCTCGAGTAAACAGTATCTCAAGCCCAATCGACTTCACTGCACTTGCTCAGGCACAACAATCTGACCAAGAGCTCCAGATATTGCTGAAGGATGACAACACAGCATTACAGATGCAACTCGTTAGCGTTCCCGGCACAGATGCTAAACTGTACTGTGATGTCTCAACTGGAAGACCAAGACCATTCCTTCCTACTCAATTTCGCAGACAAGCTTTCGACAATTGCCATGGTTTATCTCATCCCGGAATTCGTCCTACGTTCCGCCTCATATCAAAGCGTTTTGTCTGGCCAGGAATGGAAAAGAACTGCCGTGAGTGGATGCGTTCATGTGTTCCATGTCAACGCAGTAAAGTGTCTCGTCACGTACATGCTCCAAGTGGGCAATTTTCCCGACGTCTCCTCACGTTTTGCACATGTGCATCTTGACGTAGTAGGTCCGTTAAGTCCATCAAATGGTCAACGTTACTTACTTACTATTATGGATCGTTTCACTAGATGGCCGGAGGCGGTACCGCTGGAGAACATTACAGCAGAAACACTAGCCTCAGCCTTTGTGTCCACATGGCTCTCAAGATTTGGATGCCCACTGCATATAACAACAGACCGAGGCAGGCAGTTTGAGTCAGACTTATTCGCCAATCTTGCACAATTCTGTGGGTATGTTCATCACAAGACCACAAGTTACCATCCTGCAAGCAATGGTTTAATTGATGGCACCGATCGCTCAAGTCTGCTCTAATGTGCCATGACACAGCCTGGACAACCACGCTACCAATTGTGTTACTGGGTCTACGAAATGCTTACAAACCTTACATACATGCTTCCTCGGCAGAACTGGTTTTCGGCGAAGCGTTACGTCTTCCAGGTGAATTCGTTGACGTCAGTTCCTTTCAGTCCATTGTGCAAGACCAACCTGATTTACTACGTCACTTGCGCGAACGTATCGCATGTTTTCGCCCACAACAGGGTTCCAGACATGGCACCCCATACTATTATATTCATCAAGACTTGGACAAATGTACGCACGTGATGCTTCACACAGATGGTGTGAAACCTGCTCTGCAAGCTCCATACACAGGTCCACATCGCGTGTTACAACGAGGTGAACGGACATTTGATATTGTCATAAATGGCAAGGCCACGACTGCCTCCATTGACCGCATCAAGCCGGCGTACATCTACCAGGACGCATCACCGGCTGAGGTTTCAAGAGAACAGCTCAAATCGACAAAGTCAGCGCTTCAAACTCAGTCACAATCGCAAGCTCAACAACAGCCCACCTCTTTTCCACAAACGGCACGCACAACCCGTCCCGGACGGCACGTACATTTTCCTGCACGTTTTAGATGATAACGCTCCGCTACAACCGCGGGGGCTGATGTGGCGACTAATCATCGTGTACTGTACGTCGTCGTCGTTTTTATAAAGAGGATTCGCGCGCCGCCACAGATGTTGCTGGCGCAGCAAGACTGTTTATTCTTTGTTTTTGCGAGTCTCCTGTTTTTTGTTAGTACATAGTTACGACTGTAATCTTCTGGTTGAAACATTGTGCTTTTGATGTGACGATTATACTTTAACGTAAAACGTCTCTCATTTGTATTTAATGTATTGATCTACAGTCACAGGTCTACTAAATAAATTATTTCAAAATGGTTTCTGCAGAGAATAATTCTACGTTCTAGCGGCTTGAAAGATACACGCTAACAAAACGTCGGACAGTTCTGCTTCAGCTGTCTCGACATTGCGAACTATGTATCGTACGTGATTCTTACATTTACGGCGACCGTTCTCGTGGATTGAAGCTTACATGTGCAAAATTGTACAAAGATTGGAACAAAATTGCAGAGTTCTATGCAACACGTAAAAATATACGGACACTCTGCTTTATGTATTAGAAGATGAAAGCTGAAAGATGTATTTATGTGGGTGTGTTGGAAATACAAGTTAATGGAGTATGCAAGTGGTTTGTTCACTCGATATTAAATGATAGGCATGGCTGACCCACCATCGAACATTTAATAATTTATCCTCTAGTTTCCAAGTAATAAAACCCTTCCAAAATTGTGAAAGTTAAGAAATTTGTTTTGACTCGTTTTATTCTCTGAAGTCAAATGACCGTCAGAGTTGAAAGCAAGCGACAAATACAATACAGCACAGAACAAAATATACGAATTCACAAAACAATATAAACACTCCTACAGCAAGTGACTGGTAAGTCGAAGAAAACTGTATTTGATTCTAAACACTTGTGACAACCCACACTTCACTGGAAACCGTGGCGTAATCGAGAGGAATATTCCGATACCAGATTTCCGTGAATTTAACTAACGTTTTCAACATTCCCAAACATGAATACCCCTTGAAACACTAGCAAATGCACGCGATACTGTACCAAAACTGTGCTGGCTGGCGATGTCGAAAACACGACGGGTGGACGGCGACTACCACTACGTTTACATGTAAAACATCTTCCGGAAGACGAAAACCGATTTTCGCAACCGTTTTTCGCTGTCGTGTTTACATGGCACAGCCTGAATCGGATTTCCTAATCCACTTAAGATGGCGGCTGAAAACAGCTGATTCAGTTCCAGATTTAGTAGGCACAATCGCCATTTTTCTTTACTTTAAATACACAGATTCATGCTCACTCTAATATTAATACTTTTATTTCACATTAGAAAATATCACTCTGCCCATATGTGGCGAAAAATCTTAAAAAAAAAAAAAAAAAAAAAAAAAAAAAAAAAAAAAAAAAAAAAAAAAACACAATCTGACAAGTCAAGAACGCTTCAAAAACGGTTGCATTTACATGGGCTCGAAAATCAATTGTGGAACTGGAAAACCGCTTTAGAGAAGTGGATTTGCAGAATCGATTTTTGAGTGTTTACATGACCAACTAAAAGCGGAATTGGGAAATCGGTTTACGAAATCCGGTTTTGGGAGCCCATGTAAACGGGGTGTCAACATGTCATGTGTGTCGGTAACTGCAAGTCGCGGACCCGGAGATAATTCAGCTTCGTATTCCAGAAGCGGTATTTTACTAATTTCAGCAAACTTCGACCCCGTCGGATCTCAGTGCCTACGAATTCACTCGTTCGGCTATGTCGTACCGCTAGACAATTCACTTATGAAACACGAATGTACTGTACGCAGAGTTGACACCAGAAATGTGTCAATCGCATTTAGAGCGTCGGTGCATCTAACAACAGGCAGGCTGACCTTGCTCTCGGCTTGCCAATACTCAGCGCTATTAGCACAAGTTTTGGGGCAACTCCAAAAGTTGTACCACAAACTCGAAGTATAGCTGCTCGACGACAAGTATAAAACTGAGAGCAGAAGAGAAGCGTCTGCTCTCCTCGGCTGCTCAAACGCCAGTCTCCTCTTCACTTCTAAAATCTTCGTCTCCTCTCTGTAAAATCTGCAGGCTCCGTCTATCTCTACTGAAACGCCAATCCACAGCTAGGCGCCAAAGTACGGCCAATCACGGCTTGCGTTCGGGAGTCGGACAGCCGAACCCCCTTACTACAAAACAGCAGCCAATGGCCAGCTCTCCCGCGTTTCCACCGGTCAGGCCTCGCCCTTACGTCCAGCGTTCTCGCGGTAGCGGCAGATGGCCGTCAGGCACCCTCGAAAGCACAGCCAGCAAGTTGTTCCCAGCAACTCCCACGCTATTGTGTAACTGCAGCGCCCGCCAGCTTGGCGCCAGAGACGTATAGTGTCGTAGCGGGTGCCACCCTGACGTTCGCCAACTCGGCGCCAGACGTCTCAGCTCTCCCTTCGCAAGGGACCGTACACTGCCGGTGGAGGCATTAGGTTCGTTAGTGGTCCAAACGCTGATAGTTACTGACGATTTGGAAGGCCTCCACTACGCATGCGCGCTTTTTGACAGTTTCCAATTCCGAAGCCAACTCGATCGCTTATTTCACCTGTTTCGCAGTTTGGCCACCCATAGCGCTAGTTGGCATCTTTGCTCTCTACCGATGTTGAAAGTGAGGTTATGATTGGCGATATGTTATGTAAGAGGACGCTCAATTGAGAAAACTATTTAAGTCGTCATGAAACATTTGCCAATTTACCGTTAAACCAAAGTATAATAATAAAGATTAACAAGACAAATATGCGTGCAAACCGTGTAACTGTCGAGTATAATATGAAAAACCCGTGACGAAACTAGGTTAACTAGCGAGTCGCGATGTTACCAGACGACCATTCCATCAAAACATTCTTTTTGAGAAAGCTCACGTTGACGTGAGGTGACGGTCTGGGGACGAACAGTGTGAATTCCGCCATTAAAATGCATTATGATCATAAAATTCGACAAAACGCAAAATATTAGTAAACATGTCCCCTATTTATAAATAATGTAACAAATTCAACCTGACAAAACCTCATACAAAAATGAGGTAAATTAGGATAGTGGTGTGTGAAAGGAATATTCGGTAACATACAACTTCATATGCATTTTGTCCCATTATTATGAGTTACAATAAAATTTAAAAATTAAACATACAAATTAATATACAAAAATTTGCAGGTGTTGTGCAAGAATTATCATCGTACATGATTTTCCCAGAAGTTACACATTTAGTGTAGGAACACCCATATTGGCACTAATAGATTTCTATAATAAATAACCACAAGGAGAAACAGACGGAACAGTAACAGTGAGACGCTATAGTGGCACATGTTGTTGTTGTTGTTGTTCTGGTCTTCAGTCCGGAGACTGGTTTGATGCAGCTCTCCACCCTACTCTATCCTGAGCAAGCCTTTTCATCTCCTCATAAGAACGACAACCCACATTCACTTGAATCTGCTTACTATACGCGTCTCTTGGTCTGCGATTTTTACCCCACACACTTCCCTCCAATACAAAATTTACGATTCCTCGATGTCTAAGAATGTGTCCTACCAAGCGATCCCTTCTTTTAGTCAGGGTATGCCAAAAATGCCTTTTCTCACCAATTCTGTTCAGTACCTCTTCATTAGTCATGCGATCTACCCACCTAATCTTAAGCATTCTACTGTAGCACCACATTTCAAAAGCCTCTATCCTCTTCCTGTCCTGCTTATTGTCCATGTTTCACTCCCGTACAAGGCAACACTCCACACAAATGCCTTCAGAAAGGACTTCCTTACACTTAGATTAATATTCGATGTTAGCAAATTTCACTTTTTCAAAAATGCTTCCTTCCCATTGGCATTCTGCATTTTATATCCTCTGTACTGCGACCATCACATGTTATTTTACTACCTAAGTAACAAAACTCAACTACCACCTTCATTGTTTCATTACCTAATCTAATTCCTTTAGCATCGCCTGATTTTCTAAGACTGCATTCCATTATCTTTGTTTCGCTCTTGTTAATGTTCATTTTATACGCTCTCTTCAACACACTATCCATTCCATTCAACTGCTCTTCCAGGTCCTTTGCTGTCTCTGACAGAATTACAATGTCTCAGCAAAACGCAATGTTTTTATTTCTTCCCCCTGAACTTTAATCTCTATTCCAAATTTTTCCTTGCTTTCCTTCACCGCCTGCTCTATGTACAAATTGAATAACATCGGAGAAAGGCTACAACCCTGTCTTACTCCCTTCCCAACTGATGCTTCCCTTTCATGCCCTTCGTGTCTAATAACTGCGGTCTGGCTTTTTTACAAGTTGTAAATAACTCTCATTTCCCTGTATTTTATCCCTGCTGACTTCAGAATTTGAAAGAGTGTATTCCAGTCAACATTGTCAAAAGCTTTCTCCTAATCTACAAAAGCTAAAATTGTAGGTTTGCCTTTTCTTAATCTATCTTCTAAGATAAGACGTAAAGTAAGTGTTGCCTCCTGGGTTCGTACGTTCCTCCTGAATCCAAACTGATCTTCCCCGAGGTCAGCTTCTACCAGCTTTTCCATTCTCCTGTAGATAATTCGTGTTAAAATTTTGACTTATCAAACTGATGGTTCTGTAATTTTCACACCTGTCTGCGCCTGATTTCTTTGGAATGGGGATTATTACATTTTTCTTAAAGTCTGAGGGTATTTCGCCCGTCTCATACATCCTACACACCAGTTCAAATAGTTTTGTCATGGCTGGCTCTCCCAGAGACTTTAGTAGCTCTGAGGGTATGTCGTCTACTCCTGGGGCCATGTTGCGACCTAGGTCTTTCAAGGCTCTGTCAAATTCATCTCTCAGTATAGTATCTCCTATTTCATCTTGATCTACTTCCTCTTCCCTTCCTACTTCATCGTCTCTAAGTTAATTTCCTTTGTAGAGCTGCTCTATGTACTCTTTCCACCTTTCAGCTTTCCCTTCTTTGCTGAGAACTGGTTTCCCATCTGAGTTCTTGATATTCGTAGAGTTGCTTTTCTTGTCCCCAAATGTCTCTTGTATTTTCCTGTAGGCGGTATCTACTTTTCCCCTTGCTATACATTCTTCTACAGATTTGCATTTGGCTTCTACCCACTCCTGCTTAGACATTTTGCACTTCCTGTCAATCTCATTTCTTAGTTGTCTGTACTCCATTTTGCCTGTTTCATTTATTGCATTTTTATATTTTCTCCTTTCATCAATTAAATTTAGTATTTCCTGTGATATCCAAGGATTTTTTGTAGGTCTTGCCTTTCTACCTATTTTGTCCTCTGCTGCCTTCACTATTTCATCTCTCAATGCTACCCATTCCTCTTCTACTGTTTTATTTCCCCGTGTTTCTGTCAATTGATGCCTAAATCTCCCTCCGAATTTCTCCAGAACTTCACTTTCCTTCAATTTATCTATGTCCTATCTCCTTATTTTCCTTCCTTTCTGCAGTTTTTTCAGTTTCAGCCTACGGTTCATGACTAACAAGTTATGGTCAGATCTATATCTGCCCCTGGGTATGTCTTACAGTTTATCACCTGGTTCCGGAATCTGTGTTTTACCATTATAAAATCTATCTGATACCTTCCGGTGTCTCCTGGTCTCTTCCACGTATACAAACTTCTTTTGTGATTCTTAAACCACATGTTTGTTACGATTAAATCACGTTCCGTGCAAAATTCTACCAGGCGAGTTCCTCTTTCATTCCTTCTGCCCAGTCCATATTCACCTACTATTTTTCCTTCTCTTCCTTTTCCTACTACCGAATTCCAGTCTCCCATCACAATTAAGTTTTCCTCTCCCTTAATTGTCTGAATAATTTCCTTCAGTTCCTCATATATTTCTTCAATCTTCTCATCATCGGCAGAGCTAGTTGGCATATAAACCTGTACTACTGTTATCGGTGTTGGCTTTGTATCTACCTTGACAATGATAATGCGATCACTGTGCTGCTCATTGTAGTTTTCCCGCATTCCTATTTTCTTATTCATTATCAGTCCTACTCCTGTGATACCCCCAACTGATTTTGTATTTATAATCCTGTAAGCACCTGACCAGAAATCCTGTTCATTCTGCCACTGAACTTCACTAGTCCCCACTATATCCAATTTCAACCTATCCATTTCCCTTTTTAAATTTTCTAATTTCCCTGCCCGATTAAGGGATCTAACATTCCACGCTCCGATCCCTAGAATGCCAGTATTGTCTTTCCTGATGACAACATCCTCTTGAGAAGTCCCCGTCCAGATATCCGAATGGGGGACTATTTTACCTCCGGAATATTTTACCCGAGATGATGCCATCATCATATGTTCATACAGTAGGGCTGCATGTCCTCGGGAAAAGTAACGGCTGTAGTTTCCCCTTGCTTTCAGCCGTTCGCAGTTACAGTATGGAAAATCCACATTAGCTGATGTTACAAGGCCAGCTCAGTCAATCATCCAGACTGTTTCCCCTGTAACTGCTGAAAAGGCTGCTGCCCCTCTTCAGGAACCACACGTTTGTCTGGACTCTCCACAGATACCCCTCCACTGTGGTTGCACCTATGGTACGGCTATCTGTATCGTTGAGGCACGCAAGCCACCCCACCTCGGCAATGTCTGCGGTTCATGGGGGTGGAGTGGCACATATAAAGCTAGATGTCGTTTATAAAAATCTGTCAGTGCTAATGCCTTTTGTGAACTATATTATTCTTGTGTGTCAATCACTTCATTTACAGATAGCACAGAACATCTCAGTAGGACTATTTTGACTCCATTTCCAGGCGAATATATCACAATCCAGACTGTAAAAACATAGGCATTCATCTTTAAATTCGTATGTTATGAAAATTTCCACACTTTTCATTTATAGTATGTATGGGTGTAATAAAAAGGGGATGTACTGCATTAGAAGGCCACATAAGTTCAAATGTTTGTAAAGCTTATGGGACTGATGACCACACAGTTTGGTCCGATAGATTTACAAACACTTGAACATTTGGTCCAGTAGTTTTAGAAGGAAATGTGCAACATTGTCGCGTGATGTAAAAGTTTTCCTCGCATCTCATTCTTTATGAACGTCATACCTCGTGAACTATGTTGTACATTAATATTACACTTACTACGGCTGTCCCCATGGATTGAAGCTTACGTGTGCAAAATTTCATAAAGATTGGAACAAAACTATAGATTTGGATGCAATACATATACACAAACACACAGGCACTCTGGTCGCTCTGTGTGTGTGTGTGTGTGTGTGTGTGTGTGTGTGTGTGTGTGAGTAAACAATAAATATAGAAAAAAAATTTCTACTGTCATCGTTGTAGGGCGGAGGCTTATTAAAATACTATGAGAGAGCCTAAAACGTAAACAAATATTTTGTCAAACAAATCAAATGTTTGTATAGCTTATGGGACTTAACTACGTGGTCATCAGTCCCTAAACTTACAAACTACTTATGAACTACTTACAAACTAGGACGGCACAAATATCCATGCCCGAGGGGGGATTCGAACCCCCCACCGTAGTGGCTGTGCTGACCGTGACTGGAGCGCCTCAGTCACCTCGGCCACCGCGGCCGGTCCACATAAGTTGAGAGAATGCCTGTCTAATATACAAAGCTCAGCCTCAATCGTAAATGTGCAGGCTTGTCTTTTGGTGGAGGCTTGTTAAACGCTTTGGAGTCAATCAGAAAACAGTTTAACGAAAATCCGCTGACTTAAACGATCTCAAACTATCAGCTCTGCTACTCGAACACCTGATTGGTCAGTCAGATATCGTCAGAAAGTCTAAAGTGCCACTCAAACGACTCAAACCGTTTCCGATCGTCAGCAGTGCCACTCGAACGAACCTAGTGTATTGCTCCAGACGCTCCCGCCTAGACGACGCCAGCGTCGGTTTCGCCAGCCAGATACTTGGAAGGCTCACGCCTCAGTCCTACCTGCTGTGGCCTTCGACCGCAAGGCGTCTTCCGGTGGCCGAGGGGACTGAGGCGCTCCAGTCAAGGTCTGCACGGCCACTACGGTCGGGGGTTCGAATCCCCCCTCGGGCATGGATATTTGTGCTGTCCTTAGGATTAGCTAGTTCATAAGTAGTTTGTAAGTTTAGGGACTGATGACCCCGTAGTTAAGTCCCATAAGCTATACAAACATTTGAACATTTGTGTCTTCCAGGAACCGCTGACCCTCCGAATAACAGAGCCACCCTCGTGCTCGCCACCGGTCGCCGTTAGCTTTGAATGCGTATTTTTCTCCCCTGCTACAGGCCTCCCACCTTTCTCTTTCGGCACAAGCTATTAAATCGATAACCTACGAAAAAATCTAATAAAATTAACCAGCTTTTAATGCTGGAAAGCAACATGACAATACTGAAATGTCTCAAAGCCTTGCCTTAATCTAACTTTCTACATAATTTCCGTCAATTTTGAGCCACTTGTCATAACGTTGTACCAGGTTTTGAATACCCTCCTAATAGAAATCTGCCGCCTGACTTGTTAACCACTGGATCACAACTGTTTTGACTTCGTCATCGTCTTGATTACCCCAGGTGTTTCAAGTACAGGAACAGATGGTAGGCAGCTTACTGAAAGACATTGCGCAATTCAGAACAAAAGACGTGGCAAATTCATCAAGGGTTTCGTTTTGCTGAAAGATAATACCCGTCCGCAAGTGGCTAATCAGACCACAGATCTCATCACATCTTTTCGGTGGGAAACTCTAGATCATACTCCGTACAGTCCTGATCTTGTACCCAGTGACTACCATCTGTTCCTGCACTTGCAGAAACTTCTGGGCGGTCTTCAAGACGATGACGAAGTCAAAACAGTTAAGATGCAGTGGTTAACAAGTCAGGCGGCAGACTTCTATGAGGAGGGTATTCAAAAACTGGTACAACGTTATGACAAGTGCCTCAATATTGACGAAAATTATGTAGAAAAGTAAATTAAGGTACAGGCTTTCATGTAAAAATAAAATTATTATAGGAGACTTTCCTGATGGGAAAAATTGAAATCTTAGCACACATTTTTTTAATTTTAAAACGGTACTTACTTAAACACGCCTCGTATTATCTTTAGAGTTAAGTGGCATATTACGCCTATGGAGAGAGATCGAAAATTTTTTATGAACCACACTTACTTCAGCCAAAATCGCTAATTTATTTTATTTGCTGTTTTCTTTTTCTCTTTTTTTGTTTTCTTACCAGTTTCAATGAGCTATGTCATCATCTTAAGAAAAAGTTACAAATAGGAGAACATTGTAACTTTTTCTGAAGATGACATAGCTCACTGAAGCCGATAAAAAATCTTGAAGTAAAAATAAAAACAAGAAGTAAATTAGCGATCTCGGCTGAAGTGTACTTTTATATAACTCTATTATATCGAGCGAACTGCCGAATGTACATAACCTCCTGCCAAGATAATTTTTTTTAATTTTTTTTTAATTTTTTTTAAGAAAAGGAAAATTGTAATCGAGGATGAAAACTTTTCTCCCACGGTATTTACCTCCGCACAATGTTTCAAAGTTCGTCTTCTAGAAAGGGGGGATTATTATTCCGTGTCTTCCATTCTTATTTGTTGGAATCAAATGTTCAAATGTCTGTAAATCTATCGGACCAAACTGCGTGGTCATCAGTCCGTAGCTTACAATCTACTTAAACCTATAAATTTGTTAGTGGGATTTCTGTGTATTTCTATGATTCCATTTTTATTGAAAAAGTCAAGTACTTTATTTTTATAGTCATCTTGGTTTATAATGACTGTCACATACAATAATAGGGAATTTTCTGGAATACATATGATTTAAAATAAAAATGGTAAAACTCATAGAAAGTATAAAATTCAACAAGACTTGCCTCAAGAAGAAAATTCTACTAAGATATGTCAACATCAAGATTTCAGCACAACCAAGAATAGTGGAAGATATATGACAGTATGGCGCAAAATTATGGATACAGCAAGATATCAACACAAAACTAATCCACAAGGAATTTCTAAACCAAAATATGTATGTAGCTCAACTAAAGCTAAGTCAAAGCACCACACGTTTCACATTTGATATACTTTGTAATTTTATAAATATATGTTCATAATATCCTCATATACTAGAACCACTCATATATATAAAATCAAACGGCTCATGGAGGAACAACATCCCACTTCTAAAAGGCATATTGTTTCTCCATTCAAATTTTATGACAGAACAGTTGATATGACTAATATATATTTCAACAATGCAGAACAGCAGTTATTAAACAAAGGACTGAAATATACAATAAAACCTAAATTCTGCAATAATGAACAAAAGCAACTCATATCCACAGCAAAAGTATCTATCGATTTAGCAAATTTATCTGTTAAAGAACAAAACGAAATTACTGTCAAAGTAGCAAATGAAATAGAAAGACGAAATAAAATAAAGCACTGTCAATATACTGATCAAAAAATATTAAAACAAATTAATGAAAAATTAATAAACAACAATGCAATGACAATAGAATCAGATAATGGCAATAGTATGGTCATTATAAACCAAGATGACTATAAAAATAAAGTACTTGACTTTTACAATAAAAATGAAATCATAGAAATAAACAGAAATCCCACTAACAAATTTATAGCACAAATAAAGAAAACTATACTTAAACCTAGGTAAACTAACCTACGGACAAGCGCACACACACCCATTCCCCAGGGAGAACTTGTACCTCCATGGTGAGCAACCGCACGCTCTGCAGCGAGGTGCTTTAGACCGCTCGGCTACTCCACCGCTGCTATTTGTTGGAATAGCACATCTCTTGTTTGAAATGTGCTGAGTTTGCACTTCATCTCTTTCATTTTGATGCTTCCGTGCTCCGAAAGTTCAGAGGTCACGAGTAATTCAATATATATCGCAAAACTAAAACAGAAATATATAGTGTGGTAAATCAAACCTATACACTGCAGTAAAATAAAATAAAAATAAAAATGAGAAATTATGGAAGTGGGCTGGCAGGAAAATTTGATTAGGATTGATTTGAGAACAGAACAGTTTGCACAGAGGATTACCACATGTAATTTAGTTTTATTTATTAAAAGATTTGAAAAACAATCATGTGTCAGGGCCAGTTTGACTGCATAGCCCGGCAGACAATAGACTACATACCTCGTGCATTTAACGAGCATTGGCGCAGAAACAGAACAGAAATATATAGTGAGGTAAATCGAACCTCTACCTGAATCTACTCTCGATAAACATCTGTAACACAGTGTAAAAAATGATCGACCTGCACACGAACAGAACAGCTAAAAAGAAAAGACCTAGATCAAAGCCAAGTTCTTATAATCCTTACAAGCAGCAACGCAAAATAGTCTACACCATTTGGATTTAATACAACACCAGATTTTTTTATCCAGCTCCAAGAGCAATCCTTTAGAGACTAAACATACGATTAAATGCACCGGCAAACGTAGGTAACTAATCCTCTTTCAGTTATCTAACTCGATGCTTATCGACCAAAGAAAATTAATTTACTACTGGAATCATCTCCGATACACCACAGAGAGACGTCCATTCGTAAACACAACTAAAAGATATAAATACCCCACATCCATAGCACATAACCATGCTACTATGTATCTACATGCGTTTCCACAATTGTGGATCACATCTGCGTTGCATCGAATCGCACGACTAAACAGTTCGAAATATAGGTATTTCGCACAAGCTAGCATGCATACTCACATTCCATGCTATTTCCGGCTGCAGGCGACTGCGGACCTGTTGACACATCGTAGACGCTGGTTTGGAGCGTATACGTCCTATACATGTAAACAGTTGACGCTCCCACCTGACCTGGAGAAGTTATCGGTTTAATTTTTCCTACCCGCACCAGATTCCGAATACACGAGAGCTATTTTTACGTAGATAAATTACGTTGATTCTAACAAGAAACCGATCGAAATGCCACAGCTATACCATAGCTCTTAATACATCATCTCAATAAAGACTGCCTTTACAACCCATAAAGAGACAACCGCACACATGCGTATTACAGGCAAATACTGCAACATTTCCTCGCATCTGACACAATCAATGTTTTTACCGTACGAGATGACTACAGCAGTCGTTATAACTTTTATACGCAGATACATTCACAGACAGTAGAATGAACGCTAATTTGCGATTTAGCTATTGCAGAAACGAGACATACTTTTTTTTTTTTTTTTTTTTTTTTTTTTTTTTTTTTTTTATATATATACAAGATGAACTAAGGTGCAACAAGTCAAACCCCACTCCATACAGCAATGAGCAACATCGATTTAAGTGATCGCTTTGCTTAGCTGTTGAATAGAACACACAATTACATGTCCCTAACAAATACTTTACCGAGCGAGTTACTGCTATCTGACAACAAGCAACCTGTCTTCTGGTATCTTCTTCTAAATCGATAAGATGAACGAAATATATACAAGATGAACTAAGGTGCAACAAGTCAAACCCCACTCCATACAGCAATGAGCAACATCGATTTAAGTGATCGCTTTGCTTAGCTGTTGAATAGAACACACAATTACATGTCCCTAACAAATACTTTACCGAGCGAGTTACTGCTATCTGACAACAAGCAACCTGTCTTCTGGTATCTTCTTCTAAACCCTGTAAGACCGAAACGTACTACTCGAGAAGCTATGTCTTAACTGTTGCATATGCAAACTATTACAGATTTTAGGTAATCACATCGACAAAGAACGGGATTTCAACCCTTTTTTTAGCTCAAAAGTAGCCACAGATCGGAGAAAAAAAAAATCACTAGTTCCTTACCTAGTACGACACCTAGAGGTTATTCGAAAAATGCATTTTGCGTGATAATTCTATACAAAGAACCATTTAAAATAAAAAACCACGTTATTGTATAACTCTTCATCCCTAACCACTTCTTCTAGTAAGTTCACTGACTGAAGAGTGTATGAAAATCGGATTTTTATAATTTCCATATAGTACTTCATTATTTTTATATCTTATGTACCCTGTATCTAAATATTTCAATCACATCGTAAAAGTTAACTTTCATGAACTGTTAGATGAGAAAAGTTTTCCTTTCTCTAATGTTCAAATGTTTGTAAAGCATATGGGACTTAACTGCGGGGTCATCAGTCCCTAAGCTTACAAATTACTTATGAACTAGCTTTTACTAAAGACGGCACAAACCTCCATGCTCGAAAGGGGATTTGAACCCCCAATGGGGAACGGCCTCTCGCATCGCAGCATAGCACCTCAATATGTTCGGCCGCTCAGCCGCGGCTTTCCTTTCTCCAGACTACACATATGACAGATATGCAAAAGAACTAGGAAGGAGAGAAACACAAAAGTTACGTAATAAAGTTTTGGTGGTTAATTTAT
Source organism: Locusta migratoria (assembly GCA_026315105.1). NCBI lineage: Eukaryota > Metazoa > Arthropoda > Insecta > Orthoptera > Acrididae > Locusta > Locusta migratoria. The sequence continues at coordinate 727,771,108 of CM048744.1, read as the reverse complement.
TAACGTTTGGTTTTTTAAGCACTTTCATTTACTGGTACTTTTCACATTACAGATTAAGTACGTAGTTAGTGTGGTTAGTTATTGAACTATTTAAACTTAATTATGTAGCTCATTTGAACTACTGTAGTTCATTGAAGTAATTGAGAAATATGAACTAATTACTAGTAAATAAACTTATTTATTTTGTGTATATGTACGCATTTTTCTCAATCGAAACTACTGATCAGCCTCTTACATATTGTAAATGACAGTGAAAATCATTGAATCAGCTGTTATGAAATTTTAAAATATATCGAAATGGCAAAGGTCGTAAGATATTTAAATATATCAAAGCTTCGTTCATGCACAATTACAACTCAGTAGCTTGAGTGAAACAGTACCAAACAAAGAAATTTACATTATTGAATACTGTGTGCGATTCATTAATACGACCAGTTTACAAAAGAGAAAATAATCGGTCAGAAAGAAGCGCATTTCAAAACATGACAACGCTGGAAACCTATTATTTTACAAGAATACGCTACAAAAGTGTCATACTTTTTCAGAGAGATGTATACTTGGCGGCACCAAAACTATAACGTAACCGAAACTTCCTAGGAAAACGGATTCAAAACACGTTTAATAAATTATGATTCCCCTTTCTAAAACTTATCATTTAAAAGTATTACTTGTCAGGATGCTGTTAAAAATAAGAGCCTTTTCCATCCCATAATTTGCCTACATATATGCGTTCGTAATTCTCGTAGAAAATGCTTGACAAATCGCGCGTGTGGCAAGGTGGAGGCGAGCGACGGATTGCTGCGATTCGTCGCTCGGGTGTGGGGTCCTTAGACAGTCTGCCACACTGTATTGTGACAATGCTCGTATTTGTGCATCATAATATCCACTGTTGCTTTACTGGCACGTTAGTAAATCATGTAAGTAATTAATTCACAGTGCATAAGAACTTTCAGCTCACGCATTATTAGTTAAGCTTGGAGATATTCATTCAACAATGACATTATTTGTCAACTAAGACAAAAAATTAAAACTGTTTTCAAAAAATATTGGAGGGGGACACGTCCCCCCTGTCCCCCCATCGGTGACGCCCATGGTTTCGTGCCACTATTACACCCCACCAACAACAATAATCAACCGTTCATACATTTACATACCTCTGGTCTGGTATGTTAAAAGTCTATGACTAATTATGTAAGTGTATTGCTGTTCTGAATGTTAGGTTACATGGTACACATTTCTTCAATAAGTTATGTTTCGGTTACAACTTCAGGTTTTAGTTAATGTTAACTAGGATATACCATTTGTATGGTATTGTTTTATTTATATCTCTTGTAATATCGAAGTTACTCATAATCTTTGGTATCGGTGTCACAGTATTTTTCTTGTAATGTTGGCACTACTGTTTTCATGTGGAGATGAGCAACTTACAGAATTGTTACAATGGGCATGACAACTAAAAGTCTGAAAATATGTATCATTGGCCACCATCCATCCAATTGTTGAACATGCTGCCAAACATTTGCTTCTCTTCAATGATACCTCCTCAGCCTCTCCTCAGGGGACCCACAGCTCTTTTGTGGGTACGTGTGGCATAAATTGAATCGTACTACAGTTCTGCCACATGTTGTGCACATGACTAGTCTGCAGTAGCGCTTCCCAGCGGCAGAAAGCAAAAGCTTAACGCTGTCAGCTGTTGTTGTCATATTTTTGACGTCTGTAGCTCATGAATGTTCCTATTTTAGTGAAATTTCATAGTAGGTACTACCAAGGTTACGTTTCTCCATACTATCCCTACAATATGCTACATCAATTGCAAGCCTGAAGGAGTGGGTCAGTTCTGGGTTACAAACAAAAATGATAGAATTGAAAATTGTAAACATTCACTCAGGCCTACCAGTACTGTAAATTTTATCTCATATATTACTTGATTTATGTTATAATTACCATAGTCTCCACTACAGGAATAAAAAATTATGGTCTTTATCTGTTTGTGCTGACTGACTGCCACTGCTGTTTTTACTAATAAACAGTAAACTTAAATTCACACCTACGCTACTGGCAACGAGTTTAAAGAGAATAAAGCATGTGACAAAACACATTCTTTTACGCAAGTCGCTGAAGTGCCGTCCAATTTAAAGACTTGCACTTGGCCAACGAGCCACACGAAATTATTATTTAGGGAGATGACTGTAGCGCACGTCTTTGAACGTATAATTATAAATGTTTCATAAATTATGTATTTAAAACGCACTTACAGCAAAAGGGGAAATTTTATATCAGATGGTGAGAAATATATATTTTTTTATTTCAGAAACTTGGCATAAATTACACACGTCGGCTCTAATATTCGGATATCGGTATAAGAATGTTGTCAGCATCATTCTTTACATTTTCTTCGATGGAAAGACGTGAGAGGCACACACTCAATTAACATTAATTACAAAACTAATGATTTTTTTTTTCACGGGTAGTTACATCATGAATAGAAGAATAAAGCATTGAAGCTTCCCGTTTCGTTTGAGGCTACTAAAATCACATAAGGAAGGCAGTAATTCACTCTTGTGTTCAGACTGCTGTACAATATTTTCATGTTACTTTGCCGAGTCTGCTCTGGGAATGAAATTCACATTCCACACAACGTAATCTACACGTAAAATCACGCAATAACGCACGTAAACTGTAAAAGTGTAAACAAAATTGACCGAAGCTTTTGCTGTCTGCCGCTTGGAAACGCTACTGAAGACCAGTCACGTGCTCAAGAGACTCCGCCTACTTCTACCCGTCTGGAGGGGGTTTGGCAGAACTGTAGTACGATTCAATTTACGCGGTGTGTGGCGCACACGGGGCCCCGAGCCGAAGCAGCCTTTCTTCTGTCCCAGGCTGCTTCACTTTCCCTCCCGATTCATGCCTTCACCCGGAGACGGGCGTCCTTTGTGAGTTAAGGTGGTTTCTTGTCGTAGTTTCTCTTATTCCTTGGTTTCTTCCTTTCCTAACCTTTGCTTCTGTCTTTCTCTCCTTGCTGTACTCTCCTAGCCTTCTTCTCCTCCTCATCAGTCTCTGCTTTGGCGTTTGAGACACTTCTTTCTCTTCACTTCCTCTCCTCTTCTTCTTTCCTCCCTGTGCGTGTCTGAAGGCCGCATTATCATGCGTAGCAGGTGACGGGATAACGCGTAATTCCCCGCCTGAACAATCACCTATATTTCTTTATCGCTATAATTATCGATACTAGTGCAGCCGTTCAAACGACTGACGACCGCCATTAATGGAACTTGTTAGCAATCTATTACAAGTTCGTTGATCGTTTAAAACGGGCTCTGAATAGTTGGGCCCACCAGACTCAAGAAATGCCGAAACTTGATCAAGTTCATTCTAAAATGATTTTCGAATTATGCTTCGTCCTCATTTTCTAACTCCCTAATCAGAACTGTGGAAGCTCCCAGCTCATTTCTCCTCACGATCCACTTTCGCTATCCACTTCCGATCTAAGCACTCGGTGATTTTTTGTATTGCAATAAAGGCAACAACGTGGATCCTCACACGTATCAAATCATTAGGCGCCATTTTGAAAAGCTACACTGGACTTGCTTGGACTGAAAACTTACGCGGGCGTGTGAATGATCACTTGCGCAAGTTGAAGTCCATTGGCGCACGTAAACATGATCGTGTCAACTCTCCTTATTCGTAGTGACTGTCTTTGTTTGGATATATGTTTTCATCTGTTGGAATGTCTACGAGCGCGGAGTACTTTGATAAGAAGCGCTAAAAAATGGCTGTCAGTGACAGTGTATACATTGTCTGGATGGTTCAGTAGTATTTCGTTCGCTTATATCTGAAATTATGCCATACTTGCAAGAATTCGCGTTTCACCGAAAGAAAATTTAAAATGACTCATTCATCTGAAAGTTTGCATGCGTATTTGCATTTGGCTATTACATCCAAAGGTTGAAGTTAGTTCGATAACTGACATTATAGGATTAAAATCGCGAGAAATTTAATTTGCCCTTTCCTTGGTTTGCCCTGCAGCATATTTCCTAATGTCTCCTATATTCTTACAACACTGATTGGCGGTTGTGCAGTACAGGGTTAGATGTCATGTATAGTACTCTTTTAAAAAGAAATAACATTGTATTGGGATTCAATAACAGATGGAATCAAGTTGTATTTTCAGTTTTAAAAATATGGAACAAGAACATAATATTAAGGCAATGTGAAATATTAAATTAATGAGACAAGTAGGTTCTAACATATTCGCAGATTACACAATGGCAACAGTTCAACAGCCAACCACACAATTGGAATTCCATCAAGCCATGGCAGACTTCAGAACAATGTTTCCCGATATGGACGATGAAGTTATAGAGGTAAAAAAAGTATGAGTATCATAAGAATTCCTTCGAACATGCAGTAGCGCTACTGATGGTGCTACCAGTAGTCCATTAAAATCCGTACCATATCAGAAGTAATTAGAACAAAAAATAAATTTGCCTTCACTTTGTTTGAATAACTTGTCCAGTAACATACAAATGCATGCAGTCTGATAAATGCTACTTGGGATTTTGAAATTGAATGAAGATAGAAACCTTAGCTTTCTAAAAAGAAGTTGATGAAATGATTTCAAGCATCCATGTTTGCAGCTACAGAAACAGAATTGGGATATGTAGTATCTTGATTTTTGATTGTTAGTGAGCTTGTTTTTTTCTAAGAAGTCAAAATCTTATCCTGTAAATATTAAAGATGACATTCGTAAATATCACTCGTTTTTTAATCCTTACAGACCTTTTACTGTATGGTATGTAGTTCACTTTGAGGAACTAGGCCTATGTATTCATATGGCAGACAATTTTATAGTTGTTATTAAGCAGTTGTAAGGAATGAATCAATCTATAGTGTATTGTAGAATTCCGTTATCTATATATATTTTAATTTAGAAAAAGTTAGCTGCTCTAGGTGAACTTTCTGGAATTTCCTCAATTAGGTCACTGAACTTAAATATTTTTCTTATCCTTCTGCACACAGGCTGTCCTAAGGGCAAATCAAGGTGCTGTAGATGCAACTATTGATCAACTTTTGGCAATGACTACTGACAATGAGAATGAGAAGTTGCGCAATGAAATTGAGCAAAAGGAAACTTTGGAAACTTCAAAAGGTCTTGGCACTACTACTGAGGTTGCCGTTTTAACAGACTCATCACCTGCAAAGTAATGATGTCAATCTTTTATCCTTTTGCTTTATAGTGTAGAATATTTTATAGCTATATTTTGAAATTCCTATACCCTGGTAGGCCACACACAGTTACAAGAACAGTACACTAAGGTATCAATGGACCTCAGTTACTCACCGGAGAAATTTTCCGAATAGCTTATAGAACATTTTGCAATGAAGTAGCACTTGCATGTACCAAACCCATTTAACATCACCTCTGTCATATACTTTGTGTATTACAATTAATGTTGATGCATTAATAAAATGTAGAACAATAAGCAGCAGCCATTAAAGCTTGCCAATGACAAATCTTGAATGTGATCAGGCTCTTAATATTTTATTGAAAGTTACATATTGTGGAAATTGATTGATCAGTAAATTCAATATCCCTTTTTTGACTTCAAATTCATTCCATCTGGAATATGGACTACATTCGTACTGGCAACTGGTCTGGTTCTTCCATTAGGGATTGTTTTGAAAATGACATTTGTTCTCATGACTGTATTTTCCTTAGTGCTGTCTGAGAACTTGTCGGACAGACCAAAAAATGTTCAAATGTTTGTTAAGCTTATGGGACTTAACTACGGGGTCATCAGTCCCTAAACTTGCAAACTACTTATCAACTACTTACGAACTAGGACGGCCCAAATATCCATGCCCGAGGGGGGATTCGAACCACCGACCGTAGTGGCCGTGCAGACCGTGACTGGAGCGCCTCAGTCACCTCGGCCACCGCGGCCGGCCCACATAAGTTGAGAGAATGCCTGTCTAATATACAAAGCTCAGCAGCCGGCAGACCTGTTTCGACATTGTTCATAACTACTTCAGTAGCAGCAGCTTTGAAATTACTTTTAAACATCTGTTACTTGTGCAATAATTCCTTACAGGGTTGCTCACAGGGTTGACCACCTGTCAGCGAGCAAAACAATTGCAAATCATCACTGAAAATGTATATGTAATCACCTGAAAATTAATGTACAACCAATAAAATGACACTAATGTGACAAGTGCAGGAATGCGTGTGTTTTTGACTACAAAAATATATTTATAAAACCTAATAAACATGCCAAGTATGCAGAAAAAAACAACAACATTATCCATGGTACTGAATGGTTCAATTGAGTTAAGAGAGACCTCAAATGAGGACAATGTTACCAGGTCTGCACTCTTGTATGCAAACAATATTGACTACTTCAATTAACCTATACTACACACAAAATCAAGAAAATGATACCAGTCAAACCCTCCCTAAATTCTACCAACATTAAAATGGTATTGAATACTTAAATTGACCTATAATGAAGACGCCAATACTAGCTCCACTCTCCCCAATGAACAAAAATAGTATCCAACATTTCAGTCATTTCAAATGTTCCATTATAACGTTTTCCTCATCGCACACACACTCTTGTATTTTAACATTCATTGACTTCGCAAACACACACCCAAATTGTCTCCTCCGAACCTGACCTAGATCTCGAGCTACGTTATAGATCAGTCTGTCAAGACATTCAGCTTCTCACTGTTCACATTTGTTGGTTTTGCCAGAAATAATAATCGTACCATACCACACCACCTAAATGCAGTTGCCAGCTATGGCAAAAAATAAACCACACACATAACCCCCACCCTCCAAATGCTTTGGCTTTCATTAGCTTCATTGGTTGCCGACATCTTGTACACTGCACATAATCACCTATAACACCAAGAACTGAAGAACTTTTATTGTGGCCAACATAGACTCTACCCAGCACCTGGCAGTGGGAAAGCATTTAACTTGTTTGTCATATCCATACTAACAAAAACAGGTTGGAATTAATAATATAGTAATAAGGACAGTTTACAACTCACCACAACGATGTGGCGACGAGCTGCAACAGGCACATACAAAAGACACATACAAGACTTTCAGCTATCGGCGAAGGCCTTCTTCAGAAAGTAGAACATTAACTGTCGTGACTGTGTTGTGTGCCTTTGTGATTGCGTGAATGTTCTATTTTCTGAAGGCCATGGCCGATAGCTGTGTGTCTCTTTTGTATGTGCCTGTCACAGCTCGTTGCCACGTCTTTGCAGTGAGTTGTAAACTGTCCTTATTACTATATTATTAATACTAACAAAAACAGAACAGTAAAACACATGAAATTACAGAAAGGTGAACTAAACAAAAAATCACACTACTAAAAAGTGTAGTAATGCACACATGATAGAAAACATTTTTAAAACAACCACACCACAAGGATACGAAAAATGTTACACATCAACTTCTGCCACAAGAGCATGTCATCACATGCCTGCACACACCACCTGTAGACACAGACAACTCAAAACTTTTACGCATTGATGATGTCACAATAGAAGAAGCTGACGACGGGGTATCATGGTCTTCAGTTGACCCTTCACATCTATGACAGGTGTCATCCACAAATTAAGATGTTTATTTGGATTCTTTGAATGAAGTACATGAATGATTTAAATCTATTTCATTAACACATAATATAATACTTTTAACAATATAATGAGGATTGTTTACAACTCATCACAAATAGACATTCGTGCTGCGACAGTCACATAAAAAGTCACTAGTACATATGCAGTTTAAAATCATTTGTTCGGTCACAACCTTCTTCAGACAGAGAGACTCATTCATTCAAATAATTACAGTGTCACTACCATCATCTCCAGTTGCTGTATTCCGAGTTACTTTCTGCAGTGAGGGTATGGAGGGCTGGGTGAACTGGACGGTTACAAGGTTGTGGTAGGATGGATACAGCTCAGCCGTAGGAGCAAAGAAAGAAAGGGGGGGGGGGGGGCAGAACAGAGATGTTGAAATGATGCATATGTTCAGCTGTATGTTGTGCCACAGTTTGTCTATCCTTGTATTTTGGCCACAGATTGGTTGTAGCCATTCATCACGAAGGGCAGCTTGTTAGTGGTCAGGTGCCAATATAAAAAACTATGCTGTGATTGCAGCACATTGTACATGTGGCACAGCGTTTCATTGGGTAATACCCATCTTTGACAGGACTGGAATAGTAAGTACTTAGTGGGTGGATTCTGCAGGTCTTGCATTGGGGTCTTCCACAGGCATATGATTCTTGTGGCGGCGGGCTCAGGTTGGGGCTGACATAGGCGTAGACTAGGATGATGTGTAGGTTCGGTGGGTGACGGTACACCATAGGGTGGAGAAGACTTTGCACAGGTTTTATCTAAAATTATACCTTGGTGAAAGAAGTGGGTCTTCCAGTCCAGGGTAGTAATTGGTGATGAGGGGAGCACTCTTTTGTGGCTGGTTATTGGTGTTGGGGGGGGGGGGGGATGATTTGGTATGTATGGAAATATGGTACAGGAAATCTGTTTGTGGACTAGGTCTGGGGAGCAGTGTGTGTCTCTGAAGGCCTTTGTGAGACCTTCAGCATATTGAGTAAGAGCGTTCTCATCACTGCATATGTGCCATCCACTGGAAGCTAGGCTGTAAGGAAAACATTTTTTGTTGTGTATGGGATGCCATTGCCAAAGTATAGGTACTGTTGGTGATTGGTAGGGTTAATGTGGACGGAAGTATGGGTGGAGCAATCAGTGTTGTCAAGTTTAACATCCAGGAATGTGGTAAACTGGGTTTAGAAAGACAAAGTGGATGGCAGAGGGGCAGTTGAGATAGTGAAGAAAGGAGATATCCTGGCCATAAACCAAGATCATAAAAATATCAGTGAACTTGAACCCCGACCAGAAGTTTGCAGTTTTGGGAAGCTTCTAGGGTTTGTTCCATATGGCCCACAAAGGCTGGAATAGGAGGGTGCAATGCAGATGACCATGGCTGTGCCCCAATTTGATTGTATGCTTTCCCCTCAAAGGTAAAGAAGTTGTTTGCTAAGACAAAGTTGATGAATGTTAAGAGGCATTTGGATTTGAGCGTGAGGGACATTGGGAGAAGTAGTGTTCGAGAGGAGCAAGTCAAAGGGTGTACACCTACACATTTCTATCATCATCATCATCATCATCATCAGAGACTGATTATGCCTTTCAGCGTTCAGTCTGGAGCATAGTACCTCTAATAAAACTCCTCCATGATCCCCTATTCAATGCTAACATTGATGCCTCGTCTGATGTTATGCCTTTTACATCAAAATCATTCTGCACCGAATCTAAGTACTTTCTTCTTGGTCTTTCTCGACTCCTCTTACCCTCCACTGATGAGCTCATGAGTTTCTTAGGTAGCCTTGCGTCTCCCATGCGTGTCTGTTCGCTCTAACTGCTTCATCTATGGTGTTCATTCCCAGTTTTTCTTTGATTTCCTCATTATGGACAACCTCCTGCCATTGTTCCCCTCTATTGGTACCTGCAATCATTCTTGCTTCTTTCATACCTGTAACCTCTACCTTATGAATAAGGTAACCTGTATCCACCCAACTTTCACTCCCATACAACAAAGTTGGTCGAAAGATAGAGCTGTGCACTGCTAACTTAGTCTTGGTACTTACTTCCTTCTTGCAGAAGAGAGTAGATCTTAGCTGAGCACTCACTGCATTAGCTTTGCTGCACCTCAATTCCAGTTCTTTCACTATGTTGCCATCCTGTGAGAAAATACATCCCAAGTGCACTCAACCTGTTTAAATCTCTTTCCCACAGACATTACTTTTGTTTTGGAGATGCTAATCTTCATATCATAATCCTTGCACCTCTGATCGAGCTCTGAAATATTAGTTTGTAACCTTTCAATAAAATCGGCCATTACAACTAAGTCATCCGCATATGCGAGACTCCTTATTTTGTTTTCTCCTATTTTAATCCCGTCCTGCTGGTCTACTGTTTTCAACATATAATCCATGAATAGTATGAACAACAGTGGTGACAGGTTATAGCCTTGTCTTACCCCTGAAACTACCTTGAACCATGAGCTTAATTTGCCATCTACTCTAACTGCTGCCTGACAGTCTACGTAAAGCCCTTTAATTGCCTGCAGAAGTTTGCCTCCTATACCATAATCTTGTAGAACTGACAGTATCTTCCTCCTAGGAACACATTCATAAGCCTTTTCTAGATCTATGAAACATAGATACAATTCCCTGTTCCACTCATAGCACTTTTCCATTACATGCCGTAAGCTAAAGATCTGGTCCTGACAGCCTCTAAGGGGTCTAAAGCCACACTGATTTTCATCTAACTTGTCCTCAATTAATACTCGCACTCTCCTTTCAACAATACCTGATAATATCTTGCCTACAACACTAATTAGAGAGATACCTCGATAGTTGTTACAATCTTTCCTGTTTCCATGTTTGAAAATTGGCGTGATTACCGCTTTCGTCCAGTCAGATGGAACCTGTCCCGATTCCCACGTCTTCTCAATTATCCTGTGTAACCATCTGAGACCTTATATTCCACTGTATTTGACAAGTTCTGGCTTAATTTCATCCACCCCAGCCGCTTTATTGCACTGTAATCTACTGATCATTTTCTCCACTTCCTCAAATGAGATCCTATTTCCATCGTTGTTTTATTATCTCATTCTACCTGAAAATCTGACACATCATTGAACGTTTCATCTACATTGAGCAATTCTTCAAAATATTCCCTCCATCTGCTCACGGCATTCACAGGATTGACTAACAGCTTTCCTGACCTGTCCAAAACACTTGTTATTTCCTTCTTCCCTCCCTTTTGAAGATTGCTAAATACGCTCCAAAATGGTTTTCCTGTGGCTTGATCCAGCGTTTCTAGCTTATTTCCAAAGTCTTCCCATGATTTCTGTTTGGAGTCTGCAATTATACGTTTAGCTTTGTTTCTTTCTTCAACATAACTTTCTCTGTCTGCCTGATTTCTAGTATGGAGCCATTTTTGAAATACCTTCTTTTTCTTTTTACAGGCTGCCTTGACTGTGTCATTCCACCAGGCTGTCTGCTTCTTCCTACCTTTACACACTACTGTTCCAAGACATTCTCTAGCTGCTTCCAGTAGTTTCTCCCTGTACCTTGACCATTCCTCTTCCAGTGACTGTAAATCATTACATTCAACTAACTGGTACCTTTCCGAGATCATTGTTATGTATTTGTGCCTAATTTCCTTGTCTTGAAGCTTCTTCACTCTTATCCTTCTACACATTGACCTAACTTTCTGCTCTTTTGGCCTCACAAAACCAATTTCACTGCAGATTAAATAATGATCAGTATCATCAAAGAACCCCCTGAAAACACGTGTGTCCTTGACTGTCTTCCTGAATTCCTGGTCTGTTATTATATAGTCAATGATAGATCTGGTTCCCCTTCCTTCCCAAGTGTAGCGGTGAATGTCCTTATGCTTAAAGGAGTTTGTGATAACTAAGCCCATACTGGAACAGAAATCCAAGAGTTGTTTTCCGTTCCTATTGGCCTCCATATCCTCTCCAAACTTACCCATACCCTTTTCATAACCTTCTGTTCGATTTCCTATCCTGGCATTGAAATCACCCATGAGTAAAACACTATCCTTATCCTTCACTCTAACAACTACATCACTAAGTGTACTGTAAAATCTGTCCATCTCATCTTGATCTGTCCCTTCACAGGGTGAATATACTGCCACAATCCTAATTTTCTCGCTGGAGATGGTCAAATCTATCCACATCAGTCATTCATTTACATACCTTATTGCAATTATGCTGGGTCCGATTGCTTTCCTGTTGTAAAACCCTACACCCCACTGTGCACATCCTACTTTGACTCCTGACAGGTACACCTTGTATTCTCCGACTTCGTCCTCTTTCTCTCCCCTTACTCTAACGTCATTAACAGCTAAGACATCTAACCCCATCTTACTTGAAGTCTCCGTCAGTTCTACCTTGTTCCCAGTGTAATTCCCATTGATATTAATAGCTCCCCATCTCATTCCAGATCGTTTGCCAAGTCGTATTGGAGGAGTCCCTGGTTTGTCAATTAGAGGTGGGACTCCATCACCTCCAAAGTTCCAAGGCGTTTTGCTCTGATTGTTGCCAGCATGACATTGAAGTACCTGGGAAGCAGGTTGGTAGCCTTACTTGCCCAAGGCCCCACTGGGTTTTACTCCTAACGGTTGAGGGGCTAACCAGTGGATTTGATAGTCTTTGCCGTCTGAGCACAAAGGTGGCCACGACTCAGAATATGTCCGGGATGCCCAAACTTATTCCAAAGTAACTGGTATCTCAACTATCAGGACCACTTACTTGGCCACTCATACATTGCCCGTGGTTCATGAACTAGGACATGACTACAGGAAACCCCACACCATGAACCACACACATTTCTATATGTTATGATATTTGAAACATTTTGTGCAATTATTTAATAAACTTTACATTTCCAGATAAAAAGTTATGCATGTTTTCCACCTGAACATTGAGATATCCATGGCAATGAAAATTTATATAAAAAAAATTTTTGGCTAAAATAAATAAATAAATAAAGAATGAATTAGCACGATCAAACAACACTAAGTGATAAAGTGCAAATGAAATTGTTATATTGAACACATTATTTCACTACAAGATTTACATGTAGGTGTATATCTTTAGAGGTCAACCATTTCCAGTTGTTACAAGTAAATGCAACAGTTTAAGTGCAGTTTATGAGCCTGGGACTGGTGCTTGACATGTAGACATTGGCAACGGTGCAATGAATGAGGTTGGTGGAGGCAGGCAGTCAGGAGTCGCATTCGCTTTGCCAATAAGAAATAGTTTTAGTCTTTATTGTTTGTAAACATGTAGTACTTACGAGAATAATTAATTAATATAATCATTGGACAAGAGTACATCAATAACTTGTCAACCATAGAGTAGGAACAGCATTATTTATTTATTTCATGGTGGACACAAAAGATTATTTCCCTCATTCTCTGTCAATGAGAGCACGTATGTTTACTGTTCACCTAAAAGAAAGTAATTAATGCTGTTCCTGCTCTACGGTTAACAGGTTGTTGATGTACCCTTGTCCTATGAGTAAATTAATTATCCACGTAAATACTATGTGTCAATGGTTGATTGTTTGCTAGGCTATATCACTCTTGTCACAATCACACCTTCCATATGTATCATAGAAACTGGTATAAAAATCACGATTAGGTAGGATTATAACTGAAGTATCAATTACATTGCCAAAATCACTGCACACAAATGCTAGAACAAATTTGAAAACTGACGCCAAATTTACCAGCCAATGAAACACGCATTCTTATTCGCCACTCAAATGTGACTCCTGTCATTCATTGCGCCGTTGCCGTTTGCACGCCAAGCACCAGCTGCTGACTTATAAACTGCACTTTAACTAAATAAATCACTCATGAGTTTCCAGAATGAAACTTTCACTATGCAGCGGAGTGTGCGCTGATATGAAACTTCCTGACAGATTAAAATTGTGTGTCGGGACCGGGACTCCACCATATCCTTTCTTCCAGGAGTGCTAGTCTTGCAAGTTTCGCAGGAGAACTTCTGTGAAGTTTGGAAAGTAGGAGGCGAGGTACTGGCGGAAGTAAAGTTGTGATGTGGCATTGTGAGTCGTGTTGGGATAGCACAGTCGGTAGTGCGCTTACCCGCAAAAGGCAAAGGTCCCAGGTTCGAGTGCTGGTTCCGACACACAATTTTAATCTGCCAGGAAGTTTCACTGATGAGTTGTTTTATTTCATGCTGCCCCACAAAATTTACCATTAAGTTCGTTGATGTACAAGAGTTGGAAATTAAATAGTGACAACTATTTATTCACAACTGATATAAAAGTGTTTCATGTTTGAATCTGTTACTGTCCTTCAAAGCAGTCATCAGCGTTATGTAGAACTCATTGCCAACGAAGGCATAGTATACTGTTAGCATACGTGTCCTGTTGATATTTCGAATGGAGTGGTCTAATGCCTGTTGAATCTCTCAAACAGTTCTGAAGCGGATGCCAGGAAGTGGTTCCTTCATCTTCAGAATCAAATAAAAGTCACAAGGAGTATGGTGGATGGTACAGTATTCCCAGCCCCATTGACCGAACAGAGCAGCCACAGTCGTGCACAGTTAAATGTTTCAAGTGATACTCCTTGCTGTTCACAGTAACTCAAAACACTTTATTCATATCATTTTCAATGCTGTTAACAAAAGGAACTTCTCAGTTTAAGACTACCAAAAATGCTCACTTTCTGTTCGGTGGCATCTCACTACACAAAACAACAAATCCAGTTCTGACAATTACAGAGAGACTCACAGCATATATTGACTTCACTTCCTTCAGTACCACTCAGGTTCTAGTAGTCTGGTATTGTTGTACCAGTTTAATCAGATACAGTTGATTGTTGACATCAGAGAAAATTGCTACAGTGTCCTGCTTGTGCAAAAATTGTCTAACTCGGGGGGAGGGGGGGGCATTGTTGTCATGTTTTCATTTGAAAAGAGACAGCGAGATAATCAATATTACTGTAGCAGTGACTATTGTTGTCCTACAATTTTACTCATCATATCACAATTTGAGACACAAAAATATTTTCAGTTCAAGGAAAAAAAAAAAAAAAAGTGTCTCTGTTGCAGCTATTGATTCATAAATTTTCTTAACTGCAATAGTGATGACTACAAAGTATTTCTTTCAGGATAATACATTAAATATCAACACCAAGAAATAACATTACTGCAGAATTTTGATTTCCACTGCAGAGTCCAGTGCCAGCTGTCACCAGTGCCACACCGTAAACAGCGCTAAGTATCTGAATTTAATTTGTGTCAAATTTAATTTGCCAGTCTAGTTCACTTTCGGTAGTACTGTTTTAAGAGGTTTATTCCCGCGTACTTGCAGATTTCGTTTGTACTACTGTTTTAATTGTTTATTCTCTCGAATTTGATAATTACCGTTGTTTAGTCTTCGTCTTTGACCGGTGTATTTCAAAACAAGTCAGATACCGTTACTAAGCTCGTTATCAGTCAGTCCAGTGCCAGCTGCCGGACTCAGTTTTGTTGATTCGACAGTGTAGTTACCATTGACCACAGTTAAGTCAGCAGCCAGCCGCCTTCATTAGAGTACTAGGCTTCTTTAAAGTTGTTAATTGCTGTTAATTGTATCGATAGGATGGATAGGATGTGTGCCTGCTGTGTGCGGACGCAGGAGGAGTTGGCCGCGGTTCGCGAACAGCTGAGCGTGCTGTTGGCTACGGTCAGCCGTCTTCAGGCTGCTGTCTCGGGCTGCAGCGATGGTGGGGAGTCTGGTGCGTCGAGTGGGACACCTCAGGTGTCTCGCGCTACGCTCTCTGTCCCTGCTACCGAGGCACCTTCAGGTGTACCGGACGTCGTCGAGCCGCCTTCTCTGCAAGGGGAGTGGAGGGTTGTACGGCGTTCGCGTCGCTCGAGGCGGAAGGCCAATGTGGAGGCTGGACGTCCGTCCGCGCCCGTTTGTCCTGTGAGTGAAAGTGTGGCCACTCCTTCAGCAGGGTCCGAGCAGGTGCACGGGGGGAGGGGATTATTAGTTATTGGGAGCTCCAATGTCAGGCGCGTGATGGAGCCCCTTAGGCAGATAGCGTCCAGATCTGGAAGGAATTCCAACGTGCACTCGGTGTGTTTGCCGGGGGGCCTCATCCGAGATGTGGAGGCGGCCTTGCCGGCGGCTATCGAGGGTGCGGGGTGCAGTCGACTGCAAGTCGTAGCTCACGTCGGCACCAATGACGCTTGTCGCTTGGGTTCTGAGGACATCCTCAGGTCCTATGAGCGGCTGGCGGAATTGGTGAAGGCTGCTGCCTTCGCACGCGGGGTGCAAGCAGAGCTGTCGATTTGCAGCATTGTTCCCAGGGTTGATCGGGGTCCTTTGGTTTGGAGCCGAGTGGAGGGTCTGAACCAGAGGCTTCGCCGACTCTGTGACAGTCATGGCTGCAGATTTCTGGATCTGCGTTATCGGGTGGGGAATTGTAGGGTGCCCCTAGATAGATCAGGGGTGCACTACACTAAGGAAGCGGCTACTCGGGTAGCAGAGTACTTGTGGAGTGCACATGGGGGTTTTTTAGGCTAGGCGCTAACTCTGATGAGCACTCGACTGTCAGCATTCAAACAGCGAATTCTGGTCACGTTCGGAATAAAAATTCGAACATAAAAATATTAGCCGCGAACTTACAAAGTATTAGAAACAAAGTTCCCGAATTTGCAGCGCTGCATGGAAGTTATTGCGCTCAGATAGTTTTAGGCACCGAAAGCTGGCTAACTGATGATGTGGCAAGTTCAGAAATATTTAGCGAAGCGTGGAATGTATATTGGAAAGATAGATCTGATACAACTGGAGGAGGAGTGTTCATCGCTGTGGACAAAGATATTGTTTCTATTGAGATCGAGGTTGAAAGTAACTGTGAAGTTATCTGGGCACGCATAACAGGTCTAAAAGAAGTAAAGTTAATAGTTGGGTGTTTTTACCGGCCCCCCAGTGCTGCTGTAGCAGTTTTAGAATCATTCAAGGACAGTCTACACCAGGTAGTGCATAGGTATCCGGGCCATGCAATATTAGTCGGAGGTGACTTCAACCTTAAGAGTATAGATTGGGACCTCGCTAGTTACATTTCAGGCGGTACAGACAAGCAGTCTTGCGAGTTACTTTTGGACACATTCTCCGAAAACTGTCTTGAGCAGTTAAACCGGCAACCCACGCGCAATGGAAATATTCTAGACCTTATAGCCACAAACAGGCCTGACCTTATTAACGATGTCTGTGTAGAGACAGGAATTAGTGATCATGACATCGTCATAGCGTCGATGGTGACCAAAGTTCATAAACCAGTCAAGAAGGCTAGGAGCGTGTTTTTGTTGGGAAAAGCCGACAAGCAAATGTTACGATCGCACTTAGAAAATGAAGGGGCATCGTTTAATTCTGGGACTATGGATGTAGAGGAATTGTGGACTAAATTTAAATGCATTGTTAATGAAGGGTTAGAGAAATATGTGCCAGTAAAGACGATTAAGGATGGAAAAGATCCACCGTGGTATAATAATAATGTTAGAAAGCTGCTGAGAAAGCAAAGGCTGTTGCACTCTCGATTCAAAAAAGAACACGCAAATGATGACAGGCAAAAGTTAGTAGAGATTCGTGCGTCTATAAAAAGATCGATGCGTGAAGCATACAATAATTATCACAGCCATACCTTAGCAAAAGATCTTTCCGAGAACCCGAAAAAATTCTGGTCCTATGTAAAATCGATAAGCGGGTCAAAGCCCACTGTCCAGTCACTAGTTGATCATTCCGGGGCAGTAATAGAAGAAAGCAAACGGAAAGCTGAAGTTCTAAATTTAACCTTTAAGAAATCTTTCACGTAGGAGGACCGCACAAATATACCATCATTTGATCAACGTACTAATTCCGAAATGGGGGACATAGCAATAGGTATTTCCGGTGTAGAGAAGCAGCTGAGAGAGCTAAATACGAAAAAGTCTGCTGGTCCGGATGGAATACCAGTTCGGTTTTACAAAGACTATTCTGCGACATTGGCCCCCTACTTAGCTTGCATTTACAGCGAATCTTTAATTCAGCGCAAAGTTCCTAGTGATTGGAAAAAAGCGCAGGTGACTCCCGTGTATAAGAAAGAAAAGAGAACTGACCCATACAATTACAGGCCAATATCGTTGACATCGGTTTCATGTAGAATTTTGGAGCATATTCTCAGTTCGAATATAGTAAATTTCCTTGAAACGGAAAAGCTTCTTTCCATGAATCAGCACGGGTTTAGGAAACATCGTTCATGTGAAACTCAGCTTGCCCTTTTCTCACATGACATCTTGCGAGCCATGGACGAAGGGCAACAGGCGGATTGTGTTTTTCTCGACTTCAAAAAGGCGTTCGACACGGTGCCACACTGCAGACTGCTAACGAAAATGCGAGCTTATGGAATAGGTTCACAGATTTGTGACTGGCTGGAAGACTTCCTAAGTAATAGAACGCAGTACGTTGTTCTCGACGGCGAGTGTTCATCAGAGACGAGGGTATCGTCAGGCGTGCCCCAGGGGAGTGTGATAGGACCGCTATTATTTTCTATCTATATAAATGATCTGATGGACAGAGTAAGTTGTAATATGCGGCTGTTTGCTGATGATGCTGTGGTGTATGGGAGGGTGTCGTGTGTAACTGACTGTAATAGCATACAGGTTGACTTAGACAAAATTTCTAGTTGGTGCGAAGAATGGCAGCTAGCTCTCAATGTAGAAAAATGTAAGGTGATGCGCATGAGTAGAAAAAACAATCCTATAATTTTCGAATACAGCATCAGTAGTGAGCTTCTTGATGCGGTCGCGTCGTTCAAATATCTAGGCGTAACATTGCAGAGCGATATGAAATGGAATGAGCATGTAAGGACAGTTGTGAGTAAGGCAGACAGCCGACTTCGGTTTATTGGGAGAATTTTGGGAAGATGTACTTCACCTGTAAAAGAGACCGCGTATAAAACGCTTGTACGACCACGTCTTGAGTATTGCTCAAGTATTTGGGACCCGCAGCAGATCGGTTTGAAAGAAGACATAGAGGCGGTTCAGAGGCGAGCAGCTAGATTTGGTACCGGTAGGTTCGACCAATGCGCGAGTGTCACGGAAATGCTCCGGCAACTCAATTGGGGATCGCTGGAAGAAAGACGACGTTCTTTTCGTGAATTTCTGTTAAGTAAATTTAGAGGGCCGGAATTTGAAGCTGAGTGTAGTACGATCTTGCTGCCGCCTACTTACATTTCGCGTAAAGATCACAAAGACAAGATAAGAGAAATTAGGGCTCGTACGGAGGCATATAGGCATTCTTTTTTTTCCTCGTTCAATTTGGGAGTGGAATAGGAAAGGAAATGCCTAGTAGTGGTACAGTGTACCCTCCGCCACGCACCTTACGGTGAATTGCGGAGTATGTATGTAGATGTAGAGAACGTGGTTGACCTCATAATTTCACACATTCCACTGCTATGTGGGAGTAATGCTAGACCAGGGATCAAAGATGTCTCACTTTTAGCAGCACAGTACCAATTTTGAAACCTATGGTCCATGTTCTACCTTTATGTCTTGCGGTACCTACATTTGTACATGTTCCTCCTTTCCTTACCTTTGGCCTAATGGTCACCTTCACCCTCGAAGTAGTTCCTATCCGCATGTACACAATGGCCGCAGCACTTCTGCCACTGGTCAAATACTTTCTGGAAGTCCTGTTCTTTGAGGATGTTTTGCACCGCCAGGGATGCTTCTCTGGTGTATTGAACCAATGGCCTTTCAGTTCGAGTTTCAGTTTTGGAAACAGCACAAAGTCACAAGATGACAAATCTGGCGAGTATGGTGGGTGGGGTACAACCGCCATGTCGATTTTTGGCGAAAAGGTCCTGTTGAGAAAGGGTGGGGTACAACCGCCATGGCGATTTTTGACAAAAAGGTCCTGTTGTGCAAGGACATATGGCAGGCTGCGTTGTCATGATACAGCAGCCAGTTCCCTTGACGCCAAAGTTCAGGCCGTTGTCGCTGCACTTTTTAATGGAGCCATTGCAAAGCGTCACAGTAGTATGCGGAATTCACTGTTTGGTTGGGTGGGATGAATTATCTGTGCACAATTCCCTTTGTATCAAAGAAAACAATGATCATGCTCTTCACCTGTCTCACTTTTTTGCATCTTGGAGAGCCTGGGCTCTTCCACAGGGACGATAGTTGAAGCATTGCAAGGTTCTCCGTATCATTTTTCCTGACATTCACACATAATTTGATACACATGCACTGTTCTGTTCGCGGATCCATTGTAAAATTGCCACACAAGGAACACACAGTTACGGAAATCGTTCTGGACACATCCTCCCAGCTGAATGCCACTCTGCACACTGACTCATCAAATATGCAACTCTCACCACCTAGCAGTGCAAAGATCTACTACTACTACTTTCACTTTCCAGATGGCAGCACCAGTCCCTTCAGTGACCCTTCATAAAAAGTTTGGTAATTTAATGAAACACCACCCCCATCTTCAAATGTCCATTCTCTACTAAGTCTCTGTCAATACTGAATTTACATTGGTGTCGGGGCTGTGTGCGCTTGCACCTGTGTGCTTAAAGTGCAGACACAGACAAAACAAAAGAACTACAGGGCAGACTGACGCTGGTGTACAGACATAGGATTAATTTTCTGAGTTGCAAGTACATAAACAGAAAACTGAGTGACATGTAACAATCAATAATTGAAACATTATTTGGTGCTATATAACAAAAAGAGGTTTACATTTTATGTGCCAACATTGTTGGAATGGAGTATGACTGGAAAATAATAAAAAATAACCCTAATGTAACAACCACAGTCACTATTAGGGATTTTTTCCCTTTTTTCCTCCTCCTTCATGACATGTTTTGATGTACTATGACACAGTTTGTAGATGTGAGTATATATTAATTCTAAGACATAGGATTTGGAAATAGTTTTTAAACTGTAATACATGTCCAGGCTCAGACCTTAACATATTGATTATCAACAATCGATTAGGGCCTGGGGTGGTTGACAGTTTCAGAGAGAGAATTAGGCAACAAGTGGCTGGAATGGGAGAAAGTAATACAATAGAAAAGAAAGGTAGGTTTGAGAGATGTAGTAGTGAAGACTGGAGAACAGCAAAGAGGTCCAGAGACAAGACCTAGTAGAAATCCTTGTATAACACAGGAGATAGGCCTAATGAACATAAATGATGAAAGAAGTTAATATAGAAATACAGCAAATGAAGCTGGGAAAAGCAGTCAGTTAGCCAAAAAATGAGATTGCCAAGAAGTGCAAATTGGCTAAGCAGGAGTATCTAGAGAAGAAACCCAGCTATTGTAGCATGTGCAACTAGGGTAAAGACAGATACTCCCTATAGGAAAAAGAGAGAGACATTTGGATATAATAAAACTAGCTGTATGACTATCAAGAGATCAGATGGAAAAACATTATTGAGCAAAGAAGAGAAAGCTGAAATGTGGAATGATTGTATAGAGGGACTCCACAAAGGAAATGACCTTTGAGACTATATTGTAGAAAGAGAAAAGGAAGTAGATGAAGATGAAATAGGTGATAATGATACAACAAGAAGAATTTGACAGAGCATTGAAAGATTTGAGTCAAAACAGGACCCCTGCCGGAGATATTTCCCCTGAAGTGCTGATATCCTTGGGAGAGCCAAAACTATTCAACCTAGTGTGCAAGAGGAATCTGACTTCAAAGAGAGCATGTGCATACAGGTGGTGAATATTACATAACTATCAGTTTAATAAGTCCTGATTATAAAATACTAACATGAATTATTTACCGAACAATGGATAAACTGGTGAAATCAGATCTCGGGGAAAGATCACTTTGGATTTAGGAGGAAGTTCGGAACATGTGAGGCAGTACTCTTGACTCTTAATAGGTTTAAATGAAAACTAATATTTATAATTTTTGTAGATTTGGAGAAAGCTCTTGATATTGTTGACCGTAATTCACGCTTTACAATTCTAAGGTTAGCAGGGATGAAAAATAGGGAACAAAAAGTTAGTACAATTTCTACATATACATAAATACTCTTGCTAATCACATCTAAGTGCCTGGTGAAGGGTTCATTGAGCTGTTTTTATGATATTTCTCTACAAATCTATTCTGTGATTGTGCGTGGCAAAAAAGAACACGTAAATCTTGTACAGAAACGGATTCCCAGACAGCAGCTACAGTTATGTGTAGAATACTAAAAGGAAATTAGTGAAGGAAATAAACAAATTTTGCTTATTTGGATGGCAAGGACCAAAGCCAGTGTGTAATGTGTGAGACCACCTCCAGAGTTCTGGCATCAGGCAGAATCCAGATAGTATGTGTCGTGAAACAGACACTGAGGTCACAACTGTTAGGTCATACAGCATGCTCTGAAATAGGATAATGTGTTTTGCCAATATACACCCTTTTTCTGTGCCAAGTCATACTAACTGACATTTGCAAGATAGTGTTACCAATGCAGAATGATAAACTGTGTTTAGCTGGTACATGGTATGTCATTCTCAAGTGGCTCTTCTTTGGTAGTGTAGGATTTGCCATTTGTGTGGCTGGTACATGTGGTGGGTGGTGGAAAGGGGGGTGCATTGTGCAAATTTTACAATGATTTAGAAGCCATAGGGTAGGAAAATGTGCAGAAGCAGTGTAGTATTTATTTAGGATGTGGTGGTGATCCCTCCAAAAAATAACTTGGGAAACACTGCTTCAGCTAGGCTATGAATTCCTAAAATCGTGCCATGAAATAAGGTCCAGTCTCCTGAATTTCCCCCCACCATAACTACAACTTCTCCCCCCTCTCCCACCCATAAAAAAATCCCCTTCTGCGCACTTTCCCTAAGTTTCCTATCCCTTTGCAGTATTTGCCCTCTGTACCACAAACTGTATGTCTTGTAACTGCTGAAACTTACAAGGAAAGAGCCTGATTGTGAAATAAAATATGAACACTTTTTGGCCTCACACCCAGTTATCCATTTGAATGAATTTATATAGAGGATGTATATGGGCAATACACAGTATTTTGTTGCAGAATATGCTGTAAAACGTGGACAGTAGTGATCTGGGTGCCTCTTTCACAAAACATACCATCTGGAGTCTCCCAAGTGACACCAGTTTCTCAGAACTCAATTGGTGGGAACTAGCATTAGAACATGTGCTTTCTTCCTTACCACCCACCTGACCCAAATTACATTAATTTCTTTGGTCCTAACATTTCTGTTCACTGAGTATTCCTTACACTGCCTTTGTATATCTTTTATTTTTATTATTATTATTTCTCAATCTCCCAAACTGTCCAATGCACTTAACTTTCCACTCTTATTAATTCATGCTGAAAAATCTGTTTTAGTGATCTCTTTCTTGCTTATTTTCCTAGCTTCTGCTTGTAAGTTCTCAGGTTTTCAGATCTTGTCTGCTTAGACCCAAGAATCTTTTTTTCCTTTCTGATCTAGGTTTCTGGGTAACATTTTCACATTTCTTCCTATTTCGTAATCCTTCACAGTTATTTTCTTTATCCTTATGCCAAAAGAAGGGACTATTTGGTCCTGAAAACTCCTACATTCCAGTAATTTTTATGTAATTTTTCTCGTGCAGTGGCTTGCTGAGTAGATATTATCTAATGTTTACAAAAAATAATTTTCACTAACAGAATAATTGCTGATGAGAAACAGCAATCAGTTACTCAATTAAAATATTTATTTCTTACTGGTTTATGGCATTTTTACCCTTCTTCAGATGTTTATGAATCACCTTATGTGCCCATTCCAGATATGGTGTAAGCATGAGGTAAGTCTAATTGTAATAACTGTGTTTACCTGAATCTAAATCACACATTTTTTTCCTATTTGGGATCAATAAACTACTTCCAGTTTAGAATTGGATGCAAAGTTATGAAAAATGCCACTAGCATCTGCCACAAATAACTTTTACTGTTGAATATAAGCAGTACATCCCTTACAGCTGCAGATATAAATATTGTTGTTGTTGTTGTTGTGGTCTTCAGCCCAGAGACTAGTTTGATGCAGCTCTCTACCCTACTTTATCCTGAGCAAACCTCTTCATCTCCTCATAAGATCGGCAGCCCACATCCATCTGAATCTGCTTACTATATTCGTCTCTTCATCCCACTCTGATTTTCCCACCACACTTCTCTCCAATGCTAAAAGTCTACAATTCCTTGATATCTAAGAATGTCTCCTACCAATCGATCCCTACTTTTAATCAAGGTATGCCAAAAATTCCTTTTATCCCCAATTTTGTTCAGTACCTCTTCGTTGGTTATATAAATACTGATGCCAAAACTACTCGCTAAAAAGTAAAACGAGAGAGGGGGGGGGGGGTAGACTGTTTACCCAACCATTGAATTTTAATAAATCATCAAATGAAGGTAGAGCCCAGTGGTCGTGGGGTAAAACGCTCGACTGGAAACCGAAGGGTACGAAAACCGGTTGGACCTTGGATTTTTTCAGTCTGCGTTTTAACTCATCCTTCACCTCCCAATAATGTGAGGAGTCACCAGAAACAATATGTGGTCGGATTCTACATTAAGCCTTAGATCCTCTTTCCCCAGTTGGGAAACTTGGGTAGGCTATGGACACGCAAGTCGCCGAAGTGGCATCCAATTGAAAGACTTGCACTAGGCCAATGAGCCACACAATTCTTTTTTCCAATGAAGGAAATCCAAATGCACTATGGCTCATCTCTGAATAATTTCAAATATTCATAATTACAAAAAATTTTCCTTCTATAAATATCAACAATACATAAGGCTTCGAGGATTTTGGTACAAGTTGGTAAGCTGTGAATGGGTTATCATTTTTGAATATATGGTAAGGAGGAACCTAGTAACAAAACTCTAAAATACACGGTTTTCTATGTCAGAAATAGTCTGATGTTTTTTACGTATTTCACATGACCATTGAGAAGCGCAAAAATGGGTCAATTATAGTGCTGAAATTGAAGAAATTATCTGATTTGGTGTTTTTGGTAGAGCATATTTGCAAT
The DNA here is from genome assembly GCA_026315105.1 of Locusta migratoria. Classification (NCBI taxonomy): domain Eukaryota; kingdom Metazoa; phylum Arthropoda; class Insecta; order Orthoptera; family Acrididae; genus Locusta; species Locusta migratoria. Next base: position 727,746,477 of record CM048744.1, on the reverse strand, counting down.
TGTGTCATAGTGCCATGTGATTATTGCAACACCACAAACTGATCCACTTCCATTTACCTATCCAATTACCCAACTCCATGATTTGATTACAAACATTAATTATTTGAAATGGAGATTGCTTTGGCAGAGTGCTGTGCCAAAGCAAAATTTTCTTGTTGTGTAATAAAAGTCTTTATTTTGTTGCATTTTCCTTCAAAATGCTTCATCTGTCTCCTGCTGACTCGTTCCAAGCATAGAATAAAGAGCCAAAAATTTTACACTCATGTTTGTCAGAAATATTTTGATGTGATACTACGAATATTTCAAGATTTTTTATTTTGGTTAGACAGATGTAATATCACAGTGAAGTATGATGATAAACAGATTTGTCTATGTGCAGGAAGTCTCAAGAATGATTATCATTCACTGTTTGCTACTGTCTCTTGATTGGCTGTGCATGATTCCTCTAATTAATTGAACTCTTACTAACCACTGCACATCAACCAGAAACCGTTGAAGCTTTAAATGCATTTTTATCAAAATACGTAACATTCCTTAGGCTCGGCTTGTAAGCTTGTGACTCGAACCAAACTATTGTAGCTGTTTCTGTTTTATTTATCTCTGTTGTTGGAATGAACAAATTTTGTTTTGACTTTGGGTTAAGGCAGCCAATCTTGAAATGTGTTCAGACTGCCAATGCGAATGCATTTTTTTAAATTTTTTTAAATTTTTTTTATGAATATCTATGTTGTAGATATAATTATTTTTTTACAAGTAATATGTTGCTAAATTGCTACCAGATCATGTTTTGAAACAGTACATTGAGACCCAGTCACTGTGTGAGTGTAACAGTTTGTTTACATAACAGGACATTGAGCTCGACAATATTACCTGTAAAAATTAATATGTCCACAACAGCAAATTATTGGCTATATGAATGCCATTCATGATTGGTTGCCTTCACCTCCAATTATTCATTGTGCTGCTCCTACCAACATATGCATATCAAATAGAGGTTGCCGAAAAGTAAATTGCATGTTAACCCAATTTTGAATTGGTCTGTTTTTCCCTCTTGAATTTTGATGCTTATTTTTGGGTTGCAGCTAAGTAGATATCCTTGTGACACAAGCACCTTGAAATTGTAAAGTGCACTAAACATTCCATTTTTTGTTGTAGGTGTGAGGATTAGGCTTAAGTTGGCAACAAGTTAATTAGCATTTTTTTAATTCAAAAGTGACATTTCTTTGTTTTGATTGTGAAAGGGTAATGGGCTGCTGCTTTCTTATAGATGGTTGTGTGTGTGGGGGAGGGGGAGGGGGGAGGGGGATGATGTGTCTAGTACTTGATAAAAAATGTAAACTAATCATCAATAGGTAAGTTGTAACTTGGCCTCCTTTTTGAATTGCATCCATATTTGATTTCCATTGTCATAATTTCTTGGGTATGATTAAATATATATAAGAAGTACAAATATTAGCTAACAAACACTAATTACACCACAAAAATGTCATACAGTGAATTTAACATGAGCTGGAAAATGTTTGACTATAGTATTTTCAGGTGATTTTTTTCCTTTTTCTCTGAAACGAAACACATGCTCTTTCTAATTTAAGAAAATTACAAAAAGAAAGAAAAAGAGTTTATACTATTTACCAGTACAGAATTAAAGTGCACAAAAATTCTGTGGAAAATGAAGCAAGAAAACAGTATATGACTTAGCATTACAGTTTTAATAGTTTGAAGAGTAGGCAATATATTTTTTTTACCTTATTTGTACATCTCAATTATATTTCTATTTGTTTTAAAGTTAGCTTAAATGTGCCATGAACTATTGCAGATGTATATAGAAAGCCTCCTAAGTCATACATTATTTTTTCTTGAGCTCAAAAATTGCAAACATTACTCACTGTAAACCCAGTCCTCACTGGCAGCGGGGTGCCGCACCCTTGCTGCACATCTAACTAAATTTAAAAGCTAGTCATTCTCATTATAACACTAGTTGTGCTAGTGATTTGCTTAATGTACAATGTTTCTGGCTATGATACACACTTGGGGTCCAAAGGTTTGACACACTTATACATAAAATATATATTTACGTATATTTAACAACAGTAGTATGCTAAGGTATGGCTGTGGTATTTATTGTATGCTTCTCAAATCATTCTTTTTATAGAAGCACAAATCTGTACTAACTTTTGTCTTCATCATTTGTGTGTTCTTTTTTGAACTGAGAGTGCAACAGTCTTTGCTTTCTCAGTAGCTTTCTAACATTATTATTATACCACAGTGGATCTTTTCCATCCTTAATTGACTTTACAGGCACATATTTCTCTAACCCTTTATTTACAATGCATTTAAATTTAGTCCACAATTCCTATACATCTATTGTACCAGATCTAAACAATGCCTATTCATTTTCTAAGTGCAATCCTAACAATTGCTTATCGGCTCTTTCTAACAATAACACACTCCTAGCCTTCTTGATTGGTATATGAACTTTGGTCACCATTGACAGTATGATGATATCATTATCACTAACTTCTGTGACTACACAGACACAGTTAATGTCAGGCCTGTTCGTAGCTATAAGGTCTAAAATATTTCCATTTTCTTCCAGTAGCAAACGAAAGACAGTGCTATAAATTAGGAATTTCTTATCCAATAGTTACTGTTTGAACAGGAAGATTTTCACTTACTTTCTTCCCTTCCTTATCTCAATCTGATATACATTGAAATCACAAGCAATCACTTTGTGTCCATTGACTTGGTTGGTGAGCAATCAACTGACTATCAGACAAGCTCGTAATTTCAGTGGAGTAAATAATAAGCTGCCTCAATAATACATGCAAGTTGTCAGCTTGTTGGCATGGACTAAAGCATGGAAGTTCTAGTGATGTGTATCATTAATAGTGTTATTGTGGCCTTTGCTAAATACCACTATGCTTTAATGTTCATTTTTCTAACAATGGAAAATCCAACTTGGAATGTCAATAATAGAGAATAAGTGGAAACTCACCATAAAGACAAACACTGAGCCGCAGGCAGGCACATAAAATAGACAATTACATTCAACCAATTTAAATTTTGGGCCATGTTCTCCTTTAGAAAATGATACACATATAGTCACATAATCTCTCAGACATAAATCAAACTCACATGACCATCATATATGTGACTCCAGTGCACCAAGCATTTGCAGTGACAGAGGTGTGGAGGGGGAAGAATGCTGGGTGAGGTTGAGGATGGAATGTTTTGCATTGCACGAAGGATTGTGAAGGTTTTGATGGGCAGAAATGTGAGATGCAGCTTGGAATCCAGTAAATGGAAGGGACAGCAGAGTGAAAAGGAAGAGGTGTGTGTGTGTGTGTGTGTGTGTGTGTGTGTGTGTGTGTGTGTGTGTGTGTGTAAGAAATAAAACTGTAAAATGATAAAAATAAACCAATGGAATACTGAAATATTAAAGGAAAATAAATAAAATACAATGTGTTCAATTGCATGCTGTGCCACAGGTTGGTCCATCTTTCTTTGTGCCAGTTTGATGGTGATCATTCAGACTGATGAATAGCTGGTAGGCAGTCATACGAATGTAAAATGATTTCAGCAGAGTTGTTACGTCACATGGCTGCTCTCACAGGGACATGATCCCTATGGTAAGGGATTGGGAGTGGCATAGGGATTGACTAGGATGTTATGAAAGTTTGGTTGGGCACAGAACATCACTCGAGGAGGGCTCAGATGTATCTTGGATAGGATGTCACTCATTTCATGGTATGGTGTGGTGACAAAATCAAAGCACTGACAAAGGATGTGGTTTGGTTGTTCCAGTCTGGGGTAGTATTAGGTGGCAAGTGGGACACTCCTTTGTGGCTGGTTATTGTGGGTACAGGGAGGATTGGTTGTGTGTGTGGATATGGCATGGTAAAACTGTTTGTGCAATACGCCAGGAGGATAATACTTGTCTGTGAAGACCTTTGTGAGGCCTTCGGCATATTGGGTTAGGGAGTTCTCATCACTGCAAATTCACCACCCATGGGTGGAAAGGCCACATGGGAGGAATTTTTGGATGTGGAATGGATGGCAGCTATGAAAGTGAGGTTACTGTTTATAGTTAGTTAGTTTGGTGTAGGTAGATGTGTGGATGGAGCCCTCAGTTAAGTGTAGGTTAACTTCTAGGAAGATTGCATGTTGGGTTGAGAAGATTCAAGTGAAAATGATGGGAGAGGAGTAGTTGAGGTTGTGGAGGAATGAGGATAGGGTGTCCTGGTCCTGAAACTAAGTCATGAAAATATCAGAGAATCTAAATAAGACAATGGGGTTGGAGTTTTGGGAGGCGTGGAAGATTTTCTCTAGTTGGCGCATAAAAAGATTGGCACAGGATCCTGCCATATGGGTGCCTATGGTTGTGCCGCAGATTAGACTATATACGTTTCTTTTAAAAGAAAAGTAATTGTTTGTTAGGATGCATTTGATAAGGGTTATGAGGAAAAAAGAATTGGACTTGGAGTCTGAAGGAGGCTGAGAAAAGTAGTGTGAGAGAGCAGCAAGACCATGGGCATGTGGAAGATTGGTGTATAGGGAAGTGGCATCAAAAATGAAGAGCAAGGATCCAGTAGGTAAAGGGATGGGGATAGTGGAGAGTCAGTCAAGGAAGTGGTTGGTTTGTGGGAGGGCAGTTCACGAACAATTGATTTGAGGTGTTGGTCAAAGAGGAGAGAGATTCTTTCAGTGGAGGCACAGTTACCAGTTACAATTGGGTATTAAGCATTATTAGGTATGTGGATTTTTGTTTGAAGGGGTGTTGTTGGGTTGAGGAGATACATGGATTCCAGGGAGAGGTTGTGGGAATGGCCATAGGTTTGTAGGTCAATGTGGACTTCTGCAATGTCACTACTTTTCAGTGAAAGAATCAGACAACTGGTGGAGGCCTTCTGCTGTGTAGTTAATGTGATTGATTACAACAGTGATGGAACTTTTGTGTGCAGGGAGAATGGTTGGTTTGGGACCTGTTTTAAGATTGTGTGAAGATTCTTTCTTTATACTGCCGAAAGGTTGCTATTCTTAGGTAGGGACATCGGGAGGAAGGTGATGCAAAGTTGGAGGTGAAGAATCCCTGGGAGGCTACTGGAGGATGGTTGGGTTGGAATGAGGAAGAATCACAGTTGGGTTGTGGTATGAACTGGGAGGAGTAGGACTAATTACCCCCACATTGGGAATCACAGTTCCGGAAATAGGAGGATAGATAATTCACTTTTTGTACAAAAGACATTTTTATATATGACCAAAGATGCTTTTATTTGAAATGCTGACTAGTTTTGGGGTTTGCCCATTTTCTTAAGCCACATTTTTATATTTGGTTACTGTTTAGATCATGCTGTTTGTTGTAATTCAATTTGTAATTACAACAAACAGCATGACTAAACAGTAACCAAATATAAAAATGTATATGAATGTGGCTTAAGAAAATGGGCAAAGCCCGAAACTAGTCAGCATTTCAAATAAAAGCAGTTTGGTGCACATATAAAAATGTCTTTTCTACAATATTTAAGAGCTGCAAAACGCGACATATCAAAAACATTTAATTCATTTTTCTTTTATTGCTTTGAGTTATATTATTGTATGTGATCTCATTGCAAACATATGAACCAAAAATTGAAGTAATTATTAAAAATAAATATATATTTGCAAAAACTGAACCACTGTTGATACATTGATTATTTGTGTTACTCACCAGAACGTTCATTGACAAATCATCTACTGAGTGAGAAAAACAGTGAATTTATTTTTACTTTACCATCCATTGAGAGTAATGAAAAACTTTATGAAATATTTCTTAATGAATGTTAGATTTGTTTGGAAAGTAATAACACAGTGTGGTGATTGTTAACTTTTTACCTCTATGTAGTTAAGAAGTGACAGCAGCAACAGATGTGTTTCTGTAGGAACACAGAATTTGTCTGATGCTTCATGGGAAATTCATTCACAAAAAAAATAAATCTGTTGTTATCTCAATTTCACACCTTAATTACCAGTTCAGAAACATGGCAGGTGGAGACTGTGACAGGACGTATACTTTTACAAATATATATTAAGAAAATTCTACAAATGTTAATTACTATTTTTTTCATGAGAATTATGTGCAATTAAAAAAAAGGGAGAGGTAAAGGTGAGAAAAATCTAGCAAATAAGCAGAAAAATCTTTTATGTAAATATACTCAGAGAAATAAAATAAGATACTAAAATTACAATAAGAAAGAGTACCAAAGAAGGTGTGATGAAAGATTCATTACATTTCTGCATAGCAAGTGCCAAAGAGAAATTTGTAACTAAATCTCAGGAAATAGATTTGTTTCTTCTGTAGCTAGATATTTGTGGTTATTTTAAGTAGCATTACAAAATTCTATATTGGGGGATTGCTCTTGTTCGAAAATATTTCAATAATTGATTATACATTGTTTAACACGTTGTGATATTGTAGTGTAGCAACCGCCTTAGCACATTGTGTTATACGTTTTAGACATATGAAAGTTAATTTTTTGTTGCAGTAAGAGTATTAAATATAACCAAAGTACATATGAGCAACAATATCTCAGAAAATCAAGCTGTCATAAATGCTTCCACAGCACGTCTGTGTGATAGCACTACATATATGAACTAAGAACTTAATTTGGCATCCAGTTCTCCCAGAATGCAAATTCTGTGAGATATTTTGTTTCACAAAATAGGCAACAGTTTCCACAATTAACCATAGTAATATTTTTTCTCTGATTAATTTTGAGTGAATGAAAATAATTCACACCATATAGCAACCGGTGAGGTGTTTGGGGAACATGTTACTGCCGATCACTATCAAACGTGTCAGCAAATACATTGTCAAATGGTCAAATGCACAATGACATAATATCACAATGTTTGCAAATAATATCACAACTTTCACAGGTGGATAACAAATTTCTTTTATAATTGAAGCAAATTGACAAATACATAAGTTTTAGGAGACGTCAAGGGACTTTGCAGAAAAATATACACAGCTCCTGCCAAATCAGCAAGAAATGTATCTGCAATGTGAACAACAGGCTTGGTATCTCAGTCTGTATGTAGTGAGCTGACTGACAAAGAGCAAAAAAATATCAGAAGAGGTAGTGATTGATGTTGATAGACACAGTCAAGTTCCTGAAACAGAATTTGTTTCGATAAGTGATATTAACACAAGAAGTGAAATATTAGATAATGTTTCTGAACATTATCCAGCAAAAGTAGGAAGAACATGAAAATTGCACTGTATCAGGCATTGTTAAGATAAACAAATAATTCAAGAAATTATGGCTGATGTAAAATTTGAAGCATTGGTTTATCTTGATAGAATTGTAGAAACTTTCATAAAAGCACAAAATGAACCTGTTACAGAGGTGAACGACAACCTGGAATTTTTAGTACAGCTTCTCCTTGATGTGTTACTAGCATGTCAAGTTAGTTCACACAAATCAACTGTAACTGACATAGGAAATGTTCATGTAAACTTTTTTAAGGTACAGGAAAATACTCAGTCACAGCCACATGTGCACCACACTAATTAAATAGAAAACTGAGTTACATATAATCCATTACCAGGACCATGTGTCACACAGATTTATATGTGTCATTATCGTGTTGATATAAAAAACACATTGATAAATGCCCCAGTTTTGCTAGCTTTTTTCAGATAAAAATGTATAAAGACATAGGCAATGCCAGTTTTTTTAAAAATAAAGGCTGAACAAGTATATCCTGACACATAAAGACACATTTGTTAAAACACTCACCTGTTCACCAGTAGTATGATCTGAAACATGACCAGTTTCAATTTTATGTAATCACAAGAAGTTACTACACTTTTAGATTCTTTTGTTACTGAAATTTTGTCTAAATCACCGAGAGAAAGTCTGAAACAAATAACTACTCACCAATTCTGCAACTAAATAAGTGGAGGCAGATGGTACGTTATTGTCTTGTGGAGATTGATTCATACTCCACATCATCAACAGTCATGAGTTTTCAGTGGTGGTGGGGAGTACGCCCTTTGATGTTGTTGAGCAGTGGTTACAGTTTGTACAGATGTCTGACTTCAAACTCAAATGTAACATAGTACCACCGGCCGTGACTTTAACCAGGACATAAACATCCACCAAAAATCTATATATGGTGTAAATGAAATCTAATAACAAAGATCATAAGTAGTTATGGAAGAGAGAGAGAGAGAGAGAGAGAGAGAGAGAGAGAGAGAGAGAGAGAGAGAGAGAGAGAGAGAGAGCAGAGGAAAAACACAAGGTAATATATAAAAATGAAATGAAAAAAAGTACTGATATATATTAATATATCAGTAATAAAATATACTATATTACAGTCTATCCATCAGCTTCTGAATATGTTACATTAGGGATTTAACTAGGCCTACAACTACTTTTCGGATTAAATACTTACACGAGTCTATATGCAACACATACACAATAATTAAACTTACAGTCCATATGAAAAATATTTATATCAATTACAGCTCTGTTATATGCAAATATTGTCTCTAGATGCAGACTATCAATAAAAAGTACTAAGTACATATATGTGACACACTCTGACATACACATACAAAGTAGCAAGATAAGATGAAGGCGTAGAAATGTATATCAATACAAACTAATGCTTAACCATCCTGGCTAACCAATGTTGGCACCATCATACACAGAACTTGTAGTATTAGCTTAAGAATGGAAATGTTGTCTGTGATAAAAATAATTTAATGAGACAAATGCCACATGAGTGAGGAAGACAGTTGAACTGAATTTCATATGATCCTGTAGGATTAAATTATTTACAGTAAATGTACGTATAATATAGGACATGTCAATAACAACATATGTACATTATTACTTATCTTTTGATGTTTTAATAATGGAAAATCTGATTGGAATGTCAATAATGTAGGATAGATAACAACTCACTGTAAAGAGACTCACTGAGTTGCTGATACACACAAAAATAGATAATCACATCCACACAACTTGAATTTTCATCTAGGCCTTCGTCAGCAAAAGAAACACATACATTCACACAATCACTCAGACAACTATACACACACACACACACACACACACACACACACACACACACACAACTACCATGTGTGTGGAGAGTGCAGGGGGAAAGATACTGGGAAAAGGTGGGGATGGAAAGTTCCACATTGCATGATTGATTGTAAAGGCTCTGATAGGCAGGAATTTGAATCGTGGCAATGAATGCAGTGAAGGGAAGGGGCAGGAAAAGATAAAAGGCAGCTGTAGAGGAGTGTGGGGAGGGAGTGGGGGGGGCTATGAAATGATAAGAATAATAAGGAAAAAATAAAAATTGGAAAAAATAGAAAAAAATGGGAAAAATAGGAAAAATAATAACAATAAAAAGTAATTAATTAAGAGGATATTGTAAGTGGCAAGACATGAGATACAGGATAATGAGTGGGGAAGGAAAGGGGGGTGGGAGATGTTAGGCATAGGGCAGTGGTACTCAACCTGCGGCCTGTGGGCCACTTGTGGCCTGCCGAGCTCTTTTGAGTGGCCCGCCAAGCTACTTGGTATTCAAAAATTCGCACTAAAAATTTCTAATGACTGGCTGATAAAAATGGGCGAGATATGTACAGCGAAACTGACGAAGCCAACGGCCTGAATTTAACCCTTTCATTCCCAGTGTTATTCCTCGACCACAATGTATTAAAAGCTGATTTATACTGCATTTTCTGTATCAGTCTTTAAAGGTGTATTGATGTTGATGAACAACATGCTTCTGGTATGACATTTTGTCACTTTGTACGGCATGTAGCCATTTCTGAGGAATTAATTTATCCGTCTCAGAGGTTGTGTTGCATTGATGTCTGTATGTGGCAGTGCGTGTGAGCGTGACTGTGGTTCATGTTATTTTAATTCAGCAGTGAATTGTGTTTCCTGTGGCAAAGATTATGCTAGCATTATTAATCTGGCAGTGTTAACTATCAGCAAAATAACGTCCCAAGTAATAAAATACCTTGATATAAATGTCTGTGTTGCGCATGAAATACATGATACAAAAAAACCAATAGTTCGATCAAAAATTTCAAAACACATATTTTGATGTTTAGTGTACTGTATTAATAGAGAAAACCCTGAATTTTAATTTTTCCAAAGCTGAATTCATGATGTGGGAATGAAGGGGTTAAGCAGCATGTTCTCCATGACGCATGTCGTTTGTTGTGAAGTCCAGATGGCAGGTTGTAAGAAAGGGGGTTACCGGGAAATTATTCTGAACTTAATGAAATTTTAGTATGTTGTATGTAGGTACTCCATGGAGTAGAATCTCAGTTTTTGACCTCGAGGACCCTCTGCTAACTTTGCAAGTGCCAAAAAACCTCAAAATTTTTGGCCTTTTTTCACTATTTTGCTTATAACTTCTAAACCATGCATTTTTATGCGAAACATACTTCAGAACAAAGTTGAAGACCATAAAATTTCCTACATATTTCACTGGTCAAAGATGGTTTCTGACCCACTAATGACTGCAATACAGATGTTCAAAAATACAATAATTTTCTAAAATTACCAAAAATAGCTCCAAAACTCAATTTTTTTCCCTTATAACTTCTATTTGGCTACATTTCTGTGTAACTTTTGTTGGGTGCCCATGAATTTGGACATGTAGAAGCCATCCATTGAGATAATATACTATCACTGAAATGACGATCAGGAATGAGTCCGCCATAACTTTAGATGGCATCAAGAAACTTAGTGATGGTTGGCTGAATTTTCACCATTCCTTGACACACAATAGCTATTTTCAATAGCCACAGGGGCTGTGGCTTCTGAAGTTGTGAACTGCCACTTAGCACAAAGTGTGGCATCACTTGTACAAAGACTTGTTTGGAAAAAGGAAATTTCGCAGATATGAAGTTGTGGCTTAAGGATAAGGTGGTAACTCTAGCATTTGTTTCCTGTTCTCTTAAAATGAAAGACAAGAAGTTCACAATACAGTCTCTGGCTCTATTTCAACAGATTTGCATCCTCAAACAAACACTTGCTGATCCCAGGAACTTGTTCGATTACGAACTAACTCCCTTCCCGATGTCGCTCTTCACAGAGGAAGGTATGCACAAGGGCAGCAAGTCAGTTTTGTATGAGGCGTTTACTCCAATAGATGAAACAGTAGACTTTGGCAGTAGAAAATGTGCAGTTATTGATGGTGGATACCTACTGCATAAAGTTGTGTGGAGCAAATCAACAGAAGCCACATTTGAACATTTGCCAAAATTACACCGATTTTGTTACAAAGACCTTTGGGAGCAATGCCATTGTGGTTTTTGATGGGTATCCTGTTGAGATAAGTTACCAGAGCACCAAAACAATAGAAATGATATTTTTATCAAAGCAAGACCAATTGGTCTTCAAGGAGTTTCTGCGATCATTATATGAATAAAATTCTTGAATATCTGTCTCCAGATCGCTTTTATTTTCTAAAACATGACCGGTTTCGGGTCAGCTGCCCATCTTCAGATCACGAGTGTGAACATTCGTTCATCACAGGACAGGTTACTCTGTAACTTCAAAATTTGATCTGAAGATGGGCAGCTGTCCTGAAACCGGTCATGTTTTAGAAAATAAAAGCGATCTGGAGACGGATATTCAAGAATTTTAGAAATGATATTGACGGTCTTTGCTGCACTCTTCAACAACGTGTTTTTTCCCCAAAACATCTGTTTTCACAATTTCACAAGCCAAATTTCTTTGCAATGATTTCAATGAGAAAGACATTAAATTGCTGATGTCTGAAATGGAAGACAAGGTAATTCAGGTCAAACAGGTAATGGGAGTTGCCAATGTCCTGTGGAAAAGGCTGTATCAGAAGCTAACAATTTTCACAGTGTGGTCATAACAAGAGAAGACATCGATCTTTGGATTTTGCTGACAGCATTAGCTTCTTCTAAAAATAACATTTATTTCCAGAAGAGTGGGAGAGGTAACACTCAGAGTGTTTTGTATTCTGCCCATCCCTTTAAATTCAGCACTCAAGATATTCTCTACTTCTACGCAGTGTATGGGTGTGACACCACTTCAGTACCCTTTGGGATTTTGAAGAAGGAGGTAATGCAAGTTTATGAGAATAAACACCTGTCTCTCAGACATAATTTGTGTCCCTGATACAGCAACACACCATATTTCTAAGACAGGAGTGAAGTTTCTGGTGAAACTGTTCGGTGGAACCATCAACGCAGATAAACTGGAAGATCTGCGGTATCGAGTGTTTTCATCCAATGTTTCTGTAAAAGTGAATTTTCAACTGGCTAGACTGCCTCCTACAAGTGATTCTGCCAAGTACCACTCCTTCAGGACATACCTGCAAGTACAAAGATGGTTAGGGAGCCCACAAAAATTACTGTCAGCTTGGGAAGGAAACTGACCAAACATGCTTAGTATTGTTCGTGCTATTTGTCATTTTGTAAATTTGTGCCATACCTGTGTGCTGTTTGCCGATAGCTCTACTTTCCAATATTTTTTATACTACGTTAAAATAACCCTTTTTTGATTATACGGGTGTGATACCCATTACCACAACCATGGATGCTGCTCCAGAGCACTTCGTCAACATCAGGTTGTATTTAGCACGGGGGCCTGCAGCTGCAGACAAGCTGGACTCATGTGCTCTGCCATCTGCAAGAATTGTGTTGGTACTGCATGTGAAAATACACCATAAGCAGACTTCGATGAAGACACTGACGTCAAATGCGAAGAACAGGAAAACTTCTTCGACGAAATTATAGCGCAGGAGCAAGAAAACAATGACAATACCGATGACGGCGTGCCATCAGTGCTCAAGAGGTCAAAGCACACAGATACCTGAAGTTCATTTTTGAGTGACTGAGTTTCAGTGTATTAGTTTAATCAGAAATTTTTCTTCTGATGTTTTATTCTTAGGTTAATGATGCTTCATGTAATCAGATTAATGTATTAATCATAGTTACTTTCCATATTTTTATGTACCCCTTTGTTGTATGTTTTTGTACATAAATAGTCTTCATTACTTGATTTGATTTTATTAATACTTGTTCCATAGATCATACATTCGACATTTCGTAATGATGTGGAACGTGTCAGTTTAGTACATGTTGTCTATACATAATAATCAATATTTTAAGGATTTTTTATTACATTTTTTATTTTTTTATTTATTTTTAACTAGTACACAGAATTTCCCATGTTAGTCCTTTGAAATGGGAAGGACTTTCTCATCAGGAATCTGCTCAGATTTGACTATAAAGCAGACTCTCATGTGAGTCATGTAAAGTTATGGCGGACTTATTCCTAATTGTCGTATGAGTGATAGTGTATTATCTCAATGGATTATTTCTACATGTCCAAATTCATGGACGTCCAACAAAAGATGCTTAGAAATGTAGACAAATAAAAGTTATAAGGCAAAAAATTGAGTTTTGGAGCTGTTTTTGGTAATTTTAGAAAATTACTGAATTTTTGAACATCTATATATCAGTAATTAGTGGGTCAAAAACCACCTTTGACCACTGAAATATGTAGGAAATTTTATGGTCTCCAACTTTGTTCAGAGGTATGTTTCGCGAAAATGTGTGGTTTAGAAGTTATAAGTGAAATAGTGAAAAGAGGCCAAAAATTTTGGGTTTTTTCGGCACCTGCAAAGTTAGCTCAGGATCCTCGAGGCCAAAAACTCAGCTTCTACTCCACAGAGTACCTACACACAACTTACTAAAATTTCATTAAGTTCGGAATACTTTCCAGGTAAAAGTATCTGACTACTGGACTACGACTTGAGCACTTGAGTGTTTGTGCTGCCCTATTGCTTTCCCCTCCCTGTGGCAGCTGTGGCAACTCGGACAGCCCTGTCCTGTTCTGTGTGCTGAAGTATCCGTTCTGAATCATATCAAGTGTGACACTGTTAATCTGTCTTGACAGTGTTCAGCATGAGCAAATACGGTTCAAATATAAGTGTGCCATTTTTGATGCTTACTGAGAAGATTCCTATTTGTTTGCAAAGTGTATTGCTAAAGCACTGAGTTTAATATGCAACTCAACTGTAAATATCATAGCAATGCCAGTGCACTGTCACTATGAAAATAAAAACTCCATAACACATGAGGGGCAAGATAAAAATAAATTAATCAGTACTATGCGTGACCCCCAATGCAAACAGAGGTTGTTGTAAGTCAGAGGTATTGTATATTTGATTTGAAAGCAACCTGCTTTTTTTTTTGTAAAAAAAAAAAAAAACAAAAAAAAACTACGTTCCATAAAAAGTCTCTTCAGCCATTTAAATTTAAGTAGGCAAGTTAAGTAATAAAATTTACCTCCAGCATTCTCTCTTGATTATGCTACTTAATGAATAACAGTTACATCAAGTTAGGTACTGTCAGGTTGTAGAGTTCTAAATAAAGGCAGCTGTTAACATCCATAGTAGAAGTTTTGAAAGTTAAATCAAAGTTAAGCAAATAAGACTCTCAAACACTGTCATTTATTCACCTTTGTAATATGAGTAGGCGAGTTTCAAAAGCTGTATGAAGTTACCCAAGCAAGATTTTTACTAATTTTTAATACTTGAGTGTATCTTACACAGTAGCTGTGAATATAGTGTGTTACAAAAAGGTACGCCCAAACTTTCAGGAAACATTCCTCACACACAAAGAAAGAAAATATATTATGTGGACATGTGTTCGGAAACGCTTAATTTCCATGTTAGAGCTCATTTTAGTATTTCTCTTTAAATGTAACTTAAAATAATTCGTGCAGACAATTGTTAAAATACCCAATTTTTTCGTTAGTATGTACTGTACTTCCTCGATTCACCACCAGTTGGCCCAGTTGAAGGAAGGTAATGTTGACTTCCGTGCTTGTGTTGATATGCGACTCATTGCTCTACAGTACTAGCATCCACATTAGTACATAGTATCAACTGGTTACTGTGCTGCTAGAACATGTGCCTTTACAAGTACGACACATGGTTCATGCACGATGGAGCTCCTGCACATTTCAGTCGACATGTTCGTACGTTTCTGACCTCAACCCTCTTGACTTTCATTTATGGGGGCATTTGAAAGCTCTTGTCTACGCAACCCCGGACCAAATGTAAAGACTCTTCGTGCTTGTATTGTGGACGGCTGTCATACGATATGCCATTCTCCAGGGCTGCACCAGCGCATCAGGGATTCCATGCGATGGAGGGTGGATGCATGTATCCTCTCTAACAGAGGACAGTTTGAACATTTTGTAAAAAAGTGTTTGAAGTCACGCTGGTACGTTCTCATGCTGTGTGTTTCCATTCAATGATTAATGTGATTTGAAGAGAAGTAATAAAGAATGGCATATTGCATCACAGCCATCCACAATATGAGCACGAAGAGTCTCTACATTTGGTACCTGTCTTTCTGTCTTTATCCTGAAGTCTTCAGTTCTTTCCAGCACTAAGATCACAGGGTGCAGTAATGAATATTAATTTTCTTCTTAAAATGTTTCAGTTTTTTTTATATCAGGTAGGGTAATATGTTTTACTTAATTAGCTCTATTTCAATGGTAAGGCAACACACGAACAGAAATTCAAAGACTGAAGGCGAGATTTTATGCCTGCATGATACACTTCCAAGGTAACAATTAACATTAACATCTGTTAAATTGCCCGTAAAGTGATGCTTTAACATTTAAGAAGTTAACTTTTTTAATAACATGTTAATGATTAATGAAATTATCTTTTTGGTTAATGATGTACACCTCTGGCAAGTACCATAGTGGCAGTTCACAGTAATCACTCGCACTGTCTGCCTTGAAAAAGAAAATCACTAAATGTCTTTTTCCATTGATTAATGTACGTTATGAACAAAGGTATTTACCAAAAAAGTAACTGTTTGTATATGGCTGTCAAATTTTTGCAGCAGGTTTGTTTTTTTACATATCTTTCGAAGTTAATTATGAATTGTCTAAAGAACAAGTGCATAAATTCTAAAAACTAAAAAATAATATTAATGAACAGTACATTCATCTATATTTAAAAAGGCAACACACTCTTCTATTGACAATCATACATTAAAATAAAGTTTGATGATAAAACAAATGGATGTGGTTATTTCACAGTGTTATTTTGTCCTGTGATAATGTTGTGGCCGAGGGGACTGAGGCGCTCCAGTCACGGTCTGCACGGCCACTACGGTCGGGGGTTCGAATCCCCCCTTGGGCATGGTTTTTCGCGGATGATGCTGTCGTTTATCGATTAGTGAAGTCAACAGAGGATCAAAAGCAACTGCAAAGCGATTTAGACAAAATTTCTACTTGGTGCGAAAATTGGCAATTGACACTAAATAAAGAAAAGTGCGAAGTAATACACATGACATGTAGAAGGTCCGTGCAATAAGAGTTACCTAATATAGTATTAGTTGGTTGAAATTTGAACAATCATATTCCTACACACCATAAAGAAGGAAACTACAAAAGAAGTTTGTCAGAACAACATTGTACTTTAAACTGTAATGAAGCTCAAATGATGCACTTTTAATGTGCCAACATTACTTTCATATAACAATGACTATACATGCAACTGACAAACATCTTTCAAATAAATATATCTGGCCACATACATTTTTCTGTAATGCTATCTTTTATGTAATCCAAGGAATTTATTGTTTTTACTCAATGTTTTATATTGTTATGCAAAATACACCCTATCCATTTTATTATATGAAGTAAAGAAACAATGTAAAATTACAGTCTGCTGTGTCCGCTACTGGGCAAAATTAGTCTTCAGCAGACAGTAGAATAATATATCTTGCCCAAAAGTGATGGAAAAATGAAAGCAATAATTTTTATCATTATTATAGTTTACAGCAGCCAAAAACGTTAAGGATTTCTTGTTATAATATTATGTATGATTTATGTAAGTTCAATGGATGGAGCTTATGTTTTTGTCATTCCAGTTATCTGAACAGTTTTCTCATGTATATGCAAAGTACTTTTGCAGGGCTGCTTAGATGCGAGAAATACCCATTTGTCGTCTTGTGAATATATGTATGAAATAGCGAAGTAATTATTTCAAAATATACATCTGTGTCCAAACTAAATTGTTAATTGTCATCTAATAAGTAACAAAGAGATTATACTATTCTTGTTGGGTTTTCTGCTGGAGCAGGATGTCATCTTGACACTGTTGTGTTGCTGTTTGTACATCAACACCATAACAATATTCTGCCTCAGATGCTCTAACACCATTTTCAAAGAGAGCAATTACTTGCCCATGACCATTCACATCAGCCATGATCCAGGCCTTTGATATATGCCAATCAGCTAATATGTTTCTCTTAGTTAAAAGCTATAGGGCACCAGGTAGCAATTAAAATAATTACAAATAAATACATAAATTTTCAATATTTTTAGCAGGACTATTTGTCTGTTTATTTGAAGATCAGACTATTACAAAATGGAATCCTTTGAAAGAATGAAAACCTAGAAAAGCCTACAACTGCATAATTTTTAGTGCATTAAGATTTAAAATACTACCTGATCAGGTGAACAACAATTTTCAAAAGAAATGATATGATTAGTATCATTGTATCCTTACTACTATATTGTTTCTATTTGCAGATGTAGACACCAAGTTGAAGCTCCACAAACTGCTAGGGTTGGGAACACTGGCATTTCTGAACTTGGGCATGTGCAATTCTCTGCTCTTGGATTCTAAATTATTCAGGCTGGGCAAACTTTTTGACTTTAAATTCAGTTCTTGCTAACTGTCCCCCCCCCCTCCCTGAAGATCTCTTGATCAGGGAATTGTTCCCTATCGTTTGAAGTACTGTCACAACTATTGACAAATATGATAACAGAAGGGATTTGTCTAATTGGTGCCTGATATTGGGTGTTTTCTGTTCTGTATGAATGACATACCCACCATTCGTTCAAAACCCGAAGATTCAAATAAATGATGTCAACAGTGGAAAACAAATGCTAAAAGAGCAAACCCCATTAATTGGGGTGAATGCAGTTTCTGGCTAGTGCCTAAAATGGCTAAGTATTCACTACTTTTACTGCATTGTGTAACTTATATTTCTAAGTAATTCAGTCTTTTACAATGCTGGTAAGTATTTCTGTGGCTCTTAAATTACCTTAAATGAGCATTACCTCCTTTAGAGGTATATTTATGGAGAAAGTCCATCTTATTATACTTTTTCATGCCAAATCTTTCAGAAAAAGGCAGGAAAAATATATTGGAGTTTGGTAGACACAATGCTACCCGTTACACTACTGCTTCAATCTAACATTAACAACTCCATTAATGAATATACCATATGAAAACCATACCTTCTAATATAATAATTTGCTTGACTATGATAAATAGTACTGAAACATTGTAATTTTTTCTGATCATCATCTACTTCTATACTCTGCAAACTACCCTACATTTGTTATGTATAACTGTCACTGTCTCCTTTTTGTGGACCATTTGACTATGGTTTGCAGTGTGTGTGTGTGTGTGTGTGTGTGTGTGTGTGTGTGTGTGTGTGTGTGTGAGGGGGGGGGGGGGGTCATTGTAATTTTTTTCAGAACTCAGGTAGAAGCCCATGCCTTTGAAGCAGATTATCTCTTTTGCAGCATCTGCTAGTGGAGTTTGCAAATCATCTCCATAATGTTATCACACTTACTAAATGAAACTGTAATAAAGTGCCCTGCTCTCTTTCAGATCTTCTCTACTTCCTCTATCTATCCTATGTGGTTCAAGAACCTCAGTAATGAGCAATATTAAAGTTTTGGTCAAACAAATTTTTTTTAAGTTACTTTGTTGTTAGTGGCCTACACAATCTGATGATTCTTCCAATGTATTTGTTTGATATCTGCCTTATAACAATTAATTTTATGAGTTTATACCCCTTCCAGTCACTTCTTATACCTATTAAAAAAAAATTGGGAGTAACGGCTTCCAGTGATTGTTCTGCTATTTTGAAGTCATACCATAAACGACTTCATTCTTTAACGTATTCACAATATGTTACAGTTGTTTATGTTGAGAACCAGTTGCCACTCCCTACACAAACTGTGGATGACAGATCATCATGCAATTATATATTTTTGATGACTTGTAGCATTCAATGAATGACATAAATTGCAATCAGTTATGGCTTCGCTGTGGCTGGGAGCATTACAGAACCAACTGGCTGTTATAATAGGAAAGAGACAGCGTGGCGAATGGAGATTAGGGTATGTCGGGAGATGTGCAGGGAAGAGTCCTCTGCAGTCGGGCTGGTCACTGTGTCCTCCGTGGCCGAGTGGTCAACGCATCTGCCTAGTAAGCGGGAGATCACGGGTTCGAATCCCGGCCGGGCACAAATTTTCATTTGCCGCACTTTGGTATTCTATCCAAACCTTGTACAGTGAAGCCATAACTGATCGCAATTTGTGATTTATTTCGATCATTATGCATATCATTGCAATTTGTTACTTCTTTGTATACTACTGCATTATCCATGAAAAACCTTGTTGAACTTCTGATCTTATCTACAGGTCATAGAGAGAGAGAGAGAGAGAGAGGAAAAATTCCTAGCAGGAAAAATATATATAAAAAGTAGATGAAGAATACTTACCATGCGAAGGAACAGCACAGGTAGTGACAGTCACAAATAAATAAAACACACACACACACACACACACACACACACACACACACACACACACACACAAACGCTAGCTTTCGCAGCCTAGCTGCTTCTTCAGGCAGAAGGGAAGGAGAGGGAAAAGAAAATAATGAGGGTTTTAAGGGAGTGGGTAAGGTGCCATTCCAATCCCGGGAGAGGAAAGACTTACCTTGGGGGAAAAAAGGAGGGTAAACAAATACACACACACCCACACATATACACAAATGCAAACACACCTTGGCAGACATACTGTAGAAAGCAAAGAAGTTGGACAGAGATACCACTTGAAGCAGAGGCTCTGTCCAGAGAATCGAGGCAAAGATGTTAAAGATGGTGAACGGGAATTTGAATTTATCGAAGGTTGGGACCAGGTGGGCAACAGGAAGAGAGAATATGCTGAAGGGCAAGTTCCCATTTCCGGAGTTATGAAAGACTGGTGTCGGTGGGAAGTATCTATATAACCTGGACGGTGTAACACTGTGCCAAGATGTGCTGGCCATGCACCAAGGCGTGTTTAGCCACAAGGTGATCCTCATTACCAACAAACACTGTCTGCCTATGACAGTTCATGCGAATGGACAGTTTGTTGCTGGTCATTCCCACATAGAATGCTTCATGGTGCAGACATGTCAGTTGGTAAATCACGTGGGTACTATCGCAAGTGGCTCTGCCCTTGATCATGTACATCTTCTGGGTTACGGGACTGGACTAAGTGGTGGTGGAAGGGTGCATAGGGCAAGTTTTACAACGAGGGCGGTTACAAGGGTAGGAGCCAGAAGGTAGGGAAGGTGGTTTGGGGACTGCATAGTGATGGACTGGGAGGTTACGGAGGTTAGGTGGGCAGCGGAAAGACACTCTTGGTAGAGTGGGAAGGATGTCATGAAGGATGAATCTCATTTCGGGGGAAGGACTTAAAAAAGTCGTATCCCTGCTGGAGAGCCACATTCAGAGTCCGCTCCAGTCCCGAAAAGTATCCGGTGACAAGAGGGGTACTTCTGGGGTTCTTCTGTTGAAAGTTCTGAATTTGGGGGGATGAGGAAGTGGGTCTGGCAATTTGCTTCTGTACCAGATCAGGAGGATAGCTGCGGGCTGTGAAAGCTATTATTAGGTTACTGGTGCACTGGTTCAGAGATTCGAGACTGGAGCAGACTCGTTTGCCACAACGAACTAAGCTGTAGTGAAGGGAATGTTTGATGTGGAATGGATGGCAGCTGTCATAATGCAGATACTGTTTATTGGTAGGTTTGATGGGGACGGATGTGGGAAGTTGGCCGTTGGACAGATGGATGTCTACATCGAGGAAATTGGCATGGGATTTGGAGTAGGACCAGTTGAATTTGATGGGTCCAAAGGAGTTGAGGTTGGAGAGGAAATTCTGGAGTTCTTCTTCACTGTGAGTCCAGATCATGAAGATGTCATCAATGAATCTATACCAAACCTTGGGTTGACAGGCTTGGGTATCCAGGAAGGCTTCATCTAAACGTCCCATGAATAAGTTTGCGTACGAGTGGGCCATCCTGGTTCCCATGGCTGTTCCCTTTAGTTGTTGGTATGTCTGGCCCTCAAAACTGAAGACATTCTGGGTTGGGACAAAGCTGGCTAAGGTATTAAGGAAAGAGGTTTTAGGTAGGGAAGTGGGTGGTCGGCGTGAAAGGAAATACTGCATCGCAGCGAGGCCCTGGGCATGTGGGATATTTGTGTATAAGGAAGTGCCATCAATGGTTACAATAATGGTTTCTGGAGGTAACAGGCTGGGTAAGGATTTCAGGCGATAGAGGAAGTGGTTGGTGTCTTTAATGAAGGATGGGAGACTGCACATGATGGGTTGAATGTGTTGGTCTATGTAGGCAAAGATTTGTTCTGTAGGGGCTTGGTAACCGGCCACAATGGGGTGGCCGGGATACATAGTAATAAGTATTTCTGGTGTAGAGTAGCAGCTGATAGAGTTCAATAGAAAAAAAGTCTCCTGGTCCGGATGGAATACCAGTTCGGTTCTATAAAGAGTATTCTGCAGCATTGGCCCCTTACTTAGCTTGCATTTATCATGAATCTATAACTCAGCACAAAGTTCCTAGTGATTGGAAAAAAGCACGGGTGACTCCAGTTTATATAAAAGGAAAGAGAACTGACCCACATAATTACAGGCCATTATTGTTGACATCAGTTTCCTGTAGAATTTTAGAGCATATTATCATTTCGAATATAGTAAACTTTCTTAAGACGGAAAAGCTTCATTCTATGAATCAGCACGCATTTAGGAAACATCATTCATGTGAAACTCAGCTTGCCCTTTCCTCACATGACATCTTGTGAGCCATGGATGAAGGGCAACAGGTGGATTGTGTTTTTCTCGATTTTAAAAAGGCATTTGATGTGGTGCCACATTGCAGACTGCTAACAAAGGTACGAGCATATGTAATAAGTTCACAGATTTGTGACTGGCTGGAAGACTTCCTAATAGAACGCAGTATGGTGTTCTCGATGGCTAGTGTTCACCAAAGACGAGTGTATCGTCAGATGTGCCCCAGGGGAGTGTGACAGGACCACTATTATTTTCTATCTATATAAATGATCTGAGGGACAGAGTAACTAGTAATTTGCGGCTGTTTGCTGATGATGCTGTGGCATATGGTAGGGTGTCGACTTTAATAGACTGTCAATCTAGAAAAATGTAAGGTGATGCACATGAATAGTAAAAACAATCCCAAAATATTTGAATACACCATTAGTAGTGAGCTTCGTGATGCAGTCATGTCCTTCAAATATCGTGGCGTAACATTGCAGAGCTATATGAAATGGAATGAACATGTAAGGACAGTTGTGAGTAAGGCAGACAGCTGACTTCAGTTTATTGGGAGAATTTTGGGAAGATGTACTCCATCTGTAAAGGAGATCGCGTATAAAACCCTTGTATGACCACACCTTGAGTGTTGCTGAAGTGTTTTGGACCTGCAGCAGATCAGTTTAAAGGAAGACATTGATGCAGTTCAGAGGTGAGCAGCTAGGTTTGTTACTGGTAGGTTTTGACCAATGCGCGAATGTCACAGAAATGCTCCGGGAACTCAATTGGGGACCGCTGGAGGAAACACGATATTCTTTTCGCGAATTTCTGTTGAGTGAATTTAGAGGGCTGGAATTTGCAGCTGAGTATAGTATGATCTTGCTACCGCCTACTTACATTTCACGTAGTGATTACAAAGATAAGAAAAATTAGGGCTCGTATGCAGGCATATAGGCATTCTTTTTTTTTTTTTTCTTGTTATATTTGGGAGTGGAATAGGAAAGGAAACGCCTAGTAGTGGTACAGTGTACCTTCCGCCACGCACCTTACTGTGGATTGTGGAGTATATATGAAGATGTAGATGTAGAGAGGGTATAGTACATAAGCATAAAATATGTTCCAAAATTGTATAAGAAATCAATGTCAAGAGATAAATGCCTGTAATTTTATGCATCTGCTTAACAACATTTCTTGAAAACAAGAATGACCTGTACATTTTTCTAATCATTAGGTATACTTTACTACTGTAGAGAGCTATGGTGCACTGCTGCTAGAGAGGGGTGGGGGAGTTCCTTCATTTACTCTATGTAAAATCCAATTGGTATCCTGTCAGGCTCAATGGCTTTTCCTCTGTTGAGAGCTTACAGTAACTTTTCTATCCTTGTGCCATTTATTTTGATATCTGTGAATTTGTTGTTCAGGTAGTGACTTAGAGAAAGAACAACAACAACAGTGCAATCTTCCTCCATGAAACAGCTTTGGAAAAAGACATATAGTATTTCAGCCTCTGTATAAGCAGAATGAATATCACAGATTGTCTGGAATATATTTAGATCATTTAACTGAAGTAACATAAGAGCAAAAGTCTTAGTATTTTCTGATAAATCACTATATAGAACTTTGATTTCAAATCACACATTGTCCTCCTTAGGCTAGTTTTAGTCTCATTTAATTTCAGCTTTTCTGACAAGGAGATTACATGGGTATCTGATTATAGAATTTTTTATATTTATGGTATGAGAAATTCAGAACTTCAATAACGATCAGCCAAAGCAATTCAATGCAACTCTAAAAAATTCTCGAGAAAATCGACTTTGAAGTTTTGCAAGTACATGTAAGTACCAATAGTCAAAACAGCTGCAGCATCTGTTGGTACATATCAGGTAGTAGCATTCTGGCATTACAACCAATAGATTGGTGGTTCGAATCCTGCCGTGACAGAATTTCTTTTTGTTGTATTTGAATACTTTCACAATTTTAATATCTAATGGTAATTTTTACAAAAAAATACATGTATTTTTGCGTATTTGTAATTTTCTAAAGAGTTGTTAATAACGATGTTTGCAGTAAAGTAATAATAATAATAATAATAATAATAAGTTACATTTCTTACAGTATTGGCTTCACTATTAGTTGACGACGGTTGTCTTTGATTGTTCTGTTTGTGAAGACTATGGCACTGTTTATGGAAAGTCATCTGCATAGGTACTAGTGGCTTTCCAAGCAGCTGAAAAAGAAAAAGAAATATTTGTTCCAGAGGGCTTTGATCCAGCGACCCTATGGCTGTAAGGCCAGAATGCTACCAATTGCGTTACACCAGCAGATGTTGCAACTGTTCCATTTATTCGTATTTACATATACTTGCAAACTTCAAAGTCAATTTTCTCGAGATTTTTTTAGAGTGGCGTCAAATGGCTTTCACTGACTGTTATTTGCATTCTGAGGTTCATGTACCATAAATATCAACAAATTCTAAAATCTGATACCCATGTGATTTTCTTGTGAGAGGTTTTGGCTATGTTTACTCTGAAATCTCTCTTTTTGCCCTTCTTGCTGCTTTTCATGATATTCCTATTTACAGGTGTATTCAGGGATGTTATAATGGATTATGAAGAATGATTCCCTCTTCTTTGCTAACTGACTAAAAGTTCATGAATGCCACTTGCAGGTTTAAGATTGTACTGCCTTGAGTTGGTTCTCTGTGTATTTGGTCAAGGTAATTTTAAGATGAAGTGCTTAGAAAAATTTTACACAATTCTCTATTGTTACCATCAGCTTGTATCCTATAAATTAAACTCTTCACCTAATACTATAACATAACTACAATCTGTATGTGAAATAACTTTTGAGTATTCCATAAAATGTTCCCCCATGATTGCTGGTGAGGCGGAGAGTTTATGAAAGCATTTGATGATCTTATTTGATCCACTTTCAACCCTGATCCTTCAGCCAAATTATTTCATGTTTTGTATGTCTACTTATCTCACTAGATATTATTGTATTTTTATTCAAGCCACTGTGTTCAGTGTTCAGTTTATCCTTGCCATATACAATCCAGCCTGAGTTAAGAATTTAATTATTACTGACATCTGGTTTCCGCCAGCTTTGCATCCCTAGTACTATGTGAACAATGTGGCCTTTTATATAGAAGATCATTTCAATATTACTACATTATCATTCGGGTACATTTTTTCAAGTCTTTGGAGGGATTTCTCTACCCTAAAAACATCACATGTGCATGTCACGTGTACTCTGCTAACCCTAACTAGTTGCTTTCTCCAAATAGTGCACATCTGGCCTGTTAAGGAGTGGGGGGTGGGGGCACCATCCCTGTAGTGGAGGTAGATAAATTTGCAGACATGATCGCAGCAGTTGTCTGAATCTTTGGTTTGAGAGGACCATAATCAATTCTGGAAATGGTGCTTCCATCCTGCAAGTGAATCTGTCTTACAAATCAGTCAGCTGTACATAAGAACCGAGAATGGCCTCTGAACCCAGGTGGCAGACACCTTCGGTATTGATACAAGTGACAATTTGCTGCCAGGTGCACTCAGTGTTTTCAGTTGCCACTAGCAGAGCTTTCTCAACGTCCTGGAGGAGACACCCCGGCGAGCAAATGGAGTAGGCAATGGCCTTCTTTCCTAAACTGCCCGTTATTTTCCTGAGGGCTTCATCTCCTACCTAAAATATTGCCAAAGTCAGTCTCTGTAATTGTATGGACCTCTTGGGAAGATCCCCTACCACTGCAACAGGTGAGGCAGCCCATCCTGGTTCATATGTACTATAGGCAGAGGGGAATAACTCAAATCAGAGTCATGTGTCTACATTTACATCTACATGGATACAAGTCACTTTGAAGTGCATGGCAGAGGGTTCATCAAACCACTTTTATGATATTTCCGTATAGTTCCAGTCTCTAATTGCTCACAGATAAAAGGAACACCTAAATCTTTCTGCTTATGATCTGATTTCTTCTATTTATGATCATGTCTCCCTATGTAGGTGGGTGCTAACAATATATGTTCGAATTTGGAAGAGAAAGTTGCTAAAAGAAATTCGCAAATAGATCGCTCTGCATCAAATAACATCTTCTAAGTGTTCTGCCGAAGAAGCTTAGTCTTTGGTTCGCACTCTCTACAATATTTTCTACATGTTCTTTCCAATTTAAATTGCTCATAATTGTTATTCCTAGGTATTTAGTTGAATTGATGTCCTGTAGGTTTGATTGATTTATCGAGTACTTGAACTTTAACAGATTTCTTTTAGTGGTCATATAGATGACTTTAAACTTATCATTATTAAGGGCCAATTGCCAAATTTTGTACCATACTGATATCTTATCCAAATCATTTTGCAGTTGTTTATGATCTTCTGGTGTCTTTACTAACCAAATATGACAGCATAATTTGTGAACCGTCTAAGAGAGCTGCTCAGATTGTCTCCTAAATTATTTATAAAGATAATGAGCAGTAGGGGCCCCTATAACATTGTCCTGGGGAATGCAAGATATCACTTCTGTTCTACTTGATGACTTTCCATCAATAAAAACATATGTGTTCTTTCTGACATAATATCAGGAATCCAGAAGGACAACTGTGGTGGTATTCCACAAGCACACAATTTGATTAGAAGATACTTAATGCAGTACAGTGTCATAAGTCTTCCGGAAATCTAGAAGTACACAATCTATTTGAGATCCCTTGTCTATAGAACTCATCACATCGTGTGAATAAAGAGCTACCTGTGTTTCACAAGAACAATACTTTCTGAATTCATGTTGAGTAGGGATCAATAGGCCATTCTCTTCGAGGTCTTGCCACATTAGCCATCTCCCCCCCCCCCTCTCCTTCCAGTCTGCCTGCCCACAACTGCAATGCACCATTGCCTGTACTGCAAGTTGTCATGACCGTACTGTGAACAGACTGTGTGAACTGCAATGCGCCTTTGAGGCCTGTGGCTCATTTGGCTAACCTTCTGAGCCTGAGACAACAGTGCTTGGTGCAACAGCACCATGAATGTAGAAACACAGCTCTCTGCATATAGTTATCAAAGTGCAAGCAACTCTTACACTCTCTGGGACTTTGCGACAGAGCGTGTACCATACACCCACGCATATGGACTGCTACCTCCACATTTACTAGTTGTCATCCACAACATCAATGGTTGGGAATTCTATGTACACTTGTTAAGAAAGCTTATGCCGTTTCTAATTCTGATTATTTGACGCAAGAATTGGATCATCTTAAGGTTGTTTTTTAGGCAGAATGCCTATACTGATAATGAAATAAGTCGAGCTTTCCAATTTGGAGCACCAGAGGAACCACCCATGGACACTTCAAATTCAGTTGCATTTTTACCCTATGCGGGGAGTATTTCCTCAAAAGACACAATATCAAAAGTGTCTTATTCCCTTTGGCAAAAATTGGAGCTCTTTTAGGATCTGTAAAAGATGATCTGGGATTGAGGAAATCTGGAGTATATAAAATCCCATGCCATTGTGGAAAAGCATATATTGGACAGACAATTCGTACAATTCATGACTGATGTATAGATCATCAAAGGCACACACATCTACTCCAACCGGAAAAGTCTGCTGTGACTGAACATTGCCTTAATGAAGGGCATAAATTTCATTCAAAGACACACAAATTATTGATCCAGCCTCTTGTTATTAGGATTGTGTTCTCAAGGAATCAATTGAAATACGATTATCTGATCATCTTATTAACAAGGAAAAAGGATTTCCATTAAGTAAAATGTGGAATCCTATTTTATCAGATATTAAACAACAACAGTCTATTTTTTAACCTGCTCTTTCTTAATTTACGATTAATCGCTTTGACCAACTTCTACCACTGTGGCGCTGCAATACTCTTTGCTTCCCAGAGGGTGTTCCTTCCACTTTTCACATATGCACACTGGCCTGTTCCCGCAGTATAAAGGAGCTGCCATATCTGATGTTTCCTCAGTTCTGGCATGATTGTGCATCAGTTACACCTGAAGATGGCTGCCAGAAGGACCACTGAAATATCATGTAGCCGATAGGTGGAAGAACTTGAGAATGTAAGATGTGAAGAACATCAACAATTATTATGCTGGGAAAAACTGTGAAATTACATCAGAAGCTTCTACAGGGAGGATATGGTTATTCTTATCAAGAGGTTTGATAAACTTTGCAAAAAGAAAGGGAAGTTGCTGAGTGCATTTGTTTTGTTATTGAGATGTTATGGCGAAGGTAGTGTGCATAAATTTGCTACGATTTCTCATTTATTGATACTTACATGGCTACGAAGATTAAGAAACATGGTAGTTTTGCCCTAGTACCTGAGAGAATTCATTTTACATGTCAACAATTGGATTTCACAGCCAAATATTTGTATTATTTGCATTTGTAGTTGTCCTCTCCTCTGCCTTCTGCACTTGGGTTTGGATTGACAATGCCTCATGGGCCTATTCTGAGTCAACACATAAGAGCACTGTTAGGAAACAATCTTCCAAGTTTAATCGACTTTGCCAACAACTATCCACATCTGATGACATCTCTCATCATTGGACTGTTATTAATTTAACTGACAAAAAATTGGGTGATGCTAGTCTGTCAGTTTTGGAGAAAGGCATGAACTTTGTCCCTACACCAAGGAATTTGCCTACTGTTCATTTTATTAGTGCTGTGGAATAAGCAATTATACTCTTTCCTGAAGATCAGGCTGAGGAAATTAGTAAGTCTCTCATTATCGTCACTGAGTACCACTTAAATGAAGGAACATTTCTGATATGAAAGGCAAGCTTTTCATTCATTAAGAGATAATGATCTTGTAATTCTTCCTGCTGATAAAGACAGTGCTAGTGTTCTTCTCTCTCATGAAGATTATTTAGCAAAAATGGCATGTTTATTGGAGGATTCTGCTTATTGCAAATTACTTAGTGATTGTACAGACTGGATAAAGCAAAGATCCATCTCTTTTATTAAGAACAGCTCTCTGTCTGAGAATATCACTAAAAAACGTCATTCAAGGGCAATGCTGCCATCCAGGTTGTATGGTTTACTAAAGGTCCATAAACCTGGAACTCCCCTTCAGCCAATCGTTATCAACCTGGGTGCACCTACTTATAATTTGGCCAAACATCTTGCATCTGTTCTTAGTCATTATGTTGGGAAGTGTGAGTACAATGTATCTAAATCAATGGATTTTATTCAACATTTGAAGTCCCTACGTCTTGGAGCATCTTACCTTCTTGTAAGTTTTGATGTTGTTTCACTTTTTACTCAGGTACCTTTGCAGGTGTTGTTGTTGCTAATTGGTCAGCTCTTGAATGACGAAAGCACTGAACTATCACGATGTATTGACTTCCTCATACTTTTTATTTGGGGATTCATTTTTTTAAACAAACTTACTGTGTGGCTATGGAGAGTCCTCTCTTCCCAATTGGAAGAGGATTTTAAAGATAATGCTTTTCACACTACTTTTCTTAAGCCTACATGTTTTTTTTTAGATACGTGGATGATATTTTTATTGTCTTGCCACATGTAATGGAAGCCCTTCATTGGTTTTTAGATCACTTTAACTGTCTTCATCCATGCATAATGTTATCGATGGAGGTTGAAAAGAATGGCAAATTGCCTTTTTTTGGATGTTTTAGTTCATAAAGAGGAAATGGGACTTTGGGACACAGCATGTACTGTAAACCCGTGCATACGGACCACTACCTCTACCCGGCTAGTTGTCATCCACCACATCAACAGTTGGGAGTTCTATGTACACTCATTAAGAGAGCTTATGACATTTCTGATTCTGATTATTTGACACAAGAACTGTATCATTTTCAGGTTGTTTTCAGTCAGAAGGACTATACTGATAAATCAGTCGAGCTTTCCAATTTGGACCACCATGTGAACCACCCACGGACATTTCAAATTCAGTTACTTTTTTATCCTATACGGGAAGTATTTCTTCCAAAATATCAAGAATCCTCAAAAGATACAATATCAAAGGTGTCTAATTGCCTTTGGCAAAAATTAGAGGTCTTCTAGGATATGTAAAAGATGATCTGGGATTGAGGGAACCTGGAGTGTATAAAATCCCATGACATTGTGGAAAAGCATACATTGGACAGATAATTCATACAATTTATGACTGATGTGTAGAACTCCAAAGGAACACACATCTATTCCAACCAGAAAAGTCTGCCATGGCTGAACGTTGCCCTCTCAGGGGCTCAGTGTTAATTTGCTAAGTACGGGCTTGGCGAACTCAGGGTCCTGAGCTGTGGACTGTATTGCACCAATAGTCTGCCACACTGTAAGCTCTTTGCATGCTTCAGTGACCACTGTGCGGCGCGATTGTGGAACTTTGTACATTTCAGAGCCCGGGGATCTTAGCTTAATTGCCCAGGTCGCAAGGACGGCACAAACCTCAAAAAAAAAAAAAAAAAAATCTCAATCTCAAGGTGTGTGATATGCCGAGGAGATGCATGGCTGTTGAGGTTGAACAGTCATCAGTGGGCAACTTCTTGGGAACCTGTCACACGTCAGTTGAATTAGACTTACCCAGACAAGCGGGGCTCTGCCTGGGTGGACATGAAACGTTGACAGACATATAACTGCTGTCTCTAAAGCCCCCTTTACTCTGCGTTTGAAACATTGTTTGCAACATTGTTCACAACATTGTTCGTGGCTGCTACTAGTCTGTCGATGTTCACAACATGTTGCCAACACGGAAACAGTGTTCCGCCGCTGTGTCGGTAGAGATCAAAGGAACATTTTCTCCATGGCCTGCTACCATGAACTGCCACTACGAAGCGCTAGTGTTTGTTTGGTTTTCGCTTTATGGTACTGATCTACTGTTTCTGTGTGTTCTGCGAAATGGAATGGACTAGGGAGAAAATCTGCGCACTTATTTCTTTCTATGAGGAAGAACAGAGCTTGTGGAATGTATGTTCTGCAAACTACAAAAATATAAACTAAAAACACGATTCTCTCCACAAAATTGGTACAACCCAGTGATGTCGACAAAAAAATGAAATGTCTCGTGTCGCAATACCGGCGTGACAAGAGGAAAATTAAAGAAAGCAAAAAATCAGGAAGTGGTTTGGATTTAAAATTTTAAAGTTCTTGGATGATGTGCATGAAATAAGTATGCAAGACTTTGATAGGAATCTCCCGTTGTGAGAAATCGAAGGGTAATTGCTAGTCTTTCTTTTGTGTCCCAGCCTCGTCGCCGCTTTTGTGTCTCGTTTCCGTCGTAGGTGTCGGTGGCCGAGTAGAAAGATCGACACAGGAATAAAGGATGCACGCTTGTGCAGGTAGGAGGTGACCAGCCAGTGGGACAGCAGAAACTAGAAACACTAGAGTAAATTAGAACAAGATATATATTTCTTAGAGACTTAGTAGTACTTAACTTTTACATAGCTCAGTACTGCAGAATGCAGATACATAGTTGAGCTAGAGGCCTGCCTAGTGCCTATCCGATAGCCAAGTCTTCACTGGTGCCTATCTGATTCCGAAGTGTTAGTTGGTTCCTATCTCAGTCCCAAGTGAACGATGTCGTTCAGTGGTGGCCACGAGCGGAGTCGTAGCAGAGGGCGCTCGTGGCTGACGTCGTAAGAATGCCGCACCATGCGTGCATGGCGGTGCGCGGCGAAAGTAGGTGGCGCGCACTTTAGACTTGTGCGACACCACACTTTCTTTCACAGGGATTGCTTTCCTGCAACTAGTGTCCTTTTTTGTAACAACTGGCCTTAAAAAATTTAAATTTCAAAATCGGATGGTGACATTAGAGTGAAATTCTGAAAGCCAGAACCGTCTTCCATGTTCAGGACTGAAAGCATGTTACTCCCGCCACGATTTCTATAATATGTTTTGGTCCACCACCGACGTCGAGTAACAATTCAGCACAGCATGTTAATATTTCTTCCTCTTCACTTGACATAGCGGGGCCGGGGTTTTGTAACACAAATACACAAAATAAGATGTTTGCAGACATTCACTGAAGCAGACGATAGTACAAATGTTGGCTGCTAGTGTAGATGCGGACACGAACATCGAACAATGTTGTCAACATTTGTCTGGAACAAGTTTGCGAACAATGTTGCGAACAAAAACTTGTTCCGTACTTCAGTGTAAACAGGGCTTAAGAGAGGTAGTGGCGAATACAATGCCACAGTCTCCAAACGTTCCCTTCCGTGGCCACACCATGGGAGGAATGTCAGGTCCGATATCAGTGTGAGGCTTATGCCCCTAAATATCTGGTATGTAGCTGCACTGATGGGGAATCTTTTAAGACATTGAAGCCTTTTTTATTATTGGATGACAATTTTGGTGAAGTGGAACGGATTTCAAAGATGTGCTCTGGTTCAGTCTTAATACTAATTTTATCTGCAGCCCAGTCACGGGCATTGCTTGCCTGTGGCAAACTGGGTGATGTTTCCATTACCATAATGCCACACAAGACCTTAAATATGGTACACGGAATAATATTCCATAAAGACCTGTTGCTGAAGTCAGGTGATGAATTACGTGACTACCTAGAACAGCGGGGAGTACACTTCATTCGGTAAGTCCATAGGGGTCTGAAGGACAACAGGGTTGCCACTGGTGCCTTCATCTTGCCTTTTGACAGCGATTCATTGCCTGAGAAAGACAAGGTGATGGTCTACCGGTGTGATGTAAAGTCCTACATTCCTCCCCCTATGCGTTGTTTTAAGTGCTGGATGATTGGGTATATGAGCTCCCAATATGGTGCCAAACCTACATGTCAGGAGTGCGGACGTGTGGTTCATCCGAACGTCTCTTGCACCCCTCCTCCAGTATGTGTCAACTGTGGCCAGAAACACTCCCCTTGCTCACCTATGCGCACGGTTCTGCAGCAAGAATGCAAAATTATGGAATACAGGACCCAAGACCAACTGACCTACGCAGAGGCAAAGTGCATATTTCTGAAGTTCCACCCTGTGAATATGGCTATGTTCTATGCCACAGCATCCTTACCATCGTCTGCAGCTCCTACATCACAATCTGCACAAGTAATGCCAGTGGGCTCCCAGGCCCGATCGACTACTCCTGGCCCCTTGCCAATTGGGTTGGAAGCACCTCCTCTTCAGTTGCTCCCACTCCTTTCACCTTGGCAGCAATGGCCCCCCAAACACTGGGAACATCAGTCCTCACCCCCCCAGCTGGAGAAGCAACAGCCTTCTCCAGAGCTACTCTCGCTTGGAAGGGGTCCCTTCCAAGGCTTCTCAGTGTGGTAATGATGATCACAGCAGCAAATTTCTGCAGCTCCCTCAGTCACCTCTGAGAAGTACTCCCAGCCCTTGAAACCTAAGGGCCAGCGAGAGGCTAAAAAGACAAAACCAAAGAAGAAGGAAACTATGGTGGCTGTCAAGCAACAGACATCCACATCCTCTGCTTCAGAGGACGAAATTGAGATCCTCGCATCCACTGAGGATCACGCACTAAGTGATTTACCAACCATATGGTCTCTGATTCTGGGGTTTCTGAGCAGATGGTAGTAGACATTTGGATGGAATAATCTGCTTCTTTTATTCATCATAGCAATACAGCATGGAGGAAACAGAATCCTCCAGTGGAATTGCGGCGGCTTTTCCCCCCCACCTGCCTGAGCTACAACAACTTTTAAGCTTAACAAGTGCTCTCTTCAGGAAACTTGATTTCCAACAATGCGGGCCCCTGCCCTTCTGGTTACAGGGGATATTACTGTAATCACAACAGAGTCTCAGTTGGAGTGTGTGTGTGTATGTCCTCATTTTTGTTTGTAGTGAACCTGTGTCTCTTCAAACAGAATTAGGAACAGTGGCTTTCAGGGTGAGGACAACACCGGAGATCACTGTCTGTAGTGTCTACCTCCCACCAGATGTTGATGTATCTATGAATGTCTTGGCTGTTATAGCTCAACTCCCTCCACCTTTCTTACTATTGGGTGACTTTAATGCCCACAATCAATTGTGGGGTGGTTCCACAAACTCTGGCTGTGGCAGAGTTGTCAAGGACTTACTAACTCAACTCGACCTCTGCTTCTTAAATACTGGTGCCACACATTTTAGTGTGGTGCATGGCATGTTCTTGGCCATCGAGCTATTGATCTGCAGCCACAGCCTCCCACCATCTGTCCACTGGAGAGCCCACAATGACCTGTGTGGTAGTGACCATTTTCACATTTTCCTATCACTGCCACAGTGTCAGTCCCCAGGGTGCCTGGCCAGGTGGGCCCTAAACAGCGCTAACTGGGAAGATTACACATCTGCTGCCATTGTTGGGCCCCCACCCACATGACAACATTGGTGTAGTGGTAAGGGGGTCACACAAGCCATTGTTTCTGCTGCAGCAGCTACAATTCCTCACTCCTCAGGGTACTCGCGGCGGTAAACAGTACCGTGGTGGTCGCCAGATGTCACTAATGCCATTAAAGAATGCAGGCGGGCCTTACAGTGTTACAAGCGGCACCCCTCTTGGGAACATCTCATTGCTTTCAAGTGTCTCTGTGCTCGTGCTTGTCACCTCATTAAGAAATTGAAGCAGGAGGGTTGGGAGAGGTATGTCTCTATTATTGGGTCAGTTACCTCCACCACCCAGGACTGGAGCAATATCAGGCTTTTAAAGGGATATCCAACACCAGCAGGAATCCCTGGGATATCCGTGAATGAAGTTATATGAATGGACCCAGCCACACTTGCAGAGATGTTTGCTGAGCATTACGCTCACGCCTCTGCCTCTGCCAACTACCCACTGACCTTCCGTACATTAAAGGAGGGGGTAGAACGACACCCCATCTCCTTTACTGCCCATTGCACCGAGTCTTATAATGCTCCATTCAGTGAGTGGGAGCTATTCAGTGCTCTTGCACAATGTCCTGTCATGGGCCCTGGGCCTGATAGCATCCATGCCCAAATGCTGAGACCCCTATCAGCAGAAAGCCAGCGTAGTCTCCTCACCATCTTCAACTGGATCTGGCGCAAAAGGATTTTCCCATCCCAGTGATCAAATCAGTCAAAAAACCTGTTCATATGGATAGCTATCGGTCCATCAACCTGACCAACATCGTATGTAAACTGTTGGAGCGTATGGTCAGTCAGCAGTTCTGTTAGATTCTTGAGACTTGGGGCTTAATTGCTCCATGCCAGGGCGGTTTCCGCCAGAGTTGCTCTATGACTGATAATCTGGTGTACCTCGAGTCTGCAATCTGCACAGCCTTTTTCTGCTGCCACCAACATGTTGCCATCTTTTTTGACAAGCAGAAGGTTTATGATATGACCTGGCGACATTGTATAGTGGCCACATTACATGATTGGGATCTCCGGGGCTCGTTCCTGATTTTTATCAAAAAATTTTTAGCTGTCTGTACCTTTTGTGTTCAAGTTGATGCCTTCCATAGCACCTCTCATGTGCAGGAAAATGAGGTTCCTCAGGGCTCTGTTTTGAGCATCCCCTTATTTTTAGTTGCCATAAACGGCTTAGCGACAGCAATAGGGTTGTCAGTATCCCCTTCTCTCTCTGCTGATGACTTCTGTAACTCTCTTAGCTCCTCCAGCACTTAAGTTGCTGAAAGCAGATTACAGGGAGCCATTTGGAAGGTGCAGTCCTGGGCTCTTGCCCATGGCTTCCTCCTGTAAAGATAAGTGTTATGCACTTCTTTTGGCATTGGACAGTCCACTGTCAGCCCGAACCGTATCTCAGCAACTATCTCATAAATTTTTAGGGCTCATCTTGGACTTCTGGCTGACGTGGATCCCTCACATCCGTCATATGAAGCAGCAGTGCTGGCGCCATCTGAATGTTCTATGCCACCTGGGCCATACTGCCTGGAGGGCTGATCACTCCACCCTGTTGTGGCTCTATCAAGCTCTGGTGCCCTTCTGTCTTGAATTAGGATGTGTCGCCTATGGTTCTGCATCACCCTTGGTGTTTCACTTGTTGGACCGCGTACACAACTGTGAGGTCCGCATTGCGATGGGTGCCTTTCGCACCAGCCCTCTGAACAGCTCACTTGTGGAGGGCGGGGTCCCACTTTGCAGATCTGCCACCAACAACTGCTCACGGCTTATGCGACGCATGTGCATAGCTCGCCCGGGCACTCAAACCATAGTGTCATATTCTCTCAAGTAGTCCCATCTGCTGGACCTTTTCCCTCTACCATCTCCATATCGGGCCCATGCATGCACACCTCTGTGGTGTCTGCCAAGGCCATGTGTTTGTCTGGACTTGGCTCGTGGTCCCAGAGACTCAGTCCCTCCCCCTGAAGCTCTGCATCGTCAATTCTTTGCGGTTCTAGCTACATTCCCTGCATATGACCTGGTTTACACGTATGGTTGAAAGGTTGAGGGCCATGTTGGTTTTGTGTAGGTTCATGGAAACCAGGTTGAACAGCACACACTGTCAGATGGCTACACTGTCTATACCACAGAGCTGGTGGAAATTTCCCCTGCTCAGGTGATTCCGCCCTTATTTGCAGTGACTCCCTAAGTAACCTTCGAGTGACCAAGTGCTATCTGTTTCTTCCTCTGCTGTTAGGAATACAGGAGACATTATCTGCCCTTGAGAGGTTCAGTTGATCAGTCGTGTTCCTCAGGTCTTTGGGTCATGTTGGTATCCTGGGCAATGAATGTGCTGATAGGCTTGCCAAACAGACTGTTGATGAATCCGTTTTAGAAATGGCCCTCCTGGATTCTGATGTGACCTAGAGTTCGTGAACTTTGGGCTACTGAGTGATGTAGTCTGAACACGTCCAACAAACTCAGAGCTATAAAGGTGACAACGGCTGTGTGGCGTTCCTCCATGTGGGCTTCCCCCCTGGACTCTGTAGTCCTGTGCCGGCTCTGCAATGGCCACACTTGGCTAACCCATAGCCATCTCCTCCATGGTGAGGACCTGCCCCAGTGTCACTGTGGCTCTCACTTGACAGTGGTCCACATCTTGCTGGACTGCCCTATTTTAGTCATCCTGTGGTGCAGTTTTAATTTTCCTGGACTTCTATCTGATGTCTTAAGTGACAATGCCAATATGGCTGATTTGGTTTTAAGTTTTATTCATCATGGTGGTTTTAACCACTCTCTCTAATAGCTTTGCTTCAGTACACTGTCTGTGTTCCTTCTGTCTCATGTCCTCTGATTGGAGGTTTCTACGTTTTGCCACATGGTTAACTTTTCCTATTTTTAGTCTCATAGTCAGTCAGCCATAGACATCAACCTTTACATTCCATTTCATGTTGTTAGGTGTTTCTGTGTGAATGCCTCATTTTGTGTTGTCTCTTGTCGACTTTGTTGTCCTTTTCCTGACTCGGGGAAATATTGCTCCCCTTTGCTATTTTAATCTCTGGGCTCTTTTCCACATTTGAGCCTCTTGTGATGCCCAATGATGGGACGCAGTAGTGATGACCTCTGCAGTTTTGTCGCCCTAAAACATCCAAACAACAACAACAACAGCTGAACATTGCCTTAATGAAGAGCATAATATTCATTCAAGACACACAAATTATTGCTCCAGCTTCTCATTATTGGGATTGTGTACTCAAGGAATCAATTGAAATATGGTTTCTGATCACTTTATTGACAAGGAAAAAGGATTTCCATTAAGTAAAGTGTGGAATCCTATTTTATCTGACATTAAACAACAGCAGGTTAGGTTTTTTAATTTAGGATTGATCACTTTGGCCAACGTCTACCACTGGTGGCGTTGCAATACTCTTTGCCTCCCAGAGGGCATTCCTTTCACTTCTCGCACATGTGCAATGACCTATTCTTTTAGTATAAAGGAGCTGCCGTATCGGATGTTTCATCAGTTTCGGCATGATTGTTCACCAGTCACACCTGAGGATGGCGGCCAGACGGACCGATGAAATATCGTGTCAACAGAACAATGTAATCCAAATGCAAACCTGTGAAGGACACTAAATCATAATTGTTTTAGTTTTTGTAATAAATCTTTGATTTGTAGAAATATACAGGCAATAGCAAAGATATCCAAAACACTAAAAGAAGAGGAAAAAATGAGTTTTTTTTCTGAAACAGGGAGAGGCCACCTATAATCATCTGAAGAAATCAGAATATGGTTATGGCAAATTTATGCACAGTGTGTAACTAATGAAAATAAATTAGTGAGTGTAATATTTGCCTCACAAGTTATTAGCTTTCTATGATAACAGCAACAGTACCATGTTGCAACATGTGTGTACCTGCAGAGCTTCTCTTGATAGTGATATGAATAGTTGAAGTAACCTTTCACTATTAAAAAAATACATTGTCCTGGAGAAGTGTGTAAGAATACATTCAAGTGATCGGCGAGCTTTCATCACTTT
The DNA here is from genome assembly GCA_026315105.1 of Locusta migratoria. Classification (NCBI taxonomy): domain Eukaryota; kingdom Metazoa; phylum Arthropoda; class Insecta; order Orthoptera; family Acrididae; genus Locusta; species Locusta migratoria. The sequence continues at coordinate 727,708,229 of CM048744.1, read as the reverse complement.
GCATGAGAATGTTTTTCAAGATCTTACAAAGACAATGCTAGAATTATGAATGCAATAATCTATTGCAAGTGTGAGGATTGCACTTCCTCACCAATCAACAGTTTTTCAAATACTAAAAAAAGATAGTAGATTAATACCGTATGGCTATAGTTCCTCAGTTGATGAAGAATTTGGAATTTGGTGTGTGGGATATGGACAGGTGTGTACATTCAAATACCGCTTTGTTACCACTTTGTTTGATATTATTGGAATCACACCTTATTAATCACAAACAATGTTTATAACATTTCTGTAACTTAAAGTCACTGGAAGCTTCCAGAAGCTGTTGGTGTTGATTCTAAAATTATTTTCTCTTCCATAAGATTTTGGCTTCAATTGTTATTACTAAACAGAACCAGGAAGTTGTCTAACAAAGTTTCAGTAAGTTCCTTCAAATATTTAACCCTTTCACTGCAGTGCCAGGGAAATAAATGCAAAATCTGTGTGCCTCAATTGTTTATTTAATTGATTGTATGATCACAAAATATTATTGATGTTAATAACCACTTCCATAGACTAAATCAGAAAACTGACAGGAAATGGACATTTCCAGCATGAAAAGTGTATCCATATATAAAGGGATGAAGCATCTGCTGTGTACCAACTGCTGCCTGTATTTAATCAGTCATTGCAGTGAAGGGATTGATGACGGCTCAAATTTTGTCTCCAAAACGGGATAAATTTTTAATAGGAAATCGTGTAGGTTATTGAAGAAATTAATGTGATTGGTATTTAAACGGTTTTTTTAAGGTTTTTAATGAACAATTTGAAAGACTTGAACAGTAGAGAGATTTTTGTGTGATCAATGAAGTAATTTTTAAGAAAAATTGTGCCAATTAAATGAAAGTGCTAAGGACAGTTTTGTGTTGGGAATGTGTAGCTACTGAGGAAAAATAAAACTTTATACGCTGAGAACATTTAACTAACTTCTGCCATGAGATGAACACCTAATTGCTGCTTGTGCTCATAAAAACTAGCCTTTTTCTCATACAACAACGGAAAAATTTGATAGTTACTTGTCGAACTTTTAATAAAATAAACTATTTTCATAGCAGCATAAGGTGCAGAGTATTTTACAAGCATGTAACAATACATTATTTACCAATGGCAAGCAACAGAGGAGATTTAAGGAATCATCTTGTTCCTAGTGTTACAGCCATTAGTTAATGTAGGTCCATTGGTTATACTGAACAGGCCACTGAGATGCTGATTTATATCCAATAAAGTGTAGTGCTTCACTGGCACATAACTTGAACAGTGAAGCCTTGCAATTCGTTGAGTGGTCTAAAGTTGCGGCAGTGTACTGCGGGGACTGGCAGGTCGCAGTGCAGCTTGACCTGCTGACTGGGCAGTGCAAGTCAAGCGAGACAAGACCCACCCACTAGTCTTGGCTACAGGCCACGCAGCATATGTGCATGCCTCTATCTCAAAGCTGTTATTGTGGTGGGAGGGACAGCCATGAGGCCAGTTCCCATTTTTAACTTCTGCCCAGAGACTCATGACCTCACCACATTTCACCAATCACTGTCAGGCAACTGTTGTCCTAAACGGATGTGGAAATTAGAAGGTGCAAAACCATCAGGAATCCCAGAAGTAGTATAGGTTACAAAGCTACCAAAGCATTTGTCTCTAGTTCCCCAATGTCACACCTGCTCAGGGTAGCTGCCTGAAGCCTGTCAACCATAGCCAATACAACTTCTGGCTGTTTACGGATGGTGGCCAATTGCCCCTGATTCAGTACACAATAGATGCAGTCCCTATCCGTGTCTACCCATCTACTTTCTCCATAGACTGACTGAATGACTGATGAACTGAAGTGAAATTTGCTGACTCTTCAGAATGAACAAGTAACTTATTACAGTGCTACTGACTGCCTGAATTTATACTTAAACCAAAATGCAGGAGTAAAGCTCTTAAAAAAATCCACTGAATGTAAGAATTAAGTACAAAGAAAAACAAAGAAAAAAGTTAAATAAGTAACTTGCTGGTCTGCAGGTGTGATAAAAGTGGTAGCTGAGACTAGACTGACTGAAGCCATAGTAGCATTGAAATGGTGAAATGGTATATTTTCATAATACCCTAATCCTTTATATGTTACAATGCTTTTTAAGTTGTTGTTGTTGTTACGGTCTTCAGTCCGGAGACTGGTTTGATGCAACTCTCCACAATACCCTATCCTGAGCAAGCCTTTTCATCTCCTCATAAGAACGACAACCCACATCCACTTGAATCTGCTTACTATATGCGTCTCTTGGTCTCCCTCTGCGATTTTTACCCCACACACTTCCCTCCAATGCTAAATTTACGATTCCTCGATGTCTAAGAATGTGTCCTACCAAGCGATCCCTTCTTTTAGTCAGGGTATGCCAAAAGTTCCTTTTCTCACCAATTCTGTTCAGTACCTCTTCATTAGTTATGCGATCTACCCAGCTAATCTTCAGCATTCTTCTGTAGCACCACATTTCAAAAGCCTCTATTCTCTTCCTGTCCTCACAGCTTATCATCCATGTTTCACTCCCATATAAGGCAACACTCCACACAAATGGCTTCAGAAAAGACTTCCTTACAGTTAAATTAATATTTGATGTTAGCAAATTTCTCTTTTTCAAAAATGTTTTTTTTCCCCATTGCCATTCTGCATTTTATATCCTCTGTACTGCGACCGTCGCATGTCATTTTACTACCCAAGTAACAAAACTCATCTACCTCCTTTATTGCTTCATTACCTAATCTTATTCCTTCAGCATCACCCGATTTTCTTAGACTGCAGTCTATTTCCCTAGTTTTGCTCTTGTTAATGTTCATCTTATAAGCACCTTTCAGCACACTGTCCATTCCGTTTAATTGCTCTTCCAGGTCCTTTGCTGTATCTGACAGAATTACTATGTCGTCGGCAAAACGCAATGTTTTTAATTCTTCCCCCTGAACTTTAATTCCTTCACCAAATTTCTCCTTGCTTTCCTTTATAGCTTGCTCAAGGTACAAATTGAACAACATTGGAGAAAGGCTACAGCCCTGTCTTACTCCCTTCCCAACTGATGCTTCCCTTTCATGCCCTTAGAGTCTAATAACTGCGGTCTGGCTTTTGTACAAGTTGTAAATAACTCTCCTTTCCCTGTATTTTACCCCTGCTGTCTTCAGAACTTGAAAGAGTGTATTCCAGTCAACATTGTCAAAAGCTTTCTCCAAATCTACAAAAGCTAAAAATGTAGGTTTGCCTTTTCTTAATCTATCTTCTAAGATAAGACGTAAGGTAAGTATTGCCTCCCGGGCTCCTACGTTCCTCCTGAATCCAAACTGATCTTCCCCGAGGTCAGCTTCTACCAGCTATCAGCTTTTGCATTCTCCTGTAGATAATTCGTGATAAAATTTTGCAACCATGAGTTATCAAACTGATGGTTCTGTAATTTTCACACCTGTCTGCGCCTGCTTTCTTTGGAATGGGGATTATTACATTTTTCTTAAAGTCTGAGGGTATTTCGCCTGTCTCATACATCCTACACACCAGTTCAAATAGTTTTGTCATGGTTGGCTCTCCCAGGGACTTTAGTAGCTCTGAGGATATGTCATCTACTCCTGGGGCCTTGTTCCGACCTAGGTCTTTCAGGGCTCTGTCAAATTCATCTCTCAGTATAGTATCTCCTATTTCATCTTGATCTACTTCCTCTTCCCTTCCTACAACATTGTCTCTAAGTTCATTTCCTTTGTAGAGCTGCTCTATGTACTCTTACCACCTTTCAGCTTTCCCTTCTTTGCTGAGAACTGGTTTCCCATATGAGTTGTTGATATTCGTAGAGTTGCTTTTCTTGTCCCTGAATGTCTCTTTTTATTTTCCTGTAGGCGTATCTACTTTTCCCTTTCTTATACATTCTTCTACAGATTTGCATTTGGCTTCTAGCCACTCCTGCTTAGCCATTTTGCACTTCCTGTCAATCTCATTTCTTAGTTGTCTGTACTCCATTTTGCCTGTTTCATTTACTGCATTTTTATATTTCCTCCTTTCATCAATTAAATTTAGTATTTCCTGTGATATACAAGGATTTTTTGTAGGACTTGCCTTTCTACCTATTTTGTCCTCTGCTGCCTTCACTATTTCATCTCTCAATGCTACCCATTCCCCTTCTACTGTTTTATTTCCCCCTGTTTCTGTCAATTGATGCCTAAATCTCCCTCTGAATTTCTCCAGAACTTCACGTTCCTTCAATTTACCTAAGTCCCATCTCCTTATTTTCCTACCTTTCTGCAGTTTTTTCAGTTTCAGCCTACAGTTCATTACTAACAAGTTATGGTCAGAGTCTATATCTGCCCCTGGGTATGTCTTACAGTTCATCGCCTGGTTCCGGAATCTATGTTTTACCATTATAAAATCTATCTGATACCTACCGGTGTCTCCTGGTTTCTTCCACGTATACAACCTTCTTTTGTGAGTCTTAAAACACATGTTTGTTACGATTAAATCATGTTCCGTGCAAAATTCTACCAGGTGACTTCCTCTTTCATTCCTCCTGCCCAGTCCATATTCACCTACTATTTTTCCTTCTCTTCCTTTTCCTACTACCGAATTCCAGTCTCCCATTACAATTAAGTTTTCCTCTCCCTTAATTGTCTGAATAATTTCCTTTAGCTCCTCATATATTTCTTCGATCTCCTCATCATAGGCAGAGCTAGTTGGCATATAAACCTGTACTCCTGTTGTCGGTGTTGGCTTCGTATCTATCTTGACAATGATAATGCGATCACTGTGCTGCTCATAGTAGTTTACCCGCATTCCTATCTTCTTATTCATTACCAGTCCTACTCCTGTGATACCCCCAACTGATTTTGTATTTATAATCCTGTACTCACCTGACCAGAAATCCTGTTCATCCTGCCACCAAACTTCACTAATCCCCACTATATCTAACCTCAACCTATCCATTTCCCTTTTTAAATTTTCTATTTTTCCTACCTGATTATGGGATCTAACATTGGAGCTTTTATGTAATCCATTAAGGTGATTCATGATGTTTTGTTACAACAAAGCAAACCTTAAATGACATGTTTGCGGGAGATCCTGAATGTACTGATGCTTGGAAACAGTTTATATTCATACCATGTGATATATAAATGAGTGCTGAGTTTCAGTTGAGGCCAAATCATGCAGTTCTGAAAAAGTCCAAATCACATTGGTACTGATGCTTCCACCAACACAAAAGCACAGAAAACAGTTATGTTTACCATTTCTCCTCTGTGCAATAGGAGCACCTGTTATCTTAGTCAAGTGAGAATAGAAATTGAACCTTGCCAGTGCTTAGTCAGTAGTTTACAATTATGTTTGCTATCTGTAAGCTTTTGATACCATAAAAGTGCTTTAAATATAAGATGAAATAGTGTCATGAAAGAAAGAAATTAAGAATGGTTATTTAAATATATACATACATTTATAATTTGCACAACCAGCTTAAGCACTGAAAATTTTCTACAGTACAAATTGAGACAAAATCACCTAGCTCTAAAGTAGTGTCATTCTTGCCGTCTAGTAAGGATTCCAAAACCTCCAACCTTGGTCAGTTTAGTTTCTTCAACTGTCAAATGATTTAATCAGTGTTGAGATAAAAATAAACACAACACATTTGTGGAAAACATATGGTTACAGCATAGTTGGAACTAATGTCAGGATAGAAAGCATACATTACATTCGTCTTGAAAATCGTATATCTTCATAGTAATTTCAACAATGGAAAATCTGATAGGAATATCAATAGTGGAATAGGTAATAACTCACTGTAAAGAGGCTTGCTGATCTGCTGACAGACACAAAAAGAGATAATTACATTCATACAATTTAAATTTTTGACCATGACCTTCGTCAGAAAAAGAAACACATTCATTCACACAATTACTCAGACAACTACACACACACACACACACACACACACAACTATCATGTCTGGCCACTCCAGCAAGACAAGTTAGACTAGCTTCTGCCATGAGATGAACACCTAACAAGTTAGTCTAGGTGTTTTATCCATTACAGCAACTGTTCAAATTATAAATTAATGAAATGCAGCAACCAATTGCTTCTCGTCATTTATTTTGAACTTTAACGACCGGTTTTGGGCCATCGTTAAAGTTCAAAATAAATGACGACAGGCAACTGGTTGCTGCATTTCATTAATTTATAAGTTAGTCTAGCATGTGTTGCTGGAGTGGCTGGACATGATAGTTGTGTGTGTGTGTGTGTGTGTAGTTGTCTGATTGCATGAATGAATGTTTTTCCTTTTTCTGACGAATTCCATGGCTGTAAATTTAAATTGTGTGAATGTGATTATCTTTTTTCGTGTCTGTCAGCAGCTCAGTGAGCCTCTTTATGGTGAGTTGTTACCTATCCTCCATTATACATAGTAATTTCAACATACCAAAGAAAATTACTGGTTCTGTTATATGTTATTAACCTAGCACTTAATTAGTTGAAATTTCTGATTTCTCACAGATGGTGGAGTTATGTATGTGTTGACGTTTACCCAGTTAAAATTATAATAATGTTTAAATATCAATAATGGAGGATAGATAACAATTCACCGTTAAAGAGGCTCACCGAGCTGCTGACAGGCATGAAAAATAGACAATCACATTCACACAACTTAAATTTTTGGCCATGGCCTTCATCAGAAAAAGAAACACATAGTTCTCACAATCACTCAGACAACTATGCATACACAACTATCTTGTCCGGCCACTCCAACTGTGTATAGTTGTCTGAGTGATTTTGTGGATGTATGTGTTTCTTTACCTGATGGAGGCCATGGCCTAAAATTTAATTTGTGTGAATTTAATTTTTCATGCCTGTCTGCAGCTTAGTCAGCTTCTTCACAGTGTGTTGTTATCTATCTTCCATTATTGACATTCCAACCGGATTTTTCAATGTTAATGTTTACATACCATTCTGATGCTGAGACTAGCAGCTAGATGTAAATACACAGAGATGTAATTTTGTGCATTTCAGAGAAAGCTAACAATTTAGTAATTTTTTATTTAGATTAAGTCAGTTGAAGCCACATGTGTGTTACACTGAATGTAAAGGAGAATAACAATGCAAATGCAACAACCTTGGGTGTCACAGTATAGGCGTAACTAAATACTGTACATCCAATCTAACAATGGAAAGTCCAGGTTGCAATGTCAATAATATGAGAATAGATAGCAACTCACTGTGTGGACAATCAATCGCTGATCCACAGATAGGAACGAAAAGCGCACGCGTGCGCGCCCACACGCGCGCGCACACACACACACACACACACACACACACACACACACACTTACACAAACAACTACGTATATTCAGAGAACTTTAAATTTGTGGCCACAGTTGTCATCAGAAAAAGATCATACATACCTTCTACACAATCTGGCAGCTAAGTGCACATTGTCAGGCCAGAGATGGTGGTCATATGTGCATGAGTTGTGCCTGATTGATTATGTGAATGTTTGAATCTTCTTTCACTGTTGAAGGCTGTGGCTGATAATTTTCAGTTGTGTAATTGTGATTGTCTTTTCCTTTTCTATGGACCTGTCTGCGGCCCAGTGATCGTCTTTATGTTGAGTTGTTACCTATCCTCATATTTTAAATATGTGAAATGGTATACTTGAAGACAAATATGTAATATATTGCCAAAAATGTTTTTGGGTTGTCACTGAAAACTATTTATGATGATGAATATATGAATATGCATAATGCTCACAGAATGTGGAAATAAAAATAATATCTGTCATAGAGGCTTAATTTCAGTCATTCATTATAGATTATGCATATGAGTGAAATAGTGTGGAATCAAATTTAGTTTACATGTGCAAAGGTTTGGTGCACATATACAATATTTAAATACATGAAGTGATACCTCCAGTGAAGATCAGCAACCTATGTCTGTACACAATGTTTTTATAAAATTGCTGTACAGCTCAAAATTCTATGTAGAATAACAAGATTTCTTTATTAATAAATGCTTCAGTTTATTCTTCATTATGTTTAATTTCATTTTCTTGAGAATCTTGTGTATTTTATTTTTGTATACCACTGTTATCACATTATGTTCTGGACTCTTATATGATAATGGTTGCCTGCAGTATGTATGTAGAGTAGACAGTAATAATTTTATGTTTCCTGAAACTTTTACTACAAGGCTCTCTTTTTTACCTTCACTACCACACTTACAGCTCTTTTTTGTATTCTAAAAAGCTTGTGTGGTAGACTGTTGGTGCTTCACCCTGTCAGAGCTATAATAGACACAGCAGTAAAGTGTTGGGAGTTGTTGGTGTTTGCTTCATTGATAAGGAAATTATGATCTGTGCTTCTAATTGCAATATACTTTTTTAATTGATTCATTTTATTCTCAGAGGCATAATTTTTTCATAAAAATATTTTATGGAATGCTTTATTTCATCAGAACACATTTTGTATGTATGGTTAACATAAAATAACTGTTGTCTGTCATCAGAAGCCCTCAGAAGCTAACTTCTGGAGATGTGTCATCAGCACTGTCTACAACACCGCCATTACATTCACTCCGTGGTTGGGTACCACCGTTAGTAGGACCATTGCCTGATGACTTTTTAAGAATAACACCAACTGTGAATTGGGATAGTCATCATAAAAAGCAGGTAATTATCGATTAATGATGAAAATTCTCCTCAGAGATGATAAATATTGTTGAAACGAGATAGAACGGCTGGCCAGTACTTACCTTTGTGATGTACCTCCGTTAGTAACACAAATGAAGATACAGAAAAGAGGGGACAAAAAGGACTAGCTTTCGGAACACAGTTCCTTCATCAGGTGGGAGAGAAGGGAAGAAGAAAGGATGGGAACAGAAGGTAAAGGTAGTTCACGACCGGACTAGCTTTCGGAACACAGTTCCTTCATCAGGTGGGAGAGAAGGGAACTAGGTCGTGAACTACCTTTACCTTCTGTTCCCATCCTTTCTTGTTCCCTTCTCTCCCACCTGATGAAGGAACTGTGTTCCGAAAGCTAGTCCTTTTTGTCCCTTCTTTTCTGTTTCCTCATTTGTGTTACTATCGGCGGTACAGCACAAAGGTAAGTACTGGCCAGTCATTCTATCTTGTTTCAACAATATTTAAAGCAGGTAATTAGCAGTATATACACTAGGGTTTGCCTTAAATACAAACATGTAATTAGCATTATGTATGCAAGGTTTTACTAAAATTTCAATTTTTTTCTATTATAAGCATAGTAGTGTCTTTCACATTTTGTGTAAGTTGTGTTGTGCATGTATTGTTGATCTTCATACACAATCTGAATTGCTAGGCACTTTATTGTCTTTATAGAAGCAAACTGCAGCTGACAATACTAATAATTATTATAATAGAAGTTTTTCATTTTTATATGGGCACGACCTGATCTATAGACTTATGTTTGTACAAGGTTATACTGTCGTCATAAGATCTGTAAACACACATGAAAAAAGTACTCATTTTATGATAATCATAGTCAAAGAACCACATATCCTTAATATACATTCCAATATTTTAAACCCACCTGTCTTAACACAGTACTCGTAACATAGGAAATTTCATAAAAATAGTTTATTGCCAACACTATCAGGACTGACGATCTAGCCATTTAGCCCATTAAGAACTCCAACACTATAATTGGCAAGTGCAGTGTTTCTGGTTAGACAGAAGTTGCAATTACCAAGCTGCTACAATCCAACTCTTCTCTCGGGACATGACACCCAACTTATTGTGTGGTTTAGTTCATATATACACACCGCATCTCACCAAATTAACTTGTTCATATTTTCTTCTTTAATAGTTTATGATTATGTAAAAGATTTGGCCTGTAAGCTAGCACCTAGAATTCAGGCTAGGACTTTGTTCCGAAGCAGGAAGGGAACATACTCAGTGAGAATACATTTTGACTGAATAAAAACCACAAGATAGTTAACTTTTACGAATATCTTGTATTATGCCTCTTAGGCTAAGGTTACATAGGATCCGTACTGGACCAAGTCTCAAGAAGAACTTAACTAGAACTACGCCCACAAAGTGTTTTTTTTTTTATCTCAACAATGTATGTATAATCTCTATGACACAGCACTCTATTCTAAAGTTCGTTTATGTTTTGCTATGTTGTGCAACGGTCTCTTCTTCAGCCACTATGGCTGTCTTTGGACCACCTCACCTGCTCGTTCCCATGTACCTGCGCACACAGGCACAAATCGCACACAGTATATATGGTGAATCCGCACATCTCGTGGTGGGACAGTACCATAGTGTACAGCTAAATTAGCTATTACGCTACACATCCCCACCCTTAGCCAAGTGATGTCGGATCACTTACAGCTTCTAATCTATTAATACATAGTTAAATATTTCTCTATAAATTGTTTTCCAAGTTCTTCAATCATTATTGTGTTATTTATTCTCATAGACAGCCGTAAATCTTTTCTATAATTAATTTTCCTACATTTTGTATATGCTAGACTCTCACACCCCCCTTATATATTGCCACGAGAGACCGCGAACACTAACTGCCGGCGTGGCGCAGGGGATAGCGTCATGGAGTAGGTCGCCGGTTCCATCCCGCCCACCGGCAAAAAAATTATTTCTTTGTAATTTACAATTCCAGAAGGTTCTACATCTTTCTTATGTTCACTTGTAAATTCTACTTGTTTCTTATGTTAACTGTTCTTCTAATTTCTGGTAAATTCTGTCTGTGTATAAATAGCAGAGCACTCTGCCTGAGAGTCAGTCAGTGCTGCGTATATGTTGAGTTCGTAATAAACGTGCTTTCAGTATAAGTGCTGTGTTTAGTTGCCTTCGAAGTCAAGCCTACTTCCTTTGCAACGTGACATTGTTTGGTGGAGGCGCCGGGTACACTGTGCAACAGCTGCATCACCGTGGCTCCGATTAGGCAACGTAAAAGCCGTTGCTTACACGGACTGGAATCGGAATTCAAGGGATACACCAAGTACATCCTTCCAAAAGTCCGTATTATCAGAAGAACGATGGAGACAAAACCAGCAATCAGCCAGCTGCACATCAGACACCCGTCGGTGTTCTCTGGAGATGCTGGACAGGACCCCAACAAATGGCTAAAAGGGTTCGACCGAGTCGCCAAGTACAGCAGATGGGATCATACGATGTGCTTGGCCAATGTTTATTTCTACCTGGATGGAACAGCCAAGCAATGGTTCGAAAACAACGAAGACAAGTTGAATGACTGGGAGACGTTCCAGGAGGAACTTAAGAAGACGTTTGGAGACTGCCAGCGACAAATCCGCTTAGTGGAAGAACAGCTGAAGAACTGGGCCCAACGACATGGTGAGCCGACACAGTCTTACATACAGAACGTTTTGGCTCTGTGTAACATAGTCAATCCGAACATGACTGAGGCGGACAAAATCACGCACCTGAAGAAGGGAATTGCAGAAGATATGTACCAAGCTCTTCTGATAAAAGATGTCGCTACGATAGAAGAGTTCATCAAGTGGTGCCAGCTTATTGAAGAGATGCAACAAAGGAGGGTTGGACGCAAGAAGTATGACAGACTCCCAAATGTAGTCCCTATGGCTGTTGTGGAAGACCAGCAGGACTTGGCTTCTCTCATACGACAAATCGTGAGAGAAGAATTACAACAGTGCATGGCAGCTGGGACTATTAGACTGAGCGAGCATCAGATTATGGCCATGGATGTGAGCCCTGTAAGTCACGAGGTAGCTGACGCCGCTGAGGACGAGGTATTTCAGACATTAGCTCCTGTCTACCCCGTCAATCGTACCCGACTTGAAGAATGGCGTAGCCCTGCTATGACTTATGCTGCAGCCGCCAAACGGCAGCCCATGAACTGACCGACACGAAAACAGCCAACTCCCCCCAGTAACTATGACGCCCAGCAGAAGAATAGACGTCTGGAGGACAGAAAACAACACACCACTGTGGACGCCTTGGACATGTCGTACGCTACTGCAGAGAGAGGAGGCGAGTATTCGATGATTATTTTGCCGCAAGACGTCAGCCGTCGGAGCAGTTCTATCCAAGGTGGTCACCTGCTGATGAGATCAGTTGACCTATGGGAAGAAGCCCATCGCCGTACCCTAGATGAGGTCGCTCCCCGACGTGCCGCAGCCATTCACCGTCACCGTACAGAGGTACCAGCCACTCCCCTATCCGCCGTGCCCAGGAAAACTAAGCGAGGCGACCATCTACGGAGGTGAGGCCGCCGCAGATGAAAATCCTCCATGGACGACAGTCGCCAAGATGTCGGGAAATCTCATCGACATCATAATCGACGGCCAACCTGTCCGGGCACTTGTTGATTCAGGGGCCTCTTTTTCTGTATTATCGGATAATTACCGCCGCACACAAAAGAAGACAATGTTCTTTGATACGGGAGCAACTGTGTTGAAGGTCGCGAATGGAAAGTACATCCATCCAGCAGGAACTTGTGTCGCAAGAATAACCATCAACAACAGGACGCAGCTGTTTGAATTTGTCGTGTTAACAGAATGTAGTCACAATGTCATCCTCGGATGGGACTTCCTTCAGGCATCCCAAGCTATCATTGACTGTGGAAGATCTGAGCTGCAAATTGAAGAAGTTGTTCCACCAGATACACGTAATACAGAATTTTCTGGGAAGCTATTCGCCGTTGACAATGTGACGATACCGCCATTGACAATGAGAGGAGTTGCAGTCACAAACACAGATGACTGGTTAAACTGTGAAGTTGTTGTTGATAGTAAAAAGTTTATCCGGCTCACAAAAGAAATTTACATACCAGCGGCTATCATAAGCATTACCGGTGGTCAAGGAGAGATTTGGAGCACAAATTGTAACGAGCAGTCACAACTTATCCCCAAGGGAATGTGTATCGGGACAGCTGAAGCAATCCAGGACGGTGAGCTCAACGTCATCAATGAAGACCCATGCCCTGCTGTTAGTACAGACAACACGCTGGAGGAAACAAATGTGGAACTGCCAATAGGGCCTGGACTGACCAAGGAACAATGCCAGCGGGTGTTAGGTATACTACGCCAGTTTTTGGGTGCATTCACACCTCAGCAGGGGAAAAGTCAGATGAAACGGCCCACGATAAAGCACCGTATCAATACTGGGGATCATCCGCCAATTAGCCAGCGTTCGTATAGAGTGTCGCTAGCTGAAAGGCTAGAATGTTGCGAGATGACATTATTCAACCTTCGGAGAGTCCTTGGTCGTCTCCGGTAGTCCTCGTAAAGAAGAAGGATGGCACGTGGCGATTCTATGTCGACTATCGGCGGCTGAACAGAATCACAAAGAAAGATGTCTACCCATAGTCGCGTATTGACGACACCTTAGACTGCTTGAAAGGAGCTACATACATCTCAACTATGGACATGCAGACAGGTTACTGACAAATCGAGGTTGATGAAGCTGACAGGGAGAAGACGGCTTTTATTACACCTGTTGGCCTCTATGAATTTAAAGTAATGCCATTTGGATTATGTAATGCGCCAGCCACGTTCAAACTCATGATGGACAACTTGCTTCGACACCTTAAGTGGACGACGTGTCTCTGCTATTTAGATGACATTGTCGTTTTCTGGAAAACATTTGAAGAACATCTGAGTCGCCTGTCAACTGTGTTGAAGTGTGTTCAGGCTGCAGGTCTCCCCCCCTGCGGGTTCGGTGGTAAGAATAGGCCCGCGGTATTCCTGCCTGTCATAAGAGGTGACTAAAAGGAGTCTTCATACTTTTCGATTTTCCATCTGTGGTCCCCTATGTGGGTTTGACCCTCCATTTTTCAAAATTCTCAGAAGAGCGAACCATTTGGGGAAGGACACCTTACGTGGTGCATCATGTAATTCTCGTGCCATGCCATCTTAAGCACCCATCATGGAATGGACTTGCGACTGCGGATTCTATTCTGCCACTGGGCATGTCATTTCTTTTTCCGTGCAAGTCGTGTCCATTGTGCACTGATATCTCAGCACTCTAATTTATGATGGTTCACATAGCGCCAGAAAGCCAACACGGTAGCCAGTCCGTTGTGGTGGGGTCGTCATGTACCCTCTTGGCTGTAGCCCCCTGACAACACAGGGATCGCTCGCCAGAGCTGCATACTCCTCATGCAAGCCAAGGAGTCGATGCTTGTCTCTGTGGGGCATCAGGACTCCCGGCAACGGTCATCCCGCCAGGTGACGTTGCTGTGGCTGGGTGGCGCCCATGAGGAGAGCCCCTGATTGGAGTGGGTGGCATCGGGGCAGATCACCCGCCATGAAGAGACACAAATCGGGTGACGTTGGCGGAAGTACAAACGCCGTCTCTAAGAAGGGAAAGTTTAATGCTTCTACGTACGACCCCCAAACGTTCCCCTCCCTGACCACGCCTTGGGAGGGACGTCGGGCCACAAAACAGGGTGAAGATTATGTTCCTCGATATCTCGTGTGCAGCAGGACTGATGGGGACTCATTCTCAGCGACCAAGCCTCAGTTCTTTGTGGACCACCTGGAGGACAGGTTTGGGGAAGTGGACTCCATTTCTAAAATGCGCAACGGGTCTGTTCTCATCCACACAGCATCTCCGGCCCAGTCACGGGCGCTACTCGCTTGTGACAAGCTGGGTGACGTTGCGGTGACCATCACTCCCCACAAGTCGCTGAATATGGTTCAGGGGTAATTTTCCACCGGGATTTGTTGCTCCAGACAGGGCAAACCTTGAACGACGGGGCGTTCATTTTATCCGGCGCATCCATAGGGGCCCAAAGGATAATAGGGTCGCAACTGGTGCCTTCATCTTGGCCTTTGAGGGTGATACATTGCCCGAAAAGGTCAAGGTGATGGTTTACCATGTTGATGTGCGGCCTTATATTCCTCCCCCTGTGCGGTGCTTCCAATGCTGGAAGTTCGGCCACATGTCTTCCCGTTGATTGTCCAGTGCTACATGTAGGGGCTGCGGGCGTCCAGCACATCCGGGCGCCCCATGCACTCCGCCTCCCATCTGCGTAAACTGTGGTCAGAACCATCCTCCCTGCTTGTCGCAATGTCCCGCACTTCAACGGGAGCGGAAAATTATGGAATATAAAACCCTGGACCGTATATCGTATAATGAGGCAAAGAAGAAATTTGACCGTCTGCACCCTGTTACTATGAGCAACTCGTTCGCATCAGTAACGTCGTCGCCACTCTCCTTGGCGGCGACAGTATTTTCTACTTCCTCTGTTCCTGTGGGCCTCCAGGGCCGCCAACCTAAGCCTGCCCCCACGGAGGTTGGGGGCCATCCTTCCAAAGCTCCCAAGGCGAACGCCTCGGGATCAGCTACCACCTCTCCGCCGGAGAAAGAACAACCTTCTCCGGCTTCCCTCACATGGAAGGGGTCCCTTGGGACGCTCCCTTCCGCCAGTGTTGGTAGCGACACTAACCAGCAGCAGGCGCGCTCGCAGACTGCTGGTCGTAGGGCTTCGCGCTCCTCCTCAGTCCCTGTGGCTGAGTCCGAGGAGCACCTCCCACCGGCGAAGCCCCCGAGGGAACGGATGGGAAAACAAAGGCCAAAGAAAGGCCAATCACAAGAATCCATGGTGGCTTCAGTGCCACCACTCCCCTCTGCCTCCGCCTCTACTTCTGAGGATGAGGTGGAGATTCTTGCGTCACCCGAGGACCTCGCTCTTGGGGATGCCCTTGACAAACCAGTGACTGAAACTGATAAACCTCCATCGGTGGATGCAAGTGATGCTGAGGTATGACCCGCTCATTTGTCTCATTCATGTCTTCCCAGCACTCGAACAATGTCCTTCTCCAGTGGAACTGCGGCGGTTTCTTTCCCCACCTGGCTGAGCTACGGCAGCTTCTGAGCACGACACCTGCTTCCTGCATTGCTCTTCAAGAAACTTGGTTTCCAGCAATGCGGACCCCTGCCCTTCGTGGCTACAGGGGATTTTACTGCAACCGTAGCAGGGTCTCAGGTGGATTGTGTGTGTACGTCCTCACCTCTGTGTATAGTGAACCCGTGCCCCTTCAAACACCATTAGAAGCAGTGGCTGTCAGAGTGAGGACCACACAGGAGTTTACCGTCTGCAGTATCTACCTGCCGCCAGATGGTGACGTATCTGTGAACGTCATGGCTGCACACGTTGCTCAACTACCCCCACCTTTATTACTGTTGGGCGACTTCAATGCCCACAGTCCCTTGTGGGGTGGTTCTACGATCTCTGGTCATGGCAGGATTGTCGAGGATTTCCTAACTCAACTCGACCTCTGCCTCTTAAATACAGGTGCCCCCACACACTTTAGTGTGGCACATGGCACATTTTCGGCCATTGATCTGTCGATCTGCAGCCACGGCCTTCCACCATCTGTTCACTGGAGAGCCCATGACGACTTGTGTGGCAGTGACCATTTCCCTGTCTTTTTGTCACTCCCACAATGCGAGTCCCCAGCGCGCCCACCTAGGTGGGTTCTGCACAGGGCTAACTGGGAAGACTATGCTTCTGCTGCCATCGTTGGCCCTCCCCCACTCGAGGAAATCGATGTGGTGGTCGAGAGCGCCACACATTCCATCATTTCTGCTGCGAACGCGACCATTCCGCGTACATCAGGGTGCCCACGGCGTAAGACAGTGCCGTGGTGGTCGCCGGAGATCGCTGAGGCCATTAAAGACCGCAGGCGGGCCTTACAGCGATACAAACGGCACCCCTCTCAGGAGCACCTAATCAATTTTAAACGGCTTCGCGCTTTTGCTCGCCAGCTTATAAGAAGACGGAAACGGGAGTGTTGGGAGAGGTACGTTTCCACTATTGGGACAGGTACCTCAGCCTCACAGGTCTGGAGTAAGATCAGGCGGCTACAGGGAATACAGACTACATCAGGAATCCCTGGGATCTCCACAAATGGAGTCCTATGTACGGACCCGGCCACTCTTGCAGAGATGTTTGCCGAGCATTATGCTCGTGCCTTTGCCTCTGCAAATTATCCACCGGCCTTCCGTGCAGTAAAGGAGAGGGTAGAACGCCAGTCTCTCTCCTTTCGTACCAGCCGCTCTGAATCTTACAACACTCCTTTTACAGAGTGGGAGCTCCTCAGTGCTCTTCAACAATGTCCTAACACGGCGCCTGGGCCTGATAGCATCCATAGCAACATGCGGAAACATCTCTCAGCAGATAGTCGGCGTAATCTGCTTGTGGTCTATAACCGCATTTGGTGTGATGGTGTTTTCCCGTCACAGTGGCGGGAGAGTATCATCATCCCAGTGCTTAAGCCCGACAAACATCCTCTTTCCTTGGATAGCTATCGGCCCATTAACCTGACTAACGTGCCATGCAAACAGTTGGAGCGGATGGTCAGTCGGCGGTTGTGTTGGATTCTTGAGACTCGGGGATTATTGGCTCCATGCCAGGGCGGTTTTCACCAGGGTCGATCTACCACCAATAATCTGGTGTACCTCGAGTCTGCAATCCGCACAGAATTTTCCCGGCGCCAACACCTCATTGCCGTCTTCTTCGATATGCACAAAGCATATGATACAACCTGGCAACGCCACATCCTCAACACTTTATATGACTGGGGCCTCCGGGGCTCCCTACCGATTTTTATTCAGAATTTTTTAGCCGTCCGTACCTTTCGTGTTCAAATTGGTGCTTCTCTGATCTCCTCTCATATCCAGGAAAATGGGGTTCCTCAGGGTTCCGTTTTAAGTGTGCCATTATTTTTAATCGCCATCAACGGTTTAGCCGCAGCGGTTGGATCGTCGGTGTCCCCCTCTCTTTATGCTGACGACTTTTGTCTCTCTTTTAGTTCCTGCAGCACCCAAGTTGCCGAGCGCAGGTTGCA
Organism: Locusta migratoria; assembly: GCA_026315105.1. NCBI lineage: Eukaryota > Metazoa > Arthropoda > Insecta > Orthoptera > Acrididae > Locusta > Locusta migratoria. The sequence continues at coordinate 727,690,386 of CM048744.1, read as the reverse complement.
AGGTGCTATTCGGAAGGCGCAGAACTGGGCGCTTACCCACGGCTTTCAGTTTTCTGCCCCCAAGACCAGAGTGATGCACTTCTGCCGGCGTCGGACCGTCCACCCGCACCCTGAACTTTATCTGAATGACGAACCACTTACGGTAGTGGAAACTCACCGTTTTTTAGGACTGGTCTTTGATGCCCGGCTGACGTGGCTCCCCCACATTCGTCAGCTGAAACGGAAGTGCTGGCGCCATCTCAACCTTCTCCGCCTCCTGGGTCATACGACCTGGGGTGCTGATCGCTCGACACTGTTGCGGCTTTACACGGCGCTGGTGCAGTCCCGTCTCGATTTTGGGTGCATTGCCTATGGGTCTGCGGCACCTTCGGCACTGCATCTCCTGGACCCCATTCACAACTGTGGGGTTCGCATCGCAACGGGTGCCTTCCGCACCAGCCCAGTGAACAGCTTACTAGTGGAGGCTGGGGTTCCACCCTTGGGGATCCGCCGCCAACACCTACTTGCGGCTTACGCAGCCCATGTGTATTGCTCCCCAGGCCACCCGAACCATCGTCTCCTCTTTCCTGATGTGGTAGTCCGTCCCCATCAGCGACGCCCCAGATCAGGTCATACGATTGCCTATCGGGTTCAGTCCCTCCTGCAGGAGCTTGAGTCTTCTCCCCTTCCATCTTCCTATCGGGTCCGTGCCCGTACACCTCCGTGGTGTTTGCCAAGGCCGTCTACTCGGCTGGACTTGGCCCAGGGGCCCAAAGACTCAGTTCCACTGGAGGTGCTCCGCCGTCAGTTCTCGGCTATCATAGCGGAATTCCGTGGATATGACCTGATCTACAACGATGGTTCAATGGTTGATGGCTGTGTGGGATTTGTGTATACTCATGGTGACCATGTGGAACAGCACTCTCTGCCGAATGGCTGCAGTGTTTACACTGCAGAGCTGGTGGCCATTCACAGAGCTCTCGTGCATATCCGGTCTTGCTCAGGCGAGTCTTTTGTTGTTTGCAGCGACTCCCTGAGCAGCCTCCGAGCTCTGGGGCAGTGTTACCCACGGTCTCCTCTGGTGTTGGCCATACATGAGACACTTCCTTCCATTGAACTGTCTGGGCGGTCAGTGACGTTCATCTGGTGTCCGGGTCACGTTGGTATCCCGGGCAATGAACGTGTTGACAGGCTTGCCAAGCAGGCTGTCGGTATGTCCTGTCTAGAGATCGGCCTCCCGGCTTCTGATCTCCATTCATTGCTGCGCCAACGGGTACATCGGCTTTGGGATGCTGAGTGGCGTAGCCTGAACACGCCCAACAAGCTCCGGATGGTCAAGGAAACGACGGCCGCATGGCGCTCCTCCATGCGGGGTTCATGATGGGACTCAGTGTTTTTATGTCGCCTCCGCATTGGGCATATGTGGCTCACCCATGGACATCTCCTTCGTGGTGAGGATGCGCCCCAATGTCAGTGTGGCTCGCGCCTGACAATAGTCCACATCCTGTTGGACTGCCCTGTTTTAGCCGCTTTGCGGCGGAATTTTAACCTCCCTGTCATTTTATCAGATGTTTTAGGTGACGATGCTGCAATGGCAGATTCCGTTTTATGTTTTATGCGAGCAGGGGGTTTTTATTGTTCCATCTAGCTGGAAATTTATTTGTGTTCCTGAGTGGTTGACTTTTCCTTTTTTATTCTTCTGGTCGGTCAACCACAGACATCAGCTTCTTTCTTGTCAGATGTCTTTGTGTGCTCATCTTTTCGTTTTGTGTCTTGGTATTCTTGCTGTTTTTCTTTATAGACTCAGTGGGACTCCTCTCCCACTTCGCAACTTTAAACTCTGGGTGTGTTATCTTTCACGTGTATGGCTTTCCTTTCGACGCCTAGAGAAGGAATGGGAGACTGATGACCATTGTAGTTTTGTCCCCCCTAAACAACCTAACAACAACAACAACAACAACAACAGCTGCAGGTCTCTGCCTCAAACCAAAGAAGTGCCTTTTCGTCGCCAAAGAGATAAAAATCCTGGGGCACCTTGTCAACGGAGATGGTGTCAATCCTGATCCAGATAAAGTAAGGGCAGTCACAGAATTTCCAACATTCGTGATGTGAGAAGTTTTCTCGGGCTGTGCTCATACTACTGATGTTTCATAAAAGGATTTTGTAACAAGGCACGTCCATTACATGAACTTCTGCAGGGAGACGCCAAATTTTACTGGGATGAGACAAAAGAAACAGCTTTCCAGGCACTTAAGGAGGCTCTAATTTCCGCACCGTTGCTAGCCTTGTACGACGAGAATGCAGAAATGGAACTTCACACAGACGCCAGTGGTTATGGGATTTGTGCAGTGCTTGTTCAGGAAGGTGCTGAAAAAGTGATAGCCTATGGGTCAAGAGTACTCTCAAAGTCCGAGATAAACTACTCTAAAACTGAAAAAGAATGTCTCGTGGTTATCTGGGCTATCAACAAGTTCCAGCCGTATTTATTCGGCAAACCATTCACCGTCGTTACAGACCACCATTCTTTGTGTTGGCTGACTAGCTTGAAGGATCCATCAGGCCGACCGCAAGATGGGCACTAAGACTCCAAGAGTATGACATCACAGTGGTATTCAAGAACGGGCGCAAACCCAAAGATGCCGACAGCCTTTCGAGGAATCCATTAGTGGATCACAACAGCATTAATGAAATTTCCGCTCTCACTGAATTGGATGACATTACAGCTGAACAGAGGGAAGATCCAGCTCTATTAAAAACGATAGAGGCCCTGGAGAAAGGAGAACCGACCAATGGAGAGTTCCAACTTATAAATGGAACATTGTATAAGAACAACTACGATCCACTGGGCCCCAAATGTCTACTGGTTGTTCCAGTTCATCTCCACCCAGCTATTCTCAAATATTTCCACGATGCTCCAATATCCGGTCATCTGGGATTCGTGAAGACCCTACACAGAATCAGACGCAGGTATTACTGGAAAGGTCTCTACCGATCTGTCAAGCACTATGTGAGTCACTGTAAAGAGTGCCAGCGACGGAAGCATGTGCCGCAATTACCTCCAGGACATCTCGTACCGCTGGCAGCAGCTCCATTCCACTGAGTTGGGATCGATCTTTTAGGGAGGTTCCCGAAGTCGACAACTGGTAACCGTTGGATAATAGTCTGCACTGATTACCTCACACGCTACGCTGTCACCAAACCTGTGCCGACTGCAGAAGCTCCAGAGATCGCAAAATTCCTTGTAGAAGACATTATTTTGAAGCATGGAGCACCACGTGTCATGATATCTGATCGTGGAAAAGTATTCCAGCCAAACTTGTATCAGAGTTAATGTCACGGTGCAACATTGTCCACAGAATGACAACTGCATACCATCCTCAGACAAATGGTCTTACAGAACATTTTAACAAAATGTTAGCCGACATGCTGTCGTACGTTGATGTTGAGCAGAAGGATTGGGATACAATTCTGCCAGTGATATTTGCTTACAGTACCGCAAGACAAGACACCACAGGATTCACTCCGTTTTTCCTGCTCCATGGCTGTGAAGCTGAGACGACAATGGATACACTGTTCCCGTTCCAACCGGACGACACTCAGGATGACTATGTTAAACAGCTCATCACCAGGGTCGAAGAAGCAAGACAGCTGGCTCGCATACGGACACTGGACGCCCAGCAGAAGGCCCATCAGCGGGATAATGACAAGCACCGACCTGTTTTGTACAGCCCAGGAGATCTGGTATGGATTTTTACCCCTGTACGGAAGGTTGGACTGTCAGAAAAGTTATTGAAGTGATGCTTTGGTCCGTATCATGTCATACGCCGCCTGTCAGACGTCACATATGAAGTTGAGGATTATGAGCCGTCATTGAAACGTCAAAAACGAAGAGACATTGTTCACGTCCTGCACATGAAGCCTTACTACAATTCTGAAGAGCAGGTAGACGACAATGGCTTCTTGTTCAAGGACTTTAAGGATGGTAATGTTCCTGATGAAGCCACGACAGGAATGTCGGTCGTCGATAATCGCGGAGAAGGGAAGGATTCTCTTGAACTGTCATACAGAGGACCCATGACACGGTCAAGATCCAGGACACTGCAGCTGGCTCCACAGGGATCATAACAGCGGGTCGCTGTTTCTCCAGGAGAGGGAGCAATGCCGCGAGAGACCACGGACACTAACTGCCAGCGTGGCGCAGGGGATAGTGTCACGGACTGTGGAGCAGAAGGTCGCCGGTTCCATCCCGCCCACCGGCAAAAATTTATTTCTTTGTAATTTACAATTCCAGAAGGTTCTACATCTTTCTTATGTTCACTTGTAAATTCTACTTGTTTCTTATGTTAACTGTTCTTCTAATTTCTGGTAAATTCTGTCTGTGTATAAATAGCAGAGCACTCTGCCTGAGAGGCAGTCAGTGCTGTGTATATGTTGAGTTCGTAATAAACGTGCTTTCAGTATAAGTGTTGTGTTTAGTTGCCTTCGAAGTCAAGCCTACTTCCATTGCAACGTGACAATATTGTACTAGCTTATACGCCCATGCTTTGCAACAGTTGTTAAAGAGGAGCCTGTGTATATCATGGTTCCTAGGGTTCCGGACCTAGGTCAGCAAAAACAGAATCCTTGTTGGATCACTCTGTCAATAAACTCAGTTTTCCTAGCCAAGATGTCAAACGCTGAATGTTCATAAAGTTTATCATGGAAAAAGTGAAATTAATTTAAGCCCATACTCCGGAACGATGTAAATTTAATGTTAGTTTGTGTTCATAAAGTGAAGACTGCGGTGTGAAATTGTCTGTTTGGCATAAACTTCTGAAAACACGTCTATTGTTGAGATGAAAAATAGAAATAATAATAATAATAATAATAATAATAACAGGGCCATGTATTGGTTCTATAGTGTAGTACTTAGCTGTAAGTGTTTGCTGAAGTATTAGAATGTTGCAGTGTTGCACTGGGGACAGTGTAGTTATTCTGTATGCAGTGCTCCCTATTAACGAAAACTCAACGAATGGTGAAAGTTTGCTAATTAAATCAACAGAGCATGTCTGTATAAATAAGACGTCATGGTGGTGCGATAAAGTGAGTCTGGGTAATCGTTGAAGGGATGCCGTCAGCTGATCGTCTATATAGAATTTTCCATTAAATATAGTATTTCCAGTGAATTGTCTCGACGTGTTAGCAGCATCGGCCACTCTTTCACATAATACATGTCCCCACGTCCTGCAGTGATTACTTCGTTAAGCATGAAATTGATATTGACCTTCTGTAGCAGAACTATATATTCAGAACACTAAGTACAATTTTCTCTGCAAAAGAAGAAGTCTGTATCTATCTCAATGTAGTCGGAACCAAAAGTACATAAGTAATTTCAAATTTTAATCTCAATATTGTACGGAACAATTATGAAAGCAGAGAGGTTTCTGATGAGTTTGTTGCTTGCAACATTCAAGCTCTTTGGTTGCTCGCGTGTGTATATTATCTTTAGTGGCAGGCACAGAGCAGAAATATTTCTGGAGTGAGCATTCAAATCATTGATCTCTATAGTATCTGGATGTTGAACTTCAGCTGTCTTAGCGTGCCAGCCATAGATATTCATATTTAGTTTCTTGCCAAATTCAAACATGGCAGTTATGAAGCATTACGAGAAAAAGAGTAGGAATATAATAATGGAAAGTCCAGGTTGGAATAAATAATATAGTGAGGACAGTTTACTACTCACCGCAAAGACGTGGCGACGAGCTACGACAGGCACATACAAAAGACACACACATACAACACATTTAGCTATCGGCCATGGCCTTCTTCAGAAATAGAGCACTCACGCAATCACACAGGCACACAACACAGTCATACAACCATCACCTCCGACTGCCACACTTCGAAGTGTGGCAGTCGGAGGTGATGGTTGTATGACTGTGTTGTGTGCCTGTGTGATTGCGTGAGTGCTCTATTTCTGAAGAAGGCCATGGCCGATAGCTGAATGTGTTGTATGTGTGTGTCTTTTGTATGTGCCTGTCGCAGCTCGTCGCCACGTCTTTGCGGTGAGTAGTAAACTGTCCTCACTATATTATAAAAAGAGAAGGAAGTATGTTTTGATTCCACTCCCATATAAGCCTACTACATCGAATATTGAATTAAATTGCAAATGAAGAGGTAACCAAGCAATTTTTTTGGCCACGTAATAACTGATAGAAATTTGTTTGCCAAATTTAAACATGACGGATGATGCGAAATCATGTGCAAAACATATGAATGTGCAGGCACGATGCAGTTCTATGCTCAGACATCAGAGTTATACATCCAGTTTGCATAGAGATCACTGATTCAAATGCGCAGAACAGTTTTCATGTCCTGAATATTAAGGTGGAAATGTCACGTAATATTGGGAAAAATATATTAATTGCTGACTTTATCTTTGTCCTTTTTTGTTCGGTTGAAACAGATGACTATGTGTAAATGGGTCTTTTAGCGATGCTTCCTCAACTTCCTTGTTACTTCTGTGACACATTTATTAAGATATTATTTCATGTTACATGGTTGCTCTGCAAAATGGAGGGGGGGGGGGGGCTTCTTTGCAGCCAGTGCAGTACAAACCAATCGCAAGAGCAAATAAATTTGTGGAAAGAGTGCATTTGTCTCAATATCACATGGTAATTCCAACTTAATGTTGAGAAGATGAACAGAACGTAATGCTCATTCCATAGATATTTCTTCCATGCACAATTTAGTGGTTATACCCTCGAAAGATGCACTTCTTTTCTCTCCATGACATTGCAAAGCATATGGGATACAGTTAGGAATAAAATAAAAATTGTACCCTACCCGAGTTAAATTTTACTTGCAGTGTCAGCGATTTAGTTTGCTCTCATTGTCAACTAACTATTCGCTTTAGGCGGATGATTAATTTACTGGCCAGGACAGCATAAATTATTTATTTCATCGGGAACATAAAGAATTATTCTCCTTATTCTACATGACTGACTTTTTAAAAAGCATTCAACGGCTCTTGCCAACATCAGCACACAATGCCGCCACCATAAGTAAAATTGTACCCCTTCTTGTATAACTATAGTTATGACATTGATGTTGCTGGCCCAACAATCAGGAAAAAGAATGAAAAAGAAAATCGAAGCAATACCATAATTAGTTCTTTGGTGTATTATATAATTAACATCATGTCACGTTGTCCTTTCCTATACTACGGCGTTTCTGAGGCATTCCTAAAGAGAACACACTCAAAATGTAATGACGATACACCGAAATCAAAAGGAGGACTACATAAATTCGATTTTTCTTGCAAAGAATTGTTATGGAAATTACAGTATTGATCGATGAGAAGGAATGTCGTTCTGTTTTTAATTCAAATGTTCCCTGTCAAAAGAAGAAAAGATACGTCATTAAGCTGTGAATATACAAAGTGTAATCAGCAACTCGCTGTTCAATGTTAGTTTGTATAAGATTGCGGCTCTTAATTCAAACTACTTCTGTCACTGAGGGAATACGTACTACACGATCATGTATTGTTTCTTTGCAGCACTACAAAACCATCAGCACCTTTAGTGGTTCGTTGCTGTTCTATGGCATAATCATCGAAAAGAAATAAAAGATTAAAAAAAATTGAAAAATTCAGCAGCGCCAACTATTAGTTCTATGGTGCACTACGTAACTAACAGGGCCTCTGTTTGTTCTGTACTGTACTATCTAGTTTTCTAGGCATTACTAAACAGAATGGAGTCAAGATGTAATAAGCACGCACCAAAATCAGAAAGGAAACTACATAAATTCGTGTTTCCTTGCAAAGAATTCTTAGTAAATGGAAACATCGATAGACGCGAAGGAAAGTTGTTATGTTTTAAATGAAAATGATGCCCGCAGAGAGAAGTACTTTTTTCTTTCCATGGCATTGCAAGGCATGCGGGATACAGCTAGTAAAAAAATGATTATTTTGTGTCGTACCAGGGTTAAATTTTACTTGCAGTGGCAGCGGTTTAGTATGTTAACGTTGGTAACTAAATATTCGCTTTAGGGGATTATTAATTTACTGATCAAAACAACATTATTTAATTATTTCATCATCAAGACAAAGAATTATTCCCCTCATTGGACGTGACTGATTTTTCAAAAAGGGTTAACGTTAGTAACTAAATATTCGCTTTAGGGGGATCATTAATTTACTGATCAGAACAACATTATTTATTTATTTCATCATCAACACAAAGAATTATGCCCTTCATTGTACGTGACTGATTTTTCAAAAAGGATTCAATGGCTGTTGCCAACATCAATACACAACACAGCTGCTGTCAGGAAAATCGTAGCCCTTGTGTGAGTGTATCACACGTAAATTACGTGAATAAAAAATGCAACAACGCCATCTATTAGTTATTTGGTGTACTATGTTACGAACAGCGTCTCTATCGGAGCTTTGCTATACTACACTGCAATTCAAGCACAGCGTACACCAGAAACTACAAATATGATATCTCTTCTTCCCATGATCTGATTTTAATGAAATGAAGTTTATATGTTGCCCCCAAGGTACTCTCAGTTGACCTTTGAAAAAAACCACAAAAGATGGTATAGTATTCTTGGAGATTTGCTGAACTACAACATATTTATAAGTATAATATACACATAAAACTTCAAATTACGATATCTTTCCTTCCTCTCATCCGATTTTGATTAAATGTAGCCTATGTTACTCTCCAAACTATTCCAAATTTACCTGTGGAAATCCATGAAAGTTCATGTAGTACTCTTGGAGATTACCTTAAACAAGTAGACATACACGAAGGCTTTTAAAGTAATGGTTAAATTATGAGATATTCATTTTCTCTGATACGATTTTAATTATTGAAGCCTTTATATAACCGCACAATATGCTCAAGTTATTTGTGGAAACCCCACGAAAATTCGTCAAGTAGTTTTGGAGATAATCGTGTTCAAAGAGACAGACGGACATGACGGTTGTAGATAAATAATTTCAAATTATGATATTCTTTTTTCCTGTGATCCGATTTTTATGAAACAAAGTTGATATGTTACCTTGA